>OU896718.1:9638655-12427356 GCA_918026855.4 Phaedon cochleariae | reverse complement strand
GTCCTACTCATAGGTTTCATTCAGGTTTTCATGTATGATGAGTTCTGTTAATTTCTGTTATTGAAAATAGCAGGTTTATAAGCTTTCAAGTATCCCACGAATAGAACAAACGAAATATTGGGGGAAGATCGTTGAAAATAATGTGTTTTGTGAGATTGACATATATGCAAATGGGACATTATTTCGATTGGTAACTTGAATTCAACTATGAATATTTTCTCAGGTCTGACTTGTAGTATGCCTGTTTCATCATGAAACACCCAATACCCTGTATATACATGCCGAAACAGAAGAAAAAACACAAAATAGGTGAAAACAATTTTGGTTCCGCGCAAACTCACAAATATTCGCGATCGTCTCGTGCTCCTTGTGTTCGCGAATTTCGCACAAACGTCAGTCGCTAAATCGACGTCGTAAGAGCACCGCGCGCGTCGCTTTTTCGACGCCATCAGACGCCACTCCGTGGATTGAAACACAAATGACAAAACAAACATTCCGATTTTCCGATTGCTGGTGAAGAATCCTGCCGTGTTCAGGTGCTGGAAGCGTTCTCAGCTCGATTTTTGGGCGTGTATTTGCCTTGAATTATTCGATACCCGCGCGGAATAGTATAGTGGAAGTGAAAAATGTAGGTTATGTTGGAATGTGCAGTTCAGCATTATTAGAAAAACCGGCCGGTATCATTGTACTTTGTGTGGTGCTTGTTCCTACTAAATTGTTGAAGTCGACGTAGTAGGTAAATAAACGTCTATTGTTATTTGTTTTATGTAGTTTTATACAAGGTTGACAATATATTTTATGTGGGACCATGAATTTGCGATAATCAAAAAATGTATGAATGCGTACTTATCATGCGATGTGGATTTTCCTAAAAACTTCTTATTGGTAGCTACCTACTCAGAGTTACCAATCGGAGGTGGGCCACCCTCCTAATTTTTTATTCATCGAGCGATTATCGAATTAATTCTTCGAAATGTGGAGAGGGGAAAGGTATATCTTTTTTGATAGAACTGCATTTTTCATCATGCGATGGGTTTTTTTCGAAAATTTTTTTTTGGACTCACGTACCTATTTTCGTTTGAAACATACTAATTTGATAATGAAAATGTGAACAAACCACTATTCATCGAGATGTTTCAAGGAAAAGTTGGGAATTTCGCCTTTTTTCCCAACAGTAAATGATTATTAGTGAGTTTTTATTATATTTAGTGAACAAGCATACCAGATGACGGCTATTTAATCAATAGTCAATCCAAACCAGATACGATCGAGATGTCAAATGTGAACAGATTGCCTTCGAACGACATTACACATGCTTTAATTTCAAACTATTTTCTTCCTTTTTCTACTGAATACTCGACTAAATATGTATAAATCACAAAAAAATCATATCTCTAGTTGACTCATATAATTGAAAAAAAATATCTCGTACATTGTGCTTTATATATATATCAATTGACCAATGATGAAAAAAAAGGGCAAATTGTTCTAAGTGCGATCCAGAAGACAGACGGAGGAAAAGGTTGATTTTGTAATATCGTGATAAATTATCTGTCTGTTCACATTTTCATCATAAAATTCGTGTTTTTCAGACAAAAATACGTGAGTACCAAAAAAAAAATCGCATAATTAATGCAGTTTAGTTTTTTTTTCAAACCAAGGCCTACTATAGATCACATTCGGATGCTGAAAAATCCATCAGAATCCGTTTAAGCGATTTTTTCAGGAAACGTCCGCGTACACACTAGAATCCGCGTCCTCTGTCATAGATCTGTACCAAGTTTTATGAAAAAATATTCACTATTAACGAATTTACAGCGTGTCTCAAGTCGAACGGACTCCCTCTATATCAGAGTTATTAGTCGTGCGATAGTTATCAAATTGAAACCGGTATGAATAGCCATCAATATGATCAGTTTTTCAGAGACAAACATCCTGTTAGAGAGTACCGTGCTTTCTATTGAAATGGAACAGGAACGACTTTCATAAAATCATATTAGAATTTTTTTTGCGAGAAAACTAACTTCATATTATTGTTCTTCATGTTTTCTAGCCTCCCAATCTGGTGAAGATCGCACGACTATAAAAGCTGAGATATTGAGGGGGACGCGTTTGAAATGAGACTCGCTATATATTCGTTAATGTTCAATATTTTTCCATTAAACTCGGTACAGATCTATTTCAGAAAACGTCGATTCTAGTGAAGAACGCGAATACTTTCTAAAAAAAACGCTAATATGGATTTCGGATTTTTAACCTCTGGCTAGGGCTTGGTTTTTCGAAAAAAATTAGGTACGTTGCTCAGCTCCAAAATCCCCTCTTCCAAAAGAAAATAGTTAAAATTATGAGGGTGGCCTGCTTTTCAGTGGGTCACTCTGTACATACGTATTTTTGTCTGAATCTGATGAAACACAATCGAAGGGACAACAAGTGGAAGAAGGGGTCAAGTAATATTTCCTGGAAATATTCGGTTATGTCATGGAAGAGAGTGTTACGTGCCTATGTTACTTGCTCCGTCAGGATTTATTTCTATTCTTTATATCTGAGCAGATACACAGTGCAGGAGAAGGGGCTATGTTACATTAAATATCAAGGACGCAATGGGAGAAGGTGCTATGTACCCATTGCCTACATGTCAGGAAATGGAAGAAGGGGTTATGTATACATAAATCCAGATGTCTATCAAAAAATGATAGCAAAATGCTGTAAATCATGAGAAATCAACCTAACACTATTCGACACAATTGCGAATATCAAATTATCAAACTAGCTTTCATTGGGAAATGCCAGCCAAAACCTATTTCTCTCACAAACTCATATTTGTAACATAACTCCTCCTTTCACTTGCTCCTTCAATTGTTATATAACCAGTATGTCAACAAAATCACTATATCAAGAAATCTCGCTGAAAATGTTTCACTTTTTTTCGCACCATGCTCGGGCCTCGGCTCGGGCATGTTACAGCTATGGGTATTTTTAATTTGTTCTTCATCATTTTCAACTTCATATTCAATGAAGAAGGTACATGTGTCAAAAAGAGAGATCAAATTCATCCTAGTTCTAGTTCTGTAACTCAGGTTCAGCCGGGTTCAGCCAATGCTTCGTATATTATTGAACCAATGGCAACTGTAAAATTTGGTGAATAATCATTCTCGATAGAATGTTTCACACAAATAGGATGACTGTCATTTCTCTCTAATAATTGTACACTGTACACATCTTCTCGAAAACATACTATAAGTTGATATAATAGGTATCTCAAGATCATATTTGCTATCCGAAGAGCTACAAGGAATTTATTTTTCATCGATTTTTCATGTATGCATCAACCATAAGAGTGGTAAAAATTTTGAGGAATAACTCTTATTTCGTATTCGAAAATATGGTTGGAGTATGACGTCTTCCCGTGTATACACCTCTGATGAAGCGAGGGAATTCAATTCCTGTATTCAGTGTTCATTTGAATCGCAAATAAATAGCTGTCAACTGATAATGTTCCACTAAAATTTTGAATAGGCATATCAAACAATGGCGTATTACCCAGGATATCCAGGAAAGCACAGAGGGAAACACTAACACGCACTAACACATAAAAATTCGATAGGAGTCTCGTTGATATTATTATGCGATTACAGCATAATGATAAATAATGGATTGTTTAATTGTTCATAACTTTGTTGATATAGGCGATTTTCAACATGTTTCCATTTGAGTCATTCTACACCCTGCATGATGTTGAGAAAGCAATATTCGAAGAAGACAACTATTTGAACAATCTAGCATTACTTTGAATCGAAAAATTGACAGGAAATTAAAATCTACTCTACATTCGTTTTGGTACGCTCTTACTATTTCGAATTGCTATTCTATATTTCTGTGACAGTAAGGTGCTTTCAAAATATGGTTGCTCATGCAATTTCACCCAAACCGAACGGTTAGTGGATTCATAAGATTGTGGCATAAGTACTTACATGATTGTGTAGGAATAAGTGGAGGATAACCTATGCTTTTCAGCAAGTTTTTCGTTACCATGTTCTAGATTGAAATCTCAGGAAGACATTTTTCGAACTCATCGAATTTACCTCGAAATTTACGCACAAAAATGATATTCTAAGTCTGCATCCAAGCCATACCAATCTCAGTAATGAAAAGTTGATATATATTTTTTGATAGAAATCAGTGAGTTCTTTTCGAAAATGACTTCAAGGGAAATCCAGATATCTGAATTTTTAATCATATCATATCTCCTGTTCTTCAGAGAAATCGAGTATGGACCATGAAAAGTAGGGACAGAGAATATTTTCGACTATATCGAAGTTCCTCATAAGCTGTAAAATCTAAAATTTTAAAATTCCAACTGGAAAATCATAAGTATTTTTTATTCACCGATGTTTACTTGAGACGGGTTGCTACCACTTCACAAAGTGTTACGCATTTCAAGATATCGTTTTTTCGAATTCCACCTAATTTGGTGAATAGGTCCCAATAAATCACAATACAAGCAGATATAATTCGGGATATAATTAGTTTTGTCGAACACTGCTTATTTGATTTATATGGAATTGGAAAAGTAGGTACTCCATATATATAAAACGGGTAATATCTTTGAAAATTTCTGTTAATTATTTATTGAAAACTTGATACATTTCAATTATTTTCAAAATGTCATTTCAACGTGTTGGCACGATAATAATGATAAACAGGTCAAAATGGTGAAAATTGTCTAGCATTTTCATTGAACAGTACACCTGATATTTTGGATAGAGTTCCTATGTATGTTGGTATGTGCAAATGTGGGTTTCTAATTATGGCGAGAGAGCCTTAATCGAACAGAGAGTGGTTCTTTCGCCAAAAAATAAAAAATGTTTAGGCTGCCTCAAGCAAAATCATCACTCATGTGATTACAATAAAAAATATAAAGAATAATAGTCGTTGAGATCACATCGATCAATTTTGTGGAGATCACATTAATTTTTTTTCTCACATTTAACATTTTTGTGAAGCTCACATCAATCGTCAGTGAAGATATTATTTTGTTATCTAGTGTATTAATCCATAGCTCAAAGTTGAGTAAAGTAGTAAGTATGTAATGAGAGACAAACCGGTCCTCCTCCATTCCGTTTTTAAAGAAAGTTCCGTATGATTTGATAAAAATATTCCACCGTTTCAGCAAAGACATCAATAGTCCTCTTTATACTCTGAACAACATTTCACACATTTAAGTCAATTCTATCGATGAAATCCCTTCACTCCGTAAATCAGGTGTTTACAGGATTTTATCTTCGTTTCCTAATTGCAATTCACAGGATAAAGGCCAGAGCGGTAGGAGAATTCAAACCAGAATCAATGAACATGGTGAAATTTTCCAAAAATCCAAACTATCTCGGAAAGATTAATATAGGTAACACTATATACCAACTCCTTTGCCAATTATATTCTGAAGTCCAATCACAGTTTTGACATTAACAATAAGAATCTTGAAATTTTGCATATGTTTTGTCCGAAAGGACATTAACTCAATCTTTCAAGAAATTTCGAAATCAATTCAGCTCCTGAAGACCCAAACATTGTTTCTCTCATTGTACATACAGACACACTTTGATTGCCAAAAATTTCTTAATTCTCTAAGATTTCAACAACCTTGATTTTTCGCTAGTATCTGATAGTTTCTCCTTCAGCAATCAACATTTCTATGCAAAAATATTGAAAAAATGTTCGGAATAGTTAACATTCTACATTGTCCAGCTACGTGCTTCTGTTCAATCCGAGTCGCGGGTTCGAAACCTTCTCCTTTGCTTGTTTTCTCATGTCGTATGGTCTGTCCCTTTGGTTCAAATGTCACCTGAGTTCCTATTATCATTCTCAACATCGAAGTTGTTGAGTCTGTCACGAAATGGAGTACTGAAGAAAATTTTTTTCCGGAGTTTTAATCGAACCAAATTAATTGGTGAGGTACCCATATTATGGTCCACCAAATCTAATTCCTTCCCAAATTTTGCTGTATAAAAGTTTGATTGTTTTTTGAATAGAATAATATGTATACTTCAAAATAATTTTCGATTCCTACTTAAGTCTGTCTGATATGTTGTCTCAGATATCTAGAATATTGAATCTTCTGTAGAACAATTCCTTACCTTTCGGCTGATCATGGACATTATTGATGTCCGTAATATGTTCCACTAGTTCTTTTTGGGAAATTCAACGTAGTGGAGATGATTTTGTGTTTATCTCTCACTACATATATTTTCGTATCTCGTTCTCTCAAATTCCATAAAAATATACTTCCTAAGAATAAGGTTTATTTAGGACGAGTGAGGTGAGATCGTTTAGGAAAATCCGGGAAAATCCGGGGAAAATCAGTCTCCTTTCCTAGACAAAAATGATATTTTTCGAGAATTATACTTTCTAGGAAGGAGGTATATTTTGATCGGGTTCAGTTCGATTGTGAAAAAAGTAGTCTATTTTCTGATTAAAAAAAATATTCTCGAAAAAATACTCTTTCTAGAAGGAAGGTTTATCTAGGCGAAATTGTGCATACATCAAAGGAGGCAATACTTTTTCTCCAGAATATCATCGACTAAGATAATACATCTAGAATCTTGTTTTATGTGAAAAATATATCATTCCGAATGAGAATAAAAAAATGCATTATTTGGCATCAGTCTCGTCGTTTGGTGTAATTCAATTGATGGCTGGAAATGAAGGATATGGTTCATTATCTCATTTTGAAACGAGAAGTTCATATGAACAAATGCCCTGAACCCATCAACTTTCTAGCTATAGAGTGTTGAAATTTCAAGAAAAAAATCGTTTTGTCATCCTAACTCCAATACTGTTCTAGATATTCTCATTGAATTCGACATGCTTCTACTAAGCCACAATGGTCATTGTTCTATGTAGAAGAGTTTTCAATATTTCCACGAGTGGCGTCCGTATGGAATGTACACTGAAGATTTCTCAAAAAAATATAGGACGCCCTTGCTTTCCCAAAAAAAAATATTATTTCTCAAATCCTCATATATTATATATTTTCGCATAAAAAAATAAAATACATTTTCAATTCAATCAATTCACGTTGGTTGAATGAAAATTCGAATGAAAATTAGACAAAAACACATCTTACCTAAAAAATATCACACATTGCTCAGTAGGTGCACGTCAAATTTCATGAAATTATCCCTGAGATTATTGAAGTTATGATAAGGAAACGATTTTTGAAATTGCAACACTCTATAGGTCTGAAGTTAAGAGGTTTAGGACATATGTTCAGATGAATTCTTCTTATTGATTTGATGGGCTAAAGAACCATATCCTTCATTTCCAGTCATCAATTATATTACACCCTGTATAGTTGGATATCCTACGTTACTGTCCACATATAAATTGAGCTATGAATATTTGGGATCTTCATGAAATTAAGAATGAATATACTACACGTAGAGTTTTTTGGGATGGAAGTATTTCATTTCTTGATTCATTCGAAGAAAATCGCACATGACTTCATATACGTACATATTTTCAAAACAGTCAATCAATTCATCAATAAACTCTACAGGAACTCTAAAGAATATCATCATTTCCAAAAACGCTGATCTGAATTTGATGAATGCGTTATTATGGACTATACTGTATATTCAATAGTCATTTATATATTTGAGAAGTCAATTAATGATATGATGTATGACCCCCCGTGGAGAGATGTCAACACCTATTTATATATGCTTGAACCTTCCTGGCTAGCGCCTGATATTAAACCAGTTATTAAGTAAGATTAAGAAATGATGTAATCAAATGACTGGTCATAATTTTCATTTACTACTCCCCATAGTAGTTCCACTAATATTTATTGTCAGTTTTTTACCGTTACCTTGGATTCAAGGTGCATATCTATTTGTAAACAGTTTCACCGAGAGTTTCACTATAGTGAATCGCTTTTTATTATAATAATAAAAATTATATCGATAGAAAATTGGATATTCTTGATAGTTTCTGTTTGCATAATGATGAAGATGACTAGAAACATTCTTGCATATTTCAGTTCTCGGATTTTATATTCATCTGAGTACCAATACCATCTGACATAATTGTTCAATATTCATATCCGAGTTCATATCTTTATGTTTGCAATGCAGTATTCGCGAAAGAGAATAAGCATACGTCACCTATCGGAGTTCTTGAAATCTGTCAAAGCAGCATCACTTTGGTTTCATTGGTTCAAAGGGTTCACATTTGTTTTTTGTTTCAACTCATTGGTCATATCATCAAAACAAACCGCTCAGAAGTGTTCAAGTTATTGCCGTCAGGTGAGGCGACGTGTAATCTTCTATCGCGAATACTACCTATACTCAAGAATTGCAGAAAATATATAATTCGGTTCGAATTGAATGTTCAATGCCTGATGAACTTTTCGACTCTCTACTTTCAAGAATAGTTCTCTTGGCAAAAAATAAACAAAATAGTCGACTTATATAGAAATAGTATATTGTTTTATTAGGATCAAAAGTGACTCTTTGTTTGACAAGCGAATTTTGCATTTGCGAGCCGGAGCGTTTAGCGAAGCCAAGCGAAAGCAAAATTTGCGAGTCGAACAAAGTCACTTTCGATCCGAATGGAACATACTATTTTTTCTGCAACCGAAACAATTTACTCAAATAAACATGCATGTGAAGTAACCACCAATGCCGTTCCATATGTATGCAATGCAACAAATATTGACAAATAATCCATGTGGTAAGAATTGCATTAACAGCAGGTTAGGTTTTCAAGGATGTTCGAATTGTAGTTTCAATATAAATACAACCACAGAGTGACATATTTGTGTATGGACCAGGTGCTCTGATGGCAAATACCGCGCCAGTGCCAGCTATAGGAACAAGACGTGGAAAATGTTAGGTTAGTGAGCATATCAACAATGATAATGGTGATTATTTATTCCTCTCCATGCATTTGACTTGATAATCAGATGAAGCTAAACAATATCGTTGTTTGAGACAAAAAACTATTGCTTGTCGTGATTATTCAAAAACAAGTTATCCATCCCGAGAATAACGAATGAAATACAGCGAGATCAAGCAAGTATCTGAAGGCTTCCCTGACTAATACAAAAATACTTAGCTGAGATGTTGATAATTCCAATACTAAACTATAATAAGGTGTATTTATATCTCCAGCATGGGTATAAAATGCAAAATCTGCTGAAATCGGAAACAAATCAGGTATGCGTCTCAACCCAAATAACCAACCGTTGTTTATTCTTGATGAAGTCCAGTACATCCTTTTTAGTTCCTATGAGCTAAAGTTCAACTTTGGCTTCTAGGAACTTAAATTCAACTTCAGCTCCTAGGAACTAAATATGTTGCCTAGCAACATACCTATTTTTGTGTCAGTAATAGAAACGTCAATTTTATAGCTAATTTTGGTATCAAAATGGACGACTTTTGTGTCGGTTGCAGAAAAAAGAGTGTTGATGATATTTTCTGTGTAAGTATAATATGATTTCATATAGGGAATTGAAAGGTCGCCCACTTTCCTGCACGCTGCACGTTCCAATGATGACATGGATTTCTCCAAATTTCTTTGGATTATCTGTCTTAGTTTCAATTGATTTCAATAAATGAAAATAACATATGAGTATCATTTCCTCGATCATTTTATAATGTAGGTACATAGCACGTTCCAATCTTCTCCTGAAGATGCTAACAAAGTTAGAGAAGCACGTGTCGAAGCGTTTGAAACATCGGTTAGGTTAGTGGTGAAGCAGTGAAGTGCCAAAAGTTCCAGTCTTCGATATGAAGGTACATAAGGTTTGTTCGCATTCACAAAACTAACAGTCCGAAACCATCGGGATAGGAAGAAATTGATTTGTCGCTTTTGCAGCAATGCGACAAAAATCGCGGAACACATACTTTGTTCATGTAAATAAGTATCAGTCCGCCGAAGGCTGAAACACCTCGAACATCCTCGGGTCTATCTCACGCCTGCGGAGGTAGAAAATTCAACCGTCAGGAAAATTCAAGGCTTTTTCAGAAGTCCGGGACCATAACTAGATGAGGGTAATCACAATAGATCTTTTAGGTCGCAGTGATCGAGAGGTCCCAGCGTATACAACCCATCTTAAATCTACAATTCGATAATTTCCTACCATACGATACGACCAACAATAACTGATTTTGCTACTTGCACTTTTTTCCATGAAATTTCACTGCGTTCAAAAATATCACAATCAGATAGTCTGAAGATAAATTCCAATGAATAGTCAGTGACATCTTGCTCTGAAAAATCTTTGAAGAATAGGAATATCGACATAAGACATATCGAAACCAAGTGGTTTACCGCTAAAGACATCATCAGAACAGCTCACTATATGCTATTCCTAAAATACCATGAAATGCCCTGAGATCCTCAAATGCTTCGAAATGTCTTGAAATGTCTCGTTAAATCTGTTAACAAGAAAAAAAGTTATATAGAGAAACTAAAAAATTCAGAGAGAACATGGAATTGAAAGAAAGTTACAGAAACCATAGTAATAGATTGAATCATCTGATTGAGAAATCTAAATATGAATATTAAGAGAACAAAATTGAGAGGAATAAAGATGACTCCAAGATATTATGGAAAACAGTAGAAGAAATCAGCCAAATAAAAAAAAAATCAGGTGATATAGACACAATACAATCACAACATGTATACCTTATAACCGACAAATTAAAAATAGCTAATGAATTCAATCACTGTTCCACAAATATGGGAGAAAATCTTGCTGAGCAGATACAAAAAGACCCAAACTACCACTTGGCGCGAAATATACATCCAAATTCAATGGTCATACTACAAACAGAACGTGAGGAGATAGAAACAATCATTGGTGAACTAAAAACCAAAGAAGCAACTTGCACCGATAATATACAAGCCGAGGTACTCAAATCAGCTAAGGAATTCATCAGTAATCCTTTGAAATACACTTTTTATAAATGTCTCAGAGACGAAACATGGCCAGCACCATTCAAAGAATGTCCGATAATTCCGATTTTTAAAAAAGGCGACAGAGAAGTAGTAGTATATGTCTGGTAACACATATCTCTAGAATTTTAGAAAAACTTATTGAACAAAGATTATTAAGTTTTTTAGACATATTTAAAATAATTTCAAAAAATCAATTCGGCTTCACACATGCTGTTCAATCTTCATTGAATAATGGGGCACCTTGTATATGTATATTCCTGGATTTATCGAAAGCTTCCGATACAGTCAGCCACACACTGCTTTAACAAACCCTAGAAGATTATGGTATTCGTGAAAACTGCTTGAAACTGTTTCAGAACTATCTTTCAAATAGTACACAACATGTAAAAGTGAACAATGAAACTCTAAGTGAACAAATGGACGTAAAATTTGGGATTCCACAAGGTACAGTTCTTGGACCGATCCTGTTCTCACTCTATATAAATGAATTATTCAGCTTGGATCTTCAAGGACACGCAATAGGATTTGCTGATGATACTGCACTCATTTATGAAGAAGAAAATTGGGAACGACTGAAATTAACCATTGAAGAAGATATGCCTTTGGTGAAGAATTGGTTCGACCATAAATTACTAACAATTAATTTCTAAAAGACAAATTTCCTACCTTTCAGTTGCTATAAACGGAATCTCCCGACTTTTAACCAAATTGATATAAACAATGGCAACCCGACCTTCAGTATAATGATATCAAGTATCTAGGGGTGATGATAGATTCCCACCTTGAATGGGAAAGTCAGATACATTCAATAATTGAAAAACTACAATTCTTCCTTTCCAAATTCAAAAAACTGAAAGATATATTGAATTTGGCTCGAATAAAAATTTTTTATCATGCCCTTGTAGAAAGCCATTTGAACTACGGCATACTCGGATGGGGAGCTATTTCAAAAACATATTTGAACCCCCTTGTGATATTGCAGATGAGATTCATCAGGATACTATTGAATGCAGATTTGAAATACCCATCAGACCAACTCTACTTAGAATTCTAGACGTTAGGCAATTATATTATTTTAATATTAATGTTTACTATCATAGAAATAGATCTGACCATATTCTATCGAAACACAATTATAACACACGATCTGAAAGGGAACACCATGTACCATTCATGACGAAATCTATAGGTCAGAGGTCATTCAACTATTTGGCACCCAAGTTATACAATAAAACACCTAAGAAAACAAAAGAAACAAAAACTAGTTTCGAATCGAGACTGAGAATTCATATTTCTCAAACACCAAGGAAACTCATACACGATGTAATCGAGAATTGAATTGAACAATCAAAATGACAATCCAAAATAAGAATCATTTTTTTCAACACTTTCAGTAAATAATATACATATAGGTATAGATATAGCGATAATACTATGCAACTAGTTTGATAGTTTTATTTATTAATTTTTATTCGTGTTTCATCTTTCTATCTTCACAATATTATATCTTCATCTAATTTATGAAATATTCACATGAATGTATTGAAAATTTTGTTAATTACCTGTCAATACCATGAATTCAACCTGACCTGCTCATTATTATTATTATTATATACTATATTTTCATTTTTTTAGCTCTGTAATCATTCTCGAAAGAAGTGTTCGGTCACATTTTGAGTATCGTTTATTCACCTATTAATTTTGTTCACTGTCTTCAAATGCGTTGAAATATTTCGAGATGACATGGAATCAAATTTTCGAAATATGAAATGGTATGAAATGCTATGATGAAATAGCTCGAAATATCACAAAATGGTTCCAAATGCTGATGTAGTGAGAGACCACGAAATGCCCTGGAATGCCTTGAAATGTTATGAAATATCATAGAATGAACTTGTACGAAATTATCGTGTATAATGCATAAGAATTACTTGCAAATTTCAAATCGATAGGATAGGTCAGTAGACTTGAATACGAGATATTTTTCAAAGTTCAAGGAATTGTGCTCTGAATCAATTGTCAGACAAGTATCGACATGTTTATGCAACTATCTAGTGCAATATTGTTCAGACTGCTTTGGATGTTCAACTGAGACGTGTTTGAGGGATTCCTTGTACACAAAGATATTTTGAACATTCTTCAAGACTTTTTCATTCCTTGATTCATACGGAAAAACAAAAAACTTGATGGGATTCAACCAACATGCATATTAATAAAAATAATAATAAAATCTGTTATGTGATACTTATTGTGAAAAGCATGGACCACATCTCATTTATCCACGAGGTAATTTTTGTGTCATTTATCAATGGATCAATTCAGTCATATTTTGATCAGGAATCTATTGATCAATGATTATTGAAGTTACGATAATAAATAACTGACTGCACAACGATGGCTGCCGACAAGGTGTCCTTTCCTTATTTGAACATTTTTTGACTTATCGTTTCCAACATGTGATGAATGATAGACGGATTTCCTCGCCGTTGCAGATTCACAGAGGTGTCCCACAAGGATCTATACTGGGCCCATTGCTATTTTTGATTTGAACTGCCCAGCTTCATGATGAACTCAAATATTGCAAGGGTCATTACTACGCAGACGAGGGTCAGATTTACTACGATTTTCTCCTGAATGATGTGGATAATGTGAGCCATCTGATAAATTGTGATTTGGAAAATATCGTATCACGTTCAAACGAGCATAATTTGCATATAAATACCAAGAAATTATTGCTCATGATATTTGGCAACAAAACTACGTCGTATGAAGAAGAGGAGAGATTGACCATTAAAGTTGGTAACGTGACTCTAGCGCCCACAAAGATTGCAAAAAATCTTGGTGTGTACATGGATCCAGGTCTGTATGCGGAACTGTCATGGTGCCTTGAAACTATTATATGCCAATCGATATAATTTGCATAATAGTTTGAAGAAAATGCTTTGTGATCAATTTATATTATCTCGATCAGTTCAACTATATTGTGACGTGGTATACAGTAACCATATTAATATATATTTGACGCAGAATTCAGGAAGTTCGAAACAATTGTTGTAGATATATACTGAACTTACGAAAATATGACAACGTGTCTGAGAAAATTGCGAAATTAGGCTGGTTGAGAATGAAGTCTTGTCGTCTTTTACATTTCGCTACGTGTGCACAATATTAAATTCATATGCTTTCACACCATAGAAAAAGATTTGAATCTTCCTCATGTTCATTATAATTTGAATGACCATCTGAAAAAAATTACAGTTAGTTCATTTAGGACAAAATTAAAAAAATCCTGGATGACCCTTCCTCTCCTCTAACCAAACAGATTATCTTCAATTCATGACAAAAAAACTATATGTTATGATATATCTTTCTCTCACGTTTATCAATACTTTTTTTCCGCTTTTTTATTTCTTTCTTTCCAATACAAATTTTAGTTCTACTGTTGTATGCTACATTGATATATATGTTCATCACATTAGTTGATAGGTTGAATTGTGAGAATAGTTTCACACTGAACTTTCGCTTAATGAATACCTATTATCATCATCATTAATAATATTATATACACACTATAAAAGTTGTGATATTTCCCTACTCAAAATTTCTCGGAATAAGATTTATCGATACTGATGACTTCTTATCAATCGACATCACATAAGATGATACCTCTGATGCTTCAACTATTGATATTGATACCCTTGTTGATACCCAACTATCAACATATCAACAATAAGCATATTGAGCACCATGTTCTAATTATCATACATATATTGCAATCAGCTTAGGAAACATCGTTCATTATGTAACAAACGTTTTATCAGTGGAGTAAATGAATTTCGGATATAATGTTACAATCTTGGAATGATCTGAAAGTGCAACATTGATATTACTGGGTACAGGAAATTGAATAAGAAAGGTCTGGATTTGAAACGGAGGAATGAGACAATGTCGTGAAGAGTGTTCTGGTAGTTACTTTCAATTCAATTAGAGTATACCTATCAGTGAATCTATCACGGAAAAAGTTTTTTTCTTCTTCAATAACAGTCCCCTCGACAAAATGTTGGGCACAGTCATCTCAAAAAGAGAAATGGTTTCATATCGTTAAGTGAGGTTCATAGATATCATTCCAATACACAAAACTGGTGACCTGATCTCCAATTAGAATCGATTCTTTCCATTTCTTTCATTATTTTGATTGACCAGTATTGCTTCTTAGCAAAATGGGTTGAATGATACCAATCCACTTTTGTTTTGATGTTTTCAACACACACAACAATGTTTTTCTACGGCTATTACACAAGATTGCTCTCGTTTTACTGTGTTCGATTTATCAATGGGGTACTTTGTTTGTCATCAATTTCATTTCCGTATCTGGTATCACGATGACTCCATTTTGTAATTATTTCATAATGATCTCATCGCTCATGGAATGTCAGATTTCAAGCAATGACAGCATTAATTGAAAGGTAATCAGATGGCTTCAAGACGAAGAAATCGAAAATGCCGCTGTTATCCGTTACAGCCTTAGAAAAATATAGTGTGCACGGAATGGTAATTTCCCACTTAAATGATTGCAGCATTTGCCTTCATCCTCGTGTGAAATCACTCCGTGCTCGTTGAACAATATACTATATTCTGTACAATCTTCCCACCACTTATTTTCAAATTTGATTCGTTTGACTTGCAATAATTCGAAACTCCGCCTGCTGCGCATTTTATTGAGACCATCTCTCACCGAGGAGGAATTTCCCATACATTGTTTGATGCCTGAACAGTACTGCCCAGTATTTTTTATCCTTCCGATTTGGTGCAGATATGGTGATATAGTGCTAGTATTCATGAAATGTTAGGTTAAGCGTTTGTATGGTTAGGTATCAGTCGATTAAAATTATATATTATTTCTTCCAAATACTTTGGGAAAATGTATGGGGTCGAATTAGAAGATCAATAGCAGGGACATTGTAACTGCCACTAATTTACAAGATGGTTTGTTATTCCCACTTTTGACATCAGATATTTCAAAGATCATTGTTGTTGTGTTTTGAAGAAGATGATAATGATGATGACAATAGAAACCAACAAAACGAAACATAGGAAATCGATAGGTAGGTTATGGTTATGTTTTGCTGCAACTGCCAGTGTACCAGTACTGCCAGAATCGTTACGGAATGAAATGAAAATTCGAAGGTATAGGAACTGTTTATATAGTGTTCCTAAATTTCTCACTGTGGCCAGTATAGTCAACTATACCGAAATATTACTACACCATGTTATATGTCAGTGCAGTTCAACACAACTTATATGAATTCAAATGGAAGCAAATTCATTTAGGGAAATTGGATATTCAAGACAGTCTGTCATACATTTCCTCACAAACTTCCTTGAGATCTCCATCTCTTATTTCTCCAAGTCTCAGTTAATCAACGTTGATGAAATATGATGTACAAGGGGAATTCCAACTAAAAAGGGATTTTGTCGGATTCAGTGACGTTATATCACTCATGCACATGTATTGGGTGTAGGTTTATCATTATTCTCTTTCAGGGTCGTTGAAAAGCATTAGAACTTTGAGATATTCACAAATAATAATAATAATAATAATAATAATCGTTTATTGTCTGCCAATGAACAAAATAACAAATTCCATGTTTGAACAATTATGTTAGTACAAGAAAAGGTATAGGTGGCAAACAAGTGAAGTGATAGGTCAGTGGACCGATTCTTCCACACTCCCCTAGAAACAAAAACAAAACAAAAATACTAATAATATAAGTTATGTCTTTCAAGTAAATGTATATCGAGGCGAAATTATTTTCAGAAGATAAACTCTATCATGATGATATATTATAAATCAACTATTATTGATTCTTTTTTTTTCTTCGTTTGGTATCACTGCTGTGGAAGGAATTATTTCTTAAATTTGTTTTTGAATGAATTCAATGATAGGGAGAAATTCGGTATATCCAGAGAATGGCTCACAGTCGCAATCTGATAGGAATAAGATGACTTATAAATTTCTTCATTATGCGAAGGTATGTTGATACCATGCTTTCTTCTCAGGTTGAAATTGTGAATATCAGTCCTATACGTGATTGAACGAAGACATGAATTTTGGACTTTCTGTATGCGATAGGCATCTGATTTGCGTAAAAAAGGTCCATATACTGTATCACAATGATTGAAATGAGACAACACCAAAGAATCGCATAACATTTTCTTTGCAAGTGGATTCATGTTATGTCTATGAGGATACAAAAGTTTAAGAGAACCATGAGCTGTTTTAATTTTCATTGTAACATGTTTCTCAAACCTTAACTTTGAGTCTATATTCAGACCAAGGTTTTTGACTTGTTCACTGAAGTCCAGTTGGTCATTTCCAATGAAAATTTGCAACTGGCTCTTTGCCGCTATTTTCTGACTCTCACCACCAAACAAAACAGCACAGGACTTTGAGGTATTTATATTCAAGAGATTTTTCACAGATAATGATCCAAGTTCTGATAGATCACGATTGATCCTCAAATTTGCATTCTGAATATCTCTCAATTTGAAAGAAAAATAAACCTGCGTATCATCATATAAATGGTAATCTCTGGAAGAAGTCCATGGTAACTCAAAGTGGAGTGGTGTAGTTCATAGATGAAAACCCAAAGTCATCTCCACAACTTTTATTTAATGATCATAGATCATATAAGGGAACATGTTTAAGAAAGATATTTTCAAGCTTAATTTCCACTTATCGGTGATTTAAGAGTACCGTGGGCCCTTATTAAATATGTTCCCGACCCCCAACCTTCAACTTTATTAAAAAATTTTTAAAAAACATTTTTATCATATAAACAATCATGGAGCAATGGCTTTTGCTTGCTCCGTTATTGCTTATTGTATACACATTGCAACATTTTTCACTTCCATAACTTTACATTTTCTTGGCTGATGATGGGCTTATATAAGCCCGAAACATGTTCCCTTATATGATCTATGATCATTAAATAAAAGTTGTGGAGATGACTTTGGGTTTTCATCTATGATATAAATGGTAGTTACAATAATAAAAATGAGGATGAAAGTTAGATGTATAAAGAGTATATAAATGATACGTACGTGAAAAATACGTACCTATAGACGAATAAAATCATGTGCATGAACGCCTCATGTGGTATAAATGCTGAGATGCGTTTACGTTGGGTCAGGTTCGCACCAGATAGCGGTGAAGGAGCTATCTGTACTGATGAGAGCCAACAGCTCGAAACCGGTCTACAGGTAGTCACGCGTTCCTGAACCACTTAAGCGCAGCTCAGCGTGCAGGAAGGAAATACTTGCGATTTTATTCGTCTACCGGGTGTCAACGAAGTTATTAGACAAGTCATAACTTCTAGACCATTAGGTGTATCAAAATGCGATTTGGTATAGGTGACTGGTATGTGAAGAGGAGACTTTCCACACTTCTCGGTCACTTCCGGTTTCACCGGAAATGGCTCCGGTTCTAAATTTCTAAATGGAACACCCTGTATATTGTAACATTCTTGGATTTCCGAGACAATTCTAGATCAGAATATGACATTTTCGAAAGTTTTCATGCCTACTCAATTTTTTCGGAGTCACTTTTGAAATTACATCTAGGTGGCCATGATCGGAAGTAAACTAATTTAAGGACCTCAGGTGATATCAGAAAATCACAATCGCGAAGTTTCAGCGACAAGTATGATAGATATGAATAAAACAAGTTGGCAAAATTACATTTCTGTGTGTAATTATTATTTTTCAAATGGCGACCATTTTTTGACAAGCACTTTCCTAAAAAAGGATATTTTGACGAATCTAACGATACTAATTCATTTGCGATTGGATTACAAATGAGGACATACATTAAATATCAAATATGTGTCTTGAACAAGGAGGAATGCAGTTTGAAAATTTACTATAGTGAAAATTTTAAGAAATTAGGAAATTGAAAAAAATGTGCATCGCTGAAGTTATTGTTAATTTTGTTAAGTTTGTTGATCCGATCGCAAGTTAATTAGTATCGTTTGATTCGTCAAAACATCCTTTTTTCGGGAAGTGCTCACAAGTAAATGAATCATCATCCAATGGCACACTTGACGAAAGTAAATGAATTATTATGAAGTATTTTCGTCATTAATATTCAATTTATGTTCTTATTTGTAATCCAATCGCAAATGAATTAGTATCGTAAGATTCGTAAAAATATCCTTTTTTCGGAAAGTGCTTGTCAAAAAATGGTCGGCATTTGGAAAATAATAGACACGAATATGTTATTTTGCCTACTTGTCTTATTCATATCTATCATACTTGTCACTAAAACTTCGCGCGAATGTAATTTTCTGATATCACCTGAGTTCCTTAGTTTAGTTTACTTCCGATCATGGCCTCCTAGATGTAATTTAAATAGTGACTCCGAAATAATTGAGAATTGTCTCAAAAATGCAAAAATGTTACAATATTCAGGGTGTTCCTTTCAAAAATTTTGGACCGGAGCAATTTCCGGTGAAACCGGAAGTGACCGGGAAGTGAAAAGTATGTGAGAACTCTCTTCTTCACATACCATTTACTTATACCAAATCTCATTTTGATACACCTAATGGTCTAGAAGTTAGGACTTGTCTAATAGATTCGTTGACACCCGGTATACAAATTATTGCATTGATTTCGGGAGGATGTAATCCAATGTTCTGCGTGGCATATAGCCAGGAAAGTAGTTGTTTTTCTCTCGTTACCTACCATTTTCGTTCATTTTATGAACTAGTGTGGTAATTACTTCAAGTTTCTCTCTCTTTGTGATCATTATTATGTATTCGATTTCTACTAACGAAATGTATGGAAAATTAAATTATCGCAGGAAACTAAAATAAATCACTAAGCGATTGTTGAGTTCCAAAAATACGATTATGGAAATTATTATTATGTAACTTCACCAGCGTCGATAAGTTTACATGCATAAACAGCCATTTTGATAATAAAACGTGATGTGAAGTACCATATAAAATGTGTTGAGAAAATAACCACGGAAGCACGAGATGTTTATTTTCCACTCGTTTCGCAGTTGTATCGTGGAATATAGGTCACAGCATTTAAGATTATTCACATGGTCTATACATATACCGTTACTTCTGAACTAGATACTCAGTATTGTGCTTTCCGGAACTATTGTCAGGTAGCAACCCTCAACCAAGAAAGGTGATAACCATTCTATCAAATTTTGTTTAGGGGGTTTTCTCGAGTCCTATACTCTAGTTATACAAGTAGTGTTCATTGAAAATGATCAGGATCACTCTTCCAAAACAATCTATTTGTTCTAGGAATATAACGTTTTGACATTGATTTGATATACAGGGTGTCCCATAATTAATCTGCCAAACTTCCTCAGCAGCTTGTTCGGCTAAAAAATGAAAAGAAAAATTCCAATAAATATGATTCGAAAAATGGCTCCTAAGGGAGCTACGGCGAAGCGGACTTCTGAAGATGATATTTACTGAATATTTCCGAAACGCCATGAGATGAAATGATGTAAGTCGGAATGAAAACTTACCTTTTGCCCAATGTACTGAAAATGGAATCATTTCAAAATCACATTCAGGAGTGTATAATACAGCGGGGGACTACATTGAATATCACCTAAATTTTTTTGCATGCTGATTTCGCATTGTGAATATCTACACCTCGATATGGAAAAAAGGTGCTTCTGTTCCGTTTCGATCATCATCATTATCATGTATCATTTTTGAGTAAAATCTCACATATGCATAAAATTGAAATAAATCGTAGTGGCTATGGCAAAAAATGCAAAGAACTTCACGCACCTATATGGAATTGATTGAGATAAAGTATCTGTCTGTATAGGGTGATCGAGGAGGTCGTACATCCATTTTACCTGATTATCTGGGATTTCCTCTCCTCGGTTCAATAAAATAAAAAAAAGAGTATTAGTTCAATATATGTGTAGTAGGACCAATCATATGATTTGCCCCAAAATGTCACTGCGTTGAAGAAATTTGACTACCAGGGAGCCTGAAAAAAATTCAATAGCCTTCCAGTGAAACTTTGGTTGGAAAAATGTTTAGAGAAATGAAATATATTGGTAACATATCGACTTTTTACTTATTTTTGGACGTTCTGGGAACAAATCTGCTCTTGTTCATGCAAAAATATTTTCCTATGACAGTTTTGCTCTTATAGTTTGATACTTTTCAATGACATACTGATATCGGCATATGAATAAGTGATCTTAGTATGAAAAATAAGTTAGAGGATGTCCTCATTGATAAATCTTGTAATCACCATTTTCATATTCGGTTTTCAGAAGTGAATAGTATGTTCTATCTATCAACTGAACAGGAGCACTGCTATTGTCTCCGTTCCTTGATTTTCCTCTATTGGTTGGTATCTTTTTTTCCTATTATTTTAATATATTCTACTCTGCCATGCTCTCCCCATTTTCAGGAAGGATGTTCAGTGAGCAGTTTTTTATCGATATGTCTCTTCTTGATATTGTACTATCATACAACTCTCAAAAAGGAATAATTTTGCATCATTCTTATGTTGAGAACGGGAGCAGATTCGTTCCTGAAACGTACAAAGATAAACAAAAATACAAAATTTTTTCAATATATCTTCATTTCATTCCTTCAAAATTTCTTCAAACAAAGTGTCACTGCTAAGCTATTGTTCATAAGCTCGCTGATAGAAAAAAAATCTAAACGAAGTGACATTTTGGGCCGAATCATCTGATTTGTCCTCTACTACACGAATATTGAAATGATATCAATATTCTTATTTTTTAGGAACGAGGACAAAGAATCCCAAATAAGCAAGTTAAATCAAAAGGCAGTAGTTCATCATTTTAATAGCAACATTGATTTGAGAATTAGCAACTTTATTATAATATCTGCAAGATGTAACAATATATTTGAATCCATTTCACTAGAAAATGATACATCTGATCGATACGGAACTTATGCACACCTTCTATTTGTGAAGACGTGTAGATTTTCATAATCCGAGATTGAATTGTATTATACAATCCTGAATGAAATATCGGGATATTCTCAGTGCAGTGGCCATGAAAAGTCTAGTCATTTTACCGAATTGTATCATCTCATCCCATGGTGTTTCGGAATTATTCAGGAAACATCAAATTCATGAGCCTCCTTCACAATAGTGCATTCCATAGGATAACCCTCCTTTCAGTTATCAAGAAAACGTGAGAAAATCTTTAGAAGGGTTGAAACCACTCTCACCCCCTGACATTTTTCTCAGAACATTCCTGAACAGAACATTGCGAAGACTGATTAGCTATCTTCATTTTGTTAGTCTTGTGAAAATTTCGTATTCCTCATGATTCCGAAAGGAAAGAATTCTTTGTCAAATAACGCTAACAGATATAAGTAGTAAAAGTTTGATAACATCGTAAACCTGAATTATTTGGCAGTGGAAACAAACGTATTGACATTTGTATTGATGGAGGGTGGGCGTCATATTGAACATTCATAAAGAACTGCCTTTGTTACCACTGTCAACTGAATTCTTAATTAAAATGATATTTATCTCTTACTAGGAATATCGGTTGGCATTATTCAAGATTTTTTTTTCTCGGAACTATGCGGAATACGGAATTTCCGGGTGACGAAATTATCAGTCATCTTGCTCAGAAATTTTATACAATCAAGTTATCTTGACTTGTATCACACGTGCGTAGCTCTGTGTCCCAGCAATTTTGGGACACCCTGTAAATCCCCCTGATGGTTTCACCCTGCCGTCCCTGCTCTTGTGAAATATTACTTGTTGAAGTTGGTTGTCCACCTCTTCAGTTTTGAGAAGAAACAGAGATGCCAGCTGAATCCGCAGTTACCTTCTACGTTCTGATTCTCTGAAAAATATGCTTCGTAATGCCCAGTACAAGCTCTTTATGTTTCTTCAACGGTATTTGTTCACCATTTCTGGTCAAATTCTTCATGAATTTCATTACATTTGCAATAATTCCTCTTTCCTCCTTCGGAAAGTACTTCCCTTTAGGCATTTCACCTCACTTGCCTATGTAACAAGAGCAGATACTTATGGAATCCAAGTACTTTCATCATTAACCTCACCTAATCAGATCACTCTGAGAAATTTTTCAAGAACGGATCGGATATATTCGTGTTTTCTTCCTCTCTGCCTACCACTGTATCCTCTGAGTAGCGCTTGAACTCCATTTTTAACTCTATTAACTAATGTCTATTCAAGAAAATATTAGGCACTTGTTTCATCAAAATTCATAAAATTATATCTTGTTGTGGACGCCCGCAATTTTTCATATTTTTTTAAGCAGCCGAAAAGAAATCTCTATAATGTTTATTTATGATATGCTTAATCATATAAGCACATATTATATATTTCTCTACTCATATTACTAAGTTTGCCGTGCATGCCACTATCTCAGAGGAACTTCAAGAATAATTGAATTCGCTAAGTTTGGAGTTCACAAGTTGAAAGAACTTCCAATTGAAAGTTATTTAATGAGTGAAAAATAGTGTATTCTCAACATATTATTTTCTTTACTTCGTTTCCAAGAGTATTTCGAAAGATTTTTATGTGGATGTAATTCTCTACGGTTGATAGTTATGATTCTGAGTTGTGATCGAGTGAGGTTTTGAAAAACTGATTGTTAGAAGTGTGCAATAACTGGGATTGACCGAGACATTTAGGAGTGATATTTTGGTTTGAAATGTTCGAGTTACTTAATTTTCAACCACTTATCTTAACTTAGGGCATATTTAATTTTTTTTGTTCATTATTGAACTTGATTTTTTTTAAATCAATTTTCTCATTGCCACCATCTACAGAGTTTAGTTCATGGCAGTTCTCCTCCAACTTGATGACAGCATTTATATTTTTGTTGCACCAATTTATTTTTGCTTATATACGCTAGGTATAGGTAAAATCGATAATCAAATAATTCTTCATCAAATGATTACATAAAATAGATAGAGAAAAAGATCTTTTGGCATAAAACCTCTGTATTGGAATGATTAATTACTCTAGTTGATTCAAGTTGATAATCGAATATTTTTCCACAACTTTTTTTCCCTTGTATAAAAAATAAATAAATATTGAGGTTTTTTAAACAGGATATAGAGCTCGCTGAAATGAGTTGTCTGTCAAAAAATTGCTCATATAGTAGTAGATTGTTTTATTAGGATCAAAATTGACACATTGTTTGACAAAGCGAATTTTGCTCGGAATTTTGCTTCAACGAGGCGGAGCGTTTAGCACATCCTAGTACATCCTCTGCATACCTATATGTTTGTCTCAGTAATAGGAACGTCAATATAAGAGCTAAGATAACGAAGGTACCTATATTTCAAGGTTTTATCAGTCCAGCATCAGATGAACCCTACGGTTGTTTGTACCTCCGTCATAAAAAACTCTTGAATGACTGTCGAGATGACTGTACTCCGTTGTCTTACATTTGTTACATTAACAATTTTTGGCGAAACAACTTTTTTCGCAAGATATACACCCTGTTAAATGAAATACCTCGGTTTTAGATTCACCCTTTTTATACATAAATATGCGTTTTATTATTCGAAACGAATATGCATGGCTACAATCGAGATTGTGTTGTTCATGCATATCCTACCAGGCATGGTGAATTTGATGAGAGGAGGTATTATAAGTATTGGAATTATTTTGAACTTTCGATGATTATGAGTTGTGAGAATACTGCCTTTGGCAAAGAATTCCTGAGCTTTGCCTCTCTATAGAAAAACGAGTCTGGGTAGAGAGTTGTTCGACTCACTTCAAGGTTAACGACGGAAGGAAGTGCTGCTTGTCGAGTTAGTCTGACTGGCTAGAGATAGGTTTCTTGCAATATATATAATCAAGGCTTCAGGTGAGCATTCATTCATTTCATATATATAAGCAATGGTAATTGCCATTTTTGTGCACAATCGAGTTCCAGAAACATCTCCGATCGATGACTTGACATTATCATTCAAATAAAAAATAATGAATACTTGTACTTCTGAAAGGACTATTCATCCATTACTTTGAGCTTCAGAAATCCGAACAAAACCGCTAATTTTTTTCAAAACTACCGATAGTGTTGAAGATATTGAAGGAGTATCAGATTCTCAGATCATGAAATATTGAAGGAGATTGCAATAGGTACTGATAGAGACTCCGGTTATGAGAATGGTGCACAATTAACAGCAGATAAATGGAAGTGCAAACATAATCAACTTCATGAAAAGAAAGAGGGGGACATGAATTATTGTAATGATGATAAGTTGCTATAATATTTGTGCACCGAACACCAAATCATCTGAACAAGTTTCAAACAGTTCGATTTGGTAGTAAATGGATTTCCTGCTGATGGTATTGTGTGTCAATTTGGATTCATTTGAATTATTGTGTATATCAATTTCTCTGTTATGTTCATTCAAGCATTCCATTACCGTGATAGGTACCTCTTTCTCCAATATCTGCCCGTACTAAGGAACATATTTATCATTCCACATTCATCCGTCCAGGACAGTTTCATGTACAAGAATCGTACAGGCCCATCAACATATGCTTTGAAATATCAAGTGATATGGACTCTTGGATATTTGTATTATAGCTCAGGAAACTCATAAAAGAATTATTCAGTATTCTTACTTACTTTCCCCTCTTCTTTGTCCTATTTGCGTCTCTCTTCCAGAAAATGTTATTTCTAAGGAATGAATAAATCTAAACAAGTAACCAAAAAGAAGAGGCATTTATGGGTCAACATGAATAAAAACTCAATGCAGAATCTCACTAATTGTTAATTATGTACTACAATGAAATAATGAATTAAAGATCGTATGACCGTTTTCAGTGGGCTAAAGTGCCAGCACGACGCGTCGAAGTTGCGAAAAAATATCGGAAAATCAACATGGTTAGATGAAGTCTCTTGGAATTAGTGGAGTACGTATTGATCATATACCAACCTGTTCATATTCTGAATAGCAGACCAGAAAGTGGAGGACAACGCCATAATAGTACTCGCATCTTTCTATAAACATATGTTATAATTTGGTTTGTTATTGGGATATTGTTGGGTGTTGTAAGTAATAGGTATATAATTTTTTTTCCAAATGAATACCTTCAATACTGCTGATATTATTATGCCTATCACTGAAATTCAGTAGGCCACTAATACCCTCGGTATATGTGGAGATATATTTTCTTCAACCCCGATTGACATACAGAGTGGAACATATTCTCGATACATTTGTTGAAAAAGTTGATCAAACTTTTTCTGAACACGACTTTATGACCAGACTTTAAAACATTCATCAATTCTCCCAATCAGTTAATAACTTTTGTCCGGCTTGAATACTTTCGATATTGTATTCAGTGGTTCCATAAAATTTAATTTGTTCAATTATTGCAGGTTTCAAATCCACAAATACATATAACTCAATTGACGAATATCGTTTTCAATATGTTCTTCAATTGTTAAAGCTGTGAGAGTGATAATGAGAATATCAGCAAAGAAAATACTGACACTGAGAAGGAGATTGAATGATGAATTTGCTTTGGTATAATTATGTACATTCGCTTTTTTTATCATCATTTCTTTCAATTAACTTACTAATTTCAACATGTAGCTCGAGTGTTCTCTCATGATATGTAAAAACGACACTTAGTGAGGTTTAAAAACTTTGCATCAAATGGAAATCATTCAACACACTCCTCAGAGAAATTTGGGAGTTGATGGGGGAGCACCATCCTAGGGTACCTCGGGATTGCTATTCCTGTACTCATAAGTCGTGAGCCTCTGAGGGATCGGGACACCCTGTATAACGGTCTGTCTGTAAGGCTAGAAATTTGTAGTCATAAATTGATGTTGGATACGAAAAGCATGACCTGGCAGGCCTCAGCCTTGCGCGTCATCATCCTCTATATTTTTGAAAGTGTGAACATAATCAAAAAAATGAATTAGGCGCTGTGAACTCAAAATTTTATTATGATGTTAAACAGACATTGTAGAATGAAAAATCATTTTGACAGACAGTTTTGATGAACGAAAGTAGATGCTAGGTACAAAAGTGGGGTAAATATAATTGGCTGACCAAAATTTGAGTTTGCAATGAGGAAGTGGATGAGATCATTGGAGTTCAAGAAGAAACTTGTTATTTCTTACATAGTAAGTAGTGATGGGAACACTGATTGGATACTTTGGTAGCACAGATCTAATAATGATATGTATGTATCTACCAAAGGAGCATGCTGATTGCTGAAGCCAATTTATTTTACCCTTCATGGAAGGTGATTCCGTGGGAGTGAATGTACATATTTGTGTCCATATGTGCATACTTTCGTTGCAGTGTGTAGATAAATAAGGACGTTCTGTCGTTGTCAACGACATTCTAACGTTCGGTAAATTCAACTCCTCAGATAATGCTCGCCATCGATTCTTTTTTTTATCTCTTGGACCGCACGAAAGGGAATTCCTATAATGTTCTAGTTGATATTGAGAGTCGGTCGTTATAAAAGTCTAGTCAATCCGCAGGGACTCAAGTCTAGATAGACTGAGGTTTAGATACCGAATTTTCGTGTAGTTCAAATTACAAGGCGACCTTGATGGAGTCTGATTGTAATTTTGGATAAGAGGGATAATTCAAATTCGCATTACATGAAGTAGCACTAATTATTCTTGTGCTTATAAATGGAACTCGAGATTATTTCGGGAGATGAATATATTAACACTCTGACTGCCGGCATTCTAATTTTTTGTTTTTTTATTTCGTTTGGTCAGTCGTATATGACTGACAGATTAGTAATATTCTTTCGATCTGAACTAACTGAAATATTTCACTAGAACTGAACTGATTCGTTCTTTCGAATGACGATCATTATGTACAATGCATGTCAACTGATTCAGTTCAGTTCAAGTGAAATGTGTCAGTTAGTTCAGAATGAAAGAATATCACTAATATTATGCATAATTTTGCGTCGTCAGTCGTTTATGATTGACACCACCACTATCATTCAGGGCCGTGTCAGGTTTTCTAGACTGACTTTATATGGAATTTTATATGCTCATCGGAATCGCAGCGCTGTATTTCATAAGCCTACAAAATTTCGCGGCGCCTGACGTCCCTCAAGTAAAAATATATCAATTGAAAATTATGTGAAACTCTTTATTCTAAATCTCTTACATTGTTGAAAATAAAGTAACTTATGAACTATGATTTTTGATATGGCACTCTTGGCACATTGCAGGTTTTCCATCACACCCATCGCAATATGTTCGGACTTTCCTCACTTTTTTTCTCGCTTCTGCTCTTGACACTTCTTTTGTTAGGTTGGTATAACAAGTTTTACACTGCTTCCGAGTTTTCTCATCAGTTTTTTTGAATAAATGTGCTACTTTGGGTATCATAAGACTCCTTCTATTGGCATCATTTCCGAATAATAAATTTCTGGCTACGTCTTCTCTGAATTTATTGATATTCGATTTCGAATGGGTATGTTCTTTATAAATGTTGAATGCATTTACCATAGACATGCCTGTCAGCAATTCAAAGAAAACCTTTCGGTACCACTTGATACCTCGTCGATTACAAGTACTGTATGAAGCCATTTGGTCAGACTTGTCAATGCCACACTTTCCTTTATTATAAGCGATAATAGCTTCAGGCTTCAGTTTTGCTGCTTCGTTTGCTCTCTTCTTTTTTCGGGTGGGCTCATCATTATTAGTTGTTGGTAGAAGTGCCCTCTTGCTCTTACTTGAAGGCGGAGGAACTCTCATCTCAAGTCCGTGTAATGTGGATAGCATAAGTACATCCCTAGCATCTTTCCATTTGGAGACAACAATTCCATCGTCAGTCTCTCGTCCAATGTATTCATGTTTTTTCAACTTTTTGTTCGTAACATCTTTTGGGAGGAATTTTCTTGATCGCCTAATTGTACCTACTAAATGGGTCCTTTTTGTTAGAAGAATCTTAGCTAAAGGACAACTAGTATAAAAGTTGTCCGTGTAGAGGGTTCTGCCTTCATTCAATAATCCCTCAGTCAATTCCAGTACGACAGTTTCGCCAATTCCAAGACCTGCAGGGCGCTGTTCTTCAGTCCGTCCAGTATATATTTGGCATTTCCATGTATAGCCGCTTGGACTGCATAATTTGAAGAGTTTGACTCCATATTTGTGGCTCTTAGATGGTATATACTGACGAAATTTTAGTCTGCCTCTCCATGGTATCATGCTTTCGTCTATGACCATTTCTTGTCCCACGGTATAAGTCTGCCGAAAAGAATCATTGAATATATCAAGAACAGGTCTGATCTTGTAAAGCCTATCATTATTCGTTTCGTGTTCCCTATCGCTGAAGTGAATCATCCTCAATAGCATTTCAAAACGATTTCTTGATAATACTTGAGATACCTGATTTTTGTATAGCACATCGGTTGACCAATACGATGTAATAGCTGGACGACAATTCAATCCCATCCAAATATAGAAGCCAACAAATTTACGTATTTCCTGTTCATTTGTAGGGTACCACTGATTCAGTCTTGATTTGCGAGTAACATTCGTATTGGCAATTATATAGGCTGCATAGCGATTTGTTTCTTCGACTATGAGACCTATGAGCTCATGAGAAAAAAACAGTTCAAATGCAGCCACAGGTGTAAGATTTTCTGCTAAATCTACTTGAATACCTTCATTTCCAGTAAATCGGAATGTTTGGTGATTTCCAGAATACTCGTACCAAGAGAACTTGAATTGATTACTTGCGATATCTGGTGCAGTATCGTTTTCATCATCTTCATTTTCCACTACTTCTGCACCGTCTGATGAACTCGAATCCTCATCGGATTCATCTCTGGATACACCACTCGACTCGCTATCAGAGTTATTATAATCTGGGTCAATGTCAGAGAAGTCCGAAAAATCCCTAAACTCCTCGTCGGATAGATTTTCCACTTCTTCTTGGAGTTCTTGAGAAGAGAGGGGCTTTCTCAAATTCCAACTCCTGTAAAAAACAATAAAATTAATCAGTTTATCTTTTTCACTTCAATTTATGACCTAATATAGTCATCCACACAACTACAGAACACCAAGACTCACATATGTAACTAAAAAAATACTTACATTGTGATAATCAGGAACAACCGATTTTTAAAAACGGTAACGGAAAAAAATGTGTATTGCCACGCCGTGTCAGTCGTTTTTGGAAACACGAATAAACATGAACTACACGTCAGTACCGTAAAATGAATACTGAGTGTGCATGGTTCGACGTATTTCTGAACCATCAGCACTGAAAAAAACGCGCGGCCTGGAGGTGCGCGCGAACAAAAAATGACTGCGGCGTCAGCTGGAAAATTTTTGTCAGTCGAAATCGACTGACATGGCAGTCAGAGTGTTTACCTATTCCCAATTGTCGTGTTTGCATGGTTTATTGCTCCCTTCATTGTATTACTTGGGTGTGTGATCGTTATAGACTGAAAACGTAAACGTAAGTCGGTGCAGTCCCAACTTGATGCTGGAATGGTTTTATTTATAATGTGGAACACTAAGGCGCGCGTCTTCCTGGCCGGTCTGGGAGACTTATGTGGGGGCTAGTGGGGAAAGAGTTTCGAAGGTAATCAAACTTAATAGTACAATCATGAAAATTGGTGTACATATAGTTTTTGACTTCAGAAAGATAATTTTGAAATTAGCAGATTGTTTCTTGGGGGCTGAAGAGCAAACCCCCTGTATATTTTGAGTGACCCCGAATTATATCTGAGTTTCTACACATACTTTCGGTATCTGTATACCTAGTTTCGCTCATAAATCTTCAGAAATATAGTTTTCTTGAATATTTCCCATCATTGAAGTTTTCCCGTCAAATTTGATTGAAATGTTAATAACTTGACAACGTCACATCTGATCCTCAATAACGGAATAGGTTTTTCTCCAAATGACATCAGAAGTGGCTTTTTGATGACACTCAACAGGCCGAAGGAGTTTGTTGCTATGCAACGTTCCAAGTTATTTGAATCAAATTGATAATCAAAATTGACAATGACTTTGGGTGGAAAAACAAGATGGATCATTTGGACTTACGAGAATGAATAATATACAGGGTGTCCCTTTTGAGAAAATGATCGATTCTTTCACCTCGGATTCACGATGCACCCTGTACCTGTATACTCGAAAATAATTTCGAAAAGTAACTTATGGGGTCCCTAATAACTTCCGATGAGTTTTTTCTTCTATCTCTATCAGCCAAGCAGCTATGGTCCGAGCGAACATATGTAGGCCACCCTGTATCTTGCGAGTGTGAAAATGTTATATATAGTTTCACCTAGATTCCAGATTAGAGAGGATACTCATTAATATTCAACTTGTGTTTTTAGGGGTTGGGGGTACCCTCTTCACTCTTCAGTTTCAATCTTCTGTATCGGCTTCTCTTGGTCAATTCTTCTTGTTTCTCCTTCTTCCCTGAAGCCCAACCTCATCATAGTGCGGAGAGGACAAATCGCGGCTTCTCGGCGGATCGAGCATTTTGGGAACAGATTTGCTCTTTTCACTCGGATAGGACATTTTTGTGGACATCTGAGTGCAAGGATGACGCAATTTGTGAACGTCTGCTCATGTGGCTGCGGATTGATCACGAGGTTCTGGCAACCTAATCCAAGTTATGGGAATCCGTGACAAGGGATGAACGGCACCGAGGTTATATGGTGTCGATAACGGGACCTCTGGGATATAGGGCGACATCTCAGAGTCGACAGCCTTAGACCTGTACAGAGGGCACCACAGGGCTGGACCAACCCCTTCTATACCATTACTCGTAAGAGAAGGAAAACTTTTGGCCTTCTTCATTTTTTTTTTTTTTTTTTTTTTTTTTTTTTTTTTTTATCGCTTGGAGCGCACGAGAGGGAATCCCTATAATGTTCGAAGAACATCGTGCGTTCCTAGGGAGGATAGGGATAGGAGGTAGGTATTGGAATTTTTTTTGAACTTCTGGAGATTATATGTTGTTGGAAATACTTCCTCAGGCAATGAATTCCAGAGCCCAGCCGTTCTATGGATGAAGGAGTTTTGATAAAGTGCTGTTCGGCATCTTTCGAGGTTGACAACGAAGGGATGTGCTGACTGGGCTTGTCTAGTTCGTCTGACTGGTATTGCTAGTGAAGGGATGATAGCAGAGATTTCCGAAGAACATTTCCCGTGGAAGTATCGATAGAAAAGTGAAAGGTTGCCGACCTTTCTACGGTGTTCCAATGATGTCAAAGAGCGAGTGAGTGTGGCGTCACCCACCAGGCGGATGGCTCTTCTCTGGATGGAATCTGAGAGCATCAGCGTATGTTTCGGTGCTGAACCCCATATGTGGGAACAGTATTCTAGAACAGGCCGTATCTGCGATTTGTAGATCATGAGGAGCTGTTGAGGTGTAAAGTAGCATTTCGCACGGAACAAGAATCCGAGTTTTTGTGAAGCAGCTTTTGCGATGGACGAGACTAGGGCTAGGAATAGTAGTCTTCAGGAACCTGAATGGTCTTGCAGACAAACCTCTGTTACTGTGAGCTACAGTGCTCACAGTTACTGTGTCACATCTGAAGTGGCACTTATTTCAGAAATATGGGTCGTATATGGTGAAATCAATAATCGCATATTCGAGGTACAATGGTACAATGAGCCAACAGGCCTACGTGTCATCGGAAACTTAGGTCAGACGAGCCTTGAAAGGAGGTGGAGTATTCAGTGGGTACACCTACATGTAGGGATTTCCACACTACCATGAAGGGTATGGTCCTCCGTGGTGTCCATGAAGTATTGACAATGCCTCCTCTCTTCTTCTAGTTTCTTCTTCTGGTTTCTTCTTCTGGTTCTTTTCTTGATCATTTTTCTTCTGAATTTTCTCTTTTTTCTTCTACATTTCTACTTTTTCTCCCGTTTCATTATACTTGCTTAGAAGAGAGGATTTTTTAAAAAATATTGTTCACTCCTATGTGTAACTCACCACTGTCCTATTGTGTCATTTCAGGTACAAAACTGTCACTCAATTCCCATTGTTTCGTGTTCAACTGTCGGAGTCTTGATCCATCTTCCAAATTGTCTTCAATTTTCTTCAGTTTCGTGTTCCGTATAGTCCTCTGTGTACGACTTCGATAGCCTGTAGAAGAAATTGGTTTGCCATCAACATGTTTGTTTTTCATTAGTATTGCTACCTAACGCTCTATATTTTAAAATGTCTGATGTCTGATGATGGCAATTTCGCCGAAGCCGGTAACATATATAAACTGATTTTTTTTCATATGAAGAGGCTTTGGGCTACTTGTTTTCTTCGAAATGACATTGATTTGGCGGTTCAGTTTCTTTCACGATACCTGGTATAAAGGTAGCACAATAGAATCGAATCGTTTCAATCTTCTCCTGAAGGTGCTAACATAGAAAGCGACACACGTGTCGAGCCGTATAAAGAATCGATTTGATTAGTGGTGTTATATCGTGCCGAAGGTTATTTTCTTCGATATAACAGATAATTCAACCAATCAAAATCGTGTATTTTAAAGAAGGTTGAATAACCGTATTGCTGTTAGTCACCTTCAGTTACAGTGATATGCGATGTCTCATCAAAGATCATGGAGAAAGCTATCAACATCGAGCTCATGAAATACCTGGAACATTCAGGTATCATCAACGATAGGCAATATGGCTTTCGTCATCAGAGATCAACTGGTGACCTGCTCGTTTACGTCTCACATATATGGCAGCAATCTATCGAAAAATATGGTGAAACCTTAGCCGTGACACTTGATATCTCCAAGGCATTCGATCTAGTCTGGCACCACGTAATCCTCGCCAAGCTTCCATCTTATGACTTGCCTCCCCAGTTATGTTCTCTGCTAGCTAGCTTCCTCTCAAATAGGTCTCTTTATGTAGTGGTCGACGGAGTTTCATCTGACTGTCTCATTATAAAGGCTGGTGTTCCGCAAGGATCAATTCTAGCACCAACATTATTTCTACTCCATATCAACGATTTGTTGAAAGCAACTTCATGTCCAGTACATAGCTTCGTGGATGATAGTACCCTCCATACCGCCTTCTCTTCCAAGGCTCCAATACCAGCCAGGCAAATCAGAAACAAACGAGGGAGAAATGTTGACAACATGAATATATGGACTTGGCAACAATTCTCGAATAGGGATCCAATAACTTGGCAGATTACAATGCAAACAAAGCCCAAGCAAGCCTTCTCTCTAGAAAAGCTGATTTCACAGTGCCCAACTTGAGCTCGTCAGGAGGAACCACACCTTTGAAGACATCCATTTCGATGCTTGGTATTACCATCAGCAATAACCTTCCTTTGGAAAATCACGTGAGATCAATTGCTAGAAATGCATCCCAAAAACTTGGTTTTCTGTTTCGGGCCAAGAGCTATTCCACTTCCAGTCAGCTGCTTATGATCTATAAGTATTCAAACTCAAGCCGCGTGACTTATGCAGGCCAATGTTTCACAAATATAAGATATTGACGGTCTTTGAAATTTTCGTTTTAGAAACAGTCTGTTTGCTTCACAAATATAGAAGAAATTTCATGAACACAAACATAGACAAGATTACGCGTAATAAAAGGAACCTTGCTCTTCCTCTGCCTAGTTCATCTTTAACGAGACAATCCTTAATTTATAGGAGTAAAAAGATTTACAATCATTTACCAGAATGTACAGCTATGATCAATGATTTGAAACAATTCCGTAGATCTGTCAAAGATATGTTAGTGGGAAAAGGCTTGTACAGATTGGATGAATACTTTGCCTACAAATTCTAGTCTTTCTATGATATGTGAGAATAATTAGAGATTCATATCATTGATTTTAAAGATAATTGTTGTTTGTGATAATAATGAAACTTGTCTATGTTATTTTATTTTATATATTTTTGTTCTGTATTATTTTTATATATTCCTGTTCTGTTGTATTTATTTATAATCTTGCAATCGATATATCGCAAGATACTGACTTTGTCGACAAAATGTGCTCATTTTAGACAATAAAGCTTATCTATCTAAGGCACAGATCCGACCTGTCCTGGAATACTGATGTTTCCATATCTGGAGTGCAGCACCCAAACATGCCCTGAAACTGTTGGATTCTGTCCAAAAAAGAGCGATTCGTCTCGTGGGTGTTGCCTCGCTCACAAATTCACTCACTTCTCTGGAACACCGAAAAAATTTGGCGATCTGGCTCAATTTTATGGATATTTTCATGGACGATGCTTTTCTGAAATATCAACAATTGTTCCTCCGTTGGCAGTCCCCGCGAGATTAACCCGTCGAGTAGAGGCTTCGCACCCCTTCTTCGTCACTCTGGAGATCTGCAGAACATCTCTTTCCAAAGACTCGTTCATCCAACGAGCAGCGAGGCCAAGGGAGCTGTTCCACGAGGCATATAACCTCCAGAAATTCAAGAAGAACTTCAATTCCTACCTCATTCACCTTGGTTCGCACAATGTTCTCTGAACATTACAGGATATTCCTTTTCGTGGGAACCAGAACATAAAAAAAATACACGATTGGCTATGTGTATCTACTTGCTAGATAGGTATTTGAATAAGATATGCGTTATAATTGTTTTCAATCCGCAAACGGCTAACGTTGAGACAATATTTGGTAGTTTCCCCTTGACCTTGAGCTCGTCAGGAAATATAGGTGCAATTCCAATCAAGTACCAGATTGAAATTCAGTTGCTCATTGGTCTCGCTGGAATTTTCGCCAGAAATGCCAATAGATATAATTTTCCAATATCCTCACTTGAGGATACGAATTCAAATATTTCTGAAACATACCTACAAAAAGATGAACTGAAAGCCTCCGATGTTTCCCATTCGTAGTTGCATAGCGTAATTTTCAATCAACTTAAGGAAAATTCAATTTGCGATATCTTGACAATGGCATTTGAAAGCAGTCTCATTAGGAATTGCAGAGTAAAATGCGTTCATTGTTCATTATTTAACGAAAGAATTGAATTATTATGGAGCCTTTTCCGCTTTCGCTCGTTAAAGTACTTTGTTGTGCATTATTGCATGTTCTATCCAAGTTTTGTTCTCTCTGATGATGATGAAAATGCATTGAGATAAACGAATAATTTGCCAATATTTCTACAAGAATTTGCCCTAGCATTTTGTTCCACTGAGAAGTAGTGACAGAATGATGGATCATATTCCATCAGTATTTCTTGATTCCACATGCAAATAGATAGAATAAGATGAATATTGAGCTTATATTCAGATTTTCTGCAAATATCTACATGAACAAAGTTAATGCTGATTTTCTGAGGAGTATATAGGAGATAAACTCATAGAAATCCGATATTTTCATCGGATCTTCTTTCTTTATACGAATAGGAATAAGTATATGCAGCTATGAACAGTTAATTGAAGAGGGTTGTTTGCCCATATGAACTTTTTTTGTGAATTCTCAATGAAAATTCGGTATTTTAACAATTTTTACCAATGATGATGATGTTTATGACAAATTTGATTGAATAGCATAGAATTTGGAATAAAACAAATTAGAAAACCATAATACAGTAGCTCTCACCTAATCATCAGATGGAACATGTGAGAATCACTCATTCTGAAGAGATTTCACGAAACAATTGGTGAACAGGCAGGTCCATGCGCAGTATTTGTCAGCGTTCCACTTACTGTACCATCTCACTGTCACAGTCCTTTTTCAACGTGAAAACAGTGAACCAATTTTCTTGGAACAACATATCGGCCGATTTAAGTCATCACAATATCATGTTAGGATTTTAAATGACGAACTCCGAAGTAAAGGAGTGTCCGAATCTCTCTGGCCGTCGGTGAAAATAAGACTCGGACAAGCAGATGCTGTTCTGTCCAATTGATAACGCAGCATCAGTCTTGATGAAAGAGTGTAGTGCCAAAAAACAATCCTGTCATACTCTGATTTTCATTTCAGCGAAGTAGATTATAATGGTATAAAAGTACGAAAGCTCGAGCACAAAACATGTCATGTCAGTCATTTATTTTTCTTTTCTTCGAGTTCCGCTTTTCTATAGAAAATACAAGAGCTCTCGATATATCTAACACCATAGCTAGAGATTCCCTATGTTCTCTAATGAAGCTTGCAATTAATGGGTGACGTAGGCAATAGAATTTATAGTTGCTCTTTGATGGCGAGAGCCGTATTGTCTATCATTGATAATTTCTGAGCTTTTCAGATATTTGAGTAGCCTACTGTAGATAGCGTTTTTCATCATTTTGGAGATAACCGATGACAAGGCAATGAGTATATAGCTGTTGGGTACGTTTTTTCCCCTTTTTTTTCTGAAGATTGGTTGGACTATAGTTATTTTTCAACACGATAAAAACCAGACTTGTATGAGATGGTGAACAACCTGAAGATAATCGATATCAATTCTGGTGCAAACTTCTCGACAATGGGTGATATTCCATCAGGACCGTTAGCCTCATTCGTTTGGAGACCAAGCAGAATGCGCATTAGAATAGAATAGAATAGAATAGAATAGAATTTATTTCTCGAATACACACATATTACATACAACTATAATTAATTTTTTTCAATGGAAGATTTTCATGCATGCTGGAGCTCATGTGTGAGCTATTGAGAAGAGCAGTTCATTTTTAGTTTGTTTTCACACAATCATAATAAGCAATTACACAAATTGTAATGATAAGAATAAAAAGAAATAAGATGGTGGAACATATTCGCAATATTTGAAAAATGCATCTTAGCTTACATATAAGTGAAAAATTTCATATTGATATTGTGAGAATAAGTTAAAAATGTATATGTTAATATTGTATAAATATAAGAATAGAAAGAAATATATACAAAATAATTCACAAGTTTATAAGTATAACAATCAAGCGATTTATAAGTGGGCATTGAAGAATTGTTTGGTATCGTAATAAACGTGGGTCTGAAAAAATTGTTTGACTTCATTTTTGAAAATATTTAGTGAAACTATTCCTGTTATTGAGGACGGTAGGTGGTTGAATGTTTTTGTTGCCATATATAAGGGACCTTTCCTGTTCACTGTATAATTGAATTGAGGTAGTATGTACTTGTTTTTGTTGCGTGTATCATATATGGTTGTGGACATCCGTGAATTGTTCTAGTTCATGTTTCTTTTTGAAAGCTAATAAGGAAAGACGATATAGATACTTTGTAATTGTGAGTATTTTCAGTCTTTCAAAATGACTCCTACAGGATTCGATCCGTTTTATCCCACAAATGGCCCTGAGAGCTCTTTTTTGTATTAAAAATGTGCTGTTGACATCTACTGAATGTCCCCAAAACTCTTTACCATATTGTACTGAGCTGTAGAAATAAGCGTAATATACTGTTATTGCTGAGTCTCAACTGGTGGAATTTGGCGGCACTCTTCCCTGTGAATCTAAGGTGAAGTTTGCTGCGCTCATTTCTACAAACCCGTTTGTTTTCTCCCGCGATGATGTCGACGTCTTTGTGAAGTGATGGAAATCGGAATTAAATAATAGTGAAATTCCTTCCGACTGTTTCAGCGATGAACCAAAACGATCGGGAGCCATTGGGACAATTTATGATTTTAAATCTTATTTTGACATCGTATGTTTCCTCTGATGCATCTTTCGTTCGGCTGCTGTTTTTGTCTCCAGGCAACAATATTAAAACAGTTTTGTCTGAACAAGAGTTTTGAAGGTGATGAACTTTTCGAAGAATGAGGTGTGTGAGTGTACACATAAAACATTTTGTGTAGGTACACCGCCTTCTAAGTGAAATAATTATGAAAAAATAGACTGATACCCCTTCGGATCATCGTATAAGAGAAACAATTTTAGTTTTATTATTCCAAATGGGGAGATCATGTGATAGGTACATGGCGAAAATAAAAGACAGATAGTTTCTGTACGAGTAGCTGAATTCGAAAAATTATGTTCCTATCTTAGATTCCTCAATATCATGAGTTATTTTCGAAGATTCTCATCTTGACTCAATCAAGCTATTGACAACCTGCAGACATTGATCAGAGTATCAAAAAATTTGGAATGATATCGGTTTACTAATGATATTTAAATTTCAAAGCCTACCAAGTGTCGATATATCATCGAATTCATGTCACAGCCAACTCATTCTTTTTGAATAAAAACCAATTCAACAGCGAATTGAGAAATAAATGCCATTCTGTGATACATGGTTGAATAGAGAATTCCAAGGCAAAGAAGAGAGACTGAAGGAATGTACAGGGTGACATTTAAAAAAAAGTTGGGGTCACTTCCGGTCGAACAGATTGTTGAAAAAAATTGTCGCCGAGTTCGTAAAGTGCGCTATCATTAATTATATACCCCCTGTGAATTTCAAAATTGTATCTCTTCAAATAAAAAAACTACAGGCTGCTACATGTCTCCTGTGTCACCCGGTATATATCATTGAAGCAAATATGCTTTTTCTCCCATGTGTGTTTAGTGTCCTCCGCTACGCGTCGTGCATCAACCTTCACATGGGAGGAAATGCATACCTCAGCTTCCTTGATATCTTCCTGTTTTTACTATGTATTGGTTGTACAAACAAAAGTGTATGCAAGGAGAGTGTTATGACTATTGATACATGATGGTTGCAAAAAAAACTATTATGGTCACTGTTATTATTCCAATGAATTCTTAATTTTATTGTTTGCTTCAAGTGTGATTACAATAATAATTATCAAGTACATATTATGCGTTCAGCTGCATTAATTACTTGTGTCCTCTCCTAACTGCGGTCAATCGTCAATCATGTCTAACAACACATGGACTTCATCTCAACCAGTATCGGTATCTAGCACATTGACTGATGTATACTGATGACTATATACAGGATGATTTACGTATGGGCCACACATTGAAAGTTCTTGTACTTGCAGTTTCTGTATCTATCTTGGAGCACACTCCTTATAATATTGTCCATTGAGATACGCATATAAAAATTGGTATGATAATATAGTTTCCAGACTACCTGTTATATTTCCAGTCCTCCAACAATACAGGGTCTGCCAACACTCAGCACCAATTTCCTCATTTTGAATTGATTCCTACATTTTTATTCACAAGGTTTGATTTGCCTCCAAATTCTTAGTTCAGACAGCACAAATTATGTCAATTCATTTATCTACCACAGTTTTGGAGATGAATATATCTTTCTGAAAATAATTACCTTGATATAAGGTAGTTTACGGAACGTTCAAGATTAGAGAACCAAATCTACGGAACAGTTAGCTGGGAGTCCAGGCTACCATACAGTTTCTTTATGTTCTGGTTCCCACGAAAGAGGATATCCTGTAATGTTCACAGAACATCGTGAGAAACAAGGGAAATAAAGTAGGAATAATTGGTGTTCTTTTTGAATCACTGGAGGTTATATGCCTCAGGGAACACCCCCCTTGGCAATCTCTTCCATAACCTTGCTGTTCGTTGGATGAACGAGTCTATGGAAAGATATGTTTTGCGGGTCTTCAAAGTGACCACGAAGGGGTGAGAAGCCTCAATTCGACGGGTTATTCTCGCGGGGACTGCCAAGGGAGGAACAATCGTTGATGTTTCAGAAGAGCATCGTCCCTGAAAATATCTATCAAATAGAGCCAGATCGTCAACTTTCCTGCGGCGTTCCAGAGAAGTGAGTGAGTTTGTGAGCGAGGTACCCACGAGACGAATTGCCCTTTTTTGGACAGAATCCAACAGCTTCAGGGTATGTTTGGGTGCTGCACTCCAAATATGGAAACGGTATTCCAGGACAGGTCGGATCTGTGCCTTATCGATCATAAGCAGCTGACTGGAAGTGAAATAGCTCCTGGTCCAAAACAGGAAACCAAGTTTCTGGGATGCACTTTCAGCAATTGATCCCACGTGATTTTCCCAAGAAAGGTTATCGCTGATAGTAATTCCAAGCATCGAAATGGATGTCTTCAAAGGTATGGCTACTCCTGACAAGCTCATGTTGGGCACAGTGAGATCGGATTTTCTAGAGAAAAGGCATGCTCGTGTTTTGTTTGCATTGGAATGGAGATTGGAATCTACGAAGTTATTGGATCTCCATTCGAGAATTGTTGCCAAGTCCATATTTATGTTGTCAACATTTCTTCCTCATTCGTTTCTGATTTGCCTGGCTGGAATTGGAGCCCTGGAAGAGAAGGCGGTATGAAGGGTACTATCATCCGCGAAGCTGTGTACTGGACATGAAGTTGCTTCCAACAAATCGTTGATATGGAATATAAATAGTGTTGGTACTAGAATTACAAGAAAATATTTCCGAAAGCTCAACTTTTTTAAATGAAACCCATAATATTTTTGTGACATTATATGGAACGAAATCGAATTCGAAGATGCGTTACCAAAGAATTTTTAATACCTAGCTCACTCTATAAGATTATTCACTATAAATATAACGATATATTTTTCTCCGTATATACGGTGGTGTTATTTGAGGTGACGAATTTTAGGTCATCGAACATCAAAGGTGGCATCAAAGCTTTCGCATAGGTAATAGTTGGGTGATTAGTGCTATAGGTGCTTGAAGAAGCATAACATATCTAGGCATGATAAGGCATTTCTTGATGTTTATTGCATAACTCGATGATGGTTGGTGTAAGGTATAGGAAGTGCTTGAATAAGTCATCCTAAAATTGAATTTTCTTTCGAATTATCATGGTGTCGAAGAATTTTAGGTGCCATTTGAGAAAGTTGAGTTTTTGGCAGGTTTTTGATGCGACTTTTGAAAATCGCTTGCGTTCATATGGTACAGAATATGGAACCATCGATGAGACATCAGTAGTGAACCTGATCTCTCAGCTGACTATCTCACAAATTTGGTTCTTTAATTTTGAGAAGATGAACACTACGAGCCATTTAGCGTAAATGTCAAATGAGATTTGACAGTTAGGTATGACCCGTTTTCATTACTAAAATATGAGAAATATTGAACAACAAATTTGTTATCAGAAATCCAATGTCTTCATAGTTTCAAATTCAAATAAAACTTGAGAAACATATTCCTTGAGAGTTAAGCAGAATATGACGCACTATATTTCCACAAAAGACGTTGACGTTACTTAATAACTCAGGTTCTTTACTTTGTAAAACCTCGATTTGTTTTCAACCATAACATGATATATTTCACCAGAACTGAACTGAATCAGTTAATATGCGTTCTTTCGAATGGCGTTGATTAGGTCCAATGCATGTCAACTGATTCCGTTCAGTTTAATCCCGAACGAAAGCATATCCCTATAAATTTAAATGAAATTGAGTGAATTTTGCAACAGATATAAGGCGCTTTATTTTCGACCGAATAATTATCACTTATTTATGGGCTTATATCACAAAAAAAATTATTTCATAATTCGATAGAACTCACCAAAACTATAGCTCACCACCGCAAACCGATCCTCGCTGTGAGCTCCCTACGTTTTATAAAAAATTATTGGAATCCCCGATTTTCCGGACCTCTGAAAACGAAGCGATGATGTGACGTCAAAATCCTAATACTGAAACAACACTATTCCAGACAGAAATGAATGATACATGATTTCTGGCAGAGTGAATTAGCGCGAGATCACAGTTGAAAGAATTAATATATCAGTTGTCTCAGTCTCCGTCGGACGTTTGGTATTTTGTTTCAACTATGGCGAGATGAGATTTCTTCGTCATGAGAGGGTCCGTTTTCAGAAGGTTCTATTATTTATGTCTAAAAATAAATCATTCCAGTCAATTTTTCGATCGAATTATGTCGACAATCATTATTTATGTATAAAAGGATCATTATGAACATGGTTTGAGTCAAAAGTTCTTTCAAGGTGTACACGCCCATTCCGTTAAGTTATAGGACCGAACAAAATTATCGCGATAGTCGATAATTGATTCAAAATGAATTTATGAAATTTTCGAAAAAAATTGATCTCTCCAAAACTGTGATGGATAAATTGACATGAACATGGTTGTCTAAACGCAAAATTAGAAGGCCAATCGAACTATGCACAAGAAATGTATACAGGGTGTCCCGAAATTAGCCTGTCATACTTCAGTTCCAGCATCTTTGACCAAAAATAGGAAGAAAAGTTCCATTACACATAAGTTGAAAAATGGCTCCTAAAGGACCTACGACCTCCTTGGAGGATGCTCTTCAAGATGATTATCTGGTACAAGAACTGAACTTCCTATGCCCTATATGTGCATGAAAATTATATCATTTCGAAATTTCATTCGGTAGTGTTTGATACAGGGTGGGACTACATTAAATAATGCTCCAACTATTTTGCATGTATATTTTTCGACATTTTGATCCCAGATTATGAAAATCCACACCGTTTTACAGAAAAAATATGCTTCTGTTCTGCATCGAACAGATAAATCTTTCTCGATTGAAATCGATTTAAATATATTGTTACACCAACATCTTATGCATATAACGTTGGCAATTTTCAAAATATATTCCCGAATAAGCCCTTTTATACTTCAACAGCAGAGTCTTCGATCAAGAATAGGAAAAAACCATCAACTTGGGTAGAAAAATGCTTCACACGGGAGCTTCAGCTCCTTAAATGTGAAAGTTTTTCGAGATGCTTTCACTCTAAAACGGAGCATGCTGGTGATTCATTAGGAGCTCTATTTCTTCTGTACAACACCCTAGAATTCCATTGTTTTGCATGAAATTAAAAAAAAACCTGCACAAAAGATTTGGGGTAGTTTGTACCCAAACTCTCCCGAAGTAATCCTACTCGCGGGTAGAATTTTTGAATAACTTCCACTCCGTCTTATTGAGCATACATCATTTTGCTTCTATTGGTTCCAGAGATATTAAATGAAAACCATCTCCAGGGACTCTCCTCTGAGAGGGTGTAGGTTTTCTATGAAGCAGATCCAAGTTTATCGAAACTTTTTGACTAAGTTTTGATCAAGGAATCTGCTGTTGAAGTATGGCAGGTAATTTCGAGTATAGGATTTGAAAATTGGCAACATCATGCATGTGATATAATTGTAACTATATTTTTGAATCGATTCCACTAGAAAATGATACATCTGATCGACAAGGAACATTAGCATCTTTTTCCTGTGGAACGATTAGATTTTCATAATCCAAGATTAAATTGTCAAAAAATATGCAAATGCATTTCAGGACAACCTGTAAATATACAGTGTGTGCGATTTCAACTAGCAACACCCTTCTTATTCAGAACCCGTCGACCGATTTTCATAAACAAAAATTCCATAATATGCTACTCATCGAGCTCTATTCGAAAATATGGAATTTTCAGATTTTCAATGTCCACTTTTGTTTGTTGAAGGGGTCAAAATTTGAAAAACGACTATTAGGCAATTTTTTTCCGGAACAGTGACTTCGTTATTCAATTCAAGCATAGCTGAAATACATTCATACGAAATTTGAACGCAAAATATCATATAGGGTGTAAGTTATCCAATAGGAAATTTTGACAATTTTGATTTTTTGATTCACACTGTTTCAAAATCTTAGGAGTTGAAATAACCGGTGAAGTAGTTATTCAATAGAGGAACACATTGAATATATAGATACGAAGTTTCATCGCTGTAACTCCTACAGGAAGATCTCTCTATATCAACAAAAAATCAATAAAACTAAAGTTGTTGAGATTCACCATTCTGAAAACTCAAGTAAACCGTACCTGACACACTACACCACACAGTCACTTTGGAAATCATCTGTTTATGATAGACAGATACTCTCTAAATACTGCTGGAGATATACTGATGTTTGATGTTATCATAATAATATACCGATTTTGGCGAAATAGAATGAAAATTTGAGATCACTATGAAATTTGTTATGTTTAAAGAATATTTCCCCGAATTAGTCTCTATTATCTATAATCTATATTTCCTAAAAGAAAGGTGTGGATCATAATAAATGGAATGTGTTCCTCTATTGAATAACTACTTCTCTAGTTATATCAAATTCCGTAGAATTTGATACAGGGTGAATCGAAAAATTGAAAATATCAAAATCGTCATTGAATAACTAACACCCTATATGAAATTTCGCGTTCAAATTTCGTATATGGGTATTTCAGGTATGCCTGAATCGAATAGGCTACTCACTATGTCAAAAAATGGCCTGATAGTCGTTTTTAAATTTTGACCCTATCAACAAAGAGAAGTAGGCCTTGAAAATCTGAATACTTCAAATTTGTCCACATTTTCGAATAGAGCTCGTTGAGTGCTACATTGTGGGTTGAAAATTGGTCGACGAGTTCCAAATTAGGAGGGTGATGCGGGTTGAAATGGCACACACTGTATTTTTCTATTCAAAATAAGTAAGTTGGTATCGAATTCTGACATTTCAGGTAGATTGGAAATAATCGATTATAACAATGAATCCATTTTGAAGTTGGAACTTCTAATGTGTGACCTACGTGAATAACCATGTAAATTATTACAGTTACATTTCACGAAATAGCAGTTCACCTATCAATTGCGGAAATTGATAGTCTTCTGCACGTGTAAGGTAAACTTTTTTGTCTAGAAGCTTGCGGACAAAACCCAGAAGTTGACATAATGAAACATTTATTATTAATACATATCAACAAATTGATATTATTAATGATTGAATCGATTGAATATTGAACGTGCTACTCGTTGCGAAAAAGTGACTCTTTCAACTCTGAAATGAGTGCATGAAAGTGGACTTTCACGCACGCTGGTAGAAAAAAGTGATATTAACAAAACAGAGTTTGATCATTCCATGAGAAATGAAAATCATTCCGAAAAGGAACATTCAGCTCCATGATAGATTAAAGGGAAATGTAATATTGCATGGCCCTGTAAATCCACTATTCATAAACATCATGTTCGAAAATTCCATGATTAGTTTCAATTCACCGAAAATAACATAATACTATCTCGTTATGTACAGATTGGATTGTGAAGTAATTTATGTTCTAACCAGGCTGTATTGTATACAGAACATATATCTTCATCAAGAGTAAATCTAGTTTTTTGTTGCATTCGCAAAACGGGTAAACAAAAACAATACCTTGCTCTGGCTGGAAAGGAAAATTTCAACATTTGATACTCCCATTGTGAACCGCAAAACAGAAGTGGATTGTACTTTTTACAGGCCGTTGCAAAAACAAGGCTAATGCCTGAAGGCCTTCATATTAAATCATGTAACCCACATGCTACTTTCTGGGGACATGGACAGGAAATGGAAATATTCATGAATTTTTTTTCATCAGAGTAGATGTTCGATAACTTTGGAAATGGTAAATGAAGGTACTATTATTCTTCTCTATCATTGTCAAATTGTTCTATTCGTCATTTGGTACTATACTATACAATCAATCCATCAACTATTCAATCAATCAAGCAATCAAAATATACTTTATTGTCTGAAGCAAAGACATTCTCATTGACAAAGTCATACATACATACATATACATACATACATACATAATGAATAAGATATACCCAATAATACAGTAAAAAGTGTATGTATGGTTCCTATTCATATCGCTTACAATTTATTGAATATAACAACGTACCTCTCATTAGGTAGTCAGTCAAAAATGGAGAAATGTACCAGAGCATTGCGAGTAAACAATACTCTTTTTTTGCCAATTTATTTGGACATTCCCCATTTTTCCTTGAATCTTTGGACTCATTTTTTGTTTTCGATGATTTTTTTATTCAAATATGATTTATATTTCTAGTTGTTCAACTTTATTGCTCATTATACTCCATCAAATGAATCCAGTCCCATCAACTTCCGAAAAGTAAGGAGGTTTTAAACTTTAAAATGCATTTTTCTCGAAACGTACTTTTTGTAACATTTTCCCTTTTTCTCTTGTAGTCTTCATGTGTGCACCGACAAGGAAGTTCACCCAATGTACAATGTACATTTTCATATAGAACACCCAAAGTACAGGAAGATGGAAATTCTGATTTGACACTTGGGTATAATCGACATGATCAAGAAAATATTGAGCAAAAATTAATTATAAACCACTGAACATTAGCAAAGAACAGTCTGTATTTTATACCTATACCTCGTATGGAAGCACAATGATATACCATATTTCCAGAAGTTTGACATTTTATATCGTGTGAGATTAACTACAGAGGTGTCAAGTGTCAAATGTAAACAAAATCGGCGTATACCGGTATACCGGTTGTCCCAAGTTATCGTATAGAGGCAATATCTCGCTTATTTGACAAGATAGTTGAAAAATTCAAGAACTTCATTGAATACATTATATTTGACAGTTCTCTGGCAGCTACCCCTACATTTTATTCTCAAAAGGCATCCCTTGTATATTTTCATCGGAAATTACGTGTTATCCTTGATTTTAAGTGTGAATACTCGAAGGTAATACTAAATTTGAAAAAGACGATAACGTATTTTTTATCGACAACAAAAATAATAACATTTCGTGACTTGTTTCAAGTTACTCAATTATCCTCATTGAAATAAGATATTGTCTCCGCTCATGTTTTCGTTTCAAGAAGCTGATGCTTCTCATGTCATAATAATTTTGAACACTTGCTGTGATTTTCAGTTCATTTTTTGATTCGCATATAAAAGCTATTCTAGTTTAAATTCATACTTGCTGTTTTTGTTATAAAAATACAAAAATACCAAGTATAAGCTGTCGTTGTATTCCTTAAAGGATGGCACACAATTTCCAATGACAATATACAGGATGTGGCATTTGAAAATATGAAGTAGGGGATAGCTACCAGAAAACTGACAAATACGAAAGATTTGTTCATATGTCTTGTGGAAGGTACAGTCGTATTAAAAAAAAGCGTGCAAGTATATTGGGGGGAGAAATTAACGTCATCCTATTTGCGTAAAACGGGCTATCGGGAATGAATGTTTACCAAATGTTGACAGTAGAGTAATCATAGGTTCTCAAAAAAAACACAAAGCATTGACTGAGCCAATTTCACACAACGAGAACAAGAATGCCGAAATTTTCTATGTTTAATACTTGTACGCTTTTTTATTGAATACGACTGTACATCGAGGTCAATCGATGCAGTTATTGAATTTTTTGATTATTTCGTCGAATAAGCGAGAAAATGCCTGTATACGATGACTTGGGACACCTAGTATAAGATCAAAAACTGTTGAATTTTCGATAGTTGCAAAGAAGACCTTGAACAACTTCTTGAACCCTTCCTTTCCAAAACTCATCATAATTGATATTAATGAAAGACAATGCATTCGACAAATAACAGCACTCAACTTGAAAGTATAACTGCTGCCAACGAATAGCAAGAAAATCTAATTCTCTCCAAGTGGTCAATAATAACTCGTGTTCAAGCAGACGCTCTTGTTTGCTCTGTTCGAAACCTCATCATGTTTGACGTAGAGGAACACTTTCGTGACATCACTCCTGTAGTCGTCGATTTGTTTCAGGTCCTCCCTTGATTTGCCCCAACTGTTTTCGCCTCCTATATAATCAGAAGCTCTAAATAGGAACCCCAATATTCGTAGTTGGGCGCCTTATCAGTAGGTAATAATCTAGCCGGTAATTCAGGGAAATCAAACACATAATGCTGATTTATGGCCTGTGAAACGTCTATTCATGGAAAATTGAAATGGAACCGATCAATTCTATAGAGCATACTGTTGTTGATGGCGTGATAGGATCTCCAGATTGAACGGACTCGAATGGTATAGGAAGGGCGTGGAAGTTTCTAGGGAAATGAATTGTAGCTATACACAATGTCAAGTTACCACGCAGGTTGATGAGTTAACGAATTTTCGTTAAGCGATAGCCCCAAATAGGAAATCACCATCATTTTGTTCAATTATTTTCCATCAAATAATCATGAAATGCCTTTGTTACGATTGAAACAGTATTATTACATTGTGCGCCTAAATTATCAGCATTGTGGCATATTTTCCTCGTTTACCTACGGTCACTATAGAAAGTAGGCAAGAACACATGAGATGAAGCTTCAGTAAGTAGCTCTTTAGGTATAGTTAGCACATTCCACAGTTTTTGTTCATTGGTTTTCGGAAAAGTGGGCGGTGGGATTTCATTTGAATTCTGTAGTATACAAATATCATCCTCAATTCGTGATATTAGCATCTCCTAATCAGACATATTATATACAATATGTTTTATCTTTGATAAAGTAACATCCATGTTAGGTAATTATTATTGGCATCCCTATTGAGACTTACAACTTGGACAACCTATATATGGGGAAACTCGTTCATTCCATAATGAATGTCCACTCTGTAAATATAAGAAGTATAACAAGTATGATGGTATTCCGGATTTATCTGTCTACAGAGTGAGTTAAATATCGAATGAAATCATCAGAAATTATAATTTTTCATCAAGAAATGAAAAGAAGAAGAAAAAACTGAAACCAATGAAAAAGTAACGTAGAATTTGAAAAAAATTTGAAATAAGTCGGCAACCATTTCTAACAAGTTCAGATTTTTATATATCATCGAAGAAATCTTATTGATTCTCTGTACACTTTTCATATATTTGTCTCGCACGTATCACGACTTTTACGTTATTCTCAACTCTCCTTTGTTCTTCTGGTGGTATTCCTTTACAATTATTGTAATTATCATTCTCTGTCGCAACTCTCCTCTATTTCTTGGCCTAAATTTCTCACTCTGTAGCCAGATGATCCAATGGAATTCTTCATATTCTCGAAATACTCATTATACTCGGTGAATTGAAAGATGCAATCACCAAAATATTGTAACGTTGAAAAAGAACACGCCTCATGAGATATTATTTTGAGAATTGATATGGGAGTATTTGTGGCTAGTTCCAATCGATTGCCATCATCAACATTTTATATAAAAAAGTGCCTAATCCGTTTTCTCCAATTTTGATGAAGTTCTTCTGATCGCAGTAGGCTATAAAATTGTGTCCGATAATTTTCATTTGATCGACAAGGAAGATAATTTGGAGTAGTATATTATGAGAGAAAACATTCTCAAAGCATCCTAGGAATACGAAAGAACATGGGTGGGGTAGAGCAAATTGTCATACACTGTATATCATAGTACAAGAGCCACATCGATTTCGATCGTCAAATCCTGATTCAATAGTTTTGATTTTTTGTTTCCAGATCAAACTTATGGAAGCTTCATTTGTTTCATAAACATTCCTCTTGTCTTGTTTATGTATTGGTGTTTATTGCTGTTCCACGTCATCAAGGGCTAGCATTTTTGAGAAATGCCGATTTGTGTTATTCAAGAAATTATTCGTGTTGATTCTGAATATTCTCACGAAAGAATCGATATGAAACAGGTTTGTGACGAGAAATCAACTACCAGTGGAGCTGTTGATGATTTTTGATTCGTGGTTTTGTATAGTGTCGATGAGAATTTTCGAAATATGAAAGAGCTAGCAGAATTGATCGAAAGGAACGACTGTTGAAACTTTATAGGACACCATATTCTCGGAGAGAGCAGAATGACTAAATTCGATTACTAAATTGGTTGTTGGGGTCGAAACACATCGTTCAAAACAATCACTATGACACTATAATAGATATCATTTACCTCCCAGATGGATCAATTCGGAAAAATTCTTAGATAACCTCGGATAATTAGAATAACAGTTTCCTCAATTTTTGCAAAGTTATCAAGTTATCTTTTCGAACCTACTACAACATTAGGATCGAATCCTGATAAGAAACGTCTGGAATGTTTAGCTCTTCGAAATAAAAATGAAAAAGAAAATCGCAAGTGGAAATCGTAAAGTCCATAAGACGAAGTGAAGAATTTATTTTTATCTATTCAGAGGTTCTCAGTCAGATGTGTTGACTGTAACTTCCCAAGTTGTAGAATTGAATGAGATACAGGTCTTTGTTGGGATTCAATGACCTGTGATCAAACCCATTATCCCTTGCTATTCCATTATTGGTGTTCAATTATTTCGAAGCGGTAACGTATACAGCCAGATACAATCTACATGTCACAGATGGGCGGTGGTAACACTTCTATTCACTTCTGAAATGAGAGCGCCCACACCATCCAACTGCGACATTTTCTCCGCATCTGACTGTACCAATGTTTGCCTATTCCGCCGTGGTCACCAGTCGAGAGTAGGACTCCAGATCACGGCGATGCGGTATTGAGGTGTTGCATTAGTCTCACCATGGCTTGTTATAGAGCCGGCTGGAGATCCAAGAGATCTGAAAATTCCTCCAATTGTGTCCGTTATCAAAGAACAATACATCAAGATGTTCATGATAGCTTCTTCCGAGGGGTGAACCGCTGACCTAAATGGTAAACACTACTTCCTCAGAATCCTATACTGCCCTATACTTTCTCTACTGCCCTGACACTTCTCGTACTCCTTTGATACTAAGAATGATAAGAATCAGAACAATTGATCAAGAATAAGTTATGATTCAACTTATATTTCATGTTTGATCCGATATTGAATCATCAACTGACTCAGAAATCTAGTGATACTGAATGTATGAAAGCAATCAAGCACAAACTGACTTAGAATCATTGTATAAAACATACCTTCCCTAATTCCCAATCCTTATGAAAGAGCTCAACTACTAGCTTGATCGTTCACAAATAAATATCAAAATGAGCTCGCAAAACGACACTTGACCAACTAATAAATATAAATGAAGAAACACCTAGACATGATGCAGGTGAGCGTATCAATTAGTTTCGTAGAATTTTCCGTACGAACCACGATAGCCAAGAGAGCGTGTGTATGTATGATCGGAAGGTTTTTTCGATTTTCTTTTTGCCTTGATTATAACGAAGATCACCACACATGTCAATGTTTGTATCCAACCCTAACCCAACTGGGTTCACCTCGGATATCTCTCATCAAAAGGAGCCAAGCTTCAGGAGATGAGACTTGCTCGTCAGGACTTCAATTATCTGGCTCACACCAACCAACTCCACACTGCGCTGAATTCGAAGTGAAGTTCGTATGTATGGACTTTCTTTGTTCCCAAGATCAGCCGAAATTTTTTGTATACTTGCTTCCGCACGACTCGCTCACAATATTTGATGCCTCATGCCGCTAGACGCTGATGAAAAATTACACATCAATCGTCACTAACGCGCAGGACCCACAACAGGAACACCACCGTGGGTATTTCAAGTACTATAATGTTCCTCGCACTTCCCGTACTTTCCGTACTTGTATTTCCTTCCACTTCCTTGTACTTCCTTGTACTTCCTCGTACTTCCTCGTACTTCCTCATCAGATTAGATTAGATTTGGAATGCGGCCTTCGGGTTATCTGCTTCCACACTGCGACCTTTTCAGATCTATTGTGTCTGCCCTCAAAATCGATTAGAGTTCTTCGGCTAGCCCCGCCTTTTCTATGAGACTCCATAGGCTAGCTTTCAGATCTCCTGTGTATCTCTGGGCTTTTCATTTTTCCTCCCCCAGTGTAAGGAACCTTAGTCTTGACAAGCCCTCACAGTGTCAAAGTATGTATACTGCTGTTTCTTCCTCTCCTTGACAGAACCTGCACAGCAGTTCTTCAGTCAGACCTATCGTACTCATGTGTTTAAAGAAGTCTCACTAGTATTCTAGTTGAACTTCGTTTCTGGCTCAGTGGATATTCTGTGAATGTTGGCGATGGTTTTTTAATGAACTCTTCAGCCTGTCTCATTCCTGGTGAGTTGTTCCACCACTCTTGAGATTTGGTTTGCATCCATGATATGATACTAGTCTTTTCTATAGCTTCCGCAATACCACAGAAGGATTCTGAGCCATTGAGAGCTTTGTTTGCTCCTGCTCGGGCAAGTGAGTCTGCCTCTTCATTGCCCTCGTACCCTGTATGTGCTGGTACCTATGCTAGAGTCAATCTGTTCTGACTGCCCACTGCATTTGGGGTTTCCAAGCAGTCCCATACTAGTTTTGAGTTAACTTGCATAGAGTTGACTGCTTTGATTGCCGCCTGGTTATCTGAATAGATTGCAATGGTTTTGCCTTCAAATTCTTGCCTTATCAATTCTCTCACGCAATGATGTATTGTAATTATTTCTGCCTGAAACAACGTCGCGTATTTACCTAAGCTCAGTGAGATTCTTGTCTTTGGCTTGGCCCCATAAATACCAGCTCCTGATCCTTCCTCAGTTTTGGAGCCATCCGTATAGACAGCAATGTCTGCATTGATGGGAGGTCCTTCCTTCCATGCCTCTCTGTCCGTTATACTTATTTCAAAAGTTTTTTCAATGCTATATTATGGAATTATGCCATCCGTTGGCATCCCCATGAAGGGGCTTCCTATAGTCTTTACCGTGCGCGTTGCTTATGGGTGCTTGACCCCTTGACAATCTACTCACGACTGCTTTGGCTTCGCCTTGAATATATATTTGTAGTGGTAGTAGGTTCAAGAGGACCTCTAAAGCGGCTGTTGGAGTGGTTTTCATTGCACCAGTGGTACTCAGACACGCTTGGCTTTGAATAGCACTGAACGTTCAAATCACTCCAGCCTGTTGTGTCTCTGGCCACCAAACTACTGACCCATATGCTATCATAGGCCTGATGACGCTGACATAGAGCCATGTGGTCATTTTTAGTTGCAGTCCCCAATTTTTACCGCACATTCGTCTGCACAAATTGATTACTACTGTACTTTTTTGAACAATTTTTTGATTCCATGTTAACTCATGGTCAAAGATGACTCCTAGTTGCCTTTAGGGCGAACGGAATCTCTACCCCGTTGAGTACTGGTGACTTTAATTTTCCAGTACTCTTATTTTCGTGAGATTCACTATAGTGGTTTTATGAGGGTTCACGGTGAGTTCCTCCTCTTTTTACACCAATTGTCAATTATGTTTAGAGCGGTTTGTGTGAGCTTCCTCATACTTTTTTACAATTCCATATACTTTCTGTACCTTCCTTGTACTTCCTCATGCTGTACACTATCAATCATTCAAGAATTTTTTTATGGATGAATAAACTCATTTTATGAAACTATCATATCATATTATTATTATACCATAATTCATGATGTCAGTCAGTGCCATAGGTCTTCACTAACAGGTCTACGTGCCAAACCACACGACAATCTCCATGAGAATTCGATTTCAATACTGCATACTTGATTTGATTCCAAATAACATACACCGTATGACAAAAATTGAATATCGAGAGGTACATGGTTTAGCGTGACAGTTAAAAATTGCTCCGTTGGAAACGGTGAAAACTTGCACAGATGCAGGCAGAACTGCAAAGTTCACCGTCTATGAGAACCTGTGGAAATTATTCGAACTCTCCTTCATTTAAAGTTCGAAATGCCGTCTTGACGTTAGTCAGACAGCTCATTATTCATTTCGAACGCAGTTCCTGAGATACAATAATCCAATTCTCTAGAGAAAACTCTCTGAACTTCCTCTTCGAAAGCTTTCAAAAATAGACAATCGAATAGATATTTCACAAAACTAACGAAAAAAGAATGGTTTCAATTATTGAGGAAGTAAACAGAGTTCAATCAGATATAGAAAATTTGCAAGATGAGTTTCACAGGGCAGTGTTATGAGTCCAACGACCCCAAGAAATCATATTCGTGAATTCTAATTTACATCGATTATGTCGTAATGTTACAAAATTTGTATTCAGGGGATGTCGAGTGGGTCCAGTTCAATGAGAATATTTTCAAGATGACGGCACTTCTGATTTTACCACTTTGGTATATTTTGAGTAGAAAGCTATATTTTTTACTGTTTACCAGATTCCCTATATTATTTTGAGATGATCTTCATCAGTTTTTCAAATATGCAGACATTTTTTAATGTTTAAGTTTACACCTCATTCTTCTTTATGAATCCGTCACTCTGTTATCTTCGATGAATGAGAATTATTTTCAAGAGTCATCAGTGTTTCGGTACCTAGATATACAGGGTATGTCACGACGACCTTACACTATCTTTATGCCGAGAATCAGTCAAGAGGAATTCATTAAAATATGCATGCCCATATTTCAGAATACGCTCTCTTCATTTGGAATATTTTCGACAATGCAGTGTTGCCGATTCTACTAGAAAGTAGTAGCAACATTGATATTTCAAATGAAACACCCTATATTTTATCGCATTCTTAAATTTTCTCTGGGAAGCTGATTTCATCAATGCATCACACTGTGGGTCTATCAGAAGTGATTACAGATATATAGGGTGTTCAAAATCGAGATTTTTCAACTTTAGGAGTTTTTTGTGTCGAAACTATTCATCATCGGTCGAAACGGCTTTCATGTCTCCTTCCCAAATTTTGATTCACTATTTACTGATATTCAATCGGAACAGATACAGGGTGGTTCATGATTCAGAATTCTCAACCATAAACAGAACTGCCCTATTAACATGTCAGTGAATAAGTGAAATTGTGCAGAGGATTTTGGAAAGGTCCCTCATATCTTTCATGGAATGGACAATTAAAAATGAATGATATCTTTCTTGAATTATGAATTGCTCATCTAACGAGCTGTTAACGGATTTGAATCATTTTGTCTTGAAAAAATCGTATTTAGGTTGAAGATTTCCACCTAACGATAATTGGTGGTATGTTTCAAATTTTCGAAGTATCTAGGGTTGGATGATATATCCATTGAAGGGTGAATGAATGATAATCAAGACGATACTCACAGGGCGTTTTAGAGATGTAGTGCCAGAAGCCTTAGAGAGATTGCTCTCAACAAAATATGAAGTAAGTTCAAATGAACATGGGCCCGCAAATGCTTTAGTTCTGAGTGAGTGTCCAAGTTTGAAAATAGGAGATTTGCATCATCTTAAAATTCTTTTGAAAAAATTTCGAGATCGTATACATTTCAAAGAGAGGATTGAATTCTGTGTCTTTCTTGTTTCCATAAATAATGATGTGCAATGAATTTTCAGATGAAATCTAAGCATTCTGATTTTTCCTCATGGGAATCAGGTATATGCCGAGGTATGGTATTGTTCATTTCTCTTGATAACAACGCAAGATACGAAAACATAAAATGTTACTGAAATTTTCAGTAGGTACTTCTAAATAGTTGGAAAAAACTAGAAAAATACACATGATGACTTTTTTTATACACAGCCGACTTGCTTCATGGGTACGAACCTGGGAAATTTTGATCGAATCTAGTTAGTTCAGTAAATGTGTGATGATTATGTAAATCAACTATAAAAACTTCATTCAAATCGGCCTAAGCGTTCTCAAGATATTAATGAAGAACTTATTATTTTTTCAAACTTGGAACATGATGAGAATTTTTTTTATATCTTGTTGAGAGGACTCTCTCATAGGCTTTTGTCACCACAATTCTGAATAACCCTGTATACTGGTAATAAACATCATGCACTCTCGATGTCTGAAACCACATATTCCCTCTGAAAATCCTCAAAAAAACAAATAAAACATTTGTCAGATCTGAAACAAAAGCCATGTGGAGTATTTTTATATCATGATGTTTTTATGTTATTCAGTATTCTCATATCTGGAAACGAGATATCAGATTCAACGAATTCGTTTGATAAAAATACCTTTCCATATCATACCCCATTGTTTTCCCCTACAAGACAATATCAGGTATACACCTACGTGTTCAACATCATAAAGGTATGCGAATAACGTGAACTTCGTATAATAGTTGTCCTACTTAAAGTCGTATGCCAAGTTTTCAACTGCGTGATATACCTACAAACTCGAGCAGAAACGTTCCAGGGAAGAGAAGAAAAATGTGAGTTATTCACGTAATATCGCCTTACTTATCGGCCAACTCTGTCGGCGGGAAATTAACATACATTTCACATTATTTCTATATTACACGCCATAATAATAATAATTATAACTGCGTTGGTATATATTCTATACCCAGGTGTGAATAACATGATAATTGGAAGTTATTCTTTCTGATCACATTACTAAAATAGCATTTTGCGACGATCTGTGATTTATTCAGAAAATTAAACACGTTACCATGGCCAAACAATTTCACAAAACACATTCCCACTCAACATTAGAACACACCTAACTTAAACATACATTTTATGTAAGATTGTCACTTTGCGTGATGTTATTCAGAGAGTTGCTTGATGTCATAAATACGTTACGACAATGAACCTTTGTGCCTCTCTCAAATATTACAATGTAATGTTGATGGTTAATATAATACAGTGTGACCCACTTCTAATGGAACCACCCCTGTATATTACGTAATCGTTGGGTAAGGATCCTGAAATTCGCTGGAGCGAGAGATATACAAAAAATGCACTCTATGACCAAGTGAGGTCATCTTCAGTGATATACACTGCTCGCCAACAGCCATGAAACTACCCCAATTTCCGTAAAATGATATTAGGAGTCAAAATAGGTCGAAAATCACTTCAGATTTGGAATCAGGACGCCCAATTTACTAACTATTCAAATTTTTCCTGGAGAATTTTCAGTTCGGAAAATTGAAATTTTGTCGCATTTTTCATGGAAGCACCCCCGTATCTCACGTAATTGACTTTATCTTTGGACTTTCTCTTCCTCCGGCAAATTTCAGGACCCTACCTCAATAATTACGTGAGATATGGGGGTGCTTCCATGAGAAGTGAGACAAATTTTAATTTTACTGAACTGAAAATCTTCTAGGAAAACTTTGAATAGTTAGTAACTTGGGCGTCCTGAATCCGAATCCGACGTGATTTTCAACCCATATCATTTTTCGGAAATTGGGGTGGTTTCATGGCTGTTGGCGAGCAGTGTATATCACTGAAGATGACCCCACTTGGTCATAGAGTGTATTTTTGGTATATCTCTCGCTCCAGCAAATTTCAGGATCCTTACCCAACGATTACGTAAGATACAGGGGTGGTTCCATTAGACGTGGGTCACACTGTATAAATTCATCAGGATTCACACAAAATCAATGTTACTTCATAGGGTATATTCAATGTTACTCAAAACATCTGAACAATATTGTATATTAACATTCTTATTATTTTCAAGTAGTTTTTAGGTTATGTCTATTTTGTCTGGAATCATCAAGGAAATCATCTGTCTGATCGATATTCAAAAAAGACAGAGGAGATTATCTATTCCTGAATATGAATTGATCTTATCGAACTACTGGAAGACTATTATAAGTATGATCCAGTAGGAGTGATATTTATAGAAAAAACAACAATACTATCTTTCTAAGTACCATTTTAGTTATTCTGCTTCATAAATCCAGTCATACCTAGCTCAGCTATATGATTTCTGCATAATCCTGTGATCTCTTACTGAAATCTTACTGAGAAGTAATAGGTAAATATATACCTACACAAGTTTTCGAAAGTTTCCTAACTCATTTTGATATTCTATCCTATGTTCTGCTTCTAGCTATGATATATCACTCACCCATTATTTTTGTAACTCGTGAAATATGGACACAATCCGTATTCACGAATCCCTCCTACTTTTTCACATATTGTGGAATTCAGATACAGATTGGTTACATTTCTATATTCCAGCAGAGCAAACCTAGAATCTAAGTATAGGTATAGGCATAATATTATGTTGGATACTTCAGAAGGACATTATCGAATTATTATTTATTCAACAATATCACAAAACTTATAACTGAAAAATACTTTTGTTATGTCAACTATCATTTTCGAATTTTGTTGCAATTTGCAATTGGTGAGAATCATAAATTTTCGAACAATTATTGTTTTCTTCAGGATTTTTTATTGAAAATATATGCGAAATGTTGACGGAAGTGAAATCGAAGATTATGTTTTAGGAACCTACACGCATATTTCCAAGAACTCGTGTTAAAATGAGACTTATATTTGTGGTCAATTTATTCTATGATGAACATGACAATATATAAACGTGGAAACATAGTTGTGAGAAAACTTTGATACCTCAGCGAATCAAAGAGTTTTTATCTTCCACGTCGCATGAAAACTTCTTATTCAGAAAGGTTAGTAAAATTCATGTATCTTATGGACTGGACACATCAACAACCAATATTACTCATTATGTGCCTCGTTGGTTGCATGCAGAGTTGCATAGTATTATGTTCTCAATTATTCCCATTCCCATCAAATTGATGTCTAGGTTAGCGGAAAGGTAGCCCTCCGTTGGGCGCGGCGGATCTGGGACTCTGAGACACAGATTCAGGGTTGCCAGCCCAGCAATTCAAAATGTACTAAAAATACACCGAACAGAGTAATAGTGTTTCGAGGATAGTTATTTGTTTAACTAGGCAGCAAAGTAGTAGATTGACTGCCGAGGCTGAATTCATAGCCGATCGTAGCGAGGCTAGCAATCCAGCTAAGGCCGTCAATATACTTTGCTACCGAGTTGAACATATAATGTTTTCTCCGATTGTTCATAATGATATAGGAGGATATTGTAATTGCAAATTATCACAATTCCCACAATCTCTTTATTTTTCCTGTAGTGTTCAATTAAAATGAAATTTCGCAGTTGTCCATGATAATCATTATAGTTTGACAATTCATGAAAATTCTGTCAGTTGTGCGAAAAAATATCGGTATATTCAAATTATTATATAATGGACAGTGATAGCGACCTGGAAGTACTTACACCTCCAGAAATAAGGGAGGTGGCGAAAAATATTTGGCAATTTGTTGCCGGAGAAGTCTCGAATGGAATATGAAGGAAATTATAAACGATTTATGGATTATTAATTTTGCTGATACATATTCATCAGCAAAGTAACCACTTTGCTGATTGATATGTGTCAGCAAAATTAATATTTGCTGCCAATTGAAAAAAAAATACTAGTTTTGATTTTCAATCAAACTTCCTACTGAGTAAGGAAAAAGGTGAGGGAAGGGAATAGACAAGGAAAAATATAAAGAAAACCCATTTACTAAATATTGTGAATATCTCAGTACTCATTCGTCAACACACTTCGAAACAGTCGATTGAGTCAATCGTCGTTATGTCATTTTTATTTTTTTACTCCTAATCATATCTGAGCAACGTGAAAACAATTGACAAATGACAATATACAATATTGACTCGCCTGTACTATGCAACAGGCATGTCGCATGCATCATAAGCCCATAGCTCAAAACTTTGTTTGGATAGGAGACAATGATGACATTTCACTGATATTGCACATTGAACTTCTTTGTGGTTCATTTCGGTAATGTCGATATTTCGAGCCAAAACGTGGAAAACGAACGAATTTTGTGATTGGCGTCCTAGCGTACTTGACAGAATGAAAAGGTACTAAGCTACTAAATCTAGTACGAAAGTACTAGGTCTGGCAACGCTGCACAGATTTCTGAGAGGCACAGCATCAACGTTTGGCGTCGCGACCCTTCCCCCTCCTGACCTTGGATTCCCTCTCCACTAGAAGCTTCCTAACTTCTGGCACAGATTAAAGGTTTGTTAATCTGTGCTTCTGGTGTTTAACTGACGTCACTCGTTAGTTTTTTCCTTCATGATGGATTTATGCAGCAGTTTTAAGTAATAAGTTTTAAGTTGTAAGTAATAAGCCATTAGTTTTGAGAACTTCATTCATTGCTTTTCAATGTAAACGTTCATACAATTGTCATAAGCAGTCATAAGTTATAAGTCGTAAGGAAAGTTGATCAACATTCATCTCTTACGACTTAACCCAGCAAACATTCCGATATGGGGCATCGATTGCCTAATATACACTCACCGGCAAAACAAAGGCCACCAAAAAATTTGCCTGAAGTGTTCACCCTGTAACTTGTTCAATCCTTGTGCGATTTTAGTGACATTTCGTTTAATTTGTAGATACATGTTCTGGAATATTAGCCTAAATATTAGTTTTCGTGAATAATGAATACAGGGAAAACCCAAAGTTGCTATTTCACCCTTTACTTCTTAACACCTTGTTGCGTGATTGAGTGGCTAAAATTGGCTTCATCATGCTCTGAATTGAAGTGTCATCCCTTCTCAACACAATAGTTTCTCATTCACGTCAATATCTTATTTTCAAGAGAAGATACGAGTGTTTATAGGAAGTATGGCATGTTTCAATGTTTATCAAAAATAATCAGAACCTAGATGAACTTATAGATTAACAACTCAAATGATCAATATCACTTATTTCTACATCATTTTCTTAGCACTTACCAGAGAAAACCAAACGAAAAAAAAAAGCAGACCTGTATTCAATAACGAGTATGCCTTGAATTAAAGCATTCAACCGCCGTGGCATCGGGTTGATCCAATTTCAAGAATTGCCTATAATTTTATTCTTCTTGAAGGGCGAATCGCAGTTCTTGAATAGTCTCTGACAAGGCCGAACGAAGGCGAATGAGCATTTAAATTATTGTTAATGAAAATTAAAAAATTACATATTTTATTGAAATACTTGTATTTTCTCTTCAAAAGAAGATATTGACGTGAATCAAGAATCATTGCTTAGGAAGGGATGAAAAAGGATCACACTTCAATTCAAAACATGATGAATCAACAGGTTGGAGAATGTTTCTGAATTATTGTCAATACAAATTGAAAAAAAAACTCTCCTAAAACACTTGAATATTCTCTTCAAAAAGTAGTTATCGACGTTAATCGAATACCATAGTGTTGAGAAGGCATCACACTTCAATCCAAAACACATTGAAGATGAGTTCAACCACTCACCTTTGCCACAGGGCGTTAAGAAGTAAAGGGTGGAAGAGTAACTTTTGTTTCTCCCTGTATAATGATCAAGCCATCAGCTTTTCTTGGGGCCTACTATTCAGAGTATGATTCTGAAACATAAGTATACGATTTGGCCAGAATTTCACAAAAATCGGACACGAATCGAAAAAGTTACAGGGCGAACGATTTGGCTATTTTTTTTTGCCGTTTTTTTTGCGTATTTTTCCCATACCTGGGAATAGCGGCCCGGTGAATGGTCCCATATGCGGGACTCTATATATCAGTACCAACAGCTGGCCCCAGTGCTGGGTACCCAGCAATCATATTCAGTTCCCCGACAAAAGCCAGTACAACATAATCGACACATTCAGTTTTCCATAGAAAGCCCAGCATATATAAATGATGGGACTTTAATGGTCAATTAACGACATTGGTTACATACTATCGAGGTAGGGGATGGGTAGGGGTTTTAGGGGTCCAATGGATCTGAAAGTTCTAGTACTTCTTTAGTCTTCATCTTTATTTCACGATATAACCCTGTCATCATGAATCAGACACATACCAGATTTCAAGAAAACAATTTCATGAATGACACAATGATATCTTCTTAACCTATCTGTTCTTCAACGATGGAACTCCTCGGAGTAACTGCTCACTGGTTGGTATGTGGTATCTACATCTTATTGGGTAGCATTCCTTCAAAGTTGATTCTTCATTGTGGCCTATGGAGCTTTTCAATTCCCATTATTTTCTTGGCACAGATGTTTCTGTAGCTGAAACCTCATTGATATTCAGTTCTCCAATAAAGAGACAGATTCACATAACCTAAGATTGCTTTTGATAGCAACAAACGAGTTAAAAATGATTGTTGCTTTTGGAAAAGTATAGCCAACTCCAATTATTATGACCATTAGGTATATGAGGTCACGAGATACCAAACACATGCCTTTGATAATGAAATTCGAAATACTATGTAGGTAGATTGATACTCACTCAATATTACCATAATTGAAGAATCCGCCTTCTATCATTATCAATTGAGAATACTCCTGTCATCATTAATAACCACCAGGGAAAGAGAGGACCACATTAATGCGACATAAACAAACTAGTACGCGATCAACACTCACGAGAGTCAGCCATCTTAGTCACATATAATATTGATCAGCTGATTGTTGATGTAGACGTTCCCAGAACATCCACCAGAGGGTCGAGTAGAGAACTAGAAATTGGCCAGCAAAAGGCCAGATCTCGTTAGTATTCAATTAGTTTCAGACATCTCACCATCATAAGGCCATCATCGTATTTTAAACTGATGGTTACTTGGCATAGAAAAATCATCGGCCCATTATCAATACCCTGGCATCGTCACTTTCCCAGACTAGCCTGCACTAAGCCGGACTTGTACCGATAGTTCATTCAATGTTTGCTGGAAAGACTTAAAACTTATGACTGATTTGCTCTTCGCATGAGCCGTGCGCTGCCATTTGTAATTTTGGTTTGTTCACATTTGTTTCAATCAAATCAAAACCAAAACAGATATCTGTAACTGCTGAATAATAGAAGAAATCAATTCTGTCTTGCCTCAAACATGTAAAAAACTGATAAACAAAGAGCAAAATGAGCTGATGAATAGGGGTGCTCTCCTTATGATGACAGTCCTTATTATTGTTGCCTGAATCACCATTTTCACCTTACGACTTGAAACTTGTGACTTGAAACCTACGACATACTTTAGACTTAAAACTGCTGCATGAATCCACCATCACTGTCTTGGAGAGCATACATAGGCCGTTCGATCTGTCAAGCTCACCGCTCCACTCTGCTGCGCTCGTGCTTGAGATACTTGCTACTGAAATGACGTTTTCCTACTCACATAAACTAAGAGGACATTAAGCGTACGGATACGTACCACGCTAACCCAGGCAACCAGATGACGTTCCAGTGACGTATTTTTTACGTCTCTTGAATGACTAAAGTGACGTCGGTAGTTGACGTCGCATTGACGAGACAATGACGTGAATAAGTCACAGCCCAATGACGTCATATTACTCACGTCGAATTGACATCATTTACTCACCAACCTGTGACGTCCGACTGACATCATAATGACGTCAAAATGACGATTGAATTTGGCGATGATACGTAAAAAAAAGTTCCTTCAAAATGGTGTGATAAACACCAATAGCCTTTGATGACATTATCTAATATTGATTATTGCATTGTTGAGTCTGCTTGGTGGGTCCCTCCTGTGTCATGTTCATTCAATCGCCTATTCAGCAGCGCCATCCATCAGTACGCATCTCCATCAGATGCAATCAGTTACTCGTATTTGTATAAAAAATTATGAAGTTTTTGTCGGCGAGATGTAAGCAAACAAAGAATAGTTTAATAGCAATGGAAAGGATGTTGGCAAATTTGGCTTCCCTTTGTTGAATAATGTATATTGATGCACTCTTTATCACCCGACAAAAATCCAAATAGCAAATTATTGAAAAATTTACTAAATGACGAAGCTCACCAAAATGGTACGTCACACCGACGTGATTTTTAGACGTTATATATACGTCACTGCAACGTCATAAGAGTAACGGTTTCAATATAGTTATACCCAAACAATCATTTTTATATATACATAGCTTGTTGGTTTCCGAGATATACAGTGTATCAAAATATTTCAGAAAAAAGTTTTTCTACTACTTTTCGGGTATATCAATAATTAGAATAAAACTTGCATGTTGATTTGCTTTCATGAGTTATACTTTTGTTTCACATGATAATATATAAGTATCCATGGTATTGAGAAGGTCTGGGAAAAATAGATGTCGATAGGACGTCCCTGTTACGTCATGGAACTGACGTCTTCTTTTACTTATCTAAGTTACGTCCACTCGACGTCGAAACGATGACGTGATTATCACGTCATAGAAATTACGTCATAGTGACGTCATAAATTGGTGTGTGACGTCTCTGACGAAAAATCACCGTTTAGGGACGTCACAGTAACGTGATCATTCGTCATCTGGTTGCCTGGAAAATGATCGATTAATCATGGATTGACGATCTGTGATTTATTCAAAATATTAAACACGTTACCATGGCAACACGATTTCTTAAACACATCACCATGGCAACACAGTCCATTAAACACAGCTTCAGTAATTTGAGACATGTCTGGCCTGTCAATAGTATCAACTGTCAAATGTCATTTTCGAATTTTGTATCAGAATCATTCAAACAATTTTCGTTCGTATCAGAATGTTTCATTGATAATATATGCGAAATGTATGATAAGAAAGTGAAATCGAAGAGAATGTTTTGGTACTTGCGTATCTCCAAGAAATGTAAATATGAAGCATCCATCTTTGAGAATGATTTATTTATTCTGCGCTCAGCATGGCAATAACCGTGAAACAAAGGTTAGTGAGCAATGGACTGGACACATCTACAACCAATTTCACTTATACGTGTCTCGCTGGTTGCATGCATCAGTTGCATGTATTATGTTCTCAATTCCTATTCCTTTCGAATTATTTTGTAGGTCAGCAGGAATGGCAGGTATGTTAATGTAAATTTAAGAGTTTGTGGAGAAAGCATAGTTTGTAACGCGTTTATAAACTCTTCTAGACACTCGTTTGTTGAACACTCGCTCCGCTCGTGCTTAAAATACTCGTTACTAAAAGGACGTTTATAACAATTGTTACATAATAAACTATTATTACACTTGTTACATAATATAATTATATTGAATAGATGACAAGGTTGATGATGGTGTTAGCAAAAAATAGTTGGTTGGTGTGTTATTGATTCAATTCCACAGCATCATGGGAACACTGAACACTCCTCGAATGTCTGGAGAAGGGAATTCAGTTTCGAATTTCTATACACAATAAACTCATTATATCCAAACTGGTTGATAGCGAAATTATAGTCATGATTGCTATCACAAATTATATGATATCCTCGACATTTGCCTTCCCAAGTTTCAAAGGAGTAACAATTTATGTGATAATGATAATTGATTTCGTTTTCTGTTCGTCTTATCAATCATTTTATCATCGTCTTATACAGATTGACAATTACTAACATGATTGTGAAGTAACCTCACCAAAGATGTGAGTGATTATTTTATATAATCTGGTTGTAGTGTCAATGATGATGAAAATATAATATTCTGAAAACTTGGACAAACTTCAAAGAACAGTCTTTTCACTCTGCTGCATTCCCTAATGAACCTATACTTTCGCTTTTAACAAGTCAGCAACGACTTCCTCGTCGATGAATTAATAATTGAATTCATTATATTAGCCTCAGTGGAAACAAAATGAAAAATAAGTACATATAATACCGAAATAAACAGCATCATAGAACAGTAACATTGCATAGTGTCCGGAATTCGAAGAAAGATATATACTGATTTTTGCTGCATAACCAATTCAATTAGAAGCCTTCAAAAAAACAATACACGCAGATGTTGAAGATGTTGATTTCAATTATTTCCCTGATGCTGATCTTTTTTTCAATTCCCGTCTGCAATTATAAATGAGTCATTTATAAGAACTGACGATGTTGACTTTTTCAAATGATCATGACTTTGTTACTTCAGATGGAACACACTGTTCATTTCAGTGACTGACATTGTTGAGTGGAATTTGAGTGGGATCCCATTAATTTTGTTTCATTTCATCAAGCTATGTCTCTCTGATTGAAACGAATGAACATATCCCAGATAGCACAATGTCATTCATACAACGTCCATAGGATATTCATCGAGAATATTTGAAGGATCTCAGAATATTCTCACAATATAATACAAATACTCCAGATAGCTCCTATGAACATTTAGAATGGACTCTATTGAATATTCTGAGAATATTCCTAGTATATATTGAAGGAGAAGGAAGGAAATTAGAAAAAGCTTGCCCCGGTGGATGATGCGAACCTACTATCTTGTGATCGAATCTTCTCGAACCTGAAACCTTACCATTTCGCCACGAACCTCATAGATGAATAAAATGAATAGCAATAAGATGACAACACTGAATTAGTGGGATAATCAGCATTGAGGCTAGTGAATAATTGTTTGTGTCTGGGGAAACAATATCAATATTGATAAGACAAGTGAAACATCAATATCATATATTTTGATTCGATTTTCAATATTCCCAATATTCTCAGAATATCCAAAAATAATATTGTCATAATATCTAAAGAACAAATTATCAGAATATTCAAAAAGATTATTCTTAGGAAACGTCTAATTGAATGTTCATGAAATATTCTGTGCAGAATGAGAATATATCACTATAAAAATATTCCTAAAGAAGATTCGAAGTTGTCAGAATATTTATAGAATATTCGGTCCTACCTGACATCTTGGTGCTATCAACTATTTGCTACTCTATGAACAATCCGTGGTTTTGTCAGTGTCGAAATATGAATCCTTCATATTTGAATTTCGACTTACTGCTGAATATTTTGAATAAAATGACCATTTTTTGAGATTTTGCGAAATTATGTTGGTCATATGTTTTCTGTAGGCCTCGTTTCTGAACATTTCTGGAGTGTTCGTATTTGTGTCAACATTATTCGCTCCCTTGAATTGCAAGCTGTACTTTCCCATGATTTTTCAATCATAAACAAGCAGTACCTTTGTATGCTACATTGATAACAACAACAATGAGGACTCAGAAATATCAGGGGAAATTCATTCATTCTTCATATTATAATAATTATAATAATAATAATCCGTCTTTATTTCCTCAAAAGAATATTACATAGTAACATGAGGCATAGGTGGTATGTGCATCAGGCGAAGTTTAGCTAGGAAGCTATTCTTACACTTAACCTGTGCTCGACTTATAACCTAATCCTAATACTAATCCTAAAAACCTAAATATAGCTTGACATCTACATTTTCACTTATTGTCTCACATGTAAAGTATGATTCAACAAATTGCTCTCAATTTTTTTACGGAATTGCGTCGATGGTGATTGTTTGAATTCTATTGGTAATTAATTATACAGTATAACCGAGTTGTATGTGAAGCTTCTTTCAAACAGAGACGTGGTATGATGAGGGATGAGGCATTGTTAATTTTAGCTGATGTCTAATATTCATATTATGGACATTTTGTCTGAAAATGAGTTTTTCTCTAAAGATAAGCTGGAGTTTGATCCTTAAGCAACTTGTGAATGAAATTAAAGAAATAATATTTTGAGGAATTGCTCATATCTAACCACTGAAGTTTCCTGAGTTTATGGGACACATGATCATATTTTCTCAAATTGAAAATGAGTCGTCAACATGTAATTGGAATTTTCTGGATTCTGTAAATGCTGTCTGTAGGTTAATCGAGGAGGTGGTACATTCAGTATTCCAAATTTTTTGGGATTTTCTCTCCTCGTTTCTATAAAATAAAAATATGAATATTATTTCAATATACGTGTAGTAAAGGACAAATCAGATGATTTGCCCCAAAATGTCACTGCGTTCAAAGAATTTTTCTATCAGAGATCCTGAAAGAAAAATTCACTAGCTTGTCAGTGACAATTTGTATTGAAAAAATTTTTGGAGAAGGGAAATAAAGGTATATAGAAAGAATATCAAATTTTCACTTATCTTTGGACGTTTCGGGACCGGTTCTGCTACCGTTTTCAACATGAGAAGAGATCATTTCAATAGCGAAGTCGTATAATGTCTTGAAGCTTTTCAGTTTTCAATGACAATTGGTGACGTTGGCAATCAAATGAGTTACAGGATGTTTTCATTAATTGATCTTGAATTTACCATTTTCATGTTCAGATTTTAGTAGTGAATACCATGTTCTGTCTATATCAACTGAACAAAAAGCAATGCTATTGTCTCCGTTCAGAAGAATGCAAGCAGATTCCTTGATTTTTCTTTTCTGGTTGTTATCTTCTTTTCCAATGATTTTAATATTATTCCACTCTGCCATATGTTGTGCGTCTTCAGTAAGGATATGTTCAGCTAGTTTCGATTTATCGATGTTTCTTTGTCTCTTAGTGAAACCAAGAGACCTCTTTCAGTAAGGACGAAGGAACTTAAGTATAATATAAAGAAAAGAAACATCGATAAATCAAAACTAGCTGAACATATCCTTACTGAAGACGGACAACATATGGCAGAGTGGAATAATATTAAAATTATTGGAAAAGAAGATAACAACCAGAAGAGAAAAATCAAGGAATCTGCTTGCATTCTTCTGAACGGAGACAATAGCATTGCTTCTTGTTCAGTTGATATAGACAGAACATGGTATTCACTACTGAAATCTGAACATGAAAATGGTAAATTCAAGATCAATTAATGAAAACATCATGTAACTCATTTGATTGCCAACGTCACCAATTGTCATTGAAAACTGAAAAGCTTCAAGACATTATACGACTTCGCTATTGAAATAATCTCTTCTCATATTGGGAACGGAAGCAGAACCGGTCTCGAAACGTCCAAAGATAAGTGAAAATTTGATATTTCCTCCATATACCTTCATTTCCCTTCTCCAAAAATTTTTTCAATACAAATTGTCACTGACAAGCTAGTGAATTTTTCTTTTAGGATCTCTGATAGGAAAATTCTTTGAACGCACTGACATTCTGGGGCAAATCATCTGATTTGTCCTTACCACATGTATATTGAAATAATATTCAAATTTTTATTTTATAGAAACGAGGAGAGAAAATCCCAAAAAAATTGGAATAATGAATTCTGTAAATGGTTCTTTGTTCTGAACAGGGAAAATAAACGATGTTACAATGCTGGAAAATTGACAGTATGAGACACTCACATAATTGTTTTTTCAGATTTAAACTCATGATGCTCTTGTTTGCAAAGAGCAATCTTAATCGTGCATATGAGCGCTGTATTAATGTCTTGACTTGTTCGTCAAATCTTAATTGTTCATCAATGATGAGTCCTAGATTTTTCGATGATGTCGAGTATTCTGAAGATGTATCCCCTATGTGCAATTGTATACTTTGTTTGAGCTGTTCTCTCACTCCTTCAGAACAAAATGAGGTAGCTATACTTTTGGTGGAATTCAATGTTTAAATTATGCTGAACAGAATATTGACCGATGGCTTGTAAATCGCAATTTATTTCCTCACAGGTATCAATTGCAACAGAGGGGTCAAAATGATGCACATATTATAACAACGAATCGAATCAACCACGCGCTTAAGCTGAAAATAATAACATTTCTTCCATTTCAATCCCATACAGCGCTATATAATAAAATGTCCCTCCGTCACCAATCGTATCTGCAAAAAGCACTTTCGTGCGAAACCTTCCTCTCCGTCACCGACAATTATGCTTCCTGTACCCAAAGCGACAAAAGTCCGTACAAAAGCAATTTTAGTCTTTTCCATTGTCGACTGTGGTGCCGGAAAAGCGGGTCCGGTGGCGAACGACCACCCTAGAATGACTGCGCGGCCTTTATCCCATTCCTGAAATATTAAAACAGAAAATAGGGCTATTAGGCGACTCATATTACTTCATATCTGGGGATTAAAGTTAATGGTTGGCGCAAAATTGAGAAGAAGGGGGTTAATGAAAGGAGCTTGTTGGTGGAGAAAAGCTATAAGAATGTGGAACATGTTGGGGTAACATCAGCTAACGATGGCTCAATAGTGAAAATTTAGATGGAAAAAACTGGATCCTGTCACCCCTACATACAGGCAGGGGATCCTCGGAGTCTCGAGTTTTCAGTTTGTTGTTAGCAGAACGAATGCAATATGACAAGTCGTCATTGATAAATATCTACTAGATTCGGGTTGCACTATGTCTTTATTGACTAGTTGTTAATGAAATGACAAAAACTGTCTAGATAGGACAAACAAACTGTTTGCCATGAAAAAGAGTAAATGATGGTAGATTCTATAGCTAGTAACGAAGATAACAATTCCCAACCGATCAATTTCAATTGACTGCGTGGCATTTCTCCCATTCCTGAAATATTGAAACCTCAATTGAAACAGAAATAGGGCTATTAGGTGACTCATATTACTTCATATTTAGGGATTGAAGTTAATGGTTGACGAGAAATTGAGAAGAAGAGGGTTAATGAAAGGAGCTTGTTGGTGGAGAAAATTTATAAGAAGGTGGAACATGTTGGGGTAACATCAGCTAACGATGGCACAATAGTGAAAATTCAGGAGGGAAAAATTGAATCTTGTCACCCCTACATAGAGGCAAGGGATCCTTGGAGTCTCGAGTTTTCAGTTGGTTGTTAGCAGAACGAATGCAATATGACAAGTCGTCATTGATAAATACCTACTAGATTCGGGTTGCTTATAACGGAGGTGACTATGTTTTTATTGACTAGTTGTTTATGAAATGACAAAAACTATCTAGGTAGAAGAAACAAACTGTTTGCCATGAAAAGGAGTAAGTGATGGTAGATTCTATAGCTAGTAACGAATAAAACAATTCCCAACCGATCAATTTCAATCGACTGCGTGGCATTTCTCCTATTCCTGAAATAGTGAAACCTCAATTGAAACAGATATAGGGCTATTAGGTGACTCATATTACTTCATATCTGGGGATTAAAGTTAATGGTTGGCGCAAAATTGAGAAGAAGAGGGTTAATGAAAGAAGCTTGTTGATGGAGAAAAACAATAAAAAGGTGGAACATGTTGGGGTAACATCAGCCAATGATGGCTCAATAGTGAAAATTCAGGGGAAAAAAATGAATCTTGTCACCCCTACATAGAGGCAAGGGATCCTTGGAGTCTCGAGTTTTCAGTTGGTTGTTAGCAGAACGAATGCAATATGACAAGTCGTCATTGATAAATACCTACTAGTCTCGGGTTGCTCATGACAGGGGTGGCTGTGTCTTTTATGAACCACTTGGTTCATAAACTGTCGAAAACTGACTTGGTAGAGAAAACATCCCATTCCTGGTATATTGAAACCTTGATTGAAACAGAAAATTGGGCTATTTGGCGTCTCAAACTACCTACTTCATATCTGGGGATTGAAGTTGATAGTTGGCGTGAAATTGAGAAGTAGGAGATTGAAGAAAGGAGCTTTTTGGTGGAGATCGAAAAGCTATACAGGGTGGGCCACCAGTAACGCCTCGGTCTCTAGAAGGCTAACCATTTATCTTCTTGAAATTCTTTTCCTCTAGGAAGTTGCATGTCAACATAGGCTACCATTTAAGATTATTTCGAAACATACAGGCTGTCCCCAAAAACCATAAAACACTGAAGTTAAACTTTTTTGTATCGAACACCCTATATATTATTTCATTTTGAGATTCTCCCTGATGAGCTGATTCCAACGACCCGTCATATATGGGGTCTAGCAGTTATAATTACTGGAATATAGGGTGTGAAAAATCGAGATTTTCCAAGTTCAAGATTTTTTTGTGTCGGAACTATTCATAATTGGTCAAAACGGCTTCAATGTCCCTATCTCACTTTTTGATTAACTATCTACTGATATTTAATTGGGACATATACCGGGTGATCAAGATTCTGAATTCTGCACCACCCTGTATTTGTTTCAATTAAATGTCAGTAGATAGTTGATCAGAAGTTGAGATAGGGACATGTGAGCCGTTCTGACCAATTATGAATAGTTTCGACACAAAAAATTCTTGAACTTGGAAAATCTCGATTTCTCACACTCTATATCTCAGTAATTATAACTGCTAGACCCCAAGTATGATGGATTGTTCAAATCAGCTCACCAAGGAGAATCTCAAAATAAAATAATATATAGGGTGTTCGATTGAAAAAAGTTCAACTTCAGTGTTTTGTGATTCTTGGGGACATCCTGTATGTTTCAAAATAATTTCGAATGGTAGCCTATGTTGACATGCAACTTCCTAGAGAGGAAGAATTCCAAGAAGATAAGTGGTTTGCCTTCTAGAGACCGAGGCGTTACTGGTGGCCCACCCTGTATAAGAATGCGGAACATAACATCAGCCAACGATGGGTCAATAGTGGAAATTCAGGAGGGGAAATATGACTCTTGTCACCCTTTCGTACAGGCAGGTGAACCTCGGAGTCTCGTGTTTTCAGTTCGTTCTTAGCAATCCGAATGCAATATGAAAAGTAGTCATTGATAAATATCTACTAGATGCGGGTTGCTCATAACAGAGTTGGCTATGTCTTTATCGACTAGTGATTTATAAAATGACGAAAACTTACTTGGTAGAGAAAATATACTTCACGCCTTGAAAAGGAGTAAATACTGGTTGATTCTTCAGCTAGCCGTGGAGAAAATTACCAATGGACCAATCTTAATTGACTGCGTGACCTTCCTCCCATTCCTGAAATATTAAAACAGAAAATAGCGCTATAAGGCGACTCATATTACTTCATATCTGGAGATTAAAGTTAATGGTTGGCGCGAAATTGAGAAGGAGGGGGTTAATGTTGGGGTAACATCAGCTAACGATAGCTCAACAGTGAAAATTCAATAGGAAAAATTTGAATCTTGTCACCCTGACGTGAAGGCAAGTGATCCTTGGAGTATCGAGTTCTCAGTTTGTTGTTAGCAGACCGAATGTAATGTGAGAAGTAGTCATTGGTAAATACTCACTGGTTTCGAGTTTTTTATATTTTATATTTTATTGACCAGTGCTTCCTAAATTGAAAAAAAACTAACTTGGTAGGGAAAACACATTTTACGCCTTGAGAAGGAGTGAATATTATACTGGTTGATTCTTCAGCTAGTCGAGGAAAAAATTACCAACCGAACTATCTAAATTGACTGCATCGCCTTCCTCGCATGGGATATTTAAACCTCGATTGAAACAGAAAATGGGGCTATTAGGCGTCCCAAATTACTCCATATCTGGGATTTGAAGTTGATGGTTGGGGCGAGATTGAGAAGGAGGGGGTTATTGAAAGGAGCTTGCTGTTGAATAAAAGCTATAAGAATGTGGAACATGTTGATGAAAACTTGTTATTTTTATAGTCCTTTGATCGCAGATTCGTGATTAAGATTTTCCCAATTCAGATTTCATCTCTATGCCCTGTATGATGAATATCAATTTGTCATTCATCCAAACAAAAGCATACCCAGGTGACAGGAGTTGAAAGTCTACAAATAATTCTCACATGTCAGTTCGTTATTGTTTTCAGTCAAAGTATGGGGAGATGAAAATTGTGTATTTCATGGTGATTGGCTAAGAGAATAACTGGACTGAGGAGGGTTTGATACCTGTTTGTGAGAGATGTACCTGTATATTTCTCCTATACATTGCAATTCTCATTTAAATACCGAATATATTGGTGAGTTATATTTCAGAAAATGTATGAATACAAATAATATTATATATTATCCGATTTGAATTCTCAATGTATATATTTCTATGAATCTATCCACTTTCTCATGTTCATGTTATATCTGGGAATATTCCGGAATATCCATCTTCAATACTTTCATTGTGATCATTTCAGAAGTTCCAGATATGTTGTTGACAATAATTTGCAGAATATGCATTGATTTTGAAACATGTATGCAAACTTTGCCAAAGTTGTGTAGACTAATTACAATACCGTAGCCCGTAGCTGTTGATCATCGACTATATGGAGGTTATATCGAATCCAAAGTTGAATTGGAGCAGGATGAACTCCATAATCACCAAAGTTTCGTTGTGTTGGTCGATTTCACCTTGACAATTCATAGGTTGGCTCAGAAGAATATTTCTTGTTGTGCTTGCACATCAGAAATTGAATTTGGCCCTCTATTCCCAAAATAAAAATTTGAATTATATCGTGGCTTCCTCTTTCTTCTTTGAGAATAATATGGATGATGAATATTATTAGTAGTAATAGAGTAACTCACCGTTCCGAGTTTAGTTTCGCGATATCTGTAGACTATTCGAGTAGGTAGAGTGTCTATTACTGAAGAAATCGAACGTGTTGGTGATAAGTTTGAAGTAAAATCCAAATCATGAGTTGAATTTTCATACCAGACTCACACTACTCATGCTGGTTGTTCAGTGAGGTGTCACCTGTAGATTCAAGAGATCTCAGATGCTTCGGATAATCGATCGAAATCAGTGAATTCATACAGTCAGCAGAGGTAAGGTTGGGTTTGAGCTTACTTTACATCTGTAACTGCTATATGGAATCTTCAGCAAATAACAACTGAATCTCTGCATGAAACATTCTCATATAGATATTACTGATGATGAAGATATGAAAATTGAGTGGATATCCTATAGTAGTGTGATATCTCAGTTATCATTGTAGATAGAACCTTGCGGTTCTTGCGGTCCTGTGCCACTTTTTGTGAAACTCAAGATAACCCTATCAGATTCTGTATATTTGTTTCTGTTCATGAGATACAGGGCCATTTTGAAATATCTACGAAGTTTCTCAGCAGAGATCTCGATTTGAAATCTCATTCCATAGACAATTTTACGCAGAATTCAGTGGCGCAATAGATTTTTTTTTCGAGTACGGTTTTGCATATACGACTCAAACTCATGTTTTTTCTAATGGAATACCCTATATTTCACAAGCTCATTGAATTCTTTTTTTTTCAAAATGATATATGAGGTATAGATTTAACATTTTCAAAAATGCCCAAAAATCACTAAACAAGTTATTTCACAAGGGCCCCACGTTGGGCGCCAAAACCTGTCACGTGTTTTATTTCAATGGAATGCCCTAATATTATAAGATTATCATTAATCATTCATTTTTGAAATGATGTCCCTCGATTTCAACATGTAACAAGGAGGGTTGGTTATGGGCTCACAGTCTAGCTTTTAGCAGGGAGAGGGGGTGAGTTCGTAATGGATCGTCGTAAATTCCAGAAGGGCGCCAATAGATTGAATATTTCCAAAATCATTCAAATTGAGTATGTTAGTCATACAGAAATAGAACCTATACAATTTCTATATATATTTGATATTTTATCAAAGGACAAATGCATTTAGACACCGGAGACTCGAGACAAAAGATGTATTTTCCACTAATTATAATAATTTGACAATCTTAGAAAATCAATGATATGTTTCAGAGGGTCGTGCAAGTACTCTCGCGAAAGGGGTTATGTAGATAGGAAAGTCGTATTCAAAATTATACCGTCTATCCACTCTGGTACATAAATATACAGGAGACATCGACAAAAGGGGTTGACAATTAATCCAAAATTATCGGGTTATTCCATAACAAGTTCCCAAATTCATTGACTATCAAGGCCTATATAGATACAAATAAGTAAAGTCTTGTGTAGGTTATTAATTTTCACTAATAAGCGCACCCTGGTGATGCAATTTCCGTAACTTAGATGAAAACACAGGATATAGTTCAGGACAATGTTCAGAATATCGACTTCTTCAATCCCTCAGGCGATTATTAGATAGCTATAGGAACAAGGCCGCTATGCGGTACTTAGAATCCAAGGGCGGTCCTACGCCCAGAGTACCGAAACCAATAACAGGGTAGGTAGCCCTAATCAGTTTCCACGTGTTCCTGGCCGCATGTTACCTCGTTCACCTCGATAAGCCCTTGATATCAATTATTTATTTATACGGCTACCAAAACGTCTAAAATTGAAATTTTCCGGTTAGGTGATTGAAAATAAAATAGGAATATTTTGAATATAATGTGAAAAGTTTGTTTATGTGAATACAGTGTGCAAAAACTCACCTTCGATTATCGAGATCCTAAATAATCCGAAGACGTTCAAATTGACGCACAACAAGATACTTGAATCCTCTGAAGAGAAATTTGACGGTACTCACAACTCTACAATGATCGCCTAATAGTACCCGCCAAATGAACTGATGAATTTACCCGCCTATAGCGAAAAACTCAAGACAACAATAATTCTGCACAGTTCTCTATATCGACTAACACACACTGTTCCTTCAAAAAAACGTGAAAAATGATTAATGGTTGAAATTCGTATCTTGGGCAAAAAATTAATGTTCCATTCCGTCGCTAGAGGCAGCACCTCTCGGGTATGGATTTGAGAATTGATCGTTAAATGGGTTGCCTACAGCAAGGATGATTATTGAATGGATAATTTCTCGCGAAAACGTAACACATTCAATTTTGATAGTGAGCTATGGATTTTTCATATAAAACATTCCAATTGAAGGAATATTTTAATCGAACTCTCGACTAAGATGACAATCTAAATTCGAAACTTATTCTTAGAATTGTTCAAATTGATGTCCATTATCCCTAACACACATTTGACACACTTTCCCGATACGTCTCAAAACAGTAAGAGGCACAACAATCTTGAAGAACTTCGTGTAACAGCAGACGCAGTTTTCCAGAAATTACAAAGACATCTCTTTCAATGATTTTGAATGCATGAGACGTATTGAGGGTGGTGATTGATGCGCTGTGAAATTTATTGTGTCCCACCCTGACAACTTTTTCGAGGACTTTTGTTCATAGCAGCCCCTACAATACAATGAAATCCTTACTTTCCACTGGAGCTGTAATGATTACCGAATATTTTTTCGAGAGAGCGCACCTATATTTCGAAAGAATAATCTGAATATTCGTGTTCGAGAAACAATTGTTAATTTTTGATAGAAGCTACGAGTTGTATTCAGTAGGAAAATTTCACGTCAAACTCTGAGTGAACATGGAGTGAACGCGAGGTGATGCGACCTGGCGCGATGTGAGAATGTCAAACCACGAGGAAATTGAAGTATCCTATCTTAAAAAACTGAGCCCCAATGACATAGGTTATGTCTGGCACGAAAGAAGTGGTGATTTCAATAACTGATATTGATAAATATACACACTGTCTCTGGAATAAACCTTCAATATTATCATTGTCGTTCTAAATGGAATTCTATAGTCAGTATGCGAGACGTATAGTATTATAGAATAGAATAGTTGGTATTTGTTTCTGAAACATATTACATGTTGTACCATTTCTTCATTCGTTTTTCAAACACTAATTATATACACCTAAGCTTCTTTATGATATTGGTGATCTGTTATAGAATTCAACACCAACAAACATTGTACTCTCTTGATGAAGAGTTCTATTGTCTGTTCATTTACCAAAATTTGACTGCCTGTCAATGGCGCTTGTGTACTGAAAAACTCAAATTCATTTTGTTTCAATGGAATATCTGTCAATATGAACAAATTTTGGTTTAAGTTGTTGGAGGTCACCTCTGACAAATTAGGGTGGGTTGTTGGTTTGTTTGGTTTTGGTGTCCCATTTTCCACTTCTATAAGAGGTGAAGGTATGTGAATTCTTCAACACTCCTTTCTCAACAATGAAGTGACCAACAATATCAGGTAAGAGATTCCCCTCGAGCCACACAGGAGGTAGTTTTGGCAGCGCCTTGGTGAAAGAACTTTGCGATCACAAAAGTAGCATTCCGCGCACCAGACACGGAAATAACTGTTTCATCAAGAACAACAATGATGAACCAACATGGTATGAATAACACAATTCCATTGCCCATTCCTGTTGTCGACTTTGGATCCTGTTGAGATTTATTCCATAATGATTTGTCCTATTGAATTTGATGTGATGAATGGTGAAACTATAAATTATGAATCTTTCTTCGTAACTTTCTCCTTTATGAAAATATTGGTCAATTTCAAATGCCAATTGGTGAGACTCTTTTGAATATCCTATTTATTAGCGAGCAAAGCGTGTCTTATAATTATGATACTCTCATGCTCTCCTAACGAAAATAAGTCAAAAATACTATGCTAGTAATGTAGGTGCATAATTTATTTATTTATTCACCAAAAAAGGGATTACAAACAGATTGAAAATGCAAAACAGAACCCTCTACATAATTTTCTAGTGGGCTCAACAAAAATCAAAATATATTATAAACAAAATAACTAAAAGTGAAGAGTATTGAAGGAAATGGTATACATATACAGTGAAAATTAATGCGATCACTTGTATGGCACCAACCTGGAGATGGTCTAGAGATGGTGGATGAAATATTTTTTCATTTTGAATTTGGAACAATCCAGACTTAGTTCGGAATAATTCAGATCATCACAGATGCTGTTGAATATTCTGAGCATCCTACATAATGGTGACTTTCGTGCAGCGTTTGTTTTTTTAAAAGGAATTTTGAAAATTTCTAGGCGTCTAAGTAATCTACTTTGGATATTGAATTGAATTTTCGAAACAAGGTTTGAACTCTTTGCTAGTCCTTTCATGAGTTTGAAAATTGTTGATAGATCTGTAACAAGAAATTTTTTCTGTACCCTCTCAATTCTGTCAATATGAATTTGATATTGGGGATTCCAAACAACGGATGCGAAACAAAGTTTACTGTGCACCTAAGCATAATGAATACTCGAAAGACATTTTATATTCCCGAAACTGTAACAACTTCTTTTTAAGAATCCTATCATTTCATTGCATTCGTTGATTTTTATTTTCTATGTGCGATTTGAATGTCAATGATGAGTCTATGATTACCCCGAGATCTTTAACTTCCGATACTGATTTCAGCTCATGGTTTTCGATTTTGTATGTATAATTGAGTTTATTCTTGTTCCTGGTATATGTGATTGAGATGCATTTGTCAAGGTTCAAAAATTGACTATTATCATCACAGAATAATGAAAGACGGTTCAAATCTTCTTGTATTTTTCTGCAGTCGCTTAAATCTTTCATAGTGTGATAAAGTTTCAAGTCGTCTGCATATAATAGAATCGAAAAAACAATGAAAGATTTGATAATTTCATTTATATAAATTATGAAGAACAATGGTCCTAAGTGAGTGCCTTGGGGGACCCCAGATGTAGCTTCAAAGGAATCTGAATTGAATCCGTTGAGTGTTACTACCTGTGTCCTGCCAACCAATAAGTAGGACCAAATTCATCGCAATAGGAATGTGCTCACACCAACTTCAGCCAGTCTTTGTATCAAGATGTTGTGACTAATTTTATCGAAAGCCTTGCTGAAATCGGTGTACACAGCATCCACCTGAACTTGATTGTCCATTGAGTCTAGCAAAATGTTCGTGAAATCTATCAAATTCGTTTCTATCGATCTTAGAGGAGAGAATCCGTGTTGTTCTTGAATTATTATATCTCTAGCTTGATCCAGGATTGCGTTGTAAACAATCTTCTCGAAAAGTTTGCCAAAAATGCATAATTTGCTTATGGGTCTATAATTTTTTATATTGTGTCTATCACCACTTATATGAATTGGAATAGTCTGAGAGGCTTTGCATTCAGAAGGAAAGATACCATTTCGAAGAGATATATTATAAATATATAAGAGAGGTGGAACTAAGTTGTCTCTGCATTGTTTAATGAACGATACTGGAATATCGTCTGGACCTGCATAATGATGCTATGATACTGCTTTATACGTAACAAGAGATTCAAAGGTTTAATGTTTGTAATAATTAGTAATACAAAACCGTTACATCCTCAATACATTATGATTGAGTTTATTCCTCAGTGTGTTCCACGAACATAATGAGGATCCTCTTACATGAACTTCGAAAGATGAAAAAAAACAAGCAACATATCGTAGTTTTCTTTTTAAGAGTCGCTTTATTCCTACACCCACCTACACCGTACCAAAATGTATCGTTCCAACGCTTTAGAAATTGTAATCATGGTTGTAGCTCTCTGGGGTATCATCCAGGACTGATTCAAGCAGCAACAGAGTTGCATGTGTCGACTGCTATTATTCACCAGCAGAAAAGGTTTTGCTCATCCACAATTTATAGAGTGAAGTGGAATTATCCTGAGATAAGTTTGTGTGGAAAGAATCAGTCAACTGTTTGGCCAAACTGAGTATCACCGAGAAACCCGGACCATTACCTATATCAGATAGTCCAAGTAGAAATACTATGAGTGACGTGATGTTTATATATAAAATTCGGTTGATGATACCTATGAGGAAACTAGACTAATTTCAGTCACATACCTATTCGATATATTGGCATTTCTATGTATTAATATAGTTTTCCTACGACCACCTATGAAAACAACACAAAACACATTGATTTGTTATTGCGAAAGTGACTCGTTTCACTATGAAAACATATAACAGTTAGAAAGTTCGAAAGTAAAACTGACATGGGTGGAAATATTCGAAAATCGTACAGTAACAGGGTCTATAGATTATGATGTACCAATGAATGATTATTATGCTGAATTATGGTGAGTTAAGTTATGGTCTAGTTAATGGAAAGCTAGTGTCGATTCAACATGAGTTATTGTCGTTAATGTTGACGTGATGTTAAGTTGATGAAAAGTTGAAATCAAGTTAATTTCAATTGAAAGCTGAATTAATTTCAATGTATTGGCAATTCAGTGATCAATGTGAAGGTTAGTGGTAATTTGATATTTAGTTGATGTTAATCTGAATTTGAGGTAATGTCGAGTTAATTCTGAGTTAATGTTATATAATTATTGAGTTAATGTTAAGTTGATGTTGAGTCAATGTTAGGTTAATTTCAAGTTAATGTTGAGTTGATGTTTAGTAAATGTTGAGTTAATTTCGAGTTGATGTTGAAAAACTGTTAAATTCATGTTAAGTTGATGTTGAGTGGATGTTAAGTTGATGTTAAGTTGATGTTGAGTTAATGTTGAGTTGATGTTGAGTTAATGCTAAGTTCATATTAGGTTAATGTTAGGTCAACGTTAAACTAATGATGTCATTTGAATATTGAAGTAAAATTAAATTAAAATGATAATGATATCACCTTCATGAGATCGAATATGATTAGAAACATGATCCCTATTCTGGTCTTATAAACACTCATGACATATAATATAAATATTTGTGGTCGTAGGAAAAATAGTGTACAGAACTCGTTGAAAAGTGCATTTCGTGCGCTCGTTTCGTTTCCGCACTCGCTGCTCTGCGGCTCGTGCTAAACGTCCACTCGCGCGAAATATGTCACTACCCACACTAGTTATGTGATATACTATTTCGATACAATTATTGATCATTGGAAATCATCGTTCTGATATAAACACAATATGTTTACAGGGTGTCCACAGATGAAACCGACAAATCTCATGGGGTTATAGGGAGTGCCAATATTATCGCGAAATTTTTTATCATTTTTGAAGTGACAACTAGGAATCTGATTATTTCAGTAGAAGAATGTTTGTTTTGTTCGTTTCTTGTTTGTTGGAAATATGTTACTCTTCTGTTTATAAAAATTACATAATGTTCTGACGTCATAGGTATATTGCATTATCCTTTATTGGAATCCGTATAGTATGAAATAGATCTTGAATAGATCTTCTGGAATCTACTGATTTTTTGACAAGGTATTATACTGTGTGAATATGAGCGTTTGAGCTTTACGAAAAAATGTAATATTCACCTTGGCTATCAATTAGCAGACTCGACTTTGAAAGACAGTGTTACATCCTTGGTAAATAAATAACCATCTCAGTACGATCACTATGTAGTATGTAGAAGAATTCGTATTGATAAATATCATTCGAACTTATATCGATAGTTAAGTTACCAAATCTGTCATGTGGTTATCAAAAGGTATATGTTAGATATTTGTGTATTTATGTATGATCTTCAAAATGACATAGGTAACTGACAACTACGAGAAAGCCAAAATGCTCAAACTGGAATGGAATGTTGAAAAAATATGGATAGCCGGAATGCATGGACCAAACTAGTATAGATAACGAGAGATAAACAGCTACTTTCCTGGCTACATTGCATTACATCCTCCGGGCAGTCTCCAAGGGCAGATCATTACCATGCCCTTGAGAAATATGCCACGATTCTTCAGGCTGAAGTATTTGCAGTAGTTACTTGTGTTCAAGAGAATATCGAGAGGAGCTATCGTTATATGCCTTGGAGAACACTTTTCTTTGCAATGTGTTCCAGAGCCTCGCTGTTCGTTGGATGAACCAGTCTTTAGAAAAAGATGTTCTGCAAGCCCTCAAAATGACCACGAAGGGTAGCGAAGCCTCAACTCGACGAGAAATCTCGCGGGGACTGCCAAGGGAGGAACAATTGTTGATATTTCAGATGAGCATCGTTCATGAGAATATCTATGTTGAACAGCCAGATCGCCAACTTCTCTACGGTGTTCCAGAGAACCGACGAGACGAATTGCCCTTTTTTGGACAGAATCCAACAGTTTCAGGGTATGTTTGTGTGTTCCTGACGATTGGCTATCTGTGTTATATACTTTGATGATTAGTCAAATCTGTTTTGATCTTAGATCGCCAAACCAGCATCCCAATCCTATCCAAATCCCATCTCAAACTTAGCCCAATTTCATCTATATCTACCAATTGATGTGATTTTTACCAGTTTGCAACACTTGGTTGTTCAAGCCAATTACTTATCAGTCGGTACATAGTTTTGGTGAGAGATAGAACCGACACGTGAAACGATTCGAAATGGCATGAGAAAATCAGCCACAAGGTCGCAAGATCCGAGAGTTCGTGCTTTTCGCCTGGATGAGGATCACGTTCCAGCGAACGCGTCGATCGATGCCGTCAGGTTACAGTAACGATGTAATTCCATCTGTTTGGATAAAACGATAACGGCGTAATCTTCTTCTTTCCTAGTCCCCGTCTCTAATGATAGCAAAGTGTTGTCCTCAGAAAGCGCACAAAAGTTGACACTAATTATCTGCAAGCTTATCACAGAGATGTATAAAAATTCAACTGGTGCGCTTGCTCCCTATTGAAGGTCGTTTGCAAGTTTCTCGATGGCGCTCTGATAAACCTTTGATAAACATTCTTTACGTGGGTAAATCTCGCTAAGCTCATCCTGGTTACAATCCATATTTACCATATTACCGACCGATGAATATTTGGATACGTGTATGATTTGGATCAGAGCAGTGAACTGATTCCTGATCAAAGGATCGAAACGTCAATATGTCAAAAATATTCTTGAGCTGGAAAAATGGTTATTTCTGAGATTGGGGTCAAGTGTTCGTTAGGGACGTGTTCCATAGTTTTTAAATTTTGTGTATAATACCTAATCCACCATAGAAAAAAGAAAATCTCTGTTCTACAACAGTATTATTTCAGTGATTTGGAATGTTAGCGTGAACTGGGATGAATAAATTCTAAGGTTCCAGTTACCATATCTGCCTTTTATGATTTTCGATATTGGTCTATTTCAATAGTTGATACATTCTTTGTTCTGGTTCTTCAAAGAGTACATTTATCAGATTTCATGCTTTGAATAGGTTCTTGTCATGAAAGAAGTGGAGCTTATTAAAATCGGCTACAAAAAAGATATGAAAATGTTGAGCACAGTATTCATTCGACCACAGAACAATGATGGAAATAGATTCATCCCTCACAGAACCAAGGTTTTGAACGATTTTCCGATTATGGCGCCTCTATCGCAAATACCTTGTTGTTAATACTATGTTCACTTTGTATACTTTACCTTATGGGTTTCTTAGGTGATATATTTATTATTTATATATCGTTAGTACATTGTTTTATGTTTTATAAAATAATTAAAGCTCCATTCACTTTGAGTATTTTCCTGTAAATTCATAACTCACAAGAGGTTATGGGCCCAGATTACGAAAACTGAAGATAAAGAAGTGTGCCCAGTGTATTTTTGAATAATCCAAATCCAAGAACTCATCAGTGTCACTGTCAGTGTGAAAATTCGCTGATCCCCGTAATTCAGAGGCTCCAATCCAGCGAATAAACCATGGACAAGATGAGGAATCTGAATATTCAGAAATTCAATGGTCAAAACTTCCAGCTGTGGAAATATCAAATGGAAATCATATTCAAAGTTGAAGGGTTGTCAATCTTGTTCACTGAGAAATCTGAACGTCCTGCCCTTGATGCTGAGCCCAATATCAAGAAGGAATGGGAAGAAATGAATGCCCGAGCCATGCTTCTTATATCAGTATCAATGGAATTTGAACAATTACAAACCATCATGACGTGCGAAACAGCTCCTGCAATGTGGTCAAGATTGAAAATAATTCACGAGCAACGATCTGCAGTCAACAAAGTAACGCTGAAGCAGAAATTCTTCAATCATCAAATGGCTAGTACTGATAGTATTGCCCAACATATCAGTAAAATCGAGTCGATGGCGCAAGCACTTCGTGATGTTGGAGAAGAGGTTAAAGATATCGACCGAATAGCCAAAGTTTTAGGCAGTTTGCCACCAAAGTACGGACCATTCATTTCAGCATGGGATTCCTTTGAAGAAAATAAGCAAACCTTCGACAATCTAACCGTACGGTTACTGAAAGAAGAGTTACGGCTGACCCAAGCTGATGAAATGACTTCAGCCTTCGCTGCTGTCAACATAAATAAACCAGGTCCTAGTCGTCAAAGTAGCACTACCTCTGAAAAACCACAATTCAAGAAGAAGCAAATACCATTCTGCTGCTATTGCCGGAAGAGAGGTCATGTGAAAGCAGAATGTAGAAAAAGGTTGGCGAAAATAGCCAGTAAAGCAGAGGAAGACAAACAAGTGCAGAAATTTCAAGCGTTCAGTGCAGAAGAAAAGAACATCAATATAGAGGGTTGTGAAAATATTTGGCTTGCAGACAGTGCAGCTTCGAAACACATGACTTTTCATCATGAATGGTTTACCGATCTCAAGTCTCTGGTTCATCCAACACCCATTCGAATTGGCGATAACTCTTTCGTATATGCCGAAGCTGTGGGCTGCATCGAAGTTTTTGCTGTAATAGATGGTCGTCGGGAACTACGTTCTCTTGAAAACACCCTGTATGTTCCGAAATTCGGCAAGAACTTATTTTCAGTGGGAGCAGTGACAGATAAAAACTTCAAAGTCATGTTCGACAGAAAGTTCATAAAAGTGTATTTTGGAGAAAATCTATCTGCTCTTGGAATGAAACAACCCAACCACTGCTATGAAATGTTTTTCGAAATGCCAACTATCGATCAAGTCAATATAGCTGAAACAAATCCCATCCAACTGTGGCACGAGCGTTTGGGACATGTGAACTTTGGAACACTGAAGGAAATGGCCGATCGAGGACAAATTCCTGATCTCAGAATCAAAAATTCTATTGGACTCTTCTGCGAATCATGTCAATATGGAAAACAAGTGCGAAAATCATTCAGTAAGAGTACACCTCATCAATACAAGCAAGGCGAGTTCATCCATTCTGATGTATGTGGCAGAATGACTACAACTTCTTTGGGTGGTGCGGAATATTTCGTTTTATTCAAGGATGAGTGTACCTCCTACCGCCAAGTCTATTTCATCAAACACAAATCCGACGTCTTTTCGAAGTTCCTGGAAGTTGAGAAGCTTATTGAACGGCAGACTGGAAATAACATCAAAATTCTTCGCACTGACAACGGCAAGGAATATGTGAATCGTAGTTTCGAAGATTACTTCAAGAAAACCGGTATAATTCACGAAACTAGTGCTCCATATACGCCAGAACAAAATGGCAAAGCCGAAAGGGACCTGAGATCGATTGTTGATAGTGCTCGAGCGATGCTGAATGAAACTTCTTTACCAAAATCATTATGGGCAGAGGCAGTGAATACAGCGGTATACATTCTCAACAGAAGACCCTGCAAGCAAAATGATGACAAAACACCGTTCGAAATGTGGACTGGGAAACAGCTCAAACTCAGTCACTTGAAGAAATTCGGTAGCCAATCATTTTCCCATGTGCCGAAGCAGTTGAGAACCAAATTTGAAAACAAATCGAGAAACCTAGTTTTTGTCGGTTATGACGGTAATAGTTCAAATTATCGACTATTTGATCCTAAAACAAAGAGAATATCTGTCGCACGAGATGTGGTCTTCAACGAAAAGTGTCTGAAAAGTCCACCCATAAGCAGTAATGCCAATGAAGTATTCTTGTACGATGGTCCCTGTTCCTCCAGAGCGCCAGAAATATCAGGAATAGTTCAAGAAGATTCAACATCTGAAACAGAACAGGTCCTGATACAAGACGAAATCAGTCAAGATGATGGCGTAGAAGATACAAATAACGATGGAAATCAGAATCAAGGTCGTCAACTTCGAGATCGTACAAAAATTAATCGCCCATCCAGATATGAGTTTGCCTGTGCAGCCATCAATGAACCTCGAACTTATGAAGAAGCTGTGACGAGTCATGAAAGATCTTGCTGGAAAAAGGCAATGGAAGAAGAAATCGAGTGTTTGAAGAAAAATGAAACATGGGAGTTGGTTCCTTTGCCACAAAACAGAAAACCAGTCGGGTGCAAATGGGTTTTCAAGGTGAAGTGCAAACCAGATGGAACGATCGCACGTTATAAGGCGAGATTGTGCGCAAAGGGGTTTTCTCAAGTAGCCGGTATTGATTACTCAGAAACTTTTTCACCTGTCGTTAGATATGACTCAATAAGGATATTACTAGCACTAGCAGCGAAAAATGATATGGAAATTCAACAATTTGATGTTAAAACAGCATTCCTTTACGGTGATTTACATGAAGAAATTTACATGGATCAACCCAAGGGCTTCGAATCTGAGGACAATTCAAAGGTTTGCAGACTAAGGAAAAGTTTATATGGTTTGAAACAATCTCCCTGCTGTTGGAACTACAGATTTGTTTCCTTCCTAACATCCTTCCACTTCAAACAAATAGAAGCAGATAAATGTGTCTTCGTTGCAGAAATCGAAAGACAAGCCATTTTTCTCGCCCTGTATGTTGATGACGGACTTGTCATGTGTAAGTCAGCAAATGTCATCAATTTGGTTTTAGAAAAGTTGACTTCATGTTTCGAAATCACTGTGAGTAACGCTGAATGCTATGTTGGAATGGAAATACGACGCGATAGAAGCCGAAAACACATTTTCATCAGTCAACGAGGGTATATACAGCGGTGTTTGGAAAGATTCAGAATGTTAGATTCTAAATCGAATGCAGTACCAGCCGATCCGAATGTGATTCTTCATGCAGACCAGTCTCCTCAGAATGATGAAGAAAAAGAAAACATGAATACTACACCCTATAGAGAAGCAGTAGGATGTCTCATGTTCCTGGCAGTAGTAACGCGTCCAGACATATCATTTTCCGTAAGCAGAGTCAGCAGATATCTTGAAAATCCAGGAAAACTACACTGGGAAGCTGTGAAACGTATTTTCAAATGTCTGAAAGGAACTGCAAATCACGGAATTCTCTACAGTGAGAGTAATGAATGGCTGAAAGCGTATTCAGATGCCGATTTTGCAGGAGATGTTGATACAAGATATTCCACGACGGGCTACGTGACTTTATTATCTGGTAGTCCAGTTACATGGACATCTCAACGTCAAAGGTGTGTTGCAAGATCCACGACGGAATCTGAATATATTGCTGCGTCCGATGCAACGCAAGAGGTAATGTGGCTGAGAAGATTTATGGAAGAAATTGGTTTTGACGTTTCAAAACCAACGGAACTCTTTGTTGATAACAAGAGTGCTATCAATTTAGTGAGCAATTCTGATCATCATAAACGTACCAAACACATCGATGTCAAGTACCATTACATCAGACAGCATGTTGAAGAAAGGAGTGTCGTTGTTATCTACGTCGAGTCAGAAAACCAGCTAGCAGATATTCTAACCAAACCATTACCAAAGGAGAAATTTTCAAGAAACCGAGAACGACTCAGTATAACTATGCCGAAGTGAACAAAGAGTGGGAGTGTTGTTAATACTATGTTCACTTTGTATACTTTACCTTATGGGTTTCTTAGGTGATATATTTATTATTTATATATCGTTAGTACATTGTTTTATGTTTTATAAAATAATTAAAGCTCCATTCACTTTGAGTATTTTCCTGTAAATTCATAACTCACAAGATACCTGAACACCACGTCCAAAACTCTCTTGCAATTGTTCTGTATCGAGAGTTAGTCTGACGAAACAATTGAAAAGTGAGCCCACCGGTTAAATTTCTATACATCTCTCTTACCACCATCTCATACAAGTGTGGCGTTATTCCATCCAGATAGAAAACTATAGTTAAGTTTGACCAATATCCAGAGAAGTTGATGTTATATCCAGAAAATGTGGGCCAATCACGTAGTCATCAACTTGCTGCTAATCGAAGGACAATTAATACTATGATTATCGAGGATATTGTCCTCATATACAGGGTGACTCATGACTAACCAGCGATAACCTGATGGCGGGTAAAGGAAGACAAGGTGAGTCGATATATGTACAGGGTGTTTCAGTTTTTTGCAGCAGGACTTTAACAGCTTGAAGAAGACATTTTTTCAAGGTGAAAATCTCATACAAACATATATGTGTGGAAGCTTCGTTTCCGATTTACAGGGTGTCAAAGTTTCAGATTTGTTGTATGTTTTTTGAATTTTCTCCTACAATTTTCGGAATAATTGATTGAAATTTGGTAAATAACTTAATTTTTGAGGCTATTGACCGTTTTCGAATACCTACAGGGTGATAGACTTCCAGGGGTCGTACCCAATTTAACCCTGTAGAACTTTTTTGCGTGCCGTCTCTGCTTTCAATGAGACATAGATTCAGATTGTCCTCTCAATTTGGAAACTTTTTGTCTCTATATAAATTTTTCGAAAACTGTATGGATCTCGAGATAAATGTCAAAAATAAATTCTTTGTAATAAAACCGTTATTTCTCAAACATCCTTATTTGACATTTCTCAAACATTTCATTGGAAAATAGAATGACCGAAAGCTTCCATACCAAAAGAAATTCAGTTGCAAAATTAGATTGAATTTGAAGAAAAAATGTTTTTATTTGAAAAAAACTTCTCTGACTGGATTGCAAAATCTGAAAATGTATTGTAGAAAATTCTAGGACACCCTGTATGACTGAAACTGGTTAAACTTTCGATATCAGGGATTGTAAATCTGTGGCTATATATCGCTAGACTGTCGCTTCTGACGGTTGAAGTGTTGTGAGTTTTAATAATTTTATCTCGTGAACGGCAGTTCTAATTTTATTAGTACCCTAAGAAGTGGTTCGGATTCCACTTTTATTTATCTCGAAATCCATACAGTTTTCGAAAAATATGCATGAGGGCAAAAAGTTTCCAAATTGCAGAGACAATCTGAATCTATGTCCTATTGAAAGCAGAGGCGGCACGCAAAAAAGTTCTACAGGGTTAAATTGATTACGACCCCTGATAGTCTATCACCCTGTAGGTATTCAAAAACGCTCAATAGCATCAAATAATGAATTTTCGAAGTGTATTAAATGTACCAAATTTCAATCAATCATTCCGAAAATTTTAGGAGAAAATTCAAAAAACATAAATAAAATCTGAAATTTTGACACCCTTAAAAAAATATCTTCTTCAAGCTATTGAAGTCCTGCTACAAAAAACTGAAACACCCTGTATATGTGAGCAAATATAATTGGCTTATTCCTATCAGAAATAAAGGACATTATTTGAATTCGGGGCGAAACTTTGATGAACGGTATTTCAGGAACGTCTTGATGTTTCAACCTGAAATTCACCAGCAATGCACCTCTACTGACACACCACACTATAGCCTCTTTTATGGAGGACAAATTCCAGAGCTGGAATGGAAAAACTCATTTTCTTTCTGAATATAGAAGTTTCGACTTTCTGATACGTATTTTCGAAGAACTTTCATAAGAATCAGAAAGATCAGGAAGAACACTACAAGTGTACCTCTTCAATTTGTACGGCACACTTCGACCGGATTGGTGAAGAAATATCAAACAAAATTCAGACGAATATTTCTTTGATTTCGTCAGGGCCATTACTCTCTACATTCCACTAAAAGTATCCAAATCAGTTTTTTTGCATTTTGATATAGCAGCAGAGTTGAGAAAAAGCATTATCAAAGAGAAATCAGGACCGGACTTGGTTTTTGGAAATGATTACAAGACATTATAATTTAATTAATCATATTGATAGTATATCTATAACCCCATGAGTTTTGTCGGTTTTATCTCCGGACACCCTGTTTAACACTCACAATATAGAGAAAAAACAAAGGAATGGTATACATGAAACTAAAATATGACCTAAATAACATAACACTAATTTTTTTTCACCAAACACCAATTCGTGGACTACATTTGGCGCTACCTTGAGGCAGTATCAGTGAACAAGTTCATGAAGTCTCTATAATATTCTGAAATAAAATATTTATTTAAATGAACCAACATCGGAGAGATATTTCAACGCTTTATACTTCCGAATGAACTTGATCAAGTCACCCTTCATTAGATACGAATTCTCGATACGAGAACTCCAAGAACGAATAAGGCAACGGAAAATAAGAACAACTGTCATAAGAAACTGGCAGACCAATTTCCGTTCAAACATATCCCCTCGTGTATTTGTCAGGCCTGCTCTTTCGCTACGTTTACTGAAGGGACTTCGCAATCAAACAGAGAAGGTTCAAATATTCTACTGAACCTCGAATGACGTAGAATGTTCGTCGCATCCAGTGAATTGAGTTGTGGGTCCGACTAGTTGAAACCACAGCAATTCGTTTGGTCTGTCCAAATGGAGACCTATGAATACTTTTCAGAAGAGAATCCGAACATTGTTCTGTTCCATCAGGGACAAGTCAGGAATAGTTTTCGATGATGTCACGAATTATCATTTCATGCTCAGCGTTATTTGATTCGAATTTATGCGCGAACACACTGTGATGAACGGCTATAGTAGGCAAAATTATCATGTGAAGCAATGAATTGTTTTGAAGTTAGAGATTATTACGGGAACGGACGAATGTATATGTTATATTATGGTCATAATATAATAAACACGAGCACAAATGACATGGACAAGGGTTACACTTGTTCACCACTCGGCTGCCATCAGCCGAATACTACATAAACCAGTCTTTACACACGTCTGTCATAGGCTCTGATCTAAGCACATTCCACTGAGCAGTGGCGCATCTAGTTGCTAGATGCTAACACGGCCATCCTGAGATTGGGACGCTCTCGGCCCAACAAGCTCGGTTTCATCCTGACTAAATTTTATGTCATTTAGAGCTCGTCAGAGAGCACAATTGTTAACCCACCTTGCCATTAGGCCTAGGTGTCAACCCACTTTTACCAGGTCGATATGTCGACCCACCTTGTCACCATCAGGCCTAGGTGTCAACTCACCTTGCCACTAGGCCTAAGTGTCAACCCACTTTCACCAGGTCGAGATGTCGACCCACCTTGTCACCAGGCCTAGGTGTCAACTCACCTTGCCACTAGGCCTAAGTGTCAACCCACCTTGGAATACCTACATGGCTTGATAACTCTCTGCTATCTTGGAAATCTCTGTTATCGTTTCATTACCAGCAGACAAAATACGACAAGCCCACTCAGTGCACCCCTCTATCGTCAAACCCAAGATACGTCGAACAAACTTCTACCAAAACTCGTTTGTCCATAGAATGCCGCAGCTGATGTCGCTGATGATGAAATTACCCCTCATCGGACTAACATGTTATAGTTGATTCTTGATATGTGATGACATCGGCGCTCTTCCGACTCTCGTCTCTCGACAGACTCCAAGTAGTAGCAGCTCATGATTTTTTTTTATATAAGTACCTATGATTCCAAATTTGTAAGCGACGTATTCGACAGCTCAAAGGTTTGTGAGTCAACCGTGTCTCCAAAAGAACAGTTATATGGCAGCTCAGAGGTTTGTTTATCAAACGTGTCTTCAAATATGTTAACGACATATTTGACAGCTCAGAGGTTTGTGAGTCAAACGTGTCTCCAATAAAAATTACAGTGATATGGCAGCTCAGAGGTTTGTTTATCAAACGTGTCTTCAAATATGGCAACGGCATATTTGACAGCTCAGAGGTTTGTAAGTCAAACGTGTCTCCAATAAAAATTACAGTGATATGGCAGCTCAGAGGTTTGTTTATCAAACGTGTCTTCAAATATGGCAACGGCATATTTGACAGCTCAGAGGTTTGTAAGTCAAACGTGTCTCCAATAAAAATTACAGTGATATGGCAGCTCAGAGGTTTGTTTATCAAACGTGTCTTCAAATATGGCAACGGCATATTTGACAGCTCAGAGGTTTGTAAGTCAAACGTGTCTCCAATCAACTTTAGCTTCAACTTCACCTTGCTGGTATACTCAATCATGAATCACAACAATTCATTCCACACATGCATATCAACTTAAACATGATAGATGGACTGATCCTCATCAGTCAGAAAGCCCAAACTAAAACCAACTTTTTCAATTTTGGTTTTTATTATTATATATACTGAAAAAAAAGGCTCATAAACTCATAAACAATATGAACGCACCAACCCAATGGAGGATTACAACATTTTTTTCTCATTTAAGATCATTATGCAAAGAACAATCATCATCATGCTACAATAACTATATTTCTAAAGTTGAAAACGGAATTATCTCTGATCCCAAATTATTCTGGAATATATTCGCTTCAAAAATCAGGAGGATGGTATTCCCAATAAGGTATTCTTTAATGATGAGGTTGCAACTGATGGCAATTCGATTGCAAATCTTTTGCTAAACATTTCTCTTCAGTATACTCCAGTGACAATACCTCTATAGATCCTAGATCAGACAGTGAATTTGATTCCATCAGCATTAATAAAATATTTATAAATATTTCTGACATTCTAGGAGAACTTCAGAGCATTGATTGGTTTAAAGGGGCTGGCCCTGATACTATACAAGCAATCTTCATAAAAAAAGGCATTTTTATTGTCCCGTCCACTCTGGATTATTTTCAATAATTCTCTTCAATCAGGTACTTTCCCAGATTTTTGGAAAAACTCTTATGTTGTGCCAATTTACAAGAAGTCAGGAAGAAAAGACTCGGTATTAAATTATCGCCCAATCACAAAGATATCGCTTATACCCAAAAGCATCTGAATCTATTGTAAATGATTTTCTGAAATTCAAATTCGAAAATATCATCAGCTCAACACAACATGTTTTCTGCCAAGAAAGATCTATAACTACAAATCGTTTATTCCATGAGACCTACATTGTCGATGCAGTCAACAAATTTAACACTGATTGTCATTACCAGGCAAAAATCTTAGTTGATAGCGAATAAACATGTTGTAACAACTCATCATCATACCACCCTGTATATTTTCTGCTCTGCCTGTAAAACCCTGTTTTGCTCCGTTTTCGCGGAAACGGCCAGCGAGCGAATAAACAAAAAAAAAATTATTCGTCTAGCCTCAGATCTTGACTTGTCAACAATGCCAACATTGTTCGTATGTTCTACTCACAGAACTCGTTCTACCTACTTGCATTAAAAGTTTTCGTACAACGATCATCTTTTTATCAAGAAAAAAAAATCAATAGAGTGGTACCATATGTACAAATTTCTTCAAAACAATTTCAGATTCGTTCCATCTATTCGTGTAATTTTGATGAACCTTGAAAATCTTTGACAGTCTCATGTATATTGAAAATCACCAGAAATCTTTCATTTGTTGATGAATCATGCAAATCTCACGGAAATATTGCAATCTTTGAGGATCATTACAAATCTCATCCAAACTTCTTCAAAGCTCACAATATCCAATCTACTGTTCACCTTTTGTTGAAATGAAACACAACTCGGGCACGAATGAATCATGAACAACGAACATTACCTGCATTCTCTAATATCCAGAGATATTCATTCAAAAATTATGTTACATACATCATAACTATCATCACAAACTGAAATTGCAAATTCATCGAACGAAATTCCAAAATATATATCGTGTAATCGCCAATACAATTGAAAACGGTAACAACAAACGTTCAGTAGGTACATTCCAATACCAATAATCATCTGATATTTGATCGGAATGTCAACGTTATCAGCGTTTTCGAGACAAACAAGTGGCAAAAAAAAAAATGGATTTCAGGATCGAACATGAAATTCTCTGTTACTGGACCTTCGTACTGTTGGTATTGCTTATTTTAAAGAAGTCATGTACTTACAGTTCAATAAAACATCACATAACGGCATAACGCCGGGAATGTATCACGCATAAATACCTAAATACCTCAACCACAGCTATCTGTTTCAAAGTGAAAATCGCCGGAAAAATAATTGCATTTTGTCACTTCACCGGGGCATGAATTCAACCACTTCTGATGTTATATTATGGTCATAATATAATAAACACGAGCACAAATGACATGGACAAGGGTTACACTTGTTCACCACTCGGCTGCCATCAGCCGAATACTACATGAACCAGTCTTTACACACGTCTGTCATAGGCTCTGATCTAAGCACATTCCACTGAGCAGTGGCGCATCTAGTTGCTAGATGCTAACATATAATTTTGAATTGAGTGCAGCATCAATAGCAAAAACAAATGTAAAGAAGAAGTAGGTATGTACCTTTGTAAAATGAATTCAGTGGTCACTTGAAAATATAACGGGTGAATATCACAGGACCCAATTGATAGACGAAAATGATTTGCAGAGAATTTATAAAATCAGCAAAGAGGGAGTGACTTCAATCAGATTGGCTTGAAAGATCAAGAAATCATTATTCAGCCCAAATAGCCCATTGTCAATTTTATTAATATTCATAAAGTGAATTATTATCATATAACATTGGAGAGTTACATCCAAATCATCTCACCTGTGCAAATTGAAGTAAAAATAAAATCAATGAGAATCATTAACCACATTGAATTATTACTTGAAGAAGAGTTGATAGAAAACTATATTAAGGGACTAAGTTTGCTAACATTCAGAGAATGAGTTATAGCTCAAAATTATTTATCGTCATAGCAATTCAGTTTACAACAAAATCTTTTCAGTTTCGCAAATTAATCCTTACATCCGTAATTTATCGCTCAAAAAATCAATAAAAGAGTTTTTCTGATATAAACACAACATGGTCTTATATTCAATTGATTCTCCCAAAATTTATTGCCAAAATCCAGTATGAAAGCAGGAACAATCCGAATGAAAGAGAACATTCTGAAGTCATTCTTGAAACAGACTTGATCAACTAGGGACAAAGCCAAATACTCTAGTGGGATGCAATGGTCACAAAGAGAAAGAAACTCAAAGTCATTACCACACTAGTTCATGAAATGAACGAAAATAGTAGATAACGAGAGAAAAACAACTACTGTCCAGGCTATATGCCACGCAGAACTTCGAATTACATCCTCCTGAAATCTATGCAATAGTAGCGTATAGACGAATGAAATCGCAAGTGTTCCCTTCCTTGACGCTGAGCTACGCTCAAGTGATTCAGGAACGCTGACTACCTGCAGACCGTTTCGAGCTGTTTGCTCTCATCAGTACAGGGCTGTCCCAGATAGCTTCTTGACCGCTATCTGGTGCGAACCTGTCCCAACGTAAACGCATCTCAGCATTTATACCATACGAGGCGTTCGTAGTCCGCGAAATGAAAACGCGAACGCCGAACGCCACCTGGCAAGGAAAGGAACACCCCAAAACAAGATCCCAAGTCAAGTAAAATGGGAGTGGCTGGTTGCCCGACTGGCGTATTTTCAACTAGGGAAAAAGCCAAATACTCAAAGTGGATTGCAATGGTCACAAAGAGAGAGAAACTTGAAGTCATTACCACACTAGTTCATAAAATGAACGAAAATGGTAGATACCGAGAGAAAAACAACTACTTTCCTGGCTATATGCCACGCACAACATTGAATTACAATCCTCGCGAAATCTATGCAATAGTTCGTATAGACGGATAAAATCGCAAGTGTTTCCTTCCTTAACGCTGAGCTACGCTCAAGTGATCCAGGAACGCTCCCAAAATTTATTGCCTAAATCCAGTATGAAAGCAGGAACAATCCGAATGAAAGAGAACATTCTGAAGTCATTCTTGAAACAGACTTGATCAACTAGGGACAAAGCCAAATACTCTAGTGGAATGCAATGGTCACAAAGAGAAAGAAACTCAAAGTCATTACCACACTAGTTCATGAAATGAACGAAAATAGTAGATAACGAGAGAAAAACAACTACTTTCCTGGCTATATGCCACGCACAACATTGAATTACAATCCTCGCGAAATCTATGCAATAGTTCGTATAGACGGATAAAATCGCAAGTGTTTCCTTCCTTAACGCTGAGCTACGCTCAAGTGATCCAGGAACGCTGACCACCTATGCTGAGATTCGTTTACGTTGGGTCAGGTTCGCACCAAATAGTGGTCAAGAAGCTATCTGGGACAGCCCTGTACTGATAAGAGTCAACAGCTCGAAACTGGTCCGCAGGTAGTCAGCGTTCCTGAATCACTTGAGCATAGATCAGCGTCAAGGAAGGAAACACTTGCGACTTTATTCGTCTATACGAACTTTTGCATAGATTTCGGGAGGATGTAATTCAATGTTCTGCGTGGCATATATAAAAATAATAGATAATTTTCAAAATTCAAAATAATAAATTATCTACTCAATATTGACTCATCCTTCCTTCTGTCACAGAAACAAATTGTGTATTATACATGGCAAAAATATTAGATTTTAGCTCACGCTTCACAACCTGGAGCTAAAATCCACCGCTTTTTTCCCTTGTATAATAAATAACTATTATTCTTGATGACCTCAAGTACATCCGTTTCAGTTCAACTTCAGCTTCTAGCAACTAAATGTGTTGCCTAGCAACATATCTTTCTTCGTGTCAGTAATAGAAAAGTCAATTCAAGAGCTGATTTTATTATTCAAATGGACGACTTTTGTGTCAGTTGCAAAAAAAATCATTTCAGCGCGTGAGCTCCTATGCTGAGAAACTTGATAATCAACATTTCACATTGCCACTTAGTTTTGTTTCATTAGATTTCATCATGATGTTGATTTGTTGAAAAAAATTCCCTCCACCTCTAGGGTTCTAGCGCCGTTAGGAAGCTTTTTTATTATTTTCATCTGCAGAATCGTCTCCTCGAATATACGAACGTTATCCTTCAACACCTTGTATATTCCTTCGAATTTTGATTTGAGTACCTACATGATTCTCAGAGCTACTTATACTCGAATATTCATGAAGCATACATTAAGTGTTGGAGTATACCTAATAACAGTTCCATGAAAAAAATAAAATAATTCCACTCGGACTTCTTTCATTTTATTTTTGGTCGTTTCCTTGATGTGTTTTTCGTGACTCCGAGATATTACTGATGAATCTTCCAGTTGATATTTCTGGGGTGCAGAACGATACCAAAATTCGTTACGATTATACCAGGGGGGTCAGGGGCTTCTGTTCAACATGCGAACTAATACAGGGTCTCTATAAAAATTATCATAGCATCGAAGAGACCGTCGACGTTTTATATTTATTCGACGGTTATTTCCATTCATGGAGAATTCGATCGCTTTGATATTGTACAGGGTGCGCCTCTTAAAATGGAACCCCCCCTTAACTCTTTCGTTTTCGGAGATATTGAAAAATGTCGAATAAAATAATTGAATTATTGATGATCAAAGTTGACCAAAATACCGCTTCATGATTTCTCACTTTATATCATAGTTGAACATAGTGAGCTTTGAAAAAATATTCCATAGAAAAGTCAATCACACTATAACAATGACGTATGCGTAGATGTTGAAATAGCATCAAGAGTTGAACAAAACAAAACTTGACAACAAAACTTGAATGAATCTTTAAAAACAATATTTATTGAATAAACTATATGAGATTGTAATACACATCAGAGCTATCTACAACAAATTTTCAAAAATTCCGCCATTCTGGCCAATGCAGAGTTGGCACCTTGCTATAAAATTTTGGTGAACCCCTTCAAATAATATTGGATCATTATTCAATAATTGAATTTCTTCTGTTATTTTATTTCTCAAGAAGTCAGTATCCGGAATATCATGTCAATAGATCTTGTCCTTCAGCGCTCCTCACTTGTTGCCACTTTTCAAAATAAACGGTGACGTCGCAGCGCTAAGTATATTTGAGGTCGATAGAGCACAACTGATAAGCCAAGGCATCACATTTTCAGAATGATCCCAAGTTATGTTCTACAGAAACATCTTAGCCTTCCATCGTGAATCAGCCTGTATATCCGCCATCTGGGGAAGAAATTCAATGGAAACATGGGTCTTGTTCATCTTCTTGAAGCTCCTAACTGAAACTTGACTTGAATATAAAGTCGATATCTTAACCTATCACAATATGACGGAACATTTGATAATTACCTGAATACATCAAGGTTTCCTAAATAATTCGAGGAAATAAGCTGAGTTCAGTTCAGAAAATACTCGGAATGGTTGCCTTGAATTTCTAGACATATGAACAGCTTACCCGATATTTCACGCCGAACACTTTCAAACACAGTTACATCGATATTTCAACATATTCATCATTCTCTGTCATATACCAATATCGAAGCAGATAGAGTTTCGTACACATTAAGCTTGGAATGAATAAAAAGAGATCTAAAGGTGTCAAATCTGGCAAGCGAGCTGGCCATTCCGTAGGAACGTGACGGTCAATCCTATGACCAGGGAAAGTATTATCCAAATGTTTCCGACTTGAATGGAGTAATGTGGTGGTGCTCCATCTTGTTAGAATATTTTATTCATATTGATGTGATTGTATTCAGGCAACTATTAAAATATGTTCCTCCATTTTGTAGTAGGTGAATATATTGACTTTATATCCTAGGGTATCAAACTATCCGTCAGGAGCTTCAAGAAAATGTATCACAAGACTCTCGTTTCCATTCGAGTTTTTCCCAGATGGCGCCCAGTCGCCATCTTCAAATTTTCATCTGTCAATTTTACTTCAAGATATAGTATTCTTGCATCTATTTCATTACCCCAAGTTTTAATTGTTTTCGTTCACCCGTTCGAAAAATTAAGGGAGGGGACATTAAATAAAAGCACTGTATACCTGTAAACAATATCAGCAGAGAGCGGAACTATTTCAACGGCAACTGCGATGCTACCATCATTTATTTATAGAAACCCTCCACTTGAAAATCAGGTGGGTATGTAAGTTTTTGATGCAATCCAAAACGCCTGTATATACAATTTGTGTATTAGTGCAAATAAGACAGATTTTTCCAAACAAATTCAATTCGGGATACTGTTATGAAGCAGGAAGTTGTTTGATATTTCGTCGCAAAAAGTTGCTCTGAAATTCATCTTTCGAAATAAATGTTGATGATTATTCAGACTCCATTAATAATATGATATTTCCACAATCTTGGGATATGTTCAGACCATTCTGTATGAGAAAACACTCATAACATGTAGGTACAGAGGGGACAATTTGATAGACGAGGATCCAAAAAATATTCAGTACAAAATTATCATTATTAACATACAGACAGAATTTAACAAAATAATTAGTTGATATAGGTCCTATTTGAGATGTGTGTGTGCTTTTCGATTAATTTCATCATTCAAAACATTCAGTATCGATAGTATTCGATAGTAGCAGGTATTCATCCAAAAAGTAATGACACAAATCTTTTCGTTTATACTAGTGAAACAATTTGGGAAATTCGTATAAATTTATTTGATCCTGAAGTATCCAAAATCCCCCTTGTAGCAATATTGATTTCTGATTATTCTTGTTTCTACATCTAAAAGCTTCTTTGGAGAATTGAACATAAATTTTCCGTAGAGAGGCATATTTAGGTAGACGCTTTTGCCGATGTTTTATGTTCTCATGGAAGTTTAAGGGTTAGTCCTGAAGAAAGAGGTGTTGGAGAGACTGAGGTGTGGCGAAGGAATTGATTTTTTATGTTATAAATTTGGTGTGGACAGAGTGAAAAATTATCAGGAATATCAAAGAACAGTGGGATTTCCAACAAGATTTCATGCTCCAGTTGATAACGATGATGTTTCCAAGTATTGAGGCATGTTTCACTGGATGATTATACGTATCGCGAAATGAAAAACATTCGGTGTTATATACAGGGTGACATTTAGAAAACTTCCCACTCTCAATATCTTCCTCTCAGTGTATAATATGAAAAATCGAGCGATCTTCTTTATGGGAGTATTTCCTTAATATTGCTGAAAACTTCGTGGGGTGATATCTGAGATGAATTCATGAAAAGAAGTTCCTATGAAAAATTGTAGAAATTTGCTTACTAATGGGCAACGCCAGTTCAGATAGCAGGTACAGTCGTATTAAAAAAAAAAGCGTACAAGTAAATTGGAGGGTGAAATTAACGTCATCCTATTTGCGTAAAACAGGCTATCGGGAATAAATGTTCACCAAATGTTGACAGTTGAATAATTATAGGTTCTCAAAAACACAAAGCATTGGCTGAGCCAATTTAACACAACGAGAACTAGAACGCCGAAATCTTCTATGTTTAATACTTGTACTTACGCTTTTTTATATTGAATACGACTGTACATCTTGAAGACGGTTTGTCCTCAATAATATCGAAACTTTTCATCAAAAAATCATGGAATTCAGTATATCGCATGGACATTCGATACTGACTCAGTATTGAGTTGAGAATTCCAAAATGTCAATCAGATGCGTAAAGAAGGTGATTTGGTGTCTGAAGTTCATGCAGTGTACTCGGTTTCACTATCTTAGTATTATCAGGGCTAACGGTTTCGAAAATAATTTATATTGAACCGATACACGTCGATGCGGAAAATTGCGAATTTATCGAAAAATCGATTCGAAGAACCTTCCGGTATCATATCCTGGAATCAGAAAAAAAAAATAGAAGAAATCGAAAATCTGATTCATAATCAGAAGTCCATGCAGGAAAATGAAGTGAGTTAAAACATTTCATCTTTTGGTTTATTCCAATTATATCGAAAACTACACTGAAAAAAATTGTCGGTAGTGAATACCAAACGTTTAGTAAAATAGGCGCCAGTCACTACATTCATCTAATAATACCACTACAGGATTGTATGATACTATACTATATCAAATATTACCACTACAAAATAGTATAATACTTATAGTATAGTAATAGTATAATACATTTTTTTTTCTGGTATTATTTGATGAATGTAGTGACTGGCGCCTATTTTACTCAACGTTTGGTATTCTCTACCGACTATTTCTCTGCGTGTATGCGTTTCACCGACATGATTACCACTCTATATAAAATAAAAGCTGATTGAATTTTCTACTAGTATTATGCAGTCTATTTTCCCAATATCTTGTATAGTTTCCCACATATTCACTCTTGAAAGTATGTTATATTGGAATAAAACATTATGCTCCACATTTTCGCTGCCAATGGAAGTATTCCCAAACATTTAACCTCCGAGTGTTGAAAAAAAATCCAACACCTACTATCAGTTTCTATCCTTCTGAGGTACGCACGATGTTCAACAAACATTGTGGGAATTTCTTTTCGTGCGCTCCAAGTGATGAAAAATATCACAGATACTCATTAGATACGTCACAGTTGATTGAAGAAGATAAGATATAGTTTCATAGGACACAATAATCAGGTGAGATCGAAGTTTATTACCATGGAACAGTGAATTGACATAACATATCGTAACACTAGGTACCATTAGGTCAATTTCTTGCTTTCTTGAGGGTAAGGGGACCTCGATCCTCGTCTTCGTTTTCTTCTTTAACTTCCTATCATCTTCTTTGTCGAAAAGGTCTGAGGATCCTCCTGTTCTTCATCATCTTCGGAGTCAACTTGAGGAACCTCATTCAGGCAGTTCCCCTGGCAATTTTTGCATGCAGAAATCAGCAGCAGTCTCTTCAGACCCATCCTCCACCATCGCCTAAGTACAAAATACAGGTGAAACTTGCAAACGCTAGTTATTGAGACAAAATCTGCTGAGATAGCAACACTGCATGGAAATTGTAAACGAGGCAAAAACACTCTGCAAGAGAAAGAATAGTAGGGCAATTAAATTGTTGATCATCCATCGCGTATATCTGTTGAAAATTTTATTTCGAATACATTTAAGATCCAATATTCCGCCAATTTTTTTCTACTGCTGCATAATTTGAAATGGTGTTGCATTATTGAGAGAAAGTTGGGAAGATCACAAATATGTAGACGACACGATATAATCTGCATAATTTACTGCATCACCAATATTTGAAATGAGACTGTAGGGAATGAAGATATTCGTGGGTATAATGACGATACCAGAAATGTTGTACCATGATAAACATCTAATAAATTCACATGTCTCTGATATTCTCGTATATTGTTAGGGTACCTACTAGAAGTGAGCAACCAAGTTCGTAGCTTCGAAAGACCTGTGCTTACTTTGTGGTGCGTGAAAATCGTCGGATTTCATCCCACTGACTCGTATTTCGTCCGAAACTCCTGAAAGGGCGCTTCCTGCAGGAAAAGTGAGGTCAATTTCGATTGGAGCTGTCGAAAATCTCTTGCAGTTTGAGCTCAACCCGGATTTTCAGGTCCGATGGGTCTCAAGATACAGAATCTCAAAAATTGTATTCTTTACAAGAAGTTGAGAGCTTCAGTTATAGCCGTCTATCGTGCTGAATATTGACTGAAATACTCATTTTACGTGAGAATTCATTGTGAGTTGGGCTGAGAAGCAGGTATTTAGTTCTGATAACAGCCAAGAACGAAGTTTTTTGGCACCGCGTATCCCATATAAAAACAATTTGGTGAAATCAGGAGAGGAACAGATTGGTGCCTAAGTGGATACAACATCCAGTTGCCTTGGATAATCATTGATACACGAACAGAACTAACTTATTATAAATTGGATGAAATAACGTACGTCCCATCTATCGTTGTGAGTAAGTTACAAAATCGACCTTTTACGGAAAATTCACTTCCTGAGCTTCACAAAGTCGTGAAGGTACAAAAAGATTACTCGATCAGGGCTATTAGAGCAAATTACATCATGTATACATGCAATCACTGGGGAAAAATGGAGGAGTCTATACTAATGAGAGTGAGAGAATTCCTTCCTGATGAAAGAAACAAGAAGGGCTAGATCATATTCCTCCGTAGCGAGACGAAACACCACGGAACTACCACAAAACCTACCACAAATTTCTACTTCTGGGAAAATGGTTTTCAACTTAGAAATAGCGATATACAGAGTTTCAATTCATAAATTTACAAACATGCCTATCATCGCTGGCGCAAAAACCCTAACCTCGCGACTAGAGCAGAATTAACTGCAGCCAAACAATAGATGCTTCGAAAGAAACATACAATGTCAAGATAAGATCGAAACCCATAGATTGTCCCATTGTCGCTTGTTCGTTTTGGTCCCTTGCTGAAGCGGTCGAAAGAAATTTCACTTATTAGTAATTTCCACCACTGCCCAAGTCCGACGGCACATTAGCAGTAACTCCGCAGGAGGAAGCAAATATTTTTGCAGAGATGTTCGCAGCAAACTCTACTTCAGATTCCCAAACCAAAGAAAAGTGCCGCCAGACATTCCACCCGTTACGAGTCGATTGCCCGAAATCGTCTTCCGTCAACGAACTATCAGACGAATTTTGCCTGGTCTCAGAACGAATGAAGCTAACGGTCCTGATAGAATTCCCCCCATTATCCTCAAAATATGTGCACCAGAATTAACACCGATTCTCTGTAAGTTGTTTACCGTCTCGTACTGGCCGTTTTTTTTTTCATCATGCTGGAAGACAGCTAGAGTTCAAACAATCCCCAAGAACCTGCTCCACAACTACAGGCCCATTGCCCTTTTATCAGTTATCTCCAAAGTGATGGAGAAAGCCATCAATAATGAGCTTATCAAATATCTGGAGAGCTCAGGAATCATCAATGATAGACAATACGGCTTTCGCCACCGAAGATCTATTTGCCTACGTCAGCCATCCATGGCAAGCATTAAAAAAACACAGAGAATCTCTAGTTGTCGCGTTGAACATATCGAAAGCATTCGACCGTGTTTGGCACGAATAACTCCTCCACAAACTACCATCATACGGCTTACTACCTCAGCTATGCCATCTCTTATCGAGTTTTCTTTCAGGCACATCGCTTCACGTGTTGGTGGACGGTGTATCGTCTGATACCATTGGTATCAATTCCGGCTTTCCACAAGGATCGATTTTGGCACCAACATTATTCCTTCTCCATATCAATGATCTGTTGTGAGTAACAACTTGCCCCATCCACAGCTCTTCAGATGATAGTACCCTCTATACTGCGTTCTCTTCCAGAATTTCCATTTCTTTTCAGGAAACTATGAACTCACGGCGCAGGCAGGTCAATGCTGTCAATGAATACCTTGCAGAAATCACAGCATGGGGAACCAACAACCTAGTTGAAATCAACGTCACCAAAACTCCAGCCTATATTTCCACTAGATAGGCAGAACTTAGTATGCCCGATATTGTAATGTCTGGCACCAACATCCCCACCAAGCCCACCATATCTTTGCTCGGTATTTTCATCAGCAACACTCTTTCATGGGATAATCATGTCAGATTCATCGCGGAAGCTACTTCAGAAAAACTCGGATTCTTGTTCCGAGTGAAAAGCTACTTTACACCTCAATAGCTTCTCATGATCTACAAAGCGCAGATACGGCCTGTTCTAGAAAACTGGTTCCACATATGGGGTTCAGCACCAAAACATACGCTGATGCTCTTAGATTCCATCCAGAGAAGAGCCATTCGCCTGGTGGGTGATGCCACACTCACTCACTTTTTGACATCATTGGAACACCGTAGAAAGGTCGGTGACCTTTCACTTTCCTATCGATACCTACACGGGAAATGTTCTTCGGAAATCTCTGCTATCATCTCTTCACTAGCAATACCAGTCAGACGAACTAGACAAGCCCAGTTAGCACATCCTTTCGTAGTCAACCTCGAAAGATGTCGAACAGCACTTCATCAAAACTCTTCCATCTATAGAACGGCTAGGCTCTGGAATTCATTGCCTGAGGAAGTATTCCTAACAACATATAATCTTCAACAGTTCAAAAAAATTCCAATACCTACCTCCTGTCCCTATCCTTCCTACCCAGATAGCACAAGTACATCTTATGGATATACTATGGATATTCATCATGGATATTGTGGATGTCCATGAGATATCCGAAAAAAGCTCTGGTATATCCTATGGACGTCCATAGGATGTGACCTAACCTAACCTGACCTTTTCGGATGTCTTGAAGATATTCATTATGGATATCCATAAGATATCAACTATGGATATAAATAAGAGATAGTATACCCTATAAATAGAAAAAATCATAAAAATTGAGTAGCACTCACGTCTCACTGCGTTCGAATAATGTAGTTGTCAGTTCTTATGCATCATCAATTTTGGACGAATTCGTAGGAATCACTTCCAAATTCACTTCAAATTGATAAAATATGAGAACAGATTGACATTATTTGACTATTCTATGGTTATCAGTTCTACCAATCTTGGACTATTTGAGACGTTACGCCACCTCGCGCGGTTTCTGACAACCGAATTAATAATAATAGCAGATAGTGCATCACAATGTGTGCTATCTTTTGAAAGACCCACGCACAAATGTTACATTTGTGGATCTCCTTTAATTTATTTATCATATCATTCATTGTATATACTTGATTTGAAATTTCTAGGTATTGATCTTTTGTCTATATCTTATGGATATTCTATGGACGTATTCAGGACGTTTGTTTCGAATATCTCAAGTATATCCGCAAACGGATATCTTATGGATATTCATTTCAAGTCCACGGATATCCCGCCTTGAATAGGACTTGAAATGGATATCCATAAGATATCCTGTGTTAACTGGGTGTGAACGTACGATGTACTTTGAACATTACATGGATTTTCTTTCGTGCGCTCCAAGCAATAAAAAAAGCAGTGGAAGGTGCTAACTACTCGATCGTGCAGACTGCCCTGGAAAAGAGAACGATCTACTGGTTCTCCTAAATGGATTGGGCTTGAACGTTGACAGCGTGTTCTTTCAGAAAAGTGATAGCGGTGAGGCAGGTTGTCAACAGTTCAATTTTACGAATTTCAATCGAGTAAGCTTATCACACTGCCTTGGATTTCAAATGTTCCTTCACACATTTACCGGCTGTAACACCACTTCTGCCCTTTTCTGGCAAGAAAAATCAAGATGATGTATATCTTCTAGAAGAATCAACCTTGTTCAAGAGGTCAAGAGGTTCCTGCTCGTTTTGCATCTACGAAGGGATTGAATCAGCAGAGAGAAAATGCCTGGTGGACCTATGTGAAGAAGGTTCCAAAGATGGCCTACACACCTCCCGATACGATTCATTCGCAAGATCTACTGCTATTGCAATATTTGAATATTTACTTGGTACTTTACTTTTAATATTGTTCTTCTGAAACATGTTCTTAATAATTGTGACTTGCCATAGATGTATTTGTATGTATATAACATGGTCAAATAAACTACTCTACTCTACTCTAGTCCACCTGGGTCGTCTGCTCTCCAACCAAATAAGTTGCTGCTCAGAACAGCTATGGCACGTATACCACCACCAGGTGCGGAAGTGGTTGGGGCTGCATAGGGAGCCGTCCAACTGGGGCTAGAGTAAAAGCAACCAGGGGCTCCTTTCTCTACGAAACACTGCACAACATGCCCGACATACCCTCCTCAAATTTTTGTCTTGCAAATGCCACAGTAAGAACTTGCTCATGCCAACAAGAAGGGCTTGAACTGCTTTGATTTGTAAGTTTGTAAGTTCTGTCGGAATAAGACTTGCGCGAATGTCGTTCCTGTTGAAATCGACGACCCTGACGAGAAGGAAGACCTGTATCATCTTCACATCCCAAGAATGAACAGTATGTACAAGATTTCAGTTCTCATCAAAATTGAGTTGCAAAATTGTGGGTACTTTTTGGGATAGATAGTCTAAGATCCGAACCTAAATCGACCTTCACCGAGCTGATAATAGAACGAAATTTATTTTATCATGAATTTAGTATATTAGATAACATATCAAAAATGGGTTCGCTAAAAAAATCCTGGGCAGACTATTTTTAATTATTTATGGAAAAATGATTTTTAATTAAATGTTGCAACATCAGGATAATTAAAAAAATTTGTCCTGACTGAATGTATAAAACGTATAGAATGTGCAGCCGTTGGGTTGTCTACTATTTACCTGGGCGAACTACTGGGTTGTCAGGTAAACACAGGTATATCGATGCCAGTTACTTTCACTGGATTGGATAATTAAAAAAAAATTATATCATCATAAGCGCTGTTTAATTGCGAACACGTTGATATAGGGTTGTCTGCGAAAATTCCGATCCTATTAGGGGTTTGCGAATTTTAAAGATTTTAATTTCAACGCGCGTGTAAGTGTGTGACAGAGAGATCCGAGGTGAGTATACTGTGTGATAATAAAGGACCCAACATCGCAGTCGCTTGTGATGGGACCCTGAATAGTAGAAAGTGCGCATGCTCGGTGTGTAAACTATGGAGGGTAGAGGTACCTCTACTACCCTTCATATAGTAAACAGTGCGTGTTATTTCTGAGTAGCTTAATGACTTATAATATTATATTGCATCGAAAACACGTGTTATTCTGTATCGTTGTGCTAAAAAATGGCTAAAAAGTGTTTTTTGTGTGGCTCGGACAATTCTTTAAGTGATTTTATTGATGAAACTTTCAAAAATTGTTCGTTAATGCTAGCTTTTCGTAAAAAAAAACTTCTACCTCTACCCTCCATAGTTAACACACCGAGCATGCGCACTTTTTACTATTCAGGGTCCAATCACAAGCGACTGCGATGTTGGGTCCTTTATTATTACACAGTATACTCACCTCGGATCTCTCTGTCACACACTTCCACGCGCGTTGAAATTAAAATCTTTAAAATTCGCAAACCCCTGATAGGACCGGAATTTCCGCAGACAACTCTATATCAACGTGTTCGCAATTAAATAGCGCTCATGATGATATAATTTTTTTTAAATTATCCAATCCAGTGAAAGTAACTGGCATCGATATACCTGTGTTCACCTGACAACCCAGTAGTTCGCCCAGGTAAATAGTAGACAACCCAACGGCTGCACATTCTATACGTTTTATACTTTCAGTCAGGACAAAATTTTTTCATTATCCTGATGTTGCAACATTTAATTAAAAATCATTTTTCGAAAAATAATTAAAAATAGTCTGCCCAGGATTTTTTTAGCGAACCCATTTTCAATATGTTTTCTAATATACTACATTCATGATAAAATATATTTCGTTCTATTATCAGCTCGGTGAAGGTCGATTTAGGTTCGGATCTTCTACTAAGAGGATTGAGAATGTTTATTCATGATGTAATGAAGTGTTTTTGACCAGCTTCATCACTAGACTGGTTTTGATTAATATGTAAGTAACCTGAGACTGATTCTACTTGAATTTCACTTGTTCGAAAGCTCGAAACCTGAAAACCTGAGAGAGCTGAGTAATGCATTGATTCCTGACTTCCCACAGCTTTTCCTCTCTGATGAACAACATTACAACCTTAGAGACTTCAATATTTTTCAACCCTTTGCTTATGATATGAAATTAGATGAATCTATCTGTTGAAATGTTTGATGTTTGACTGCTCATAACTTTGTTGTTATTGAATATATTCCAGCCAAATTCATTCAGTAGCATAAGCAAAGGTAGTAGATCCTGTTCCTGTGCCCATTCAGGGTTGAATATTATTTTTTCCGCGTTTTGTGTTGGAGGTGCACATGTGCTTTTCAAGGACAGATTTAGTGGCCATGGCCATGAGCCATGGCAAGGTGGGAGTTTTGACCAATGAGATTCCAGATTTACTTGTTCTTGTGTCAAGGACAAAGTAGTGCATAAATACTGAAGACGGCCAAGGATTCGTCGCTCTCTACTCTTCTCCACAAGTCTGCACTACCTGGTCGACCCGCCCTTCAAGCTCTTGATTCTCTTGCTGATCTCTTAGTGCTCTCATAGTTCATTCAAAACCAGTGTAAAGTATTAATGTATAGTGATTTCCTGTTACACATGTAATTTTGTATATTTTTCACCATTGTTATTCATCCTGTTCATAGATTTATTTCATTCCTGTTGTTTTGCATACCGATACTCACCCGACCTGTGTGAAGAATCCAGAATAAACGGGTTTTGTGATGGCATATTTCATATTTCTTTCTCTGTTGTCATTGTGTTTTCAGTTCGAAATAGTTCAATAATTTATTAAGTGATTTTCAATATTTTCATTTGTCAAGATCGCAGAATATTATTATTGGCTGACGACTGACACTGACAAGCCAGTTAACAACTCTTCTTCTTCTTGTCCTCGAGAAATCCTGTCCTGTGCATCCGGGTATCTGTGCTTTGTGCCCCGTCAGGCGGTGATCTATGTTTCATGAACTATTGACATGAATGGAAAAATATAATTAATTAACCTCACTAAAATTTCGATATCGGAAAATTAGAAAAATCGAAGGAGAAGGAAAAATAAATGAGAATTGAATTTGTTTGATTCGGTTAGAACTGTGTTTTCGATTCTCCAGGTAGAAATGATGAAATAGGTTAAATAAATAATTTTCCCGACCCAATCTCTAAATACCAGAGAGTCTCGAAAGATATTTGTTTTGATTCCAGTAATTATCCAGACTGAAAATAGCAACCAGTATTCCAGGCTGAACCCAGGGTTTGTAATTAAAGCCTACACTTTCTTGGCTTCTTATTGATTCCAAGTCGATTCGATACCATTGACCCCTGGTTTATACTGTAGGTACCGAGGTAGGTATACCTCCTGTACCTTTCTCCACTGTTACTACTTTGGGCCTCTGTACCAAAAAATATTTTGTGCAGAGCAGGTAGAGTAAACTACCTCAAAAACAATCTGGCGCTCGAGAATCCCCCCTCCCCCCCTGTCAAATACCAGAGCAGTCTTCTTTCCTGAACAGAGCGTCAAAGTAAGGGCCACAGAATAAAGACCGGGTTATTAATTCTAATTTTCGTAGCCTCGACTGGAGATGATTTCGCAGAATTCGCTGATGTATTACAATTAACAGTGCTGCCCCTGAGTTGGTAAATAGAGTTAGTAACGAAGCCTAGCAGAGCACACATGGCCTGAAGGACCTCTCGTGAGGTCGATGGCCAGTTGGTTTGTACATACAAACCAACGAAGTACATATACGACTACAACTGCTTCTATTTCTTTCAGAAAATCTATAATGCACATGTGAGAACTGACTTCTCAAAAATGAAACATGTTTTCACTCTGGATATCAATATGTTTGATGTAGTTGGTTCCGCAAATCATTATAGGCTCCGATCTGTCCCTCCCTCGATTTCCCTAATTTTCGTTCTTCTGAGAGATAACGAGAAAACTATTGGGCCTACATACTACGTTTCATACTGAATGAAAACCAAATATCTGCCCTTGAACTGCATTTTTGGAGGATTTTTTAATAAAATCCAATTTTTGAGGTCCTGTATCTAGGGATATATCAGACATAAAAAATTCTTACAGCTTCAGGAAATATTGAATCGACTTCTTTCGTATGATGCACCCTTCCAGGAGTTCGGGGCAAAAACTAAATCAGTGGAATTGAACACAAGATTTTTTGCGCACCACGAAGTAATTGAGCACAAGTCTTCAGAGGCTGCATACTTGGTTTCACACTTCTGGTACACACCCTAACGATGAACCAAAAAATTATAAACCTCATTCATGAAATCAGGTTGCGGTATAGCCTCGAAAGTTTTCATCAGAACATTTCTTCTCCAAATGACACTCAATAGGCCTACTACTGCCTAGGCTATGAAACGCCAGCCGCGGCATTAAATCTTGTACTTGTCTGCCTAGAGAAACAAATAACTATTCACTTCAGTTCTCAATTCTCAAAATATGGACATCATTTATCTACATAATTCACTTTCATTTTGAAACTGCAAAACAAAGACATGAATAGTTCATTCCATCCCTGAATGTGAGGGTCACCCTATGTCCGTTGCCTTCCATAAATATACCCTTGCCGTGTTAACTGAATCAATAATTCATATATTCAATGAAAATATTTCCGAAACTGCCTACATATTTCAATAAAAGCCTTTTACGGCCACAATCCTGAATCCCTTTCCTGGATAAATGTGGATCATGTACCGGAAATACACCGCCATTTCTACTATTTTTTGATATCCTTTGTCGACATTCTCTTTTTTATCGATTTAATTCTGCTCTAAACACATTGTAGCTGTGTTATTGTGCTCATATATATTATGTATTGAATATACAGCATGTATGCCTCCAAATGGCTCGCCATTTCATCTCCGTTATTAGGTATCTAGTTTTACTACATCCATCAAGAGGATAATGTTGATATCACTTTTATTGATGCAGGTCAGACAGAAATGTTATATAATTTGAAGACCACAGGAGAAAAAGGGGGAATGTCACAAAAAGTAAATTTCGAGAAAAACACACTTCAAAGTTCAAAACCTCCTTACTTCTTGGAAGTTGGAGGAAACTGAAATCAAACCACCTGGATCCATTTGATGAAGTATAATGAGCAATAAAGTTGAACAACTAGAAATACAAATCCCATTTGAATGGAAAAATCATCCAAATCAAAAAATTATTCCAAAGATTCAAGGAAAAAATGGGGAATGTCATAAATTGTCAAAAAACTGGATTGTTAACTCGCAATTATCTGCTCTGGTACATTTCTCCATTCTTGCCTGCCTACATAATGAGCGGTGAGTTGTCAAATAGTACAGCTAGCATCTCTATAATTTGATCATATCCTATAAATTATACGCGATATGAATAGGAAGCATCATTTATCAATCTCATTATTTCATTCTCATCACTCAGACGTACTCGACAAGCCCAGTCAACACACCTTTTTTTTGTCAACCTCCAAATATGTCGAACAACTCTTTACCAAAACTCGTTAATACATAAAACGGCAAAGCTTTAGGATTTTTTGCCTAACAGAGTATATTCCCAAGAACCTATAATCTCCAAGAGTTGAGGAAAAAACCAATACCTACCTCCTCTCCCTATCCTGCCTAGGTACCCACAATGTTTCCCGAACATTACAAGGGTTCCCGTTCGTACGGTCCAAGAGATAAAAAAGGTGGCCGTATCTCTTTTTTTTATATTTTGTTCGCCTGAGAGTTCACTTTGACCTTTTGGCAGTGTGAAAACAACCTATTAAAATCACAATGGAATCTGTTTTCAAGCAAGCACTAAGCTTGGACATTCCCCTTTCTTCACATCCTTCTTATTTTCGAACAAGCATATTAGCCGACTATGCTGCGTTATTGCTATGGACTTTTGTTTATACTAAAATATAGTGGTTAGGCTATCAGATATGGCGGTATCGAGTCAATATCCACTATAGTGTGACATTCCCCCTTTTTTCCTTGTGATCTCCATTTATGAATGATTACAAACATGATGATGACGACATTCTGAAACCTACAGAACAAGAGGCAAATTTTGTCTTTTTTTGGTTGGTCTTCATCAGATGAAGTTACATTCTTTCACTCAATTTCAACCTCATCATTATTTTCTACTCAAGCATGCGTTTTTGTTGAATTGATAATTACATGAGGAAACTCTGGAGAATCAGATCGTTCATAGAAATTTCTTCACTAGACACTAGGCCAGCTGATGATCGATCCACGAATTATAATCCTTTGATAGGTGCTACAACTGCTACAAGACGAGGCCTGCAACAGAGGGAAAGGCAATCTAGTCTCTAGAGCTATCTACTAAGAAGAGTTAAAAGATGTATAGATATATATAGATAAATATATATATTAACTTCTCAGTATTGAAAGAACAATTTTGAAATATTACATGATAATTTAACAAAAGGTATTTCCGATTATCTAGCGTAAAGCATCGATAAAGTCGAGCACAGTACATAAACAGTGAATTTTAGGTGATATCTAATTCTAAATTGTGAGAGAAGTATTCTTCTTAATGATAGTAAACATTTTCATGTAACATTCCTTTCAACCTCGCTTTGAATCTCAGATTATTTAAAGATTTCATACTGGAGGGTAAGTGGTTATAAACTTTGATTCCTGAATACAGTGGTCCATTCCTGGATCTATTGTAGTTATAATTTGGCATAATATAGTCTTGATTTCTAGTTGGATATGTATGTTTGTTTGATGGTCGTGTCAGTGCTGCTCGTTTTTTGTGTATTAACATAATTATTTCAAATATATAGGTGTTACTTGAGGTGCATATCTCGTGGTCTCTCTTAAGTGTTCTGCAAGAGTCTCTATAATTTGAACCAAATAATACTCGAATGGCTTTCTTTTGTATCACACCTCTGCCGCGTATATAGATGTACCCCAAAATTATACCATATTGCATGATACTGTGGAAATGAGCAAAGTATACAAACTTTGTGGTTGCGAGGTTGGTACTTCTCTGAATAGTATACGCAGAGCGAAAATTGACCTACTCAATTTAGATTGAAGTGCAGAGGAATGATCCAGCCAGTTCAACTTGCAATCTTTGTTTATTCCTAGGAATTGAGTTGAGTTCACAGAATCAATAGAGTTATCCCTACTGACGCAGTTGTGATCAGGTCCGAATTTTTTACCGGAACTAGTATACTAGTGTCATCAGTAAACAGTGTGAAGGTATCTGAAGGAAATTTACAAACAATGTCATTCACATAGATCAGAAATAATGTAGGGTCCAACACTGAACCTTGTGGGACTCCTGCCTGTATATGAGTATATTCTGAATCTTGGTTAGATACGTTTCCTGATATTTCATATTTCACTCTGACACACATCATTCGCCGCGATAGATATGATTTGAACCAATCTTTAGTAATGCCTCCGATTCCATAGTATTCTAGTTTATTTATAGAAGTATATTATGACTAACGCAATCAAATGCCTTAGAGAGGTCGCAAAATATTTCAAGTGGATACTGTTTTGATTCTGAAATTCCATGAATTTTTTATATCATTTGAAAAGTAGCATCTGTGATATTCATGTTCTTCCTGAATCCGAATTGTGAATCTGTCAGCATGTTTCGTGCGCTTAGATATGATGTTATTTTTCTGTTCACAATCCATTCCAGTAATTTTGAGAAATTTGAAAGCAGTGAGATTCCGCGGTAATGATTTGTATCTGTCTTTTCTCCCTTTTTGAAAAGCGGGATGATGATAGATTTCCTGTATGAATCTGGAAATATACCAGTCGAGAGTGAGAGGTTGAATAAATAAGCAAGTGGTTTCTTCAGAGCAATACTATATATTTTTATCAGTGCTATTGGTATGTTGTGTAATCCAGTGGAATACTTAGGTTTTTGAGCAGCTATACTCTCTAGAATGTCGCTCTCAACTAGCGGAGAGAAAAAGAATGAGTTTATGTTATTGAAATGAGAATTGTGTAGATATTCCCTGCCTGGATAACGGCTATTTGTATTGGGGATAGCTTTCTGACTACATGAGTAGATTGCTTAAAAAACCGTACTTTTGCGAATGAATCTAACGCATTTCCCTACGTCTGCGCTACAGTGAGTCAAAAGTCACAACCCTGCAGTGCAGACAACACCTAGAAATCTCAATGAAATAATGAATCATGAGTGAATCCTAGAAAACTACCTAATCGCGACAATAATGTACTCCATTGGTTGTTCTTGTGCAGTTGCATTTCATTATATTGTCAATTGATGAACCTAGTTTCAAATATGAAGAATAGTCCCTATGTAGGAAATTCGATACATATGTTGTTTGATAAGTTGGGAGATGAAAGGTTGAATTTCTGAGATTACGACGTACGACTCACGAATAGTGCATGAATGTTCTGATATGAATTTTATAATTGAATGTATAACTGATAACTTACAATTTGCGACTATAAAGACTGGAAATTAGGATTGCTACATAAATCCACCATCTCCTTCAGTAGTAGGTTCACACTGTTCTATGATAGCCATCGAGAGAAATTGTACATTCGATATCGGGACAATTTCAATAAAAATGTCGAGTCCTGCTGGACAAATCAGTTTCTTCTTCAAAAATATTACGACTTAGATTTTTCTGAAGAGATATTTTCTCGAAAAAAAAAAAATCATCGACAGAGAATTTGGTGGCCAATTCAGAATCTGTCCGGCCCATGTAATTTTCTGATATAATCTATTCAGAAATGTTGATATAATTTCATTGCCGCTGATGAGAATTTGTTTTTATCGCTTGGAGCGCACGAAAGGGAAGCCCTATAATGTTCAAAGAACATCGTGCGTTCCGAGGGAGGATAGGCATAGGCGGTAGGTATTGGATTTTTTTTTTGAACTTCTGGAGATTATTTGTTGTAGGAAATACTTCCTCAGGCAATGAATTACAGAGCCTAGCCGTTTTATGGATGAAGGAGTTTTGATAAAGTGCTGTACGACATCTTTCGAGGTTTACAACGAAAGGATGTGCTGACTGGGCTTGTCTTGTTCTTCTGACCGATATTTCTAGTGAAGGGATGATAGCAGATATTTCCGAAGAACATTTCCCGCGGAAGTATCGATAGAAAAGTGAAAGGTCGCTGACCTTTCTTCGGTGTTTCAATGATGTCAAAGAGTGAGGGAGTGTGACGTCACCCACCAGACGGATGGCTTTTCTCTGGATGGAATCTAAGAGCATCAGCGCATGTTTTGATGCTGAACCCCATATGTGGGAACAGTATTCTAGAACAGGCCGTATCTGCGCTTTGTAGATCATGAGGAGCTGTTGAGGTGTAAAGTAGCTTTTCGCACAGCACGAGAATCCGAGTTTCCGTGTAGCAGCTTTTGCGATGGATCTGACATGATTATCCCATGAAAGAATGTTGCTGATGGAAATACCGAGCATAGATATGGTGGGCTTGGTGGGGATGGTGGTGCCAGACATTACAATGTCGGGCATACTGAGTTCCGCCTGTCTAGAGAAAACACAAATATGAAACTGTAAGATCTCCCCAAAAAATTGCTACCCATCATTACTTCGTTTTAATTATTGTTCCTGCTAATTTCTGAATCAGAAATATGGAAAATACATTCCTTTAGAAGTGAAACACATTGTCAGTCAGTTAGTCAGTCAGTATCAACGATGTTGAAATAATAGCTATTTGTGTAACAAGGGAGGAAAGTGCAACTTTTCCTATCGCGGGTGAAGTTTACTGCGCAACGCGTGACGGAGAGCAGTTATCTTTCAAGGCACTTTGCACTACAATGAGGCTAGGAATTCAATACTTTGGATAGAGGTAAAGGCGTTGACCACTATGAAAAAGCACATTTTACGTTCTGATTTCCGAACGAAGAACCGACTATTTTTGGAGGCGATTACTTTTCGTCCGCAGACATTAAATTGCCGTCCGCAAACACTTTTTTCCCGCTGCAAGGTTGCCAGTCCAACTGAACTTTCTCGGAGAGTGAGTTGACAACTACGGTCATTTGCTGTTGTCGAACTAATCATTCACGTCATCAGATAGATTTCACGGGTGAATAGATCCGTCGTGTGAATATCAGTATTTTAGGTCAACGAAAAAATGTAATATGAACCCCGGCGAAAAACTGTCAATTGCTAGCCTCTGCTCAGGCCTCGTATAGTGTAGTAGATATGCGATAAAAAATGGTCTCAGGTGGAAATAATTCCCACAACATTTTTTTTCGCTTTTCTCAGTTCAGAATGCATAGAATAACACCTATGAGAAAATATAGAATGATACCTTTGTGCAAAATAAAAATACAGTGTTTCCAATATTCGTTTATTCGTTAATATATACGTATAAATCATTGACCTATTAAAAATTGCATATTTGGCAAGTGACAGAAGTTCATTCATTATCTTCAACTTCCTCGATTTGAATATTGGTACCTTCCTGAACAATTATTGCACAATACTGTGCAAAACATCGTCGATATTTACATCTGGTTCCACAAGGTTCATCTACTTCAGTTTTGCAAGAACTTCTGTACGTCATCATATGATACAGGAAACCCAAGCTTTTAAAGTTCATCGACAAGTAACCGAGATCGAAAATCTTGATGATACTGCACACCAACACCTAAGCGAATTGAACTTATGATAGATCGTGTCCTTGCAGCTTTCATTAGTGCCTGTTCAATTGAATTTGTTGATTATATATTATATCCAAGAATGTTTTCAAAGTGTCGGGTAAAAACTTATTATTTTCCTGCTCAAGACTTATTTCTCCTAGTGAAGGATAAAATTCTAGGTATGTTCTCATCACCTTGATTGAATTCTTAATCAGTTTAGCTGTTTCTTCAACTATCCGAAATTTCTCAGCATCTGGATCTTCTGAACACTTTTGTCGCTTATGATCACAAGTTATATTGGCAACTGTTTTCCCTGTTACGATCATATTAGCTCTACCTTTTTGTCTCAATATCAAAATGTCATCCGAGAAATATTCTTCTGATTTTTTATGCATACGACGAACAGTGTGAGGTTCGATATTTTCTGGCTGCAGCTCTGCCATTTTGTCCAGCAACTCCTGAACTGAAATTGGTTCATCATTTTCCTTGAGCCACCTGCATATTTCTAAAAAGGCATCTTCTTTATTTTTATCAGAGGGACGTTCTGCTCACTTTGTCTGTTCATTGGGAATATCATGTTCTTAGGAATAGAGTCGCCTTTTCCAAAATTCACACTACATGTAGTATCCCGACTAGGGTTTATTCAGGTTCGGCAGATAAGTGAATAAAATACATTTCAGTAACTTAACTATATTAATTATTATCATACAGTACCTATACTATCTATCACTAACCCTAATTCACCTTCTACACATGACGAACGACAGAGATTATTAAGTTCGTGAGCTCACAATGTCGTACCTTCCACAGACCAGTGTTGATGCCGATCAGATCTTGCTCCATACCAAATAACCGTTTCCACAATCTCAGCTGGAGTTAATGCTTGGACTCAGCATCCAGGACTCCCTTAGTTATAATGTCGTATGAATTTAGCTTTTCAAAACCGCAGTTCCTGTTCTTCTATTTAGTCATCTTTTTCTGACATTTTCTCTTGACAATCCCCTTTTTGACAATTCTCTCAACAACTCCTATCAGTTCCTACCTACCAGATCCACAACTATCTGGACTAATCTCTATGAATAATGAATATACAGAGTGGTCTAATGTATATACATAGTGGTCTATTACATACATTTCTGATTTTACAGAGCATCTGCTGCTGGCAAGTATCGATAACGGAGAGAAGACGTGCAAAGATATTTTATGATCAAAAATCGTTTCTTGCATCACACACATCAATAATAGTTTGTCGAAACGCGAAAGTTCGTACTGGTGAAATTGCAGATTTAATTATTTTCTCATTTTCCTTGATGAATTGGCCACAAAACAAGCAATTATCTTTGAATGCGAATGTCGGCAGCTCGAATCACAATGCTCTGTTGCTGCTGATGCTGCTACTAGTTGATGCTCCCCTATCAGGATCTGATATGAACCTGAGATCATTCTTCATCTTGTTCGGATTTACGTACAAACGACGACATTCGACGTGAACAAATAGAGGATGAATAGGCACTGGTTCCAAGAGTTCAATTATTTCGTATTGAGGCTACTTCTAGCACTTATAATTCCTTGAACACCTTCAGCAGTCAATTTAACACAATTTGAACTATCATGAGATACTTGACGAAAAAAATAAACATTTGCTATCTTCTATCGCTGCTTTTAATGCACTAGGTATACCTATAATATATCAAATAATGGAACCTGTCATTCACGATCACAGAGAATAGTTTCAATCACATACCGAAATGATTGTTCCACACCTCGACACGAATTTTGAGATCTGCTTATCATTCTATCATTTTTAGAAAGATTATGGAATTCGTTTGAATCTTATCCTGAAGATCCTAACTTAAGTAGCGGAACATGTGTTGAGTTGTGAAACAATCATTTCAGTGTGGACACCTGAAATATGAAAAGTAGCATTAAAACATTTTTGCATGGAAGAATGCATATATATTTTTAATATAGTGTAAGGAGTTGAATGAGGCTTCAGAAAATGAAAACTGCGTTTTTGTGGAAACTATTTCCACCTCAATTCCTCCAACTGCTCTACTACGTATATCAATTCTCAGACTCGACTATGATAGACAGTTTTCCGCCCTTGGTACATAAAATATTTTTGTTCTCAGTACAATCACTTTCTCTTTATTTCGACACACTCATGACCGTTTGCGAGATATCGTAATTCAATAATTTTGTGCACTCTGATAAAAACTCCTCATTTATTCAGATTCCTCTCATTGAAAATATCAGAGCCGGTTGCATTCACCTCTCTGTAAGTTGTACTCCTGAAGTACTTCCTCACAGATATCATTCGAAAAAAACGAGTTCAGTTCCCAATAAAGCTACTTTCAGCATCAAGCAATACCTTTGGTTTTCTATCAAAACTTGAACTGGTTGTATTGTTCTTTTATTAACAATTTTCAAACTCCTACTATGCAGGTAACAACGTTCATTAGAGAAGGTTGACACCGATTTTTAGAACTGTTTCAGTATACAGCTTCAGCTGCAGGATGGAGACGCTTGTTCCAAATGGGCAGCAAAACGACTCAGAACTCAGGAATATGCTCGAACCTCAACAGCTTGAAAATCATACAAAGAACACAGAATGTTCTGAATCAATTCCATGATTGATTGTTCGACGAGTATATTCAGACTAGGATCACTTCTAATATATGAGCATCTTGAATACAACAGAAACCTTCAACCGAATCTCCTTATGCACTGCCTTTTGAGATAGTTAGGATTAACGCTCAAACATGATTGTGTTCGAGGGAGTTTGCTAACGATGAGAACTTTCGTATGATCAATAAAACAGAATTATGCACTTGCTGAAACCAGCTCGAAATAGGAACGTTAGGACACGTACTATCGAGATGCCCTATTTACAAATGTTTTCGAACTCATCAGTTTGAGCACATGACTTTTGGAAAATATAGATTCAAAAATTTCTCGAGCAATCGAACTTTTTGTCTAGAACATTCCAACGTTGGAATCATTTATTGTCAGTTTGAAATCGTGAGACACAACTTAACCTATTGTTATACATTGTAAATAATGCCATTCTCTGATTCATATATAATGTGAAGAAAGAATACAAAAGACTTAGGCAAGATTGAAACGAGACATAAAATATGCTCATGATGATTATATTAAGAAGAACGAAATTAACCCCATAGAGAATCCAGTGGAATATTGGATGTACATATATGGATTTTGTTAACTCTGAAGAGTGAAGTAGAAATTTCAAGCTTGCAAAGATTAGATGATGTACCCGCTAATGATAATTTTTGAGAACTCAGTACGAGCAGGAATATTTCCGCACATATTCGAGGGTCAAACTGACACTCATCCACAAAAATGATGAGTAAACCTCATTCACAAACTACAGACATTTTGCTATACTCAATGGTATTGCCAAACTCTTTGAATTTATTTTATATCAAAACATTTTCTGGCATGTACAAAAAAGTATCTCAGTGCCCCAACATGGTTTCTATGCAACAAGATCGATTGAAACGAATTCAGCATCTTTTCTAACAACTGTCACTAGCGTGTTAGAGGAGAAGGAGGGCACACGTGGGTACCATTTACACGGACTTTGCGAAGGCATTCAACGAAGTCGATCATTCTATCCTGATAAGTAAACTTCGTATGTATTATTTCAATGATTCACTTAGAGGACTGTTAACAAGTATCATTTCAATAAAATTCGATTCGTCTCGTGTAGAGGAAAGGAATCAAACAAATTTCTTGCAGAGTCTGGTGTACCTCAAGGTTCTAACTTGGCCCCCCTTCTATTTTTATTGTTCATCAATGATCTTACCGATCTCATATCAAGTCACTGTCTATTGTACGCAGATGACTGTAACATTTTTAGAAAAATCACTGATCAGTCTGATTATGTACTATTACAAAACGATCTTCATCATCTTCATGATTGGTGTGTGCATCTGAATCTGAATGAATGTTACGTTTTAAGTCGGAAAATGTTCAACAGTTCAGTTATTTTGTCAAAAATTGAGTTCTTGATTTTTTTCATCTTCTACGAATGAAATTGTTTTTTCGCGAAATTTTGTGAAACCCTACGTCTACTTGTCTCAAATACACTGTTATTTTTTTGATTCGCATGATTAATTTCTTCACCTCATTTTGTCTTGATATCGAAAAAGCACCCATATTTCCAATCGAAAATTCTTGAGTAAAATATCTGCTTTTTCAAATGAGTTGATGGACATTCTGTTCATTGATATCTTAATTTTTTGGGTGTAAAAAATATATACGTTACTGTGGTATATGGTTTCAAGAATGCAAAGAAACGAAATAGCAGCAGTCTCATTTTCAAATGAAATCCATATTCAATCCTATCTCAATTATTTAAAACCACTATTGTCGCATGTTTCTTGCAATCCTGATGTTTAATTGATTTGACATTTTTTTGTTCATCAATATAACATAAAATCTCACGTTCTTTGAGTGAATAGTGTTGATTTTAATGAATATCTGGAAATTTTACTCACATAATAATCAAACAAAATTGTATTCGAGTTTATTCATACATTTACCATAGTGAGATGCATATTTTTAGGCACTTCAGTGATTTGAAGGGTACCTGTATTCCCTATATTCGGGCAGAAAAGTGGTACCTTAAATTCCTAGGGCCTTGAAGTAACTCAAAATCTCTAGGGATTTGGAGTAAACTCCTTTGCAAGAAAAGCTGAATTTAAAAATGTGTTTCTGAAATGTCTGTGGCAATTGTGGCTTTTATCATCGAATATACGCTCCACTATGACAATGCTTCAAGCTTCTTTGACTTATCCAAGAAATATATGCTAGCAGTATTTTTTCTTCTGTAAATTTTTTCACGTTCCGTTCTTCGCACCATCAGATGAACTCAGAAAACTGTTTTTTATATCGTTCTTCAGATTTTCTTGGCAATAATTGGCCTTCAGCTTCTTGAGCTGGCTTTCCTATTTGTTCCATCGCGTTCAACGTCTCTCAATCGGTGTGGCATGTTTGACTTATATTTATTTATACAGGCATGTTGTTTTACTTAGTTACTTTCCATAACCTTCACCTTCAAGAGGAGGATTCATCGATATTTGTCCCTCCTTAGTGCTCGCAGTTCCACCACGGGACTATAGGTCCTACCTTTCGCGAGCACTTCCGAATAAACAAAAAAAAAAATAAATCAAGATTTTCTGTTGCCGATGACAATCATGATCTCGATCACTATAGTTACTGAGGTCGTTGATATTGTCACAATCAGCCCATTCGATGATGTTTTAGAAATAGAGTATCTACCGTTTAGTAGCATTTGATTTTTTTTCGATATCTTCCCTTTAACATTTCATCTGTCCTGGAGTGTATGAAATAGTATATACACCTTGGAACCAGAGTGCTCTTGAATCTCTCGACAAATTATAGCCCTCCTCTTGGTCGAGCAATCAATTTTATGTCTAGGGATTTGAAATACCACTTCATTTCCTACTAGGTGTATAATATGTGTAATATTCACAACATCAGCAATAGCGAGTAGGGATTTCAACGAACAGAAACCTCATCGACTTCTTTGAAAAAGCATATATTTTTCCGATTGAAAAACAGGGCTCTGTTTTGATATTGAAGTCAAAATATGGTGGAAAAATTAATATCTCCAATGAAATTAATACACAGTGTGTTTAAAACATAGGAAGAAAATTAATACAAAATTTTGTGAAACAAAATCAGAGTTGAAACAGATGAAAATGAAAAAAAAAACGAAAACTTGGTTATTTGAATAATTCACATAAACTTTGAGGTTACATAAAAAATTGTGGAGACAAGACTTGTAGATCCTCTTATCACCTACAACATTGCGATTCAAATTGCTTCCATAGGACCAAGTTCTGCCACAAATCAGTATCAACCGTTCTCGAATCTCACCCCCTGCCAATTTTTTCTCCAGTTTTTATCATATTATCTACCTTTTTCAATGAGTTTCATTCTACTAATATTCTTCTTTGTTCAAAAAATTATCGACCCTGGCCTATACACCTGCAGAAGGTTCGCACTATAAAGCCATTATCCGATAATTAAATCAGTCTGTCTCGCAAACGATGATTCAATTTTGCGATGACCAAAGCTCTTCTTATCCGCTTTTATTGCGATTAACCACCAAAAGTTTCTCAATTCTTTCCTCTTTTTTCTATGGATCATTGCAGAACTAATGGCTGAAGCCACTTCCAAGGTTTGAGAGGCAAGAAAAGTAGGGTACGAATTCGCTCAGAGCTTAATCCCACAAGTTATATCTTCTGGATTGAAAGTTTCAGTTGTAAAAAAAAGTTTAGTAACAACGATAATAGTTTTCTGTGAATTTCATTAACAGCGATATCACTTCACAGTTAGTTTATCGTATACACTAAAGGAAGTTTCGAATGATTGGAGCTTTTCAATATAAATTGATTAGAGTGATTCTGTATACAGAAACTCTCATAATGTTTATTATGATTATACAGGGTGTCCATAAATTGGTCTGACAAACTTCACAAGCGGCTTCTACGATCGGAAATAGGGAGAAAAGTTTCCTGAAAGGAGGTTCCTGAAGATGGTATTTCCGAAACCCCATGTGATGAAAATATGCAATTTCATACATGAACTGAACTTCTCATGCCTAATTTAGTGGAAATAAAATCATTTCAAAATTTCCCCTATGACTGTATAATACAGGGTGGGACTACATTAACTATTGCTAAAAATTCTTTGTCTGCATATTATTCAACAATATAATCTCGGATTATAAAAATCCACACCTCTTTACAAGAAAAAAAATTTACTCCTGTGCCGTAACGATCGGATGTATCATTATCGAGTGACAGCGATTGAAAATTTTTTATGTTCTGGTCCCCACGTAAAGGAATATCCTGTGATGTTCAGACAACATCGTGAGAACCAAGAGTATCAAGGTAGGAATTGGTGTTCTGCTTAATTTTCTGGAGGTCATATGCCTCGGGGAACACCTCCCTTGGCAATGTGTTCCAGAGCCTGGCTGTTCGTTGGATGAACGGGTCTTCAAAAAAAGATGTTCTGCAGGTCTCCAAAGTGACCACGAAGGGGTGCGAAGCCTCGACTCGACGGGTTATTCTCGCGGGGACTGCCGAGGAAGGAACAATTGTTGATATTTCAGAAGAGTTTCGTCCATGAGAATATTTATAAAATAGAGCCAGATCGCCTCCTCTTCTACGGTGTTCCAGAGGAATGAGTGAGTTTGTGAGCGAGGCATCATCCACGAGACGAAATGCCCTTTTTTGGACAGAATCCAACAGTTTCAGGGTATGTTTGGGTACTGCACTCCAAATATGGGAACAGTCTTCCAGGAGAGGTCGAATCTGTGCCTTATAGATCATAAGCAGGTTTGGTTAGTGGTAAAACAGTGTAGTGTATCATTGTGCCAAAGGTTTTTAGCCTTCGATATTTCAAAAATGGAAGTAGTTTTTTCATCATCATTTTCCCATTTTTCGCGCTTTCAAGAGATCAATTGGAAAGGAAGTAGTTCATTATTCAACATTTTTTGGGACTTTCTCTCCTCGTTTCTATAAAATAAAGACATGAATATTATTTCAATATACGTGTAGTGAGGAGAAATCAGATGATTTTTTCAACACCACTATGATTTGAAAATTGGCAACGTTATGTATAAGTTGTGAGTTTATATAAATGCTTCAAATCGATTTCACTCGAAAATGATACATCTGATCGATGCGAGACAAGAGCACCTTTCTTTGTGGATTTTTATAATTCGAGATTGAATTGTCGGAAGATATGCATACAAAAAAGTTAGCAATATTTGATGTAGTCCCACCCTGTATTATACATACACTGCTGGATGAAAATTTGAAATGATTGTATGTTCGCCGCATTGTGCATGAAAAGTTCAGATCTTGTACGAAATTGGATCATTTCATCACGTGGCATTCCGGAAATATTCAAGAAATAGCATCTTCAGGAGTCCCCATTCAGGGGACTTTAGCTCCCTTAGGAGATCTTTCCCGACTCATGTTCATTGTAACTTCTCTTCCTACTTTTGGCCGTAGAAGCCGCTGATGAAGTTTGGTAGGCTATTTTCGAGACACCCTGTGTAGGTTCTAGAATACAACCCTCAGAACTCTTCTAAGTAAGGAATGACGGGGGTCATATACCTTTTAACGTGTTATCCCAAACACTTTCTTGGACCGTCAGAAGAATTTCTGCAGTCAGGGATTTGAACCCACGACCGGCAAGCCATCGTGATTACAATACTTACCCTTCTATCACGCGGCTACCAGATTAAAGGTACCTATGATTATGTATGCCGGGTGTCAACGAGTCTATTAGATGAGCTATAACTTCTAGAACAATGGGTGTATCACAATGAATGTCAATGGAATGTGAAGGAAAAGGGTTTCTCTTATTTTATACTTCCCGGTCACTTCTCGTATCAACCCAGCAAACATTTTGATATGGGACATCAATGGCCTCATATATTTTTCCCATACCCAACATCTTTGGCATAGTAAATGGTGCCATATGCTGGACTCTATATACACTGCTGCGACCTGCAGCTGGACCCAGCAATCATATTTAGTTCCCCGGCAAAAAGCCAGTACAACTCAATGGACACATTGAGTTCTCCATAGCAAGTCCAGCATATACATAAATGATGGGACTGTGATGGCCAATTAACGACATTGGTTACATACTATCGAGGTAGGGGAGGGGTAGGGGTTTTGAAAGTCCAATAGATCTGAAAGTTCTAGAAACTCTTTATTTCACAATATAACCCTCTCATCATAAATCAGACACCTAGCAGATTCCGCGAAAACAGTTTAATGAATGACACAATGATATCTTCTTAACCCCTCTGTTCTTCAACGATGAAACTTCCCGGAGTGACTGCTCACTGGTTGGTATGTTGTATCTACATCTTATTGGGTAACATTCCTTCAAAGTTGATTCCTCGTTGTGAGGTACTTGTGGAATATTAAATGAATCATTTGTTATATATTAGTATCCTATAAGTTGCATGAGTTTAGTACATGATATAGTCTGATGACGCGATAACATGGAGCTTTTCAATTCTCATTATTATCTTAGCGCAGGTATTTCTGTAGCTAAAAGCTTATTGATATTTAGTTCTCCAATAAAGAGACAGGTTCACATAACCTAAGATTGCTTTTGATAACAACAGACGAGTTGAAACTGATAGTTGCTTTTGAAGAAGTATAAGAACTCCAATTATTATGATCATTAGGTATATGAGGTTCCGAGATACCAAACACATGCATTCAATAATGAAATTCGGAATACTGTAGGTAGATTGATACTCACGATATTTTATAATAATTGAAGAATCCGTCTCCTATTATTATCAATTGAGAATACTCTTGATATCATAAATAACCACCAGGGAAAGAGGGGATCACATTAATTCGACATAAACATACTAGTATGCGATCACCACTCACGAGAGTCAGCCATCTTAGTCACATATAATATTGATCACCTGATTGTTGATGTAGACGTTCCCAGAACATCCACCAGGGGGACGACTAGCGAACATAAAATTGGCCAGCAAAGGGCCAGATCTCGTTGGTATTCAATTAGTACCAGACATCTCACCATCATAAGGCGATTATCGTATATTTAACTGATGGTTACTTGGCATAGGAAAATTATCGGCCCATTACCAATACCCCGGCATCGTCACTTCCCCAGACTAGCCTGCACTAGGCCGGACCTCTCCCGCTAATTCAATGTTTACTGGGAACGGTTTTGAATTTTTGACACACTGTATATTGTAGCACTTTTGACTTTCTGAGAAGATTCTGGATCAGAATATGACATTTTCGGAAGTTTTCTTGCCTTTTCTACAGTCTACAGTTTTTTTATCGTTGCATCTAGGTGGCTAATTATTATTATAGAGGCTGAACATACAGTTTTTTTCATCTGTACATTCTTTAAGATTCAAAAAGCTGCTAAAATTTGCTCTATTTCTCAAGTTTTGGGGTTATGAGTATTTATTTGTGAAAATGTTGTTAAGCAGGTGATGATTAGGTACACTAGTAGTAGTAATAGTAGTAGTATAGCTATTTTGTGACGGTCTCCTAATAATATCGTCATTCCAGTAGTCATTTCAGAAGCTGCGAATATCTCCAAAACGATGTAATAAAGGAAGTACTATGGAGAACTTCGTCGATAGTCTGCCACTCGAAGAATATCGAAAGTGTTGATAATAACTTGGCGGGTCTCCTGCACATTGTTCAAAAGGAATGACTGCAGAACTGGAAATAATTTCTAACGATCGGTGAATAAGGCGCTTGGACCATGGATCATCTGATTGATGAGATTGATTGTTAAGAAAGGAGATTTGGATTCGAATGGAATCAGATCTGATTGAACGAAAGCAGTCAACACCCGCAATATGAAGTGCTTGTAAGCCAACAGCCAGCGATCTGACCAATTATTCTTTTTGGATGTATAACAAACTGATATTCATCATAAAGGAGGTGAAAAGAAATTCTGAATTGAGGAGACCTTATCACCAATTTGCGATCAAAGGTCTATAAAAATATAGTTCAAGTTTGAACTTGACCCCTTCGGATTGGGTGGGAGTATTGAAAAGGAATACTCTCACATGAAATTACGATCATAAAATGATGAATAGCAACAAGATAATTATCGATTATTATCAAAACCCGTATTTGTAAATATAATTTACCGAACTAGGCAGAAACACTGTAAATTGCCGTTGCTTAGCAGATACATTTCAGCTATACTTCGAATATAGCTGCCAAGCTGTCTTTGGGACTCAACATTGTTTTCCTGGGTTCGACAATCTTTACATCTACGGAGGTTCTCCTTATCAAGGCAGAATATTCAAAATTCCTATACCTACCACATTCTATCTTTCTACTTACACACGATGTTCTATGGACAAGAAAGGAATTCTCCTTTGAACACATCAAGATGTGAATCTTATATAAATTCGAGAATTTCTTGATGAAATACAATAAAGTTAACTCATTGAATTCATTCCCCTGTTATCTACTTTTTCCAATGTAGTTCACGACTTCACAAGTGACAAAGAGAGAATTAGTAGATGTGGAGTATCGCATCGCGTGTCAGGACACAATGTGTTCCTGATTTACTTCAATGATATCTGTGCAGACAATAGGGAAAATAATGACACTCTTTGGCAATAATGCTGTAGGGCTTTTTAAAACCATCAGATATAATATTTGTGTGGTGTGGAACATGAAAACAAAAATCTTGGCTTCTCATCATGATTGAGTTTATTGATTCTTCTATATATACAGATGGTTTTTGAAATCAGAGCGACAAATGAAATGGGTTTAGCAGACAGAAACCGATATCAAAATGAAAAAACAATCTCTTCGTTATCGGTAGGTAGAAGAGCTTTGCCGTTCTATAGAGATACTAGTTCTGATAGAGTGCTGATATTGAATACTGATTATAGCTGCACTTGAATCAGCAAGTGGCTGAGGAACGCCTGAAGGAATGAGTTGTGGCAATGTTATCCTCTGGATTTGGAAGGCGCAGGTATACTGCGATTTCGGTTTTTCATAATATCTCAATAAAAAACGAATCGATTCATCTGAATACAAACACAATAACCTGGTATCTTTTTGATATAACACGTCAAACTGATTCAACTCTTCAAATAATACTACTCATATCCTATAACTGCCAATATTCATATCTGACCCAAGACATTCTGTCGTTTCCATCACCTTCCAAGATCTATCGAAAACATTTCTTATACTGAACGCCCAATGTGGCTTTTTCAGAAAAACGCGTGAGTCTATTCCGAAAAATGTAGTTTCGTAACAGTATGGTATCGATTTCTGCAAATTGCACAGTACATTTTCCATTTTAGTTATGAAAAAAATTATTGACTATTGAAATGTGGCTGTAATTATTTTTGATCAAAATAATGAGAATTGATTCTTAGCAAGAATATCACTCATTTGTTTTTAAATAGAAACACTTCCACCTACCTGAAGAACTTCAGAAGTGATGGTTGCTGTTGTGTACTTGGCCCCAACCTCTTCGCAGCCAAGTGTTTTCAGGTATCATTTTGTTACATGTATTCGTTCATATTGTTTGATGATCATTTTTATATGGAATGGCAGGTAATATTTCTCTGTGCATGATGGAATAACTCTACCAATGCAAATACGGCCGCAAATAGGAGTTGCCAACATCGCTCGCAAGTCGGAAGCTAGTATTTTCAACCAATGGCGCAAACCGTAGTTAATTGAACCTCGGATACTAATTTAAAGAATAATTGTATACATTTATGCAGGTGATCTTTTTTAGATATTCTGTTTGATATCCGTAAACGTCAGCAGTTTCCACTGTCAATAAAATGTCATTGTATTTTTAATTTTTATGTGGCGGAACAATTATTTTAAAAATCAATTTCCGAATGTTACATCTTTCGAATTGAGCACATTATCGCCTTCATGACACAGAAGGCACTTCTCAATTTTCTCAAATATGCTTTACATCAACAACAATAAAGAGAGTACTGTGTATTAGGAACTTCAGAATAACGTGACCGCCTAATGGTAAATTGATTTCATTTTGAATAATAGGTAGTGTATTATGTACCAAGCAGCAGAGCGGAGCGAGTGTTTAATGAACGAGTATCTAGAAGAGTTCATAAACGCGTTACATACATACTATAATTTCACTACGAAATCATGATTCCTTCCTAAGATCAAATCTACCTGCTACAAAAAAATTCGAAGGGAATGAATGATAATCGTGAAGCTGATACATTGAATTATGCAACTGCATGCAACCATAATCGTGAAGCTAATACATTGAATTATGCAACTGCATGCAACCAACGAGACACGTATTAGTAATAATGGTTGTAGATGTATCAAATCCATGGGATACATGCATTTCTTCTGAAATGGCATGCTGAGTACCCTTGGTAAATAAGATGTGTTCATTTTTGATTAAATTATTATCGTGTGTTACGTTTATTCTCATGTTCAGCATAGAATGAATTGGCCACAAAGATGAAAGCTACATTTTCAAACAGTTCTTAGAAATATGCACGTATCTAAAACATGCTCTCAGATTTCAATTTCGTCAACATTTCGCATACATTTTTGGAGAATAATCCTGATACGAACAGAAATCGTTCGAATAATCCTGATTGTCAACGATTGCAACAAAATTCGATGATAACAGTTGCAGTTTCTACAATTGACAGGCCGGACAGGACTCAAACGACTGAAGGTGTATTTGAAAAACTGTGTTGTCATGGTAATGTGTTTGAGAAATTGTGTCGCCATGCTTACGTATTTGATTCTTTCAATGAATCACAAATCGTCAAATAGTGATTGATGGATCAAATGAATACTTGCGGCCACATTACGATAGGCAACCCGGTGAAAATATATTCTTCGATTCATGAATATACACAGAAGTGCACAAAATACGGCCAGGATTGTAACTCTTGAATGATTCTAGGTAGGGTTTCACCGGAAACGATCCCAACTCTTGATTTTGAAATGGGACACCCTATATTGTATTACATAATCGGTTAGGGCTTATCATGACGAATCCAACGATACCAGGTTTGACAGGGTTATTTCAAACGATTACAAAGATATTTGTGTACGGAGTTTTCATATGCTCAATGATGAGTGTGACTTCCCAATATCGAAACTTCTTCCTCTGTCATACTCATTGAGCATATAGAAACTTAGAACGCCGTATATCTGCGTGATCGTTTCTAAATAACCCTATCAAACCTAGTATGAATAAATTTTGTATGACAATGCCTAACCAATTATCGAATTCAATACAGGGTGTCCCATTTGTAAATCAGAAGTTGTGGACGTTTCCAGTAAAACCGGAAGAACAAAAATTGTTCCATCAATGAATGAGCAATTTGGTATACTAGCAGGTTGAGTGCCACATGAGGCCTCCGCGGAATCACACAAAAAAATGTCATATAGGTTGTGTGAAGCCGACCTGGACTCACATGTTCGTCCGTCATGAAATATTGTGTAGCCCTATCCACATTGCCTTCTCGCATCCATTTGAAATACACGGGAGCATTTTCTGTTCTGCCAGATGGTCTAGAAACCGTACTTGGCCTGTGCTCCTGAGAGTCCAATCTAGACTAAAATGGCATCCCGTGATAAAAGCTTTGCTGGTGGCCGTGAAACTCCACCCTGGACTCACGGTGAAAAGACACATTTTTGGTACTAAAAATCGTACATGGAGATGACAAACTTTCATGAAGTGTTAAGGAAATATATAGGCAGGCACCCAGGCAACCAGGTGACGTTCCAGTGACGTCTTTTTTACGTCACTTGAATGACCAAGGTGACGTCAGTAGTTGACGTCGCATTGACGTGATAATGACGTGAATAAGTCACAGCCCAATGACGTCATATTACTCACGTGATATCGACGTCATTCACTCACCAAACTGTGACGTCCAACTGACGTCATAAAGACGTCGAAATGACGATTGAATTTGGCGATACGTGAAATAGATTCCTTCAATATGGTGTGATTAACACCACTAGCCTCTGATGACATTATATAATATTGATTTTGCATTGTTGAGTCTGCTTGGTGGGTCCCTCCTGGGTCATGTTCATTCAATCGCCTATTCAGCAGCGCCATCGTTGCATCTCCATCAGAGAATGCAATCCGTATTTGTATAAAAAATTATGTAGTTTGTGTCGGCGAGATGTAAGCAAACAGAGAATAGTTTGATAGCAATGGAAAGGATGTTGGCGAATTTGTCTTCACTTTGTTGAATAATGTATATTGATGCATTCTTTGTCACCCAACAAAAATCTAAAAAGTGAATTATTGAAAGAATTTCCTAAATGACGGAGCTCACCAAATTGGTACGTCACACCGACAAGATTTTTAGACGGCATGGATACGTCACTGCAACGTCATAAGAGTGACGGTTCCAATATAGGTATTCCTGAACAATCATTTTTATATAAACATAGCTTGTTGGTTTCCGAGATAAACAGTGTGTCAAAGTTTTTTAGAAGAAAGTTTTTCTACTACTTTTCGGGTAAATTGATAATTAAAATAAAACTTGCATGTCGGAAGGTGTGGGAAAACTGGACGTCGACAAGACGTCCCGAAAACGTCATGAAACTGACGTCTTCTTTCACCCATCCAACTGACTTCCACTCGACGTCGAAACGATGACGTGATTATCACGTCATGGAAAGTACGTCATAGTGACGTCATAAATTGGTGTGTGACGTCTCTGACGGAAAATCACCAATTAGGGACGTCACAGTGACGTGATCATTCGTCATCTGGTTGCCTGGGCAATTTGATGAAAAAAAGATTCTGGCCAATGGGGACGTTAAATTTTTCAACATTGCGGCACTCAACCAGCTAGCTGCCCATCAATTTTCAAAACCCTATCTCGAATAATTCAAAAGTTACAGTCCTGGCGATTTTTGTTGACTCTGTATGTTGAAATTTGATTCTCATCGAATACTCGATGAACGTAGTGATCTTGCAGTCGGAACTCGTATTAATAGTTCAACCAACCATTGTCAGATGATTATTGTTCTCGCCATTTCGAATTTCCCATTTCCTCTTACTAGATTCTCTGGAGAGTATTCTGATATACACCATACTATTCTACCAATAACAACGGAATGCATTTTTCCGTTCCTACTAAATCCACGATAATACTCTTACGTTGGAACACGTTTTGGGGAAATATAGAAGGTAGATATATAGATATAATCCGGACTTGTATTCCCTTTATGTTTTCCGTTGAGGAGGCATCTCTCGCAGGAATACAGTGTAATCAAATGTCGGATATTTACTCAATTTCTTCGTGGATGAACTTGGCAAATATTTGGAATAAAGATGACGGTTTATTATTTCTCGGAGAGGATTAATGCTGCTCGACCTTTTTTGCTTGGTTGTGGCGAAGCAGTTATTTCGTGTGATTGAAGGAAGAACCGATTTTCAATTCTTGAAGGATCACGTAATAGTTATTCATCATACAAGGGAAAAAAGTAGTAGATTTTAGCTCCAGGTTGGGTTGAAGGGAGACAAAAAACCGTGAGCTGAAATCTAATATTTTTCCCGTGTATAATACACTATTTTTTTCTGTGACAGAAGAAAGGACGAATCAATATTGGGAAGATATTACATTATTTTGAAATCTGAAAATTATCGTGAAATTTTAAGTTTTTAACAGTAGGGACACCTGCCATGTAGGCATCTTTATCATTCTTTTGAAGTAATCAAATATCTGATGTCACTTCTGTCAGTCTAATTATGTGATTTGATTTCAAAAAACTGCGAATTTAGTGGTTGTTTAGTAATATACGTAACCGCGAAATCGAATGAGAGATGAATGGACTTGCAGTTCTTTCTCGGAGACGGTATTATGGACTCATTTTTCGGAACAATAGCACAACAGAAGCCATCAACAGTGAATATATATGTGATATATATACGGGAAGAAAGTACTCACTTTTTTCCCACGGGAAAAAAGAAATATATGAAAAGTGACATTTTATAACCTGCCAACAGAGATGAAATGCCAAACTTTTTTCCCGTCACAGAAGAAAATATTTTTTTAGACAGTTTGTTTCGAATGGAATTGGTGTGTTTACTACATTGAGCGTATAAAGTACATGTAGAATTGTACAGGCTGTCCCATTTTCGGAGTCCTCACGAGATATCTCACTTACTATCAAAGACATCAGAGATTTATATTACCAACTTTGAAGAAAGAAATTCTGCTTATCCTGAAAGAAGCTATTTCAATACGGATTTGGGTAGTATAATGAGTTCAACAAAGTCGCAAAATAGAAAAAGTATATTAAGTAACGCGTTTATGAAATCTTATAGTCACTTGTTTATCAATCATTCGCTCCTTACTGCTATGCACGTGCTTATATACTCGTTATTAAGAGGACGTTTATAACACTGGTTGCATAATATTCTATTACAACTTTGCTGACCGATGAAAAACAACACATGTTGTTATATTCATTTCTAGTCTAACATTTTTGACGAGTAGTTTGACGAGTATTATTACACATATATCATCGATGATATTATACATTATAGGTAGATACATATATCTGAAATCAGGCTACTACTGATACCAAATTCAGATATGAAAGGTGGATGATTTTTGGAGGAATACTTCATATTGCTGAAATTCACTTCCTGTTGAAAAATATGACCCATCATGCACTATTGAGAGCATCCTATATAATAAGCATATAATAACATGATTTTATATCGTTCTTTCAGGTTACAAGATTTTTGGTTATAATGGAAATTGGAGATTTATAACTTACTTGTCTCGCCAAATCTGGCTTCCCAGTTGTCGAGGTGAGTACTTATTTTTTCTTCTGTTTTGTTGTTTTCCAGAAGGAGTATTCTTGAATCATGCGTTGAAACTTTGTTAATAAGATTTCTTCTTGGGGTTTAGATTCGGTTTGGAGAAAAACATAATGGGATAATTATAACAATATAGTTACGTGCCTCAACCACAAAACATACCAAATATTTTTTTTTTTGTTCAATATCATCTACTGCCATTCTCGTCTTTTCTTCTCATTATCTGAAATGATTCTCATTTCTTCATGTTCCTTCAGAGGAGGGATCGAAATTATAGTTCAGATCTTATCTTGAAGAAAGGAGTGAAACTAACACGTGTCGGGGCGTTAAAAAAATTGGTTTGGTTAGTGGTGAAACAGTGTAGTATGAAACTGATGTTATGCAAACAATCCTGGAAAGTTTATGAAAAAAGTTTGACTTTATTATTGCATTGCTATAAGTGTATACTTTTCATTGTTTCTATATTATTATACTCACCTCTTGGTTTTTTTTTCTGCAAAAATTAGGTGACTGTTGAGGGGAACACACAAATCACCAGAATGTAAAATCGCAGATCCGTAATCCATCAGAATATACATTTTCGAACCAGTAACTTAACAGAACAATATTTTATAGGAATCGTATTTATCTCTACTGTAGATGCACAGAACCGCAATCCCTCAAACCGTATTTTGTATACTGTACATGAGCATACCAGACAATAACAGATTGCAAATGCGCAGATGTGTATTTTTCTATAATAGCAATATCGCAGATCCGCAAATATACAGAATCGAAAACTAACAAACCAACATCACAGCGGAATGATATTTCGTCAGAATCATAACAACACAGACCGTAATTCGTCAGAATCGCAGAATGACAGACCGCACATTAGCAGACCGTACTTTGTCAGAATTGAAATACAACAGACCGTTTATCGACAGAATAGTAAAATGTCAGAACCGTACATTGACAGAATAGCAAAAAATCAGAACAGCATATTCACAGAATCTCAAAATATCAGAACTGTAAATTGAAAGAATCGTAAAATGCTAAAACCGTACATCGACAGACTCGTAATACAACAGACCGTATTCCATCAGAATCATATTATATCAGAACGTACAATGACAGAATGTACTTCATCAGACTGTAATGTCATATACTGTATTGTGATAGAATCGTAAACTATCAGAACCGTAATTCAGCAGAATAGTAAAATGTTAGATCCGTAAAATAACAGAATCGTAAAAATTCAGAACCGTACATCGACAGAATCGTGAAATATAGGAACTGTACGTCAGCAGAACCGTAAAAAATCAAAACCGTACATTGGCAGAATCGGAATTCATCAGAATGTAATGCAGCAGAACCGTAAAATGACAGACTGCAGAGAGGCCTACCAGCCACGCGCAGAGCGAACGCCGGTCACAGTGTTGCCTGCTCTCACGTCATGTGGGGATTCTACGTACACTTTCAGTTCGACCTGCTTTTATGTTCCCATTGCTCTTGTACACTCGAGAATAAGATCGTTCATATGATATGAAGTGATGAATGACCACATTTCAATATGAAATATATGAACGTCACCCAACTTTTTTGCTATATGGAGAAGAAAGTGTTTATTTGAAGTATTTTCTTAAAAACTACAATTCCTTGAAGTCAGTTGAGAGAAGGGTTCGAGAAATAGGTGTTTGGAATGTTACAAGTGTTTGGGATCACACGTTAAAAGGTAAGGCCCCCGTCATTCCTTGCTCGCACAAGACTTTCGAAGACTTCTGAGGGTTGCTCGTAAGGGAGCAACCAAATGACGGATAAAACAATTTTACAATTTTTTTTTTACAACAAACTTTGGAGTTTTCAAAGTTTGATTATAGATACAAGATATTGGATGTTCTTTATATGAATCTATGTCATACCCAAATTCATTCATTTTGTATTTTGTACCCATATTTCTAGAAAAAGGAAGAGGGTGATACGAAACTAGATTGAAATCGAAGTTCAGCTACGGAATTTAGTTTCGAGAATTCTTTATTAACGATAATTAGTGCGGTGCTGTAGATAGGGATTGATGAAAAAATGCTTATACATACATACATACACATGGAAGCCATTGAATAAACGTTCTTGTAAAACTCACTATGGAAGCTATTAAATAAACGTTCTTGTCTATCTGATTCTGATTCTGATCTATATCAGGTGACCTTGGACCATAGGCGCAACCAGATAAAAATAGGATATAGGGCGGACAAAATTCGAAGATGAAATCGGGTAACCTACGAATGAAAACTGAGTGTGAATACTCAAAGCTAATATTAATCTGTGTAATTCTCGAAATGTCATCTCCAACCATTCAGAACTTGAAGACTAATTTTCCATGATATTGACCATATCCACTCGTCAAAACTGAACCCATCACCAGTTCCTAAGCAGTTTTTTGAACAGCCTCTGTGAATCTGAGATAGAACAATCAATAAAACAATAATTGATCTTCGCATTGTCGAGTTTAGACGAAAATGTAGTTTACCTAACAAATGCCGAAAGTCATACTTTTCCGCACCTGTTTATTTAGATATAAAGAAATACATAGAGAATTCGCATTCGGTATGTGATGAAATTATCAATTCTTTCTCAGTATATTCAACAGAAAACAACTACTTTCCTGTCTGCGATTTTACTAAATATACTGTATGCTAGCACAAACCACGCCGACCGTAATATCTCATCTTCGAAGTATTTAGGCAAAACTCAGAAACTATTCATCCTTAACGAACTAACCTATCCCTGATTGCAATATTTTTGTGAAAGGAAAACCGAATGGAGTGTAGAAGCACATTGATTAATAATATATTTCAAAAGTTGAGTTCTTCAACAAAATTGAATAAAATGAGACTGTTTATCCTAAACGCACTAACCTATTTGACTTCAAATATTTTATGAAAAAGGAAAACCAGAATGAAGTAAAAAAACAAAAAAGTTGCAAAAAAAAGTTCAAGGTCACAGCGATTCGAACCATGGACCTTCAGACTGAAAGTCGACAGCGCTAACCAGTAGACCATTTGGGTGTATGAATTTACTGCGTACAGAAAAAACATGTTCAACACAGAAGTGCATTTGCAGAACAGAGGATGTATTTTGTTGTACTGAATGTAAATGGTAAATGTAACGCTCATTGTAAGAATATTGAAAAATCCGATGACGAAGACCATCAATAAATGTACATTGTTTACTTTTCTGTAAGATGTTTCTTGTAAAAACCGCCTAATTTGCATTTGTGACAATCAACTATACATTCGAAGATATGTAGTTAAATATAAATTGCTCACCATATCTTCCATTTCGACAAAATGAGCATATTTTAATGAAGAATACGGTCTAAGCGCGCGACGAGACAAAGGTTTCATCGATCGTTACGCTTAGAATGGTTTATTGAGGCTCCGACGAAACGCATCGACTGTGGTGCGCTGTCCTAAAAATTTAATTGCAGAACAAAAACTGTTAGGAATATCCATACCATTGATCGAGATGAAATGTTCCTCATAAAATTACGCAGTTTTTGATGGGAAAATATGATGTAGTTCAATTGGAAAATAATCGAGTTCTTGCTTGTTGAAGATTAATGAAATATTGAAAAATTATATAGGATAGTTTTTGAAAGTGGTGAAATTTTTAGATATTCGGATGATAAAATATGAATTGTCAATACACCATTCGATTGGTTATACTTCAGGCTACAAAATGAGCCCTCATATGTGTTTTTAGCTTCATCCCCATTATTGTTAGACTGCTATTTTTCAGACATATTGAAAAACGCGATCTTCGTACATTTTTCCCTGTAGAAAATCTCTCGACCATGGGGCGATGTCGTAATTTCTCATTATATATGTGGATGATGATGACAAAAAATGTCCTTGATGTTCAATTAAGTTATACCCCATGATTGGGTTATTGAACGATAGACCGCACCGTCTGCCGTACTAAAACATGTTCCATTTTTATGTTGAATACGGAAGCAAATTCGCTCCGGAAACGTCAATGTGAAAATGTACCTACCTAATATTTTTATGGTATTCTTCCTTTTTCAAACATTCTTCAAAACAAGGTGTCACTCGTTTTTTCAACAGAATTGAACAAGGATTTCGAGAAATTGGATGAAACCAAAATTGTAGTACTTTTGATCCCGATGCGAAAAGTTGGTAGCTCGACCGGAGTAGGCCGGCTATAGATTTCGAAAATAAAAAAAAGATTACATTCAGTATTGAGTGATATAATAAATAAGGAGAGTGCCGTAGGCGATTTTTTTCCTTATTCAAGGTCAAATGAGAATTGGATTTTCTCCTACCCTTCAAATAAGTGATTATTTTCACCAAAATCATGAGTCAAAAAATTTAAATTGAAAACATATTCATTGATTTTAGAAACTGAACAGGTACAAATCTGGTACACCTACCTTCATTCATACACGTATTGAAAGAACCAGAGAATATCGAATGGCATCGGTCTACGAATGATGAAACAAATTTCTTTCCCTCCTGATCTTCTTTCAGTTTGTTCGTATTCCTTATTATCCTAATATCAGTCCCGTGGTATATATACTATTTTTTTCACCACTAGCTATAAAACCTACCATTATTTACTTCTTCCCGAGGCGTGAAGTGTACTTTTACTGCCAAGGTAGTTTTCGTCATTTTATAACCACTAGTCAATAAAGACATAGCCACCCACCTCTGATATAATAACCCGAACTCACTGTTCTGATGGCATTTGAATCTGTTATAGGTATTTACTACTAGATTTTTTTTTAATTGAAAAGAAGTGCTTTCATAGTAGCAATAGGTTCATATCTCAGTTCCACAAAAATGTAATGATTGTAATGTATTGCTGTACTACCTTGGTGTATTAATAACTATTATGCACCTGAGGAGTGGAAAAATTGATTAAATATGCAAGAAAATAATGAAAGGCCGTGGTTATCATATTGCTTCGAAAGCATTATTGCTATAGCGTTTGAGAAAAAATGCCAGTATTTACTTTTGATCCCTCAAATATTGAAAGTGCTACCAAGTTCCTCAAATGAAAGATTGAAATTAGGTACCCTGCTCTTATATGTGCATAACAGTGCATAAAAAAATTATGGGAGGAAAACTTAGCCCCTGTAGCGCTGAAGCGCAACACTGAATAATACTTATATGTCTGGAATGATTTTCTGATCAAAATATGACCTATGTGAGCATGAAACCATTATGTACAGGGTGATTCAAACTTTCCGCCCTTGGCTCATAACAGGAAAAGGAAAACTGCAAATGCAAATACGGCAGAGAGGATTAGAATGGATGTGTCGTGTAAAGTATATGTTCTCGTATTTAAATATATTTCAACTTTTCCCGAGATAGCGTTAGATAATTTTTTTTTCACGAAGCCACTATTTTTTCCTCATATTCCGAAAGAACATATTTTTTTAACAACTTTCATCATGACAAGTTTCTCCTATCTCCATTTGGTTAAAAACCGTGGGACTCTGGATTTAGTATTTCCATTTCAATAATCTTTGGTATTTTCAAATGAATCTCAACTGACCCCGCCGTAACAAGTCGCCAGGTTTACGTTTCAATCGGTTCAAATATGAATGCAAAATGTATCCCAATCCATATTGCTTGCAAAACGATTTGCCTTGATTTTCATTACAACGGGGTCAGTTAAGATTTATTCAAAACTGCTAACATCAAAGTCCCAATAGCTATCAACCAAATGATGATAGGAGAAAATTTCCTTTCTGAAAGTTGTTGAATGAAATATTTTCTTTCAGAACATGAGAAAAAAATTGTGACTTTATGCAAAGAATATTTTCGAATGAATATCAACTGACCCTGCCGTAATCTAAAATCGAGTCAGCTGGTTTCAGCTTTAATCGGTTCTAAATGATGAATGCAAAATATATCGAATTACTTACTATTTGTTTTCCGGTCGACTTGATTTTTATCACGGCGGGGTCAGTTGAAGTTTATTTGAAAATGCCAATCATATATCACATCATAGCTATCATACTTAATGAAGAAAGAAAGAAAGTTTCACGATGGAAGATGTTTAAAAAAATATATGTTTTTTCAGAATATGAGGAAAAATTGTGACTCTGTGGAAAAAATAATTTTGCAGACGTCATTTCTGCCATTTTGAAAGGAGCTGAGATATTTTCAAATAAGGATAAATATATCCCCTCTGAGAGATTTCCATCTGCAGTTTTCCTTTCCTTGTTATGAGCCAAGGGCGGGGAGTTTGAATCACCCTGTACAGTGTATTCCATTTTGGTTCAGACATCTGAGGTATCTCTGTTATTGTGGAACATGGAACCTTGCGGTTTTTGCGGTTCTGTGCCACTTTTTTGTGAAACTCAGATTTTGCCTATAACTTATTTCACATTTTGGACACCCTCTATATTTACGGAGTTTTTCAAATCTTTTGTCATGAAGAATATCATTCAGATTCCAATGTCGTACTCAATTCTTTTTTCGCAGTATGGTTTTGGAGATTCAACTCAAACTTATGATTTTTTCAATTTATTAGCTCATTAAATTCCTCTTTTCTCCTTCAAAATGATATATATTGTATAGATAAATTCAAAGATGCTCAAAAATCACTCAAACATTGTATTTCAATAGTGGACTATTGATTTTTTATATGAAAAAGTCTAATTGGAGGAATATTACTGCTGATATTTTTTTGATGAGGACATCAGAAACGATATACTGACACTAATTACCTAACAGAACACAAAACGTACCTAGGCGTACCTAATAGCAACAAATAAATAGTAATAAGAATAAATTCATGATGTGAAAGAGGCACCTGATTGAATATTCACCGAAACAGTTGAATTTCGAAATTATACAGTAACTTGATTGTTGCCCAGTTTTCCACACAATTGCCACAATTGACACACCTAACCTGAAGACGCATTAAAAATCATTGAAGGATATCTTTGTAATTCCTAAAAAACTGCCTCTGTTGTTACACCATTTTGCACGAATTTCTTCAAGATTGTTGTGCTTCCTAGTGTATTAAGACGTACACTCGTATTCAGAAAACATGTCGCAGTTGGACGATGTAAGCGCTCTAAATCACCGCTACAATAAAAGCGGTTACACCGTCCAACTGCGACATGATTTCTGCATACCAGTGTACTTGTACCTGTTGAGGAATTGTGTCAATTGTGTGATAGAGAAAAGGGACATCAATTCGAATAATTCAATGAATAAGTTACTGAATGATTTCGAAATTCAATTGTTTTAGTAAATATTGAAACAGCTGCTTATTCAACATTATGTATACTTCTTATTACTATTTATTTGTTGCTATTAGGTACCTACGTTTTGTTTTGTGTTAGTTATTCAGTGTTGGAATTTTTTTTTCTCTTCATGGTAAAATCAAAAGTTCAAGTGGAACTTTTTTATTTAAAAAATCTATATCACTATGAAAGTACATGCTTCATTGATTTTGGAGCATCTTTGAAAATTTTATATTCATAACATTATACATAATTCGAAAGGAAAGAAAACAAGGAATTTGATGAGCGGATGAAATACAGGGTGTTCTACTGAAAAAATCATAAGTTTGATGCGTACTTATCTCCAAAATCATATACTTACCCCGAAAAAAAAAAAAAAAAAAAATGAGTGCGCCACTAGTTTCTGAGTGACATTCTCTATGAGATAAAATTTTAATTAGTCATTATCGCATTTTTCATCACTGAGGAACTTCGTTGATATGGGGATGGTCGACAAAGTGTGAAATGTACAATGCTTTATACGTAACCAGTTAGGAAACGCGTCATTTTGTTTGACGACGGGATTATGCGAGACGAACGAACGTATTACGTGTAATTTTTTTTTCTAATTTTGCTAGAAATTTTCGCTCGAACATATAATATAATGACCATCATTTCTACATGAATTCTACCGATTATGTACAAAAATTGAGTATAGGCAAGTCGACTCCGCCCGTCACTTCGAAGTACCTATCCGTCATAAAATAATATGGTCGCAAATTAGTGACCAAATTCACGAAAAAGACTCGTTCGATACTTCCATCAGTGAAAAATGGCTGATTCAAGTTCAGTTTTTCCAACTGATATTGAGAAAGCAGCTTGAAATACATTATTCTTTTCGTCCAACCACATATTCAATAACGTAACTGGTGCTGTAGTGAATAATATTTCATCACCAGTTAAACCAGTTATGTTATATTTCACTTTACACCACAGGTTATACGAAAAGTGAGAAGTTTCAATATTTCCGTAGTTTTGAAAAGTTCCACATCACATGTCAAATCAAATAAAAAAGAATTTCGAGCAGAACTCAATATTTCCAAGGGATATCCTGAAACAGGTTGATTTTCATTCTCAATTTCCACATTTATAATAGACAATTTCTCGAATGGAACATCCTATCAACTATTGAATTCTCGAAATCTTCATGGAAAGCTGAATTCAGGGTGTTCCATTGAAAAAAAAACACAAAGCTATTAGCCTACCCGAAAAAACGAATGACACTGTATATAAAACAACTACACAAAATAAAAGTTTGGGTGGTTTCAAACAACTTTTTCATTTAACATTCCTCAATATTCCTATAAAAACAACATAATGACCTCTTTATACTGAACTTTCCTTGAATAAAGTACCATTCCTATTTCACATTCTTGGGGGAATTTATGACTAAGAAAATTGTTTGAAATGATGACTTAATAAAAACAAATTATCATAGGGATTTCCTTTCGTGCGCTTCAAGGGTTGAAAAATATGTTCCATCAATAACTAATCCAAGTGCTTCGTAAAAATTTTTTATTTCATAAGGATGCTTGCCAAAAATTCGACGGATGACGTCACAATGTGTCCATGATGATTGCAGACAAAAAGGTTCCTGCATGATCCGTCATTTTGAAAACAAATGTCATTTGCTAGGTATTTTTTCGCTCTATCGACTTACGTAAAATTATTCATACAGAGTGCCATTTGAATTTCAGTAAAATTTTGGGGCAAATCCTCTGTACTTGTACAGTGTGCAACATATGGAAATTTTTTTGATGAATTGCACAACCAAAATACAGTCAAACAGCATACAGAGTAGGTCAAAAAATATAAAAAATGCTCAGGAGTAAAGTACCCTTATTTCAGAAAATTCAGCAAACTGTTATGGAAAAAAGTTCTTTACAATTGAAAGTTTTTCCTGAATACCAAAACATGGCCTCCTAAGACATATTTTAGTGTTTCGATTTGTTCCATTAATAACTTCCCAATTTGTATATATTTTTTATATTCACCCTAAACATTTTCATTATTTGATCATAACAAAATCAGTTGATCATACTTTTGTTGAAATTAACGCACTTTTGTGCAATCAACTTGGATTTTATTTTTTTAAGGGAATCACAAGCCTGATGTTTGTTGCAACGATATACAGCTTAATTTTGAGATTTCGCAAACCATATTTTCAACAAGGTAAAACATCATTAGATAAGGAGTATGTCACCAAACTGCCTCAATATTTACTGTCAACCCTCATTTGTTCTGTTCCTTGGGTGTCCGTGATTTTTCAAAAGATATCATGGTTGTCGATCAATTTGTTCAGCTTTTTCATAAACATTTCAAATACAAAATGTTCACATCAAATGAAGGTTTTTGAATATGCATATTATCATTAATGATGTTTTACCTTGTTGAAAATAGGGTTCGCAAAATTTCAAAGTTGAGCTGAATATCGTTGCAACAAACATGAAGTTTGTGATTTCCTAAAAAAATTGAAATCCAAGTTGAATGCAAAAATATGCTTGAATTTGAAAAAAAAAATGGGAATTTATTAACGAAAGGAATTGAAGAACTGAAGAATGTCTTAGGAAGCCACGTTCTGGTATTTAGGTATGAATTTTAATTGTGAACAACTTTTCTCAATAACATTCTGCTGAATTTTTTGAAATACGGGTACTTTACTCCTGAGCACTTTTTATATCTTTTTACCTACCCTGTATGCTGTTTGACTTGCAACTATTCTGATTGCACCTGAAATGATGATCAAACATGCACCAACTTTTGGCACTATCTGTATTTTGGTTGTGCAATTCATTAAGAAGATTCCCATATGTTGCACACTTGAATGACCACACTGTATATTGAAATTATGCTCATATTATTATTTTGTAGAAGCGAGGAGGGAAAATCCCAAATAATGAAGTAAAATGTATGTAACACCTCCTCGATCAACCAACAGGCGGTATTTCGAGCCGCCATTGCTTGAGATTTGACATTTCATGGAAGATGAATGAAGTCATTATGATATCCCAAACGCAAATGAAATTGATCACATACAAAGTACCTCATCGATCACATACAAAGTACCCCATTGACGAACGGAACATTTTGGTATATAAACGAATTGGGTCCAATCAACTTATTTTGACCTCTACTTCAAGTAGAGCAATTTTGGGACACCCTATATATAATCTATAACTGAAGTCATGTGAGGGATTTAAGCCCAATTGACAATAAGAAATCACTAGATTCGAAAACTCTTGGGGAGTAGGTTTCCCGAAACGAAATAGCGATATACAAATGCTACAAGTTCTTTATTTATATTATCTACTATTTAATTGGAGAATCAAATTGAAAGGTATACACTCACACTCACACATATACTGTTTTTCTCCAATATTTATATGTTCAGAAATGGACATACAATGATTCCATTTCTGCCTTATAGAATCTCCGAGAATAGATTCACCTATTATACATAGAAAACATCGTTATATTCACATGTCTGATGTTTTGTTATATAATTTTTCAACAAAAAGAATGATATATACTTCTTTATCTTGATTCAATCAAATTATCATGTCAATATCTTCCTGATTCGGATCAAACAGATTATCAAACACAAATACTACAATGTACGAACCTTCCTCAGCCCTCTAGAATTCTTCATAAAACAGTTTGAATCAGATTTGAGTAGGTATAGCAAGGAATTTCTATCGATTCAACTTGGCAACAATGCGCTACCGCTTGTTCCGAGTCTCCACGCGTCTCACACATTCTGGTATATTGACGGTCTGTCGATGTACGGTTCTGATGTTTTACGGGTCTGTCAATGTACGGTTCTGCCATTTTACGGTTCTGCTAATTCACGGGTCTTAATCCAAAAAATTCTGAAAATTTACGGGTTTGGTAGCTGCACGATTCTGCCATTGTACGAGTCTGTCATTTTACGATTCTGCTGTTTTACGGGTCTGTCGTTTTACGGTTTTGATGAATTATGGATCGGAAATTCCGGTAGTCCGATGGATTATGAGTCTGTCGATGTACGGTTCTTGCATTTTACGGATCTAGAGTATTGGCAGTCTGTGCTTTTATGAGTCTGTCATTGTACGGATCTTTCATTTTACGGGTATCAAAAATCGACAGTCTGTCTTTTTACGGGTATGAACTTTTCGCATTCTGCCATTTTCAGATTCTGTACATCACAATTCTGCCAGTTTGCTGGTCGGGAATGTTCATTCCGATGAAATGGTGGTCTACAGAGTACGGGTCGCTGAATTACAGTCTGTGCTTTTACGGTTCTATGACTTTACGATTATATATTTTTATGATTCTGACGACATGAAGAGTATTTTATTTACTGGTTTGGCAAAGTACACTTCTGAATATATGGCAGTCTTTCGATATACTATTGTGATTTATGCATTCTGACATAATGCAGTCTGTCAAAGTACGGTTCGACAAATTACGGGTTGTACATATTGCAGTCGCTGAAATATGGTTCTGATGATTTGCTTTTCTGATTTCTTACTATTCTAGTCAAATAAATTCCTGCTAATCGACGGTCTGTGTCGATACGTTCTGATGATGTATATGGACCCACTGTTGAGACTCACTCAGTATAACATATCACTATCAAATTTGCAGTAATTTCAAGGGATTATTAACAGTGTAGGGGTGAAACAAGAATATATGTTCAAAGCGATTCTCTCAGCATCTGACTAACCTTTTCATCAGATGCTTGAACTACGATGTCCAGCTTTCGAATTGATGAAGAAGCTCATTTCACATTCTGAGAAATGCTTAGCACTCACTGGTTGACCCCCTCATTTCCGCCTATGCTTCCCACGACCGAAACATCCGACATATCCCTGCTCTGTGCCCTGCTTATATTAATAGTGGAGAGTCCTTGTGGCAATTGAACACCAGCATTTGTACATGGGAACACGTTAGCAGAATCATATATTCCGAGCAAAGTTTGCAGTATCCATTCATCCGATTTACTGCCATAGCATTAACGTTCACCACCATTGCTGTAAGCCAAATCCTTTAGTGCCCAGTCGCAGGACTATATGCTTAACGTCATAATTAGTTAGGACGAGTTTATAAGCTTCATCATCATTTTGTTATTTTACAATCAGTGGAGTATTCACTGAAATTATGAATTATGAATAAATATCAACCGAGATATCAACCATTTCACTAACGAAAAATAATGATTGATATTTCACTGAATCTCTATTCAATAACATCTTTCGTTCTATGTCCGATTGAGTTGGAAATTTATTTTACTTCACTAAGTTAAATAACATCTAAAATGAGTAGAACTATGTTCACATTCTATTTCTTGGGAAACACAAAGTGTTACGGGAATCCAAGGCATTATTATATCAGATGAGAATTAATAATATCAACTCTGAAAATGTTACCAAAAGTACTGTATATTGTCCCTTGGGCTGCTCACAGTGGGATGAAATGTTAAATGAATACGAAGAGCTCAATAGTATATTATGTAACAAGTGCTATAAACGTTCTTTTAGTAACGAGTAGTTTGAGCACGAGCGGAGCAGAGCGGAGCGAGTGTTTAATAAACGAGTGTCTAGAAGATTTTATAAACGCGTTACATACTATGATTTTTCTACGAACTCCGAGAATTACATCAACGTACCTGCAATTCCTGCTAACCTGCAAAATAATTCGAAAGGAATGGGAATTTAGAACATAATACATGCAACTGCATGCAACCAGCGAGACACGTATGAGTGATATTGGTTGTTGTAGATGTGTCCAGTCCATTGCTTACTAACCATTGTTTCACGTTTATTGTCATGCTTAGCGCAGAATAAATAAATTGTTCTCAAAGATGGATGCTTCATTTTTACACTTCTTGGAGATATGCAAGTACCAGAACATTCCCTTCGATTTCACTTTCGTCTACTTTTCGCATATATTTTTAATGAAGAATTCTGATACAAACGAATATTGTTTGAATAATTCTGATACAAAATTCGAAAATAACAGTTGACAGTTAATACAATTGACAGGCCTGACATGTCTCAAATTACTGAAGCTGTGTTTAATAAACTGCGTTGCCATGGTAATGTGTTTAAGAAATCGTGTTGCCATGGTAACGTGTTTAATATTTTGAATAAATCACACATCGACAATCCGTGATTAATCGATCATTTAGCGTGGTATATATCCGTACGCTGAATGCCATTTTAGTTATGTGAGTAGAAAAAGTTATTTTTGCACAATGTTCATAAAATGATCAACAATGGTAGATTTCGGAAGCAACACCACTTCTTGCCTAGTTGATGTCATGGAAAACATTGAATTACATCCTCCTGAAATTTATGCATCAACTCGTGTAAACGAATACTGATGCAAGTGATTCTTTCCTGAATGCCTATTGATTTCGATCTAGCCAGATCACGCTAGACACCTACGAACTGGTTTCGAGCTCTTGGACTCTCATCAGTGCAGGGCGGTCTTCAGTCAGCAGTCCTAAGACTGACGACTAAGCGTAGCCTAGTCAAACAAAAATCAAGTCGGCATTATATTCCCTCAGAGACGTCCTCGATAGACAATATGAGAGCAGCTATCTGGGTAGAAGAGAAGGAGACAGAGAATCAAGAACCAAAATTTCCATACGGGAGTGGCTGGTTGACCGACTGGCGGTTCAACTACGAAATAACCACAATGCCAGGAAGCTCAATGTAATGTCGACACAATGTTCATAAAATGAACAAAAATGGTAGCCTTTGTGGAAAAATAAAATACTCTTCTGGCTTATGCAACGCAGAACATCGTCAGTCCCGTATAGAAATTTTGGAGTGTTTATTTCCTTCGTTCCTACTCATATGGCGTTGCTCTCATATTATCTATGAAGGGCGCCTCTGAAGAAATATAATGCCGACTTGATATTTGTTTGGCTAGGCTACGCTTAGTCAGCAGTCTTAGGGCTGCGTGTCTAGCTTGACCTGGCTGAATCGAAATCAATAGGCGTTCAGGAAACAATCACTTGTATCAGTATTCGTTTATACGAGTCGATGCTTAGATTTCGAAAGGATGTAATTCAATGTTCTGCGTGGCATCAGCCAGGAAAGTAGTTTTTTTCTCGGAATCGAACTTTGAGATTTCTATATTTTTCTACTCACATACCTAAAATGGCAATTATCGTACGGATATGTACCACGCCAAATGATCGATTGATCACGAATTGACGATCTGTGATTTATTCGAAATATTGAATACGTTACCATGGCAACACGATTTCTTAAACACATTACCATGGCAACACAGTTCATTAAACACAGCTTCAGTAATTTGAGACATGTCTGGCCTGTCAATTGTACCAACTGTCAACTGTTATTTTCAAATTTCGTATCAGAATTATTCAAACAATATTCGTTTGCATCAGAATTCTTCATCAAAAATATATGCGAAATGTAGACGAAAGTAAAATTGAAGAGAATGTTCTCGTACTTGCATATTTCCAAGAAGTGTAGAAATGAAGCAGCATTCATCTTTGAGAACAATTTATTCATTCTGCGCTAAGCATGACAATTAACGTGAAACAAAGGTTAGTAAGCAATGGACTGGACACATCTACAACCAATATCACTTATACGTGTCTCGCTGGTTGCGTGCAGTTGCATGTATTATGTTCTCAATTCCCATTCCTTTCGAATTATTTTGTAGGTTAGCGGGAAAAGCAGGTATGTTAATGTAATTTTTAGAGTTCGTAGAAGAAGCATGGTATGTAACGCGTTCATAAACTCTTATAGGCACTCGTTTATTAAACACTCGCTCCGCTCTGCTTCGCTCGTGCTTGAAATACTCATCACTAAAAGGAAGTTTATAACACTTGTGACGGATAAATATCTAGACTGTCTGATGGGTTATACATGACAAATTTTTTTGGTGGTGGTGGGAATCGAACGCACCACCGGTGATCCAACGTGGATAGAACATTGACGCTTCAACCACGAGACTACGCTGGCCAAAAAAATTGATATTTTGTTAATCCTGCGAAAATTTCAGGTCGAAAAATTGAACTACTAAGATGGTTTCGTTGTTGCAACACATTTTTTTTTCTTTTTCATCACTAATCCAGTGCCAATCAGGCTTCTTTATCAATTCTCAAAAATGAATGGATGCTCTGCATTTTTGGGTTATATTGTGAGGATGTCCATAGTCACCTATATATTTCGAGCTACCAATGTCAATATCTTGAACTTCCTGATTCACTGAATATCTTGAAATTTCATTGAGCGTGTCTGTTTTCTTCACCTCTAGTTATGAGAGGAAATAACACTCATTTTCAATTTCAACAAATCAACACCCTGCATATCTTGTGAACTAATCAAATCCTTAGAAATTTTCGTCCTAAAATGAGCCAGAATATGAATAACATATCTCTGGATGTATATACATATACGTATAGACGTAGGGGTCTTGACGTGTGACTATAGATGGCAGCACCATACAGCTAGTGTATGTCGCGATATCTCTGTATCCTACCTCAGAGCTTTGCCACAAGATGTCTACAACATGACTACATCTTCATATTATACCCTGCGTCTTCGAAATAGGTGATATACCCGAAGCGTAAAGTTGTCCCAGTTGTCAGCAGACCGAGAGCGGCTGCTGAGACCTGGTGGGTCGAAACAGTACTGTCTCGCTCCTACTGACAATTGGGGCAACTCTGTTCATCCTAGAGCTCTTAGTTATGAGATTCAGCAGTTAAATACATGATGTTCAGGAACAAACAACAATCGTTACAGAATATGAATTTATGGAGCAAGTCATTACATTCCAGGACACTCTCTCATAATTATTCGCATCCACCATAATATCAACTAGGGCACTATCACAGCATGTTTGTAGCAGCTGAAATTCGTGACAATTAATCACCCAGTCTCAAGGAGGGATTAGGATGGCGAGGGAAAACTTTGGGGTTTAATATTTGGAGGGTCATACTGACCATAACTGTCAATTTTAAGCAAGGCATCAATCTGTACTTGGGTAATTATTCTTCTGGAATATCCTACATACAGTACAGAGTCTTTCAATGATGTTGGACTCAGAGTATTGCACTAATTACAATTAATCATACACTGTAGAAAATTCCTCTGAGTGAATGCATATGTGCTTGTGAGTGAATTTACTGATTGAAATATTTGAGTGAATTCTCAACTCAAACCAGATATTTCATCAAGTTCTCATATCAATGAGAATGTTTATAACAAATTTGATTGAATCGGTTCATGAATTACCATTTCACACAATCAAGTAGGGTGAAATTTCAACTCAATCGGGCGTGGACCGAAATTGACTCATTATTGCGTGGACCTTGAGTGAAATTTCACTCATTTTTTTTTCAGTGTGAAGATAAGTTGATAGTGAGTCTCCTCTCCCCTTTTAGATGGACACATTGTCTAGAATATGTTGAAAACGAGAAGAGGACTACAGCATATACCTTATGATCTCATACCGAGGTCCATGGTTCAAGTCAACATCTGTTTTATGCGTGCATATACCTATCTCCCTCAAGCTGTGATTGCTGATTGCTTTGTGAAATCAGGGAATAATAATTTAATAATAATAATTTATTCACATATACATTCAATAAACAAATACAGTTTATGAATGGTGACAGAAATCCTTGTAAGTACAATACTCAACACTGAGTATCCATATAGTTGAAGATTTAGGGGTGAATAAATTGTAAGTCTACAGGAGGCAAGGCCTGTGCGTAGACTAGTTCTATTTCCCGACAAGAATATAGGCACGAGGCGGATTATTGTAGATGCAAATGCAACAGTTAGATCTTTTTTATTTTATCATTCCCATATTTTGGAGATTTCACTTCCTTATGATTCGTTTGTATTGGGGGTGCTATAGGACTTCACACTTCACAATGAAATTTTTCAATGGTGAATGACTTCAATTATTATTGACTGAGGATTGACTAATTCATGTAGTTCTTTCCGAGTTTTTGAAAGAATCCATTTACTCATCATTTCTAAATGAGTGGTTTGAGTAGATCCTCTTCATTTCAATGGGAATTGAATTATAAAGTTTAGGACCTAAGTAAGGGTAGCTTCTTTGCATTAGACATTTTTCAGCCCTTGGCATATAAAAGCGATTCTCTTCAAATCTAGTACTATAGAAATGGTCGATATTCACAAGTTCACAAGTCATAAGGGTAATGATTCAAAATTCTTCAATATACCTATATATATATTTCATCAACATGAAGTGGATGTGTATCTGGTTCTGTCAGTGATTAAGGTCAGCTTCTTAGGAGTTCTTTGGATCTGCAGTACCCTATCAGAAATTATGTCATCCACTTTGAACTCATTCTCTTGCTGAGGTCAATTTGTGTTTCAGATTTGACATTGTTGAAATTGCTAAGGAGACCTTCGGGCAGCCGCTTTCCTGAAATTCTTTCAATGATGTTAGTTTCATTGCTTTTTCAGAATCATACAGTTTGATACCCTCATTTGGCCAAAGTATTCACTATCTCATCGTGATTAGGTTGTGATTTTTCGCACCCATCGAAGAACGTCCCCAAACAAATGTTTGACTACAGCAGGGGTGACAATTTTTTTTGCATTGATGTGGTTGAAATTATTCAAGGACATTATATGGGTCTAATCCACATCTGATAGTTTGGGAGTCCCCTGTCTCTTGAATATACCACTAAACACTCCACCCCGTTTGTAGGCTCGTCTGACCGATGTCTCCGACGACACATGGGCCTAGTGGCATGCCGCTATCAATTTAACCATATAAGAAATAGATTGGAAGCGACAACCGTGTGACTGGCAGAACGATAATGTCTTATATTTACCTGTCCAATGTCAACTATTTAGCCCATCAGCGAACTCTCAAGAACAGTAAATGGTAAGTATCACCGAAAAAGAACGAAAATTCACAACTGTGAGATTTTTTATTACAGATTTTGTACGAGATGAACTTGCTGACTATTGTGGTGTTTCTTCCTAGTGCATGAATAGAATTTATGCTCAATTCGTTGATATTACCATCAAGTTCCGAACATTCCATGATTCCGGTTATAATTGCACAAGTGCATGATCATTTTGCAGGAAACCTTGGTATCTGAGAATTGCCGGAGTTTATTCTCATATTTTGGCAAAACAGTCAGAATTCGAACGGGTGCAAAATATGGAAGAAACCCTAATGCAATTTGTTCACGATAACACACTTGATTGCAGAATCATCTGTTCATTTTCATACAGGAACGAAATTCATTGGAATTTTTCACGGGCAAATCCATGAACTGTCGCCATGCTTATACCGTCTGATGGATATGCTATTTTTTGGTACACTTTCATTTATAACTTCCTCGAAAGAGAAATTATCCGTTGTAAATACCTAAAGTTCACTATACCATACCAAGCGTCGTGGTTAAATAGGCGCCAGTCACTACATTCATCAAATATAACCACTACAAAATAGTATGATTGAGGCAATATGACATACCACTACAAATAATAAATTTATACTCTACTTATTCAATTCATATTAACCACTACAAACGAGTGATTTCTACTTATAGATTCGTTCATTTTTGTCTGTTCAAATTCTGAATCAATATTTTTCTACCGCCGTCAGGGACATACTTATTTGGAGGAAAAACTGGAAAATATCACAGAATCCCAATAATTTGCAGGTCGGTTATGATAATTAGGTAGGTAGTAGAGATAGTGTTCATTTTTGTCTGTTCAAACTCTGAATCAAAATCTCTCTACCGCCGTCAGGGACATACTTATTTGGAGGAGAAACTGGAAAATATCACAGAATCCCAATAATTTGCAGGTCGGTTAGGATAATTAGGTAGGTAGTAGCGATAGATATCTGAGTATATAAATGAAGTTGGTTATGAGAGAAAAATTGAATCATTGTGTAAATTTAATTTTTGTGTGCAACAAAATTGAGATTTTCTCGTTCTCCCCAATAACGCGTGCAACAATCACATGCCTTCTCACTTTCAAGATGAAACGAATAGGTATTTTACTTACTGTCTTACACCGGCGACAACTCTTCGAATTACAGATACATTTCACACTTCACAGTACCACAGTAAGTATCTACTCACCTACAAAGTAGGTACTCACACTATACACATGCACTGTTAATGAAAATTCCATGGGCCAATGAAATTTATTTCATTCATGATTCACGAGACGAACGCAACGAAAGATGAACTATGAACTGATGAAACGACCGTGGACGATCGGCTTCGTGATTTCGGCATATTACCCCCATATGTGGTAGATTTGTACATCACAAAAAGTAAAGCTATTATTATTATCGTACGCACTAATACGTAGTGGTAAATAGATACACTGTGTCCATAAAGTCACCCCCCCCCTGGTTAACTATTGAACGGATGGGATTTTTTTTTAAATTTTTTTTTGCTTCAATGGTAGTTTGAGTGCTGCATATCGTTTCAAAAAAAAAATATGTATCCTCCAAAATGACGCCTGGGCGCCATTTTGGAAGATTTTTTTAAATGGAGTGGGGGGTCGAAAGATACCTCGATTGAAAGGTCTTTCGATTCTCTATACAACCTCAGAATCTCAGACGAAAATATTCATCCAAAACAAAATGGCGGATGTTAACGTTTGAAATCTCACACCAGAATTCTTTCGACTAGATGGCTATTAAAGTGCTCGCATGTGATCTTCAAATCTCTATTGGCGTATAGAAGAGTTCTCTATCTATGAAGATATCAATAGGAAGCCATTTTGAAGAGAATAACATGGTAGTCAATTATTACCTCTGCTCGATTGCCTTTCCAAATCTGCGAAATTTTAGAAATATTTATTCAAAATAAAGAACAATGTTTATTCCACGTGACTACCATGTTATTCTCTTCAAAATGGCTATTTATTGATATCTTCATAGATAGAGAACTTTTCAATACGCCAATAGAGATTTGAAGATCACATACGAGCACTTTAATAGCCATCTAGTCGAAAGAATTCTGGTGTGAGATTTCAAACGTTATCATCCGCCATTTTGTTTTGGATGAATAATTTCGTCTGAGATTCTGAGGTTGTATAGAGAATCGAGAGACCTTTCAATAGAGGTATCTTTTGACCCCCCACTCCATTTAAAAAAATCTTCCTAAATGGCGCCCAGGCGCCATTTTGGAGGATACATGTTTTTTTTTCGGAACAATATGTAGCAATGAAACTACCATTGAAGCAGGAGAAAATTGAAACAAAAAATCCCATCTGTTCTAAAGTTAACCAAGGGGGGGGTGACTTCATGGACACAGTGTATATCAGGGGAGTAACATTCAACACAATCTAAATACCACTACATAAGAGATATTTATTAGTTACTGGATATGGAACATTTCATTTATAACTTCCTCCATAGATTGTATGGAGCACTCACCAAAAACCGGAACGCGAATTTTTTTTCACTTTCTGAAGTATCTGACATCTATTTTTGTATCTCTTGTTGCGCAAGAAAGGAAATTCGAAATACCTAGAAAGGATAGGGGATGGAGGGTTAGGTGTTGGAAATATTATTGAACTTGTGGAGGTGATGAGTTACTTCCACAATCTCTCTATAAGTGCATTGCTCTCATGAGAAATTTTATACAGGGTGAGTCAATAGTGTAATCTCCTCCTATATTAGCCAAACCGTCAGATATATTCGAATACAACAGTATAGAGTTTCCTTGGAACTATCACCTTAAATTATTTCAATATCTATAGGGTGTTCGAATTCCAAGATATCGGTTGATGATGGGTGTTTTCAATTGAGACACCCTGTATATTATTCCTTCTTTAGATTTTTCCTTGAGAGCTGATTTCATCAATGAATCGCACTTGGGAACTACCTGAAATGTTCATAGTGATATAGGATATTCAAAATCTATATATTTTTCAACTTTGTGATTTTTTTGTGTTAAAACTATTCATCATTGGTCGGAACGGCTCACGTATCCCTATCTCAACTCTTGATTCACCATCTCCTGATCACCCTGTATCTATTCCGATCAAATTTCAGTAGAAAGTAAATCAAACGTTGAGATAGGAACATGATAGCCGTTTTGTCCAATAATGAATAGTTCTGACACAAAAAAAATCCCAAATTTGAAAAATTTCGATTCTGAACACCCCATATTTCTGTAATCATTTCCGCTAGCCCCAAGTGTGATACATTGATGAAATCAACTCTTCAGGAAAAATTTGAAAATGCATTAATATACAGGGTGTCCTATTCAAAAACACCCATCATCAGCCGATATCTTGGAATTCGAACATTCTATTGATATGAGAATGATTTCAGCTTTCATGAGATCCTATAACTGTTGTATTCGAATATTTTTTATATATTTACCTGACGGTTTTGCTAATATCGAAGGAGAACACACTATTGACTCACCCTATATATAAGGAAGGACATTCTCAAGGAACTCAGCTTCCCCAGGTTTTCATAATTTGAAAGATCAAGTAGTTGTGTCTGAGTCTCTTTCACATTTTGCGGAACTTCTATCAATCAAACTCCATCATAACTCACTCAAGATCAGCTCCTCGAATTCCATAATCACCTTTAATGCCAATGTTGAAGTACCTTGATGGTTATTGGATTTGAAATACCCTTTCTAATTCAAATTGACTCATGTATAATCACGAATAATATCTGATGAAATATTGATTGAGTTTTCAGTTCATCCATCAGAATAATACTGAATGGAATATAATCCAAATTTATTAGTTATTTCGTTTATGATGCTGTTTTTCATTAGGTTACATTCATTCTCATTCGAACTGAAGCAATAATTATAATCCACATCAACCTCAATCAATTCGAATTCAACCATCTATTGAAATCACACAATGATATCAGAGCGTTATGATTATTCAGCTCAATATTCTTGATTTTTATTATAGATAGTTACGAGGAATACAAAAATCATCTCAACACAGCTAACTAGTTATTTCTTTGAAAATTATTATTCCACCCTATTATTATATTGAAAATCTTCATTTCCTACCATTCAGTTCGGCGATATGGCGCTTTTGAATAGGTCCAACCCAATATTTGTTTGATTTTTCAACTCTCTTGACTCATCGATGAGAGAAAATCTTGATTCGAACAAATATTCCCTTATTATCACAGTACGTATTGGTTGCAGCAAGAATCAATTAGTTTGAAACAAGAAACTTTTTCTATGGTCAAGTTAATCTTCGATAATAGTTGAATAATTTAGTTCTTGATCAAGAAATTTCGATCGTTTTACAGTTAGATGATGTTTCAATATAATGAGTGACAATTTTTCTACAAGATCCTTATTTTCATGTGTCAAACGATTATCAGCCTGGAGGAAATTGAAATACAGCTCACTTTCAAAGTATTGATGGTCTGAAATTGACTCTGACAGTTTGGTGAACGGAAGGCTTCATTAAAAGAAATTGGTCATCCTAAAAAAATGGAAGCAGGTATAATATATTCATTTTACTTGATTTTTTGGGATTTTCTCTCCTCGTTTCAATGAAATGGAAATATTCCTACCATTTCAATATATTTGAAGTGGGACAAATTAGATGATTTGCCTCAGAATGTCACTCCGTCTAACAAATTTTTCTATCAGGGGGTCTAAAAGAAAAATCATTCTCATCATTGCTTATTCATTTTTGGCCCAGTGATGTCTCAATGACGTATTTTCAGGAAACTCCCTATGAAAAATAAGTGGTGTATTCTAACACAAAGGATTTTGTGGTAACGTATAGAATTTATCATCAAACTAATATACAGGGTGACCCAGGGTTAAACCGCCAAACGTTCAGGATCAGTTTTTGAGCATGTGTCCTGACTTGCTTCATTTGAGTGATATAGGGTGTCAAAGTTTTGATAAAGAATCAGTTCTTTATTAATTACTCAAAAACCTTTGGGCTGATTTTGATAAAACTTGGTATGCTCATTTGAGGTAATAAGGGGCTCCTGTTAACTGTTTGCTTAGGATGAAATCATTATTTCCAGTAGAGTCCCAGAGGGTAATCTATCTAATATTAGGATAAATCATTGTACGCCATGTTTTCCGTGAAATGTTATTTTCTCGCAGCTTTATACAAAAGCGCTATTGATTTTTTTCAAAAAAACCAATATATACAAAAAGAATCGATGACAAGAAAATGTATTTTTGAAAATTTAATTCAAGAAATAAACATACGAATAAAACAGTGGCGTACAATGATTTATACTAATATTAGATAGATTACCCTCTCGGACGCTATTGGAAATACTGATATTATTCTAGGTGAATAGTAAACAGGAGCCCCTTATTACCTTAAATGAGCATGCCAAGTTTCATCAAAATCAGCAAAAAGGTTTTTGAGTAATTAATGAAAAACTGATTTTTTCTGAAATCTTTGACACCCTATATCTCTTAAATGGAGCAAGTTAGGAAACATGCTTATGGAAATAAAGAGTCTAATATTTGCCTAAAAAACTGATCCTGAACGTTTGGCGGTTTAACCCTGGGTCACCCTGTATATATTATCAATAATCACATCAACTTGAAACTTCTATTAAGTTTTGGACATTCATCATACAGGACGTGGAAAGTATTCCTGAATTGAGAAAACCTAATCACTAATCTGCTATTGAGGTCTATAAAAATAACAAGTTTCCATCGTTCAAGTTTCAACCCCTTGATTGGGTGAAAGTTTTGAAACGGAATATTCTCAGATATATTTATGAACAAAAACATGAATATATATAAATGAAAAAATACATTGAGAATTCGAATTCTCCATGTGATGGAAATATTGATTCTATTTCGGTTTATTCAACAGAAAACAACTACTTTCTTGGCTATATGCCACGACGAATATTGAATATCATCTATTGAACGAACACACACGATAAGAATTTGAAAACAAAATCTTCTGAAGTAGAGAATTTGCATTCTTCCTCATATGAAGATAAGCATGTAATATCATTTCGAATATTCAACAGAATAGCTCAATCAATTCATTTCATATTTCCAATTCAATTTTCATTTCAATACTGAACATATTGGTAAGTTATATTTTAATATCATAATACATCATATTATTCAATTCGATTTGAGAGATAATGACAATTTTCAATCTCAGAGGATTTTGATTTTTCATGCTCTCTTTTTGTGTGCTCAATAGAATGATGTAATTCAATATTCGTCGTGGCATATAGTCAGGAAAGTAGTTGTTTTCTGTTCAATGAACCGAAAAAGAATTGATATTTTCATCACATGGAGAATGCGAATTCTCAATGTATTTCTTTATTTGTATATCCGTTTTTTGAGTTCATAAATATGTCCAGAGCTCAGTGATAAGTTGATATTATTTCTATATACCTCTATTTTTCTTCTTCAAACCTCCTTCGACACAAATTGTCACTAACAAGGTGATGAATTTCCCTTTGAGGCTCTCTTATAGAAAAAATATTTGGATGCAGTGACATTTTGGGGCAAATCATCTGATTTGTCTTTACTACACGTATATCGAAATGATGTTCAGATTTTCATTCTATTGAACTGTAGAAATGAAACCATTGAATTGTTTATCTCCTTCCAAACAAATCGAAATGCCTGAATAAATAATTGTGGAATCGACTCTTCTGAATATATCTAATATTCCTGATCAGCAGCAACACAGAACATCTTCGGAAGTTTATGTTGGAAGTCATTGTTCAAAGTTTGCTATCAATTAAGATTTCAATATTTGGAATTGTTCACGATGAATAGCCAATTAATGATTGATTGACTCTGTTGAATATCAATCCTTTATATAACTCCATATCGTAATATTTCATGTTTATTTTGTGAATCATTTTGGCAGTGAGGAGGACTGAACATCAATGGATCGATAGAAATGGAGAAATGTCGAGTTTTTTGACAGTTCTAAAGAGAAAATTTGTTCGTAGCCGTTATCCATAGCATCGGCCGTCAATCCAAACGTCACATTCGAATTTGGCATTGCTGAACCACGACAATACCAATGACTCATCAGTGCCAAACACGGTCAGACATATTTTGAATTTTTTACATAGGAGTGAGTGATAATTTTCGTCGGTTACTCGACCAAAGAGATACATATAATAGGAGAGATGATGGAAAGCCTTAATTTCGAGTGAAGACGGAAAATGCCAAAATTCCATCGCCCCGCATGAGACTCGAACTCACAACCTCTGGGTTATATGTCCAACGCTCTACCAATTGAGCAACCGGGACATACGTCGATCAATTGGCAGGGAGGTCGAGTTCTCTTCACACACTAGGCGGCAGAATCCTTTCAGTTCCCGAAGTCACTCGAAATCATGCACTACTATATAAAGCATCGCTGGCAGGATGGTACTATGCAGTCTCCATTTTTCCCTGTTCGTCCGCTGGCATTGTCCCTTCTCGTATACGAAAATGTCCGCAAGCAAACTATACATAGTAGTGAGTGATAATTCGATATGTGCGCGAACAAACTATACATAGCAGTGAGTGAACATTTGTGTCGGTTTCTCGACCGAAAAGATATTTATAATAATGAAGATGATGGTGAACTTTGATTCCAAGTGACAACCAAAAATGAAGGAAATCCACCGCTCCGCGTGAGAGTCGAACTAACAACCTCTGGGTTACATACCCAACACTCTGCCAATTGAGCTACCGGGACATCCGTCGATCAATCGGCAGGAAGGTCGAGTTCTCATCACATACTAGGCGGCAGAATCCTTCAAATTCCCGAAGTCACTCAAAATCATGCACTATATGGAGTATCGCAGGATGGTACTATACAATCTCCATCTTCCCCGTTCGTCCTCCGGCATTGTCTTTCCTTGTATACGGAACTGTCTGCAAGCAATCTATACAATGGAGTTAGTGATAATCTTTGTCAGTTACTCGACCGAAAATATACATATAATAATAATGAAGATCATGGAAAGTTCTTATTTCGAGTGACGACGTTCTTTCAATCGAGTTAATGGAACATCTATCGATCAATCAAGAGAATGGTCAAGTTCTCATCACACACCAGGCGGTAGAATCCTTCCAATTCCCGAAGTCACTCGAAATCACGCACATGGAGTATCACTGGCAGGATGGTACTATACAGTCTCCATTATTTTTTGTTTGTCCTCTGGCATTGTTTTCCTTGTATACGGAGTAGAGTGGAGCGCTACTATAAGGCAAATTTTCATTTGTGCAACAGAGAGTTGTAATAGTGAAAAAAAATATGCTATGGTTGATTATAAACATCGCCTTGAAACCATTTTGCAAAAGGATTATATCTTCTACCCTCTACAAATCTCCTAGTTCCGCCCTTTGCCACTTTGTGATTTGCACTAGAATATACCACGTATGAGCGTTGAAGGAATCCCGTCAACTGAATTCAATCTCCTGGCAAGTGGTATCAGTCTGCTAACAGGTGCCTTTAGGTGAATAAAACAAGTCACACTCCTTGTTATCATCAGCAGTTTGGAGTTGAAATTGAGTGGTTCTGAACAAAAAAAACAGGAGATCGGTGGAGTATCATCTGTCTGGATATCCCCATGATTTCCGGAAAATAGTCAACAATTTCATGACAGGTATACCTCAGAATATTCAGACATTCATTGTCGAGATGAATTGATAACTTTTTCGTCAAAGTAAAAACTTTTCAAGCATATTTCAAAACTCTGATATAAGTTCTTGTAAATGAACAATTCTAGACAAATAGTTCCTTCTCACTACAAAAAGTACCGGCTCAAGAAATTATTTCTCGACCGATCAGAGTAAACAAGAAGAGAACATAAAAATGAGGCAATGTTGATAGAGAAAAAATAAAGAAATTTCAGAAAAACTGCACAGAAGAGACAAGTCAATGTCATGACAATCTACGAAAGATATTTGCAAGCAAAATGTTCACAAGTTCGACGATGTAAATGCAAATACTCCAACTGCTTCGAAAAAGGATCTATGTGTGAGAAAAATGATCCAGACTGCATCGAACTGAGAACATTCGCTCAGACTTGTGATCGATATGACTTGTCAGACAGATCCGCAGCTGTGATAGCATCAGATCTTCTGAAGGAAGCTGGACTCATCACAGAGGTAGATGAAGTTAATATTGTAGATAAAAGTGGAGTCAAGAGAGCGAGGAAAAAAAAAGGCACTGTTCGCAAGAGAACGTGTTGAGAAGTCAATAATACCTATCTTCTTTGACGGTAGGGAAGATGAAACTTTGGCTCAAGAAAAAGGTATAAAGCGAGGTAAAGCGTTAGAACCTTTGAAGCAACTGGTAGTAATTTGCTAGATGTAGTCATTTCAGAATTGCGAACCGATCGATACTTGAAGTTGATTGATACTGAAAATTTATTACAGAAGAAATGTTCAAGAACTAGCGTTGAGACACTTACTGAAGCTCAGAAGAGACCTGTGTCAAAACATTCGGTATTCCTGAAAAAACTTCGAGCAGGTGCAACCTATTGAAATAACAGCCCTACCTATTCTGAAAGATCTAAAGAAGAATACGATTTCAATAAAGGAACAAATATTGGTACACTTCGTCTTCTTCTTGTTCATACAAATGCGGTTGAGATGTGGCCTCATTTGTGCCTCTCTCGAATCAAGAGCTGCAATGCCAACCTTGAACACGGTTTTCAACCTAGAGGTTGTGTGTTCCACTCTGACGCTGGGCCGTGGAGTTGTTTGATTTTCCGTTGTCACTCGAAAATAGAGCGTTTTATCATTTTCATCATTATATTGCAGTTTTGTCAAAATATGTTGTATACATTCGAATATGTGAATCATATACCAACTCTGTTGGTCAGATCGAACTGCTGTTGATTTCAAAGCAATAATATATCCATATGTATTCGTTTAATATGATACACAAAAAAACAGTGATGTGTGAAATTTTGTAGCGGCCTCGAGATTACCTTGCCTTAGCAGCAAACGGCTACAGCGATAACTCCTCTTTTGGTTCGCTTGAAAAGTGTTTTGCAGCCTAGGAAACTAATAAATATTGTTGTTTTCACGTGAATTACAGTCACCAACAAATGAGGCTGTTGTGATTTTATTTTCTTATGTGCATGATGTCCTGACAAAATCATGATGATTCACTATGGAATTCCATCCAAAATTCCGAGGTTTGAATCATTTTGAAGAGAAAGTGCGGGGTAGCATTGAAGTATTTCTATTCAAAATAACCAGATTCTGAAATGTTTGTGCGAATAGGTTTTGACTTGCCAAAATTCACATGAAACTCGAACCACTCTGTATACATTCAATTGATCTATTGAATGCGTGGAGGATGAACTAAATATTTCATTACATAAGGCGTCTGGCAACTCGCTAGAAGTTTGGCATACTTCGGAGGCTCTAGAGAATATGATGTATTATTCCTTATAACGCCAAAATTTATGAATAGAGATAAGTTAGTTTCCACTTAGTTTGTGTTGGAATAGTATTGGCTCCATATTTATGAAGAGTACTGATAAGGTACAGGAAGAAATACTGAATGATGAGAGAATATAAACAAAAAGTCTTCAAGTCTCCATCCTCCACTCTGCGATAATTAACAAAGAATTAAAACTTTGTTGCTCATCCTTTGTGAACTAGTGAGCTCAGGAGAATTTTCAAAAAAAAAAATTATAAGAGAAGAATTTTTGTTAGGCTTTATTAAACAGGATGTTGCGTCTAAACGGCACATCGGACGGATACTGGGTGACACAGGGTATTGGGCCACCCCAGTAACTTTTACTTCTACTTTTTCATGAAATCATATATTAGGAATTTCCTGCAGAGAAGCTCACTTCATAGTATTGTTCGTTATGCTTCCAAACCTTCATACCTCTCAAATTACTAGGATAGGGTTACTTTTCTTCCAATTTCCGCCTCGGAACAATGAAGATTTCTGAATAACTGCAAATTTCGGAACGTTCAATAGCTTCAGTAGGTGAAATATCGTGGTTTGAGAGATATACCCGTCGTTTCCGAGTAGATATTCATATAGGTTCGTGAAAATGCACCTGAGCCTGTTTTCTTGAAACCATCCATGGAAATTATATGGAAATCCACATATGGGAGTTCGGAGTCAAGAACAATATTATGGGGTTATTTTTCCTGTTGAAAAATGCCTTATATGCCTCATGAGGAATCGATCTTCTTCCATCTCAATGAGAATGCACGGCATAAGCCAAATTGATGTGAGTCTCTGACGAAATGATCGAAATGATAGGTATGATACCAGTCCTAATTTGTTGGAAATGGCACAGCTGAATGAGATATAGAAATGGGCCGTTTGGAGTGAGACACGCTGTGTATGAGTTTCTATTAGGGTCCTGTTTGATGAAATTATATTCAAGATAACGGCATTTACAGGTATATATACTGGAAATGGACATTTACTTCTTTATTTCGGAAAGAAACCAAAATTTCCCGATATTGAGGTTAATTCATCACTATGGCAATGAGAAATGTTAGATCATTATTTATCATAACGAAATACACACACTGGCACAATTAGGGGAACGGGCAAAATTTTCACCAAGTTTGACATCATTTTTCTCTCGAATCCATCGCTCGATTTGATTTTTTTTTCCACGAATTGTAGCTTCTCTCTTCACGAATACAACTGAGGAATAACTACCTTCAAACGAATCGTCTCTATATCATATACAGGGGTGTAAAGAAAGTACGGATTTTTCGGTATTTTTTGGCATCCTGTGTAGCAGAGATTCATCAAGTCAAGTAGCTTGATATTTCAACAAATTACTTGACGTGACTTGAAAATCAAGCTCGTGGCAAATTACGTACTTGACTTGAGTTGAATTTGAGATATTTATTACTTGACTTGAAATCAATCTACTTGAAAATACTTGATCTTGATACGCACGAGTCGCACGGCGTATATTTCTGCAAGCTCGCTCACGCTTAGACAAAATACGGGGGTTCCCCGAGATCCGAGCTGACTGAATCGATCGCGCAGTCAGTCTTACGATGCCATTGACCATTTTCATTTCATCAGTTATATACAGGGTGACTCACGGTCGTTGGTAGGTTAGACGTTCACGTTTATGATAGGAACGCAACGCAGGATTTTTCTGAAAATTTCGCATCTCACATTTCATCGCCGGTACTATCGATCTAATATATTCTATCTAAAATCACGACGTTGCCGCTTCTATAGAAAAGTAGGAACCACTTTGTTATTTCGAATTGAACACCCTGTATTTTATTGCATTTTCAGATTGTCCTTGAAGAGTTGATTTCATCGATACATCACACTCGGGGTATAGCGGAAAAGATTATGGAGATATAGAGTGCGAAAAATCGAGATTTTTCAACTTCAGGAATTTTTTGTGTACGCGAAATTTTCAGAAAAATCCCGCGTTGCGTTCTCCATAAACGTCTAACCTATAACATCGACATTAAAAAACTTTCGCTTGACTTGAACTTGACTTGATTTCAAGTCAAGTCAAGTCAAGTAGCTTGAATATCAAGTCAAGCCGTAAATCTCTGCTGTGTAGTGAACCATTGATAATTGAAACGGTTGTCAACATCAAATTGTAGCCCAATCTATTCCGAATATTGTCGTTTTCTATTCATTCTGATATCTCAATTATTCAAGAAAATACAGAGTTTCAAAGAAAAGGTGGATATTGGTATTAATTTTACCCCCTCGAAACTCGAACTGGGGATAAGAATTTGTCGTTTTTCAACTTCTTTCTGTGAGGATTTTTACTTCAAGATGAAAATTGTTCACAGTTTTACCTATCGGTTTACTGTTTGAAGAAACATAATATACGAATACTGCATGAATATGCAGGGGTGATAAAAGTTGCTTCAATGTTCTTTTGGTGAAATGCGATTTTTGTTGGTCAACGTGGGTAATTTGGTTTATGTCATTAATTATTGTGAAAGTCAAGCGATTCACAATTCCAAATTCATAAGTTTGATCAATAAAAATTCAACATGAGAGATTTGACTCCTCCTGATGTGGCGAGGGCTGTAGCATTGTTGCTGACATGCTGGAAAAATCAAAATCTACGTTTTATCGGAATGTGAGACGTTGGAGACAAACAGGAGAGTACGTGAAGAGACGAGGCCAAGGAAGAAAACGATCAATCACGGCTAGAGATGACCGAGTTTTAGTCTCCCAAACACTACGAAACAGACGTACAACCGTACCCCAATTGAGAAACGAACTAGAAAAAGTACGTGGAAGACGGATAAGTCATCGAACTATCAGCAGAAGGCTTAAAGAAGGTGGTCTGAGGGCCTATAGAACGAAGAAAGCTCCACAACTCCAGCGACGTCATCGGGTGGCAAGACTCAGCTTCGCTAGGCAGCATATAAATTGGGAAAATGATCAGTGGGCCAACGTTCTTTTTACAGATGAAAACAGCTTCTGCATCAATTCAATAGTTGGCAGGGACAGATTATATTGCCGCCGAGGTAAATGAAATGAACAATTCATTTTCACTGCTACTGTCTCCTATGACGGAGGTTCAGTCATGGTTTGGGGTAGAATATGTTTAGGGGAAAGAACAGACTTGGAAGTGGTTAATGGCGCTTTAAATGCAGATGGCTATATACGAGATGTTCTTCAACAGCATGTCATACCATTCGCCCCCCATATCGGAGAAAACTTCTTGTTAATGCACGATAATGCCCGCCCTCACGTGGCTCGTTCGGTCTTCAACTTTTTAAATACAGTCGGTATAAGAGCAATCGATTGGTCTGCTTGTTCGCCAGACCTTAATCCAATCGAACATGTATGAGACATGTTGGGTGGACGATTGAAGTTCAGAATTCCCGCTGTACAAAATCCCGAGCAAGTAGCAGCAGCTCTGGTTGAGATTTGGGATAATCTACCTCAAGAAATGATCGATAATTTCATCGAAAGCATGAGCAGACGGATGACTGCTGTAATAAGAGCACGTGGAGGTCACACACGTCATTGAAATCATTGTTGGTATTCTGAATCCGTATTGTTCGTTAAGTTGATGTTATTGTTATTGAATGAAGGCTTTGAACAATCATTTCTTCCTGATCATATCTGTATATTTCTAAGAAATCTCGTCACAATAGACTAATAAGTGGAAATGAGAGCAATATTCTACTCGAAAGGGAAATTATCTCAGAAACAACTTAAGAAACGACACATTCTCAGATCCAATTCGAGTTTCGAGGTGGTAAAATTAATACCAATATCAAATTTTCCTTTGAAACTCTGTATTCTCTCGAATAATTGAGATATCAAGATGATTACAAAAATAAAATATTCGGAATAGATTGGGCTACATTTGAAATCGCTTCAATTATCAGTGGTTCACTCCACAGAATGTCTTAAAAAATACCGAAAAATCAGTACATTCTTTGCATCCCTGTATATGATATTAAGACGAATCGTTTGAGGGTGGTTATTTCTCAGATGTATTCGTGAAGAATAAATCTACAATTCATGAAAAGAGAAATCAAATCGAGCGATCGGTTCGAGAGAAAATTGATATCAAACTTAGTGTAAATTTTGCCCGTTCCCCTAATTGTGCCAGTGTGTGTATAAAAAATGGAAGTAACTCAAATGAAGATTGAAATCATTGAGTTCGAATTTGTGGAGCATCAAAATTCGTGAACAGAAGTTGTCGACTATCCAACAAAAAATATCCCCACTCGCATAATTTGGAGATTACGATCACGATATCACTGAACTTTGTATTATGAAAACCCAAACACTCAAACAGAATAGTGATGAAAGCAGGAAATACTATTTCAATAACGTCAACAACCTTTATCTCTTGCTTTATCTCGAGATCGAAGTACCAACATCTGAATCGAAGGCGAGAGATAATTTTCAACAGTAATTACACCAGAGGTTGTAATTTTTTGGTAATTCCAACTATATGCACGAATTTTTGTTCCTACAGAAATCTCAAGAGTGTGATTCAGCCTGATTATTTTTCCAACTATTTCGAAAAATGCTAAGCGGCAACGATTATTATACTGCCACATGCTTCGGTTTAGCCTCATTCTTATTCAAACAGACTCGTTCGTCGTAAAAAAAGAGCCTACCAACAACGCAGTCTTTGTGATTCTTTATATAATCTGTTACTAACGAATCATCAGTATGATATCAGATTATGTCACAAAATGATCGAGAAAAAATGTTCAGTTCCTGAATGAAGCAACAGTGAGATTTTCGGGAAATCGGTGACAATATTCTACAATAAAAAATTATTTATGAAATACTAGAATCAGACTGTAATTCCTAATTAACTGTAGCAGTATGTAGTTTGAATACAATTCACATTCATAACATTGTTAGGTTAAATAAAATACATTCAACTTTCTTTAGTGAGCAGTAGCTCATACTCTAAATCCAGCTAAAGTTTGTAGAAATATATTATTTTACAAAAAACTAATCAACCCATATAGAATGCATTCGAGGTAATCTGAAGTTAAATGTGAATATCATGTCACTCATAGTCGTCAAAAAATTTCCAGTGTAATAATTTCATGCTCGTTGTCTCGAGAAGCACGAACAAATTACTGGAAATTTGTTCAGTTGCTATGGTAAAGATACAGAATACTGTTATTTTTCGATTATCGCATTGCTCTCATGGAGTCATTTCATATAGAAGGGAAATAATCTTCCTAGTTTTGCGAGGACTATCGCCTGTCAATTTTTCCTAATTAAAACTTCGAATACCCTGATTAGTCAATGGTTTCAACGTTGTTTGTAAAGATAATCCGATAAATTGAAAATAACTGAAAATGGTGAACAAACTTTGAAATTAGGGTGAAGGAACATAGGAGTTGTTGAATATTTGGTGAAGGAACGTACGTGTGGTATTTTTGGTGGACGGGTCTTCAACAATTTGACAGACCTCACAATCTTATCAGATCTTTTGCTAGACATATCTAGACACGATTCATCAATTTCTTGTTTCAATATCTTTCTACAATGCGCCTGACGCAGAATCTTGAAGGGAACTAATTTCGAAAGGAACAGAGTTACGCGTAGAGTCTATAAAACTGTGATATTGATTCTCAAAACATTAGGGAATTTGTGTTACGCGAGAATTTTTAGTTGCCGTGGCGACTTGTCAAAATTATTGTTCTTCTCCAAACTTTTTTCAATACAAACTGTCACTGACAAGCTTGTGAATTTTCCTTCCAGGCTCTTTGATAGGAAAATTCTCTAAACGCAGTAACATTTTGGGGCTAATCATCTGATTTGTCTTGAGGCTCACCAATTTTCATGTGAATTATAACATCTTCCTGAATTATTTGTTTCTCCAAATACTAACGAAGAATGAATAGGATATGAAAAACAAGAAATATATAACTTCGGATATAGAAACAAGAGAGAATTAGAAATCAATACAAACATTTTAACCACATGAAATCAACGTAACAATATCACCGACTAGGATCAGAGTTCAAAGAAATCAAATGTTTTTGAGTTGAAACAAGAACTGAACCATAACGAAATAACTGTAAGTACTACGAGGATTACCATTTTACTTTTACTTCATTTTTTGATTTTTCAATCAATCTTTCATAATTCAAGCAGTTCATCAAATCACTTCCGATGCAAAGCACTCAAAGCTTGTAATCTTTTCTTCGGCTTTAGGTGCAGTCCTATATTCGATGTTAATTATTGTCGAATTTGAAAATTAACGCTCCGCTTCACAACTGGTCACTGCTGAAGTTTGAAACAAATGGACGGGAAATTTTTCAGATCGAGAAACACGTCCTCAATTTCTTCACTATACAGGGTCCCGCCGATTTACTTAGGACAGTAATGATTCTTCCTAAACGTTGAACGTTCTGCAATTTGAAAAAAAATCAGCCGTTCATGAAATATCTGAAACAAGAATTGACAATCATTGATTTTGATTTCATCCAGTTGATATTGAAGAGAAAGAAAACTAATTTTTATCAGTTTGCAAAACGGCTTATTGAGGAAGTTTGATGAATTTCTATCTGTTATATACCGTTTGCGAAATACCAATACTTTCCCTATTTAATCGGCGGGACCCTGTATATGATTTTCAGCATTTTCATGCAATGTTGCCGCTGCCATCATACATAGAAGATGAGTATTGCCTAATGAAAAGATTTATTTTTGTCAATATTTTGATTATACAAAACATTTATGGTGAAATAGTGATACAATGACAGGGCCCCGCGTGGCCCCTACAAGGATCAGTCCCTAAGCTAGAGCAAAGTGAACGTATAAACCAGTAAATCCGTTCCTGAGCTTAAATAGGTAGGATCGGAAATGTATATTATGTAGGTAATGTGTTCTTGAGAGAAGCTCGAGGATCCAAATCATTCATATCATAGAAGAAAACGATGCTACTCCTTTCAGCTGATGATTTAGGGTGTAGGTATGTGTATAAACCCAAACTGCAGGAGAAAAATTGCGTTCCATTGTGAAAAATGATTTTCAGAATGTTTTTCATGAATTTTATAGAAAAAATCAATGTTGATGAGGATCCCGTCCATCTCAGTGGACAAAATTTCTCAAACATTCCGAGTTGAAATGAGTTCATCAACAATTCGAATACTTTCAGAAATAAGCCGACCTTCTACTTCCAATATGGAATTGAATGATTGTTCTCGCACGTTCTTCTTCATTCATGCTCTCCTCTTCATCTTCTGAATTCCCCACGAATTCCGAATCCATTGACGATTGAATTATCAGTGTCAAATACTTGTGATAAAAATTTTATGTTCATCTGAATGTTCTTAGGTGAAATTCCACTTCAGAAAGAAAGTGTCATACCAATTCTTCAAATTATGTAAGTAATCATGTTCGCTTAATATACCTGCTATACAACAACCTATTGAAATAAACAGAGTTTTGGGAAGTTGGGTTCTGACATCGATATTGTCGCAACTCACATAGGCCTTCACTACATGTCGCAACTCAGACGTTGATTTCACCTGATGAGTCAACTCAATAGTACACGCTTGTTTAATTTGCAGGAAGATTTTTAGTATTCCATCACCCAACCATATTCAATTTGAAAATGAGGAAATCGTTTTTCGAAAGTACAACACATGATTTTATCAAATCAAGAAAACATCGAAATGTGCCAAAAAGCGAAACAGCAGAAAGCATACATGAAACGGGTGAACAACAGGAAAAAGAGAATAGTTTTTGGTACTTTCATTATGTATAGGCCAACAAATCCCGAGTCGAGGAGATGTCACGCCACCAAAGTGGCAAAAAGCCACTTTGGAAGTGAGCAATCGATGAATGAATGTAATGTAATCATTGTAAATTGTTTGATAATGAAACAATAATGAATCAATAGAGAAATGATTTTATAATGACTGCTCTATTCATGTTGAAAATCAATGCTTGACTTGCAATATCACGCGATAGGAATGGCCGCTGCCAGGTGTTATCGCTTTTCCAGGTAGTTTCGCACGGTAAGCGTTTTTCAGTTAAACAGTAACTCAGCTGACTGGACTGTAATGGATTTCTCAACTCCATACGGTAATTCATGAACAAAGATCTCAAATGTACGAGAATTGAGTGTTGCCATTCCATGGGCATTTGCCCAATACTTGACAACGTTGACGTTGATCTATGCGCATTTATCGGAATAAATTACAAATGTCCATTCTAATGAACGCAATAGGTATCCCAAGAAACTATCATCCACTTTAGAAGAATCGTTCAACGAATAGCGAATTTTGAACTCTCGTATTACATGTTAGTTCGTATTCGAAGTACAATAATTCTGGTATGGAGCTCTCGCTACGATGCATTCCTCCTATTTGTGGTCTCCATAATAAACTCGACCACAATATAGCTGTGGAATTTCAGAGGGTGCGTTCACAACAGACATTCCGGGAGAATTTCACAGTCATGTTGGCTGATAACTTGTGTAATTTCGACATGTTTTTACTTGTTTCGCGCTTGTTAGCTGGCATTTCAGGAAGTACGAAGCGATAACAGACTCTCATGAGTAAACATCTTGAAGCGTGTGAACAGAGGATTCATATATATCGAATACTGGGACATTTGGCACGATAATACACTACACTGTTTTACCCTTGGTTTCACCACTAACCAAACCGATTTTTTATACGCCTCGACACGTGTTCCGCTGACTTTGTTTGCATCTTCAGAGGAAGATGAAAAGGAGATATATGATTCATCTTTGAAAGTAGAGGGATAATCCAGTTAAACCGTATCGCAGACGATTGGCATAGATGTAGAAGATCGAGTAATAAAAACTGCGAAACTTTCGTCTTTGCTCTTGTTTCATCAAAATTTCATCATGAACGGCTGGTTTGACTGAAAAACACATAGTGTCATTTCTTGGAGAATGGTGAATTATCCAGTATTTGGAATGAAATTCACCTTCCTGAGCAATGAACTCTTCGGATTATGTCAGAAAAACTGCAGAATTACAAAGATTACTTGGTTAATAGTAATTATTTGCGATTGTGCACTGTGGACAATTAGTTATTCAGCAAAATTGATTGAATTCACCTTTGAAGGTGAGAAATGATGCTGATCTGAGTAATGCTCATGATAGGGAGATTCTGAGACAGACTGCTGTTTGGAGAAATCCCATGTAAAACAACAGTTGTTGGTACAAGAGTGCAATTACATGAAATCAAATAAAATTGCAATTACATGAAATCACTGACATACAAGATTTTACATTTAGGAGAATATTGAATATTACATAAACTTCCTGATATTTCAAATCCTGCACCTCTCCAAAAGAACTGGAGCTGGCCCTAAAGTTCTTCTGCAGGACCACTACACTTTCCTCCTCAGTTGATTGATACTCGTTAACGTTGTAGTGGGGAGCGACAGAATCGTCCTTTGCAAAATCCATTTCGCATAAAGCTTCGATTTCGGAGGAAATTAGGCCTGGTTCTTCTTTGGTGCATTATCATAGGACTCATCAGAACACATTGAAAATATCACTGAACATGTCAATCTGGTTCATCTACATCCATACGGCTTTTTATATCCAGGTCTTTTCTGATCTCCTGAGGTCAAAGTTTCATTGTGATTTTATCATATTCCAAGGTATCAGGTGTATCTATTTGTTGAAAGTGTACCCTACATTCAATCAGGTCTATCTCAGAAGATATCCATTATCCATGACAAAGGCTCTACTTTAATCATGAATTGGAGCAGCATTCATTATCTTCTAAGTTGGTTCTCATCAACTGTGCTGAAAATTGAATATTTTATGGAATTCTAGAAATTTGCTCTACATTCGAATAGCTGTAACTCGGAAAGTTTCATTCATTCATTCATTCTCATTCTGTTTTTTCATTGAGGACTGAATGCATCTTTCAGTACGAACAGAATTTTGGAAAAACTAGACCACAGTCGAGATTTTGTGATTGAAGATTTTCACGATATGACGTTTGTTTGCTTGTTTCACAAGTGTAATTTTAACCACAAACACAAAGTATTACTGTATATATAGGTATGGAGAATATTTCTTGGATAATTGTTATTAATTTTTTTGCCAGTTTGGTAGTAGCTTCGCTCACATCTAGCCTTCACCTTCCACCTAGAGAGCCAGGCGGATACGAATGTTGAAATTTCGATAATTCCTTGAGACAACAAACTCATCAATTGATACGATGAATGCAATAAATCTCACTATAATTTCCATCATAATATACAGTCTGTCCAAGATAAGTGTGAACAGCATGGGGATCTCGGAACCGGTTGGAGGTACGAAGTCGTTTAAATGGGGAAAAAGTTGCGCATTCAGAGGCTCATTTCAAGAGCTTCCGGCAATTTCTAAAATTATTTATAGTTTTTGAGTTATATCGAAAAAAGTGAATTTTTGGAATATATATTTTATTTTTTTTTTCGTTATTATTAGAGATACAGGAAAACTGGAGATACTTTTTTATAGCAACCGACTTTTTAATCGACGTTTCGTATTCGTAAAACCATCCTCAACTTTTGTTTTTTGAGTACGGTCCTGATAATTTTTTCACAGATTCTGAGAGGTTTTTTATTCTGAATTCAACCATGTATTATACAAGGTGATTCAAATGTGTTTCGACCTATTTCTATCCATCATCAATGTTTTTTCGATCTTCCAAAGGAAAAGTGCCATCAGTTTCACTTATTTCTGATCATTTAGTGTCAAACATTGATGGATTAGTTATTCAATACTGTAAAGTGAATAAAAATATTTCACCACATCATTCGATGCAGCGCTTGAAATTGTTGATGAATCCTTACACGAATTACTTTAACAACATAACTTTGACAATACCAACAGAAACATCCATAACAAATGTTCAAAATGATAACCATTATTTTCTGAACAAAGATATCCTCTTTTCACAGTAGCTTCTAAGACATTACTAAGCATTTCTGGGGATATTCTATTGAATACTTCGATGACAGTGTCCCTTATTTCTTCTTCATCATCAAAGTTATTTGCGTATACGAAAATTTTGATATATCTTCTAAGAAAAAATCCTGCTGTGTCAAAAAAGGCGACCGCGCCGGCCAAGGGACTGTAGAATGAGTACCAATCCATTTTTCTGGATAAAAACGCACGGACTTCTCTGGAATTATGTACCGGAGCGCCATCTTGTTGAAACCAACAGTTCTGAACTTCCGCAATCGGTAAATCATCCAGAGCTTCCTCAAGATGATTCTGAAGCAAATTTCTATAACGTTCGGAAGTCTGTGCTTCATGGTAAATTAAAGGACCAATAATTCGTGTACCAAATATTACAACCCACATATTAAATTCGAAACGGTGTTGGTGTCTCGCTGTAATGTATAAATGTTCATTTCCTCGTGAATAACGATGTGTATTTTTTCTATCGAAGATACCATGATGAGTGACCATGCTTTCATCAGTCCAGATGATTGTTCGAGGGAAATCTGCAAAATTTCAACATCTCCTGGTATACCACTCACAGAATGTCTTGCGCCTTTCGTCATCGCCTGGTATTAGCGCTTGACATAATATTCTGAATTTGTATGGATGCAATTTTCATTCCCGCAGAATGAAATGGGTTGTTGATTGAAACCAGTTGATGAGCTATCAGTGTGATGACTAATTTTTCTTCAAAATAAGTGGAACTGATGGCCATTTTTCCTTTGGAATTCCGAAAGAACATTGATGATGGCTTAAAATAGGTCGAAACACACATAAACCACCTTGTATATTACATGGTTGAATTCAAAATGAGAGAAACCTTTCAGAATAAGTGAAAAAATTGTCAGAACCGTATTCAAGAAACAAAAGTTGATGATGGTTCTACAAATACGAAACGTCGCATAAAAAATCACCACGTTAAACGTCATCAAAAGTAACTATGTAAAAATATTTTCAGTTTCTTCGTATCTCTAATAATAACGGAGAAAAAAAAATAGATATTCCAAAAATTCACTTTTTTCGATACAACTCGAAAACTAGGGATAATTTGGAAAATTTTCGAAGGCTCTTGATATGAGCCTCCGAATGGGCAACTATTTCCCCATTTAACCGACTTCGTATCTCCTACCGTTTTCGAGATCCCCATGCTGTTCAACCTTATCTTGGACAGACTGTATATACGTCCGAGTTATCAGAAGTTCTCTATACTCAAATGCTTTTTGTAGGTATAACATTCAAAAGAGGAGAATGTGAAACTTCTCAGATAATTATTCCACAAGTCAAAATGTGACGTATTCGTTGTCTCAACCAATATCAATGCTCAAATCTAGCCAATCATCTGGTATTATACAAATAATTTGGTAGCTGCAAATTACATGAATAATATTTTCACGCTTAGATATTTGTTCGAAAAGGAGCTCATAGACTGCGTTGTTCGGCTGTTTTGTTCGACGAACAAGTTTGTTCGAACAAAATCGACACAACACCGGAGTGTATGGCTGCAAAATGTTCGTTTCTGCTTGGCATTTCGCGAAATAGTTAGTAATTACATCCGTGGTGGTAATTTAAATATGATGATAAATTCCACTCGTGGACTCCGTCCACTTATGAGATTTCTGTAGCAACAAAGATTCGTGCATCTTCAGTTGAAATCATCAGAAAATTACCACCACTTGTGTAATTACTGTTGAAAAATCACACGGGTCCGGGTCTGTGATATCGATTTCTTGGGCGAACTAGGATTCTCATTCGATTTTGATTGATTATCTCATTTATATGATAACTGATGATGATGGCCTTTATGATTATCACTCTCCTTATGGATACGGATATGAGGAAGTTGTTGCCTGTTTTCACCAGATTTGACTCTATGCATGGTATGGTGAATAATGCAGCAATTGATCAATGGATTAGGTCAAGTAGAAATAACGTGAATAAGTGTTGTCAGTTCTTTCATAACTCCACATAACGATACCTACTGATTGATTATATCAAAATCGAATCGAAAGATATCAATTCTCATGGCAATGGGCAATGGCATAATATAACTGAGTTTATATCTTCAGATCCAATGCAGGCTGTTTCTGTTGTATCAATAGACAATTGATATCGAAGTAGGAATTATATACATATAAAGGAATGAAATAGTTTGCTTCACAAACAAAATACATCAACTATTATTGGCCTGGAGAAATTGAAATGAGCCAATTTGTTGATTCGATCATAATATGCTGGTAATGTCAAAACACTATACATGGAATATATGCACGCATATTATGTACCCAATATACTTCAAGTTGATAGGTTAATCACGGTCATAAAATGATTCTATTGTAAATTAATTCAGGTTTATAACGGCTGTTTCGGTCGAGGCTTCCAAAACTGAGGTATTTTATTACTTTAATGAGTTTATATAACGTATTCCAGGTCAGTGTTATAATGTAGTCTATAGGCTGTTTAACTATAATAATGCATGATGAGAATAGTCGCTGTAATGGCAAACCACGTAACTGCTAAAACCTAATTCTCTAGAGACACCAAATTTTTTTAAGTTTGGGTTTACTGCGGTTGACTGATCAGAATCAATAAGAAATTTTTACAAACCACCTGATTATCATTATTTTCACGTTCGTACATTCATTATTGAAAAAATTTATTGAGAGTTATTGTTTTTGTTTGTCAGCGTGATATATTATGTACTTGGTTTTGACATCTGCTTCTGTGCGAAAACAACAACACACGGTAAATATAATTCGCATAAATACGTACTTTCATTTTTCGAGTATTCCCGTATTCCCGATAAACAAATACTTAATATACAGGGTAACTCACGGTCGATGGTACGTTGGACGTTTATGGAGAACGGGACATAGGATCAATCTGAAATTTCAGTTACTCACGTAGTTGCTCTTGGTCTATCGATCTGAAATATTTTCAGCTCTGCAGCGTTGCCGCTTCTATCGAAAAGTAGCAACAACTTTGTTATTTTAAATGGAACACCCTGTATTTTATTGCATTTTCAGATTCTCTCTCAAGAGCTGATTTTATCGATGTAACACACTCGGGGTCTAGCGAATATGATTACAGAGATATAGGGTGTGAAAAATCGACATTTTTCAACTTTAGGAATTTTTTTGTCGAAACTTTTCATCATTGGTCAAAACGGCTCACATGTCCCTATCTCAACTTTTGATCAACTATCTACTGACATTTGATTGAAACAAATACAGGGTCGTGCAGAATTCAAAATCTTGATCACCCGGTATATGTCCCAATTGAATATCAGTAATCAAAAGTTGAGATAGGGACATGTGATACGTATTGACCAATAATGAATAGTTTCAACAAAACAAATTCCTAAAGTTGAAAAATTACGATTTTTCACACCCTATATCTCTGTAATCATTTCCGCTAGACCCCAAGTGTGTTACATCTATGGAATGAGCTTTTCAGAGAGAATCTGAGAATGCAATGAAATACAGGGTGCTTCAATTGAAATAACAAAATTGTTGCTACTTTTCGATAGGAGCGGCAACGCTGCAGAGCTGAAAATATTTTAGATCGATAGACCAAGAGCAACTACGTTAGTAACCAAAAATTTCAGAATAATCCTTTGTCCCGTTCTCCATAAACGTCTAACGTACCATCGACCGTGAGTTATCATGTATAAGTTTCCACAACCTGCGTTCAAAAACCAATTGAGGTTGGGAATGAACTATTTAATATTTTTGTTTTATTGGAAGCAACTCACCGATTAGCAGAATGAATCAATCTTGGTGAAAAGTAATTGAACACAACCACAATACACAATATCAGAGGCGTTGGAGAATCATGCTAAATTTCCAAAGTTTCAGACCAAATTTACTCGCAAATTTACAGGCATCATGACACATTCATTTGAGATAACATTTTCATTTTCACAATGTTTTGTGTAAATGAAAACGGTGCGTTAAATTTTCGACTTCCAATGGTGAATTCATAAACCACACGAAGTCCTAACTCCAGAATATCCTGTGATAAAATAGTATATTATTCAACGAGCGCATAATGATGGCTATTACCCACGAAGATGAAAGTTGCAGTACGAGCCGAAGGCGAGTGCTGTCATCATTTGAGTGAGTAATAGTCATTATGTGCGAGTAGAATACTATACTTTATCTACAACTATTCAAATATCAAAGCAACTCTGAGAGATCAGAAATATATCTTTGGAAATAATGAAGGTTATTTTATTGCAAAATCTCTAAATCTGATTTGAAAAAATACTCATTCATTTAATCGAGAACTTATTGACAGAAATTTCAATCAACAAACAGCTTATAACTTATTTCAATAATTCTGATTGTGAAAATATGATAAACAATGTTGGATCTAACTTTTATTAACAGGAAAAAGTCGTGCAATCACATATCAGTCAATCTTACCAGGTATTATATGCCATTTCACTTTTCAGTTGTAAAATGAATCATACTATTGCAGATTATTCATTAACTTGCTTCCTCTGTAGCGTTCCCCCACCGCGATGATTAATTGTAGTACCCTGTCTCTAGACGCTAGTTATCAACAATAAAGTTACATGGTTCATGAGTGTGAGCTAAGATGTGTGAGCCAATCTGCAACTGTCAAGTGTCAAGTCCTATTTTATGGTTATGGTTACTCATGATGGTAGTCACTGTCGAGAATGAAAAACAGTGAATTCTCATTTTTCCGTGCATTTGTAGAATTGAGGTGATTAAAACTATGATAACCATGTAAGGTGCGTCTTTTGAATTTGCGTGTATTTCACAAACGTTTTGGTAGAACTAGTAGAACGAATTCCTACCTAGTTGAATCTGACAAGACAATGGGATGTCAGATTATTACGCCATCCTACTGTCATTATCACTCTTATTACTTGATTCATCACAATAATGTCTGTCATTAAATGTTGAAAATCGAGTAAGCAATGTATGAATGACTCCATAGTTGTAGATAAAATTATTTACTCACCTTTGGTACATCAGATAAAACGAGTGTTCGGAATTCCAAATGAACCGAGAAAAAACCTCACACATTGCAGCAAAGTCAGTCGATGATGGAAGCATAATACACTCACTCAACTAATATAATATCAATACCTGCTCAATATACTACTCATGCTTTCATGAAATATCATTTATAATAATTCATTATGTTTCTGTTTGGAATTTTAACAAATAAATCATGAATATTCTAAAAACTTGGAACGTGACACAAGTGACAGGTATGTCGAGTCAAGATCAAAATGTTTCCGGTGTGTTATTTCAGAGATACGACTCTAATTAATGATTTCTCGAATGGAAAACCCTTTATTAGCTGATTGAGTTCCTTATTCTTGTCCCTTTGGAATGATATATCCATACTAATATTATGAATGTGGAAGCAGGTTGCACTAGATATATGGAAGGCTTTCGACCGTGTTTGGCACCAAGGACTGCCTCAAAAACTAACATCATACGGCCTACTGCCTCAGCTATGACATTTCTCGTCGATTTTCCTTTTAGGCAAATCGTTCCATGAGGTGGTGAACGGAGTGTCTTCTGATACCATTGCCATCAACTCTGGCGTTCCACATTGTTCCTACTTATTCATATCAACAATCTATTGGGAGCACCCACTTGCCCTATCTACATTTTCGCAGACGATAGTACTCTCCACATATTGCGTTCTCTTCTAGAATTCCCATCTCTTGTAACTGAGAAGTTGCGACAAAGGCAAGCCAACGCTATTAATGATGATCTTGCGAAAATTACCTTCTGTATAGTCTATGGTTAAATTCAACGCTACCAAAAAGCAAGCCTGTATTTTCTCTAAAAAGCAATGCTCATTATTTGTGAATCATGTTCGATCCATCGCAATAGCTACTGCACAAAAACTCGGTTTATCGTTCCATGTAAAAATCTACTTTACACCACAACAGCTTCTCCTGATCTACAGAGCACAGATACGGCCAGTTTTAGGATGATCTTCTTATGTATGGCGTCCAGCACTCAAACATACGCTGATGCTCTCAGATTCTATCCAGAGAAGAGCCAGTCGCCTAGTGGGTGATGCCACACTCACTAGCTCTTTGACCTCATTATAACCACGTGAAAAAGTTGGCGATCTTTCACTTTTCTATAGATACTTCCCGGGAAATGTTCCTCGAAAATCTCTTCTATAATATATCACTAGCAATACCAGTCAGACGAACTCATAAGGCCCAGTCTGTAGATCCCTTCATCGTTAACTTCGGAAAATAGCGAACAACACTCCAACAAAACTCGTACGTCTATTGAACGGTGAAGCTCTGGACTTCTTCAAGAGTTCAAATTCTTCTCTGGCGAAGTAGATATGCTGTGAATATTGGCTATGATTTTGCAATGAACCCTCTGATGCTTGTCTTATTCCAGGTGAGTAAGTCCAACATTCTCAGGATTCGGTTTGCATCCATGATTTGATGCATCGTTTTGGATACCTGACCCAGGAAACAGTATCCTAGAACAGGCCGTATTTGCGCTTTGTAGATCATAAGAAGCTGTTGAGGTGTAAAGTAGCTTTTCGCACAGAACAAGAATCCGAGTTTTTGTGAAGCAGCAGAGTAAAGCTGTGATTTTGGGTGTCATCGGCCAATAGATGGGTTCTACAATGCTGAAGGCTATTCATCAAATTGGCCGTATATATAGCGAATAACAAAGATCCTAAAATGGATTATTGAGGAACACCAGAGATAAGATCAAGATATTGGGATTCAACTCCATCTGAATTTACCTTTTGTTCTCGATTTTTCAAAAAGGATTTCATGAGAGTAACAGCATATTCGGAGAGACCTATATAATGCAAAATATTCAATAGTAAATTGAAATTAATCGTTTCTAATGCTCGACTGAAATCTAAAAGTATCAAAACTGTTCAATTACTTCGATCCGTTGCTCTGAGAATGTCATCCACAACGTGAAGAAGGGCAGTTGTGCAACTATAACCCCTGCGAAATCCAGATTGTATTGTTGACAATAAAGAAAAGTTCTTAAGATGCTCTTGCAGCTGAATTTTTATGGCTTTCTCTGGAATTTTTGGAAGGGTAGGTAAGTCACTGATAGGGCGAAGATCTTTATATCCAGTGGGGTTCGATTTCTTTGGCAGGACTTTCACAACTGCACTTCTCCTCATTGTAGGAGAAACATCATTTGCTAAACAGGAATTCACAATATGGGTAATATGCATGAGGTAATGCATTAGAACAGTGCATCTAGTGAGGTACCAAGGAATCAAAGTCATAAAAATATCGAATATGGGTGAATCAGCAATTTCCTAATTGGGGAAACTTTGCGATTTGTGTTTCTTAGAAAAACATTCCGTGAATGAATTATGGAGCGTTAAATTGATGTATTGAGATGAAACTCCGCTTTGTTTTACCTAATGTTGAACACTTTCATCTATATGAAATTTTGAAAATCCTTTCGTCTCTTTATATATCCGGACTGATGCTTAATACTGTTGATTTGTAGATATCTTGGAACCTATATATACAGTGAGTACCGAAAGTACGTCGCCCTCTTCTTACTTTCTTTATTTTACATATCACACGATGATGTAACATGAATGAGTTGTAGGATTTCGAAGTCGATTTTTTCAAATGGGACTACCTGTACATCATTGCGCTATTAAATTCTACGTTGACTTCTCAACATGTTCGATCGATTGTTTTTATCGCGAAAGGAAATAGTTTTCTAATCTTGAGAAATAATTGTAAATCATTATCTTCACTATTTTCGCACCATTTATTTATAATTCTGAAATTGTTATGTTTTTCTTCCAGGAGAACTTCTTCGTGTGCTAAATCATCTATGACAGATGTACTTGATACAGAGACACCCAGTAGGTGAGTATAGGAATCATCCCTACATCCTGACTGGTGTTGAAATTATTATTTCATCACCAGCTACCTAAGATGCCACTCTTTGAAACTGGTTGCATAAATTGAGACGTTTTCAACTCCCATCAGTCTTGAAATGTATCAAATCAAACGTCAAAATTGGACAAACATTTTTTTTCTACTAGAGTGCGAAAAAGTCTACTTACTGGTCCGCACCCGTGTGTGAAGATGAATTTGTTTAGTTTTTGAGGAGTATAATGATGTTTCTTAATGTTAACTTTTGGTGTTCTCTGCACGCTAGAAGAAAATACTTATTTTCCTAACAAGTGCGGAAAGTGGTACTTTTCCGCACGCGACTGCCGCTGACCCAAACGACGTGAAGTGGAGTTTCGGCAAGCAGTAGAGTGCAGGAACGACACTTTCGGCATGAGTTATTCACACTATTTTTTCCACACGCGTAGCAGATTAATTTATTTGTTCAATGCAAATAAAAACGGCTAACAAGAGTGACAATTAGTTCATCTGTAGTAGGACAAATCAGATGATAAACCCCAAAATGTAAGCATGTCAGTGACACTTCGTTCGGAAAATTGTTTTGAAGAAAAAAAAAAATATATTGAGAAATTTTCACTCACCGTTGGGAATTTCGGAGACGAATCTGTTCCTGTTTCCGAAATAAAAATGCAAAATATCTTTCTTCGGAAATTCAGTCAAGTTTGACACTTCTCAGTGTCATACTGATGTTGGCATATGGATGAGTGATCTGGATCTATTTCGTAGATATTTTCATAAAAGATTCTCTTCTGATATCTCAACAATTGTTCCTTCCTTGGCAGTCCCCGCGAGATCAACCCGTCGTTGAGGCTTAGCACCCCTTCGTGGTCACTTTGGAGACCTTCAGAACATCTCTTTCCAAACACTCGTTCTTCCAACGAACAGCGAGGCTCTGGAACACGTCGTCAAGGGAGGTGTTCCCCAAGGACTATAACACATTTTCCTTGGTTCTCACGATGTTCACTGAACATTACAGGATATCGTGGGGACCAGAACTTGAAAAAAAATTGGTTACAGGATATTTTCATCAATTGATCTTGAATCTACCATTTTCATGTTCAGTTTTCAGAAGTGTATACTATATATTATGTTATATCTATATCAACTGAACAGGAAGCAATGCTATTGTCTCCGTTCAGAAGAATGCGAATTTCTGTCTCATTGTGAAAATAATAATAATAATAATAATAATAATAATAATAATAATAATAATAATAATGATAATAATAATAATAGTCCAAAGAACTGACTTTCGCTTTTCTTAAGTCAGGCGGGCTTAAATCGGAAACAGAGGGGTTCATCATGGCATGCCAGGATGGGGTTTTCAACACTCTCGTCTACCGTAGCCGTGTCATGGGTATGGAGGTCCCTGACACAAATTGCAGGGCCTGCCGCAGGGCGCCCGAGACAATTATGCACCTGCTGTCTTCTTGCACGGTGTATGCAGTCTCGGCCTATATCCATAGACACAATCGGCATTGCGAGTGCTCTATTATCACTTGAGGCACTCGTACGGAATAGACGAGACCCCAGTGCTGCCCTATGCTCCGGGGGATATTGAGTCCGTTGTGGAGAATGAGAGGTGCCGAATTTATTGGAACTTTTCATTCCCCACCCTCAGGCAGATACAAGCTAACAAGCCTGATGTAGTCCTCCTCGACCATCAAACCAAAGCGATGTTCGTGATCGAGTTTTCGGCGCCAGCCGAACCGAACATCGTTCTGAAGGAGGAGGAAAAACGGACTAAATATCGAGATCTTCTCTTCGAACTCCGCCGGCTCTATCCAGACCATTCTGTGGAATTGGTCATCCTGATAATCGGCTCCCTAGGAGGCACACGACACACGCTGCTCTCGGAGATCCAGAAAATCCCAGCGTGCCGTGATAAGGCACACATCCTGGCTGGTGGAATGCAGAAGGCCGTCATACTGGGATCATTGCGTCTACTTAGGGCACACGGTACTTGGTCCCAGTGATTACTCACCTCACAGGCTGTGAGGAGTAGTCACTGGATTTTATCCAGCACGACTCTGCGTGACGTCGGAGGCCGCAGGGTCGTGACTGGAATTATATGAACTAAATAATAATAATAATAATAATAATAATAATAATAATAATAATAATAATAATAATAATAATAATCCCTGAGTGGTTTATCGAGGGGCGAACCGTGCTTCTCCCTAAGACTGGAGATTTGTCCAATCCGAAGAATTACAGACCAATTACCTGCCTGAATGCATGTTACAAGTTGTTCACACGCATCTTGTACATACGAGTACTCCTAGTAGTTGATCCGGTTTACCAACGGATTTTTGAGCAGCGTGGGTCGAAGAGAGGTGTCGCTGGCTGCAAGGAGAACCTGTTGATAGATAGATCTATCACACAGGACTCTGTGCAGTACAAGCGGAATCTTTCTGTGGCCTGGATCGATTACTGAAAAGCATTTGACACAACGTCACATGAGTTACTCGTGTACTTGCTCAAATGTCTTTCGGTACCCGATTCTATAGTGAGATGCATAGAACAACTGATGCTGGTCTGGAAGACCCGCTTTACTATAACATCAGGTGATGCGAGAGTTCAGACAGAGCCAGTTATCATAAGGAGAGGAGTATTTCAAGGAGACTCCCTTAGCCCTCTCCTATTCTGCATCTCACTTCTGCCACTATCCGTTGAGCTCCGCAAAACCAGAGGATACAACTGCGGCCCACCCAGTTACCGGAGGCATAAAGTCACCCACTTATTCTATGTGGATGACCTCAAACTTCATGCCTCTGGTGAGAGGGATATGGACCAATCCCTCAGGGTGGTGCAGGAGTACACGCAGGCAATTGGAATGGAATTCGGGATGGACAAATGTGCACTGGTTCATCTCAAGAGAGGACGATGCGAGAACTACAACAAGGACGCGCAGCTCGTGGACGGAAGCATCCTACACCACCTGGATGCCGGAGAGACGTACACCTACCTGGGTGTAGAGGAAACTCACATCCAGGATGCACAACGGGTAAAAGACGCTCTCCGCAGCAAGTATCGACAGCGGCTCCGACAGATCTGGTCGTCAGAACTGTCGGGGAAGAACAAAGTCGCTGCGACTAACATGCTCGCTGTTCCGATCCTACTTTACTCATTTGGAGTGATAAAGTGGACTCAAGTCGAGCTGCGACAACTTGACGTAAGTACTCGCAAGATGATGCATCTCCATAGGAGTCTGCATCCAAATTCGTCCGTTCCACGGTTATACATACCTAGAGACCAGGGTGGCCGTGGACTCTTGAGCTTGGAGTATCTCCATAACAGAATGGTTCTGGATGGCGCCTGCAAAGTCATCAGGAGTTCGGATCCCCTTCTGCAAATGGTTAAAACCCATGAAGAGGCAGGAGTAGGAGCTTTTCTTTTCAGGGCAGCACGGCGAGCAGCCGATGAATTGTCTCTGATTTTCGACTCCGAGCGCGAGGCTCAGGACTCAGTTACTGAGCTAGACCCCGCTCGGAGAAAAGCCCGCATCGAAGCTGCAGAAGTGAAAAAGCTCCTGCAGCTTCACATGGATAAGCCCATGCATTCGGTCTACTTCAAGACCATTGAAGACCGGGGCTTATCCAAAGAACTGACTTTTGCTTTTCTGAAGTCAGGCGGGCTCAAATCGGAAACAGAGGGGTTCATCATGGCATGCCAAGATGGGGTTTTTAACACTCGCGTCTACCGTAGCCGTGTCATGGGTATGGAGGTCCTTGACACAAGTTGCAGGGCCTGCCGCAGGGCGCCCGAGACAATTATGCACCTGCTGTCTTCTTGCACGGTGTATGCAGTCTCGGCCTATATCCATAGACACAATGCGGCATTGCGAGTGCTCTACTACTATTTGAGGCACTCGTACGGAATAGACGAGACCCCAGTGCTGCCCTACGCTTCGAGGGATATTGAGTCCGTTGTGGAGAATGAGAGGTGCCGAATTCATTGGAACTTTTCATTTCCCACCCTCAGGCAGATACAAGCTAACAAGCCTGATGTAGTCCTCCTCGACCATCAAACCAAAGCGATGTTCGTGATCGAGTTTTCGGCGCCAGCCGAACCGAACATCGTTTTGAAGGAGGAGGAAAAACGGACTAAATATCGAGATCTTCTCTTCGAACTCCGCCGGCTCTATCCAGACCATTCTGTGGAATTGGTCATCCTGATAATCGGCTCCCTAGGAGGCACACGACACACGCTGCTCTCGGAGATCCAGAAAATCCCAGCGTGCCGTGATAAGGTACACATCCTGGCTGGTGGAATGCAGAAGGCCGTCATACTAGGATCATTGCGTCTACTCAGGGCACACGGTACTTGGTCCCAGTGATTACTCACCTCACAGGCTGTGAGGAGTAGTCACTGGATTTTATCCAGCACGACTCTGCTTGGCGTCGGAGGCCGCAGGGTCGTGACTGGAATCACATAAACTCAAATAATAATAATAATAATTATAATAATAATAATGAAGGTCTTTATTAATCACGATTCGACAAATAATAATGAATAATATAAAAGATAGGGCGAGGTTCAATTCATTCTAGAATCCTGAAAGGGGTCTAGAATGTCTGTTCTTTCACCACCAATCACGGGCATGCGCAAACTCATAACCAACGGCCAATAGTATCGCTTATTCCTACGCGAGGTACAACTCAGAAAGATCAGTTGGCATCGACCCATCAAATTATACAGATAATAATATAACGTTCAGTGCATTTTCAACACTGAGGCACAGTAGAAATGATTTCAGATTGCTTTGTAATGAGATAGACCGAACAGCGTCTGCTCGAATATGTTGTCTTGTGGTTGGCGTGAATTAAATGATGGAACTCCCGAAATTAATGGCAGCTTGGAAAAAGCTATAAGACCGCGTGGGTTGATTCGGTGTGCTACCAATGTTTTCTGATAGGACAAGTACATTCCTAGACTAATTATTGAATAACATGATGGAACATTCCAATTTTCTCAGAACATTTCCATATTACACTCTGAATATTCTTTGCACCTTTCAGGGACATCCAACGTGTTCTGAATTCTACATTTTCTGAACATTCTCGGAATATTCTTGAGATGCTCAGAGCTCATTATCAAAATATTCACATAGATGGTGAAAGTAATATGAAGAAAACTATAACGTAGCTAGGAAGATATTAGTGGCAATTGCCCTCACGAAGAGATTACCGTCTACACCTGTTTCGGGCTTCCGGTCCCTATCAGTACGATGGAAGGAAGTGCAAAGGATAGGCAGCACTTGATATAGAGATGAAACAACAAACGAATGGACAAAACACAATTGTGCGGCTGGCTTCTGTTTGTTGACTCCGTTTGTATGAAATACTAGAAGACTTGTCAATTCAGAATAGCATAGCTTTCTCCTATATTGCGAACCGATAGACATCAAAGGGGCTACTTTGTCATAATGTATCTAACATTTTACAATGATAGATTCTTGGAGAAAAACAACTACTTTCCTGGCCAATGCCACGTAGAATATTGAATCACCTCATCACGAAATCTATGAACGAATGATGATACAAGTGATTCTTTCCTATTTATTTCGCTCCAGCCAGACCACGCTAGACACCTACAGACCAGTTTCGGCCATTTTGTGGTATTGCGAATGGTATACAAAAGGCGAGAACCGAATCATGGATGCAGAGCATAATACAAGAATGCTCGCCAGAAATGACACAGGCAAAGGAGTTTATCGAAAAACCATCTTCAACATTCACAGAACATCTACTGAGCCAGAAACGAAGTTCAACTGAAATGCTAGAGTGGCACTCCTCACAGGTCATTCTAGGCTCAACAAAAACATGAGTACGACAGGTCTGGCTGAAGATATGCTGTGCAGGCTCTGTCAGGAAGGAAAGGAAACAGCAGTACATCCGATACGTTGCCACTATGAGGGCTTCTCATGACTAACACTGGGAAAGGAAAGACCAAGAGTTCAAAATTTTACAGTGAATTCAAAAGCTAGCCTACGGCTAGCCGAAGAACTCTGCACATACTGCTAGTTTGCTGATATACACAATATCAAATATCTTCATTTATAATGAGATTATCAATTGGCAATTTTGAAGAGCCTCTATAAATACTACATAACAGATAGAAGTATAGTAAAAAAATAAAGGAAGATACATATACTCACATTGGATCTGGGTCAACATAGCTATATCATATGATTCGATAATTCATGGAAGGCTTCTGATACTCTGATTATTTTATCCATTCGGAATCTTCTGGCTGCTCACGCATTTCTGATCATCAAAATCAGGTATTCTTCTCCATACACCTTCAACACCCTGTATGTACTTAAAATCGGAACGACTCTAGTTTCCGCTTGAACTCCATAAAATACGCCGAAATGCCTACCGAATTCATAGCACGCAATTAAAAGTCGCCCCTACTTTCTGGTTGTAGGTATAGGACGAAAGTGAGAACGCTGATAATGAATGAAAATTGAATTAGAGTGTTTCCCTCATAAATTAGAGACCAATGAAATTTCATGAAATTTCGGAATCCAACCAATGACATTAGTATGTTAAAATGAAATGAACTACCGCAGGAAGAATTGCGCTAAATGGAAACTACCGAAATCGTTATCTATTTCAGCACGCAAAACATCTGAACGGGCAGCGATAATTATTCGCATTATACAGGGTTTCTATGAATTATCGTAGCATCGCAGTAGCCGTTGAAATAGTATTGTTCCCTGCATGTTTCATTCAACGTTGTATCATTCGAACCACTTTGTTTATCACGGGAACCTAAAATATGTTCCTTGAAGTATACAGAAAATATAACCGCTAGAAGGAGATCACCAGTAATGGGCAAATGAAATGGAATGCAATATCTGAAATACCTTGAAATTTCTTTAAATGTGTTGAATTCCTTTGAATAACATGAAAAAAAACCTTGAAATGCATTGAAATTGTTTGGAATATTGAAATACTATAAGGAAATGGTACGAAATATTCTGAAATCCTCGGAATGCTCCGAAATACCTTTGAAGTCATGAGATGAATTGCTTGAAATATCACAAGAAGGTTTGAAATGTTATTTTAGTGAAATGTCACGGAAAGACTTGGAATGCATTTGGATGGCTCAAAATGTAATGAAAAGTCAAAATAAAATGATTCAGGTTTCCACCACTCACGATGGAAAAGGAAGAAATGGATGACATGCATTCAGAAATTAACGAAATACATGGAATGCTTCCGAAATAGATAGTATACTCACGAAACAGATGAAATACTTACAAAGTACATGAAATGCAAAAATGCTTGGAACACTTGTTTACTAGTGGTAACCTCCTCGTTCGAAGTCTACAAGTAGTGGTGCATAGGTTATAATAAGAAATTGATGAAACGTTTGAATAAGTTGTCAAATACTCTGTTGATTCCAATTGATTCCCAACGTTGACGGTTACAACCAGAATAGTTATTTTCCTGACAAGTGCGCAAAGTGTCACTTTTCCGCACGCAAATACAGTTAGGCAAACGACGCGGAACAGATGGGTTTTTGCGTGCGGGAAAGACACTTTGCGCACGTGTTAGGAACAAAGTTTTTGCTACGAGCTTCATATCAGATGAAAAGGAAAATAAAAAAAATTATAACTCATTGAAAACTGTTACTATACAGCAATCACATATAACAATAAAATATATTAATACAAAATCAAATTTTTCCTACTATCTTCATACCAGATAACAACGGATATAAAAAAATAAATTTCAACTTCAATTACAATTTATTGAATAATTTTTAGTTAAACTTGATAGAAATAGGTAAACAACAAACAATTACATATCATTAAGATAAAATGATAGAAAATTGAATCATTTGTTCCTAATATTCATATTGAGGTGAAAATCAAATATCGAGAAGAGCGGTTGAGACGTGAAAGGGATACCGGCTCCTTATAGTGCATGCAATAGTCTAACTAAAATGAATATAAATGTTCCATATCAGTGAGATTTTTGGGTAGGTTTACTTATCCGCACGCCGTGCGGATGACACCCATATCGGCACTGAGTTCGGAAAAGAATTACTTGGCGCACGCAAATGAGTGGGGAAAAGTACTACTTTTCGCACGCTCGTCAGAAAGATTCAACATCGATAGAACGAATGTGTGCGCAGATGCCGGTTACACATGAGAACGCAATATGCCAAATTTGAAGAGGATCACTCTTTTACTTCCTGATGAGGAATTTTCATCTATAAAATCGATATTATATTATAATTTTCGAGTTATCAGCTGCAGATGATTCCGCATGATTCATTGTTGCGTTTCAATCAACAGTGCTACTCCTAACGTGGTGGTTGAAATCAGTAAAAACGCCCCAATAATAGTTATTTTTGTATCTAGAGCGCGAAATGCTACTTTGGTGATCGAGATCTGATTTTTTTAACGAGGCGTAGCCGAGTTAAGGAAATAGTCGAGATGACCAAAGTATTTCGCGCTCGAGTTGCAAACAACATTTTTTCAACAAACCCCAAAAAATATTGTTCTAAAGTGGAGATATGCTCAGCTTGATATAAAAAATAGTGTTGAACAGGCTTTAATTGCCTCCCCCTATCCTCCCTAGGTACGCACGAAGTTCCACGAACATAATAGGAATTTCCTTTCGTGCGCTCCAAGAAATAAAACGGAGTTATTTATTGAACATTCAGTAATAAATGATTTCGTGGATGTTTGCTCGATTGTGGATCATTAAGTTGAAATATAAATATCTCATATATTTTACATAACAGTGCGCGAAGTAGGTACTTCGCGCACTGTTTTACTTTTTGTTTTGTGCAAGGTATCATTGTAACGTAGGAAACTGACAAAAAGTGTCACTTCGCAATTTGTTATCAATGCGCGAACCTTGTCATTTTTTGACGTTTGTAGAAAAAACACATTATGATTGTATCATAACACTAGTAGAGAAAAACCGATTCCTTACATCCTATATAGTACATACACGTTGAGTTATGACTTACCAGTCATAGATCAAAAGCGGATAAAGGGAGTCAAGGTGAGTTGATATATGGACGGAAGAATATATTTCATCAATTCGTTACAGAAATACAAGGCATTATTTGTATTCGGGACGAAACTATTTTTCATTATCTTCTCCATGTTATCGCCAGGAATTCTCCTGTAACATTCTTCTTCATTTCATATGATGGCCTACTATGATAAAATAATCCCACAGCCGGACTTGGGAAATCAGAATTTTTATGAATGTCATAATTTTGACTTTCTGGATCGTATTTTTGAAAAACCCTCATCAGAAAGATCACGAAAAACATTACGAGTGCAGCTTCTCATTTTGTACGACCCACTCCGGAATAATTGTTAAAAAAATAATGACAGAAACACCTATCAATGGAAGTTCCATGATTTCGCACTGGCATATTGTGGTCACATCGTTCAACAAATTCATTTAAATTCATCTCCTGTATATAGTTGTATCATCAGAATCGAGAAGATGCTCTTTAGTTGATGAAAAATTTCACGACCGGATTTGCTCTTCTCGAAAAAACTTCTCAAATATGAACATGAATAATTTCCAATTGAAATCTGCTTCTACTGTGGAAATGTGGAAGTATTGTACCCAATATGAAGAATTATTGCTTGGGTGGAAGATTTTCACCCAAATTAGATATACGTACCAACTTATACTACATAGATGAACTTTTGAAGAACTATTGAATATGATCTAATTGCCTGTGACCTCTCTGAATCAGCAAATCGAATTGTGAGTTTGGTGTTTCCACGACTCAGACAGCATTGAGAAAGAAGACTGTAGAGAATGTGAAGAAATTGATAAAAGAAATAATTTTTTTTCAACAGGATGTGGCACCTTCACATTACTCAATACAAGTGAGAGAGTACCTATAGGGGAATGTGGGAGAGTTGGTACCGCGGGTGAGTTGGGACAGCGAATTTTTCTCGAGTTTGGTTGGTAGAATTGTATTGTTGTCAATCCACGTTGAGCACATTCGAGGCAGACGTGGATAAACCTCAGTAGCAGACGCGTGTGTTGTTTTATTAAAATACCAGGTAACTATTACTATTTATTGGACTCGAAAGTTATTATTTTGATTCATCAAATAATTCGATTTATTTCTTCGCAATGTAAGTTGTATCTGAAAGTTAATTATACATATGATGGCCAATGATTAAGCTATGAAATGTAGTAGTGATTTCATGATTCACTCCAACTTAGAAAACAATATAGCCACTGAAAGTGTAATAGAACAGCATGGGAGAGTTGGGACACTATTTCAAGGGAGAGTTGGGACGTCTCATGTCTCCCTTATTTTAATTATCAAGGTATGTTTTATATATTAATTTCATATTTTCAGTCAAGCCATTACGCTATAAGAAAAAATCAGATAACCCAGTGATCCCAAATCACATCATGGAAGAAGCCGTTGCCGAATACAAAAATAATGGTGGCTTGCGAAAAGTTGCTGCAAAATTTGGTTTACCAAAGACTTCGCTCTCAAGGTTCGTTAACGAGGAAAATTTGGGGAAGCGTTCGAGTTTTCTTGAGAAATATGGCTCCACTTACGCACAGTCACGGGTTTTCACAAATGGAGAAGAACTGATGATCGTTGAATACATTTTAACTGCGTCCAGAATGCATTATGGTCTTAGCAAACTGCAAGTTTGTGAATTTGCATTTCAACTCGCCATATAGCCAATAGGAAGAGATTTCCTAAAAACTGGCAGAAAAATGAAAAAGCTGGGAGGACTGATGGAAAGGATTCAAAACACGAAATCCTACTATATCTATCAGGAAACCAGAGGCAACAATTCTTCCACGCTGCACTAGTTTCAACCGTAAAAACGTGGGTGAATTACCTCCTCTGATTCACAAATACGTACACAAAACATGTTGGAGTTTCCTAGTGAATATTTCAGGAAAATTATAGACTAACGTTAATATTTGATTTAACTTTCTTCAATAACATTGATTGTCCCAGCTCTCCCTCGTAAAAGGGAGAGTTGGGACAGAAACATAACAGTGAACTTTATTTTTTAACACTACTATTCAGTAAAAAAAAAATAATTCTGCAAAAAGGTGCCCAATGAATCAAGGTATGTTACAGACTTTTTTATTGACAAAAATGTCCAATACTTGAGAGGAGAAAAATCAATTTCTGAAAAATGTCCCACCTCTCCCACATCCCCCTACACACCCAATTCTCTAATCGATGGATAGGTCCTGGCGGCCTCATTCTTTGTGTTGTGGCTTGTTATATATTTGCCCGCAATTAAACCACACATTTTACTTAATGTCATCTATATTGTAACTTCATTCTATTATACAGTCATGGAAACAGTCTTACCTGTTCAAGCAATATTGGTAGGTATCTATGGAAATACTAAAATCACTATAATTCTCCCTCACTATTAAAAAGTAAATTGAAGATGATAACATAACAAATCATTTGAGTTTTATTTGAATGTATAGTCCTAAATTGTACTCAAATATCTATGTTCAAAACATGATTATTGAGATATTCAGGATGATGGCGAATCCGTTCTGAACGTCTCAATGTCTGACGCTGCACTGGAGGTGGTTCAGCAGGTAAATTTTGATGATGTTCAACTGGTGGCTCAGGATCTAGAAGTGACGAATCTTGATCATATTCAGCAGGTTCCTCAGGATCTAGTAGTGATGGATTTTGATGATGTTCAGCAGGTGGCTCAGGATCTTGAAGTGACGGAACCACGGGTGAAGGTGACAAAAGATTCTGTAGCTCCGGAAGAACCACTTGCTGACTTCTCTCGTTTTTCTCATGAGTATCTTCTTCAGATGGTGGCTTTGTGTCAGGTGCGAATGATACTGATTTCTGAACAACTTTGGTGCTCCCTAGTTGATCTATATGACGTTTATAATATAACCATTATCAAGCTTTATAAGATAATGCAAATATCCAAATTTCTTTAATACCACACCAAAACGCCAAGTCTGCCTGTTGTTTGTATAATATCGGGATTGTACACGATCTCCAACTTTGAATGAACGTATACCTACAACTGGTTGAGAAGTTTTCTTCTGTTCATGGAATGGCTTGATCGCGTCCAACCTGATGCGAATATTTCTTCTCAGATACAACTCTGCTGGGGTTTTTCCCTCCGCAAGCGGCGATGCTCTGTAGATTTGCATGATTTCTTGAAGTTTCTGCTGAAGTGTACGTGATTCATTCTCCATAGCCTTCAAACGAGTTTTGAGTGTACGTACATTTCGTTCCGCTAGTCCTTTGGTTTGCGGGTGTCCTGGTTCCGAAAACTTTTGGAAAATTCCATTTGAAGAACACCAATCCTTGAAAATTCCACTGGAGAATATAGCGGCGTTCTATAGGTTCTCCTCAGGTTCCTCCCGAACCTGAGGAGAACTGGGATCGTGTTCACATGGACTATGCAGGTCCGTACGAAGGGAAACATTTGCTAATCTTAGTAGATGCAAAATCAAAATGTGTTGAGGTTCGTGTTTCGAATGTAGCACCTATACAAGTCCAAAAACCATAGAACTACTCGAAATTATCTTCTCGACACATGGATTCCCTAGAGTCTTGGTATCGGACAACGCCGCTATATTATCCAGTGGAATTTCCAAGGATTGGTGTTCTTCAAATGGAATTTTCCAAGAGTTTTCGGTACCAGGACACCCGCAAACCAATGGACTAGCGGAACGAAATGTGTGGTTTAATTGCGGGCAAATATATAACAAGCCACAACACTTCGCATCCTAGGTCTTCAAATCTCACAGTATTGAAATATTTATCATTCATGAAGCCATGGGAAACGATTGGTATATCAGACAGGAGTCAACATCATGAAGAAACTGAGGGAAAGTATAGTTACAGATCCAGCTATAATCAGAAATAATAGTCAAATTATTCTAAAAACCATGAGAGATCTTCTGAAGAGATGCAGACCATGTGAAAGGATTGAAGAAGGATATTTTGAGAATATTTGTTGAAGAATATTGAGAGATACAGACAAATCTTTTTCAAAAATTCTAATTGTTTTGCAGTTCATTTTTCCAAAAGTCCAGTCCTGAATTGTTTATTAAGGAAAACCTACTCTCACTTTGCTGCTATGTTGATATGCAATAAAAAATGATTTCAATACTTCGAGTCGAATGTTGAGAGTGATGTGCTAGGATGAAATCGAAGAAATATTCATCAGTATTTTGTTTGAATTTTTTTCACCCAATCGGTCGATGTGCCGTACAGATTGGAAATCTGCACTTGTTATGTTCTTCCTGATCTTCCTGATTCTGATGAGAGTTCTTGAAAAATACGATCGAGAATGTCAAGATCATGACATCTATTGAGAAAATGAATTTCTCACGTCCGGCTATGAAATTGTTTTTTTTTTCATAGTAGGAGTGTCAGTAGAAGTGAGTTGCTGGTGAATTTCCGGCGATAATGTAATGAAATCTAATATTTTTTCGGTGCGTCAAACACTATTTTATTTCGTTACAGACAAAAGGATGAATCAATATCGAGCAGATATCATATTATATTGGAAATATACCTACGTCGGAGGCATATTTTTGCAGGTATCTTTATCATTCTCATAAAGTTTTCAAATATCTAGTCCTGTGATCTGATTCCAAGACATTGCTAACTTAATGGTTGTTTAGTAAATAGTTACGTAACCGCGAAGTGGAAAGGAAGATGATAGGACTTGAAGCTCTTTCTCGGAGAAGGTGTTTTTGGCTCATTTGTAACTTTTGCACAACAAAGTTATGTACAGTACTAACTCATTTCCCGTGAGACAAGTGTAATTCATGAAGGGTGACATTTCATAACCTGTCAAGAAAGATGAAATGTCAAACTTTTTTCCCATCACAGAATAAAAATTGATTCCCTTCGAATGTATTCTTCTTACCAAATCATTATTGTAAACGCTGTCGTTTCAACAAAGGAATCAGTTATTATACTACGTTGAAATGCCAATCGGTATAAGGCAATATTTCAAAGTTTCTGTTAACTGAATAACAGTATCCATATATGCATCTGGGGCCATAATTGTAAATCCCGCAAATATTTTTTCTTGATAGATTCATCCCATTATGAACAATCAGTTTTGTGTGGCGCCATGTAAGCTTTATAATCTATACATCAATCATTTTTTACGCTCATCCGCCTGTTCATGCATACAAAGGATGATTGATTTATCACTCTGGATATTGTGAAAAGTATTGCCAAAATAATTTTTCGCACCCTTCGAGACATGAGACATTCAACATGATGTTGAAGAATTTTCAATATATTTATCGATTACCAGGCGTACAAGATTTTTTTAAATGGTCTCTTGATCATACTGTCCGTAATGGAATATATTAATTTGTCACTTTCTTATGTGAACATAAAATATCACATCTTGGGTGATCATTCGACAACTGTGAGTCATCCCTTCAACTTTTGGTGCTTTAGGATGAGATTTTTTTTTATCGCTTGGAGCGCACGAAAGGGAATCCCTATAATGGTCAAAGAACATCGTGCGTTCCTAGGAAGGATATATAGGGACAGGAGATAGGTATTGGAATTTTTTTTCAACTTTTGGAGATTATATGTTGTTGGGAATACTTCCACAGGCAATGAATTCCAGAGCCTAGCCGTTTAATGGATGAAGGAGTCTTGATAAAGTGCTGTTCGACATCTTTCGAGGTTGACAACGAACGGATGTACTGACTGGGATTGTCTAGTTCGTCTGATTGGTATTGCTAGTGAAGGGATGATAGCAGAGATTTCCGAAGAACATTTCCCGTGGAAGTATCGATAGAAAAGTAAGAGGTCGCCGACCTTTCTACGGTGTTCCAATGATGTCAAAGAGTGAGTGAGTGTGGCGTCACCCACCAGGCGAATGGCTCTTCTCTGAATGGAATCTTAGAGCATCAGCGTATGTTTCGGTGCTGAACCCCATGTGGGAACAGTATTCTAGAACAGGCCGTATCTGCGCTTTGTAGATCATGAGAAGCTGTTGAGGTGTAAAGTAGCTCTTCGCACGGAACAAGAATCCGAATTTTTGTGAAATTGTGAGATTTTGACATATTCATGTATGTCGTTTCTGCAAGGAGTTAATCGAAATGATGATTTTTCAATAGATCACATACTTTTCCTGCTATGAATATTATACAGTGTGAACCAAAAGTCAGTCGCTCACCAACGTGATTATTCCACTATTTGCCTCAATTTTCATTTAATTCTTCTAATTATTCGTACATTATTTTGGCACACGCTCACTTTCCATGCAGTGGGTAGATAACCTATTTCGAAGAAGAGATATACTTGCCTACGTCACCCATTTATGGCAAGCTTCATTAGAAAAACACGACGGGGAATCTCTAGCTGTCGCGTTGGACATATCGAGAGCATTCGACCGTGTTTGGCACGAAGGACTCCTCTACAAACTACCATCATACGGCTTACCACCTCAGCTATGCCATCTCTTATCGAGTTATCTTTCAGGCAGATCGCTTCACGTGGTGGTGGACGGTGTATCGTCTGATACCATTGGCATCAATTCCGGCGTTCCACGAGGGTCAATTTTGGCACCAACATCATTCCTGCTCCATATCAATGATCTGTTGGGAGTAACAACTTGCCCCATCCACAGCCTTGCAGATGATTGTACCCTCCATACTGCGTGCTCTTCCAGAATTCCCATTTCTTCCCAGGAAACTGAGAACTCACGGCGCAGGCTGGTCAATGCTGTCAATGAAGATTCTGCTGAAATCACAGCCTGGGGAACCAACAACCTAGTTGAATTCAACACCACCAAAAGCCTGCATTTTCTCTAGAGAGGCGGAACTCACGATGCCCGTTATTGTAATGTCTGGCTCCACCATCATCACCGAGCCCACCATATCTATGCTCGGTATTTCCATCAGCAACACTCTCTCATGGGATGATCATGTCAGATCCATCGCAAAAGCTGCTTCACAAAAACTCGGATTCATGTTCCGTGCGAAAAGCTCGAGGAAAAGCTACTTTACATCTCAACAGCTTTTTATGATATACGAGGCGCAGATACGGCCTGTTCTAGAATACTGTTCCCAGATATGGGGTTCACCACCAAAACATACGCTGATACTCGTAGATTCCATCCAGAGAAGAGCCATTTGCCTGGTGGGTGACGCCACACTCACTCACTCTTTGACATCATTGGAACACCGTAGAGAGGTCGGCGACCTTTCACTCTTCTATCGATACTTCCATTGTAAATGTTTTTCGTAAATCTCTGCTATCATCCCTTCACTAGCAATACCAATTAGACGAACTAGACAAGCCCAGTCAGCACATCCTTTCGTTGTCAACCTCGAAAGATGTCGAACAGCACTTTATCAAGACTCCTTCATCCATAGAACAGCTATAGGCTCTGGAATCCATTGCCTGTGGAAGTATTCCCAACAACATATAATCTCCAAAAGTTCTGTGAACATTATAGGGATTCCCTTTCGTGCGCTCCAAGCGATGAAAAGAAAATAACTGAGTACTGAGTTACCATGGTAACGTAGATTCCATCAATGCATGATATACTTCACTGCAGCCATGATATATTTCTATCGTTGTTGGAAGGCGAAATGGTAATTATTATAATACTAATGATGATAATAATAACAAACGTCTTCATGTGTTTTGATGTTTATTGGATCATATTATGGCAAAGCGGAGGTCAACCATCATGACTACTCTTACACCTAACCCTGCACATTGATATACATAATTCACAAACTTGACATACTTTAATCACTGAATGAAGATAACAATCAAATAAATGTGATTTGAGACGATTTCTGAGGAAATCAATGGCATCAATTCCGATAGAGGAATCAAATGAATAGTTTTGGTATAATGCTGTCGAATGGCGCGGTATATGCAAGAAGTTGTTTACTTTGACACTCACATCATGTTGTTGGTTACGGAATATCATCTTGTTCCCCAAATTGATTGGAATTGACGTAATCAATGAACGATGAACAAAAATAAGATAATAATATTTCCACATGAAATCAATATTCATATATCTTAGTACACGAAAACAGTGCCTGATATGATCAAATTTCCTGAGACCATAAATGGAGCAACAACAGGTATTATGTATTCTTTGCAATCTTGTCTTAGTTGCCATGTCAAGATAAGGATAAAAAAACATAAGAAAATACTGAAGTAGTGGCAAGACGATAGTTTCACAGAGTTCCTTTCTTAGAGAGAATTGTAAAATACTCTTGTTTGCAAATCAAAGTTTCATTGACAGATTCGATTTTTTCACTTAATCATTCACTTAACTCATAAGTAAATGAAGTCAGTATCCATTATTAGGCCAAGATTCTCAGCCTCGATAACCAAAGGTATGAGAACATTGTCAATATGAAGGATAATTTCATGTCTAACAATTTCGTGAATATGCTTCGCGCAAAACAGCATAAAGGTAAAGAGTTTTTGAGATTGAGCATGTCTTCCACAACGATAGTTCAGGTGTTTCAAGGCACTGTTGAACATTTGAACTGCAACAGGAATATTTTCCAAATCGAAATTGTATTTCATTTGAGTATCATCAGCATATGATTGCATTTCTGGAAACTCAACAACTTCATATATATCAGCAGTGTATACAAGAAAAAGTAATGGCCCCAAACTGGAACCCTGGAAATGTTGTATGTATTTCTGGCGTAACTTGCTTTTATGGGCCTTGGCGTGTTAATGATCCTCGCTATCGCTCGGGCTCTCACTTACACGGTATGATACGAGCTCATTTTACCCCCTTGACACATAAATGAGTATTATGTATTCTCAACATGTACTATATACAAATATCTTATTGTGCTCGCATGCAGTGGAGTCACAAATCATATTTGAATATGCATTGAAAATTGATGACTACGAACGATAAGTAAATGCATACAAATTGATTTTTGTTGAAATTTGAAAAGTATTAAATCACGGAATGAGTTTTCAGACGCCGCCCCCGTGTAAGAATTGATGCTTTTTCACAGCATTCTTCCTTGTTTTACATGTATTACGATCTACTACTCTTCCTACGAGCGTGCGAAAAAGTAATTTTTTCGTATAATTTTTTCGTTTCGAAAGTTGTACTTTCCCTTACGAATTAACTTTTTCGCATTATTTTTACTTTGCCGCACGATTTCGAAGAGAATACCAAGAGACATGTGGTGAAAACTGATTTGGGCACCAGAACGTACCCATAGCAACAGTCGCTATGAACTGACAGTAGTGGCAGTCAACAAATAAACATTTCAAGCGTCATTTTTCCGTGTACGTGATTCCGATCGAATTCAAATGAGAAACGACGCTCTTCAAGATGTTGCGACATCTGCTATATATTACTGCATGCAATAAACACAATTGCACTTTCAATTCCAATATTCACCATCGTTAATGTTTCAGTTATTGTAATTAATATGTTCCTCAAATAATTTTCCTATTATATCGATAGGGAAAAAATATTTCATTATTTTTCAGTGCATGAAAATGTACAAAGGAAGTCACTTTTCAGCACAAGTGCGGTAAAATTACTTTTCCGCACGATTTCTGTATTGTTGAAAATAAGGATATTCAGAACTAACTGAATGATGCATGTGACTATTCTGTCTCATGTGTCGTTTTGTAACATCATAATGAAATATTGTTCATTAAAAGCTTTTTTTTCATAAATTGTATGGACAACAACACTCGTAGAAAAAACTTGTACTGAAAATGTCTCATCCGCCCTTGACGACTTGCCAAACTCCACTCCGCGTCGTTCGTTCAACTGCTGTCGCGTGCGGAAAAGTACTAGTTTCCGCACTTCTTAGGTAAATAACTAATTCATACAATCGTGCAAATCGATGAGAGTGATGTTGAAAAAATCACCACAGCGCATGTGGACGCCATGGTGGTATGCAAAGTCGTTTATCGTTATACAATCGACATCACCGGAAATATGTCTGCAGAAAACGTACGCTGAATGATTGTTCAACAATACCTCATCTTTATCAAATCATTATCTCCTGTTATCACCAACAGGAAGCAATTCGCATACATTCACACTTTATATATTTAAAAAAGTGTATACAAGTATTAGAGAGACATATGGTCGAGAAGTATAAATATATCTATGAATTAACATCACTCAAACTCTCGTTTATTTCAAGATCTTTTATCGTAAATCAACCTTTCCGAATTGAAACATTCAGTACATTGTAGTTTCGATCAGGTCAGCGGACTTCATAGACGTCAGTTCCTTTATAATTTGCAGAAAAAAACGCTTACCGCGCGATAGTACCTATAGGTAAGCAATATCGAAAGGTAACCACCATTCTTATCGCGTGAAATTGGGAACCTATAGCATCGATTCCGAATATAAATAAAACCCGACTCGATGAGGCATGGTCATTATTAATTGAATCGTTATTCGATTCATCATTATCAATTATTATATAAAAATCAGTACATAACACTCGATTGATGACTTCCAAAGTGGCACTATGCCCCTTTGGGGGTGTTACATCTCCTCGACTTTGGTGTTGCTGCCCATAACATAATGTAAGTTCCAAGAACCATCATCTTGTTTCTGTTATTTGCTCGTTTTATGTTCGTTCTTTGCTGCTCCGCCCTTTTGGCACATTTTTATGTTTTCGAGATTGAATAAATTGTTTGTTGTACATTTGGAGAACAATTCTCTTCATTTGGGGATGAATGTGGTTGGTTGTTGAAATACTGAGAATCCTCTTGCGGAATAGCCAAGCGAGTACTCTTAAGTTGATGCATCGAAGCAAAAGCGATGTCTGAGTTGCTTAATAATGCCATATACCCTTCTAGAACCATCTGAGTTGAGCCAATATTGACGTCATCCTATATATCCACGTGAAACGGGCTATCAGAAATAATTGTTACCATATGTTAACTGTTGTCATTGGCTAAGCCAGTTTCACACAACGAGAACTAGTGTAACGTTTTTATTTTCTAATATAACTAGCCTACATCAAAACGTTTCTTTTCTACGTGATCTTCTACTATAATCCCAGATAAAACTCTCAAAGGAAACACTATAGAAGTCAGACACTTTTATTGTATATTTTGTAACATAGTTCAAAGAGGTATGTCTAGTTGAACACACTGTATACCACGCTGCCTCTCCTTGTGTCTCATGAGTTGTGGGTATCCTGAAACAAATTAAATATAAAATTAATCTGAATGTCAACATTGAGAAGCAACACAAATAATTCATCAAATGAAAATCCTACCTGAATCTTTTTGCATGATACGTGGACCATACAATATTATGAATCTGCTTGAGGTAGTCTTCTATTCAATGACGATTATCAAATTTCTGTATTTCCAATAGTTTTTCTGAAAATAAAGAAAACAACAATCATGGGAATTCACAAACACTGAAAATCAGACAAGGAATAACAAAAGATACGTACGATATACTCCTCCCGTGTTTATATGTAAATATTGTATAGTTAGATATAGTTGTGGGAAATTGGTTGAAATATCCTTTCATTGCTTTTCAAAAATGTCCCAGCGAGTTATTCAATATCCAATCCAATGTTTACTTCTTTACTGCTTGGTTATGTCGTGACCGTGACCTTGTGACCGTACTGTACTGACCGTCAGACAATTTCTACTCTTATTCTTCCTTCGTATTTGGCGAATTACTCGGCCGTGAATTAGTCGTTCTACGCATGAATATCTTGATTCCGATGCCTCGTTCAAACCTTGCTCGAAAGGGACTCCACTATGCATGGATTTTAGCATTCGGACGTTGTTCAAAGCATACTCAACTATGTAAGGATTTTGGCATTTTCGCTGTCGCCATCTCTTGGTGTTCGTTAGAACTATCAAGTAAAATTAGGTCATGACGGACAAAACTGTGTCAATGTCAAGGTCGTATCGATTTCGGTTTCCGCTTTCCGGCGAAGACTTTTCTCAGTTGGCCATGATTCTTCTCCCAAGGTGGTTGTCCTCGCAGCAGCAGCAGCAGCAGCACGCGAACTAGCTGGTGAGTCCATGTTTTTTCTTGAAATCTTTTGGTAGCATTTCAATGCTGGAAATCTTCATCCCTTCAAGGCACTATCTATTCTGCTCACCTTTATGGGGCCTAACCGAGTTGCCCAAAAGCAGTTTACGAGACCCAGACGTCCCGACCACGTGACCCTCATGCCGACCGAACCTTCATCGTCACGTTTCTGTTCCCCGATGTTCATCCAGGTTTTTTTGTTAAAACCCTCGATCCAAAAGAGGTGAGTTATTTTGTCTCCCCATCAGTGATCCAGGCGGTCTCTATACGCCCCATAATTTATTTTAGGGTTTTATGTTGGAGTTATGAAGGCCACCCATCCACGTGTCCCGTATCTCAATTAAGAGTTATGTATGCAGCAGGGGGCCCTATCAATTTTGCAAACGTCATGGAGATCATGGTTCATTTTCTCCAACCTCAAGGAACCTCTTCAGTTGTCGCAAGTTCCTAAGTCATCTCGAGCTTGAGATGCAAGCTTGAATCCTCCAGCCACCAATTTTGAAGCTGCCCTTCAATGTCGCCATCTTGTGACAATCTTCCATGTCCAGTAACCGTCGACATCTAGCAGATAACTGCATATTGGATAACTCAGGTTTTTTTAGTATTAAGTCCATTGACTATTAATTTTACATAACTTTTACATATTTACATATCAATTATTATGGAGGTATAACTCTTCAAATTTCAACACACTGTATGTTCAAACCCTACTTGAACTTTGGAAATTACATGTATCAGACATGAATCATTACAACGTTCAGCGAAAAATGCGCATATTGACCCCCAAAAATTCATGAATTTTCAGGGTATAATCAACATCATTCAATTATAATAGTCCAATAACAATATTCTTCAAAATGGGTTTATAGGAATTTGAACTAAAGTGTCAATCATATAAGTATCATATCTGATAACATCAGGAATTGAAGAGCTTCCATAATATTCTACTATAATGTATATAATTATTAATGTATTTCATGAAGGAATTTTTCATCATTAAAATTGTGTGTATTTTTGAAGTTTCCATGTTTTTACTGATATCTCTCTCTCTTCAAACTCAACCTACAGGTTTCTGATTTTACCCTAGACGTACTATCTATGTTCTGAAAGAATCAGTGGCGTCCAAAAATTAATTATATACTCAAATACATATTAAATTCACAGTCAAGGTGATATTATCTAGTAATTGATTTTGAAATATTGGGATATCTGAGAAATAGCAAAGGTTTCAACCCACACCCATATGCCGCCGACGAAAAGCTACCAGGTGCAGTGAAAAAGGTAAATTTTACGTTTCACTAGGATGACGTTGACCTCTCTTTTCAACACATGCACGTTTTCTTACTGAATACAATTGTACTGTTTATCAATCATCAATTGTCAATGAACATTTCAATTCGATCAGTGACTTGAGAGATGACATTGGTAGTTGAAAGAATTACAAATTTGTTGTTATCGAAACTCAGTGATGCTACCAACATAAATTTGGATCATAATCACTGGGTAGTAATTTTAACAAGAAAAAACAACCAGCAAAATATCCCAGAAATGGTTCAGCATCACTTGATGCTCAATAAATACATAGTGATTTTGACTGGGGTAATGTTGGTGAATTAATATATAGTTTGTCCTTCAAATATTTTGCTCCCAGTATAGCAACATAGGCTTTTTCCAAGGAACTACTGTATCTCAGTGCTCGTCATAAAGTGATCAAAAACCATTTCATTTCAAACGATGGTACCTTGTTACTTGAACATCTGATTTTTAGACCAAATCATCAGAGTAACTTATAGAAGAACTTTGATCGTTTAACCATCTACTTTCTGAAAGCATGTTGGTAATATGTGTAGGTACGCCATTGAAATTTTGTTGGACATTATTTCGAATTCCTAGAAGAATATAATAACATTGTTCATTCTCAAATTTTCATACCGCCGTATCAAGCAATAATTGCTACTTTATATCCATCCGAGTATTCAACCCACTTCTCGCAAAAAACTTCGAATCCATTTAATTTTCCGTGAAACTTTTGCATCAGAAGTTTACGGCTTCAAAACTTCTCCAGGCTAGATCGTAATATTCCAGGAAATGTTAGTGTCGAAATTTAACGATGCCGAAAGTGAAAAATTTCAAATTGCCCGAATAAAAGCGCATGAACGGCATTTATAACAGCAATAAAGGAATTCTCCCTTGCTTTCAATCTCTTCTTTTGTTGCCGCTGACGATGGAAATGTTTCCCAGAAATAAAAATGCAATGGGAAGTGAAGTGTCGAGAAATGTGATTACTTATAATATTCATATGTCTCAGATCTGCTTTGCGATCATCCATCGAGAATGCTCACACAAAAAACTCAAATATGCAAGGCGTTGAAGTTCAATTATCAGGAATTAATCATTATATTTTCATAAAATCACAAGAATGATCCTTTTCGAATGTTGGACAGAGCTGTTTTATATATACTAGATTTACTAGATGGTATGAGTTAGATGAAAGCTCGGACACAGAGAACAACTGTTAGTGTTTTTGAATGTTAAGATTTAACAAGTTACACACCTTGCATTGTGACAACAGCATCACATAGTCCAGTCATTATATCCAAATAACGGACCTTACCCGTGAATAATTTTTGAGTGTTTTTTTTTTCCATAGTTGTCTCGGGGGGGTCACTGGGAGTGTAAATTCAAAATGGCGACCAAATCAAGCTTTTGCGTATATATGTTAAAAAACGGTTTTTCTTGAATTACTCGGCCATTTTTGATTCTACAAAAAATGTTTGGGGACAAAAATTTTAGTAAATTTGGTTTCCTACAAGTTTGGTTCCTACAATTTTTCTGATAGGATCGATATTTTGTAAATTAAACCTGGAAAAAGCGACAAATTCGAAATATTTTCATTATCTCGTTTATTTTCAACTTTACGGCATAAATGAACAGAAACAAACTTGTAGAGAATCAAGTTTTGGAAAAATGTTGTCGTTACTTGTTTTTCCGAAAATCGATATTTTCGGAATTAATCCTAAAAAACGACTCATTCGAAATATCATCATTATCTCGTTTATTCTCAACTTTACACCATAAATGAGAAGAAACAAACTTGTAGAGAATCAAATTTTGGACAAATTTGGTCTTCACCTGTTTTTCCGAAAATCGATATTTTCGGAATTTAACCAGAAAATATGTACCCACTAATATGTTCTGTCTTATGCCACAACTGCGCTGGACAGACTTGCGATAACGTCACACAATTGCGAGCCGTCGATGACAAAGACAGTGATGATGACAACGACATCGACGATCCCGCACCATTAACACTGAACCTTAACAAACGTGAAACTGGACATTACCAATTGACCGAAGAAGAAAGAGAGAGGATATGGATTTGGCAGGACCATCAGCTAAGAAACGAAAAAAAAAAAATAGTTCCGGAACCATATTTTCACACCGACATGACAGACAAGCTACCTGCGCGGAATAACCTCTTCATTTATGCCGTAAAATGCGAAGCATTGGAGATAATGATAAATCTTTTGAATTTATCGCTTTTTTCAGGATTAATTCCCAAAATATCGATTTTTGGAACAAAACGTGGTGACCAAATTTGTTCAGAATTTGATTCCCCACAAGTTTAGTCTCCTTCATTTATGCCGTAAAGTTGAAAATAAACGAAATAATGAAAATATTTCGAATTTGTCGCTTTTTTCAGGTTTAATTTACAAAATATCGATCCTATCAGAAAAATTGTGAGGACCAAACTTGTAGAGAACCAAATTTACTACAATTTTTGTCTCCAAACTTTTCCTGTAGAATGAAAAATGGCCGAGTTATTCAAGAAAAACCGCAAAACACACGCAAAAGCTTGATATGGTCGCCATTTTGAATTTATACTCCCAGTGACCCCCCCGAGACACCTATGAAAAAAAAACCACTAAAAAATTATTCACGGGTCAAAGTCTATAATGACTGGACTACACAGTCGCTCCGCGCTTTTTCATTCAATATCTTTCGAATTTGATGATACATTTTATGAACGTCAGATTTAAAATAAAATCTCATAAGCTATCGAGCAGATGAATGAAAATGTCCTGCTATGTAATGCATTGCGGGGAGTTTGAAAGGAATGGCAATTTAATTTCTTTAATTTCATAAAGAAAATATCAATAATTTCCTCATGGAAGCAATGTATTGAACGACCTGGATTGAAAAAAAAAATTCAAGTCAGGCAAAATTTGTGATGTGGGAACATATATTGAAATGCACTCCTCATAACAGCAGATTGGAATAAAACTATGTTTCAGGCCCATTTTCGAACAGAAGATATATAAGTTCCGTTGTTCTATTGATTCACAAAACAGACTATATGGCAGAAAATTCCAATATTATCATCACACGAAATGCGAAACATTTTGGAGGAATTCATTGCAAAACAACGTATAATGAAATTGATAATTTCATGAAGAAACTGATAAAATCGAGTAAATTGCAAAGTCATATATCATTGAATGACGACCAAATTAAAAAAGTTATCAGTGAAAAGTGAATGTAGCAGAAGGTGGAAAATCATAACAATCTTCATATTTCAAACTTTATCCCTCGGGTACAATTTTACATACAATAAGGAACTATAGCTATACTCATATCCATATGTGTCTATTTTATAATTTTACATCACATGAATATCTTCATTTTTATAACTATGGTTCTGCGAGAAGTCATGAATTGAAGTGGGTATTTATACCCTCATCTATTTTTCATCTACGACACCGACAGATTTGACAAAAAATCCAACGTCTGAAATCGTATCTGACAATCAGGCGCTACTATAGGGAAATTGAGAAGACAAAGTGCAGAATATATGTCTTATTCTTTTATTCACTCAAACCATTGTGATATAGGGAATGAAAAAGGACCGAAGTTCAGCTGTGTCCGAACTCTCATCTAACTAATACCATTGAGTATTCACATCACACTAGTGTATATAATCAAGGCTATCATTCTCTCAATATTGGCATTTTTCAATGGTATATCACAAAACTTGCCCATCGGCAGACTGAACGCCAATATTGGTGAAAGCAGTTGTTCCATTTGTTGCCAATTCAATGTTGGCCCAGTGATTACTGACTATCATATTATCTTCAGTGCATTTTCAATGCAAATTAAGCATTTTACCCAAACACAAAGAATTTCGAGATTAGGTAGAAGAATTATTATTTTATTGATAATAATAATAATGATTATTATAATGACTACAATAAAAACTCTTGTATTCAGTTGAACAAAGTGTCCTAAAATTGCTGGAACACGCAGAGCCATATGTGATAAAAGTCGAAATAAGTTGATTGAATCCAATCTATTCACATAGGTATCAAGTTGTACGTTTGACGAATTCAAAGTTCACTCAAGAATAAACATATTTCACTGTTCAAGAACTGAAAAAACAAATATTCAATGAAAATAATGATATTGATGATGATTATAATAATAAGAACAATGAAACCTCGCGTATTCAGTTGAACAAAGTGTCTCAAAATTGCTGGAACACAGAGCTACCACTTGAGATGAAAGTTATAATGAGTTGATTGGATCCAATTCATTCGAATAAGTTCAATAATATAATGTGAGAATTTAGTTGACAGTGGAAACAAAGGCAAGACGCTTTTTTATAAATAGAAGACGCCCACCTCCACAGATGTAAGTTCGTTTGTTCCCACTGCCAAATAATTTTGTATTACAATTAGGTCTAACTGCAAACGATTATGAAATCATCTCGCTCAAAAAACTTGAGAACCCTGTTACCACCCCTGAAAATGTACTGAAAAAATATCAGGGTTGAGGGTAGTTTCGAACCATCAAAGGGTTATCCACTGAAATGCACTCTTTTCAAATTGCATCCAATTTGTTCCACTCATTTTTGAACTGTTGCACAAGAAGATTTTTTTCATGTAAACTTTGAAATTGTCTCACTGACAAACGGTACATATTATTAAGTGAGCAATTCTGGGACACCCTGTATATCCACATTTGATTTGTTCATTCAGCCAAGAGTTAACAAATTCCTGTTTTGTTGATTGATGAGTCGAGACCATCTTCTTTGGTATATCTGCATGGAATGAATTGTTTGTGAATTTCAAGTTACCTATTAATCACAACTACATATTATTACCTAGTCTACAGCATCAAGAGTTAGATAGAAACGAAATGATATGCTAAATAGTGCTATCAGCAGTAAGACATCGAATAAATCAATGGGCCACTGAATCGCCATCAGCTATGTTGTGTTTGATGGGACTCATGAACAATTACACGGAAAGTTGGCTTGCCTTGTGGGATAAGGAATATCATCACGAGAGTCATATCAATATTTCCCAAGAAATATATGAATGTACTCATACGTTCTGAAGGTAAGGTGTAACATTCATGTTACCAGATATTTTGGGATTTTCTCTCCTTGTTTATAGAAATGATTGTTTATAGAAATGAAAATATGAGTATATCAATATGATGTAAGAAACGAACAAATCAGATGATTCACTGCGCTGAAACATTATCTTTTTGAAGCGTATATGGAGAAAATATTGAATTTCTACATAGCTTTGGGCGTTCTGGGAACGAATGGACAACATAATGCAGAGTGAAATAACATCAAAATCATTGGAAAAGAACAACCAGAAAAGGAAATCAAGCAAACCCTTTGAACTCATCTGAAATGGAGACAATAACATTGCTTTCTGCTCAGTTGATATAGAAAAAACATGGTATTCACTACTAGAATCTGAATATGAAAATGGTGAATCCAATACCTAATTAATGAAAACATCCTGTAACTCCTTTGTTTGCCAACCTCATCATCTATCACTGAGAAGTGTCAATAAAAATCCGAATATCATTTGACAGGAAACTAGTTTTCATTTTTATGTTGAAAACAAGGCAGATTCTTTCCCTAAACTTCAGAAGCTATGTTAATATATTATGATATATCTTGATATAACCATATTAATCTTCTTCTGACATTTAATTTTTTTCATTTCAATACCGAACATATTAGTAAGTTATATTTTCATATTATAATACATCATATTATTCTATTCGATTTGAGAGCTAATGTCAATTCTCAATTCAAGAGGATTTTGATTTTTCATGCTCTCTTTTTGGAGTAGTTATTGTTTTTTGTTGAATATCCAGAATGATACAATATGCATATCTTCATATGAAGGAGAATGCAAATTCTCTACTTCAGAAGATTTTGTTTTCGAATTCTTATCATGTGTGTTCAATAGATGTGATTCAATGTTCGTCGTGGCATATAGCCAGGAAAGTAGCTGTTTTCTGTTGAGTAAACCGAGAAAGAATTAATATTTTCATCACATGGTGAATGCGAATTCTCAATGTATTTCTTTATATAAATATTATTTTTTTGTGTTCATAAATATATCTGAGAATAATCCTTTTCAATATTTTCACCCAATCAAGGGGTTCAAACTTGAACGATGGAAATTTTCAATTCATATAGACCTCAATCGCAGATTCGTGATTAGGTTTTTTCACTACGATTTTGTTGATATACAGAGAAGTGCACAATAAACGGCCAGTGCTGTAACTTCTAAATCATTTGAGATCGAATTTTGAAAATTGGTGGGTAGCAAGTATAGCAAATTGCTCATTAATTGACAAACCAATTTTTGCTCCATCACTCTCGGTTTCACCGTAAACGACCCTAACTTCATATATATATAAATTTTTTCGTGTTCATAAATATATTCGAGAATATTCTTTTTCAATATTTTCACCCAATCCAGGGGATCAAACTTGAACGATGGAAACTTGTTACCTATTCATATAGACTTCAATCGCAGATTCGTGATTAGGTTTCCTCAATTCAATCATACATTCAAAACCTATTGAGAAGAAAGCATAAATGCAATTGTCCTGCTGTATGATGAATTTTGGGAATTCTGGAGAGAATGGTTTTCAATTATACAATTTTTCAATGAAAATATCGAGGGAAACCATTCTTTTATGAGGAATGTATGAAACGGCCAGGATGGAAAATTAATTTAAAGATAAGAATTTGTGAGGTATATACATTGATATTTACTTCTTATAACACCAGTTTAGAATGAAACCGATAACAAAATCATATTTTAGGCTCATTTTCGAACAGAAGATTTTAAGATCCGTTTGTGAGAAACTGCTGTTCCATCCATTCACAAAATACATTATCACAAAGAAACAAACAAAATGCAGAACAAAATTATCATGGTTGAAGAGGAAGTGATTGCAAAACTACCTACCAACCTAATGAAATTGAAAATTTGAGAACGAGACTGAGGAAATCAAGTAAATTGCAATGTAATATATCATTGAAATGCGTTTTCGATACCGACCGAACTAGCTATATATGTGTCTATTTTGTCATATTGAAATGTTGTTACATTCTTCCCAATTTCTGTTGTTCTGCGAAAAGTGCCGTATATCGCTATATAAATTGACGTGGGTGTTTTTATCCTATTCCTAAAAAAAAATTGTTCTAAGATTGTTCTATCCGTCATTCGGTTGCCCCCTTACGAGCAACCCTCAGAAGTCTCCGAGAGTCTTGTGCGAGCAAGGAATGACAGGGGTCTTACCTTTTAACGTGTGATCCCAAATACTTTCTTGGGCCATCAGAATTTCTGCAGTCGATGAGAATCGAACCCATGACCTGCAAACGAATGCGGATTAGAATATTAACACTCAGTCCGCTCGGCTACCTGGCCCCTATTTCTAATTTCCATCTATGGCTATAATTGATTAGACAGAAAATGTATCATCATACATGTAATATTGGAGTGCGAAGCACTAGCGCGTTGGACATACAACCTTCTGGGAGCAGTAAACTCTCAAGAGGCATTTTCAAAGAATGATCTGGTGAAGAGGATGCTAAACCTCATCAAGGTAGCTGTTCACCTAAGTCAACAGCATGATCAGGAATACAATAGGCCCAAAGGCTGCAGTGTTTTGGGCTCCAAACCCTGACTGATCATTCTGCTATTAATCAATCAATCAATCAATCATCATACAAATCGTATCTGACAATCAGTCGCTTTCAGGGAGATTGAAAAGACAAAGAGCCTACTAATATACTTCTTCAAATTTTATTCACTCAAACCATTGTTATATAGAAAATAGAGAAGAATAGAGGTTCATCTGTGTCCGAACTCTAATCTACTAATACTATCCGGTGACATTAGTCAGCCATAGAGGTCCTTAATGTATACCGGGTGTACCACTAAGAAAGGACGCCGGCTGTATCTCGCAAACTATTTGCCGCACAGGTTTCGGAAAAATATATTCATGATTAAAGTGGCCAAGCAAAATCTCTGGAAATTATTTTCAAGTTTCCAGGACAGCCGCTAGAGGGCGTAATTGCATTGTAAAATTTAAAAATCGGGTTTTATGAAAATTTGATATATCACGACATATCAAAAACACTTTTTCCATATTCTGGAGTTGATTTCCAATCGTTTCGATCAAAAAAATTTTTGCTAGCTTTCTAAATAGAAGAGTGAGGAAAGGATGAATATAATACTTTGGAAAAACTCTTATTACTACAGTTTGGTGTAACGGAATTCAATAATCTTGGTCTCATTATGGATGGTTTTTTCGGATCTTGCAGATAAATCACGAATCAAGTCGATTCAAATCTCGTGGTGGCCGCTATAGGGCATCGTTTGAAAATTCAGCCGATTTGTAATTGTTTTTCGAGAACTTCATATTAGTAGAGTGCCAATCGAATCCTATCGTTCACCCCGTGAGAAATCAGAGGTAAAAAGCTGTGTCATGGCTAGAATTGTTACCTACCATCTCCAGATCATGAATCCACTTGTCGTCAAAAAATCGTCCTGTGCGTTTGGGGGGTAGGGGGTAATTTATAAAAAAATATGGATTTTTTTTTGTATTCGTGGAAAATATTTATGGGTTTCAGAACTTCCACCCTGTAGAATCTTGATTTCGTGTGACAAGTAGAACAAATTATAGAAAATTTTGAAATTTACTAATTACATTACGATATATGAGAGAATCTTGATTTCGTGTGACAAGTAGAACAAATTATAGAAAATTTTGAAATTTACTAATTACATTACGATATATGAGAGAATCATATTTCAAACGCCTATAACTCAAAACTTGTAAATTCTCGTTAAATTGTTTTCCATATACCTCGCATTATCTCAGTAACTACAACGTTCATCGAAACAATTCGTCAAATAATGTCGATGCGCCTATGTTTCAAGATGCGAATGGTTCTTCGATTTTGAAAATCGAAGCATAAATAAGGAAGATATTGAGAAAATCATAATGCAATGCAGGTACCACGGGCGAGCTTGTTTCGCCGCATTCGTACCCCTGTTCTCCCCGCAATACCCGCGGCTATCGTGGTTCCATACGCTTTCGTTATACACATCAACATTGAGGCGTTGACCATTGCATTATTGTGAATTAATTATTCGATATTTGGTACTGTTTGCTCTGTTTCGATAATTAAATAAGTATTGATTAGCTAACGAAATCTATCATTGTAAATTTATCATAAAATATATGTTTCTCTAGATAAAAGATAGGAAGTACTAGCAATTCAGGCTGATCTTGAATATGTCTTGAAGTTGAAGATTCCTATCCAGCAGAGTACAGAATCATCGAGAAAATGTTTCATTTGTGGAAAAGATGGCCAACTCCTTCGTTGTACAGAATTATCGATAAAAAAACATTTGGAAGTTGTATGAATATAAGATAAAACCTCGGAAAAAACTATGCGAGGCAAATCGATATGGAACTTCAGAGAATTGATGATATTTTCAATGAAAATAAAGGTCAATTGATCTTCTGGCACGGGAATATTGAAAACTGTAGTGAAATTGATGTGAAGGTATTTTCGAAGTGCCTAGAAGAATTTTCTACCAAAAACGTTCAAATTCAAGTTTTGACCTAGTATTGACTACCAACATTGTTTATTGCCATTTGCCATGGAAGTCAAGTATCATAACCAATGCTTTGTATCGAATTGGAAACATTATAGAGGATCACTGATAATCTGATATAATTAATAGATGGTGCAGATTTTCTAATGAAAAAGGTTATACTTTCAAACTGTTTATATCAAAAATATGCCGAACTTGGTGGCAAAACTGGTAGGAAAATCTTAATCGAAGATAACTGTCTGTAGGTTAATCGAGAAGGTGAAACATCCATTTTACTTGATTTTTTGGGATTTTCTCTCCTCGTTTCTTTGGACGGTTCGGCAACGAATCTGCTCCCGTTCTCAACATGAAAATGCAAATTCCAAAGAAAAATGTTTTGTCTTTTATGTTGGGAAAGGGAGCAGATTCGTTCCCGAAACTAAAATGAATTTACCGAAGAAATCAGAAAGCACTACGACAAGGAAATAGAAATTATCAAATAAATCAAAACGTTCTAATGAGTCGTGAGTAATTTGTGATTCAAAAAGTGACAAAAACTCATCTGATTCATACACATATAAAGAACAAAGTGAAATTACAGAAGATAACTCCCCTGACTTGGTATGCATCAGATATGACCCAGATACACAATTTTTTTTGAGATATTTATCAAGATATGAGAGATATTCCAGATTATAAACAACTCAAAAATATGGATGTCAAGGCTTACAAGGATATGATACCGAAAAAACTTTTTTTAAATTAGTTGCCTTATACACGATAAAGTTGATTCAGTTGATTCAAAGGTGTTGATTATCTGATGTCAAGGTATAATACTCGCTAATTCGAAATTCAAAAAACTCACACCGAAACACGTTGGTTTGGGATCAAGAGACATATGATCGAAAAAAATTATCGTAGCTTTGTGTTCTTGTGGACACTGTATCGTATATTTACGTGTATTTACAACTTCGCAATTCGATAGGTATCAAATAATGTTTTTTTCAAGTTTCCACAAGGATATCTTATTTTTATTTCAGTATTATATGCATCATGTTTTGTTTCAATATTTGTCAATTTGTTAATAAATGAGATGGTTGACATTTTACTCTGACGGATAATGAATGTACTTTCGAGATAGAATCATTCATATAAAATAAATGGAGGGCACTTCCAATCAAACAGCAAGTTAAAATAAATTTTCTATTAACTTGGAGAATAGCGATCAATTCCATTTCTCCCGTGAATTCGAAGATCGTACAATTCTGTAACACTCAGTAATTCATATTTACGGTGATCGTACTAGGACGGCCGCGGGCGTTGCGGGGAGAATCGGGGTATGAAAGCGGCGAATCGGGGTATGAAAGCGGCGAATCGTGGTCCCTCGTACTACCTGCATTGTATTATGATTTTCCCAATATCTTCCTTATTCATACTTCGATTTCCAAAATCAAAGAACCATTCGCATCTTGAAACATAGGCGCATCGACATTATTTCGAGTATTTTTTTGATAAACGTTGTAGTTACTGAGATACTGATGCGAGGTATATGAAAAGCAATTTAACGAAAATTTACAAGTTTCGAGTTATAGCCGTTTGAAATATGATATTCTCATATATCGTAATGTAATTGGTGAATTTCAAAATTTTCTATAATTTGTTCTACTTATCACACGAAAGGGAGCAGATGTCTGTGAACCCCCGGAAAACTGTAATCATCCCTTTTACAAAAAGGCAAAAGCTAGATAAGCTTCGTCAGCCTGTCCTATATGGAGATAGCATTCCGTTTGCGACGGAGGTGAAATATCTAGGGGTCACCCTAGATAAAAGACTCACCTGGAACGTCCATATGGCAAAAACTATAAACAAAGCCAGATTTTCCCTCTGGAACCTCAGAAGGGTATGCGGCAAATCATGGGGAATGAACCCCAAACAGATTTACTGGATTTACCAAACAATGGTAAAACCAATGGTCACGTATGGTTCGGTAGTCTGGTGGACTAAAGGTCTGCAGGGAACAGCCAGGGCAAAGCTTGCTGGTCTCCAGCGGCTGGCGTGCCTGGCCATTACAGGGGCGATGTCCTCTACTCCAACGGCAGCGATGGAAAACCTCCTGAACCTCACTCCCCTCCACATTGTCTTGGAGAGGGAAGCCAGGATGGTTTCCTACAGATTCCTGTCATTGGAAATTCAAATCAGAGGGGGCGACTGCTGGACCACTCCGGGATACTGTGTGAAACAGAAAATCACCAAACTCTAGGAATGGTTTCCGACATGTTGGCCACTCAGACACACGTGAAAAAGTCTTTCAAAGTCCTCTTCCCGAAGAGAGACGAATGGGCAAGCGGATCAGTCCGATTCCCAGAGACCGAACACGTAATGTACACAGATGGTTCGAAAACCCCTCGTGGAGTGGGAGCCGGTGTGTTCAGCAGAAAACCGAAGACGGAAATTTCTGTCAATTTCGGCAAATATGCTACAATCTTTCATGCGGAGGTATTCGCAATTGCATTGTGTGCTAGAGAGTTGTCGAATAAACCTCTAGTAAACAAAAATATCAGTATTGTATCAGACAGTCAGGCTGCTCTTAAAGCACTGAGCTCCAGCAAGATAAATTCCAAGCTTCTATGGAGCTGCATGGAATCCCTAGAAAGCCTGGGTGCTAACAACAGAGTCACTTTGCTGTGGGTGCCTGGACACCAGGGGGTGGAGGGTAACGAGAAAGCCGACATCCTCGCCAAACAGGGAACCGAATCTGTGTTCATAGGACCAGAACCATATTTTGGGGTCACCGCAAGTGCGGTGAAAACAACTATCTCGGGCTGGGCGGAGGGAAAAACACTCACGTACTGGTCTGAATTACCAGGATTAACCCATTCGAAGGCCTTCCTGCCTAAACCATCGGGGAAAATAACCAGGCAGATCCTAGAATGGAGCAGGGGTAACCTGCGAATTCTGACTGGACTGCTTACGGGACACTGTCGTCTAAGATACCACCTGGGAGGGATGGGTCTGAACCAACAAACGGACTGTCGGTTCTGTTGTGTGGAAGACGAAACGGCTGAACACATATTATGTTCATGCTCTAGCTTAGAAAGACTAAGGTTCGACACATTTGGCTTTACCAACCTAGAACCTATCGATTTCAGACAAATCTCACCCAATTCAACCATGAACTTTGTAAAAAGATGTGAATTGTACGGTGAACTGTAACCTCTAGGGGTGAGCCACAATAGACCCATCTGGGGTCGCAGTGGAGGGGAGGTGTTCGCCCCACTCACATGGAACCTAACCTAACCTATCACACGAAATCAAGATTCGACAGGGTGGAAGTTCTGGAACCCATCAATATTTTCCACGAATAAAAAAAATCCATATTTCTTTATAAATTACCCCCTACCCCCCAAAAGCACAGGACGATTTTTTGACGACAAGTGGATTCATGATCTGGAGATGGTAGGTAACAATTCTAGCCATGTCACAGCTTTTTACCTCCGATTTCCCACCAACTTTTGATCTAAGCGACTTACGGTTCGTTTGGCACTCCACTATATGGAACCATATATTTTTCCTGCTATAATATGAAAGTACACTAAACGAGCAGGAAAATGGTGGAAACCACCAAATTCTGAACATTTCTAAAAAAAAATTAATTTTTTTCCTGTTGAAGTCGTCGATGATTTTCACGCAATATGAATTCATTTTCCAGGATGTGTTCCATCGTATAGAGAGGCAAGATACGTTGATTGAGGCTTGCATAATTTTTGAATTGGAAATGATGCGATAAAAACCTGAAAATGAATAATCATCGATTTTCAACACCCTGTATGAATGAAAATGGAAAATCCCTGGAATACGGAAGCGGTTGAATTTTTTCATCATTGTGATAGTTTTTCCGAACAATTGGTGTATAATGACTGAAAAACTCCCGACGAGTTTTGAACGAGGAATCTTGAACAGAAAGATTGCATCTCCCAAGCACTGCATTCCGATTGAAAGGGGAGCATCCCACGATGCCCAATTCACACGATGCCCAATTCCCACGATGCCCAATTTCTACGATGCCCACCTTCATGTCCACGATTACGAAGATTGCCGAAGAGCGCAACGTTGCCAGGTCGAGAAAAAAATTCTGAAAACAAGATTCCCAATATGCCCACTTCTCATATATTCCCACGATGCCCAATTCACACCATGTCTACTTTTCATACATTCCCACGATGCCCAATTCCCACCATGCCCACCTTCTTTGGATTCCCACCATGCCCACTCTTCATACATTCCCAAGATGCCCAATTCCCACCATGCCCACTTTCCACACATTCCCACGATGCCCAACTCCCATAGATTCCCACCATGCCCACCTTTCATGCATTCCCACGATGCCCACTTCCCACGTAGGAATTGGGCATCGTGGAAATTGGGCATCGCGCTACGCACCCATTGAAAATCCATTATTTCCCTGAAAAGATGTGGCAGTTTGAGAATTGTCAAATATTTTCATTGGTCCACTTGTTTCCTGAAGCACTTTATTATATAGCTACCGTTTGAATTGTACTGCCATTAAATGTCTCAGAAGTATAAAAAATGTTGCAGAAGTTATTCACACAATGTTGATTGAAACTCAACGAAATTTGAAATCTTGATAGAACTAATTGTGCATTTCTATTTTGGCGAGAAGCTTTCCTCATTAGGATTTCTTACCGTGCAATATTTGAATTACAAGTTCTTCCTCATCCCCTTGAATGACAATTGAATCTCCTGAAGTGCATTAACTGACTCAACATCTTGATATACCAACAATGTCATCTACAAAGTCTATTAGTTCTGAATTACGTCACTTGACTAGGTATTGAAGGGCTAACATTGTATTTTGTCATATGACACTAGAAATAGTGATATCATTTTTCTTGGAATCCGACTTGGAACACAACGAAATTTGATGATTTTGTTTGGTGAATCTGATCAAAATCACGTGTTCTAGAATGGTCAATATCGTATTTTCCCTGACAAGCTTTTACGTCAACCTCATTCAAACTTCTCACTTTAGGCACTTCTCATGATCCAAACCAGTGGACATAATCATATTAACAGCTATTAATAACAGTGGTCGGTTATGGTAACGTATGCTCGAGTTGGGAGATAGACGTAATGCCAGTGGCGTCAATCATACACGCGCGAAATTGAGTTATGAATATTTGATAAGGCCATAATATGGCGGCTCTATCCCACAGGGCTCTCTTTGATTATTCACTACCGACCAAATAACGTTGACGTCGACGGCATTGGCTGAAGCTGAAACACTTTCTGTGACACCGCGAATCGTAGTTAAACAACGTTATAACCAGATAATTATCGAAACAGAACACGCCAAGGTTATTTCGAAATTCAAATTCATCGGTCTGAAGTTCTCCAATTTGAGCTGATATGGATTGGAGATATAGGAGGATCTATATATACAGTGAGGTAGCGTATGTTGGAACGCATTTATTCAGAGTTCAGGAGTATGTTCTGTGATGGTATAAAGAGGTTTGTTTGTGTTCACAAAATCAACAGTTCGAAACCATCAGGAGCATAAGCAGCAAAACAAAGGTGTTCGTGTTTTCTGAGGACTGTTTGGTGTTTCACATTCTCCGTGTTCTCGTTCCACACGAACTAGTTTGGGATGATTCCGAATGGTTTCAAATGAGTACAAGCCTCTGAACAAGAAATATTCATGAGTGTTGTGAATAATTCCGGATGCGCATGTATTTATACAGCAGATTTTCAACCTTTTGTAACTTCGTTTAGGTTAGCCGGTGAAAATGAAAATATTCAAAAAAATTTATCGAGGTCAATATAACAATAGGCATTCGAGCAAGCACAAGCTCATTGTTCTCTTGGTTCAGATGATAACAAGATTTCTTCAACATGTAATCTTCTGAAAATCCTCATGATCCATCCGAAGAATGATGGTTTGAAGAGGACACCATAAATTTGTACTCTGATAAATAGTTCAGGGATCATTTGGTATAGGTATATAGGAGTGTAGGAATATTATAGTGATGAAGGTGTATATTTACGTACGTCTTATAGTCATATAGGGCTGAGGAAACGGGAAAACCTATTGTTTATCTAGATTTCAGACTATCCCTGACTCCTATCCGATTGAATTTGATATGCACCGTATTCTGCACAGCCAAATAATAATAAATCAATGTATCACCTCCTCGATTAACGTACTGACAGTATTCAACTGATTTTCCTATTGAAGACAGTTCTTCTGCTCTCGAAGCCAGGTGGATAACTTCACCAGTTATGAATTTGATCGTATTACAGTGCAGTATGGTTTGAATATCGCCTGAACATTTTTATATCCACAGAAATGCCTAAAAATACAGAATATCGAGAGATATCTATAATTCACATCCTGTATAAGGAAGATTTGGGAGAGTTGATTCGCAGATTGGCTTATGTAATACTCTTTTTGACCACTTGATATGTCATAACTGGAAAACTCCGAGAAATATCGACCAATGCATCGTAAACAGAAAAGACGCATCTTCTGAACATTGCATTTCGATTGAGAATCGAATTATTCGCAAAAAAGTTTTGACACTATGAATAACGTCGAAAATTCGAGTAGTTCACTCAATTCTTCGAGCACTTTAGAGTTTTATTATCACAGTTTATTTCTGATAGGGTTCACAGGCATATAACCGGTCCAGGGAAAAAGTGGCTTTAGTCCATTATTATGCAAAATTGAGCTCACAGTTCATTCCCATGAAATATTGTAGTACCTATCAGATAATGAAAAGTCAAGTAACTTAGGTCTGCAACACAACAGATACAAGATCACCTATACCTGAGAAGAGGGCAGTGCCGGATTCAGAGGGGGGCTATGAGACTATCAGCCCCTGGCGGTGAATTTCAAGAGGTGATAGAGAAAAAGAGAAGAAAAGTGGAAAAGCAAGCAGCAATACAGTCGTTGTGGGTTGAGATACTGTTTTTTGTGAAAATCATAACATGCACTAATCTAGCGTCAGCTGTGTCTTGGACGCTTATTTGATGTGAAGAAAAACCGCATTCTACTCAGTAGATTAGGGGTAATTTCGTGATTCGTCTAACTCAATAACAAAAAACAAAATCAGAGTTCAGTATATAATAGGTTGGCGTTGGTATTGTTGGTAATGGTACTAATAATGATAAATAAATAATATTGAAACTGAAATTTAAGAAAATTAGTAAAAAAGAAGGTGGTGCATTCTGGAAACGGCAGAAGATCGATAAGCAAAAGCAGTCAGACGAAGTTGTCAAGAAATGCGCTAAAATACATTCATTTTTTCTAAATTCAAATGAGACAGAATCAGAACCGACCGAACCGTCTCCGGGAACTTCACGATCTCAAGACGGAAATGGTAAGTTTTATATTTTTCAACTATTCAATACGCGAAAAAGAAGAGTCGGAATCTCAAAAATAGATTACCAAAATATGATGAACACGACTATAAGCGTTGTTTTAGGGATAATCACAACAAATTCCTTATTAATTGAATATTGGCAATTACTGAGAATGTTTTTACTATCCCTGATGATTAGTAATGCCAGTGATGAAAGGTCATTCTCAACTTTAAAAAGAGTGAAAAACTACCTAAGGAATTCCATGGTAGAGGATATATTGAATATCCTATCAATTTTAAGTATTAACAGTGACATGTTATGATGATGATGATGATGCCGTTGACGACTTTGCATCAAAAAATCAAGAAAAGTATTTTAGTATTCATCTGAAAAAAATCTTTGTTGTTTGTTGTTATGTTTAGCTTGTGAAGTAAATATAATTTGATTCGTTGTACATAATGATTTCATGCTATTGTTATATGCGGTAAAAAAACCGGTGAAAGGATTATTTGAATTTTGAAACTGACAATTGAAAATCAAATATTTGGCGGCGGCGCGGCGGCATCGTAAAATTCAGCCCCCGGTGTAAGGAAGTATAAATCCGGCACTGGAAGAGGGGCATTAGTACGCAACTCCTGGTCCATTCCTGCTGATATGGACCCACCAATAGACGCCTGATAAAGGTGATAAGTGACATGTGTCCATGTCTAAATATTGTTCGTTTTTTGTTACGTCATTAGTTCTGGATAAATGTTGATTTTGTTCATATTCCTGAATGAACACCATGTTATCAACTGAAAAATGTTCGTGACTCATCTTTTTTTCTAAATTTCTTGAACTCATATATTCCATTTTCTTGTAATCCATCCGAATAGACTATTGTCGTTTTTCCTCCCTACCCTTTATATGTTTGGTTCTTGTTTGTCACTCCTGAAACGCAGCCAGATACGGGAACTTAGGAGATAGAACAGATGTATTTTGAGTTTCTTCAATGAAAACAATTGCAAACATTCGAAAAAAATCTACTGGTCTTCATTTTTCGTGCAAAACACTTTTGGACTTGCTTCGTGGGCACGCCCATGATAATACTACATCAACTGCATTAGGTTCAGAATAATATTTCATTGTGATTTCAAGAGACATTATGAATTTTATCAGTATCGATCCAGGCATGTTTCAGAAATCATTGAAAAATCGATTTTTCAAGGAAATTTATCGTTCTCGGACATATACTAGAATATGAACGTCTTGTCTCATTGCACGATATTTTTTATGGATAGTATGTACATCTGTGAACAAACTTTATTTTTCTTCCAGCACTATTCCTCTATCTTCATATCCTAGGATAAGAGATGATTTTTCGTGTGGAAGTTTTTAAAGCATATATCATCGCTCCCCACATCTAGCACAGGATCATTAATTTCGCCTGATGTGTTCGTAAGAGCATCACATAGGCTTGCAGTCTGTGATAGCTTACCGACAAACGACTTCGTATTGCTAGTGCATGGAGATACAGAAAACATCTCGTTTATGGAAATTTTGGTAACTGTTTCATGAAAGGACCCCGAACCGCAACAGGGAAGAAATTGGCTTTCGTTGAACTTAGTCGAATTTTCGATATATTCTAGAATTCGTGATGCTGATCAGATGTTCCAATTATCAACGTTCTAGACTCGATAGTTTGGAAGTGGATTTGGTTCTGGTATTCAAAAAGGACACTTCACAATAACAATTCGAAATTCTGAGAAAGGCAACTCCAGCACCCTGTATATATAAAAGCAAAATGGCCAGACCAAAAGATGTCGATAAGACCAATATTGCTGTGGAAAAAGATACAGGATGTTTCAATCGGGAAAGTATTGACTATAAATTCCAACCAGTTATCATCCACTGACAAGAAATGTAATTCAACAGCAACAATTATCCCACGGTACAAAGCATACTCTTCAAAAATTATATAGTATTAAGAATCCCTTTCCGAGACTTTGAACTGCTCAATTGCGCATTTCTTGAAAACGAATGAAAATATTATTTTGAAACAGGCCCTGCGAAAATGATTTTTGCTGCTCTCTGAAGGCAAAATGAAACTTGCCGGCGATTTAAATTGGGCCAGCTAGCCCGCGTCCCGACGGCCGACAGCTTATTGTCTATCTAAAGTCATGATACACTCTCTAAAGTCATCAGTATTGTCACAAAGTGTAAGGAGGGGTTGCCTAAGTTGTGTTTTAGATCCATTGGAGAATGAACTTCAAACGTGATAATAAACAATAGTCAAAAAGGGTTTTCAAACAAAACATATACACACGTTTATTCTTTGAATATATAACAAATATAAGGACCTCAAATCACTCAGAAGTTCGTGGTTTGATAATTTTGTAAATAATAAACACAGACTTGACCGTTCAATGACTTGAATCCCTCTATGAATTTGAATTGAATTCAAGAAAATAACCCTATTCGTGACAGTATGGCGCTCATACTCAAACGTACTGCATTCCTGACATATCTTCGGCCCGATTGATACTCATCAGAGACTGTAATTAATCAGCAGCTTAAGTATTTGTATTCCTTAGATAGAGGAGTTTTTCAGGAATTCAATATTCATGGTATACCGAATGAGGTTTTCAAAATGTCAATTCTTTTTTTTGATGTCCCATTCCTCAACAAAATATGTCAAAAATATACAGGGTAATGTATGGAACATCTCAGTAAAAAAAGGTCATTTGACGGGAAACCCAGTTCACATCGCAATTTGGTAACCCACACAGAAATTCATGTTATTCTCAAACAGATCTGCATCACTCTGTTCATTTTTCAATTGGTTAAAAATTCTGGATCTTCAGTAAACAAAATCGAGCTGTCCAAGTTTTTTTGTGAATCCTGAGTATAACAGAAATGTCGAACTCATTCTCCAACTGGAGTTGTTGAATAATTACATCAAAATCTCTAAGAGTTTGTGATTATGGGTATTTATTTCATTGATTCATCATGCAGGATAGTGTTATGTTTGTCCACTTATCTCAAAAAGTTGCTGACTCTAGGTCAAAAATCATATTACCTATGTACCTACAAAATTACTCGGTAGTTATATAATCAGTTATTATATCAAGTGATCAACAATGGAGTTCAATCCACAATTAAACAATTCTTACATATAGAGAACCTTACCATTCATCATATCGAGTATTGTCTGGGAGTGAGATATAAAATATCAAGATGAAATCTATGCCATAGTCTGGATCAACGTGTGATTTCTTCATTATCTGTGATTGGGCTGGTGGTTGTTGATTTCGTAGCTGAATGCTGCACAGGAAGATTGAATGAATTTGTTCTCTACTAATCCAAAACATGCAACGTTATATTCCTTTGATTTTCGTTCGAAAAAGATATCCATATTTTGAGGATTAATACATATCATATTGTCTTAAGAAAGACTCAGGTCCAAGGAATGCAGACCAAGATGCAGACTATGCACTTGTTTAGCAAGGCGACCAGCGTTTTTATTGTTTTCTTCATGCCTTCGAATCCACATGATTGGGACTCTATTATCTCTTCCCAGTTGTATCAATATTTCGAAGAGATATCACGTAATTTCGAAATTCAAACGATTGATTTGTTGGTTAGATTATTTCTTTGATAATTCTCATCTTGGGTTTTCAACAAATTCAATTCAATGTTCGACGTGGAAGATAGCCAGAAAAGTAGTTGTTTCTGTACCAAGAAGAAATAAAAATTTTTGATCAGATAGGGAATGCAAATTCTCAATATATCTTTCCTTGTTCATAATCCCAGTGAACAAACTAACGTTGAAATAACGTAGTAGACTCACCACATCGTTTGGTTGAAATGTTGCGAAAATGTCGCCGACATACAAGTTGTTTCTAACCAGTTCACAAACGTGTCTCAAACTACTCATTTGATAACAATAAATTCTTTACACATAATCATATACATTTCTAAATTAGTATTTTTTCACGAATTCCCAATATCATAGCTTCAAGATTGATGGACGTATCAAGTACACTGAGAATTATGAATATGTGAATTTCAAACGTTGAAATAAACAACTAATGCTTGAAAGTATCAACGTTTCGCTTCAATGTTGAATAGTGTTTGTAGATCAACACAATGTTATGGAATATTGGAAATGTAACGTGTTAATTCCTTCTTTTTTCAACCAGATTCCAACGTTGAAGTTGAAGTTGATGTTATTTTCACGATTCCACACCGAGATGAATATCTATTTCTGAATTGAATAGGCGCCAGCATATTTTCCTTTTCACTGTGATCAAGTTCATCATTTCAATAAAATCACATAACTGTGAAACAACACTTTTATGAGAATGAATTGACGCTCATATAGGGGTCAAATGATCATCATCTCAATATCAAATAGTGATATTATAAAAATAAAATGATACCCATATCAATATAATTTGCTTTCAATTCAATAGTCAAATGATTGGCATTTCAGTATTGGAGTGATTAATTCTTCTTTCCAGGAGAATGAAGTGGGTTGAAGATCGTCAAAAAATATTGAAGACATTTCTACTTAGTAAATATACTTACACCAAGTAGAGTTTTTTATCGAGAGTACAGGGCATTGAAGTGCATCACAAGGGCAAGACACTCAGTACACAATATCTCAATTTGCCTACGATGGAAATGCTTCTTGGGGTATTTGTTCTTCTTGTCGCTACCTTGGATCATTAGTTGATAATAATGATAATGATAATAATAATAATAGCGTCTTTATTCATTTGAAGATACATTTGAATTACAATGTTTTCAAGTGTTGGCGACATTCGACTGCAGCCGTTCTTCCATGTTAACACACTGTAGAAAATTCCTCTGAGTGGATGCATATGTGGTTGTGAGTGAATTTACTGATTGACATTTTTGAGTGAATTCTCAACTCAAACTAGATATTTCATCAAGTTCTCATATCAATGAGAATGTTTATAAAAAATTTGATTGAATCGGTTCATGAATTACCATTTTACACAGTCGAGTAGGGTGCAATTTCAACTCAATCGGGCGTGGACCGAAATTGACTCATTATTGCGTGGACCTTGAGTGAAATTTCCCTCAATTTTTGTTTCAGTGCATAGTTGCCAAGAATTCACACGATGGCGTCAGTACATATGGGTTCACGAAGCACGAAACGCAAACGAAAAACCTATATTTCTTCTGATGAATTGTTGGCTAGAATTCTTGTGAATTTTGAAGCAGCAAATGAAATTATACGAATCGAATAAATACATATTTATCCTGTGCACAATGAGGATACGAAGGCATCCTTTTCTTGGACACACTGTATATATAGGCAATACAATCTATCACCGATATAACTGTATGAATTCATGCTTCTTCCACTATATAGTGTATTGTGAGCTGGTTTGAAAATACAAAATATTATCCAAATTGGAACAATTTCCGATACATTACCGATTTATTGTGAAAACACTTTAACGGTCTGATGCAGTTCCACTTCCTGTAGCTCCTCAACAAATCTTATATACTTAGGGGGTATATAAACAAGTATGTCCCTTATATTCCTAGATGAATCTCCAACCACTTCACTTTTTCGAAAAAGGGAATTATCACCCTGTATAGGAAGGGTCCACGAGCCGCTGCAGACTAATATGTCCTTACATATCAGATACCCAGAGACGACAAACGATTTTGATGGAGCAAGTGTTCATAAGTGAGTGAAATGACTCATTTTCGGAACGAGCATGACAAAAATGGAGAAGAGATTGACCTGAAATGATACTTGTATAACTGTGAAATGACATCTTCTAGGGTTTGAATGATCATCTTCTGACTATATAATCTTGTTCCATTTCGAATCCAATAGGTAACCTACTTGAAACAAAAAGAGTGATTTGAAGATGTGACGAGTTTCACGTTGAAAACGTTGATTTTTCACGTTCATCAGATGAAATTTCGTGGTTGAAATGTTCCGTTTAACAGTTATAGAACGTTATTCAACGTTTTATCAACGAGTATGTGTTTACTGATATATATTCGAGAATGTTGCTATCCAATAATGTCATGGTGTAATTTTCGTTCAAACAACAACTTATTCCCAACAGTGAAAGTTTCTGAACAGCAATCTCACAATAACTGATCAATTGCGAGCCGATGTAGTCGATTTCTCGCCAGCAAAAAAATGTTATCAACTCGAAACTTTTTCCCATATTACTAAAGTTATTTTCTCGGAAAACAATGGTTCTCTCGCAAAACAATTTGTCATATAACCGATCAAGGCGAGCCCTAGGGTATATCGTGGCGACTTCCAAACTTCTGATGGAGTTGATATTAGATCGACCGCGATTGAAGCGAGGAAACCACTGAATTTATTCCGGTCACAAGGATTTTCCTTGGGTTTTTCAATGTGAGGAGGCAAATAACGCTTCGACTGGATCGATATTCGATTCATTATAAATGAGTTCTAGCTTCCAGATCCCTGCGATATCTGATTCGATGGATTTCATTGGGAGGTTCACTTTCTCATGGAATAAGATGGAAAGAGTAACTTCATTTTAGTGCGACCATAAGACAATATTGTTCCATAAGTTATCAACAATTTCAAAAACGTGATATATGGCACTTGAATCAGTTGATTTCGCCACTCTTCTCCATACTGGCACTTTTGTCAACTCTACACCAAGTGGCACACATACAGGGTGATTCAACCAATTGATTCAGTATATTATTGTGTTTAAGACTTGAAGAGACACCAAGCTGGAATTTTGGAGCGATGTGATTTTCAATATACTATCATTTCTGATATTGGATTCGAATCCAAAACTCGATTTCTGGAATTCAATTCAATGACAGTTTCTGAACCTGCTGAGTCGTTGTCTAATCTCCATTCTGAATATTTTGAGGAATTTAAGTATTTCTGAATACTTTTACGGAAATAGTGATTGATTGGTACTTCTATATCGAAAATGAGTGGGTAATACATAAACAGGGTGGAAATCTACAAACGGCTGTAATCAACCATTCTTCCAACTTTCGATTCCGGAAAGCTATCATGTTGCGGTTTCCGTTGGTCTGTTGAGATTTAGTATCTTTATCTCGTCATCCTTTTTTTTCCTCAATCGCGATATCCGTTGATACTATAGATCAAGCCTTTGAGCAGCAACAATGATGTGAATATAAAACCAACCCAAATCACGTTTGATAGAACTGTAAGTGGCCTCTACCTACATAGAGCTCAAGATTGTCGAGTTCTGTTGAAGATAAACTGGAGAAAAAACATAATTTGGAGATCCCCCACCACTTTATTTTCTGAGATAGGATAAAATGTCTGGAACGAAAAGAACTAGGAATTGAAGGATCAAACTGCATTTACTTTCAGCAAATCTTGTTACTACTGGGACCATTACTGTTCAACATCTATACAAACGGATCATTTTCATCAAGTTAAAGTTGCGAAATAATAGGTTTCGCAGATGACACTGCGATTCTTCATAAAGCTCCAACATGGGATGCAGTGGAAGATTTAGCTCAGATGGACTTCATCCAGATAAAGAACTGGTTGGATCACAATTTCCTGATGACTATTAATTTCGAGAAAACAGGTTATATGCCATTCAGTTGTAATGACTCAAACACTGCAACCTTCAATCACCTCGAGATAACTATAGTTCTACTCAAACTTATCATTCATATCACCAGAAGGACAGCTCAAATCTTGATTTACATCTCCGATGGAATGTAGGTACATATTCAATATGACATAGTTGAATCACAATTCATTCTGTATAAATTTGAAGCATTTAGAACATTATCACGATATCATCACGTCAAAATACTCTACCATTGCCTTGTATAAAAATCACTCACGTTATGGGATAATACCATGGGGCGTAGCAGCGTATCCTACAAAAACGGTTTCTCAGAACTCTGCTATTTGATACTCAGCAGTTGTACTATGGTGCCACCATAATCAAATACCATTGCATGAAGAGTTCTGAAAACTTACCTTTACATAATTATTCTACTCGTAACAAAAAACATTATATTATTCCCCAATGTTATAAAAAAATAGGACAAAAATCATGCTCATTCATGGGTCCCAAATTATAGGGTGATTCATTGGGAAATGCGCATAGAGTAAGGGTTGACGGAGGACACCAAGGTGCTTCTAAATAATAATATTTAATGGCTCTATCATTCTTCGTAGCTGAGATACAGGGTGATTTATCAATTTCCTAATTTTTTTCAATCAATCATAACTTATGAACCACCCTATACATTCTTGTGATATTGGGTGGACATGTTCTTTGTCCACAGATGTGTCGATTGACATAATAAGATGGAGTCTCATTCCAGGTCCGGCCTTAAAAAAATCAATAAGTAGGTTTCGAGTCGAAACAACACCCTGTATATCAATATTATGGACTTTCATTCACAAATTTGAAAAAAGCAGGAAGAAATAAGTCAGGCTGAATGTATTTCGTGTTTCCGCATACAACTTCTATACCTATTAACTTGAGTCAAAATCTAGATGTTTCGATAATGAGGTGGCACGAAATTGAAAAACAAATTAATTGTCGTCCCAAAATGGTACTTTTCCATTTTCAAACCATGAAATCATCAACTATTTCTCACTATCCTAATTTTTGGATCCCAACCTGATTGGAAAACGAGAGGACAGATCCGTATTTGGGACACATTATTATTATCAATGACTAACTATAAACACCATGTATGTGCAAGAAAATTGTCATAACATTTGTTTATTGCCCTACATTCGAAACAACAATAATTATCATGGAAATGAAGAACAAATAATGCTCATTCCGAAAAGAGTCATAACTTTGTTTTCAACAGAAATAACTTTGAACATAACAGAAAATCAAAAAACTACAATTTTGACGTTAGTTGATGACTTAAGAGTGTGTACCTGTGTATTGTGTTGTTGCGTAATTCGTTGATAAATAGTTAACACTTACTCAAAATGACACATAAATTCAATAATAATAAATATGCAGACGTGTTGTATGTCTATGGATACAGTGACGGTAATGGGAAAGCTGCCCAATTAATTGGACCCATATCTTACCACATATACTAACAAGAGAAATGAATTTGGAGTTCCTGCAAAATAATTTGCCCATATTGCTTTATGATGCAGGAGTTGATGTTGGAGGCATGTACTTTCAACATGATGGGGCTTGCCCTCATTTCAGGGTGATAGAAAGAGAGTTCTTAAATCACAACTGCCCGAATCATTGGATAGGCAGAGGAGGACCTCACAACTTGCATGCAAGGTGCCCACATTTTAATCAACTCGATTACCATGTTTGCGGTTATTTAAAATCTAAAGTTCATTCAACTGAGGTTAACACTAGAGGGGACCTCCTAAGGAGAATTGAGGACGCATGCAACGTGCTGAGAAATGAGCCAGCTATGATAAGAAAGTCAATTTCAAATCTAACTTTAAGAGCACGGAAATGTATTGAGCGAAATGAAGGCCACTTCGAACAACTGTTATAAGTTATGCTGTTCAATTTTCTTTGTATATATCTTATTGTTTTTGTTTAACTCGATACGATTTGTTGCAACGACATTTTTGTTCGAAATAAATTATGCTTTTTCCGGAATGGGCATTGTTCTTCATTTCCAAAATGATTGTTGTTTCAAATGTAGGGCAATAAACAAATGTTATGACAATCTTCTTGCACATACAAGGTGTTCATAGTTAGTCATTGATAATAATAATTTGTCCCAAATACGGACTTGTCCTCTCGTTTTCCAATTAGGTTGGGATTCAAAATTTTGGAGAGTAAGAAATGGTTGATGATTTTATGGTTTGAAATTGAAAAAGTACCATTTGGGGACGACAATTAATTTTTTTTTTCATTTTTGTGCCACCTCATTATCGAAACATCTAGATTTGACTCAAGGTAATAGGTATACAGTATGATGCAAATGTATGGAATAAATTCATTTCAAAACAAGACGACTTCCGAAAAAAATCCAGAAAGTAGAGTTCAGAACTTTTTTATCGATGTATTTTTTCAACTAGACGACCCTTCGATGTTCAATTCTCAGTAGAAGATCTCTGCAAGATTCAATTAACCAAATGATAATCCATTTTAATTTCAATCTTCTTTTGCAAAATTTTGACTATTGGATAGACGATCAGTAGACCTTTCAAACGAGGTGTCACATGAACCCTGTTTGTATTTAAAAAAACCGTCCATTATGTCATTACTCCAACACCGGTGACGTAACATCTCTCATATGAATGTCATGAGATGAGGTTTAAAAAATTAAAACTCACGTGTTTTTGGAATTTCTTCAAATGTCGCCCATTTCTGGAATAATGAATTTATTCCATACATTTGCATCATACTGTATAAAAATTGTATGCGGAAACACGAAATACATTCAAACTGACTCATTTTTTCCTGCTCTTTTCAAATTTGTGAATGAAAGTCCAGAATATTGATATACAGGGTGTTGTTTCGACTCAAAACCTACTTATTAATTTTTTTAAGGCCGGACCTGGAATGATACTTCATCTTATTACGTCAATCTACACATCTGTGGACGAAGAACATGTCCACCAAATATCACAAAAATGTATAGAGTGGTTCATAAGTTATGATTGATTGAAAAAAATTAGAAAATTGATAAATCACCCTGTATCTCAGCTACGAAGAATGATAGACGAATGAAATATATATTATTCAGAAGCACCTCGGTGTCCTCTGTCTACCCTCACTATATGCGCATTTCCGAATGAATCACCCTGTATAATATCCTTCCCGAAAATATACAAAACATCACGAATGCCAGGTTATTCAGAGTTAGTATTAGGTATTAGAGATTCAATACATATGTACGTAGATCTGAAGTTATATACAGGGTGGCCAACTAAGACTCCAGAGCTCGATACCTCTGTTGTCTTGAGAGATACAAAAAAAAGTTTCGCATTTTAATTTAAGTGATAACCGAGCTTCACATTTCAAAATTTCTTTGAAATACACAGGGTGTTCCGTAAGGTCACAGCACATCAAATCTATGTTTTTCTTATAGGAACACCCTATATTTTATTTCATTTTTGAATTCTCCCTGAAGATCTGATTCCAACGACCCATCATACTCAGGGTCTAGCAGTGAAAGTTACTAGCATATAGGGAGTGCAAAATCGAGATTTTCCAAGTTCAGGATTTTTTTCTGGCGAAACTGTTCATTATTCGTCAAAACGGTTTACATGTCCCCATCTCAACTTTTCACTCACTATCAATTGGTGTTCAATTGACATTTAATTGAAACAAATTATAAATTTAGGTTTTTCTGACCACCTTCTATCAATTTCAATTGAACACCAATTGATAGTGAGTGAAAAGTTGAGATAGGGACATGTAAACCGTTTTGACGAATAATGAACAGTTTCGACAGAAAAAAGTCCTGAACTTGGAAAATCTCGATTTTGTACACCCTATATGTCAGTAACTTTCACTGCTAGACCCTAAGTATGATGGGTCGTTGGAATCAGATCTTCAGGAAGAATTCAAAAATGAAATAAAGTATGGGGTGTTCCAATGAAAAAAACATAGCTTTGATGTGCTGTGACCTTACGGAACACCCTGTGTATTTCAAAAAAATTTTGAAATGTGAAGCTCGGTTATTACTTCGATTTTGATTCATGAATTCTTTTTGTTTCTCTCAAGACAACAGAGAAATCGAACTCTGGAGTCTCAGTTGGCCACCCTGTACAGTCATCGTCATCATTATAAATATCCTCTTGATCTCAGTCTTAGTTAAATGTTCAGTATGTCTCATAAATACATTTTCACTTTTTTATATATATGTCATTAAAACAAGTGAGTCCTCCTCATCAGCTTGTAGTTTATATTCATTCACTTTTCAACCCTATTTCTATTTATACTTGTATACTCACTAATTATTCACCATTTTACACTCCTCATAAATGTACTCTCATATTCCTAGTGAATAATAGTTATTTATTATACAAGGGAAAAAAGTAGTAGATTTTAGCTCTAGGTTGTGTTGTCTCCCGACGCGTAGCGGAGGGAGACAAAAAACCGTGAGCTAAAATCTAATATTTTTCCCGTGTATAATACACTATTTTTTTCTGTGACAGAAGGAAGGACGAATCGATATTGAGAAGATATTACATTATTTCGGAATATGAAAATTATCGACGTGAAATTTCAAGTTTTTAACAGTAGGGACACCTGCGTTTTATAGGCATCTTTATCATTCTTTTGAAGTAATCAAATATCTGATGTCACTTCTGTCAGTTCAATTCTGTGATTTGATTTCAAAAAATTGCGAATTCAGTAGTTGTTTAGTAATATACGAAACCGCGAAGTCGAATGGAAGATAAAAGGACTTGCAGTTCTTTCTCGGAGACGGTATTATTGACTCATTTTTCGGAACTATAGCACAACAAAAGCCATTAACAGAGTATATATATGTGATATATCCGGGAAAAAAGTACTCACTTTTTTCCCACGGGAAAAAAGTAATTTATGAAAAGTGACATTTTATAACCTGCCAACAGAGATGAAATGCCAAACTTTTTTCCCGTCACAGAAAAAATATATTATTTTATATTCATATATATATATATATATTATTACTGAATCCGGAGAGAATTTCAGTAATTTTTCTTCACTCGTAGCCGTTATGCCACCTAGCGGCTATTTTAGGAACCTAAAAATAGGTTCCTGTTATTTTTTTAGGGTAACCTTTCTTGAGTTTTTTTTTTCGAAGTCGTGCCATTATTTGTTGCTGAGATATGACCGACAGTTATTATTAGTTGTTCACTTCGTATAGTGTGTCCAGTTTTGGATGCTTTCTCGTGATTTCCCAGTTTTATTTGAAGATATAGTGTTGCGGTTTTCACATTGCCGCCTTCCTTTTTTCTGGAACGAATAATGCCTTGCAGACAGAACTTTCACAGTTCTTCATGTTCTTCAGATACAGGGAAAAGTTGAAAATTCTCACTTTTTGAGCACCTTATTCATGCCAAGATTCAATTCCGCAGGATATGAGCTCTCTCGATTTCTCTAAAAATGTCTGCCCTAGTAGATCAGGAATCTTGCGAACTGTTCAATATGAGGGGATCAAATAATATTTGAAACAGTTAGCCAAGTCATGATATTTCTTCCATTGTCCCATTTTCCACCATATCGCTGTTTTAATTCAGTACTGAGATATCTCGAAAAAATTGGTATTTGAGATATCTTGCTAATTCGAAAAATCATGGCAGTCTATAAACAATGGAATAATGATTTTTAATAATAATAATAATGAAAAAAATGGGCTTTATTTATCGATAATTAATAATTTATAAGAACAAGAGATCTACAAATTATAATGATGCTCGATGAAAAGGCGAAGTTCAGCTTGCGCTGTTTTGCAACTTAACCATGTAAGGTAATATAAACATATTAATATATGAGTAAATATAATCAAATATACACATACGAGTACATATACGACGATAAAATATTCACATATTCAATACGAATACAAATAGGAAGCTCACAAAAAAAAATCAGACAAGGCGTTGTTATCATCCAATGTATCCTGCTTTGAGGTATTATCTCTACATTTTCTTGAAATTCAGCAATGAGTCGTTTTTGAAGTGATTAGGAAGAGAGTTATACTGCTTGATCGAGTTATACTGTCAAGAAGTACAAATGTCTATGAAATAACTTTCGTTCGTTTCAAGATCTTCTATCATTAATTAACTTTTCCAAATTGAAACATTCAGTACATTGCAGTTCGATCAGGCCAGCGGAGTTCATAGACATCATTTCCTTTATAATTTGCAAAGAAATCGCTTACCGCGGCGATAATACCTAGGTAAGCGGTATCGAAAAGCTATCGACCGTTCCCCGTGTGGAAAATAGCGAACCTAGCATCGATTCCGAATATAAATAGATTCCGAATCGATAAGCCATTCATTACTGATCATTACTGATTTCTGATTATTATTGACCACTCATTCCTGATTACATTACTATTTGATTATTACTAAGTAAAATGCATTTCGATAACACTTTACTTTATTCCGTAATTGAGTTACTAATTCACGAGTTGCTGCCAAAATGTGTACCGTCTTCCCGACTTTGATCCTGCTGGTCAACCCCATGTTAGATGTCATGATGTAAGTACTGTTTTCCATGTTCTATCTGATTTGGTTTTTTCTGTGTTGTGTTCCGGTTGTTAATTCACTATGGTTTGTCTCTGCCACTTTGCCATGTGGCAAGCATTTATTCACGTCTTTCCCATTAAATCAATAAATGTTAATTTCATACGAAAACTATCTTGACTCTTCATTTGGGGATGAATATGGTTGGGTGGTGAAATGATCAAAATCCTCTCATCAAGCCAAGCGAGTAGCCAAGTTGCGATCCATAGGAGGGCAACATCTAATTGCGACATGTGGTGGACACGCCGTTTGCCAAATAATCTACCAAAACCATCCGAGTTGCGACACGTGGTGGAGGCGCCTTGCTCCTTCCTACAGATTAACTCTTCATAGTTAATCTATTCAGTTCATCTTTTTTTTTCTTCTCAGTAATTTTGTCACGTTTTATAAAAACAATTTCACCCATCCAACCACCATTCATTTCAAAATATGAAGTTCTCGTAAATTCAATGATCTGTTCCAATAAATACTTTTTCAATTCACTTTCAAGTCAACTTTTTCACATTAGCATACTAGATTTTTTCATATTTTCTGACTAAGCTAATCTCCATTTTACTGGGCGTTTTTGATGAATTTTTTTGGGAAAATATAACTATTTTAATTTTGGTTTTAGATAAGAAAGTTATATAAAGCAATTTTTCTTATTAAGATTTTCATGCAGAGATACAGAGCGTTTAGTTTCAGCTATCCATTTATTAGTATGGGTGATTTATCATATAATATTTTTTCAAATATCATATCATATTACGTGAAGAATTTTTTTCAACCAAAATGGAGCACAACCCAATTTTTTTCTCTTGTTTTTATTGGTATATATATTTTAAGTTATTTGCGCACTATCAACCCTCATTCACTAAACATCCAAGTGTACCTAAATATTCAGATTTTTTACTTTTTTCAATGATACAGGGCGTCCTTGACAATATTCAGTAATGAACATGCATAAATTCAACTTTTTATTTTCAATTTTGACATTTTATTTTATCTATTTTCTCTCACCACGTCACAATTCTTGAGTTATGAATGATTCTGCCCCATACCTGTCTTACTTCAGCTTGGAAATATATCATTGATATTGTCTAATCGTGAAGAATACCTGTATCGCCAGTACCAGCTTCTGAGCGATCACCAATAACATATTTTGAGAATTGTGTACAATTAGAGCCACCCTGAATCAAACCTACTGATTTATTGATGGTACATACATTCCAATACCTGTCTCGACAGTATCAGCTTGGGGTTGTGTATCATAAATGAGTCAATGACTACCTAATTTGAGGATAACTGTCCACTTTTAGCTCACTCTGATTTGTAATCATACAGTTGGCACGATACTCAGTCATAGATTTTCTATTCACTTTCCCTAAAATTTCTTTGAATGGCTCGTGATAATCTTAGTTGTCGATAATATTCATTGACTAAAGCAAGAAAAATAAAACTAGACTTGGAAAAAAATCCAAAAATCGCGTTTATTTCAAACTTTTAAAACTAACTATACATTCTACGCCACTGAACAAATGCCAGTACGCCCTGTAAACCCCACAGTATAAGTAACCCGTGAAGAAATAGCACAGCAAAAATTGAGAAGATTATTTCGTGAATTTTGTTAAAAATAGGTACATTAGGAAAAACAGGTTGAGAAATATCTGACAAACGTGTAGGCTCAGTAATTTTTATTCATAACTTTTGATTTTTGATTTTCAGAATTCGGATGCAATTCCGAACAATTTTTTGCAATCACTCATAATCTTGATAGAGGTTTTTTTCGAAATATTGACTAGCGAGTTCTCAGTATTCCTTTAGTATTAGTATATTTTCAGAATTCAAGATAAGATTTTTTTGTTTGGGCAATGAATTAGTGCCTTTAAGAATAATTTTTCCAGCTTGTAGGGAAAAGGATCGTAGTTTGTTATGATAACATTTTAGTGAATGCCTTATTCAAAAAATCGTTTTTTTTTGTTCGTTTAGGGCACAACACATAGGTAACATTAGGTTTTAATAACGATCTATAATATAATTGTACATTTGAAAATAATTTCAGGTGTTTTTTCAATACTTTTTTGCTTCAATAATGCTATTTACTGAATTTCCTATACAAAGAGTGCTTTCAATTCTAATTATTAAACTATATACTTCATTTTGAATCATACCTACTTTTTAATACAAATACTTATTAAATATTTTGATGGAGAACATATAGGTATCTTCAGCTTTGTTTAATAAATACACAGGATGATAATTATGCATGATATACCTACTCGACTCTTAATTTTATTCAACAACATTTTTAGAGATCTTCAGTTAGATAAACGTAGATATTTTTTATTCAGCTATCAAGAACAAAATCGAAGTCAATATTGATTGAAACATTTTAGGTTTTTTTTTACGATTCAATGAATAAGTGCAAGTCCGTAGCATAATGACCTTAGCAGGCATACCTCTACTTGCGAAATTCAACTTTGCTGACAACAGCTTTGCTTTCTATGAGTTCATTGAACAGGCGCTCATTTCTATGATGTGTGTAGTATTTAATAAAGATACTAGATCTGGGATTTAATAATGACATCTCAATGAGCATAATATGTAGTTTATTTGAACATTATATTCATGCATACTTTCCTAGAGATTTCAATGATTTTTTCTGCTATATAATGGTTAGCCACCAGTCACTAAGACTATATAAGAATAATTTTGAAGAGTTCGTCATTTCAATAAGTAGGCATGTACTCAAATATTGAATAATCATATTGGTCGAGTTGTTTTCAAGTGAAATTACTACTTAGCTATCAACTTTTTTTCGTGAGAATTAATAATTATCATCAAAGTGTTGATGAATACACATTTTATTCAGTTGAGAAATTTTTGAATGAAACATTGATATAAACTTGAGATAGAAATATCTCCCGGCATTTTTTGAATGGTTTTTTAGTTTTTCTAAGTGTCTAATGCATTTTTTAAGTATATTTGTTGCATTTCTGCTCTTGTGTATATCTGATACATATATTTTTTGAAACATTTCGTACTACCAGAATATAACAAATGATATGCTCTCATTTTTATCGGGTTATTTGAGCTAGTTAGTTCTATAATCACGTGCGCTTGGCTACTAGACAAATAATTCAATAAATATTCGAAATTCCGTGAAGTTGAATAGTGTTGATATAATGAATAATGATGAGAATTGAAGAATAATAATTGTATTGATTATATATTGAGAGTTTCCCCATAGACGAGTAATTACACAGGCAGACGTGGCAGATGACCCAAAGTATAGGTTGAACGTCCACCCGTGTAGGTTTGTCTATTAATGAGTTGATAATGATGAATAATGAGTATAATTGGTTGATTATACTTTTGGAGAAGCGCGGTATATCAGAGATTGGTCGTGGAAGAATATCCTGATGACTGGATTGAACGACTGCCTCTGATTTGCGTTTTATTATTATGATGATATGAGATGAGATGATATGTTATGAGATGATATATAATTTTTTGAGATGAATATGATATATATGTTTATGAGATGAATATGATAGATATTGAAGCATTGCGGTTTTTGTAGGAATGATCTGATGAAATCAGGTCCTACGAGATATTTGGGAAAAGTTGATATATGAGGAATACAGACAGATGAAAAAGTAATGAGCATGTTGTTTTTTATTGAAGAGTGATAGTTATAGATTTTTTTCTGGTGTACGTATTTTGGTAGTATTGTTGAAATGCAGTTCTTTTCATGATTCTATAACGAACAAAACATTTTCAAGAGCAGAAAGTTTTATAAAAGTTATTTATACATATATCAAATGGAAAATAAAAACCGACGTTGATAATTCAGTGTGAATGATGAAATGTTTTGTGCATGTGATGAATGGTTCAGGTAGTTAGAGGAAAAATAGAGGATTCGAAAAGTAGAAGATTGAGAATAATAATTATACTAAGTTCAGTACTGAAAGGTCTATTTTTCGAATCGCCTATGGATGATAGAATATAGGATTGAATGAGGTATGAAATGTCAAAAGAATGATAACATGAAGAATGAATGAATAGAAATCTTTGAAAAACTGAATAAAACAAAAATGCAAGTTATTTTGTGAAAGAAAACAAGATTTAGGATATTTCAATTTGTATAATGAAGAACTGCATTATGATAATGACTTTTGTGTTAACTAACATCTGAATAACCTGTAAAATAATAAAATAAGCCATGAACAAAATTCACAGAAGGAGTATTTTTCGCGAGGCACTAGCTAGAATTTGCTCACAATTCGGCATGCCAAAACCGAATTGCTTCTATATGGAATTTTTTCCGTATAAGGCATTTCTGGTGGTGTATTTCAGTTCGGAATGCTAAAACCAACTGAACTCGGATCAACACAATTTCTGTATTGAGTTTAATTCTTCAAAATTAACATATTTTTGTTCTTTTAAATATCCAGTATACTTATCTGTTGTAGAAAAAATAAATAAGAGCACCAATTATTTCAAAATAAAACTAAGAGATGTTCATTGTTTGATAATACTAATAATATTTTCCAAGAGGTGCCTAACTATAGCCAAATCAGAATCGAGCAGTCCACTTATATGAAAATAACGTAACTAGTAGGAGGTGTATGTACATTCAGAATCAATGAATTTATAAATTACAATGACAATTATTGGCAATCATTGACAATGCATGCCATGCACTTTGCATGAGTATGAACATTTTGATTCAAGAGCGACGCAATTTTAAGAAATGAAAAATTGACAATCATCTAGTTACTGAATAGTTAAAAAATATACCTACTGTATATAGCTAAATAGTATATTGCACTCAGCAATACCAAGTCCTATTGAATGACAACTATTAGTCATAATTAAATTTGGAGATAAAACACATAGGTACAAGTGAAAAAATAATGGAGAATTTTGTTACTCCCCAAATATTGAACATATTGCGAATATGAACATGACACACCCACACTACCACCTAACTATTCCTGTATGCGTACCTATACTTTTTGTCAATATAGTCTGTTTTATGTATATGTATTGTTATCTCCAGGACAAAATCTCAATTTTTCATGTAAGTGGTTTAATATGTATATGTACTTGGAAATAGAATCTCGGGAAAAATACTGAATATGCGAATTACTAGAAAGTTGTATCTGATGAAGTAAGATTTATTATGGAGAATTATGTTGAAATGTGATACGCTCATGACAGATGATAATGCAAGATAAGAGGGACGCCTCGAAGATGAATAACAACAATAGTTGCAAATCAGCTGTCAAGCCATGGTGTATGAATAAGTATAAAGATGTTATTTTGTTATTGTCACGTAGTAAATGTGATGCGTGAAGAGAGAGAGAGATATAATGACGTGAAGGCACTCGAAAGTGCAAATTGATGTATTCGTTTCAAAGTGAGACGATAGATGTATGAAATAATATGTTTTTCTCGCGATATGAAGAGAAATAGGGACAAAGCAAATTGTCAGATTAGAGGTAATAATGGCAGATACAAGGTTAATGATATTCAGGATGTACGAGATGAAGTTTCCACAAAATACCTAGATATTCATCATATGTAATTCAATGCTCGTCGTTAGGTATTAGCCAGGACTGTAGTTGTTTTATGATAAATATCATATAGGAAGGTTTTTTTTTTCTTTCGGTGACAAACCATTTATAATATTAGAAAACAAAAATTGGTAACATTGAGATAACATGGGAATGAGAATTAATTGAATGAATGAAACATTAAAATAAAAATCAATAATACGGGTGTGTCATTCCTATTCCTAATCATGAAATAATTTCTTTTTTATAATTTGAACAGAAATTGTTCGGCAACACAAACAATTTCATACATAATGGAAAAGAGATTCTTCAAAAGGGTAGTAGAAGAAGGTATATCTTGATTTTCCTGTACTGAAACCTATCCTTCTGATGAACTCAAGATAAGCAGCAGGAAAATCATGAGAAAATAATTTTGTTTGAACTAATTTAGGAAGTTTTTAGAGATCATTACTCGAGAAAGTTACGTCGATAATATTCAATTATTTTATAACTAGTTAGGTAGTTTTATATGTACTCTTTTGTATGAACTTACTGCCGATATTTTTTCTCTCTTGTTACATGTGAAACGAAGAACCACACTCGACGGCACTACAAACATGCAGCCCAGGAATCGACACGAACCGCCAACAGTTACAGGTCCATATACTACGTCAAAGGGGTTGGTCCATGAGAAGTTTCATCGTACCTGGAGTTATCGGGTAGATGTAATTAGTACGGTAGAAAGCCCTGGAAAAATGGAAAATGCAGTTGTCATGGAAAGAATACGCTGAGTAGTCATATTGCAATATAAGATGCGATATGCACGCCACAAGCAAAACTTACTTTGTATCCCTGATGTGCCTCGAAATGTTACAACCGCTGTTCCCGTGGGAAGCTGCCCAATTCGCACGACGATATGCTCTCCTCGACGCTTCTGGTGCCCAAAAAGCAGCCAAAATCCACGAAACCTAGACGAAATTTTCAACAGGTTATGATGAAAAAGTGCACAATAGACAAAACTTACCAGAGCCCCGACTACAGGAAGTCAATACAGTAACCAAAGATAATGTCTATATTCCCAAGAAATTAGGCACCCACTAATACACAGTACACGATGATCACGCCGATCCGAAGTGTAGATAGTACCGAACTACCGAAATCATTGCGAAAACGAAGCACTAGTAGCAATGGACGACAAACTACTTATTCAGCAATTTCCGTTATCTGCATATAAAGAGACAGAGATACTCTCCTAAATCTCTTCTCGATTTTTCTCCAGAGACGATAGAGCGCAGCATCCAAAGAACGCAGCAATTGCAGTCTATAAGCTGAACCGTACACTGCCACAGAAAACGTCTCATCAGAGAGCTAGTGTCCCCTCCCAGGCGAGATTGGACGCCATCAGTCCATCTCACAGATCTCTCGTGCATCAATCCTACCATGTAATGATATCGATGTTATGGATGTATCAAGTTACAAGTAAAACAGAACATCGCTGACCTACATTACGAACATATGGAAAATGGAACTGCAACCTCAGATGACTGGAAGGACAGAGTTCAGTGTCAACAAACAATTAAAGTGTAGTGCCGGACCAAGTGATTTTCAGTGTGGTCCTCTTCGAAACTGTCACATACGCGAAGAAAATAGACTTATCTTAGACAGTTATCACAAGTTCTTTTCATTTGTACATCTCTTTTAACTAACGATTTATTTTTATGAAATGTTTCTATTTATCATTGATGTAGGTATGATTTTTACACAATTTTATGTTTTTCATTTCATTCGATTACTTAGGTAATTCATTTGATTGACACATTATTCGATTTGATTATTGTTTTGTATCATGTATATAGGTAGTTATAGACATTTGAAGCTGTGGGGCCAGCTTCGTCAAACAGGGGAGATGTGTCAAGAAGTACAAATGTCTATGAAATAACTTTCGTTCGTTTCAAGATCTTCTATCATTAATTAACTTTTCCAAATTGAAACATTCAGTACATTGCAGTTCGATCAGGCCAGCGGAGTTCATAGACATCATTTCCTTTATAATTTGCAAAGAAATCGCTTACCGCGGCGATAATACCTAGGTAAGCGGTATCGAAAAGCTATCGACCGTTCCCCGTGTGGAAAATAGCGAACCTAGCATCGATTCCGAATATAAATAGATTCCGAATCGATAAGCCATTCATTACTGATCATTACTGATTTCTGATTATTATTGACCACTCATTCCTGATTACATTACTATTTGATTATTACTAAGTAAAATGCATTTCGATAACACTTTACTTTATTCCGTAATTGAGTTACTAATTCACGAGTTGCTGCCAAAATGTGTACCGTCTTCCCGACTTTGATCCTGCTGGTCAACCCCATGTTAGATGTCATGATGTAAGTACTGTTTTCCATGTTCTATCTGATTTGGTTTTTTCTGTGTTGTGTTCCGGTTGTTAATTCACTATGGTTTGTCTCTGCCACTTTGCCATGTGGCAAGCATTTATTCACGTCTTTCCCATTAAATCAATAAATGTTAATTTTATACGAAAACTATCTTGACTCTTCATTTGGGGATGAATATGGTTGGGTGGTGAAATGATCAAAATCCTCTCATCAAGCCAAGCGAGTAGCCAAGTTGCGATCCATAGGAGGGCAACATCTAATTGCGACATGTGGTGGACACGCCGTTTGCCAAATAATCTACCAAAACCATCTGAGTTGCGACAATACATGAAGCTACGTGTGAAACAAACTGATGGATGCTTTGGAATGATGAAGATGTCACGGTTACGTGTACTCGATTTACCTTGAGATTTAAAGGTGGTATATCTCTTGTGGATATAATCTGGCGTTTTCTTTGTAACAAATTTCTTGGGTATTCACGAGGAAGTGTTGCTGCCAAATTTTATCAAGTCTCAACGAATTCCGTATAAATGACGGATACAATTATTTTGAATTTTTTTTAGACGTTTCACGTCCATTTGTACGATAGCGAGGCCATAAATAATATCACAATATGATAGTCTTGAAGGTATCAGTGTATCACAGAGTTTCAGTTCGAGTTTTGTTAACTTTGATAGTATAACACCGTCATTAAACATGTCTCAGTATTGAACTACCTACATTTTTGATATGCAACACTGAGATATTTGGAGATATCCCAAGTGAAACCATATTTGTTCAATTGCAATACACATTTGAGTAACCTGTTTTATGACCTTCGCGACGGTCGTTTTCTGCTGTCAAAAAGGATAAGTTTATTATGTGAAGGTAAATGAGTAGTGTGCTTTGAAATTGATCAATTAGTGATTCACTCAATGAATGGAAAATATTTCGCTTCGAATGAATAGTAAAAAAATGGTATGAGTATTTCCTACACCTTTGCAATGCCAATATAATTCTTATGAAACATCAAAACTCCTATCGTCAATTGATAACTTCAGGTTCTACTGAAGTTGATTGATGTTCACTCTGATAACATGTTTTGCTCATGAAAATACTTGAAGGAAACATCTACTTTTTCACCTAATGCCATGATCATCAAAATGTATCTTTAGAATCTATACAAGTGAATTTCAGTGCAATACAGGTACCTACTCATTACTTATTTCAGAAACTTATTCTTTATTGATACATTCATGTTGCCAATGTTACTAAAGTGAAATCGAAGATGATCGAGTTGTTCAGCAAGTAATATTGATTATTATGGTTATGAAATTGAATCACCAGTGCAGAAATAAACCTTTAATGAATGATTACTCGGAATGATACCTATTCAAGATATCTCACTATTAAATTGAAGCAGCTATATTATTGTTGTTCTTTCAACCAACTCATTGAAGTCCAGAGTCATGAGATTGAGGTTTCAACAATGCAAGGTATGTCCGAAATTGAAACCATGTACAAAGTGTATGATAAAATAGGAAAATTAAAGCGGAATCAAAGAATGAGTACAGTTTTTTGTAGTGATTCACACGAGACCAACGAGACGAGACTTTCATAAAGTCTCGTCTCATCTCGCCGATGGAATATAAATTCTTGTCTCGAGTCTCGTCTCGCAGCCTCGAGTCTCGTCTTGTCTCGCGTCTCGTACGAGAGTCTCGCGTATGTATCCTAATTTGTCATGCATAATCTTGTTCCAGTCTAAAATGGGATATTTACCTTTACCTACTTTTAGGTATAATGTAGAAGTAGGAAGAGAATATTACAACAAAAATAACATTATCTATTGAAAAGTAGGTACATAATAGGTACATACTTACATCATACATCTAAACAAGAAAAATAAAGAGTAAGACGTATATTCTAAACAAATAAACCGAACGAAAACTTCAATCCAACATTATTCCGCCGTAAGAGAGAGAATATAGTCCGTTTTCGTTTCACGCATTACGTCGTTTCACAACAGTCATGGTTCGTGTTTCCAAAGTATTTTTGAATGAAATGTTCAGTCTATCTGTGCAAAATAGTCTGGATTCTTTCTAAATATGTTGTATCATGCATGAATGAAATTCTCAAGTCTGCAGTCGGCACGCAGAAATATTCACCTGCGAGACTCTCGCACGAGACACGAGAAGTCTTGCACGAGACTTGAGACGAGACCAATAGAAGTCTCGTCTCGTCCAAGTCTCGTCTCGAGTCTTGTCTCGAAAACGAGACGAGACCATGCAAGACTCTCGAAAACGAGACTCTCGCGGGCATCACTAGTTTTATGGAATAACTTGATATGTCTTTGGCAATAATAGTGTGAGATATTCCTTTCAATTTGAATAGAACTTTTAATCGATCGTTATTCATTCTCTGTTGCATTCTTTTGCAGAAAACGACGAACCAGGGCCGTCATGATAAGGCTTCTGGGAATGCGGCTCTTCACCCGGCTACTGTTACTCGTTTGTTCTCTGAGTCTACTGAGCTTGCTTTTCTTAAGCAGATGCGGATTCAACGGACTCGAGTCGACGTCTACTGCTGTAGAAGAAACTGATATTCAAGTTTCCTTCCTCTCTGGTGAGTTGAGAACAAGAATTATTATATTGTTGTAGATGAATTATTACTTTCAACAAAGTCCTTTTTGTTGAAAATATATTGATGGAAATTGCAACTTCTTCGTGGTACTACTAAAATCCTAGATTGCATTGATGATAACGACTATTACATTATATTGATATTGATATTACAGATAATGATATATACCGACCACATGCCAAGCATTTGCAATGCACACCTCTCCTGGCAGTTCATTTACTTTCCCGTCTTCGAGGTGTCTAGGCGGTTGCCAGCCGGCCTTAATACACATTACCGGCGATCAAATCATTGATTAAAAAGTGCTACAGCGCCAACAAATTTCAATGCAACATTGATGAGAGTGCTCAGCCACCAACATAGATGCGCTTGCAAAACCGAATTAAGGAGGATGAGTTTATCGAGAACATTCCAAGTATCTGATAGCGAACTGAAATCTATGAATGCGAAAGTGCGGTTTTACCGTCATTCATGAAGTACTGCTGAAGCACTCGTTTCAAGTGTCACATATTCCAATAATCGGCCGTCATTCCTCAAGTAAATCGGTAATACCTGAGATACCTACACATAATCAGTAATACATTTTTGGTTCGATGGTATCTCAATGAAAAGGAAACGGCAGATTCTTTCACTAGGGAGGTATGATCTCGAGACTCTAGTGCAGTTCCATTAGACCAGAACCTGCCATTGGCTTATCACCAAGTTTTGCCAATCATGCACTGAATATCTGGACTGCAAGACTACAGGCAGGATCTTACCAGGATTGGCTCATTTCAAGGCATTGATACATTCTTCGAAGAATGATACCAAACAAGTGTTAAAATACGTCAAGGATAACATACGCTCTCTAATAAGCCGTCTTACAGGCCACTGTCGTCTGAATTATCACAAGACTTGGGCTGTCGGATGATTTGGCGTTCCTTCTTTATCTCGAAGCAGGGGCGTTCGGAGAGGGGGGAAATGAGGGGCGCTCACCCCCGCCCTGGCGCCTGGTCCTCAGAGACTTTCCAAACGAGACACATTTGCATTATTCAATTCCTATCCTGATCAGCGCTAATTATAGTGATTTTTTGAGACTTTGTTCAATTACACAGTATTCATTCACATTCCATAAGTAGATATAAAGTGAATTTCATCAACAAAGTAATTGGTAAATTTGCTCAAGACTTTATAAGAATACCATTCTTGTTCGAACAAGATTATGATAATTATCACGTGCAATTGTTTATTGAAATTTTGGCTGTGAACAGAATACCTATGTGATGTCAATTCAATTACTTTTTTTCTGATTTCGAATAATAGTATAGATAATATATCGAGGCAGTGAAGATTTTTCCCGAGGTGGTTTTGTAGCCAGAGGGTGCTACAATGCACTGAGGAAAAAAAAACTCACTTCTGAGTTCTATAGACTATTTTTTGCACGACTCGGCGATTTTATTTGCGGAAATCTTATTATAAAATCGATGATTGTCAATATGGAAATGACAATCTGGACACAAAAATCGAAAAATCAAGTTTGATCATCATGGCTACCGATGAATCAGAGAAGTCATATTGCTTTTTGTGAACATCGAAATAGTGTGCTAGCATTTTTCCTTAATTGCTTTCCTGAGTTTTCCCAATAAATATTGTAAGGGTCTTTATTCTGGGGCCCTTTTTTTGACACTTGTCTATGCCTGCTCCTGGGACCTGTCGGGGTTTCTCGAGAGTTATGTCGTTGAACCAGCCGCTCGCAACCCGAAGATGCAGACGCTGCAGTTTACCCGACTCGGCAAAATTCATTCGATATGCATTTCCAGGTTTCTCACATATTCATGTCATTCAACTAATTCATTCTGATTGTAAGGTTCACACGAATCGGTTGTGTTAAATAAAAAGTAAATCTTGTTTTTTAAAAACGTTTTTCGTTTTCCAAAAAACTTAAGTGGCGCAGTCGGTAGGATACTCGAAGGCATCTATCGTAGATATCCTTGGGTATCAACTCTTCATCGAGAAGAACCAGTGATCGAGAAGTACCAGAGAAGCCGTCCATCGAGGATCCAGTAACTCTTGGCAACCATCGAAGAAGAATGAAAAATTGGAACTTCATGTAAGTCACTCATTGATTCCTTATATTCATTTGCTATTTCCTTATGTCATTGATTTCCTCTGATCCTGAATCCGAATCAGAAATTACTAGTGGTATCAGTGCGGAACTAGAAGAAACTCTTAGTCAATCTTTGCAATCCTTAAACCTTAACAATCAGTCTCAATCGGAATCAATCAAAAAATCTATAGAATCAATCTCATTAAACATGCCAAACCCACCTAACGTATTCGATATGAAACTACTACAAATTGTTCCTGAATTCGATGGAAATCCCTGTAGACTCTACAGGTACCTCCAAACGGTCAGTGATTTATTGAATGAATATTACGATGTACGGCCAGGATTTGAAAATTGTTCTCAAAACAAAATTTTACTACATAGTGTACTTTCCAAGCTCACCGGGCCGGCCGAAGAAGTATTCTCTCTTAGTGGCACTTATAATTGGCCAACCATTAAAGACTTGTTGATCACACATTTCGGTGATCAGAGAAACGAAAGCAGCTTAATTTCTGATTTAGGCTCACTTAGACAAAATTCCAATGAAAATTCCTTACAGTTTTATTCTCGAGTACAGACAACCCTCAATTTACTTCACAATTACATAAACTTGCACGAAAATAATGACGAGATAAAAAGAAGCAAAAAAGCTTTGTATGATTCACATGCACTGCACATTTTACTTGTCGGTCTGAGAGAACCTCAGAGCTCGATGATTCGTTCAATGAAACCAAATAATCTAGCCGAAGCACAAAAATATATTATTGAAGACAACAATATTAGATATTCACAGAAATCGCATTCTAGCTTTGCTCCGAGACCTCAAATGAATAAACCACGAGCCCAAGTACCACAAAATTATTTCCAAAATCATTCAAGATCATCTTTCCAAAATAACGCCCATAATTTCAGTGCTACTAGACCGCAATTTCCAGTTCAGAATTTCAATCAATCACAATTTTCGTCTCAACAAAATTTTAATCAACCCCAATTTCCTAGGGGCCCAATCCAAATTCAACCCAGACAAAACGCACCAACACAAAAATATTTCACGAACAGCCAAGTATTTGGAAAACCTCGTAATGTTTGGAAAAATCCTCCACAAGGCAGTTCATCTAATTTCAAACCTACCCCTATGAGCGGTATAACAAAGACACACAACTTTACTAGAAACACTAACCCCCAACCCTATAATCATTTCCAACGGGATCCTAATCAAAAAATGAATTTTATTGCTGAAGAAGTTTACAATGTTGATTCCTACGAAAGTGACCAAACATACCCTTATGACCAACACTATGACGAAACAAATCCAACATATGAATTAGACGATAACTCACAGTTTGACGACGAAACTAGCCAAAATTTTCACGAAACGACACAAGAACTAGAGGAGACATAATTGAATTGAATACAATATACGACAAAAAAGAACTTCCCTTTATCAAAATCATTAACCCACCTATTAAATTACTGATAGACACCGGAGCTACAAAATCATTTTTGAATCCGGATGTTGCCGAAAAATATTACAAAGATACAATTTTCAAAGAACCATTTGTTGTCAAATCAGTTTTCCAACAATCTCGACGTGATTTATGTGCTAACATACCTCCATTTAACGAATTTAATTATCATGAACCACTTAAATTTCATCTATTCAAATTTCACCAATACTTTGATGGACTGATAGGTCTAGATATCTTGAAACAACTAGAAGCTCAAATCGATCTCTCAAATTCAATTCTCTTTACACCATCCTCTCAAAATGAAATTCAGTATTATGAATCCGAGCAAAAAGTTTTGTTCTTTGTCGAATTAGAAGCCGGCACGGGAATAAAAATCAAAATCCCTGTGAATCAATCATCCGGAGATATAATCGTACCCCCTGTAAAAATCAATAATTGCCTTATAAGAGAAACCCTAACCACCGCGAATAACGGTTACGCATGGGTAGAACTTGAAAATCCGAACGATTATAATTGTCAAATTCACTTATTTGAACCAGTGAAATCGAATCCGTTTTTCCACGAGACTTACGAACTCTATCATGCCGACCTTGACCAAGTGAACGACAATGACCTTACAGATACAGATACACCTGATATTCGTGAACTCATACGCACCGAACATATGAACGACGAAGAGAAAACACACATAGAAAAACTTTGCTTATCATACTCAGACATTTTTCATTACGAAGGACAAAAATTGACATTTACAAATCAAGTGAAACATCACATAAACACAAAAGACGAAATCCCGGTATACACTAAGTCATATAGGTACCCATTTATACATAAAGAAGAGGTACAATCACAAATTAGCACAATGCTCGAACAAAACATAATTCGACCTAGCAACTCTCCATGGTCATCTCCGATATGGGTAGTGCCGAAGAAAGCAGACGCAAGTGGAAAAAAGAAATGGAGGATCGTAGTTGACTACCGAAAAGTCAACGAAAAAACAATAGACGACAGATATCCAATTCCCAATATCAGTGACGTACTAGATAAGCTAGGAAGGTGTCAGTATTTTTCCACATTAGATTTGGCAAGCGGGTTCCATCAGATCGAAATGGCCCCAGAGGACATTTCAAAAACTGCTTTCAACGTCGAAAATGGGCACTACGAGTACGTCAGAATGCCATTCGGACTGAAAAATGCTCCGGCTACTTTTCAGCGAGTGATGGACAACGTACTAAAGGGACTCCAGAATAAAATATGTTTGGTATATATGGATGACATCATCATATACTCCACATCATTACAAGAACATATGATAAATCTAAGGAATGTTTTTCAACGACTTCGAGAAACTAACTTGAAGATTCAGTTAGACAAATCTGAATTTCTCAAGAAAGAAGTCGCCTTCCTTGGACATATAGTAACACCAGAAGGAGTAAAGCCGAACCCCTCCAAAATTAAGGCCATCATCGAGTATCCCATCCCAAAAACTACACGTGAAATTAAAGGTTTCCTAGGACTTATTGGCTATTACCGAAAATTTATCAAGGACTTTGCCAAAATAACAAAACCATTCACAGTATGCTTGAAAAAAGGTGCCGAAATAAAACATGACGAAAAATTCATAAGGACATTTAACCACTGTAAAACCCTACTCACAAACGACCCCATACTACAATATCCTGACTTCAGACTGCCATTCAACTTGACAACAGACGCCAGCAATTTCGCTGTAGGAGCAATCCTATCACAAGGACCTATTGGATCAGATAAACCAATAGCGTACGCTTCTCGTACACTCAACAGCTCCGAGCAGAATTACAGCACTATTGAAAAAGAACTCCTAGCCATTGTGTGGGCCACCAAATATTTTCGGCCATACCTATTCGGCAGGAAATTCAAAGTGTTGACGGATCATAAACCTCTCGAATGGTTGATGTCTCTAAAGGAACCCAACTCAAGGCTAGTTCGCTGGAGGCTAAAGCTCGAAGAGTACGACTATGAGGTTATGTATAAAAAAGGCAAAAAGAACACCAACGCAGACGCATTGTCGAGAATTGAAATCCACGCCAATGAAGTAGAACCATCGACTTCAACGAAAGAAACGCCAGAAAATCAACAAACATTATTTCAATATATGGAAGAGTTCAATGAGACTTTGAATAGACAAGTACGTCAAGATGACAATGAATCCGTAGCAAATAACATAGATGAAACGCCAAACATAGAGAACGTAGAAGAAGATGGAGAAACCATCCATACAAACGAGGAGGATCCCATACAGGAAATTAATCCCAGCGAGTCACCAGTCAACGTATTTCAAAACCAGTTAATAATTTCGAAATCAACTCTACCCAGGAAACCAACAAAGAAACGTTTATGGGAAAACAAGAAGACCAGATGGAATATCTACTTAGTGAATGACGACCTTACACCCATAATATCATTTTTCAGAGAATTTGGGAATCCGAGAAGTACATATGCATTTTTCTTCGAAAACGATAACGCAGAAAGTCTCTATACGGAACTAAGCAATTTAATGCGACAAACTTTTAAAAATTCGGCATTCAGACTCCTAAAATGTACCTCGAAACTTGAAGACATTACCGACAAATACAGACAGGAAGAACTTTTACAGTATCACCACGAAACTAAAACAAACCACCGCGGAATTCAAGAAACCATCCAACAAATTAAGAAACGGTACTATTGGCCTAATATTGCCAATGACGTCAGGCAATTTGTCAATATTTGTGAGATTTGTCAACTTGTCAAATACGACAGGCATCCCCCAAAAATTCACTTACAGCTTACACCCACTCCAAAAAGACCATTTGAAATAGTTCATGTAGACGTTTTTCAAGCCAACAATCAGAAGTTTCTCACTGTCTTAGATAACTTTTCGAAATATGGACAAGCTTTTCCTTTGCCTTCTGCGGACGCGATATCTATCGTACATGCACTAATTGTCTTTATGTCATTCCACGGAATGCCCCTCCAAATTGTCGCCGACAGTGGGACCGAATTCAAAAATTCGACTCTCACCGATTTTGCCAAACTTCATAAAGTTAATCTCCATCTGACAACCCCTAAAAATTCTAACAGCAACGCCCCTGTAGAACGCTTCCACTCGACTATTCTCGAACATCTCAGAGTATTGAAACTAGAAAATCCGCAAATGACTACTATCGAAATGATGCCCTACGCAATTTTCGGATATAACCATTCAATCCATTCAGTTACGAAAAAGAAACCTATTGACATTATTACAGGACACCTAGACTCAAAAGACCCATTCGACATAGACCTCCATCAAGAATTACTAAACAATTATATACAGGAACATAAGCAAAAAACTCAACTTATATACGACCACATTCATGAAATTTCTCATAGTCAAAAGGAAAAAGTAATAGACAAAGCGAACGAAAATCGCGAAGATCCGGTAACCTATAAAGAAAATGAAGATGCTTTTCGACACGATGTCAAAACTCGCGGAAAAAAGTTGAAACCTCCTTTTATAAAAGAGACAGTTGACAAAGACGAGGGAAACAAACTTAAAACGCAACGAAATACTTACCATAAAAATATATTCAAGAAACCGAGGGCCAAAATAACGAAAACCAATTTGTTACAGGATACTCCTACTAACAACGACCCACCTAGTATCAACCTCGACCAAAACCATACAAATAACTGACCTGCAGAACAATCCTGGAATTTTACCTTTCGAACTCGGCATTGCACAAATCAAAGTAGGAACACATACATTTTTACATTATTTAGAATTCAAACCAATCAAAAATGAAATAACAATTCTCGAATCTCAATATGGACAAATTAAATTGTCCTTGATTAAACAAAAACTGACTTCGACCTATGACTCATCCTTGCAAACTATCGAACAACACATCGACTATCAGATGAAATCGGTAAAAGAAAAATTTCAGTCTATTTATCCATCAACGGACAGAAAAAAACGCGGACTAATCAATGGACTAGGTAACATAGTTAAAGCTATTTCTGGAAACTTGGACCAAGAAGATGCGAAACGGTATGATGAGGCCATAGAAAAATTACAGAATAATGAAGGTAAAATCGTTAGTTCACTAAACCAGCAAATATCCTTAACACACCAAATTCTAGAAAATAATAATAAAACATTTTCTTTGATGATACATAACCAGAATATAATCAAAGAAAGTATAGAAGAACTGCAAAATAACAGTACTTATTATTTTTCACTACTAGACACATTCACTCAAATAAAATTCAACTTAGATACACTGCTATCGATTCTCACAAACATCGAAAACTCTATATCGTTCGCCAAACTTGGAAGGCTGCATAGTAGTATAATATCAATCGAAGATATGAAATCAATTATGAGTTCGCTTCGTAAACATCATTCAAAAAATCAGCTGGTCTACTCAGAGGTTGCCGATATACATAAACAATATGACGTAATTTCCGTAGAAGCATACTTTTCAAACGACAGATTAGTTTTTGCACTGCATATACCCCTCGTACATCCTGACATTTTCAACCACTACCACCTCTATTCGATACCCACCAAAAATTTAACCACAATAATTCCTAAAAATCCCTATTTCACAATGAGTGGCGACCTGTTCCAATATGAAGCTGAACCATGCCGCTATCTCGACTCCAAGTATCTGTGTGAAAACAACTATCTAGTCAATGGACTCCAAGAACAAGATTGTCTCTTCTCCATTCTTCAAGTAAGAGACAGCCGTGCCGAATGCCAAATAGTTTCTGTAACAATCAAAAAACACCTGATCGAGGAGATTAGCGAATCATACTATATTGGTATTTTTCCTAATCGAGAAAAAGTCCAAACCAGATGCGACCAAACAGATTTCGTGATGCTCCAGGGTACCTACCTCTTGCAAGTGCCGTATCAGTGTAGTGTCCAAACATCAGGCTATGGGTATACCAACGAAAAAGGGGAATCCCACGAAAAACCACTACTCTTACCAGAAATCAAGATCCAGGAACTATTAGGGAATAACCAACTACATATGGACGACATTCAACTAGACCAACTACATGAGCTACAACTTAAGGAAAACAGCATTCAACCCCTTCGAATTGACGATCAAGGACCACCAAATCACTTCCCATGGACCATTCCACTGTACGTATTAGTTACTTCAATACTGCTATACTTGGGCATACGTACAGTCCAGAGGACCAGGAGGACATCAAGGACATCTGAAAGAAGCAACCAACCCCCTCAACCGACAGAAGTTTTGTTCGTCCCATCCAAAACTCCCTCTTAAGGATGGAGGAGTTATGTCGTTGAACCAGCCGCTCGCAACCCGAAGATGCAGACGCTGCAGGTTACCCGACTCGGCAAAATTCATTCGATATGCATTTCCAGGTTTCTCACATATTCATGTCATTCAACTAATTCATTCTGATTGTAAGGTTCACACGAATCGGTTGTGTTAAATAAAAAGTAAATCTTGTTTTTTAAAAACGTTTTTCGTTTTCCAAAAAACTTAAGTCGAGCGCCAGATTTTTGATAGAGGTGATTTACTTCACCTGCTCCTCCCAACTGAGTCGGAAAGGAGACCCAAGGTAGCAACAGTGAAGAAAGACATCCACTGGATGTCTGCAGTAAACCAGGGGTCAAAGCTATTGAATTGACCTGGGTGCAGGGGGCCAAGAGAGCATTGGCTTTAATTATACACTCTTGGGGATTCCTGGAATACTGGTTGCTCTGAATAGATGTTTGAGTCGTCACTTCTTGTGACTTGAGTACTACAACTCTTATTGCCGGTAGTTTTCTGGAATTTGACTTTGTTCTATACCTTTGTTGTCAGGATAGGGAAATCAGAATCACATAAACAGGTCAAGTATAAGTTTATTCAACTTCTTTCGTTCATCAGGTTACAGGCATTAATTGAAGGAAGCAAAATCTATTATACAAACAGGTTGAGGTTATGATGTTATTACAGTTATTGAATTGACCTTCACACTGAAAATTATGACATTCGAGTACAATAGCCATGCGTGTCTAGTACGTTCGGGGCAAGCAAAGGTGCAAGTGCAGGTGCAAGCAAAGCAGGGACAATGAACCACCGAATACGACCGGAGAAGTTGCAAGCGAGGATTTATTCAGGAAAGTGAGTTTGGTATCGACAGGAATACAGGGATGAAATAGTTTAGTTAAATCATTAACGCGGAATAGACTGGTGAAAAGTACTCCTTCAGGGTGTAGCTCTAACTCTGGCTCATAGCAGTATTCGGAAGCCGCCTGCAGGTTGACTTGCGAATACTACTTTTCTGAAACAAAAGGAGACGGGCCCTGGATCCACACAGGCGGGCTTCCAATCTCGAAACAATCGAAGTAGGGTGTCCCTAAGCTCGTGGTGAGAACCACCCAAAGGTTGAGCCGCAGAGCAAAACTTAGGAGACACTACTATTTTCGATACAACAGCTACGTTACTTATCAACTCTGAACGTCTGAACGTGGAGTATTCTTCACCAGACCAGGTTTCAATCTACTCATGCGATATTTTACTCGATACAAAACTCACTTAGTAAAGGGTGATAAACTATAAGCAATATAATAAGCGTACGCAAACCAATTTGAAATAGCTTACTTGGATGAAACAGGAGTACTGCTGGCTGCGAAACACTCGACACTGCTACTGGCGCGACCGCGAAGGTTCGGATATCGGCCCGGGAGACGCAAATCTACACACTCGATGGATTTTTCGGAAAATAATTCAGGTGACAGGTGTTAGGTTATGATTTCTTGAATTGTAGCAAAAGGCATGAACCGGAAAACTGAAAAATATGCTGGAATTGAACTGACTGGAAATGTGAAAAAGGGACTGGAATCTGAACTGGAATGTAAAGCAAACTGGAATAACTACCCGGGAAAATAACTGGAAAAAATTAACTGGAAAACTATCTGGAATGGTGAACTGGAAAAATAGCGCAAGCACAGGAACACTGGTAAACCGACTGGAAAGTAATACCGGAGAATCGCACTCAAAGAACTAACTGACTGTCGGACTAACTCACTCTGGACTGACTGCTAACTAACTGCTCGCTCTGATGGACCGTGTATTTATGTCCTGCCTAGACCTTGACCCAACTTGAGCGAGGCCAACAGCTATCCTTGTTTCTGATTGGCTAGCTTCGACTGACCTCGTGAAAATGCCGGTAACAACCGTGAAATCGGAAGTTGTTCTTGGAAAAAGAAAAATGCAGAGAATTCAAGTTATTGCTAGGTCAATATTTGCATCTTCAAGGTCCAGGCCGAACATGTGGAAATTATGAATTTTCAGGAAATCTTACAATCAAGGGCTTTCAAAAGTTGCAGGAAGTCCTCTCGCATCTCCAAGACAGGATTACATTTTACTCTATTCATCAGGATTGCTTTCCAAACGTAATAGAGGCTACCAAAGAACTTCCCGTACTTGTAGAACAAAGAGTCAATTTCTGGAGCTAGGACGACAGGGCTATAATGACACGAAAGACATCCCTAGTAGTTGGTATACGAGACTGATATCTTTCAGAATAGGTTTTTCATGAGGAGGTGTGCAACGAACTGCATATTTTCAATATCAGCTAGATGTCGAGTAGAAGGTTATAACCTGACTTATAAGCAATTATGAGCCCCTGTATCTTGGGTGATAACTGATTTCACTGGAATATTAGCTCGGGATGGAAATATATACGATAAGACAGGAATTTAGATAGAAACCGTTGCTTAGTAATGAATTCCTAAAAAACACTGCATTAAAATATTGCAGAAATTCATGAAAAACTATGAAAGAAAGCTGGTGCAAATATAATGGTAGACTTATTGCCAGAAAAATCCCTGAAAAGTTTTAAGCCCAGAGAGTACCTACTCTGTATACCCTGTATTCTCGCTTCTGTCGGTGTAAAATCGCTTATAGGTCGTGCAAAAACTGTAGTTTTGATATGTTATGAATATTGTACATTATTATTGTGACTTGGACCCCCCTATCCCCCGCCTGAGATTATTTCTGCGGACATCCCTGTCTTGACGATGACCTAACAGCGGACCATTTCAATTTTGTGCCTGCTCCGCTGCGACTCGAAGCAAGTTTTCTCTCAACTAGGGAAAAAGCCAAATACTCAAACTCTTTGTGACCAATGCATTCCACTTTGAGTATTTGGCTTTTTCCCTAGTTGAAAATACGCCAGTCGTGCAACCAGCCACTCCCATTTTACCTGAAATGGGATTTTGTTTTGGAGTGTTTCTTTCCTTGCCAGGTGGCGTTCTGCGTTCGCGTTTTCATTTCGCAGACGTCGAACGCCTCGTATGGTATAAATGCTGAGATGCGTTGGGTCAGGTTCGCACCAGATAGCGGTCAAGAAGCTATCTGGGACAGCCCTGTACTGATGAGAGCCAAGAGCTCGAAACCGGTCTGCAGGTAGTCAGCGTTCCTGAACCACTTAAGCGCAGCTCAGCGTTTAGGAAGGAAACACTTGCGATTTTATTCGTTTATACGAACTATCGCATAGGTTTCGGGAGGATGTAATGCAATGTTCTGCGTGACATATAGCCAGGAAAGTAGTTGTTTTTCTCTCGTTATCTACCATTGTCGTTCATTTTATGAACTAGTTGTGGTAATGACTTTGAGTTTTTCTCTTTGTGATCAAGTTTTCTCTGTTTGGCAGGGTGACAATCTCAACCTAGGACGAGATAGATCACTCATCAAGTAAACTAATCGGATGGGTATAAACCACAATAGACTCACTCTTACGGGTTGGTCGCAGTGGAGTGAAGCCAAATAGACCCACCCACTTGTAACCTATTCCTAGCATGATTTATTCATGTAATTGAAGAACAATGAGAAGGTTGGAAGCAGTTTATCCGATTTCTGTTTCAACTCCGGCAGAATTACCCATCATGGAGTATATGAACGTTATCCTGGGACACCCTGTATATTGATTAATCGGTCTGTTCAGAAACACAATGGTGAAATGATCTCAATACGCGATTAATGTATACCCATCTTCTTTTCTACATACATTTCATTTCCTTCATTTCTATATAATTTTATTCTATGAAAACTCCGCGAGGTACTTATCTCAGCGTTTCTTCGTCTCCTCACGAAATTAAAAAAATATGCTAATATTGAAAGCGCCGCACTTCCAGTTTCGTCTTCGATATCAGGCGTCATTTCAGCCATATTGCCTTCATATCGATGTTTTTAATCTCTGCTTATTCTTCGCAACTCAGATTTACATTTTTGATATTATACCCGAACCGGAATGCGTTTCATTGATTTTGAGACCGATGGCATCTTATTATGGAAATTTCCTGAAGAAGGTTGATAACTTGGAAATAAATCTATCCCTAAAATACGAAAGCGATCCAGGAGCAATTACTCTCACCGAGATTGTCTACGGATATTTCCATATTGTCGCTAAATCAATTAATGCTTGAAGGAGACTTCTTTAGGAAGGATTAAAGCTGAGATTGGGATTTATGTTCATGTTGTGATAAGGTGTGTCTTTTCTTCAACTCAATCGTGAATATGAATACGGTCACCAATTCTTCTTTCTACTATAGGTTCAAAAATATCTAGTTGTCACTATAGGGTTAGAATTCAAAGAAATTTTCTTTCGTGCGCTCCAAGACTTGAAAAAACTTTTAATATTTCTCTAGTGGCGTTTTCTCGAGGGTGAGGGGCCCACATTGTTTGTCCCTTCTGAGACTTGACATTGGGTTTATTATACAGGGTGTTCCATTAGTCATGGATAAAAAGAGGTGTGGTGGTAGGGGGACTCATTCCCAATCAAACTAACCGTATATGTGTTGTTGAGAAGTTATTAATTTTTTTTTCATAAAAATTATCATTCACACTAAAACTATGACTTATTTGTGATTTTTTCTTCTATTTTTATCCATATGATGGATGCACCTTCCCCAGAAATAATTTTTTGGATCATGTGTTACTTCTCATCTCTACCTTCATCTGTGGAAAATATTGTTTCCCTCGATTTTTGTCAATTAATGAAATATCCAAGTATTTCAGGATGCCGATTTCAGATTTGAAAACTTCCCCATAAAGATGAACAATCATAAGAAAAAGTTACCGGTTTGATAAGGTGTCCAAAATGATATAACATATCGATTTTTTCAAAACAGCCTACTTGTTATAGATTTTTTCCAAATGGGTCGCGTTCTTCTCGAAAATTTCATAATTTTTGAACCATCAACAATTTGATAACCACATATATGCACTCACTTTGATTGCAAATGACTCTCCCTACCACTCCAATCATTTTGATCCATTACTACTGGGACACCCTGTACATGAGCGCACTCTCACAGCATTAGGCCCTTTATGTTCATGAGAACATGTTGATTCTCAACTTGAAAAAGATATAAGAATGTTGGTATGATATTATGACAAACTGAACTGTTTCACCTCCATTAACTTCTAAATTGGGTAGAAGATTGACTTTCATAGGTCCGAAATATGTCTGCTTGAAAATGTTTCATCATTATAAGTGTGAAGATTACTTTGAGCTTTCCTTCCTTCTCCTTGAAAAATATTATTCTACTTTGAGCAAACATGGACTTACCAGAGACTCATAGGTTTGATCAACTTTTGTCATATTAATCTAAGGTGAACAATGACATCGTATCGGCAAAATAGGTAATGGGTTTCTCCTAGCATTTTCCCAATTACTCGATATCATTTTGGATTGTATAAGGGGTTAGTTTGGTCCGATTCTCATTTCCTCCATCAAATATTGTAAGGTGTCTGAGATGGTTTATAGCTGTTTGCCCAAAGACAACCATAATAATTGATTATCGAAGAATAATAAATTTTCCAGTGAAACTTGTTGGTTGTGAAAAATATGTTGAATATTGTTCATCGAGGACGGATATCAGAGTGGTTGAGAGATTTCTAAACGAACGAAGATATACTTCTCCAATTTTATGCAGACAAATTACCTGTGGAGGCTCTGAGGAGAAGGATCACGATTACTCGTTATCGAGTATGCACAAGTTGAAGAATGGACAATGCCCAATTTTCAACCGTATTATCAGGTATAATGGGGTGGTCAAGTAGAAATTATGGAGAAATAGGGCAGTAACGAATTTAAGCACCTCCAAACTCAATACTGAGATTATGAGAATTATTCTCAATGCTGATCTGAATTCAATTCAAGTGAAGGAAGATGAATCGACAAATATATTCATGAGAAATATTTCAAGATCCGTAAATCTTTCCATGTCCCTAGGCTCACTGCCAATGTTGGTTTCAGGTAAGGTTAGGTTAGGTTAGCATACTCTCCGAGATCCTAGGAGTATCAACACATCAACTTCGATATCGATAAGGAGGTTGATGTTCATTTGATGCGCACGAGATACATCGAACACTACTTCAATAGCATCGGGGTCAACTCTGCAGCTTCTTCTACATCCTCGACTGAAGAGAACATTCGTGCACTGACTCCTATTCCAATATTTGCAGAAAGGAAATCACTTCATCCCAGCCTGCCCGAGAGAGAAAGACCAAGAACAACATTTCTTTCATCCAAAGGAAACTTAGATTTGAATGGAATGTCAAGTTGCTAATTACATAACATCTTTCTGATCATGGAGGCTCTGCGAAATTCCCCCATCACTGTTTCTACCACCATATCCAGTTTCAATCATAGTGAAAATGCCATCAGCATCACAGCATCCTGTGTTTCTCTATGCTGATGTGCTTGCAATCCAATGCCCCTATGCAATTTTGAATATTCCACAACGTTCGAAAACGCTGAGCAATGATTTTTGCCATTGATTCTGTATAGTGGGGCAAGGCATGTAGGAATTATTCAGCTCATTCCTAATGATTTTAGTCGTCTCAGAAAATATTTTTCCAATTGTTTTTTCTCCTCGGCAAAAGTAGAGTCCCAACGCAACGGATGTACAACCTGTATCCAGATACCTGAAAATAGATAGAAAGGGTATGAGTACTAAAAAAAAAATCGATACCGCTGTACTCAACAACAATGAACTACTCTAGCATTCAATTCTATTTTTACACTGACCGAATGTGAGGAGAAATGGCGAAATTTGAGGAGCACCTTTGTGAAGAACCTCAAGCCTGAACCAAGTGGAATTGGAGAAAAAAAGGAACCATACTACTCAATGGAGGCTATGCAGTTTGCGGTTCCTTTCATAAAAGTTCCTGGTACTCCAACTGGTAATGTACCTGAAGTGTCGCAGACCATGACCTCGCTTTTCACGCCTGACGTATTCGACGCCGATAATACGGAGGGTGAGGAAGACAAGTCAATTGACGATGTTATTGATGTCTTTGTGAGTAGTCCATTACCATTACCATCCTCTTCAGCAACTTCGAGTCAGTTAACATAGGCAAGTCAGGGGGATAAAGCCGGAACGCCAACATCGGTCATGACGACTGTATCAAAAAGTCCCCATGGCCAGCCAGTAAGGTGCAAAGTGCAGTTGATAATGCCTTCAGTGCCTATTTTTCGGCAAAGCAAGCTGAATTGTCTGATCCCCCTCAATCAAACTGACAAGAGGGATGACGAAAGAAAAATCTTTGTGATGAGTCTACTTCCGGATTTTATGCAGCTAAACGATGTTCAACTAAGGCAATTCAAGAGGACAGGTTTTATTCTCCTCATAGACGAAGTTACTATGCCACTATCCAACTCCAAAGGAGCTGCAAACTACTTAAGAAAGCGCAAACTCCACTGAAAGTAGTTGAATAATTTTTCAAACGTGAATATTTGTGTTACCTACCTTAAGTTTCTTCACTTCCAGTAAATAGAACATATAATCTTATGTTTCCAATTCATACTCTTGAATTGAGAAACTGTTCGATTATTTAAAATATATGAATCTTACCTTAATGTTATTAGTATGCGTTCTTCTGCGCTGACACATTTCCTCTTATTTGTATCCACATAATGTATGGCTGGAGCAAGAGTTTCCACTAGATCAATATTGTATAATTCCTTCGACAATCTATAAAATGTCACTCGCTTGCATTTCACGTGCAGCAACAAAGAATCGAGTTTAAAAATTTCGTGCATTTACGGATGCACCCATAAACTGCGTTACTTCCTTCTTCTCCTGATCTGCCGGTGCCATAAAAACATGACTTTGTTCTCCTCTTCACTGAAAGTGGTCGTTTTATGCGAAAACTCTTTCTTCGAAGTTAAAAAAAAAAGGGTAGTTCTAACTTCATCAGACTCGAATCGACTACACATTACACAAAACATCGATCCATATGCGGATGGCACACACTCCCGTCACTTGAATCGTACAAATGAAGAAATTGTGACGTCATTGCAATCGCGTCGCCGATCGACCGTTACCATCGAGTTTATAAGGCCTGCATGCTTCCGTGGTGACGTCCTTAGTGAGTGCTCTCAATTTCCTGTTGTTGGATTTTTTACCCAATTGATCGTTAGACTTGAAACAGTAATATTTAGAGTGAAACTGCATTTGTCATACGAGGGTTTCTTTTTCAAGAATTTTTTGTTTACATTTTAATTTTCAGATTCGTGCTTTTCAGACAAAAATACGTGAGTACCAAACAAAATTTTCGAAAAAAACCCATCGCATGATAAATGCAGTTTTACCTTCTCAAGTAGAGTGTTTGTAGTACATGTTAATATGATAGTTGCAATTTGATCATTGGAATGAATTCTGCATTTATTGCCACGAGGCACAAATAAATTTGAGAATGTATTGAGTTAAAAATGCCCGTTCATTATGAATATTCAAGAAAATTTTCTCGAATTCAGAGATGATTTTGTTGAATATAATATACGAATACAAAACTAACTGCACAATCAAAGCTTTTCTCTTTTTTCTCTACTCATACTTTTCATGAGAGAGTGATTGTCTTCTATCATTGATTCATCATTATAAATTGAGCTCTGTTTACTACTGTACTTAGATGGAGTAAATTCCTCGTGGTGAATTGCATATACCCACTTTTTCGATAGTTCCTTGTCTAACGGGAAACTGAAAGCATGAACTTTTGGAACAATCACATAATTCCCCCGACAATATGGAACACAACACTTGAAAGGCATTATTATTTCGGCTATCACAACACGAAATATTTCTCAAAAAATTAATTTTTCCGCCGAATTATTCTGATGAATGAACAACGAAATAATTCGGGACCGTTTCAAAAACATACTTCAATCTCTGATGAATTACGTCAGAGTCTGCTGGCCTTCTAATCTCGATGGTAACGGATCGACCCGTGTGCGGAGGGCCTAACAGAACAGTGTGGGCCTTGTAGATAAAATAATATAGGTTGATGAATTTCTCCTCTCCATCTATCAGTACTGAAGAATAAAAAATTCACATCCTCATTGACTAAATCGTGATTCACGTGGACTATTATTTACTCTATGAGTATATTACTATTCATCAAGATGGAGTATGTATTAATTATCTCGAAATACATCCATTCATCTTGTGATTTTCCATCGGCTTTCATGAATCTCTATATCCCAAGTTGATACCTTCGCCATCAGAGCTATGTAATATTTCCTTTCAGGCATGAGACTGAGAGTGATGTAGTTTCTCATTAACTACTCCATTTAAGTTTGAATACAACCCCACAGTTCAGTTTTAATTGCAAATAACTGATGCATACAAAAGAGAAGGAATTCTAGATTTCACCCCGCGTCAACGACTAAGTAGGCACTAGAAATTATTGCTGTAGTAGGTGGAATGAGAGTTAAGGAATCGTCCATGAGTTCAAAGAGGGAGCGTGAATACGCAAAAAATAACGTATTAAAGTTATGACTCACTTCAGCACTTGTATTGCTTTGCGGTAATTTAATCACAAACATGCTCCCATGAAACAATGGTTACATTAACATTGAATACTGTCAAGTTCTCCAAGGCAGTTTCTCAACCCATTTGTGCCCAACTAATTTTTTTCTCCAAAACACTAATTTTTTCTTGTTTTATCGCCAGATTCATGTTAATAATGAAGTATTCTGGACAGAAATATTTCATTTTTGCCCAAATGTGAGAGAGAAGTACGTTTACTCAAACAAGTACAATGGGAACAAATGAGGTAGAATGTTATTTATGGAATATTTTTATACGCTACTAACATTACCACTGTGAAATTGTATAAAACAGCTTCTTTCCAAGCATAATGTTATGTTACATTTTTGGCAGCTCCATCTTGCACGTTAGTGGCACTGGTTGCATCGCAATTGTTTTTCTAATTTTCTTGGAGAGTGTCCTGACCCATCATTCATCAAACTTCTTGGAATATTTCTTGAAGAAAGTCTAGATGACTGAGGTTTCCTATAACTTCGTAGATAATGTCTTGTGATGGATCGTGTGAAATCTAGCAGATCAAGTCTTTTTTGGGTTGAAGAGAGCACATGTAACTTCCATGCGTTGACAACCGATACATTCAGCATGTGGGTCCATAAAGGCCACCACCACTTATTGCCTTGTATCGAGACTCTATAATTGTTAACTCCCTGGTCTAAAAGGTCAACACCTCCCATCCCAGAATTGTGATTATCAATCAATCTTTGCTCGTTCTTCTTTAGACCATCGTTTTACTTTAGCTAATCACTCAATGCTGTCATAAGTAGTTCCCATCGTTACTATATTATTATCTTTCCATCTGACGAACAATATCGAATTACTGCTATCAAAACTGTAATCATAGTAACCACGCTTTTGTTTCTTCATTGTTTTTTCACAAGGTAAAGTGCAGTTTTATGTTCGATTACTTCTCACAGTTCCGGTAGCCCTATATCCCAATTGTCTCAGAGTAGTTAGCAAACCATGACTAGAGAAATAGTTGTCGAAAAAAATTACGTGGTCTCCAGGTTGTTCAATGACTTGAAGAAGTTCTAAAACAATTTTGGATCCCAGAGGTGAATTCACACCATTCACATTGAAGGAAGTTGATTTTGAACCACAGTAAGTGTCAAATTTATAACAGTATCCTGTAGATGAACATATCATCCAATCCTTGAAGCCAAAGCGCACTGGTTTTTCTCTGATGAATTGCTTTGACGAATGGTGACCAAAATACTTCACCATAGCCTCATCAATTGAGAGCTTCTCATGAAATACACCGCACTGTAAGAAGTTTCCATTCAATGCATTCATCAGGGGACGTACTTTGAACATTTCATCTGTTTTATCGAGTTCTGCATTGTTGGCCAGATGAAAATATTTTTTTATTGCATAATATCTGTTGCGGGTCATACTTTCAGCAACTAATGGGATTCGTACATCTTCATCTAGGCACCAATATAATCTTTCTCGAGGTAAACGATAATACCCACTGAATAGAAGAATACCTATGAAAGTCTTCATTCCTCCTTCAGTGACAGTAAATGTGTGGTTATTCTTATCACGTGCATATCTGAGAGTTTCTTGGATAATAAATTCAATGATATTCTGATCGAATTTTGTATTCAACTGCGCTTAGATCTGATAACTCAGCTCTCACTTGAGATTCACGAAATAAGTAACCATTGGATTGGTTCATAGTTATATCAACTTCAGTATTAGTCCATTTGGGAAGTTTCCCTGGAATGTTTCGGTCTTTAGATAGTGGTTGTTGGTATAATATGGCCAATGGAATCTCATCTTCACTATCGTATCCTTGATTATATAATCTTGCTAAAGGAATTTCATCTCCACTGTCATATCTATAATCGAATTCATCATTTTTTGAGAATATCTCCACTTCACCAGGAATATCTCTTGGTAAAATATCCACTTCATGGTCATCATCAATGTGATCTGAGGCAGTTCCTAAAGTTTTTTAGCGCTTTCCATAAAATGTTGATGTGTTTATTGCATTGAAATGTCGTGGTGTTGAATCCATTGCCACAAAAAAAATAATTTAGTGAAACTAAACACCATTTGCCCAATGTACTCATATGAGTACACATGGAAAGAACAACGTATGGAATTTCAGATAATACATTTTTCGTTCATCTAGCTACCTACAAGTAACTTATACTCACATTTCTCATCAGTTATAACCATTTTTCACGAATAAAACAACAATTCACTTTGTATCTCCAATGAACAAACAGTGATGCATCACTCATCATTTTCGAGGTTATAAATATGACAGTTACTACTTTATTCTGGATAATTCTAACGGTGAACTAGGTATCTACTATGAATTACAGTGCAGCTTATGACTCCGTTCCGAAACTTCCGCATTTAGTCGATAGATTTCGCTGCAAAAAAATCAATATCAAAGTGTACTAAAATGAGTACGATGGTATGAAATGGGCTTTAATGGAAGTACTTTAATTGAATGATATATGTATCATGTCTATATCATGAGCTATATCATTCTCTTCATCTTGTCCTACGAGCCTGTGAAAAATTTTACTTTCCCGCTCGCATAATTATGTGAATCTATTGCTGGTTGTGTGAGGTTCCTCCGAGGGTTCCTCAGTGAATCAACATGGCTCTGGTGATATCTTTCATGTTCGACAATCATCCACGAATGTGAATAACTCACTGACATAATCACGTAGATCTCATAATGTACAAAAATATCTATTTGACGATGATTTCGACACATTCAGAGTTCACATTCCCCATATTCTCCAAATATGAATATGTAGAAATTATTTTGGATTGATTATTGATAACATTGATGAAGAACATGGCGAATCCCTAGATGTGACGTTGAAAACGAGGGAATTCGGCGGTGTTTGGCACCAAGGACTCCTCCACAATAAACCATCATACGGTTTACCAACTCAGCTATGCTATCTGTCATCAAATTTTCTTTTAGTCAGGTCGCTCTATGTGGTAGTGGACGGAGTATCATTTGTTTTCATTGACATCAATCCCGGTGTCATACAAGAATCAATTTTGGCACTAAAAGTGTTTCTACTTCATATCAATCATCTGTTCGTAGTAACCACTTGCATTGTCGCATAGCTTTGCAGATTATAGTACCCAGCAAACACGATATCGCTAGCGATTCAATGGCCCATTGATTTGATCGATGGCATACTGCTGGCACAATTTCTTGGTGATGGGAAAGTACAATTTCATTGCTGTTTCAATCAAATAATGAACCGAGTAATGAACGTATGTTGCATCTTCATTGTGTTGGTACATTAAAAAAAAAATATCAGTGAAATTTCTCTCAAACCCCACTCAATAATGTCTCAATTTCAGTCCACGCCCGATCGAGTTAAAATTCACTCTACTTAACTGAGTGAAATGGTGATTCAGTAAGTGACTATGAGGAATCAGAATTGAGTCAATGTATCCAGTTCAGATTCGAATACTATTTCAGTTTCGCGTTTTCTTGAGTAAGTTTCGACTCATTTTTGAGCACCAAGAATGTGTTCATGCCCTTTTTCAATTGCTTTTATATCCAGAATGAGTACTTCTCAACCTTTTTCTGACTGGTTTTATATAATATAGAGTGAATATGATGATATATAGTACGAAAGTTTAGCATCAGCCAGAGTAAATTTCAAAACAATCACGAACACAAGGTACTTGTACTTCTAATAAGGAACAAAGTGAACACAATTTGAATTTATCCGTACATATGGTCTTGCCTTCCGAAATCAAGTAGGGCTTCTTCTCGCTGCAAACTCTTACTAGCAAGCTCGTTGACAGTCACATCAATCTGCAGACAAAAAATACATATTGACAGCTAATTCGAAAATGTATCCTTCAGAGCAGATTTGTTGTGGTTATGTTACCTAAATGAAGAAAAATTCTCGGATGGAGTTTTCAACAAATATTTTATAGATCTCAAGAATGATCACAACTGAATTATCAAATTAGTCTTGAAATCACTCTCTCAATTGAGATTCGATATACCTGATTCGGAAAAAATTTAATCAAAGGAGATTCCATTAACTCATTTTTGGTTTGAATTACTTCATTTGATTAATTCTCCGTCACTATTGAGTGAAAAAGAAACATACAAACATGACTGTGCATGGCTGTGAAAGAAATCGTTGGCGATATGGACTATTAAACTGAAGAATAGGTATTTAGATTCGTCTAAACGTCAAGGTAATCGAATATGAATCGATACTATACAGGGTGGGTCACGGTCGATGGTACCTTAGACTTTTACGGAGAACGGGACCTAAGATCATTCTGAAAATCTGGTTACTCAAGTAATTGCTCTTGATCTATCGATCTAAAATATTTTCAGCTCTGCGGCGTTGCCGCTTCTATCGAAAAGTAGCAACAACTTTGTTATTTTAAATGGAACACCCTGTATTTTATCGCATTTTCAGATTATCTCTGAAGAGCTGATTTCATCGATGTATCTTACTTGGGGTCAAGCGGAAATGATTACAGAGATATAGGGTGTGAAAAATCGACATTTTTCAACTTTAGGAATTTTTTTGTCGAAACTATTCATTATTGGTCAAAACGGTTCACATGTCCCTGTGTATGTTCGAACTTGCAGTAAGTACTTCTATGCCATTATAATTCACTTCGTTGGAATGGAAAGCACAGGATGACAGAATAATTGTGTTCATGCACTGAACTTCCATCAAAACGCTGCGTTTTCAATTGGGAAAAACGGCTCAGTCTCGACCTGGCTCGAGTCTTCCTCTCGCTGATGACCAGAGATATTCGGACATTCCTTAACTTCGAAATTCTCCTTCTAGAATTATAACATAATATTATGGTGACTCAGTTAATCTACATTTGCTGCCGTGTGAAATATTGCATTTTTTCTCCAAATGATCTGAAACCAATTCTGTGTAATTTTTTCATTGAAACCTCCATCATTTTGTTTTCACCCAATGTCAGTGTCAATTTCGAAAACTTATTCCATAAGGATTTTTTGGAACGATGCATAGCAACAAAGTGTTTTTGCCTAGGCAGTGAAAGTACACCTTTTCTGCCTGTTAAGCGGCAGGAGAAAGCCACTATCCCTGCCGCTTTGAGAAAATGGTATATTCCCTATATGGATCAAGATTATCCACCACATTAATGGCGTTGGGAAATAATTGTGAGATGTAAAGTAAACAAGTGGTACAGTTGTATAAGTGCATTATTCAATCTTTTCAGATCAGAATAACGAATTAAGTTGTATAAACTAATATAACACTTCGAGAACATCCATCGTGCTATGTTATAGTACCTCCACCATGAAGTTTCAATCCTCGCAGAAATCTACTTCTACCTCAGACTCGAGTCTTTGTTTTCACCTGATTATTGTTGCAGCAGGCTATAGGTAATATGCAGTTGTGATTTATAGGTTACTTGTAATTCACGTATAGCTAATTTCAGAGACCATGAAGAGCAGTTCTCGAGATTTTTGCCATCTTCCAGATATTGAAAATTGAAATATCAATCAACAGAAACGGAGTTCGTGAACTCTCGACTGATTTGTCAGATCAGATGTGGATATATAACTGAATACGAGAACTTTCATCGAAGTGGGTATTATTATTATCCAGCATTATCATTATCAATGATATTTTTTATACTTCACCTCAAAATTCTCTGTGTAACAATAAACCCCTAAATTCCCATTGGGATTGCACTGAAAGTACGTCAGTGAGTCATCACTGGGGCGATAATGAATGTGCAAATGATGGAAGTACTGCTTCGCCAATATTAGTTAGTAGTTCACTGGGATGACATTGCTCTAGAGGTGATAGCTTATGTAAAAATGTTTGCTGAGTATCCTATATACTGCGTTCTCCTCTAGAATTTCTAGGGAAGTTGAGATATTACTAGTTGAATTCAACCCAATCAAAACTCAATTCAGTATTTTCTCTAGGAAGGCGTAACTCTCAGTATGTATAAAAATGACTAGTACCACCATTCCTATCACTTTTCTATCGATACTAATAATGAACCGCCTTGTTATAAAATTGGCCAGAGACACTGTGGTCTGTTATCAGTTTTGCATTCCATTCATGTGGACCAACACAATTGTTTTCCTTCCTTTTTTCATCTATTAAAACGCACGAGAGGAAATCCTTATAATTTCCGTAGAACATGGTGCGTCCTTAGGGAGGATAGGAATAGAAGGTGAGTATTTGGAATTTTTTCAACTACAAGAGGCTATACGTTTTTGAGAATACTTCTTTTGGAATCGAGTTATATTAACCAAATTTCAAATAATCAACCAGTTATCCGGTTAATATATTCTTGAAATTCAATTCCTATTACCTACCTACTCACAGGTATAAACAGATGATGAGTTGATGACTGTATATAGTCGAAACAGCTTTGTCACAAATTTTGGACTGCTGTACTCATACATTACTGAATTAATTTATTAAAGAGCTAGTTCTTGGTCGAATGCCTTCAAATTCGAAATTAGATTTTCACCAGGGTGGATTAGAATGTGAAAAATCTAATTTTTGATTCGAAGGAAATTGTTCTTTGATTTGAACACATTCGTCTGCAGCGTATTTGTTGGGAGTGAATAATGAGTTTTTGTTAGGGTTCCACCCTTTTCTTCTGGTGAACACTGAAATGTCGCCTCTGTCATGCATTCTTAATACTTTCCACGAAGTTTCCTTCTAGAATTCACTATCGAACCCGCAAGACTGATGATTTGGAATTGAGGTGTCAGCTTAGTATTTCTCCCTATTTGCCCAATTAACAAAGTTCGTTCTCTCCTGCCACACTCGGCATGAGCTTGACATGGCATCCTGTCGATTTCAATCGGTGTCTGATTGAGGAAGACTTGTGTTCGATTCAAATAAGAGTAACACAATCCGTAACATTTGGATGAGTTTTAGATGGAGGTAATGGAACCACTTTATTAGGATTTTCATACCAAATAATTGTATGAATGCTCATTCATATACCGGGTGATTTCTCAAGGTGGCTCACCCCTATAACTTTTTTATTGTAGAAGATGGAAAAACCAGATTTGAGCCTCTTGAGCAGTGGAATCATATAACTATTATTACGATGTGTGACCTGTCGATGACCTTCGACTGTGTCGCCAATAATATTCAACTGGAAAGGTTACATTTTTATGGCATCAAAAGAGCTACACTTTCCCTTCCTGAATCTCATCTGGAGAATAGATTCCAGACTGTTATATTCAATAATAATACATCCGATTCCCGATTCTGAAGAGATGAATCAGGGTGTTCCTCAAGGCTCTATCTTGGAGCCACTTCATGACCTCCTTCAATGTGTCCTTCTTGCTGACAACACGTCATCCTCACATACTCGTCAGTATGGCGAAGAGCAACAGAAGATTAAATTACTCGGTGTCACTTTGGATCGTGAATCACATTGAAATTACCATATAAAACATTTGACGCATGAATTGTTGAGTTTTCTTTACGTCAGCTCAGACATGTTTAGAATTTTGAGACTTTGAAAACAGTGTATTACTCACTTCTCCAGTCTCAAATGTGCTACGCAATCACAATGTGGGGTGATTCCTCGGCTGCAATTTTTATTCAACAAAAAAAGCGATTAGAATAATGGGTAATGTAGGATATAGAGATATCTGATAGACCATTATTCACTGAATTCAGAATCATGATTATTTACAATATTCCTCTTGAAATCCATTGAATATCTTCTTATCTCAATACACAGGCAGATATCCAAGAACATAACACTAAGGAATTCTGATAAAATCAGAATTTCTAGATATAGGCTCTCTATTTCTAATTCGTTTGGAATTATTCCATGATAAATTGACCTAATTCCATTTTCACGAAGATGTAATATAATTATTATGTTAGAATGTTATGTGAAAGAATTATCACGGTCATATGGAACATCGCTGTGAATTTGAGGGAAATAAAACAGTGTGAGGTTTGTATCTACAATTCACAGCACATCGACGTCAATTTGGGGAAAAGTTATGGAATACCCGTTGTAAAAAAACTGACGGCATACTAGGATAGGTAAGTTACAGCTACCCGCGCTAGCATAACGTCATTATTGCCCCTTGAGATGATTGAATTCCGATAAAAATAGCAGCAAGAAATAATAGTTCAGATTTCATTCAGCTGTTTGAATATAATGAATAACTAACATGTTCAAAATCGCATGGATCATTCAAGTTCACGTATTGCGGCATGAGTAGAAGAAGTATGTGGAGAGGCTACTACCAGATAGGTAGGCTCTCATGAGTCCTCCTCGCCAACTCCTGCTCTAATAGACTGTTTTACCGCTAATCAAACAGATTTTTTGAACGCAACGACACAACATGTTCTGCTTACTTTATTAGATTCTTCAGGAGAAGTTCAAAGTTGATTCCACTTATCCACACAATCATCCTTCTTCTACTAGTCCTTCATGAACTTCTCCGACCATTTCCTGACCTGATGATAGCCAGATTGTCCGTCCACTCTAGTTAGAATAAAGTTCCCTGTTGTAGTTTATTCACTCCAGATATTCTGAATCTCATCCTTCCTTACGAGTTACACTCTCCAGGTGAAGTGAAGTGAGATGGAATACATTGTGAACCATATTTGTGATGAATGATAAGTGGTCTACAATAGGAAAGACATAATTACTGGATGAGGATACTATCTATTTTCAAATGTGGATTGATTGATATCTTGAGACATCAGAATGAGGTGAGCCATTTTCACTAGATTTTGTGAATAGTAGTTCCAAATATTATGACTTTAATTCTGATCCAATCATCGAATGAGCTAACTTACTGTTGTTTGGTCTGATCCTGAGTATGATTTGAGGAACCAGAACATGAAAAAAATCCGCATCATCAAATGTGAAAATTGAAATAATTGTTTTTCTGAAGAATTATTTAGATCACGTACATCATAGTTTCTTGTAAGAATCGTTGAAATAGCTTACCTTACTCATAAAAATGTGTGAACAAGAAACATAACCCCGATTCAAGAACTATATTTTTGATAGTCTTCGCAAACCCTTTCACTTATAGCTCGATCACAAGACTTCTTCTCATACTATTCACTAGCTTTCAACAATATCTGATAATAATAACACATTAATCCACCTTCTCAAACTGAACAATCTCACTTCGTTGCATTCACAGACCGTAAATCGTATATGGGCCAGTGAGGAACTTTCATAGGGTGTGGCCAAATGTAGTTGAGCATTGAATTATATTCGATATGATTGTGATTATAACCTGCAGGAGTTCAAGAAAAATTACAACATCTACCTCCTCTTTCTTTCCTTCCTAGGTTCGCACGTTGTTACACGAACATCATTGGATTCTGCTTTCATGCGTTCCAAGAGATAAAAAAAAGAACCACGATTAACATCGGAATGACGAAACATGTAGAACTGACTGAAATCGTATCCTCAACTGATAATAAGAAATTGTGAAATATATATTCAAATGTACAATTGAATCAAATTAAATTAATTCGTATGTGGTTGCAGATAGACGCATTTGGGATTTCAGATGAGTGAGCAAATTTTTCTTCCAATGTAGTATTGTCCTGATTCATCGGCCTCATCAGTCGCACTTGGCCAGCAATGACCCAGCGAGCACAAACACATCTCAGAGCTGTTGAAAGTACGAGCTTATACTCAAACATTGAACTTTCGAATACATCTCAGTAGGCAAACAAAGAAATGAAACAGAAGAACAAGAACCGAACATCTAATATCCTTTGAAGACCTCTTTGGAGAGTGCATATAACGTCTCAACATGCAAACATTTCCAAAACATACCAGAACATCCTAGGAATGTTTGTGCTTGGTCGGTTTTGCCATGCAACCATTGATGTAAACGTATTTTCTAGATTTCTCAGTGATGAGATCAATTCTTTTGGCTCGTAACAGTTTGATAAAAGTTATGTGAGGAATTCTGCTCATGGCATGTTGCCCAATTCAACGAGACGCTAGTGTTCAGATCAAGAGGAAACCGATGAACACACGGTTTACTTGCACGCTTCATTAGTGAAACATGTAACGGCGTATGTAGATAGATACGAATTTACACACACAACATCGAATTCGATCATCTGATACCTTCGACTGACGACCTTAGCTATACTCAACATCAAAAAACGACCACATTTGAAATTTTGTTGAATAACGTTGCTGACGAACTGAAATAGTGTCCCAATATCAACTTCAGCATATATCTCCATTATTTCCGAACTTATGAGCTTATTGCCGATAACCTAGTCCCATTTGGAATATTATGAAATGTTGAAGTTTTTAGAAGTATTTGATACAGGGTGACTTTTTGAAACGTTCCACCCTCAGTATCTTCCTTCCTGTGAATGAAATGGAAAATCAAAAAGACAGGTCCCTTTGATTTTCAAGGGATACCCCCATGGAGGGCTAGATGTCACCCATGGAATCTCAAATGGGAAGGTAGGTCGAGTGTCACATCATTCCGAAGGGCGTTTAATTCTCTTACCAACGGTACCCTAGGTCATCATTTTCTGTTGAGCAGTTTCCGAAAAATGCTGTGTCAATAAGGAAACCCCCTATCACGCTTACATTTTCCTGTTAGTGAATAATATGGAGAATCGAAGAGACAGGACAATCTCACTTTCGAAGAAGACACTTCGAATGCATATTTTGAGCCCTCTGAGTTCAACCCTCTAGGGCGGGAAGATCTCACATTTAGAACCTCATAAGAGAAGGGTGGGTCAAGATGGACATCATTCCGAAGGGCGTTCAATTCTCTCTTCATCAGTACCCCAGTTCATCGGGCCTAGAAGGGAACGAAATAGCGGACGTCCTAATAAAAGGAGGGGGCCAAAACATGCACATAGCACGGCCAAGAATTTTATAACATCCTTGGCCGACAACAAAATACTTGAGTATTGGCCAATCCCATTCCAAAGCATCCATTGCTTGTACAAGGAACAAACAGGACTCTGATAAACTACTAGAACTCAGTAGAGCACATCTCAGAAATATAGAAGGTTTGCTCACTGGTCACTGCAAACTCAAATCCCACATGCACAAAATCGGACTTGCACAAGATGCAGAGTGCCGTCTATGCATGAAGGAGGAGGGAACGGCTAAACACAATCTATATGTACAGGGTGGCCAACTAAGACTCCAGAGTTCGATTTCTCTGTTGTCTTGAAGATACAAAAAAAATTAATCAATCAAAATTGAAGTAATAACCGAGCATCACATTTCAGAATTTCTTTGAAATAAACAGGGTGTTCCGTAAGGTCACAGCACATCAAAGCTATGTTTTTTTCATTGATGGAACACCCTCAATTTTATTTCATTTTTGAATTCTCCCTGAAGATCTGATTTCAACGACCCATCATGCTCAGGGTCTAGCAGTGAGAGTTACTGACATAAAGGGTGTGCAAAATCGAGATTTTCCAAGTTCAGGATTTTTTTCTGTCGAAACTGTTCATTATTCGTCAAAACAATTCACATGTCCCTATCTCAACTTTTCACTCCCTATCAATTGGTGTTCAATTGAAATTGATACAAGGTGGTCAAAAAATCTAAATTTATAATTTGTTTCAATTAAATGTCAATTGAACACCCTGTGTATTCCAAAGAAATTTCAAAATGTGAAGCTCGGTTATCACTTTAATTTGAATGCAAAACTTCTTCTGTATCTCTCAAGACAACAGAGGTATCGATTCTTAGTTGGCCACCCTGTACATGATGCCCTGCAGCGGCCAGAATCAGATTTTCAACATTTGGCAATACAACAGTAGGGCCAGAAAACCTAATAAATTGTTCTCCCAACGTACTCCTTAATTTTTCCGAGACATTAGATATACTGGGAGAAATATAACCATAGGGTGAGCAACAATAGGCCATGGGCCGTAGTGGAGGGCCTGACATGGGCCATGAAAGCCGTTCTGAACTTACATAAGTGATAAGAAGGTGCCTGCATGAGATGCATGATTCTCAGGTTAATAGTATTATCCCAGTAAACACACTCACGTCGATATAACGTAGTGAAAATACAACAACGGTGTAGCTGACATCCACGTTATTTTTAACCAGCACAAAAATGTATTTCCAACTACTGATTTCGACGTTAATATCCGTTTGAAGCCAATGGAAACGGCCGGTTTGCAAAAAGATTTCCCACGGAAAATAAATCATTTCGGATCAATTCTCAATCGTAGAATTCTTGGTTTTTCGTCAACGTCCCTTCAACGATTTAGTCAAATTATTTCCCTTTACTCTTGTATCTGTAATTATTTTATCAACATTCTCATAATCAGTATAATCATTATTATACCTTACCAACCTGCTATGTTGTCCATGTATTTTCTTTCATCAGTCAAATTATTTCTCTTTATTTTTATATCTGTAATTATTTTATCAACATTCTCATAATCAGTTCAATCATTATTATACTTTACAACCTGCTAAGTTGTCCATGTATTCTCTTTCATCAGCTGTTTCACTCCGTTTTCAGTGAGGTGCCCTTTCCTACGTATACCTATTTGAATATGCTCGACTTATCGCATTTCTACCAAAACTCTTGGTGTGAGCGTCAGCGAGATGTAAATGGATTGAAAACACGTTGTCTATTGACGATTAATTAACGTTGTTGGAAAACATATATCTCACGTTCATTCTTTTCAAACGGTTATCAAATACTCTCAATGAAATGTTTGATCAACGTTCATTTCATCAGTTGAATAAACGTTTCGAATAAACGTTAGTTCACCGTGAGACATCTGCCTAATCAATGAAAAGTAGTTAAACTACTACCAATATGTAATGTGTAACATCACGACACTGATTTTGGTATCGTGATTAGATGCTTCACCGCACTAGTGCGATAATGTGAAAAAATATGATTTCATATTCAATTTTTACTCAAAATAAGAAATAAGAACCATCTGTAGGTTAATCGAGGAGGTGGTTCATTCATTATTCCAAATTTTTGGGATTTTCTCGTTTCTATAAAATGAAAATATCAATATTATTCCAATATACGTGTAGTAAGGAAAAATCAGAAAAGAAGATAACAAACAGGTGAGAAAAATCACGGAATCTGCTTGCTTTCTTCTGAACGGAGACAATAGCATTGCTTCTTGTTTTGTTGATATAGACAAAACATGGTATTCACTACTAAAATCTGAACATCAGAATGGTAAATTCAAGATTAATTAATGAAAACATCCTGTAACTCATTTGATTGTCAACGTCACCAATAATTGTCAATGAAAACTGAACAGCTTCAAGATATATATACGACTTCGCTATTGAAATAATGTTTTCTGATGTCGAAAACGGGAGCAGAATCGGTCCCGAAACGTCCAAAAATAAGTGAAAATTTTATATTTCCTCTATATAATTTTATTTCACTTCTCCAAACTTTTTTTCAATACAAATTGTCACTGACAAGCTAGTTAATTTTTCTTTCAGGCTCTCTGATAGGAAAATTCTTTAAACGCATTGACATTTTGAAGCGAATAATCTGATTTGTCCTTTCTACACGTATATTGAAATAATAATCATATTTTCATTTTATAGAAACGAGGAGACAAAATCCCAAACACTTTGAATAATAAATAAGAACCAATTTATCATGAATATAGACAAACTATGATCAGGTTATAATCTTCAATTGAGATATTCAATATCTACAGAAACTCAATCTCATTCGAAATAAATGGTGATCGGAGGAATGAAACAAGAATTGATTATAATTATAGAAATGTACCTATCATTTATATTATAATAATATATATGTTCGTACATATCCCGGGATTTAGCAGGTTCTGAAGTTCCGATTGCTGCATTCGCCGAAATTTCTATATTGAAATCTGAACTCTCCTGATCCATGCCGATGAATTGAAATTAACGCGTCAAAGTTGACAGTTCGCCGAATGAGTGACACAATAAATTCGCGACAACCATACGCCTAATTCTTGCAACTCTTGCTTCTTAAATATTCCTAATGAATCGTCAGTTCAAGGAATCTTGAATATTTCTTATCAAATAACTAACTTTTTGGTAGTAGGTGAAATATTGTACTATGTTCGTATCGTAAACTCATATCGCGATAATCGATGAGTTTTCAAACTCGGCCATCGGCCTCGTTTGACAAATTTTCCATCTCATATCGTATTATGAGTCTTTACGATACTCGTATCGTAAATATCTATCACCGTGTGAAATAAACGTTTTCAACTTTTCATACTGACAATATAGTTCAATTCAATGGGTTTGTTTTTTGCATGGACGTACAAAAAAATACTGACAGGATGATATTCCATTCCTCATACTTTCGCACCATACTCTGTATCATTTTATAAAAATTGAGATCAGCGGTAGAATTCATTATAGAGATGGCCCTTGTACTTGGTGAATTTCGCCAGCTATTTATTTATTCAACAGTCTTCCCTGTTATTCCCATGAAACAAGCGCCTTTTCCTCTGTCCAATTCCCGATTCGCGGTCTTCCATCATCCAGCCGTCCGAATACGAATTCCTATTCATAATCTCATCCCAACCGCCGAATTCATCATTTCCCCCACGAGCAAATCGTTCTCTCGTCTTTCTCTTGGATCGTGAATTTTTTACAGTTTTTTTCTTATTCGATGTTAACGTGCCCGAAAACTGCGCTCTTTATGTTTTGTAGGCGCGAAGACATAGTGGGATCTATATATTCCTCTGAGGTTTCTCTGTCATTATATAGGAAAAGTAGGAAAGTTCCTGAAATGCGTCGACAATCTTGCAAGCTTGGTTTTATCTCTTTTTCATTCTTTATTGTTACTGAACAACATCATTCTCAGAGAAGTTTATCCATATTTGCCTTTATAATGACTGATGAATCATTTTCAGTACACGATGAAAAATGTTGAGCTCATTTTGAATTCAGGATCACACAATTTTGTGGCAATCCAGGTCCACCCCAGATTGTGTAACCATTGTATATCTACGCTTCAAATTGAATGACACAAACTGTCTCAGGAATATCCTTGATGAAATGAGAAGAATGTTCGAGAAATTATGTACACGATTCTGACAAAATTTCAACAATATTTCATGTTCTAGTTCCCACGAAAAGGGATATCCTGTAATGTTCAGAGAACATCGTGAGAACCAAGAGAAATGAGGTAGGAATTGGTGTTTTTATTAAATTTCTGGAGGTTATATGCTTCGCGGAACACCTCTTTTGGCAATATGTTTCAGAGCCTCGCTGTTCGTTGGATGAACGAGTCTTTGGGAAGAAACGTTCTGCAGGTCTCCAAAGTGACCACGATGGGGTGCGAATCCTCAACTCGACGGGTTAGTCTCGCGGGGACTGCCAAGGAAGGAACAATCGTTGATATTCCAGAAGAGCATCGTCCATGAAAATATCTATAGAATAGGGCCAGATCGCCAACTTTCCTACGGTGTACCAGAGGAGTGAGTGAGATTGTGAGCGAAGCTTCACCCACGAGATGAATTGCCCTTCTTTGGACAGAATTGCACATTTCTATTTTGACGAAAACCTCCACCCAATAGGAATCCATACCGTGTATTGTGTTTGGGAATTGCTGAGTTGTAAGACAAATTTCAGAGTTGGAAACAGAGTGATAAGCTCACTGAGTCTGTTAGTTTACTGATTTAGTAATTGAGATTGGTAGTGATGGTGGAATGTCAGGATACTTGGTGAATATGGTACATATAGACTCAATACGAACATGTAGGGCTGTCAACTTACCTGGTGTTCTACAAGACTGTGAAGAAACTTGTGAGTTGACATAACCAATTCGGCCATTTGTTTGTCTCTATTTGAAATCATCGAACATATTCGGGTGCTGAACGGTTAACCTCTTAGGTGGGAATGATATTCAAAGACGCTTCGGATCTGTGCTTGGTAGATTGTAAGGATAAGCAATCACAGTGAAAGCAACGTTCTTCTCTCTCCAAGGGCTCACAACTTGTGAGCACTGGAATGATGAACCAGAGGTAATTATTCTGGCCTAGCCTGGAATAACCACCCTCCTTCCCAATCCACCCCAATACACTGAATGACCCCTCACGTCCATAGAACGAATATCATGCACGATGATTCCAGGAATATAGTGACTATTTCACGTAATATCTATATGATTCCTACTTTTCCAAAAAACTGAATGATCCCAAAAGTCATGTGAAATCAACTGAAAATAAATTTCTAGACATAGGATCGTCTTGCCCTTGGAAAATGTTCACTCACCAAACAATAATCGACTCTCAAAATCACATGCTTATTGTGGACTTCTTGTATATGAGGACCGTTGCGCTGCATTGAATGTGTAATGCAGGAGAGGCTGTTGCTAGTCCTCCTCAGTGATTAGTAATGTTCGATACCGGGGTGTCATATCGATGGAATACTCGGAGGTGGTTTGTTCGGCCCGGAGGCTATGAATCCTTTGGTCCAGCTAAAGGACCTTTCAGTACATCAGCTCGAAGTGTTCTCGTTCTGTGCTAGGTGCACTCCTGATGGCTCCGGCTGGCAGATATACACGCGGACTTGGTTCCGTTATTTCGATACCTATATCCTAACCCTCACCTGTCCCCTTTCGCTGTTGTTTTGGAATTTTCCATACACAGCGGGACGCTGAATTCCTAATTTCCTAAGCTATCCGTATTTCCGAGAAACATGAGTTTTGGTGATTTGTTTTGATTTTTCCTAATGACATCAGACTCAAGAGTCAATTCTCATTGCAACATTCTCCCAGCTATACTGGTACTGTGATGAAAACATAGCTAGTGCTCACAGTAACTGTGATGGAATTCCAAATAACTCTTCTATGAGAACCATGAGTCCAATGTTGTAACATCAATAACAGTGAATTCGAGGTGTGGCACCATAGACCTTCGAAAGAACAATTTTCTATAGGAACTTTCACACCACCATGAAGGGATGGTCTATGGTACTCAGAAAGCAGAATTTCAATCTCATTCGGGGGAAAGAATGAGAGTTTCTATACGGAATGAAACCAGAATTATAGAAATATAAAGAATAATGGTGCCAAGAACGATGATGTCATAGAAATAATCAGGATATTATGTAAGTACTCCAATACCATGTAGAGGAACGTGATGTAAATAGTTTCCATATATGGCGTGATGCTATAGCTTTGAAAACCAGGGGACAAACGTTATAGGAACTTCCACATCACCATGAAGGGATGGTCCATGGTACCCAGAAAGCAGAATTTCGATCTCGTTCGGGAAAAAAAATCAGAGTTTCTATTCGGAATAAAACCAGCATTATAGAAATATGAAGAATAATGGTGCCAAAAATGATGATGTCATAGAAATAATCAGGATAATATGTACTGCAATACCATGTAGAGGAACGTTATGTGAATAGTTTCCATATAAGAGGTGATGCTATAGCTTTGGAAACAAGAGGCCAAACGTTATAGGATCTTCCACACCACCATGAAGGGATGGTCCATGGTACTCAGAAAGCAGAATTTGTAATCTCATGCGGAAAAAAAAAATGAGAGTTTCTATTCGGAATGAAACCAGCATTATAGAAATATGAAGAATAATGGTGCCAAGAACGATGATGTCATAGAAATAATCAGAATATTATGTACTTCAATACCATGTAGGGGAACGTGATGTGAATAGATTCTAGATATGGGGTGATGCTATAGCTTTGAAAACCAGAGGACAAACGTTCTCATATTTTGTTTCCATATCACAATCACGTGAATTCTTAGAGCTTCATCATGAGAGCAGAAACATGCTATTGGAGTTTGATTTTCCGACACTGAACGGTTAGGTGTGTCTTCAACAGTAGTTGAGGCCCACTTCAATATGCACAATCGTTTTACTTCATCTCAGAATGGAAAATGGAACGTCTTATCAATACGAAATAGCGTAGATAAACTGAATATATAACTAGATGAACACTGTGACTGTCAATTTCTAGCAGCAACAAAACATGGGCAATCTGAATGACAATCAAAACGATAATAGACTAAGACATTTTGAGCTAGTTTCTTACTACTGTCGCAATGAAAACGAACACGGATGGGCAGTGCAGCTGTCCATGTGAAAAACGGAATAAACAACAGTAAGAAGAGAAATAGTCTGTGAGTGGGACGTATATTTGGGTGTGCTGCAAATAAATGTTTAATAGGAAGTAATAATTATATAATTGTGAGTATAAATATATTGTAGTAGTATATATAATATTTCAGGTGACTTTAATATAGAATGGACGTATACTGAACACAATATCACAAGAATGAATTTCCCACCAAATTCCTCTTCTTTTCGTTTCACGATTCATGAATACAATAGATTTAACTACGAATCAAAAGAATGCATAGATAACATAGATGATAGATAATATCTTGACAAATTCAAATGAATTATATAGCACTATGATTCTAAACTCCACGATGTCTGATCAAACTGCGCAAATGAATAACAAATCAACTCAACCTACCGAAACATATGTAAAGATCTTTTCGATGGACAATAAGGACATATTTATTGAGAAATTGAGGGACCAAGATTAGAAGATCGTACATAATTTCAGCGAGCACAATGTAAATAAACATTGGAATGCTTTTATCATTTTCGAAATAATTTCATGAGTGTTTCCCTTCAAAATTAGTACAAGAGAAACACACAGAAGCTGTGCGATATAATACAGAAATAGATGGATATAGAGAAAAACCGATATATGGGGAAGAATATGAACCAAATATGCTACTTCAGCAAAATCATAAGTGAATATCTGAACGATTTCTCAATGCAGTATCATGTATTTTACAAATTTTGAATGATATTTTGGGGAAGTCATAGTAACATAGCGGACATTGTTTGCATGAAAAAACAATAAGACTAGTTTTCAAACCTGAGTATGGTATATCCTGTCGTGCTTCGTTCAAAGCGAGAAGCATCCTGACAATATATGCACTCTATATTTATGAATAACGTGTTAGAAGCTTTCTAATGAATGTGGAACCTTCAATTCATGAATATTTTGATGTGTAATATCTCGATGGTTTATCTATGTTCCATGTTGAAAATACGTTGACGCTGTTTTGGTTCATGTCGTTCTCTTGTCTTTTCTGTTAATGTGGAACATAATTTGTCATATTATTATCATCAATTGCCTCGCATTTGCCCGTATTCTCACAAAGGTAAACATTCAAAACTGATGTGGTAAATGAAGTGGGTGAACGTTAATATAAAATTAATAATATATGCTATGATATTTTCCATCACTATCATGATATGTTATAAAATGAATGTATAGGCAAGGCATGTAGGAAATATCTCAGGTGTAAAATACAGGTCCATAAATATTCTTGGCATTAATTCTTGTGCCAAATGTGTAATAAAGTTAGTAGGTAGGTATAATCTTAGGCCGTATCCGACAACAATATTTTCATGAAATAATGTTTTCTCAATATTGATCTTACTTCATTCAATAATCCAACAATATTAATGAGACAATTTAGACTATCCATTTGATAACCAGCTATGCCTGGAGCTTATCATAACTAAGAGTTTATCATGGGGAGCATATTCGACGTGAGCTAATGAACGACTCAAAACAACTAACGCAACTATGCGAACATGACTGTTGATCTAGGTTCACTCTAGTGAATCAGCTGATACTTCAGGAATATATGTAAGCTGGTCAACCCATGAAATGTAACAGTTCAGGATTTTATTTATTGAACATCGTATTATCATAATGATTTTCATGGACGAGTCAGTTGAATAAATATATAGAGAATCAAATTGTTTTGAAGGCCACCTATTTACTAGTTACTCTTCTAATGAAGACACTCTTTTATTTGTTGATGATAACGTAAGGGCCTGGAAGCGGTGTGGCGGTGTTCAGGGACCCTTATAGTTTAGCGCTGTTTGGACCCATACTACTGGTATTTGTCCGGGTATGTTGGAACCCAGATGCTCTTATAAGGTGATTTACTCCAACTGCTCTCCACAAACTTGATGTTCAAGAAGGCTTATGGGTGAAGAAGGCACAAACGGTGCCTCTTGTAAACCAGAGGAGTCAACCTGGAATCGAGGAGCCAAAAGTGTGAAGGCTTTCATTACAAATCCTGGGATACTGGTTGCTATATTCATTGTAGATATTTACAGGAATCAGAGTGAATCTATATCAAAATCTTGAAATTTTCTGGTATCGTGGGGTTAGCTGTGGAAACACCATAATTCGAACTATTTCATAAGTTTCACTTAGAGAATCAGAAACACGGTCCAATTCATGGAAACAGATTCAATTCCTTTATTAATTTTCCTTCAATATTTCGATTGAAATATCAGAATTCTAGTGAGGTCGATTATCTCCTTTCAGTGTTTTCTATCAATGTCATAATTGATTAACTACACACTGACAGGATATGGAAAACATGAACATTGGGGCACAGGACATAAAAGGGAAAAAAGAATTGACAACTCACTATGTCAGCCGTCAGTCAATAATAAAAGTCAACTAGATGAATAAAAGTCATTGAATATGCGAGCACAACAACGTTTTTCTATTTTGCTTCTAGAATGAAATCATTATGACATCCATAGGACAACCTATCAGCAACGCTGAGGGATATCGATTGGATAAAGTTGGTGATGGTATCGTAAAACTGTCAGACACAATAATTCCAGCTGTCAAATGAGGAGATGAACATTCAAATATTTCATCATTGTTACCAACTACTCACGCCATTAATATGTATGATGGATGTTGTTATTGATGGAATTTGTTGAGTAGGAGAGTACAAATGAATGCAAAATAAAGAAAATAGTATATATACAACACACATTTCTTATGACATTTTGTCGAAATCATTCTTTGAAGTACTAGAATGAATGGTGTCTTATAAATAAAAAACCACTTTACTAAAAATACAAATTTGTTGAGTGGTTTCACAGCGGGGAAGTGTCGGGTATGATAAAACAACAGGAATAAATATGCATGGTGAATAAATGGGGAAAAATAGTTTACAAACGCACATATCAACTCAAAATCACTATGCAATGATACTTCACACTGGTATCAGTGGTATAGGACTGTGGTATAGAAGCACTGAAAGACCAGAAAAAAAACACCGCAAGCGAGAGAATCAGAAGAGCGAAGACAGCGATTCGTATGAGCCTTCTTCAGTATTTATACTTTCCATCGGCTTAGCTGGATGGACATCTGAATCCTGGATGACCATTGGGTGAACTCCAACATTGCCATGGCCATTGAAATCTCACCATCTCAAACACGCGGAAAGTCCACTCCTAGACCTCAAATAGCCACAGAAAATGAATCAACTACCCTTGCTCATGCTACTGAAAGAATTCAATTGGGAAATATTCAATAACAAATAAGAAGTTATGATCAGGTGAACATGATGCATTCATTATAAGGTGACCGAGATATTCAAAGGTATACCTGTGAGATCCATTACCCTCACTTAACATGTGTCAGACATTTCCTGGTTCATGAATTATGTGATGTTTATGTGTACCGTAATTATCAGCGTTTATTGGGTATACGTTATTGGTTATGTGGATAAGTATTCTCAAGAGCATTCAGGTATATAATCATAATCTATTCTTTCAAGAAATTTCATCAAAAACGATGCAGTTTATTACACGAATAATTGTTTGGTGATGAGTAGTAGATCAGATACTTTTTAGTAGAGCAGTTGGAGGAATTGGGTTGGAAACAATTTCCACAAAAACGCAGTTTTCATCTTCTGAAGCCTCATTCGACCCCATACACTATATTGAAAATATAGATGCATTCTTGCATGCAAAAATGTTTTGATGCAACTTTTTATACTTCAGGTGCCCAAACCGAAATGATTGTTTCACAACTCAACACATGTTCCGCTACCTATGTTAGGATCTTTAGGGTAAGATTCAAACGGATTCCATAATCTTCCCAAAAATGATAATATGGTTAGTAGATCTGAAAATTCGTGTCGAGGTGTGAAACAATCATTTTGGTATATGATTGAAACTTTTCTCTGTGATCGTGAATGGAAGGTTCCATAAATTGATATATTATTCCATCAGGTATACCAAAATATAGTGAATAAAAAGCAGCGATGGAAGATTAAACAAATGTTTATTATTCTCGTCAAGTACTTATGTTAGTTCGAATTGTGTTTAATTGACTGCTAAAGGTGTCCAAGGAATTATAAGTACTTGAAAGCAACAATGCAAAATGATTGAAGTCTTGGAACCAGATCCTATTCATCCTTCAATTGTTCACGTCGAATGTCGTCGTTTGAACGTGAATCCCAACAAGATGAAGAATCATAAACAAGACACACAAAGTCATCTCCACTTTGAGATACCATGGACTTTTACCATAGATTAAGATGAAGAATAATCTCAGGTTTGAATCAGATCCTGATAAAGAAGCATCAACTAGTAGTAGCAGCAACAGAGCTTTGTGATCTGAGCTGACGACATTCGCATTCATAGATAATTGCTTTTTTATGTCGCCAATTCATTTAGGACTCTGGGAAAATAATTAAATATGCAATTTCACCAGCACAAACTTTCTCTTTTCGACAAACTATGATTGATGTGTGTGATGCAAAAAACGATTTTTGATCATCAAATATCCTTGCACGTCTTCTTTTCTTCATCTATACTTGCCAGCAGCAGATGCTCTGTATAATCAGCAATGTAGTGTGAATTTTGAAAAAGGCGAAGAAATATCGACATGATATTCCCAATGAGCAGACAAAGTTAGCAGGACGTCCTTCTGATAAAAATAAAAAAGATGCCTTTTCAGAAATTTGCAGGTGGCTCAAGTAAGATGATGAACCAATTTCAGTTCAGGAGTTGCTGGACAAAATGTCAGAGCTGCTACCAGAGAATACCAAACCTTACACTGTTCGTCGTATGCATGAAAAATTAGAAGAATATTTCTTGGATGACATTATGATATTGGGACAAAAAGGTAGAAGTAATATGATCGTAATAGGGAAAACAGTTACCAATATAATTGGTGATTATCAGCGACAAAAGTGTTCAGAAGATCCAGATGCTGAAAAATTTCGGATAGTTGAAGCGACAGCTAAACTGATTAAGAATTTGATGAAGTTGATGGGAACATCCTCCGAGTTTTATTCTTCACCAGAAGAAATAAGTTCCGAGCAGGAAAATAAAGCTTTCACCCGACATTCTGAAAACATTGTTTGATATAATAATTAACAAAAAATCCTCAAGTTTGAAGGAAAATTCAATTGAACAGGCACTAATGTAAGCTGCAAGGCCACGATCTATCATAAGTTCAATTCGTCTAGGTGTTGGTGTGCAGTATCATCGAGATTTTCGATCTCGGTTACTTGTCGATGAACTTCATTAGATTAGGTTTTTTGTATCATATGATGACGTACAGAAGTTCTAGGAAAACTGAAGTAGATGAACCTTGTGGAACCAGATGAAAATGTCGACGATACGGAATTTTTTGCACAGTATTGTGCAATAATTGTTCGGAAGGTACCAATATTCCAATCGATGGAGTTGGAGATAATGAACGTATTAACGAATAAACGAATATTAGAAACACTGTATTTTTATTTTGCACACAGGTATCATTCTATATTTCCTCATATGTGTTATTCTATCCAATCTGAACTGGGAAAAGCAAAAAGAAATTTTGAGGGAATTATTTCCACCTGAGGTAATTTTTTATCGCATATCTACTACACTATTTGGGTCCTCATTCTGTAGCTGCATAGAAATATATTCTTCATGCAGAAATAATGAATAAGGATATTATTTTCCACTAAAAATGATGGAGAATTGAACTATGAAAACTCCTATTTTGGGTTCAACATATAGAAAACTGTTCTTTTCAGCTCATTAGAAGATATGCAATGCATTTTCCTAACAAAATTGAACAGGGAATGGAAAATAATCAGAATTTCATAATAACAATTATCTGAAAGAATATTTCAACAAGCCCCTATGGCGCGTCACTGATTAATTGATTGAGAATTCCGGAGAGAAAATCATAAACTAAATTTGACTGAAAAAATTATCGGATTATTCCTGACATCTATATCAATTTCTCAATTTCAACATCTTGTATTTCTGGAATATGTCACGTGTATCGACGACATGTTTATATCTGATTTGTCATCAAATTGCGGAAGCTTGCACCCTCAACCCAGATATGCCTACCGTCATACTATAAGGACCCCGCGAAAAAAATTTCAACTGATGCGTGATTTGGATATCTTCGTGGATTCGCATGGATATCACTACCCATTTCAAATGAAAAAATATTCGTTATAGACTAATATCAACACAGCTTAGCGGCAATACTTGAATACAAATGGAAATCGAGCATTCTATTCAAGTTCGCTAGCAGATTGATGTCAATTCGATTGGCTTCACAATTATGACTAAAATATTTCGATTATTGATTTTGTGTTGAAATAATAGTCTTTCGTGAACATTTCAGTGGTCAGACAATGCATTACGTGTTTCTCACAACCTCAAATTTTCAAATGTTCTTTGAGAAGAACAGTAGATATATAAGTAACTTGTTTCGTTCAGTGGTTTCCGAGGTGGTTTCACTCGCTACAATCTTCAGAAGATGATGAACTTATCACAAAAAATCTGAAATATCTATGGCAATGATGTCCCCCTCTCAATTATTGTGAGCCAGTTATGCCGATTATGACTTGAACGACGAATATGAGTAGACATTAGTACGGTTGAGAAACTTCGTAATATTTTTTATACAACCAACACATGGATGGCGTTTGTTGAGTCAACGAAAATATTCCTTGATCATTTATCTTTTTTCAAAAGCCATTCCAATTATGGAAGGCATCCAAAGAACATTTTCCAATCGTTCGAAGCCCTCTTCTTCAGAAAACGCAGATTGCAGTTACGATAATCGGATGTTGACGTAGTAGACGTAAACTCGATTCCGATATTCTCATAAACACGTTTTTATCTAATCCGAAAACGTTCTTCTCTGAGCTAAAGATAGAGACTGGTTGAATCATCTTCTTCATACGACTTGACTTTCTGTTCAGAATTGCTTCCATGTCCTCTTATATATTACATTATTCAGGATATTGAAATGATAGAAACTTCTATTCAAGGAGATGTCACTCATTTGCTCACTGTCCTCCTGAAAAGACAACGTCTTTTTGAGAACTCTTGCTCTCAGATTTTTTTTCAAAAATTTTCTTCCACTTATTTCTGAATACTTAACTAGTTTCACACAAAAAAAATTGAATTTGAAATGAAATATTTTCTGGCATATCTGAGTTGAGGGGTTTCAGGTCGAGTTTTGCCACACCCTCCATCTCAATCATGAATATCTATCGAGTTCCTCAGAAGAATGGTTTGTATTCATTATTTCAGAAGAAATATCAACCGTTATCTCATTATCTCTTTTTGAGAAAACAGCGAAAAATAGTGTTTTGTTCTGAGTCCGACTCGATAGTCGAGGCACGCGCCCTTTACATATAATTTGAGTTGCTATCTTGATTCTTTTTTCATCAGTCATCAATAGAATACGAATTCCAAGAAAGGATGATGAAAAAAAAACCATGACGTCAAAACATTGTGTACTTTTAGTGAATGGAGAAGTAACCTACTTCCAACAAAATAGGTACAACTATACGAAATAGCCACAATGCTCAAAGTGGAATGAAATGTTGAATAAATATAAAAACCTCAAAGTCATTTCCACACAAAGTTCATAAAATAAACAACAATGGTAGATTTCGGGAGAAAAACTACTACTTTCCTGGCTAATGCCACGCAGAACATTGAATTACATCCTCCCGAAATCAATGCATTGACCAGGGTTGCCAACTATAAGTTGATAGAAATCGCAAGCAAAGAGACCTCGCCGCAGGTGAAAATTTTTGAAAATCGGCGATTTTTTTTTGAATTGGCGATTTTTCCGAATGATTAAAGATGTTTATTCAAGCATAGAAATAAAATGTATTTTACTCAAGTTTGGTATGGCATTCTGCTTTCAAGGCTACATGTCAACCGTCAATTTTATTCAAGCGGGAAATTCAAAATATAACGGTATCAATGAGATGTCACTAAACTTGAAAAACATTTTCATTAAACAAATTAATTAATTCACATAATAAAACTCTAATACGTGTATTTGTATTTGGAGCTCATTTCAGCACTATTTTCAATATAGCGAAAATCTGAAAATGTGAATTGACAATAACCATCATAGAAAACATCTCACAAGGGTTTGTTCTGTGATGACAATTGACAATATAAGTCAATAGTCATGAAACAAAGTCTTCTATGATGGAAGTCTAGTACCTCTGTCACAAGTCAACTATACAGTCTGTCCAAGATGAGGTTGAACAGCATGGGGATCTCGAAAACGGTAAGAGATACGAAATCGGTTAAATAGGGAAAAAGTTGCGCATTCGGAGGCTTATATCAAGAGCCATCGAAAATTTTGAAAATTATTTTTAGTTTTTGAGTTATATCGAAAAAAGTGAATTTTTGGAATTTCTATTTTATTTTTTTTCTCCGTTATTATTAGAGAGACAGCAAAACTGAAAATATTTTTCCATAGCAACTTTTGATGACGATCAACGTGGTGATACCGATTTTTTCATGCGATGTTTCGTATTCGTGGAACCATCATCAACTTTTGTTTTTTGAATACGGTCCTGATAATTTTTCCACAGATTCTAAAAGGTTTTTTTATTCTGAATTCAACCATATTATACAAGGTGGTTCATTTGTGTTTCGACCCATTTTTGGCCATCATCAATGTTTTTTCGAAACTCCAAAGGAAAAATGCCATCAGTTCCACTTATTTTGAAGGAAAATTAGTCAACACACTAATACCTCATCAACTGGTTTCAATCAACAACCCATTTCATTTTGCGGAAACAAAAATTCCATCCATACAAATACAGAATATGTCAAGCGCTAAAACCAGGCGATGACGAAAGGCGCAAGACATTCTGTGAGTGGTATACCAGGAAATGTTAAAATTTTGCAGATTTCTTTCGAACAATCATCTGGACTGATGAAAGCATGGTCACTAATCATGGTAGCTTCGATAGAAAAAATACACATTATTGTTCACGAGAAAATGAACATTTATACATTACAGCGAGACACCAACACCGTTTCGGCTTTAATATGTGGGTTGCAATATTTGGTACACGAATTATTGTTCTTTCTATTTACCATGAAACACAGACTTCCGAACGTAACAGAAATTTGCTTGAGAATCATCTTGAGGAAGCTCTGGATGATTTAACGATTGCGGAAGTTCAGAACTCTGTTGGTTTCAACAAGATGGCGCTCCGGTACATAATTCCAGAGAAGTCCGTGCGTTTTTATCCCTTGGCCGGCGCGGTCGCCTGATTTGACACAGCTGGATTTTTTCTTACGGGATATATCGAACTTTGTACACGCAAATAACTTTGAGGATGAAGAAGAACTAAGGGACAGTGTCTTCGAAGCATTCAATAGAATAACCCCAGAAATGCTTAGCAATGTCTTAGAAACAACTGTGAGAAAAGGATATCTTTGTTCAGAGAATAATGGTTATCATTTTGAACATTTGTTATGAATGTCTCTGTAGGTATTGTCAAAGTTAAGTTGTTAAAGTAATTCGTGTAAGAATTCATCAACAATTTTAAACGCTGCATTGATCGAATGATGTAGTGAAATATTTTTTATTCACTTTCCGGTATTGAATAACTAATCCATCAAGGTTGACACTAAATGATAAGAAATAAGTGGAACTGATGGCTTTTTTTCTTTTGGAAGTTCGAAAAAACATTGATGATGGATAGAAATAGGTCGAAACACATTTGAATCACCTTGTATAGTACATTGTTGAATTCAGAATGAAAAAACCTTTCAGAATCTGTGAAAAAATTATCAGGATCGTGCTAAAAAAACAAAAGTTGATGATGGTTCCACGAATACGAAACGTCGCATAAAAAAATCGGTATCACCACGTTGAACCTCATCAAAAGTTGCAATGAAAAAGTATTTTCAGTTTTTCTGTATCTCTAATAATGACGGAGAAAAAAAATAAAATAGATATTCCAAAAATTAACTTTTTACGATATAACTCAAAAACTAAAAATAATTTTAAAATTTTTCGAAGGCTCTTGATATGAGCCTCCGAATGCGCAACTTTTTCCCCATTTAAGCGACTTCGTATTAGAATATTGGTGGACGATGCCCATGCTGTTCAACCTTATCTTGGACAGACTGTATAACGGTAAACCGGAAATATCTTCGTAACCAAGGTTATAGTTCAGTGGTAAATAAATGCATGATTCGTGATTGAAAATAGTTTTTTCCTAATAAGCGAAATAAACCGCTCAAAATAGCCGAAGAGGATTGCGAATATCGCCCAAAAAGAAGCCCATAGCCGAATCGCAAATATAACCCCTGGAAAAAATTAATAGCTCGAATGGCGATTAATCGCCTTAGTTGGCAACCCTGGCATTGACTCGTATAAACGAATACTGATGAAAATGATTTTTTCCTGAATGCCTATCGATTTCGATCATGCCAGGCCACGCTAGACACACAAACTGGTTTCGAGCACTCTGACTCTCATCAGTGCAAGGTTAGTCTCCAGCCAGCCATTCTAAGACCGCCAACTCGTAGCCTAGCCAAACAAAAATCATGTTGGCATTATATTCCCCCAGAGGCGTCTTTCACCGACAATATGAAAGCAACGCCATCTGAGTAGAACAGAAGTAAATAATCACTACGAAACTGAAATTATCAGTAAAAGTAGTTGAAATTACGCCAGTCGGGCAACCAGCCACTCCCGTATGGAAACTTCAGTTTTGGAGTGATTCTTTCCTTCTGTTCTACTCAGATGGCGTGGCTTTCATATTGTCGATGAAAGACGTCGCTAGGGAAATATAATGCCGACTTGATTTTTGTTTGGCTAGGCTACGCTGAGTCGGCGGTCTCAGGACTGCTGGCTGGAAACTACCCTGCACTGATGAGAGTCGAAGAGCTCGAAACCGGTCTGTGGGTGTCTAGCGTGGCCTGGCTGAATAGAAATCAACAGGCATTCAGGAAAGAATCACTTGTATCAGTATTCGTTTATACGAGTCGATGCATAGATTTCGCAAGGATGTAATTCAATGTTCTGCGTGGCATTAGTCAGGAAAGTATTTGTTTTTCTCCCGAAATCTACCATTGTAGTTCATTTCATGAACATTGTGTGGAAATGACTTCAAGCTTTTTGTATTTATTTAAAATAGATACTAACAAAATCAACATTATCATAAAATAATTATTATTTTCCTTCATCTGAATCATGAATGACAGGCTATTGAGCTCTTCAGATAAACTTTTGGTATTCATTATTTCCGGAAAAATTGCCTACCGTTATCTCATTATCTATTTCTAAGAAAACAGCTCTGATCGAAAAATAGTGTTTTGTTCTGAGTCCGACTCGATAGTCGAGGCACGCGCCCTTTACATATAATTAAATTGTATTGGCGCTCCACAACCTACTCCTCGAATACTAATCACGGCAATCACAATAATTTCATCGAGAACAAATGAAAACCCTCGCAATTATATTTCGGTGGCTGGATATGGCTCGGAAGTGAGTTGGGTCTCGATGGTAGGGGAAAATAACAGGAAATAAATTCAATGTTACCGTAAACACAATCCGGCCAGAATTCTGATGAGGTAGGTAAAGGTAACTCGTTATTAGTGATGAGAGAATACTTGGGAAATTCCAGTTTGGCTGGCAATGTGCACAGTAGGTTTGCCTAGACACAATGACATATTATGAGGAATCGGTCAAACGAAGATTCACGCGTTTTATATCACCATAGCAAAACTAAAAAGAAGAAGAGATGTAGAGTGCCAAACGAATCGTAAGTCGCTTAGATCATAAGTTTGTGGGAAATCGGAGGTAAAAAGCTGTGACATGGCTAGAATTGTTACCCACCATCACCAGATCATGGATCCACTTGTCGTCAAAAAAATCGTCCATGTGCTTTTGGAGGGTAGATGGTAATATATCAAAAAATATGGATTATTTTTCATTCGTGGAAAATATTGATGGGTTCCAGAATTTCCACCCTGTTGAATCTTGATTTCGTGTGACAAGTAGAACAAATTATAGAAAATTTTGAAATTCACCAATTACATTACGATATATTAGAAAATCATATTACAAACGGCTATAACTCAAAACTTGTAAATTTTCGTTAAATTGCTTTTCATACACCTCGCATTATCTCAGTAACTACAACGTTAATCAAAAAAATACTTCAATTAATGTCAATGCGCCTATGTTTCAAGATGCGAACGGTTATTCGATTTTGAAAATCGAAGCATAAATAAGGACGATATTGGGAAAATCATAATCCAATGCAGGTAGTACGAAGGACCGCGATTCGCCGCGTTCATACCCCGATTCTCCCCGCAACGCCCGCGACCGTCATAGTACGATCACCGAAAATAGTACGATCTTGTATTTTACGGGAGAAAAAATGAAATCGATCGCTTTTTTCCAAGTCAACAGAAATTTCTTATAACTTGCTGTTTGATTGGAAGTGACCTCAATTTATTTTATGGATGATACATTTTTATCCATCAGAGTAAAATGTCACCCAGCATCTCATTTATTAACAAATCAATATCATCCTTATTTATTCTTCGATTTTCAAAATCGAGAAACCATTCGTATCTTAGGCGCATCGACATTATTCGAAGTATTTTTTGATAAACGTTGTAGTTACTGAGATAATGCGAGGTATATGAAAAACAATTTAACGAAAATTTACAAGTTTCGAGTTATAGCCGTTTGAAATATGATTTTCTCATATATCGTAATGTAATAAGTAAATTTAAGAATTGTCTATAATTTGTTCTACTTGTCACACGAAATCAAGATTCAACAGGGTGGAAGTTCTGAAACCCATCAATATTTTCCACGAATAAAAAAAATCCATATTTTTTTATAAATTACCCTCAACCCCCCAAAACGCACAGGACGATTTTTTGACGACAAGTGGATCCATGATCTGGAGATGGTAGGTAACAATTCTAGCCATGTCACAGCTTTTTACCTCCAATTTCCCACGGAGTGAACGATAGGATTCGATTGGCACTCTACTAAGAGCAAAAAGTAGTTTGAGAAAATTTATAGATAGATTGCCGAACTGAAAAGAAGTAGGTATAAAAACGCATGGAATCGTTTGAAAAACTAAAGAAACACGCTTTCAGTGATAGCCAAACTCAAAAAGAAGAAGTAGAAAATGAAATAACAAAAGTGTGTTGATAAACAGCGTGTTTCTTGAGTACATGTAAAAAATTCAGGAGCATGTTGCTGACGTCCAAATTAGAAGAAAAGTTCGAATAAATACATGTTCGAAAGTTCTTCATTTCTGAGATACAGAGTGTCAAAGTTGAATTCTTATTTTTCTTCATTGTTATTTTCTGTTAATGAATTTTGGAATGATTGTGAGATTCGAATGAAGTTTGGTATATATAGGGGTATTAACTTTTGACACTATCAAATTTTACGTTGGTTTGACTCTTTCGTGGGGGTGGAGCCACCTATATGTCTTTTGAGTCTTTTGAAAAGTCATACCTTTTGTGTACGTACCTGTATCACGTTTTATGGTAGAAAAATAGATTTATAGAATCACTTCTGTACAAAAAATATATTCCTGGTAGAGGTCGCTGCAAGCAACTATTTTCGAGTTATTGGGATTTAAAATAATATATAGATGCGTTTGAATCATTTCCATGGGGCTCGTAATTCGCCTCTAGTTAATATCAGAAGAGATACGCCAGTGCATTTTTCTTTATCTATTCAATATTTTCTTACATTCAACATTGGAATAGAATATCAGCAAATAATGAATCCTAACTTCTTTTCACCTACCTTTTTGGACTCTTCCAATTGAAAAAAATAACAATCATATGAGAGATCCCTAATCATCGACTGCCGAATCACCAGACATTCAGAAACCTTTTTCAGCGTCTTATGGAGTCTGGATCCTTTGCGAAAGCTCTAGTGATAGGTAGACCTTTGACTACTTGGACTCTAGAAATTGAAGAAGATCCACAGACAAGCACGAGAAAAATTGCGCAAAATATTATGACCCTATGGAAACAATTCGAATGCAACGATTATTTCAAATCCCAATAACTCAAAAACAGTTGCTCGCAGCGACCTCTACCAAGAATTAATATATATGTTCCACACAAAAGTGTTATAGAAATCTATTTTTTTACTATTGAACGTGAAACAGGTACGTACCAAAAAGTAATGACTTTTCAAAGAACTCAAAAGACATGTAGGTGGCGCCACCCCCACGAAAGAGACAAACTAACATTAAATTTGATATTGTCATTGAAAAATACCCCTAGATACCAAATTGTATTCGAATATCACAATTATTTCGGAATTTATTAACGAAAAACAAAGATAAAATTTCAACTTTGACACTCTGTATCTCAGAAACGAATGGCTTTTGGACATACAATTATACGAACTATTCTTCTAATTTTGACGTCATCAGGAACATGCTCTTGAATTTTATACACGTACTGAAGAAACACCTTGTATATTCAAATAAAATAGTTATTTTTCTGCAACCGACACAATAGTAGATTGTTTTATTAGGATCAAAAGTGACACTTTGTTTGACAAGCGAAATTTGCATTTGCCAGGCGGAGCGTTTAGCGAAGCCGAGCGAAAGCAAAATTTGCGAGAATGTGCAACCCTGCAGCGAACGGAAATTACTCACCTTTCTTTCAAAACAACTTTTGCCAAGTCAGCTAGTTCTGATATAGAATTAGATGTTTGCAAAAACAAGCTTTCAAATTTCCTCCTCTACTATTGAATGAATAAAACTATATCAGTGATTTTCAGTTCTTTCGAAATATTTCAGGAACGGCTGACATTTTTCCGAATAGCAAAACGTCATATTGAAGAGGTACACATAACACAACTTCTTTCCAATTAATTCAACTCTTTACCTCACCCCGTTCATGAAGTAGCAATACCGTCCCCATTGAATTGGTGGGACCCTGATGTCGTATATCTAATTTCAACTCGTGTTCAGGCTTTTCAATATGAAATGTTTGAGCTCATTCATCTGAACTCCATCCATGACAGTTCACAACATCCTACCTCATTTTATTTAATCACGACATGCGAGAGCTTTCAGTGTCAAATGAGTAACCGTGACCCTAAAATATCACGAACTTCCATTCCAACTTCCGAACTCGACATTTGTAACTACCTTTTCAGTACGAGAATGATATAATATATTATGTACATAACAAGGTATGGCATTCAGCATCTCATACATATATCGTTCTCTCTATATCGTCAACATTATAAATGCAATAGCATTAGCACGAGTTTGGAAGACATATGTTTTTCGTTTCCTGATCGAATATAAAAATTGAAAAAAACGTTTAATAGGTACCAATATTGGGAAAGCTTGAAATTGGAACCCTGATTTTAACTTTTCCTATTCCTTATTTTCATCAACACTCACTTCTGAAACTATACTTACTCTCTCATTGTAATGATCGAAGTGTTTTTGAACCAGCTTTATTTCTAGACTGGTTTTCATGAATATCTGAGTAGCTGAGACTGATTCTAGTTGAATTTCACTTGTTCGCAAGCTCGAAACCTGATAACCTGAGAGAGCTGAGTAACTCATTGATTCCTGACTTTCCAAAGCGTTTCCTGATAATGAACTCTGATAAACATAATTACAACCCTGAAGACTTCAATATTTCTCAACCCTTCGCTTATGATATGGAATGTGGATGAATTATTCATCAGTTGAAATGATGGATGTTTACCTGGTCGAAACTTTTTTTTCTTGGATATTTTCCAGTCAAATTCATTCAGTAGGATTAGCAAGGGTAGTAGATTCTGTTCTTGTGCCCATTTTTTGTGAGTTTGAGAACATGTGTTTTCGGATGATAGTTCCTGCTAGGGTCCCTTGATGGAAATTGACATTAAAGTCATCTTAACAGGGTACGGACAGATCATAGCTGCATTCTTTTTTAATGATCTAGAGACTTTAGTTTTGTCTACTGGCATCCCTGACATTGCTGTCACGTCACTTATGGGCGCTACAGAAAATCATTCGAAATTTCAATAATAGGTATGTACAGGGTATTTAATTGTTGAGGAAGATCATGTGGCGAACAAGTTTTGTGATGAAGATCCGATTCTATTCGTAATTGATATCTGGCGGTTTTCGGGCTAAGAGATAATGATTGTTCCGTCAAAATTGAAAAATCCAAGATAACGGATCCATTTGTTTATATAATTACTACTTTATCACAAATAGAAAATATGTAGGATGCAAGAGTGAAAATAACGTGCCTATAAGTTATACTGCGTATACCTACTTGTTTGTTACTTTCATCAATAAATTATTTGAAAATTACTTTTTATTTAAGGAAGACGGAAGAATCATATGTATAACATGAGGGTGAAGTATATTCTATTCCTTATTTCCCTGTACATTTTACGAATAACTGTTTATCAGCCTACTTATCGTCCTAGACGAGGTTATATACATAGTTGATATTAGTCACTCCATAAATTCTTCGAGTTGTATTTCCGAAAATATATTTAGCACACATTACATGAGTACAATAGTTTAGATATTCACATCGAGGTTTTGACCATTTCTCAATCATAAGGCTCAGCTCATTCAGCTCATAGATAAAGTACTGCTCAGTTTGAAATCAGAATTCATTCAGTCGATTGTATACAGGCTAAGAACAGTCTCTTTTGGTGAAATATATTGAGCTTTCATTAAAATTCATATGTTCCCTTAGCTACCTCTCAAAAATTATGCTGGAGTATAGTAAACTCTATAAAGGGCGCCGTACATTATGCTATTAACCAGCAAGTTCGAGCAATGCAATTTTCAATCGAACAATGCGCATGCTATGATATTTTATGGCAAGTTTATTCATGCTAGTTTCGTAATAGAACCAGTCCTATTTTTCCTGCGATTTCAAGGCAAGTTATTTAGTAAAATTTTTAGTAATATTCATCGTAGCATCTTGATAAAATACTCATTTTCTCCATAACGTGGCCTGAAACACCAAATAACCTCAAAAAGTACATTGAAGGCTCAAAAAACCTGGAAATAGTGAATATGAACAAGAAAATATGACAGAAATTGCGAGAAAATTGCATTGCGTCAAACTTGCCGAGAAATAGCATAATGTACGGCGCCCTCATAACTAGAGGATTGTTCATCTATATTTTGGTATAGTTGAATCAGGAATTCCATATGAAAATTACGTATGATACGCCAGTGACCTCAATATAATCTAAAAAACAACAAATGCCAAAAATCTAGTGTTTATCCCCAGAAATGAATAAAGATGGAAGTATATAACTGTTTCACAAACACTTTAGAGTGAGAGGAGACGAGGATCTGTCCGTACCCTGTAGAGATGACAAATACGTCAGTTTACATCAAGGGACCCTAGTTCCTGCAGGCATAGTTGAGGATTCCGACCAATAAGAATCTAGGATCGAGCTGTCCTTGTATCGAGGTCGATGAAAAGTATAAATACAAAAGGCAGCTGAGGGATCGCTCTCTACTCTATCAATCTCTACCGTCACTAGTCTCTATTATTTAGGCTAGACACTCTGTGTCTCTCCTGATTCTCTTACTGATCTCTCAGTGTTCTCATCATAGTTCAAAGCCAGTGTAAGGTATCAATGTATAGTGATTTCCTGTTGCACATGTGAGTTCGTATAATATTTATCACCATTAATATTCATCCTGTTTATAAAAACATTTCATTTCTGTTGTTTTCTGTACCGATACTCACTCGACCTATGTAACGATTTCAGAAAGTTGTATTTACGCTCTTTGTTTTCAGTTCCGAATAGTTCCAATAATTCATTTGATGATTTCCCATATTCTCATTTGCCGAATTGCTCATTATCATTGTTGACTGACGGCTGACGGTGAAGGCTGACACTGAAAAGCCAGTTGTCAATCCTTCTACTTCTTCTTTTCCTTGAGAAATCCTGTCCTGTGCATCCGTGTGTCCGTGAGCTTGGTATCCTATCAGGCTATGGCCAGTGATTAATGAAATTTTGACATGGATAGGAAAATATAATTAACCCCACTGGAATTCAGATATTGAGAAATTAGAAAATCTATGGAAAAGGAAAGATGAATTGAAATTGAATCTTTTATGAACACTGGGTGGAAATGACTGTGAGCTTTTCACATTTATTTGAATCTGTTCAGTTCGTTTGGCACTGTATGTTTCCGATTCACCAAGTAGACTTCATGAAATAATTTGAATGACAAATTTTCCAGGCCTATCCTAAAAATATCAATCTTGAAAGATATTTTCTCTGACTCCTGTAATTATCCAGACTAAAAATAACAACCAGTATTCCAGGCTCAACCCTGGGTTTACAATTGAAGCCTACACTCCCTTGACTCCTTATTGATTCCAGGTCGATTCAATTACATCGACCCCTGGTTTATACTTTAGGTACCGGTGTAGGTATACCTCCTGTACCTGTCTCCACTGTGGCTACTTTGGGCCTCTGTACCAAAATAGCTTTGTGCGAAGCAGATGGAGTAAACCACCTTATAAACAATCTGGCGTCCGAGACCCCCTCCCTTCAAATACTAGAGTAATCTCTGTCCGAACAAGCGCCAAAGTGAGGGCCTCAAAAATGAAGGAAGTTACATCATTTTTGGTTTGATCATTCCGCAGATAAGTGCAGAATCGAAAAGTACCTCCTAAAGTTTCCCAAATATGATGGGATCATCCATAGTATTCAAATTCGACATCAAGATCAAGGCACTTTTCTGCACACATTTGCGTGCGCATAGTCACATTGCTACGCACGCTGTGCGGAAAAATTTTTTATCGGCACTGAGTGCGGATAGGTGAATCTACTCAGAAATCTCACTAGAATGAGAAATGTAAATTCATTCAAGTTGCTGTAGACTAGTTCATGCAATAGTAGGAGCCGTTGCAAGTATATTCTTTTTCAGCTTTCAATACTATTTGCCAATATTTATTTGTACTTCAGCTCAGAACAGACGAAACATATTCTGTGAGTACCTTATATAATGATATATAATGTCAAACATATACGTATTAATAAACAATACGGATCATAACGGGTGCCAGGATGAAGCCAACAATATGAAACAAATGAATATCCATAAGGATTTGGTGGCATGATACGCATGCGCCATGCGCTATTATAGTAGTCATCAAAGACATGCGTTTCGGTGGACAATGACGTTTACTAGCCTTTCAATCAAAGCAGTATGTGTCTGATCGTTTCAAAAGGTTTCCTTATGGATAGTCATTTGTCTTCAAAAATCGGCTTCATGTTTCGCTATGGAAACAGATAGAGATTATCCGTATTGATTATCAATACGTATATGATGTCAAACAACAATAAGTGCACTTGTCAAATTCGACATGATATCAGATTTTTCTCGTTTTTCTGTAAGCAAGAATCTACAAACACCGACACTTTTCTATTCACCAAATAAAGGTTGAAACGCCATCAAAATGAGCAGTTCAATCCTATCAGAGGCAGCAAATTCTGCAAATTTGAAATCACTGTCCGTTATCAACGAAAATTTGAGGAAAAATATATGTATGATTTGAATATGGTGCCGAACAAAGGGACAATTAGTATCGAGGAGGTGTTACTATAGCTTATTTTGCAGATCAACAAAAATATCTGCCAAATACTTCATGAAGAAGGTACCCATGATGAGAAGTGTTCTCAAATATAAAATGAAAATACATGAATCGAAATTCCAAGGTTACATAGTTTTCAAAGAAGCAACATTCCAACCGAAAGAAGTCAAACTATATTATGTGGAATTTTGAGTGAGTGATAACTATTCATTAACGAATAACGTAACAACACAATACACAGGTACAAACTCTTAGGTCATCGACTAACGTCAAAATTGAACTCTGACATCAGCCAACTTGAAAATTACAACAATCCTAGTTTTTTGATTTTCTGTTATGTTCAACGTTATTTCTGTTGAAAACAAAGTTATGACTCTTTTCGAGATGAGTATTGTTTTTTATTTCCATGATAATTGTTGTTTCAAATGTCGGGCAATTTTCTTGCACATACAAGGTGTTTATATAGTTAGTCATTGATAATAATAATTTGTCCCAAATACGGACCTGTCCTCTCGTTTTCCAATTTGGTTGGGATCCAATAATTAGGAGAGTAAGAAATAGTTGATGATTTCATGGTTCGAAAATAAAACAGAACCATTTGGGGACGACAATTAATTTTTTTTTCAATTTTGTGCCACCTCATTATCGAAACATCTAGATTTGACTCAAGTCAATAGGTATAAAAGTTGTATGCGGTAACCCAAAATACATTCAGCCTGACTCATTTTTTCTGCTCTCCTCAAATTTGTGAATGAAAGTCCAAAATATTGATATACAGGGTGTTGTTTCGACTCGAAACCTACTCATCAATTTTTTTTAAGGCCTGACCTGGAATGAGACTTTATCTCATTATGCCAATCAACACATCTGTGGACAAAGAAAATGTCTACCAAATATCACAAAAATGCAGAGGGTGGTTCATAAATTATGATTAATTGAAAAAAATTAGGAGATTGATTAATCACCCTGTATCTCAGCTACGAAGGAAGATAGACCCATGAAATGTGTATTATTTAGAAGCACCTCGGTGTCCTCCGTCTACCCTTACTCATTTCCCATTGAATCATCCTGTATGATATGAAGCTCGAAGGAAACATTTTGTTCTCAACACGTGTGCTAAGTGCTTTTTCCGCACGCAAAAACTTGATCGAACTCCGCGTCGTTCGCCTAACTGTTTTTACGTGCGGAAAAGAAACACTTTGCGCATTTGTTCGGGAAATAAATATATCTCATTGTTATATCAAATGGAAACCGATCATCATCAATATCAATATTGATTCTGAGAAACTCCGGATGAAAGTAAAAATCCATCAGGATATTGATATCGCGCCCTACTCTCCGTCGCCTGAAAGAGAATTGTAATGGAAAAAATCTGCATATAAGGGCGATGCCAGGTTATTTCAATTCATCAGCCTTCGAAAATGAATTCCCATACCTCTGTGACACAAATGGAAATGAAAAAGGATGACTGATTGCCCGTTGTTCTCTTTTTTCCAGGTTTTTATTCTCATCCTCTTCGAGAATTTTTCTATCTGCTGCGAATCGAAAATTTAGTGCCGATCACAGGGACAATTCTTTTTTGTGCTGGATAATGTAGATAGGGTTTGGAATGGATTCTGTTGAATTGTGAATGCTCTGGTATCGAATTTACTGAAACCACAATGGCATGTTTTCTCATATTTCATGAAAATAGCTTTGTATTTTCATTAATTCTTGTCGAATTTGCATATTCGTTCTCATTCGTCATTCGTACACGGATAGATCGATTTATTCACAAATAAAAACAAAAAATCATCAACAATCATCAGAACCTTGAATATAAAGTCTTTGAAAACGTCTGGACTATTTCAAAAATCAATGAGAAGCTTATTTTAGAAAAAAAAATAGGATGTCAGTGGAGCGGGTGATCGTTATACATTATCCTGAAAATCTGGTGCCTTGGATAATTAGTTGTGCTCTATCGACCTACAATATTCTCGGTGCTGCGACGTTGCGGCTGATATTGAAAAGTAGCAACAACTATGATTTAATGAATGGGACACCCTGTATATCATTCCATTTCCAGATTATGTCTGAAGAGCTGGTTTCATTGATCTTTTACACTTGGCGTCTAGCAGTGGCAACTATACAGATAAAGGGGTATGAAAAATCGAGATTCTCCAACTTTAAGATTTTTTTGTTTGGAAACTATTCATAATTGATCAGAACGGTTTCATCAAACACAGCAAGAACATGATGGGAACAAGATAAAAACAATCAGAATAGTTCTGAAATACCAAAAGAGCCTCTTCACTTCTTCACTTATAACCTCAAAGTCAACCATGCGCAGTCAGCCAACATCAACATTCATGGAACATCCTCAGTTCTGCCAACCTACTAATACGTAGCAAAGCCATGTAGCAATAATGTGAAATAGAAACTTTTATTCTGATAGTAAATCTTCACATTCTGCAGTTACATCATAGTTACATATAGGGTTCTCACATTCTGGAATTAATATGGAATATTCACGTAATCATTTCATATAAAAAAGTCTCTTAGATCTCAGATAACAGTTATATCAATGAAACAAATGTGTTTGGTTGGCTGTTTGTGAGAAATGTATCGTCCATCACTGATAAAAATGATTTTTGGAAGCTCACCAAGTGAGAGTTGGTACAAGTTTATTCATCTACCATACATTTCAATTTCCATTTCGAAAATGAATATATATTGGTGATTTATATTTGTCAGCGTCAAGTCTCAATTTCAGAAAAATTCTGATTTTCATATCCTTATTTTGGGTGTTCAACAAACGTATTTCAATGTTCGACGTGGCAAATAGACAGGAAAGTAGTAGTTTCCTATAGAATATTCCGAATGATATTATATAAACAGGGTGTTTCTTCAGTACGTGTAGAAAATACAGGAGCATGTTGCTGACGTCAAAATGAGGAGAAAAAATTGTACAAATATATATGTCCGAAAGTTATTCATTTCTGAGATTATATTTCTAGAATACTTTTGAGTGAAGAATATATTTCTGGTAGAGGTCGATATAGCAACTGTTTTTTAGCACTAATGAAAACTATCCTGATGATTTAAAAAAAACTGCTGCTGACAGTTGTGACAACTATTCAATGCTGTTCAGGAGCCAACTAAGTTTTAGTCAATTTTCGTTGATTCTTCATCGAAATGTATGTGGTATTGGCAAAGTGCCGTGAGGCAAAATATTCCTCACAGTATGAGCAATACATGGTCTCGAAACTAAGTAACTTAGGAGCAATACCTTTCCTTTCACAAAAAGTAAAAAAGCCATTTTCCTACTACTGCTACGAAAAGTAGCGCATTTCTCATAGCTTACTTAGTTTCGGAACCATGTATTGCTCATACTGTGAGGAATATTTTTTTCCACGGCACTTCGCCAACACCACATACATTTCCATAGAGAAGCAACAAAAATCGATCAAAACTTAATTGGTTGCTGTTGGCGTTGAATAGTTATCACAACTGTCAGAATAAGTAGTTCTTTGAATTCTCAAGGGCAGTTCTCATTAGTGCTTCTTATAGAAATCGCTGTTTCCATCAAATATTATTTCAACAAATCGTAATAAATAATATGATATATATACCGAGATGTGACGATTTTAATAAATACACCGTTATAGAGACAGATGTAATGGAACAAGTGAGGTACGTAGTTTTTGAAAGGTATCAAATTAGTATTAAGGTCAGATAATTTATACGACGTTATAAAAGCAGATGATATTTTATCATTGCTCATGTAAGATGGAAGTTGAGGCCATGGCACCATATCATGAGCATATTTTTATATTGAAACTATCATTGGGCACCAATGATGTGTATACGACGCTATGAAAGTTCAGAGAACTGGAGATTTTTCGTACAAACTACGTACTTAGCCCGTACCTAGTTTATTGGCAAAAATAAAGACAGTCGAGTGACTAGTGAGCTAGGTACGTAGTTTATGGGGAAAAATCAAGACAGTCGAGTGTGCTTTTTCTACTTTCTTTTGTTTTTTGTTTCGTTTTCCATTGGCAAGTGATTATCTAGGAACTTGTAAATTTTTTAGTTTTTTCATCGTATCTCCCGAACTATTGAATTCAGAGAAAAATGTTATGAAGATTTTTTGTAGATTTTATCAAAAGAAATAATTTTGGTTCCATAACATTTTCAGATATTTTCAGTTGTTTTCGAGATATTTGGAATTATCTGAGAATAAAATTTTCAACACTTTTGTTCCATCTTCCAATCAACAAAATGAAAAAAATTTTCATGGTTCAGTGGAAGTCGATGAGCTTCATCTATCGATAATCTATGTTTCTCAATATATCTTCATAGTACCCTATGGGTCGTTAAATTTTTTTTTTTTATATTTTTCACTTTATTTTCTGTACTATTGGGTTTACAGAAAAAATTATGGGAATTAATTTGTAGGAAATCTCCCAGTGGATAACTTTGCACTCTTGATAATTTTCGATTTCCCCATTTGTTTTCGATATATATTGAATTGAAAGGACTTCAAATTTTGATGTTTGGATTTTCATTTGTTTTTCCATTTTCCGATGGCTGCACGAGAAAATGGTTAAATAATAATTTGTTGCGTCATCAAAGAGGCATACGGTGCATTTTTCAAATTTGGATTTAGTCTATTTGTTCAGGAGATATATCGTTTTAAGGCGAACCGTGTGTTTCGGATAATCTCCTTGAAAAACCCACTTGGAATTTTCCGACCCTGCTCAATTTCAATAGGCTTCGTCTCTTCCTGATAGAGTTATTTTTCACAAAAAATGAAATCGATCGGACCACTTTTGCGATTTGTAGAGTGGTTACAAGAAACTTCCGGTGAAAAATCGAAAAAACCCGGAAAAACCACCTTAGAGTTCTCCGATTCCCTTCATATTTTAATGACATAATATTGTTTTGAGTACAATAAGATGGCAAAATTTCAAGTCGATATGTCAAAGGGTTCCGGAGATATATCGATTTATGATTAACACAGAGTACAGACAGACAGACAGACAGACCACACACAAAAACCAAAGTTGCTCAAAATTCGATGGGGATCATTTTCTCCGAAGCAACTATACCTCTATCTCGCTTAGTTTCCGAGATAGCATTTTTGGCACGGCCGTAGTATACTCCACTATGTATAGCGTCGTATAACAAGCTGCGAAAGTTGGATTCGTTTCCAGAAATTTCAAGAAAAAAGTATGAGTTGGCATGAACGGAATATTACAGAACAAATACGGAAATGGAATCTTTTCGGAAACTGTACTTTTTTGGAATACTTGGAGGAACTAGGAAAGGCGTCTACTCTCTGTTCACAATATTCAATGTGGTTTATGGTGGCACATTATAAAATGAATAGCAATAAGTTACATTACTTGGATTCTTTCGATGAGTGCAGTTGTAGAAAAAGTATAATGTGCAGCATGTGGGTAAAAGTACTTTTCTTACTCGTGCGTGTTTGCATCACTCGCATTTCAGGCTAGTGCCAAAAACTTTCACACTCGTGAGAAGAGTTAAACTTTCCACACTCGTTGCACAATATACTATTTTCCTCGAAGTTGACCACACTTACCGGGTCAACAATAAGTTGACCAGTCAAATTTTCTTGAAGTGTCAAATTTTCTTGAAGTGTATTCCAAAATATGACGAAATAGTTAACCAACTAAACCAACTACACACACTAGGCTCACTGAGGTAGTTCACGGAGTCGTTATTTATGCTCTTGATTGGGCTCTTGTTGTTTTATTCTGAGGTCATATCATTGATAAGGAAAGATAATCATACTTCCTGAAGGAATAATCATGGATTCAAATAAAGTATTCTCCAATAAAAGATCTCATCGTATTATTGATGGAAATGAATATTTGATTCATTGTGAACATATGATGTACGTATCGAGCTGTTCCAATTTTGTTGAATTTGAAGTATGTAAGAACAAAGGTAAGTACCTATAGTATTATCACTACTCGAACCACATAATAAACAGAAACAGCTCATAAACGAACATCTGCTAAGATAAACAAGTAAACCGTCATGTCATAATGAAGTTAGCGTGACGTCATCATGGAGTTAACCTGGTTTGTCTGGTTAGGTTCTAGGGAAAATGAATAATATTTTCTCCTCTCTGGGTTATGAATGAAAGATATTACATAAAAATAGTCTTTAAATTTTATTCAATCGTTTCTGTGATCAAAATAGATTAATCACATTTTTTAGGCTGTCCTGGTGCACGTAGCGATTTGGTTCACAATTTTGATGATATCGTTGGTGTAGAAAGTGTGAGCAGTGGTCTTAGCACATTCGCGCACCTTGGGCAAGTTATCTTTGAATAGCTGCACCACATTTTGGACATCTACCTTGATGCTGTCTGGGATATTGATGGCAACGCCAATCACTTTTCTTGCAACCTGAAGGAGAGAATATAGTTTAGATAATGATAATGAGAGTACGAAGAACATTATTACTATTCAGGTGTCGAGCGGCAAAACTTTCTTGACAGTAGTTAAATCAATAATCAGATTTTCAATCACCAATCAATACAGATGATATATTGAAATTGTTCAGAGGTACAGTGCTTCATTGTGTATTTCTGTTGAGTTGTCAGAAATTCTGATATTATAGAAATGTCAACTTGACCTCTTGTTTGTTTGGTTCGAATTTCACCAGCGACAGAAGTGTTCACCGTAACTATTTCAAAGAATCGTATACCTTTATTTGGTATGAACTGTGGATACGTTATTCCAGAAAATATATACACTCTTTCCTGCATCTCACTGATATACCAGGTGTTAGTTAATGAGTGCGACAAACTCCAGGGGGTGATTCTGTCCTAGTTTTTAGGAAATGAAGTTCAAATAAACGTGTGTCCTAACTTGCTTTGTTTTCGAGATACCGAGGAGATCATTATTCCCGTGAAAAATTGTGTTTTCATTCATTACTTCAATGTCTGCTCATTAATTTCAATGAAACTTGCTGATGATTGATTGAATGATTGAAATAACAACTTTCTTATTCTCTTGTGGTACTTTTGTTTATCACTATTTTTTTGGGAAAACAATTGAAATACCACTCGAATTCAAAATTTCAAAGTGAGTAGGTGCTCTTAGAGTTCACTCAATAACCCCAATAAGAATCATTATGAATATTTTGAACTTTGTCTATCTGTCTCCACACTGAATTTTGAGATCATGTTAGCTGATACAGGAGGATGATGAATTGAAATAATTGATACTTCCAACTCTGACATCCTGTTGATCAAAAACGAAGCAAGTTGGGACATATGAGAAATTAACTCTTGAAGTTTGTCGCACTCATTCACTTTCCCTCTGTATACTATGATTTTGTGAATATTTATCACAGAAATATGGAAGTTCTATTTATATTGTTTCTTCAGATTTAGAGGTAGGGACCCTCCAAATTCACAGTTGTTATCGAAACGTCACTAGTGCGCTCTCAATATAGACCAGTGTTAAAGCCTTTGAGGATGGTAGAAAGTGAAAAAAGATTATAGTAGGTTGAAACCGCCAAGGGTGAAAAAAAGTTTATATGGATTTCCGGCAAAACTACAAGCCCTAACTTTTATTTCCACACTTTTTCCACTCAACATCAAAACTCATGTGAGGAATTCAAATTACGGAATATTTGATTTCATAATTCTTCATCTCCTATGACGAAAAATTTCTCCAATGAAATTGGAAGAAGATTCACATGAAAAAGTCCTGATTTCTTTGTGATTATTCTGATTCGAAGAATTTATTCGAATTATCAACAGTAATTACACAAGTGGTGGTAATTTTTTGATAATTTTAACTAGATGCACGAATCTTTGTTGCTATAGAAATTTCACGAGTGGACGAAGTCCACGAGTGGGATTTCTCAATAGCAACAAAGACGAGTGCTAAATCTAGTTAAAATTATTTAAAAAAATAACCAACACGAATGTAATTCGGCGTGATTATTTTTTTTACTATTTCGCAAAATGCCCCAGAATATGTTTATTAAACAATTATTTATTGAACAATCATTTATCATACAATTATATATCAAACAATTATATATCAAACAATTATATATCAAACAATTATATATCAAATAATTATATATCAAACAATCAAGAATGTTTACAATTTACGTTTGTAATGGTGCAATTATTGTATGTTATTGTACAATTTCCTTGAGATGAAGAGGTCGAAACAGTGTTTCCTCTCAAGTTGTTTATCATGCTTGCGTGATGCTCTTTGTCAAGTTGAAGATAGGGTTTGATGGAGCTTGCAGATGAATGTCCAGTTATCTTCAACAACTGCTGCTCACTTACTCCACTTTTAGCGAGTTGTGTCACAGCAGAAGAACGATGTGAATGGTTTGTAACCTTGATTTTGCTAGGATCCAAGCCAATCTTTCGGGCCGCTTGTTTTGTCCATTTTGCTATTTCATTTTGTCCTACCGGAAGATTTTTGTACCACCCCTTAGACAAAGGTTGCTGCCAATTTGGATTAGGTGTTAAAAATAAACGATCAATTTGAATATTTGCACTTCTTTTCGACATTAACTTCCGAAAGAGACGTACTGGACATTTTTCAGTCTCATTTTCATTTGGCGTTAAAAATTTGCTATCAGATAACCTGTGCGATCCTCCTTGTGCTGTTTTAGAAATTATTGGATTATATTCTATCCTTCCAGTTTGATTTCCATAATGATCCATTTCTTCTCTAAAATACTGTACTAATGCTTTTGTCGCTTCTCCGCCTCTCCAAGCCAATTCGTAGCTAGCAGTATGATAAAACTTCCTTTGTAAGCCATTTGGAGTATTTTCGTCCCATGCTGCTATCATTTTTTCTATTTCTTCTTTCTTGAGAGCAACAGAAGATGCTTTTCTTTTTTCAGGAATATGTTGAAGTTCTCGACGTTTGCAATTCCGCGCATCTCGCGCGGTCTTAAATTCAATATCAGTGAACGGATCAATGTTTCTATTATACTCCCTGAAATATTTTTCCTGGATAAGTTTTGCGGTGACATTCCACAAAGTTTTGACAACAGATTCTTTGTAGTTTTCTCCATTTTTTTTTCGCATGTTATATGCCCAGTCCTCCATAATTGATGCGATTTGTTTCATCTCGGTTGTTGCAGTCAACTCATAATTACGTTCAAGGCAGAACTCCAAAAACTGTTTCCATATCGTATTCTTGCTTTTTGTGGTGTTGATTGGTGTTGCTTGTTCGACAGCTAAATGTATTGAATCAGCCGAGCTTTGACCAAATCTCGTGCTCATGTCGGTTTCTGTTAATGACTAATAATAATTGTAAAGTTTTTCCGAACCTATACCAACTCGTTTAAACGTTAGAGAAAATCACAAAATACGAAGTCTGACTGATACTTAACAATGGCGTCGGTTCTGAATTCGAAATGTTTACATTGAGACAAATAGCTGCGTTACCTTGACAACCAAGTCAAGTCAATGCTAATTCTCTAAAGGTGCCCCATAGACTGCGTTGTTGGTAGGCCGTTTTGTTCGTCGAACAAGTCTGTTCGAACAAAAAAGACACAAAACTAAAGTGTGTGGCCAGCGAAAACGAACATTTTACAGCCACACACTTCGGTTGTGCGCAATTTTTGTTCGAACAGACTTGTTAGTCGAACAAAACAGCCTATCAACATCGCAGTCTATGGGTCCCTTTTTGTATCCATTTGAAGGAAGATCCAAACGTGAATAAGTCATCGCGGTAATTTGATACTAACAAATTATCAGTATGATTCCGAATGATTGGCTAGAATCACGCATTGATATTGGTTGAAACAAGGAAAACGTCACATTTTGACATGTAAAAAAAATAATCAGTGTATTTGACATGAGTTTTCACCAAATTTCGTGAAAATTATTTTGAAAAGATGGAGATTGATGACCAATAACTTGGTAATCTGAATTTTCTACATAGATTTTCAGGTTATGTGAGAAAATAGTATGCACAGGAGTTATAGAGTTTTAGATCTTCTCGTTACCCACCTACTTCTACAACTTTGCTATTCAATTTTTTTCCATAGGACTTGTAGAGTTGCCAAAAATAGAGAATACTCGTTTTCACCATAACGAGCTCTTCTTCAATGAGTTCCATTCTACTATAGTTCATCAAGTAGTGTTCAAAAATTAGCAAAATGATGAGTATATTCAATAGTGTGTGGTGTGGGTTTCACTTACATCAACAAGGCACCCTAGAGTCTCTACGTCGGATTTACCGTCACACGCGTCAATTCCAGATGCAGCTTCTTTAACGGAAGCCTGTACAGTCTTCAAATCATTGATGATGGCCCTAATAGCGGTGAGAAGATCAGCAACCTCTTTGTTTCCACATGCTGCCACGTTCTCCAAGAAGTTGACTTCGGCTGCTCTCAATTCGTCTTTGTTTTTTACCAGGCACGCAATGGCGGCTTTAGCATCATCATTCACGTCTGTAAATAATAGTAGATTGTTCGATTAGAACACGATTAGAATCAGAAGTGATACTTTGTTTGACAAGCGAATTTTGCATTTGCGAGGCGGAGAGTCTGGCGCAAAAAAAAATAACTTTCGATCCCGCTGAAATATGCTATTTTTTCTGCAATCGAAAGAATCAACTAAAATGGATATGTGAAGTAACCACCAATGTAACTTACTTCACAGATTATTATGATACCTTCATTATAACATTATGTTTCGATTATCAACCCAAATGTTTCAACCAATCAAAAATGTGTATTTTAAAATGATTGAAACATTCAAGAAATTTGAAAATATGTCATTTCAATAGTATATGGGATTAGGTTGGTTTTCCTCCAGTTTTGACATGAAACAAAAACAATCGATGGTAACATTGAATCTTGCGAATTACCTCCATTGAGTTTGTCCAATCTTGCATCGATCAATTTGCCAACAGCGTCGATCAATGTCTTGACTGATTCTTTGCTCTGATCAGGAAAAGCGCTGATATAGTCAATTGCTTTTTCGAGGCCATTGATACCAAGGTCCAAGCCATTGTCTACAATTTTTTCGATTGAGGTGACTACTTGTTTGATGGTATCGAGTATACTGCCAACTGCAGCTTCTTGTTGTGGGTAGGCTTGAGCCTAAAAAGAACGAGATTATGTACAGCACACTTATGGGTCTGTTTCATGTTTTTGAGTTGGCTACGTGATGAGTATTGAACATCGTAGCCGTAGACAGACGTATGATTGAAAATAAATTATGGTGTCGAACACGAAAAAATGAAGTTTGCCATTTTTCAGTGATAGATGTCAACTTACTTCTAAACATCATACCTGTTGATGAAATAATATAAAATTCATTCACAGAAAAACGAAACTGGTGTGTTCTACTTTCATCAACGGGGGTAGAATAGATATAGTGGGGTGAAGAGGAACGTAGTGTAGTTTAATGTAAGCATACAGGTTTCTGTTTACAACTGTTGTTCATTGATGAAACTGATTAGGTATCATCATGACCAACATATAGCTAGCTAGCTTATCAATATAATACAGTCAACAAGTTTATTTACACCACAGGTAGGTAAAAAATGAAGTTGGATACGCATTCAGAGTTTGGTCTGTTCTCAAAAGTTTGACAAAACCTATCTGAGGATTTATCCAAAGAATACCTACTAATGAAAAGAGGGAAAATAACATAGGTATATCCATTTGAGCTGGATCTAGAATCCATGTATAATTATTATTTTCAAGATAATATGAAGAAAAACGAATGAGTTCACTTGTGATAGGGTTTACATGTAAAATGCAAAGAGTTCATGAAGAAAATTTTGAAAAAGAGGTTGTGCCAGAGGACAATCGCAATTATAACGTGGAATATTTGAAGAGGGCTGTGAAAACTTTCGATGACCACCTTGAGACGTTGATAGCTATTTTCATGATCTTCTGTTCACTCTTCTTCGTTAGTGACAATGTTTTTTTAAAATGAATCTGTTTGATCCTATCCACTGACATGTTTGAAGTGATTTTTCAGACATTTGAGAGGGATAATCCACTCCCCAGAATGCGGGGTGAAGCGTATCACACTTTGGAATTTTATGAAAAATTGTTCATGATAGTTGCAACCTTCATTTAGCTATGGAGAAAGGATATAGGAATCCTGTATATATCATCTTTCGCAGTCTCAAGGATTGTACTCTGGTTGCAGCGTAGAATAAACTAAGATTTTGATTTGTTTCACCCCCGTTGACGGTATTACTGAGGAATCTTCAAACAACGTTCAATATATTGTTTTCAGGATTATACTGGCAGCATGTTCAAGACGGCCAATGTGTCATTCACGAACTTAATTTGAAAATATATACACATCTATTTATTTTATTGTTCGAAAGATGTTCATAATATTTTATAATCGCCTCACTAGATGGAATTTCATATGGTAAATGGGAAAAAAATCAAAATGGTAAGTTTCTTCAAGTGAAATACTCGTACAATGACAATTTTTTCAATATCGATTTTCAGAAAAGAAGTCCTCTTCTCGAGTCGTCTGAGTACGAGGTATGTCGATAAATATCAATATTGCTCTGGAGTAAACTAACTTCATTCCCGACGACATCGAAATTTATTATGAAAAAAATCCAACACACTAGTGTTGGATTTTGTTTCCACATACTATCACATTTCAAGTTCATATTGAGACTAATCAATTCCGAATTAAAATCAAACACGCATACAAATATAGGTGAACAGATTCATATGATATTCAAATTGTTCCTAATATTTGAATTAATATATCTTACATAATAAATGATGTTCAATGACAAAGAAGATTGAAGGAGACTTGAAGATACATTTTGCATTAAAAATCAACAGCGTATCGATGAGTGAAGAATCAGGACGAAATAAAGAAACAACAAAGAGGTGGACCATAATCACTGAAGAACATCACATCATTATACAAAATTTGATAAAACTACATGATTGCGGTAGATATTCAGCTGATGATTCATTCCTAATACTCTGAAATTGATTGATATGGTTAGGAATGTGAGTTATCTTCATACTTATATGAATATCTGTTCATTCGATGTAATTACAGTTGTTTGTAATTGACATTCTTCAGGGAATCATTAATGGATTCGCTACCGAATCAATCAATTCCATATTGTAATTGTATAGAGGTTCCAATTGGGAATTGATTGGTTTCAATTTTGATTTGTTCAGTTCGAATTTGGATTTGTTTATACCGTGCCTAGTTATTTGGTCCCAATTGGAATTTGGTCATTCCCATTCTGAAAGTGATTAATCTTAATTATTCTCGATTTGATTGTGTTGCATTCATTCTGAATCATATCGTCCCGATTTGAGGATGATCATTCCCATCATGAAAATGATTAGTCTCAATCTGAGGTTGAGAAGGTATAGTGCGGATAGGACAATGATATGATATTATCGCAAAATATAAGTGGATGGTGATGGAATATGAAAGGTCAAGTTTGTTTGTTCCTGTATTGAGTATGTTTGTTCAGAATCATCCATCAAATGCCACTATATTCATGGTGAAAATGGAGAAATATTGAAAAACATAAATGTTTTGTTATGACAATTTCCCTATAGACTTGGACTGATTTGATGTGGGAAACAATCATTGTTGTCATACCAATCCAACCACAAATGAGTTCGTAATTGTAAAGTAACAGATACAGCGTCACCGTCATTTTCGATTCAGTGAATTTGCCACAGGTGATCAAAAACTTCCAGCTACCGATGCGATACAGATGTTGCTAACGACGCTTTATAGGTATTCAAAATGAGTGCATGAATATGACTTGTCAGAACCAATTTGGAGAAACTAAATAATTTCATCGCTAGAAATCTTGAAGCAATTTGTTAATCAAAAATGGAATCGTTATATCGCAGAGTTAATATGATAAAAATGATTTCACCTCAATGCCTTTCCTAGATCTAGTGACAAAACATCCTATGTATAAACGTTGAGAATGATGTATTGCTCAACTCGGATCTCGACATTCATGAATGAATTGGAAATATCTAGAAAGTTTCATTGATGCAAATTGGAATTTTCATACCTGAAGTACGAATAGGGCACAGATGATTGCACTGAATTTCAAGGAAGCCATTTTTGATGCTTGTAAAGACAACGAACAGCTCTATAAACTGATGAAGGCTTGCTCCAACATCTATTTATATCAACGGAGTTATCAAGATAACGAATTATGTGTACTTATATGAATGGATCTTTCCGATTATAAATTGAAAACCACTTGACACGTTATTTCTCATTGGTGATAAATCAATTACAATTCAGAAAAGTAGCGCTATCCTTATCCAGATATGGAGATAAATATTCAAAAGATATTTTCTACTCTCACATTACTTCTTCGTTCTTTCTCAATGGACACATGTATGTGAATTCAACGTATATTCATCATTTTATGTGAGGAAATTACGTGACTTCTTAGTTTTCTAACATTGTCAATTTGGTTATGATGGAAAAGTTAAATGACGTACCTACATTTCAATATCATAATATTCACCATAACAAAGTTTGTTTCTAAGGTTTCTAAATTGTTACCAGACTTGCATGTAGTGACCAAATAGTGACAGACAGATGAGAACTTCTTTTTTCTATAAACGTCAAAAAATGACGCACTCGACTGCTTGCCCGAACTTCGCTTCGCGGCGTTCGTGTCAACGTCAGTCGCGTGCGGGAAAGAATCACTTTCCGCACTTGCTAGGAAAATTACTATTTCCCAATGAAAGATGAAAAACTTTTCCATATGAATATCCATCTTGAAGAAATTGTGAAATAACGAAACCTCAGTCTATTGAAAGTTCGAGGTTATGAGATATTTGACCGCACTTCACAATTATAGTGATTTGTTCTATTCGATGATTCTTGATATTGTTGATGGGGGTACTCAACTCTTCAGCAAAATTGATTGTTTTTAACATACCTCGAATACGACTGAAGAAATTTGATATTTGCATTTCTGATTTGGGGCATTGCAGATCTTCTCATGAAGAAATATTTTTCCCTTCAGTTAGAAAAAAAAAAGTTTTTTATTTTTGATCAAATTGTTTAGACTCACTGTATTATGTCTGGAAGAGAGGAACAAGGAAGTACGAAGAAACCCTGCATTTTGATATCGCTCGAAAAAAAATCTATATTACCTATACTCGCTGAACGCCAAATTCACGCTCTGGATACATGAATAAATATTATTTGCAGTATTCAAAGGTCAAAGGACACGTTGGGACTCATACAAATGATAGAATCGGGTCTCACATAACTCAGGATATTATATGGATATCCGTTTCATGTCCAATTCTGGCCAGGGGATGTCCTTGAGAAGATATTTTATGAATAGCCCCAAGATATCCAAATGACACATAAGATTTCTATGAAAATTGGAAAATCACTGTCTGAAATAGATTTGCTGTTCTGTGAAGATTTGGTCCATCATCCCATGTATAACGCACGTTTATACAATGAATGTCTGAAGGATGTCCACAATGCACATTACGAATATTCATTGGACGTCCGTTTGTGCGAGTATACAAACTCAAATGTGGATCTTGTCCTAAGGTATATATCGGTCAGACAGGTCGTACGTTTAATCAGCGCATTCATGAACATAAGATGAATTTTATGAAAAAGAAAACAAATTCAACATACGCCAACCATATATTAGAAGAGAACCATAGTTTTGATGATAATTTTGAAATTCTGCACGTGGAAAATTAAGGACTGAAACTCAATTATTTTGAATCATTAGAAATCAACAAACTCAAAAAATTTGACATTTTACTTGATGATCAATTAGACCTTAATAGTTCACCACTGTTGAATTTGTTTTCTCAGTAAGTATTAATATGTATTTGATATCAACTCTTTCAAGTTAATCCGGTATACCGTAATGTAATTTGTGTGCCTAATTTCCGAAAATGGAGGTTTACCGTACCTGTCCACAGGTAACTTGTCCTTCGGGTTGGGAAGGTAAGATATATAAAAGTTAAGCAAGCCAACGTTAGTTTAGTTCATTGTACCAGTATATCACCTGATGAAGCTACTGTGTTAGCGAAACATGTCGTGTGTTTAATAAATTTTGTGGAAATCTTATCGTTTGTGAAGTTTTAACATCCATGAGTTTTGTTTAAAAGATCCTCCTCTCATCATTTCAAGAAATCCAGATTATTCCTAAGAGTGTGAAGATTTCTTGTCTTGAAGAAATTCGTTTTTGGTTGTGAAAATGTAAGAGTGGGGAACGACACTTCCACTTGTACGCGGTGAACAAGTGCCATTAGATTAGACTACAGAAGAACTATTCGATGATCTCTGCAAGTGGATTAGTTATCGATGGTGTCGTGGAGTCCTGTTATTTGGTGTGGTTTGGTGTAGTTTGATGTGGTTTGGTGTGGTTTGGATATAAGGAATGGCAAATATCGATGAGTGAAACCTCCGACAATGGACATTTTAGGAACAGCCTATCATCGCTGGCGCAAAAACCCTGACCTCGCGACAAGAGCAGAATACGTTGATACCAGGAATAACTGCAGCCAAACAATAGATGCTTCGAAAGAAACATACAATGCCAAGATAAGATCGAAACTCATAGATTGCCCCAATGGCTCCCGTTTGTTTTGGTCCCTTGCTGAAGCGGTCGGAAGAAATTTCACTAATAGTTCATTTCCATCACTATCCAAATCCGACGGCACATTAGCAACAACATCGCAGGAGAAAGCACATATTTTTGCAGAGATGTTCGCAGCAAACTCTACTTTAGATTCCCAAGAAAAACTGCCGCCAGACATTCCACCCGTTGAGAGTCGAATGCCCGAAATCGTCTTCCGTCAACGCACTATCAGACGAATTCTGCTTGGTCTCAAAACGAATAGGGCTAACGGTCCTGATGGAATTCCACTCATTATCCTCAAATAATGTGCACCAGAATTAACACCGATTCTCTGCAAGTTGTTTACCATCTCGTACAGGTCGAGTATCTTTCCATCATGCTGGAAGACAGCTAGTGTCCAACCAATCCCCAAAAAATAGAACAAGAACCTGCCCAACAACTACAGGCCCATTGCCCTGTTATCAGTAATCTCCAAAGTAATGGAGAAAGCCATCAATATTGAGCTTATCAAGTATCTGGAGAGCTCAGGAATTATCAATGATAGACAATACGGCTTTCGGGAACCGAAGATCTACTGGAGATCTACTTGCCTACATCACCCATTCATGGCAATCTTCAATAGAAAAACACGGGGAATCTCTAGCTGTCGCGTTGGACATATCGAAAGCATTCGACCGTGTTTGGCACGAAGGACTCCTCCACAAACTACCATCATACGGCTTACCACCTCAGCTATGCCATCTCTCATCAAGTTTTCTTTCAGGCAGATCGCTTCACGAGGTGGTGGGCGGTGTATCGTCTGATACCTTTAGCATCAATTCCGGCGTTCCACAAGGATCAATTTTGGCACAAACATTATTCCTGCTTCATATCAATGATCTGTTGGGAGTAACAACTTGCCCCATCCACAGCTTTGCAGATGATAGTACCCTCCATACTGCGTTTTCTTCCAGAATTCCCATTTCTTCCCAGGAAACTGAGAACTCACGGCGCAGGCAGGTCAATGCTGTCGATGAAGATCTTGCTGAAATCACAGCCTGGGGAACAAACAACCTAGTTGAATTGAACGCCACCAAAACTCAAGCCTGCATTTTCTCTAGAAAGGCGGAACTCAGTATGCCCGATATTGTAATGTCTGGCCCCACCATCCCCAGCAAGCCCACCATATCTATGCTCGGTATTTCCATCAGCAACACTCTTTCATGGGATAATCATGTCAGATCCATCGCAAAAGCTGCTTCACAAAAACTCGGATTCTTGTTCCGTGCGAAAAGCTACTTTACACCTCAACAGCTTCTCATGATCTAAAAAGCGCAGATACGGCCTGTTCTAGAATACTGTTTCCACATATGGGGTTCAGCACCAAAACATACGCTGATGCTCTTAGATCCCATCCAGAGAAGATCCATTCGCCTGGTGGATGACGCCACACTCACTCACTCTTTGACATCATTGGAACACCGTAGAAAGGTCGGCGACCTTCCACTTTTCTAGTTTTCTATCGATACTTCCACGGGAAATGTTCTTCGGGAATCTCTGCTTTCATCCCTTCACTAGCAATACCAATCAGACGAACTAGACAAGCCTAGTCAGCACATCCTTTCGTTGTCAACCTCGAAAGATGTCGAACAGCACTTTATCAAGACTCCTTCATCCATAGAACGGCTAGGCTCTGGAATTCATTGCCTGTGGAAGTGTTCCCAACAACATATAATCTCCAAAAGTTCAAAAAAAATTCCAATGCCTACCTCCTGTCCCTATCCTCCCTAGGAACGCACGATGTTCTTTGAACATTATAGGGATTCCCTTTCGTGCGCTCCAAGCGATAAAAAAAACTTATGGAATTAATCAAAAATCTTCTAGATTACCGATTTTTTTTTATCGATTGGAGCGCACGAAAGGGAATCCCTATAATGGAAGGTATCTACATATAATATAGGTGTAAATAGCAAGAACGAATTCTTGGACCTATCATGATGCGTTCTTTCAATTCATATATTGATACGTTGCGTAAGAGCGTTCGTTGTAAAGATATATCTGCATGCTCAGTATTGGTACTTTTTTGCTTTCACTACAAAATACGTATGCGACGTCTGTGGTGACGTGCCAAGGTCGAATTCAACATCGAGTAGGTACTTGGTGGTATAGGTTTGAAAGTAGAATACTTTCATGCTATCGGTATATTCACATATGATTTAGAAAGCAATGAATGAATAATCTCGTGAATAATCAAATCAGGTTTAGGATTTCATGTCAAGAATGCTATTTTCTTATGTCAATATTGTATGTTCTCGAACGAAAAGTACATCTGCAATACAATCTCCATATAAAAAATCATTATAGATTCTTGAAATATAGAGAGTTGAATGAAGTTTTTCCTGTATCTTTCATTCATGAATCTCATTTCCTTTTATGAGTATGTATTATCAGAAGGAAATATTCTCTTGTTGACTGACGAGAGCACATATTCTCGAGTAGCTATTCCAAATCTTCAACTGAAAACTGATCCGTCTTATCAGTAGATACCTACTGAACTCATCAAATGAACAGATGGTGTGTCTCAATGATTAGAGTGAATGAGAAAATAAGTTTTCGAACTAGAATGTAAGGTGATCTTGAGTAGAGTTATTCGACATCTAATGAATATGCTGATTAATTATATATATCAGAAGTTTTCGCAGTTCCTAACAGAGGCAGTGAAATTCCTCAACTGGAGTAAATTGCACATTTTTACACAGAAATAGGAGCAAATGGGCTCAAATCACAAAAAAATATTATTTCATAATTCGATTCACCCAAACAGCCCACCACCACAAACCGTTTCTTGCTGTGAGCTGCCTACGTTTTATAAAAAAATTTTGAAATTCCCGAATTTTCGGACCTCTGAAAACAAGGCGATGATGTGACTTCAAAACCCTAATACTGAAACAAGACTATTCCAGACAGAGATGAATGATACATGATTTCTGACAGAGTGAATTAGCGCGAGATCACAGTTGAAAGAATTAATATATCAGTTGCCTCGGTCTCGGTCGAGCGTTTGGTATTTTCTTTTAACTATGACGAGATGAGGTTTCTACGTCATAAGAGGGTCCGTTTTCAGAAGGTACTATCATTTATTTCCAAAAATAAAACATTCCAGTTAATTTTTCGATCGAATTATGTCGTCAATCATTATTTATGTATAAAAGGGTCATTATAAACATGGTTTGAGTTAACAGTTCTACTAAGGTGTACACGCACATTTCGAAACAAGAGCATCGCTGATCTTAGTATTCAGATCTCTCCAAATGAGAGATACACTGAATTCGATGAGGATCCATCATATACTTGTTCAGAGTACTTGTTAGATCTTTTCAAACATTGTGGGAATATTTTCGTGGAGTTATTCATTCTCTGAAGCAGAGATTGAATTCATTTCGAATGATCATAGCTGATTTCTTCACTAAATATCTCTCTTCAATACATTGGTGAACTTTGTTGGGAGAATTTGAAGCTGCGTCAAACGAAGGTAATTTTGTATCGTTTCAAGGAAAGAGTGGAGTTTCAGTTTGAGAAGAATTATTTCTCAGTTCGATGAAATGTTTCTTCGTGAATATAGGGAAGTGGGATTCCTCTGGTTGAAGTTTTCTTTCTTCATTTCAAGATTTCAATTCCTATACTGTGTTCGAATGACGGATGAAGGGGTTTGTTTAGCCCTGGGGTGCCCCTTGCATAGGGCCAAGGCTGTTTACTCTGAGATGTCGCACTGTTTTCCAGAGTGCCCGTTAGCGACACCATACCTCAGTGTCATTCACTTATCGCCACATGTTCCCACTGTTTGGATTTTAGGTGGCCGAAACCTCGTTGAGCCTCTTATGGTTATGAATCAACTATTCCCACACGTAGAGAGCAATATAGCTGACTTTGTTGAAGATTATGTGATCTCTTTCGCTTCAAAATAATATTTTAACTGCTTTTCGTGAATATCCCAAGTGTCGGATTCGGGAACGTATTCGCGTACTCAGCCCTACGTACTTTGTATGACAGTACTGAAATTGGTTGCGATGATGGTTTCTGATGATGAGATTTGACATATCAAATTCTTCTGAATTGATTTGTACTTCTCTTTCCTCGATGCCAATTCGTTATTTCTAGGTTATCAGATATATCTGAACTATTCAATGAACTGAATATGAAATTAGTCTTTATTTTCTCTGACAGTTCGAAATTCACCTTCCATAATATATGAACATATTGAGAAAACAATAACCCTCTTCCTATCTCGTTTCCATGAGTCATCTTATTTGTGATACACCACAGACGTCTCACCTAGTTCCCCAGAGTTTATATCTACCATAATATAGTACACTTTCTGACAAAGATTTTTTTCTTGTTTTTTTTCTACATTCCACAAATTGCTCGTTTGCAAATTCATACTGGTTCTAGTTTCGTTCAGCTGAAATCAGTTATGGAAAATTTGTTGCTATGGCAACCGTTGTCATGGTAACAGGTAAACAGAGAAAACAAAATCCTGTGGTGAGAAAATGCATGGTTGCCAAGTTGTATCGGGTTTAGTATACCTGAAATCAGTAATGGAAAAACTGTTGCCATGGCAACGATCGTCATGATAACGAGTAAACAAAAACCCGATTTCCGTGGTGAGGAAATCCGTGGTTGCCAAGTTGTATCGGGTTTTGTTTGACTGAAATCAGTTATGGAAAAACTATTGCCATGGCAACAATCGTCATGGTAACGAGTAAACAAAAATCTGAATCCAGTGGTGAGGAAATTCGTGGTTGCAAAGTTGTATCGGGTTTGGTAGCAAGGCATCGTTCGTATGTGTTTGAAGACTGCATGAAAAAATACACTACTTTTTCCATACAATCTAACCTATCTCGACTTAAATCAACCTTCTTCTTGAAAAACATATATTCTCCAACATCTTTCATATTTGGTAGCAAGGCATCGTTCGTGTATGTTTGAAGACTGTTGCTGAATATTCCAAAATAGCTCTGTTTCATATTGATTTTGTCGAATAGCTCGGCACGCGAAGGATGGTTATATTGAAGAGTGTGTTTGAAATTAATGGATGAAGCAATAATTCTTCGATACAACTTGGCAACCACGCATTTCCTCACCACGGAAATCGGATTTTTCTTTACTCGTTACCATGACGATCGTTGCCATGGCAATAGTTTCTCCATAACTGATTCCAGCCAAACTAAACCTAATACAAGTTGGCAACCACGCATTTCCTCACCACGGAAATCGGGTTTTTGTTTACTCCTCACCATGACGATCGTTGCCATGGCAACAGTTTTTCCCTAACCGATTTCAGCTATACTAAACTCGATACAATTTGGCAACCACTCATTTCCTCACCACGGGAATCGTTTTTTTTAATCGTTATCATGACTATCATTGCCATAGCAACAGTTTTTTTCTCGGTTTTTCATAACTGATTTCAGCTAAATGAAACTTGGGCCTTCATACTTCTTTCTTGGAATTTCCGGCCACAAATCTAACGTATGCAGCTTTTTACATTCTCCCTTGCAGTGTAGCATCAGAATCGTCACTACTCTCAGTATGTATCCATATTATGGATTATGAATCGTTGGGAAAACATTCAATGCAAATTGCAATTGCAATCAGAGCACTTATAAAAACTATCCTGAGAATTCAAAAAACTGATGCCGACAGTTGTGACAACTATTCAATGATGAACAGGAGCAAACTAAGTATTGGTCGATTTAAGTTGATTCTCCATGGAAATGTATGTGATAGTGGCAAAGTGCCATGCGTCAAAATATTCCTCGCAGTATAAGCAATACACGGTCTTGAGAATGAGTAAGTTGAGAAAAATATTTTTTTCCTCCGATTGGCAGCAAATATTAATTTTGCTGACACATATCAATCAGCAAAGTATTACTTTTCCTGCCTAGGCAGCAAAGTGGTCACTTTGCTGATTGATATGGATCAGCAAAATTGAAAATCCATAAATCGTTTATAATTTCCTTCATATTTCTTCCGAGACTTCTCCGGCAACAAATTCAACTCTATATTTTTTGCCACCTCCCTTATTAATGGAGGTGTAAGTATACTTCTAGGTCGCTATCACTGTCCATTATATAATAATATAAATATACCGATATTTTTTCGCACAACTGTCAGAAATTTCATGAATTGTCAAACCAACAACTGCGATTTCTATCAAATTTTATTTTAATTAACACTATACAGGAAGAATAAATAGATTGTGGGAATTGTATTAATTCGCAAATACAATATTCTCCCATATCATCATGAACAATCGGAGAAAAAATTATATGTTCAACTCGGCAGCAAGGTAGATTGACTGCCTTAGCTGGATTCCTAGCCTCGCTACGCTCGGCTATGAATTCAGCCACGGCAGTCAATCTACTACTTTGCTGTCTAGTTAAACAAATAACTATTTTTTCATAGCAGATGTAGGAAAACAATATTGTCAATTACTGAGACGGTATAGTAGATGTGAAGTATTGATTTAACAAACACTAGAGAAGCCATTTTTCCTCGAAGTTAACCACACAAACCGAACCAACCATTAGTTGCCCAGTCAAATCTCCTTGGAGTGTATTCCAAAATATAACGAAATAGTAAATCAACTGAACCAACCACACAAACAAGGCTCACTGAGGTAGTTCACGGAGTAGTTATTAAGACTCTTGATTGGGCTATTTTTGTTGTTATATTCTGAGGTTAATATCAATGATGAGGAAAGATAATCATACTTCCTGAAGAGATGATCATGGATTCATATGGAGTATTCTTCAATGAGAAATCTCATCATATTATCGATGGAAATGAATATTTGAATCATTGTTAACATGTACGTAGCGAGTTTTTCCCGTAGTGTCAGATTTGAAGTATGTATAGGTACCAAGGTTAATACCGATAGTATTATTACTACCCGAACCAAGCGATCAACTTGACGTCATAATAAAATTACCCTGACGTCATCATGGTACCCAAGTAACATTTTAAATGCCTAATAGCTTCGATGAGACTTTAAAGAGGTTATGTGAGCGCAAATGATAGGTCTAATTTGTTCTACTGTTTTATGAATGCTCTGGAAAAAGCATATTGGCCTTTATGTCCATATAATCCTATCAAAAGGCTTTGAGATACTATGATAGAACTATCGCATAAAACAATTTGGCATTCACCTCACCTCGGTTTTAAGAGAGCTCTGTGAGAGTCATTGAAATTCTTCATCAAAACTATTTACTCTCAACAACCCTCTTAAAACTCTTAAGTTTTATTAGTGTCTTGAATTTGACCAAGAGGTTCTGAACTAATCCTATGAAAAACGTCATAAAGCAATCATAAAACCAAATTTACACCAGGCCAATTAGGATTTGACTGAGGCAATAATGAAACCTATTGGCATTATTCTAGCTATGTGAAAGTAATTATTAAAACCTATAAGCCACAATGAACTCATCGAAGTCAATCATAAAATCTATAGGATTTATGAAGTTTTATTTAGAACCGTGTTAAACCCAAATCCAATAATATAAATGTTCGTATTTTTTTTTTCCTACAAACTACTCACGTTGAAATGGACTCACAAGAAAATAAATAGTGTGAATTAAAAAAAAAATGGCAACTCCAAGCGAAAAAATGAAGAGAATTACTTAAGAATCAAAAATCAAGTCGTGAGAGAAACGTAAATCAGAAATCTCAAGCCCAAGCAATTCCAAACACTGCGTCTTTCAATTCATACCACCTGAATCCACCAAATAGCAAGAATTCATTAGTACCTGATGTTTATGAAGTAACCATCAACGAGTCAGAACGTAATGGAAAATACTTCTGATCATCGTGCTTCTGAATGGGAACTAGGAAGCGAGGAAGTTGACAACAGTTTTGCACAAATTATGTCAGATGGCGGATGAATTTGAGAGAATGGAGCAATCAACACAATATCAGGCGAATTGCACTGAGTGTAGGTTGTCTATGTTTCCTACTGGGTTTCCTACTTCAAACCAATCACAAAATTCACAAAGTGAACACTGTAAACAACAAAAGTGGGGTTATGTTAATCATGTTGATGACGTTCTCCTACACTTTGCAACACTGCCAATGAGCACTAGCCAGGATATTCTTAAAGCTTCATAGTTTTATGAAGGCATTATCTTATAACCTTCTTAAATCAATCTTATCATTTTCGAAGCTATGTTGTCATACCCAGGAGCAAATAGTCATAAGAATGGATTCGAATATGCAATAAGCACTTCAACAGGAGGAAATCGTCTCGTAAAATGCCTTATCATTACCTAAAGGTTTTAATCGAGCATTAGAGAAAGACAATTGGTTTTGAGTATATTTTGCGCCATATTTACTACAAAAAGATGTCGGCCATTGATGGAAATGGAAATTTCAAGCGGAGAATAGAAAAGATGCATTGACACTGCCGTCGAAAATGTTGTTTTTCCACATTTTTCAAACGACTCACCCATATTCAGCAAACATTCGCACAGTTTTGTCAACTTTTTTGAAAAGTTATTAAAATTCACATCCAATTCTAACTGGTGAAAACACATTATTTCTGGGGCGCTGCTTTTTTTGAAGCATATCTGGTATGTTTTCGTCAAAAAAATCGCCATCGTTTTCATTTCACAGCCTCAATCTTCACAAAAAGGACTATTCGCTACAGTGGGGAATTATCATATCATACCGCCATGTTCAATCTCTTTTATAACTATCTATTGTTCTCTCTCCATTTTGACATGTTTGTATTATAATTAGTTCTGAAAAATGACTATCATAAAACACGTTACGGACTATATTACCTTAAAAAATGCTTACTGCGAATGATAAGGTTTTAATTCTAGCCAATAAGTTTTAATGTTGGCATAAGAAATGTCGTTTTAAAACATACAGGTTTGATCTCGTGCTAAAAGGCTTTAAACGAAGTAGTTTTGATAGGTTTTATTATTGCTTTGAGGCATACTACAATGAATTCCTATTAGTTTTATGACAAGCTTTAAGAGAAGCTGTGACAGCATTTATAAAGGTGGGCCCTTTATGTTTTGAGAAGGTTGTTTAATTGTTTTAATGATATTATTAGAGTATAATAGTTTTAAAAAGGCATTTTAAAATAGGCTGTAACAACCTCCTGTAGCTAACAATAAAACTGATAATGTTATTTGGGTATTAACCTGGTTTGTCTGGTTAGGTTAAAGGAAAAATTACTTATATTTACTCCTCTCTTGGTTATGAATGAAAGATGTTACATAGAAATGATCTTTATATTTTATTCAATTGTTTCTGTGATCGAAATAAATGAATCACAATTTCTAGGCTGTCCTGGTGCACGTAGCGATTTGGTTCACAATTTTGATGAAATCGTTGGTGTAGAAAGTGTGAGCAGTGGTTTTAGCACATTCGCGCACCTTGGGCAAGTTATCTTTGAATAGCTGCACCACATTTTGGACATCTACCTTGATACTATCTGGGATGTTGATGGCAACACCAATCACTTTCCTTGCAACCTGAAGAAGAAAATATAGTTAAGATAATGATGATAATGGGAGTACCAAGAACATTATTACTATCGAGGTGTCGAGGGGCACAACTTTTTTGACAGTAGTTATATCAATAATCAGATTATCAATCACAAATCAATACAAATGATATATTGAAATTGTTCAAAGGTATAGTGCTTCATTGAATATTTTTCTTGAGTTGTCAGATATTCTGATGTTATAGAAATGTCAACTTGACCTTTTTTTGTTTGGTTCGAGTTCCACCAGCGATAGAAGTGTTCACCGTAACTATTTCAAAAAATCGTATACCTATATTTGGTATAAACTTTGAATACGTTGTTCTAGGAAATATATACACTCTTTCCTTCATCTCTCTGATATACAGGGTGTTAGTTAATGAGCGCGACCAACTTCAGCGGGTGATTCTTTCTTAGTTTTCAGGAAAAGAAGTCCATATAAACATGTGTCCTAATTTGCTTTGTTTTCAAAATACAGAGGGTATCATCATTCCTCTGAAAATTTGTGTTGTCATTCATTACTCCAATGTCTTCTCATTAATTTCAATGGAACTTGCTGATGATTGATCGAATAATCGAAATAACAACTTTCTTATTTCTTTGTGGTACTTTTGTTTATCACTAAGTGGAAAAACAACTGGAATTTCACTTGAATCCAACATTTTGATGTAAGTAGATGCTCAATAACCTAATTATCATCAAAAGATGAGGCTGAATAACTAATAACTTGGTTATCTGAATTTTCTACATAGATTTTCAGGTTATGTGAGAAAGAAGTATGCACAAGAGATTTAGATCTTCTGTTTTCCTACAACTTTGCTATTCAATTTTTTTCCCATAGGATATGTAGATTTTCCAAAAATAGAGATTAATTTATTTTACCATGAAAAGCTCTTGTTCAACGGGCTCCATTCTACTATAGTTCATCAAGTGGTATTCAAGAATTAGCAAAATTATGAGTATATTCAATAGTGTGTGGTGTGGGTTTCACTTACTTCAACAAGGCACCCTAGAGTCTCTACGTCGGATTTACCGTCACACGCGTCAATTCCAGTTGCAGCATCTTTAACGGAAGCCTGTACAGTCTTCAAATCATTGATGATGGCCCTAATAGCGGTGAGAAGATCAGCAACCTCTTTGTTTCCACATGCTGCCACGTTCTCTAAAAAGTTGACTTCGGCTGCTCTCAATTCGTCTTTGTTTTTTACCAGGCACGCAATGGCGGCTTTAGCATCATCATTCACGTCTGAAAATAATAATAGATTGTTCAATTAGGATCAGAAGTGACATTTTGTTCGACAAGCGAATTTTGAATTTGCGAGGCGGAGGGTCTGGCAAAAAAAAAAAAAAACTTTCGATCCGGGTGGGATATGCTATTTTTTCTGCAACCGAGAGAATTTACTGAAATGATTTCGATTATCAACACAAATGTTTCAACCAATCAAAAAAGTGTATTTCAAAATGAGTGAAATATTCCATAAACTTGAGAATATGTCATTTCACAAGTATATGGGATTGTGTTTGTATTCCCTAGTCTTGACATGGAACGAAAACAATCGATAGTGACATTGATTCTTGCGAATTACCTCCGTTGAGTTTGTCCAATCTTGCATCGATCAATTTGCCAACAGCGTCGATCAATGTCTTGACTGATTCTCTGCTCTGATCAGGGAAAGCGCTGATGTAGTCAATTGCTTTTTCGAGGGCATTGATACCAAGGTCCAGGCCATTGTCTACAACCTTTTCAATTGAAGTGACTACTTGTTTGATGGTATCAAGTATACTGCCAACTGCAGCTTCTTGTTGTGGGTAGGCTTGAGCCTGAAAAAAAAAGAGATTATGTACAGTACACTTATGGATCTGTTTCACGTTTTTGAATTGGTTATGTGATGAGTAGTGGACATCGTAGCCATAGACACACCGTTCCTAATGGGATTTCGAAAAGCTGAAGGTCCACCTTTATTCATTATTAAAATTACACAATGGCATATGATTTAAAATGAATCAGGGTGTCGCAGTCAACATAGAGTTTGTCATTTTTCACTTATAGATTTCAGCTCACTTCAAAGCATCATATATTTTGATGCAATAATATGAAATTCATTCACAGAAAAACGAAATTTGTGTCTTCAACTTCCATCAACGTTGGTGAAATGGATATAGTTGGGTGGAGAGGATCGTGCTATAGTTTAATGTGAGCATACAGGTTTCTGTAAACACCTTGTGTTCATCGATCAGACTGAGCAGGTATCAGCATTACCGACAAATAGCTCATCAATTTAACACAAGTAGGTAGAAAAAGAAAAGGTGGATTCGCATTTAGAGTTTGATTTTTCTGAAAGTTTGACAAAGCCTATCTGAGGACTCATGCAAAGAATAAATACTGATAAAAAAGGGAGAATAACATGAACAAGTCTGTTTGGGCCGGATCTAAAATTTATGGGTATTATATTCAAAATGTTATGTGGAAAATCGAATGAGTTCACTTGTGATAGGGTTCACATGAAAATTGAAGATAATATGCCAAGAGTCCAAGAAAAATTGTGAAAAAGAGGTTGTGCCAAGAGACAGTTCATAACGTGGAATATTTGAAGAGGGCTGTGGAAACTGTCAAGAGGGAGAAGTCCTAACAGTTTGCAGTCTTGTTGACCACCTCGAGTTGTTGATTGCTATTTTCATGATCCTCTATTTGCTTTTTTTTGTCAATGTTCGCTGTGATTTTAGAAACATTCGAGAGGTATAATCCACTTCACCTCAGATTGCGGGGTGAAGCGTATCACACTTTAATTTTCTGAAAATCGATCATGATAGTTGAATTCTCTAATAAGCTATAGGGGAAGGATATAGAGATCCTATATATATATTCTTTAACCCTCTCAAGGAATTTACTCTGGATGCAGCGCAGAAAAATCTGAGATTTTTATTTGTTCCACCCCAGTTGACATGTCTACTATTTGAAAAATCTTCAAACAACGTTCAATATATTGTTTTCTGTATTATATGGGCAGCATGTTTCAGACCTCAAATGTGTCATCAACGAACTCAATTTGAGAATATTCACACATTTATTGTTCGAAAGATGTTTATAATATTTCTTTACCAACGAGAAAAATATTTTTATTAATCGACTCACTAGATGTAATTCCATATTATAGTAAATGGAGAACATTTTGGAAACGAGGATTTTCACAGGGTTCTTAACAAAACGACATGTTTCGCTTGCACAGTAGTTCCTTAAAGTGAAATACTCGTATAATAATAATATTTTCGATATCGATTTTCAGTCGTTTATGTCCATAATTATCAATATTGCTCTGGAGTAAACTAGTTTCAGTCTCGACGACATCGAGAAATATTATGAAGGAAAGTTGAAGATAATTCAGAGTCTGGTCTTGTACAACATCACTTCCCTCCATTTCGAGTTGAACCATGAACTTCTACACCATATAATCCTTGATATATTATATAATGGATAATAAAGTTGTCATCATCCATCATTCATAGGAGTTTGAAATTACATGAAGTATTTGGTAAATTGGAGGATTCGATACGCAACTTGACATTCATTACTATCATCAGGATTTTCGGAGCATAAAAATTTGAAACGGTCTATGTGTGATAAAGAAGATGGAAATTCATGAAATCTTGTTCAATTTACACTTGCTGAAGAAATGAGTGCATGAATATGACTTGACAGAACCCATTTGGCAAGAATGAATAATCCTATGACTTTGAAGCAAATTGTAATAAAAATAAGATTGTTATATCGCAGAGTTAACATGAGAAAAATGATTCTACTTTTATGCCTTTCGTAGATCTGGGGACAAGACATCCTGTATATTAACATTGTTCGAATCCCATCTCGAAATTCAGAAATGAATTGGATATATCGCATAAGTTCCATTGATCAATATTAAAATTTTCTTACCTGAAGTACGAAAAGGGCACAGATGATGGCGCTGAATTTGAAGGAAGCCATTTTTGATGCTTGTAAAGACAACGAACAGCTCTATAAACTGATGAAGGCTTGCTCCAACACCTATTTATATCAACAGAGTTATCAAGATAACAAATTATGAGTATACTCATATGAATACCACTTGACACGTTTCTTATCATTGGTGATGAATTAATTACAGTTCAGTAAAATAGCAAATGAGTTGTTACTCAGCGCCATCCTCATTCAGATATGTCATTGTCAATCTGGTTGTAATGAGAAAGTTAGATGAAATACGTTTCAATTTCATGATATACACCATAACAACGCTTGTTCGTCATCAGGTTTCAAAAATGTTACCAGACTTGCATGTAGTGACAAAATAGCGACAGAAGATGGGGAACTTTTCCATATGAATATCGATCTTGAAGTAATTGAAAACATAACATAACCTCAGTTCAGTCGAAGATTGAGGTTATGAGATATTTGACCGCAGTTTCCAATAATAGTAAATTTTTTCATTCAATAATTTTTGATATTGTTGATAACAGTACTAACTCTTGCGCACAATTGATCGTTTTTGACATATTTCGAATACGATTTAAGAAATTCGAAATTTGCACTTTAGGTTTGTGGCCTTGCAGAACTCCTTATGAGGAAATATTTTTCCTTCAATTGAAAATGAATATGTTTTCCATTTCTGATCAATTTCAGGCTCACTGTATGATGTTCAATCAGGTGTTCTGCAAAATCTGGTCGATTGTATTCGAGTTCCCAAAGCTTGAATTCTAGGTTGCCAGAGCCTCGTTGACCAATCCGTGGCCACTTAGACAGATGTCAGCGAATCGACCCATCCTTGCCGCAGATGTCTCAAATTGATGGTCCCATCTGAGCCAGAGATAGCATAGATGGTCCCAAAATGCTTCATCTGTCGAACGGCCGCGGTCTTTATGATGTTGAGATTGAGCTCAGAGGTAGAGAGGAAAAGAGGAGGCAAAGAATATAGGATGAATTGAAAGAGGATGAGAGAAGAGGTTATCAACCATGACAATTCGAAATTTGGTGAATATCCGTCTAGGGTACCACGGTTTCACCATTTCCGTACTCACAAGTTGTGCGTCCCTGAGGGCAAATTGATATTCATTCGCTCAGAGATTTTGACCCATGACACTCTGGTGGCCGAGTATGAAACCATGCTAACGTTAATCTTGTTTCCAGGATCTCTTCACGTGGAATTCGCCATGAACCTTTCGCGTGGATCATTTCATCTTGATCAATCCACGCTAATTCCGCGTGGAGCATTGACTCATGATTTATTCATGCTATTTCGCGTGGTCCATCGTGACAAAAATATCTGAAGTCCACTTCGTGGAATCCATTTGCAAGGTTGGCAAGAGAGTGACGAGATCTCTCAGAAATATAAAAATGAACAAGTGAGTCGTTTCATAATACATCTTCTGTAGTCTAAGCTTGTGATTAGTCCATGGTAGTTTCGTGTGGACGATTCATTCACGAATATCATTTATTCCTTGTTGTAAGAACGTGCAATCATCATGATGTTTTTTATGAAGCGCACGGAAGGAAATTCCTATAATGTTCATGCGTCTTACGGAGGTATATATACCGGGTGTCCCAGTATACCTGTTCCAATAGATTATCTCAATCATTTCGAAAGTAACAAATTTGAAAATTTTATGATCTTCAATTCGTTCAAGGAACCTTCAACTGAGAAGAACGAAAATTGAAAGTCACTTCCGGATTGTCCGGAAGTGACTCTAACTTCTTCATTTCAAATTGCACCCTGTATATTTTTTGCAATTTCTGCTTTCTACTCAAAATTACCTTTCCAACGATGAATCACACTTTGCATTTCACATATGATTTGATAGAGAAAAGGAAAATGAAATTTGAAATCAAAAGAATTGCAGTAGACTACGATATTTTGTGTACATAATGATTTGTTCCTCAATACGTCAAATTTCGAATTATTATAGAAATATGAAGAATTAATCATTGTTAAATGAAAACCTCAGTGTGCCATCTTCGACAGAAGAAGAATGAATAATAGTGAAAATGATATGATAACTTCACAATTCAAGAGAAATTAGATATGATACTGATTTTAATTCCAAATTTCAATTTGTCGTCTTCTTCATCATATTAAATGTGAATTTCAAAGTGTTATACATCGTTGGAAAGGCAATTTTGAGTAGGAAGCAGAAATTGCAAAAAATATACAGGGTGCTTTTCGAAATGAAGAAGTTAGAGTCACTTTCGGTCAAACCGGAAATGACTTTCAATTTTCGTTCTTCTCAGTTGAAGGTTCCTTGAACGAATTGGACCTGGCATTTTCAAATTTTTTACTTTCGAAATGACTGAGATAATCCATTGGAACAGGTATACTGGGACACCCGGTATATGAGCCAGGTGTTGATTTTTCTCAACTTCTGATGGTTCTCAGTTCTTTGAAATACTTCAATTGGCAAATATATTCAAAGCTCTGTCGTTTTATGGACGAACGATTTCTTGTAGAGGGAAAGGAAAGGAAATCATTTGTTTCATACTTTCAAACAGAATATGATCATGAAAATGTTTCTCCAATGAATCATATTTCTATCATTTCAATGTCTCCAGTTAATAAATAACAGACTTTGAATTCAATGACTCGATAAAAAATCCAATGAGAAACTCCGTTTCTTCAACATTTTCCACGCTAATTTTCGCAAGGAGCATTGGCTCATGATTTATCCATGCTATTTCGCGTGGTCCATCTTGACAAAAATCACTGAATTCTAGCAGGAAGTTCACTTCGTGAAATCCATTTGCAAGGTTGGCAAGCAAGCGACGAGATCCCTCAGAAATCTGAAAATGAACGAGTGTGCCGTCTCATAATAAAACTTCTGTAGTCAAAGCTTGTGATCAGTTCATGGTAGTTCCGAGTGGACGATTCAGCCACGAATATCATATATTCCTTGTTATGAGAACATGCAATAATCATGATCTTTCTTATGAAGCGCACGAAATGGAATCCCTATAATGTTCATGCGTCCTACGGAAGATAGGGAGATGACCTCGGTGTTAATTTTTTTTAACTTCTGATGGTTCTTAGTTCTCAGAAATACTTCAATTGGCAAATAATTACTAAGCTCTGCCATTATATGAACGAACGAGTTTCTGAAGAGTGCTGCTCGACATATTTCAAGGTTAACGACGATAGAAAAGTAATTATCTCAATTGAATAGGCTAACTGATGAAAGTAATCCCAAGCCCTTGCGCTTGCTATTTATCATCTGGTTTCAAGAAACCAGAAAGGAAAGTGAATCATTTGTTTGATACTTCCAAACAGAACATGATGATGATAATATTTTCTCGATGAATCATATTTCTACCATCATAATGTCTCCAGTTAATAAATAACGAACTTTGAGTTCGATGACTCGTGCGTCTTGTTACTATGATACATCAATGTTATGAAAAAAATAACTATCAGAACAAAAAATGAAGAAACCTAAACTCCCTACTCTAAACAGCGTAGATTAATTTACAATTCTTGCGAGTATCAACATCAATTACAACAGATCATGGAGATATCAGATCGAGTGAATTTAGACTATATGTTCCATAACATCTCTTGGAGCGCACGAGAGAACATTCCTATAATGTTCGTGGAACATCGTGCGTACCTAGACATGAGGTAGGTGTTAGATTTTTTCTAACTTTTGTAGGTTATGAGTTCTTGGGAATACTTCCTCTGGCGAAGAATTCCAAAGCTTCGCCGTTGAATAAACGAACGAGTTCTGGTAGAGTGCTGTTCGACATCTTTTGAGGTATACAATAGAGAGATGTGCTGACTGGAACTGTCGAGTTCGTCTGACTCATATTGCTAGTAATGGAATTATAGCAAACATTTCTGAGGAACATTTCCCGTGGAAGTATCCATAGAAAAGTGAAAGTCGCCAACTGTTCTACGGTGTTCTGAGGAGGTCAAAGAGTAAATGAGTCTGGCATCACCCACCAGGCGAATGGCTCTTATCTGGACGTAATTTATCAGCATCAACGGATGTTTGGGTGTTGAACTTCATCCATAAGAACATTATTCAAACACTGGTCGTATCTGTAGTTTTCAGATCATGAGAAACTGTTGAGCTGTGAGGGATATTTTCGCACAAAACAAGCATCTGGGTCGATGTGAAGCAGCTTTCGAGATGGATCAGACATGCTTTTCCTATGAGATAGTATTGCTAGTGGAAATTCCAAGCATAGATATAGTGTTCATGGTGGAAATGATCGTACCAGACATTGTTATACCAGGCATACTGAGTTCCGCCTCTCTATAGGAATTCTTGCTCAAGTTTTGGTGGCGTTGAATTCAACCAGGTTGTTGGTGCCCCAGGTTGTAATTCCCGCTAGATCTTCATCGAGAACGTTGGCGTGCCGTCGTCGTGGATAGTCAGTATGGAGAGTACTATGGTCTGCAAAGCTGAAGATAGGGCCAGTGATTGCTCTCAATAGATCGTTGATATGAAGTAAAAACCATGTTGATGCCAAAATTGATCCTTGTTGAACGCCGGAATCTATGGCAATGGTATCAGACGATACTACGTTCACCCCCACATAGAGCCCATTTGCTTCAGGCATATGGGCTTTCGAAACTCGATGGAAGATGGCATCCCTGAGGTGATAAGCCGTTTCATGGTAGTTTGTGGAGCAGTCCTTGGTGCCGAACACGGTCGAATGCCTTCGATATATATAACGCCACAGCTAGAGATTCTCCATGTTCTTCTAATGAAGCTCGCCATATATGGGTGACGTAGGTGAGTGAACCTCCAGTTGACCTTTGGGGGCGAAAGCCATATTGTCTATCATTAGTGATTCCTGAGCTGACAGGTCAATTGACCTATAGCTGTTGGGCAGGCTTTTGTTTTTTTTTCTTGGGTATTGTTTAGACTGTGTCCATAATTATTTGTCAGCAAGATGGAAAAATACCAGATTTGTAGGAGATTGGAGATAGTTTGCAGAGAATTGGTGTCAATTCTGGTGCCCACTACTGGAAAATTATGGGTAGAATTCTATGAGGATCATTAGAACTATTCGTTACGAAACTCTGCAGATTACGTCTGATATAGCGTTGACGTATGACAATTTCGGGCATTCGACTTTTAACGGCACTCTTCCTCTGGAACCCCGGAGGGAAGTTTGCCTCCTTTTTTGATGTTGTGGCTACTGTGCCGTCGAATTCATAGAGAAGTGGGAATGAACTATCAGTGAAATTCCTTCCAATTGTGTCATCGAGGGATCAAAACGAACTGGAGCCATTGGGACAATCTATGCGTTTTGATGGCACTATTGATGCATCTCCCAACTAGCATTTATAGTCGCGATTACGTAATTTCGACTATTGGGTCGACTATTAAGTAATATTTACTAGTTGCGGTTACGTTATAATTACGTCGTTACTACGTATTTACGACCAAAATGGGGAACAAATCACGAGTAATTATTACGGTTTGCCGACGTAGCGGGAACTCACACAATTACGTAATGCTTACGACCCGTCGACGTCGAAATTACGTAAAGATGTAGTAAATTTTCCTACCTGACTTTCTATTTCTTTTCCACTTCATAAAAATATTATTTTCTCTCTTTATTATTCTTCATTTCATCCATGAAGTTCACATTCACGAAAAATGAACAAGTCCAATATGCCTAACCATTCAATAAATAATACAAGGACAAACACGCGGAATAATTGATACTCGAACTTGAAAAATTCGAACAACATTCAGTTTTTCGATAAATGTGATGATTTTGCCTCGAAATTCAAGATGCGCCCACAAAATACGGCTCATTTCACCAAAAATACGGTTTTATTTCATTCGGCTATTTTTCAAAAATCATCGTAAATCATGTTAATTTCCATTATTATGCAATTTGTGATCGAACGAATGCTATTATTCTTCATAAAATGATGTTTATCAACAAGAAAAACCAAAATTATTTTCTGTTCAAATGGTAATCACATCAATCAATATGGCTTCCAATCGAAAATGAATCAGAAAGTTACTTTTGGAACTCGTCAGTTATGATAACCTATGTATTGGTAACTTCAACTGAATATAATTACCGAAAAGTTGTTTCAACTATGAAGGAATTGTTTGAGTAGGAATTACCAATATGTTACTTGAAATATCACCAAGAATTGACTAAATTATTAGGTGATCGATCAAGTAACGACAACGTCGTAGAAACCTAATTGGTGACCATAGATTAATTGCAACTGTGAAGCCTTCTTGAGGTGGTAAGCGTTACCGTAATAATATATCCAAAGTTCCGAAACCTTAAGAGTAGTTTTGAGGAGTGACAGTTTCGAAATAGTTACTTCGTAATAAGCCATGAGAATTTCTCACTTTGAAGTTATTATCTAGTGTAAAAACTACGTAATTTTCACTCACTAAATAACTATCACTGACATTTATACTATGAAGTTCTGAAATAAGTGATAAATACGTTATTATCACTAAATATAGGTAATAGTTTCTTGAACCATGGTGCCTGTGACTGAAAATGCTAGTTGGGCTATTGTAACGCTGCAGTTATTTCGTGGTTCAACATATTATCCTCTAGTCACGAGGTAAGGGTCCTCGCACCAGCGATGATAGTCTTCTTGATTCAAGGCAACAACTCTAAAACAGTTCTTGTTGAATCAAGGTTCCGAAGCTGATGGTTTTTTTGAAGGATCAGTTATCTATGTGTCCATTCCAAACGTGATCATCTCGGATATTTTCTCAACACACTGTGAAGGATCCTCAGAATTTCTAAGTCAAGCTCGCACATCTTCGGTGTGAGGTACTGAATTATGAGTGAGGAATGATTCAAGTGTGTTAGTTGAATGTTTGTTGACATCGAGAATTCATGAAGGTTTCTTGAAAAGCTGCTATAAGCCGTGAGTGATGACGAAGGCTTCTGCTTGTCGCCCAGCTTCATTCGTTCTATGATAGTATCCGAGCCAAATAGTGTTTTGTACATTGAAAACGCCTATGAATGGTTTCTGCTGCTGCATAGTTTAGTTCAATCAGGGACAAAAACTTGAAGAGTTCTTCATAGGATGGATCATTTGTTGATAAAAAGGAAGAACGAATATTATATTCTATTCTAGAATGAAGGAAGATACCTTCCTCGAACCTGGAGCGTGTATGGAGTTCGTTTCAGGACAAAGCATATTCGTTGAATTGGTTGATGGATTGACCTGTATCTCAGTCAGAGCCAGTATGTCTGGATTTTCAATCTGAATGTGTCGATGGACATCGTTGATGTTCTAACTCAGACCACGGATGTTACATATGTCTATTTTGAGAATTTTTCCAGCCGATAGAAAACCTTTTTTAGCACTTTCCACCCGGGAATCCGTGAAGAGCGGTATTTTACTTCTGGATAATCACTCGAGGAGAACTCATCATCGCTTTTTCTGTATTGAAGAATAATGAGGTTGGCGTGGAAGAAAAAGAAAATGGGCTCGAGATGGGTTGGCCGGAACCATCGACCAGCTACTGGAACATGGGTATAACCCATTTAATATCGCACCAGGCGATAGTGTTAACCTATTGGCGTCATTTTTGTCGCCTTCTGCGACAGGCAGGACTTACTGTGGGGTTAGTCTTATTCAACTACTACACGAAAAGTGAGGTCAACTTCGTGTCAGAGTGCTGGTAATCAATTGCTTCTATTGTTTCGAAACATGCAGCATATTTACAAATTGTTCAACCACCAAAACCCCTGAAGAAAACCGAAATGATCACATAAATAGAAAAGGACTATAATCATAAAGAAAGTGTGTACTTACATGATATCATTTGAAATTCACCTCCAGAAATTCAAGAGGAACAACAATTCCTATCATATTTTCCTTGCTTCTCACGATGTTCTCGCAATATTACGGGATATCCCTTTCCGTGAGAACCAGAACATGAAAGAAACATAGTTACCAATTTTGTGATTCTTCATGAACAAAAGGATTTGGAAGTCTTCTCAAAGAACTGAAATTCTCGATAAAGAATCAGAATTTCATTATGAAGTATCAGACAGTCAGTTTAATTGAAAAATCAGTGGAATGATAGACAACATGAGATCAAACATTCAGAGTGATGTTATAGTGAATTATTCTAGACCTTTTTAAAATGATGATGATGTTATTCCGGATGATATGGAACTGGAGATAATATATTATACTGGAGCATAGGTGAATACATTCGGAAGTAATGGGTGATGTGTGTAATCCAATAATGGAGATGACATTTTGTAGGCGTCACAATAACAACAAAAACAACAGCAAACAGAAAACCAACTGCGCAAAATGGGAGAAGTGGACATATTAATTGGACGAGGAGGAAAACTTCTATTTGTTAATGTGAATAAAACTTGTGCGAAAGAAATTATTTGTGAATATCGAATGACAATGATACCATGATTTGTCCAAAATATTTTAGTATGAATATGTTTTGTTGTTGCCTCATTTTGATGAGAATACACAAACTGATAAGTGGAGCAAACTGCATAACATCATTACTGTGTGATGAAACTATGGGTAATAATCCATGAATGTGTTTCTTGTTTTTGTTGATATGCTGTGTTTGGTGATATCATTTGAAGATGAAGAAAAATCAGTATTATCCTTTATAATTGAGAGTTTCATTTGGAAATAGAACAAAATTGAGAACACATCCATTGTCGATTGTCGAGAAAATGCTGTCAATAAAATGCATATAATAGGCTGATGTATTTAGGAACCTATATCCTTTATTCATCGTTCAGCCAGTACTGTTCCAGTGATCTTTGTGAAATGGTTTACTCATTGATTCCCAAATGCCGTGAGAAAGTGTGATCCTGATCCATATGAAATACACTTTTGTACCAGCACAATGCAAGAGTAGTATTTTTTCATCGCCGAAACATAGTGCCAGCAGTACCTATTTTATCGATCAAATCAATGAGCCATTGAATAGCCACCTGTGTGTTGTTTGCTGGGCGGTATTGGATATCATTTCCATAGAAAACATATGATATGTGATTATAGCCTTCAAATATCAATTGTGATCCAATTGAATCGAATAAACATATTTGAAGTATGTTTATCGTAGGATAAACGCCGGGTGGTACGATTAAGATGACGATAGCGATTTGATCATGATGCACTCAAGTATGATCAAAGTACGTTACCATCGAGTTGAATTGAATTAAAGAATGATAGATATCATCACAGCTGTTCACGAAACTTGTCGCGAGCTGAGGATTAAATCATTCTATCTGATTTTTTTTTTCAAATAAACTGGGCGTCAATTGAAACGTTAATACTGAAATTTGGCATCAAGTTCGACTTCTTGTACTTTCTAAAATATTGAACGAATTTTGAATTGCCGCCCAGATTCTGAATGATTTTTTCATCGTCTTTCGAACCGTTCCTTACCGCTTCTTCTGAATTGATCAGGATCCATGATACAGGATGAAACAAAGTTAGGTGCATTTTGAAAAAATTTCTCCGCCCCCCATTTTGTCGAAAGACCACGATGCTCATATTTTATTCAGGCATTTCATAAATAGCAACCATACCTTGGGACATTTTCGGGTTTTTGCCAAAAACTACTGTGGTTTCCGGAAAAAAAATTTTTTAGCAATTTTTCTTAATGGCCTAATTACCTGTATCACCAAAACGATGAATCAGTATCTTTTTTGTCATGACTGACTTATTGAAAATGGTACTTGAATGAGTTTGGGTATATCCTAATCGTCGTTACCTGAAATAATGATTATCTGTCCTGAATTATAGTTTATATCACTATAGTGATCTTACCTAATGAAATTTTCCATTTCGACCCGATTTGAACGAGGCATCTTTAAATTTTTTAGGACCCGAATTACACTGACGTTTTCATGAAAATTGGCAATTGATATAACCTCTATGCATACCTACATTGTTTCAACAATACGCTGTTATAAAAACAAGGTATCCTTGTTTGTATTTGTTGATGAGATGTGTTGATTTACTGCTCACTAAGGTAGAAAACTTTCATCATAGACTGCGAAGTAATAAATTATTGATTGTTTTTGAGTAACCTGGTATACATATCTGCTCCAACGATTTCCAGAGATGCATGAAAACATCCAGTTATGGAACTTCCCTAGAATTAGTCCTTTTAAAAAAAATGCAAAAAATTTTTTTTTTCGGAAACCACAGTAGTTTTTCGCAGAAACTCGAAAACGTCCCGAAGTATGGTTGCTATTCATGAAATGCCCGAATAAAATATTAGCATTGTGGTCTTCTGACAAAATGGGGGGGCAAAGAATTTTTTTTCAAAATGCACGAAACTTTGTTTCACCCTGTATCACGGGTCTTGATCAATTTAGAAGAAGCTGTAAGGAACGGTTCGAAAGACGATGAAAAAGGCATTCAGAATCTGGGCGGCAATTCAAAATTTGTTCAATATTTTAGAAATTACGAGAAGTCAAACTTGATGCCAAATTTCACTATTGACGTTTCAATTGACGCCCAGTTTAGTATTCGCGGACGGAAAGTCTGTGTCTATGGACGAAAAGTACTGGCTTTCGGAAATAATCGGCTTTTTGTTCGCAAATTAGACCGTAAAATGTGACTTCTTGTAGAGGTCAAAGAAATAACTTTTCCGATAAATCTCCAACGCGAAACGAGAGTATCACAAACTGACCTCATTATAACGAAGTCGTTTTTGAAGTTCATTATCCAGTAGGTGGCATAGAAGCTCTGAAGAACGAGTTTTGTTAAATGGTAAATAAACTACTTTGACGATGGGCATTGGCAGCTCAATTTAGATAAGTATCAACTACATGTGACACAAACAATTTCGTCAATTTTGAGATCAGTTAATTTTTCAGGAGTCCGTTTGTAGAATTTTGGAGCTGGAGATGCATTTTTCTCAGTCCAGAACATATGTTTCCTTGAATAATTTTCACATCTTCAAAACATATATGATATATGACAATGAAGTATCCTTTCCTCATTTGAAACATTTTTCTCTAGTTTGAACAAGTAGGGACTTCTAGAATTTATATCTGGTTCATTCCACCAATAGGCAAGTGGACAATTTTTTTTATTTCTCAAAAAGAATCATCACTCAAATTCCTTCCAATTTCACTATTCTCAAGACTCTTTCTATGGATTTTTAGGTGTTAAAATCATCAATATTGCCACGGTTATTTTCAAACGGCTAGAAATTTACCGGCGGTAAAAACGGACCCAACGATTTCATAAGTTGGGAAGACTATAGCAAAGTTACCATGCATGTGTTGAAACACGATTGGGAACTTCAGAAGTATCAGTTATTTCATGATTCATAAATTCTCAATTGAGTGTTAGTATTATTCCTAATTAGCAATGAAAATTCAATTTTCACAAAATGTTCCCTCATGATCTGTGGCTTATTGCTTATAATAAATCTATGTAAATGATAATTATATTAATTCACACTAGAGGACATTTGAATCGGTGAACGGGACAACCCCGCGCAAGACTTGTGGGCGTGGACTTGTCAGTTCTCAGCGTTCAGCACAATGTTGCCATGTTTCCAACATTCACATGATATTTTGTGATGGAGAATGAGAAATATTTGGACATGCTGGTCGTTCGAAAAAGTCAAGAATGAACTATATAATGTCATGAGTTCCTCCTATTATGTCGTATTCAACGATAGGACTCCAACATCTCTTTGATATCTTTATTTTATTTGGTGACTTGACAACTTCGCTTCATGCGTGAAAATGGAAAATTATCTTACGAATAACGAAACAGCATAAAAACTGACGTTACCATTCATTCGACGTATTACCAATGACGGTACGTTTGAAATTACCTCTGAAATTCAACGATTTTGAACAACGTATAGAATTATAATTCACATAAAAAAGCGTGAGAAATGTTGCAAAAATTGATTTGGGTTCCTAAATACACAGTGGAGTAATTGAATGCCAATAATTCATCAGTCCACTCGCCCATTGATTTGACTCCAGACCCTTTTGAGCATGCAGAGTACGGATATATGCCATGCATTTCAAATTGTTATCAACGTTATGAAGCAAATAACTAGCAAATAATGAATGATGTTGATCATTGGAATCCGAAGTGCAACCGAGGATTATAACAACCGAATCCGTTATTCGCGTATCGGCCGTTCGTCGATCAAGACTTTTCGTATTTTCGCTGGGAGATCACATTTTGATTCCGAGCAAAAACCAAACCACGTACCCCGCTCGTGATTCTATAAAAAAATCTCGAAATCGTGTTGTTATGGAACAGTTTGGGATCACGAAAACAGTATACCTATTCATCTCTTGTTATCATCAGTTATCTCTGTCAACATGATGCATATCATCATCTAAGAGTATCCCGACAAATGTGATCAAAATATGGGAATCTGATCTAAATGATTCGGCTTCTTATTGTTCAGCTTCTGAACAGGGTATCCCTGGAAGGTCTGTTCAAAATAATACCATGGTCTCCTGCCAATGTGTGATTATTGAACCAAACCTACATCTATACCAAAACGCTCTGCTGTTGGGCGTCGGAATTCAATGTAATGTTTTGTATGTCTTCGTTTATATCGATATTGTTCAAAACACATCTCGAACCATTTTGATTGACACGAAAATGATACATATTTGAAGTACCTATACTATTAATCAAAAATGTTATGGAACTCCTTCTGAGTACGCCACTGAACAGATCCCAACATTGTTTTTTATTCTCTTATTCAATATCTCATTCCCGACTCTCCTGAGAGTTTGTTATACTTCTATTGGTTTGCAAATTTATCGACCAAGGTCAATTTTGTCCATACCACTCTATGATAATGTTCAATTATTGGAGGTTAGTACTTAAGTTTCGTATATTATCATCCATCATATCGATGATAATCAATTTGTGACACACATTGCTCCACGACCTTAGTAGAACTTTCAACTCAAACCATCATGCTAATAATGATCCTGTTATACATAAATAATGATTGACAACATAATTCGATCGAAAAATTAACTGAAATATTTTATTTTTGGACATAAATAATAGTACCTTCTGAAAACGGACCCTCTTATGACGTAGAAACCTCATCTCGACATAGTTAAAAGAAAATACCAAACGCCCGACGGAGACTGAGTCAACTGATATATTAATTGTTTCAACTGTGATCTCGCGCTAATTCACTCTGTCAGAAATCATGTATCATTCATCTCTGTCTGGAATAGTCTTGTTTCAGTATTAGGGTTTTGACGTCACATCATCGCCTCGTTTTCAGAGGTCTGAAAATTCAAGGATTTCAATATTTCTTTATAAAACGTAGAGAGCTCACAGCAAGAAACGGTTTGCGGTAGTTAACTAGCTTGGGTGAGTTCTATCGAATTATGAAATATTTTTTTTTGTGATATAAGCCCATTATATTACTTATCTGGTCCCAGGAGTCTATGATATTGGTTTGTACAGACAAATCAGGAACACCATGTTTTTTATCCGCAGCTACTTTAATATAGGATACTAGCTGACATGGCATACGTTGTTTTGCTATATACATTATTAATTTTCAAGAGAAATTTTTTTTTGATTTTTATTCATTTTATCATTCCCTTTTTTACTCCTTTTATGGTTTGTCAATCCCTAATGGCGTATTTCCTGAGTTTACCAGACGACTTCTTATTATCTACTTTCTTCTTGTTTGACGATATACAAAAGCATGTTCAATTAGTTGTTCAAACGACTATTTATTACGAAGCTAGTTCGTCATATTGAATACGCCATTGCGAAATTTACCATTTTCAACATAAATATCATAATCTCCGACCAGACAATCCCCTAGACACCAATGTTGAATAGAATCGGATCATAATCAGAAACCGTGTTCGCCATTCAATTCCACCATCTTCAATTTTCCGATTCGAACGAAATAATCATAATCCTCGACCCCGAAAACTCGCAGATACAAATTTTGAATAGAATTGGATCATAAATACAAACCTGTCTGCCATATTGATTGCGTTATGTTGAATTTCCAAAATTCGACGACAGAATCATATTCTCAGACCTCGAGAAAGAAATCCCAGACACCAATTTCGAAAGACATCGAATCATAATTACAGAAATCGTTCGCCATATTGGATCTGCCATCTCTAGTTTCCAAAATTCGACGATCGAATCATAACCTCCAGTATCCCGAAAATCCCCGGATAACAATTTCAAATAGAATAAGATCCTAATTACAAAACTCTTTCGACATATTGGATCCGCCATCTAGAACATTCTAATTTTGATGAAGGCATTATAATATTTCATCGCGAAAACTCCCAGATTGCAATGTTGAATGGAATCGGATCCAAATAATAAAACTCACCTGTCATATTGAATTTGCCATCTCATATTTTCAAATTTTGACGAACGATTCATCATCTCGGGCTGCGATAACCTCCAAACACCAATTTTGAATAGAAGCGGATCCTAATTACAAAACTTGTTCGCCATATTGGATTCGCCATCTTGAATTTTCAATTTGAAAAATAATTCACGACCAATCCACGAACTCACCAAATATGCACTATTATCTTCATAAGGATCTTTCAGGTCGTTTCGGAATTGTATACAGGGTGTCCCGAAATGACATCAACATATTTCAACCACTGTTTCCAAGAATGAAAATAATGACCCCCTTGGGAGCTATAGCCATTTGAAGGGGAGCTCGAGATAACGGTTTTTCTTGAATATTTTCGAAATCCTCTGTGATCGAATTACCAGAATTTGTTCGTGTTTCATGTCAATATATAATTTTGAGCAGGAAATATGAGAATTTCATCTTTCTCACTCAAAAATGTTACAGTTTCGATAACACTCACCATTTTCAAGATAAATCGATTTCAAATACGTATCCCCATATTTTGAATCAAGCATGAAATTGCATAAACAAAAATTTATAAGGTGCCCCTGATCAAAATTACGGTCAAATCAAGCATAAAAAGTGAGGTACATGTACCAATTCCATCTCAGAGGGCTTAGAAAATATTTACATGAAACCATCATAAACAGGGTGATTCAGAATTCGATGTGAATGTTTCAAGGACTTATTGTTGGGATCAGTATAGACTTTTTCTGCATACACACATGTGACCTAAAATGAACTCCCTCTGAGGGTGAATCCCAACTTCCAAAATTCTCCAGAATTTCGTTATTTTCGAAGCAGAACGAAACAAAAGAGGAGTGTCTCCAAAAAACAAGAGCATACCAATTTTCAAACCATTTGATCCGTTATTATGACCACAATTTCAGATGCTCTTTTTTTACCCAAATTAGCTCCATCCATCCAGAGAAGAGCCATTCGCCTGGTGGGTGACGCCACACTCACTCACTCTTTGACATCATTGAAACACCGTAGAAAGGTTGGCGACCTTTCACTTTTCTATCGATACTTTCACGGGAAATGTTCTTCGGAAATCTCTGCTATCATCCCTTCACTAGCAATACCAATCAGACGAACTAGACAAGCCCAGTCAGCACATCCTTTCGTTGTCAACCTCGAAAGATGTCGAACAGCACTTTATCAAGACTCCTTCATCCATAGAACGGCTAGGCTCTGGAATTCATTGCCTGTGGAAGTATTCCCAACAACATATAATCTCCAAAAGTTCAAACAAAATTCCAATACCTACCTCCTGTCCCTATCCTCCCTAGGAACGCACGATGTTCTTTGAACATTATAGGGATTCCCTTTTGTGCGCTCCGAGCGATAAAAAAAATAAAAACAAAACAGTGGCTAATGATCGAAGTGGGTGCATTTGAGGACACATAAATGCGTCATTGAAATATCAACCTCGAATTTTCTGTATATGGCTCCCCTTTAGATCGCTCCAACCCTCCAGGAGGTCATTTCTGGACCCATGTTTATAAACTATTTTGACTATTTTTGTTCTTATAATCTGTGGTTGAAATCTTCCTATGTAAGTTCGTGATACTCTGTATATCAGATTGAGACAATCCAAGGCTAGAGTAAATAGTTTATTTCAATTTCCTCAAGGGACTGTGGTATTCCCAAACTTTTTCACATCAAGAAATCATGCACATTCCAAACCGTCCAAGCGTTGAAGCAATTTCTTGGCCAGGTGTTATGGTAACAGAACCAACAAAACATCCTGGTAATTGTACAGCTAGGGTCGATGCGAATGATGCAAAGTGTATGATGGTTCCAATGATATTGACTATCAAATTGGTTCCATCAAACAATGCTGTGGCTGTCGATTGGCCCATGCAGAAAGATCCTGGACAACCTGGAAATTGCGTTTGAATTATGTTCAATTGATGTTATCATGACAAGATATTCATGACTTAAATTATAGTTCATAACAACTTTCATCAATCATATCATTCATCAATACATTCACAAAATTTTTGTTCGTTTGTTTATTATCCGTTCGTTTTTTAGGCGATTCTTTCGTGCATTCGTTCGTTTGCTTATGCGACCATATTCTTCTATACATTGATACGTATATGCATCCATGAATTTATTCATCGATTCTAATATGATTTGTAATCTTGGCCAGCTATGATTGCTCATTGAGTTATGAGAATTACAAATAAGTACTGTAGAGTACGGATAATTTTTGTTCAAGAATTCATAGCACGTTTTCATTGAGGATCATTTGACGCCTTCCTATATTGATTCGATATCACAGAGTTTATGTATGAGAATATTATTCATATTGTATTCTTCCAGAATCGAGACTCTGGAAGTTGTAGCAGATATGGTCACGGTTGATACTTCTTGAAGTATTCGTATAGAGTTCTCCGAAATAATTATTTTCCATTAAAAACAATGATGATTATATATCGACTACTGAAAAAATTATACTCGGAATCGGGAAATCCTCTCCGACATTTTAATATGATCAAACGATCAGATCAATTGGTTCAAGTTTCGAACATATGCAGTGGGACCCACTTATAATGGGAACACCCATGTAGGTATCTCACATACTCGTTGGGTAAGGATCCTGAAATCTGCTAGAGCGAGAGATATACCAAATATGCACTCTATGACCAAGTGGGGTTATCTTCAGTGATATACACTACTCGCTAACAGCCATGGAACCACCCCGATTTCCGAAAAATGATATATGGAGGCAAAATAGTTCAAAAATCACTTCGAATTCGGAATCAGGACGTCAAATTCACCAACAATTCATAGTTTTTCTAGAAAATTTTCACTTCGGAAAAATTACATTTTGTCTTACTTCTCATGGAAGCGCACCCCTGCATCTCACGTAATCATTGAGGTAGGGTTCTGAAATTTGCAGGAGGAAGGGAAAGTCCAAAGATAAAGTCAATTACGTAAGATACGGGGGTGCTTCCGTAAAAAGTGCGACAAAATTCAATTCTTCAGAACAGAAAATTTTCCAGGAAGAATATGAATAGTTAGTGAATTGCGCTTCCTGATTCCGAATCTGAAATGATTCTCGACCTATTTTGACTCCTAATATCATTTTCCGGAAATTGGGGTGGTTCCATGGCTGTTGGCGAGCAGTCTATATCACAGAAGATGACACCACTTGGTCATAGAGAGCATTTTTGGTATATCTCTCGCTCCAGCAAATTTCTGGATCTTTACGATTACGTAAGATACAGGGGTGTTTCCTCCAGGACTAAGTCACACACTGTATATGTCCATCAGCCTTATCGAATACCGGTACATAATTGTGTCCTATAGGAAGAACGTGGAAAAATGCAAGAGATGTATCATTAAAAAGAGAATGCTTACGTGGGAGTGAAAGAAGTTTGGTTACATCCTAATAATAATTAATGTTGAAATGAGGGTTTTATTTCTGATAGAGCAGAGGAGAACCTAACATAAGCTACTCGAAAGATTACTACAATGTGCACATCAGTAACCCTACAAAATGGGGGAACCTGACTAGACTTAAAGAGAATAAAGGCATATGCGTTACACGTCACAATGTAAGCATAAACGACAAGTGGCGAATTTGCGACGTCATCGATCGAATTTTTGGCAAGCAACCTGATGAAATAGCAAATTTGACAAGCAAATTGAAGATATTCTGAATAAACATGCGAGAATTTTTATTCATCGCCACCAGGATTATTTTCAGTAATTATTCAAAATTATATAATTTCTTGAAAAGGAATATCCTCAGATAAATTATGGATATGGAAAAATGGTTTCATATAGGGTGTGATTTCATTGAAAGCTGGAAATTCTGGAAATAACTTCTCAGCTAATTTCGAGGAGAAAATTTCATATAACCATAAGCACTGAATCACTTGACTTTCGAGCTATACGGTGTTAGAATTGATTGATAAATGAACTTCCACAATCTAAGAAACTGTCTGATTATAAATGAGGTCGCAACGTAATTGATCAAATGTCATTATTTTCAATACAAAATAGGGCATTAGCCGACTAGTCCAAAATAATTTCGTTATGCCACAACTGGATAAAAATGTTTCAACGCGAGAACGGTTTGTTAGACGGAAGACAATAAAGAGGTCAAATTGTTGCAGAATGAATGATTTTCATTGTCAAATGGCGAGGGCGTAGAATATTTTTTGAGAAAAATCTCTATATCTCCCTTACGAATGTCACTGGTGTGAACATTGGAAAATCTTCTGCATCAAAAAATGCCTATTGGTGCTTGGTAGGTGCATGCAAAGTTTCATGATGATATCTATAACATTATTGAGGTTATGATAATGAAACTTATTTTTTCTGCAATCGGCTCAAAAGCCTTCTATTTTTGTTCCAAAATAAGCTCTTGAAGTTGACGTTCCTTCCTTTGACACAATAGAATGATCAGTATGTTTGTTGCTAGACAACACTTTGAGTGTCAAGGAACTAAATTTGATGTTTAACTAATAGGAACCAAAAGTGTTCCGGATGAAAGATGGTATGATAGCTGCTTTGACACTGACATGCTCAAGTGAGTCAAAATAGTGATACCTTCACTCATTATTTAATTAATTAGATATCGATTCTTTCCATTTCAGGAAAAAAAGCATGTTTCATTAGGATCAGAAGTGACTCTGTTTGACTCGCTGAATTTGTGTGCTCCGCCTCGCGAACGCAAATATCGCTTGTCAAGCAAAGTGTTACATTTGATCCCGATAAAACATTGTGATATTCTTCTCGAAATATCAACACCCTATAGGTCGAGAGTTGAGGGGCTTTGGGCATATGATCATATGAACTGTTCTTCTCAAAATATACTAAGGAACCATATCCTTCATGAATCTTCTCATGATTTCTAACACCTTCATTGATTTTGTTCATTCAGAACCCAACCAAAACCTCTAATATTGCTACCAATCAAGTTTGCTTCAGAAAAAATCGTTGTAGCGGTGTCAGCTTGATTTTTCGCAAAGCAAACTTTACTGGAGGCTGTTCAAAATCGAAATGACCGAATTGTCACTTTCCAATCGATTCTTTCTAGGAAACAATTGAATTCAGAAGTTGAGTGTGTTAGATAAAACTCGAACTTAAAGGATAATAATTCGAAATGGCGCTCAGTTGACTTCGTTAAACTGTAAGCTGTCGTTTTTCATGAAAAAGTAGGTTTTTATCACCTATTCGAGCCCTATTTGTCACATATCAAAAATCAGTATATGACACCTATCGAAAATATTCATTCATGTATCAAGAGCGTCAAGTGGGCTTTTATGGACTGCAGCGTTTAACACACCTAGGTCCATAATAGCAAATAACGCCCGAGGATACATACAAAATTTCATGCACTACTGGTATATTTGATATTTCATTGTGCGAATACCTTTTCCCCACTCAGGAACGATGAAAATACATCATGACTGAAGTGAGGAATAGTAAAATTTCCATATCGGAGTAGACTTTTATATTTGCTGTCAACTAATGTCATCACAAATATCTCATCATGGGGTCGATTATATAATCTCAGGAATATCGAAAAATCTGTAATAATAGGGAATAGATCATCACAAATCGCGAGCGGTATAGTGCCGCAAGAAAACCGAGCGGTATTGTACTACTTTACGCTCGGTCATTTATGAAATGTTCAATTCAATTATCGAATTTGGTTGTGAGTTTCAGACCGTTTTTATCTCAAATTTCGACTTGCTGACATGATATGGTTCACTGTGCGCTATAGGCCGGCGTACCTCAGTGCTTCGATGCTTCAATATCGATTCACGTCGAGGTATCGATCGTGGGTTCGAGACCCACGAACGCAGACTTTTTCTGATGGCCTAAGAAAGTGTTTGGGATCACACGTTAAAAGGTAAGGCCCCCGTCATTCCTTGCTCGCACAAGTCTTTCGAAGACTTCTGAGGGTTGCTCGTAAGGGGGCAACCGAATGACGGATAGAACAATTTTAGAACAACAAAACAATTTTAGAGGACATATTGTATATTCTCACCCACGATACTGTCGACGACATGCCTCAGCAGGATGAGAGAACTTCTGATCTCTAAAGCAGCATCGGATACCAACTGGATGACTTCATTGACTCTACCTGTTACGCATTCCACCAACTCGTTTCCAACCACGGCCGGAAGATCTACTGCAGAACTCACGACGCAGTCCAAGGTCTTGTTCCCGAATCCCATTATCGTGTCGCTTATAATATTATGGCCCAAAATTGATTGGATAATGGAGTCGATGAAGTATTTAATTTGAAATATCACTGAAATTCATGAAATATCATTGAAATTGATGATTGAAATGTTAAAATAAAACCTATTCGGAGATTTTGAGGTAGGGAGAGGAGTTACATTACTTTCAGGTTTCATTACTCGAAATACCTTCTCAAAGAAGAAGGTCGTAAAGGTATTTTGATAATTTCAGTTGTCTCAAATGGCACACGTATCATCTGTATCTTCATTGAATAGAAGACTCATGAAATCTAAGATTATGAGCATATTCGTAACTTATGTTATACACATAATCAAAATCATCTTATATAGCCTTCATTGTCTAAATGAATAGATACGTACGATACTGGATAAGTCCATAGAGTTTCTCCTGCGGCATTGTCATCATGTTCAGAATCCCATATTTGGTGTCATTTATAGTGATCTGCCATTGTCCTAGATATTGTGCTATTTTCCTCAGGAATGTTATGAGGTCGTATTTTTGAAGAATTGTGATCAGATCCGATACTGAATTCACTTCAAGCGAAGTGTTAGCACTTCCATCACCAGTGATTCCACCTCCAAAATCTAAAGATCCTTCAAGAAAACCTTTGATGATACTATCAATGATGATCGGTATATTTTCATTCGTTAAATTACTAAAACCTGTACCACTGTAACTGGCAATGATGCGTCCAATTTCGCTAACAATATCTTGGAGTGCTGTGCTACTGGAGCTATTGCTACCAACAGCAGATTGTCCTGTGATAGTCCCACCAGCATTTCCAGTCAGAATGTTCCAGATTCCACTACCAGAGTTTCCGGTTGATCCATTTGAACCATCAGCTTCACTTGTCCCAATTGGACTCTCAATGATACTCTCGATTAATCCTTCCAAATCCAGATTTGTTGGGCTACTTCCACCATCACCACCACCAATATCTCCGTTTATACTCTCTCCAGTATTACCTGTTATGCTTCCTCCAGCATTACCTGTTATGCTTCCTCCAGCATTACCTGTTATGCTTCCTCCAGCATTACCTGTTATGCTTCCTCCAGCATCACCTGTTATGCTGCCTCCAGCATTACCTGTTATGCTACCTTCAGCATCACGTGTGATGCTTCCTCCAGTATCACTTGTTATGCCTTCCCGAATATCACTGATATCAGATGAACCATCAGCAGTTCCAATAAAACCATCAATATTTGGAGAGTCGCCTCCGGATAATCCGGAGTCACCAGTGATTTCACTACCACTGTTTGATGTGCCCCCTGAGACTGATCCTATCGCATTTCCACTATCGTCTCCAGGTGAAGATAGCGAACTACTACTTTCGGTAGTTTCTCCGGAAGAATCTTTAATCACAACAGATGTTTCCTTTGATACTGGCTCTTCTGATAATTCTGTCACATTGTCACTATCATCTCCACTTGAACCAATCAGAGATCCAGACCCATCAAATGATGAGCCTGGACTACTAGTCTCAGATAATGCTCCTGATTCTGAAACCCCGATAGATACATCTGCACCTCCTGCAACGTGACCAGAAGGTTCCAGTTCAGGTGTTGTGTCAGAATCACCATCAGAAGTTTCAATATCTTCTTCAATACAGTTAGGATCTTCAGCAGTGGTTGAGGTCTCTGATGAACCGGTAGAAATATCTAAGGAACCTTCAAGGGATTGGCCTGAAAACAAAATTGTTAATAAAATTTTTAGGTAGCAAGAATATAAAAATAGACTTTCTCCTAATGAAATGGAGTGATTGATAATGTGCGCTTTATTCTTTGTTATATTCCTCCTTAATATTTTCATCACTTCAACACACCAATTTGTTGCATATTTTCGTGACTCTCAAAGTCTCCTCTGGAACTAACATTATTCTCATAAAATTCACATTAATATGCTCTGGATGATTGCGTATACAAATAATTGATTCCTCCGTCAAGCAAAGGATGCGTCCCACTGAGTATACAATGTTCAACCTAGGCAATAAATTTGAACATAATAAAAGCTTTGTGGGTATAGGGTGAGACCTGCTCAGTCAAGAATATAGCTGTTTCGAGTGAAAAACCAGTGTCTGAAAAGTGAAAGGTCATAAATCGATTTTTCACCAGAATGAGTTCTTCACACCAATCGGTTGATATATTTTCACTCTTTTACTTGGCGAAGCAGTAATCAGGTCTAGAACGGAATAATGTCTACATAGACCTAGGCATAATAGAATCACCAATCAAGGCAGAGCTTTTCGAAATGAATTTTAGACAATTCAACTTGACAAAATGCTGAGATTTGATTTTGGAATCGATCAAATATCTGAACCCATGCACCAAATAGTCTGTACTATAGTATCAGACGATTCTCCTAAAACTGAAACTCTGGAAGAGATTCCTGGACCTGTATCTTCATCAGAAGCTCCTCCATCAGCTGTTGTGCCGGGATCGCCATCAGAAGTTTCGATTTATTTTGCAGAACAATCAGAATCTTCCGCAGCCAATGATCTTCTTGATCACCTGGGAAATATATCTAGGGATCCATCAAGATTTTGCCCAAAAGAAATAATCTCTATGGATTCTTGTTCTCTCTTTTGCTTGCCAATGAAATAATTTTCTTGTTTCGAACTGATTGATTCCTTTTTCGACCAATACGTACTGTGATGATGCAGGAACTTCTGCTTGATACAAGATTTTCTCTCATGAATAAGTCGAGAAAGTTCTGTAGGAAAATCGAACAGATATTTGGTTGAGCCTATTGAAGAGCGCCATATGGTTGAATCAATGCTGCTTCGCATTGAAACATATAAGAAATCCTTTTCATCTGTGTTATGAGGCCTTTTCGAAGCCCTCTCCAGGAGTTTGACAGAAATCCACAGATTCCGAGAAGAAAAACAGAGTGTTTTGTTGTGTTATTTGTGGTTTGTTACGCTTTTAGGGATCACCCTATGAAACTTTTGGTGAAGACTGAATGAAGACTCCATCACGGCATTCAACCCCCATATTTGTTCAAATTTTTTCGATGGAAAAATAACGTCAATATAGAGGTGAGCCTCTTCGATGGATATACCTGTATACTCACACATTTCTGGTATAAATAAACACAATGTGATGATGATGATGAACGTATACTAGCAGAATAATGGAAATATCATGGTATTGATATGAAGTTGCATAGATAGATCTTGAACACACATGAGCGCAATGATCCGTGTATCATCTATTACTTGTCTCAAAACACTCATCTATCATTTACCTGAATCTGACTCAACTACTGCTGCATTACTGATAGCGCTACTAGTTCCTTCAGGGATGTTTTGTACCTAGAAAATAAGAATAATAACATCGAATTCATTTTCTGAATAATAATTCTTTAAAACAGTGCAAACCCTTAGTGAAACTGGAAAAGAAATGAAAATCAGCTGACTCTATATTCTCCATCAGAAATACTCATTGTCGCTAGTGAAAATAATTGTGATATTTTGGATATACACTCAGTTCCAAAGAAAGCGACGCACCTGATATTTGACCTATCTTCTTGAAAAAAAAAAATTCAAAATAGTGGGCCGATTTTTTTTTTTTAAGTATGAGTAGGTGATGCATTCGTCTTTGGAAAAATAATAAAGAAGTTGAATTTTTTTCAAAGCCTCCTTGATGGTGGTGGAATAACTCGAACCATGATTTATTCTTAATTTTTGACTCACCCTGTGTGTTAATTGAGTGAAGAAATACGAAGTGCTTACACCCTATACGAAAGAGGCTTCTTTTGCGAGCATTTTGTTCCTTCATTCATCGATTTATCTCTAAAATTTTCCGAATTACAGCTTTTTTGCTGATACCTTACGCTTATCACACAAATTAAATTTATTGAAGGATCAGAGTACTCAAAATTGATTGGGTTGTACTCTGGTAGGATCACATTGTCTTTGAAAAAACAAATGCCATCGCCATAGCGACAAATTTGTTGTATTCCTTCATATTTGACCATTTGTCGTTGTGTCATTAATTATGTGTCTTGTTTTATTGACTAAAATTACATAAAATGCCTCAAATGAATCCTGAACGAGTAGCAAGATTAGTTGCGTTAGTAAACGATGGGCGTAGTAAACGTTACGCCGCTTATGCAGTGGGAGTTCATGAAGCAATTGCTCGTAGAGCAATCCGTGAGTACGAACAAACAGAAAGCACCGCTCGGAGGGTCGGTTCTGGTCGCCTCCGAAAAACTTCTCCAAGAGATGATCGCTTCTTGAGATTGCGGATTTTACGGAATCAATCAAATTCTGCGGTAAATGTTCAGCAAGATCTTTGCCAAATTCGTGATATCGCAGTAAGCAAGCAGACGGTATGTAGATGACTAAAAGAAGTTGATTCAAAAGTTAGGAGACCTGCAAAAGGTCCCAGTTTATTGCCCGAACATCGTGCTGCAAGAAGAAATTTTGTTGGAAATTATGGACAGTGGAATATTCCTGAATGTTCGAATGTCTTGTTTACGGATGAGTCAAGGTTTTCCTTTAACATGGTGAATGGAAGAAAAAGAGTGTGGAGAAGAACTGGTGAACGGTTCAATCACAATTTGATAACAGAATGCGAAAGTTTTAATGGTGGGTCCGTTATGGTGTGGGGTGGGATTTCAATGAATGGAAAGACACCCTTTCATGTTTTTCTGGTGAGGCAGTCGATGAATGCCCAAATTTACATCGACATTTCAGAGCAGTATGTCTCAACTCATACAACAGTTAGTGGGCAATAGTTCTATATTGATACAGGATAACGCCCGACCACACACCGCAGCAATGCAGAACTTCTCAGAAGTTACTAGTATTATCACATTACAATGGCCTCCGAGAAGCACCGATATAATTCCTATAGAACATTCGTGGGATGAATTAGGGAGGAGGGTACGTTCTCGCGAGAGGTCTCCGGAAAGTCTCGCAGAAATGGCAGATGCATTAGTGAAAGAATATGATCGTATACCAATAGAAACGATAAGCAACTTCATTTCCAGTATGCCTCGTAGATTAGAAGTTCTTAGAGTTGCTAGAGGAGGCAATACATGGCAATACATGGTAAGCAGTCATTCCAATCCATAATTTAGTGTTAAAAAAAAATGTGCTTCAAAATTATTGGTATCAGTTTATTTCATTAGAAAATTGTTTCTCGATAAATCCTGAAAGTTGGTAATCTGCAAGGATTCAGCAAAAAAAGCTGTAATTCGGAAATTTTAGAGATAAATCAATGAATGAAAGAACAAAATGCTCGCAAAAGAAGCCTCTTTCGTATAGGGTGTAAGCACTCTGTATACCATTACTCAATCAACAGACAGGGTGAGTCAAAAATTAAGGATAAATTATGGTTCGAGTTATTCCACCACCATCGAGGAGACTTTGAAAAAATTCTCACCTCTTCATTTTTTTCAAAGACAAATGCAGTACCTACCAACAAATGTAAAAAAAATTGAAATCGGCCTACTTTTTTTTTCAAAGATAGGTTACTTTTTTTGTAACTGTATATCTTCATATTCGAATAGCAGTTAAGGTATATCCAAATAACTATATCATTTTGCTCCTGATTTCATCTCATTCGAACTTTGAACTACTTTGTCGTTATCAGCGAATCATCGGAAAGCCAGATGCATCTGTCAGGTGGACTTCTCATCGATAATGCCAAACGGTATAGTTATCAGGTTATTAATATCTGTAGCTCAAGTGGTATATTTGCAATACTTCATAATTCATCTTTGCTCTCGAAAAATAAAAATAGATGTTAGGCACTCCAAACTATCATCAAGCACAAATAATTCTTGCTGAAAACGATTGAAACCCAATTGTAGATAGTAATCCCTGAACCGAAATGTACGAAAGCAAACTTCCGATAATACATCTACAGTTGGTATAGTTAAGACATCAGACATGGCTATATTTCCAGCATAATGTTTAGAGACATACCTATATCGGATCTACACATTCTAATCATTTTCAATATTTCATATACTTTCATACTTTTCAATTACTTCCAGTTTCATAGAAAAAACCCCAACTAGAGAATTTGCAATAGAATACTCTTTATGTTTTTTCATATTTCAATGTTGGATACAATTCTCAGTACGGTCACAATGCTCCGGAAACATAATAGACTTTCTCGAATATTTCATTCAATACCTACCTGTCAACAAATAAGTCTCAGATTCAGTTCGTTATAGTTTCAGTTATATTATAGAGAGATGGAAATTGTGTGTATCATAAAGAATGGCTGTTTGAATAACTGGACTTCAGGTTACTGAGGAGGGTTCGAAATCCAAAATGGTTCATTCGAATCCATAATTATTATTTTCATGTGTTATACAATGAAATACAGTATAGTATAATAAACACCAATCACTATTTCATATTTTATAGATGCGAGCATCAATAATTTATTATGATAAAAATTAGGTAGAAATCCATCGTATCTCAAAGGGGAGTGGTGAGTTACCATCAGGAATCAGGAACACAAAGCCATCACCACAATTTAAATAGCTAGGGATCGAATCACTCAACCAGATCATCGTACATGTTTCGAGCCCATATAGGCTTATCTTCATTATTATGTAGCAAGAATATTCCGAATATTATCTGAATATCACTAGAATATTATAAGTACATTCTGAATATGGAGGGAATATTCTAGGAATATATAAATTCTTTCCCACCAGCACATTCAGGGATTATTCCCTAGAAGATATGTATATCCTTGGCATGTTCATGAATATTTCCGATATCCAAAAATAATATTCTTTGAATATTCATGGAATATCTGATGCTGTTTGAGGGTATACTTCAACACAATCACTATGACGTATTTGAAACATCATCGACAGCTTATCAGTGATTTTTGAATTCTGGATGAAAGATTATGGACCACTTTTTGTTTAGATTCGAATTTCCTATCGATTCAGAATATTGAACACTGATGGGTGTTCAATTTGAAACTCGTGAACGCGATGTACGATTGTCCTTTCGATTTCATCATCGAAATCAGAGTAAGAAATACCAATAGTTAGTCTATTTGACTGACGTTCAAGTCGATTCTGTTTGCAAATAGGAATATGGTTGTGAAGAAGATATTGCTATCATAGCAAGATTCGAAAAAGTAGAATTCTAATCATTGATTTTTGACAATATGATCTGTCGATTTCAAGGACATCTAGTCAGCTTTCTTGCTTTCTCAGCAACATCAATTTTGTGCTTGCTATCTTATGACAAGGAAGTGGATTCTTTGTTTTTGCACTACAAATTCTTTCAACTGTATGAAAATTCAGAAAATAGTGGATTAAAAACATATGAGAGTTCAGTTGTGTCACTGACTACTCGAAAACCTTTACTCAAAGTTTCAATTCGTAGAAGAATTATTGAAAAACATAAAATGTTGATTACAAACATATAGGATAGGATCACTACTGTGACCAACTACTTGAAAACCTTTTCTTGAAGTTCCAATTAGTAGAGGAAATAGGAGACTACAATTTCGGCATATCATATCAAGCTATTTTGCTAGAATATTAAAAAAAAACACGATCATTTTCATTCGGCTAGTTGTTTTCTTATTTCGGGGACATGATTGATTACTCGCCAGTCGCACAACGACGACCAGATTCAGCAAATACCAAATCTCTCGATTTGAACAATATAATTTTGTAAAATGTCAGCGCAGGACTGACTAATTTGAGAGGTTAGATAATCATAAACTCTTCTTCTTCATGAAATAATGGGAAAATCGATACCTAACACTTGAACAATGAGTTGAAAACAGTGTTGTCAGCTCAAAAATTGTCAATTTTTCAACAATGTTGCTATCACTTGAATTTATAACCAGTCTTGCAGTTAATCTGCAAATAGAATACAGAACTTCATAGCAATATTGTTACATGTTATGATCATAACAATATTATTATCTTAGCAATGTTATAACAAGATCCGAACAGAATCGACCCGATTGTACCTTCAATAATAACCAAGTTCAATAGTGATAGTCTTGACTCAAGTTTGAAATCCCGGCACATCGATCCTATAACATCCTATAGCAGGATTTAAAAATCCAGTACTATACCGGAATTTCAATTCATTCTTGAAAAACTCGTAATTTCTCAAAGATTTCACGTCTACTCACCAGGATAACTAACACAGCGAACAAAAATGGCAAAAAAGGCGTGAAAGGTTTCTTCACGAACATGGTTAATATATTTTTGCCATGGATAGATACTACCTCCACATACCTATAGCATATTATCATCCTGGTTGGAATCATTACAGTAATCAACATTCCTTTATCTAGCGGTGATTTGTTTTGTTTTCCACATATCTGGATGTTTGTTAGGGTTTTGTGTAGTAATATGATGTTCAGGTATTTCTTTAATTGAGCATTGTCTAATTACTGCAAACATTGTTTTTTTTCTTATTTATCAGAGATTCTACTGACTTTATGAAATCGTATTATGTTCTGATATCTATGACATAAGCCAATTAGATTTCTACTCAATACCATCTGAAACACAGGAAGGTATTCAAAACATATGAACGTCCATCTATGAAAGCAGAATATGCAGCACACTGTGTTGTTGCTTATTGAAAGTATACAGTGTGTCCCGCTTTTCATGAATACACCCTGATGTCTCAGTTATTAACTCTTTCTCTTAAAATTTCAGTGGTGATTCTATGCTAGAACAAAGAAGTATTTAGCAGAGTGAACAGTTTCATTCACCATTAGCGTGCAATGTTGAGGGGTACAAAGAAGGCCATTATTTGGAAGAAGAATCTTAGGGCTTATTTTGAATAACTGTTTTCATCAGATTAAGAATCAGCATCCTCAAAATCCCCCTTATTCATATTCTGAACATTTCAAGAAAAATCCAAAATCTCGCTTTTCATGACTACGCCCCAAAATCTCAGTTAATTTTCTCGAAATTGTGATGGTGATTGTATATGTTATATTTCCAACACACAATCACCCCTCGACATCGCACGCCAATGGTAAATGAAACTGTTCATTCTGCTTATTCGAACATACAAACACTAAAAAGATTTCAAGAGAATCGCACCATTAATAACTGAGATATCAGGGTGTATTCATGATAAGCGGGACACACTGTATATAACCATAGCAATGCGGAGGTTAAATTGATTATTACGTCATCAATCAAAGGGGGTTGAGGAATGGAATTATTGTCTCAGATATGAGACCGTGTATTGGCGTACATGTACTCTCAAGAATTCGTATGTATTTGCATAAAGGTAAAACTGAGTTTGCTGATGTTTGTTGATTTGGCGATGGTACTAGTATGGAAAGTTACCCAAATAAATAATTTTTCACTCCCGTAGCTATGAAACCTTCCATTATAAGACATAGCCATGTTGAAATTATGGCGGTATTCGCTCGAATCTAGTTGGTATTTATCAATAACGTCTTATTGATATTGATGTCATATGATGTCATGGTCGCGGCTACTAGATTTTAATTAAAATAGGAAAGAAGTGCTTTCATAGTGAAAATAAGTACATATTTCAATTTCACAGAACTAAAACAATTGAAATGTATTGCTAGTGGTGAAGAAAATGTAATACACACCTTGGTATTAGAGAATATTATTACCACGGGACCTAATACCCCTTGGCTGCAGCCTGGGGATATAATCTTGGTCCGTGGGTGATAATGATATTATTTACTACCTTGGTGTATAACTAACTATTGTTTCAGCATTTGGTATATAGGGTGTTTCAAAAAAACCTTACCTTCTTGCTAGGGTAGGTAGAACATTGCAAAATAAGTTGGGTTTGCTCAGTGAAAAAATGTCGTAACATCATCCGTTTTCAACCAGCCTACCATCGCCCAAACAGCCTATCATCGCTGGCGCAAAAACCCTAACCTCGCAACTAGACCAGAATACGTTGATGCCAGGAATAACTGCAGCCAAACAATAGATGCTTCAAAATAAACATACAATGCCAAGATAAGATCGAAACTCATAGATTGCCCCAATGGCTCCCTTGCTAAAGCGGTCGGAAGAAATTCCACTGATAGTTCATTTTCACCACTGTCCAAATCCGACGGCACATTAGCTACAACATCGCAGGAGGAAGCAAATATTTTTGCAGAGATGTTCGCAGCAAACTTTACTTCAGAATCCCAAGGAAAACTGCCGCCAGACATTCCACCCGTTGAGAGTCGAATGCCCGAAATCGTCTTCCGTCAACGCACTATCAGACGAATTTCGCAAAAAATGTGCACCAGAATTAACACCGATTCTCTGCAAGTTGTTTACCATCTCGTACAGGTCGGGTATTTCTCCATCATGCTGGAAGACAGCTAGAGTCCAACCAATCCCCAAAAAAGGGAACAAGAACCTGCCCAACAACTACAGGCCCATTGCCCTGTTATCAGTAATCTCCAAAGTGATGGAGAAAGCCATCAATATTGAGCTTATCAAATATATGGAGAGCTCAGGAATCATCAATGATAGGCAATACGGCTTATAGTACGGTGTAATTAGACCTAAACCTCAACATCCAAAGTAAAAGTTTTCCTTCAACACCAAATTGCTCTACATAGTCCCCTTATTCTATGGTAGAAAGTTACACCATTTTGAGCGTCGGGTTTGGGGGTGAGGGGGGGGGGGAATTTGAAAAATCACTAGTTTTTTCAGTTTTTCGTAAATAATTCAAAAACTAAGCGGTTTATCCTAAACATTGTTATATACAAAAATGTTCTACGTTAAATTTTGAATAAGAATGGTCCTTTTCATAATCACTCTAAATTGTACGGTTCAAGAGTTACAGACGGTGTAAATGTTAACTTTTTCGTAATTTTGATAATTTTTTTAAAAAATAAGCTTCGTAAAAGAATGTTGCTATTTCAGTGGCCGGTGGTATGTTAGTGATAAGCCCTTGAAGGAACGACAACCTCACCACCTTATCAAGGGGCACTCTTTTTTAAGGGAAAAGAGGCTTCCACAGGCCTAGGCCATATAAACCTGTGGTACGGAGAAACCCACCCTGAACTTTCTACGAACATTGCAACATATATTATATATATTCACTTCTTAAGCATGAATATCTTTCAAATTTGGAATGTTCAATGTGTTTATTAACTTCACTCATCCCCCAGCACATTATCCTCCTCCTCTAGCTCGTCGTCTAAGATGTCATTATTGTCCATGTTATCACATGCTTGGCCTGAGCAATTGCTGCATATGCTAGTGCAGTTTAGACCACTCCTTCTGCATTCACAATTACGAACGCATTCATCTTTGCAAGTACACATTATGAGGGACAGTAATTCCTGGGGGGCTGCAGGACGTGCTGTTGTAATTGGTGTCAGGTGGTCGCCAATCTTCTTCCAACCCCACTCGAGTGGATCCTTATCTTCATTCAGCCACTGTTGTACCTGGTGGTAGGTCCTGAATGAATGCTGTCTGGACGCTCCTGAAGTGGGGGGTAGTGCATCCAACTTCAGTAATGCATGTATAGGCTGCTTTGCAATCGCTTTCAAGTAGGACTGGTAGCGGAGACAATCTAGATCTTCAGTGTTCTTGGATCCAAACATTGCAAGTAGGAAGTAATTTCCTGCATCAGCCACTGCACTGGGGTCGGCTTTGGGGTTGTTGAAGACCAGAAGTTTTTCACGAAGAACGCTGTTGGCTTGAACTTTCCTATAAGGTGCAATTTTTCCCTTCTTATAGACAGCAGACACAGTGTCACATCCTGTAAAGGCGTATGTAACCAGAAGTACATCTTTCATATCCCCAATGCCTTGCTGAATGTCAGAAATAATGTACACTTTTTCCTGGTGATTTCCTTTTTTAGGTACGACCATTTTCAGTTTATTCCCTGAAGGTGCGTGGACAGTCAACAGTACTAATAAGTCCGTGTCATCACCAATAACACACGTTTGAACATCTTTCTTCGCTTCATCAATAGCTGTTAAGACTACTAATAGGTCAGCATCACCCGATGCTTGAAGAACTGTGCAACCACATTGTTGCAAGTGCGATGATAGGAGGGTTATTAGACCCATCTTGTTTTTAGCACTAGCTAAAAATTCATTTTGATTTATGTTGACATGGATGGAGTCTTCTACTTTGACCACAATGTTGGAACGTGATCTTCGTAGGTGTTCTTGATCTTTTGTGTTACTTCGTTCGTAACCATCGAAAACAACAGTCGCTTTTCCATAATGAGTACATACGTAATCACTATATTGCTTGCAAATCTGTTTAAATGTAGCAGGCTGTTGCCAGACAACACGATGTAGGAGGTGGCCTCCGTCAATTATATAGGACACTTTCACTGGGTCATCGATGTTTGATGATTCTTTTGAATCTGAAACCAAAACCGTCACCATTGATGATTTTTTCCCCTTCCTCATCAAGCCAGATTCGTCAAACAGTGATGGAGGATATGCACAGAGTTCGAACTGAAAAATTTCCTCTAATCTCTTATCACTCCTTACTGTACACACCATCCGATGTAAGAGAGTGTTAGGATTTACACATACCATGTCGTTGTTAATTTTCACCGACTTCGTTATAGAGGCTAGAGATTTGACAGCAAACTTTCTTTTCATGTGTATTTCTTTAAATGTTTTGTTTTCAATTGCTTTGATGGATATGGCTCCTATTTCAAATGCTTTATCGCAGTTTACAGTTTCATCACCTACAACCCCTGTTGACAAGGAAGAGAGTTCAGGTGATTTAGAGAACGGATTATGTTCTTCAATCCAAGAAATGAAAGTTTGCAAGTCCTTACTGTTTCTTTTTTGCCTTGCATCTCGTAGCTCCACGTGCTGCTCTGAAGAGAGGCTGCGAACACCTGCAAACTCTTCCATTGCTTCGCACACCCGAGAACAAGTCGGCATGGAATTGATCCAAGTGGCAATAGTTGTCGCTGTGATTCCTCTACCTCCAGTCAATCCACCAATGCTTTTTAAGGACCTCATCAAAACCTGTTCTATGGTCATATCACTCCATACTCCAGACCAAAACTTTTCAGTTCGTCGGATGGTGAAATAACCACAATTAACAAATAAATCGTTTTCTTGGTGCAATGTGTTGAGAAGTTCCAGCGAGTCTTGTAGGTAAACGTGTGCAGATTTAGCGTAGTTAAAGTGACCAGATGCATGGAAAATGGGAAGCATTTGATGTACACAATGAAGGTGAAGGAGAAAGTCCCCACTCCTCTCTGCTCTTATAAACATTCGAACGATTTCAACCATTTCTATGAACTGAATCCACAGTTTTTGTGTTCGTCCAGATTCATTTGAACGCCTAAGCTGGTTTTCTAAAATGTCTACAAAGCTCTTTACCACGGTTGACTGTGCAATCTCTTCAGGAGAGGCATTTCCAAGCTTGAAATTGGAATAGACATTATTAAGCTCATCTTTATTCACACTTATGAGAGTTTCATTATTTTTCAAAAATACAGTCATCAGTGCTTCTTCGACTAGGCAGAGAGCACGAATGACCCGAGAGTAAGCTTTCCCGTGCATCATTTGTTGAACACTGTTTTTAGCATATACAGTACCATACAGCTCCTCCAAACCACTACCTGCCATGATGAATCCAATCGCTGACAAAAAGGACATCAACAAATGAAATCCTCCTAGTCTAATGAAGAGTGACTTCAACGGGCTGTCATGAGATGCTGCGGCTACTATTTCACGAGCTTTAGCATACAATGGCTGATCAAAAGTCACCATTGTTATCGTTTGACCATTGCTAGCCCCTTGTTTGGCAGCTTGAAGAAGAGCTGTATAAATTGTTGATGGATTTGAAGGAGCTAAGTTGATAAATGGAAGAGGGACTACAGCCGAAGTTTGGAACTGTTCCTTCGCATAAAGCTTTTCCATGCAGCCACTCCAACCAGGTTTACATTCTTCTGGACCTTCTAACCAAGTGCCACTCAACCAAAACATATTAAGTGTTCGTCCATTTTTGTATGAAAGTGATGGTTTGTCTTCTAGGGAAGCAAGGTTTGTAGCGACTATTTTAGAATATCCAGATGTAGCCGGGGCTTTGTAAATTTGCAAGTCAAACAGGCCTTTGTTTTCAACAGCTTGAGCAGCAACATTCTTTCGAGGTACATTTTCCTCAACCTGAAGAGCTGTTTTAGGTGTTATGCAAGCAATTCCACCCATGACGTGGAAGGTGTTATGACCATCTAGTGTGTGAACATTGTAGTCTGCATTATCGAACACGAATTGCACATAACCGTTCTCTATTCTTGTGTTCTCTTGGCAAGTGACGGATCTCTCATATCTCAACACTTCCTGGTAAGGTACACAAACACCCATATTGCACAGGGTGTCAATCAAGACCTTCGAACCAAATTTTCTGTGTAACAAAACACCCGTTCCAAGTTGGGCTGGGGATAAAAACGATCTTGGACGAACAGCGCGTATTATACTGTGACATATTGCTGTTTTTTTCCTTTCCATAATTTGTTTTGCCCTCTGGATTTTCTCGGATGTTTGTCTTGTACAAGTAGGCTGAATGATTTCAGTTATCAAGACATTGAGCAACTCAGGTACCAGTTCAGATCCCCCTTTACAAATATCTTCAATTGTTGGAAACTGGGAATAGTCGTAACTTTTGGACTTTATCTCACGTCGAATAATTGCTGCTGCAGTTTTGATCAATCTCAGTTCCTCTTCAGCTTCATTATCACAGTTCCGATTTTTATACCAGTTGTCTGATAAAATATTAGTTGATGCTCCAGAAAAACAAATCACACTTCTTTTTCCTGGTAAAACTGCAAAATTTAAACTATTACCATAACGCTGGATAAGTTTTCTTTTGAAATGTGTGACAGTATATGGCTCAACTTCAGGGCTCAGACGAAGGAATATATTTTGTAGTTCCTCAAAGTCGTATTGACATTCATTGTTTTCCTCCAAATAATCACATAGCTTTTCAAAGGCGTCTTCTCTTTCGGCATCAGCACTAGACCCACCTTTACTGGTTGCTACTCCTTTTTCGGGCCGTGACGATCCTGGCTTTTGAAATGTCTGATAACAATGCCAGTGGTACCTCCCATCAGAACTTACGAGATCTATGACCTGAGAGAGCCTCACACTTACCTCATCTCCCCACTTGTCATGCCTGTTATTTGCTTCCGTTCTGATGCTTTCAATCAGTTCAAGTTTCTGCACTAAACTCCACTTTTCTTGAGCAGGATTCCTGCATTTAGATACATCTACACACTTGCGACCACAAAGAAAACATAAGGCTTTAAAATCAAATGATTCACGTGGTATCTTTGCTGGAGGTTCTTTTTCCATTTCAGGTGGTTTTGGACGTAATATATAGGTTTGTCGACACTTACTATGTACTTGAAGCGAATCATTCTGCAGGAACTTGGCTTTGACGCCATCTTTACGTATTTCACTGCACTGAATTATTTTGTCCACCGCCTTTCTAGTCAGAGTAAGTAGTTCACCACCCTTGTCCTTACAAGGTTTTAACACACACTCCGCCATAACTAACACACTATCTTAAGTGATTTTCACATAATTCGCACGTTACTATAAACACCAACCATAAAAAATTTACAGCAAAACTGCACTAGAAGTACCACGCAAAAACGTACTCAACTTGTCTCCTAAGACGACTGAAGAAGAATATCGATCGATCTGTGACAGTGCGTGAGGAAGGGGTGAAATGGAGGGGGCAGACAACAGGTGCAGGTCACTATGATGACGGTCACGCCTGCTTGTACTACCACGTTTCTCCTAACAATTATTTTTACTTTTTCAACCTTCTATGGTGCCTCTCAGCCTCTTTTTGACTATAATACTGTAGTATATTATTACTCTTTAATTAAATCATTTACTTATTTCTATATAGCTTCATTTGGAAAAAAAACCTTGAAAATTATATCATTTTTGTTTTTACACCGTCTGCAACTCATGAACCGTAAATTTTACAGGGAATATGCATAGGACATTTTCTGTTTAGAATTTCATGTAGAATATTTTTGTATATAACACTTTTTGTGCTAAACAGCTTAGTTTTCAACCAATTTCCAAAAAACTAAAAAAACTACTAAATTTCCTACTTTTTCTCCCCCTCCCCCCCAAACCCGACGCTCAAAATGGTGTAACTTTTTACCAAACAATAAGAGGGTTATATAGAACAATTTGGAGTTGGAATAAAACTTTTACTTTGGATGTCAAGGTTAGGCCTTTTTTTAGGTTAATAACACCGTACTATTACGCCACCGAAGATCTCCTGGAGATCTACTTGCCTACGTCACCCACTTATGGCAATCTTCAATAGAAAAACACGGGGAATCTCTAGCTGTCGCGTTGGACATATCGAAAGTATTCGACCGTGTTTGGCACGAAGGACTCCTCCACAAACTACCATCATACGGTTTACCACCTCAGCTATGCCATCTCTTATCGAGTTTTCTTTCAGGCAGATCGCTCCACGTGGTGGTGGACGGTGTATCGTCTGATTCCATTGGCATCAATTCCGGCGTTCCACAAGGATCAATTTTGGCACCAACATTATTCCTGCTTCATATCAATGATCTGTTGGGAGTAACAACTTGCCCCATCCACAGCAATGCAGATGATAGTACCCTCCATACTGCGTTCTCTTCCAGAATTCCCATTTCTTTCCAGGAAACTGAGAACTCACGGCGCAGGCAGGTCAATGCTGTCAATGAAGATCTTGCTGAAATCACAGCCTGGGGAACAAACAACCTAGTTGAATTCAACGCCACCAAAACTCAAGCCTGCATTTTCTCTAGAATGGCGGAATTCAGTATGCCCGATATTAAAATGTCTGGCTCCATCATCCCCACCAAGCCTAGCACTATATCTATGCTCGATATTTCCATCAGCAACACTCTTTCAAGGAATATTCATGTCAGATCCATCGCAAAAGCTGCTTCACAAAAACTCGGATTCTTGTTCCGTGCGAAAAGCTACTTCACACCTCAACAGCTTCTCATGATCTACAAAGCGCAGATACGGCCTGTTCTAGAATACTGTTCCCACATATGGGGTTGAGCACCATAACATACGCTGATGCTCTTAGATTCCATCCAGAGAAGAACCATTCGCCTGGTGGGTGACGCCACACTCACTCACTCTTTGACATCATTGGAACACCGTAGAAAGGTCGGCGACCTCCCACTTTTCTATCGATACTTCCACGGGAAATGTTCTTCGGAAATCTCTGCTATCATCCCTCCACTGGCAATAGCAATCAGACGAACTAGACAAGCCCAGTCAGCACATCATTCGTTGTCAACCTCGAAAGATGTCGAACAGCACTTTATCAAGACTCCTTCATCCATAGAACGGCTAGGCTCTGGAATTCATTGCCTGTGGAAGTATTCCCAACAACATATATATAATCAAAAAGTTCAAAAAAAAATCAAATACCTACCTCCTGTCCCTATCCTCCCTAGGAACGCACGATGTTCTTTGAACATTATAGGGATTCCCTTTCGTGCGCTCCAAGCGATGAAAAAAAGTTACAAGGTGTTGAAACAATATTTTCTACTCATTTTTCAGGATTATGTTGAAACTACTGGCAATATTGTGATGAAATTTTGTATATATTCGTTTTAATATCTGACTCTCATAGAGGGCGCTAGTTACACGGTTCGTAACGAGTAGTTTTGAACAGAACATTTTTGAGGTTGGGTTTTTCGATCCAAATTTGATGTGAACTTAAACATCATACAATTTCGCACCAAAAAGATACTCTTGGTGTGTTCCGTTTTCGGAATATTTCGATTTGAAAATGATGAAGTGGTAACTGTTGCTGATATAAAGCTATATGTATTAGAGTGAGTACTATGAAAAATTATCACCTATTTATTGAAAACGAAACACAACAATACATTTCTGATGCATAACTCATTGATTTACCTAACAATGAATCACGAGAATAACATCGAAACAGATTTGACTAAGAATATGGATTACACAGTTTTGTTGTATCTTGAGAGGAAAGTCTATGCTACATAGGTAAATTCACGTCAAGAATTGTGAGACATAATTGAACATCACTTGAATGACCTACCAGCAGATCCTCAACTGTTCAAAAGAATAATATACATTCTTAAAAAAAGAATATAGAATCGTGTATTCCTCGAAACGTAGAAGATTTTGAACACTTTCTATAACTGATTCAATATTTCATGTTTCAAGTCAAATATCTCTTAATTTTCTACTTATGATCATTTGTTCCATCAATTACTTCAGCAGAAGAATTATTTCATTGTTTTTGAACCTGAATAAATAGGTAATTGAAGTCAATAAAATTCATTTTATACCAGCATCATTATACTACTCCATTATTTTCAAATCGAAATATTCCGAAAACGGAACATAGTATCGAGTTTCACCATGGTAAATTTGAATGATGTTTATGTTCATATCATATTTGGATTGAAAAATCTAACCTCGAAAGAGTTATGTTCAAAACTACTCTGTACGAACCGTGTAACTAGCGCCTTCTATGAGAATCAGATATAAAAACAAATTCATGCGATGTGTCAGATTTCAGAAAACATCCATACAAAATGTCATTGCAATGTCGCCAGTAGTTTCGACATAATCGTAAAAAATGTGTAAAAAAATAATTGTTCCAACACCTTGAATCTTGAAAACGGATGGCGTTACGACATTTTCTTGCTGAGCAAACCCATCTTATTTTATAGAGCGTTATGAGTGTACTTATAACAACAGTATCTAACGTAAAGTGAACAAATAAACAAGTGGAAAATTTATATATTTTTTTATCGAATTCAAATACCATTGAATTGGGAGAATGACGGAAAATATTTTCCTATCTGTTATTTGTCTTATCTCTCATGAAACCATTAAACGAATTACAGTATCAAATTTAGTCAGAAAAGATATAGTCGAATTCCCGCATAAGCCTCGGTCCCTAAAAGTCGAGGGCGATAAGGGGTGACATACGTCAAGCCAAAGAGGCAATAAACAAGGGAATCGTCCTTTGAAAAGGATTAAGATTTTATCGCAAGGGTATATAATGACGCTGACGAGGTGCCGTGCAGAAAAGGGTTGGTGCTAAATTAAGGGCTATTTATTCGGGAGATAAAATAAACATACGCTTCGAGATATAGTCGAAAAGGTTGGAAGTGGAAATATCTGATAATTCAAAGAGAAAATACAATGTCATCAAGAGAAACTTTTCAATTTGAATTTTTCCACAGAGCTTTGCGCTATTTGAAATTAGTTTATGATTCAACAAGAATTTGTAGTCCCAGTACTCCCAGTAGGCCTACAACAGCTTTTTATTTGAATCATCAAAAGCATTTGTAGTCAACTGAGTCATCATTGACATTGTTTATATAATAAATGATGACTTGATAACTTTATTATACCCTTTTTGATATCTCTACAGGGTATGTCATGACGAGCTTACACTATCTTTATATCGAGAATAAATCGGGAGAAATCCATGAAAATGTGAATGCCTATATTTTAGGATATGTTCTCTTCATTGAGAATATTTTTGACAATGCAGTATTGCCGCTTCCACCAGAAAGTAGTAGCAATATTGATATTTTGGATAAAACGCCCTATATTTCATTGCATTTTCAGGTTCTTCCTGAAGAGTTGATTTCATCGATATAATTCACTTGGGGTCTATCGATATAACAGCGATATATGGTGTTGAAGATAGAGATTTTTCAGTTTTTGTGTCGAAATTATTTGTTATCGGTCAAAACGGTTCAGATTCAGAATTCTGATCTGAAACAAACAAATCCTAAAGTAGAAAAACCTCATTTTTGAACACTCTATATCTCTGTTATTTTTGGTACACCCCATTTGATGTATCCATGGAATCTTCAGGGAGTATCTGAAAATATGATGAATTCCAAGGTATTCAATTCGAAATAACAACGTTGTGGCTACTTTTCGATAGAAGTGGCAACACTGCATAACTGAAAGGATTTTGTAATGAAGAGAGCGTATTGTGAAATATGAGCATGCATATTTTCCTGTATTTCTCCAGACTGATTCTTGATATAGATATAGTGTGAGCTCGTCGTGAAATACCCTGTATATCATAAAATAGCTCAGCGTCCTTGGGCATTATCTGTATGGTGCATTAGCTATATCATCTTGTTATCTTCACATGAACTCATTTTATTTTTAGTTGCATCCTGTTGATAGACTAACACGTTCTAATCACTAACATTCCCTAATAACACACTTATGTCCCATGGATATCATTAGAACGTCCTGTCGGGACATTCAGGACGTCCATAGGACGTTCGAATTTGGTACTTGGACGTCTGTGGGACGCACAAATGTCCCACTTGGAGACCAACTAGGGACGTCCTTGAGGGATGTCCCTGGGACAATTATCGAAATCCTAAATCCTACAGTATTCCTCATCAAGCACTACAGAGGACATCCTTGGGACATCCATTGGACAACCTATCAGCAACGCTGAGAGATATCAATTGAATGTCCATAGGATGTCCCAGGGACGTACGAAATATTCTTGAATTTGAATTTTTCTGGGTCCCTCTAGGACCAGATCTTGCATAACTGATTAGGACATCCAGTTGAGTTGATGGTCCGTAGAAGGTCCTCAAGAAGTTTCCCAACGATGTCAATTGGACTTACGTAAAGGACATTGAGAAGGAATACTTATTGCATACGAGCAATCATTCGTCGGCGAGGTGTAAGTTAAGGTCCACGCAAGGACAACAAATTGAAAGTACCGACTGGGACGTCCATAGGACGTTATTTCTAGGACATTGGAAGAGTACAGTTCATGTACCAATTGGGACATCCGACGGATATCCCTAAGGGACATTGGAAGGATGTCCCCAAGGGTCATTTCGATTGTTATGAGATCCTGGAAATAATAAGGTCGTCTGTGCAGAGATATTCGGAGGAATGTACCATCAGGAATATTTCATGGTTGTCTAGAAGGAACATTATATAAGATCTGAAGTCAGAATGCCAGAATATGTACTACTTGGGACATCCCATAAATGTCCCTAAAGGAACGTTTAAAACCACATCTCATCAGGGACATGCCAAGGACGTCCTTGCATGGACATTCAACAATATGTACTACGTGGGACGTCTAAGGGATGATATTTCTAGGAAATTTGAAATGACGTACCAGCTGGGAGATTCCGTGGACGTCCTTGCTCGGACATTGCATGAGATGTACGGGATGGGACGTTCCAAGGAAACTTATTTCTGGTTCGGGACATTCGGACGTGAATTTTACCAAATAGGGACGTCCCTAGGACGTTGTGTGCTATTAGGGTTGCAATAACTTATTGTTGTTCGTACTACATCTCAGTGAATTTCTAGCAATATTTCGTTTTTGATATCGATTGTTGGTAAGAAAATAGAAATAAATATAAAAATAATCATTTCTTGCCTGGAAATATTATGAGATATATATTATAACTCAACGAAAAAAAAAAACGTATTCTGTATATATTATATCGAATGCATATCAGCCACAATATCCTTATAGAAAAACGTACCTACTACGGAATCCGAGAAACAACTTCAGGCTTTTTTCAGTCTTATCTTCACGTGAGAAAACAAGCCGTGTGTGTGGATAATGTTTTATCAGATGAAAAACATGTGTCTCAAGGAATACCTCAGGGTTCTATTCTGGGACACAGACTTTTCATCGTTTATATAAATGATATTTTCCTTCATTTACAACCCAGTACAGCTATTTGCTTCGCAGATGATATCACAATGTTAGAATCTGATTCTGATGTTGATGTATTACTAGAACAGACTGGAGTAATCGAGGTTGAAGCTGAGAACTGGTTTGCTTGTAACAATATCACAAATTGAACAGTGATACAGCCCAAAAGCTCTTGATATCCACAAATAACAGATTGGCTAGTAATTATCACGTTGAACTACTTGACATAACTATTGATGATTCGCTTGAATGGATAAATAACTTGACCATTCATTTTTTGACTCAAAACGAGACATTGCTTCATTCAGGTCAATTAACAGGCAATCAATAAAAAAATGACACGTTTTCAATGTTATACATTTATTCAGAAAAAGAAAGCTTGAAAGTTACGAATTGAAAAATACAACCAGAATGCTTAGTTATATTTATATTTATCAGAGGAACAAATTTGCTGGTGATGATTTCAACTAAGAATGAAACTCAGATTTCCTTTATATTCACCAACATAGCCTTAAGAACTGGAATTTGTAACTGGGTTTTCTCAGATGTCCACAATTTGTTCATCACAAAAAATACTCCTTCTACTGGAGCATTTGTAGCTGGCAAACATAAAATATATTCAATCGAATTAGAAATGTTTTTATGTTCAAGATTGTTGGTGTGAAAGCGTTTGAATACTTCTACCCAACGGGTTTCCGTGGAAACATGGAGATTATTCCATTCGGTTAATTTTTGCTATGTAATGTAGTTGGGGATTCATGAAAATTCGTCAAGAACTTCTGTATCCTTATAATAGTCTATATATTCCTTTTCAATTAATACATCGAGAGATTCTTGAACGTCTTTCCATGCGGGGACCTCTTTCAAATCTGCCCAATAGAATATCTCCATTTCTTTGGTAAGAAAGTAAGTCCACTGCTCCAAATATTCACGGCTTGTTTTATAGAATTATGTGGCCGTCCTTTTCACAAACTCTTCATCTATATCAGTACCATTATTTTTGATTTCACTATCAATTGACGGACCGAAAATGAAAGAAACCTTCAAGTTTCAATACAGTTTGAAGAATACTTGCTGACTGAGCGTGCAAAAAATAGAGCCACAATTCGGATGTGGGATCTTCAAAAAGTTTTTTAGTAACAGCAACACTACTCGACAACTTGACTACTCGAATTCTCGCGCGATTTCTGAAAACGGGACAATTTCGCGTCCCGGAGTCCATTCCGGGGACACCGGACTCGTAATCATAACAAGGGACAGTCCCGTTCAAAACGGGACGTCTGGTCACGTTATGGATGAATCACATTGACCAGCTGTGTAAAAAACAATCCACGCACACCCATTCCTTCTCTGTCAGATGAAGAAAGTTTTGCATGAACCCCTGAACACTCCTAACCTTGTATCATTCTCTGTTTCACACCCATTCAATGTATGGGATTTTCTTAAAAGTTCTGGTGTTCCAGAATTTTGTGGAAATCTTATCGTTCGTGAAGTTCCCACAATAGCAAAGAAACTCCAATTGTGATGTTTTGGAGTCGAAAACTAACTATGTGCAATAAGATTCTTGAGGACAATCCCGAGGAAGAAGATGAATCAAGTAAGATCAGCTTAGCAACTTGATGAATTGAAATCACCACACAATACATATTTGCATCTCATATTTTTCGTTTCTGCCGCCTATATCATCGTTTTTTCTTGCTCTCTCTACACAGCTCTGCAGATGATATTACTCTCCATACGGCATTCTCTCCTGGAATTCTCATTTTTTTCCAGAAAAATAAGAACTTACGACGACGGCAGGTCAACTGTCAATGAAGATCTTGCTGAAATAACAGCCTGGGGAACAATTAACCTAGTTGCATTCTCAAAACTCAAGCCAGTATTTTCTCTAGAAAGGTGGAACTCAGTGAGCCTTTAACATTTACCGATACCAATAGGTACTCTTCTATGAAATAAAAATATCAGATTCATCGCGAAGGCTGCTCTGATCTCTTTTTCGTGCGAATAGCTACTCCACACCTCAACAGCTCCTCATGCTCCATAAAGCATAGATACGGCCAATTTAAATGATTGTTTCCACATATGGGGTTCAGCACCCCATTCCATCCAGACAAGTGTCATTCGCCTGGTGGGTGATGCCACACTCAATAACCGGAATAATGTCAGCTACCTTCAACTTTTCTATAGATATTTCCACGGGAAATGCTCTTCAGAAATCCCTACTATCATTCTATCACCAGCAAATATCAGTAAGATGAACTTGACAAGCTCAGTCAGCACATCTTGCCGTTGTCAACCTCCAGATATGTCGAACAGCACTTTATTGGAACTCGTTTATTTATAGAACGGACAAGCTCTGCCTAAGGAAGTATCATCAGGAACTTATAATCTCCAAAAGTTGAAAAACTCCAATTCCCATTTCCTCTTTTTATCATCTCATTACATAGGTCAAAGCTCTGGAATTTATTGCCTGAGGAAGTATTTCTACCCTTGCAGTATACTAATATCAGAGTTTTCCTCCAGTCAACTCATTCTCCACATAGGAGCCCTGTAATAATAATTATGATGATTTTTTTTTTCAGCTTATGAAGAGCTATTGTTTTTTGGACATGGTTTCTTGATAGATTCATCGACCTCTTTTTCCAGACAAGATATTTCACTATTCTTTTGCGATCGGATGTGTGTCAGAATTGTTCAAATCTAATGTGGATTTCAAGAAACACTTCTTTTCCGAAAGTATAAGAGTGTTGAACTCGAAATTTTTATATCTACTCAATCTCCTTTCAAGCTCGTCTGGAAGTAACAGTAATGTCTGTTGGTCAGTTGGGATCACAACAGGCGAACGATTATTGTGTGACAAGTGTCAACATATAGTTCGAATTATTCAGATTTTCCTCATAGATTGATGGTCTCTCAAAATCAAAAACCTTGCACTCGAACAGTATGTGTGTATATTATTCTCTAGACTTCACTACATCACCTGCAGTCTAAGTCACCGTTGAACAGTTCAATGTCTCTCAGGATAAGATGATTTTCATCATCATCAGAAATCTCCCCTTTGTTGCAGGTTCTACAATTCTCGGTAGTTCACAGCAGGACAGCAGTAGTCAAACTCAGCCACATCACTCAGACAACGGTTACTCTCTGCAGCAACTCCTGCAGCAGAGAGAGGAGGAAAATAAACAAGAAGTCAATAGATTGACTGCAGAAATAAGAGCCTTGAAACTGCAGCTACTTCAATATACGAATGGTAAGAAATAATTACCTACCCATTTCAGAAATAATACTTTTAGTTTACCCTCACTGAGGCTTTTCTTCGAATGAAAATACAGGGTGACCCGGAATTAGTCTTCTACTTTTCACTATCGGCTTCTACGACCTAAGATAGGAAAAAAAGTCTCAATGAACTTTATAGCAGAGAAATGTCTCCCAAGGAAGCTTCGGCTCCCTGAAAGAGAGTTCCTGAAAATGATATTTCCTGAATATTTTCGAAACCTTGTGTAATAAAATGATACAATTCGTTTACTAAACTTCCCATGCTCAATGCTGTGGAAATAAAATCATTTCAAATATTGCTCAAATTCTGTATTATGCAAATTCTTGGACAATTTTCTGACTCATGGAAATTCACACCATTTTACAAAATAGAGATGTATCATTTCCGAGTGAAATCGATATCAGCATATTGTTACATTTACATCTCATGTATAACATTACCGATTCCCTAATCAGAATGACCATAAAAAACTACCTACTGTTCCTCAAACAATTCCGACAAACTGAGTCAATAATACCGTCTTCGAGACGCGGGTACTTATATTACTGAACAACATCTAAATTCGCAATTTTTTTACATCAGATCACAGAATTATACTGACAGGAGTGACATCAGATATTTGATTACTTCAAAAGAATGATAAAGATGCCTACAACGCAGGTGTCCTACTGTTAAAAACTCAAAATTTCACGTCGATAATTTTCAGATTTCAAAATAATGTGAAATCTTCTCGATATTGATTCTTCGTTCTTTCTGTCACAGAAAAAAATAGTGAATTATACACGGGAAAAATATTAGATTTTATCTCACGGTTTTTTATCTCCCTTCGCTACGCGTCGGGAGACAACACAACCTGGAGCTAAAATCTACTACTTTTTTCCCTTGTGTAATAAATATCTATTGTTTGTTTTTTTTTTCATATCCACTACGATTCATGGCAAAGTTATGCGTCATATCCGCAGGGATATTAAGATTCGTGGATTTTTATGATCCGTGATTCAATTGTCGAATTGCATTATTTCATCACATGGCGTTTCGTTTCTTTTGAAGGGATTTTTTGACTAATGTCCTTTGGAAATGTTTTTCTATTGTGTCGAAGAAGCCGCTGTTGAAGGTTGGCATGCTAATATCGAGACACCATGTTTGAGTCAAATGTGAGATGATGATGTATCTTGGGTGTTCTAAAGGTCGATGTGAAGTTTTTCGGGGGAAGGAGAGGGAATATCGCTTTGAGCTAAATATAATTACCTCAGTTCGAAGTCTCCCGGTTCTCGAATTATTCAAAACTAGTGTTTTTCTTTCGATCCCGTTTTTGTTATATTTGCATCCTGAAACCACATCAACGAAACATGAACTGTGTTTCGTGTATACGGTTTGGGAATCAGCCAAAGTGACATGCATTATCAATCAATCAACGACATCTATGGTAACATTACGTTCCTGATCCAATATCCTAAGAAAAGATTCAGTTTTTTCAGACGATTCATGACTTCAGAAAAAATATCTGATGAATCATCTTTCGAATGGTGTATCGTAAGTTACGACAATCGGTCAATTCGAAAAACTATACAAATTGAATACTGGGAAATGGCATAGAACATCATGCAGTTTCATCAATAGCTCACAAGAGGTTGTTACAGCTCATATTGAGATTTGTTTTCGAAATTATTAGGCAGTAATAACGACATCACAACAAAGGATCAATCTTGATGAAAACAAATTTTCTAGAACTATCTGCGAGGATAATAACTACTGAATTATAACTACGTATTATATGGAATTTTATTTTCAGAACAGATAATGATGAAAACATTTCCGCATGAGACGAGAGACCAAATAAAAATCATGCCTGGTTGATAATTTCTATACTATATATTTCAACAGGAGCGGAATATATGCCACTGTCAACTTAGATCAGTTTGAATCGCAGCATCCAAACTATCACAAAGGGCATTATCCCCTTCCATTTTGTTTCAAGTCATTATCACATGTTTGGAATGACATGACTGCAGCAAAACATTTATGTGCCAAGGATCTGACTATGATTGAGGGATGGCACAGATATAGGGATTAGAGATAAATATAATGATAATAATTTTTATTCAGTAGGTTCATCATAGATGATATTGAATTGGTGAAAGAAAATACAATACATTAAAACACAGACAATAAAACTTGCTATAGCAATGTCATAAAATGAATCGAAATGTAAGTATACCTATATAAAAAAATATGGATGAAACTGAAGATTCCTTTGGGTATGCAGTCAAATAAAAACAGAGTGTACTCTTGTTCCTGTTCGAGCATTTGAGTCTTTATTCTCTCTTCATCAGGAACTCTATAAAACATTAAAATTGATATGGAAATTGAATCGTTATTATCGATTATTGAAGCTCTTAGGTACAGAAAATGAGTTTTTTTTGAAGCTGGCTTCCATAAAGTGGGGAATAATACATGTGTAAAAAAACATTCACAAAATGAAAACATCAATATTTTTGAGTGAAATAAAAATTTGTAACATTATACTTGAATTATGTGGAGAAAACCTGCAATGCATTTTGCTACGAAAACTATTACAACATGGCTGACAACCAGAAGTAGAACAGTAATATGGACATATGTATGAAAGAATTATGTAATGATCAAAATTTCATACAAAATTCTTTCAGACATGTGCCCATGTTACTGTTCTGCTTCTGGTTGTCAGCCATGTTGTGAAAGTTATCGTAGCAAAAATGCTCTGCATGTTTTCTCCACATGATTCAAGTATAATGTAGAAAACAATCCATTAATCTTCAAAAATATTGATGTTTTCATGTTGTGAATGTTCTTTTACACATGTATCCACTTAATGGAAGCCAACTTTAACAAAATCTCATTTTCCGTAAGTGTTTCAATAATCTATAATGAGGATTTAATTTTCATATCAATTTTAATGTTTAATAGAGTTCCTGATGCACTGAGGGGAAGGTTTTGTTATGATAAATAAATTGATTTGTTTGAGTATGCTTTGTTGAATATTATCGCCATCTTATTGTCATCAAAATACCTTATTAAATACTACCATGTTTTTTGTAAAAGAATCGTTAACCGAAAACAAAGGATTCGTTAGAAGCTGATTTTTTCAATATCAACATATGTTTTTAGGAGTAACTTCCATGAGTTTGTCACAAACCTGTTCGTTATATCCAAACTTTATGGAATCTTACTCTCGAATTACCATTTATTAACTGGTAACAAATTCTCTCCACAGTTCAATTGCTTAATAGAAAGATTGCTTAATAGATAATAAGAAATTGTTCTTGAGAGAAACAAATTATTCGTTATACAATTATTGACCTTCCCATGACGTAGTGATATTCTCTTCGGCGCATGCTCGAGGTTGGAATGCAGTAGGTAGTCGGAGTCAACATGTTAGACTGCAAAAGACGCTTGGAGTGGCCTTATAATCAAATATCAATTGCTAAAAAAAAAAAAATTTCTAAAATTTGTTCTATCCGTCATTCGGTTGCCCCCTTACGAGCAACCCTCAAAAGTCTTCGAAAGTCTTGTGCGAGCAAGGAATGACGGGGGCCTTACCTTTTAACGTGGGATCCCAAACACTTTCTTGGGCCATCAGAAAAATTTCTGCAGTCGACGGGGATCGAATGCGAATTAGAATATAGACACTCTGTCCGCACGGCTACCTGGCCACTGCTAACACAGAAAATTGTGGTGTGCACTCTTGAATGTGAATTTGAGTTTCATCAGCTTGTGCTGGAACATAGGTATTACACGAAGTGGCTGGTGAGTTTTTATCATATTGTTTTCAATTTCTAAGACACAATAGCGAGTCTGCATGGTGACTAAATCATATACTAGCATTTACTTCTCCATCAAGTGTTATTATTAATTGAATTCCTATATATTTCTAATCGTCTGACTGTAATTCTTACCAATTTGATAACTATTAGGAATGCTGATACATTTTCTTTAAAGCTTGTTCTATAGACTTCCAAGATGGAGGAAACACTGAGAGGGTGGGGTCTAGGAAATTTTGTTGGGAGATTCCGCAAGGTAAAATGGTTGATCTTCCTGTACATAGGATGATGATTGTACAGATCAACTGTGAGGAGATGACAAGTGCAAATTCATATAAGTGAATAGATTTATAAGAATGGATGCAAATCCACAAAATCATTGATTGAAGAAACAAGGCTCGAACATGAAATTAATTAGATAGTAACCAATATTTGTTAATAGTTAACATGCCTGTGTTATTGTCAATCAGTATTCGACAACTGTTGAGATATCCATAAACATGCCAAAATTTTTGTATCTCATCCATTTTAATCCGTCCAAGTTCTTCGAAATTGATGTATTAGATGAAAAATCATGACTTTTCGACCTAATGAACATCGTTGACCTTGAAAAACCTGATAGTTTCTAATTTTCTTATACTTTACAATCATTTTGAATGATTAAATGCAATTTCAACATCCTTTCGTGCGCTCCAAGAGATGAGAAAATACCGTATCGATTATTAAATGGGACAATATATTATTATCTCTATCAAGAACTTGTTTATTTTCATGTTACAGATCATTCATATCAATATAGTGGATGCTCGATACAACCTGGATTTCTGGTCTGATTTTAGCTCTTTTGATTCAGATGTTTTGATATCAAAATATATGTGATGTAACCATACTGTAAACTTTTCCTCAAATAAATTTGTTCTCAGAGACTCTTTATTTTTTCTTTTAGGAAAAAACAATTGGAACCATCGATCATCGACTCAAAATATTAACTATCAATAACCAAACAATATATTATATATTGACGAAGCATAACTTATCAATAATAAAATGATTCCTTATGCTATAAGTAATGCTTCTTTATTGAAACAATGCCTCCTTTCTGTCGTACAACACGCTAAAAGCTAAAATTAAAACGCAGTGTATTAAGTTTTAATATAGATAACTTAACATATAAGTGACAGTGGATTGCATTAAGAAAACGTTAATTGAATTTAAAGTAACGTTACATCATTATAAACAAATTTATCTTGATGCAAAATGGGGTATAGTGTCCACAAAGTGATATTTGTTAATATTTAATATATGTTTCATGAGATCAAGATTATTATAACTTAATATTAACCTGTATATTCGTTTGTAATTTTTTAATATACCATTAGTTTGTGATGAAATCATGTTAGTTTGTCCATATCCAACAACGTCATTCGTTAACAATAAATAAAATTTCTTTATTGTTAATAAACTGTTCTCTCAGTGTGGAGAGCCAATAAAGACTCGAAAGCTTGAACAGAAACATGCCCTAAGAAATTTTCAGTTTCATCCTTAACTTAGACAGTCATCTAATCCTCTCCTCTATTTAAATATATGTGAATTATAGTAGAGTATCACTGTTTGTCATTGAAATATTCATTAAGCGTATAATATGATTTATCCAAGAGCAACTATTTTATTGAAATCGGATGGCATAGTTCGTTATCGGATCGCAAAATCTTGTGGCCAACGTTCAATTTGGCAAATATACCTAACTATTAAAAAGTCGGTCACATTTGCTATCGACAGCTGTACATCGTAGAAAAGATAAGTGAGTTCGAATTATAGGCTAGATGTAATGAAAATTCAAGTTCTTGGAAACTTCACACAATTTATAGGAATCTTGGAGATCTGATAATTGAGAGAACCAACTTTCTCATCAAATAATGTTATCCAAGGAACCTGTATGATAGCTTGAAATGTATTTTCTTAGAAGGCTGCATAGAAGCATAGTAGTAGTATGCAGTATAGGCATACCTACAGAAATGTCACCATTTTCCAACCATAAGGCTTGGACTGAAATCAAAATTAATTCATTGATAGGTACTGCCTGAAAACAGTCCCATTTGGTAAAACATATTGAACTCAGAAAAAATTGCTCACTGCCTCACAAAGATTATGCTGGAGTTGAAAAATCAAAAACATAGAAATTATCATCATCCCTCATCATTTGGATAAAATATGTAGAGTTGGATGAGAAATTACTAGTGGAAATTACGCATGCTACGCTATGTCCTCGATATAACCTAGAGAACAACAAATGTCAGAAATCTAGCTTTCATCCCCAGGAATGAATGAAGATAGAACTATACAGGGTTATGATAAAGTTATGGGCACAAAATTCATAAAACGTAAAACGATCACTTTTGAAAAAAATGCAAAAACACGTCAAACTGTTTTTTTTTTTCATTCCGCATCATTTGACATAAGTTACAAAAATAACACGTCAAAGTTGTCAAAGTTATGACGTCATCAACAATTTTTTTCAATGGGAATCTAAGATTTTTATTATATTATGTGATAGAGCTTATGTTTTTACACAAGGGAAAAATAGTTGCAGTAGGGCTCACGCATAATGTCATAAAAATCTCAGCTTTCCATGACGTCATAACTTTGACAACTTTGACGTGTTATTTTTGTAGCTTATGTCAAAATATGCGGAATAAAAGAAACAGTTTGACGTGTTTTTGCATTTTTTTCAAAAGTGATCGTTGTACGTTTTATGAATTTTGTGCATTACTTTATCATAACCCTGTATAACTGTTTCACAAACACTTCAAATTGAGATGAGGCAAGGATCTGTCCGTACCCTGTTAAGATGACAAATACGTCAATTCACATCAAGGGATCCTAGCATTTATGATGATTTTCCAATATACTGAACATAAATGTCATAAACTGAATTCAATTCTGAAAATCAATGAATCTCGGGAACTCCCATATTAAGTATTCAGAATTTCTTTGAAGTATCATGAAAATCTAGATATGACAATTCCAAAGATTTCTTTCATTACCTTACACATTCCAGAGATTGGATTGCATATATCGTTAATTCAACTCCTTTTGTGATAAATGTTTTTATCGGAACGCTCATTCAACACGGAAGAAATACCTTTTTCTCCTAATTAAAGGGAAGATCGTGGGCCAACATGGGAATTAACGTGAAAGAAATGGGGAGAGAAAAGAATGGAGCCGTTAACTGTTGTAGTAAATTACGGTGGTAACTTAATTCTAGCTGAAAAACCTGGAAATTTCTCACTACGTATTTGTTTGTTCGTTGTTTTTGTTAGATTACTTATAATAGTTGCCAGGAAAGATATTGAAAAGAATGAACAATGGTCAATTCATCAGTTGTCATGGTTGTGTGAGATATCAAACATATATGAATAATATCAGGAATAATATCTGAACAGTACCTAAAAATAAATTTCAAGTTCCACACTTTCGATAGTAAATATATCATTATGTACACGGAAAAAAGGATTTGTTGCATCAACAAATTATTTACACTTGTATTATTTTTGTTAGACTATTTCTCGTTAAATCAATAAGATACATGGGTATTTCATGAAAGCAGCTTGTTCAAATCAAGAATGTAGTCTATTTGAATCAACACACTGAGAGAAACTGGATATTAAAAATATCTACCAGCTCTGATTGTAATACCCTCTATGAGGAAATCTCCTATTCCTGATCATTTTATTATTACAACAGTATTCTCTCCATTCTGTAATGGGGAAGACCACTGAATTTTTAAAACGACATTATCGTGAACTCTATACTGAAAAACTACCAGTGAATTAATTTTGAATTTTTCCATTCATGCTAAGACGATGAAAAAAATAAATTAGTATATGTCCATTTCAAAACACACAATTCCTGCGCCATTTGAAATTTCATCAATTCATCGGTGTGACTGGTGCGACGTCTTAGTCCCAACACGCCTATTGTCCTTGATCTGACCAATTACACTGCAACACTGCAGAATGACGAGGTATCAGAGAGAGATAGCTACAGTTCGGGACTAATACGTCACGACTCCACCATCATATTTGGCTGTTTGAAATATCGAATGGAATATGCTGATTTCAAAACGATATAGATTCGATTCCCTTCAACTTCAACTCATAATATTGATTGTACATAAAATGTAAATCATGATTCGTCGATTGAAAGAGGTTTGCACGGATTTCTTCCCTCAGTGATCTTCCCCATTATAAAAATCGATTTCTTAAATCATTTGTAATACCCTTGAATGGACATTTGCTACCATCATAACGCAGGTGTGTTATGACATTATGAGAATTTTATAAATTCCAGTCTATTCAGATTTTTTATTGACATAGCTCGTTTTGTGAATTATACTCATTGGCGAATTCAGATATTGTTTGTCCCAATAATCATAGCTGTTTGGGTTTCTAGCATTGTACGTTGACGAATAACTCTAGCAATTCACATGTATGACGGTTATTAGGCAATCATTCGACAATCGTAATTCGGCTCAGTTCGCTCTAGTGTTTCATTAGTATTGTGGCTGACAAAGATACAGATCGCGTTCATTTCTCTGTTCTCGGTCATGGGTGCCCGTGTTCAATTAATGTTCAATGGTTTCGATCGTCCGAATCGAAAGAGCCGTGTCTTGTTGGTGAATGTCTGTGATGTAGCAAAGTTTTGTTTTAGTGCTGGCTGTGAACCGATCTGTGGAATACACCGTGCATTGCATTATTGCAATGAAAAAAGTATTCTCCATACCCACTTTTCAAGGCCTAAAATTGGTTTATTTCAAAAACAAAATGATCGATGAGATTCTGAATCAAAATATCTGGGTTTCTGTGAGGGAAGTTTTATTGACAATTCTCATCATAACTCCGAAGGAAGGGTAAATATAAGTATTCAACTTCTCATTTCTTGATATATTCGTCAGTAATGCATATAGATGATATTTCTCCGAACAAATCAATGAGTAATGTCAAAAAACTTCCACAGATACCCCAATATTTCAATTCAGAGACTAAACGTATTTTTTTGTTTTTTTGAAAACAATAACTTTGGATCATGAAAAGTGATAGTGTGGATAGGATATTTATTTTCATTGCAGTAATTCAAAGCACGGTTTCATAATGCATACCATCGAATAATGTTGATAACCTTATTACCACTATTTGATGAATATACTAGAGTAGAAAAATATTGGGATAACTGTTGAAAATGAGCTACATTACAATAGCATGTCGAAATGTCAGGTTTCATGCAGATATCAGATAACTATAATAAAATGAGACGAATTACTGCGTTACCTCAAGATGGTTGTGCCAGTAATAAAAACATGCTGTTTTATGTCGATAGTCTAATAATCACTGTAGAGTGGAGAGTTACTGCAACATTTCATGGAAATAATTCCTATTCGACATTCTGTGTTATCATAGAAACTAGAACAAGTAGTAGTTATTCAGCAGCGGTGTTTTTATACAAGTTTGCAAATTGAATAAGCTGCCATAACTACAAGTCACCTGAAAATTCACTTCATCTATGGTAGCACATGAACACATCTGTCCCCTATTTATTGCAGATATCGTAATAACGGTTATCAGATTTCCAATTATGATAACTCAAGTTTTCTCTCAGTGCAGTAGAACAGCAATTTTATCTACAAAATATATGGTTTTCCTAAAAACAAATTATGTTGATCCAAAATTCAATTCAACTTCAAACATTTCGTTGAATTCATGAAATATTGATCATTTTCATAACAATCTATCTTTGAAACAATATACGAGTTTTCTTATTCCGACTTAGCAATGAACTCTTTTCGAAAGGATCATTCGCTTGAATAGAGCAACGGAATATGTAATATCAATTGAATATGTTGTTCATTCTACATCGAGTAGAGTTTTCGCCCCAAGATGGCGATCATTTTGCCTCGTCTATGCCTGCACCGAATTCATTATATACGTGAAGAAGTCTGATTTTTCGTGTTCGAAATATCAGCTTAATGAATCGAACTCAGGATGATTAGCAATCCAAAATAGTTTTGCATCAGCTGAAGAAAAGTTAAGACTGGAGATCTATTCTAGAAGTCGACTAGTTTTTTAGTTCATTTTATTTTATCGATGTGAAATTTCAGAAAACTCCCGAATCAATATTGAATTTGGTTCAACAAAAGAATTTGTCAAATGGGAATACAGGTTCTCTTGAATCGAAGAGATGATTCATTGAATCAACAAAATATTTCATTGTTTCAACCAAATTATTCTTTGAATCAACAGAATATTTGATTGGGTCAATATTTTTTTATTCTGAATCGAACAAAATGATTATTCGAGCCAATTCAATATCTCTTCAAGAAAAGTTCATGGATGTGCTTGAATGAATAAAATCCAGAGTTCATGCAAGACATATTCACTTAATTAAATCTTCAAATTTGCTCTGAACCAAGAGATTTTTATAGATTCACTTATTCCAAGATTATATCTTGTCGTGCATATATGACACTTTCATTTGCTTGATTCAACAATTCTTTTTTTTTGTGTATAAACTGAAAACAGCCAGATAACTATCTCAATCATCATGCAATGCTTGAAAATAGATGACGCAAGTGATCAATTATTAGGAGTGCATATTCAAGGTTCTGATTGTGGGATCGATATGATCAATTGATCACTCACTGCCATGTGCATACTTGTATTTGTTGAACCACCTAGGTGATTCGCTATTTCATCCTCAACCAAGTTCATCAAGATTTCATTGAAATTGAAATTACCATAACTGTTTTACCCACATCTAGAAATGATGTAGCTTTGAGAGGTCGATATTATGATATATTCACGAAGTGATTGTGGGATATCAAGCGATTAATTATTGATATATCATTCAAGTTCTATGATCACTATTTAGCATCGTATAAATAACTCCTTGACTTTAAATGAGTTTTTCCACTACTGACCTGAGAAATCACCATCATTCAAGGATTTTCTCTAATGAGAAGTTATATACGCTTCTCGAACCAAGGTGAATTATGATTGATAAAGAAGATTTTCCTAGGTATAGAGTGGTATAGATAAAACTGACAATAGTGTCAATGATATGCAATATACACAGAAGATACGGATGCGTACGTCACTCCTTTATTGTGGGGTTTTTACTCGTGCATTCTACTGGACTGTGAGGATATTTACTATTGTGGGGACATGAACGCGTCCCCACAACATTTTTTCCAAATATTGCCCTTGTAATATTTTTTTTTCAGCGATATTCACATTGTGATAAATGCGTTATTCAATTCTCCACCGAAAATTATGTCAGAAAAATTTTTAATTTCCATTATAATGAACTTATTGTTGAAAAGCGTGTCCCCATGATATTGGTGAAAAGTACACGGGTATGTTGCTATAGAAATACATATATTGTGATGTCATGATATTCCTCTGAATAGTGGCTCCCTCTACAATAACATTCAATTTCGATTGCATGTTCCAGGTTTTTGCTAGTAAGAGTGTATAGAGTATTTATTTTTCGTCGGTCATTTACTGTCAGGACAGTTTGAATCGCATTGATAGAATATAGCAATAGGAGGCACTACGAGCACTGAGGAAGGACATCTATCAATGGTTTATTCTACTAAAATTTCTGTAAGCCAAAATACAGGGTATTGATTTTTTTCAATGAAAACAAATTACGTTAAAATACAGAGGCTATATGCTATGAACTAAGAGCCACGTATAACAAAAAAAAAACGCCGAACATCAGCACAAAAATAAAGAATATTGTTCCAAAAAATTGAAATTAGACGAATTCTTGATGTTTTCATTCAATCTTCTATACATGGGTACGAAAGGTGAAAGTTTAAAATTGTTTCTTCGTTCGTGAAGAATGTAATGCCAGCAACAAACTCATTTTTTATAATCAAAAAAATTATCGATATCACGCAAATTATTTTATCTCAATAGTAGGGGTCGTATAGTGCTGCATACTGAAATTTATGCAGGAATTGTGCCATAAGTCTGTCATAAGAATATCCTCAGGAGTAATATAGTAAGCTTGGACTAACATTTTTAAAGAATACAATAGAAATAAAGATGATTTTATGACTCTTTCCCTTTATAGCATTTATTTACCCTGAAAGGCCAGACTGACCAGAATCCTGTCAATAAATTTTTGAAGTAATAATAATTATCTTTCAATTATTGTTCTTTAAGAATATGAGAATATTTATTTTTACCTTTGTCCTTTTTATTTGCCTTTGTTATTTTTTCTCGTTTGTTATATCCTCAGGAGTAATATAGTAAGCTTGGACTAACATTTTTAAAGAATACAATAGAAATAAAGATGATTTTATGACTCTTTCCCTTTATAGCATTTATTTACCCTGAAAGGCCAGACTGACCAGAATATTTATTTTTACCTTTGTCCTTTTTATTTGCCTTTGTTATTTTTTCTCGTTTGTTATGTTCTCATGCATGAATAGTTATTTATTATACAAGGGAAAAAAGTAGTAGATTTTAGCTCCAGGTTGTGTTGTCTCCCGACGCGTAGCGGAGGGAGACAAAAAACCGTGAGCTAAAATCTAATATTTTCTCGTGTATAATACACTATTTTTTTCTGTGACAGAAGGAAGGACGAATCAATATTGAGAAGATATTACATTATTTCGAAATCTGAAAATTATCGACGTGAAATTTCAAGTTTTCAAGAGTAGGGACACCTGCGTTTTATAGGCATCTTTATCATTCTTTTGAAGTAATCAAATATCTGATGTCACTTCTGTCAGTTCAATTCTGTGATTTGATTTAAAAAAATTGCGAATTCAGTAGTTGTATAGTAATATACGAAACCGCGAAGTCGAATGGAAGATAAAAGGACTTGCAGTTCTTTCTCGGAGACGGTATTATTGACTCATTTTTCGGAACTATAGCACAACAAAAGCCATTAACAGAGTATATATATGTGATATATATCCGGGAAAGAAGTACTCACTTTTTTCCCACGGGAAAAAAGTAATTTATGAAAAGTGACATTTTATAACCTGCCAACAGAGATGAAATGCCAAACTTTTTCCCGTCACAGAAAAAATGATTTCAATTTATTTCTCAGCATAAATATTAATTTTATTTTTTTGACGTATTTAGAGCTGTGAGTTATTGCAGCACATATATTTTTTCGGGATCAAGATCACGTCTCGAAAAAAATTAGTCTCGTCTCTATCTCGTCTCGACATCGAGACGAGGAATTTCGAATTTCGAGAGTTTCTTGAAATCCTAGTACTCACATGAAATTGTGAATCAAACAATAAGTAGATAATCGACCTCACAATATATGAGCACCCACTGAACTACCAAGATTCTCAGTGTATTAGGCTGATGACCCCATGATAAATTGATCACTAGCTATGTTTAAGAGTCCCCTCTATACAGTACCAGGAGTCTCAGCGTGTATATTATGTGAATATTATGCGCGGTATTTTTTTTTCAAATTAATTCACGCCATTCTTAATTGCTTTTCTTCATTGAGCCAATGAAAGAAACAAAAAAATTCTAACCAAGCATATTATTAATTTGAATGAGTTTCATCAGAATTTGAGGTCTTTATGGAATCAATTTCTCGTCTGGATTCAATAACCAATATATCCATACTCATAATGGGATTTTCAAAGAGTTGCATATAAATACTGAAAAATTGACCGCAACTATCAAAATATTTTTCATTCATTCATCAGGAAAAAGACCAATCTCACGGATTTCTAATTCAATTTCCTTCCTCTCATGTTTAGTGAAGTTACAACAAAACTGATAAAACTTCTCCATAACAATATATTGATACAGTAGTATACGGGGTCTGATCGAAATAAATACAAATATTTCAAAGGCGTATTCCTGTGATCAAAATAAGACTTTTCTCCCATAAACATGTGTCTTAAAATTCATCCCCTTCAAGCTTCAAAAACTGATATAGACAACCCTCATTCACCTCTTTGCATCCGAGTTCATTTTTTAAGAAAGAAATAGAGTATCCGAACATTTAATGTGTAATTGTAGCCCTCGTTGTAGCCACAATTGAAAATTTTTGTCTTGCTACTTGTGATGTCTCTAGTTCGGAGGTGGTGAATTTGGGGACACATGTTTATGAAAAATAAAAAGCCCTATTTTGATCCCAAGCATACGCCCTTAAAATATTTGTAATTATTGAATTAGGTAACACCATATGTATAGTGGGTACTCATCAACAAGCTACTTTTCATTTTATTTATTGTGGGTCACAAACCTACTTATTTGATTCGCTATTTATTGTGAGAACATTGTATTCTGTAGGTTATTGGCTTATTTTTTTCATACACAATGATAATTTCCGTAATCTAGTGGGGACTCATATATACACAGCTATTGTTCAATTTATTCTGGAGACATGTTTGTATTTAACTCACAATTTATAGTGAGTACAGTGTATACAAATACGATTGACCGTTTATAAATGGTACTGTCCCTACAACTTGAATCGCGTGTTCATGATATTCATATGGAGTGTATAGAAAAATTGCTCATATTGTCATAACCACAATTAAACAGGGAATCTCCCTATGTTAGCAGTTTCAAAGACCCCACAATACGGTAGAATTCATAGGTTCTCACAATATTAGTGTGACGTGTATAGATGGGTATGCACATGGAGAATGAAACCGATTTCAAACCAAATTGAGTTCAAACTACGAATTTCATTTCAGCTGAAAGCAGTTTTTGATGTTATGGAAAATTTGTATTCTGAACGATTCAAAACGATTTCAGCTACGGCGGTCTTCATTCAATGAATGTTCAATCATCTGCAATATTCATAAGTTTTGAATATTCCAGAACATTTGAATAAATACTGTATTTTTAATATCTACTTGGTTACTTGCGACATTATTGAGTATCCTTCCTAACTTCATGCAGGCGGGGTTCAAGTTCAATTTCTATCAAAATAACTCTCACTCAATTTTTCACTCGTATCTTGTATTAATTCACAATTTCCGCTGATAATTTTTATATAGCTTCCAATTTCTGCCAATCACCTCGAATTCCCCTTCAGTTTGTTTGGCAACTGAACTTATAGGCTATTCTTGATTCATATAAATTTTAGTGATATACTGCACCAAGCCATGCTGAACAATGCTGAATAAACACGGTGAGTGGCATTGCTCCTTCAATGGAAATATAAATCTAAATTGATAAAAGATTTTGAATTAACTTGGACGTTTCTTGATGGAAACTCTAAGCAAATGTAGAAACTTCACTTGAATACTGGTGCAATGAGATTTCATATTACCTAGATCAATTGACTCAAGTTTGAGGTGAGAACAGAATGATGAGACAATATACAGTAGCTCATAACTCACAACGAAATGGAGTTGTTGAACGTATGAACCGGACGTTAGTTGGAACGCTACTATAGTTAAATTTACCACACCATTTCTGGGCAAAAGCTATTGGCAAGGTGACGATTCCGACACGACATCTGGTGGGCAAATTTGAACCAGTTTGAGACGCAATTCGAGGTCATATTTGTTATTGTGTTCTTTGAGATTCATAACATTCCATATTTAATGAATTCCATTAAACGAATTACGTTGAATTCCCCTTCTTGTTTTTCTTTCGTACAAGACATGAACTTGATATTCATTGATTACTCAATTACATATCATTTCATGAATTAGAATCTACAAGTCTCTGGAAATACGCGAAATCAACAGAGTTTGTTTGCTGGTTGAACTAGTAGAAGGTTCCATTTCAGCTGAATGGAAGAAGTGGATAAACGTTGAGAATCGAATATGAATTCTATATGAAGCTGGATGTATGCAGCTCCAACAAAAACTTCCTACCTTTCTCCATTCCATGGGTTCTATAAAGAAAACAATAAGGTGATTTTGAAGTTCATAGAAATATTCATTACTGATAAATTACTCTCATTTGTAATGCCTATCAGAGAGAGAACATAATTGAAATAATCAACAGTTCATATTCATGTCTCCAGACACTAGGACTCGGAAAAATAAGTATAGTTGTTTTTCTTCCAATTATTATTGAACCTTCGCAAATTTTCCATTATCTCTGTCGCTGGCGATGTATTTATAAAAATCGGCACATCTCGGTATCTTCTTCTTCTTCTTCATCTCTGCACAGGTGGGCGGGTGCGTAGACCCCTGTACTCAGGCCTCTTCAGTCGGGCCCATTGTGCGCCCACTTGTCCTGTGAATCAGCTGGGCATGCCGATTTCTTTGACGAAATTCAGCAGCTTCCTCAGCTGAGTCACTTTCACATTCTCTGGGTGCAGTACAATGCTCCCAAAGGCAGCTTTCCTCTGATGCACCAGCGCGGGGCATTCAGTGAGTATGTGTGATGATGTTCCATCATCCTCCAAGCACCATCTGCAGATGGGATCATCTTCGATCCCTATGAGTTCTAGGTGCATGTTAAGGTGGTTGTGACAGGATCTCTCTCGTGAGCCTTTTTGAAGGTTCCTTCATATGGAGCATTTCCTTCATGAAGGACATAACTGTACTATTGGGTATTATTGATATCGGTTCTGATCCAATGGGTGTCGTTCCTGAACCGATCTTGGCTAGTCTGTCTGCCTCCTCTTTTCCCGGGATACCAGAGTGTCCTGGAACCTACATGAGGCTGACTTTCCTAGTTTTTGACATATTTTCTGAGGCATTTCTACATTCGGACACCAATTAAGTTGTGATCCTATTGGATCTCAATGAAATAATAGCAGCTTTGCTGTTCGAGCATATGGTGACTGGTCCACGTCCACTTCTGCCGAAATTTCCTTAGACACACGTCAGAATTGCGAACACTTCGGCCTGGAACACTGAAGCGTATTTGCGAAGAGGTACTGAGATTCCTTTTCCTGTTCCTCCTTTATATACTCTTGCACCAGACCAACCACCAAACCTTGAGCCATCCGTGAACCAGGATGATTCGTTGGCAGGAAGCAAACCTGGTGTATTGCCAGTCCATTCCTCTCTTGTAGGAAGAATGACATGCGGAGCCTTATTGAAATTCAGAACTGGCAGAGTGCTGTCCCTTACCATCAGCAGACTGAGACAGGTTTCTTCGGCCTTGTTCCATATTAGGGAGTGTCCATAGTCTGCCTTTTCGATCCATTGGTTTGCACCTTTGAGTCTGTAGGCAGTGCGCATGGCTTCATGCTCTACAATCAGATGTAGAGGGGGCAGACCTAGTAGGACCTCAAGGGCCATAGTAGGCGCTGTTCTCATAGCACCTGTCATTCCTAAGCAAGCCAGTCGCTGAACTCAACCCAGTTCATGTCTGATTTTGCTCTTTTGAGTACTGGTTCACCATACGATGGACCCGTACGTTAGTGTTGCGCGGATAATTGCCGTGTAAAATATGTTGCCTAGCAACATACCTTTTTTTGTGTCAGTAATAGAAACGTCAATTTAGGAGCTAACTTTGGTATCAAAATGGACGACTTTTGTGTCGGTTTCAGAAAAAAATATTTCTCACAGTATGAGCAATACATGGTCTTGAAACTTAGTAAGGTATGAAAAATGCGCTCCTTTTCATAGCACTAGTGAAAAAATATGTATACATCATAATACACAGTATTTACATCGAAACAAATGTTCTGTCAATGTCCACATAGAGTTTCGAGAATTATCATAATCATAATTCAGTTCCAAAATATACAGAACATAAAGAAGTATACAGATACACGGAAAAAAAGGAATTGTTGAATCAATCAAAATTTAATTGAATGGAACGAATAAAAGTGTCATTTATGTACGACAAAATATAATCTTGAAATGAGTTAATCTATATCTTGTTTTAGAGCGAATTTGAAGTTTGAATCAAGTGAATATGTCTTGTATGAACTCTGGATCTTCTTCGATCAAGCACATCCATGAATTGTTTGTGAAGAGATAATGAATTGGCTCAAACAATCATTTTGTTTGATTCAAAATAACAAGATATTGATTCAATCAAATATTTAGTTGATTCAACGAAATATTTGGTTGATTCAAAGAAATATTTGGTTGATTCAATAAAATATTTGGTTAATTCAATTAAATATTTGGATAATTCAATGAAATATTTTGTTGATTCAAGAAAAACTATATATCCATTCGACAATTGTTGATCCAAATTTAATATTCGGAAATTCTCTGAAATTTCACATCAATAGAATTAACAAAACTAGTAAACTAGTCGACTCCCAGAATAGATCAAGTCTTTACTTCTCCTCAGCTGATGGAAAACTATTTCGGATTGCTAATCATCCTAAGTTCGATTATCCAGCTGATATTTCAAACACGAAGAATCAGGCTTCACGTATATAATGAATTCGAGGCAGCATAGACGAGGCGAAATGATCGCCATCTATAGGCGAAAATTTAAGTTGATGTAGAATGAACAAAATATTTCATTGATTCTACATATTTCGTTGCTCTATTCAAGCAAACGATCCGTTCGAAACGAGTTTATTGCTACATCGGAATAAGAAAACGTATGTTGTTTCAAAGATATAATCTCATCAAAATGATCATTGTTTGATCAGATCAACGAAATGTTTATAGTTGAATCAACATCGACATTATTTTGGATCGACATAATTTGTTTTTGAAGAAACCATATATTTTGTTGATGGAATTGATATTATAATGTTGATCCAATTAGCCTACATTCTTGATTTGAACAAGCTGCTTCCATGGAATAATCATGTATCTGGTTGATTCAACAAGAAATTGCTCAGTTCAACAAAAACAACTCAAGCATAAATAATTTGTTGATGCAACAAATCCCTTTTTTCCGTGTAGATAAGATAGATATTTGTTAATATTCAAATTTAGTATTACTAAATGATATCAAACCACAAATGGATGATAATATACTGTGCAAATACCTACATACTTCAACTAAAATCCTAGTTCATTAGAACAACATTTGATGTGGAAATAAGATTTCAGCATTATGGTGAAAAAAAACAACTTTACAAGATGTTAGATGGATTCGAAGATGGAAACTCATAAAAGAGAGTGTGTTATATAGATACAATTCACACTCATAGCACATACGATCATGACAATATGGTGTTGGCAGTAGACCACCATATTATATATATGGGGTAAGAGAGTTGCAGGTTTGCAATATACCTGTGGTGACTGATGCTGTAAAGAATCCTCAGAGCCAGGAAGTAATATTGTTGAAGATAGGCCATTGATAGTTTTATCAACTATTAAATCCACAGTAATGTCAGGGTGCCTTTGGTGTTGAATTATTTCTTGGTTTAGAGCTGGTTGCTGCGGATTATGATTGTATAGATCGAATGCACATGATTCTGATGACTAAAATATTCAACACAAAATAATCGAATTGGTTAACACATTGTTTCTTGATGTTTATCAATATGTTCACAGTATTGATGTTCGCTGTCAAAGAACTTCACTCCTGGTATCACCATTTGTGGACTGTTGGATCCTTCGACTTGAAGAGTGAAGTTATATAGGTATGGTGAATATATCAGCTTCTGATGATAGTGGAAATGCTTGTGATTTTTGATATCCCATGGAGCTATCCCATAGAAATGCACTGGTTTGAATGAAGCTCGGACTAATGTTTTGGTCCACGATTTAGTCAGTTATATTATATGCCTCACATCACGATGAAACAGTATGATGAAACAAATAAAATTATGATTTCAGTTGAAAGTTCAAAACTAAACACAAATAACAGGATGGAATAGCAAATGTATGCAAATCTCAATTGCAACGGATGTTGTATACGAAAAGTTCAAATGCCATAATACCCTTTGAAGAATGGAAGAAAAGAAAACCGTCGGTATACAGGGTGTCCGGAGATAAAACCGACAAGACTTGTGGGGTTATAGGGACTGTCAATATGATTACAAAATGCCATAAACCAATGTCCAAAACCGCTTCGTTATTGACATACAGAGTGATTTGTGGATTTTGACAAATAATTCAATCCGCCATATCAAATACAGGGATTAACCGATTAGATTCAAATTTGGTACACAAATTACACTGAAAAGCATCAACAAGTAGCCCGTTGATCAAAACCAATATCAGGACCGGAATGATATTTTTCCCCTATGTTGAGTTATTGTGGGAATAACTCACCCTGTATAATGATAACAAAAAATTTCAACTCAGATTCGACATCTACAGTAAAAATTGTATAGGAATTTGTTGAAAAATCTTCTGGCACTATCTTAGTTATCCCGTAATTAATTATTATTTCAATTTTTTTCTCTCAAAATTAAATAAATATTAACGAAACCATGATATAAATATCGTTATTTTCTTCAATCAGTCCGTAAATCGAAGTGAAATAAAATACTCTCATTACCCGAAAAAACTGAAAAATAAATTCGTATCAGGACTGAAATGCGGTTTTCTATGATTATATTCCTGTAAGAATAGATGATCTAGTATAACAATGATCTGATCGCAGATTCGAAATGCACTGAGAAAAGTTAAAAATTTTTTTGAAAAATGATCGGATTGAACTTTCAAATAATAAATCCGTATCAGTACCTTATAATGTTTGTTTATGAAGAATACTTGGCTTATTGTGTCAAATTCAGAATTTCATTATGGAAAACCATTGTACAGCTGTCATCAGCGTTTGTTTCATTGGTGTTCATTCATTATTCCAGTGTTTTTAGGATCAAACTATAGTTCTGAGAGTGCATGTGTTTATGATGCCGTTTCATTTTACTCATGAGGAATTCGCAGATATTCTATTTGTGTTTGGGCGTTAACTGGTGATGTTTACCTAAATTTCCTGGTCAATACTTGACCGGATCTATTGCAAGGTGTAAATACCTGAGGTATATGGTTTCAACATGATGGTAATAGACCTCACTTTTCAGTTCCAGTTAGAAACCATCTCGATGCCAATTACCACAATAGATGGATTGGCCGTGGAGGTTCAGTAAATTGGCCACCGCTATCCCCTGATCTAACTCAGCTAGATTATTTTTTATGAGGTCATTCAAAGTAAGAAGTTCATAATGAAGCAAATTTTTATGGGAAATTACTGCTGCATCTGTTAGTGTTGAAAATAACCCTCAAAAATGTATTGATGTTGGAGGGCTCCACTTTGAAAATGTTTTGTAATACTGGTTAGTGAAAGTTTTTCACGAATTCGTTGCTTTCGTTATGTTCATTACAAACAGTTATTGTTCGTTGTGTAGTATTCTCATAAATTCAAATTCATTAGTGAGCGAATATAATTCACGAAAACTTCACTGTTTTCCTTCTTTAACAGGTTCTTATACGATTTTTTTAGATTCCGAATCAACGATCAGATTATTGATAACTATTGATGTACTAGGTCAGCTAACATAATCAAACAAAACACTCATTCCAGTCCTGATACGAATTTATTCTTCAGTTTTTTCGGGTTGTGAGAATATTTCATTTTACTCCGATTCATGAACTGATCGAAGAAAATAACGACATTCATGTCATGGTTTCGTAAATATACGTACTTCAGTGTAATTCGTGTACCAAATTTGAATCCAATCGGCTAATCCCTGTATTTTATATGGCGGATAGAATTTTTTGTCAAAATTCACAAATCACTCTGTATCTCAGTAACGAAGCCGTTTTGGACATTCGTTTATGGCATTTTGCAATCATATTGACAGTGCCCATAACCCCATGAGTTTTGTCGGTTTTATCTCCGGACACCCTGTATATTAGAAAGTTCTAATTCGACAGTTAGTAAAGCAAGTCTCCGGCAATTTGTCTGCGATGGAAATGCTTATTATCAAGAGAAGGATCTCAGAAAGACCGAGGAGTTTTAGGTAGATCTAATTATATTTGTTGGGGTCAACAAGCGGAATGACTGATTTAGGTATCCACCGGGAGATTCGTTAGTCTAAAGTTCCGTTCGTGCGAATTAGTGACTTGTTCTCTTCGAGACGAATTATGTGCATTTTCGTCGGAGCAATGAGATCATTTTGCGAATATTCCGAGAGAGAAGACAAACAACTGCGATACTCTGAACGAATAGCGCATAATGAATTAATTAGTGAGATTAGTTTCTCCAATTGTTTCTGAGCTTATTGCAAATGCACTTATTGTGCAACTTTCCTTACGAAATGATGAGGAATTGTTTAATTCCCCATTCGGAATATTCCTCAATTCAATAGGTTTTTTTATTCACAATGAGCAATGTCACATTTTCGGAAGAATTCCTGAGATGACTGTCATTCAATAATTGAATTATTTTTTCCTCATTATTTCATATGAATATGATAATATAATACTCATATGAAGATTTACATATATCCAAACTTGATGTTTTCACACCCCACAGGTAGCATAGTGACTTTCAATTGACGTAATTTTTTGGTCATGAATTGACGAAGTGGACGTCCTTAAATGACGTCTGAGAGATCCTATAATGACGTTCAAATGTCACAGCTATAAGACGTCATATTCAGACGTCATAAAGGGGTCGCAGAATGACCTATAAAGGACGAAATGGAGAAAAATAATTCCTAGGTATATATTTCATACACGGTATTACAGGTACATAATATTACACTACAAACACCTTCGATGAATTTCAATTGGAACTATACGTTGTGGTAGCTTGGTCGATAGTGACCCCAAGCAGACCCATTGGACCAGAACCGATATTCTGTGGTACGGCTATGTCCTTCATGACGGAAATGCTACAGAGGCAGTTCCTTGAAACATGGCGGGACACACTAGGAATGAGACAATCAAAGCTCCATATAAAGGAACTTTCGAAAAGACTCACGAAAGAGATCCTGTCACTTAACAGAAGGGATCTCAAGATGGTAGTTGGGCTCAAAACTGGGCACAACCACCTCAACATGCACCTAGAACTCATAGGGATCAAAGATGATCCCATCTGCACATGGTGCTTGGAGGATGATGAAACATTATCACACATGCTCACTGAATGCCCCGCGCTGGTGCGTCAGAGGAAAGCTGCCTTTGGGAGTACAGCACCCAAAGGATGTGAAAGCGACTCAGCTGAGGAAGCTGCTGAATTTCGTCAGAGAAATCGGCATGCCCAGCTGATTCACAGGACAAGTGGGCGCACAATGGGCCCGACTGAAGAGACCTGAGTGCAGGGGTCTAGGCATTCGGGCGAATGCCTAGACCCCTGTGCAGAGAAGAAGAAGAAGACCACGGGCAGTTCTGTTCGCTATCACTACTACCTACGAATCTATGTATGACCATATGCTACTCATATTTGTGATTGAAATGATGTAGGGAGCGTCGGCGAGATGTAAGCTGAATAATTTCATTTTTAGCCTAACCATCCGCTTCTGAGGAATCTTCTGGAACATGTCGATTTTTATTCTCAATTTCAACAGAAACTCAGTACAACAGACGATGATACGGTGAAGAACCGACTGATTTTTTTATTTGGTCGAATGGACGATATACGACTTTGTAGGGACGTCATTAAGACCTTCAGTATTGAATTTCAATGAGATGTCATGAAATATGACGTCATTTCCAGGTCATATTTCGGACAAGAGACGTATTGAACGTGAAATGAACCAATATGACGTTTTTTTAGGACACTCTGCTACCAGGGTCTGTCAATTCCATGACGTATAATATAAAACCATCTTCTCCTGCGATATAGAAACTATCCAGAAGGATTTTCCTCGTATAAAACGCTGCTCCTTCCTTTCGAGCCGTTACCACCACGTCGTCACAGCAACCATCAATCTAAATAGAAGAAGATCTTGATATGACATGGAGATGACAGTTTCATATAGGTCTTGAAATTGTCTGTATGAATACTATTTGTGCTCAAAATACTATCTATATCATGTTTTGGACGATTTCGATTTCTAGATTTCATGTCATAGTTCTCCATCAGATGTATGACCATATTATCCATCAGGCATGATTAAACGAATATTGAAATGACATCATCATGACGCATCAGTCACCATGTTGGATATTTTGAAGGGTGATGAAGACCGAGTTCACTATATATTTTCTATCCTTCATCGATATGTCGAACCAAATAATTCGAATAGATTTCACGAAAATCAATGGAACTTCCACGTTCTGTATAACTTTCACGCTCTGGGAACTTTTGATCAAAATAAAATCACCTACAAAATACTGATATTTCAGCCAATTTGATCGTAACGTATCTCCAATGAGATTTGTTCAGAGTTCTCTCTTCGACGTCTTTTGTATTTTGATGTAGTGAATAATGAAAGTTAATAGATGATGAAGAATACGGGTGTTTTAGATGTATGACAAACTGACATTTATCATACAGGGCGTGGAAAGAAATTCTGAATTGAGAAAAACCCAATCACGAATCTGCGATTGAAGGTCTATAAAAATAACAAGTTTCCATCGTTCAAGTTTGAACCCCTTGATTGGGTATGAAAGTATTGAAAAGGAATATTCTCAGATATATTATAAACATGAAAAAATGGATACATTTGAATAAATACATTGAGAATTCGCATTCTCTGTGATGAAATTATTAATTCTTTCTCGGCATATTCAACAGAAAACAACTACTTTCCTGGCTATATGCCACGACGAACATTGAATTATATCAATTGAACATACACGATAGGAATTTGAGCATAAAATGAATATCGTCTGAAATTGAGAATTGACATTCTCTTTCAGAATCGGATGAATACTATGATGAATATAATGATATAAAAAATATATTACTTACCAAATTGGTATGAAAATTGGAATGTATGGGAGAAATATACTAGTATACATACTCTGTTCTTGTTGAGTCGTGAATTTATCAAAAATCATCCGTATCCATGATGTGGTAAGTAATATATTTTTTATATCATTATATTCATCATAGTATTCATCCGATTCTGAAAGAGAATGTCAATTCTCAATTTCAGACGATATTCATTTTATGCTCAAATTCCTATCGTGTATGTTCAATTGATATAATTCAATGTTCGTCGTGGCATATAGCCAGGAAAGTAGTTGTTTTCTGTTGAATATGCCGAGAAAGAATTAATAATTTCATCACAGAGAATGCGAATTCTCAATGTATTTATTCAAATGTATCCATTTTTTCATGTTTATAATATATCTGAGAATATTCCTTTTCAATACTTTCATACCCAATCAAGGGGTTCAAACTTGAACGATGGAAACTTGTTATTTTTATAGACCTTCAATCGCAGATTCGTGATTGGGTTTTTTTTTTCTCAATTCAGAATTTCTTTCCACGCCCTGTATGATAAATGTCAGTTTGTCATACATCTAAAACAATTGCCACCCACATGACTGGAGATAAGTCAACAAATTTTCATTCTCAGATAGATGTCAGTTCCACTATAGTTTTAGTTATATTATTATAGAAATGTGAAAATTGTGTATTAAATGAAGAATGGCTGAAGGAATGACTGGACTTCAGGTTACTGAGGAGAGTTTGAAACTCGAAATGAATTTTATTCGAATCAAAATCATCTAACCTATGTGAAAGAGATGTGCATATATCCCAAACATCATGGATACGGATGATTTTTGATAAATTCACGACTCAACAAGAACAGAGTATGTATACTAGTATATTTCTCCCATACATTCCAATTTTCATACCAATTTGGTAAGTAATATATTTTTTATATCATTATATTCATCATAGTATTCATCCGATTCTGAAAGAGAATGTCAATTCTCAATTTCAGACGATATTCATTTTATGCTCAAATTCCTATCGTGTATGTTCAATTGATATAATTCAATGTTCGTCGTGGCATATAGCCAGGAAAGTAGTTGTTTTCTGTTGAATATGCCGAGAAAGAATTAATAATTTCATCACAGAGAATGCGAATTCTCAATGTATTTATTCAAATGTATCCATTTTTTCATGTTTATAATATATCTGAGAATATTCCTTTTCAATACTAAGAATACGGGTGATGAAATAAAACCAGGCCAACAAACCTGTACATACATATAGCTAAAACGACCAAAACTCATTTATCGTTGTTATTTGTTGTTCTCAACATGGGTGTGGTATATAGTATTTATTCGAACTTTCGAGAATCCTTCTCATGAAAGCAAGATTATATACGATCATCGTCACACCATCTACGTACAAACCACAGTACGACATTCATTGGACTCCCATTTATTACCTATGAGATTAACGCTAGGATATTATAGCACCCTCCAAATTGTATGAGTCAGACATCAACTATCAGTTTCAATCTTCTCCTGGAGATGCTAACATAGTTAGCGAGACACGTGTCGAGGCGTTTTGAAAATCAGTTTGGTTAGTGGTGAAACAGTGTAGTGTATTATCGTGCCAAAGGTTCCAGTCTTCAATATATCACATACTGTAGTAGTCTACAATTAACGGGCGTACAATGGGCAAATCGGTATCTCTTTATTAAGTCAAAAATGATAATCCACTTGACACCTTCAGCTGAATTTCAAGTACAATTGAACAAGGAATTGATCATCTCTCGAAAGTGATGTACCCTGGTAAATCAGTTCAACTTGAAATTGAGATTTGACAAATGCTCATTCTTGCAAACCGAGATCGAATTTTTAGGATTCAAAATAAGTAAGAACACAGTCAGGCCCAGTATTCGGAAAACTGAAGCAATCGACAAATTTCCTCTTCCCCATAATGCAAAGCAAGTTTCCAGATTTTTGGGACTATCAGGATATTTTCATCAATTCATAAAAGGATATTCGACAATTGCAAGACCTCTGAGTAAACTCCTACAGAAACAGCAGAAATTCCAGTTTTCCTCTCAAGAATTACGAGCATTCAATGAGTTGAAACATCTATTAACAAGTGAACCAGTCCTTTCTATTTATTCACCTTTACGAGAAACTGAATTACACACTGACGGAAGTTCATATGGCTATGGAGCAGTACTTTTACAACGGCAAGACGATCACAAGTTCCACCCTGTACATTACATGTCGAAAATTACTACGGATGCCGAATCTCGCTATCATTCGTTCGAACTGGAGATGCTGGCTATCGTGAGAAGTTTAGACAAATTCAGAAGTTATTTACTTGGCGTAAAGTTCAAACTGGTAACGGACTGTAATGCGTTGAAACTGTCACTTTCCAAAAAAGAAATAAATTCACGTATATACAGATGGTCGGTGCTTTTAGAAGACTTCGACTATATTTTGGAGCATAGACCAGGATCTGCAATGCAACATGTTGACGCTTTGAGCCGTGTAACAATGGTCACTACTATGATTCCTAATGAAAATGATGAAATTCGTTTCTTGAAAATGATGCAAAACAGAGATAAAGAAATTTGTAGAATCGTCAAAACACTTGAGGAAGAGGAACATTGCTCGTACCCTGATTATATGTTAAAAAACGGATTTCTGTGTTATGACTTCAAAAAACAACCACTTTTTGTTGTGCCACGATGTATGCGACATACTATCGTACATAGTGCTCATGACCAAAATGGACACATTGGACTTGACAAAACATTGGAGCTGATTTTACGTACCTACTGGTTCCCAAAATTACGAAGATATGTTCGGAACTATTTGAAAAACTGCATTCATTGCTTAAGTTATAACCCTGAAAATGGAAAACCTGCAGGAAAATTACATAACATTGAGAAAGGATCCACCCCTTTTGACACCCTGCACTGTGATCATATGGGGCCTTTCAGAAGTTCAGTAACAAGATTTCGTTACATTGCGTAGTATGTTTCGGCTTTGGTCAGAAAATCATCAATTGATATAGGTGAGTTCGTATAAAATTGACTTGCCAGAGTATGATCTGACAATCCCTGTATAATATAGGTTATGGTACTAACCTCATCCATGGTATTACTCATTGCAGCAATATTCTTCATTGTAAATACATATGCACTGAGAGATTCTCCAGGATTTTGTTTTCGTTCACGCAGACGGCGATGTATTTCAACTGCTGGCAATTTCAAATCGAATGTTCTCAAAAATCGTTCTTTAAACAACAACCAAGATGAATGTGGTGGTTCAGCATTTTTCCATATTTGTGCTGCACCTCTGAGTTTGAGTTTGACATGAATGATTGTGCTGTGTTCATCTAAATCATATAGTGAACTAGCATCTTCGACGCTCTGTACAAAGCGAGACGCCGTAACAAAATTATTATCAGGATCGAATTCTGGGATTTCCTGCTGTGCATCTGCAGAAAATTTCTTGGATTTGCTATTCGTGTTATTGATTTGAATCAATTGAGTTTGAAGTGTACTTATCTGTGATGTAGATTAGATTAGATTTAGAATGGGGCCTTCGGGCTATCTGCCTCCACACCGCGACCTTTTCAGATCTATTGTGTCTGCCCTCAAAATCGATTAGAGTTCTTCGGCTAGCCCCGTCTTCTCTATGAGACTCCATAGGCTAGCTTTCAGATCCCCTGTGTATCTCTGGGCTTCTGGTTTTTCCTCACCCAGCGTAAGGAACCTTAGTCTTGACAAGCCCTCACAGTGGCAAAGTATGTGTACTGCTGTTTCCTCCTCTTCCTGACAGAACCTGCACAGCAGTTCTTCAGTCAGACCTATCGTACTCATGTGTTTGTTGAGCCTACAATGCCCTGTGAGGAGTCCCACTAGTATTCTAGTTGAACTTCGTTTCTGGCTTAGTAGATATTCTGTGAATGTTGGCGATGGTTTTTTAATAAACTCTTTTGCCTGTCTCATTCCTGGCGATTTGTTCCACCATTCTTGAGATTTGGTTTGCATCCATGATTTGATACTAGTCTTTTGTATAGCTTTCGCAATACCACAGAAGGGTTCTGGGCCATTCAGAGCTTTGTTTGCTCCTGCTCGGGCAAGTGAGTCTGCCTCTTCATTGCCCTCGTACCCTGTATGTGCTGGTACCCATGCTAGAGTCAGTCTGTTCTGACTGCCCAGTGCATTTAGGGTTTCTAAGCAGTCCCATACTAGTTTTGAGTTAACTTGCATAGAGTTGACTGCTTTGATTGCCGCCTGGCTATCTGAATAGATTGCAATGGTTTTGCCTTTAAACTCTTGCCTTATCAATTCTTTCACGCAATGATGTATTGCAATAATTTCTGCCTGAAACACCGTCGCGTATTTACCTAAGCTCAGTGAGATTCTTGTCTTTGGCTTGGCCCCATAAATACCGGCTCCTGATCCAAACTCAGTTTTGGAGCCGTCCGTATAGACAGCAATGTCTGCATTGATAGGAGGTCCTTCCTTCCATGCCTCTCTGTCCGTTATACTTATTTTAAAAGTTTTTTCAAAGCTATATTTTGGAATTATGCCATCCGTTGGCATTCCCATGATGGGGTCGCTTTCCAATCTGTGATGTAAGATTGGCCACAATATCTAAGACCGATTTCAGATCTGAATTAGACGTGCTTGGTTGGGACTGTTGAGGAAAATGCATCACTGGATCGCATCTAGGTTGTTCTTCAACTTTAGTTTCGGTGAGATTTTGGGCATAAGCAGAGTGATTATCACCATCGCCTTCATCGTCAGTTAGTGAGATCGGAAGATTGAGTTCACCAGGAGCCACATCGCTTGAAATTGGATTCATTTGAGGGAACAATCTGCTTGGATCAGACTGTATAAGCTGGTTGAAATTTCTGACTTGTGAGTTGGCGGATCGGGTTTTCATGCTTCTTTGGTTCGTCTCCATCGGGAAAAGGTAATACCGACTCTTGACCACTTCTGATACTGTAGTAGTCTACAATTAACGGGCGTACAATGGGCAAATCGGTATCTCTTCATTAAGTCAAAAATGATAATCCACTTGACACCTTCAAACACCTAACGTTTCCTTGGACATCTCTCGTGTACAGGGTAATTATTAAGCTAACCATAACTAACAAGGTAAGATATCAGTGAATTACTATTCTATATCTTCTACAATACGTGGTCGGTTAGAACACTCTTAGAGGTCATAACATGACCTTTATCACTTTGTGCAACTTTGTAGATATTTATAGTAACATTTTTAGAACTTGAAGAGAACAAACAAACAGAGAAAACACTGGCATAACCAGCAAACACGAATACATAATATCTGATACATAACAATCACATATTGCTGTTCTCCTCCGATGTTGCAGATATATTATTTATACAGTTCATGTATCTTGCATGTAACGTCAAATTTCTGCCTCCCTGAATTTGTCCTTCATGTACTATGTCCTGACATAGGTATGTTGAGTGTTTTTGAAGTTACATTGCATACATTATGAGTAACGGGTTTGTTTTTATAATATTACTTGAATGAAAAAAGAGAAAAGAAAAAATGTTACAGAATTGTTTGTTTCGAGGAATTTCTCGAATTTGAATGTTGGTAGCCATATTGATAGTTTGTTATCATTGAAGATACAAAATTGTTCAGGTGACCGAACTTTCAGTAGGTATATATAGGTATTTCTGACTAGAGGGAAAATTCCTCATTTGTTATACGAAAAAATCCGATACTCAAATTTTCATTCTTATTCTCCCAACATAAAGAGCGTTGGAAATCCGAGTTGTAAATACAATAATCACGAAGTTACCTAAGATGAACACTTGATTTGGATAACCCTGTATACTCAGGTTGGTTGTACTTACGGACTCATTTGTGTTGCTTTATATGTCTTCGATTGTTTCCAGTACCTATAATCCTAGAGAGATATAGAAATCATGGTTTCCAGATCGAAAATCGATAGAAACAATTTCAGAAATCTTCAGCAATGAAGTGAGAACTGAATTATAATCAATTTGGTATCCTTCGATCTCAAGACATCACTAAGAGAACATCATTATGTTGATAGAGACAAAATATTGAAGATAAAATCTGTATTTTCGATTCGAAATGATCCAGCATTCCTAGCACAAAAATGGGAAAAAATGAACTTCAGTGGTCGTGATAGGTGCTTGCAATGATATTCTTCCTAGATGATTCTGTCAGGTAAATATCCAGGACTATATTCTCTTCTGAGGAAGTTAGTACACAATCATACACTCGATCATTTCTGAGAGAACTTTTGACACGCATGTACCAAATTGGTTTAAAATGTATAGGTGGAACTTCGACCACACTCTTGATACCTATAGGAGCAGGTAGCTACTCCTTCGTGTTCGCAGTTAGGTTCAATAGTTCTACTTCAGAAGTTGAAACCGACTCTGGAAAATGCACTCGAGAGTGTAGTGAAATGGAATGTCTGATGACATAGGAGTCTTTTGTCAAATAATTCTCTCTTTTTTCATACTCACCTTACCATCCCAAATGGTTCCTAGAAGTAACGAATGAATTCACCATTACTTTCAACATCCATTTGAGCATCTTCTTCAGGGTCAGCTGTTATATTACGGCTCATGGTGCTTACATAGATAAACTGACATTAAAAGTTCCACATGAAAGTTTCATGGAATGTGTGATGACCCAGAATGAGTCTTCTAAATTGTTTCTAGAAGTCACAGATGAAAACATCATTCAAAATCCAATTGGCCCTCCTCCATCTCCGTTGGTGGTACTTACATAGATGAATGCACATTAGCAGTGTGTTCATGTAGAGATAGGTGGATCATGACGTAGAGAACAGATATAATAAGGTTAATTCATTTACATCTGAAATATTACACCCTCGGCGACTCCACCTCTGTCTTTCACCCAACTGGTTAACGTGTTTTTGAGATATTTTGATATTACAGGATATTACTAAACAATCCACGATGAAAACAATACACTATTCGAATTTCGAATCTTAAAAAATTAGTAGGACAAACATGCAAAGTATAACATGACCTTTATAGAGAAAGAAAACTAAACTGAAGTTGTCTTCCAACCTCAAAATATCATATTTCATGATTTTCTAACATAGTGATGAACTATCAAGTACCAACTCATACAGAACAAAACGTTGTACTGTTATAAATTTGTTGGTGATTCAGAAATAATCTTGAATAGTTTCAAGACATAAGTAAACTATGCGATTATGTTTCATTTACCATACTTGCATAATTCAACAGAACATTTTCTTCTAAGCATTATATATGTATATGATATATGTTCTCTGTTTTGTAACCACCTGAACAAAAAAATGTATTGCATAAAATCTAATAGCTTTGTAGCAGACATGTTGCATGGTGATGTTTCTCTCGGAACACATTCGCCATATATGGCAGACATATGTGTGTTTGCTGGTTATATGCTTGTGAAATGCCGAACTTCAACATTATATAAGGCGATGTTATTCGAATATTCATAAATAGGCTGATAAAGCGAAAGAAGAGTTTACTCAAATTTCCCTCTCCAAAGCCCAACGATTCTAAAAGCTTTCGCTCTCGGCATCCTGTTTGATGAATCCAGAAGATGCCGATTACCAGGTAAACTCTTCGAGCTCAGTTCCACTGTGATTGAAATCAATGGAAGTATGAAACAGAGTGGGCAGTTAACAGGTATTTACCGATCTGAGTTTGTTTTCATCAGCCTCGGATCGTTTTGTTCGATAACTCGAGTTTTCAATTTATTCTTGAACGATTTATAGTCCAAGAACAAGCTGCGTATTTCGACAGTCATCTCATAACGGAATGACATATTATTATGTGTTGAGGGCATGTGAAATACTAATTTATTATGAAAGGGAAAGAAGCAGTAGATATATATAGCAATATTGACAAGATATCGGGTGACCAGTTATATTCTGACCCATTTCAAATGCTTATATCTCTGAAACCATTCAAGTTATCGTTGTGCAGTTTGGACTAGTCTATTTTGATATTTTTCAAGTTTTTTTTGACAGGTTCACCTTCTCTCTTGAATATCCGGTTCTACCGGAAACAAACTAGCCATTATTCAGGTATAGATAGGGCAACTTTTTTATTTCATTGAATCACCCTGTATATTTTTGCACATTCAGAAAGACTGGCCTTTTCTCTTTCTAACAATGTATAACAAGTTATGTTTTCTCAGAAAACTATCAGAGTTTTAACTGTTTGAAACAACTACTGCATGTGGAATGGTTTAGTGAGATTTTGCAATGTAACCAAAGTCATCTTTGAAAATCCTGATCACAACACATGAAATGCCAGATTAGATGTGTCAAATAAAGATTGAAGAGCATTTGTAGTTTCCTCGAGTTGAAAAAATGTTCACTTTGACTGAAAAAGCAAATGAACTCATTATAAATCTGCATCAGATTTATACTCAATATACGGTAATTCAGCATTTCAGGATAACATCCTAATATGCAGTAGATGCTTCAAAGAGTTATAACTCTGATAGTTTTCTGAGAAAAAATAACTCGTTATACATTGTTAGGAAGAGAAAAGACCAGTCTTTCTGAATGTGCAAAAATATACAGGGTGCTTCGATGAAATAAAAAAGTTGCCCCATACCTGAATAATGGCTCGTTCGTTTCCGGTTGAACCGGAAATTCAAGAGAGAAGGTGAACCTGTCAACAAGAACTTGAAGAATATCAAAATAGACTAGTCCAAACTGCACAACGATAACTTGAATGCATATGGTTCCAGAGATAGAAGCATTTGAAATGGGTCAGAACATAACTGGTCACCCGGTATTACATTATATTGAGATCAGAAAATTATCGAAGTGAAATTTGGAGTTTTCGAAAGTAATGACACTTGCGTTGCAGGCCTTTTTATAATTCTCTTGAAGTAATCAAATATCTGTCAGTCTGAATTATATGATTATTTTAAGAAATTGCGAATTCAGTGGTTGTTAATTAATTTACTTAACCGCGAAGCCAAATAGAAAATGAAAGGACTACTCTTCTCAGAGACGATGTTATTTGCATTTTTTCCAAAACTATATATGTAGCACAACAAAAGCCATCAGAAGTGTAGATATTGTTACGTTATACGGGTGCAGAAACGAACACGACACTATTTATTTTTGAACTGATTTATTTGAACTGAAGAAACACTAATTTATATCGAATTTATAACTACTATTTATGTAGAACGATTTATATCACGTGGTATATGACTGTCTCTCTGACACTCGCTGCTAGACTGACTGACGGCACTTGTCCGGCCGTTTATATATGAGATCCATTGGTAGGCTGTGGTTCGAGAACATCCTCGAATGATCTTCCGTCTCCTTCTTTTTGTTCTAGAAGCTTCCTAGAACAATACCTCTCTCTCTGATTGTTCCATCGATTGTTTCCAGAACATTCCAGAATCTTCTGTCACGTTATTTGTCACCGCGGCATATAATGAGTGTTTTTTTTTCTCTTTCATTTGCTCTGTGTTTCATCGATATCGGATGACAATTCTCATCTCGTTATGAAATCGTCAAATTGAGTGCCAATTACTGCATGGGAAAAATCATTTTCCCATCACTTTGCTCAGGATACTGATTGACACAAGTTCCGTCCGATAAGTTAAAATGTATATACATGCCATTGGAATATTCAATATCCTGTTACAATAAGTAATTTCACGATCTTCTGAATATCCAAGATAACTCAGTCGCTTCATTGTTCACGAAAGAAATATAGATATATTGAGAGAATATCGAATTTTTACTCATTTTTGGACGTTTCGGTAACGAATCTGCTCCCGTTCCCAACATAAAAATGCAAAATATTTTTCTTTGGAAGTTGTGCTTTGCTCAAAGTTTGACACTTCTCAGTGTCATACTGATGTTGGCATATGAATGAGTAATATATCGGAATAATACGTGTTATTTTCATTTTATGAAAAGGAGGAGAGAAGATAAAAAAAATCAAGTAAAATGAAGTCGAATTCTCGTTCGGAAATAAGTACATAAAATGTAATTTATTGTAGAGGTCGACAAATACAAATTTAACATTTCTTGGAGATGAGTTACTGCAATTATTATTTTGGGAAAATTGGACTACCGAAATCAACATTCTACAATATGTTCTGTTCATTCCGTTGGAACAGATATTTGGGTATGATACACGGTCTCTTCCAGATGGATCATTTCAAGAAACTCGACTAGGATAGGTACCCTTTATCAGTATCGAATCTGCAGTTTTCAGAATTGTTTCGAATTGACCATGCTATTTATACTTTTCTGGAAAACATGATATCATATGTGATCCAGATGGAATGCGTTAGAACTGTTTTCCTTTTCAGAATGATAGGTTCAAGTTTCATAAGGTGATGATGATTTGGAAATTAATTTTTCGAATTAGATTCTTTCTCATCATAGCATGATGAGCAATTGAACTCGTCAAGCTTGAGACTGAAAAAGTTAAGTTTCTATATAATATCTTCAAATTCACCCTGAATTGGATCATCAAAATTCTGGAAATGGACATCCGTCGCCTTCCGAAATTGTGTTTTCTGAGGCAAATGTCACTAACGAATATCAACCTAAAGTACAACTGGGCACTTCAAGTGAAGGAACATTTTGATTGTATCAACGCCTCAGAGTTTCTGATTGAAATGACCCCTCACTCTTTGAGAACCATGGAACTAATTTATTATCTAAATATTATAGTAAACTCCACGGACAAGATCGCGCCCTCCTGCAGAGATCCGAATTTCTGCTATTTTATAAACAGCTAACTGTCACAAAAGCTTAGGCTAACTATCTAAATTCCCATTTGCCCATTCAGATCATTCGCACAATATCGCAGTTGAAAATATGTAATAAATGTTTCATTAAATTCACCTATAATGGAAGCTCATATAAAATGAATCTCAATGAGATATGTTCAATTTGTAATTTGAATTCTGCAGAAACGTCGCAGCATATTTTATTCGATTGTCCGATTTACAAAAGTTTGAGAATACCAAACAGTGATCATCTCCCGAATAGCCATTCGTTGACTGACTTCATCGACAATCTTACTCTACTTAAATGCAAAAATATCGCCAACTATATATTAAATATACTAAAAACCAGAGCATTTTCAAGAAACGAGTAGCACTTCGTGATATCATCAACTTTGCCGCATTTCCTTATTCTTTCTTTTTGTTCGTATTTTTGTTATTAGTCAAAACTGTTTATATTTGCATATATGTATAGGGACAATTATTACAATTCGCATTGTACACATTTCCATGTGAAGTGATCATCAGAAATAACCGATTTCTTGCTATAGGACTGTAATGTCTTTGAAAGCAATAAAGATCTATCTATCTATCTATCAGCTGATCAGCTGTTCATTACAGATTGCTGACCCTAGACAAGAAATTCGCATGAATTCACCAAGTTTCTGCAGCTCCGAAAGACATGCTAAAAGTGTGGAACTTATTTCGATGTTTAGTCCTATGAGGCAGCTTCCTCATGAAAAAACCAATCATTCCTCTTTTGAGGTCCTCCTAATTTGAGTTCAATTCAATTCCTCGAGTTCTAATTCTGTCCAAGATACAAGATCTCAAAGATTGCCTTTTTCTTCAAGAGTTGAAAATTGCACTTCCGGCACTTATTTGGGGAAAATATGGGCTCTACGAGGAGAGTTATGGAATATTGAGTTGTGGTATATCTATATACCTCCAATTCAAGCCCATTACATAGCGTATAGGTCTAATAGCAGCATGCGACAATGCGGTGTTGGTTTTGTCTCACCATGGCTTAATATTTGAGATAGTTGTGGTTGAATTGGTTATGCATACCATGCGATTGGCTTGGCAGAGATGGTTTACGAGTATACTCAGAGTGCGTACTGGGACTGCCTTGTGAAGTTTTGATCATTCCATAAAAACTACGCAACACTAATTTCGTCGCATCCCAAAATGTTGCCCCTGCTATAACGTGAATCACTTTTTTCTCTTTTGACCAATTGAAATTTGATTTATACTGTTCGCTAGCCTAGTCTTTCAGCTATGATCTGGTACTTCTTGGAAACCTGTAGGTCTCAACATAAAATCGCCACATGGTGTTTCCAGACACTGTGCAACATTTTGGAATATTCAAAAGGATCCAAAATGAAGGAGGGTAATGATTTCTCAACTTTGACAACAGAGGCATAAAGATAATCTCATTACCTTGAGGAATTCCAAGAATTTTCTTCCTATCTCTCTTATTCATAGAATGGTTGGGAGAAGAATCAAATGAAAATCAACTTGTTTTCGGAAAAACAATTCATTTCACTTCATAAACTCCTTTGTGGAGCGCTACTACTAGTAGATATCGAAATACGAAATAAGTTCTCTGTTTCTGATGTGAACTTTCTTATTTCTTGTTTTTCCAAAGCATCTGCGACTATTATCGATTTTTCAACAATTCAACAAGAGAGAAAAACCCATTTCCACAATTGAAACAAAAAACGCAACATATCCAGATCGTGATATACGTAACTTGAAAGTGTCCAAACATGACCTGAATAATACGAAACCGATCGAACCTTGACTTGGTGTTGAAAAATAAAACAAAATTCTAAATCATCAACACTCTGAATATCGATAACGAACCGTTTGCAGATACATACTTATAGGAATAAGAGTCGTATTTTGATTTGAAGAATAAATATCTGAAATCTCAATACTGAATTTCGAAAAACCCTGTATAATATGGTGAGAAAAGAATAACAAATACACCAGAGTGTTTTGTTATGTAAGCTTGTATAAGAGCACATATCGACATCGGCCTTATTCCATTTTCTCTCATTCTTCTTCCGTGAATGTTTTAGTATTGCTGCGTTAAGGTATAGGTACCAATATAGGAATATCAGTTCATCCAATGACAGGTGAAATATTGGATCCATTATGGAATATTTATCGAGAAAAGTCGTTCGACGTATTGCATAATGGGCATGGCGTTTCGCATATTATAGTTTATATTTCCGCATATTTATTTCAGTGCAGTGCATTAGGGCGCCACTCATCGGCGCATGACTGTAACCTAGAGTTAGGGTCGCTTGATGGAAATTGACGTTAAAATAATCATCTCAACAGGGTACGGACAGATCATAGCTGCAGTCGTTTTCAATGATCTAGAGACTTTAGTTTTGTCTACTGGCATCCCTGACATTGCTGTCACGTCACATCCATGGGCGCTACAGAAAATCATTCAAAATTTTATGAATAGGTATGTACAGGGTATTTACTTGTTGAGGAACCTTATAAGGCAAACGAGTTTTGTAATCATGATCCGATTCTATTCAAAATTGGAATATATCTGGGGTTTTTCGGGGATAGATAATGATTGTTTCGTCGATTTGGAGAATTTTAGATGATGGATCCAATATACAGCGAATGAAATTTCTAATTATGATCTGATTCTATTTGAGATTGGTATTCGAGGGTTTTCGGGAGTCGAACTTCATGATTTTTTGTCTAAATTGGAAAATTCAAGATGACGGATCCAATATAGCGAAAGACATTAGTTTATATGATTATTACTTTACCACAGATAGAAAATATGTAGGATGCAAGAGTGAAAATAATGTGCAAGTATAACTTATAATACTGCGTATACCTACTTTTTTGTTAATTTTATCAATAATTTATTCGAAAATGACTTTCCATTTTAAGGGAGACGGAAAAATCATATGTATAACATGGAGGTGAAGTATAGTCTATTCTTCATTTTCCTGCATATTCTACGAATTACTTTTCATCAGCCTACTTTTCGTCCTAGACGAAGTTTTATACATAGTGTGATATTAGTCACTCCATAAATTCTTCTCCGAGTTGGATTTCCGAAAATATATTTAGCACAAATGACATGAGTACAGTAGTTTAGATACCCACATCGAGGTGTCCACCATTTCTCAATTATAAGGCTCAGCTCATTCAGCTCATACATAAACTACTGCTCAGTTTGAAATCAGAATTACATTACATATACAGTTTGAGAACAGTCTCTTTTGGTGAAATATATTAAGCTTTTAGTGAAATTTATATGTTCACTACCTCGAAAAGATTATGCTGGAGTAGTAAACTCTAAAACTAGAGGATTGTTCATATATATCTTGGTATAGTTGAATCAGGAATTCCATATGGAAATTACGTATGATACGCCAGTGACCTCAATATAACCTAAAAAACAAAGAATGTCAAGAATCTAGTGTTTATCCCTAGAATTGAATAAGGATGGAACTATATAGCTGTTTCACAAACACTTTAGAGTGAGAGGCGACGAGGATCTGTCCGTACCCTGTTAAGATGACTTCAACGTCAATTTCCATCAAGGGACCCAACCTAGAGTCACTGGATAGTATTAGTTTTATAAGAGTTCGGACACAGAAATGACGGTTAGGGTTCTTGCATGTTTAGAATTATTAAGTTACACACCTTGCATTGTGACAAGTGCACCATAGTCGACCCGCGCTTTTTCATTCAAAATTGTTTGAGTTAGGCAATACATTTTATAAACGTCAGAATTGAGATGGAATTTCATAATTATGCTTTCGAGAAAAAAACAGTTATGGAAAACACTTGCTGTGTAATGAATTGTGCCAATTCTGAAGAAAATGAATATCATTATTTATTCAATTTTCAAAAACAAATATCAACCATACGCTTATGGAAGGAAGATATGAAACGGCCTCGGTGGAAAATCAATTTGAAGACGAGCGGAATTTGTGAGGTACTAATCAAAATTCACTTCTTATAACAGCATCTGATTAGAATGAAACTATATTTCACGCCCATTTCCAAACAGAAAATTTCAAATTTTTTTTGAGAGAATCTGCTGTTCCATCAATTTACAAAGCAGACGATTTCGAGAAATTCCATTATCATCATCACACAAAATACAGAACAAAATAATCATGGAAAAAGAGGAAATGATCGCAGAATCACATAATGAAATTGAAAATTTGAAAACAAAACTAAGAAAAGCAAGTAAACTAAAACGTGATATATAATTATTGATTGGCGTTTTTGGTGCCTACCAAATTCAAAATTCAACAGTGAATAGTTATTATAAGGGCCTTGATTACGCTGGAGGTTATCGTTTTGGAGTTATTTTCTATATCGATCCATGTTACTTAGCTCCTAGAGCGCTAATTGAAGTTTTTACAAAACCAAGTATTTAGTAGGTCTCGTCAAAATGAACTACTCTTCTCCTATGAAATGTTTATCAAAGAATAATTTGTTCTCTGTATTTTAGCACCCTGTATCTCCGAAATGAAGCATTTTGGACACAAGCTTATATAGACTTCATTTCTTAAAATTGTCTCAGGAACACTTCACTCGAACATACTTATGTTACTTCCTGTATATTGAGAATACCTACCTTCAATTTAATATTGATAACGTCATGTTTTATACTCATCACTGCAGTACAGTTTCACATACAATAAGGAATTATAGCTGTAAGGTTATCTATATGTGTATATTTTCTTATATTAAAATGTTGTTACATGCATCCTTTTTTATTTCCCTTGGTTCTCACGATGTTCTCTGAACATTACAGGATATCCCTTTTCGTGGAACCAGAACATATGAATAAAAAATTAAATAAAGTTCAAATTGAAGTGGGTGTTTGTACCTTATATCCATTGTCCATCTACGGCTATGATTGATTTGACAGAAAATATAACCTTATCTGACAATCAGGCACTACTAGGGAAATTAAAAAGACAAAGATCAGAATATATGTCTTACCCAGATATTTGAAGTTGAGGTGAGTTCCCAATGCAGCTTTTTTGCTTTTCACGTCACGCGTGTCACACTATGATTGGTGACGCATTAATAATGATTGCTGCAATGTATTTGATTATTTACTTTAGTTCCTAATATGAAATTTCCTATCCTGGTCGATGTAGTCGGAGTTTGCATTGGGATATCTGAGGATACTGAAAATATATGATAATGCTTGCAAGATATTCAGACCTGCATCAGATGAGTAATTCATCAAAAAACGAGAATAGCATAGTGAAAATGTGATTATTAGGTAGGTAACTACTTCAGTGATGGTGCGATGATTATTATCATGGGATCACTTTCTTCTGAACTAATAATTATAATAATTTCTTGGAGATTCAATCAATTCATCATCATAGCTGATTATGTGATCAATCAAAATTAGTATCTCCTCTCAATGTTGATTCACGTTATACAAATTAGATAATTATTGGAAAAACAGTTTCCTTTCTGGTTTCTGATGCTGCAAAACATCGGAGAAACTTCAAGAAATTTCATTAAACAAAGTCATACTTGAATTCTATTCGAGCTCTTCAATCAACGTATATTTTGTGCTAACTATATTATTAAATTACAGTATGCCTGACAAAACCACTTGAGGAAAATTCATAGAAGGTCAGACGATGAAGTCGTTGAGATTAACAAGATGTGCGCTTAGGGCAAAGTTTTTCATTTAATTTAGAATTTCATCAAACGCTCAGATTGGAATAACCGGTATACTAAGCCCTGGCAAAAGGAACAAACGATTTAAGGAACATGATTTCGTGAGGATAATAGACAATTACAAACAGAAGATAATAACGAAGGATATATAACCCAGCAAATATTGATACATGGGCCATCAATTTCAAAGTAACATCACCCCAGTGAACCATATCATTGGTTTAATATTGGCATTTTTCAAAGGTAAATCAAAAGACTTGACGCCATTATTAGCAGAGCAGTACCTACTTCCCATTTTTGCTCATTCATTTTTGCTGCAGTGATGACTGACGAACGTATTTTCAGTGCATTCTCAATGGAAATCGAGTGGTTTATCCTCACAGGAAGAATTGTGAGGTAATGTAGAGAAAATATCATTTTACTCATAATTAATCTTTGGAAGAAGTCCATGGTAACTCAAAGTGGAGTGGTGTGTAGTTCATAGATGAAAAACCCAAAGTCACCTCCACAACTTTAATTGAAATGATCAAAGATCATCAATGGTACATGTTTCGGACTTATATAAGACCATCATAAGCTGATAAAATAGTTCAAATTTCTAGAAAAAACTGGTATTGACTTAGGATATGAATGCAATGATTGATTACTTACATGGAAGTGAAAAAAGTTGAAATTCAAATAACGTGGACAATAACAGAGCAAACAAAGGCAACTGCTCCATGATCTGGAATACAAACAGTTGAATAGATATGTAAAGGAAGTTCAGAATCGAAAAACTTACTGTTAATGTAAAATAGTGTTTTTATAAAAAGTATAACATTTTTTTTTCTTTAAATTCTCATGAAATGATCATTCAAGGGTCGGGTTCATATTTTTTAAGGGCCCACGTGCCCTCAAATCACCGAAAAGTGGCGATTACCCAAGAAAATATCAAAATCAAAAGTATGATGTGGCTTCGGAAATAACCAGCTAAATAGAAGGAATTACATGTGCAGTGACACTGACACCACAAAATTTCAACTGTCGGTGATTTAAGGGCACGTGAACCCTTATGAAGTCAATACCGGTTTTTTCTAGAACTTTGAACTATTCCATCGGCTGATGATGGGCTTATATAAGCCCGAAACATGTACCATTGATGATCTTTGATTATTTCAATAAAAGTTGTGGAGATGACTTTGGGTTTTTCATCTATGAGTTACTCATGATTATAATGATAATAATTACAAAAATAGAGCTTCTCGCTTTCAGTTGTATATTCACATCAATTTTGGTCAGCCAAGAGTTTCCAAATTTGGTTTCTGATGATTGATATCGTAATTTCTGGAATATCTGGAAAATGGGCAAAGCTTAAGAACTTCTCTGCTTTGGTATCTGGAATGGCACTGGGACGAAATAGCGCAGGACAAAATAGCGCGGACAAAAGAGCGCAGGACAAAATAGCGCAGGGACGAAATAGCGCAGAGACGAAATAGCGCAGGGTCATAATAGCGCAGAGACGAAATAGCGCAGAGACAAAATAGCGCAGGGTCATAATAGCGCAGGAACAAAATTGCGCGCGAAAATGGAGTGCAGTATCTATGATTAGGTTTGTTGGTTTGTTAGAGTAAAGACTCATTCTTCAAATACAAGGTGTTTCAAAATGAGTCTATACCCTAGCAAACAAACTAACCTGATCATAGGTCTACTTTGACAATCCAACAGCATACCTAGTATTAAGTTACTTCGTTTGTAAGGGTAGTCTCCTTTTGAAACATCTAGTATTTGAAGAAATAGTCTATGCCCTGACAAACGAATTAACGTAATCATGGATGATGCACTACGTTTTCGCGCTCAGATTTGTCCCTGCGCTATAATGACCCTGCGCTATTTTGTCTCTGCGCTATTTCGTCTCTGCGCTATTTTGCCTCTGCGCTATTATGTCCCTGCGCTATTATGACCCTGCGCTATTATGTCCCTGCGCTATTTTGTCCGCGCTATTTCGTCCTGCGCTATTTTGTCCTGCGCTATTTCGTCCTGCGCTATTTCGTCCCAGTGCCATCTGGAATGGAGTATTTGTGAATTTTGAGTTACCGATGAGTCACAAGTGCATATTACCTTCAGGCTGCTGCAATAATTATAGTGAAACAAAGACTCAAGTCTGACGTTACAGTTGATTGCTTCTTGGACTGAATTTCATGAAAAATGTGTTAATATTAGCACGATGGATGTTCTCGAAGAAGAATATCAATTTATACTACTGAACTCGTTATTTCGATTTGATTTGATTGCGTAGTAATAAATCCATACAACTTTGTATCTATTCACTTGTTCACTTCACATCGTACCATAACGAATGACCCATGTGCAGAATGAGAAGAAATACAAAATGAAAGACTTATGGAGAATACATCAATTTTCTTTTGGAGAGAGATGATGGTCAATTGTCATTTCATGATATTGAGAAACTTTTATTTCTCAGTTATAGTTCAATCAGTTCTATTTCAGTGATCTTTGTGAAATTGAATATACTCATTGATTTCTCAGTTCCATGAAAAAAGTGCGATTTTGGTCGGGCCAGGAGCTATTTTATTTTCGATCAGCTGCTTATGATTTATAAGGCATAGATCCGACCTGTCCTGGAATACTGTTTCAATATTACCCAACACGATGTGCTGAAACAATTTCTGAAATCATCATGTTGGGGATGCAAACCTACATACCAAACACTGCAAGGAGAACATCTTCCGATAAGGCCTGGTTTAGTAAAAACTGCTCCAGAGCTGTCGCTGCCAAACAGGCAGCATTCCATCGATAGCAAGAAAATCCAGGCCCTGAGAGTAGAGCAGAATATGTCGGAGCTAGAGGCATATGCAATAAGACAATTCAATTATCAAAAGATGCACATAATGCCAAAATTAGATCGAAACTTGTTGCATGTCCCGTTCCCGTTCATTTTGGTCCTTCACCAAAGCTGTAGGGAGAAATTTCACTTCCAGCTGGTTTCCTCCTCTAACCAAGGAAGATGGAACACTAGCCACATTTGCCCAGGAGGAATTCCAACATTTCTCCGCATTCATTTGTTGAAAATTCCTCTCTGGATTCATCGACAAAACAACTTCCAAACATAACGCCAATTGAAAGTCATTTGCCCGAGATCTCCTTTCGCCAACGTATTATGAGGAATATATTATTGGGTCTAAACACCAACAATGCTTGTGGCTCCGACAGAATCACACCGATTGTCCTCAAGAAATGTGCTCCTGAACAAACACCAGTTCTCTGCAAGTTGTTCAACTACTCTTACAAATTGAGTACAAACAGTTCCTAAAAAATGCAAAAAGACCCTATCTTGCAACTACAGACCGATCGCACTGCTATCTTTTATTTCGGAGATCATGGAGGAAGCTATCAACATCGAGCACATGAAATACCTAGAACATTCAAGTATCATCAACGATAGGCAATATGGCTTCCGTCATCAGAGATCAACTGGTGACCTGCTCGCCTACGTCTCACATATATGGCAGCAATCTATCGAAAAATATGGTGAAACCTTAGCCGTGTCACCCGATATCTCCAAGGCATTCGATCGAGTCTGACACCACGGACTCCTCGCCAAGTTTCCATCTCATGGCTTGCCTCCCCAGCTATGTTCTCTTTCAGCTAGTTTTCTCTCAAACAGGTCTCTCCAATTAGAGGTCGACAAAAATTCATCTGAATCTCTTATCATTCATGCTGGTGTTCCGCAAGGATCAATTGTAGCACCAACTCTATTTCTACTCCAAAACAAATCTCGAATGGGGATCCAATAACTTGGTAAATTTCAATGCAAACAAAACACAAGCATGCCTTTTCTCTAGAAAAGCCGAACTCACTGTGCTTAACATAGGCTTGTCAGGAGTAACTATACTTTTGAATACATCCATTTCGATGTTTGGTATTACTATCAGCAATAACCTTTCTTGGGAAAATCGTGTATGATAAATTGCTAAAATTGCATCCCAAAAACTTGGTTTTCTGTTTCGGGCCAAGAGCTATTCTACTCTCAGTCAGCTGCTAATGATCTGTAATGCACAGATCCGACCTGTCCTGGAATACTGTTTTCATATGTGTAGCACCCAAACATACCCTGAAACTGTTGGATTCTGTCCAAAAAGGGGGCAATTCGTATCGTGGGTGGAGCCTCGCTCACAAACTCACCCACTTCTCTGGAACACCCTAGGAAAATTGGCGATCTGGTTCCCCCCTTGGCAGTCCTAGCGAGATTAACCCGTCGAGTTGAGGCCTCGCACCCCTTTGTGGTCAATTTGGAGACCTGCAGAACATCTCTGTCCGAAGACTCGTTCATCCAACGAACAGCGAGGCTCTGAAATACATCGCCAAGGGAGGTGATTCATGAGGCATATTACCTCCAGAAATTCAAGAAGAACGCCAATTCCACCCTTATTTCCCTTGGTTATCACGATGTTCTCTGAACATTATAGGATATCCTTTTGCGTGGTAACCAGAATATAAGAAAAAACCTGAATTCATAGGAATTATATATTATATCATTGAAACAATACTATTTTACCAGCACAATTTGAGTGAACATACGTATTACAACATTGGAACAGCAATGAACATGTACTTTTCCTCGCCCTCAAACTTACTCACTTCTCTAGAACAACGTAGGGAAGTTGGCGATCTGGCTCTATTCCATAGATATTTTCATGGACAATGCTTTTCTGAAATATCAACACTTGTTCGTTCCTTGACAGTCCCCGCGAGATTTACCTGTCGGGTCGAGGCTTCGCACTTCTTTGTAGTCACAATGTAGACCTGCAGAACATTGCTTCCCAAAGACTCGTTCATCTAACGAACAGCGATGCTCTGGAACACATTGCCAAGGGAGGTGTCCCCCGAGGCATATAACCTCCAGTAATTCAAGGACACCAATATCTGCCCTATTTTCCTTGGTTCTCGCGATGTCCTCTGAACATTACAGGATATGCCTTTTCGTGGGAACCATCAGAACATAAAAAAAACTTTTCCATCATAGTATTAGCGGTATGTCATCGAGTGAATGAATAAATGGGCCATTGAATCTCCAGCTATGTCGTGTTTGCTGAGGGATTGGGCTGTTTGATGTATAATCATAGGCTATTTTGGATTGATTAGCGAAAGCATTTCTATGATGGTAAACTGTATTCACTGGTGACTGAGCCAAACTGAATGGTGAGTAATTTACTCATCGCTCGCTTTGAAATCAGTAGCGTGACGATGCAGCCAAGGTCTTGTGATAAAAAGATGCCAAGCTCCTGTAAATACTCATCTTGTGATGTATTTTATTCTTGAAAGTGATATTGCTCGAATTGAACATTATACTCATGTGGTTTCAGGCTGAAAAATGATACAGCTTCAAATCGCGAGACGCATATTCACTGATTTTTCATTGTGCGGAACCATACATTTAGAAATTTTCCAGGTCTCGATAACTTCCTTCCAGTAAATAATATGAGAAACTTAGAATACATGTTGATTTTATGGGTCATTGAAAATATATCTAAAAACATTATATCGAAAGACAAAATATCGAGAACAAAATATCGAAACACCGAATATCGAATGGGAAAAATATCGAACGGAAAAAATGTCGAACGGAAAAAATATCGAATAGAAAATATATCAAGAATCAAATTATCGATGGAAGAAAATATCGAATAACAAAATATCGAAGAACAAGATATCGAGCATCTTCCACCTGTTTCAAATTCTCGAGTAGACTTTATTATGTAGTTACAGGGTGATTCACCATAAATGTCCCCCCTCTAGCTCAGTTGTTTTTGGACCGATTTCAAAATTTGAAATATCATCATAAATGATTCTCGATTAAGTTTTTTTCGCTACATCAGAAAATACAGGGTGCTCGGAACAAACGATCTACAGGGTATAGTATTCGTTTTTTTCTAATGTCTTTAGATTCTCCCTGAAGAGCTGATTTGATCAATGCATCACACTTGGGGTCTAGCGGTAATGATTACAGAGATATAGGGTGTTCAAAATCGAGAGTTTTCAACTTTAGAGTTTTTTTGTGACGAAACTATTCATTATCGGTCAAAACGGCTCTTATGTCCGTATCTTGATTGTAGATGTACTATCTACTGACATTTAATAATTGGAACATATACAGGGTGATCAGAATTCTGAATCTTGAACCACCCTGTAAATGTACCAATTAAATGTCAGTAGATAGTAAATAAAAAGTTGAGATGAGGACGTAGAAGCCATTTTGACTAATAATGAATAGTTTCGACACAAAAAGATCCAAAAGTTGAGAAATCTCGAATTTGAACACCCTATATCTCTGTAATCATTCCCGCTATACCCCAAGTGTGATGTATTGATGAAATCAGCTCTTCAGGAAGAATCTAAAAATACGATGAAATACAGGGTGTTCCATTTGAAATACGCAAGTATTACTCTGAAGATCGTTTGTTCCGAGCACCCTGTATTTTCTGATGCAACAAGAAGAAAATTTCTGAAAAATCATTCTAGATTATTTTTGAAATTTTTGAATCGGCTCAAAAATAAGTGAGCTAGAGGGGGGACATTTATGGTGAATCAGCCTGTACATACTTCTATAAGGATGAAATATCCTCAACGAAGAAACCTGAATGAAAAACTTTGACGCTACCAATTCTGATCAAACTTACCTGTATTTTTTGCGAATTGTTCGATGAAGATCAATTCATTATGGATGATGAATGAAATACTTTCCATAATATGCATTGATTCCATATAAAAAAAAATAAATTCAACTCATAGAACAAATTCACATGTCCAGTATTAATTTAAGTGTCCATTTTAGGATGAAATTGAATAATCCTCATAATATAGGGAATCACTCTCATTCCGAGAATGAGGAGAAATAGGAATGGAAATATTACACGATTATCACTATGTGATTCTCAAATTATGTTATTCACAAATCTTTGTATTTCCTTTTTTTGAGTTCTTTTGGGCCCGACATTTCATGAGATATTTTCAATTCTGTCATACTTTGTTATCTTAGGATACCTTCTAGAAATTTCCATATGGATGGGTTCTTCGCATGGAATTGGCTCATTAGGCTTCTGTGCCAGCCTTCAACTACATTATTTGTTTTTCGAAATTTATGCAGTGCTCTAGGGTAGCAGTTCGACAACGAATGGTTGAAGATGGGTTTTCGTGTAGGTCTCCTACCAATCCAGGTATCCTCAAAATAATCAATTATAGGTTGTGCTTCTTGTGGAATCAAGTTTCGTTCACATATGATGTCAAAAACCATCACCACCACGAAGGTTTCCGGAACGAATGCGATTGCCGATAGCAATTTGATGCAAAATTGGAATTCAGAATCTGTGTCGTAGCGAGTTTTGAATCCAGATTTTTTAATTTGCCTATTAATAGATTGTTTGAAATGATGAAGACAACCGTATTGTTTCATGTTCGGAAATACCTTATTGAAACCATTTATCATTGCTATTTCGAAATCGGTGGTGACGGACTCTAAATATAATGAAGTCATTGAATCTTTCACTTTCTCAAAAAATGTCTTGAAGGTAATTTCGGTTTTATTCGGCAGCAGGGCGTACACCAATGGTACTGTTATGTTTCTAATCTCACCATGAATAGTGAATAAATTGGTAGAAGATTGACGGTACGGTTTTGAAAGTACCATCTAAATATAAACCAGTTCTTACTTCTTGATGAATGGTCAATATTAGATGGTGTCGCAAATATTTTCATCCTTCTATATTCTACACCAGAGTCGAATAATAACCAATTTTCACCTTTTTCCGTTTTTCTATATACCTCGGGATTGTTAAACTCTGTTCGACTAGTCGGAACTGTCAGGCCTCTATTTTCTTCATACTACTTATAGATGGTAGCTGAGGAAGTGTAGGCTCACTGATGGTTCCGGCAACAACATTCGAAATTAGCATTTGCGGAAAATCTTAACTTCTCCTTGCATCTTACTTGAATTTGTTCAATCCTGTGGCTAATTCGAATTTCGATGGTGTTCCTGCATGGTTGTGATCATTTCTCTCAGTTGCTTTTCCATCTACACTGATAGCTCTTCCTTTACATCCATTGATTTTCTATTGCTCACATTTCCAATAACTGACCGTGTCTGATTGTTTCTTGCGAGTGTATAAATAACCATTGTGATATAGTTTATTTTTTCACTTCTGGCTAGGAACATACTGAAAATTCGGAATCATTTTGACACCAGCTGTCGAATCAACTTATCAAACTCAGTTGTTTCATTATTTACAATATTTCCTTTTCGATATCTTGTTATTCCATAATATACTGTGTCGATATTTTTTCCCTTCGACATTATGTAATTCGGAAATATTTCCGTTCGTTGTTATGTCAGTCGATATTTTTTCCGTTCGAAATTTTTTCCGTTCGACATTCTTTCCATTCGATATTTTTTCCATTGGATATTCGGTTTTTCGATATTTTGTTCTCGATATTCTGTCTTCCGATATATTTTCACTGACCCCCTAATGGATGATAATGGAACTCGCATTTCTTTCTCGGAAACGGTGTTATTGGCTTATTTTTCGGAACTAGAGCACAAAAAAAGCCATAAACAGTGTATATATATGTGAGATATATCTATGAGAAAAGTACTCACTTTCTTGCCGTGAGGAAAAGGTTCCATTCCATTCCATCTTTCTTCCCGTCACAGAAAAAATATATAGTATATAATATGAATAGACGCAGCGCCACTATTCATTTCTCGCATGAATTCATAGTTATTATAGATATTCCAAAACTTCCTGATGAAATACTTGTAACCTCTGCAAAGAAGTCTTTCACACATCAGCAACTTTCCAAAATGTGATTTTTTTTTTAACTCATATATCTCGAATCATCATATCCTCAGAAATATAGACAATTCCTGTATCAAAATCATCAAAAAGGTTGATGAATATACTGAGAGCTAACATTTTCAATCTCACCAGTTGGCGTTACTAAAACGTGAAGTCGATGAAAAAGTAAAAAATCTCAAGATTTTTGCAGGATAGCACTGAAGGCTGTGTTATATTCCATCGAAGATATTCGAAGAAATGATGTGGAATATCTGAACCCATAGAAAACCTCAAATTATGGAAAGCCTCAGACTTACGTTTTTCCACTATTAATGTGAGGTTTTACACCCAATTCTCACATTCACAAAGAAGAAGGTACCGTAAGAAGAGGCCAAATGACGAAAAAATAATAATTATGTGGGTGTATTTTTTATTCCATTGAAGAAAGTTCGTATTGATAGATGCGCTTTTTTGCCCTGACGTCAGAAATTATTCCTCAAACGATGAATCAATGAATTATACAACACATACGGATTTCGTTGTGTATCAGTCGTCATGGTTCTTCAGAATTAGAACAGTCTGATACGTTTTCATTGATATTCACTCATTACTCCATCTTCTTAAATCTCTCAAGCATCCCAAAATTCGAAAATTCCTCAATATTTCCAATGAATATACCTAAGATGTGTCAATTGTCATGTCAGAATCCTCCGAACCGCTGGATTCCCGCAAATTGAGTAGAGAGTGCGCATTTTGTGAACAACAGTTTCAAGGATTTCCATCGACATTTAATCAGAATTTTGCAATAGTTCGATGGTTTCTTCTATTTATGCGCATGACAAAATGTTAGAGTGGAAAACGCACCCTATATTTATCAGTTCCACCAATTCTGATGACCAGCATTTATGAGGCGCCGTTTGGTTCATAATTATTTTTTTCGATATATAGACATGTTAACTCAAAATATAGAAAAAATCCTATATAATATACGAACTCATCAATATTATATGCAAAATTTCTTATATCGTGTGAAAAATGTTCTATATATTTATAAGTGCGACGGAATTTCAATATATATTAGTATGCCTCGCTCCGTTTGATTCATAATTATTATTTGTAATATATAAAATTTTTACTGAATTTATATAGAAAAAAGTCGATATCGAATGCACAAATTTTATATGACGAAATCTTTATTTGCGTGTCAGGAAAGTAAGTCTATATTTGCACGTCGCGAAAGTTTATATTTGGTTGTACCAGTGTGTGCAGAAATAGACTTTTGGGTTCCAGGGTTTACCGATAGGTGGCTGAACTCGGCTGGACGTCAGGACAGAATGAGGTTAGAGGATCTGGCAACACTGAGGTTCTAAGAAATTCATTGCTATTCTGTGTCTATATAATGTAGCTTTAGAAACACCAAGTAATCCTGATATTCTGGTCCAACTCAGACCTGATGTTCTTAAAATCCTTAATAGTTCCTTTGAAATATCATACTTCAGGGGACCAACACTGTTACTGCTAGTTGATGAAGTGAAATATACATAGGTTCGGTCCTGCGAATCAACAGTGTTGAGAACATGCCCAATTTGACCATAGATATCAAACAGTATATTGTAAACTGATGATGATAACTGTTTCAACCTTTCACAGGCCAGTATATTATCAATGAATATGTTCAACAACCTACAGTACTCCTCAATTTTCCACTGATCTTGAGATAAGGCTCTTGAAGAATCTCCTTGCGTCCAGCCGCGTTCAGCCACCTATCGGTAAACCCTGGAACCCGAAAGTCTATTTCTGCACACACTGGTACAATCAAATATAAACTTTCGCGACGCGCAAATATAGACTTTCCTGACACGAAAATATATAAAGATTTCGTCATATATTGAATTTCTGCATTTGATATAGTCGATCGCCAGCCATCGAAATTATCAGTCGCGGCCCAGTGCAGTCTCACGCAACCAGTGCGCACACTCCCCGGCGAGGTGGGGAGATTGATCGCGCGGCTCCCGGCTTGATCGCAGAGAGTGGCAAGCTACAGAGTCAGTTGCTCTCAGTCACTCGAACCGATAGGAAGTGCCCCGGAATAAATCGAAATTGACTTCAAGTTAACCTGAAATAATCTTTCGAAGGCAGTTGCTCTCAGCCACTCGAACCGAGAGGACGTGCCCCGGAATAAATCGTAATTAACTTCAAGTTAACCGGAAATAATCTTAACTCAACAGTTTTACCCAGAATTGACTCGAGTGAGTACTTATCCAAATAATCTGTTTGCGCGAATTAGAATTTACTTCTCGTGTAGTGCTCCAATCCTGATTTGACAAATTTCGTGTTTTCAAATGTTGTGGCTTTAGGAGATACGTTATTACAACGAAACTAATAGAGCCTGACATCCCGTTAATATTTCCGAAACCAGTTTAGGTCATCAATGTTTAGGTTTCAGGAGATACGTCGTTAGGACGATACTAATAAAACCAAGTATTTCGATAAGGTTCCGGTTTTCTTTGTTTTTCATTATCAATATAGAAGCAGTAGCTAACATATTTCACTACCCTGGTATTAAAAGATACGTTATCACAACGAGACTGTTATATACCAGGCAAGTCAAAATTAATTTACTACATGCGGCGTTTTTCGTTATTTTCACCGCGTTAATAAATGTTCTGGTTTTAGGAGATACGTTATCACAACGAAACTAATAAAACCAAACATTCCGTTTCTCATTATTCCTGTATTTCCAGATTTGACTAATTCGTCATAGCTACTGCATGATAGTAAACTCAAAGCTTTCATTGTCGAGTTCAATTCTGGGTCTAGCGATATTTTGTTAGAGGTATTCCCGCGAGCAGTTAAACAAGTACCAGGCACTCCTCTAGGTTCGGTGTCCTGGACATCACCTGTGTCACCCAGCCAGCATCAATAATTCATTCGATTTAAGAATTTGGTTTATAGTAGATACGTTACTGCAACGAGACTGCTAGACGGCCAGGTGTTTCTTCCACCCTGTGTTCTCAATGGAACAGTTAGTTTCTTCCATCCTGTATGACCAGACCTGCTTCGATAGTGATTCGATGTAAGAACTTAGATTATAGTAGATACGTTACCGCAACGAGACTACTAGACGACCAGTTAGTTATTCCGCCCTGGGTTAGCAATTGAACAGTCCGTTCCCCCGCCTTGTGTCGCACAACCAGATTTTATACTGAACAGTTAGTTCCCCCGCCTTGTGTTGCACAACCAGATTTGATGCTGAACAGTCAGATTTTATACTGAACAGTTAGTTCCCCCGCCTTGTGTTGCACAACCAGATTTGATACTGAACAGTCAGTTCCCCCGCCTTGTGTTGCACAACTAGTTCCGACCCTAAACAGTTAGTTTCTCCGCCTTGTGTTACACAACCCGATGCGCTAACTATTAGATTGTTGACCTGCTTCTTGGTAGATACGTTAATGCAACGAGACTACTTGAATCAAACTCCTGTCAAGACCCGATTTCTTGCTGGTAACCAGCATCCCGTTTCCCGCCCAAAAGTCTGCCACTTGACTCTTAGCTCATACGAGCCATCCGTTCTCCGTTCTATATTGAACGAACATCTACACTTCACTGTTCATAGCTAGCAGTCCATTCGAGCGATCGTTCGGTCCGATTATAGCGAGAAATCCGCTTCTCGCTCCTTCGCACCCAGAAAACCAGTACTTCTAACGTTTCCTGAGATTTGGTAACGTGGACCAGTGACAGCGAGTGTTGTTGGATGGTAAGTTCCAGATACAGGGAGGCCTAAGAAGACACGGACAAGAAGAACCTGAAGAAGACTTGATTATTTTATTATTAATAAGTACGATTCAGATACTTCCTAGCTCTAAAGTAGAATTGTTCCTATAGGAAATATATTTTGCATCTTTTATATTACTCTGTCTTTTACTCTATTAACTGGCAGTGAGTTAAACCGGTGAGTTAAACCGAATCCTGGACGTACTCAACTGCGCTGAGCTATTCCCGCAGCGAAAAACGTCACAAATTTTATATTTCACAAATAATAATTATGAACCAAACGGTGCGAGGCATACTAATATATATTGGAATTTCGTCGCACTCAAATATATAGAACATTTTCCACACGATATGAGAAATTTTGCATATAATATTGATAATTTCGTTAATCATATAGGATTTCTTCTATATATCGCGTTAAAATTTCTATATATCGAAAAAATAATTATGAACCAAACGGCGCCCCATAAGCATTCATCATTTCATATATAATTAGCAGAATCTAATGAATATTCCAGGAAAACTTGAATAAAAGTCCGTTATTTATTGAAGCCTATATACCTAATTTCCATTAACTTGTATGTACAAAATTTTCTCATTTACAACGAGTAATGCTTTTGTTCGAACGAGCTTTGTTCTTCGTTGCGAATTAGTGGACGTTTCAATAGGAATTGCGCTAATCATTCGATGTGTTGATGGAAGTCTCTTGTTCCCATGATTCATGATGCTACAATAAGAAGAATACTGATTCATTTGGGTATAATTGGCGTTAGAAATAATGGTTATGCATTGGAGTATGATGTGATGGTAGGTTCGCTTGTCAGATCATTTTTCTTGCTTGGAGATAATTATGAATATGACTTTACCAATGAACGAATAAATTGTACAGAGTGTATTCTAAGTGCCCGCATTGATTAAGAAGAGCATTACCCGCTATGAATCAAGAAGTAAGTCCTTCGTGATCTATCAAGATTGTGGTACTGCTCACAACTCACAAATATATTTTTCGATTTTCCGTCTTCAATGAATTCATTATAACACCCAAATGCGTATCGAAACAGCTTCTATTAGAACGCGCTGAACTTATTCTCTCAAAGTTGGTAAAAGTAACTTCAACGTGTCAAACACAATCATTTTTGTACCATCGGCCCAATTGGAGAAGAAACATTTAAAAGTTTCTTCATTGTTACCAATTCACGTCAGATTGTTCATATATTCAATGTTTTCATTGATGATTTTTTTTTGATAAAAGAGTACAAATGAATCAAAAATAGAAAAAGTATTATATTTTATGATACATATTGTCGCGCTAGTTTTTTCGGAGTACCCCTCGCTTCGCTTGCCGTAGTCCAAACAACCCGTGCGACAAAACATTGTCTCATAAAACTTGTATATACATAAGGTCCCATAAGTCAAGGATCAAAAGAAGTGTGGTGGTGAGGGGGGGGGGTCATTTCCAATCAAACTAACCGTATATGTGGTTTTTCAATTGTTTATGACTCAAAAGTTATCAATGTTCTCTCATTTCTATATCAGAATATAAAAATAATTAATTACAATAATACTATGTCAATCGCATGAGACGAATTTCATCGAATAGCATGAACTGGCAACATCGAATTAACGATTCTCGAATGTGTTCTATGCCAATGTGCTGTGGTTTCCTTGTTTTTATGATGGAGGTTATGTCAATGTTATGTCGAAATAATAATGGCATTAGGAATAAAAAAGTCATTGTGCTTCATCTCAGAAGGGAACACTCAACTTGATGAAAGAAAAATAGAATGAGCCACTTCCATCTGACAAAAAAAATGCAGGAGGCCCATGTCCCTGTACCATCGAATGGTTCTAGCAGTGCAATGCATTCTCATTGCCTGAATGTTTTTATACATTTTATGTCCGATAAAAATCTGAACGCATTCTTATACAGGGTGTCCCATAATTAGCGTGCAATACTCCACCAACAGATTTAACGATCAAAAACAAGAAAAGAGGTTCCTATGAACGAATAATGTTTCATAAGCGAGCTGCACCCCCCTGAAGGTGGTACCCTGAAGATGGTTTTCATTTTATATCTCCGAAATTGTTGATAGCAAAATTCTAAAATTTACAATACAACTTACCATTTCTGAAATTAAATGGACGTGTTCTGAAATTCATCTCACCGATTCTGAAATTGAGTTTACCATTTCTGAAATCAAACTAACCAATTCTGAAATCAAGATTACCTTTTCCGGAATATAAATTATCGAATCCGAAATTGAAGTTGAAAAGGTATAGTAACTTATTGCAAGTTTTCGAAAAAAGTTAGTGGATATGAAAATTCAGGATTAATACACCTATACCTCAATGAAATCCATAGAGCATATCAGGAGTCCAACCCCTGTCAAGTACGAGTGAGATTATAGGGCGAAATAAATCACCAAGCTGCGGCACGGTGTGAAATTTTATTGCGTCATATAAAGAAAGTTTCCTCCCGCCATTTATCACACTGTACAAAACCAATATCTTGGGCATCGGATCTACCGCCATATTTCAAACTAGTAGTTATGATATCCACGTATATAGAGAAGGCAATAAGGGGAAAGTGGTGGTGAAATATTGTCCTGAAAAATTCGACTGTTTCGAATTTTTCCTCATCATTTCCCTCGTCAGATATAATCCGAAGAAGTTTGGTGGAAATGTATTCAAATTGGAGGAACATTTTCACAAACAGGATATTTGCTGTAAAAGTGGTTCCTTATCGCATGTTCGACATGATACATGGTGAGTGCAGTTTCCTTTTCTTCAATCGAGGTGAAATTTATACAACTATGAGAATATTCAGCATCGATTGATAGTTATTTATTATACAAGGGAAAGGAGTAGTAGATTTTAGCTCCAGGTTGAGTTGTCTCCCGTCGCGTAGCGTGATTTGATTTAAGAAAATTGCGCATTTAGTGGTTGTTTAGTAATATACGTAACAGCGAAGTCGAATGGAAGATGAAATTACTTGCAGTTCTTTCTCGGAGACAGTATTATTGACTCATTTTTTAGAAACTATAGCACAACAAAAGCCATCAACAGTGTATGTGATATACAGGGTGTTTCATGAGCAGACTCACATAGCCGAATGGTTGATAGGGGAAATCACGACGAGTTGATGTATATATATGAAAACATTTTTCGACCCTCCATAACGAAGATACAGGGTATTATGTGAAATTGCTATATAACTTTGATCGTCGATAGTACAGAAATGATTCGTCGTAATCTACTGAAATTTGGCAGCGACGTATCACTACTGAAACTATTCAAGATGACATATTATGAAAAAAAATATCCAGGTCCGGACTTGGGAAAATTTTATGTTTTATAGTTATATCAAAAAAGTTCACTTTGTGGCCACTTTTCTCGAAAAATTTCATCATATTCAGAAAGATCAGACAAAATTCTATGAGAACTGCTCTTCAATTCACACGGCACACTTTGCCCGGTTCAATAAAATAATATAGAACAAAATCGTTCGAATGAATTTTAAATTTCGACCTGGCTGATAACTGTCAACTGCCAACTGGTATCATGTGAATTGATTTTTCCTAAATTTTTGTTGAATAGTAATTGACAGAAGAATAGACGAGAAGAAAAACACGATATTTTTTTATCGGAATTCAGATAGATATTATTATTCCTGACTTTGTTTTATGGGTGTCGCTCGAAGTGAGATATCGAGTAGGCCTGGTTTCTCATTTGTGTGACGAGACGTGACGTTTGTTGATAATCCGACCTGATAGGTAGGTACTAGGCTAGTACTAGGTAGGTACCAACTGATGAAATTACAACATGAGGATTCATGTGCCCATATTATGATGATTTATCAAATTAGTTATGCCATCACGCATAAACTTAGCTCCATTTTTTGTTATTGATACACTTCTGCAAGTGATATAAGGATATGCATTTGCTATTCATTCAAAATTCCTAATGTTCATCATCGTGAAGGTTTTACTGCAACGTATTCTTGGGTCTGGGAACATTCTATGGTATTGAACATTTTCGTCTTGTTCAGCATTTGGAATATGATAAGTGGCACCTAGAGTGTAAGAATATTTCGATTACCAGTGTTTACCTATCAACAAACGTCATGTTACATAAAATAAAAACAGGGCCCACTTTATGATAAATTTATAAAATAGAGTCACGCGTAATCATATCTATCTAGAAGTTTGGTCAAAAACTAACATGTCAAATCATTAAAGAATCAGTACTAATCTCTTCTGTCAATTTTTATACAATAAAAATGTACAAAAAATCAATTCACACGAATTCAGTTAAAAGTTGAGAGTTATCAGCCAGGTCGAAATTGAAAATTCATTCGAACGTTTTTGTTCCATATTTTTTTGTTGAACCGGTCAAAGTGTGCCGTGTAAATTGGAGAGCAGTTCTCATAGCATTTTGTCTGATATTTCTGAATCTGATGGAATTTTTTGAGAAAAGTGGTCACAAAGTGAACTTTCTTGACATAACAATGAGATATAAAATTTTACCAAGTCTGGACCTGGATATTTTCTTCATAATATGTTATCTTGAATAGTTTCAGTAGAGGTACGTTGCTGCCAAATTTCAGCAGACTACGACTAATAAATTCTGTAATATCGACCATCAAAGTTATATAGCAATTTCACATAATACCCTGTATCTTCGTTATGGAGGGTCAAAAAATGTTTTCATATATATACATCAACTCGTCTTGATTTCCCCTATATTAACCATTTGGCTATGTGAGTCTCCTCATGAAACACCCTGTATATCCGGGAATAAAGTACCCACTTTTTTCCCACAGAAAAAAAGAAATTTATGAAAAGTAACATTTTATAACCTGCCAACAGAGATGAAATGCTAAATGCATCCCTATAGAGATCTAAAGTACCACTATTTTCTCCAAAATTTGGATCACTTAAGTTACTGAGGTAGTTGATATAGTAACAATCAGCCCCTTTGAGGACATTTTGGAAAGAGAGTACCTACCTATTTTGTGTTTGTGTATAAGTTTTTTCGTTTCGATATATTTAACATTTCACCAATATTAATACCACGGGACCTTATACCCCTCTGCTGAAGCCTCAGAATATGATCTTGGACCCTGGGTTATAATGGTATTCTTCACTACCTTGGTGAATAAATAACTATTTCTGTGTCTCATCCTAATTTTTGCAAAATGGGGTTGCACACGCACTCTCCGAATTCACGGCATATAATATCTATTTATGCTTGATCACCCAATGTATTAAAAATATTCGAATCAGTAATTCACTATATAAAAGCATCACCTCCACCAGAAACACCAACATTCGATTCCGTGATATACAAATGAGCCCTATCAGTGATTTTCTGCTCAAAATCCAAGGGAAATGTATCCCCATTCTATATAGAAATAAGAATTTACTTACTGCAATAGATTGATCGCGGTATATGACGTCACATGATGTCTCCTCTTTTTCATGTCATGAAATATAGTGAATTTCAATGATTTTGTGAAAAATATACAGAGCATTGCGCGGAGAAAACGGTTTATGGCAGTGAACAAGCTCCGTTTATACAGGGTGGTCTAACGAAAATTTTACTCCCCTATATGTTAGGGCTTTAAAATGGAAATCCGAAAAAAACGCTCATGACCTGTCTCATTTCAACTTCAACCCCCACCAGAGAAAAGCACAAATCCCCCTGTATCATTTGACCATTTTATTTCGCGTAAAAATTTTCATCGATAACGTAATGAGAGATGAATTAGTGAAAGAGGCAATGTCGAATTTACCCAGAAAATATTATTTTTATTATAGAAGGATTCGGATAGTATTTATTCATTCATTATTTTTCGTCACAAAAGAGTTTGCTGCCTAGCTAACACAGATTGATCCCAGATATATTTGAGGGCTTCACATTCATGCCACACATCACATACGTGACTCGAAGTGAGAGTTCAACTGAAATCAAACTGACTTTGGCAATACCAATGCTGTTTTCTTGTAATTCGCATTGTTACCGATCGAAACACATCTAACACTTTGAAGCTCAATGATAAAACAACTCAGAATATCTTATTTTCTACTAATTCTACTGCTGCCAGTACAAAAGTTGAGCCACTTGGGATTTTCATGGATGACAAATTGGAGTGGACAGCTTATATTGAACAAGTAAAAAAGTAAGCTCAAATATTTTTCTATTGCGAAAATTGAGTAGATTTGCTTGCCCAATAGTTTTGAAAACAGCTCTCTGGGAAAACGCAGTTGATTCCATAAGAATATTCAAACTACAAAAAAGAGCTTTGAGATCGATCTCGAAAGTTAAGTATAGAGAGAGTTGTCGTCCATCATTCAAAAATCAGGAAATACTTCCTTTACCTTGTATCTACATTCTTAATTGTTTGCTGGAAATTCATAAAAACAAAAAGAATTATCAAACAAATGATGCTTTCCATAATTATACAACAAGAAATTGTGATCTGTTTCGTACAACTAAACACCGTTTAATGATATCGAAACGTAACTCCACAGATGTTAAGCTTTATAATACACTTCCTGCAAATATCAAGGAAACACCTATACATTTATTCAAAAGAACAATCCGAAAGTTTTTGTTATCCCACTGCTTCTATTCAGAGAGGTAGTACATGGAGGCTGAGGTAGACTTTACTTGAGCAATAAAATGAATTAATAAATAATAAGAATAGACACAACGACCATATCATTAAGAAGATGAAGAAAACCAAAATCAGTATATAATAGCATATCAACTTCCACCAGGCTTCACCCATCATAATTATTTTAAAGTGTAATTTTGTATTCTTTCTGTATTTGTTTTTGTAATTTCTTGAATATTCTCTTTCACCCATATTACTGACTAATCACAAATAAAATTGATTTTTTGTAACATGAATGAATAAATAAATAAATTAACGAAAAAATAAATAAATGAAACACTCCTCATCTGAACTCGAGATCTTGGGGTTGGACTTCTTCCTGAGAGGTGGTTTAAGTTACGAGGATGCGGAAAGTCAACAAGTTGTTTCCCCTTGGATCAGGAATCGACGATTGATATTTTGTTCACTCCACTGTAGAAATTGTCTATAAACCATGATTAGAAATCAAATTATTCCAGAAAAAAACTCTAATAGCATGGGACACAAGCGAGTTATCACCTGTAACTATAAAGTCGACTTTGCTGATTGTAACCCACCTGCGATTATTAGATATAGAACCTTGCTACCACTAGCGAGTGCATCTGTATATTACTAACAGACAATGTTTCTGTAGTAGGTATATACTACTTTGCTAACGCTAGTGGGTGCATCTAATAAAAGGAGTACTTAGGGCAATTTCATTATCATAGGTGAAGAACTTTGCTTATCTTGGTGGCTGATCATATCGTCATATGCATGACCTTCTTCATGTAGTTATTGAGTCATTTTCCAGGATTGTTGTTATGATAGAACGTGAAATTTTGAATAAAATCCGATTTCACTTTCTATAACTTCCAACCTGGTGTTTGGTATGATCTGAAATTCGATAGATCAAAAGAAGGAGGAGATGTTGAATGTGAAATTTTAATATTTTGATCAAAATACATTGAATATCTTCACTTTTATTATTCCATCATCAATCATGGTACTAACTGAAGCAAAAAAATGATAATAACTGCATTGAAGGAAGGAGGTATTCGTAACTGTTACTATCATGAACTATCAAATTTGGAATTGTACAACAATTCAATTATAAGTAGTGATAACGATAACCAGTGATGAAATTGTTATTTATATTTCTTGAATATTTCCGATAATTTCAACTCATATGTTATGATGATTACATGTTCGAGCAATATTTCAGATTTCTTTCTCAAACGTTGATTAGGAGAAAAAATAAAAACGAAATCAGTTATTTTCAGTCAGTTCAAAAAAAGAACGGCTAAACTGTTTTCAATTTCCAAAACGGCATATTGAAGTCATTTGATCGAGTTACACAAATTGTAGCTACTGTGAACAAATTTATTTTCTTTTCCGTTTAGCTATTTTCTGAATTCCGTCCCTTTAAGAACACGGCGAAAACCTATACGTATTCACCAACTGCAGTTTGTTATAAGAGGATTAGGTTTTTACAGGAAAATATCGATATATTCCTCTGAAATATATGATTTTTGTATTTCTCATATATCATTGGTAGTATTTTATATCCTGCAAAATTCAGAAATATAGGTATGGTTCCATATAGAGAAGTAGGTACTTTCTTGACAACGGCGATTTGTTGATAAGTGGCTTATCTCGACTTTTATTATGGCCCATACAGAAAAGACTGTTCTGTTATTTTGAATCAATTTCAGTATGAAACGAAAATCCCTATTCAGAAGTTTGTTTCTCAGCTTACATCGAAAAAAATCAACGATAATTCGATTCATCCACTTTGAATGTATGTACTTTGTCTTGGTTGGCTGACTAATAACTATATATTTTAACTAAATGAGCTTGGTCAGTGCGTAGTACCAGACTGAAATAGTATGTACGAAGTAAGGGGTCACATAAGATCTGTCGATATTTAAATATATCATATTCAAAATACATTTTTATGATATCTTAAATTGTGATTGATTCTGATATTTTATTTGATAATTGAATTGAATATTAAATATTGTAACGTTTTGGAGCTTCGGCTGGAGATAGTCCTACATGATTTACTGTTGCGTTCCAATCGACTATAGTGCTCCTAAGGTGGTGTATGACGTCAGTAACAAAGCCTTCACAGGATACAGGGGGACTAAGATATATAATGCAAGTTGGTATGTACAGGGTATCCCAATTTGGGCACTTTTGCGGGGTATCTCCCTTATCAGTGAAGATAGAGCATTGCGGTTTTCGCGACAGTGTACTACTTTTTTATGAAAATAATAATGGCGCAAGCAGAATTGTGATAGCTCTTCCGGTTGTCGAGATACAGGGTGGAATTGAAAAATATCACTTTTCAGGCACCCTCCGTGTCTCAGTTATCTTTGAACTTATCGAAGGAGTTAAAACTTGTTTTTATAGAGTTTTTCTCGTAGAATCCAGTGGCGTAGTTATTTTTTTGCCAGCACCTTTTGTTTTTTAGTTATGGAGCAAACATATGTTTTTTTAAATGGAACACCCTGTATATTATTTCATATATACATTGAGCATGAAGTGGGCTTTCCAAAAATATATAATTGTATACAATTATTTTCCATTTGAAAAAACATATGTTTGCTCCATAACTAAAAAACAAAAGGTGCTAGCAAAAAAATAACTACGCCACTGGATTCTACGAGAAAAACTCTATAAAAACAAGTTTTAACTTCTTCGATAAGTTCAAAGATAACTGAGACTGAAAAGTGATATTTTTCAATTCCACCCTGTATCTCGACAACCGGAAGAGCTATCACAATTCTGCTTGCACCATTATTAATTTCATAAAAAAGTAGCACACTGTCGCGAAAACCGCAATGCTCTATCTTTACTGATAAGGGAGATACCCCGCAAAAGTGCCCAAATTGGGATACCCTGTACAGGCTGTGCCATTGATGTCTTTGTATTTAATGAAATTGTCGAATATGTCATTACTCCAACACTAGTGTCGTTACATCTCTCATGGAAATATCATGAGATGGAGCTTCAGATATTGAAAATCACGTGTTTCTAGAATTTCTTCCATACATTTGCATCATACTCTATATATTATAGTGCCTTCAGAAGAATTTGAAATAAAATCAGAAGTATATTTATTTCAAATTTATTTTCAAATATTAGCAATCAATTAATCAATCAATCAATTCATCAATCTGTGCTTCATTGTCCAAGAATATTGATCTCATTAACGAAGCTTGTATGATTTATAAAGTGGAAGGATCCATTTCGTCATGAGAGAAAAAAGAAGAATATCATTACAGTACAAAATAGGATAGGTCGTAACTATACCTACATGATATATAGAAAGTTAGCAATTATAAAATTCGTATACAACACACAAGAACAATACATAAACAAAACAGATACATACATTATATAGCTTACAATATGATTGAATGAATATATTGAAAGAGGACATAATTTATTTGTCATGATAAAATTCCTTCAGGTTATAATATGTCTTTGGAATGACGAAGTCTCTGATACCCTTAATTTTTGCTTTCCTTATGTATTCTGACAAATGGTTATACATCTTCCTGATCTCATATAATAATACCTGAATTTTTTGCGAGAGATGTTTTAGGTATTGACAGAGGAATTTTGTTCTCATTTTGGGTGCATAATATATGATGATTCTTAATATTTCCATCGATATGAATCAGACAGGTCGTTTAAAGGATGGAAATACATTTCATTTTCATCGCTGGAGATGACAGTTATATTCACGTTGTGGACATTGATAGTCGTAACTCAACATTAACTCAACATAGGTACAGGCAAATATGAAAGAATACATATTCAAGTGCTTTATCAGAAACGAATCTCTCTGGAATTTACTCATCAATCTCACTGTATGAACATAAGATTCCGAAGTGGTACTATCAAATATATATTTCAACTACTTGGCATTAGCCAGGAAAGTGGTTGTTTTTCTCCCGAAATCTACCATTATTGTTCATTTTATGAACATTGTGTGGAAATGACTTTGAACTGTTTGTATTTATTCAACATTTCATTCCACTTTGAGCATTGTGGCTATTTCGTAGTTGAAATTACGCCAGTCGGGCAACCAGTCACTCCCGTATGGGAATTCCAGCTTTGGAGTGATTCTTTCCTTTGTTCTACTCAGATGGCGTTACTTTCACATTGTCGATGAAAGACGCCTCGGGGGTATATAATGCCGACTTAATTTTAGTTTGAGTAGGCTTCGCTGAGTCGGCGGTCTTAGGAATGCTGGCTGTAGACTACACTGCACTGATGAGAGTAAATGAGCTCGAAACTGGTCTGTGGTTGTCTAGCGTAGCCTGGCTAAATCGAAATCAATAGGCATTCAGGAAATAGTCACTTGTATCAGTATTCATTTATACGAGTCGGTGCATAGATTTCGGGAGGATGTAATCCAGTGTGAAATCTACCATTATTGTTCATTTCATGAAAATTGTGTGGAAATGACTTCGATCTCTTCGTATTTACTGAATATATATTTGTTACAGGTGGTACCAACAGCCTCCAAGCCCCACGTCGTCTGAGCTCATCATCCATCAGCGCCTTCAATTCTTCCACCAATCCACCAATCACCAACTCAGAATGTTCCACATTCATCAAGAAACAAATCATGCAAGCAGAAATATTCCGAGGAACACCCCTCAACAACGAATACGAGCTCATCCCTTTCAACCACTTCACATACAGCCGCGTCTATCCAATAGACCTAGGTCTAGGCAAACGCGTCGTCGAGAAGCCCATCGGATACAAACGAAGAGACATCTTAGAAGCTCTAATGAAGGGAGTAGAGATCCTGAATAGAAACATCACAGAAAAAATCGGGAAGTACACCCTAGATGACTTCTTGGAAGGCCTATACAGGGTTGAACCGACCACGGGAACTCAGTACGAACTTTATTTCAAGACGAGGACATCGAGCTTCACCAAGGTGGTCGTCATGAGACCTTTCGCTCCTCTGCAAACCATCAAGACCATGGCATTGGCTGGTCCCAAGGAGAAGGAACTGATTCATATAATACTGCCACTCTCTGGCAGGACTGCTACCTTCCAAGGATTCATGGACAAATTCGTGAAGATTGCACTCAAGAACGATAGGAGAGTGCATCTGACTGTCGTCTACTTTGGAGAGGAGGGTCTCTCGGAAGCTAGATCTATAATGTCTAGAGTGCTCATGACGAAGAACAGTGGGGGTAGTGCTAATAACTTGAGGCTCCTGGCTCTGAATGAGACTTTTTCCAGGGGCAAAGGATTGAGAGTGGGGGCTGAAAGGACGTGGGACGAAAAAGTCAACGACAAAGACAAAGACAGAGACGTGCTTTTGTTCATGTGTGATGTGGACGTGGTATTCAGTGCCAGGTTTCTGGATAGGTGTCGATGGAACACTAAATCTGGGAAAAAAGTGTATTATCCGGTTGTGTTCAGTTTGTACAATCCCCATGTGGTGTATACGCTGCAAGGACGGGACGTTCCTCCTGAGAACGATCAGTTGGTGATATCCAGGGACACAGGGTTCTGGAGAGATTTTGGATATGGCATGACTTGCCAGTATAGGTGAGAATCATTACTAGTAGTAATAACCGAAGAACATTGATAATTGTTCGAAAAAAATTTATAACAGATTTCGATATATAAATGACTTAGCAAACATCACTATCAGAGGAAAGTTTACTATGTTCTCAGATGACACCACAATACTGTGGCATAGCAATAATAATGACGAACTGAGTAACTATGTCGCTGAAGATATATTGGGAGTAAAAAATTGGTGTGATGCGAATAAATTATCATTCAATATTTCTAAAACATGTATTTTAACGTTCAAGTGCACTCTTAATGATATACTTTTGGAAAACTCAAGAATTTCTGTCAACTGTTATTTTAGAATTTTGTATCAGAATTATTCAAACAATATTCGTTTGTATCAGATTTCATCATTTAAAATATATGCGGAAAGTTTACAAAAGTGAAATCGAAGAGAATGTTCTGGTACTTGCATATATCCAAGAAGTGTTATAATGAAGCATCCATCTTTGAGAACAATTTATTTATTCTGCGCTGAGCATGACAATAAACGTGAAACAAAGGTTGCATGCAGTTGCATGTATTATGTTCTCAATTCCCATTCCTTTCGAATTATTTTGTAGGTTAGGAATAGCAGGTATGTTAATGTAATTTTCGGAGTTCGTAGAAAAATCATAGTATGTAACGCGTTTATAAACTCTTCTAGACACTCGTTTATTAAACACTCGCTCCGCTCTGCTCCGCTCGTGCTTAAACTACTCGTTACGAAAAGGACGTTTATAACACTTGTTACATAATATACTAATTCACATGTCCAGAAACATAAAAAGTTACAGGAGCGAGCCTTACTGGAACACCTGATATATCAAAAAGTTCAATCAAAACTAGAACGACTATGAATTTATATATGATTGCGTCCGCAATTTCACTCCGCATTGGGATCATATAGTAGAACACGTTTATTATTCGCGACTGTGTAATAAAACGAACCTGATGCAAAACCATAGCTATTTAATTCGTTCAATAAATTTTTCAAAACTGCCAATGCAGCGGAGAGTATAAGTATTTGAGCGAACTGCAGCAAATGGTCAGTTATCATGTGGAAAACCATATCAATGTGAATATAAAAAGTAACATTTATTCCCATTAGTCGAAAATAGGAATCAAATTGATGACTCCATGAATGATTTTCATTTTTCTGATCATGGATTCTTTTTAGGTGTAACTGGTAGCGTGAATTTTTAGGAGGACTTACATTCCGCGTTCACTATAATATTGATTTTATTACTGCATTCCGATCGAAAGCCCACAACGTGTTTTTTGTGTCTCGTTTGGTCACACAAAGCGGTATAAGAACCTCTTATATTCCACCTTCCTAAAACAAGAATATGAGCTCTGAGAATGAAAATCGTGGACCAAAAAGTAGGGGCCGCGGCTGCATATAATTCGTCAGAACGTATTCTATCAACACCGTATTATATCAAAATATATTCGATCAAAATGGTAATTCAACAGAACCGTAATTGAACGGAGCAGTAATTCATCGGCATGCAAAACATCATAATGTAATCTATCATGTTGTAAAATGAAGGAATGTACTTCATAAGAACGTAAAACATCATACCTTACTTTATAGAAATGGTAATTCATCATAACCGTATTCCATCAGAATGGTATTTCATCAGAATCGTATTCTGACAGCACCGTGAATCAACAAAACCGTATTTCGTCGCTTCAGTAATATATCATAATGGTAAATCGTCATGATGGTAAATGATCAGAACTGTAATCCGTCGGAATATTATTTTGTCAGCAGTGTATAGTATCGGTACTGTAAAACATCATAACCGTATTTTAACAGAACTGTAAATCATCAGAACTGTGTTTCAAAAGAACCGTAATTCATCGCTTCCGTATTTCATCAGCATATCAATGTATCATAATCGTTTTCTATCAGAACGCCAAATCATCATAACCGTATTTCATCAAAACCGTATTCCATCAGAACCGTATTGTATCAGCACGGTATTTCGTCAGAATGGTAATCCATCGTCGGTACAGTGCCCTATCGGGAACGGATTATCGATTTTCTGTCCGCTTTTCAGGTATGCTATGCGATGGCGCTGGTGAATGCATGTAAGATAAAATAAGTATCTGATCAGAATAACTATTCTAACATGAAATATGTTATTCTGAATGAGATCTCGATAGAATTTCACCTCAAGAATCTTTGTAAGCTTCTCAATATAGCTTCTCAATGTGGGATCGTATATTTTTTATATTCTTATTGTCGGTGTTTGATGAGTGTATAGAGAGGCAGTTAGTTTCAACTGCCTGCGTGCGGTATCAATTATCAGGAATTCAGTTGTACCTACGTAAATTAGATTGAAAAAAAAAACCTTATTCAATTTAGAATTTCCTTACACTCTGTAGATATGCATCTTATCGAAATGTTATATCTATACAAGAATATATAGAGAAACAAGGTGCTTTCAGAGTCAGAATGAGATTAATCGATGAAATATTTCATGCGTATACAGGGTGAGTCACAATAATTTGAGCCCGTGACGAATTTCAAGATCATCAGATAAATGAACTAATTTTGAAGTTGAAAGTTCGTATCACCGTATATCCTGAACTCAATCCGTTCTGTGATAAGGTGTCAGGAATTGGATTACGATTTGAAATTTCAATAGGCTATCGACTGCTGAATTAGTTATAGGTTTCCATTTATTTAGATTTTTTTGACCCATGGAGTACTCACGGTCGCATATGACCACATTATTCTTCATATCACCATTTTTAGACATCAGAATTATTCAACATTAGTTAGGCTGTTTACATCACACATACTTCATGAACCTGAACTCTCAAGTTACCGAGATGGATGCGGAAAACTAAATATTTCACATCCCCATTCAGAATAATGATTATATGTCAGTTGTCACTTTGCCCGCAGTGAGATATAAAAAATGGAATCACTTTTTTTGATAAGGTTCACATGGATTGTTTTATGTTTCTACCTGATTCTTTGTTCATCGTTCGATGACTATTTTCATATTGTATCCACACTTCCCAAATTATTTGTTCTTCAACACTTTAACTGTCGCAGTCACACAACCCTTTTGAGTTCTCATGAGCTTGGACAACACCATGCACATATTCGTTGCATACGTCAACAATTCAATGTATTTACCCACATCTTGCAAGCAATATCAAGGATATATTTCTACAGGGGTAGCTGGAACCACACTCAACATGTTGTTTTCAAATGCAACTCTATGGCATGTGACCACTCATTGGAAATCAGGTGGAAAGAGGAATCTAGAGCAAACGGGCAAAAATTTAGGTTTTTGTACGTCTCCGAACATTTATTTCAAAAATGATTTTTAAAATTATTGACGGATTTTTAGTTACTTCGAAAGAACACAGAAATCAACGAACGCACTGTATTCAAATTCTATGTGTGATATATCTTTGAATCCAGCTTCCCATGGATATTTCAGCAATTGAATAATATTTAGGATCTACCATTTGAAAGAATCATCGAGGACGTCATGAATCAGACGTGAATCACTCTGTATATTTGATGTCTGCCTACAAATGCGACCTGCTTCAATAGTTGCCTCAAAAATGAATAGTTTGGCTCAACATGAATGTATCCACTACTACTATACGAGAATCATGCTCGATGTGACGTATTTGCTGCATAACAACCCTCTATGTGTGATATATGTTTGAATTCAGTTTTCCATAAAGATTTCAAAAATTGAATAATATATAAAAAAAATTCACGCGGACATAATAATTCCAACTTGAATCTCCGTCTATATTTAATTTTCCTGTATGAATCTGGCGAATTTAAATTGAGAGTCGAATTATTCCAAGAATTTGAAGAAAAGTTATCGGAAAAATGAACGAAATATAGATTGACCGACAAAAACGCCCCAAGCCAAACAAGCACCGTTAGTTAATATTCGACTTCTATGAACAAAAAATAGCAGGAAATGCGAGGAAATGGCTCATCAGATACTAGGAGGAACATATTTTTATAATTCAAACTCCCCTAACAACACAGGGATGTCCTAGGTACGTCCCTTCTTTGTCCCGCGGTACAAGGACATGATTGGGGCATCCAGGGGATGTCCCGCAGTAGTTGTCGAGTTGGCATCATGCCCGGTACATCCCTAGGTTATCCTATTCGTGTCCCTGGAATATCTGATATCGATTCACAGTCATTGAATGTATCAGAACTTCTTAAGAAATTACCATTTTTCGCAAACAGAAATCGTGAATGCATAATGCCCCTCATTTTTAAACGAAAATGTATTCATTCAGGTTTCTGTAGTTTAGTCCTGTTCAGAAATTTGTTCAGTACATGAATCTTCAGAAGGCATATTAGCTAATGGAGTAAGGTGCGTGCATTATGAGCTGAAGGTCCCGGGTTCAATCCCTACTCCACCTACATTTTTTCCTTTAGTCGAAGGGATGTCCCTGGAATATCCCTGGGACGTCCTAGGTATATCCTTCCTTCGTACTTGGTACATCCTAGGGACGTATCAGAAGACGGCCAGCGGATGTTCCTTGGATATCCCTAGTATTAAATCAGGGACGTCCCTGGGAATGTACTATAGTATCAGCGATAGTAATTTCTTTTCGAATAGTATCAACTTTTTTTTTTATCGATTCTAACTTTTACGTAAAATTATTCGACGATAAACCTTGAAAATGCTCTTCATTATCGTACTGACAATTTGATTCATATGTATGAAAAATCCCGTAACACGCTGTGATTTTGTCATTATGACAGCAAAAAAACATTGCTCTGAGTTTTCCAGCGACAAACCTCAACTTGATATTTGAAACCATGACATCCAAAATTATTGTAAACGAATAGTTTTTGAGAGCGTTCATGTCAATTTTTCTCAATCATGCGTTGTCACAAAATTATCTTATCTGTGAAAAATCCATCGACAATAATGTGATGAGCAATCATCAAATTGTTGAATTGTCTTACCGAATAACACTCAAGAATCTTCCTGTAGGAAGGTTTAGAAAATACAGAATCATCTCCAAAACGTTCGATAATGGTAGAAGTTTCAACGATCAACCTCAGTATTCGATGTGGTCCCCTACTACTCTGCTACATCGCTGGTTATGTCAACTCCTCAGATTTTGATACAGGGTGCAATGATGAAGCAAAAATGTCAAAATTTGATATTGAATAACTACAGAGATATTGTCGTTGAAATTCTGGCTGGGGGTATTCCAGCTATATCCACTTTTTCTGGATGAAGTTGCCTGATAGTCTACTTTGAAATTTCGACCCATTCAACAAACAATATGAAGTAGGTATTAGACCTTGACAATCTGTTTATATTCCAGATGTCCATATTTTCGAAAATAGCTCGTTGTATACTACATAATGGAATTTTTATTCTGAAGAACATGTTCCAAATTAAAAGGGTGTTGCGAGCTGATTTAGCACATACTGTTGTAGGTTCATGGATGAATCGCAATAATATGTAAGTTGAGAATAATTTAACTATGTCCAAGAGCCGGCTGCAAATATCGCTGTCATCAGATAATGAAATGATATATGCCCCATAGTCATGTGGAAACATTATTGTATTTTATCGAACGGCACCTGTGTCAATCACTATCCTGAGCAGAATGATGGAGAAATTGCACTTTCCTGTGCGGAAATTTGCACTCGATTCCACCATTTGATAACAAAATAAGAATTATGACATCTGATCATCCTATCATTCTGCTCAGGATGGTGATTGGCACAGGTGCCGTTCGATGAACTACAATGTTTTCTCAATCCTTCGGGCAGCCAGCTCTCCTTACTATAATGGGATTCATTCTGTGGACGTATAATACAAAATGATATTGAAAGAATGAACCAACGTTATTTTTGTTGATCTTGAAATTTTTGCATCTCTTGGACCACACGAAAGGAAATTCCCATAAGTAGGAAGTACAGAAAGAGGAGGTAGGTGTTGAATTCTTTTTCCAACTTCTGGATAATAAGTTCTTGGGAATACTTCCTTTGGGGATGAATTCCCATGCTTTGTCGTTATATAGACGACGATAATGTCGATAATACTGATAATATCGATGATACCGAAAAAAAAAACGATTATATCGATTATATCGATTATAGCGATTATATCGATTGTATCGATTATATCGATTAGGTATATCGATTATATCGATTATATCGATTTCATCGATTATATCGATTATATCGATTATATCGATTATATCGATTTTATCGATTATATCGATTATATCGATTATATCGATTATATCGATTATATCGATTATATCGATTATATCGATTATATCGATTGTCGATTATATCAATTATATCGATTATATCGATCATATCGATTATATCGATGTTATCGATTATATTATCAGTTTTATAAGTAGATGTTCTGTTTTTCATCAGAGTGCGGCTCACAAGAGTAATGAATGAACTTTCTTATAGGAAATCCATTCATTGATCGAATTGTACTGACTTTACCATTTTCGATGTCCTAATGGTATATCTTACCCATTTTCAAAGAACGAGATCTGCGGATTTCGCGAATGTTGACTACTTTCTTGTGAAACTCATGATACCATAAACACAATTTGTCATAGTTCGCTTCGTTTCATAGATACAGTGCAAAATTCATAATGTTGCCTCTTAGGACCACCTGTATCTGAACGTATAGAAAAAGTAGAAGTTGTCTCTTGTTTACATTCTCCACGGAGGATCCAGTGGCATACTTAGTCAGATTTTCGAAACGAACTTTTCAGATAGATGCTTTGCGCTTTTCAAAACACATAACATTAAACTTATAATATTTATAGTATTTGCCTTGTATTTTGATAATTTCCAGTTTTTATCAGTAGGTATATCTTATTGATGGGCCTTGGCAACATTTTCACGAATGTTCATATTTACCTTGTTGCTGACAGTATTTTCTCACATACTAGTTTCAATTTTATATTGATAAACCAAATACACCAATATTCACCACAATTTATTGACTATAAAAGCTGTGATCCTGATAATAAGTATGTGGCAATGAAAAAAAGTGAGTGCAGAATGATTTGAAATTTTTGTCAACTGACTACCTGTCGTTAGAATCAGTGATGGTTGATGATATTGATGGTTGGTTATCATTCGCCATCGTATGAAACAAGACAGGTAGTCAGGTGGAAAGAATTATAAAACATTCTGCACTCGCTTAGTGTGTGACGAAACAATGTGTCAACAACAAGGTGAATATAAGAGTGTGAAATTATCTGAAACTAAAAATTATCTATATACAAGGCTAATACCCAAAATGTCGTACTTATATAACTGTATTGTGTTTTCGAAAAGCACAAAATATCATTATTCCAATTATTCTGGGATTTTCTCTCCTCGTCTCCATAAAATGAAAATATGAATATTATTTCGATATACGTGTAGTGAGGACAAATCAGATGATTTGCCCCAAAATGTCACTGCGTTTGAAGAATTTTCCTATCAGAGAGCCTAAAAGAAAAAATTCACTACTCTCTCTGATAGGAAAATTCTTTAAACGCAGTGACATCTTGTGGCAAATCATCTAATTTGTTCTTACTACACGTATATTGGAATGATATTCATATTTTTATTTTATAGAAACGAAGAGAGAAAATCCCAAAGAATTTGGAATAATGAATGTATCACCTCCTCGATTAACCTACAGGCAGTATTTCACAAAATATCAATTCATAAATATAAAAAATATACTGTGTTGTATTTGAAGAAATATAAATTCAGTTATATCTGAATAATGATTAACAGGAGCCAAAATTAATATTTTGTGACAAACCCTGTATAAGACTGAAAAACTTTGATATCTAATATTTGGGTCAAAGATTTCAAGCCTGGCAAAGCTTTTCACGACGAATAACATGTTTTCCTGAAATTAATAAAGAACAAGTTTTGAATTTGTTGCCAACTGTTCCAGACTAAAGTTACGTTTCTTATATGATTATCAAATATACAGAGAAGTGCACGAAAAACGGACACAACTGTAACTTCTGAATCATTCGATTTCCGAATTTCAAAATATACTGAATCTCCCATCAATTGACAAGAAAATTTCAGTTCGATCACTTCCTGTTTCAGCAAAAACGAACCCAACTTTGTATCTTCAAATTGGACACACTGCGTTATATTCCATAATAGTTTAGGTATTATTATGACGAATTCAGTGATACCAGGTTTGATAGGGTTATTTCAAATGATCACGAAGGTATTTGATTTAGATTTCTCCATAAATGCTCAATGGGTGTTACTTCGCAATATCTGTACTTCTCTGTCACACTCATTGGGCATGTGGAAGCTAAGAACGCCATTATCTTCGAATTCGTTTGAAATAACCCTGTCAAACCCGCTATCCTAGAACTCGTTATGATAATCCTTATTGCCAAATCATGGAATAATAAACATTGAAAAATCAGCAGTTGGGGTGATTTCCGGTAAAACTGGAAGTGACAGAACTGATATTTTGTCAATTGATCAGGATCTGATCCCGAATGAATCAGACACAACAGCACTGGCCGTTTGTTGTGCTCATCTTTGTAATATTAAAAGTATTCTGATTTTTTCAATCATATGGAAGTAGAATTCTCAAATTTCAAGGAAATAGAAAGCTTGCAAAGATACATTCCATGATCGAATGCGATTATTATCAGTGGAATACACTGCTCACCGGTAGCAATGGATTCACTGATATTTCCAAAAGAAGTTTCAGTTCTGAAAAATGTATTCCTCGCCTTACTCCTCATGAAGGCAATCTTGTACATTCGATAATCAGGATGATACAATTTGCTGAAGCGATAAATTGAAGCTATGGAAGGTAAAATTATTTCCCAGATTTTCTTATATCTCTCTCTCTTCATTTCTATAGATAAAAATCATCAGCAACATGCCTTCTCAGTATGACACTTCTCAAGACAATTTGAAAGAATTACTTTTTCCATTCTTTATGGGATCAGATTCGTTACCGAAATATCAGAGTATAAATTTTCAAGTAATATGATTCCATATTTTTTTAATATTACTCTTCTTCAACCATTTTCAAAACTGAGTGGCACTGACAACCGAATGAATTTTTCTCTTAAGCTCTCTGATAGAAAATTCTTTGACCGCAGTGATATTATGGGACGAGTCCTGACTACATGAAATGTTTCATATTTTGATTTTGCCTATGTTTCGCTTAAATATTTTATTCTTTGACAAAATTCGTTGAGAATGCAATGAAATGTACTCACTAGAATTGAAATCACGAGTCCAATCTGGATCAGTAACGAGGAAACGGAGGGAATAAGGTCATTTTTTTTTCAGTTCTCTAAAGTTGCCGTAAAAAAAATTCTACTATTTTGAAAAAATTTTAAACCGTTTCATCCTGAAGTTAGGTAAACTATCAATACAAATATCTGTTTTTTTTAAATTATAAATCTAACATGTTTTAGAACGTTTATGCATATTTATCTCAAAAACGGTTCGTTTATCGGAAAAAATTAAGGATCAAAAAAAGCCTCTAAATTGAACGATCTACACAATTTGATCACTGAAAGATGCCAGAGGCGTACTACGAAGAAGTTTGGAGGGGATAAAAAGCCTCTACTTCAGAAAACGTATCACCCTGTAGATTTTGGGATTCTCCAAAATGCTTGAATTGATGATCTCCTAGGAAGTATTGACTACACCAAATCACACAATGATACCTTGAAAAGTAAGCGAGATAGTTCGATTGATAAAAAAGAAAATTAAACTTTGACCCCCTGTAGCTCAGCTACTGAACGAGATCGGACTAATGTTTGAATGAACTTTTGTGATTAATATGATGATATCTATCTCCCATTTCAGTTTGTGCCTTAAAACCTGAATCACCCTGTATATTCTTTAGCGTTATAGGAATATGACTGGAAAATCTCCCAAACATTTTTCGTCAAATGGAAAGCATGGGGAATTCTTCGATATTTTCTAGACTTATAATAGTGAAATATTCATTTTCAGAATGAAAACACGGCAGCAGAATATGTTGAATTATCGCGAAGACATTCAATGTTCCATTTAGTGAAAAATGTGCTTGTTGCGTTTGTAGTTTGATTCATCAAACAATCGAAAATAATCCCAAACAAACCCTGAACAGCATCTATATGCATTCGGCGGTACTAACACAAATATTCTGTGCATCTAACTGTGATGAAGTTATCTGTAATAATTGGATATTTAGTGTATTTACAGAATGCTTTACTGATGGAATACGATTCTGATAGAATACGGTTTTGACGAAATACGGTTTTGACGAAATACGGAACTGACGAAATACGGTTCTGACGAAATACGGTTCTGACGAAATACGGTTCTGACGAAATACGGTGATGATGGAATACGGTTCTGATGAAATACAGTTTTGATGAAATATGTTTCTGATAGAATACAGTTCCGATGGAATACGGTTCCGATGAATTACTGAAACTATAAAATACAGTGCCGATGAATTGATGTGACGATGGAATACAGTTCCTATACGATACGATTTTGATGAATTACGATTCTGATGTTTTACTGAAGCGACGAATTACGGTTCTGATAGAATACCCTAACGATAGAATTAGATTATGATAAATTACCGTGATGATGAAATACTGTTCTGATGAATTACTGTTATGATCAAATACGGTTCTTTTCGAATACCATTTTGATGGATTACATTTTGACGAATCACGATTTGTTATAATACATACCTACAAATTACGGAGCTATGTTTTACAAAGCGATGAAAAACGTGCTTACAGAATACAATAACTATCAATTACGGTACCTACGAATTACCATTCTGATGAAATATATTCTTATAAATTATATTTCGATGCATTATATTCTGACGTTTTGGGTGTTTCCGGGGCCGCGTGGTTGAAGTTGTATTGAAAATTTCAGTGTCTCTAATCAATACTTACCGTTCGGCGTATGTCGCAAGTTACTATGATGATTGAAAAAAAGTTTGGGCAAACAGAATTGTCAAACGTGTAGGATTGGTACAATGTGCAATGGCGATGTATACTTTTCACCCTTAATATCTTTCTTGCAGTGAATAATATGACGACGGTACCCTAGTCAATCATTATTTGTTGAGCGGTTTTCGAAAAATGTTGTGTCACTTAGAATACTTCCCATGCACCCGATAATATTTTTTCTTCAGTGAATTATATGAGAAATCGAACACGTCAATTCCATTTCTGAGGAACACACTTCAGATGCATATTTGTAGCCCTCTTAGTTCAGCCCCCCAGGAGGAGTGGATGTTACCCTTAGAACCTAATATACCTAATAGCACACAACGTCCTAGGGACGTCCCTATTTGATACAATTCACGTCCGAATGTCCCGAACCAAAAATAAGTGTCCTTGGGACGTCCCATCCCGTATACATCTCATGCAATGTCCGAGCAAGGACGTCCACGGAATGTCCCAGCTGGTACATCATTTTGAATGTCCTAGAAATAGCATCCCTTAGACGTCCCACGTGATACATGTTGTAGAATATCCATGCAAGGACGTCCTTGGCATGTCTCTGATGGGATATGATTTTAAACGTTCCTTTAGGGACATCCATCGGATGTCCCGAGTAGTACACATTCTGGCATGACTTCAGATCTCATATAATGCTTCTCCTAGACAATTATGAAATGTCCCTGATGGTACATTCCTTCAAATATCTCTGCACAGAAGCCCTTGATATTTCCAGGATCGTATAACAATCGAAATGTCCCTTAGGGATATCCGTCGGATGTCCCAATTGGTACATGAACTGTACTCTTCCAATGTCCTAGAGATAACGTCCTATGGACCTCCCAGTCGGTACTTTCAATATGTTGTCCCTGCGAGGACGTTAATTAACACCTCGCCGACGAATGATTGCTCGTAGGCTATAAGTACTCCTCGTCAATGTCCTTCACGTGAGTCCATTGGACATCCTTGGGAAACTCTTTGGGGACCTTCTACTGGATGTCTTAATCAGCTATGCAAGATCTGGTCCTAGAGGGACCCAAAAAAATTGAAATTCAAGAATAATTCGTACGTCCCTGGGACATCCAATGGACATCCAATTGATACCCCTCAGCGTTGCTGATAGGTTGTCCCATGGATGTTCTAAGGATGTCCTCTGTAGTGCTTGATGAGAAATACTGTAGGATTTAGGTATTCGATAGTTGTCCCAGGGACATCCCTCAAGGACGTCCCCAGTTGGTCCTCAAGTGGGACATCTGTGCGTCCCACAGACGTCCAATGGACGTCCACGGTACCAAATTCGAACGTCCTTTGGACGTCCTGAATGTACCGACAGGACTTCCTAAGGATATCCATGGGACATGAGTGTGATAGAGCAAAGCTACAGTGCCTCGCAGTGTAGATTTGAACTTCGCCATTTGGATTCAAAACTAAACTACTATGTATATGAATTGATGTATTACAGCTTTGAATCCAATAAAGACATTTATTATTATTATTATTATTATTATTATTTTTTTTTGAGTTTATATGATTCCAGTCACGACCCTGCGGCCTCCGACGTCACGCAGAGTCGTGCTGGATAAAATCCAGTGACTACTCCTCACAGCCTGTGAGGTGAGTAATCACTGGGACCAAGTACCGTGTGCCCTGAGTAGACGCAATGATCCTAGTATGACGACCTTCTGCATTCCACCAGCCAGGATGTGTGCCTTATCACGGCACGCTGGGATTTTCTGGATCTCCGAGAGCAGCGTGTGTCGTGTGCCTCCTAGGGAGCCGATTATCAGGATGACCAATTCCACAGAATGGTCTGGATAGAGCCGGCGGAGTTCGAAGAGAAGATCTCGATATTTAGTCCGTTTTTCCTCCTCCTTCAAAACGATGTTCGGTTCGGCTGGCGCCGAAAACTCGATCACGAACATCGCTTTGGTTTGATGGTCGAGGAGGACTACATCAGGCTTGTTAGCTTGTATCTGCCTGAGGGTGGGGAATGAAAAGTTCCAATAAATTCGGCACCTCTCATTCTCCACAACGGACTCAATATCCCCCGGAGCATAGGGCAGCACTGGGGTCTCGTCTATTCCGTACGAGTGCCTCAATAGTACTATTTGCTCTACTATTATTATTATTATTATTATTATTATTATTATTATTATTATTATTATTATTATTATTATTATTATTATTATTATTATTATTATTATTATTATTATTATTATTATTATTATTATTATTATATCAGGGTGAAAAGGGAGGTCAGGATGCACATCATTTTGAAGGGCGTTCAAGACTCCTTCTAACTATACCCTAGTTATTTATTTCTTGATGAACATTTTTCGAAAAATGTCGTTCTAAACTTACACATGAGGGGTGAAAGAACTTACAGTCACAACTCCACCACATACAAATTTTTAATAATGACCAACGGTCATGGACATGAGTAAGGACATGTTTCGAAGGATTAATCCTTCTTCATCAGAAAATGTGTCAAAAAGATAATCTGTAAGGAGAAACAATGCTTATGTTAGTTATAAGTATTGATTAAGGAATCTGAATGTATACCTACCATTATTGGTGGAAAAAGTTCACTTAGTACAAAACTTGAAAAATATTGATTTTATTTTCAACCGCGCATAGTGCGGGTGAGTTAATGTTAGGGAACCATTATTTCAAGCTCAATAATATTATGGGCTTAGATATTTAAAATAGTGACAAAATTCAATAATATCATTATTGCACCAAAAGAACGGTTTGGTTATAATAAATAAATATGATGAACTGTTATTAAAATATGGCTTATCAAAGGTTTGTTTGAAAAAAACAAATTATTTTTTGTTAACACCCGCATGAATAAGCCTCGTGCATGGTTAAATTATGATTATTTTATGGTAATATTCATTTATTATCTGAGAATATATATTTCTTCACCCACACCAAACGAAATTTATTATTTCAAAATCTTCGTTTTTAGTAACCAAATATCCATTTATTAGTAGGTACAGCATGAAATGAAACATTTTATTGATAATAAATGAATATTATATTCGCTGATAATAACATAATTCGATGTCTTCAATTCAGAAAAATTGTTAATTGTTTTATTGAATTTCCTGATGTATCACCACCAGTGAACTAGAATTGAATTCATGTGAGAAATAATCATCTGATTATGTTCGGCTTTTGTTAATTCAACTAATCATTCACAAAAACCCAAGTTGATATGATCATTTTGATTGAATCGCGGGATCATTCTGAATGAATAAATCAGATATTGATCTTCGTATCCTCAAAATCAAATTTTCCTTATCAAAATCATGAGAGCGCTAAAATCACGATTTTGTAGTTAGTCGAACTGAAGAATAGACAGAAACAGAAATTTGAGAAACTAGAGAACACCATTTCAAAGATAGCCAACCAAACTGAGAAGGAGTTTAGAACAAAATAAGAAAAGTGTGTCGATGCAATCTCACATAATTTGACGTAAATTGAAATCTTGAATGTCCCAACCAATTCAAATGGTTGAAAACAATAACACTTTCCTCATGGGTTTATTTGTTCTTCGCAGGTCTGATTTCCTGAAAGTTCGTGGTTTCGATGAAGACATAGTGGGCTGGGGCGGAGAAGACGTGATGCTGTATAGAAAATACGTGAGGAGTAATATGAAGGTCGTCCGAGCTACAGATCCAGGAATATTCCACATCTGGCATCCGAAGGTAAGAGACATGGAAGGCCCATTTCACAATCTTCATTCAATACAGATTCTAAAAGAAGATACTGGATTATAGTGTATGGAAAATCACAGAATTGCCTGATGTAATTCAACTTGGTAAAGAAATTACGGAAATCTGAAAGACTCGTGTGGGGGATTTATTTGTAATCAAAAGAAGCTGACCAATGGAAAATCTCAATATATCATTATATTTTTCAATAGTTTGAAAGATGTTTCTTATCCAAAAAAATTATTGAAAATGACCAGCAGGATTCTTAGAGGAGGTAACCTTTTCGGCACTTTTATTATAACTCTCTTGGAGAAAATATGCTGGTTGTGTTTTGTCTATACTTACAGGCATTTCTTCGTTTGATATGTTTGTAAAAATAACTTTTGGAGAACTCCTTAACACTTTGAATGGACCTTTATACGGTGGTGTCAAACCTGGTTTCAACCTAACAGCCCGAATGAAAATGTAAATGAATTTCAAAGAGTCAGGGTAAACAAAATGTTTTATTATAATTCTTTATTCTCGAGGGAACCTGTCCAAGTGATGAAAAAGTTTGTCTGAGTCTCGTTAAAAGATTTGATGATCCCAATAAAGACTGTTGGCCCGCGACACAGGGTTTATCGATGTTTTAAGTCGGTATGCCATTGAAGGGACCCACTCACCTAGTCCAAGTTAAGGAGTGCCTCGGAGAGTCGCAACCCAGTCCTTGCCCCGGCCCAGACCTCACCTTTTGGTTGGAAAAAAGTTCAAAATTTTGTTTATGAAGAAGCTCGGCAATGAAGTGCAATGATCTTATCTCACGAAAATTAGGGCGCTTGCCGGTTTGCATACGTATAGGTCACTACCCAAGGGCGGCATACGAACCGGAAGTAGCGATTTTTCAGTGTTATAGTCGATGATCTAAGAATGTATGCCCTTTTTTTTTTTTTTTTTTCGCCGAGGTGGTTAAAATCTTTTATAGACATCATATGGGTCCAATCCCCCATATGATAGTGTGGGAGTCCCCTCCATGGTATACCCACCAATCACTCCACCCCGTTGTAGGCTCCGACGACACTTAGGCCTAGTGGCCCATTGTATCTCACCTACATGCCGTTATCAATTTTACCACATACGACTCATGGTGCCTATTAAGGGACACTTCAATATGAAAGACCCTTTTCGTTCAGGTTCCTGAAGATTGTTCTTACGCTCCCTGTTCTCGTCTACGAAGAAGGCTAAAAGTTTTCCTTCTCCTACGAGTGACGGGGGAAGGGGTTGGTCCAGCCCTGTGGTGCCCCCTGCACAGAGCTAAGGCTGTTTACTCTGGGATGTCGCCCTGTTTCCCAGAGGCCCCGTTAGCGACACCATTCCTCGGTGCCATCCATCCATCGCCACGGGTTCCCACAGCTTGGATTAGGTTGCCAGAGCCTCGTTGACCAGTCCTCGACCACCTAGACAAACATCAGCAAATCGCCCCATCCCTGCCACAGATGTCCACAAATTGTCCCATCTAGTCCAGAGATAGCAAAGATGGTCTCGAAATGCTTCATCCGTCGAGCGGCCGCGGTCTGTCCTCCCCACACCACTTGATGGTGAGGTTGGGCTTGGAGGGGAAGAGGGAAAGAGAAGTTGGCCAAGAAAGGCCGATAGAAAGATTGAAAATGGGAGAGAGAAGAGGATATCACCTAAGACGAGTTGAAGTATGGTGAATATCCGGCTAAGGTACCTCGGGTTCACCATTCCCGTACTCACAAGTTGTGAGCCCCTGAGGGGATCGCCAGATCCTCGTTATCAATCCGCGGCCACATAAGGAGATTTTCACAAATTGCCCCATCCTCGCACTCAGATGTCCACAAAACTGTCCCATCTGAGTGATGACAGCAAAGATGTTCTCAAAATGCTCAATCTGCCGAGCAGCCGCGGCTTGTCCTCCCCGCACAATGGTGAGGTTGGGCTTTAGGGGAGAAGGAAAAGAGGAGAAGTGACCAAAGGAGGCCGATGAAGAAGAAGATTGGAAGCTGAAGAGTGAAGAGGATACCATCAAAGACAAGTTGAAGATTAATGAGTATCCGGCTAGGGTACCTCGGGATTGCCATTCCCGTACTCACAAGTCGTGAGCCCCTGAGGGGTATGCCCTTTGGCAAAACAATGAATTGGGGCCCATTAATCAATTTCCCGACATCTGCATACGATTTCAGAGAGGGGAGCTCGACTTATTCGAACATCATTTGACTCGATATAGTTCAAATAATCGATAATCGAAGAAATGTTCAAATTTTGACCATGGTTAGTGGACCCCACAGTATATATGAGATGATGGTTTGCATACAATTTGCACATTCCGTACAGGGTGGTTCACCATAAATATCTCCCATTGTAACTTAGTTGTTTCTGAACCGATTTTAAAATTCCAAAAACCAATTAAAATGATTTTCCTAAGGGATTTTTCATTGTTATTGAAAATTCACAGGCTGTTCATAACAGATGAACTATGGGGTCGTTGGTGAATTTTTCTCACTGGAACACTATATTTTATTTCACTATCGAGTTGAGATTATCATGACGAATACAGCTCTACAGCATGTAGCATCATTTCATCATTTACACGCAGCACTCTAATAGCAAATTGTCAAATTGTGCTAGAAATATGAATCCCGGGTTTGAAGTATTTCCTTTTTCTTTTGCTGAAACAATTTTCATATCTGAACAATGATTTGCTGCGTCAGCCGGGTAGAGTGTAGCACGTAATGATTTAGTCAGAGGTTGGTGACATCATTATCTCTGAGACTTCGACTGAGGAAGTATCAGGTATATCTTTCGATCATGCCAAGATTTTTCAATAATTATCCCCATTAAAAATAATATTCTTACTAACAGGTACTGATACAACTCTGAAGAATCATCTTCAGACAGCAAGAGCGAAGATGACTCTGAAGATAATGACAGAGACGACGACGTATGATTTCTCCTTCGAAATATATTGTTGTTTTTATTTTATATAAGTTTATTCTCAAATGATTGTTTTTATGTGAAAAACAAAAATGTAGATTAAAGGTCAGGATACAGAACCCACACTATTCCCGAAACATTCAACAAATCGAATGTACATTTTATATATATTTTTTAGACGCCAGTATTATGATAAGAAGTCCCCTTAGGAAAAAATTCCAATTCGTTTTATTGAGAGTTTCGATCATGGGCAATAATCCATCCACCCCTCTTCTCCCTGTACGATTCCTCTTGATCATCCTGCGAGTATTTTGTTGTCAATTTTTCTTATAATCTTTCCAAAGCCCTGTTTTTTTAATTGAAATCTCACAGGAAAATCTCTTGGCACTAAACCTCTCACACATGTGATTTTGTTGAGCTGTGAATTTCTGATGAATACATACAAATATATCTGCAATTTGCGTCTTCAAATACCCCCATCACTCCCAGGAAGTTAATATTTGACCCGGTTCCATGTCAAGTGAGATTATGCGACTTCCAGATTATCTAGTTCACTTTCGGTGCACCTCTGGCCTGCAGTGCGAGGCGCCGCGCCGGACCGAGGCACGGCCGGGTTTTTGCACGATTATTACAACGTATGCTCACATTGAATTCGTATGCAAATAGCATCAAGATATACAGAATATCCTAGTTCATCGGTCTAGAGATGTGCATATGAACTTAAATCATCGATTATTTGAAAGATGTCTAGTCAATTGATGTTCGAATAAGTCGAGCTCCCCTCTCCGGAATCGTATACAAATGTCGGGAAACTCATTGATGAGTTAAATTCTCGTGAGATAAGATCATCGCACTTAATTGCCAAGCTTCTTCCTAGACAAAATTTTGAACTTTTTTCCAACCGAAAGGTGAGGTCAGGGCCGGGGCAAGGACTGGGTTGCGACTCTCCGAGTCACTTCTTCCTGTTAACTTGGACTAAGTGAGTGGGTCTTAAATGGCATACCGACTTAGAACATCGATAAACCCTGTGTCGCGTCCAACAGTCTAATATATCATGAGACATTGAGAAAAACTCTCCAGGTAAACGTAGAGGTTGACCATATACTAATTCTGCTGAAGAACAAACGAGATCTTTCTTGACCATGCATGGCCCGTTAACCTAACAATATAGATATATAGCTTTATTTGGCTATTTTGGACAAAGGTTCACAGCACGTCGAGTTGTTACACAGAAATATGGTGAACAATTCTACTTTTTCTTCTTCTTAGAGTCGATCAAAATTCGAATACAATTTGGTTTAGCAAAAAAAAATCAATCACATCCTAGACGTCAAATATTCCACCCGATAGTATCCCCCGTCTGTAGAAGAGTAAATAAGGCACTTGTGTGTCCTGCGGCTGCAACACTTGCTGTTCGGTGATTGTCCTAACGGTGGCGTCATCGAAGCGCAACCAACAGGCATGTTCCATTTGGAAGGCATCGGTAAAATAGTGGCCCCTAGTTGCCTTATCACCGACGTGGTAGACCACGGCAAACAACTTATAATTTCTTCCTTCGGGCGTTTGTGACTTCGAAGATAACCTCGATTCGATTTCTAGGTTGACAGGGAATTCCAACGCATTGATGATCTTCGTACAACCGTCTGGCTTGAAATCGAGAAATTTCAGATGCAGAATGAGAATGACTGGCAGCACATCCAAGATCAATTGCTGCCACGCCTGAACCACTTCATTCATGTTAGGAGAAGTCAATCCTTCCAGATGCTCCTTATTAACAAGTGTCTCCAGAGTCTCTCTGATCATCTTCACTCTGTCTACATTCAGTTGCATAGTCAGGAAGAGTTGAATATTCACCGTGGAAACATCTACAGCTCGCATGATTTTCGATCTCAACTGACCGCCAAATATAGCGCGTATTGGCGTCTTTTCGAAGACTGTTTTTGAAACAATGCAAGTATTCTGAGGATCCAAAACTGGTTTCATCAATTCGAGCATCTCGTCGTTGAGGCCGTTCAGTAGGAATCCGAGGAACTCTTCTGCGTCTTCCTGCCTCTCTCAATCAGGTCCGACCGAAAATTAGCCAACATCTTGTATATCCAGATAGGCTCGAATGGGACCATCTCGATCAAAACGCTATCTTCTTTTCTTGCCGTCTTGTTGTGGAATTGTCTATCACTTGTTTTCTTCACCAGCGACATATGGTTGAATTGCTGAACGAAGCGACACATGCTTGACTTATTCAACATATAGGTCTTGAAATACAAGTGAATTTATTGAATTCAAAACAATTCTTCACCAATAAACAAGAAGATATACAAACAATCCTTTTTCCAAAAACAACGCAGACTGAAGATGGGAAGGAATTTGTAACAATCATCGAGAATTTAGGAATTCAGACAAACTATAAAAATAGTTTCCTATAAGGAATTTCTTCAGATTAGTTTGGAGATCTCGCAAACAGGGTTGATTCTGAAATTACCTGATGAGCAAATCTCACAAATTTTTGTCTGCATATTATCAGAACGTGATTCTCAAGTTTTGTGTTCATCACGCAACTCATCCAATGTTTTGGGACTTTTGATTGATAGCTCTGCGAAAGATTTCATCATTTTTTCTGAACTTGTCAGTGAGGTAGTTCGTTCATCAACTGTATTTGGGAAGGAGTATGTTTTTCATATTTCATCAGCAAGGTGTAGGAATTCGTCAACTTCCTTTTTACCTGAAAACATTAAAGCAACTTATATTGTCTTAGGTAATTTCTCTTCCCACAATGTTGATATCAATTATTTAGTAACTACAAAAGATCCATCAACTGAATTCAACATTTCTCTGTGAAATTGTGATGGTTTTTTGTCATCAATATAAGAAAATGATAAAAGTGAATCTAATCTAATTTCTCCACTTGCTGTCAGTCGTTGTATGATTTTATTTATTAGATTTTCGTATAACTTCTCAGTCAGTGGATCTTCAATGATATCGAACTCATTCGTTATAATTTCTAGTGGTGAAGCAGCTATGATATAATCATATTTGGTGCCATCAACAGAAATTCGAGCTATATCAAATTGAGACTGGACATGATGGATCCATATATCTCAGGTTTACATGGCCACAATGGTGGCAGTTTGAATGAAGCAGCAATTTTATCATTTGTATCAACTGACATAATTATTTTACAGGGTGTTTCTTGAGTACGTGTAGAAAATTCAGGATTATGTTGTTGACGTCTAAATAGAAAGAAAAGTTCGTATAATCATATGTCCGAAAGTTATCCGTTTCTGAGATACAGAGTGTCAGTTGAATTATTATTGGAAAAGTTCAAAAAAGCATCAGGTAACAAATAAGTAAGAATCATATTTTGCCTACATTTCAATTTTGAATGAAAGAAGAAAAATGCACTGGCGTATCTCTCCTGATATTCACTAGAAGCAACTCAAGAGCCACATGGAAATAATTCGAATGCATCGATTATTTCGAATCCCAATAACTTGAAAACAGTTGCTCGCATCGACCTCTACCAGGAATATATTTTTTACACCAAAGTGTTCTAGAAATCTATTTTTCCACTATGAAACGTTATACAGGTACGCACAAGAAGTTATAACTTTTCAAAAGACTCAAAAGACATGTAGGTGGCGCCACTTCCACGAAAGAGAAAAACAATCATAAAATTTGATATTGTCATTGAAAAATACCCCTACATACCAAATGTCATTTCCATATCAGAATTATCTTGAAATTCATTAACAAAAAACAAAAATAAGAATTCAACTTTGACACCCTGTATTTCAGAAACGAATAACTTCCGGACATATATATATATATATACAAACTTTTCTTCTTATTTTGACGTCAGCAACATGCTCCTGGATTCTCTACACGTACTTAAGAAACACCCTGTATTATGAGATATCGGTGAATTCGGTATTCGAATAGATAATGAATAATTTGGGCGAAGAAGTTGCTTGTGGTATATACGACTTACTCGGAGGATCAATGAATCTGAAATAGAATGAGTTTTTGCTTTTATTCTCTTGCCTCTATTCTCGTTGATGAAGGTTTCAGTTGAAGTTCTTTTGAACCAACCAGCTCACAGTTTTTTGTAATCGCTCGATCTGATTGATGGCTCTCCTTCCTGGATTGATCGATCGTAGGGTTCAAACTCAGGTTCAAAGGAGCAATAGGTATATTCTTTCAAATAGGTACTTCCTGCTTGAAACGTTTTGTCTTCTTTTTGAAAGCGATGGATTTCTTTTCATGATTAGTGCTTGATGTTCTGCTACTCGGGGTCACCAATTTGTGAGGGATTTGTTTGTAGTCAAAAGATGAGCTGTCCAATGGAAAATCTCAATATATCTTTTCGTACTCTGGAAGAGTTTTTTTCAGGCTTCGGAATGATATAGCGATGTTCAAAATGGCGAATTTTCAAACGGCGATGTTGAATTAACGATGATTTTGAACAGCGTGTGATACAATAGCGACATGTAAAACAGCGACGTATCGAAATGGCGATGGTAACAAAATAGCACTTATACCATAACAGCGATGTTATTTTAAAACGATGTAAGAAAAGAACGCTCTAATAGAAACCATTTGTTGAATTATCTTTGCATTACAAAATATACTGATAACACTATGGAATAGAACATATACATTCATGATATTGCATGAGTTCATATCATATCGACAAATTTAAAGCAATGGCCTTTAAATAATCCTCAACACACCGCAATGAGTACCTTTGCGTAATAGTTTGGAGGCGTTTCTTCAACTGAGTATACTTGCTTTTAACGGACTCTGTAGTCCTAGAACCAGCTCTGCATCTCAAGGTGAAGTTTTCAGTTTGGGTTTGTTCCAAAAGAAATCTGTCCAAAAGTTTAGACAATGAAGGACGATGGCAATCCATAGCTCTTTGGAAGGCATTATGCCATGCCTCCAACGAATTATTAGTTCTCGGGATATCTGTATTGATTCGATCATACATGTTCCACATGGGTATAGGGTATTTTGGCATAACTCCTTCCAGTCTCCTTCCTACATAGGTATTTTCCCAATAATCTGTTATAGTAATCATTTCGACGGGAAACCCTTCTTCTTTAATAATTTCGTACGCAAACTGTAACGAAACTCAATGCGAGCAGGGTTTTACATTTTAATCTGACTTCCTGTCTGTTCACATATAAATTAGCTATTCCTGGGGTTCTCTGAATTTGACGCCAAAGGTTTTGAGAAAGATGAAAAAAACATCCGCTTACATCCGATTTAGAAAAGATTTCTTTGAATGCATTCACAGCTCCTATTTCAAAATCAAACATAATAGATTTAGGTTCTAGCGTTGGCTGTAACCCTTTAATTTTTTGGAACAGCCTGGAGTAAGTCTCCTTTTTCTTGCTACCAAGAATTGCGTACAGCATCGGAATTGCTTCATTTCCCATAAAAGCATGTATTATGTAGATCTGCAAAGCAAACTCAGGTGCTATCTTAAATGTTCCGTCAGCACACCAAAGATTAAATTCGGTCAATGTCTGCATGTTCGCATTCGTCCCAAACAATAAGATCCTATCACTTATGTCTACTTCACTAGAATCGAACAATAAGAAATTGTCACCTTTCAACGTTTTGTGATACTTTAGAGTTATTTTGGATTCAAAATTGAATGAAGTAGAATTTTCTGATTGGTTCCTTTGACGATGGACAATCTGCCTTGCGGCGTTATAATTAAGTAAAGCAACCACACCTTCAGGGTTTACATTTTGCGCGCATTCTTGTATAATCAACCTTGGACGATCATTGGTCATTCTTGCTTTTTTTCTAATTTGATCTTTCACTATATCAGCTTCATTGCTCCCTATATCCGGTCCATGTGTATGTTCACCAGTCGGGGTTGGATGGTCAACATCATCTTTCCTAACAATAAGTCTACCTCTGCATCCAGTCTTGGAACATCGCCAATTTTCGGTATTAATATACGACTTATCCTTTCTGTATTTGTAACCTCCGAAAAGAAGTATTTTACTACCTTTTTGTGAATCTATAAACTGCATTTTCAAACAACTTTGACAATAAACTCATTAATAAATGTCACGTTGATGACAACAATATTATTACTTCTAGCTGCTTAGTATCGTTAACCATCGCTATTTTATTTATTCGAGTCGTTTAAATGTTGAATCGTGTTTATTTCACATCGCTTTTTTATTACAAAATACATTTTATTTCGTCGCTATTTTGTTACACGCTATTATAGTACATCGCTACTTTGAAAATCGCGAATTCGTAACCCGCTATTTTGAAAATCGTCATTTTGAACATCGCTATATCATTCCGTAGCCTTTTTTTCATCTATCTGAAATGTCTTTCAGAAAAATTATCATTATGACAACCAGTCATCATGCTAGATTAACATTGAGATAGATATATTATACGGAGTGTGTATATGCCACAACTCGAACCACGAACTGAACACCGTCGCGTATCATCAGTACGCTAAGTATGGACGGGATACCTGCAATTTAGTACCGCAACATCATTACGGACCTCGTAACATTGCAGCACGTTTCACTGGTTGTCGGTTTTCTGCCCCGCATCAAAGAGTTTTTAACGACGTCGTGGTAGTGGAACGCGACGCTGTTGAAAGTGTGGACGACGAACCATGTATACTACTGACACAGCGGAACGGGGCGATAAAAGCATAGAAAAGCCACTGTCATTGTTCGTATTTCACTTTATCTCTGAATTCGGACTTTGTACTCTGAATTCAGACTTTTTTTTCTCGAAGTCAGACTTCTTTCTCTGAATTCATACATTTATCTATGGATTCACACTTTTTATTTGAGTTCGACTATTTTCTCGGAATTCAGAAATTTTTCTCTGAATTCGACAATAATTCTTCCTTAATTCGGAAATATTTTTATACCGTTATGAATCACTCCACAGAAATAAAAAGCACAAGATGTTTTTTATGCACTACACTTTCGTCGAGACTGTCGCTGCGTTATCAATAATTGGACAAAACGGCATCTGCTCGTTTTCGACAGGCTCGAGTCTTCCATTCGCCGATTACCTAGAGAGATATGGACATTCCTTCACTTTGGAGTTCTTCATTTTAGAATCATAACATGATATTGTGGTGAGTTTCAACAGCCTACATCTTGTCCCCAAATGCACAGTTCACAGTTGTCACGTTGGAAAGGTACTGTGGAACGCTAACAAATACTGCGCATGGACCGGACTGATTACATTTTGATTGAAATCGCTCGAGAATCTATCACATGTTTCATCTGAGGATTGAGTAAAAGCCACTCTTATATGATTCTCTGGTTTGGCCATTTCGAAATTTCCTGTTATTCAATGAAATTGGTCACAAACATTATCATTATAGGAAGAAATTGGGAAAATACCCAATTTTCATTGAGAATTTACTCAAAAATATCACTCACTACCAAATTTGCAGGTACTGATAGAAGTGGGCGACGTTTGCATATCAGCAACTTTTTCCTGATGGGATCTTCTTGCAAGCCCCAAAGTGTGTAATGCGGCCCGGTGGTCGAGAGCGCGAAGACGCTGAGTTCGTATGGGGACTCCCACCGAGGCATGGGTTCAAATTCCAGTTAGGCCATGGATGTTTGTGAATGTATGCTCTCCTAACCACGGCACAAGTTTCGACTCATGGGGCGTTGGATCCAGTGCTGGGTCCAACGAGGAAATGCAATTGAAAAAAAAAATTATAGAGAGCTGGCTAACAACCTTATCAGGTACCTTTCAGAGTTTTTTGGTTGTGTTTTGTAGGCTAGTAATATACTCACTACCATTATTCTGCAATGGCAGGCCTACTAGCCATGATCCAATTCTTTTCAATATTCAAATCGAAAATTGAACATTGAAAAAAGTTCCTAGCACAAAATAGGATTCAAAGCCTCCACTGCGAAAGTTCCGTCCAACATTTCAGTATAGAACTCAATGCTTTCAGTATCACATATTATAATGACTGAGAGATGATTTCTTTCTTATTATTCAAGGTCGAATGCTTTTGAATTGAAAATTGGATTTCCCAACTGCCTATTTTCACCAATATCATGAGTCAAAAATTTCGATTGAAAATAGTTATTCATGTATCAAGGGAATTATGAGGGCCTTAATTACCGATGGCAAAGTTTGCGTCCCGAGGGCCTCTGGCCCGAGGGACAGCAATTGCCAGAGGTTATTGAGGCTCTATAATTCCCGTGATACATAGATAATTTTATTTCTGACTGAATTCATTCATTAGATACCTTCCCGATTGAAAGTTAGACATGTTTTTCCGTATAGTTTCAATGTCATCAGAACGTCAGATGATGATCTTGACTACCGCGAATAGGAGATTCCTTATTGCTACGTTATTGCGTGTTTGTTGCTGTGCATTTCTTATTTAATTTTAGCTAGAGGGAATTATAGCATCTATAACATCCCAAGGGAGTTATGACCCTCATTATAGATATCGTAACTATGACGATATAAGCTTATAATGTCACTGTCAGAAATAAACATATTTATTGATTTTAGTATGACTAAACAGGTCCAAATCAGGAGAACCTCCATTATCATGATTACGATGATAATTTATATAGGTGAATTCATGCATCTAAGTCTCAACTCGAGAATGAGGAGTGATTATTGGTTGATTTCAAATAACATTTGTGAGTTGGGTCGTGTACAAGGTCGTGTATGAATTCACCATATTGAAAAATCCATACAGGGAACCGAGAGATGACACAAACTTCTTCCTTCCCTAATCTTTTTTCATTTGTACGAGTTCCTCATCTTCCATATATCAAATTTCGAACCATCTGAACAGTACTTCATAAAAGTGGACCTTAATCAAATAACATAAGATAGACTTTGGAGACAGCAACCTCGAAAATGAATATTTGTACTGTGAAAAAAATTCATCTACCTTTTGTAAAAGCACAAAACCATTATCTCAGTAAGTGAGAATTATATTCTGTCATCAAAACGTCAAATCATTCTCGAATTGATTCGCTATAGTGGGTGGTACCCAAGAGAAGACGATTTTGACTTATATCACGAGAGTTTCAAAAAATTCCCGGATATTGATCGAAGCTAAAGAGGTATCCGGTGAGAAAACTTCACACTGAAATATTATATTACAAGTATACCTCCATAGTATTATATATTAAACTGTTGATGAATGATTTTTATTTATTGACTTATGGAATGAACTCTAAATAATCTGGAGTTGGATGTAAATGTCATTAAACCTATATACGTCAAAAAAATTGCAGTTTAATTTCCTGCTCCGTCCCCCATGGAGAAGAAACAAAATTTCAAGAAATTTGTTCAGTTGCTATGCTAACGATACGAAATAAAGGCTTTAAATTGATCGAAAATTTTTGGTTTGAAATTTTCACCAGAACAATATAATGTTGCCATGGTGGTGTATGTTATTCATTGGAATATCTCACTTTTCGAAGTCAATTTGGAATTTATTTCTATTATTTACTGGCGACTATCGAGACGGATTCAAATGTGTTGTTATGTGTGTTATGGCGACAGGATGTTTTCGCAGTGCAATCTTTACTCAGCAGTGCAATTACAGCTGTAATTTTTTATAATTGCATTGCTCATATGAGACATTTCATATATTGTGCAAATGTTCCTGGCGATTCTCTCGCATTATAATGTTCACAAAACTGTGTTGCAGAGTAACAACACACAACAGAGAGACAATATAATATTCAATGACTCCTATGTGTATGAATCGTTATTTTTCCATCAGAGAGCCTCATTTTTCTTCTTTCGTACTTTTCCTGCGTATATCGATAGTAATGCCAGAGGGGAGGGTGTTTTATGGATGTTGCTGGGTCAAAATGGGAAATTGGAACGGAAACAGGAATTAAATTGCGTTTTGGGTGATATTAAGCTATGAAGATATGGCCATATTTTGCCGAAAGGATGATAAATATCCTTTCATGAAGAGGGTTACGAGGGTCAGCGGTAGAAAAAACTCCAAATCTTAGATTTAATGTTTTCGGGAATATACCCGGAATAAGTGATAGTGTCCGACATGAAAAGTGGCCTCAGAGAGCCATTGGCAGAAGTGCCATGGAATGTATTGTTAAGTTATTTGGGTGCAGAAGCGAACACTACACTATTTATTCTCGAACTGATTTACTTTGAATGAAGAAACACTAATTCATATCGAACTTTATATCACTGTCTCTCTCTGGCTGTCTCTCTGACACTCGCTGCCTGACTGACTGACTGACGGCAGTTGTTCGGCCGTCCTTATATATATGAGATCCCTTAGTAGGCTTCGCTTCTCGAACGTCCTCGATTGATATTCCGTACCATTCTTTTTGTCCAAAAGCTTTCCAGAACAATACCTCTCTCTAATTGTTCCATCGATTGTTTCCAGAACATTCCAGAATCTTCTGTGATGTTATTTGTCACCGCAACATATATTGAGCGGTCGAAATTATGCTGGTACATGTAGAAATCATTGGGATGTTGGAGAACAATCTGAAATGCGTGTTACAGGATGATCGTTGTACTCCTGCCTTCCTGATGATGTTTCTAAAGCCCCTCTAAGGAAAATATCATTACTACAGTATCAATAACATAAGTGAGGGGTTACATGAAAAAATCATTTCATCAAGTTCGATTTAGTTAGAATTCATTCTCCGAGGGTATAATATGTAGCTATTCGTTACACACTAATTTGCAAATTTTCAACTCATGAAAATATTTGTTTCAAGTAACTCAATGCTGTCGTGACATATATAGCCAGGAAAGTTGTTGTTCTCTGTTGAATATACCAAGGAAGAATAACATTCCAGTCATTCATTTCAAAAACCAAACGTTGAGAGAAAAAATTGAACAAGAAGAGATTTCCTACAAAAAGGCTCAAGAGCTGATTGAATGACATATTCTTTTAATTCCTATAATTTGCCCCTATATCCAAATATTCTTATACAGGGTGTTTCATAGGTAAAGGAAAATATTTCAATGGTACATAGGGGTCACCAAGGTGGTTCTGAAAATACCATATTTGATAGGTCTCAGAGTCTTCATAACGGAGATACAGGGCGATTTATCGATTTCGAATAAATATTCATTCGTCTATATGTATTGACCTACCCAGTATATTTTTCTCAAATTTGGTAAGGATGTTATACTTGGGACGTTAAATTTATCCACCTATCGGGCGGAGTGAAAATCTAGGTTCGGCTTCAAGAAAAATTTACATTTATTCGAAATATTAAAATAACACACTGTATTCAATAATAAACACAGTACATCAAAAGAATCGTGAAGAGGAGGAAAAACTAAATTGTGTATGATGCTTTTGGTTTTCCCGCCACCAATTCTCATCGTAACAATCATAAACAGGAAGTTGAAAATATTTCAATTTGAAGAGTATTGGAATTATGAAACCAGTGTCAATTATGATTATTTGATATTTCAGTCAAAAAATCGCTCGAAAGAACTCACTAAGTCTCACAGTCTTCATAAGTCGTAAACTACCCAGTAAGATTTTCTCAAATTTGGTAGGTATGTAGCTTACTTGGGACGATGGATTCATTAACCTATCAGGCGGAATGGAAATATAACCGATTTTTTTTTATCATAGTTCGATAATTCACTCTGTATCTCAGTTATAAAGACTATGAGAGTTTGCCTGAAGCTGAACCGGTATTGCCATTCTGCCTGATAGGTCAATGAATCCATCGTCCCAAGTAAGCTCAATACCAAATTTGAGAAAATATTACTGCGATGGGTAGTCTAATACTTATATGGACGAGTGAATAATTATTCGAAACCGATAATTCAACCTGTATCCCTGTTATAAAGACTGTGAGACTGAGTAAGTTCTTTCGAACGATCATTCAACAAGAATATATTATTATCAAATAATCATAATTGAAAGTGGTTTCATAATTTCAATACTCTTCAAATTGACATACTTTTAGCTTTCTGTTTAATGATTGTTACGATGAGAATTGGTGGCGGAAAAACAAAAAGCATCAAATCCAGTTCAGTTTTTCCTCCTCTCCACGATTCCTTCGATGAACTCTGTCAATTATTACATACAGTGTGTTATTTTAATATTTCGAATAAATGTAAATTTTTTCTGAAGCCGAACCTGGATTTTCACTTCACCCGATAGGTGAATGAATTCAACGTCCCAAGTATAAGCTCCATGCCAAATTTTGGTAAAATATACTGGGTAGTTCAATACTTATAGACGAATGAATATTTATTAGAAATCGATAAATCGCCCTGTATCTCCGTTATGAAGACTCTTAGACCTATCAAATATGGTATTTTCAGAACCACCTTGGTGACCCCTATCTACAATCGAAATATTTTTCTTTACCTATAAAACACCCTGTATATTGATATTTCATGATGGAATGGGATATTCCATTGGTTTCTTGTTATATTTGTAGTTTGCTGAATAATTGGCATACTTCTATCATTATTGATTCCTGAGTTTTCCAGATTAGCTCAATATTGATGGCTTCCTCCCTCACTTCGAAGATAACTGATAACAGGGCAATAGGCCGATGTCATCAGAAAGGGGTCCATCTTACATGGTTGGATGTAGTCAGTATATTGCTTGGGATAGTACTGATAGGCCAAATCCAATTCATAGTTGGGCAGGCATATGTTGCCGTTTTGGGGATCGGTTGGACTCCCGTTGTTTTCTAGTTATATCAGGATTTTTTTTTATCGATTGGAGCGCACGAAAGGGGATCCCTATAATGTTCAAAGAACATCGTGCATTCCTAGGGAGGATAGGGACAGGAGGTAGGTATTGGAATTTTTTTTGAATTTTTGGAGATTATATGTTGTTGGGAATACTTCCACAGGCAATGAATTCCAGAGCCTAGCCATTCTATATACTGGGTAACTTGCAGAAAATCGGTGTCTTTTCTGAGGCACACTCCTTGAGAATGATGAGTAGAATTCCATCAGCCCTAAGCGGCGTTTACAACAATCTTTTCACGGTTTGCTTCTCCTGTTTCTCATTCTGATTGGTGACGCAGAATTTGGAATCGAACGTGAATTAAACTGAAGCAAATGTCATTCTTAACAAAGAAACGTCTGCGTGAGTCTGCGTGAGGCCTTTCTCAGTAGATTCATTTTTTCATTTCGGCTTTATCCCAACATGAAGTGAAATAATCATAACAATAGTGATGATTAGATAATAGTTGATGATGTATTTATAGAACTGCTGGAGACGTAAATTGCTTCCTATTCGATACTTGAATAAAAAAATCAATCCTCAAGAATAAAATAATAGATTGCACAGTACCTCCCAAATAACATTATCAGTTTCATTGTTAGCTACAGGTGGTTATGAAGTACAGCCTATTTCAAAATGCCTTTTCAAAACTATTATACTTTGATGATATCATTAAAACAATTGAACAACCTTCTCAAAACATGAAGGGCCAACCTTTATGAAAGCTGTCACAGTTTCTCTTGAAGCTTGTCATTTTTTTTATCGCTTGGAGCACGGAAGGGAATCCCTATAATGTTCAAAGAATTTATTGTAGTAGGTATGCCTCTGAGGAATAATGAAACCTATTAGAACTACTTCCTTCAAAGCCTTTCAGCACGAGTTGGAACCTATATGCTTTAAAACGACAGTTCTTATGCCAATATTAAAACTTATTGGCTACAATTGAAACCTTCAGTTGCAGTAAGCATTTGTCAAGATAATATAGTCCGTGATATATAGGAGTCTTCTTTCAGAACTTATTATAATATAAACATGTCAAAATGGAGTGAGAACAATAAATAGTTATGAAGGAGATCAAACATGGCGGTATGATATGATAATTCCCTACTGTATCAAATAGTCCTTATTGTCAAGATTGAGGCTGTGAAATGAGAACAATGACGACTTTTTTGACGGAAACAAACCAGAAATGCTCCAAAAAAAGCAGCGCCCTAGAAATAATGTGTTTTTACTAGTTAGAATTGGATGTGAATTTCAATAACTTTTCAAAAAAGTTGACCAAACTGTATGAATGTTTGCTGGCTATGGGTGAGTCGTTTGAAAAATGTGGAAAAACATTTTCGACGGCAGTATCAATGCATGTTTTCTATTTTCCGCTTGAAATTTTCATTTATTGACGTTCTGACTCGTTGATGGTACTTCATGAACATCAGGTCCTAATGAATTCTTGCTATTTGGTGGTTTCAGGTGGGATGAATTGAAAGACGCAGTGTTTGGAATTGCTTGGGCTTGAGAATTCTGATTAACTGTTGCTCTCATGACTTGATTATTTATTCTCAAGTAACTTTCTTCATTTTTTCACTCGAAGTTGCCATTTCTACATTTTCATTCACGTTTCCATATCGTAAATATCTATTGAAAACAAGGAATGAAAATGTCTATGTATATCTATCTATTCATCTGTCTATTCATCTATCTATTTCATTTCACAATATGTGTTCCGGACTCCTCACACACAATAAGTCAGATACCTATGTCGATGTTTGTTTGCTGAAGCCGATCAAATGATTTTTTTATGCAATCGATACAAAAGTCGTCCATTTCAACACCAGAATTACCTCTTGAATTGACGTCACTGACACAAACATAGGTATGTTACTAGGCAACAATTTCAGATCCTAGGGGCTCAAGTAGAACCTCAGCACCTAGGAACTCGAAAGGATCATCAAGAAGAAACAACATTGTTATGGTTGGTTATTTGTGTTGGGACCCATACCTGATTTGTTCCTGATTTTGGCAGATTTGGCATTTCAGTCCCATGCTGGAGATATGAATAAATACACCATATTTTTTTTTTCAATTTCAATTTCAATTTATTCCATAACAAACAACTAAATTTACATATTATACATTATTGATATTAAAATCGTTCAAATTACGAGGATTACACCTAAGCATAAGTATATGCTTGTATTGTGCCCAATCCCTAAATTTGAAACGAATGCATTTCATCGAGTAGGTATTAGACAACAGAAATGTGGTCAATGGAATGAGAAGAGGACGGAGGAAGAAACAATCACGTTTGTGTTTCGAATAGAATGATAATATATACACGTGCAATCAAAGAGAGAGAGAGTGGATATTCCGAGTGAATTAATTTTGACTACTTCAGGTTCAAAATATATTATTGATTATCGAAGCATTTTCAGTGAGGTGAATTTTCAGCATTTTTTTGAATTTATGTAGGTTAATAATTTTTTAAAATGCACTGGCATCATGTTATATAATTTTGGCCCGTGAAAAAAATGAATCTCTGTGTTCGAGTCTTGTGAAACAGTGGGAGTTTCAGCGTAGTTGTGAATCTACTCAATTTGGATTTGGATTCTGGAAATTTCCCCATGTTTGAGTAGATCCATATTAGACATTGGAAAGTATAATATATGTAGATCTGATGTTAAGCAATCCCGTTTCTTTGTATAACGATTCAGTTGAGTGTAATCTGATTTTTTTAAATATAATTTTCAATAAAGTGTTTTGTACAGTTTGCAAACCGTTCAATATACCGTGAAATGATCCACCTCATGCTGTTATACGATACCTCATCACAGACTCAGCCAAAGAAGTATAACATATTATTAAATTTTTTCTATCAAGAATGTCTCTCAGGCTATAGAACGTGTGAATTAGTTTTCTCAATCTTTTTGTAATATGATTTGCATGTTCATCCCATTCAATATAGTTGAATATTCTTTTTTCGATCATGAAAGCGCCCTAAATTCACATACTTTCTTGATCCGCATCTCATTCATTCTCGGGATCTGATTGATTGGATAATTTGTTCTCGAATAATCACGGCCAACAATACATGTTTGTCTCACTCAACGAATATATTCTCCTCCATTTGATTACCAAGCCAAACACAGCGGAAAATGGAGAGAAATGAATATACGCTATATTATCATTGTTATTATGCTCACTAACCTAACATATTCCAATTCTTTTTCCTATATTAGGACTGACACCTGGTTCAAATCATGATGGAAATATAATATGATATGCTAATCACGTATCTTGAACTAGTCTCCTCTGTACATAATAGGCCAATCAAATAAGATCCAATTAGCCTGAATAGAAAAAATAATTGATAAAAATCTAAAAATTGGTGGAGACCTTCATCTTGGCTCACTATTGACTGTTCTCAAAGTCCGGACCCGTATCAGCACGGCTCGGTTCGCCATCTTGGAAAAAAGGTACACTGATTTAGTTTTTCCATCATATTTCCGTAACCGTCCATCCTATCGTATCAAAGGTTATGATAAAAATTTAAGATCTTTAAATTCTCTATGGAAAAGGTCTCATTAACTTTTTTTATAATATCGATACTTTTGTGTCAAATCATCAATGAATATATAAATGATGTTCATTATTCTCCATTTTACGAGAATTTTCGGAATTACAATGTTCCATTGAATAATCTTGAATGCTTTGTCCGATACGAATACTTCTGCCTACTCTGAGACGACACAAGGAGACGAAAAGAGAAGGGGTCAATAAGGTCCTGAGGTCCTGACACGTGTGCACATGTCTGCACTTGCACTTGCACTTCCACTACTTCCAACAACTCATTTGCAGGTCATATTTAAAATATGCTGTCTTTGTTTCATGCTGGCCACATCCTGCATGCTAAAGCATGCCATCTCTATCTTCAAGATATGCTACATTTGAAAAATCATATGGATATTGAAGAATACCGTGAATTTGTTGATTTTTTACAATCAGACGAACCGACAAATTTTGGTCTGGAACTTGATCAGACATGGTTATTGAGCAAACTTTGATGAGAAGCATGGAATCCACCGGTGGTCTAACATGTCGAGGCTTCAAATACAGTATTCTTGGCAAATGGATTCTGGCAATGCCTGCTTTTCTGGACATCTGATGTGACAGGTTAGAACAATTTTGCGATGTATCTTTCATTAATGGCCAACAGCATGCCGATTCAAGGGAGTCACGAAAAGAACGAGATGACGAGGATGTGAAACGGTTGCAGCACTGGCTATCTTCTCATGATCCTTTTCCGAATTCAGATAAAATTTTCTCAATAGGTACCGGAGTTGTTGGAGATAGTATACTATCGATTGCTACAATGCTCTTGAAAATGATGTACACACGGTATTAAGAAAATAATAGGAAACAATTTCGGAGACGTGAAGTTTAAGCGTGCTGATAAAGTTCATCCTCTAGCAACTCTCAAAACTGCTATTAAAATCATCGACGTGATAGTACCAGTTGATCCTCTGATGCTATTCCAAAGAATCATCATTGCTAAAAAAGATTATGAACAATTATCCGGTTATCTTGAATACGAACTGGCATCTTTATTCAACGAATCAGGTATGCGGAAGATGGCAGATATGTAATAGACGGTGGGTATCTCGTGCACCGTGTCATTTTGCATCAAAATCAGACATATCAATCAATTTGCCCCACATACGTGAACAATTTGAAGAAATATTTAGGAACAGCAGCAACGCTTCAAGCACTAAAACAGCGGAACAATGCTTGCGGTCTGCGAAAAATACTAGCGTAGATATACTCTTCGATGAGACAATTGCTGCCACTGATGTCTCACAAGAAAAAATTCTGGGCAATGAAAAGAATAAAACTCGATTGATTTCGATGTTATCAAAGAGATTCGAGGCTGGAGGATTCACTATCAAACATGCCAAAGATGATGCCGATACTTTAATCATCACAACAGCGATAGAAGTATCATCCAAAGAAAAAGCTGTGATTGTTGGTGAGGATATAGATTTGCTCGTTCTACTAACTGCTTTAGCTCCACAAAAACGGAATATTTATTTTCTGAAACCAGGAAGGGGCAAAGTCGAATAACACGAGCTGGGGAACGATTTTTCTTGGCTATGTATGGTGCACCTGTGACTGATACCTCTTTGAATAAACATCGTTTCAATATCTTCGAAAAGTCAGCGTATAAAAACAAATTGAATTTGGCTTTGTTGCCTCCCACAGCTGCAGCAGCTCAACAACACTCTTTCCGTGTGTGGGTACTGCCATGGTACATGTATGAATTCAGATACTTCGTGTGATACTGAGAAGGAGATAGACCATGAAGATGAAAACTTCTTCGTGTTTGATGCGGAGGACAGAGATGATGATCATTGATCTGCAGTACCTCAGTCATCTGCTCGCAGGACAATTAATTTTTTTTTTATATATAAGTACTTGTTCGAATAAAACATTTTTGTATACACAAGGAAATATTATATAAGTTCTCAAGTTATCACTCCAAATTATATCATTTCTCACAAATTCTATACAGAGTGTATTTTTTTCGGCAATGAATACAAATATCCAAATATTTAACAGTGTATAACAGAAGAAATATGGAGAAGAGGAAAAAAATGTTCTCAACCTTTTTTATGTAGAATTCAATTAGCTTCATTTTTTGTAATGACTTTCAATACGATAGAACCAACAATAACTGAGATATGAGAGAAAACCTGGATTAGTGTGCTTTTTTTTCAAGATGGCGGATCGAGCCGTGCTTGTATTGGTCCGGACTTTTGGCATAATCAACAGTAGGCCAAGGTTGATGTTTCTACCAACTAATAGCTTTTTATCAATTATTTTTTCTATTTTTTCTAATATGACTGAACTATAACGTCATTACGAGTCTATACTCGCACCAAAATGATCACGGCGACTCGGACTGTGAGCTAAGACTGCGAGCAATTGTTTTACTTGCAGTGCCGTATACGAAGATGCGTCGTAGCACACCATATTAGAATTCCAATATGTCCCAAATGACTTCATCGATTCATCGATTCAGTAGAATACATAAATGGGTCACTCTGTGGTTGTATTTATATTGAAACTACATTCCGTACATTCTGGAGAATGATGAAACTGATCTGTACATGCAGGTAGAAAATTTTCACAACACAGATCATTTGTTGCATTGCATACACCTAGACAGCACAGGATCTTCCTAGAATATTCTCTAAATATGCTAAAAGAGAAGAGTATATTCCGAATATCCACCGAATATTCTTACAATATATATGTGCCTCTGAAATATCCAAGGATTATTCAGAATCGAATATTCTTGTTATATTCCAAAATGATATGCAAGGATCTTTCCGGAAGAAATATCCAACTGGAATATTTCAAGAATATTCCAGTTGGATTGTTCAGGAAATATTCAGGTATGAATATTCCAGGAATATCCCCATGTGTTTCTCATGTGTTTCGATGAAATATAGTATACTTTGCATAAACACCTATCACTATATTATATTTAGTAGATGCGAGTATCAAACATTTATTATGATGAAGATGTGGTAGAAATCCATCATATCGCAAAGTGGCAAGTGACGTCTAATTGATCTTAACTTACGAACTTAACGATCAATTAGACCTGAATAGTTCATCACTGTTGAATTTGTTTTCTTAGTAGGTGATAATATTTATTTGCTATCAACCCTTTCAAGTTAATCCGGTATACCGTAATTAAATGAAGATATTGTGCCTAATTTCCGAAAATGGAGGTTTATCGATCCTGTCCACAGGTTATCAATCCTTCAAGTTGGGAAAGTAGGATATATGAAAGTTGAGCAAGCCAACGCTGGCTTAGTTCATCGTATATAGGTACCAGTATATCATCTGACGAAGTTACTGTGTTAGCGGAACATGTTGTGTGTTTAAGAATTTTGTGGAAATCTTATCGTTTGTGAAGTTTTTACATTTACCCTACATATATTTCAATATTCGTTCCGGTTACAGAAAAAAATTGCATGTTTCATTCGGATCAAAAGATACTTTGTTTGACTCGCAAATTTTGCATTTGCGAGATGGAGCGTTCAGCGAAACCAAGTGTTACTTTGACCCTTATGAAACAATCTACTATTATTGACGGTTTGATTGAAGTGGAATACAATGAAATTATTCGTATCGTATTATTTTTCAGGTTTGCACCGGAAGCCCCGGTGGTCAAAAACTCTCGGCAGATCAATACAGGGCGTGCATCAGATCGCGGGCCTTGAACGAGGCTTCGCATGCACAGCTGGGCTTCCTCGCCTTCAGAGATGACATTGCTGCCAACAGCAGCCCTGCAAAATACCCAGCTCACCAAATGAAGACACTGAAAATACCCCAGAAGAAGACTAAAATGAAGACTTAGTGAGAAAACCCCGAATATTGTTGGCTAATTTGTAAACGGTGATTTTTTAAAAAATTTTCCATGACAATCCCTAGAGGAATGTTCAGAGTTGAGGCTGTTTTTTCCGAGACAAACAAAGTAGACATGCTGTTCTGAAATGAACTGCGTATTTGACGTCATTGTAGTTCTGGAAATGGCACTTAGTTGAAAATTTCCATTCAGGGGTTATCGATTGGGTCCTGTTCAATGAAAATATCGTGAATATGGCGGCTCTTCCTCTTTGAGAACCACTAACTCTATTCTCTGATTTATTCATAATTGAAGAAAAACGATAGAAATCTTTCAAATTTGGGAATACGTTTGGGAGATTTCAAGTACCCGTAACTATTTTTTTCCAAAAAGAAATGCCAATTATTTCCTTCTACTGGATGTGGGGAATTCGATTCTGAATTTATCTGTCTCAGTGTTTTTCATCAACGTATGATGGTTTTTCCTCCGATAATGAGGAAAATGCATCACTGACCTCAAATTAGCAAGTACTGTTTCTGCATAGTTTGATGAGAAATATCATCATTTTGTTTAATATACTTTATCTTCTGAAGTTGATGAATTCATTTCAGATTCATGAAGACTGGAAAAATGAATAGATTTCGTTCCCATTTTTGTTGCTTCTGCTTCTCTGAACTGTACAAAGTTTGATTTGGATCTCTCTTACTTCTACTCATGAATTCCATTCAAAGACATAGTTATGGGTATCTAGGTACTTGAACTTGCTTAAAATCTCCTGAAATTTCGAAAATGTTCAACCATTTTTCACTGATGATTCTCGAATATGATTTCGATGAATTTGAAATTGACAGAGTTATCGATTTTCGAAAGGGCAAGACAAAATAAAGAAAAATCTGAAATGTCTTCATCTTTCGAACACGGGGAGAGGCTGACGAAGGTCACGTTGAAATAGCATATGGAATCTGAGATATCCATGAAACATAAAGGTTTTATTCAGTTGATTTCAACTTTTATCATACCCGGAAATTCCGCCTTTTCGGAAATATTTTTATTGAATAGCAGAAGATGATTCAACACGATTTGCTGTTGTATTTCAATTATAAGCATTGCTGCTCCTGAGGTAGCGTGTGGAGTCGGTACCAAATCATACACAGAACACACATGGGCTGAAGGTCCTCTCGTGAGGTCAATGGCCAGTTGGTTTGTGCATGCATACCAAATTATCAACGAAATACATACCGGATAACCTGGAACCAACTCACTCCCCTGTATCTTCGTTGCTATTCTGTATGAATTTTTCAAATTCGAAACATCGATTTCATTCCATGAATGTATCATCAAATTAAATATCTTGATGTGTCACATGATAGCATTTCAAATAGCTATTTATATACTCACTGCATCGAAATTAAGCGTTTGCTCCTTCATTTGAGGACACAAACCTGTCAATTTACTCCCACGGGAGGAAAAAATAGTATACCTTCCGTGGAAGGTGGAATAAATAGGATTTAGCTCGCTTCCTTGGTGAAGATCATATACGTATGAGATCATTGTTGCTAGAACTGAGAAGTGTGCATGAAAACTATTGTGTGTGGATTTCGAAACCGATATATTTTACACTCAGTTCCAAAAAAAGTGACGCACTTGATATTTGACCAATCTTCTTGAAAAAAAAAATAGTAGGTCGATTTCAACTTTTTCTCATTTGTTGGTAGGTGATACATTTGTCTTCGGAAAAAAAATAAAGAGGTGAAAATTTTTTCAAAGCCTCCTTGATGGTGGTGGAATAACTCGAACCATGATATATTCTCAATTTTTGACTCACCCTGTGTGTTAATTGAGTAATGGTATACGATGTGCTCGCACACTATACGAAAGAGGTTTCTTTTGGGAGCATTTTGTTTTTTTATTTATTGATTTATCTCGAATATTTTTTGGATTACAGCTTTTTTGCTGATACCTTACGCTTATCCCACAAATTAAATTTATTGAAGGATCAGAGTACTCAAAATTGATTGAGTTGTACTCTGGTAGGATCACATTGTCTTTAAAAAAACAAATGTCGTTGCCATAGCAACTAATTTGTTGTATGCCTCCATATTTGATAATTTGTCGTTGTGTAATTGATTAAGTTTCTTGTTTATTGACTAGAATTACATAAAATGCCTCAAATAAATCCTGAACAAGTAGCAAGATTAGTTGCGTCAGTAAACGATGGGCGTAGTGAACGCCGATCGTGCAGTGGGAGTTCATAAAGCAACTGCTCGTAGAGCAATCCGCAAGTACGAACAAACAGGAAGCATTGCTCGGAGGGTCGATTCTGGTCGCCCCCGAAAAACTTCTCCAAGAGATGATCGCTTCTTGAGATTGCGGATTTTACGGAATCGATCAAATACTGCGGTAAATGTTCAACAAGATCTTTGCCAAATTCGTGATGTTGCAGTGAGTAAGCAGACGGTATGTAGACTACTAAAAGAAGTTAATTCAAAAGCTAGGAGACCTGCAAAAGGTCCCAAATTATTGCCCGAACATTTGTTGAAAATTATGGACAGTGGAATATTCCTGAATGGTCGATTGTCTTGTTTACGGATGCGTCAAGGTTTTGCCTTAACATGGTGGATGGAAGAAAAAGAGTGTGGAGAAGAACTGGTGAACGGTTTAATCGAAATTCAATAACAGAATGCGAAAGTTTTAATGGTGGGTCCGTTATCGTGTGGGGAGGGATTTCAATGATTGGAAAGACACTCCTTCATGTTTTTCCAGTGAGGCAGTTGATGAATGCCCAAATTCACATTGACATTTTAGAGCAGTATGTCTCACCTTATGCAGAGTTAGTGGGCAATAATTTTATATCGATGAAGGATAATGCCCGACCACACACCGCAGCAATAGTGCGAAACTCCTTAGAAGCTACTGGTATTACCACATTCCAATGGCCTGCGAGAAGCCCCGATATAAATCCTATAGAACATCTGTGGGATGAATTAGAGAGAAGGGTACGTTCTCGCGAGAGGTCTCCGGAAAGTCTCGCAGAAATTGCAGATGCATTAGTGGAAGAATAGGATCGTATACCAATTTATTATTTTGTGTTTAATAAAAACGTTTTTCGAGATTATTGGTATCAGTTCATTTCATTAGAAAATTGTTTCTCGATAAATTCATAAAGTTGGTAATCTGCAAGGATTCAGCAAAAAAAGCTTTAATTCGGAAAATTTCAGAGATAAATCAATGAATAAAAAACCAAAATGCTCGCAAAAGAAGCCTCTTTCGTATAGGGTGTAAGCACTTTATATGCCATCAATTAACACACCAAGTGAGTCAAAAATTAGGAATAAATCATGGTTCCACTACCATCAAGGAGGCTCTGAAAAAATTGTCACCTCTTTATTTCTTGTTCAAGACAAATGCATTGCCTACCAATAAATGAAGAAAGGATAAAAATCGGCCTACTATTTTTTTTTTTTTTTTTTTAAGAAGATAGGTCAAATATTAAGTGCGTCACTTTTTTTGGAAATGAGAAAATTTTTTTATTTCCCATGGCACAATTTCATTAAATATATTCCGTTATGAGGGGCATACAGAGAGTATGTTAAATCTCGAATTAATATGACCAGATTGTGATATTTTGTTGGAAAGGTAATTTCATACTGAAACATAATTTCCAGAAAAAGCAAATATTTCAAATTTGAAATTGATTGCTTTCCCGGTCAAACCGGTAGTGGCATATTCCGTCTTATACTAGCAAAAATCATACACTCATGCAATCAAATTGATTTACCGAATTCGAAACATTCATTCTGAATAGCAACAAAAATACAGGGGGGGGGTGAATTGGATTAGGGTCACCCACTATTATACTCTGTGGCAAAATTCGATCTAACTATTCAAAGGACATATCGTTGGCATCAAAATAGAAGTTTTTTTTCATGTACATATTATGTGTTCTGAAATGCACCTCCTTCAATCTGTAAATTGGCATGCCTCTGTCTTTTGAGACACCACATTTCCGTGTTGCTCCAGAAACGATGTGAACTCAGTTTTAGAAAAGTTGAAGGGGTTCCACACTGTCATTGGCCCATATTTCATGTTTAAAATAAAACTATGACTTTGGATAGCATGATCTAGTGGGTCATGAAAATATGTTCTAGTTTTTTATACAACTAACCGTTTGACATAATATCGTAATCGAAGAAAGGGGAAGTCAGTACATGGTTCTCGAACATAATGGGTTAAAACCTATTAGGGACTGAATTGATACATTTGCGACAATTTCAACATATTTTCTTTATTCCTGCTCGGAAGTATATTATGAACATTAGTTCATCGAGATACATTCCCTTTCGTCTGTCATGTTCAAAATGGCGGCAGTGCCGTATATGAAACACTAGTCCTTTAACATGTGGAAAATGGAATGAAATATTGAGACTTGTCTCCAGCTTGCAATATGAAATATTCCCTAATTAGAAAATAAATGAGGTTATTTCGTGAGAAAATGAATTGAATAGTCAAAAAATAGATATACGTCGCATTTTCGACATTTTGTGCGAGCAGAGCTGCCTGATGATTGCGTCCTAGACATCGTCGGCGTTTATTATTCGGTGAATTTTCAACATCGTGATTTCTACAGTCAATTCGAATATCTGGAGTTATTTTGGAATTTGTTGAACATGTTGGTGGTCTTGCCGATGACTTCGTTAAATTGTGGAGCTTCTTCAGGTGGGCTTTCTCTCCTGAAACTCAACTGATAAACTTGGAGAAAATAGCCAGGTGAAAATTGGCTAGCAAAAGTCTCACCTTCACAAAGCAATAATCTAGACATCTATATTCGCGTCCATTTAGTCTGTTCCTCCTATGTACTCATTATACTTTTGTATGCAGTGAGTCCATTCCATTTTTTGCGCGTTAAACAACAAAGACCTGAGTGTATAGTCGATGCAACAGTTACAACTGAATTGTCCATCCACCTAGCAACCACAATTGATGCATCACCGTAGAACATAAGGCGTAATAAGATTCATCAAGTTCTTTCTCTTCATTTATCATCCTCAGTTATTGGACAATAACAAGAAATCCTATCTTCTTGCTCTGTGCCAGAACCATCATAGCGCCTTTGCATCAGAAGTTGAAGAAATTTCACAGAATTGGATGAATTATCGAAATGAAATTTACATGACACACATGCTTTGTCTTCTGGTTAGTCATCAATACATTGAATGAATTTCTTGGACTGACAACCTATGAACACATTCAGCATCCTACAAGCCTAGTGTTCCATATAAGGAACACGATGAAAAACACAAAATCTAATCAGATATAAAATATAATTCCCATTGTTCATTACAGACAACACAATGAGTATGTTATGAACTGTTTGAAACATCAGTTATTCATTATCACATTTGAAAAATTCGAGAAATATATGTACTTACACTTCACGACGCGAGATCTCACACGTTTACAGTAAAAACGATGGTCATCTGATAATCTGAATCGAGCTGGAGGTATTATCAAGTAGCTGAGTATGACTCAGTGGTAGATGTAGGTGTTATACGAGATGAAAATATTTGTCTGTGGAAAATTCTGCTATTGGAAATATATATTTGGACGCGCTCAGAGCTTGTACGTTTATGTGTTCCTTATATGGAACGCTAGGATCTAATGGGTTTTAAACGCTTGCATCTTGCAAACGGAGGTGATCGTTTGTCGAAACGCATTCGAGACTGCTAATTCAGAAAGAATACATGCGCTTGATTCATTTTTATGATCACAATAATTTTGATTAGTTTTTTTTAGACAACCTACGCGATTGCTGTCCCCGGAGGAGGTGCATTATTATAGGTCACATGTTTAAGTGGAAAAAAAGTCTCATTTTGATCCCAACGATACCTTCTTGAAATATTCACATCGAATTTTGAATCACCCTGTATGTACTACTACTATTTTACTTCCTCTTGATAAATGAAGCTGGTACAGCAGAAAGTTTGGGAATCAGAAGAAACTTCTTTGTTTCGGAAAGAAACACATTTGGGGAAGGTGCTAGATAAGAGATTTTGTTGAATAATAGTAAGCTTTGATATTGTGTAGACATTTTGAACGAAAGTACGACGAATGACAATAGTATATCGAAAAATTCGCAATGATTTTTTTTTTCAGAATATATTCGTGATTTGTTATGCAATCAAAAAGTGATTCAACTGTTGTTATGTTTTGTTATTTTATTGAGAGTTACTTTTTTGTTTGTAGATTACTTCTTAAGACTGATGTTAATTGGCCATATCGAACATGTATAATACATGAAAATATTTTTCATTTGAAATGTAGATTGTTTTTAAAATCGTTGATTTTTACTCGAATATCATTCCATGAAAAATGCTTGAGATGAAAATAACATTGTTGAGAGTTCGTCCCGAATGAGAGAAACCAATATCATTAATTTTAAGTAGATATTCAACGACATGTGAGCCAAATTTATAAATAAATGTTATCAGGATATTAGATTGTTTTACTACAATAACCAAAACGCAATATATCCATGCAGCATAATTCGTCGCCTCAGTTAGGAAAAGGCGTAACTCCGGATTTGTAAAATGGACAGGAGCACTATAAAATAGTTCTTCTGCAACCGACACAAAATTCGTTCATTTCAATATCAAAATCAGCTCTTGAATTGACGATTTTATTACTGACACAAAAATATGTATCAATCAATCAATCAATCAAAAGTATACTTTATTGTCGAAGATAAACTATCTTATTGACAAAGCCTAGGTAGAATAGTTGATATATGAAAATATAGATAAAAAATACATAAACATACAACATAGATACAGACAAGAGACAAAAATATAATAAATACATACATGCCTACTAATGGAATCAATATAATATTAGTGATTGATTTTGAAATATCAAAACGTCAGAATAATTGTTCGAAAATATTATAACTGGTATGACATGGTTTTTGTGGTTACATTTAACTATAAAACAGAATCCTAATTGTTCTATATTGTTAAGCAAATTGCAGAATCATCCCAATATACAAGAGTTTGCTTCACAGTTGTAATATATTGGTCAGGCAAGGAAATGTTTTTAAGATTAATAGAGAATTTTTTATAAAAGTCTTTGAGGGGATAGGTAGTCCTAAGTTCTGGCGGGTTGAGCCGACAACGATCTCGTATGCAGATTTAATTTTCTGCACTATACATACTATTTCTAGGATCACTAATGACGCAAGGCTACGGATTTTTTTCTGTTTGAATAAAGGTTTACATGAAGCTCTAGGTCCAACTTCACAAAGGTATCGAATAGCTTGCTTCTGCAGACTGAAAATTGAGTTGAAATTATGTTGGTTGCAGATGTGTGACTCGATTAATGCATGGTACACTATTATTGAAGTAGCATGACCCAATTCGTTAGAGATGATTCGTATTGGGTAACAGCCTGATGCTAATTTTTAACCCAAGGTTCCAACATGCTTTTGAAAGTTCAAGTTGGTATCTAAGTGGATACCAAGAAATTTTGTGCTATCTGTTTGTGAAATACTCATTTTGCGACCCAAAGAGATGTTCAAAAGGTCACATTTGAAGGATAAGAGTTTAGTTTCAGCAATATTGAAGGAGAGTTGATTAGAATTACACCACTCTCTCACCCCTGTAGATTTTGTCCATTTGTATCGTGCCATGAGATGGTTGAATGTTCAATCAATTTTCAGATGAGCTGAATCATTAAAATGAAGTAGTAGTAGTATGAAGTTTTTTCATGACTGGATATGATTCACCACCCCCTTTATGTATAGGGTTTACGACACTTATTTTGAGTCCGTTTGGGAAGAACCCTTCCTCGAAGAAAACGTTTATGAGATGAACTAGCAATTCTAGGGTGGAAATTGGCATATTTTCAAGAATCCGTATTGAAATGTCATCAAAACCACAAGAAGTTTTGTTTTTTACTCGTCTGATTGTATTCATTAGCTCATACAGGTTTGTCTCAGACAAAACAAACGTTTCTACATCTTTAATTTCCTTCATATAAAGTTGTGGATCTGATGTGACATATATTTTTGCTTTTAGTCTCTCGGTTATGGAGTAATAGTATTCATTGAGCGTATTTCGATTCAGGGTTATGTTCCCTGATTTCAGGTTATTCTTACGACATTTAAGACCCCATGATATTCATACAGGTTGTTTCAGAGTTGTGGTAGGAGAGATTTGCTTCAACAGAATCAGGAAATGAGTTCATATAAACATGGGTCCGAAAATTATTCGTTTCGGAGATACAACAAAGATGAGTTTGTTATTAATATCTTGAGAACTCTCAAGCCGATTTGGATGATATGTTCATGGCTTATCAACACAACTATCAGATATTCACTGGAATAATTAGATTTGATCCAGATTTTCCCCTTCGAGCAGGTCGGCTATTTTTGTAGAACAAAAGTCAGCCTGTGGTTTTCTCGGATCTTCTTGAATATTCAGATAAACCCACAAAAATTACAACATTTCTGTCTAATGCTTTTGTTCTTTTCATCTTGCTTCTTTTTCGACTAAAACGGACAATACCATGCCTCGGCATATCTCTGAACTTCTAAAGGTAAAATAAAAATGCTCAGATATTATCCAAAATGTATTGCACATCAATAATGCTGATTTACTTACGTTTGTTCCCAACAGATTTAAATCCTTGTTATTGATTGTTTTCTTTCGAATTTATGGCAATGATATCCTCCTTGTAATCATTTTATTATGATGTATTTCGGAGAATTCAAAAGACATATGAGACATAACCTCGAATCTACTTCTTCTTCTGCCTTTCGGCTTCGATGACACGTTATTTCATAGAATGTCATCTGAAGACATTCATAAGCACAAAATCCTCTACATCCTCAGGCTGTCACTGAATGAACTCATATTAAACAAGTACGGCGCTAAATCTACGTCTGATAATGTTCATAGGTTGTAGAAAATTGAACATCCTCTCCAGTCGTTTGTTGACACATTGAGGACGACCTTAGGCGATTTCGTGCTATCTGGGGTTATTAGGTTTATCACATGTTAGACACACTTAAACGCGATTTTCTCGAAAATCTGTGTTCATTTCTTTTTGATTGTGTTGCTCTTGTTATATACTCGTGAGTAGATGGCAAAGTCTCTCATCTGACGAATCAGCTTTTCAAAAATGAATGTCTATATCAACTCCACCTCACACGGCAAAGTACCAACTAGTAGTGTGGATACTTTGCCAATCACAAAATTCAAAATCAAATATTCTTTCCATATAGCTACTTTGGATTGAATCCATTAGTCATATAATAATGAAGATGATGGAAAGCCCTAATTTCGAGTCACAACGAGAAATGAACTTGCTTGCGGACATTTTCGCACACAAGGAAAGACAATGCCAGAGGACGAACGGGGAAAAATGGAGACTGTATAGTACCATCCTGTCAGCGATGTTTCATATAGTGCATGATTCCGAGTGTCTTCGGAATTTGAAGGGATCCAGCCGCCTGGTGTGTGATGAGAACACGACCTTCCTGCCGTTCGATCGACGAATGTCCCGTTAGCTGAATTTGCAGAGTGTTGGGCATGTAACTCTAAGGTTGTGAGTTCGACTCTCACACGGGGCGGTTTTTTTCATTTCTCGTTGTCACTTTCCATCATCTTCATTATCACATAAAGAAGGAGCCAAATTTTCAACATACTTCTTTGGCGAAAACATATCGTTTCACCGTTCAATAATTATCATAGAATACATGTAGAGATCTGAAGTATAATTGAATATTCTGAGGCACAAATGATATTTTATAAAATACAAAAGACATTTTTGAAATACAATTCAGTTCATTTGTACCACATAATTGATACTTTTTGGAATACAAGTGACTTTTCTGAAATAAAAATTGACGCTTCCTCTAATCGAATCGACGTTCCGGAGATACAACTGAAAATGTTCCCGTTTGCGAACCAGAGAAAATTCATTCTTAGGATAGAACACTTTCAGAACATCCGAGATCATTAACAATATCAACTGACGCTTCTTTTATTTGAATCAACGTTTCTTGAGATACTGTCGAAAATTTTCCTGTTTGGAAAACAGAGAAATTTCATTCTTGGGATGAGACATCTCCAGAACATCCGAGATCATTAACGAGCTACTACGTTATTCAGTTGTTTCATGTCGAAATTTGCGGACTCACCTCTACAGGCTACACAGAAATCAGAAGGGAAAGAATAATAAAACGCGAAATTGAATACTAAACTTCGAGATCAGAACAAAATGAAATTCCCTTTCCACTTACCTTAGTTTGCTCCTGATTCTCATTCCATATAATCCTCGGAGTATAACTTGTTCCTACGTTGTAACGCCCAGAATGGCATCAAAATTTTACGAAGCCGAAAAGGATTACTCTAAATAATTGATTCTCCAGTTTCACTGAGAATATTCATCGAGGAATGTGTGGACCGACAGGAGTGCTTTCCTGAATTATGTATTTAATTCTTGGAAAAGTGCCTTTTCCCGATATTCTCGCCTGAAGTGTTTGTCACCTGAGATGTGTGATACTTCTTCTACTGTGACAAATCTGAACTACATTGTTCCTTCTTTCCAGACCGTGGGTGTATATTGTTGTTTATATAAGTTATCAATTTCTGTGAGCTTTGAGACGAATCTCGAAAGAAATATATACAGGGTTAGTAATGAGGAACTGTACATACTCCTACCACGAATAGAGGCCCTTGAGGGGAATACCTATGATGACCAAAGTGTCTTCTTCCCGTGTTGACCAATATACAATAAGGTGAATTATGAGATTTGGCAAAATCATCTTCTGGGCATAACTTCTCGACAGCTCCTTCGATTCATCTGACTTTTTCATGAAATATTGCTCTACTTAACCCTAATCGACTGACATTTCAAGAATCGGGAAAATCCAGGATCGCTTCTGGAAATTTTCGATAGTGTAGTTTTTATCAAAAACTCCATGCTGTATATATTTCTTGAAAACTGTGACAGGGAATTTCCAAAGCACAACACCACAAACTTTCGCAGAATTCTTCAAAAAAACTATGAATTTTTAGCGAAAACGAATGTATTCATTGAAAAATATTTACTTCGCATAGCATGAATTTCACAAATGGAAGTAAGACGCACATTTTCAATAATTTAGCCAGAATTTCATCATTCCATTTTTTGTAGAGGGTCATAATCACCCTGTAGATCTTCTTTAAATCAGTGGATGAGGTATCTTTTCAAATGTTAATGGTCATCGATTCGAATAATTCAAGAAAATCGAATTAGTGTGAAGTTACCCACACATATTATGACGTGTAAACTGTCGAACATGAGAAAGAGAGGTTCCTTTCGGACAGTATTGCCAGATTTTCAAGATATTCCCTATAACTCAAGCACACTAACTAATGCTATTTAGTAATAGTCATACAGAGTGATCGAAATTACATACTTTGCAAGCCTTACGGGCTGAGAAAATGAACAAAATCCGATAATAATGATGTTTTTTCTAGGAAACGACAGTGAGTGCCTCAGTGGGAATATCATCAAGGTACATATTCGTGATTTTCTTGACCTAATTCAGAAAACAGAAAACAATAGGCCGAACGTTTGAATTGAGAATTAATCAACTATGCCGCACTCGCATAGCATAACTATTGAACTGTCTCAATATATGTTGTATAAACGTTATCCCATTCCATTACAAAGTTGTGAAACTCTAAGTTAATTTCAAGAATGTCTGTTGGCAAACTTGCACCGAATTTGTTTCAATTATCTTTTCGGGAACAATCTATTTTGGATCTTTGGAATGACAGAAACTTTGGGCAGCGGTCTGAAGTCCAGCTATCTTCTAATAAATGGGCATATGGGGGACGAAACTTCGAATTGGATTGGGGTAGTTGAATTCCAAACAAACAAGTGAGTATAGGCCAATAGCAATCCATATATCGAAGATACCATAAGCAAAAATTGCATCATTTCGTGGTGAAGTCGTGACATTTTTCCAAATTTGATAGTTTTAGGTTTTTTTGATGTGAATTGATTCGGATGTTCTTTGCGTACCCCTGATTTATTCTTCTTATTTTGATTGATCTATCAGAGCACGAAAGTTACAACTAGGCCCTCATTTCCAAATTTTTTGTCACGCCCTCTGACTATTCGAATTCAATGGATCATGAATTGTCTCGATATCTGCTGAAAAAATATCAGATTGGTTTACTATTTCGTGATATCAATATATTCCGAAACGAATAACATTTTGCCTTCACCCATAATTGCGAAGCTTCATCAGAGACACATGAGGATTCTCTAGCTATAGCGTTAAATATATTGAAAGCATAGGTATAACTGTGTTTGGCACCAAGGACTGCTCCTCAAACTACAATCATATGGCTTACCACTTCAGCTATGCCATCTTTTATCGAGTTTTCTTTCAGGCAGATCGCTCCATATGTGGTAATGGTCGGAGTATCATCTGATACTATTGATATCTATTCTGGTGTAACACAAGGAACCAAAATTATCTCTACTTCATATCAACGATATATTAGGAGACACCACTTGCCCTATCCACAGCTCAGCAGACGATAGTACTCTCCATACTGCGTTCTCTTCTAGAATTTCCATTCCGTCCCAGGAAACTACGGAGGACAACGCTGTCAATGCAGATATTGCGAAAATACCAGCCTGAGAAACCAACAGTTGAATTCAACGCCACTAAAACTCAAGCCTGTGTTTTCTCTAGAAAGGCAGAACTCAGTATGCCTGATATAGCAATGTCTGGTACCATCATTCCCACCAAAATCACTATATCTATGCTCTGTTCCACCATCAGCATGCAATACTTCCTTATGGAGAAATCATGTCCGATCCATCGCTAGGGCTGCTTCACAAAAACTCGGATTTTTGTTCTGTGCGAAAATCCACTTCACACTTCAGCGGCTCCTCATGATCTACAAAGCACAAATACTACCAGTTCCAGAAGACTGTTTTTTTGTATTGGGTTCAGCATCCAAACATACGCTGATGCTCTTAGATTCCATCTACAGAAGAGCCATTCGCCTGGTGAAGGATGACACACTCATTTACTCTTTGACCCCATTAAAACACAGTAGAAAAAGTCTAGATACTCTCACGGAAAATGATCCACAGAAATCTATGCTATAGTTTCATCACTAGCAATACCAGTCAGACGACAGGCCCAGTCAGCACATCCCTTCGTCAATAACCTTTAAAAACGTCGAACAACACACAAAATTCATTCGTCGATAGAACGACGAATAAGCTTTAGACAAACGAAATATTCGCAAGAGCATATAACCTTCGCAGTTTCAAAAAAATTCCAACATCTACCTCTTCTCCTCATCCTCTCTAGGTACCTGTTTCACGAACATTGAAGGAATTTCCTTTCGTGCCTTCCAAGAGATGAAAAATAAGCACCGCAATGGACATCGGCATGACAGAACTTGAAGAACTGACTGATATCGTACCCTTAATGTATCCTTTGAAAAAATTATAATTATTTTAACTATCTTCAGGGTATACAGTCCTGTCCTTATATCTCCTATATAGTTGAGAGAATGCTTTCACACCCAACATGTTGTATAGTCGCGATACGTATTGATTGATTGATTACGTATCAAATCTTCATTCCTGATAGACACGTGAAAGAATATTTCTGATTGTTATTTCAGTCAGAATGAATACCGATATTTCTAGAACTATGATATTTTCTTTTGGCTGATGATGGGCTTATATGACCACGAAACATGTTCATTTATGCGATAGATCTTTGATCATTTTGATAAATGTTGTGGAGATGACTTTGGGTTTTCATTTATGAACCTATTTGAATTCATCGCCATCAAAACTCAAGCCTGGGTCGAGCTATTGTATCCTGTGAATGTGAATACTATTTTGATTAGTCATATTGAGTCTCAGTAGGTAATTACTAGTTGCGAATCTGGCCGCATCGAGATATGTGGTTCCACTTTTTATGCGAAAGCCACAATTCAAATTCAATTATTGAAAACAAATATTTGCGGTAATTTCAAATAACGAATGATTGCATCAACCAATATGCATACACGGAATGATCAATATAAAATAGGTATGTGGCGTGAATGCGACTAGTGTGTACCGGGTGTAGCACTAAGTAAGGACGCCGGCTGTATCTCGTTAACTATTTGCCGCACAGATTTCGAAAAAAAATATGAATGATGAAAGTGGCCAAGAGAAATGTCTGTAAATTATTTTGAGGTCTCCAGCACAGCTGCTAGAGGGCGTAATTTGGTCATTGGCCAGTTTAATAAAAGGGTTTTTATGGAAATTTTATATATCTTGATATAACATCGAAGAAGATCACAGAGATATAGGGTGTTCAAAATCGAGATTTTTCAACTTTCGGATTTTTTTGTGTCGATACTATTCATTATCGATCGAAACGGCTCACATGTTTCAATCTCAACTTCTGATTCACTATTTACTGATATTCAATCGGAACAGATACAAGGTGGTTCAAGATTCAGCATTCTGATCACCCTGTAGCTGTTCCGATTGACAATCAGTGAATAGTAAATCAAGAGTTGGGATAGGGACATGTGGGCAGTTTTGGCCGATAATAAATAGTTTTGACACAAAAAATCCTAAATTTGAAGAATCTCGATTTTGAACACATCATATCTCTGTAATCATTTCCGATAGACCCCAACTGTGATGTATCGACGAGATCAGCCTCCCAGGGAGATTCTCAAAGTGCAATAAAATACAGGGTATTCAATTCGAAATAACAAAGTTGTTGCTACTTTTTTATAGAAACGGCAACACTGCAGTGCTGAAAACAATTCAAATGAAAATATCGTATTTTCAAATATAAGCATGTATATTTCCATGGATTTCTCTCGACTGATTCTTGATATAAAGATAGTGTAAGCTCGTCGTGACATGCCCTGTATAGATGACTGAAAATAATGTTTCTACTGAAAAGTTGAATCTTCCCACTAACGAGCATGGAATGATAGTCATTTTCCACGAGAATGCCTAGGGCTCATGCTGCAAATCATACGAGTAGGAAATTTGATTTCTGTGCGAGTTATACACTATGCTTTTTCTACAGCTGAAACAGGTAACAGCGAAATTTTTGATTTATTTGGCTTGTAGACATCTGATTCTCTCCTATCTAATGATCATATATAAGACAGAGCTGTCATTGCTTGAAATTCTACAGTTCATGGGCGATAAGATTTTGTGAAATAATAACAGAATGAAATCATTGTGATATCAGATACGGAAATAAAATTGATGACATTCATATAACCCCAATGATTCATCGAACATTGTTTAATAACAGAAATTTTTCATGTTTTAGCCATATAAAATAGTACACAGTGTGTCCATTTAGTGCGTAATTCTTCGATATCTCGAAAGCCATAACCTATAGAGAAAAACTTTGGAGGCAAAACTTTTACAGTTACTGAAGTTGCTTATTTCAAAAATATTTTCAACATTACTGGGTGTTTTTTAAAAGTGTGACAACTCGGAGACTAGCTTTTTTAAATGGGACACCCAGTATTGTTTATTCGGAATTTATTTCACCAAGGTTTACCTTCACATCGCTCTAAAGAAAATTGGACCGGTTGCGGCGTTCCCAAGTTATAACTGATAAATCTATTTTCACCACTATTGGAGATTCATGTTGAATTGGACATGGTATATTCATTTATGCGAATTTTGAAAATATTTTTGGCATACGGTAGTAGCAAGTTCTCACGTATACCAATCCAGTAAGTTTGCGACATGTTCTTCAACAGGGTGTTCAATTTTGCATTTAGAATTTCGCAAGATTCAGATGACATTCATTAGAATTTTTCAAATGAAACACCCTGTACTTTCATCCACAAATCTATTTCGACATCTTTCTCCTTTTTATCGCTGAACAAAAACTTGAATCGGTTGCGATGTTGTCAAGTTATGGATAATTTCCTTATTTTTACTACTATTTCTAGGTAATTTGTACGTCATACTTCTTTCATTCATTTGTATTGTGGAAATATTGCGTTGCTACGGTATAATCAGATTTCTTCATTGACCATTCATATATTTTTTCACAATAGCAACATTTACTGGCTCTCCAAGTCTGAATTTTGAATAGAGTGGGTTTTGATGAATTTAACCAAAATGCAACTATCACAGATTTTTTGCAGACTATGAGTCAATTTTTCGAAATACAGTTATGTTCGTGTAATGACTTGTCAAACATCGCGACAATCAAACATATTTAGGTTGAATTTTTTTTAAATCTTGCTGAATTCCTTCCCGAAACCTTCGTAGTTAAAAAATATTGTTTGTATATTATTACGTTCACTTCCTTCAAGTTGAATGAAGATTTGGATTGTGGGAATAACGACAATCAAAGTGGCTCAAATTTGAAAAAATTGTTCTTATTCTCGCAATCCAAAATCTTCATTGTTTATATTGTAGAAGTTGTTTTGAAGGCAGGCGTTGCTCTTGGCATGTTTGTTTGTTTCACATAGGTATACATATTATTCAAATCATAAGTAACAAGATTACGGAATATTATAAATTTGGACAATGCACATTTCGCGAAAATACCTGAATGATCTATGTAGAACCTCGGATATCATGTGGCAAGCAATATTCCCACTCTCGATTCGAATGAAGGAACCATGCATTTTAAGTAACCCTTAGATAGTGATAAACATAAGAAAATTACTCATTACTTGAGAACGCCGCAACCGATTTCGATTTTTTTATCAGCGATTATAAGGCGAATGATGCCGAGATAAATCTGTGATAAAAAATACAGGGTGTTCCATCTGGAAAGTTCAAATGAACGTCGTCTGAATCTTACGATATTCAGAATGTAAATTCGAGCACCCTGGATAAAATTGTCTCGCAAAATTACTGGATTGGTGTATGTGAGACCCTGCTACTACTGTATGTCAAAAATATCTACAAAATTTTGATAAATGAATATACCATACCCAATTCAACAGGACCCTTCAATAGTAGTGAAAATGGGTTCATCAATTATATCTTGGCAACGCCGCAACCAAATAATTTTTTTTCACAGTGATGTAGGGCTATACCTCAAAGGAATAAATCCCGATAAAAAATACTGGGTGTTCTATTTAAAAAAACTTGTCTCCGAGTTGTCCCGCTTTCATAAATCACCCAGTATTGTTGAAAATATTCCAGAAATGGAAACCTTTTAGAACGGATTGAATTTGTTCTCAAGAATTCTTCTCTTGTGGTAATGGTTTTCGAGATATCGAAGAATTACGCACTTAATGGACACACTGTATTGTACAACGAGCACGAAATGATAGTGATTTTCTACGAGAATAAAGTTTGCAGCATGAGCCATAGGCGAATGCTCCAATCATTCGGGTTGGAAAATAGCATTACGTGCAAGTTATACACTATGATTTTTTCACTGCTGTAATAACAGCGGCATTTTCGATTTCTTCGGCTTGTATAGCCATCTGATTTCCTGTCAAGTTATGCTCATCTATTAGACAGAGCTGTCATTGCTTACAATTTGACATTCCATGAACGATGAGATTTTTTTGAAATAATAACACAATGGAGTCATTGTGATATCAGATACGGAAATGAAATTGATAACATACAAAGTACCTCATTGATGTATCGAACACAGTACCTAAAACAAGAGCGATTTTGTGTTATAGCCGTAGAAAAAGAATAGACTCAATCAATAGGTGATGAATAAAGTAGCGACGAGTTGTCTTGGAGAGATAAGCGTAACTATATGTATTCAAAGTTGCATACATTCATAAGAAATTCTAGGAAGTTGTGCTATCGGGATAATTACTTCCTGAAGTCAATATCCAGAGTGAAAACTACGTAAATTTTACTCACTGAATGACATTCAATGGGTTTTGTATTATGGAGTTATGAAATGAGAATTAATTGAGATAGTTTTTGTCGTGTCTGTGACTGAATATGCTATTTTTGAGTTAAAAACTAGAATATCCTATATATAAGATTTCTTGAAGCATTGTGAATCACGATTGTGATCGGATCATTACAGTCATTATATTAGTAACAAAATGTTCATCGATTTCTACAAAAATATATTTTTTCTATGGATTCAACAATAACATTGCTCTTGGTTCACTGTGATCGATACATCAATTGGGTAATTTGTTTCCCACCAATTCTATTTCCATTTTTCTAGCAATGACAGCTCTGTCTGATAGATGCACATTACTTGAGAGCTAATCAGATGGCTCCAAGACGAAGAAATCGAAAATTTCGTTGTTATTTGTTAAAACCGTGGAAAACTCATGATTGTGCCATTAGCCATCGGCTCATGCTGCGAACATCATTCTCGTAGAAAATCACTATATTATCATTCCGTGCTCGTTGTATAATCAAATATAGAAATCTTTATAGATGTCGGTATACCGAAAATGTTCTGAAAAATAATTTTCAAGTAAAACGATAATTTAAATAGAAATGTTTTATTCGTGAAAAACATCAAGTTGGTACCTACACAGCAAAACAAGTCCGTCTGTATGTATCTCTCGTGTCTTCACAAGTTTCGTATATAATAACTTATACAGTTTCAATTACATTTGTAAATAATACTCTCGAAGAATTGAGTTTGGCTATGAATCACAGTGCATAGTGGACAATGCGAAATCATGTGGAATAAAAAATGACAGTGGAACATAATACTATTAGTCGTCTGACGAAAACTATCGATGATGAAAAAGTCATAAAGATGAAATATGAAATATTTCTCATACTAGATGTTTTGTTATTGAAAATGGGTATATATAGGTTCTGAAAACTGTATACTGGGGGACATTGGAGTTGATTGAAATATATCAGCTATTTTGAAGTTGCACAGTCTGACATATGAGGAGTCATTAGCTATTAGTGAGGAATTTCTCTTTCAGCTTTCTGGAAGTGAAATCTCCAACGCAGTGACATGTTGGGTCAAATGAAAAGAATCGCATTCTCCGCTTATAGAAACGAGAGAAGGATATCCCAAGAAATCTAGAAATATTATCTTACATCAACTCGATCAACCTATAAAGACATGTACCTGCTCAGTATATTTATCCTTCTTCATGTTTCCAGTATGTCCCTTTAGTAACAAAACACTCTGTATAGAAATATATGACCAATTTAAAATCTAACTCACTGAGTGACAACGAACTCATTACAATCGCCTCACCCAATTGTCTTAACATTCAGAGGAATCACAAGATAACATCATTTTCCCTTCATTTGATATTTATTCTATAGTATTGATAAAATACAGTGCTTTCGTGAACTACCCAATGGATGCATTTTTAGCCATCCATTTATGTGGAATTTCGTGAAGCAGTCCGATTTTGTACCTCAATTTGCCACATTCATAAAATAAAATTGAATATAAAGAGTTATCCACATTTGATACGTTTCGCAAATGGAATACCCTATAAAATATAATTCAATTTCTGGAATCTTCATGACACGCTGGTTTCGAGAATCTATTATGACCATAGAGTTTGTTGGAATTGCGTCCGTTAAATTCGATGGTCTCGTAATAAGAGTGGATACATTTTCAAAAAATTGCAGAATTAAATTTTTGATGTAAAGCTTGAAACCGTCAGATTTCTTTCTATCTGAGAATTCTTTCAAATCTAATTAATGCCTACAGAATGATTCGTGTAGATTGTAGGAGAAATGACGTCCACTATACTTTACGAGAGCACTGAATCCAACAAACGCCCTGTATCCAAACCCAATGTGTAATAAACTTTCAAATACCACTCTCCTTCGGGATTCCGAAAACTTAATAATATTATATGGTGTGCTCCATTTGAATAAGTTGTTGCAGTCGTCATTACCCAAACGTTGATCACTCTGTATGTTTCATTTGGCCTCTTAGATATGGCAAATTCGACCTGTTTCATAACATACAATAATAATGGATGAATCAGAGAAACATTAATTCAATCAGTACCTCTCGAAGACACTGTATACAGGGTTATTACTGGAATTTGAACCTCATCGTTAGATCTCGTGACCTGTAAGAGATATATGGTCGATTGAATTATAGCGAAAACTTCAGGAGATAACCGATGAAGAAATGTTGATTCCTGAAATCTCATTTTTTCAAGTAATTCGAAGAAATTATCTCAAATGAATGCCACCTCATCATGGCCACTTTTCCTTTCTACAAGTTGAAGTTTTCAAATCGATAATCCGACGTTTCATCTTCCAGAAATCATCATCAACTTATTTTTTTTTTCAAATACGGATCTGAAATTTCCATTTTATCTCCTCCAACCTCAGGGCTGCCCAGAGGCAGGGTTATATTATGGGTGTCCCAAAATTAGCCTTGAAGATTTTCGAAACGCCACGTGATTAAATGATGCAATTTGTTGAGAAAACCAAATTTTCCATGTCCAATGCGGTGAACTTGCAATCATTCCAAAGTTGAATTCAGGAGTGTATTATACAGGGTAGGAATACGAATATTGCTCAAACTTTTTTGTATGCATGTTTCGACAATTTAATCTCAGATTTCGAAAATCCCCACCTTTTCACAAAAAAAAGCCTACAAGTTTCCTATTGATCAGATGTATCATTTTCGAGTGAAATTGATTCAAAAATATTGATACACTCTCATCTTATGCATATAACGTTGCTAATTCTCGAATCATAGTGGCTATAAAAAGATCAACTACTTTCTTTTCACAAAACAATCTCATACCAGCGCGGAAAATAGGAAAATGATGATGAAAAACTACTTCAATTTTTCTCATTTCCACTACGACTCATTGCAATATTATGCAAACCTAATAATTATCCGAGATGTAACAACATTTTTTAATCGCTTTTACTCTATATCGATATATCTCATCGTTACGGAACAAGAAAACCTTTTTTTTGTAAAGAGGTGTGGATTTTTATAATTCGATATTAAATTGTTGAAAATATGCAACTCGAAAATTGAGAACAATATTTAATGTAGTCCCACCCTGTATTACACACTCTTGGGTAAAATTTTGGAATGATTTCATTTTCACTGCATTGGGCATGGAAACTTCAGTTCTTGTACCGAATTGCATCATTTTATCATGAAGTTTCTGTAATACTCAAGGAATATCATCTTCAGGAGCCCACTTCCAGGGAGGCATACCTCCATTAGAAGACATTTCTCGTCTCATGTTCAATGAAACTTTTCTTCCTATTATTGATCGTAGAAGCCGCTGGAGGTTGGGCAGGCTGATTTTGGGACACCCTGTATATAAATCAAGAAACATGTTTCAATGGTAGTTTCTTATTGAATATAAAAAAAACTGGCGAGATCTTTGTAAAAGAAATATTCTGGAAAGAAACTGTAATAGCTCATAAAAAATCAGATAAAAAGTCCAGTTCTGTATTGAAGAAAGTTGATGATGGTTCCTGGAGCACAAAACGTTGGGTTTTGGAATCAAAAAACGCCAACTTGTAGAAAAAAAAAAGTATCAAGTATCATTCATTTGAATCAATTCCTTCGAACAGCACAAGAAAACAGGCTTTCAGCAGATTTTTTTAGTTTCTTCCGATATCTCCCAAAGTATTTGGAATTTTTCAATTTTCTAAACAGAATTTTTTGTTTGACAAACAATTGCGCAATATTAGAATAATTCAACCGACCTTGTATCCTTCACGATTCAAGAAACATCAATGTTGAGGATCCAATTCCAGTCATCCCTGATTAGTTGCAATTATTCATTCTTAAATCCTAACAGTCCAGTATATTATATTGATCCCTGAATTTGATGTATTCAAATTACCTATAACTAATTGATTTTCTTTATAAAATTGAGGTTACCCTGAGCTTTGTTGGGGTGACTGAGTATTTGTTTCGCCTTCCGCTGCACTGGGTGTTTTGATTGTAGTCGAGGATGGCCTACCGTAGAGGTAACTTGTAGCTCTATATCCGTCGTAAGGATCCCTATAAGGTCTGTAGGTAGCATACCCACTATACCTGAAAAATAATAACGAAGTTAAAAAAACATTAGGGAACTTATTGTGGCAATAACATTGAAACAAGGTAACCTAGGGTGACATGTACTCGTAAAATATCCAGAGCCAACATTGCTACTTTTGCTATTGAAAGAATATTGTGATAACAAAGAAGAAACTCGTAGTCATCACCACAATTAAATAATAGTTCATAAGATGAGGAAAAAAGGTAGATAACGAGACAAAAACTACTAGTTTCCTGGGTATACCACGCAGACCAAAATGTATCAGATTCTCCTGAAATCTATGCGACAATTCCAATAGACTGACACGGTTTCAAGTTTTTCTTTCGTGAATGTTCAGTTCTGATTAAATTGTTCAGGAACGCTTAACTTATAGACTGGATTCGAGCTTAGGCTGTCATCAGTGCCAGAGTGTCCTCTGATGGCATTCGTGACCACTATCTGGTGCGAATCTGACCCAACGTGAACACCTCTCAGCATTATAATACCCATGTGGCGTTCGACCACTGCGAAATGGACACAACACCGTCTAGTGCAGAGAGAAAGAAACACACCAAGACTGAAATTCTCATTGCGGATAATATGAAAGCGGTGTTTCATAACTAGGAGGAAGCCAAAATACTGATATTGGTTGAAATTGAACAGAGGGCAGACACTCGAAGTCATCACCACAATGGTTCGTGAAATAAAGGACATTGAAAGATAACGGGAGAAAAACAACAACTTTTCTGGCCAGTCGGGAAACGAGCCACTCCCATTTCATACGAAATGAGGATTCTAGTCTCAAAGTGTTTCTCTTCTTCTGCCCTTCTGGCATTGTGATCATTTCGGAGTGGTCGAACGCCTCGTGAGTATTGTATGCTGAGAGGTGTTCACGGTGAGTCAGGTTCGCACTAGATGTTGGTCATGAATGCCATCTGGGAACAATCGTGCACTGATGAGAGCGAGAGCATGGAATCGGACTGTTAGTAGTCAAGCATTCTTGCAACTGTATTCTTCTTTACGTATCGTTGCAATTATTTCTGGAGGATTTAATTCGATATTCTGCGTGGCAAATAGCTAGGAGACAGCTGATAACTGAGTTTCTCCCACTCTGCTACTCATTCATTCCACTTTGAGTATATTGGCAATCACTCCCCTTTTATTCAGAGTGGAAACTTTGGTCATAGAGTGTTTCTTTTCCACTGCCCCAGACGGCTTGTGTTCATTTCGCATTGGTCGAACGTCTTTTGGATATTAAATGCTGGGAGGTGTTTACGTTGGGTCAGGATCGCTTCAGATGGCGGTCATGAATGCCATCTGGGGATACTCTTGCACTGATGAGAGCCAGAGGTCAAAACCGGTCTGTTGGAATTAAAGACATGCAGCTGTATTCATCGATATGAATTGTTATAAAGATTCAGGGAGAATGTGATTCAATGTTTTGTGTGACATATAGCCAGAAAAGTGATTGTTTTTCTCTGAATATCTACAATTTTCGTTCATTTAATGAAATGTTGTGATAATGACTTCTCCCTCTTTTATACCATTTCATCCCACTTTCTATAATTTGGCATTATTTATCTGAGTTTACCTTGATATCGTATCGTGATAAGTGTCTCATTTTCATCACTCAAATTTCAAGAACGACTATTGGACCATTTTTTGTTTCCAAACTGTGACTGGCATTTTAGATTCAGCGACAGCTGAAATAAGTCTTTACGAAATCTGAACGCAAAATCCCATATGATTAAGAAATTGATATAACCATTGAAGAAGTCATTCAATGAAAGGACATCTCTAATATTCAGATATGAGGTTCATCGTTTCGACTTCTACAGGAAGTTCTCTCTAGGTCAACCAAAAATTCATGAAATTGAAGTTGGGATATTTTTCATTATGCTCCATTTTTTTTCTTGGAATACAATCGAAAATGATTCCAGGGAATATTCTCTATGCATAAAAATGTCCATTGTCACCCCAAATTTCCATTCCATTACTTCAAAATCGGTAAATTATTATGATCACATTAAGTATCAGTATATCTTGATTGTTTTTAAATTGTTCTATCCGTCATTCGGTTGCCTCCTCACGAGCAACCCTCAGAAGTCGTCGATAGTCTTGTGCGAGCAGGGAATGACAAGGGCCTTACCTTCCAACGTGTGATCCCAAACAATTTCTTGGGCCATTTGAAAAATTTCTGCTGTCGCTGGGAATTGAACCCACGACCGGCAAGCGAATGCGAATTAGAATTTTGACACTCTGTCCGCACGGCTACTTGGCCCCTGCAGTCTTTGGAGTGTGTTTGTGTGTCATTCTACTTGTGTCATATTCGACAGCACTTCATCAATCGAGATGATCTTCAAAGTAACTGTGTGATGAAGTGTGTGAAAAACGGTTTGCTTGAGTTTTGGAAATGGTGAACCTCAACTTTGGTTTTATTAATTTTCGGTTGACCTAGAGAGATTTTCCTGTAAAGCTAACAACGATGAAACTTCGTATCTGATTATTCGATATATTATTATATTCTCCTATTGGATTACTTCACCAGTTATATCAACTCCTCAGGGTGAATCGAAAAATCAACAATCAATCAAAATTTGCCATTGAATAACTAATAACCTAGTTGATGTTTCGAAAAAGAATTGCCTGAAAATCGTTTTGAAATTTCTACCACTTCAGCAATCAGACGTAGGTGTTGAAAATCTGAATATTCCAGATTCGTGAACTCTTTCGAATGAAGCTTGTTGAGTACTACTCATGGATTTTATTTCTTATCGATCGTCATGTTCCAAATTAGGAGGGTGTTGCGAGTTGACATCGCTCACACTGTATTACTTGCTTTGCCGTACTTCTGATTTGATATCGGAAGGATTCGAACTAGATTTCCTATATTTTATCAGTTATTTCGAACGAGATGAACATTCTGGCATGAGAGGGTGTAGTATCAAATTTTTCGTGAGATAATGATCATCCACAAAAAGCGAGCCACCCCCTTGATACGAAAAGTCACTATCGGCCTCAACAATGAATGCCTTCACAGTATTTCTTTCATTATATCTCTTCTAAAATAAAAAGGAAGTGTTATTGTCTGGTCGAATTATAACATAAAATAGTCTTGGACTGTATAGACGTTTCTCATTTAATCTCAAGTCAAAATTGACAACAACCAAAAGTCCCTTATACAGGGTCAAATCTAACATTCACAAAAGGTAATTAACAATAATCTTCAACAGGAAGGTAGAATAGGAGTTGAACCCAGGACCATTCAATTCATAGGCACGCACTCTGCTTAATTGACCATTCTATTTCCATCGATATCATATGTAAAATATCGATTCATACGCGAACCTTCAGCATCGAACTTAAAATGTTTGGTGCCATTAGCGAGCCGCGCGGATTTATTTGCATCCTTTCTCTAGGTGCTATTATTTGGTGCTACCTCAATCGTCATGGTCTTTGCCAATAGAACATAGTTGACAAAGTTGTTAGCATAAGTATACAGCTCTACCTTCCTTCTGTGGGAGACCTCACAGCCAAGGCTGATTCAATGAAGTTTGGTAGAGCATTATCAAGCGCCTTCTGTATCAATAAATATGGCACCGCAATCTCTATTTCGTGTACCCCAAGAGATGGAGGAGAAGATTAGCTCCTTACAGTTTGTGAGAATGTGTACAAGTTATCACAGTTCATTTTGCAACAGAGCTGAAAATATACCTTCCTCGCCAGGATATTCAGAGGGTTCGAATGATTCTATTGCTCTCTCGATCAAGATATCACTTCGAGTAAAGGGGATTGTCAACTACCACTACCACTACCACTACCACCCTGTTTGTTTTTGCTCAATCAGAAATTCCGCATTCTTGCATTATAACCTTCGATTGGTTTCCAAATCAACTGCTGCTGATGTATCGTTTTCATTGTCGATAATTTGGATTAGTTTCGCAATCATTTTGATAATTTTATTGAAATTCCCGTAGTTCATCGACTAAATACCAAAAGCAGTTCATCAGGAGCTTATTCAATAAACTGCAATTTGTTTATTATGCGAATCTGTGAAAACTTTGCATGATTTGATTAATATCAATTATTAATTCATATTATGTATGCATCAGTTATTTCAAAACTCAACACGGACATTTTCAGAGAGAATCATTATGATGTTATTTTCAGACTAAAAAGTAATAATCGTGAATGATGGTCGTTTCGATATAATTTGGGAACCCTAATGCTACTGGGTTAATGGTACTCCAGTGTGTTCCTCGTCAATTTTATGTCATACATTCTATGAGTATACATCCATATGATGAAGTTGACCCTTGATTCATACTATTTGGAAATAGCTGCATCTGTTAGAACAAGTAAAATGAATTGACTCATGTTGTCCAATTCACAATGTATTTAAAAAATGAGAATGATCTATCTATCTAACAAGAGCTCAAGAAATCACATTGATTGTCTAGATTACCCACCTGTCATTCTCAGTACACTTCGTTTCAAATCTGTTTCATTTGAGTATGCAGTCGTACGAATGCACAGATATTTGAGGAGCATCCACGCAAAATTAAACAAATCCATGCAAACCACAAAATAGGATGAATATTGCATCATGTAGACATCTGTCATCTCTATGAAATCTCATGCCCAGATTCTACCAAAAGTACACAATTTCAACCTGATTTTAACCGAAGAGTACCAAATCCGTATTTTATATTATGTTCGTGAACTTCAACAGAATTTCTCTCAAAATGCATCAAAATCCTTGAAAAAAATACGAATGCGGTGATATAACACATGCAACAATGCACAAATCCAGAGGTTATTCAGAAGTGCCTAATAAATATTATATTCCATTCATAGTGTATTGCATTCAACAGTTCGAATAATGGTTAACGCAGGTTGTCTAATTTTTTTCAACGCTGCAAATTGTTCTGCGGATATTAGCCAATAGGCAACGATAGGGACCTCCAAACCTGCGAACATAATATATGTCACCATCGAAGTGTTTGAAGTGTTTTGATTGTTTAAGTGATTCATTCAGTGATCTATCTCTAGAAATAGAGACACTTTCATCTCAGCAGGTAACAGTGGATCTCGAAAAAGGCATAGAACATCAAGAGGTTGTGACTATTTATGTGGACAAGTTCCTCTTTTCCCAAGTGGAAATACTAATAAATTTTCGTTCATTTGTAATGTTGTTCTAGGTCGATTCACTGAATAAAATCCTGTTGGAAACATTCATTATTCTTCATGTTCTTCTCTTGAATGTTCATCAGATATAATTCAATGTTCGACGTGGCAAATAGCCAGGAAAGTAGTGTTGTTTTCTGTTGAATATTCAGAATGATGTGTGCATATACATATTTTTGTCTGAAGGAGAATGCAAATTCTCAATTTCAGAAGTTTTCATATTTTATCCTCGAACTCTTATCATGTGTGTTCAATATATATAATTCAATGTTCGTCGTGGCATATAGCCAGAAAAGTAGTTGTTTTTTATTGAATCAACTGAAAAAGAGTAAATATTCTCATCAGATAGAGAATGCGAATTCTCAATGTATTGCTTTATATAAATATATATCTATTTTTGTATGTTTATAATTTATCTGAGAATATTCCTTTCCACAGACATGCTGACAAAAATGAAACAAATGTTGTAGCATATTTTTTCATATCTTCTAAAGATGTTTAACAGCAATGAATATTAAAATTTGTCCAATATTGTGGCTCACAGCGAAAATATCGATTCATTAATATAACTTCAAATATATTCGTTTGTTTTTGCGTGGATGCTCCTCATTTGATCTTCTTAATTCTCTTTAATTCCACGAAAAATGTTCAGAAATCTCTGCTATTATTCCATCACAAGCAATACCAGCAAGACGAGCCCAGTGCACTTCCCTTTGTCGTCAACCTCAAGATCGTTCGAATGAACCATTACCAAAACTCGTTTGTCTATAGAACGTCGTAGCTTTGGAATGATTTGAAGAAAAAATTCCCAAGAACTCATAATCTCCATCAGTTCAAAACTATGCCATTACCTACCTCCTCTCCTTATCCTCCCTGTACGCACGATGTTTCCTGTACAATATAGGGATCCCCTTTCTTGCGCCCGAAGAGATGAAGAAAAGTAGTTGAACTGCTTCAGGAATCATTAATATTTAGAGATAAGGTAATGAAATTTTCAATGACTCATCAACTTCTCCACTTCCGATCTCGGCGAGAGTGATAACTACTTTTGGTTCTCAAACGGAACACCCTGTACATCATCGCATTCTCGAATTCCGCAGTACCTTTTCTCTAAATCCAATAAAACCACATACTTCAATAATGATTTCAATTCCAATTCCAATTTTCTTGATTCATCACCAAATTGAGTTTATCAACAAGGTTTGGTGTACCATGATCCTGTAACATAGTTAGCTTTTGAAAATGTCGAAAAATACTCTACCAAAACTCGTTCGTCCATAGAACGGCGAACCTCTAGGAGTACAAGAAAATTTCGAACATCTGCCTTCCCCCTCTATTCATTCTTGGTATGCGCGATTTTTCACGAATATCATAGAATTTTCCTTTCATGCGCTCCAAGAGATGAAAAAAACCTGGTGAATTGCGATTAAAATTTGTTTCCCTCTGCTTCAGTTACTTCATCATCTTGGTTTGGATTGGGGTTGGTGAAAACCACGGATGTCTCCTTTAGATCAGATCGGATTTCTTCTGCATAGTCTGGAGAAACTTACCTTTTTCTTTACCAAAGAAGGAGGAGGTGGAATCACATCCACTTATGGCATGGGTGAAAGTACTTGAAAAAAATCAACTTGTCTTTGTTGAAAAAGTATCACTTTATATATAGTCAAAGATTGCGAAATCTGAAGAGAGAGCTGATGAACGTTATATGGCGGTGATCCGGATCGTCGCCGAGGTCGAAAAATTCATCATCTCTGTACATCTCTGTACTATCCTGAACAATATGAAAAAAGAAACCTACCACCCCAAACCATGTAAGGTGGAACATGTTTTTATGATAATGTTACTGGATTAAGTGTATGGTCCCCCAAGAAGTTTTTTGAAATTATTGAACTCTTCGCTCGCAAATTCTCTCCATAACTTTTGTAATTGAACAGAGTCCATTGTTTTCACGAGTCACTAATAGGAATTGGAAAAATTAAAAGAAATGTGCAGTGCTTTCAAATCCAAAGGACTGTAACGACCTGTAAATGAAGTAATCCATTTGGAAATATTGGAATATTCCATTTCAGAAACTCACTATCTACAGATCACATTTGCATTCATTAACTAGCAACCTAACGTTTTACTGTATCACGAATTTTGATGAATGGTGTGTATTTTCTGACGAAATTGTATGAAAGGAAAAAACTCGTCGTTAATCATTAGCAGGGCTAAATAACCGACACGAAAACCGTACAGAACACAATATGTCTCTGTGTTAATCAGTACGTGAAATATTTTGAAATGTTTCCGTCCACATTAACACAAAAAACTACCGGAACATGATACACAAAGGATGGGAAAAATAACACGCGAATTTTTCTTTTATTAAAATTCACGTAGGGACCAGAGATGTACTTAATATAAATACTCCACCAGTAAGTTGAGTGAATTAGGTGAAATCATCCTGTTTGTAATCACTCATTCGAAATTAGGCTTTGAGTTCCTCGTGTAATAGGAACTGGAGGTATAACTGGAATGAATAACTTATATTGTTCTAGGTATTCTCAATTATCAAATATAAGAAACAACTGGTCCAAATCATATCTAGAAAACAAATAGTAGAACTCAATCAAAAATATATCACGGTTACATCAGAGGCTTTTGGTGTGTCTATGGTCCCTCAGGGTAGTATCCTTGGTCCAATATTGGTCATTATATTTATCAATGATATCAATGAGGTTATAGCAGACATAAACACTGCCCACATGATCAACTATGCTGATGATACTAATCTCCTAGTGACAGGTACAAACTTTTACCAGATATCATAAAAAATTGTAGCAATATAATAAAACAATCCAAAGAATATTTTCGAGAGAATTAGTTGGTTTTCAACGATGGGAAAACAGATTGTATCATCTCTGGTAGTGGTCCATGCTCAAATTGGAGGTGATGACTTGGAGCGAGACTTTGAGTTTGTTCTCTTAATTAGATTGTATCATGTTCAAAATAAACAGCAGTATAGGAACACCACAAAACATAATTATGGACATTCAAAAGATTATTTGTATCACTTCAGTGAAGTTTCTGGGTATATACATAGACGACAATTTGAGTTGGTCTAGTCAAATAGACCATCTATGCAATGAACTATCCTCGATAACATACGCCTTGAGAGTTCTGGAGAAATATGTTGACCTTGAAGCACCGATAACAGTATATTATGCTAATTTGTATTCTGCAATGAGACTAGGAATAATTATCTGGGGCTCAAGTCATGGGTTGGACAGAGTTTTTCTATGTCAGAAAAAAATTATCAGGATATTTTACGATATAGATAGAAGAGATTCCTGCAGAGGAATTTTCAAGTCAAAGAAACTCCTGACTATATCAGCAATTTATATCTTTGAGCATATTGAATTTATATCAATCATCCAGAGCATTTCGACACACATCGAAAAACACATATATCTATGATACAAGACAGGTTTCTCATATCCCATCCATGCAAAATGCATTTATAAACGCAGTACTATCTATAGCGCAATGTAATTTTATAATAACCTCCCACAAGATATTAAAGATATATTGTGGTTGCTGACAGATTTCTGATGTCTGTTATGCATCGCAGAGTCCTAAAGTATCGAGAAATATTTTCTGGCCTGTAGGAACCCATAAATAGATTTTTATTCAAAACCATGCTATCCATGTAGGTATATATACAGGGCATTTCACGACGAGCTTAGGCTATATTTATATCGAGAATTAGTCGGAAGAAATTCATGAAAATGTGCATGCTTATATTTCAGAATACGCTCTCTTCATTTAACATATTTTCAACAATGCCGTGATGCCGCTTCTACTAGAAAGTAGTAGCAACATTGATATTTCGAATAGAACACCCTGTATTTTATCGCATTTTCAGATTGTCCCTGAAGAACTGATTTCATTGATGTATCACACTTGGGGTCTATCGAAAATGATTACAGAGATATAGGGTGTTCAAAATCGAGATTTTTCAACTTTAGGATTTTTTTGTGTCCAAACTATTCATCATTATCGGTCGAAACGGCTCACATGTCCCTGTCTCAACTTTCGATTCACTACTTACTGATATTCAATCGGAACAGATACAGGGTGGTTCAATATTAAGAATTCTGAACACCCTGTATCTGTTCCGATTGAATATCAGTAAATAGTAAATCAAAAGTTGAGATAGGGACATGTGAGCCGTTTTGGCCGATGATTAATATTTTCGACACAAACAAATCCTAAAGTTGAAAAATCTCGATTTTGAACACCCTATATATCTCAGTAATCATTCTCGATCGACCCCAAGTGTAATGTATCGATGGAATCAGCTCTTCAGGGAGAATGTGATAATGCAATAAAATACAAGATATCCTATTAGAAATGACAAAGTTGTTGCTACTTTTTGATAGAAGCGGCAACACTGCATTGCTGAAAATGAATAAGGCGTCTTCTAAAATAGGAGCATGCATATTTTCATGGATTTTTCCTGACTGATTCTCGATATGGAGATAGTGTAAGCTCGTCGTGACATACCCTGTATATGTATTTATTGAAAACTTAGGTACTTATGCCCATTTTAATCAACATGAGAAATATGTCGCTTATATTTTATTGTTTCAATAGTGCATGAAACTTATAAACTCATGTGAATGATTCATATCATTTTTGAATTGATGTATCAACTCATTGATAATTTTTGAAGTTTTTTTTGACGTATTTCTCAGACAAAAAGATTCTGCCACTTCTGTGAATGATTGTAGAACTCTGTTGAAATGAATTCATCTTTTTTTTTATTGCTTGGAGCGTACCAAAGGGAATCCCTATAATGTTCAAAGAACGTCGTGCGTTCCTAGGGAGGATAGGGATAGGATGTAGGTATTGGAATATTTTTTGAACTTCTGGAGATTATATGTTGTTGGGAATACTTCCTCAGGCAATGAATTCCAGATCCTAGCCGTTCTATGGATGAAGGAGTTTTGATGAAGTGCTGTTCGACATCTTTCGAGGTTGACTGGTATTGCTAGTGACGAAATGATAGCAGAGATTTCCAAAGAACATTTCCTGTGGAAGTATCGAAAGAAAAGTGAAAGGTCGCCGACCTTTCTACGATGTTCCAATGATGTCAAAGAGTGAGTGAGTGTGGCGTCACCCACCAGGCGAATGGCTCTTCCCTGGATAGAATCTGAGAGCATCAGCGTATGTTTTGGTGCTGAACCCCATATATGGAAACAGTATTCTAGAACAGGGCGTATTTGCGCTTTGTAAATCATGAGAAGCTGTTGAGGTGTAAAGAAGCTTTTCGCACGGAACTAGAATCCGAGAGTTTGTGAAGCAGCTTTTGCGATGGATCTGACATGATTATCCCATGAAAGAGTGTTGCTGATGGCAATACCGAGCATAGATATGGTGGGCTTGGTGGGGATGGTGGTGCCAGACATCACAATATCGGGCATACTGAGTTCCGCCTTTCTATAGTGAATACAGGCTTGAGTTTTGATGGCGTAGAATTCAACTAGGTTGTTGGTTCCTCAGGCTGTGATTTCAGCAAGGTCTTCATTGACATCATTGACCTGCTTGCTCCGTGAGTTCTTAGTTTCCTGGAAAGATATGGGGATTCTGGAAGAAAACGCAGTATGGAGGGTACTATCACCTGCAAAGCTGTGGATGGGACAAGTTGTTACTCCCAACAGATCATTGATATGAAGAAGAAATAATGTTGTTGCCAAAATTGATCCTTGTGGAACGCCGGAATTGATGCCAATGTTATCAGACGATACACCGTCCACCACCAGGTGAAGCGATCTGCCTGAAAGAAAACTCTGAGTGGTAAGCCATATGATGGTAGTTTGTGCAGGAGTCCTTCGTGCCAAACACGGTCGAATGCTTTCGATATGTCCAACGCGACAGCTAGTGTTTCCTCGTGTTTTTCTAATGAAGCTTGCCATAAATGGGTGACGTAGGCAAGTAGATCTCCAGTAGATCTTCGGTAGCGAATGCCGTATTGTCTATGATCGATGATTCTTGAGCTCTCCAGATATTTGGTGAGCTGAATATTGATGACTTTCTCCATCACTTTGGAGATTACTGATAACAGGGCAAAGGGCCTGTAGTTGTTGGGCAGGTTCTTGTTTCCTTTTTTGGGGATTGGTTGGACTCTAGCTGTCTCCAAGCATGATGGAAAAATACCCGACCTGTACGAGACGGTGAACAACTTGCAGAGAATCGATGTTAATTCTGGTGCACATTTTCTGAGGATAATGGGTGGATTTCCATCAGGACCGTTAGCCTCATTCGTTTTGAGACCAAGCAAAATTCGTTCGATAGTGCGTTGACGAATGACGATTTCGGGCATTCGACTCACAACGGGTGGAATGTCTGACGGCACTTTTTCTTGGGAATCTGAAGTAGAGTTTGCTGCGAACATCTCTTCAGAAATATCTGTTTTCTACTGCGATGTTGTTGCTGATGTGCCGTCGGATTTGCACAGTGGTGGAAATGAACTATTAGTAAAATTTCTTGCGACCGCTTTAGCAAGGGACCAAAACGAACGGGAGCCATTGGGACAATCTATGAGTTTCGATCTTATCTTGGCATTGTATATTCCTTTCGAAGCATCTATTGTTTGGCTGCAGTTATTCCTGGCATCGACGCATTCTTTTCTAGTCGCGGGGTCAGGGTTTTTGCGCCCGCCATGGTGGGCTGTTCGTTTCAAGGCAACAGTTCTAGAACAATTACTGTTAAACCAGGATTACGATAGTGATGATATTTTCGAAGAATGAGGTATGTATGTGTGTGTCCATTGCGAGCATGATTATCTCAGATATTTCCGCAGCACACTGTGAAGGGTCCTCAGAGTTAAAGCACATGCCAAGGAAACTCGGAGGAAAACATGCGGAGACCATCTCAATCTCCTGAATTGTGATGCCATATAAGACGTGGGGGTGCCGGAGCAGTTGATGGAATGAAAAATGGGCAGGTTGTGGAGATGAGTGTGTGGTTAGAATTGCCAAGTGGAGCTCGTACATCTATGGTGTAGGGTGCTGAATCATTAGTGAGGAATAAGTCAAGTATGTAAGCTGAATGGTTATTGGCATCGGGAATTCGTGTGGGTTCTTTGATAAGCTGCTCTAAGCCGTGAGTGATGGCGAAAGCTTCGGCTTGTCGCCCAGCTTCATTCGTTCTGTTAGAGTGTACGAGCCAAGCAGTGTTGTGTACATTGAAATCGGCCATGATGATTATTTCTGCTGCTGGATGGTTTTGTTGAATTTGGTCAAGCTTCAGAGACATGAATTCGAAGAGCTCTTCATAAGATGGATCATTTGGTGATTAGTAGAGACAACAAAGGTATTTGGTATGTTTCTGGCTATCGCGTTTGAACCAACTGACATTATCATGATAACATTAGGATCAGTTCAGACTGTTCCTGTTATGGTAGGACTATCATAATGATATTATATATTTCTTGTATTGTAATACTCTGCAACAAAATTTGAAATGAAAATTCGACATTTCAAAGTAATAACAATGAGAAAAGAAACAAACCCTATATTTCATTATCAAAAAGTCCTTTTTGATACTCTTCGTCCATTCCCACAATTTCGAAGCATTCATCGTCAACTTAATTTTTGATAGAGAATTCCATTGGATCCTAGAAAACATTACCCAGTTTGCATTTCAAAGCCATTTACGGATAATTCCGAACATTTTCAACGCTCTCTGGCGGTTTAAGCCGACTATCAGAGAAATTGGTTGAATTGAATTGTCGGTTATTTTCCAACGGCGAATATTATTTTTTCCAGTACACTGAGTGTGGTAAAATCGTGAATTTATTCATTAGCTCCAAAGTTGGAATGTTTTATTGTTTCAGTATCAATTATATACTTGGATTAGTTAGTGATTCCTTATAACTACTATACTACTATGAGTTTTCGAAAAATAAACTCGTTGTTCATACAAGTGATCCATTTTTTTCGGAATAGTGGAATAGATGAGGAATCTCTGAGAAATGAAGGATATGCTAGTTTTCATAAACACTAGTATACAGGGTGTTTCTTTACTAATTGGAAATATTTCAACCATAGAATCCTGAACTCAAAATATGACGATTCAACCCAAAAAACCTAAATGAAATATGTCTCCTGTCTGTGTTACAGGGTGTTTTATTCAAACATTTTGAAATGTTTTTTGCCCAGTCCTTCAGAACTATTTGACGCATCACTCTCATATCTGAAGGATAGTGTAGGTATTATTCACCTAACTGAATTATCTGAAATGAACTTTTCTTGCTATCAACAAAGGCGTACGAGAGGGGCAATTAACTGGTTGTTACCTCCCAAATTCTACGCCACTGGCGGAATTGCAATTCTATCACAAATTTCAGATTCTCCAACGATTTTGACGTGGATATTGTACTTTTTTTCCATGGCGATGAAGTAATTATTTTTCGAGATATTTCGAGTTGAACATAAATCTGCACAATCATTTTGATTTCAGTATATGTGCATTAATTTTGTCAATATTTTGGATCAATGAATTGTATTCATCGATAAAATGAAACTTCAATCCATATTTACAATAAAAACATAATTTCATAACAGACAGGAGCTGTTACAAGGTGTTTAATTATGTATTATATTGAAAAATTTTAAACGCCCTGTAACAGCTCCCGTCTGTTATGTTTTTATGTTAATGTGGATTGAAGTTTCATTTGATTGATGAATGCAGTCCATTGTTCCAGAATATCGACATTATTGATACACATCATAATCAAAATAATTGTTCTGCTTCATGTTTAACCTGAAATATCTCGAGAAATAATTACTTCATCGCAATGAAGAAGGTGTACAATATTTACGACGAAGGTATTGAAGAATCGAAAAATTCTGATGAAATTGCAATTCCCCAGTGGAGTAGAATTTGGGAAGGATCAACCAGACATTTGCCCCTGTCGTACGCCTCTGGTAATAGCTAGAAAAATTCATTTCACATAATTCAGTTGGGTGTATAATACCTACACTACAAATTTGTTTAATAAAACACCCTGTAACTCAGACAGGAGACATATTTCATCTAGGTGATTTAGGTTGAATCTCCATATTTTGAGTTCAGGATTCTATGGTTGAAATATTTTCAATTAGTAATGAAACACCCTGTATGGTTCGTGATATGGAATACAAGAACTTTTCGCACGATAATCACAAAACACTGTTTCGCCATTAACGAAACCGATTCATTCATTTGTTCATCGCCTCGGTGAATTCAAGCTGATGCTAGTGATATGTAGTGTTTGGAGGCTGATTTTCAAAGCTAGTAGCTCATTCACGAAAGCGAGATCAAACTACATAATTATGCATCGTCGAGATAAAGGATGCTACCAGTGACCTATGTTTTGTTTTTCCACCACTAACCTGGTAATAAATCACAACTATTCGAGGATTTCCTCTGATGAGAAGTAACACTTTTTAAACCTAGAATGTTGAATTGAAAACCACATATTTTAGTATAAACAGAAGTCCATAGCATCAACGCAGCATAGTCAAAACGCGGAATGTCCACTTGAAAAATGTGACGAAAAGGGAACGTCCAAGCTTAGTGTTTGCTTTAATACAGATTCCATTGTGATTTTTATAGGTTGTTTCCACACAGTCAAAAGGTCGAAGTGAACTCTCATGCAAACAAAATATGAGATAAAAAGTAGACACGGATACTTTTTTCTCATCTTTTGGAGCGTACGAAAGGAAATCCCTATAATGTTCGAGGAACATTGTGGGCACTCAGAAAGGATAGGGAGAGTAGGTGGGTATAGAGATTTTCTTCAACTTTTGGAGATTATAATGTTCTTGGGAATACACTGTTTGGCGAAAAATTCCAAAGCAAAGCCGTTCTATGTATGAACGAGTTTTGGTAAGAGTTGTTCGACATATTTCGAGGTTGACGACAAAAATTGTGCTGACTGGGTTCGTCAAGTACGTCTGAGTGATGGGAATAAAATAGTGAGATTGTTACATGATGTTTTCTACTCATATCGCGTGGAATTTATAGGAAATGATCAAATTATAGAGATGCTAGATGTGATATACCTAATAGCACACAACGTCCTAGGGACGTCTCTATTTGGTACAATTCAAGTCCGAATGTCATGGACCAAAAAAAAAACGTCCTTGGGACGTCTCATCCCGTACATCTCATGCAATGTCCGAGCAAGGACGTCCACGGAATGTCCCAGCAGGTACATCATTTCAAATGTCCTAGAAATAGCATCCCTCAGACGTCCCACGTGGTACATATTGTAGTAGAATGTCCATGCAAGGACGTCCTTGGCATGTCCCTGATGGGATATAATTTTGAACCTTCCTCTAGGGACATCCATCGGACGGACAACATATGGCAGAATGGAATGATATTAAAATCATTGGAAAAGAAGATAACAATCAGAAGAGAAATGTCAAGGAATCTACTTGCATTCTTCTGAACGGAGACAATAATATTGCTTTCTGTTCAGTTGATATAGACAGAACATGGGGCTACTGAAATCTGAACATGCAAATGGTAAATTCAAGATTAATTAATAAAAACATTTTGTAACTCATTTGATTGCCAACGTCACCAATTGTCATTGAAAACTGAAAAGCTTCAGATACGACTTTGCTATTAGAATAATCACTCCTTATATTGAAAACGGAAACAGATTCGGTACCGAAACGGCCAAAGATAAGTGAAACTTTGGTATTTTTTCTATTTACCTTCATTTCTCTTCTCCCTATTTTTTCAATTCAAATTGTCACTGATAAGCTGGTGAATTTTTCTTTCAGGCTCTCCGATAAGAAAATTCTTTGAACGCAGTGACATTTTGAGGCAAATCATCCGATTTGTCCTTACTACACGTATATTGAAATAATATTCATATTTTCATTTTATAGAAACGAGGAGAGAAAATCCCGAAAAATTTGGAATAATGAATGTACCACCTCTTCGATTAATCTACAGACAGTATTTAAATGAAATGTCAATTTATTGTAAGGTCACAATACCTTACAATCAGATATCTGATTATGCTAATTATAATACTTAGTCATACCAATAGCTGCACAGTTAGGAGTTGGTTGGAGTTGCGAAGTTACTGTATAAACTATCTAATACCTCCTGCTAGTGCCAACTGTGCTTGTTGAAAAAATCAATCACGTTTTCGGGATATAGGTCAAAAGGTCGGGAATGGCATCGAATTGGCACAACAAGTTGATTATGATAAATTCCGGGAATAGGGAAATGGGATGGAAGTTCGAGAACTCCTGCAATTAACACAGTGAGTTCATAGACGGGTTTATGATAGTCAGGTGAGTATTACTTATATAATAATATATGATATGAAATCTTGGTCTGTTGAGTCGTGATTTCGCATTTAAAGGAGGTTATATATTCATAAATTCAATATTATGACAAAATGGGACAATACATAGTTATTCATGGAAATTCTGGAATTTCACGTCATGAAACAATAACAGAATTATTATGCCACTAGATCTAGCTTGTTGAAGTATATGCTAGGCAATGTAAATTGCTAATACAAATCATTACAACTACAAGTCATTAAGAGTTTCATTTTCGTCGTGAAGCATTCGCATTGGGTAAGAACTCGATTCTCAAAACTACTACTATTACTACATCAATTATTACACACATCATTTATTGTTTTAATCGCGGAGATATATACCCTCGCTGTATTAGTGCTAATGTACAGTTGCAACTGTGAACTAGGAGATATATAAGAGAAATAGATTCATTACATATCAGGGTATATGACATCTCTGTTGACATGTTATGAATTGTCACATTTCTGAAACTCTTTTTTCTCACGGGAAAAAAGTGATGACTTTTTTGCCAGATATATATACATCACTGTTGATGGCTTTTGTTGCAATTTCTTTCATCTTTCATACCACTTTTCCTGATTACTAAACAACCGCACTGAGTTCATAGTTTTTCGAAATCAAATCACAAAATTAGACTGACAGATATTTGATCACTCAAAAGAATGATAAAGATGCCTGCAACGTTGGTGTAATTTCTTCAAATTTCACGTAGATGATTTTCTGATTTCAATATAATGTGATATATTCTCAATATCGATTCATACCTCTTTTCTGTAACAGAAAAGAATTGTGTATTATACACAGGGAAAACATAAGATTCTAGCTCACGGTTTTTTGTCTCCCTCTGCTACGCGTCTATTGGTCTATTCAGTTGCATCAACTGTGGATCAGATTGTAGGAAGAAAAGTTGTATCAACAGTAATGACATAAGTGATGGTAATTTTTTGATAACTATAGATGCACGAAAAAAGTTATATTAGAGACCCATTCACAATTACAACTGATTGAGGACTCTCCTTCGTAAATTGCAATATCTCTTCACTATAAATGAAGTAATGAAGTTCTTTTCGACAATGAGACCAAATACTTTTCCATTCAAAGTTGAACGAAAATTTAATTAGTCATACGGTAGCAATAAATGAGGACGATATCAACGACGCAAATTAATGAATAGCGAGCGAACTGGAGTTTACATCCGAAAACTTTTCACTAGCTAGGATATTTGTTAATTTGCCTCTACGTTCGCTCAATGAATGTTGTGACACGTTCCTGCTCGTTCTCTCTAAATTAAGGACACGTCGGGAATTTTTCAATTACTCTCGAATGTAGCTCATATACGTGTCTAATTAAGAGAAAATTGATTCAGAGAAGTAGATTCCAGTTGATATATCTCTATGCTAGATGATGATACCCATACACTGAAAAAAAGGATTGGTTGCATCAACCAATTATTTATGCTTGAATTATTATTGTTGAACTGAGCAATTTTTTGTTGAATCAACCATATACATGATTATTTCATGGAAGCAGCTTGCTCAAATAAAGAATGTAGTCTAATCGAATCAACAGTATAATATCAATTCCATCAACAAAATATATGGTTTTCTCAAGAACAAATAATGTCGATCCAGAATAATGTCGATGTTGATTCAAATATAAACATTTTGTTGATTTGATGAAATAATGATCATTTCGATGAGAATATATCTTTGAAACAACAAACAAGTTTTCTTATTCCGATGTAGCGATGAACTCGTTTCGAACGGATTATTTGTTTGAATAGAGCAACGAAATATGTAATATCAATGAGATATTTTGTTCATTCTACATCAAGTTAAATTTTCGCCTCTAGATGGCGGTCATTTCGCCTCGTCTATATGAATGCCTCGAATTCATTATATACGTGAGGCCGGATTCTTCGTCTTTGAAATATCAGCTGGATAAATCGAACATAGGATGATTAGCAATCCGAAATAGTTTTGCATCAGCTGAAGGGAAGTAAAGACTGGAGATATATGCTAGCTGAAGTCGACTAGTTTGCTAGCTTACTTTATTCTTTTGATGTGAAGTTTCAGGAAACTCCCGAATTAATACTGAATTTGAATCAACAAAACAATTTGTCGAATGAAAATACAATTTCTCTTGTATCAACGAAATATTTCATTGAATCAACAAAATATTCCATTGAATTAACCAAATATTTCATTGAATCCACCAAATAATTCATTGAATCAACCAAATATTTCTTTGAATCAACCAAATATTTCATTGAATCAACTAAATATTTGATTGAATCAATATCTTGTTATTTTGAATCCAATGAGATGATTGTTTGAGCGAATTCAATATCTCTTCATGAACAATTCATGGATGTGCTTGATTGAAGAAGATCCAGAGTTCATTCAAGACATATCTACTCAATTCAAACTTCAAATTCGCTCTGAAACAAGATATAGATTTAGTAATTTCAAGATTATGTTTTGTCGTGCATATATGACACTTTTATTTGCTTCATTCAATTAAATTTTGCTTGATTCAACAATTCCTTTTTTTCCGTGTAGCAGCTAAATATCGGCTGACAGCTATTTGAAATGAAATTAGTTGACATTTTGATTTTTGAAAATTTGGTTGCAATTATCGCAATAAACTATCGAAACAACTGCGATAGTGAGTTTGAAAATGTCCATACGAAATTTCCAATGTAACAGTTATTAGTAATTAATAAAGAAGAAACTCAATTCTACAAAGAAATATGATATGGAAATGTTTCTCATAGATTTGATATTCTACATGATTGACAAAAAAATAGTGTACACTTAATAGCACACAAGTCTCTGACTTTCGAGGGTTGCTTTGCAACTAAGCTGGCGGTTAAAAACACTTTTTTTTTTTTTAATAGCACACAACGTCCTAGGGACGTCCCCATTTGGTACAATTCGAGTCCGAAATGTCCCGGACTTGAATTAAGTGTCCTTGGGACGTCTCATCCCGTACATCTCATGTAATGTCCGAGCAAGAACGTCCACGGAATGTCCCAACTGGAACACCATTTCAAATGTCCTAGAAATGGCATCCCCATGACGTCCTACATGATACATATTGTTGAATGTTCATGCAAGGACGTCTTTGGTATGTCCCTGATGGGCTATGCTTTGAAACGTTCCTTTAGGAATATCCATCGGATGTCCCGAGTAGTACATATTCTAGCATGACTTCAGATCTCATATAATGTCCCTTCTAGACAACCATGAAATATCCCTGATAGTACATTCCTTCTAATAAATCGTTTTCTCAAAGAAACTTCAATACCGTTCTAGATATATTTTCATGGAATTTAACATGCACCTACTTTGCACCAGTAGGCATTTTTCGATGCAGAAGATATTTCAATATCTCTACGACCAGTGCCGTGCAACAATTTAACTCCCTGTTTTTTTTTCGTCCGTTGAACCGTTTTTGCGTGAAGAAATAAAAACAATTTTCATGCATTTGTGGCATGACGAAATCATTTTGAACTAGTAGGCTTCAGCCCTATTTCGTATTTAAAATATTTACATTTGATCGATTACGTTGCTGTCTTATTTTGACGAGTATTCATAAACGTGACAGTTCTTCACATTGTGAAAATGTCTTCAATCAATGAAGGGGAAATAAAATGTTAACACCCTATAGTTCGAATGTTGAGAGGTTCAGGGAATATCTAATATATAAAATTCTCCTGTCCCGGTCACGGTGTTAGTGGTCCGAAACGGCTCGACCGATTCGTATGAAATTTTTTGTTCGTATTCGGTAGGTATGAGAATCGGTCGTAATCTATTTTTTAAATCGAAAATTCAAGATGACGGATCCAATATGAAGGACAAGTATTGTTATCCGATTTCATTCAAAATTGATATTTGTTGGTTTTTGCGGGGTCGGAGATTATGATTCTTTCGTCAAATTTTGGTAATTCAAGATGGCGAATCCAATATGACGGACGAATTTTGTGATTATGGTCAGATTCCATTCGAAATTGGTAACTGGGGGTTTTCGAGGTCGGAGATTATGATTTCTTCATCAAAATTGGAAATTCAAAATGGCGGTTCCAATATGGCGGACGAGTTTTGTAATTATGATTCAAATATATTCGAAATTAGTATCTGAGGGTTTTCGGGGTCGGAGATTATGGTTCGTTCGTTAAAATTTGGAAATTCAAAATGGCGGATCCAATGTGACGGACGGGTTCTGTAGTAATGGTCAGATTCTATTCAAAATCGGTATCTGAAAGTTTCAGAGGTCGGAGATATGGATCATTTGTCGAAATGGGGAAATTCAAAATGGCGGATCCAATATCGCGCACGAGTTTTGTAATTATGGTCAGAGTATATTCAAAATTGGTATCGGGTGGTTCTCTGGGTCGGAGATAATGATTCTTCTGTCAAAATTTGGAAATTCAAGATGGCGGATCCAATATGGCAGACAAGTTTTGTAACTATGATCCGATTATATTAAAAATCTGTATCTAGGTGATTTTCAGGACGGAGATTAGGATTGTTCCATCAAAATTAGGAAATTAAAGATAGAGGATCCAAAATGGCGGACGAGTTTTGTAATTATTATCCGATTCTATTCAAGATCTGTATCTAGGGGTTCTCGAGGTCGAAGATTATGATTTTATTCTTCAAAATTGGGAAAGTAAAAATGGCGGATCCAATATAGTGAAAGAGCTTTGTAATATATAGTAGTTTGAAAAACGAGATAGATTGTCGAACTAAAAAGAAATAGAAAATAAAAATAGTAGTTTGAAATACTAATGAGACACGATTTCATGGATATCCAAACTAAAAAGAAGGTCAAAACAAAATAATAAAAGTGTGCTGATGAATATTCAACTGGAAAATTATTTTCTAGAAGAAAATGTATATAGCAAAACAACGTGTGCCAGGTATCAGCATCAGCTATTGTAATAAATAGTAGTTCGAAAAACTAATGAAACACGTTTTTATAGATAGCCATACTAAAAAGAAGTGAGTAGTAAAAAAATGAGAAAATAAAGAGATATAGAGTGCCGAACTGAAAAGAAGTAGAGAATAAGTAGAATAGTTTGAAAAACTAAATAATCCCAGTTTCAGGGATAGAGGGATAGCCGAACTAAAAAGAAGTATGAATAAAATAATGAAAGTTCTTTCTGATGAATATTTATGTGAAAACATTTTTTCTAGAAATAATGTTATGGCAAAACAACGTTTGTCGGGTCAGCTAGTGTTTATATGGATTTCTTTTCTGAAATTGTGCTAAGGTACGGTATCCTATATTTTCAGTCATCAATTATATTATACCCTGTATAGTGTATATTGCATAATCAGGCAAGTTATCACTCTATGATCGGAGAATAGGTGGATATTTCCGATTTCACAGTGAGTGCATTCCATATGCTCAGCAAACCAATGACGACACCATACAAATTCACCAACTGTACAGATGCGCAAGCTTTGATGTCGCCTTTGATGTTTGTTGGCTCAGAATACAATGTGTCTCACTTCTGATGGAAGCAGCCCTGCATTTAACGTCATGGTAGAATTAGGATTCTGAAATATGCAGGAGCGAGATATATAGTAGAAATACGCTTCATGACCGTGTCGAGTCATCTTCATGAGGGAGTGTATAATCTCTGTTGATATACACTGCTCGCCAACAACCATGGATAACCACCCACATTTCCTATAAATTATATTAGTAAGCAAGACAGGTTAGGAATCTTTTCGAGTTCGACATCAGGACGTATAGAATTCACTATATATACTTATTTTCAGTAGAAAATTCTCAGTCCGGAAATATTAAATTCTGTAAAATTTTTCATAGAGTCCACCATCGTCTCTTACGTAACTATTGAGGTGAATTTCTGAAATTTGCATGAGAAAGCAAGAGTGGACAGTAAACAACCTAATGAGATCATCATAAGTGATTTACACTGCTCGCCAGCAGCCACAGAACTACTCACATTGCTGCTAGCTAGCAGTTTCTTCCACTAATGATATTTCATGTTGATGATGGGCGAGTGAACTCATGATGAATTATTGACATTCAATCACTCCACTATATCGTTAGGGGCCTAATTTGATTTTTGCAACAATTCTATTTCTTTATGTTAATAATGAGTCAATGCTTTGTTTGAAATTCTTCAAATTCCGAGATCATTTCAAACGTACCGTCATGGCCGTCATTTGGCGACACGTTGAATAACTTGTGACGTCAGTTCCAGAAAATAGTTCATTCCCACTCATGAAGCAAAGTTGCCGAGTCACCAGTTTTAAACATGGTATCAAAAACTTGTTAGAGTCCTGTCGTTGAATGAAACATGATAGGAGGAACATATGATTTCATAGTTAAAATCCATAATAATATATCATGTAGATATAAGAGACTTGGCAACATTGTGCTGAATACTGAGGACTGACAAGGCCACGCCCACAATTCGTGCGCCGTTGTTGTCACGTTTACTCGAGCGTTTACCGGTTCAAATTGCCTTTAGAATTATTATGATTATCATTGACACAAATGTTTCATAACCGATAATCCACAACGCATCAGGAAACAATGCGAGCAAACTGATTAATTGATGCTAATTAGGAAAATTACCAATGAATAATTGAGAATTTATGTTCATTTTATTGAATGATATTTCCGAAGTTCCCAATCGTATTTCAACATATAGTAACTGTCCTATGGTCTGTTCCTACCTACTAAATCGTGACGTCAATTTTTATTCACGGTAAATTTCTAGCCGTTTGGAAATTACCGTCGTATAATTGATGATCTTCACACCTTAAAATCGACCAAAAGAATCTAAACAAATGTGAATTTGAAAGGTATGTGAGTGATGATTCCATTCGAGAAATAAAAAGAAATAAGTCCACTAACCTGTTGATTGTTGATTTAGACTCTTCCTTTCTCCTGCAAAAATCAGAATCCTACCCCAATTATTACGTAAGATATGGAGGTGCTTCAATCGGAAGTCAAACAGAATTCAATATTCTAGAACTGAAAATTCTTGTAAAGAGAGTATTCAAATTTCTTGTATTGGACTTCCTGATTCCTAATCTGGAGTGATTTTCAACCTATCTTACTTCCTAATATCATTTTTCGGAAATGTGCGTGGTCCTATGGCTGTTGGTAAGCAGTGTAGATGACATCACTTGGTTATAGAATGTATTTTTGAAATATCTCTCGCTCCTGCAAATTTCAGAATCATAACTTAATGTTATAAGTGAGACACACTGTATATACAATCACCAAATGAACGAAGAAAACATATTGTAGATTTCATACACTTCTCTTTGACCTACACTGGAAAAACATACATAGGTACACTCATTCACAGTGTTCCGGTGGTATAGGTGGATATTTGTAACAAGAAGCTTATATATGTATCGGCTAATTTGATTGAACACAGTGTTCCGGTGGTATAGGGGGATATTTGTAACAAGAAGCTCATATATGTATCGGCTAATTTGATTGAACAGATAAGGTCCAATGATGAAACAAAATAAAATCTGATGACCTTAATAACAAATAATTCAATGAACAAACGCCAAATTAGCTAGGAGCTATGAAAAATCACTCATATTGTCATCTGGAAAATGATAACCTCAGAAAGACTAAAGCTCCTGCATTTGAAACATTTATTGTATAGAGATTCCAGAAATCACAAAACGTGAGACTGACCACCCTTGATAGCCGGTATAACAGGATCATGGGCCGAGAAAAACGATCCATCAGATTCACTCGTACATTTTTTTTTCTCTACAGTGATGTAGATGAAAAAGTGGAATTGTAATTGACCTCAATACTCATTTTACGTCACTTTCTCTTACTTCGAGTACCATCACCAAGTGGAATATAGAATGCTGTATATAATGTTAACAATTATGTTCTGTTCTGGGAGAGTTATGTATATCATTCTCTCCTTCGAGAGAATAACAGATCAAGAACTCATTAATTCACAGCTCAGAGCGCGGCACACAAACTGAGATTCTTCACGCATACAATAAAGCAGTTGGTCAGAAGGACACTTATGCATGACTTGGGATTTCAATTGTACTAGCGAGAACTCATGTGAACTTCAGAAATGCTAACATCATGATAAAACCGTGGACAGTGCGAGTGGTCGCGATGAGCGTGGACACCCGAATAATATATCGGAGATGTCCGAACGGCGAAAAGATGTATAACCACAGGTGAGCCACCAGCACCAATCGACTTGTCTTCATCGATCAGTTAGCTCAGAGCAAGTGATCTTGCCTCAGAAAAAATAATAAATAATGGTGAGGATTTATTAACCTAGCACTAGTTTGATGTTCACTTATAATTAGGAACATCAAAATACAAATATCGATGTGGTTAATACCAATGAGTGTCTTGCAAGAACTTTGTTTCTGAAATATTGTTTCGCCTACTTCAAGTACCCTATTTTCCTACCGATGGTGAAAATGTTCTTCTTACAATCGATTTTTTTTTTCAATGTATATTTTGTAAACGTTTTTGAATAAACTTATATTATTATTATTATTATTATTTACTTGGCCGAGTTTTCTCATATATAATACCACAAGTGATAATATTTTGCAGGAAATATTCGGTGATTGTTACGACAACTTGTTGCCTAGTAATTTCGTGAATGACATTGTTATCAAAACTACGAGCCGTAGGCGAGTAGTTTTGGATCAATGTCATGAGCGAAATTGGAGCAGCAAGCTGGAGTATGTCAATCGACGAATATTTCCAGGAAAAATAGTATCACGAGTTGTATTCGTATGACTATTTCATGATTGAATGAGACAATATATACCGGGTGTCCCAGTATACCTGTTCCAATAGATTATCTCAGCCATTTCGATAGATGAAAATTTTAAAATCACATCATCTACTACAATTCTAATAATTTGAAATTATTACTGGAGTCAAAATCAAGATTACAAAAAATCGTATCCTACTGCAATTTGTTCAATTTGAAATTCCAATTGTCGTTTTCTCCATCAAATCAAATTCAAAATACGAAGTGTGATACATCGTTGGAACGGTGATTTCAAGTAGAAATCAAAAATTGCAAAAATATACAGGGTGCTATTTGAAATAAAAAAGTTTGAGTCACTTCCGATCAAACCAGAAATGACTTTTGATTTTTGTTGTTCTCAGATGAAGCTTTCTTGGACAAATTGAGGATCATGAAATTTTCAAATTTTTATTATTCGAAATGGCTGAGATAATTCATTGGAACAGGTAAACTGGGACACCTGGCATATGAAATAGGAAACATAATTAAAGTATATTCCAACTCGAACTGCAAAGAAGAACATAATGAAAGTAATGAAATACAGAATTCACTTTTTTAGAAATAAACTACCTACTTATAGTTATTCACAAAGTGGAATGTACAATTTTGATAAACAGTATTTTTTTCATTATCTTGGAGATGGTTGCTCTCAAAAGAGTGTATACAATTACTATCCAATTCAAACAAAATAAATTGAATTTATGTGACATGGAATAATTTTGAAAAAAAGATACCATCACCGAGGGCTCGAACTATCGACCTTCGTATCCTCGCGCAACAACCCTAACAGTTGCGCTACATCAGTTAGTAATTATATCAGTCAGTCACAATAACTCGAGTAATTGGAGATGATTACTTCGAAAAGGAATTTGAATTCTATTATTGTTGTGTCAGACCGTCAACAAATATGCAAACTTTTCAAATAACACATGAAGATTAGATTAGATTAGATTTAGAATGGGGCCTTCGGGCTATCTGCCTCCACACCGCGACCTTTTCAGATCTATTGTGTCTGCCCTCATAATCGATTAGAGTTCTTCGGCTAGCCCCGTCTTCTCTATGAGACTCCATAGGCTAGCTTTCAGATCCCCTGTGTATCTCTGGGCTTCTGGTTTTTCCTCACCCAGCGTAAGGAACCTTAGTCTTGACAAGCCCTCACAGTGGCAAAGTATGTGTACTGCTGTTTCCTCCTCTTCCTGACAGAACCTGCACAGCAGTTCTTCAGTCAGACCTATCGTACTCATGTGTTTGTTGAGCCTACAATGCCCTGTGAGAAGTCCCACTAGTATTCTAGTTGAACTTCGTTTCTGGCTTAGTAGATATTCTGTGAATGTTGGCGATGGTTTTTTAATAAACTCTTTTGCCTGTCTCATTCCTGGCGATTTGTTCCACCATTCTTGAGATTTGGTTTGCATCCATGATTTGATACTAGTCTTTTGTATAGCTTTCGCAATACCACAGAAGGGTTCTGGGCCATTCAGAGCTTTGTTTGCTCCTGCTCGGGCAAGTGAGTCTGCCTCTTCATTGCCCTCGTACCCTGTATGTGCTGGTACCCATGCTAGAGTCAGTCTGTTCTGACTGCCCAGTGCATTTAGGGTTTCTAAGCAGTCCCATACTAGTTTTGAGTTAACTTGCATAGAGTTGACTGCTTTGATTGCCGCCTGGCTATCTGAATAGATTGCAATGGTTTTGCCTTTAAACTCTTGCCTTATCAATTCTTTCACGCAATGATGTATTGCAATAATTTCTGCCTGAAACACCGTCGCGTATTAACCTAAGCTCAGTGAGATTCTTGTCTTTGGCTTGGCCCCATAAATACCGGCTCCTGATCCAAACTCAGTTTTGGAGCCGTCCGTATAGACAGCAATGTCTGCATTGATAGGAGGTCCTTCCTTCCATGCCTCTCTGTCCGTTATACTTATTTTAAAAGTTTTTTCAAAGCTATATTTTGGAATTATGCCATCCGTTGGCATTCCCATGATGGGGTCGCTTTCCAACTCTTCATATAGCTTTCTATAGTCTTTACCGTGCGCGTTGCTTATGGGTGCTTGACCCCTTGACAATCTACTCACGACTGCTCTGGCTTCGCCTTGAATATATATTTGTAGTGGTGGTAGGTTCAAGAGGACCTCTAAAGCGGCTGTTGGAGTGGTTTTCATTGCACCAGTGGCACTCAGGCAAGCTTGCCTTTGAATAGCACTGAGCCTTCGAATCACTCCAGCCTGTTGTGTCTTTGGCCACCAAACTACTGACCCATATGCTATCATAGGCCTGATGACGCTGGCATAGAGCCATGTGGTCATTTTTGGTTGCAGTCCCCAATTTTTCCCGCACATTCGTCTGCACAGATTGAAGGCTACTGTACTTTTTTGAACAATTTTTTGTAGGTGTTGATTCCATGTTAACTTATGGTCAAAGATGACTCCTAAGTATTTTGCCTCTAGGGCGAACGGAATTTCACATGAAACGTCCAGCCAGAATAAAATTGTCTCGCCTTTCGTACAAAATATCTCACTAACGCGAATTGTAAGTTAATGAAATAAAGTTGAGACTTAGGTTATTGTCTCAGATTTGAATCCAAAGCAATCTTGACCAGACACGATGTCAAAATTTTATCGCTGATAAACGATAGGTTAGTTGGTCACGTGTGGATCAATTCGGCTTCTGTATTGGTAGAGCAAGTCCGATAAAATTTAATAAACAAAAAATATCGCTAGAATACAGAAGAAACCATGAGAATGGTCGATTCTGATTGGTTTGATTGATTTTAAATAGTGATGGGGCGTGTAAGTAGCGATACCTCATTTTGAAGTTTTCATCGAGTTCTAAGCGACTCTCTAATTTCGCGTCGCAATTTTCATAGATTACGAGATTGAGTAGGGAAAGAGCAATGTAGCTTTCACCCCGAAAACATCATTCTTATCGAAGTATGATTAGGAGAGTATTTATTCATTTGTTGTTTTTTCTTGTCTCCAAATAGTTGTTTGTTTTACTAGGCAAAAAAGTAGTAGATTGACTGCCGCGACTGATAGTTCATATACGAGCGTAGCGAGGCTAGTAATTCAACCAAGGCAGTCAATCTACATTTGCTGTCGTGTGAAACATTGCATTTTTTCCCCAAATGATATAAAACCAATTTTGTGCAATTTTTTGATTGAAAACTCTATCATTTTGTGTTCACTCAATGTCAGTGTCAATTTTGATTACTAATTTCATTAGAATTTCTTGGAACGTTGCATAGCAACAAACTTGGCCGTGAAAGTACAATTTTTCTGCTTGTTATGCGGCAGGAAAAAGACTCTATCCCTGCCGCTTGAAGAAAAAAGTTTTTTGCTCGCATTGTCTGTTCGATGTAATACCTCAGTTCGATCTGACACGCCTGAAAATTCTTTGGACTCAGGAATCAATTGTTGAAATATTTTCAATTAGTATTGAAACACCCTTTATATTCGACGATAGTAACGACAGCTTTTTGCTCAGTGATTTCATTAAAAAAGTGCCAGCCGTATAGGCAACTCGATTTCATGATCCAGTCTTTCAAATAATCAGAACTATTTATCTTCAGCTCGACATCGTCAAACTTTACTCTCTCGTTATCGGAAAATTCCATCAGTAACTGTACCATCTATTTATTTGAAACCGCATAGACCAAATACATTAAATTCGTTTTATATTGGGATTGAATACCCTGTGAATAGCTCATACTGGAATTCTGGATGATCAATTCCATGATTTCCATGTAAATATCGCTGGCAAATTTGTAGATTACTATTTCGTCGATACACGAAACATTGAGGGCATCTATTCCGAATACAGTGTGTCCCACTTACCATGCTCACCATGGGTATCTTTTTAACGGTGAGAGATACGAGGTCGCTTAAATGACACCAAATGTGGAGTTTGTCAAGGCCAACTGTAATGTGAAAAAATATTTTGATGAAATCTATTCGTTTTTGTTTTATACGCAAAAAACAGATTTTGATCATTTTCATGTCCCCTCCGTAACTTCTTTATTTATGGAAATATTCAAATAGGAATTTCACATTCTTATGGCAGTTTTTCGAATTGATTTCGAAAAAAATATGAAATTTATACCAACTCTTCTAGAATTTGAGATATCAGCACCAACTTTAGTTTTTCAAATGTAGGTCATCACTCACTATGATTTAGTTACAAATAACTTTTCTTTCTCTTACAGATGATATGTCGCAGTAATAGTCTTGTGTTGATAACAACGGAGTTATCGTCATTTATACAAAAATAAAAAATTATTTGGAAGCCACCATCTTGAATTTATAAATTTTAACAAAAAAATCATGATCTCCGACCTCAAAAATCCCCACTTGTCCGCCATCTTGGAGCAGCCATTTTTTTTAATTTCAACAAAAATTCCATAACTCCGATTAACTTGAAATTTGGCAGGTGATCATAATTTCGGTGACAATGCATTATGGAATTTTTGTTGAAATTAAAAAAAATTGCTGCTCCAAGATGGCGAACAAGATTTGATCCGATTCCATTCAAAATTGATAAGTGGGGGTTTTCGAGGTCGGAGATCATGATTTTTATGTTAAAATGTATGAATTCAAGATGGCGGCTTCCAAATAATTTTTTGTTTTTGTATAAATGACGATAACTCCGTTGTTATCAACACAAAACTATTACTGCGACATATCATCTGTAAGAGAAAAAGAAGTTATTCGTAACTAAGTCATAGTGAGCTATGACCAACGATTGAAAAACTGAAGTTGGTGCTGATATCTCAAATTCTATGAGAGTTGGTATAAATTTCATATTCTTCTCGAAATCACTTTGAAAAACTGCCATGAGAATGTGATATTCTTATTTGAATATTTTCATAAATAAAGAAGTTACAGAGGAGACATGAAAACGATCAAAATCTGTTTTTTGCGTATAAAACAAAAACGAATAGATTTTATCAAAATATTTTATCACATTATAGTTGGCCTTGACAAACTCCACATTTGGTGTCATTTAACCGACCTCGTATCTCTCACCGTTAAAAAGATACCCATGGTGAGCATGGTAAGTGGGACACACTGTATAAGTATGATGCAAATGTATGGAATAAATTCATTTCAAAACAAGACGACTTTCGAAAAAAAAAACTAGAGTTTAGAACTTTTTTTTCGGCGTATTTTTTTAACTAGACGACCCTTCGATGTTCAATTCTCAGTAGCAGACCTCTGCAAGATTCAATTAATCACATGATAATCCATTTTAATTTCAATCTTCTTATGCAACATTTTGACTGTTGAATAGACGATTGGTAGACCTTTCATTCAAGGTGTCACATGACCCCTATTTGTATTTGAAGAAATCGTCCATTACGTCTTTACTCCAACACCGGTGACGTAACATCTCTCATATGAATATCATGAGATGAGGCTTCAGAAATTAAAACTCTCGTGTTTTTAGAATTTTTTCAAATGTCACCCATTTCTGAAATAATAAACTTATTCCATACATTTGCATCATACTGTACTATATTGAACATTCTTCTTGAACCTGATGTATATGGATTTATCATTGATGTACTCTCATGGAACTAATCACTCTCTTCTTGATCTAAATATGATATTTCAATGATTATATTATTTCTCACTAATCTATATTTCCACAACATCTTTTTAGATTGATCAGAGATCGCCCATGAAGTACATATTTTGGGCTTATATATATATGCCTATCATCAGACAATCACAAATCACAGTTCTATTGGAAATGGAGAAAGATGAAAGTCAAATATTGTAGACAAAAATGGTCAAAACAGAGACATATAAAATATAAGAAGTGTAGGTGTTTTGTTCAATTTTGTCTATATAATATTTGAATTCCATCTTTGCCATCTCTATATGAATGAAAGCTGTGGAGATGATTTCGGGTTTTCATCTGTGTACATACTATACAGTTGATGTCTGACTCACGTTGGGCGTATCTGGCGTTATAATGATTGTCCAGCTTTTTGTGAAGCATATCTATGCTTTCCTAGGTGTAGGATTAATTCAGAATAGTTTTCCGATTTCTTGTTGCTAAGAAACGGAGGTGTATACAGAAATAAAAGACTCACCCTCTATCCCTGTAGTAATCATCTCTACCGCTGCCACTGTTCCCGTAGTTCCAACCACTTGCATACCCTCCATCATAACTTGCACCGTATTCTGGTCTTCCAGAGGCGAAGTAGTAGCCTCTGCCAGCATTATCGAACCCAGAGGTACCTCTGAAGGAAAAAAGAATGAAAACCCACTTAATCACCTACCTAAACGTTTTGCAATAGGAATAAATGGTGATCCAATTCCATTTTCCTATATTGGGACCACTGTGAATCAAGCAGCTGTCAATATAGCTACATGTGTTTTCATCAGAGCCTCAATTGTATGTTTGCGATGAAACGTTCATGCAATAAATCGCTCAACGCGTTATACACTGTGACCCGAAGAGTGACTTTTCCCTATTTATTTTTTGAAAATGTGTGTTGATCAAAAATTTTACGAGAATGCTCTAACTCAACTCATAAACTGGTTCCTCATATGGTAGATAGATGAATGTTTATTCAACCAAGTTACAAAATCAATTTGTTTTAGTCAAGTCAGTTGAGGAAGAACACATCATTAAATACATACACATCACAGTCAATTCAATGGAATGATAAATTGATGGATCGAAATCGTGAAACCAAAACCATGTTTGAAATGTCGAGTTTTTGGTCTCTGATCAATGAAGGTACATCGTTTTTCCTGCTAACTGAGGTTATCAATCTCGAAAAATGGCGTGTGCGAATATGTTTCGACTGTATAGAAACAGTGAGTTGATAGCAATTTATATATCAAGGAAGGAAAGGTAGCCATTTCCTCCCGCGTATGGAGTTTGATGCACGACGCGTAGCGAAGGGCATTAAACACCTATGGGAGGAAATTTTCGAAGCATCATCTTCTGTGTGTTGTGCTTTAGGCGATCTTTCTCTCGATCCATGATTATGCATCACAAAGATATAGTATGCCATGGACAGATGATGCCATTTAAACAATGTCGATTTGACACTTCTGTCATGAATTAATTGATTTGTATATTGTGTATTGTTGGACTGCATAGATTTTGAAGGTAGGTATATTGACGCCAAAGGATGTATGCTGAAGTCAATTTTCGATACATTGAGCAGATTAAATATGTTCCTTATTTGCGTATTTGAATGATCTTCTATTCTCACCCAATGACCTCATAAAAACAGGAAGACGATTTAATAAATTCAGATTTTTTCGTTGACTTTGCCAGCCTGTAATTTGGTACTCTCAGAGGATCAGAATTCCTTGTGGACATCTGCATTTGTTACGAGGTTTGTTTCATTTTTATCGATTTCCAATACAGAAACAAAAATATATAATGATGAAAGAGGCATCATATTGAAAATTTTCATAATTGGTTTATAGTGGTCTCTGAAACCAGCACCATGTACTATCCAGACAGAACGTTTCTACAGACACAAAAATTTTCTCCACTAACTAACACTTTAACATCACCGGAACACCGTAGGAAGGTCGGCAACCTTCCAGTTTTCTATGAATACTACCACGAGAAATGTTCTTCAGAAATATATGCTATCATTCCACGACTAGCAATACTAGTCCTACAAACACAACATGCGCAGTCAGCACATCCTTTCGTTGTCAACCTCGAAATATGTCGAGCAGCATTTTAACAAAACTCGTTTCTCTATGGAAAAGCAAAGCGCTGGAATTCATTTCCTCAGGAAGTATTTCCAAGAACTTATAATCTCCAAAATTTTCGAAAAAATTCAACACCTACCGCATTTTCCTATCCTTCATAGGTACGCATGATGTTTTTCGAACATTATATGGATTCTGTCTTGTGCGCACCAAGCGATAAAAAAACTCAATCTCAGAGATACCGTTGAAATCGGTTTCTGTCACCGGTATGTCATAAGTAAGTGTTCTGGCATCTCCCTCTCTCATTCCTTCAGCGCTGAGCACGTAATGAGTGGTTATAGTGCATTGCATAATTCATATTGTGTGTGAACAATCAATGAATAATCATTTATATTGACTTAGGAATAATAACTGAACTAAGGATTGGTGTGGAAGAGAAACGGCTCTTGAACAGGAAGGCTGGGACATTTCTAGTTTCTACTTTTTTGCTTCGATAGTAGTTCGAGTGATCTTTATCTAAGATTAACACCATTTTGAGAATATTTTCCGAGAAGAATTAAGATTCGAATGATATCCTTTTCAAAACAACGTTGGATCCCATATACGATACCCGAGTTTCAGCCAAATATATTCAATAGTAAAACAAAATGGCGGTTGATGATGCTAGAAACCAAAAACAGGTATCAGATGACTTGATGGCACCAATGACATATAATGTTTCGAAAAGTGTCTGGAGAAAATAATCTCCCGAGTTGATATCTCTCAGATGAAAAGAGTGAATTCATAAATATCTTTGAAGTGAATAAGAATATCATTAGAATTATAGCTATATATTGGTTATAGGACTTGTTCATTTATAATGAATGCTTATTATGCTTCATGAAAAAGTCCAGCAGATCCCACTTTTTTCTGAATATCTCTCCATAATTTTGTTTCTCACTGTCAACTAATCTTGACAACACAAGTTCGTGTACAATGGAGCATGAGAATTCTCTCGAATATTCAGAACATCGTGTTATTACTTATTATAACATTCAGAATTCAAATTTCTCGGGTGTTTTATATTTCCTTGATAGCTTTGAACTACCTTCTGAATACGCCGAGGCGTCCTCCGAATGGGCGAAATAGGGTGCCAATAAACAAAACATCTGAAATTGAGTCGAGGTAACATTAGAAATGGCATGATTACCTGTAAGTTTCATCCCATGGCCTGTAACCTCCACTATCCGAACCCCTGTAATCGTATCCTCTATTATCGTAGCCAACTCCCCTATCAGAGTATCTGTCGTATTTGTCATAGCGCTCGTAAGGATCGTAGCGATCGTAGTCTCCGTATCTATCGTAGTAGCGGTCTTGGCTTCCGTAGCGGTCCTGACTTCCGTAGCGGTCCTGACTTCCGTAGCGGTCCGGGCTTCCGTAGCGGTCTTGACTTCCGTAGCGGTCCAGACCTCCGTAGTAGCGGTCTAAACTTCCATAGCGATCTTGGCTTCCATAGCGGTCGAGTCCACTGTAGCGGTCTGGTACTCCGTAGCGGTCTTGACCTCCATAACGTTCTCTGCCTCCGTATCTTCCCCTGGATCGGTCAGAATAACGGTCGTATCTGAAAATAAATGATGTTGGATGAGTGATAGGCTAATAAAATTGAATCGAAAAAAACCGTTTTGAGGAATTAATTTCCAGCAAACTGGAAATCGTTTTAATACCTCTATTTGGTCCTAAATGCGTGTGATCTGAGTTTGCACCATGTCAGGTGGTGAGCTTAACTTTTGATAGCCAAAAAACCGCCACATTTTTGCACTTCTTTTATTTTTTTGCTTATAGCTGCAAAACGATGCGTCGGACGGAAAATGTTATTCCATTCAATAATACAGAGGACAAAATTCTGCGTCGAATGACATCTGAAAACATCAAATTCCGTTCAGAGGTATAGCCGAAATCGAATGTTAAAAAAAAGAGAATTTCGTAGTTCGGTGCAACTCGTGCGCGAAATACTTTGGTGATTTCGACTATTTTTTAACTTGGCTGCGCCTCGTTAAAAAAATCAGATCTCGATCACCAAAGTAGCACTTCGCGCACTAGATGAAAAATAATTATAAATTGATGCAAAATTTGGGACCGAAGCTGAACCGGGCATTCAGATATCCGGATAATTGGACAAATCAAGAAAACTTAAACATTTGGACATCTATCTATATAACGTAAAATTTTATTCTCTACAAGTTTTATTTAATGGGTTTTTTCAATAGGAGTATCTGTTTTCACGATATGTCGTCTTGGAAAGCCGCAAAATGTAAGCTTGCACCGAACTACGAAATTTTCTTCTTTTTTAACATTCGATTTCGGCTATACTACTAAACGGAATTTGATGTTTTCAGATGTCATTCGACGCAGAATTTTGCCTTCTATATTATTGAATAGAATGACATTTTTCGACCGATGAACCATTTTGCAGCTATAAGCAAAAAAATAAAAAAAGTGCAAAAATTTGGCGGTTTTTTGGCTATCAAAAGTTAAGCTCAACTCCTGGAATGGTGCAAACTTAGATTACACGCATTTGGGACCGAATGAAGGTAATTAAAGGATTTCCAACTTGCTGGAAATTAATTCCTCAAAATATAATTATTTGATTGGCCTAAAATAGCTAATGATTAAATTTACATTAAATGTGCTGCGACCTGATTAGATCTATTGTACCTTATCTTAATCTGCTATCTCAAGGTTCTCTTGATTATAGCAGCCACAAGCTTCCATTTTTCCAGGTATTTGCGGATTTTCAATGGATCTGTTCGTGTTCGCTAATGATATAGCTAATGATACTGATACATATACAAATTGCTGCCTGCGTAGTATCACTATTATGCTCGTACAATGTGTTTGATTCTTCATCTCACAAACTCCATTAAATCATTGAAAACGAATATTCTCAAGAAAGTAATGAACAAGAAAAAAAAAAAGGAATCATATAAAAAACTACATTGAGAATTCGCATGGAAATTTGCTTCTGCACAGATATCTATAATCACAGATTCGTGATTGAGTTTTCTCAATTCAGATTTTTTTCACACCCTGTATGGAGAATATCATTCCATTGTACAACTGCCATTCAACAGGTCATGATCAGTATGATTATATATTCAACGGACTCCAGTAGACTTCATTGGCGATCGTATGATTTTGCAATCAACCTTCCCCTACGAGTAATACTATTTCAGTTTAATTTTTTATGTAAGTACTTTTTCGAAAAATTAACAGAACTGATAGAACTTGGAAGGTTCTTTCAATCCTGTCTGATTTATCACTGAGAGTTAGTTGAGGAAAGTGAACGAAAGTCAACAAAGTGCATGTTGAATGATTTAGTCAGTTTTATGTAGTGAGGAATCTCAGTTTGGTGAAGAACAGCAAAATCAATCACTTCAGAGATTCGTCACATGAAAATTGGAATACTTTTTCTTTTCACTATATCCAGAACCAAACACGTTGTGTTAGACAGAGATGAGTATCTCCATACCTTTCCTAAACAATTTTTCCACTGAAATGAACATTTCATGAATTGTTTTGGTATATCATCATATATCAAGGAGATAAAAAACCATCGAGAAATGGAATGAATAATCCAGGTCCGTATTCACGAAAATTAGGTTGATGATGGCCACTAGAAGAAGAAACATTGGATTTTCAATTCAGCATTTCCATTTTGTAAAGGAAAAAGAGTGACATTAATGAAATCAAATCCTTTTTCGAATTATTCTCCGAATAAACTGAGAAATGAATGGAAACGATTCGGCATTTCTCTTTTTTCTTTCGAATATCTCTGGAAATGATTGAAAGTTTTCCAATTCCAAAGCAGCATTTCGTCGAGCATGAGATGGTGCACCATTGCCCTAATTCAACCCACTCTGTATCTCTCAAAGCTACCGAGATTTCCATTCTCACCCACGAAATTGTAACACCCTGTTTATCGTGAAAATTGAGAAGTAGCGAAAAATAAACATTGATTGAAATAAAAATCGTCCTATATTTGATGAACTGATGTGGAAAACTATTGTTGTCATGCCAATCAAACCAATTCTCAACTTCAGAAGATTTTGTTTTCTAATTCTTATCGTGTGTTCAATATATATACAATGTTCATCGTGACCTATAGCCATAGAAGTAGTAGTTTTCTGTGGAATAAACAAAGGGAGAATTGATATTTTGATCACATGGAACATTATTGTCGATCTAAATAAAAACCTAGTATGCGAGGAGGTAAAATACATGGGGAATGCGATATCTCAATGTATTTCTTCATACATGTTCATATGTATTCATTTTTCCATCTTCTCAACTTATCTGAAAATATTCCTCCTCAATACTTCCACCTAATCAAGTAATTAAAACCACAAATTAGTTTTTTTTTGTCAAAGTGACACTACTGACAGACACAGCGTTACTGTCATTCCAGATTCAGTGAAATTGCCACAATACATAATGATCAAAAACTTCTAGCTGCAGATGTGATATAGCTGCGTTATTGCCAACGTAGTCTTGAAAAAGGTATGAGAAGCAATACACGCGTTTCATTGAAAGCTGGTGCAACAATAAAAAATTGGAAACACCAAATGAAAAATGAGTATTTCTGGCTCAAAGAAAGATTGAACGTTTCTCACCTGTCGCTGTATCTATCCCTATCGGAGTAGCGATCCCTCTCCGAGTACCGATCGTCGTACCGGTCGTAGTCCCTGCTCCTGTCCTCGTAACCTCCACCGTAGTTCGGTCTCCTGTCGTACGCGTCGTACCCCGAGTCGCACCTGATGCACCGCTTTCCCACAGCAGCAGAGGTGGCGCCACCTTTAATATAATTTCAGGTATTTCGAATATATTATATCGGAGACTGAATATTTGACACGATGATCACGACACTACACTGTTTCATCAATAACAAGACCGATTTTTCATACGCCTGGACACGTGTTTCGCTAGCAACTTCAGTAGGAGATCAGAACCGAATATCCCATTCTAGGATGCTGCCTATGTATAGATTATGCAAAGTCAGTTGAACAGATCATCAAACGAATGTCGGGCCTCGCTGCCGCACTCTTTGAACTGTCAAATAAGGGATGGACGGCTTGCGATGATGTGTTTTTCCAACTGACTTTGCATGAACTATACTTACTAGGCATATGCAATGGGACAATTCGATCATCAGAAGATGCTCATAATGCCAAAATGATATCAAGACTTGTTGAATGTCCTAACGGATCCCGTTCATTTTGGTCCTTCGCCAAAGCTGTAGGAAGAAACTTCACTTCCAGCTGGTTTTCTCCTCTGACCGAGGAGGATGGAACACTAGCCACAACTGCCCAGGAGAAAGTCAACATTTCTGCGCATTTATTGTCTAAAATTCCACTCTGGATTCATCGGGAAAACCACCTCCAGACATAACGCCAATTGACAGTCATATGCCCGAGATCATCTTTCGCCAATGTACTATAAGGAAGATTATATTGGGTGTCAACACCAACAAAGCTTGTGGCTCCGACGGAATTCCACCGATTGCTCTCAAGGAATGTGCTCCTGAACTAACACCTGTTCTCTGCAAGATGCTCAACTACTCTTACGAATTGGGGATATTCTCGTCCAGCTGGAAAATTGCAAGAGTACAATCAGTTTCTAAAAAAGGCAAACAGGCCCTACCTAGCAACTACAGACCGATCAGACTACTATCTATTATTTCAAAGATCATGGAGTGAGCTATCAACATCGAGCTCATGAAATATCTGGAACATTCAGGTATTATCAATGATAGGCAGTACGGCTTTCCTCACCAGAGATCAACTGGTGACCTGCTCGCTTACGTCTCACATATATGGCAGCAATCTATTGGAAAATTAGGTGAAACCTTGGCCGTGTCACTTGATATATCTCCAAGGCATTCGATCGAGTCTGGCACCATGGACTCCTCGATAAGCTTCCATACTATGGCTTGCCTCCCCAGCTAAGTTTTCTGCTAGCTAGTTTTATCTCAAACAGGTCTCTCCATATAGTGGTCGACGATGTTCCATCTGACTATCTTTTCATGAATGCTGGCGTTTGGCAAGGATCAATTCTAGCACGAACACTATGTCTACTCCATATCAACGATTTGTTGGAACTCCATGTCCATGGCAAATCAGAAACGAACGAGGAAGAAATGTTGACAACATAAATATGGACTTGGCAACAATTTTTGAATAAGGATCCTATAGCTTGGTAGATATCAATGCAAACAAAACACAAGCATGCCTTTCCTCTAGAAAAGCCGATCTCACTGTGCCCAACATGAGCTTGTCAGGAGTAATCATACCTTTGAAGACATCCATTTCGATGCTTGGTATTACTATCACCAATAATCTTCCTTGGGAAAATCATGTAAGATTAATTGCTAACTTATTGGTTTTCTGTTTCGAGCCAGGAGCTATTGCACTTCCAGTCAGCTGCTTATGATCCATAAGGCACAGATCCGACCTGTCCTGTAATAATGTTTCCATATTCGGAGTGCGGTACCTAAACAAACCCTGAAACTGTTGGATTCTGCCCAAAAAGGGCAATTCGTCTCGTGGGTGATGCCTCGCTCCTAAACTCACTCACTTTCGTAATAGAAAAGTTGGAGATCTGGCTCTATCTTATAGATATACTCATGGAAGATGCTCTTCTGAAATATCAACGATTGTTTCTTTTTTGGCAGTCCCCGCGAGATTGAGCCGTCGAGTTGAGGCTTCGCACCCCTTCGTGGTCACTCTGGAGACCTGCAGATCATCTCTGTCCAAACACTCGTTCCCGAGGCATATAAACCCCAGAAATTCAAGAAGAAACCAATTCCAACCTTATTTTTCTTGGTTCTCTCGATGTTCTCTGAATATTACAAGACATCCCTGTTCAGTCGTTTGAGTCTTGTCCTGTCTGGTCTGTCAATGGTAGGAATTGTCAACTGTCATTTTGGAATAATTCGGAAAATCTCTGTTTGTATCAGAATACATCATTGAAACTGTATTCGAAATGTAGACGAAAGTGAAATCGAAGTAATCGAAGTAATTCATTCTAAGTATGCTGAACATGACATCGAACGTGAATCACCAAACCTGAGAAATCAAGAACTGTGATGCCTCAGCGAATCGAATAGTTTTCATTTTCTACGTCAGATGATAACTTCGCATTCACAAAGGTTAGTAAAGTGAGGAAGCCATTGAGGTATACTTACCTAACCTTGCCACATCTACAACCAATATCTGTCATACCTGTCTCGTTGGTTGCATGCAGTTGCATGTATCATGTATATGATCTCGTCGAAGAGAGGATTCATTATTATGAGTTAGAAAAACTATAGTAGGTAACGCGTTTAGTAACTCTTCTAGAAATTCGTTCGTGAAACACTCGCTGCTGTCAAAATACCCGTTACTGAAAGGACTTTCATAACACTTGTTACATAATATCCTATTATGGTTGAGTTCAGATCGCTGAACCTTACTAAGGAATATACGAGATAGTTCAATTATCCTGATTCATAACTCTTTTCCTATTCACGAATATATCTAGACTTCCATAATGCATCTAATTTTCTTACAACATAAGGTTAGATGTGATTGAGAATAATGCATGTGTGAGATAGAAGTCAATTGGTCTCGTATTGATGTAGGTGCACTACTTGTATAATTGGGATTGAACGGGATTGGGATTCTTCTGGAAATGTTTCTGTCCACTCGAAAAGAGGTTAAATTTCGAAGGGTTAACTCGAATTCATTTTCACAAATTAGTTCATCTACTCTATTTTGATATCATAATGGAAACGACCACTAATTTTTTAAAACGACATTATCGTGAACTCTATACTGAAAAACTACCAGTGAATTAATTTTGAATTTTTTCATTCATGCTAAGACGATGAAAAAAATAAATTAGTATATGTCCATTTCAAAACACACAATTCCTGCACCATTTGAAATTTCATCAATTCATTGATGTGACTGGAGCGACGTCTTAGTCCCAAAACGCCTTTTGTCCTTGAACTGACCAATTACACTGCAACACTGCAGAATGACGAGGTGTCAGAGAGAGATAGCTACAGTTCGGGACTAATACGTCACGCTTCCACCATCATATTCGGCTGTTTGAAATATCGAATGAAATATGCTGATTTCAAAACGATATAGATTCGATTCTCTTCAACTTCAACTCATAATCGATTGAAAGAGGTTTGCACGGATTTCTTCCCTCAGTGGTCTTCCCCATTATAGATGCCAGCCACTATAGTTACCAATACTTCTTTCAACATTGAATCTTTCTTTGTTCAGAAAGATTTGAACTTATCTACTAGATGATTTGAACTTGCCATTTTATGTTTGGGGTCATTAGTTAACTATGTATCAAAGTGTTTCAAGTATATATGATGCTGGATATGTTTTAAATCAATTATTCAGTTTCAATCTCCTTTAGAAAAGCTAACATAGCTTGCAAAACACGTGTCGAAGCGTTCAAAAAATCGGTTTGGATAGTGGTAAAACAGTGTAGTGTGACATACAGGATGCCTCCGTTTATTTAAACCCCTATCTACAACTTCAAATATACGAGGTGGACAAAAACTTCAATCACGAGAGTTGTAGTGCATTATATGTACCATCTTTTGGCACTTCTCAAATAAACCAGAGCGATTGGCAAAATGGAAAAAAAGAGTCTGAATCAGTTTTCTCCAAAGGATAATGCGAGTTCCAGTGGAAAATCTACTCCTGTCCACAAATATATACCGGGTGACACAGGCTATCGGGCCACCCCTGTAACTTCTGCATTCGTCAACGGATTTTTTTGAAATTCGGTACAGTTATATAAGCAACTATTTCGGATTTGATCACATTACAATCCAATATGGCGGATTTCCGGTTTTTCTGGAAATGCCAGCAATTTTGTTTTTTCAAATGGAACACCCTGTATATTTTTACATATTCGAGTTCAACAGGTCAAAACAAGTGCAATATTGATGTCAAATGTCATTTATTCCAAAGCCTACCTAGTTGAAGAAGTATTCTAACTGCAAGGAAATTCATAAACTAGTTTTTTTTATCGCTTGGAGCGCACGGAAGGGAATCCCTATAATGTTCTAGAGAAACGAGTAGGTGGCCCATAGGGGTTCCATTTGGAAAAATATACTTTTTGATCAAAAAGTGATGTGGCTGAATTGATTCCTGGATAAGTGACACAAAAAATAATTTTTCAGAAAAAATATGTTCTTCTGTTATGTGTGACTCATTGTGAATAGTCTTGACCACATCTCATTTATCCACGAGGTAAAATGGAAAAACAATTTCAATTTAATTTTTTTCGAAAAAATGACATTTGAAATAAAGATTGCACTTGTTTCGACCTGTTGAACTTGAATATGTATAAATATACAGGGTGTTTCATTTGAAAAAACAAAGTTGCTGGCATTTCCAGGAATACCGGAAGTCCGCCATATCGGATTCTAATGTGATCAAATCCGAAATAATTGCTTATATAACTGTACCGAATTCCAGAAGAATCCGATGATGAAAGCAGAAGTTACAGGGGTGGCCCGATACCCTGTGTCACCCGGTATAGTTGGCTAATGTTTCCCTATTTCCTTATTAAGCATTGAATTGAAGCTGCGCCAATAACATTCAGATTGAAATGAACACGAAAGAAATGTCATGGAGACAAAACAGGCATTTTTTGACACCTCTGTCAATTTTTGGAAGAAAATGGGTTATTCCGCAGGAGACAAATACCAGTATTATTAAAATATTGCAAACATTTCAGTAGTGCCGCAAAAATTATTTCGGCTCAAGGAAACATGAACAAATTATATATGTTAGTTGGAGGAAGAGGGAAATCTTTCACAAAAGTTGGAAATATACAGGGTACAGTGTGTTCCATTTAGGAAAAAGGATTTGGACTCTGTTTTTCTATATTGCGATTTGCATTTCTATACTTAGGGACTGCCAGAAGATAGTGGAGATGAAACCCTACAACTTCATATTGTAGTGTTTTTCTTCTCGTGAAGTTGAAGCTGTAGGTAGGAGTCAAAATACAAGGAACAACCTGTACATAGTGAACATACATATACATACCCTCGGAAGAGTTCTCCGGCTTCAAGCTCTTGTCGCTGGCGTCGCTAGGACCATCAGAGTACCGCGAATACTTCTCGTCAGAGTACCGCGAGTACTTCTCGTCCCTGGGCAAACGGGTGAGCGGAGAGCCAGGGGCGAAGACTTTTCCAACGCTGACGTCACTAGGAACCACGGAGTACAGCGGGTACTCCTCGTCTCTGGGCAAGCGGGTGAGTGGGGAGCCGGGGGCGAAGACATCCTTGATGTCGGCAGCGGCGGTTTTCGGGGTGAGGTGGAGGAAGTAGGGAAGAGCGAGGAGGAGAAGGAGTTGATGGCTGATGTGCTGAAATGAAAGATATCGGTTACGTCATCAATCAGTGAGTAGTGAGGAAAGGCATGGTACACATAAAAATAGTGTTATTGATGAATTGACGAGTGAGACGAAACGAAATAGTGATACAAGAGCAAACAATTCTAGTGATGACTTACATACACTGAGAAATACTTCGGTATTATTTTTTTGTAGGATTCTAACTCCTTAGCAGTATTTTTTTATCGCTTGGAGCGCACGAAAGGAAATCCCTATAATGTTCAAAGAACATCATGCGTTCCTAGGAAGGATAGGGACAGGAGGTAGGTAATGACTAGCAGTTCCTTGATAGGTGTACACTCAAAAACAGCCAAGGATCCCGAGTTGATTATTTCGATCACCAGATAGTTGGAATAACGGCAGCCTTCATTGATTGAAGATTTTCGGTGATAGGAGTGTTGAGAGGCTTGTTCAGTTTGATATTATTCTTTGATTTTTTCTTAGTGTCTTGGTGAAATCACTATAAATGGGTAATGAATGTATGTTGAAGAGTTCAATAAATAATTTGATGTTACGGAAGGATCCGTTTCGATTTGAGGACCTGTCTAAATGATTGGCGACTACTTATGTTGAATAAGAATAATTATTTGTTCTCGAGCAACAAAAATTCTTGTAGTATCTGATGCCTGACCCCATACTATAATGTTGTATGGAATTGTGAAATGAACAGAATGCATATAGTGAACCTGTGATAATGAAGCTGTATTGAAAATATTTTTTAGTGTTGCCAACATGAAAAATCTTTTGTTGGTTTCTTAACAAACCATTCGTGTTTGTTTCGTTCATGTTGAGTTACAATCTACAAGCATTCCTAAGAATTCAGATGAAATATTGGTTTCAATGATATTATTATTGTTTCAATATAATTTATAATAGGTGTATTTCCAATGCAGTAACCGAGTATGCTTTTTTACAATAGAGGTGTCATCAACATTCATGAAGACTTTATTATTCCTCATGTTATGGGGCGAGTCATTGACATAGGTGAGGAAACTCAATGGACTTAGGACACTTTCCTGTGGTATTCCAAAATCTAAATCGTATTCCTTGGAATTGGTTTCACCGGCTCTCACCATAATTTCTTTAACTTCAAGAACGTTGACGTTGACCTAGGTTGTTGATTTTTTCCCAGACGATATTACGAATAACCGAAGTCGAATGATATAACAATTACATACTCATTGCGGTTCATCAGGTCGTTGATTTGTTGAACGAGTTCCGTTATGGCTGTTTCGGTAGATAGACCAAGGCGAAAGCGATGATGGCAATTTGTAAGTATTTCATGCTGATAACAAGATCACTAGTTACTTGTTCCTATGAAAATGTTTTCTGCATACACCCCTCACGGAAGCAAAGGTTTCTGAAAAACGCGACTGGAAATTGGTTTTGCTTCAATAACAACAGCTTTTCATGATCTACAAAGCGCAGATACGGCCTGTTCTAGAATACTGTTCCCACATATGGGGTTCAGCACCAAAAAATACGCTGATGCCCTTAGATTCCATCCAGAGAAGAGTCATTCGCCTGGTGGGTGACGCCACACTCACTCACTTTTTGACATCATTGGAACACCGTAGAAAGGTCGGCGACCTTTCACTTTTCTATCGATACTTCCACGGGAAATGTTCTTCGGAAATCTCTGCTATCATCCCTTCACTAGCAATACCAATCAGACGAACTATAGACAAGCCCAGTCAGCACATCCTTTCGTTGTCAACCTCGAAAGATGTCGAACAGCACTTTATCAAGACTCCTTCATCCATAGAACGGCTAGGCTCTGGAATTCATTGCCTGTGGAAGTATTCCCAACAACATATAATCTCCAAAAGTTCAAAAAAATTCCCAATACCTACCTCCTGTCCCTATCCTCCCTAGGAACGCACGATTTTCTTTGAACATTATAGGGATTCCCTTTCGTGCGCTCCAAGCAATAAAAAAAAATGAAGCACATATACTAGTGTCCTTGAAACATGAATACGGTTCTTATTTGGTCGACTATGAGTTTTTCGTGACTCAGTATCTCTTTCCATCAACTAGTTGATTATTTACTCTCACTGCCTATTGTATGGAACCTCATCAATTCGAACGCAGACCAAGATGGACCCGTTTTTTTCAAGTTTTAGAGAACCATCGTTGGTAACCCCCTCAATTCTTGTTACCGTAGGGTTTTTTTTGGTTCTCCGTTATCATTTCAAATGAAACGAGTCATCATCCTCTAATAATAATAATCTCAGAGAAAACAAGTAGGTCATAGTTGGTCGACCACACTTTACATAGAACAATCAATTAATACATGTTTCCGGCTTCGGCGTAACGGCCATTATCAGACATAAAAAGTATCTGTGAAATGAGAAAATATGACAATACAACTGGAAAAAGTGAAAAATTCAGGACACTTCAAGATTTGAACTTTAGGTATCATAACTATGACAAACAAACATTTTCATGAGCAAAGTAAATCGTCATCGGGCACATTTGGACATTTTTTGTGTTTATTATTTTTTCAAAATCTGGAATAGAGCCAGAAAAAACTGGCTCTGATGAGATTGAACATCTTATCACGTATTGAAAGATTTTTTTCATTGTAAACTACATAATACACTAAAGGCAGGCATCTCAGTGAACAGAGGCCTGTAGAACACGGAACTGAAAGAATTGGAAACAATTCAGGAGATGGACAAAGACTTCGACAGTTGAACACGTAACATTGAAAATTGAATGACATTTCCTGAAATGCCATATTAGAACAGTGGTAAGTAACATCAAGGAATGAACAATTTTTGAGGAGAAAGAACTGATCAAGTACGAAGAAAAGAAAGAAGAAGATAGAAAGGAACGTGAAAGAAGCATATACGTATTAATAATCAATACGGATAATCTCTATCTGTTTCCATAGCGAAACATGAAGCTGATTTTTGAAGACAAATGACTATCCATAAGGAAAAGTGAGATACGATCAGACACATACTGCTTTGATTGAAAGGCTAGTAAACGTCATTGTCCACCGAAACGCATGTCTTCGATGACTACGTATCATGCCACCAAATCCTTATGGATATTTATTTGTTTCATATTTTTGGCTCCATCCTGGCACCCGTTATGATCCGTATTGTTTATTAATACGTATATGGAAAGAAGATATATAAGCCAGAAGGAGAATAATCAAGGGGCAAACCAGAAAAAGAAACCAAAAAAAGAAAGGAGAAATTGTCAATACTAAAGAATCATAGTGGCGAAGAATCGAATGAGAAAAGTTGGATCAAGATAGATGAATCATGAAAAATTTGAGGTCCTCAGAATATGATTGCGTTCGTCATTGGTCTGATCATCAAGACATAAAACAATATGGTTGTTGATAAATTCCTGGACTTCCATGATTTGAAGGAGGTTTGATGATGAAAATATATTGAGGACGGGAGAAGAGTCGGTCCCGAAACGTCCAAAGATGAGTGAAAATTCGATATTCTTTCAATTTATCTATATTTCTTTCCTTAAAATTTTTTTCAAACAAATTGTCACTGACAAGCTACTGGATTTTCCTTTTAGACTCCCTGATAGAAAAATTTGTTAAACGCAGTGACATTTTGGAGAAATCATCTGATTTGTCCCTCTACAAATATATTGAAATAATATACGAATATTTTCATTTTATAGCAACGAGGAGGAAAAAATCCGAAAGAATCAAGTAAAATGAATATACCAGTTCCTCGATTAACCTACAGACAGTAGTATACAGGTTGATTGGACATATTGTCGAGATCAAAATCAGGCTTCTTCGTTATATAAACATGTGTCCTTAAATTCACCACCCCCCCTCTCTCAACCTATAGCCACTGTAAGTTAGGTAAAGAAGAAAGATATTCTGAAATTGTGTACGAAATAACGGATCAGATCTTCTGAAAATTGGAAGGCCCTTGTCCTCTTAGACACTTTATTTTATTCTTTCTTCAAAAGTTGTTCAAATCCAGCTTTTTGAGGGGTTGGAGGATGGTCCTTACTTTTATTGGCCGAATTGGGATGCATTGTAGGACACATATTCATGTGTAGGAAAAGTCTTATTTCAATCCCAACAATACGTCCTTAAACTATTCACATCGAATTTTGAATCACCCTATACATTGTGATCCACGGTGGATGGTCTATAAGGAGTATCTGTAGAACGAAAAGACATTCTGAAAATTGGAAAGCTCTGATAATTAAACATTATCTATCCGTCTAAAATATGTTCGTGTATACAGTGTTGCCACTTCTATCAGAAACAACTAGCAACGTTGTTATTCCAAATAAAACACCCTGTATTTCATCGCATTTCTAGATTCTTTCTGAAGAGCTGATTTCATCAATGTATCACACTTGGGTACTAGCAGGAATGATGACAGAGATATAGGGTGCTCAAAAACAATATTTTTCATTTTTTGTGTTTTTTTTTGTGTCGAAACTGTACTGGTATAGCAATCGATATTTCGAAACAATAACAAATTTGATATTTTAAACAATTAATTTGGAACACCACGAAACTGCTACGTACAGCTCTTCTCGATGCATATATTGTTTTAATATTAATAATTAGGTAAGGTGTTTATGAATAGATAATAAAACATGGTATTCAGATTTAGGACAGTGTGAATGAATTAGAGTCTTGACTCTGGTCTTGTTAACATCTAACTGCGAACGAATAGACGAAATCAATCGACTTCGAGATGTTTTATTCCTTATCCTTTTGACTTATAATAAAGGAACCTGAGAGGATAACTGAGTTTATCACATGGCGATCCTGCCAGTCCTCCTACTATGCACGATATATTAGCATGTAGAGGCTGGAGAACTTGAATTTAGTGCAGTGTAACATCATCTAAAATGGGATCTACGCAATCCAAAGAAGAAGTCATCGTAAACCAAGCAGGAAACAGTGGTGGCGTGTCAGCTGATGGTAAAAGTAATGGATTCTCGGCCGCCGAAAGCATAGGAATAGTGGCATTTGTTTTTTGCATTTTGGCACTTTGTGTGTATCTAATAGGAGTTGGTATAATGATCCTGTTCAGAAGTTCAGCGAGTTATCACATGAAGACTTGTGATTCATAACTACCTACATGGAGCAACCAATATAGAGACTGGATACTGAAGAGATAAGAAGCTATCAAAGTCGTATGTAATTAGTCATAAGTAATAAGTTTTCATACTATCTTTTCTTTCTCATGATAACCGATGAGCCTAGTAGATTTACTTAGATATTTATTTGAGGAACTTAAAGTTTTTAATAGGAATTTAGTGAAAGATAATCAAGAGAGACGTGTAGATTTAAGAGTCATAAATCATAAGTTTGAGGAAGTGAATAGGATAGAATCAGATTTTATTGAATTGAAGAATAGATTTAAGAAAGGGTCGAATAATTCAGAAATTATACAGAAAGTTAAACCATATGTGGAAGCATCCGAGAAATTATTAGTTGAAATAAAAAAAACACTAGAGACAAGATTATCTTATATTAGTAATAGCACGGAGGTAACTAATAATATTGTTAATATGGGTGAAAAATTTGATCTCAGAACAGCATCAAGCTTATTATCAATAACCAACGATAGTGAGGAATCAGTGAAACAGTTAATCGATGCCATTGAATTATACGATAGCCTTTTAGATAATGATGGAAAACAATTTCTAACAAAATATGTTCTCAAAACTAGACTATCACAAAGCGCTAAAATGAGATTGAATTCGACATATCTATCAAATGCTGATTTGATTAGGGACATGAAAAATCATTTATTAACGAAACATTCAGCTGCGAGTTTATCAATTGAATTACACAGCGCTAAACAAAAAGATAAATCAGTAGATGAGTTTGGGAAATCAATCGAACAGTTACTGGTCCAGTTGACATTAGCACAGTCCGATGGTGATGACGAGGCGATGAGAGTTCTCAAAGGTACGAACGAAAAACTTGCCATCAATGCTTTTGCGAACGGTTTGCGAAATCATGATCTGCGTACAGTTATAAAGGCTAGAAATTATAATCAATTGAAAGATGCGATAAGTGGTGCAACCGACGAGGAAAATTCGAGGGGTGCATCATCCTCGTCACAAGTTTTTCACATGCGCGGAAGAATAAATTTCAGTCACCATAATAATGCAATGAGTCGAGGATACCAACAGAATTGGCGTGGAAGACCAAATTTTAGACCTAAACAATTCAACAACTCAAATTGCAATAATTCTAGGGGTTATGCCTCAAATTTCAATAACAATAATTACAGAGGTCGAATCCGTGGACAGTTTAGGGGAAATTTTAGAGGAAATTCAAGAGGACGGTTGAATAATAATAACTACCGAACTTCAACAACAACTCAAAGAGGATTTCTCATGGAGAATACTCAGGATGCTGATATAAACAACCCTTCCCAACAAATCAATCAGTTTTTTCGTGACTCACAGTAAGAATGAAGATGATTGTGAAGTGTTATGTATGAATGCTTTGAATTACGTATGCTTGAAAAACGGAATGAATGACTTGACATTTTTATTAGATACGGGCGCTTCTGTGAGTGTAATTTTTGCATCAAGTGTAAATGAAAATCAGTATGTTGACACTACGAATAGAATAAAAATAAACGGTATAGCTGGTTCAGTTTTTACGCTAGGTTCAGCGAATATCTTATTAAAATTACCTAATGGTGAGGTAGGTCATGAATTTCATGTGGTGAATGACTTTGGAAGTGATATGAACGGCGTCATTGGATCAGATTTCTTTGCTAAATACTCTGCAATATTAAATTATGAATTATTCACATTTTCATTTTGCTTAGACGATAATAAATTTTCAATTCCACTTCAGTCCAAGTATGATAATTATACAACCATTCCACCAAGATGTGAAATTATTAAATATTATCAAGTACAAACTTCAGATGATTGTATTATTATGCCAGAAGAGATTTCCGAGGGAGTTTATACTGCTGGAATTATTACAAAACCTATTGATAAGATCATACCAGTCAGAATTTTAAATGTCACTGAAAGGGCAGTGAAGTTGAAAAATTTCAAACCTAAAACTGAAAATATTTCAAAATTTGATGTTCATACTTTCGGAAATACACAATTTTCAGTAGATCGTATAGATACTTTGCTCAATTCTATCAATGTTAAAGGACTCAATGATGAAGAAAAAATTTCTATTCATAAAATTTGTGCTAAATATGCAGATGTGTTTTGTTTGGAAAATGACCCGTTGACGGTAACAAATGTTTGTAAACAGACAATACATTTGAAAAGAGATGCGACTCCGGTATATGTGAAACCGTACCGTCTACCGCATTCGCAGAAAGCAGAAATAAATAAACAAATTGATAAAATGTTGTCAGATGGGATTATAGAGGAAACGAGATCTGAATGGTCAGCACCATTATTAGTGGTACCGAAGAAATCAGACAGTAATGGTGACAGGAAATGGAGGATAGTTATCGACTATCGTCTCTTAAACAAACGTATTGAAGATGATAAATTTCCATTACCTTGTATAGACGAAATTTTAGATTCACTTTCGGGAGCAATGTACTTCTCACATCTTGACTTATCGCAAGGCTATTATCAAATTGAGTTGAATTCATCATCTAGACCATACACAAGTTTCACGACTGATAGAGGTCAGTATCAAATGACGAGATTACCTATGGGGTTGAAACTGAGTCCAAGTGCTTTCTCCCGTGCGATGACTATTGCTATGTCAGGGTTGAACTACGAAAAATGTTTTATTTATTTGGACGATCTAATAGTTTTTGGTAATAATTTGACAGGTCATAATCAAAATTTAATTAAAGTGTTACATCGTTTGAGACAAGTAAATTTGAAATTGAATCCTTACAAATGCGAATTTCTGAAAAAACAGATATTATATCTGGGTCACGTGATCTCATCTGAAGGAATATCTCCAGATTTTGAGAAAATACGTGTCATGCAAGAATATCCGATTCCGAAAGATTCGAATGAAACTAAACGGTTTGTAGCATTTGCAAATTATTATAGGAAATTTATCAGAAATTTTGCTGAAATCGCAGCTCCATTGAATAGATTGTCAAAGAAAGGTGTAATCTTCAATTGGGATGAAGAATGTCAGATAGCATTCGAGACACTGAAAAAAGCCTTGGTACAACCACCAATTCTCGCATATCCTGATTTTTCAGAAGATAATGAATTTATTTTAAGAACTGATGCTTCAAATTATGCGATCGGTGCAGTTTTATCAAATTCAGATGACAAACCTGTTGCTTTCGCTAGCAGATCACTGAATAAAGCTGAAGTCAATTATTGTGTTATAGAAAAAGAACTACTTGCTATATGTTGGAGTGTGAAAAAGTTTCGTCCATATTTATACGGTAAAAGGTTCACTATTCTCACGGACCACAAACCATTATTATATCTTTTCGGCATGACCAACCCTTCAAGCAGACTTACTAAATTTAGGTTAACGCTCGAAGAATATGATTTTACTATAAATTATGTCAAAGGAAGAGATAATGTTACTGCCGACGCACTGAGTCGTATAAAAATTGATTCCGATAACTTGAAAGAAATGTCGAAAAATTCGTGTCATATGGTGAATGTTATGACAAGAGCACAAAACCAAAAATTGAACAATAATTCACAGGGAAATTCCAATGTTCCTACTGATAACAGGCTTGATCACCCTGGTGTCGTAGAACTTTTGAAACCACCTAAAGAATTTGTACAATTGTATCCTTTATCGAAAGTTGAATTTGAAAGAAAAAAGGTTGCTGAGTATATTAAAATAGGGAATATTCTTTATGATGAAAAGGCAAATATAATTTATCTGAATCAGGATGAAACTCGATCAACGACTGCATTCCGTGCATCGTTGAGAGACCTGAAGAAAATTTGCGAAATATATGGAATTCCAGAATTGGTAATAATTAAAAATGATAGATGCGCATCGTTATTAAATAATATTTTGAGAGTTCCCAATGAAATGAAAAATACCGGTATAAAAATAAATGTAATAAAAGCTCAGCAACACATTATTGGAAAAGAAATTCAACAATTGATTATGAACGATTACCACATGTTACCAACAGGAGGTCATGCTGGTATTAATCGGATGTATAATAATATTAGGAAACTTTATTTTTGGTCTGGACTTCGAAAAGATATCGAAAATTTCGTTAAACGTTGTGATGACTGTCAGAGACATAAGTACTCAAGGCCGCATCAACAACCAATGAAAATTACCACAACTGCAAATTCAGCGTTTCAGAAAGTTTTTCTTGACTTGGTGGGCCCCTTAGAACAAGACAAGGAAAATAATCGATACATTTTGACATTGCAATGTGAGTTAACAAAATTTGTCGAAGGATATCCATTAGAGAATAAAGAGTCAATAACTGTTGCGAAGTCTTTCGTGGAAAATTTTATTTTGCGATATGGAATTCCAGAACAAGTTTTGACAGATAAAGGTACCGAATTTCTAGCGTCTACATTCAAAGAGTCATGCAAACTGTTGAAAATCGAACAGCTAAATTCAACCGCATATCATCATGAAACCATGGGAGCTTTAGAAAACACGCATAAACATCTAGGTGCTTATTTGCGTATACATGCAGCAAAGCATCCAGATACCTGGAGCTCGTGGATTTCATATTGGTGTTTTGCCTATAATAATACAGTTCACACCGAGACTCGTTATACTCCATACGAGTTAGTTTTTGGGAAAACAAGTCGATTACCATCGAACATTGCTAGTCAAAGCGACCCTGTATATAACTTCGACGATTACCCAATTCAGTTGAAATTTCGTTTGCAAACAGCTTGGGATGACGCAAGAAATAATTTAATGGTATCAAAAACGAAACGAAAAACAAAATTAGATACAAAAATGAATTCTGTTAATGTTAAACTAGGTGATAAGGTCTTAGTTAGGAACACGTCTACTCATAAATATGATCCTATATTCAAAGGTCCATTTGTTGTAGTAGAAGATAAAGAACCAAATGTTGTAGTTAGGATAGACAATAGGTTAGTTGAAATTCATAAAAATAGGATTAAATTGTTTATTGAGTGAAAAAAAAAATTGTTACAATTTTTTTTCGTCATCGGGGGAGGTGTACTGGTATAGCAATCGATATTTCGAAACAATAACAAATTTGATATTTTAAACAATTAATTTGGAACACCACGAAACTGCTACGTACAGCTCTTCTCGATGCATATATTGTTTTAATATTAATAATTAGGTAAGGTGTTTATGAATAGATAATAAAACATGGTATTCAGATTTAGGACAGTGTGAATGAATTAGAGTCTTGACTCTGGTCTTGTTAACATCTAACTGCGAACGAATAGACGAAATCAATCGACTTCGAGATGTTTTATTCCTTATCCTTTTGACTTATAATAAAGGAACCTGAGAGGATAACTGAGTTTATCATTATCGATTCCGACTTCTGAAACCCCCACTTACCAATTTTGAATGGAATCGGACAAAATCTTGTCCGCCATCTTGGAGCAGCCATTTTTTTTAATTTCAACAAAAATTCCATGACTCCGATCAACTTGAAATTCGGCAGGTGTTCATAATTTCGGTGACAATACATTATGGAATTTTTGTGAAAAAGAAAGAAAACAGGATCCTTCAAGATTCAGAATTCTGATCACTCTCTATCTGTTTCGATTAAATGTCAGTAGATAGTGAAACAGAAGTTAGGATAGGGACATGTGAGCTGTTTAGATAGATAATAAATAGTTTCGACACAAAAAAATCCTGAAATTAAAAAATCTCGATTTTGAACATCCTTCATCTCTGTAATCATCTCTGCTAGACCCCAAGTGAGATACATCGATGAAATCAGCTGTTCAGGAATATTATAACAATGCAATAAAATACAAGGTGCTCCATCCAAAATTACGAAGTTGCTAGTTGTTTTTGATAGAAGTGGCAATACTGTATAGATGAAAATATCTCAGACGGATTGAGAATGTTCAATTATCGAAGAATCCCAATTTTCGAAATGTTCTGTCTTTTCGTTCTCCAGATACTTCTAATTGGCAATTCCCCGTATATCGCCCCGTATATCTATATAATAATAATATAATGATGAATATAGTCATTGGCACATATCTTCTCACCTTCCTTGAAAAAACCATGTCTTTTCTATGCACTGAGATAATAGTAAGAATCACTATCACTATTTGAACATATACACTGAAAAACGTTCACAAACCCCTAGCACCTCTCAAACAGCTATCTTTCCACCATCTATGAGCTTACTTGGCTGAGTCACACCACGAAAATGGCCAAATACCCGATGAATATTTTAAAATATAGTGGAATGGTCATCCAGTGTATTGTTCTGAGGTTATACAGCGTGTTTCCGCTGTCGAAGACATGGCAGGTCATTGTGATGTGGAATTGTAACCTTGGTCGAAAACAAAACTGGGAAAGGGAAATTGAACCCACAAAAAATATGGTGATGAAATGTAGATGATGTATGCGAGAGATACATGGTGAGTCTTTGAAGTGAGACTGGATATTCATGAGGAGCTGGTTGACTGCATATTATAATCGAAAGTGTTTTTATATACTGGGTGTTCCAAATCTCTTTATATAGCCAATATTTTGTCATTTATTGATATATTAAAATGTGATCAGTGCCGTACTTCAAAAGAGAATGCAAAAAACCTTATTCCCTGTATATTGATTGATTGGTACGACATGTTTTCCATGCACATTCACTATAGTGAATTGCCTTACGAATTTCAGAGCAGAACCTTTGACAAATTTTGAAATATTAAAAGGAACTCTGATGGACACGAAATTAATCTGCATAGCCCTCTCACGGCTCAAAAGTGCATTTTCGTATGGAAAAAGGCATTTGGACATCGATTTTACTATTGCTCACAACAGAATGGAATGCATTCGGGATGCATTCTGAACATCTAAAAAAAATAAAAAAATTTGATCAAATATAATATCCTTTTAACACAATTCATTTTATTTTATTCGACTTTATATTTTTCGTGCTCCCTGTAGTGGGTGAAAAAAAAAGTCTTGTACAGGTGAATACTACTGACTGAGACTGTTTATTCGAGGTATCACAAAGGGATAGTGCCATTTGACATTTCAAAGTTGGGGTGTGTCGCGCCGACGGGGTGACTCATCCCTTGACCGAAATATGGTGGGTTCTAGTTCCCCTTAACTCTTTAGCATTTTTGCCAAACGGCGTTTTTCTAACATTTTTCTTTCGCAAGATATTCGCATTGGAAGTTTTCAAATTTACACCCTATACCCGTACATACCTGTACGCTAATTGCCATTTTAGTTATGTGAGTAGAAAATACCGATAATCGCTTCCTTCCAAAAGAACAAATTCAACTTCTAAACCAGAGAGTATACACAGTATCTTTTCTCAGACATGAAACACGTTTCCGTTTTTCTATTCACCGACGCTGCTTTGCGGGTTTCTTCCGGCTTCTGCTGATCTAATTAAGATCGATCTGGAACGGGATAAGGCAAATATCTGGCGAAACCCCATTCGGCCTATTCAATCAGAACAACTAGATGTTTTCGTGTTCCGCTCCTTGGCTCGATAAGCCGCCGGTCTATCGATTGGACTTTGTTTGTTCGTGAAAATAATTCTCCGCACCGTTTGATTGGCCGATGTTTGGCCGATGTTTTTCGATGCCGCATGGAAAGTTCGTTAAGACAAACAAGAGAAGAGAACTAAGCTGTTAGAGAACATTTTTGCTTCCAATGGAAGAGTTTTCTATATTGAAAATATTGCTTTTGGGTGTATGATAAATTGACATTCATCATACAGGGCGTGGAAATGAATTCTGAATTGAGACTCTATCACGAATCTGCGATTAGAGGTCTATAAAAATCACAAGTTTCCATCGTTCAAGTTTGAACCCCCTGATTGGGTATGAAAGTGTTGAAAAGGAATATTCTCAGATAAATTATGAACATACAAAAATGGATATATATTTATATAAAGCAATACATTGAGAATTCGCATTCTCTATGTGATGAAAATATTTACTCTTTTTCAGTTAATTCAATAGAAAACAACTACTTTCCTGGCTATATGCCACGACGAACATTGAATTATATCTATTGAACACACGGAGTTCATGACAGTATACTTCTCCTATACATTCCAATTTTCATTTCAATGCTGAATATATTGGTAAGTCATATTTCTAGATCTTTATTCATCATATTATTCATCCGATTTGAAGAAGAATGTCAATTCTCAATTTCGGAGGATTTTATTCTTTATTTTTCATGTTCCCCTTTTGAATGTTCATCAGATATAATTCAATGTTCGACGTGGCAAATAGCCAGGAAAGTAGTTGTTTTCTGTTGAATATTCAGAATGATGTGTGTATATACATAAAATATTTTTGTCTGAAGGAGAATGCAAATTCTCAATTTCAGAAATTTTTATATTTTATTTTCAAACTCTCATCGTGTGTGTTCAATAGATATAATTCAATGTTCGTCGTGGCATATAGCCAGGAAAGTAGTTGTTTTCTATTGAATTAACTGAAAAAGAGTAAATATTCTCATCACATAGAGAATGCGAATTCTCAATGTATTGCTTTATATAAATATATATCCATTTTTGTATGTTCATAATTTATCTGAGAATATTCCTTTTCAACATTGAAAATATTATTTTTTCGTTGAAGCTCAACAGAACCTGCAGAGTGCTTTTTTTGTTAATGAATCTGACTTCGAATAGAGTAACTGTAAAATTGGTGTCGGGCTACACCATGGACGTATAAAAAAAGGAAACATACCGTGTGTCCATTTAGTGCGTAATTCTTCGATATCTCGAAATCAATTGTCACAAGAGAAAAACTTTAGGGATAAAATTTTTTCAATTACTGAAGATGAAGATATTTTAAAAATATTTTCAACAATACTGGGTGTTTTATAAAAGCGGGGCAACTCGAAGACGAGTTTTTTAAATGGAACACCCAGTATTGTTCATTCGAAATTTATTCCGCTAAGGTTAAGCTCTCCATCGCTGTAAAAAAAATTCAATTCGGTTGGGGCGTTGCCAAGTTATAATTGATAAACCCATTTTCACTACTATTGGAGGGTCATGTTCAATTGGGTATGGTATATTTATTTATTGAAATTTCTGAGATATTATTGGCATACAGTAGTAGCAAGGTCTCACGTATACCAATCCAGTGATCTTGCGAGAGAATCCTTTACAGGGTGCTAAAATTTACATTCTGAATATTGTAAGATTCAGACGACGATCATGAGAATTTTTCAAAAGGAACACCCTGTATTTTTCATCACATATTCATTTCGACATTATTCACCTTTTCATCGCTGAAGAAAAAATCAAAATCGATCGCGACGTTTTCAAGTTATGAGTAATTTCCTTATTTTTACTATTTCGGGGTAATTTGTACGTCATGATGGTTCCTTTATTTGATTTGAGTGTGGAAATACTGCTTGCCACATGACATTCGAGGTTCTACATAGATTATTCAGGTATTTTTGCGATATGTGCATCGTTCAAATTTGAAATATTCCGTGATCTTGTTACTTATGATTTAAGTAATATGCAACGCCTGTCTTTGAAACAACTTCTACGATACAAACAATGAAGATGTGCATTGCCAAAATTAGGACAATTTCTTGAAATTTGGGCCATTATTTTTATTGTCGTTATTCCCACAATCCAAATCTCCATTTAACTTGAAGGAGGTAAACATGATGATACAAACAATATGTCTCTAGTACGCGGCTTTTGGGTAGAAATCCAGCAAAATTTAGAATCAATCCGAGATATATTTGATTGCTCGGTGGCGATGTTTGACAGGTCATTACACAAATAAAAGTGTATTTCGAGAAAAATTCAAACTTGGAGAGCCTGTAATTGTAAAAAAATATATAAATGGTCAATGAAACAATTTGATCATACTGTAACAACGCAATATTTCCACAATACAAATAAATGAAAGAACTATGACGTACAAATTACCCCGAAATAGTAGTAAAAATATGGAAATTATCCATAACTTGACAACACCGCAACCGATTTCGATTTTTTTCCAGCTATAAAGAGGCGAAAGATGTCGGAATCAATTTTTGAATAAAATTACAGGGTGTTCCATTTGAAAAATTCTGATGAATGTCATCTGAATCTTGCAAAATTCTAAATGCAATATGGAGCACCCTGTTGAAGAACATGTCACAAAATTACTGGATTGATATACGTGGGATCTTGCTTCTACCGTATGCCAAAAATATTTTCAAAATTTGAATAAATGAATATACCATGCCCAATTCCACATGACTCTTCAATAATGGTAAAAATAGATTTATCAATCATAACTTGGCAACGCCGCAACCGATTTCAATTTTCTCACAGCGCTGTGAAGGTGAACTTCGGCGGAATTAATTCCGAATGAACAATACTAGGTGTTCCATTCAAAAAAAACTCTTCTTCGAGTTGCCCCGCTTTTATAAGACAGCCAGTAGTGCTGAAAATATTTTTGAAATGAGCAACTTTAGTAACTGGAGAAGTTTTTTCTTCAAAGTTTTTCTCAATAGGTTATGGCTTTCGAGATATCGAAGACTTACGCACTAAATGGACACACTGTATACACCGTTATTTTGACATTCTGAGAAAATGAAATGGAGAGATTTCGTATTTTGTGTAAAACGTATTATACAATCGCAAAGCGCTTTCGGCAAACAAGCCATCATCAGTGCTATACCTGCAAGTGAGTTGAAAAATATCAAACAACAAATCAGAAAGTGTGTATCACTTACTCGTCAAGTATTTGAAAAATGTTCCGAAAATTAGCGATCGTAATTTGTTATCAATGCGCGAACATTGTCATTTTTTGAAGTTTGTAGAAAAAATATCTATTTCATTGATCAATTACGTGTATGCAGCTAGTACAGATCTTCACATTCTGTAAAAATGCCCCAAGAGTCTTCTCAGAAACCCATCGAATCTCGTGTCTGCGTCGTTATTTATTCAAGGTCAGATATGTCCCAAAATTCAGTTTTTTGCATTCACTAGGTTTCTATATAGCTCTAATGATGTTTTTATCTATCATAAAAAGCAGCCTTGGTATCGTGAATTCCTCATTTGTGACGATATCTCCAAAGCAATTGATGTGAATAAAATGGTGTGTCTAGTTCTACTAGACTACAGCAAGGCGTTCGACACGATAGATCATGATTTTATATGTAACAAACTCAAGTTCTTCGGATTCTCTAACAATGCAGTTGTTTTTATGCGCAGCTATCCAAATCAGAATCTCTACCAATTGAGAGTGGAGTACGTCGAGGCTCAATTTTTGGGCCAATCTTTCCCTCAATTGACATTTCATATTTTCACAAATTTGTCAAAAACTCCACAGTTCATCACCATGCCTACGACATACAAATTTATTCAAACTTTCCTTCAAATTCTATTGCCAGATCCGTGAAAGCTATTGAAGATGATCTTTCATCATTATATAACATTTTGTCTGCTCATTACCTCAAACTCACTTCAACTGAATCTGTCACCATACTTTTCTGCCCAAAATCTCAACGGGCGGTAATAACAACTGGCTCCAACGTCAACTTAGCAGGAACTCTCCTACCTATGGTTGAATGAACTAAAGATCTTGGGTTATGGGTTGACTCAAAATTCACTAGACATGTAAGTTTTCTTTGCCATCAGAGCTCTTATAATGAACTGAGACAATTGTTTCCTAATCGTGACATCTTATCAACTGAAATAAACCTTGAATTCCAAATTGTCATACTGTGATAGCATTTACGGTCCAGCAATCTTACAGAATGATGCTTACGACTTAAAAAAATTCAGAATTCCTGCATTCGATTTCCTTGCGGTATTCTGAAATACGATTATATCATTTCTGAATTCAGTGAATCTGGCTGGCTGAACTCAAAAAGCTTACGCAAACTTCTTTTACTAAGACTTTCTCATAGGTTCTTACAGACAGGTGAACCACTATATTTGTGTGGAAGACTAGACTCGTTTTCAAATATAAATGAACTAAACACTAGGAAAAACCATTCACTAGCTATTCCGAGACACTTGTTGATTTTCTTACAACGCATCCAAAAACTTCAATTCGCTGTTCACCAGGATACAGGAATTTCTCTTTATACAACTTTTAAAAAAGTTTGACACGAACATTGAGATACGCTCAGGACTTAATGATTGCTGCTGAGCCTGGCTGTTTTCTATTTGTCAAAACCTAAAAATATAAAATTAACATAATATTATTATCATCGTCGTCGATATCATCATCACTTGTATTATTATTCTTTCTCTCTATGGTATGATATCTTAAGATGAAAAACAACTCCAGCTGATATTTCTTCACGTCACCATACACCTAACTCCCTCTCCATTGTATTATATTCTGAATTATTCTCATATTAGTGTATGACGTCGATTATCAATATTCTCATTATGAAAATAATTGGAGAGCACAAAAGTCGCGACGAATTTCGAAAAGATAGAGGGCAAAGAGAGCGTATAGCCTTCAGCCATTCATATACTGTAAAGGCAATTCGTGTATCTTGGTGAAAAATATACAGGATTCCCCTTTGACCAAAGATTTCCAAAGATAGGTCACAAGTCATAGAATAGTATTCGAAAATGACATTTTGAGGGCCAGCCAGCCAGTCTCAGGAACTTGTTTAAACTGCGTGTTTTCAAACACATGGAATTAATGTGTTATAGTTTGTTATATATTATTAGTGTTTCTTATAGTCAAATATATCAGTTAACGAATATAAACAGTGATGTTGTTCACTTCTGTCACGAATCAAGTAACAGTTTAATGAATTCACAGATTTTACTTATCCAAGTTAACTGATTATTCTCCTTAAATTTCATCACGAAAGTCTGTTTGACTGTTGGAATGATATAACAGTAGACGCTTTAATGCCGAACTTCGTTGAAAAAATATTGAGTAGCTTTCACTGCGTGAGCTGTGACGTCAGATATATCGAAAGCTTTCGATCGTTTTTGGCACCTCCACAAACTTCTATCATATATCTCACCATCTCAGATATGCCTTCTCCAATCAAGTTATTTTCAGACTGATCACTCAATGTATTGCCTACTACCGGAGCCATTTCCTGGTATCCCACACAGGTTCATTTTGGTACCAACATTATTCGTACTCCATATCAATGATTTGTTAGGAGTTACTACCCAGTACATGAAGCTACACGATGTGACTCAACACTTTTTCCATTGTCTACCATGCAGATATTGCTACTGAGACGTATCTATCTCATGATATCTGATTCCATGTGGATGTGCATTCTTGCGTGGAGTGAAAACCCCATGGCTGTCCAATCTTAACAATAACCAATAACCATGGATGGGTCCTTTCTAGTATTTGTGTACATGGCTTATTTATGCTAACTATCCCCAATGATAGCAAAAATATTATATACTCTGAAGTGGTATATACATACACATTAATTGTAACATCCATAATCATTTCAACTAGTTCTGACACTGGCAATGATCTTCCGAGTACGATGAACCTATTTAATCAGCGGAGTTCCGTGAAAAATCTGATGAATTATCTACGCAAAAAATTACAGAATCATCCAAGGTGAAATTCATTATATAACAACAGAATTCTCATATTGTTAACACTGCAAGGTGAGACACAGGGACTAGGAGGCACCAGAAATATTTGGTGGAAGTTTATAATTATTATTGCTCCAAGTGAAATCAAAATCGTCTCCTCTAAATCAATAATTCATAGAAACATAACATTTAATGACTATATCGTTAACGAGAGAGAAAATGTTTATTATAATAGTACGAGATTCCATGAACGCCAAACTTTCGTTTGCTGCAAGTTTCACAGCTTGATGGTGCCCCTGGCACTTACTGGAAGTAAAGGTGTTCAAAATACCAACTTGCTATCGTAAAATCATAAAATGTAGGTTCCTGATATTTAATTCGAGATAATATCTCAAACCATTGTCTGCTGAATGTGGAGAAAAAAATCTAGTGAGCTGGAGTATCTGATCTGCTCAAACAAGGAAAATCACCTACAGGATTCTGTGGCCGATACAGTAGTAGTACAGCCATACGGTCAACTCGAGGAAACACTTATTCCAATTGTTCTCCTGTCAAACCAACATAACCTTGAAAATGGTAAATGAGTTGAGCCTTCCTCAGCGGTGGCGGCAGTAGTAGTAGTAGTAGTAGTAGTATATTATCGATTATTAGCTTTTGATCAGGGCTCTGATTTTCTCACTTGTAATGCTCCTGTAACACTCAATATAGAATGTATTCACTTATGTCGCCAAGAAATATCACTTGAAAATCCATGAATGGAGACGATTTCACACTCTCTGGTAGGCACAATAAGAGGAGACAGAGTTTTTTACAGATTATGGGTAACTCATCTCTGACAAAACTATATCTATAAACAAAAGGTATATTAGAACAATGAGAACTGAAAAAGAAAGATATTTTAGGAAAAAAATACAAAACAAGTCAGGATGGCACGACATTTCTTGACACTGACAACTTACATAACCACAAATTACGAAAATTTTCTAGAAAAAAGATAATTTCGTCCGATACGGTAACATCCTACAGTGTTCATACACTCAACTGAGCTACAGGGAAGACCAGTAGTTCCAGCTCACTAGATTTTTTTCTCCATATCTAGCAAGCAGACAATGTTTCAAACCACTCCATCTATTGCCAGACACACCCACCCATGTTGAAGTGAAGCTTAAAAACATTTTATACTCAGGTAACTATTGGAAGATGTTTCCTCAGTAGTCAGACAGTTCTGATCTCGGTTCTGATAGTACGACCCCGCCTGGCCATACAAATATATGCGTACAGTGAAAATTAGATATACAGGGTGATCACCTTAGAATAATCAATATGCGCGTCAATTATTTCAAATGGGATACATTTTAAATATTATTGAATCCTTGGAATTTCAATGAAAATATGAATTCAAACAAAATTATATCACACAAAGGGTATGTATACAGTAGGTCCGTTGAAAAAAAAAATGTTCGTTCAAGCATTCCACTAAAGATAAATAGGGGTCGATTTCTCGTCAAATCACATCAAGTTTTAACTCACATTCAACCTACCCTCCAAGTATTTTTCTTCATGATTTCAAACTCCTAGGGGTAGATATTCATCATTCGGCCCATTGCCCTGCTATCAGTAATCTCCAAAGTGATGGAGAAAGCCATCAATATTGAGCTTATCAAATATCTGGAGAGCTCAGGAATCATCAATGATAGACAATACGGCTTTCGCCACCGAAGATCTACTGGAGATCTACTTGCCTAAGTCACCCATTTATGGCAAGCTTCATTAGAAAAACACGCAGAATCTCTAGCTGTCGCGTTGGACATATCGAGAGCATTTGACCGTGTTTGGCACGAAGGACTCCTCCACAAACTACCATCATACGGCTTACCACCTCAGCTATGCCAGCTCTTATCGAGTTTTCTTTCAGGCAGATCGCTTCACGTGGTGGTGGACGGTGTATCGTCTGATACCATTGGCATCAATTCCGGCGTTCCACAAGGATCAATTGTGACACGAACATTATTCCTTCTCCATATCAATGATCTGTTGGGAGTAACAACTTGCCCCATCCACAGCTTTGCAGATGATAGTACCCTCCATACCGCGTTCCCTCCTAGAATTCCGATTTCTTTCCAGGAAACTGAGAACTCACGGCGCAGGCAGGTCAATGCTGTCAATGAAGATCTTGCTGAAATCACAGCCTGGGGAACCAACAACCTAGTTGAATTCAACGCCACCAAAACTCAAGCCTGTATTTTCTCTAGAAAGGCGGAACTCAGTATGCCCGATATTGTAATGTCAGGCTCCACCATCCCCACCAAGCCCACCATATCTATGCTCGGTATCTCCATCAGCAACACTCTTTCATGGGATAATCATGTCAGATCCATCGCAAAAGCTGCTTCACAAAACTCGGATTCTTGTTCCGTGCGAAAAGCTACTTCACACCTCAACAGCTTCTCATGATCTACAAAGCGCAGATACGGCCTGTTCTAGAATACTGTTCCCACATATGGGGTTCAGCACCAAAACAAACGCTGATGCTCTTAGATTCCATCCAGAGAAGAGCCATTCGCCTGGTGGGTGACGCCACACTCACTCACTCATTGACATCATTGGAACACCGTAGAAAGGTCGGCGACCTTTCACTCTTCTATCGATACTTCTACGGAAAATGTTCTTCGGAAATCACTGCTATCATCCCTTCACTAGCAATACCAATCAGACGAACTAGACAAGCCCAGTCAGCACATCCTTTCTTTGTCAACCTCGAAAGATGTCGAACAGCACTTTATCAAGACTCCTTCATCCATAGAACGGCTAGGCTCTGGAATTCATTGCCTGTGGAAGTATTCCCAACAACATATAATCTCCAGAAGTTCAAAACAAATTCCAATACCTACCTCCTGTCCCTATCCTCCCTAGGAACGCACGATGGTTTCTGAACATTATAGGGATTTCCTTTCGTGCGCTCCAAGCGATAAAAAAAATATTCATATCTTTGCTTAGCGATTACCTGTACCTACCTATTATAATATGATATGATATGATTTATTGCAGCATAAAAGGTTATACATAAGTAAAATGCATAAAACTTATCAGCCTTGTCAAGATACAAGTAGATAGTAGTTGTGAAATCGAACATAATGATAACAAATAATCAATATGAATATATCACAAACTGATTTAAATATAAGTTAAAATCATTTCAAAGTAATCATTATGAATACGTTCACAACAAAATTAAAATATGAGTGAAATCATTTCAAAACTGAAGAAAATGCTCTATGCAATAGAATGCATTTTCAATTAGAAAACTTTCAAGTATAGTCTCGAATGATTTTTACAGTTTTCATAGTTTTTGTATATAAGTTTAAACTCATAATATATGTTGATTCCTATGATAGGTGAATTTCGACATATTTGTAAACGTGAGTAACTTTGATGAATATCACATTTTGATCTTGTATTTTGCGAGTGTATATCCTCATTTTTCTCAAACTTATGCTCATTAGCTCGAATGTAGATAACCAAGCAATAAATTGATATAGGCTAGGTAAAGTAATTATTTGTGCTCTAGTGAAGAGATTATCACAGATAGTCGATTAATTTTTTTTTAAATACTGGGTGTCCCATTATTCATCGATTTGAAGAAGTGGGTTGGTATGGAAATCATTCTCAATCAAACTTCCCCCTGATCCATAAATTCAATATCGTAACATAACGCAAGTGTTTTCACTACACAATAATATATGAAAACATAGGATAAGACAGATTGTTGTTGCATTTCCATATTTTCATGTTTGCGTTGTGAAACGGTGACACAACGTCATCATGCAAGAGAGAGGTCGAGTTCATTGTTCGATATTCATGAAGAATTGATTCATGATATTATACAGGGTGTTTCATTATATGTGACTAACATATCGAGAGGTCAAGGGGTCGGCTACATGGCCACCGACCCCAGGGGAATAGCAGAGGAGGTCGGGCAAACCTCTCGAGGAAGCTATGACCAAGACCGTCTGTGCGCGATGTAGAATCGCATCCTGCCCGAGGTGACCCTGCATAAACTAAACACAGCGGATCTAGACGAGGTAGGTCGAAAAATTCCCCCAAGTCAAGGTGTGAGATTTCCGTGCCGAGGACTGGATGGTAGCAGGGAGTGCTATCAAGAACGGAGCCTCTGGGACACAGGGTCGAATCCCAGAGTACAAAGACCTTACTACGGCATGCGGGGCTCTGTCGTAGCGGACCAAAACTTCCCTAGCTACTCGTGGGATCTGAATGGATTCAAAAAATAAAAACAAAAAACCTGTCAAAAGGGCGGAGGTGACCACACCCAACCCAAGACAGAAGGCGGGCACGCCTGGTGCTAAGGCCACAAAAGGGCAAGCACCAAAAGCCAAAAACAAGGTAGTAGTATCTTCCCTAGAGGAACTAGAGCTACTATCAGACGATGAGGTGAAAATAGCACACCTCGGAGGAGCTTCGAGGTTGAGGCTTAAAGCCCACCTAGAAAAGGGCCTTGATTACATTTCAGCCAAGAGGCTGGTAATCAAGGAGAACTTTTTAAAAAGCAAGGAACCCGCAAAGCCCTTGAGGTTGGGACCTGTAGCAACAACGTCGAGGGAGGCCGGTGAAGGCACGAAAGCGACGAAACGACCACGGTCAACCAGTGCGACACCGCCACAGACCAGCCAGCTGAGGAAGAAACCAAGGCACGAAGGAGTATCCTTCAAAGATGCCCTTACCTCAGTAAAGGCTGCTGTGGTACACACGGGCTTCCCGGAGGTGGAAATGAGTACTGAAAGGCTCACAGAAGTCCAGGACTCAATCTCCGAGGCTCTAGATCAAATCCCCATAGAGGGACCCCAAGTGCGATTTGCAAAATGCACTCATAAACCGGGATACTTGGTTATGATGTGCGTGGATCGCACTAGTGCAGACTGGTTGAAGGAGGTCATCCCAACCATAAAACCCTGGGAGGGAGCTACCCTAACAGTGTTGGAGGGGGATGACTTACCTGAAACCTACGCCTGCACTACCTTCATCCCTGATGAAAGAGGGCAAAAGCCGGAGGCGGAAAAAATTCTGCACCGGCTTAAAGTCGCAAATCATGGGCTAAACACGCACCTTTGGACGGTTTGGGGCAAAACTCCTGCGGCCAAAGGACAAACTTGGGTCTTCTCCATGGACAAACAGTCACTGGAAGAACTAGTGAAACTTGACATGTCTCCCTACTTCAATCTAGGGAGAATTAAGTTCAGACAGAAGGGGAAACGTGTCAAGGAACAAGAAGAACACGCCGAGCCGATTCCGGAGGCCCAAGAGGCACAAGAAGAGGACGAGACAGAGTCCTCCCAAAGTGGGAGTAGCCCTCTCAAGAGGCAAATAGCACATGAGAGCGCAACACCCATGGAGGAGGGAGATGCCTCGAAGAAGGCGGAAGAAGGGTTCAGTTCACAGAACTGAACCGAAGGATCAGGGTTCTGCAGTTGAATCTCCATCATGCCAAGGCGTCCAGCGCTATGGTATGTAGGAGATTTGACAAAGAGGGTCTCGACCTGGCCCTCTTGCAAGAACCCTGGTTACATGGAGGGAGGGTAGCTGGCTTGAAACCCAACCAAGGTAAAGTACTATACGTAGAAGGTAACAAAAAACCTCGCGCATGCATAGTATATAGCGATAGAGTAAAATGCACACTAATACCGGTGCTCTGCACCGGTGATGTTGTTACAGGACTCCTAACCACGCCGACAGAGGAAGGTACCAGAAGCTGAATAGTGAGCTCCGCGTATTTCCCAGGCGAGGAGGTTTGCCCACCACCGATACTAGGCGAAGTAATCGCATATGCGGCAAGGGCAAACCTCCAACTCATCATAGGATGCGACGCAAATGCACACCATACTGTATGGGGAAGCACAGACGTCAACATAAGAGGTGAGTCACTTTTGCAATTCATACTAACAGAAAGGTTATTAATAGCTAATGTAGGATGCGAACCAACATTTGTCACGGCAGCGAGGAAAGAAGTTCTAGATATAACTCTCTCGTCAGAAAAAGCATGTGATAATATCGTCAACTGGCATGTGTCAGATGAACCTTCGTGTTCTGACCATAGACAAATAAGATTTGATATAATTACCCCACCTCGTACCTTAACAAAGTACAGAAACCCCAGAGAGACCAACTGGGAAGGATACGCAACATCACTCAGAGAATCTCTACAAAGGACCACGGCTGACATAAGGGACAGCCACAGTCATGAGAGGTCAGTAGACCAAGTAAGCAAGGCAATAGTTGCCGCCTACGAAGGTAACTGCCCGGAAAAAACAAGACAACAAAGCAATAAAACAATCTGGTGGAACAAGCATCTCGAAACCCTACGAGGGGAGGTGCGAAGGCTATTCAACAAAGCAAAACTCGACCAGAATTGGACCACATATAAGGTTAAACTCACGCAGTACAACAAAGAGATTAGGAAATCGAAAAGGCAATCGTGGAAAAAGTTCTGTGAGGAGGTCACAGAAACCCCCACATGTTCAAGGATCCACAAAGTGCTAGCCAAAGAAGGTACTGTAAACCAAGTAGGTTTTCTGAAGAAGAATGACAATACCTACACAGCAACTTTTGAGGAGAGTCTGAAAATGCTCACTGAAGCACACTTTCCGGCCTCAGTAATTCTAAATGAGCCGATAGTGGCAGACAGCACCATTGGCAGGCCGAATAGGCCAACTGCCATAGAATGGAGGCTAGCTACAGAGATATCGAGGCCAAACAGAATTAGGTGGGCTATTAATAAATTTAAACCTTATAAATCCCCTGGAGTAGATGGAATATACCCCATCCTGCTTCAAAAGGGGCAGGAAATACTAATTCCACACTTGTGTCATATATTCAAGGCTTGTATAGCAATACGATATATACCCATAGTATGGCAGAAGGTGACAGTCATCTACCTTCCCAAAGTGGGAAAGGTGGGTGACAAAACGCCAAAATCATACCGCCCAATAAGTCTAATGTCGTTCCTGCTCAAAACGCTGGAAAGACTGATAGACAGATACATAAGAGACGAGGTATTACAAAGAAACCCGCTCAACGAACGCCAATATGCGTATCAGCCAGGCAAGTCAACTGACTTAGCACTGGATGATCTGAACAGGCTACTCGCAAAGTCGATAGAGGACAAAGAAATAGCAATAACAACATTCGTAGACATAGAAGGTGCTTTCAATAACGCATCAACAAATTCTATAATTAATGCCCTAGCAAGGAAAGGAGTACCGCTACTCCTGTGCCAGTGGATAAATGTCAATTTGAAAAATAGGGTTATCATATCCACAATTGGCGAGACAACTCTGACAGCTAGAGCAGATAGGGGATGCCCACAGGGAGGAGTATTATCACCCCTACTATGGGCCATTCTAATGGACGAACTGATCAAAAGGCTAACATCCAAAGGGTATTATTGCTTAGGATATGCCGACGACCTGGCGGTTATCGCTAGAGGTAGATTCGCAAGTACGGTCTCGGAGCTCACACAAATCGCTCTAAACATAATTGACAATTGGTGTAAAGAGGAGGAACTCACCGTGAACCCTCATAAAACCACTATAGTGAATTTCACGAAAAAGAGAGTACTGGAAGGATTAAAGTCACCAGTACTCAACGGGGTAGAAATTCCGTTCGCCCTAGAGGCAAAATACTTAGGAGTCATCTTTGACCATAAGTTAACATGGAATCAACACCTACAAAAAATTGTTCAAAAAAGTACAGTAGCCTTCAATCTGTGCAGACGAATGTGCGGGAAAAATTGGGGACTGCAACCAAAAATGACCACATGGCTCTATGCCAGCGTCATCAGGCCTATGATAACATATGGGTCAGTAGTTTGGTGGCCAAAGACACAACAGGCTGGAGTGATTCGAAGGCTCAGTGCTATTCAAAGGCAAGCTTGCCTGAGTGCCACTGGTGCAATGAAAACCACTCCAACAGCCGCTTTAGAGGTCCTCTTGAACCTACCACCACTACAAATATATATTCAAGGCGAAGCCAGAGCAGTCGTGAGTAGATTGTCAAGGGGTCAAGCACCCATAAGCAACGCGCACGGTAAAGACTATAGAAAGCTATATGAAGAGTTGGAAAGCGACCCCATCATGGGAATGCCAACGGATGGCATAATTCCAAAATATAGCTTTGAAAAAACTTTTAAAATAAGTATAACGGACAGAGAGGCATGGAAGGAAGGACCTCCTATCAATGCAGACATTGCTGTCTATACGGACGGCTCCAAAACTGAGTTTGGATCAGGAGCCGGTATTTATGGGGCCAAGCCAAAGACAAGAATCTCACTGAGCTTAGGTAAATACGCGACGGTGTTTCAGGCAGAAATTATTGCAATACATCATTGCGTGAAAGAATTGATAAGGCAAGAGTTCAAAGGCAAAACCATTGCAATCTATTCAGATAGCCAGGCGGCAATCAAAGCAGTCAACTCTATGCAAGTTAACTCAAAACTAGTATGGGACTGCTTAGAAACCCTAAATGCACTGGGCAGTCAGAACAGACTGACTCTAGCATGGGTACCAGCACATACAGGGTACGAGGGCAATGAAGAGGCAGACTCACTTGCCCGAGCAGGAGCAAACAAAGCTCTGAATGGCCCAGAACCCTTCTGTGGTATTGCGAAAGCTATACAAAAGACTAGTATCAAATCATGGATGCAAACCAAATCTCAAGAATGGTGGAACAAATCGCCAGGAATGAGACAGGCAAAAGAGTTTATTAAAAAACCATCGCCAACATTCACAGAATATCTACTAAGCCAGAAACGAAGTTCAACTAGAATACTAGTGGGACTTCTCACAGGGCATTGTAGGCTCAACAAACACATGAGTACGATAGGTCTGACTGAAGAACTGCTGTGCAGGTTCTGTGAGGAAGAGGAGGAAACAGCAGTACACATACTTTGCCACTGTGAGGGCTTGTCAAGACTAAGGTTCCTTACGCTGGGTGAGGAAAAACCAGAAGCCCAGAGATACACAGGGGATCTGAAAGCTAGCCTATGGAGTCTCATAGAGAAGACGGGGCTAGCCGAAGAACTCTAATCGATTTTGAGGGCAGACACAATAGATCTGAAAAGGTCGCGGTGTGGAGGCAGATAGCCCGAAGGCCCCATTCTAAATCTAATCTAATCTAATAGGTCCTCTCAAACAATGAAATAATGACCCATAAACGTAGGCCGTAGAAGCCTTAGTTTGCGAGATACGGGGTGTTGAAGTTGACGATGGAAAAACATTTTCTTCGGATTGCTAGATCACTGCTCATGAAAAATCTTTGATATTCTGGTGAATCACTAAGTATACTTCAGAGTGATTGAATCGGTATAGCAATATTAGTAGCAAAAAATGCACCAACTGTTGAAACTTGTTTCACAGATAGAGATGAAATTAGGATTTATTGCTGAGCAGCATTCAATCGATCATATGACGCTCTTGAATGGTTCTAACCATATTTTGTTTGATTTTTCTACAGTATTTCCTAGACTCCTACATGGAAGAAAATCTTGATTCAAATGAATATATCTTCAATATCACAGTACGTATTGGTCGAAGCAAGCAGAACTAGTTAGTTTCAAACATGGAAATTCATCTTTTGTCGAGTTGATTTCCCATCATGAAAAATTGTACTCTTGCATCAAGAAATTTCGAGCTTGTTACGAATAATGAGTGAATTGTCTTGTGCCAGAAGATTCTCATTTTGAAGGCTATCACACCCCTTACTACGTCGTGCATGTTCTGCATGAATAGTGATCGATGGCTCTCACCTTGAACATTTATCGTGAGTCAATTCATCATCATAAACTCGTTAACGCTCTTGTAATGAAATAAAATGAAACCTGGCAACAGTGCGGTAGTGCGAATACTGAGGTGAATGCTAAGGCAGCTGGCCGCAGCGTTGCCGCATCAAACCAGTGCATTTTAAGCCATAGTTATCATTATCATACAAAATCAAAAAATTTTGAATGCCTAAAAACACATTTTTATCTGTGACGGCAAAAAACTAAGAGGTAACTTTTCAAAAAATTACCCATTTTCCACAGGAAATAAGTGAGCACTTTTTTCCCCGATATGATATATTATACACTGTTGATGGCATTCGTTGTGCTAGTTTCGGAAAATTAATAACACCGTCTTCACTAAGGAACTCTGCAAGTCTTCTTATCTTTCATTTCATTTTGCGGTTACGTTTATTATTAAACAACCAAGAAGCTTACAATTTTTCAAGATCAAATCACAGAATTAGACTGACAGATGTTTGATAACTCCAAAAGAATGATAAAGATGCCTGCAAAGCAGGTGTGTTTGAAACTTCAAATTTCACGCCATGAGTTTTCTGATTTCAATAAAAGGTTTTATCTCAGTGATATTGATTCGTTCATTTTCCTGTATAACTGAAAAACATACACGGGAAAAATATAAGATTTCTGCTACTTTTATATCTTCTTTTGTATAATAAATAACCATTTTCGCGATTCATTGTGTTATCATGACTCGTAGAACACCTCATTTCGAGGATCGACCCAATTTCAGTAACACCCTGTATACTCATAGTATCCAATAATAGGTCATTCCATTTGTGTTTTTGTTCTCCAGGATGATATACTTTTCAAATATAGAGGGAGTGGTAAGGAATAAATTGAACCCTAATATGCATTATGCAAAAATTAGTAGTTCTTGAGATAATTATTTTTTTTGGCGAAAAGGTAGATTTCAAGGGTTCACAAGTTAATAGGGGATTTTACTATGATTTTTTGATTTTTTTTTTTCGATTTAAAACACTCACTGGTGGAATTCAGCATTTTTTCAATTTTCTTAGGATTGCGGTTGACCCAGAAAAAATTATCGAATTGAACCTAAATTTAAACGATAACTCGAATGCGCGCGAAATATTGATTGCATTTCATTGGACGAATACAAGGTACGTCATACACTTCCGACGGACATTCTCATTGGGTGATTCGTCTGTCACTTGGTCTTGTCACCATTTGTCATTGCATTTGTCACTCAATAAAATATATAATATGACACGGATAGATCAATGAAAATAAAATGAAATGAGAAACTATGAACTATATTTCGAGGTTAATCTTCTTCTCTTCTTCTTCTTCTATAGTACGTTTTGTAGTAATCTTTTTCTCGAATCACAGATCACCCAACCACTCTTTGCTCGAGTTCTGTGTATGTGGTTTTGTGCAACGCGTCCTCTTTGGGTCGTCAGAAGGAGGCTCAAGAAAATACAAGTGACGTCACACCGCGAAGTATCAATTGAACGGTTGTAGAGAAATCAATAAATGAGAGAAAGTGCTATTTGATATACTGAGTCATGTATGCGAGACCGTTCGCCATATAAAAAAGGGCTATTTTCAGTCATAGTGAAATTGCCTATTCCCCGAGAATCTGCTCTACATATTCTCAAACTCTCAACTAGAATACATGATCAACACTATGGTCTTATGTTCGGAATAACAAAATCACAGAAATGATTCAGATCATAGATAAATTGTAGATCCCAAATTTAAATGACGTAAGTAATGACAACATTACACTTTTATTATTATTTGTACCCAGTTGGATAGCTTTTGCATTGAGGGTATTTAAAAAATGTTTGACAAATGTGTAGAAATAACCTACAAAGTGTTGAAATCCACAATAAACAAACAAGAATACGACTTTGTGTTTACAGTTCATCTATTATCTGAATTATTTCTGGAATTTTTTCATTTCAAACATAAGACCATAGTGTTGATTGAGTATTCTACATAGTTGGAAGTTTGGAAACATGTACAGCAGATTTTCGGAAAACTAATTTTTGAAATTGTATAATCTACCTATTAAAGAGATGAACAGGAAATATTTCATATCTCAAAAACTATTAACTTTTGCATGATTAGGGTTGAATTCACTCCTTACCAGCCCCCCAATCACGTAATAAAAGGAATGTATCGAATAACCAGAAACCCTGTATACTTTTGAAATTCCATACTTTCGTTGTTTTGGATGCAATGATTATGAAAAAAATGCATATTTCATTGAATCTGTTACTCAACGATCTCCAATGTCTGCTCTATATAAAATTCGATTCAATTCAACCATTTGATGAATGAATTCTCATTATATCATTTCCTTTTCATGATCATCTTTTCTTCCAGAGTGATCTGCACAAGTAACTAGTATTTAGGGTTCAAGAAAAGGAGTATCTGAACAGTCACCCATTATATTGATGAATCGCATGAACACTGCTGCTACACTGCCATCGCTTTTATTATGATTGCACCATTATTGTCTATAATGTCGATTTAACGATGGATTGATGACAAACAGCAGTGCTAATTCAACAGCAAATGGCAAGGCCCAAAACATCTAGCGCTACATTTTCATGGAAAGTTTTATGTCAAACATTAATGTATTGATGAAATATGACAATGGCGGTCGAGAGTTTGAAAACACCGCCAGTGTTTTTTGGGTTTGTGTTGTAGTAAGAGTGGTATAATTTGATGTATGGTTTGTGAGAGAAATTATAAAAAAGTTATAGGTACAAATACATGATTCATTGAATAGCCTTATTGTCATATAGCTTGGAGAAAATGAAAAAAAAAGTCATAAAGGGCCTCAAGTATTGGTATTGGTATTGGTAGGTTGGATGGTGACAGATGCGCTGCGACCTAATTAGACCTATTGTGCCCCATCTGCTTCTGCTATATCAAGGATTTCTCGTTTATAGCAGCCCCTCGAAATTCAATTCCTTCAGGAATTTGGGAATTTTGAGGGGGTTCAGCTGTGGTATTTCTTCCACAGTAAGCTGGTGTGTTCCCAGTATGTTCAATCTTTTGTGATGTACAGCGTCAGCGTCACACTCCATCAGTATGTGATGGGGTGTTTCTGGTTCTTCCTCACAGAATCTGCAGGTGCCGTCCTCCTGTAAGCCTAGCTTCCTTAGGTGTTCTTTGAGTCTGCAATGTTCCGTTAGGAATCCCGGCGTTGAAAAAAAAGCCTCAAGTATTTCATGTCACGCCCTTCGAAGAGTGTGGATACGCTTGTACCACTGATATTTCCGAATTGTCATCTTTCTCAGATTCGGAAAGCTAGTCCTGAGAATTGTGAAGGCGTTTCCCCAATAATGTTACCGAATAATATCTTGAAACGAATTGCATAATATTCTAAGAATGATGGTTAACATTTTTCCGAGTTGCCCAAACACGAGACGACCTTTCAAGTTTTCGTTGAAGCTTCAAATTGCAATATTCATTTCATAAAAATATTCATTGACACAATATTGATATAACTACACAATAAGCATTAAATATGCCGTTGATGTTTCAAATAATAATACATGTGTGCACTCGTTCAATGAAGTGATACAGAAAAATGAAATGCCATCTCTTATGAAACAAACACTCACTAGCCATTTTGTTTTCAAAATGATTAGTTGAAGATGTTTGTCTTTTCAAAATCTATCACTATTCTTCTATAATTGAGCTATCACTCAATATTACGCTCAACCATCGGTACAATAATTGCATTTCACTTGTTTTCTCGATATTTTACTTCACATTACCAGTTTTGTATTGTATACCTTGTCATTTTTCACTCAGCTGTGTTAACTTCTTGGTAGATGTTGAGCGAGAATAATTTTCTTTGTATATTGACTTTGTTAGTTCTATGACTGATGATGATCATTTGAATGGTCGAAACATGTTTCAATGAGAAATAATGAAGCCGAATTGACTGCGACTGCACACTTCAGCAGTGAACTTGTGGAGACCACTTGGAGTTTCTTTTGTCTCTTTGATAATAGTGTATCATGTTTTTTGCTCAGCTGTTTACCAATATGACAAGTGAGTGATGGGAAGCCACGTGTACTCTCTTCACCAGCATCAGCGAGGCATCCGACTCAGCAGATCAAATTAATAAAGCCAGTTGCATTCATTATTTGCCGGCATTCTCTCAATTGCTCATCCCTTGAATAAAGTGCATCATAGTTATACTTGTTGCGGAATGACGAGGTATCAGAGAGAGATAGCTACAGTTCGGGACTAATACGTCACGACTCCACCATCATATTTGGCTGTTTGAAATATCGAATGAAATATGCTGATTTCAAAACGATATAGATTCGATTCCCTTCAATTTCAACTCATAATATTGATTGTACATAAAATGTAAATCATGATTCGTCGATTGAAAGAGGTTTGCACGGATTTATTCCCTCTGTGGTCTTCCCCATTATGTTCTCACATATTCGCCTGGTGAGTGATCCATAGTCCCTCATTGACATCAGTAGGAAATCGTGAAAAAGTAGGCGAACTTGCAATTTTCTATAGCTACTTCTACGAAAAATGTTCTTCAGAAATAACTGCTATCATCGAGGCTATCATCCCATCATAACACATCACATCCCAGTCAGCAGCAGTCAGCACATTCTTTCGTTGTGAACTTTGAAGTATTTCGAACGACACTTTACCAAAACTCGTTCGTTTATTGATCGCCAGAGCTTTGCAATTCTTTGGCAATGAAATTATTCCCCATCAATTACTTAGAACCTCCAGAAGTTGAAGAACAATTGGATCCTGTCAGCTCTTTCATTTCAGGGGTGACTAAAGGTGCTATCATCACCCATACCACTACCTAAATTGTATCTGGCTGTAGATGCATACATAAACAGGGTGACTGGAAAATGTGTATCTCGCTTCCTGGGGGTTATTGTTCATTGAAATATAGGTATAGTTTGATGAATAAAATTATATTCCAGAATGTATATTAATGGGAATATTTATCCTTCCAAAGTTGATTACATTGAAATAATTTCCTTGCATAACTTTTAGACTGTAAAAACCAACAGATTGAAATTACTTGAAAAAATATATGTTGTTGAAATCATTTCTTTCTGATATACCTCTACATTTCTAATAATGTTATAAAGGGTGTTTTCAGAGGGTAGGTCATGATTTTTTAAAGAAAACATTTTTTGTCGTATCTTCTTCGGTGGAAAAATGGTAGCATTCGATAGAGCGAAAAAATGACATGGAACTCTTCACAGTAACGAAAATTGTAAGCTTTTTCGAGATATTTGAGTTCCTGTAGTCATAGGATATTAGCAGATCAATTCATCAGAAATAAAATATTAGGAGTTCATGATCAATTTCGTTCTTAACTTTGACGATGATGGCATGAACATTGTTGTTATTGTTGATTTCCTTGTTAAGTTTATTCTGCTCAGTAATATTATCACTGAGATTTTGAGAAATTGCAGGTTATTCATTATGGCAAGATGTTTCCTGCGACGCGTTTTAAATTCTAGAACAATTTCGAGGATTGAGCGAAGATCGCATGAAAAATAATGTTTCAAATCGAAAAATAGAGATGGTGTCCGCCAAGAACTATTATCACTGGTATCAATTGATCTGCTGACATCATGTCACTACAGAAACTCGAATATCTCGAAAACGTTTACAATTTTTGTATGATCAGAGTACAGGTTTGATATAAGTTTCTTCTATCTATCAAAGGCTTCCATTTTTTCACCAAAAAAAAAAGGAGGAAAAAGGTTGTCTTCACAAAATCATGACCCACCCTCTGAAAACACCCTCTATTACAATATCAGGAATGTAGAAGTGTATGGGAAGAATTCAATTTATCAACAAACATTTACCTATGCAGGGAAATTCAATCTGGTGGCTTCTACTGTTTAGAAGTTATGCCGAAAAGGTATTTGAATTCTATCAACTTTCGAGAGATAAATCTCCCCTATAATACATTTTTGACGATTAGTTCATTCATCAAGCTACACTTATTTTTCAATGAACTGAAACCTCCAGAAAGCACAGTACACATTATTGACCCACCCTTAAATAAAGGAAATCAGCAATGAAAGAGTAGTAGGAGGACTTATACGGGTGTCCCAGAACTTTCAGGCCAGCCGATATCTGAATTCTATTACATAAAGGATAGGTCAAAAAATTGTGGAATTCATGGAAGTAAAACCTCTTCATAATGTTGGGATCACTCTTACGTCGAACAATTCACTATGTATAAACCACAATCCCCTTTGGTTTTTCAAATAACACTCCCATGTTTCTTTCGGTTTACCGTATAGAACTTCTCATTCCTTATTCGACTACACATCACGATATCGATCGCGTCACTAGTCGAAATTATTATAAAAAAATCAATGATTTTGCAAGCTTTTTATTTTGTTACATGCAGTTCTCCCTTGAAAATTCATAGCTTCACATACACAAAGTCTGGATAGGCAGTCAACTAAATCATTCAAAAGAAGAATCGATATATATTCATAATAATTATTGAAATTATTCGGTCGAACCGGAAGTGAGGCAAGGCAAGTGAATATGTTAGACAATGTTAATTGGACTATTATAGAAAACCCTCAAATTTCTTATTTCCATCTTCAATGATGAGAAAGCTATAGAGGTGAGCAACCTTGAAAAATCTGTCCGGCTTGTGAAAGACCACCGTTTCATCCGGAAAGTAATAAACGGATTGACTGCCTCATAATGGTTATCATGCAAACCTACATACCGAACACTGCAAGGAGACCTCTTCTGATAAAGCCTGGTTCATTAGAAACTGCTCCAGAGCTGTCGCTTCCAAACAGGCAGCATTCCATCGATGGCAGAAAAATCCAGGCCCTAAATATGTCGGGGATAGAGGCATAGGCAATGAGACAATTCGATCATTATCAAAGAATGCTCATAATGCCAAACTAAGATCAAAACTTGTTGAATGTCCAAACGGATCCCGTTCATTTTGGTCCTTCGCCAAAGCTGTAGGAAGAAACTGTTGGAATTCGTCTCGTAGATGATGCCTCGCTCACAAACTCACGCACTTCTCAGGAACACCGTAGACAAGTTGGCGATCTAGCTCTATTCCAAAGATATTTTCATGGACGATGCTCTTCTGAAATATCAGCAATTGTTCCCTCATTGGCAGTCCCCGCGAGATTAACCCGTCGAGTTGAGGCTCCGCACCCCTTCGTGGTCACTTTGGAGACCTGCAGAACATCTCATTCCAAAGACTTGTTTATGCAACGAACAGCGAGGCTCTGGAACACATTGCCAAGGGAGGTGTTCCCCGAGGCATATAACCTTCAAAAATTCAAGGAGAATACCAACTCCTACCTTATACCCCATGGTTCTCACGATGTTTTCTGAACTTTACATTATCCCTTCTCGTGGGAACCAGAACATAAAAAAAATCAGCTGACAAGTACATGGGATGGTTTTTCTAGTTCAGAAGTTGGTCTATATTTCATAATGAGTCACCTGGTTCTTATCAGCACTATATTCACTCACTAAGTAGGAACAACATCCTGAAATTTCTTCAATATATTCACGTATCATCTTCTGTGCAATTTTAATCTTGCGGTTTGAAACGTTCTAGTCCCATTTTCTTATGATGAAGTAATGAGAATAAACCGTTCCTGATTATTCTGATAAGTATTCCATTTCAGATTGGAGACGTTCTGAAAGAACAGAAGACTCGTAAAATGTGTATGTATCTTGCATTGCAAGCAATTCGAAATCACCATTCTCACTTCGAAACTGTTTCCATGAGATTTCCGTTTTTCTGTATAAAATTCCACTGTTTTCCGGTTCATTCGTTTTCAGTTTGAAAGTTGGAAACCCATTCACTACTACAGAGAACGAAATTGCTAAACGAAATCCTCCCCTGTAAGACCGCAATAAAACACTAGTGAAAGATTCACATTGGGTTGACTTTTTCACCTCACTTTCCGATGGCTTTCAGGAGTAGACTGATATTTATTCAGGATATTGCAACAGCAGGAATGATACGGGGGCTATATTCCGAGTTCGACTGGTCAGTACCGTCATCACATTCACTGACTCTGCTGAAAATCTGTGTTTCGAAACATAGAATCGAAAATTCAGCTGTTGAAATTCGAATATTCTCAGCGTCAATCAGTTTGATAATAGGCATAAAAATAATGACAGTTCACGGAAGCCACACTACCTTCTGATAGTCAGTATTTCCAGCAGAATAATGAGTCGAAATATTTGGAATGAATGGAGTACCTATGTCTGCTTATTATCTGTCATTTTCAGTGATTTTTTTTATTTCGAAATGAAAAATCAATTGATTCAGTACTGTTAGTTGAATTCGAAATATTGTTGTTGTGATAATCCAAATGAATTAATCTTACTATAGGTAAACAGTAATCGAAATATTTGTCATTAGGATCAGTGAGAAATGATGCATTTGATGTGGGTTATAAATACTACCCAGTTAACACAGATTGGTCCAGAGATATGAAAGGGAGAGTCCCACTGAAATCACAATTACTGCTATTCCAGACTCTTTTGGTCATTTTATGATTCACATTAGGATGACAAATGAAACTCACAGTGAGCGACTCTTCATTTATCATCAAAATTGATTGATTCCATTCGGTACATACTCAAATAGACAAGAATGTGAGGTTCCAGTGAGTCTCTTGGTTGTGAGGGAGCCTCACAAATTCACCCACATTACAAATCTCAAATCCAATCAAATGTGACGAATATTGCGAATGTTTTGTGAAATGAAGGGTGTCCTGGCTAGTGGCTATACCAATGATGTTTTTTTTTGTGATTCGCATGGAAACCTAGCGAGACACGAATGAAATATCTCAAGGATGTTTGTATTTACTATAGGCAGAAGGGATCTCCTAGTTCTCAGAATGAGGATACAGAGTTCAATGTGCTGCCGGAAAGAACTTACTTTCACCTTTTCAGTGATGAAGAACTTCAATATATGTCTAACTTCAGACTCTGAGCGCTAGAATACGACATTTAGCTATAAGGTTGAAGAACCTACTATTATTGACACGCAATCTGTCTCAACAGAATCATAGCACTTCGAGTATGTCATGAAATTCTAAGGAATGCACCCGCCCTTTCGTGGAACATTAGAATATTCTCATAATGTTCTCATAAGGTGCCCTGAATGGTCTGAGAATACTCATTCTGAGATCATGGAAATTGAATCAAGATATTGTTTCCATAATATGTTAGCCAGAATGAACAGGAAGCTTTCTCAGTAAATTCGGATGCTTTCCAAATGCTTTCAGAATGCTCCAAAGAATGTGATGAAAGCATCCTCAGAATATTCTGAAATTCATCATTGCGTCTGCTGAAGAAGAGCAAATTCTTTCAGGTTATATTTTCGAGAATTTTAAGAATATTCTTACATACAATAACGAAGATTGTCTTCCGCTGGGAAACAGAGCTAACCCGCGCGTGTGATACAGTACAAAATAGGTTGTTTGTACCCAACTTATCTAGATAAAGAAATGTGCCCTTTTTCCGTTAGAAGAGTTTGAAGTTTACATGAAAAACCATATTTTTGTGCGCTGTTCATAATAAGTGGAACAAATTGAATCAAATTTGACGTCAGAGGATGACCCTTCTTTCCGTATTCAAAGAAAAGTGAATGGATTCGTAGAAGGGTTGAGACCACCCTCACCCCCTGACATTTTTTCCAAGACATCCTCAGGAGTGGTGAGAGGATTCCCAAATATCTTGAGCATTATGACTGATTGATTATCTTTATTTTGTTAACCTCGCGAAAATTCGGTATTCCGCATAGTTCTGGAGGAATTTTTTTTTTACATGAATAATGATAACAGATATTCCTAGTGATAGTTTAATGAAAGTGTTATACAAAATTATAAGACGATGGTAACAAACGAATTGAATTTGTATCGATAACGTTGGGTGTCATATTGAACTTTCATTAAAAAAAAAACATTATGCCTTTGTTTCCACTGTCAATGAATTTTCTTCTGCACTTTCCACCACCGTTCTCTTGTGGAAGCGGATCTCTAGAAAAACAGCAACATAAAAACAAAACTCTGCGATGAAGTGCATGTCGAGCCAGACATGAGAATTCAACTTCCTTCTATCAAGTTTGATATAATTCAGTTGATGAGGAAAAAAGTTATTTATTCACCAAGGTAGTGAAGAATATCAATTTTACCCAGAAACCATTACTATAATATATCTCGAGGCTCCTTCCGTGATCATAATATTATTTTCCACCAAGGTGTATATACAATTTCTTTCACCACTAGTGATATATTTTATCCATTATAGTTCTGTGAAACTGACATATCGACCCTTTGTCACCATATGAAAGAACTGTTTTCCAATTCTAATTCAAATCTAGTAGCGTGTAGTGTGATGGAGAAAAACAATGTCATGCCTCCCATGGAATGGACTTAGTTTTATCATCTGCTCACTAACTTTACTATACGTACAGCATCGACCTTCAATTGTATATGATTATTGAGGAACTGGTTTTGCTTCCAGTTCAGAATTCGGGTTCCGTTTGAAATGATGTTACTCAAAAGGGTACAGTCACCAAAAATATTTGAGAACCGCTGATGAAGACGACTCACGGGCAAGCATATGGAATTGGCAGTATGATGTACGTATTCTGTTCGGTGACTTGATTATAGCTTCATTTCCAGAGATCCGGCATTTCCTTGGTTCTCTTAATTTGTTTTTGATCATCAATCGGATGTTCATATGTGTTCTATGGGTTGTAGCTTCTGTAACATCCCTATGAACGTGTGTCGTCTGTGTGGGATGATTCTGGAATAGTTCATAGAATTTTCCTGACAAAGATGGATAACCCATTGAACATCTATAATATGTCCATATAATAGTGTGATCCATCCAGTTTCAGTAAATGCAGGGGAATGTAATCAAACGCAATATATTTTTTGATTGAATCAGAATTCTTGGATGAAATTCTATATAGAAATCGACTCAACGAGGCAGTAAGCAGCTCAAACAGCTTGTTGATTGATGAATCTAAACTAAACTGTCTCTCATCTAGTCCTAGTCTACTGGATTTTGTGAACAACTAGCTTCTTCCTGATTTTCACAAATATCATTGAGCATCTCGTCTGCTATTCGGTTAGTCCAGCCTGACGAATTGAATAAGGAACTCTCGATTCTCATTTTATTCACAGAACATAGTTTATATGCTTTATAATTGAACTTTTTGTCAAACTGATCGAGCAATAGTATGGATTACTGTAGAAAACTATCAGAAAATCACAAATTGATTCAGAAATTATCATGAAATGTTCAGGAACATTCTTTGAATGTTCGAACCAAATATTTTTTAGATCATCATATATAGGGAAACATCCATCGAATATCTTCTCATATACTCCCAACATTTCTCTGCAGAATATTTGAAAAAACATTCGCTGGTGTATGTGCTCATTATACCAGCTCCTCAAAATTCTTCATTTCTAATGATACACAGCACAACCCTTTCAATACTCTCATAGTCCGACTATTCAGAGATAGCTAGCTGTACGTTGTACAACTTTTCTTTTGTTAGAATTTCAACTGTAATTCCGTAGGAATTCCGAACTCCAACTGAATACGGTCTTAGCAATGGGTTGTAACTCACTGAGTAGACAAAACAATCTCAGAAGTTGGGCTAGTAGAATGAAACAAATTAGGGGGAGGGTGACAACGGGGTGTTTGCATTTGAATTGGGCCAAAGGGAAAAGGGATTCGTTATTGGAGCTGTTTCTTGCTAAGATATCGATTGTACTTGTAGGTGAGTGCGGAACAGGGAGCCAAACGTCGTCTTAGTTAGCAGTGATTAATTTCTTGCATGTTGCTGTCGTCATCGATGGAGGTATATAGCGCAAGTTTGAGCTCGTTACGTGGTTAATTACCACAAAAAAATCCCATCACAAAATACAAAGATTTGAGAATTTTTATGTAAAAAAAGATATAACAATGTGACATGAAAAAATGTCTCACGATATGAATATGGGTTCATATCTGAGATGTTCATAAGTAATATGGTGATTGCCATGATGCGCTCTTACGACAATAAACACCCTAACAACACTAGTACATCCTAGGGACTTCCCATGGACGTTCCTGATTTTAAACTAGGATATCCCAGGAATGTCCTTTGTCGGGACAACGTACATACTAGGGATGTCCCAGGGACATCCGCTGGTCCCTGGGATGTACCAAGTACGATGAAAGGATATCCCTAGGACATCCCAAGGATATCCTAGGGACATCCTTTCGACAAAAGAAGAAAGTTGTGGGTCGAGTAGGGATTGAACCCGGGACCTTTGGCTTATCATGCACGCACCTTGCTCCATTGGCTATCATGCCTCCTGAAGATTTATGAACCAAACAGATTCATAAACAGGACTTAACTACAGAAACCTGAATGAATACAACTTTGTTAGGAATTGGGTATAATTATTATCATTCTTGGGTGTTTAAAAATTAGGGGCATTATGCATGTACGATTTCTGTCTGCAAAAAATGGTAATTTCTCAAAAAGTTCTGAGACTTATTAATCATTCTTTATTTTCATTACAATCATTTTCCGGAAGAAAAACAAACATTTTCGAAAAAATTCAACTCAATATATAGTTTGATGAAATTCAATGACTCTGATGTGAATGGATATCAGATACTCCAGGGACACGAATAGGATAACCTAGGGATGTAGCGGGCGGGATGTCCACTGGACAACCACTGCAGGATATCCCCTGGATGTGCCAATCATGTCCTTGTACCGCAGGACAAAAAAGGGACGTACCTAGGATATCCCTGTGTTGTTAGGGCACTTGAAAATCGCATAATAAGGTTATTTCAACATATAATATTTTCATAGATGTCGCTTCACGAATTATCTTCAATATGGAAAGAGGGAATACTGTCGGTTATCTCAAACGGGTTGCAGCGGGTTGAAGCGTTTCCTATTATTTAGGCCTAAAATGAACGTCAAGAGATTTCTCATAATCAGAAGCATTTTCATGTTTCCACTCACTATGAGAAAAGAAATATACGAGGTGGCTTGTTTGAGATCGAACACCCTGTATAGAGATAACTATTTTTCTACCGTTCCACGGTCGGTATGGTTTTTGATGATACGATTTCGCATTGGTTCCAATCCACCATCACCGTAACGAGAATAGTTCGCATCGTATACGTCCCTAAGACTTATTTTGTGAAATTCAATGAAAAAGCGCGTGCTGAAATGTCATGCAATTTATATTTGTATGTGATGAGAGAATGATAATAATATGGGTCAATATAATGATGAAAGGGAGTCAAAATATTCTTACTAGGTTATGAAATGTTTCAGTAGATGAGTAGATCAATATGCAAATCAGAATTCTATTAAAAAATCAGCACAACTGGCAACCCTGCAGCGGACGAAAAGTGATTTCAGACAAAAAGTTTGTGTCTGCAGACAAAAAGTACTTGCTTTCGGAAAAAATCGGTTTTTCGTTCGGGAAATAGAACGTAAAATGTGATTTTTTATAGTGGATTTTCAGTAGGAAAAAAGATTTGCTTGCTGTAAGATGTTCTCATGTCTATCTGGATAGTTTTTTGCTACATCAAGAGCTCATCTCTTTCATTATTCCATTGTGAAAGAGAACGGAATGAGAAACAAGACTTGTTCAGTACATTCCAACTTGATACAATGATATAATGAATAATTTTGAAGGTCACCTCATGAGGCAAAACTGTTATTTTTTGCTATAAAGTCAACTGAAAGTTTTCCATAATGATTCTGACTCTGACCAATTACTGTTCAATAAAAATATACTTCTTGGCTGATGTTTTTCTGAGATAGATATACTCCTAAAGAATTGAATGAGAATTACCTATATGCAGCAAAATATACATAGTATATCGGGTGGTCACAAAAAAACGGAAGTTTTTATTTTCCTCGTGATTTCATCATTTCCCAACCGAATTCGAATTTCTTGGCGTCGTTTCATAGCTAAGGGGCTATAGTATACAGTGGAATATTTGAAAATTTCATAACGAGAAAAAAAAACAGAATGGCGGATTCTACCAAAGTATTGTCATTCAAAAACACCGCTGGAGAAAAAGAAAATCAGATTTTTTTCAACCTCTACCGATGTCATCTTAGGCTATCCATTTCTGAAAAGAATGAGTACTCGCACATCGAAATCGAACTAATAGTCCAGTAGATACACTCATTTCTTTGCAATTTGTTATGGAGTGAATGTGCGAATCTCGTATGAACGATTATTATTATTTTGCTTCAGGCTTCATAAAGTTATTTCAAAGATAAAGAACTGTAGTACATAATGAAACATAATGGAGTGAATGTGCCAATCGCGTGATAAGTATCACTTTTAGTTCGCTTCTGGCTTTATCAGAATTCGATCGAATTTGGATTTCACTCCATAACACTTTGCCAAAAAGAACGTGTTTCTCCTGGACTAAATGTTCGATTCAGATGTTCGAGTGCTCATTCTTTTCAGAAATCGATGATCTAAAATGGTCTTGGTTCTGATTGGAAGAATAAACATTTTTTTATTCTCCAGAGATTTTTGAAAATCACAAAAATTCTAGATTCTCCACCATTTTGATTCTTTCAATTATTAGATTTCTGATGTTCCATTATGTACTACAGTTCTTTATCTTCGAAATAACTCTAAGAAATCCAAATTCGATTGATTTTTCATGAAGCCTGAAGCAAAATAATAATAATCGTCATACGAAAATTCGCACATTCACTCCGTAACAAACTGCAAAAAAATGAGTGTATCTACTGATGGACTATTTGTTCGATTTCGATGTTTGAGTACTCATTCTCTTCAGAAATGAATAACCTGAGATGACATCGGTACAGGTTGGAAAAATCTGATTTTCATTTTCCCCAGCGGTTTTTGTAAATGACAATACTTTGGTAGAATCCGCCATTTTGTTTTTGTTCATTATGGAATTTTCAAATATTTCACTGTATACTATAGCCCTTTAGCTATGAAACGACGCCAAGAAATTCGAATTCGGTTGAGAAATGATGAAACCACGAGGAAAATAAAAACTTCCGGTTTTTTTTGTAACCAGCCGATACATACATACATACGATATATATGTATATATAGCTCATTTTGGTACAATGAAAATGTCGTAACCTGATGAACAACAACAAGAATTAGAAAATACCATAAAGTAGGTACCACTTTTCCATATTCAGAATCCCCTAGTTCCGATACTGTATCCCATTTTTCATCCTTCAGAGCACACGTTAAGATATCCCTAAAATAAATGTAAAAGCTCCACACACGATAAGATTTCCACAAAATTCTTGAACACACAACATGTGAAAAAAGGGCGATTTTAATGAAATCATATGAAGAACACTTTTGCGAGAAGACTATTATTATTCCTCATGCTTTCAAACCTCGATATACGAAAAATTACATCATTCTAGATGAACAGGATTGGTTCCATTTTTATCATTTCCAGCCTCGGAAAAATACTGAATTCAGATCAACTGCAAATTTAGGAACGTTCAATGGTTACGGAAGGTGGAAAATCATAATTTAAAAGCAGAAAAATCAAGATATATACGATTTCATGTTGGACTCAACGTTCCCCAGTAGATACTCATCACATTGTTGAAAATTCACCCTGATTGTTACATTCGCAAAAATGCTCTCCAGATATGCCTGATTTTTTTTAAATCCATCATAGTAATCATTAATCAAGGTTTGAAACCATCAAGAACAATATCATGCGGTAAGTTTTCCTCTAGATTCCTTATATGATTTCATAAAAATAATAACCCTTTCTCAATATAAATAATATGGCATGATACTGTCTAAAATGACATTCGGCTCTGGAAATATAACATATCGTAATTCATACTGGTCCAAATTTGGTAAAGGTCGCACTAATAATAGCTGAATTATACAGGGGGACGTTTGAAATGGGACACACTGAATTAGAAACCAGAAGAATTAGCTCTTCCGATTAAATAGTTTAATTACAGGGTGTCCCATTCGTAAATTAAAAGTTATTGGAAAATTGTTGGGTTCAGGATGGTTTTTTGTATCATCTAGTAATTGATCTTGAATGCCCATAAAAAATACTCAATTTTTGCCTATTTGAACGCTTCTGTTAGACCAATATCAACTGAGATTGCTATAGAGTAAGATAAAAACAATCATCCTGTGCGTTAGGAAGAGCATAATAAACGATATATGTTGCGGTATATTTTTTTGTTTGAAATATCACGCTTGTGATTTACATGATTCCATTCATACCTGGAAACTATCTGTGAGCTGTGAGCATTGGGAATATTGTGGATGTCAGTAAACGGAGAATCTTTGAAAACATATCAATCACCTTACTTCCTTCTCACATTCCTTGCTGTACCCGACTACCAGAGGGTAGTAACTTATGTCGTATATTCGAAATATTCCAGAGTGTTCTCGTTGCATTTTAAAAGAGAAGCGCGTCGAGCCGTAACTCATTTTCAGTTCATTAAGAAAATGGTTTCCCGTTTATTTTAGGACAAAGAGAAGCATTTTCGCAGTCTTGGAACATTCCAGGAGATATGCGGTGTACTTATGATAATAGAGAACGACTTCGCGATGCTTATCATCAAAATGGGATGAAAATAATGAAAAAGAGAGTAACGCGACTAAAGTAATCTGAAATGTTTCATCGTGACTAGCACTTGGGAATTATATGCTGTGACATTGTTTTCTCATTCCATTTACTTAGATGATGACCAATGAAATGATATGGAATCTACGATTTGTTGAAAATAGTAGATTGTTTGATCAGGATCAAGAGTGACACATTGTTTGACAATAACCCAGCCAGCAGGGTGACGTCAATTCTCGTCGAATCGAAGTGGAAAATAGGTGGCAATTGGTCGTCGTCAAGATTCGACCAATAAATGACGTGATTTTGACGTGTTCCAAAAACGAATCTGATAGAAGTCATTTGACGTCATTTACACGTAAAATCTGCACCAATCATGTTGTTTTATTTCGAAGAAATTACTCCATGAACTGCATATCCAGGACTCATGATTAAACGCTTGTCAAAATAAAAGAGGTACCTACCTTAGTAAAGTATTCACGTATACCCGACATGGATAAACCTAAGTGGTGAAATATGTGGAACAAATATTAATAAAAAACACCCTGATAGAGATAACTTGGAAACAGATACGAAAGATTCAAGAATTTATTAAATGTATACAAATATGGTTATACCAGGTGCCTATACATGTTTTATATTGGCGCGCCTCGTCAAGACATACAGATGCTTATGATTGGTCAATCCGTGCTCCATGGCTTCGTGTGTCTTCGTTTCGTACTATGCCATCGCTACGCTACCCCTATCGGCCATCGTCGTAGCACAGTTTGTCGTAATCATATGTGCATACGTGATCCAGTTCATCGAATGTTGTAATGGCGGATTCGTGATGTTGGGTCATTTGAAACGGGTTTTTCCATATCGATGTGATAAATGTAAATACGATCTTGACAGGTATCGAATTCTCAAATTCAATCAAATCAAATATATATAGAGGCTTTCGAAATAACTTAAAACCACCGATTGTCTAATTCTGTGGCCAGGGGTCGCCGGTTACTCAGTGGTGAGGGAGTGAGTTGCAAATCTGAATTCAAAAATTAAACATTTATTTATAACGCGCCACCCGTTTGAATGTAATAACCCTGTGTCACCAAAGAATCAGGCAAACGATAACCAAACGGGAAGATATCTGACCAGTGAAAATCATTTATTTCAAAAGGAAATAGCTAACAATAATTAGTATTATAGGACATGAACTTACTATCAATAATCGATGCTTTTTTTTGTATAAATGAAGTAACGACAAGACATAATCTTATATGGGGTGTAACTGTGGTATAATGCTGTGCGACTAACCCCCTTTTGGTACCAATTATAGCTATAATGGGTTTACAAGTGTATATATGAATTATATATAATCTATGAACTGTCGTTTCTCTTATTACTATTATTATATAATCACTCTATCAATATTATTTCATATTAGCATTATCTTGGTATGAATCATTTAGGTAATTCCAATATACTATAGACATTCGACCCATAAGTACGAGCGGTATTATGGTGCACCATACCCTTGAACGCAAGTGGTATAATCACGATTATGTATAAACATAAATAAAATAGATGGTTAATACTCATCCAGCTTCATTAGAACTTCAGCTATCGTACTGCATACAATCGTCGACTCCACCCAAGTTATATTGTATAACCATTCACAGTTCTATCCAATGAGGTTACCTAGGTGCCTAATCGAATCGAGTAAGCAGTGGAGTGCAGCAGGGGAAGAATGCAAGCGTTGCACAAGCGGTGCAGCCCTAAAATGTTACGAAATACTCAGACACAATCCTATTATAATACAAAATAGAAAACTGGTGTTTTATAGAAGAATAACTCACCTCTAAAGCTGTCAGTTGAGGGCTGAATATTAATTTGGCATTTATTCCAATGCCATGGAGTATATCAAACTTCGAAACTCTGAAAGATGGTGGAATGAAATAACAGAGGACGCCGATATGTCAAGATCTAGACTCACCAGTTCAACAATAGGAAATCCACAATAGTTGTGTAATGGTTCGACTTATCACCGAAAAGAGAGTTGTGTAAGCCACAAATATCGACGGATACTCAGAATTCGTCAAAATCACCAAAACCTCTCAACAAATATAAACAAAAGATGGCGAAAAGCAATGAACCAATTTTTACCCGAAAAATGATGAACCTTCTTCGTCTTGGACGTTTCGATTTCCGTCCAGTGTGACCATTCTTAAAAGTTTGAGAGAAAAAGACAGACGATAATAAGTTCATGAATAAAACAATTGAGATTATCCGAATGAAATTTATAAAGTTGGCAATTCTAAAGATGTTCCCAAATTTAAAATGATAGATTTAGCAGAGACATGCGATGAAACTTAAAGACTATCAATGAAAGTGTAGGTGAGAAAGAGGTAGACAAATATGTGTCGCGGATAATACCAAGTAGTACCTGTGAATCTACCATACCGTATGTAGAACTGGCTACTCAACCAACGAGTAGCGTTTGGACAGAGGGAACGTTATCATAATTCTAAGCACCCACTTCATGAAAAGAAAAGATGTTGTTCGTCATGAGTTTTTGTCCCGTAACACATTGAAAACAAGGATACTATGGAAAAGTGGGGTTCAGCAAAATATATTGCAGTCCTCTGGTTATTTTATCAATTCCAGGCAGTAGAAATGTTTGTGGGAATACAATATTCCGAGGAAAGGCATTGCTCTCGTTCAGTAGAAGTGGTTGACCCCATGACGCCTCGAAAGGCTGCAAAGTTTAGTGGATGCCTATCAAACAGCAAGACTTTTTCAACAGGTCAATAATCAAGAAAGCGAAATCTACAAATGAAACTTATCGGAAGTTGTTCGATGTAGTGAGGTCGTTATTTGAGATTTTGAGGAAGGTAATCTATAAATACCTCAAATCGTAGGTACAAGAATAATTTGAGGTTATTAGGTTGAGATTCCTTTGAAACTTGACATCTTGGTTAATGTCTACATATAGGTACTATGGAATATAGTGAATTTTATGCTTATTAGTTTTATTCACTAGATCATTTGAACTGTTTTGCCAACCATCAAGGAATAGGATCATGGAAAAGTGATTTCGATTTTCACAGTTTCTTGGTGATGTCGAAACCTGGACCTGCTGCTTGGTAACTATTCGACGTGTAGACGACGTCGCTAAATGACGTTGTAACGACGTCGCTAAATGACGTCGTTTCGATGTGACATATTGACGTCACATTTACGTCTCTTTCACGTCGATGATTTGGTGATCTTGACGTAATTGGTGACGTGTATATGACGTGAAATTGACGTGTGAATGCTAGCTGGGAAGCAAATTCTGCAAAACCAAATGTTGCGAGTCAAACTAAGTCACTTTTGATCTGAATAAAACATGTTAATTTTTCTGCGACCGAGAGAATTGACTCAAATAAATATGTGAAGTAACCACCAATGCCGTGCCATATGAATGCTATGCAACAAATAACTCGTGTGTTGAGGATATCAGACCTGCATTAAGAGATCTGGTTTATTAAATTTTCAAGAATGTTCGAATTTTAGTTTTAATATGCAATCAACCACAGAGTGATATATTTGTGCATGAACCAGGTGCTCTAGTAGCAAAGTCCATGCCAGTGCCAGGTATAGGAAAGAGCCGTGGAAAATGTTAGGTTTCGTGAGCATTCAAACAATAATAATAGCGACCATTTATTTCTCTCCATACTCCACTGTGATTGGCTCGATAATCGGATGAAGGTGAACAATATATCATTGTTTGAGACATAAAACTATACCTTTTCAACTTCAATTTCGGAATCGGTGAGTTATATTTCGGAAAAAGTAATCTCGATTCCAGAAATGGTTAGTTTGATTTCAGAAATGGTGAACTCAATGTCAGAATCGGTGAGATGAATTTCAGAAAAAGTCCATTCAATTTCAGAAATGGTAAGTTGTATTTTAGAATTGGTAGGTTCAATTTCAGAAGATGAATCCCTATATATGTTTGAAATGTTTTCGATTGCAAAAGAGAGGATTATTTACAGTGGATGGAACGGTGTTTGAGAGTGTGCGTTTGAAATGGGCATCCTGCAGATACCATAGTGGTAGTTCTGGATAATGCACCTGCACATTCAAGAATAGAAGAGATATGCATGGAGGAAGAATTTCAAGATGTTATATTTCACAGATTGGCACCTTACAGCCCTATGTTTAATCCGATTGAACATATATGGAGTGCCTTCAAGTCAGAAAGTGAAGAGCTTTTTGCGAGTGCATCGCCAAAGGGTCATAGCTGGGGATCCGAACAGATTGCTCAACCAGATAGAATTCAGACTGCGATGTCTTGAAGAATGTGCAGATCATTCAATGAAAATGATAACACCTCAAATGTATTTGCATTCTTATAATCATGTGCAACGCTACTATCCTTCTGCGATTCGGATGGAAGACATCTGTGGATCAAATTGAGATTATAATTATGTTATTGAATTGTTTTTGAAAAGTTGAATATTTTAAATATGGTTTGTTAATGTCACATGCGATTGGAAACATTTCAAACAAATATAAAGATTTATTTTCTGAAATTGCACCAACCAATTATGAAATACAACTTACCATTTATGAAATTGAATGGACTTTCTCTGAAATTCATCTCACCGATTCTGAAATTGAGTTTACCATTTCTGAATTCAAACTAACCAATTCTGAAATCGAGATTATTTTTTCCGAAATATAACTCACCAATTCCTAAATTGAAGTTGAAAAGGTATAGTGCTGACCGTGATAATTCAAAAACAAGTTATCAATCACGAGAATAAGAACGAATGAAAAACAGATCAAGCAAGTATGTGAATCTTGGAGGCTTTCCTGATCAAAACAAAAATACTCATCTACGATATGGTATAATATCTCCACAATTGGTAAGGAATGCCAAATCTGCCGAAATCAAAAACACTGAAACATAGTGGTAGATCTATTGCCAGAAAAATCCCCGAATATTTCCTAGCCCAGAAAGTTCCTACACTGAATACCCTGTATCTCCCGCTCTTTTTGGGGTTGAATCGCTGATAGGTCGTGCAGAAACTGTTTTTTTGATATGTACTGAATATTGTACATTATTATTGTAACTTGCTTCCTCCCTCTAATTATTTCTGCGGACGCTACTGGTTTCTGAAAGACCAATATCAACTAAAATACCTATTGAGTAGAATATAAACACCCTGTATATCCATAGAAACATACATACATCAAATTGTAATATGACTCTTTTATTCGTGAAGAATCCAGGTAATCTGATCCTGATCCAATAACAGATGGAATTTGATTTCGTGTTGTTTCTCGTTTCACAAAGAGGTGCCCACTTTTGAGAAGACTACGCCAGATGGAACAACAATATTAAATTCCTACAATGAGTCACTAGAATCGTCAACAATGGCACAAGGAAAACAACGGAAAAGAGATGTCTGATTTATCTAGATCATCACATGCAATTCCACATCCACTTTACAACGAATCCATAAAATTAGATGGTACGTCAAATAGTCAACTGAGATATAGGTAAACCGGCATCAGATAGTGGTAGTTTTAGGAATGGTGATTTTATTTTCAGTGGGTATGACTTTCTGAGGCTACCTACATATACAGAGGGACCCATTTGGAAGCGAGCTCATGATTTTCGCCACTTTTTTTCTCGAAAGTTATTGAAGTTGCATCAAACGATGTCCCCCTCTAAATAAAAATAGAAGTGTTCAGTTGTCGTTTGTAAACTCATTTTTTTGAGACTACCCGCTATATAATATATGAATGAAATAATCTCATTTCATCTGTCAGATAATAGGTATGCGAAATAGGGAGTCGTATCACTTCCTCGCGTTTTCCTGAATATTTCAATATTTTGAGGAGGAATTGTTTCTTCATATACAGTGAACTTTTTTGGTTGATACATCATTGCTCATATGAATAATCGTGCATTTGCTATACATACAATAGCAATACTGTGTATAAAATAACTAGGAAAACATTATTGGACATAGCTATGTTCGCATAAAACAGTTCCCTCAATATTCCTTCTATTCTAATATAACCAGCATAGTGGGAATGATTTGTGACATTTCATCCCACTCCACTATTGTTTCAGTCAGGAGGGACTCACTTTCGATGCATTTGCATACATATAAATATTAGTAGATTTTATGTAACACGTCTTATTAACGTCCGTTCAGCAACGAGTGTTCAATAAACGAGTGTCAAGAAAAATTTTTGAACACCTAACATACTATACTTCCTCTACGAACTCATAATAGAGAGGGAGAAAGAAATGTCTTCCTCAACTTTCCGTATCTTCAGTGTTATTCCAACATAACATAATCAAACTTTCATGTTGGCAACACTGAAAATCAGAAGAAATCGAGAAGAAGATCATTCTAATCTTTATTATATTGCAGCCCTACTTTAATGGAAAATAGGTGCATCGTCAGTAGGCACTATGGGTTCGAGTTATCAAAATGAGTTAAAATAGCAAAAATTCAGTCATCTAGCAATCATAAGGTTGAACAAAAAAGATGGGGCGTCACTGCAACTTGTAATTCAAATGAAATGTTATCTGGAAATTTGAGCAACCAGATAATGAATCTAATATTAGTTGTTATATGTACCAGAATAAAATAGGTACCTAAATTTACCTTTGAGATGTTGTGAGTTGGAGTGTCATGTCAATAAACAAATAAAACAGTCATATAAAATACCCAAAACATTTAATTTTGATGATAGGACTCATATATTACAGGTTTTGACAAATATGCATAAATCAAAAAAATATTAGATACTTATTTCCTGTTGGGAAACTACATTTAACTACTGTTGCCTGCTACCATGTGGATGAAAAATATATATATATATATATATCAACCATATATTGTACTTGAAAACCCAAGAGCTCCTGTGAGGATGTTTTATAGTCATAGCAGATTTCAAAAAAATATTGAATATGGAAGAATTCTACCAGCCCATAGTATACTTTGTGGAGGGGAGGTATATGTACCTTTCAGGTGTGATTTCATCAATTCATGACCTGGCTATGATTTAAGGAAGAGGAAGGTTGGCGGAGAGCGGGGTGCTGACTTCACATCCATGGATGTCAGATGACATTGAAAGAGTTTTCATATTTCCACTATGAAAATCCATCATATCAGGAAACAAGCAAGGGTCGATATCCAGAGTCCAGATTCCCGACTACCATATAGCCACAGACGGCCTTGTAGAATTAACAGATCCTGGTAGAGCAATGACTCCTGGGAAGAATAGTTCTCCTGGTACGATAACTCCCGTTTGTGGAAATCCCAGTGAAACCCTCGAATATTTCATGACAATGAGGTTCTGAATTTCTGGACAGCAGATAGAAAAAACGTGGAAATAATGCGAGACTCACCTTCTATGAAGGGTTGTGGATTGGAATGGCCTTAATGACGATGAAGGTGGACACGTGGCTGCCTGGATGATGAACCATGGAGATCCTGATGCCTCTTGAACCAAAACCAGCAAAAATCTGAAGAGTCCAGCAGTCCTTATAAATCAGCAATCAAATTCAGGATATCCTGATTAGATCCAGAACGCCAGGCGGTACAGTCAGAAGCCGGTTCACATCAAAAAAATGGCACTTGACCACCACGAGAAATTTTCTGAAGTGAGCTCCTCTCTCACGACCGGAAAGGAAATCCCTCCTTCAACATTCCAGAAACTTTGAGAACAATTCAACAGTTTCCGCTTTTCAAATTAGCAGAATATTTGAATATCCAAAATAATGATGTTATCGCTACCTACTCTATCCAGAGACTTGATTCGTCCCAGATGTCTTTCTGAACCAATCAGAATTGATTACTAAAATGACGTCACATCTTTGGTCAGTTTTCTTCACGAATACTCGGCTAAGTTGGTCCGGCGATGATGACACGTCGATCCGAATTGGCGTTTGAATTGAAATAACTGATCTACAAAAACAGAACATCGACCTGAATTTACCAAATGCATCAATCACGAAAATAATGCCAAACGAAGTTAATTGATTCACATCAATGGTCAATTCCTAGTAGAACCCTCCGCCTCAGCATTCCTGGAAAATCCAATACCTATTGTCTTACTGTGATGGAGTTTCAAGTGGAAATAGCAGTGTGAAAGTGAGTATGTGAAATGGTATTTCATATTACTTGATATCATTCTCATCTCTTTCTGATGAGGTCCTGTAATAGTTATCCGAATCATCCTTCTACTTGGATCACAACAAAGCAGATATATCAACGTATTTATTGAAATAGTATTTTTATTTTATGTACAGTGTGAAATCTCAGGTGTGCATCCACATTTCAGGTTTGAGTTTGATTGAATAATATAAAGCAGATTGAAATCAATCAATGTTATTGAAAAATGTTAACCATGACATTGCGACAGCTCAGCTGTATTGAATAATATACAGAACTCTCAAATCTAAAAGAATCAGACAAAATATGCATACAGTTATGAAAATTCACATGCTACAATATTGAGGTTGATATGACCTTCTTTTCCATTTTATTTTCATTTCCGATGTTACCAACATAAAACAGATTGATCAGACATTTCTCTTTTTTCTCGACGCTAACTGAACTGCTGTATTCCTCTCTTCGGCAAGATCATATACATAATACAATTCGACTGCATGCAACCAACGAGACACGTATACAAGTGATATTATAAATAAATAAATAAATAAATAAATAAATAAATAAATAAATAAATAAATGAATAAATTTATTAAATCCTTCATGATCAAAAAAATTATATAGGATACGTCAGACAACAGATGATACACAAACATTTTGAACATAAATTAGTAACATTACAGTTATACACCAAAAGTAGATATAAAATGAATATAAATAAAATAAAGAAATTGGTCCTAATAACTAAGATATTCATCAGTACTATAGAAACAACCTTCAATCAAGAATTCTTTCAGTTCTGCCTTGAAAATATTTTTACTACTTCGGTTTTTTATTATCATCCGGTAGATGATTGAACAGTTTTGCTCCCACATATTACGGACAGTTCTCATAGAGACGAGTTGAATGTTTTTGTATCCGTATCAGTTCACCATGCCTGGTAGGGTATGCATGAAAATCACAATTTCGGTTGTAGTCATGGATATTTGTTTTGAAATTGATTGTGAAAGTGGCCTGGTCAGGTTAGGATACATGAATAGCTTACTCACTAACCTTTGAGGATAAGAATAAGTTTTCATCTGACGTATGGAGAGAAAAACTCGAGACCAAGCGGAGACATCCTCAGTGATTTTTACTGCTTGCCAATAGCCATGGAACCACCCACATTACTGAAAAATTATATTTGGTGACGAGAGTGGTTGGAAATCACTTCGGATTCGAAATCAGGATGTCATATTCATACAGACTATTCATATGTTCCATATCAAATGTTCAATTCCGAAGGATTAAATTTTGTCCCTATATAGTTTCCATGGAACATGGAAGCACCCCCGTATCTTACGACATTGACTGTATCTTTGGACTCTTCCTTTCTCCTGCAACTCTCTTACCTCAATAATGACGCAAGATACTCGGATGATCCCATGAAGAGTGAAAAAAAATATAATTCTTCAGAACTGAAATGATTCTAGAAAAAATATGAATAGTTGTGATTTTCAACCTATCTTGCCTCCTTATAGCTGTTAGCGAACAGTGTATATAAGGACAACCTTATTTCAAAAATTACGTAAGATTCAGGAATGCATCTATTAGAAGTGTGAGATACACTATTCAGTCTCCTCAGTGAGTAGAATACTTCAAGACAATACAATAAAATTTTTTGATCATAACATGCCAATGTAATGAAGCAATCATTCGACCTTCGGATATTTCCCAAAGAATGAAAAATTACTTCACCGTAAATAGATTGAATGGTTGAGACCTACGCATAGGTGATACAATAATTAGGTACTGAAAATGTCAGCTGATATTTCCACACATAGGTCACGCTTGGAGAAATGTTTCAACATAACCATTCTCAAATAATGTGAAGGGGTCACTGAGAACGACAAATTCGCCGGAAGTTGATTCGTAGATGCGTGACGTAATTAACCCATGACAACAAGGTGAAGAAATTCAGGTTAGTACCTACTTATTACACATCCAGGGGTTTTTAACTTGAATCGGCACTATCAGGCAATGCAAACCACGTGACCCAATATGGCGGCTGTTGGCACATAATCCAGGTATGGATGGTTTAACGCAGTTTTTATCTGTTTCTGGAGCATTTAGGGCGGTGAGATGGAGAATGATTATGTGAAGACATCATTCGTTTACATTTTTGAGCATTGTGTTTGTTTCAGGTATAAAATGAAGTTAAGAATTATCAATGACTTGGATCTTTTCACATTGAAAAATTGTGATTTGGATTGTTCACCTGATGCTGTTCCACCCGTTACAAATATTGATATTCATCACTCATCACAGCTATCATCCCAAAGTCAAAATAAAGGTCCAAAGAGTCTTACAAATCTTTATGATATGGCTTTGTGGAGAAGGTAAAAATAAGAATTCAGAATGATTTCAACGATTCAGATGATCAGGTAATGTTTTTTAATACTGTAGTACTATTTATAGTCATTCTAGCTATACCTACTTTGAATTTATTACTTGCGATGTTCATTCATTCATGTTCTGAAACTGGTTTCTAGGTGAAACATCCAGAGAAAGCAAATAAGAAACCATTTGAATTGCAAAAGTACGACCTATATTGTCAAGAAGTATACAAATCCCTATGAATCAACATCACTCAAACTTTCGTTCATTTCAAGATCTCCTATCATTAATCAACTTTTCCGAATTGAAACATTCCGAACGTTGTAGTTTCGATCAGGTCAGCGGACTTCATAGACGTCATTTCCTTTATAATGGGCGTGTACACCTTAGTAGAACTTTCAACTCAAACCATGTTCATAATAATCCTTTTATACATAAATAATGATTGACGACATAATTCGATCAAGAAATTAACTGGAATGTTTTATTTTTGGACATAAATAATAGTATCTTCTGAAAACGAACCCTCTTATGACGTAGAAACCTCATCTCGCCATAGTTTAAAAAAAATACCAAACGCCCGGCGGAGACTGAGACAACTGATATATTAATTCTTTCATCTGTGATCTGGCGCTGATTCACTCTGTCAGGAATCATGTATTATTCATCTCTGTCTGGAATAGTCTTGTTTCAGTATAAGGGTTTTGACGTCTCATCATCGCCTCGTTTTCAGAGGTCCGAAAAATCGGGGATTTCAATAATTTTTCATAAAACGTAGGGAGCTCACAGCAAGAAACGGTTCGCGGTGGTGAGCTAGTTTGGGTGAGTTCTATCGAATTATCAAATAAAATTTTCTTGTGATATAAGCCCATTTGCAAAGAATCCGCTTACCCCACGATAATACTGGGTACACTAGGTGAGCAGTATCGAAAGGTAACGACCATTTCAATTGCGAATCTAGCATCGATTCCAAATATAAATAGAACCCGGATCGATGAGGATTCAATCGTTATTCGATTCGTCACTGAGTCAGTACATAACACTCATTCATTGATTGCTGACTTCCAAAGTAGGACTATGCCACTTTGGGGGTGTGACATCTCCTCGACTTTGGTGCTACTGCCCATAACATAATGTAAGTACCAAGAACCATCATATTGTTTCTGTTGTTTGCTCGTTTCATGTTTGTTCTTTGCTGTTCCGCCCTTTTGGAACCCTTTTATGTTTTCATGATTGAATAAATTGCTTGATGTACTCTTGAAAAACAATTATCTTTATTTGGGGATGAATAGGGATCGATGGTGAAATGATCAAAGCCTCTTGTCAAGAAGCCAAGCGAGTAGCTAAGTCAAGACCTATAGGAGGGTCAACATCTGAGTCGCGACAATATCAAGATGCTGGGAGAATTATCAGAATGTGGTCACAGCCTAGGCAACCAGATGACGAATGATCACGTCACTGTGACGTCCCTAATTGGTGATTTTTCGTCAGAGACGTCGCACACCAATTTATGACGTCACTATGACGTACTTTCTATGACCCGATTATCACGTCATCGTTTCGACGTCGCGTGAACGTCACTTAGATGGGTGAAAGAAGACGTTAGTTTCATGACGTTGCAGGGACGTCCTGTCGACGTCAACTTTTCCCAGACCTCCTCTCAACCATGGATACCTATATATTCTCATGTGAAACAGGAGTATAACTCTAGGAAACAAATCGATATGTTTTATTGGAATTATTAATATACCCAGAAAGCAGGAGAAAACTTTTTTCTAAAAAACTTGGACACACTGTATATCTCAGAAACCAATAAGCTATGTATAATATATACAAATGATTGTTTAGGTTTACCTTTATTGAAACCGTTACTTTTATGACGTTGCAGTTACGTATCTATAACGTCTAAAAATCACGTCCGTGTGACGTACCAATTTGGTGAGCTTCGTCATTCAGAAAATTTTTCAATAATTTGTTATTTAAATGTTTGTTGGGTGACAAAGTAAGCATCAATATATATTATTCAAAAAAGTGAAGCCAAATTCGCCATCATCCTTTTCATTGCTATCAAACTATTCTTTGTTTGCTTACATCTCGCCGACACAAACTACATAATGTTTGATACAAATACGAGTGACTGATTGCATTCTGATGGAGATGCGTACTGAAGTATAGCGCTGCTGAATAGGCGATTGAATGAACATGATGAGGAGGGACCCCACCAAGCAGACTCCTCAACAATGCATAATCAATATTATATGATGTTTATCACACAATGTTAAAGGAATCTTTTTTATCATCGCCGAATTTAATCGTCATTTTGACGTCATTATGACGTCAGACGGACGTCACAGTTTGGTGATTGAATGAAGTCAATACGACGTGAGTAATATGACGTCATTGGGCTGTGACTTATTCACGTTATTATCACGTCATGCGACGTCAACTACTGACGTCACCTTGGTCATTCATGTGACGTAAAAAAGACGTCACTGATGGACCGTCATCTGGTTGCCTGGGAGAACTCCAAATAATGAGAATAGTGGAGCCATTTGCCACCTAGTTATCTGGAATATCCTAAATTGTTGTGACTTCGGTTTTGGATATGTTTCATGAGGACAATATATCCAAAAGTTATTCAGAGTTGATGACTTTCAAAAACAGTCATTGGAAATGTGAGGTTCTATCATTCCTTGCCACTGTAGATGACATTCAGTTTCATTTCGTTTGTCTAAATATATCAAATTCATATATCAATGGTCAATTTTTCAGAATGTGATTCGGAGTTTGGATTTTGAATCAAATTTGTCGGAAGAAAATGTTTTCAATATAATTTCAATACCCTCTACTTACAAACCACTGATTTCATGGATAAAGTATTTAGTATAATCAGATACAAGACAAAAAAAATCTTGAATATATATTTTTTTCATGAGAATTTGTTACCCTAACAATTTATGTTTTTGTGCAATACAATCATAAAATATCTTATACAGTATTCATATATTCAAGCATAATAATATTCCAGTTGAATAAAATTTCAATAAATCATGTTGATGCCATTAAATAATAAAGAATTTGAAAAACATTCAGGAAACTGAAATATTGAATATCTAATCTGATCAGTATAAATATGTAGTTTTCCTAACAGAATTCACAATATCAAGATCAAATCTTGGTCCGAATGGTAAATTGTCCTAAGCCTAAGTCGGAACGTCTCAATCAACCTAACCAGTTGAATAAAGTGAAATATCACATAACGGGTAATTCGAAAACATTCGAAAACGGAAGCTTCCTTTAGAACCAAACAATTGTCACAAATTTCAACAGCTTCCAAGAAGGAATAATACCCCCATATACGTATGATTTTTTTATATCATAATACAATATCACATTATTTTGTCCGACTTGAGAGATATTGTATCAATTCTCAATTTCAGAGGATTTTCATTCTTCATGCTCTCTTTATGGATGTTCACCAGATATAATTTAATGTTCGACGTGGCAAATAGCCAGGAAAATGGTTGTTTTCTGTTGAATATTCAGAATGATATTATGTGCATATCTTCATATGCAGGAGAATGCATCAAATTCTCTACTTCAGAAGATTTTGTTTTCAAATTCTTATCGTTTGTGTTCAATATATATAATTCAATGTTCTGTGTTCTGTTGAATGAACCGACAAAGAATTGATATTCTCATTACATAGAGAATGCGAATTCTCAATGTATACCTTGGAGATACGAAGTCAGTTAAATGGGGAAAAAGTTGCGCATTCGGAGGCTCATATCAAGTGCCTTCTGAAATTTTTAAAATTATTTTTAGTTTTCTAGTTATATTGAAAAACCTGAATTTTTGGAATATCTATTTTTTTTCTCCGTTATTATTAGAGATACAGGAAAACTGAAAATACATTTTCATAGCAACTTTTGATGACGTTTAACGTAGTGATACCAATTTTGATATGCGACGTTTCGTATTCGTAGAACCATCATCAACTTTTGTTTTTCAAATACGGCCCTGATAATTTTTTCACAGATTCTGAAGGTTTTTTTATTCTCAATTCAACCATGTAATATACAAGGTGGTTTATGTGTGTTTCGACCTATTTTTAACCAACATACATGTTTTTTGAAAATTACAAAGGAAAAATGCCATCAGTTCCACTTATTTTGAAGGAAAATTAGTCAGCACACTAATAACTCATCAACTGGTTTCAATCAACAACCCATTTCATTTTGCGGAAACAAAAATTCCATCCATACAAATTCAAAATATGTCAAGCGCTAAAACCAGGCGATGACGAAAGGCGCAGGACATTCTGTGAGTGGTATACCAGGAAATGTCGAAATTTTGCAGACTTCCCGCGAACAATCATCTGGACTGATGAAAGCATGGTCACTTATCATGGTATCTCCGATAGAAAAAATACACATTATTGTTCAAGAGAAAATGAACATTTATACATTACAGCGAGACACCAACACCGTTTCGGCTTTAATATGTGGGTTGCAATATTTGGTACACGAATAATTATTGGTCCTTTTATTCACCATGAAACACAGACTTTCTAAAGTCAAAGAAATTTGCTTGAGAATCATCTTGAGGAAGCTCTGGATGATTTACCGATTGCGGAAGTTCAGAACTGTTGGTTTCAACAAGATGGCGCTCCGGTACATAATTCCAGAGAAGTTCGTGCGTTTTTATCCAGAAAAATGGATTGGTACTCATTCTGCAGTCCCTTGGCCGGCGCGGTCACCTGATTTGACACAGCTGGATTTTTTGTAGGGGATGTATCAAAAACTTTGTACACGCAAATAGCTTTGATGATGAAGAAGAAATAAGGAACAGTGTCATCGAAGCATCCAATAGAATAACCCCAGAAATGCTTAGAAACATCTAAGAAACAACGGTGAGATGAGGATATGTTTGTTCAGAAAATAATGATTATTATTTTGAACATTTGTTATGGATATTTCTGAAGGTTTTATTGTCAAAGTTAAGTTGTTAAAGTAATTCGTGTAAGATAATTCATCAACAATTTTAAGCGCTGTATTGAATGACGTGGTGAAATATTTTTTATTCACTTTTCAGTATTGATTAAATGATTCATCAATGTTTGACACTGGATGATCAGAAATAAATGGAACTGATGGCACTTTATTTCCTTTGGAAGTTCGAAAAAACAATGATGATGGATAGAAATAGGTCGAAACACATTCAAATCACCTTGTATTATACATGGTTGAATTCAGAATAAAAAAACCTTTCAGAATCTGTGAAAAAATTATCAGGACCGTATTTAAAAAACAAAAGTTGATGATGGTTCTACGGATACGAAACGTTGCATACAATAATTGGTATAACCACGTTGAACGTCGTCAAAAGTTGATATAGAAATATATTTTCAGTTTTTCCGTATCTCTAATAATAACGGAGAAAAAAAAATAAAATTGATATTCCAAAAATTCACTTTTTTCGATATAACTAAAAAACTAAAGATAATTTCAAAAATTTTCGAAGGCTCTTGATATAAGCCTCCGAATGCGCAACTTTTTCTTCATTTAACCGACTCCGTATCTCCTACCGTTTTCGAGATCCCCATGCTGTTCAACCTTATCTTGGACAGACTGTATATCCATTTTTTATATCTGAGAATATTCCTCTCCAATAATGAATATTTTTTTATTGGTATGGCCAATAATTGACAAGTCATAAGTGAATCTAATGTCTTCCGAAACTTCCGTGAGCTCTTTTGCAATTTTCAAGTTCTGGAGTCGTGTACTCTAGAATGTCTTCCTGCTAACCACCGCAAATCCATTTCTGGATCAAAAAATTCTGTTCTTCTTCATACACATAACAAACCGTTTCGGGCGAGGGGGTGACTTCTGATAGTGAAGCTGTCCCTGACCTGGTGATTACAAAAGTTATCTGCCGAAAACTAATCTCATCTACTATTTTAACAGTCATTTGAGAGAATAAAAAACGAAGGAAGCTTTGATAAACAATTTCTTGATGCGACATATCAGGAGTTCAACAAAACTATTCGTCTAAATCTAATTCACATCATGGAACGTATAGAAAATCACAATAGTTCTAATAATAAACTCTTCAAAATCAAACAAATAGGAGTATTACCCGTGGCATTATCTGAATATTAAGATATTCGTTATGTTTCCCGTTCTCTTGGAGGCAACTCTTCGTAATAGGTAGGGTGTAATGGTTTGAAATGCATTGAGGATTTTTTGCTGTATATTTTCTGGTGTGGTGGGAGGTTCTTCTGATAAACGGTATCCTCAACTTGCCTCACAAGAAGAAATTCAATTTGGTTAAGTTAGGTGATCCCAACCATCATGTTGTAGCCACATTGCATTCCACAGCTATTGGTAGATTTTCACATAAGGAGAAAATCCAGATACATAGGGTCATTCAAATACCTGCCAAAAAAGAAGGAGACCAATAACATGTTCACCAATAATTTCTCTCCACACATTGAGTGATCACCTGTGTTGATTATCAATTAACCTAAATATCCTTATTGGATTGTGATCGGAGTAATAATGGAAGTTGTGACGATTCACAAATCCATTCCTATGGAAGGTGGCCCCATCAGAAAAAAGAAACATTAAAAAATTCAACACGTTTCCCAAGATCTTGTTCAAACAGATCTTGATGAAACTGAATATGATAGGCATGGAAACATTTGTCTTTTATAATTCGTTGAACAGTTCTTTCGCTCACGTCCAGGGCATCTGCGATTGCTTGGTGGCTAATGCCCTAACAACACGAGTACGTTCCAGGGACGTCCCAGGGACGTCCTTCATTTTCTACGAGGACGTCCCTAGGATAACCTGTGTCGGGACATGGTACATACTAGGGACGTCCCAGGGACATCCGCTTTCCACAAAAAAAGGCATCTTAGGGATGTCCTTCTGGTACGTCCCTGGGATGTACCAAGTACGAAGAAAGGATATCCCTAGGACGTCCCAAGGATATCCCAGGGACATCCTTTCGACAAAAGAAAAAATTTAGGTCTAGTACGGATTGAACCTGGGACCTTTGGCTTATCAGGCACGCATCTCACTCCATTGGCTATCGAGCCTCCTGGAGATTTATGTACAAAACAGATTCATAAACAGGACTTAACTACAGAAACCTAAATAAATACAACTTTATTGTTAGGATTTGGGTATAATTATTATATCATTCTTGGGTGATTAAAAATGAGGGGCATTATGCATGTACGATATCTGTTTGCGAAAAATGATAATTTCAGAAGTTCTGAAACTTTATTCTTTATTCTCATTACGATTATTTTCTGGAAGAAAAACAAACCTTTTCCAGAAAATTTCAACTTGATACTTTGATGAAATTCAATGACTCTGATGTGAATGGGTATCAGACATTCCAGGCACACGAATAGAATAACCTAGGGATGTACCGGGAGGGATGTCCCCTGGACAACCACTGCGCGACATCCCCTGGATGCCCCAATCATGTCCTTGTACCGCGGGGCGAAAAAGGGACGTACCTAGGACGTCCCTGTGTTGTTAGGGTGGATGGATTCTCCGTAACAGATCACAGCAAAGCGAATTGATTTTCTTCATTTCGGACCGGTTTATCTCTAACTGGTTCCGTATATATTTCACATTTACCTATCCAATAAGTTCTGCAGGTTCCTTTCGTCTGGATGACGTCATTCTGGATAACGTTGTGCATTAACTCGACTTGCCAAATTCTCCTGATATTAAAATCATATGTACGAGCTCTTCTTGGTTGTACTCTACAACGAGAAACAATATTTTGATATGAACAGCTGAAAAAATTCATAATAATGGGCTACAAATGTATTGGTATCGAACTACTCAAACCCGAATAGATTTCTGACACATTGGAGTTGAATGTCAATAATTCACTCCTCAAAGCCACCTTCGTTTTTTATTCCTTTAACCAAACCATCAAACCCTACTTTTTATGAAGAGTGGCAAGGTCATTTCATAATCGTAATCTATTTGTGCCTCCAAGAAAACGTAAGACATTCAGAACATACGTTCTGATATTAATGTTATTCCAAGGGAATTACTACTATTTGTCTGTTCTTTGAAAGTTTATTGCTAGAACCACTGTGATTTTCTATACTTTCATGTGTGTTAAGACGCATAGTTCTATTCTAGGCTCTGGAATTCATTGCCTGAGGGAGTATGCTCAACAAGATATAAACACCAGAAGTTCAAAAAAAATTCCTGTCCTCTCTAGGAACGCACGATGTTCTTTGAACATCATAGGGGTTTTCTTTCGTGCGCTCCAAGCAATAAAAAAATTTAGTAACCAGAAATTGGTTATCGAAGCTTCCTTTGTTACTTAGGAAAATAGTGTGTTTTTAATTCAAGCATCGAATAACATGCATATATACAGGGGCTTTGATTTTAAACGAGAAAAATATTGTGCTTTGAAATTCAAAAAGTTTGTCACTAAATTTTGCACACCCTGTGATGTTTTGTGTCATCAAACTTGGTTAGCCATACTCTCAGGCCTTGATATTCATCCCTTATGATTCTTTTGAGCAGGGAATTTCAATATTGTTATCAATCGTTTTGACCAGTGTTGCAAAATTGAATTTTTTCGAAATTTTTTCTATGTGATTATCACTGTACCAATTTCTAGAACTAGAAGCACTCAAATGTGCAACAAAATATATGGCACCAAGACAGCCCCCTATCATATTCCTTTTGGAATATTGGAATATTCTAAAAATAATCTGAAATATTCCGGAGTATCTGTGGAATATTCTCTAAATATGCGAATGGGAATTCCTAAGATATTCATAGAATATATCCGAAAGAATATTCTATGTTGAATGTTCCTGGAATATTCCAATAAACATATTCTGAGAAAAAAAGTGCTCCGAGTAGGGATCGAACTCGTGACCTCAAGACTATCAGAGCAACGCCTTGACTACTAGGCCAATAATCGAATTGAATAATGGTGTACATATCAATTTCTTGTGAGAGCGTTGTTCGAAATCGGATCATAAACACTTTTTGTTTCAAAATCCCCTTACATCTAATTGATGTTCGATACTCACATCTCTGAAGTAATGATTCGTATTTATGTGTTGAGAAACATAGGAATATTCATTGAATATTTCTTGAACATAAACCACAGAATATTCAGTTGAGAATATTTCATGAATATACCGCACAGAATATTCAGTTGAGAATATTTCATGAATATACCTCACAGAACATTCACTTGGGAATATTTCATAAATATACAAGAGAAAATATTCATTCGGGAATATTCCTGGAAAATTCATACCTGAATATTCCCTGAACATATCCGACTATTCACTTTGGAATATTTCTTTTAGATGTTCCAGAGGCATGTATATAGTCTAGGAATAATCGATGAATATTCGGAATATACTCCTCCTTTTTAGCATATTAAGAGAATATTCAAGGAATATCCAGTGCTGTCTGGGCATGCCATCAACAAAATTAAATCTTTATGACGGCACACTTCTTTGTATGATCGAAATTATTTTCCTGTTATGCACCCTATGGTACAATTATTGGAGTCTGCGAAATATCAAAATCCTTAGTCAACTGAAAACTAAGCTTTAGAAGACGGAAGGTGACATGCAGGGACCCTGTATACAAGCAAATTTAATGTTATGGAAATGAATTGAAGCCCCGCGGGGCTCATACAAGGGTTGGAGCCCTCAGCACTCGGTTTCGAGCATTATTTGTCTATTGAACTTAAACGTTCGTGTGTTTGCTGGGTAGTAAATATCCCAACGTAAACAATATATTCAGGTTCTGGAATAATAATTGAGTCTATAGTCTTATCCAAATCGCCATACTCCCTATATCTTCAGTTCCATTCATAATTCCAAATGTTCGAAGCTTTTTAATCCGCTCAATTGAAAATTATGCATTTCTAGTGGAATATTTGTTCGAAACAGATAACTCTCCCGGTAATGTACATGTAAGCAATCTGTATTCACCACGAACATCAATAATACCCATTGTGTTCAGTTAATTCAATTCGAGGCAGAACATCTATTCTATGATTATCGTGCTCTCTTAGCTAGTCGGTGAATGGGGTGATTACCCTTATCTCCGGAGGGTAACCACAAGATCATCAGCTGGAATTCCGACAGGCACTCTCATTGGGGCGAATTCATTCTACTGAAGTTTCATCAAATTTGATTATGTTTATATATTTAGTTTTGTATTCTAGGATACGAATTGAGGCGATTCAAATAATGTTCTTCTTTGAACTAGAGCAATTGAAGAACTATTTTTTATTTGTCAATGACTGCTTGGCAACGGTTGCTATCACCAGACCCATAATGCTTTAGGGCATTATGAATCATAATGCCCTAGGGTATTGTTTTGTTTGTAGTTTTCTCAGAAGAGTTTGATTCATACCTATACACAAAAAAGGGACTAATTTATTATTTTCTCTCTAATAAAAATTACAATTTCCAAATGTTCCTGAAAAATTAGTACCAAATTTGAAGTTCTGTGAGTTGACCGATGATGAACTCGGTTTCATTCGGGACGTTAACATTTTCTTTCTCAGAAACAGAATGGGCTATCATTGTAGCAATTTTGTTCTTCGAGGAAATACTTCCTCCAATATAGCTTAAGAAAAATGTTCATCTGGGGGTACAAAAAACCAAAATTCAAAAATGTTTTTTAAAACTATTTGGGGCCTGGAACCCTTATGAACCATGTTATAAATTTTATAGTTCCTTTTCTCTTCCTACCTAGCAAGGATTGTCACCCATTTTCCAACAGTGATGGAACTTTTTTAGTTTATAAGTTTTTTGTATTTTAGCCTGATGATGACTCCTAGGAGTCGAAACATTATTTTATTAAAATTAACTTGGAGCGAGACTTTGATTTTGTTTTCTCAATTATTACTGGTTGATATTCATTAATAAAAAATATCTGAATTAAAATAAGTTGAAACTTTGCAAGAAACTGGTTTTTTCACCAATTTGATACTGTTTTATGAGCTGCTATATCCTATCAATATCAGTGCGCCATTATTATCACTCACACGCCTATGTAGACGCGCTATTCCAGTCTACACGCTAGTTTCTATCTGCGCTTTTTTGTTAGGCGCTATTCGTTCCGCGCTATTTTGTCGCTTCCTGTTTTGCCAAGCGCTAACTAATAACAAAGCCGTAAAATTATGAAATGATATTTCGAAAATGAGTTCATTAACTATATCCCTAACAACACAAGGATGTCCTAGGTGCGTCCCTTTTATGTCCCGCGGTACAAGGAAATGATTGGGACATCCAGGGGATGTCCCGCCAGTAGTTGTCCAGTGGACATCCCACCCGGTACATCCCTAGGTTATCCCATTCGTGTCCCTGGAATATCTGATATCCATTCTTCACATCAGAGAGTCATTCAATATCATCAAAATATTGAGTCAAATTTTCTCGAAAATGTATTTCTTCCGGAAAATAATTGTGATGAAAATAAAGAATATAGTCTCAAAACTTCTCAAGAAATGACCATTTTTCGCAAACAGAGATCGTAAATGCATAATGCCCCTCATTTTCAAACACCCAAGAATGATAATAATTATACCCGAATCCTAACAGTTTTATTTATCCAGGTTTCTGTAGTTGTCCTGTTCATAAATCTGTTCAATACATGAATCTTCAGAAGGCATATTGGCCAATGGAGTAAGGTGCGTGCCTGATAAGCTGAAGGTCCCGGGTTCAATCCCAACTAGACCTACATTTTTTCTTTTGTCGAAGGGATGTCCCTGGGATATCCTTGGGACGTCCTAGGGATATCCCTTCTTTGTACTCGGTACATCCCAGGGACGTACCAGGAGGGACATCCCTTGGATGTCCTTTTTGTCTGAAAGCGGATGTCCCTGGGACGTCCCTAGTATGTACTTTGTCCCAGAAAAGATATCCCTGGGATGTCCTTATTTGAAATTAGGGACGTCCCTGGGAAGTCCCTAGGATGTACTCGTGTTGTTTGGGATAGATTCCAAAGAACTTGCATTTTTTATGTCAATGATGTTAATGATGAGCAGTATATTCGCGCGAACAGAAAAGTCTGTAATAGCAAAAACAATTCCAAGTCTGATGCATTTCCGAAAAGTGAGGGGCGCCATTTTGAATTCGGCATGATTGTGGCCCGTGGTCTCTTGGGACGGCACTGGGGTAGAACAGTAGAACTTTTGTTTTGGCTGACTGAGATCATATGCATTCATGAATATTCCTTATTAATGAAAGTGAAGATAATGGGGAGATGAATATTCATCTCATTAGTCCAAATGGAATTGTATCTGAAAACGTTCGAGTCGAATATATACCTACATCCGATCATTATTTCGGTTTGTGCTATGATTCCTTCGGATTGATAAACATTAACCCTTTCAGTCACGACTTTTCATTTTTTCAGTAAAAAATTTTTCGTGAAAATGGGGGTTGAAGTGATTTTTCATATGATTTTTGAGAATTTTTTGAAGTCCGTACGGCCTTGATTTTTCTAAAAAAAATCATGTTCGTTTCAAATTTCGGAGATATCCGAAAAGAATCGAAATTCCATAGAATCATTTTTTTTTCTTGCGTTATTAGAAGAAATTGATCGATATGAATAACACTTAATCATGACCACTTTTTCTTCCCTACAACATGGCGTTATCAAATTTGAAATCTGACGTTTCGTCTTCCAGAAACCATCATCAACTTACTTTTTTCAAAATCGGACCTGGATTTTTTATTTCATTTTTTGTTACCTTCAGATAGCCCAAAAACTATGAGCTATCACAAATTTCTATTTTCAAATTCACAGTTTCTTTATTCTTTCAAAATATTTAATCTGAAACTATTTTCGAAACATTATCAGTAATATAACTAAGGGTGAAAAAAATGTGAACTATGTAACTCAATTGTAATAAGAACAAAATGAAATTCTAAAGTAAATGCTCGAATAGTCCCCCTTGCGCGCGCGCACTTTCACAGAATTTGAAGATAACGATGAATTATAAGCAAAAACGAAAGTTTGACAACAAATTTATTCATTCGAAAATAATTGTTTCGCAGCGCATAAATTTCACAAATATAGGAGTGAGACTCAGATTTTGAATTCTTCATGCCAATGGAAATCAACACGTTCTCACATGTCCAGGCCTGGTTTTCGTAATTTCATTTATTGTGGAGGGTAATAATCACTGTGTAGATCTTTTTCAAATCAGTGGATGGGGTTTCTGTTCAGATGACCATTTATCATCGATTTAGAGCAGTGGTTCCTAACCTGGGGGTAATTACCCCCGCAGGGGTAAAACGGAGATTCTAAGGGGGTAACACGGGATGGCACGAAATAGTATTAAAATAGCAATAAACAAAATAATAGTACGGTAAACGGTAGCACGGCGCTCTCATGCGCGCGGCTGAAGGCGACGGCGGCGGGTGAGCTGCGGTGTGGGAGGGGTGAAGCATGACTAGCGACGGGCCGGACAGGCGGCGATGTTCATTTTGTTTACCTAATATGCAAAAATTAAAGACCAAACATTTATTCTAAAAATGGCGTACCTTGCTGATTTTTTCACTGAAATTAATAGTCTGAATATTTCACTGCAAGGAAATGAAACGAATATTTTGACGTTGCAGGATAAAATCGCAAGTTTTTTGCGCAAATTGGAACTTTACCAACGCAGAGTTCAAGCTGGTGATGTGTCAATGTTTACACAACTAAGTGAGCAATTAGTAAATAATAAACAAGAGAAAATCACGTTTGAAAATTCCGTGGTTCAACATTTAACTGCCGTGATAGACTCACTGCAGCAATATTTTCCGAACATGGACAGTCGTGAGTCCTACTCCTGGATTTTAAGACCATTTTCTACTTGCGTCGATATTTTCAAGGACGAAGATGTGTCAGCGAAAGTAGAGTTTCTCGGGCTGCGTGAGAATAACTCATTGAAAGTTGATTTTCAAAATGATAAACTAAGCACATTCTGGCGAAAAGCAGCTGCAGAATATCCCATTATAGCTGACAGAGCTTTAAAAATGTTGATTCCATTTGCTACAACTTACAGATGTGAAACTGGTTTCTCAACTCTTGTTACATTAAAAACAAAAGCCAGAAACCGTCTGAATGTTGAGCATGACATGAGATGCGCGTTGAGTGAAACCGAACCTAATATTGTCAAACTTGCGAATGCAAAGCAATTTCAACCTTCACACTAGTTAACTCCAAGATTTACATATTACTTTACTTTACTAGTTACCTAAACGTGCAATTTCTTAGAATTTAGTTAGATAATAAACATATTTTCGTTCGAATTTGTGTGGTTTTAATTATTTTAAATTGGCTAGGGGTAAACTCAATTCCCATACTTGTTCACAGGGGTAGTGACATTGAGAAGGTTAGGAACCACTGATTTAGAGGATTCAAGATAGTCGAACACAACATAAAGGTTTATTCACAAGTAGTTTTCGAGAGCTATAGTAATGAAGGCGGATAATGATTCTATAGTACGGAAAATGAGGAAACAAAATGAATGAATGAAACAAATCGAATAAATGGAACTGTGAATCGAGATGATCAAATTATTCATAGCGATGGCCATCAATATATTCACAGATACCCCATCCACTGATTCGAAAAACATCTACAGGGTGATTATATATCATCCTCTACAAAAAAAATCAATTGCTAAATAATATGTTGATTTCCATTGAAAATGTGAATCCCAGTTTTATCCGTGAAATTCATGGGTTGCTAAGTATCAATTTCCAAATTAATACATTTTTGCAAAATCTTCGTGTTTTCATGAAAGGACCCCGCACTAAATTATAGGGAAAATCGCTCTCGATGAAAATCGCTGAATTTTCGGTATGTTGCAGAGTTTTATATACTGAACAGATCTTCCATTGAACTAACCTCAAAAAATGGACAGTTTTTCCGATATTGACCTCCAAATGTCATTGTTTCGAAAGAAAAAGTATTCGAAAATGGTTGAATTTTTGGCATTTTGTAGATAGGAATGAACTGATGAAAAAAATCCAATTGATCTAACCTCCAAAAATTGACAGTTTTCTTGATATTGACCTCCAAATGTCATTTTTTCGAGAAAATAAAGTATCTGAAAATGGTTGAATTCTTGGCATGTTATAGATAAGAATGAACTGATGAAAAAATCCAATTGACCTAACCTACAAAAATTGACAGTTTTCTCGATATTGACATCCAAATGCAATTTTTTCAAGTGAAAAATTCTCTGAAAATTGCTGATTTTCTGGTATGTAATGTAGAAAGGAATGAACTGATGAAAAAATCCAATTGACCTAACCTCAAAATAGACAGTTTGTGTTCACTGTGGCAGACTGTTCTCTCTGCTTCAGATCTCTCTACATATCGTAAATAATTATTGAAATTCACGATATTGAGTAAACAGCAACTTTGTCTATTGATTATTGTTTCATTCATCTCATTTTCCATATGTACACTTGAAGGTCAATATCGAAAAACTGTCAATTTTTTGAGGTTAGGTCAATTGGATTTTTTCATCAGTTCATTCCTATCTACAACATGCAATAAATTGAACCATTTTCAGATACTTTTCTCGTAAAAAAATTACATTTGGAGGTCTATATCGAAAAAACTGTCCATTTTTTGAGGTTTATTCAATGGAATATCTGTTCAGTACATCAAAGTCTGAAACATACCCTATAGTTTAGTGCGGAGTCCTTTATTGTTTTTTTCAAACTGCAATGGAAGTGTTCGTCTGTGACTTTTGAAAATTCCCTGTCACAGTTAACAAAAACGATATACAGAATGACATTTTTGCTATAAACTGAATTATCAAAATTTTTCAAGAACGGTCCTAAATATTTTCGATTTTATATAAGTCAGTCGATTAGAGAGTAGTAGCGAAATATTCCATTGAAAAATCAGACGAATCGAATGATCTCTTGGAAAGCTATGACCGAAAGATGTTTTTGCCAAATCTCACACTCAGAGAAATAGTTGGTAGTGAATACCAAACATTTAGTAGAATAGGCGTCAGTCACTACATTCGTCAGATAATACCACTTCAAAGTTGTACTATACTAAACTATGAGTATTATACTATTTTTTAGTGGTTATATTTGATACAGTATAGTATTATATAATTTTGTAATGGTATCATTTGATGAAAGTTGTGACTGGTGCCTATTTTACTAAACGTTTGGTAATAACTACCATATTTTATTTTCAGTGCATAATTCACCCCATATATTGGAAAGGACGTGAACAAGACGCTTTCTGATGGACATTAGCTATTGCCCTCAGGGGCCTCTATCCGTGGTAGAAGTATGTACAGTTCCTCATGACTCACCCTGTATAGGAAGAAAATCTGGTCAATAAATAGAATCTATGTTTCTGGTTGCTACTTGAAGATGTCATTATATCCAAGAACACTCTAGGTACTATAATATGACACAATATGATTACAAATTCGAACGAATCATTAATATCATGTACAGGGTGGGCAAAATTGGGCGTTTTCGCCGTCTATCTCAATAACTAGAGGAGTTATCGAAAAACCGATATACATGTTCCGGGTTCGATTTTGGAGAAACCTCGAATGGCACAATCAGAATTTCGATATTTTCATTCGTTTTAGAGATACAGGGAGAAATTGAAAATTTGCCGATTTCGATTTTATTTTCTGACTACTTTACGGTGAGAGGTATCATGGAATTCCAAACGTATATTCATACAGTATGATGCGTGAAATCCATTGGCATCATCAGAAATTTTATACAAGGTGACGTTGAAAAGATACGGCAGCCAATTATGTTTTTTCTAATAGAACACCCCGCATATTTTGGCACAGTTGAATAGTCCCAGGCGTTCTCATTACAAATATATATATAACCCTACCTTTTCCTTCCACAATGTCAGATATATTCGCAAAAATATATTCAGTGTGTCACATTTCTTATGGTTACACCCCCGTATCTTCTGTGAAAATAATTGAGGTAGGATTAAAAAATTCGCAACTGTCAGAAAGATACAAATGATACACTCATGGAGTCATGGACCAAGTGGGATCATCTCCAATGATAACACTGCTCGCCAGCAGCTATGGAATCATCGATATTTCTGGATAATGCTATCAACAGGCAGAATCGAGGTTGAAAATGACACTCTGTATATATTCACCAAAGGTGGAAAATGAAAATCATAGGGAATGTTATTTCCAGACAAATGGATATTTGGAGAGAAATAAAATGGGAAATTATTCGATTTCATATCATTGTTATCAAGACATTTGAGATACAGAAATAAGACCAATAATTTACTCAATTAGGAAATTCCAGATACAGAAGATACGGGGGTGTAACCATAAGAAATGTGACACACTGAATATATTTTTGCGAATATATCTGAAATTGTGGAAGGAAAAGGTGAGGTTATATATATATATTTGTAATGAAAACGCCTGGGACTATTCAACTGTGCCAAAATATACGGGGTGTTCCATTAGAAAAAACATAATTGGCTGCCGTATCCTTTCAACGTCACCCTGTATAAAATTTCTGATGATGCCAATGGATTCCACGCATCATACTGTATGAATATACGTTTGAAATTTCATGATAGCTCTCACCGTAAAGTAGTCAGAAAATAAAATCGAAATCGTCAAATTTTCAATTTCCCCCTGTATCTCTAAAATGAATGAAGATATCTAAATTCTCATTGTGCCATTCGAGGTTTCTTCAAAATCGAACCCAGAACATGTATATCGGTTTTTCGATAACTCCTCTAGTTATTGAGATAGACGGTGAAAACGCCCAATTTTGCCCACCCTGTACGTTCCACCACCATACTTTTATCATTTGTATATTAGGATTTAAATTTTTGATAATTTTTCACAGTTTATGTTTACCCTTGATCACTTTTTCAATCGATCCTCAAAAATACATTTGATGTCTATCTGCAGAACAGTGATAGTCCATAGGAAGGAATAAGATCTTTTTATTTGTTTCAACAATACAATAATATGTTTAATCAAAATTCACAGTGCAGTTGTGTGGTTCACGTTATAATATGCTTCCTTCGCGATTTCCTTCAGAACCTCTGCCATCATGGGTCCGGTTTCCAGTACCATTTTGTGGAATTTTCCGTCTGGTACTTGCAGTAACTCGTGAGGATTATCGTACTCTGCTATGACCCCGTAATTCATCACCAGAACCTTGTCACAATTCATTATGGTGTTCAACCTGTGTGCTATAGTAAGAACGGTACAGTCCTTGAATTTTTCTCTGATCATAGCTTGAATGAATGCATCAGTCCTGAAAAATCATGTATGACTTAATGAAGATTTTCACCTGATGTATAATGCCAGCTAGTTAGAGGTTATGTGATCATGGAAAGGGTGGAATATAGTAGGTAAGAATATTATGCTTCCAATCAATCCAAAATAAAATTAAGAATCTAATGATGAAGATATAAGTTCGCGCCCTATTTCATAAACCATAGAAGACTGTAGTTCATACACTGTCTTTCAATCCCTTATTATACAGTCGATGACCATATTTGAAGATGACACTCATGTGTTGTCATCAATCAAGGTGGATCCTAACTATTGAACTAAAAGTTCAAAGAGATCCCATTTCAGGTGAAATGGGAGTGGTTGGTTGCCCGACTGGCGTATTTTCAAGTAGGGAAAAAGTCAAGTACTCAAAGTGGAATGCAATGGTCACAAAGAGAGAGAAACTCAAAGTCATTACCTTCCTTGCTTTATGCCACGCAGCACATAAAATTACATCCTACCGAAATCTATGCAATAGTCCGTATAGACGAATAAATCGCAAGTGTTTCCTTCCTAAACGCTGATCTGCGCCTAAGTGGTTCAGGAACGCTGACTATCTGCAGACCGGTTTAGAGCTGTTGGCTCTCATCAGTACAGAACTGTCTCAGATAGCTTCTTGACCGCTATCTGGTGCGAACCTGACCCAACGTAAACGCATCTCAGCACTTATACCATACACTTGGAAAAACAAAGAAAACAAAGAATCCACTGCCATTTTCTACCTCATTATGAGACAGCGAGCTCAGAATTGATGTTCAAATCCACTTTTTTGAATCTTGCTATGATAGCAATATCTTCTCGCCAACCATATTGCTATTTGTAAACAGAATTCACCCGAATATCACGGTCTTCAATATTCACATGATATTTTGTTATTGGTCCCTGGAAAAGGTCAAGAATGAACTATAATATCATGGGTTTCTCCTGCCATGTTCTTTCGACGACAGGACCTCAACATATTTTCGATAACTTGATTGGAATTGGTTACTTGACAACCTTGCTTCATGAGTGGAAATGGAAGATTATCTGATCAATAACGAATCAGCATATAAGCTCCCATAAGATTCCCAATTACGATATGGAATACCTTCTTGGGGAGTGTGCAGCCCAACGTCTTTAAAAACTCTGTTAATATTACAGAAACGAGCGATAAGGTATTTATGTAATGTCAAACCTCGAGATTCTTGCAGAATTTCATTTTCCAATAATGAAATATTGACAGTGATTGCACTATTCATTCTGGAATCTGTTTGCCTGATAAATAAGCACAAGTTAAAATTCACTACAATTCCCATACATCATAACACGCGCAACAGAAATTTCAGTTCGAAACTTCCTCTACCCACAAGAGAGTTTATTGAAGATTCCATAAACTATAATGTTGAAAAAATGTACAACCACTTGTTATTTGATATTAGATCAGCAAGTATGAATGACTGTCAATGGGCTTATATCACAAAAAAAATTAATTTCATAATTCGATAGAACTCACCCAAACTAGCTCATCACCGCAAACCGTTTCTTGCTGTGAGCTCCCTAGTTTTATAAAAAATTATTGGAATTCCCGATTTTTCGGACCTCTGAAAACGAGGCGATGAAGTGACGTCAAAACCCTAATACTGAAACAAGACTATTCCAGACAGAGATGAATGATACATGATTTCTGACAAAGCACCAAGATTAACTTTTATATTAACTCTTTGCAAATCGCGAAACTTTCGAATATTAAATTGAAATATTTCGACAAAAGCATGATTAAGAAATGTTCTGTGCCTAATTGCAATTATAAAAACATCATTTAGCTGGGAATTATGAGAAGGAATCTGGCCCCTCACTGGGTAAACACAATATTGTAGTAGTTTTGCTTTGCAGAAATTCATTGGGGAATTGCTGGAAAAATAAATGATCCATCTCCTAGAAAAACATTCAGGGGGAGATGCAAGCAGTATCTAGTCTAGGGAATAACATTGTTTCATACCAATTGATCATATTGTTGCATAGGTAAAAATATCAATCAGTTTAATATCCTTTCAGGTGAACAATTTTTCAATACAACTATGATAGATACAAGCAATGAAAATTGGATTAATATTGTGGAACAAACCTTTCAGATGTTCTGATCCTCACCTGAGGAACTGTATGTTACAGACATAAAAATCATTAACCATTCCCAAATCAATTTCTGGTAGATTATCTGATGAGCCGTTCACAAATCCTGATTCAACGTTCATGTTCATATTCAATATATGAATATAATATAAAGCAAGATTCGGAGGTTAATTTCATTTCGTGTCTTCTCTTCTCATTTTAGACGACATAAATAACTTCGAAATCGGAATTCGTGACTCGATGCAAATGCAGCTCCATGTAAAACGGGTCAACAAGGCAATGTTGCTGCATTTATCAAATGTATTGGATTATTATGAAATTGTAATGGTGCAAATGGTTTTGAGATTGAGACATTACGTTGTCTAGAGATTGTTTATATTCCAATGATTCAACCTACAATCGACAACTTGAATATATTTTTCTGCAGTAGTGGTAGTGGATATCAAAAGATATTTCGAAATCGATTCCGATCTCTCGGATATTTTGTTTGGATGATATGGCAACAGTGATAAGTGTCACACATGGGTCACGCTCATTGGTTCCAGGCGAGATGAGGTTTCTACGTCACAAGAGGGTCCGTTTTCAGAAGGTACTATTATTTATGTCCAAAAATAAAACATTCCGTTGATTTTTCGATCGAATTATGTCGTCAATCATTATCAATGTATAAAAGTATCATTATAAACATAGTTTGAGTTGAAAGTTCTACCAAGGTGTACACGCCCATTCAGGAAGAAAGTCAAAAAGTTTCTCTCTGATGGACCCTATTACAGTTTACAGGAATATTATAGTGATACGTTCGAGTTGTGATATTTCAGTATTTTAATGTGGTATTTTTTTGACTATATCGTCACGTATTCTCATGTCGTTATATTTCAACATCTTTTAACAATATTATCTGACCTAGCTTTGTCAACGAGATTCTTCTTCAGACAATGCAGCATATATTATTATCATCATTATATTATTATAAACTGACGTCACTATCAATTCGACGTATCGCCAAATGACGGCGATGACGGTACCTTTGAAATGACCTCTTTCGATACAACAATCTCGAAAATCGCATAGACTCACTATTCACATAAAAAAAAACTGTGAGAAGTGTTGCAAAAACTGATTTAGGTTGAAGTAATTGGATGTCAATAATTTATCATTATTCCACTCGCCCATTGTCACCAAATCAATGTACGGAATGAATTATTGAATGAGTATCTGAGACCGATTTTCAGAATGACCTCCATTCAGTGGTAGTATTTGCTAATTTCGTTTGCACATTCGAAGATCTTTATCCTGTTATTGTCTGGCGTTCGATTCTCATTCTTCTTTCGAAATCGTTCAGGATAGTAGGCTTCGTTTTATGGATGAGGGATTTTAAAAATACTCCGAAGGCAGAAATCATTGGGTGCCAAGTCCAGCAAACTTGCTGACCATTTTATTGGTCGTCTATGAATTCATTTATTCAGGATATTTTGGTATAGCCATTCTCTCTCTCATTTCGAATTAGAGGTGAGAAAATTGTTACTCTGAATCGCCGGCACCTGATGATTTAAGATCATTTGTAATCTGATATCTATATCGACTGATCTGAGCAATTTTGACAGGAGAAATATGAATTGAAAGCCAGGCACATTCCACACATTCCATGTGTATTCATTCACTCACAATTAGAAAACATATATACCATTCGATCCCGAATATCTCGAAAACGGCTTGTTGGAATTCGAAAAACTCCGCACAGCTAGTGTGAAATTGAATAACCACTGGAATGATGTATTAGCATACCTTTGATCTACGTTGGCTGTAGCTTCATCCAAGATCAGGATCTTGTTGTTTCTTAGAATTGCCCTTGCCAGACAAAATAGTTGCCTTTGCCCTAAACTGAAGTTACATCCTCCATCTGTAACCAGGAAATCTAGGGAACTCACTGCATCTTTCAGATCAACCTAAAAAACATACTTATGAGAAATTATGAGGAATCAAAACAAATTCCAACATATACAGTGTGCCATGGAAACCGATATCAGAAGCCTCTTTTGTAATTGTCGAAATGGGTAGATTCTTCCGTTTTTAAGTTTAGAAGCCTTAATCCTTTTGTAATTTTCGATCTGTTTTCATATTGATCATCTGTTTTACCTGTTCGAGAGCTTCCCATAATTGTGAATCTTGAAATGTTCCGAACGGATCCAGGTTGTACCTGACTGTCGTTGAAAACAGTACCGGCTCTTGTGGAATTATGGAAATTGCATTCCTCAAGTCCGCTAATCCTAGTGTTCTAGTATCTACTCCGTCGATGAGGATGGTGCCTTTTGTTTGAGCTAACCGAAACGATGCCTACGATGCCTATCTGGAATTAAAAATTGGATGATCAGTATTATATGGTCAATAGTGGCCACCGACATAACATGAAAATAATAGAATGGAATACATTTAATTATCCAAGAAGATCATACAATTATGATATAGGACGAGTCCTGAAAGTTTTTAACAATTTTTATTATCACTCAAACTGATTACCAATCATCCATCCTCATATGTTCATACTCACATGCGCTCTTTACCATTCACACAAATCATTTACGGATCCTGAAAAGAGTACTCTTCAACGGTATAGAAGACATTCGCTAGCAATATTGATTTGATAGCTGACATAAACTTTTTCGAACTAGTCATCTACTATCTAGACTGCTTATATAATAATCCCACTACCCAGAAATATTCTCCAAATGCGAACTCAAATTCCATCATAGCAATGAAAAAAGGAACACATAAAAAACAGATACCCCATCTGAAAAAATGTACCTATGGGCGAGTGAATTGATGATGAATTATTGACATTTAATTAGTCTACTGTACTGTAAATATTGAGTCGATGCGTTGTTAGGAATTGTTGAATTTTGAAGTACATTTTAATTGCTACTATTTAACGAAACGTCAAACACATGGTGACGTAAGTTTTTATGCTATTTCGTTATTTGTCAGATGATCCCACATTTCCACTCATGAAGCAAGGTTGTCATGTCGAGAATGTTGATCAAGTTATCTGAAATATGGAAGAGTCCTGTCGTTGGACAAAACATAATAGGAGGAACTCATGATATTAGAGTTCAATCTTGACTTCTTCGAGCAACCAGCATCTCCAAATATTTCTTATACTTCATCACAAAATAGCATGTAAATGTTGGAGACTTGGCAACATTGTGCTGAATCGTTACCACCGATACAACAAGGCCTGCATGCTCCGTAGGTGACGTCACTTAGTGAGGCCTAACCAGCGGCTTGAAACGACAAGCGCTCATAGCGCTATAAGGCGACCGCGTATTTCGATTTCAGTTTTAGATCATCATTGAGCCGATTTTGCTTTTTTGAAGGGCTTCCGGTTAAGAAAGGATGCCAGTCGTCATCTGAGCCCTTCTTCGCACCCCATTCGATTTTATTATGGAAAAACGAAGTTTTAAAGCAAAAACCAGGATAAAACACAAATATCCACCTACAGCAACCCATTCGAATTAAATATATTGGCATAAATTGTGGTGAAGGTAAACTTCACACCTACTTATACAGGGCCCGCAGAACATAAACTCATCGTGAGATTTATCCAAAGAAAATTGTGGAAAATGTATTTTATTTTGATTGACATGCCGTTTGTTACAATTACCTATATTTATTCTGGAGAATTCCTATTACCTGGAAAAATAACCAGTGAGTGTTCTCAATTTTCTGTTGTTGGATTTTTCACCCAAGTGGATCGATACACTTGAAACCGTAATTTTTAAGGGTGAAACTGCATTTATCATGCGATGGTTTTTTTTTGGAAATTTTTTTCGGTACTCACGTATTTTTGTCTGATAAACCGAATCTTATAATTTGAATGTGAACAAACAACTATTCATTGATATATTTCTAGAAGAAGTTCAAAATTTCGCCTTCTTTCTCCCCTTGTGTTGGAGGCATTTGAAGCTTCTTGCTCTTATTTTGTCATTGGACACTTTATATGCTCATGATGTACTTCGATGGCACATTTTTATATAGGAAATCTAACAGGAAATATAATTTTTATGGCGAGTTTTTCATATTTAGTGAACAAGCATTCCAGATGACGACCATTTAATCAAAAGTCAATCAAAATACGAGATTGCTTTCGGATGACATTACACACGCCATTATTTTGAATGATATTCTTCCTTCTTTTCAATAAATATGGATTAATCTCAAGGAAATTATATTTATAGTTGAATTATATATAAACTGTCCAATATGATAAAAAAAGAAGGGAAATTTGTTCTAAATGCCATCCAGAAGACAGGTGAAAAAGAAGGTAAACTTTTTAGTCAAATATCTTCATGATAAATATCATGATAAATGCAATTTTACCTTTTTGAGTAGAGTGTTTGTAGTTCATGTTAATGTGATAGTTGCAATTTGATCATTGGAATGAATTCTGCATTCGTTGCCACGAGGCAAATGACCGTTTTAAGAAAGAAATTTGAGAATGAGAATTAAAAATGCCCGTTTATTATGAACATTCAAGTTAATTTCCTCGAATTCAGAGATGATTTTGTTGACTATGATATACGAATACAAAACAAACTAATGCACAATCAAAGCTTTTCTATTTTTCCTCTACTTATACTTTTTATGAGAGAGTAATTGTCTCCTATTATAAATTCATCATTATAAATTAAGCTCTGTTTACTACTGAACTTAGATGGAGAAAAATCCTCGCGGTGAATTGCATATACCCACATATTCGATAGCTCCTCTTCCAACGGGAAACTAGAAGCATGAACTTTTGAACCACTCACATAATTCCCCAGACAAAAGGGAACACAACACTTGAAAGGCATTGTTATTTCGTCGATCACAACACAAAATATTTCACAAAATATCTCACAAAACAGTAATTTTTCTGCCAATTATTTTGATGAATAAACAACAAAAGTATTCGGGACCGTTTCAAAAACATACGTGAATATGAATTAACACGAACTGACGCGTTAGTCGACAAGCGATAAAATTAAACATTAGCCTCTCTTGATGACGTCACGTGTTGTTCACGTCAGAGTCTGCTGGCCTTGTTGTATCGGTGGTAACGGCTGAATGCTCAAAAATGACAAAACCACGCTCACAAGTCGTGCATCATTTTGTCACGTTCACTGATTCGGATGTCCTCTAGTGTATATTGATATAACTTATATTCAGGTACACAAATTCATCAAAAGCAATAAGCCACAAATCATAAGGAAACATTTTGAGACAATTGATTTTTATTGCTTTATAGGAAAATCACTGAGACATAATTGAGAATTCATGAATCATTGAATAACTAATATTTCTGAAGTTCTCAATCGAATCTCAACACATGGCAACTGCGTGCTATGGTCCGCCCCTTTTTACGAAATCGTGCAGTCAGTTTTTACTCGCGGTAAATTTCTAGCAGTTTGAAAATTACTGCGGCTTTACTGATGATTTCAGCACCTAAAAAACGACCTGAATATTCTTGAATGATATGGAATTGGAAGGTATTTGAACGATGCTTCTATTCAAGAAATAAAACTGAATTATTCCACTCGGCTAGTGAAATAATAATATGATTGTGATGTTGAATACACAACATTCCTTATGCTGTGTATTCATCGACAAACTTATTTTATTTTCAACTCCTCTCCAGTTTGGATTGAAAATCCATAGAATTAGGTTTCTTATTTTTTTTTCAACTATACCGCCATGCAGTGGAACCTATTGGTAATTTGCGCGCCTGTTGCCTTTTTTGGATGTTGTAACCGTTTATTCTTCTCCAGAAACTTGTTTCCATACGAGTACTTGGTGCGATACACTGCCGTGTCTCTGCATATGAGAAGCATTGCAAAAAGTCATTTGGAGGAAAAAAACCGTAATTTCAGTGACGAAACATTCAACATTTTGGTGGCGGATTAGAATCCAACATTTCGATCGATGAAAATACTCTCATCCTATAGATCCTGATCATAATAATCGAAATAAACTATTGAATCATGCTATTGTCTTCGGTCTTTGATAAGTGTATAAAGTCCCAATTCATTTTCAACGTTTTTTGAAGTAGGTTAAAATCATGATAATACAAGCATACAGTGTGTGCGATTTCAAACCGCAACACGCTCTTGAATTGGAGTTTTAGATATTCAACGGCAAATTTATATTGAAATTGCAGACCCTGCATCAAAATCTAAGAAGTTGATATAACCAGTGAAGTAGTCAGTTGAAGAAAGAAACACACATCGAATACTTAGATACGTTTTTAGGTAAGTTTGATCGATGTAACTTCTACAGGTAGATCTTTCTAGGACAACCAAAAACTTTCGATGCATGAAAACTCCCATTGTCACTTAGATCTCACACATGATCTAAGCATGATCATCTCAAATTCCCCTTTCATTTCGCCAAAATGTTATTATGATCACATCAAGTATCAGTATATTTCCTTGCAGTCGTTGAGTGTTTTTCTGTCATAATATTTCTGTTATATTCGACAGCTTTTCATCAATAGAGACGATTCTACAAGTTACTTTGTGGTGAAGTGTGTGAAGAACGGTTTACTGGATTTTCCAAAATGATGATCCTGAACTTCAGTTTGCTCGATTCCATGTTCACCTAGAAACATCTTTTTGTAGACCCCTCACAACTTGTGAGTACGAGAATGCTGAACCCGACGTACCCTAGCCGGATATTCACCATATTTCAACTTGTCTTGGGTCATATCATCTTTTGTCTTGTTTCTTTCAATCTATCGTTTCGGTCTAACTTGGCCAAATTCTTTTTTCCTCTTTCCCTCCAAGCCCAACATCACTACCATCAAGTGGTGTGTGGAGGTCAGACAGCGCCACTCGACAGATGAAGCATTTTGTTATCATATTCGCTATCTCCTGGGCAGATGGGACAATTTGTGGACATCTGTGGCAAGGATAGGGCGATATTCTGATATACGTCTCAATGACCAAGGACTGGTTAACGAGGCTCCAAAAACCTAATGAGTATAAAAGATGTGGGAATCCGTGGACACCGAGGTATGGTGTCGCTAACGAAGCTTCTGGGAAACAGGGTAATATTCCAGAGTGAATAGCTTCCTCGGCTTCACCCCTGTGCAGAAGGCGCCACATGGCTGGAATTAGTCCTTCATCCGTCACCCGTAGGAGAAGGAGAACCTTTGACCTTTTTTGTAGACGAGAACATGGATCGGAAGAGTAATCTCCAGGAACCTGAAGGAGAAGTGTATTTGATATCAAAGTGGCCATGAATAAACACCATGAGTCGTGAATGGTCAAATTGATAACGGCATGTGGGTTTGATACAATGGGCCACAAGGCCTAAGTGTCGTGGGAGACATCGGTCAGATGAGCCCAAAAACGGGATGATGTGTTCATTGGTATATCCTGGAGTGAGGGGACTTCCACACTATCGAATGTGAGATAAGACGCCCATACAAGATGTCAACCATCTCGACGAAAAAACATTTCACTGTAGAACTTACAATGATGAAACTCCTGAGTAATCTATATATTTCTACAAACAAACAATTCATAGTCATGTGTTTCACTAGGCAGGAGAGTATAAGATTGACTGTCGCGGCTGATAGTTCATAACCGATCGTAGCAAGGAACTTAGCCAAGGCAGTCAATCTACATTTGCTGCTGCCGTGTGGAACATATTATTCTTTCTCCTGATGTTATGAGACCAATCTTGTCTAACTTTTTTATCGAAAACTCCATCATCTCCTGTTCAACCAATGTCAGTGTCAATTTTGATGACCAATTTCATTCTTATCACTTGGAACGTTGCATAGCAACCGAGATAGCAACAAACTCCCCCTGCCTTTTAAGTGTCGCTTGAAGAAAAACATACCACGACGCTGATATAAAAACATATTGTAATAGGCACTCTTGGTAGAATTCGATACTGTGTACAGTTTTCCGAATATTTCGATTGGGAAATGATTAAATAATAACTTATTCTGGTATTAAGTGAGTAGGTATCATGAAAATCAATATCCCATTCAATTTTTAAAAACAATCATAATTCTTACGCCGGAGTTATGAATCTCACCGAAAATCACAAGTAGATAATCCAATAAATACCTTAATGATGAAAGTAGGTACTCTACCTTTTGACCTGGTTGAATAGTAAAGTTGAGGTTCTTGAGGACAGGCGGATCATTTTCAGAATATTTCAAATATAAATTCTTGATTTCAATGCGTCCTTCATTCGGCCATGAATGTGATACTATAGTTTCTGAAAAATGAGAAGGCTTCTGTTTCGAGTTCAAAAACAAAAAAATACATAGTATACAAGAAATATAGTTTGTCAGTGGTACGATGAATTGACGTTCTGAGGAAATTCTGACTCAATCATGAATTTGTAATCAGAGGTCTGTTGGAGGAAATTTCCAACTTCTTGATTGAGGATCATTGTGTTTATTTATATGTGTCCTTTCGTTTCATGTTGATAATTGTAGGTATATCTCTTCAGCAGAAAATAGTATTAAAAATAGTATTGAGCTGAAATCCCACTCCTATTTCTTGGTATATACATTGATTGCCTCCATGACAAGATATGAATGATGTAATAATAAACTCAAAATCATATGAAACAGTATATCTAGGGATTGACTTCGAGAGAAGTAATACAAAAGTGGTGGTCCAGAATTTTATTCTTTGATTCTGAGAGGTGATGAACAGAATTATTCTGGTGACTTGGTCAAGAAATAGGAATGGATTTGACTTCAAGTTCATCATCGAATAATACGAAAAACGACTATCGTTAAACAGAATCCCCCTGCTGACGTTTATGGGACCTTTCTCTATGAGCTCTCGTTTTTTTATCTTCCGACGCTCAGAGCCAAACAGTATTATATACATTTTTTCTCAAAGTTTTCTTCCTACTAAACAACACTGTTCACATGGAATATGGTATTGAGTCTTATATAATATACTCTCAAAGTTAGCAAAGGTTAAACAGTTTTATATCATTAACCTTCTTCAAACAAAATAGTATTATATGGAGTTGATATTGTTGAAGAAACTCAACATGTGTGGACAAAATACAGTTTTCTCGAGCAAAAGAGTATTATGACTTTGATATTGTTAGTATTATAGTATCAAGTCCTATATAATATACTCTCAAAGTTAGCAAAGGTTGAACAGTATCATATCATTAACCTTCTCCGAACAAAATAGTATTATATGGAGTTAATATTGTTGAAGAAACTCAACATGTGTGGACGAAATACAGTTTTCCCGAGCAAAAGAGTATTATGACTTTGATATTGTTATAGAAAATTTGTATGTAAGGTTATAATACAGTTTTCAGTGCCTGTATTATGTGACACATCCATCCATTGTATGATAAATAACTATACTTTCTGATATTTCGAATGTTTCCTCTGGCTCCAGAGTGGTGTATTCTATTACCCTCTCGACGCTGGTAAGTTGGTAGATAACCTCTGCAGTAAAACGCACACCATGCTGGCACATTCCCAATATGATGAGCGATTGACTTATCGCTAGTCCCACCAAACTTGTTTCCATAACGTTCACTAGAATGAATATCGTACATTTTTCATCAAGGTAATTAGATACAGAGAGATTCACGTATATATTATAGCGAACGAATTCCATGTAAATATTAGTCCGAAAATGGCCCCCTGGGAGGTTATAGTCATCGTAAGGGTGGCCTGAAAAGTAGGTTTTATGTGATAGGTCTGATTCAGTAAGAGCGTGATTACTTCAAGTACTGTCATTCGGGTGGTTAAAATGAAGGTCAGTGGTTATTTGAACCACTTACAGATGTTTTGATCCTCTAACCCAAGTAGCACACATATATTGGGACAATATCGGTGCAATATTACGAAAATATCGGCAAAATATTGTGAAAGTAATATTGGCGAGAAAAAAATGTGAACATTCGGCGATATTGGTACAATATCAGTTTTCAAATGTGGGTAGAATATTCTCATATAATTATTGGTTGAATATTCGTAGAGTTATATCGGACACAAAATGTAATATCAATATAGGCGAGAAATTAATGGTGAACATTCGGCAATATTGGTGTAATATATGGAAATATCGGTGAATCATTGAAAATCATCATGAAGGTATGTTGTCTCAGAAATATTGGTAGAATATTCTCATACCAATATTGCTGGAATATTCGTGAAGTTATATTGGTCACAAAATGTGATATCAATATTGCTGATAAATGGACAGTGAACATTTGACAATACTGGTGCAATATTGGTTGGAAATATTGGTACATTATTGAAAATCATTATGTAGCTATGTTGTCTTCAAAATATTGGTGGAATATTTTCTTACCAATATTTGCGAGTTATTCGCATCAGGAATAATCACAAAGGTCAGCCCAGCCGGAGTGCAATGAAAGGGCCTTGCATTGGGGAAGCCTCCTTGTTGATCACGGTTAACCCCTACTCCAGGTTATAATACTTCACAATCGTCTAGAGCTAATATTTATATTCTCTCGTCTGATCGGTAATGGGAGTACGTTACCAATCATAGCGCCATCTATCGACATCGATTCGAGAGTGCGTAATATGGAATGAATATCGAAATTTCGATATCGATATGTATTCTCAAAACAATATGTGAACAATATTGCTCACATGATATAGTGAATCACATATCAGCCAATATAAGATGATATTATTTTCTGAATATTGCTAGAAAACTATTCACCCGATATGCAATTGAACTTGAAATTACAATATTGTTTTTCTCTTCTATGTCCGATATAAGATATATATTGAATTGCTGTTATTGATATCCATATTTGAATCATTGAAAACCCCTTAAGAAACGACATGGGGAGAATGTTCAAATTGCGATATTGGTCATGATTGTTGGAAACAATATGTATACGATATTTTCCGCATGATATCAATTGAAATAATATTCATCCAATTTGCCGTCGAATCCGATTACACAATATTGCATAACCGCTTCATAATCGACATGGGGAGAATGTTCGAATTGCAATATTGGTTGTAAATGTCGGGAACAATATGTATCCGATGTTGTTGTATCGACATTCGTAAAACAATATTATATAGCATAGATATGTTTTTCAACACATTGTTACCCCAGTAGCACACAATCTTGGCTGGGCATTGGCCCTATATTGGCCCAATATTGCCAATATCGGGCCAATATAGAGCCAATATCCAGCCAAGATTCGTGCTACTGGGGTAACGAATTTTACAACCTATATTGCTCCAAAATTGTAGCTGACAATCCATATTCAGCTCAGGTTGAACCAATATTCCACCAATATTATCATTCCAATATTGTTTGTCCAATATACTCTCATATTGGACCTATATTATTTTTCAAATGTACGATATATCTATATCGGCCCAATATGAAATCGGGTTCCAGCCAATATGATGTGCTACCTGGGAAGGCATAGATAGAGAGTAAATTAATAACTTTCCATGTTTATTCCTCTTTTTATAATGGCAGATATCCACCAGCTTCTTCTGGTGATTTGTGGAGCAGCTAAAGTTTTCAATAAAAAAATGTGGCACTATTCCAAGGGAATATTGTTCACCTGTTAGTGCTAAATATTGCGAAAGAGGTAATTCTATGACAAGAAAGAATTGAATACCTACCGAATTGTTTGTGAAAACATAAAAAAATATTCATTTCATTAGAAATATAGCATCAAACAATAAAATTTACAGGGATCCAACAAATCTATCCTTGAATTTCAGGAAATCTATCACATGCCAGAAGTATCAGTTTTAGAGGTTTCGATACCATTGATAGAACCACAGAAAACGTTGGTGGGCAACTTTCATTCTACTTCATGTGGAAATAAGTCTGATTTGAGTTCTTGTAATATATCAAGAAGAGAGGGTCCTTAGAGAATATTTATGCTTAGTATTTCAGATACTTGCTGCTTTACTTGCACGAGGATTCTATCAGGAGGACTGATTGAACTGATTCTAATGTCTCAACCGAGTGCATGTAGAGTATATCAATTGTTAGGTTAAATAGATGTTAAAGAAACAGAAAAATAGCAATAATCAATTATATGGAATACCAAATATCAATAGTGAGGAATCGGACCGAATATTTCCGAAATATGTAAATCTCCACAATTTTACTTTTTTTAATTTTCGAGATAAATCGATATACAAATTCTGCTGCGTCATGAAAAAGTGAGTTTTTATTCAACAGGTTACCGAATTTTCACAAAAATTATGGTTTGATGGGTAATACCTCTTTTTCAAATTCCTATTCATGATGTTTGATCATAATTATGAAGGGTGCAATAAATAGTTGATGGTTCTATCAGGATCAGAAGTGACTTTGTACGTAACGAAGTCACTTTCGATCCGAATGAAACATGCTATTTTTGTCTGCAACCGAAAGAATTAACTGAAATGAATATGTGATGTAACTACCAATGTGACTCACTTGACCGAATATTATAATAATGCCATCATAATAATATTAGAGAGTAAGTGAATAGAAGAAAGACCCCAGACTAATTAACTTTGTTACAATTTCTGTTGACATGCATTATGACATTGTCATCAGATTCAACAGGCCAGTACAGGCACGAATTCAATACCACGATTTCAATACTATACCCGAAACGTGGATGCCGTGCCATATGTATGCAGTGCAACAAATAGTCCATGTGGTGAGAATATTCTACCTGCATTTACAGATCAGATTGATTCAATGTTCGAATATGTTCGAATCATCCGTTCTATCGAATCGATGAATCCATTCGGACCAGGTGTCAGCCCTAATAGCAAATAGAGCGCCAGTGCCAGGTATAAGAAAAATAAGTGGAAAATGTTAGGTTAGGGAGCAAACCAACAATAACAATAGCGATTATTCATTTCTCTCCATATTCCACTGTGTTCGGCTCGGTAATCAATTACAGATAAACAATATCGATGTGTGAGACAAAAAAGTATTGCCGGCCGTGATTATTCAAGGACAATATATCTAATCAATGAGATCCCGAGAATGGGTGAAATAAAGATCAAGCAAATATGTGAATCTTGAAGGCTTCTTTGATCAAAACATGAATACTTAACTTCAACATGGTAGATTCATATCTCCAGCATGAGTATGCAGTCCCAAATCTGCCGAAATCAGAAACAAATCAGGTATGCGTCCCAACACACCGTATAGTCCCAATCAGAACAACCAACCATAATAATGTTGTTTATTCCTGATAACCTAGTCCATCCTTTTCAGTTCAAAGGAGCCAAAGTTCAACTTCATCTCCTAGGAACTCCAAGTGTGGCCTAGCAACATACCTATGTTTGTGTCAGTAACAGGAACGTCAATTCAAGAGCCAATTATGATATCGAAATGGACGTTTTATGTGTCGGTTGCTGGAAGAAGAATGACTAGAAGAATAATATAGTATGAAGAAGGTAGATAACTATTCTTTTTACACTACAGACTTTACACTTGATTCACCTCGTAAATGTTGAGTGCTATCGAAACTCAACAGGAGTAGAATTTTTTTGTGAAAATAATGATCTCCTCATATCTCCTGGTCGAACTGCCAAAAATTGCATGAAAAAAGATGTTGGGGAATGAAGTGTTCCTAGCCCCTTCAAGCACAAAAATTTAAGTGCATGTTCATTATTTGGTTTCCTTCATGATATAGCGGGTAACGAAAATATTTACAAAAAACATTATCTCGGACTCACCGCCCCCAGGCGGTCATTTCTGGACACCTATTTATTCGAAATATTTTCACTATTTCTTTTTATTGAAATATTTCAATGTGATTTCAGAACACCCTGTATACCTCAGAAACATTCTGGGAGTTTCCAGGATGTGAATGGTGAATCTGAATGATTGATATTATCACAAACTGAAAGTGACTCACCAGATTGGAGGAAAACAGAACTAAAAGTGGTGATGGCGATAAAAATAATACCCGCGAGATCCATCCAAAGGCCAAATGTAGATGTGAATGTTATGGTCAAGTACCATGCTGAAGTATGGTAATCCTATAATACAAACATCATTCTCTGTGATTCCTCATTCGTTTTGTTAGTGGACTTACCTGAAGTTCGTCAAACTGACGAGTATATTCAGCAGTTGCTCTCGAAGCTCTTATAGTAGTGATACCCTTCAATGTTGTATTAACATGAGAAAGAACAGGTGACTTGGCTGAAATAAACATATAGAAATGAAGCATGAATGAGCAAGTTATATTAGAGAGTTGAAGTAATCACTGTACGTAGACCTCCACGTAGACGTTAACGTACGAAAAATAACGTTTACGTATTGTCGTTAAATTGAGTTGAAGTCGCCACTTTGGTCGTCACTGTCATCATAACGTAATAATACATTTTGTTTTCGGTTTGTATTGGTCATTTTTTGTTGTGTGTTTAGATTCGAACATTTATTCCTGTCAAAATTAGAGGAATCCTTGATGCAGAACTCGTTGGTGATCTCGAATTTGATAATTTTGACTCATCGGCATATTTCGAGTATAGTTTGGTTAACGTACGTTGATATTCAAGGTATACGTGAAGGAACGTGAGATAACGTACACCCGTAAGCCCACTAACAACGCAAACGTGAAAAATTGGAAAATGCGCATGCGTAGCTGTCAATTTCTACGTTTACGTTAACGTTCATGACAACACTTCAACTCTCTATTAAGGGTCCTATATTTTTCGTTCTACTCTGCCATTTTTAACCGACGGAATACAACGTCGTTTAAGAACGTTGTCCGTCGAGTCCACACACACACGCATCAGTTTTTTTTTCGCGTCTGTTTATCATGATGGAGCATCCTTGCTGGTAAGCAGTGTGGTTGCTGCTTTGGCGGTGAAGGAACAAGATCACGAAAACAGAAAGCCTCGCAGCAAATGAAGTAAAGACTGGTTATAGTCTAAGAGCTGACAAATTACCTTAAATTGAGGACGTCCTGCGAAATGCTGGACAGATGGCAACCCTACAGTGGAGCTAGAGGACCTTGAGATTGGTGTTTCTGATGAATCAGAATCACTATCGGATAATAGGTCTAAGATAATGTAATGAATCAACCCATTCATAATTTAAACGTGCGCTAAGAAAATTATAATTAATGATAATGAAAATAGAAACCAATGAAACAAAACCATCGCAAATCGAAAGATCATAGGTTATGGTTATGTTTTGTTACCAGTGTACTAGTACAGTCAAAACCACTCCTAAATGACATGAAAATTCAAAGCTATTGCTACTATTTAGTGTTCCTAAATTGCCTACTGTGGCCTAATATTGTATAATATATGTTGCTCAGAAACGCTTCCAGAATCCTATTCCACCTATCCTATTCCACCAATTTCACTTAGGAGCCATATGAACCAACATATCTATATACTCTCTATTCCATCTTCAATACATAAAAAATTCCTCATAGATTTGATATAGATAGATCGTTCGATATCAGGTTGACAAATGATGTTCCTATACATACATGAATAATAAGGAATAGGAATATGCATAATCATTCCTATTTCTAACAGTCTGAGCTCACCTATAAGCTGAGCTTGTATCGTGGCCTCCAGATTGAAAAGAGTGTAGAGACTCCAACTGGAATAAATTCGTAAGCAAGGAGGTGAATATTATTTCGGGAAATCCCCGATAAACGTTGACGATTTGATGTCCAGGAGTGGCTCAAACCATCCTCAACATTATTTTTTCAAATGTAACCCTTTGGCTAGTGACCCTCCATCGAAGAGATGGTGGAAAGAGGAACCCAGCATAGTCAAATTTCAGTTTTCCATAGATTTAGAGGTTGCATAAAATTGAAAAGTAATTTAGGACATTTTTTTTTTCAACGTATCAATCGCTGAAAATGTGTTTTGAATAATTGATGGCATATTTTTGCTACCACTGCTATCTGCTATTGTATTCCAGTGGTTTCATTGAGTTGCAAATATAAATTCAGTATTTTTGCTGTATTCCTAGTTCGAAACGAAGTGTTATTGCAAATTGGTGGAAATGACCTATTTATGTATATCACTGTATCTGAAAATCGAAATTTTCATAAGGATTACGTAGGGAATATATTAAACTTCGAAATTTTATTTTGATTTCATCCGTACCCCAAACTGAAATATGATCAGTACGCTGGATTTCTCTTTCAACCACTTTTCCAATGAGGGGTCGCAATTCATCGGGTTGTATTTGAGAAAACATGTGTAGATAGATTCCTGCTACCCCTGAAGGGCTATTTCCTACATATTGCTTATTGCTTGCCAAATGTAGGTAAATACAGTTAATCGTCAACGTGTCTCGTGAATTTTCAGAAAAATAATTCACTTCTCCAGTAGCGAATTGAGACCAGTTGAGTATATGGGTCCTAGGGCTAACAGCCTTACTCATTATCGACAAAGTTAGTAATCGGTTTAAGGAGTTTATTGAGTGGAAAAGTGATATATCGGTATTGAGGAGGAGAGTAGTTTCGAACTTTCAACCTCTTTGGCGTATCATAGTAGGTAGGCCTCGAAAATCCAAATATCAAATTTGTCGAACAGAGCTTCATCAAGATTCGTCTAGAACTGAATTCTGAAATTGGTTGAATGTTTCGGAAAATAAACTTCTCAAATCAAACACACTGCTCATGAATATACTATTACATTCGAATCAAAGAAGACGTCATCAGTTCAAGGACTAATTAGTCACAATATTTTCGTTCTATCAATCCTTTCTCATTTCATGTTCGAAATAAACTCTTCAGTCCGATCAAATGTTTTTATTTTTCGAAAACATCAATCTGGTCGAACATTCCTCAACGGGATCATGTGTTTCATGGGGCCCAGAAGCGAATCTGATTTTTGATGCGTCGTACCAGGACAGGCTCTGGTCAGAAAACGCGGAAAACATCAAAATGTTGCAGTTTTTTCGGTTTTTTACTCATATCTTGCAAATGACCCACTAGAAAAAATATTCCATATAATTTGAAGTTGAAGAGCATAGAATTTTGCGGCGAATGGAGTATCTATACTCCTTATTTTCAGATTCATTAGGTCTATATCGACATTAGAAAAAGAGACAGTTTTCACAAAATTCTGTGGAAAATCATAATATACTCACTCTTAGACGACTGTGATTTAAAAACAGCTATCTACTCCACGTGAATAGCTTGCAGGATAGAAAACAAGTTATAAAGCATATAAAATAATGAGTTGAGTGGGCACTCATAATGCGTCTTTGGATCAATATACAGATTGTCCTGGAATTTCATGAAAACTTGATTTCAGGAACAAGATTGGTGAAAAATTTTTCATAAAAACATGGGTCCAGAAATGGTTTACCAGGAAGGTTATATCTATCTGAACTAGAACCCGAAATGATGGTTTTATGTAATACCTAATTTCCGAAACTCTGTGTGATGAAATGACCATCAAATTCTATAATTACACCTAACTTTTGTGGAAATTGTGAGAATTTGCCAAAATTCTTATCAGGAGCATGGGAAATAAGTGAAGCTTGTGGCACTTTTTTTCCATACATTTTTGTTCATGGAATTTTCAGCAGCTTGCCGAGTAACTATGTGAATTTCAACATTACAACTAATAAATGGTACTCCTGTTCAGTTTTGATAGCAAACACCATTTTCGAGATAGATCGATCTTATAATTCTGCTCCGTTTAAAGTTTTGATATTTTCCGAATGACGATAGCGACGTAATGAATCTGGGGATGAGGAAGATAAGGATACCATTCGACGCATAATTGTACGTTTTTCAACTTTGGATACTGTAATAATTTTCGTCTGGTGAGTCGATCGCAAGATAAGAATTTAGGGGAATTCAGCATATTGAAACGTGATCCTACTAATTCTCACCAATTACATATGAAAAACTTTTTGAAAAATTCTAAATCGATGTTTAAGAAAACCGAAAAATTCAGAGTGACTATCATAAATCCTCAACCTCCAAAACTATTCTCTCATTAAATTACACAAACAAAATTATCCTAATCGCCCAGTAGTTTAATTTGTTACAGCTTCTTCAGTTAAACTATCAGAAAAATTAATAACGCTGATAAAAAACTATTGTAATTTTCAATCAGAATTTGGCTTGAGGAATTCCCATGATTTGATAACTAAAATTCAAAATTGTACTCTACCTGACAACACAAAATTCATTTCATTTGATGTACGAAACCTTTTTCCAACTATACCTCCCGGAGATACCATACTCTTGATTGAGCAGTTATTAGATGAAAACCAAGTTAATCCGATTATCAAACAAGAGATATAAGACCTTTTGTCGATATGTCTCAAACAAAATTACTTTCAATTCGACAACAAAATATATTCCGCGTCAAAAGGGTTGATTATGGGAAATCCACTGAGCCCTTTACTTGCTGAAATCTTCGTGGACAACTTGGAGAAAATAATACATCACATGTAGATCAGCATACTTGTAATGCAAGCACCTCATTAGTTTGACACTGGTCCATCGGATACTATCTTTTGAAAAGGGCGAAATATTTTCGGGAATATTGACGCTCTGCCACTAACTTAGAACAGTTTGAATCGCAGCACGTTCGGATATTTGCACAGACGACATTTTCTCCTGTCATTCACGATTAGTTCCAACTTATCATATGACGGAAGTATTTCCGGAATAATAGCAGCAAATGAATCTCTGTGCCGTGGATTCAACTCTGACTGAGGGGTGACAAAGATCGGTTTTTGAGATCCACCATTCAAGTGGAATCGGGTGGCATAATCCTCATCTCGTTATAAAATCGTGGAATGGGGTGCGAAATTACGCACAGGCAAGTGCGCAATTCTACAATCATTTTGTTCAGGATAGTGATTGGCACAGGTGCCGATTGATGAATCAATGTTTCAACATTTCTTTTGGACAAATATCATTTCGTTATGAGATAACGGTCGAAATTTTCAGTCGGCTCTCGTACTATCACGAGGCCTTCGAGACGACATAAGAACCATATCATTCAGCCCGATGTTTGAGAAATGCATCGTCACATTCCAAGCAAATTGTCAGAAACAAAACATTACATTTACTAGTATCACGTTTTGACGTTTTCCAAAATAACATACATTCTCAGAACAACAAACTGTCAAGGAAGGATCTTTGTTTCGATTGTTATTATGGTGTGCTACCAGCAAGGATTCAGATGACCATGAATTACTAATAGGCGACTTTCACGGACCAATCAGAAACAGCAAAGTAGTGCCTGCGTGGTTGCGATTCATCCTGTTTGGGCACAGGTGATTGAGATTAATGTATTAGTGAGGAAGGGTCATATCTTTGATAGAAACTACCATTTTCATAAAAAACTAATTTGGAAAAAACATCTAAAATTTTGTTTTGTTTTCTGTTAGTTTTAAAATTTGTTCTATCCGTCATTCGGATTAAGTTTAATTCAATGAAATGATACTTCCTCACAATACACTAATCTCACAAATCCAATCAGCTGTGTCCAATCAGGATGAATCACAACCACGCAGGCGCTACTTTGCTGTTTCTGATTGGTCCGTAGGAATCGCCTATTAGTAATTCATGGTCATCTGAATTCTTGCGTCCGAAACGGTTAGAAGCATGCGCAGTTCCACAGAACTGTATGATTTTTTTGGGTTCTGTGGACTTGTGCATGCTTCTGACGGTTACGGATTGTTTATTTTCTGAACGAGAACAATCCTAGTTAGTACTGTCAAAGGTCACAGCAAAGAGGAAATCTATGGTCACAGATACTACTGTTCTGAGAAATGATGTTGACAGATCATATGATAATAGTTTTCTTTGTGTGGTTGCTGGTTTGTGAAATAATTGTAAACTTTTTTTTTTCTTTTTTGAATTGACTCGGCCGTTATTACTTGATGGGAATCCATGATAAATGTAAAAACTTCACAAACGATAAGATTTCCACAAAATTTATTAAACACACGACATGTTTCGCTAACACAGTAGCTTCGTCAGGTGATAGTTCATTGTACCAGTATATCACCTGACGAAGCTACTGTGTTAGCGAAACATGTCGTGTGTTTGATAAATTTTGTGAAAATCTTATCGTTTGTGAAGTTTTTACATAATTGTAAATCTGAAATAAAAAATAAAATAATTGGATGTTGTGTCTTGTGTCGTGATAATCGTGATATGGTCGTGATCCTGATTTTCAATGTGAGATTGCCAGGAAGGATATGTCGTCGTCGAGTCGTTTTCGATGGTTTAAGTGCGAATATGAAACAACAATAACACAGGACGATATTAGTCTGGAATGGACTCGATAATAGTATTTGTTTGCTCTCGGGAGTTTTGCTGTTCGAGCAGGTATGAGAAAATCTACTAGGTGAGTCGATTTTTAACTTTGTGTATGTTGTGTACCTATTTATTGTCTGCTAATTTTGTATCTACCCGCTGGGGCCTTATTTTCGAATTGAAGGAAGGGGGACGTTCTATCATTCCCCTCATGTTTTTCTCCGTCTCTCGTGATCCATGGAGATAATCACCCCACAGTTCTCTTAGTGAACTTTAAAAAATAAGGCTTCTGTTTATATTACATTCACCTCTATTAGTTTCCATAACCTATTCCAATTCATATTCATTCTGTGACAAATTTTATCAGGATATTCGTCTCTGAAACAATCTGGCATCACTGTCTTGTTTTGACGTTAGTGAATGACAATGACGAATTGGGGATTCCCTGGGATTCCGCAGATTTCACTTGCTTCCCAGTGGCGTACTCGAATTTCGAAGCATTTTATGTTCAATTTTCAAAATGAAATTTCTCGTTGATGTGAAGACTTAGGAAAAATCAAATATTTCAGTAATTTTTGTTAGACTCTCTCATATAAATGTCTTGAATATATTCACTCATTTTAAAATCAGCCTGTATAAACCAAATTATGATAAAGGAGTTTTCTACTCACTTGAACCTTCTAGATGTTTGATGTACTTGCCAACTGATAAATACAATGACATGATTTTCGAAATAATCATCCCTAATATGACTAGTCCAATCAATGTGTATTGGTTGGATATAGCTACGTTGACAATGACTCCCAACATGATAAGTAGAACCTGAAAAGTTATGAAATATGTATAAATTATTGGTATCGCTAAAAGCATGTTGGAAATTATGAATAGTTCTCTGATGGTGAAAAACAATATCCAAAATTTTGATGAAAATATCACACCAAACATTTTCGATCAATTTAAAACCTGTATTTCGTATCGCAACTGAACAAATTTCTAGGAAATTTTTGTCTTCTCCTTAGGGGACGAAGCATGAAATAACACTGGAAATTTTTTGACGTTTATAGGTTGAATGACATTAACATTCATCTTCAGATTATTTCGAGTTTATTCTATATAAGTCCATACATAAAAATCAATTATCAGCAGTTTTCCATATAATATTATGTAGGTCTACTTGCAAATCCGAAATCTACAAAAACACATGTTGTTACTATACGTTAGCTCTTACATTCTAGGGTCATTCCATCACAAACAACCATCATTTTCATATTAACACTATGATATTATATCTACTCATCCGTTTTGACATGAAGAATGACATAAGTAAATAAAAAGAATTTATTATTCTTTTGAGTTAACATACAAAACCTACTATTCAAATGTTGAAACCATCAAAAATCATTATTATCGAAGTAATTTTGTGTTCCTACCGAATACCACTTTGACTTCAATTAATATCCGGGAATTTCTTCTCGAACACGAATATTCAGAAAATTCAGGAAATAATTGAAGCTCTCGTGATATGATAAGTGAATATTCAACCAATGAATCCTATCAGCTCGGAAAGATTATTTAAAATCAACAAAGAGATGAAAAAACATCCTCGAAAGTCTAGATTAGTGAGCTATTGCACGCAAGGGTCTATCGTCATACAATTAGCGGACTATAGGGTTGATCCACTGCCCTCTGGACGATAATGGAAAGCAAACACAGGGGGGCACATAAAACTTCAGAAAATAACATATCGAAATATAAGGAAGGACATTCGTTGAAAACGTAATTGGCAGGAACTGTATTCTGTAGACATGTTATCCTTCGAATTGTTAAACATTCGTAGGAATGTATGATGAAAAATCGTAACCGTGAATCGTCAAAATGTGATCCATTAGAATTAGAACCGTCTTGGATCAATACAGTAATTGATCAGAACCGTATTCTATCGCGACGGTGATTCATCATAATCTTATTGGTTCGGGAGGGTATTCTATCAGAATCGTATTATATAGGAATGGTGATCTAACAAAACCTCATTTCATAGCAGCAGTTGATTTTGAGAATGTATCTTGTCAAAAACTCAATGTCTAGAGTGTTTGTCATCGAGTCAGTAATTCATCAGAACCGTAATTCGTCGTTACAGTGGAACATCATCATTATCTGAATACGATTCTCTCAGTTTGATGCTGCTACGGAATAGGGTAATGATTTTTTATTGTCTCGACAGAATACAGTTCTCTGAAAGTACAATTCCGACGAATAACAGTTCTGATTATTCAATATTATGATGATTTACGGTGGAAGCAAACGGAAGGAGACATTCCTTTCTTTCACTTCATGTTTCAACTCGTTATCACATGACGACAGTATGTTCTGGAATAATGACAGCAAATAAAACGGTGCGCCGTGGATTTGGTGTCGAATGACATGAATAATTTCATTATCAGATGACACCCAAAATTTGCAACCGGCTCTTGGACTGTTTCTAACACAACAGGAATTAATTTTTTCAACGGCTATAACCGTTATGACACAAAATTGCACTTGTTCCACTGTGTTCAATACATCAATGAGGTACTTTGTATGTCATCAATTTTATTTCCGTATGGGATATCACAATGCCTTCATTGTGTTGGACTATTCCTAAGTAACGTTTATTTGTTTTCTTGAATGATAAGCATGATGAATGTTGAATTCATACCGATGCTGCAGTCATCATAGCTTCTGGCAACATTTCATCGATAGCGCCCAAGTCCTTCGAGAATCTATTTAGAATCCTTCCACTAGGAGCAGTTTCGAAAAAATACATCGGTGCTTTGAGAAGTGCATGGAACATACTCGAATGTAGGTTGATGGATGACAGCATGCAGACTTTGAAGAATCCAAATGATCTCACCAAAGTGGTAACCACAGCTGCTGCGACGAGTGTTGTATAGAAATAAATGAAATATTTAGTCTTCAGTAAGTAATGTATACTGTTGCCTACTCTGACTAAATCGTTTAATTCAGATGGTGAGACAGTACTCGTGTAGTATTCTGTTGTGTTGTTCGACAATGTTACGAACTCAATATGGCCTTTTTCATCGCTTGAGTGTCTTAGATGTTCTTGTTGAGTCCTGCAATGAATATGTTCGATGTTCAAATCTCAAATGCAAGGTCAAACAGAGATCACACTTCTTCCTCTAGGTTTGGGGATGACTGATCATTTGATTGAAAAGTCTGAGCATCAAACAAAAATAAGAAACTGATTTATAAATTTTAATCAACGATCGGTTATGAAAAGACAATATTTGGAATATACTAACATAAAATTGAATCAGATATCACTTTGATCCAATACCATTTCAGTTAATACTTCTCCACTGATAATAAATCATATCAGAATTCGGACCCGAGGATGCTTCAATGATTTGACGAATTGTCAATTATTAATTGGAACCATACAGGGTGAGTCATAACTATTGGGACTTAGGCAAAGGGCTGAATGTTTATGCCAAGATATGGCGAGAAAACCATATATGCCTTCATAGAATATCGCTGTGGAAAAATATACAGGGCGTTGGAGTTGTGTTCTGTTTTTTTTTTTGTTTATTTGCTGATGATTTCACTGTATATTTATAAATCGTTCTGGACTTCGGCACTGGAGCATAATTCCATACAGGTAGTATTTTATGTATGATTCTACAGTTTGATATAGGGGGCGCCACGTAAATGGTACAAATCTATAATCGGTAATCGGAGTTGGCTTAAAAGAATTATGCAGCGATGTGTAGTCGTTGTTCTCTGATAGCGTGAATATCAATGATTGTGATGAACCAATCAAAATAATCGGAAGTCACTTATTCGATCTACAAAACTGTAGGCACACGATATACTACATGCACTGGAAATTGAAAAAACAAAGATTCCTAGGTTCTTTGGTTATCAAAAAAGAATATACAATCATTGATACAAACATTGGCAAGCTCCAGCTAACAAGACTGAGTCACTTATTTGATCTACAAAACTGTAGGCACACGATATACTACATGCACTGGAAATTGAAAAAACAAAGATTCCTAGGTTCCTTGGTTATCAATAAAGAATATACAATCATTGATACAAACATTGGCATGCTCCAGCTAACAAGACTCAAGATTCCTTGGTTATGAATAATCACATATCAAGCTCTCTATTCAAAAAAGAATGATCATGTGCATGGCGCATTATTGTCTCAACAAATCGAACAGGCTCTCAATCAGGAGTAGTTAACCAAGCAAGGATGTCCTCAACGTCAACAAGGCGCGTCCCAACTGCTGATAGGAAACTTCCTACCTGGCATGAAACGTTTTTAATATACTTCATATGAACCCGCAGATCAACGGAGGACATGATATAGGATAGCGGCCATAGCATTCCTAGCTTTGATTATTCTCCTCATAATCAAACTAGAGAGGACAGGATAGTCTGCTTCAAGCCAATTCTACCGCGATTTTCAGGCTTCCCTCAAGTTGTTACACGACCTGTGCCGAGGAGAATATGAACCTGTATGGTTGCTATGCCTGGACAAAACAGCTATCTCTTACGGAGCCTCTAAGATACTAGGCGACCTCCTAGCAGTACATTATTGCCTTGCGGCAGTAATGCAAGGCTCTGCCGCCGATCAGTTTTCGTAGCTTTTCGTTGAAACAGAATGAGTTTAATAACAGAAAAACCTGACACTTATGATGAGGAAAATTCCTTCTCACAGAACTCAGTGACGATGAAGGCATCCACTTTCAACCCTCCAAGCACTGAAATCTCGCAGGAGACCAACCTTTGAAATCACCTACTCCCAAGAAAGGCGACCCAACAGAATGAGGAATCACCTAGGCGATGACCTCTCTGAACCAGTATAATGAGTTTAGATTTGCCGGCGCAACGAAAAAACGTCTAAGCCGATTGATCAAGAGCGGAGTTCCATACAAGACCGCTTTGGATCAATTCCTGAAAGAGCTGGATGAATAGAATGGCGATAAAACATTTCCTTCCACTTCTCGCCAGCAAACGAACGCCTACACAGAGCAGCACCCCAGAGGTGGCGGAAAAAACCCTCGTACCATGGAGTGCCCCAAATAACAAAATAATAATAAGAAAGCCATTTGCAACTGCAGCGCGGGAAGTGGAAATGAGCATAATCCACCTTGAGCATACGGATGCTTAGTTGTCGAACAACCAGTTTCCATCGCTACAGCAATTCGTTATGACCCCTGTAGACAAACTACCAGACGATGGTCCCCAAGTCTGGTTCCAGCGCTGCACGATTTTGCCTGGACTACTCCACCTCACCTGCGTCGACGAGGTGACGACCTAGTGGCGAGAGGAAGTGTCATGCTTCCTTCAGCCATGAGAATGTTACAAGTTGAAGCTGGTGAAGAAACACGATATACCTCAACCACACATCTGCGTCGAGTTCATCTCAGATGATGAAGGGCAACTCGAACTGACAGTAAAACAGTTGACAAATCGTATACGTGAAATAAACTGTACACTGCGTAACCTAGAAGTAGACTATACTACACAAGGAGAGCCTAGGTATTTGACAGACATGGACATTCTCAATGGATGATTGATACATTGAGAAATTGAAGCGGGTCCACTTCTGTTTTGGACAGGTGCAATTTCGGTCCAAAAACAAGAAAAAAAAACGGAATATGGATCAGAGCCAGCATCTTTGGGCACAATAACAAGACTCAAAAATATGGATGAATATGCTTTGGAGGAGAATGCGAGCTAAGGAACTCCAGTTAAAACTCCCGACAAAACCGAAATGACCAATTAAGGCAAGGGGAACAAACCGCTTTGAGGTGAGGTGCCAAAAAGAACGAGATATACCAGAACCTGTGGCAAGAGGAAGATATTTCTACTTGTCCTGCCTCTTCTTATGAGAGCACCTGGATCCTGGTATCAATACTATCAGAAATAGCTTGTAGCAACCGTAATTTTAACAGCCTATCGAACAAACCGCCCATTGAAGCAAAAAGAATACCAAAGAGGTGGAGAAAGAGCCTGTACACGAGAATACCATAATTTTGACGCCTCTTCAATCGGGCTAAATAAACTGGGTGCTGTGACATTTACCGCACATCTCTAACATCTTATAGCAAACAGATAATAAGGAGAGCCAAAAGAGATTCCTGACGGAGGTCCCATCAGAGTATATCAGATGGACCTGCAAGCATAAGAATTCACGTGGCATTCGCCAGAGATCCGTCCGAAGAGATCAACTCGATGAAACGACCGCATGGCTTCTGGTAGACGAACATTATAGAAATATTTCTACAGACTCACTATTTTGGCAGTATGCTTCTGGTGAACTAGAAGAAAATCTTGATTTCAATGGGATCGATCGACACACAAGGGAGGACTGGAAAAATGCCTAGAAGGCATCCCAGAGTCGGTGGAATGAGCAATGAATTATTTCTCCTCATTGAAATTTTCGGAGAACGACGAAATCTTTTCTGCCCTCTTATAGAAGTGTAGCAAACCTGTCCTGGTCAAATTATTTCGAGCGAGATTGGCGTGGAGCTCTATTCTGCTAGACTGACGGTTGTGTATTCACACAAATCAGAGATCGAACACGTAATGTACACAGATGGTTCGAATTCCCAGCTTGCAGTTGTAGTCGGAGCCGGTGTGTTCAGCAGAAAACCAAAGACAAAAATCTCTACAGTCTTTCAAGTGGAGGTCATCGCAATTCAATCGTGATTGTTAACGAATAGATCTCTAGTGAACGGAAACATCAGTATTGTATCAGACAGTCAGGCTGCTTTCAACGCACTGAGCTCTAGCAAGATAAATTTCAAGCTTGTATAGAACTTCGATGAATCCCAAGAATGCCTTGTTACTAATAATAGAGTTACTTTGCTGTGGATGCCTGACCATCAGGGGGTGGAAGGCAACGAGAAAGCCAATATCCTCGCTAAACAGGGAACCAAATCTGTGTTCATAGGACAAGAACCATACTTTGGGGTCACTGCAAGTGCAGCCAACAAAACATCTCGGACTGAGTTGAGAGGGAAAGAATCTCGTGGTGAAAAGAATCAGGATAAACCCATTCGAAGGCGTTCCTACCATCGAAATATATAACCAGGCAGATTCTAAGATAACGCAGGGGTAACCTGCGAACTCTGACACGACTGATCACGGAACACTGTCGTCTTAGATACCACCTAAGGAGGATACATCTGAACCAACAAGGGGAATATCGGTTCTGCTGTGTGGAAGATGAAACAGCTTGAAACATATTATGATCATAATCTTGCTTTCAGAGACTCAGATTCGACATGTCTTGCTCAACCAATCCAGAACCTATCGATTTCAGACAAATCTCACCCCATGCAATCATAAAATTCCAAAGAAGCTGTGGATTGTACAGTAACCACTAGGGGTACGTCATTATAGACCCATCTGGCGTCGCAGTAGAAGGACGGTATCCTCCCCTCTCACATGGAACCTGACCTAACCTAACCTAGCACCTAGGGGCAGGTGAAATTATATTGGCTACAATAAGGTTATCTGGTATGAAAATAAAACTCGCATCCTACGCTTAATAGATAACCTATACTCCATCCAGATAAATGTGTTCTTCAAATGATTGTTCAAAATGTTGTATTTAATGCACAAAACACAATATTTTGTTCACTTATTTTTATATCTACACGTGCACACAGCTGAGTAACACTGACTCGAATGCATTCTGAGCAAAATCAACTTTTTCACTTTAGATCACCTCATATTTTTCGATCGAATAGAAATATCTAATCTGAATTGATGCATTTGAATATTCAAATTTGTCCATTTGAAGTTCAGTTTCGGAGTAAATAATTACTCTTCATGACGTTTAGTGAAGTACAAAATGATTGGATTGGTCGATTCACCTCAATATTCAAACTCTGATGAATTTTATTGATGAACCTAATTTGTCAAACAATTATTAGGAATGAACGATATGACTTCTCTAACTTGAAAAACTTACCAGAACGCTACCCAAAAATCATTAGCTGAACAGAAAGCCTGTGCCACAACCATCATTACAATCATAGCCGCAACTAAACATTTATTGTTGGCCGCTTTCAGATATTCCAGGAATGCGGATTTATTATTCAGTACTGCTACTTCTTCTTTCGTGATCTCATTATCGGTAACATTGACATCTGAACATGATATCTGAAAGAATCAAACATTTTCATGATGATTATGGTGCTTTTAAGACAGGTCCAGGAAAGCTTTGTTCTCGAACTACAGGTCAACCTCCTTCTGGTGAAATAAGATGAAGAATGATGATTTCGATAGCGTCGCAGTGGGTAACCTTTTCGATATTTCCATGATACATGAGGTACCTACGTCACGATTTTTTCAAATTTCAATATTTTCATCAGATTGAACAATCGGAAATACAAATGTCTTGCCTCCTATTAATTTTTTTATATCATTCAGTTCCTGGAGAACTAATGACAAATTGATTTGATTGAGAATTTTGATGTAGGGCACCTCCAAAAGCCCATTAGGACTACCCAATAACCTCAACGAGTATTCTTCTGAAATTTCCAGACTTCTCCAGTGATCAACTCAACTTACCTTTGCCATTATAAAAACAATAATCGAAACATTCAACTTCAACATCCTGTATTTCGAAAACGAAGCATTTCAGGACATATGTTCATGAAAACTTCTCGTCTTAGAGATACCCCAATGATCGCCCTCTGAAGTTTGGTCACATTTATTAATAACGCCATGTATATCCACCTCACTTCAGAAGTTGAAGAAGAGACAAGCATCAAGGTCATTAGAACACGCAACATAGGAAAGGTTCAATTCAACTCACATCTGACAAATGAGATAATCTTGAGAATCCAGATCTAGAAAATCTGCCGTATTTTGATGATCTAGCATGCCCTGCTATATTAGTTTCGTCTTCTTCTGCTTTTCCTCTATCATATCCAGAAACCAAAAACATCTCGGTGAAATCGATATCGCTATTTTGAAGTTCGTCGTATGTGCCTTGGGCCAGAATCTGTCCCTGAGGAAGACGTCATGAATGAATGAATTGAATGATATTGGTGTATACTTCATCAAGTGCGAATTACGAAATACTTACATCCTGTACAACTACAACCAAATCTGCTCTTTGGAGATACTGCAACTGATGAGTTATCAGAATCCTCGTTTTTCCTCTCAAATGCTTCTCAATACACTCTTCGAAAAGATGCCTACTCACATGAGTATCAACGGCAGATAATGGATCATCTAGGAGGTAAATATCTGCTTTCCGGTAGATGGCTCTGGCAAGATTAATTCTTGCCCTTTGTCCTCCACTCAGGGATACTCCTCTTTCGCCAACTATAATGATAGTAATAACTTGGAGGTTCTCTAGAATTTCGGGGTATTCGATTTAGCTATACTACTACAACAAAATGAATATTTGAACGAAATGAAAAAAAAACTCATTCGATAGATCAGTCTCGTGTATTCAACTTGTATAAATCTCCATCATACTGCTACAAGCAATACTTTCAGATCAGGGACTACCTACTGAGAAAATCTGATGGGAAGAGCATTGTTGAAAACCTGAGCACTTTTCTGGATACACATTCTCAAAGCATCATATCCACATAATACTGGGATGGTGATTTACATAGGACAGACAGATAATGGCTAACATCGATACATGAAAGTAAGTAGAGGAACAGTGAATTATCAACTATCAAAGAGCCTTCGGCGAAACAGTTGATTCTGAGATGAGGACACCTTTCAATATGGAGCTTTAGGGTATTCCCTCGATATAACATGTATATTTTTCTGAGTTCAATTAGGAACGTAGTTTCGCCACCGAAGATCAACTGAAGATTTATTTGCCAATGTCACCCATATTTGGCAAGCTTCATTAAAGAAACTTTCTATTGCCAAGGCGTTAGATATATCGGAGGAATTCGACCGTGTTTGGCACCAAGGGCTCCTCCACGAGGTACCTAGCAATGGTTTCAGGCAGATCGCTGCATGTTGTGGTGGATGGAGTATTGTCTGATACCATTGCCATCAATCTTGGCGTTCCACGCGGATCAATTCTGGCACCTACATCGTTCCTTTTTCATATCAATGATTTGTTAGGAGTAATCACTTGCTTCATCCACAGTTTTGCAGATGATAGAATTCTACATTCTGAGTTCTCTCCTAGAATTATCATCTATTCTCAGGAAACTGAGAACTTATAACATAGGAATGTCAATGCTGTCAATGAAGATCTTGCGGAAATTATGGAGCCTGTGTAATCAACAACCTCGTCAAATTCAACACCACTAAAACTCAAGCCTGTATTTTTACACTGAGGCAGAACTCACTACTTATGCCTGATTGAGCAATTTCTTCCACGAACATTCTCACCAAGCCACTTTATCTGCTCAGTACCTCCATCAGCAATCCTTTTTCACGAGGGCAGAATATCCAGCTATATTTCTACAATCAAATAAAGATATATGTACACGAAATACAAAGTTTCTCTAGTTGATCGATCAGTTTCGTGTAAACAGCTTGTACAAATCTTCACCATACTACTACAAGCAATACTTGCAGATCGTTGACTACCTACTGAAACATTCCGATAAAGAGCATTGTTGAGAGCCTGAGCACTTTTCTGGAGCATCATATTTGACCAACACGAATATAAAGATCGACATAGGAAAGAAAGATAATGGCTAACCATCGGTACTGAGATGAATATTTCCAACTCTGCTTCTGATTTCCTAGAAATAGCTAGGCACTTGACCAGTAGAATGTCTACTATCGAAGAGCTTTTGGCGATACAGCTGACCCTAAGATGAGGGCTCTAGCTTGGATATACAGGGAATTTCTTCGATATAACCTGTATACAAGATGTTCCATGAGTTATGGATCAAAAGAAGTGAGTTATTAGGAAGAGACATTTGCAATCAATCTAACGGTATATGTGGTTATCAAATAGTTGATTCGAAAGTAATCAAATTCTTCTAAAAAACGCGACCGATTTGAGGAATATCAATAACAAGAAGGCTGTTTTGGATAGCCGCAATTTCGGAATCTTTATCAAAATGGCCGCTTTTCCTCATAGTTGATTATCTCTGTGGGTTAGTATTCGAATCTGCCAGCGGCATCTGAAATTCAACTGAAATATTCCATTCAACAAAACTCGAGGGAAACATCATTTTGCTCAATTGATATTGACTCAGGTAATGGAAAATATTTCTGGGAAATCAAGCATTGATTTTGATGAAATTCGTGAAAAGAGAAATTTGGTTGGTTAACTACAAAAAGTTACAGTTCACTACACAAAACACTTCTCTCTACAAAGTAGATGGTTGCCTGATATTAGATTTTTCAGAAATATATTTGTTAAAATTGGTGAAACTAAATGTGTTGAACCTTAGTATCTCTAATCAAGAGCATGAACATGATATGTATTCAGCTGTTTCGTCTTTCATAGAGCTTCAAAACACAGTCTATTCTTTGGTTCAGAACCATCCTCCCTAGTAATTCAGATCAGTACGTGATATTTTGATTAATTCCTAGCGAGGATGTTGGTTTCCTAGTTGCCCTTCACCCCAGGTGTCTGGTTATCCATAGCCAAGAAGTAACTATGTTGTTAGCAATCAGGAACTCCAGGAGTTCAATACAGTTTCGATATGATATTGCTTGAGCTCGATGTTCCGAGTGCTATGACACAATCACAATACTGATATTTTTGTTTACTCAAAGTCTATATATATACTTGCCACACTAGCCACATAGTAACTTAGTTACTATTCAATATACAGAGAAACTGAACAACTATCTGACTAACAAGGTGACTGACTTTCTGACTGAATACCCTTACAAACATATTAAAGCATTTACCTATGGTTTGGTCCCGTTGAGGAAACTGGTTGAAATCACTTTTGAGGGCGCATATTTCAACGATTCGATCGTACCATTTTCTATCAAAAGGTTGTCCGAACAGGATGTTATTTCGCACTGTAGATGAGAAAAGCCATGGTTCTTGGGATGCATATGATATATCGCCACCCACGGAGAAGGTACCTGATTTCAATTGCAGTTCACCTAAAAGCAGCTAAAGAATGGTTAGAAATCGAGGGATCAGTTCAAGAATGATTTTGATGTTCCATTATCAAATACGATTTATACTATTCTGCAGGAAATATTCTTGAGACGACTTGATTTCGTGAATGACATTGTTTACCAAAATTATCGAGTCCTCAGCGTGTCATGAGTGAAATGAAGCAGCAAGCTGGTATGTCAGTGGACGAATATATTTTCAGTATCGATAGTATCACTATTTGTATTCGTATGACTAATTCATGATTGAATCAGACTTCATGACTGGATCAGACGAAGAATTATAGTCTCGATTATAGTTTACTGTAGAAATTGGATGGTATTTATAATTGTCGTTGGAAATGTCAAGAATATTGTCAAGGGTATTACCACAAGGGGTTTTTATTTTATGAGATGAACTTCCATTCTGCACGAGGAGCTGGAGTGATTTTATTAATGATATTTGCTAGAGTCATATTACAAGCTACCAAGTCTGAGTGGAACAAAATTGAAGTTTATACGATGAGAACAAATCCTCTAATAGTGGTATTTAGTGAGATGTTTAACGAATCGAATAAATGGGTCATTAAACAATAGTAAATAGTATATGATTCATTGAATAAAATCAATAATTCATTGTTAAAAAGTATATTCAACAAGAAATAATATTCGGATGTGCAATTAGTGAGAGAACAGTTCTGGTACGCAATTGTATTTTTTTTATCGCTTGGAGCGCACGAAAGGGAATCCCTATAATTTTCAAAGAACATCGTGCGTTCCTAGGGAGGACAGGGACAGGAGGTAGGTATTGGATTTTTTTTTACTTTTGGAGATTTTATGTTGTTGGGAATACTTCCACAGGCAATGAATTCCAGAGCCTAGCCGTTCTATAGATGAAGGAGTCTTGATAAAGTGCTGTTCGACATCTTTCGAGGTTGACAACGAAAGGATGTGCTGACTGGGCTTGTCTAGTTCGTCTGATTGGTATTGCTAGTGAAGAGATGATAGCAGAGATTTCTGAAGAACATTTCCCGTGGAAGTATCGATAGAAAAGTGAAAGGTCGCCGACCTTTCTACGGTGTTCCAATGATGTCAAAGAGTGAGTGAGTGTGGCGTCACCCACTAGGCGGATGGCTCTTCTCTGGATGGAATCTAAGAGCATCAGCGTATGTTTTGGTGCTGAACCCCATATGTGGGAACAGTATTCTAGAACAGGCCGTATCTGCGCTTTGTAGATCATGAGAAGCTGTTGAGGTGTAAAGTAGCTTTTCGCACGAAACAAGAATCCGAGTTTTTGTGAAGCAGCTTTTGCGATGGATCTGACATGATTATCTAATGAAAGAGTGTTGCTGATGGAAATACCGAGCATAGATATGGTGGGCTTGGGGGGGATGGTGGAGCCAGACATTACAATATCGGGCATACTGAGTTCCGCCTTTCTAGAGAAAATGCAGGCTTGAGTTTTGGTGGCGTTGAATTCAATTAGGTTGTTTGTTCCCCAAGCTGTGATTTCAGCAAGATCTTCATTGACAGCATTGACCTGCCTGCGCCGTGAGTTCTTAGTTTCCTGGGAAGAAATGGGAATTCTGGAAGAGAACGCAGTATGGAGGGTACTATCATCTGCAAAGCTGTGGATGGGTCAAGTTGTTACTCCCAACAGATCATTGATATAAAGCAGGAATAATGTTGGTGCCAAAATTGATCCTTGTGGAACGCCGGAATTGATGCCAAAGGTATCAGACGATACACCGTCCACCACCACGTGAAGCGATCTGCCTGAAAGAAAACTCGATAAGAGATGGCATAGCTGAGGTGGTAAGCCGTATGATGGTAGTTTGTGGAGGAGTCCTTCGTGCCAAACACGGTTGAATGCTTTCGAAATGTCCAACGCGACAGCTAGAGATTCCCCGTGTTTTCCTATTGAAGATTGCCATAAATGGGTGACGTTGGCAAGTAGATCTCCAGTAGATCTCCGGTGGCGAAAGCCGTATTGTCTATCATTGATGATTCCTCAGCTCTCCAGATATTTGATAAGCTCAATATTGATGGCTTTCTCCATCACTTTGGAGATAACTGATAATAGGGCAATGGGCCTGTAGTTGTTGGGCAGGTTCTTGTTTCATTTTTTGGGGATTGGTTGGACTCTAGCTGTCATCCAGCATGATGGAAAAATACCCGACCTGTACGAGATGGTAGACAACTTGCAGAAAATCGGTGCTAATTCTGGTGCACATTTTCTGAGGATAATGGGTGGAATTCCATCAGGACCGTTAGCCTTATTCGTTTTGCGACCAAGCAAAATTCGTCTGATAGTGCGTTGACGGAAGACGATTTCGGGCATTCGACTCTCAACGGGGTGGAATGTCTGGCGGCAGTTTTCCTTGGGAATCTAAAGTAGAGTTTGCTGCGAACATCTCTGCAAAAATATTTGCTTTCTCCTGCGATGTTGTTGCTAATGTGCCGTCGGATTTGGACAGTGGTGGAAATGAACCTCGAAATGAACTATTAGTGAAATTTCTTCCGACCGCTTCAGCAAGGGACCAAAACGAACGAGAGTCATTGGGGCAATCTATGAGTTTCGATCTTATCTTGGCATTGTATGTTTCTTTCGAAGCATCTATTGTTTGGCTGCAGTTATTCCTGGCATCAACGTATTCTGCTCTAGTCGCGAGGTTAGGGTTTTTGCGCCAGCGATGGTAGGCTGTTTGTTTCAAGGCAACAGTTCTAGAACAGTTTTTGTTGAACCAGGGTTTCGAAGGTGATGATCTTTTCGAAAAATGAGGTATGTATGTGTCCATTCCGAGCATGATGATCTCGGATATTTCCACAGCACACTTTGAAGGGTCCTCAGAGTCAAAGCATACTCTATGCCAAGGAAACTCGGAGAAAAACATGCGGAGTCCGTCCCAATCTCCTGAATTGTAATGCCATATAAGACGTGGGGGTGCCGGAGCAGTTGATGGAATGAAAAATGGGCAGGTTGTGGAGATGAGTGTGTGGTCAGAATTGCCAAGTGGAGCTCGTACATCTTTGGTGTAGGGTGCTTAATTATTAGTGAGGATTAAGTCAAGTATGTTAGCTGAATGGTTGTTGACATCGGAAATTCGTGTGGGTTCTTTGATAAGCTGCTCTAGGCCGTGAGTGATGGCGAAAGCTTCGGCTTGTCGCCCAGCTTCATCCGTTCTGTTAGAGTGTACGAGCCAAGCAGTGTTGTGTACATCGAAATCGGTCATGATGATTATTTCTGCTGCTGGATGGTTCTGTTGAATTTGGTCAAGCTTCAGAGACGAGAATTCGAAGAGCTCTTCATAGGATGGATCATTTGGTGATAAGTAGAGACAACAAAGGTATTTGGTCTGTTGCTGGCTATCGAGTTTGAACCACATGACATCAAACTTGTTTGGTTCCAAAGTTTTATCTCGTAGACATGAGAGATTCGTTTTAGAGTAGAGGCAGAGACCTCCCTTGAATCTAAAACGTGTGTGGAGTTCGTACCCAGGACAGAGCAGATAGGTCGTATTGGTGGATGAATTGACCTGTGTCTCAGTAAGAGTCAATATGTCTGGCTTTTCAATTTGAAAGTGTCGATGGACATCGTTGATGTTCTTACCTAGACCTCGGATGTTACCTCTCGCCCGGAAATCCGAATGGAGAGGTATTTTACTTCCGGATAATTTTACTTGAGGAGAACTCATCATCGCGTATTCTGTACAAAGAAGGGAGGTTGGCGTGGAAGGAAAAGGAAATTGGGTTGGGTTGGCCGGAACATCAACCAGATACTGAAACACAGGTAAGTATACCGATTTCACAGTGCCAATGTCTCCCCATTGGTTGTCGTAGAGATGATTTTGATATTCATTCTGCCTTCAGATACTCCTATTTGGTTTTATTGACATTCATTATTTCTCATTTTCAAGTTACATTTGAATCACATCTGTGAATCCCCTTGAACAATTATTATTGTTGGGTGGGAACCTATATTCAGATTTAAGGTAGAGGAAAATTGCTCAAAACTAAAACTCAATGATATAGTGACGTATCATCAAGATTTCTTCTGCCTCTCAAATCTGGAAGTTCCAGACGAAGATTTTCTTGAGATTGAAAAATATACTCATAATAACTTCCGAGCTATCCACTTGCTCACTTCATATTTGACGACGAGTGTTGACACATGAGCAAAATGGAAGAACTATAAACAACATATCAATTGCCCATTGATGCAAAATTGATCTCAATGCAGTGCCGGATTAGTCACGTAGCAAGAGTAGCAAATGCCACGGGCCCCGCGAATTGGGGGGCCCCGCGCCGCACTGCGCTCTAACTTCTGCCCGGTCTGTCTAACTGGTAAAATAAAATAAGGAGAAATATCTTGCATCAAGACGAATTCAGCGGCTGTAGCCACACTCGACGACTTTGTTGAAAATCAAACACCTGGGCAACGTTTTGAAGTTCAGGTGTTTATTGCCGAAAATCAAACACCTGGACAACGTTTTTGAGTTCAGGTGATTATTGTCATTATTGATAACGTACTGTCTGCTTCAACTAAATGAATGAGAGCATATCATGTAATAACTTGTGTTTTTGGAGTATTTCGACAGCTTAAATCTCAGACAACAAAAGAGATTTTGGAAAAATCCTCAATAATGCTCAGTTCTGATAGAGATGATGTGGAAACCAGTCTAGGCGACGAATTAGTGCAGTTCGCTGAGCTGCTGAAAACGAATCTTGCTACTGTCATTCACAGCAACAAACCTCTGGAGGAGCTTCTGAAGATGCAATCTTATGAACTTCCATCGAATAATTCCTCAGAATCGTGTTTCCCAAGAAAGTAGAAATTGCCTTGCGAATGCACACTTGGTTGTCATGATCACTAACTGTAGTGGCAAACTTTTCTTCTGTGACATCAAGACGTTTTTAAAATGAGTTAAGGAACACGATGGACCAAGAACGCCTAAATCATCTCACATTAATGGATAGCTCAGGAATCATCAATGATAGACAATACGGCCTTTGCCTTCGAAGATCTACTGGACATATACTTGCCTACGTCACCCATTTATGGCAATCTTCAATAGAAAAACACGAGGAATCTCTAGCTGTCGCGTTGGACATATCGAAAGCATTCGACCGTGTTTGGCACGAAGGACTCCTCCACAAACTACCATCATACGGCTTACCACCTCAGCTATGCCATCTCTTATCGAGTTTTCTTTCAGGCAGATCGCTTCACGTGGTGGTGGACGGTGTATCGTCTGATACCATTGGCATCAATTCCGGCGTTCCACAAGGATCAATTTTGGCACCAACATTGTTCCTGCTTTATATCAATGATCTGTTGGGAGTAACAACTTGCCCCATCCACAGCTTTGCAGATGATAGTACCCTCCATACTGCGTTCCCTTCTGGAATTCCCATTCCTTCCCAAGAAACTAAGTACTCACGGCGCAGGCAGGTCAATGCTGTCAATGATGATCTTGCTGAAATCACAGCCTGGGGAACAAACAACCTAGTTGAATTCAACGCCACCAAAACTCAAGCCTGCATTTTCTCCAGAAAGGCGGAACTCAGTATGCCCGATATTGTAATGTCTGGCTTCACCATCCCCACAAAGCTCACCATATCTATGCTCGCTATTTCCATCAGCAACACTCTTTCATGGGATAATCATGTCAGATCCATCGCAAAAGCTGCTTCACAAAAACTCGGATTCTTGTTCCGTGCGAAGAGCTACTTTACACCTCAACAGCTTCTCATGATCTACAAAGCGCAGATACGGTCTGTTCTAGAATACTGTTTCCACATATGGAGTTCAGCACCGAAACATACGCTGATGCTCTTAGATTCCACCCAGAGAAGAGCCATTCGCCTGGTGAGTGACGCCACACTCACTCACTCTCTGACATCAATTGGAACACCGTAGAAAGGTCGGCGACCTTTCACTTTTTTAACGATACTTCCACGGGAAATGTTCTTCGGAAATCTCTGCTATCATCCCTTCACTAGCAATACCAATCAGACGAACTAGACAAGCCCAGTCAGCACATCCTTTCGTTGTCAACCTCGAAAGATGTCGAACAGCACTTTATCAAGACTCCTTCATCCATAGAACGGCTAGGCTATGGAATTCTTTGCTTGTGGAAGTATTACCAACAACATATAATCTCCAAAAGTTCAAAATCCCTATCCTCCCTAAGAACGCACGATGTTCTTTGACCATTATAGGGATTCCCTTTCGTGCGCTCCAAGCGATAGAAAGAAAAAAAAATAGAGTATGACTTGCTTAAAGAAGTCGATATTGAAATGTTATCTCTAAATATGCCCATATTAAATTCAGAAAAGATTATTCGTAATAGTTTTGTTTCATTTTATTCAATATCCTGAACCTGAGAACCTAAAGCAAACCAAGGGCCCCTTGATATCATTTTCTACAGGCTCCGCGCCGGCTTAATCCGGCACTGTATCAATGAAAGGCATCTAATAGGATGGAGTTTTTTTGTGATCCTATTGATCACTCCATATATGACCATATCATCGCTTAACCAGTACTGTTTCAGTGATCTTTGAGAAATGGAAAATACTCATTGATACCCCGAAACCGTCAGAATATTATTATCTGGTTCCACATCAATCAATCCACATAATATATGATTAGAAGCATTATATGTATATGTGCACTATCTGCATTATAGATACCTACCATCAATGAACAAGTAAGTACCTACTTTTTAATCAACAACGCATAGTGCCAGGAGTATGACAACGATTAATTTTTAAATTTAATGAAAATGAAGCGATTCTCGCGAGATATACTTTTTCAGGCTTGAGGTGTGCTCCATGGGGAATGCATTTTCAAATTCCATACACATTCTCGAAAACGTTTGAAATATTTATGAAAATGAATTTAAAAATTTCACCTTTCTTTTCGATTTTTATCAAGCAAAATATGCTCAAATCCCAATATCTGGAATTCAAAAATCTATTTTTATCCTTTGTAGAATTACTGTAGGTATACAAAGAGCATATTGTAGTTAGATGATGTTATTTGCGCTCTTATTGCAAAAGTGACTAAAAGTACCTACAGTCCTTGTGCGTCTTTTCATCTGCATATGACTGTATGTAAGTGGATATCGTATTTCTGAATAACTTGACTACACATTTCTAGAAAACGTATTGCTATTGAGTGAGAATGGTAAGAACATGTCGCGATTGGATGGTGTTAGCGCTCTCAATGAAGCAGTGACTACATGTGCTATCATCGTCCATTAGCTACATTTTTTCTGCATCTGATAGTTTAAACACATTGGTGCAAATTCCGTCGCGGAGAATTTTATGATAAATATGTCATACATTCTTTGAACACCACTACTCATAAGGGATTATGCAGACCTCTCGTTTGTACACGAAAAAAAAAGTTTTGTTGCACCAACAAAATAATTTTGGTCATTTGTTGTTGAATTGAACACAATTCTGCGGGATCAACAAAATATATATTCAATCCAAATAAGCAACCTATTCAAAGAGACAAAATAATTTGGTTGAAATATTTGCTTACTTGAACAAAAGTTTCATTTCATTCAATAACATTTATAGTTGAAAGAAAACAAACTTTGTTGATCCAACTATTATCTTATTGTTCAATCAATCACATGCATTTTCTCTATTCAACAAAATTAAATTAATTTTCACAAATATTTAACTGAATACAACATCATATTTTGTTGAGTCAACAATCATTTCATTGTGCAACCAATCAGAGGTTTTCGTTTATTCGACAAAATTGAATTGATTATGACAACAATATATTTTGTTGATTCAACATATCAATTTCAAGAAATATGTTGTTAATTCGAACAAATCAGTTTGTTGAACAGAATAACCCACAAGAACATTATATCAAACAAATATTTTGTTGGATGATTATCTAGTTGCATTTTTGCCACCAGGTGGCGTTTCTTTCAACCTTCCTACGCTCGCCTCGATTGGGGTGTACATATACTTACCTAAAACACCCGTTTATACAAGCTAATAGTCTGGAATCTACTGAGAAAATTGATCTCTAATTTCTATCAGTCTTGAAACCCAGTTATTGGATTTCTTTTTTATTATTCAGCAAAATATTTTGTTAATTCTAAATACAGTTTTGTTGATCGGTGAATATATTTTGTTATTTCAACATATTCACTCTCTGAAAAACTGAAAATGTTGTCACTTGAATGAAATGATATAATCATTCCAATCAACAGAATCGTTCATGACAGCAGAATATTGTATTATAGGAACAAAATAGTCTTTGTTTATTCAACCAATTCCTGCTGATGATTTGAATCATTAATGAGTTGAATCAAATGAATTCTGAATTGAAAACCGACAAAAAATATTTGTTGAGGTGACAAAATATGTTGTCGTGGATATATGGCACTCAGATTTTGTTGCATTTACAAAAATTTTGTAGTTTCAAACAAAAATTTTTTTCTGTGTATTAATGATTGAATGCGTTCTCACCTGAAGTATTGAACTTTTTCCTGCACCAACTTCACCAACAATGGCACACATGTAACCATGTGGTATATCTAGGCTCATGTTCTTTATATCATCATGTTCTGTCCAAGAAGCAGTCACATTCGACAAACATATGCCATGATGGTTTTCTTCGTGTATATACTCAGTGGCTTGCTTTTCTTCCAATATCAGAAATTCTCGTAGTCGTTTAATGGAAATCAATGTTTCTGCTGCGTAACGTATAGCCAGTGGATAAGTGAGACATAACGAGACTCTGAGTACGTTGTAGAACATGGCCATTGTGAAAACTTTAGATGCTGTAATAACATTTCCTGGCAGAAAATAATAACAAGACACTGTTACTTGAAGAAATCAAAAAACTGAAAGAGTTGTTAGGTATATTATCTACAATGAAATTCGATGTTCACGAATGATAATTGGAGAAAAATGAAGTTAGTGGAATTCGTTTCCATAAGAATATAGTTGAGTCATATCACAGGCGGCGAGGCATTTTTTTCAACAGAATGTATGATCAATGAAAATAAACAATTCCGTAGAAAATTTCACACCAAACATTTTCGATCAATTCAATGCCTGTATTCCATATCGTTATCATAGCAACTTATCATGTGAGGTACGTAGTTTTTGAAAGGTATCAGATTAGTATAGATGTAGTTTTCATTAGGTAGTAGATTAGTATAGAGGTCAGATAATTTATACGACGCTATAGAAGCAGATGATATTTTATCATTGCTCATGTAAGATGAAAGTAGAGGCCATGGCACCATGTCATGAGCATATCTTTATATTGAAACTATCATTGGGCACCAAAGATGTGTATACGACGCTAGGAAAGTTCAAAGAACTAGAGATTTTTCCCACAAACTACGTACTCAACCCACTCGACTGTCATGGTTTCTCCAGACAGTCGAGTGAGCTAGGTACGTAGTTTATGAGAAAATAATCAAGACAGTCGAGTGTGCTTTCTTTACCTTCTTTTGTTTTTTGTTATGTTTTCTATTGGCAAATGATTATCTAGGAACTTGTAATTTTTTTAGTTTTTTCATCGTATCTCCCGAACTATTGAATTCACAGAAAAATGTTATAGGGATTTTTTGTAGATTCTATCAGAAGGAATAATTTTGGATCCATAATATTTTCAGATATTTTCAGTTGTTTTCGAGATATTTGGAATTATCTGAGAATAAAGTTATCAACACTTTTGTTCCATCTTCCAATCAACAAAAGGAAAAAATATCTCATGGTTCAGTGGAAGTCGATGAGCTTCATCTATCGATGATCTTTGTTTCTTAATATATCTCCATGGTACCCTATGGGCCGTTCAAATTTTTTTCTTCATATTTTTCACTTTATTTTCTGTACTACTGGGTAATCAGAAGAAAATATTTTAAAGCGAACCGTGTGTTTCGGAAAATCTCCTTGAAGAACCCACTTGGTATTTTCCGACCCTGCTCGATTTCAATAGGCTTCGTCTCTCCCTGATAGAGTTTTTTTTAACAAAAAATGAAATCGATCGGACCACTTTTGCGATTTGTAGAGTGGTTACAAGAAACTTCCGGTGATAAATCGAAAAAACCCGGAAAAACCACCTTATAGAGTTGTCCGATTCCCTTCATTATTGTTTCGAGTACAATAAGATGGCGAAATTTCAAGTCGATATGTTGAAGGGTTCAGGAGATATATCGATTTATGATTACCACAGAGCACAGACAGACAGACAGACAGACCACACACAAAAGCCAAAGTTGCTCAAAATTCGATGGGGATCATTTTCCAAGATAGCATTTTTGGCAAGGCCGTAGTATACTCCACTATATAGGTATAGCGTCGCATAACAAATTCCTTGGAATTTTTTTTTCTCCTCCTTGAGGGGCGGAGCATGAAATTACACTGGAAATTTTTTGACGTTTATAGGTTAAATGACATTTACATTCAACTTCAGGTTATTTCGAGTTCATTCCATAAAACAGAAAATAAAAATCATTCATCAACAATTTACCATATAATATTATGTAGGTATACTTGCGATTTCGAAATTAATGTTGTTACTATACCTTATAGTTTTTTTTTTATCGCTTGGAGCGCACGAAAGGGAATCCCTATAATGTTCAAAGAACATCGTGCGTTCCTAGGGAGGATAGGGACAGGAGGTAGGTATTGGAGTTTTTTTTGAACTTTTGGAGATTATATGTTGTTGGGAATACTTCCACAGGCAATGAATTCCAGAGCCTAGCCGTTCTATGGATGAAGGAGTCTTGATAAAGTGCTGTTCGACATCTTTCGAGGTTGACAACAAAGGGATGTGCTGACTGGGCTTGTCTAGTTCGTCTGATTGGTATTGCTAGTGAAGGGATGATAGCAGAGATTTCCGAAGAAAATTTCCCGTGGAAGTATCGATTCATCACAAGAAACCATTATTTTCAACTAAATCATCTAAGTGTTGTTGAAATTCCTTTAAATTGATCGAAAATGTTTGGTGTGAAATTTTCTTACCGAATACTACTTTAGCTTCAATTAATATCAGGGAATTTTTTCTCGAACACGCAAACATTTACTCCACTGTGTCGTTAGGAACCTATATTAGTTTTTGCGTTGTTCGAAATTGTTGAATTTTAGAGCTCATTCCAAACGAACCGTCATGGCCGCCATTTGGCGATACGTCGAATAAATGGTGACGTCTGTTCTTATGCTGTATCATTATTGGTCAGATGATCTTTCATTTCTACTCATGAATCAGGGTTATCATGTTACCAATTACGATCAAGTTATCAGAAAGATGTTTGAGTTCTGTTGTTGAATAAAACATAATGGGAGGAACCCATGATATTGTAGTTCATTCTTGACCTTTTTGAGCAACCAACATGTCCACATATTCCCTATTCTCCATAACAAAATATCATGTGAATGTTGGAGATTTGGCAACATTGTGCTGAATGCTGAGAACTGAGAAAACCTCGCCCACAAATCATGCGCGGGGTTGTCACGTTGACCAATTCGAATGTCCTCTAATTTTCTTTATTTTTTCGCTTGAAATTGCCATTTTTCTCAATGTCACACTATTTATCTTCTTGTGAGTTCATTTCAACGTGAGTCGTTTTCAGGCAACAAAAATACGAACATTTATCTTATGGCATTTGGGTTTAACACGGTTCTGAATAAAACTTGTGGCTTACCTATAGGTTTTGATAATTACTTTCACATAACTAGAATAATGCCATTAGGTTTCATTATTGTCTCAGTCAAATATCCTCTATTTGGCCTAGCGTAAATTTGGTTTTATGACGTACTTTCATAGGATTAGTTCAGAACCTCTTAGTCAAATTCGAGGCACTAATGAAATTCAAGTGTTTTAAGAGGGTTGTTGAGGGTGAATAGTTTTGATAAAGAATCTCAATGACACTCACAGAGCTCTCTTAGAACCGGAGTGAGCTGAATGCCAAATGGTATTATGCGATAGTTCTATCATAGTATCTCAAAGCCTTCAATAGGATTATATGGATATGAAGGCCAATATGCTTTTAATAGAGCATTCATAAAACGGTAGAACTAATTAGACCTATCATTTGCACTCACATAACCTCTTTGAAGTCTCATAGAAGCTATTAGGCATTCAAAATGTTACTTGGGTAGTCACTAGCGGACTCTTCAGAACTTGAATCCTATGACATCTAGATTCATATACGTAGTAAGATACAATAGGTATGCATTGGGTACTAGATCCTGGCCGTAAAACATTGAAACACAGCCTCATTTTGGACAATTTGGTGAGTTGATCAGGAAAATGCCAAAGATAAATTCTTCTGGCGCCATTTATACGAGAATTCCTTTTTTCAACGATGTATTTTCTGATCGAACCCCCTTTTTTATCAGTATTGTAAAGCAAGTGGCAATCTACCCGTCTGTCATCTGACAGTCGGTTCATGCGACTATATATAGTTAGTTGAGGACGTTGAGGTAGGTCTCTATAGACTATATAATACCAAAACAACAAATCAGTTTATCTCATATTCATATTTCACACAATACCACACAGCGTCATAATGGATAAAAGTTCATTATATAGAAACATGTTAGTTTAATTCGCTATCTCTACTTTCCAAAAGAGACCTGAATTATTGTATGCCCAAGGCCCGAGCATAGTTTAGGATGACCTTGACTATAGAGTGAATTTCTTGATTTATCGACACTGTCCCAAACATCAACATTTCTGAGCAAGATTTGAAAAAAATGAGAAGCAGATGCTCTCTTCAACTATTACCATACCATGATAAGCAACAAGTACTTAGGTTTTTTCTACTCTTTCTGAAAGCTTCAAAGTAAATATAAATTCTATAAACTATTCAATTTCCTCATTCTGTCCCTACACGTGAACTGAAACAAATCGTTGTCCAAAGTGCTAAGAGATCGGTGAATTGATCAAGTTTGAAATGTTCCGGTTACTGCATGAACATAGTTATTGTTAACATATATTTGGGATCTGAAATTTGATGAAATAAGTACATAGGTACATTCATTATTCCGCATTGTCGATAACTGGTACATTGATTTTCGAAATCTGTACCATATATCGACATAGGTGTCGATGAATGGTACAGCTTTCTCTTCTACTATTAATATTCGAATACAAAAAATTGTAAGTCTTGTTCTGTTTCTAAAATTCAAGAGGCATCATAATGAGTGAAAGATGTACCAGTTATCGACAACCATTCTTCCGCTTCATTAAGAAGGTATAGACTTGATGTATTCTGTTTGTCGGTGTTTGGTACCAAGTAAGTCGACAGCTGGTACAGTAATATTCTCAGAACATTCGAGAATAATATCCTGGGAACATGTCGATTTGAATGCTCATAGAATATTCGCTGCAGGATGAGGATATTCTATGATCATTCTGAGAACATTCTATAAGAATATTCTGAAATAAGTTTATTTGAACGTTGTCAGAATATTCATAGAATATTCTGTGCTGTCTGGGCATCCAAAACTCATCGGAATAATATTTTCCGTTACTTTAATGTTGATGAATTCTAGTGACAATTCTTCACAGTGCAATTTATTTTTTCAAGTTCAGAAAGATGCATCACCAATGAAAATCTCTGTACTTATTTACCTAATAACACATAGGTGATAATAGTCACAAATAGAGTGGCTTTGTCCAAGAAGATATTGAAACTGATGAGTACTCCTCTGATATAGGAGTTCGAGGTGAGATCACGAACTTCATCATATCTCACGGCATTGATGACTTTTTCAAAGAATTTTTCCCATGCATACATTTTGATGACTTGAATGCCCGTTATCACTTCATTCATCAGTTTCACTCGTGAGTCAGATTTGAGCGCTGTCCTGTATCTCAGGTGGCCAATTATCTTTCCCAGATAACCTACAAAAGAACGATAATAAAGTACAGTGTGAGTCGATAAGTAGTCCGATTTAGGGCTTTGTGTGACCAAGACTCAATGAATCTTCCCAAGACCAACCCAAGGCTTGACTTTCAAGACCAAGACCAAGACTCCTGCACTCAAAGAAATATTATGGGTTGAATTGACAAAAAAATGTGTTCAGTCAACAACATTATTATAATTGTTGGATAAAACTACAATGATGGTACTTTCAATAATTAGGTGACCGTCAAAACAATTGAGGAACAATTGTATACATGAACAAATTCAACGTCAACCAAAAATATTTGTTGGTTTAGATATTATTTTCGTGATACAACCAATAATTTGTGAGAATTGGTCAAATCGAACTAGGAATAGTATTTCAACAACATTATAACTGTAACTGAAATATCATGATATCTCGCTCACTGTTATATTTGGTAGACAAACGAATAGGAAGTTATAATCAACATATAAGTATTTCAAATCAAACTGAATGAAGAATTTCAACTATTTTATATTTTAACTAAAATATCATTACAGCTTGCTCTCTGTTAGAGTTGGTAATCAGACGAAAAGGATGGTAAAGTCAACCTGCAACTATTTCAAATCACTCTAATGTTAGTATTTCAACTATATTATGTTGTATAACTAATATATTATTACAGCTGGTTCACTGTCAAAGTTGGTAGACAAACGAACAGTAGGTTAAAATCAACCAACCTTCTTTGAAGGGTTGACAATGAGCTTGTGATCTTCCCATTGGTATTTTTGCAGGGCGACATCATTTTCATATTATTGTTTTACGTATTCTGCAATGAAGTGATTTTGGTAAGTCGATTATGTAATCACTGTATTCAATATCGAATTGTTAATTAGTACTAAATTTGGTGATGATTTAACACATTGTATGAAATTTTTGCTTCGGTTCGTCTCTTTTTCTTAGGATTCTCTTCAATTTTTGGATCAATTAATACAGAAAAAGTATAGATAACCCCAGGGAGGTTCTATATGACAAGTACCAGAACCATACAAGAAGATTGAGAAATTTTTGAAATCTCTCGTCAAGGAGTACCACTGATGTAGTCTTCCCAATCAATAATGATGATAAGGAAAATTCATCAGATGCTCGTAATTATGTGATGGTGAGTATTATTCATGAATTGAATCAATTCAATGGTGAATTCATATTTCGAATCTACACATTTTTTGCAGGAAGAAGATGATAAGATTTGGTAGCAATTGAATAACGTCCATTGAGTGTCCCATAAAAGATAAATGGAAGAGTACATTCAAATAACGGAGACGAGGAATTACAAATGAAGAGTCTTATAATGTAGATATTCTGTGAAGTTGACCACCATGTAATGAATAAACTTGATGTTTATTCGAAATCTGTATTAATTCAGTGATACAAGAACGTGAAAAAAAGTCAATATACCTATATCTACTAGGCACCTTGTTGGTGAACCAAATATTATGGCTATCTGTACAAATTATAAGTGAAGGGACAAAAATTATGGTCAACATACCACTCATTTTGTTGTGAGATTAAAATCTGGTTGATAACCAATTTTCTTGATCAAAATAACAATTCCATTCGTATGGTGACTAAATATTTCCAACTATTGTTCGCTGGTCGATTTGATTATCAAACCAGATAGGCTCATTTCCTTTGGTTGATCAAACCCATCAATTTCTCTGAGTGTGGGAGAGGGAAGAATAATGAACTTGAATCCACTCAATAATGAATAAAATATGATGGGAAATATAATGGCATTTTATTTCAGGTATTCACTTGTCATATGGTAGGTTCTTCATTTTTGTTCTCCCAAAATCCGAAATACATTCTCCAAATTCAGTATTGCGATATTGAAGTTCACAACAAATAGGTGTATGTTGTAAGGTCACAATGATCCATACCTCCTCCTATTGAGGATAGAAAAAAAAACAAAACAAAACTTATTTGGTTTGGATTTGAAATTCTTTGAAATATTCTGATAATGCATTGTTGTCAGTTGTCGGTCAACGAATTTTGTCGATAGGACGATTCATCAAATTGAAATGAGACAGGGTCAACCACAAAAACACCAATCATCAATAACTACAAATATAATACCATACATTCCCGGCATATCTGAAAAAATGAAACGTGTTGGTAATAAATTTCAAGTGAAAACTGTGTTCAAAACTGAAAATACAATGAGATCAATCCTAACTCAAACAAAGCCGAAAAATGGAGAACAATCGCCCAAAAATTGTATTTACAGTATTCCTTGTGTTTGTGGAAAGTTTTATACAGGTGAAACCAAGAGACCTCTTTCAGTGAGGACAAAGGAACATAAGTAGGTACAATATAAAGAAAAGACACATCGATAAATCGAAACTAGCTGAACATATCCTTACTAAAGACCGACAACATATGGCAGAGTGATATAATATTAAGATCATTGAAAAAGAAGATAACAACCAGAAGAGGAGAATCAAGGAATCTGCTTGCATTCTTCTGAACGGAGACAATTGCATTGCTCCTTGTTCAGTTGATTTAGACAGAACATGGTATTTACTACTCAAACCTGAACATGAAAATTGTAAATTCAAGATTAATTAATGGAAACATCCTGTTTCTCATTTGATTGCCAACGTCAATGAAAACTGAAAAACTTCAAGACAAATATGACTTAGCTCTCGAAATAATTATAACTTATGTTGAAAACGGAAACAGAATCGGTCCTGAAACGTTCAAAGATAAGTGAAAATTAGATAATTTTGCTATATACCTTTATTTCTCTTCTCCAAACTTTTTCAATACAAATTGTCACTGACAAGCTAGTGAATTTTTTTTTTAGGCTCTCTGATAGGAAAATTCTTTAAACGCAGTGACATTTAGGGGCAAATCACCTGATCTGTCCTTACTACACGTATATTGAAATAATATTCATATTTTCATTTTATAGAAACGAGGAGAGAAAATTCCAAAAAATTTTGAATAATGAATGTACCACCTCCTCGATTAACCTACAGACAGTATATACTATTCCACTATTATTTTATATTACTCACATTGCCCTGGCAGACTGCAGATTACCATGAACATAACACCAACAAAACTAGCGATTTGTACTTCTCTCCATATGAAATAAGTTATCAACGCCAGTTGGAATGGAATTATCCAAAGGATGTGGAGCACAGTGACTACTTGGTCAAAACGATTGAGGTCATTGGAAAGCAAATTGACGACCTGACCTGCTGCTGTTGCGGTCAGAGCTTTCTGACTCAATTTCGTCATCTGAAATACAATAATTATGAGTTACAAAAGGAGAAGAACTCAAATTCATTACCACAATGAATCATAAAATGAACGAGAAAGGTAGATAACGATGATAAACAACTACTTTCCTGGCTATATGCCACGCAAAACATTGCATTACATCCTCACGAAATCTATGCAATAATTCGTAACACCAAACAGTTCGTCAATATGTGCTGGGATTTCGTCAAAAACCAAATAATCGAAACCATACCAGGAACTTACAAGTTTCAGAAGATAATCTTCCATACTCGAAGTGGAGGGAGATCATCAAAGCGCGAAAAACACTCTAAGTCGTCCCCACAAGTTCATCACTTTTGTTTCGACCATTCAAATGGACATCATCAGTCATAAAACTAACAAAACCAATCTACAAAAAAACATCATGCTTACTTATCATATAGCAGAAAGTTTACACAGCTAAGTGGAAATGAATGAATGCAAGTTGATGTGAGGTAAAAAAAAAAAAAAACAAGTGAAATGCAATTATTGTTACTATGGTTGAGGGAATATTGATTGATAGTTTGATTATAAGAGGATAGTGATAGATATTGAGGAAACAAAGAGCTTTAACTAATTATTTTGATATTGAAATGGCGATTTGCCATTTTGTTTTCAAAATAGTTTGTTGAAGAGGTCTGTTTCTTCAATATCTATAACTATTCTTTCATCATCGAACTATCAATCAATATTACGCTGAACCATAGTTACAATAATTACATTTCACTTGATTTCTCGATATTTTACTCCACATTATCATTGTATTGTATAACTTGTCATTTCCACAAGAATTTTTTGATTAGATTCACTTTGTCAGTTCTATGGCTGATGATGACCATTTGGAAGATCGAAACATGTTTCAATCAGAGTGGTTTCTTCTCTTTTTTCAAAAAATTAGTGAAGGAAAGAAGCCATCATTTTCTCGACCAATTAACTGATGCATAAGCCAAACACAACTTGTGATATAGTTGAACCCCAGCAAACATTTTGATATGGGGCATCAATGGCCTTATATATTTTTCCCATACCTGACATCAGCGGCCCAGTAAATGGTCCCATATGCGGGACTCTATATATCAGTACACTGCGGCCGGCAGCTGGTCCCAGTGCTGGGTTCCCAGCAAACATATTCAGTTTCCCGGCAAAAGGCCAGTACAACATAATCGACACATTGAATTTCCCATAGCAAGCCCAGCATATACATAACTGATGGGACTGTAATGGCCAATTAACGACATTGGTTACACACTATCGAGGTAGGGGAGGGAAGGGGTTTTAGGGGTCCATTGTATCTGAGAGTTCTAGTACTTTTTTATTTCACAATATAACCCTCTGATCATACCAGATTTCAAGAAAACAATTTTATGAATGACACAATGATATCTTCCTAACCTCTCTGTTCTTCAACGATGTGACTGCTTAGTGGTTGGTATGTGGTATCTACATCTTATTGGGTAGAATTCCTTCGTAGTCGATTCTTCGTTATGAGGTACTTCTGAAATATAAAATGCATCATTTGTTTATTTAGTGGCCTATGAGTTGCATGAGTTTATAACTTGATGAAATAGTCTGATGACGTGATAATATGGAGCATTCCAATTCTCATAATCTTCTTGGCACAGGTATTTCTGTAGCTGGAATTTTATTGTTATTTAGTATAGAGATATATAGGTTCACATAACCTGGAATTACTTTTGATAGCAACAAACGACTTGAAAATGATAGTTGCTTTTGGAGAAGTATAGCCCACTCCAATTAATATGATCATTAGGTGTATGAAGTTACGAGATACCAAACACATGCATTTAATGATGAAATTTTAAACACTATTTAGGAAGATTGATACTTACACAATATTATTATAATTGAAGAATCTGTCTTCTATCATTATCAATTGAGAATACTACTGCCATCATAAATAACCACCAGGGAAAGAGAGGACCACATTAATTCGACATAAACAAACCAGTACGCGATCACCACTCACGAGAGTCAGCCATCTTAGTCACATTTAATATTGATCAGCTGATTGTTGATGTAGACGTTCCCAGAACTATCACCAGGGGGACGAGTAGCAAACATGAAATTGGCCAGCAAAGGGCCAGATCTCGTGATCATTCAATTAGTTCCAGACATCTTACCATCACAAGGTCATCATCGTATTTTTAACTGATGGTTACTTGGCATAGGAAAATCATCGGCCCATTACCAATACGCCGGCATCGTCACTTTCCCAGACTAGCCTGCACTAGGCCGGACTTCTCCCGCTAGTTCAATGTTTGCTGGGACCGTTGAGGATCCTTTGTCATTTACTGAATTGAATATTTTATGAACATTGAATATTGCTCCCACTCTGCTACTTTGAATCACAAAGTCGAATTTGGCATACAAATATGGACAAGCTATCTATTATTTTCTTGCAGATGTATCTGAATCTACATCGAAAAAAACCTGTAGATACTTTCAACCGTCTGCAAAAATATCTGAATTGATAAAAGATATAGGACTTGTTTTTGAATTCGATCAAATGTCAAGTTTTGTCCATATCTAGAAAACGGTTAGAGATATCGAAATATGACTTTCACCAATTGATATATCATAAAAATCAAACTTCAGACCCTTTGTTCTGGAATGGAAGGGGAAAATTGACAATATCGAGCAATTTGGCACACCCCGTACATTAATTTTCAAAGGTGAACATATATTCGAGATAAATTATTCTTCTTGATCTGAGAGAATACGCGAATATCCCTTTCCAGATTCAGCACACTCTCTTCCTATGTGATTCATCGTCTATATATACAGTACGAGTCAAAACTATAGTTACAAGAACCCGCGTTTAGGCGAACGAATTCAAGATCACAGCGCTAGTGTGTCCGGTTGTCGAACTATATAAAAGAACATTGCTTCGGAATGGTTCGTTTGCTTGGTTTGCTTGTGTGTATTATTTGAATTTTTTACAGTCATCTAAGCAAAGTATACTCTTCATTTGTTCACTATGTGATTCAAGGGACCTTCTCAGCAGATATTCGTTCAATGAAGTATGTTTGACTACTTTACGTTAGTTTGCATTTTATTTCCATTCAGTATAGGAATAAATATTGCAAATCGAGTGGAGTGAATATGATGTTCACAAAGAAAGTATTGGAGATGTATGTGTTTAAGTCGAAACTACATGTGATTATGAGATGGAGTAAGTCCTCAGGATGTATGTGTGAATAATTGTTTTTTAGTGAGGAATTTATTTTTTCAAATTCCTACTGTAACATTTCACTTGTGTGGGAATAAAATGCAACTGAATTTAATCTCGAAGTCAACAGATTGACAAAATCTGATTGATGATTGATAAATAACCCGAGAGAAACTGTGAAACATTTTCTGACATATCAATAAATGATTTAATATCATAGTATTATATCTCAATACATGTTCAGTGAAGGAAACTCAGTTGTTTTGTCCTAAAATATCACTTCTTTCAAAAATTGTATCATCAGAGAGCCTGAAATAGGAATTTAATCGATAGATAGATATGAAAATATGAAGTATATTCTTTCAACTATTTCGACACTTCCATTCGAGATGATATACATATACAAACAGTGATGTTTGTGCTACTCCAACTCGGGCTAACGTTTCTAGTCTCACGTGTCACCGTTGCATATTGGCTCTAGAGCTCTGATTCAATCTTTTATTTTGAATTTCCATGCATGAAAGACTGGGATCTGTTTTTTTTGATAATTCGCAGAATAATTGGTGTGAACTAGGGCAACTAATATAAGAACTCATTGTGTCGTTTCTCACTTCCAAAACTGAATTTCGAAAATTCTTCATCGCCAAACGATAGACGTATATGCATTGAACAGAAGCATTATTGACAGTGCAGATTACCTCACCTTTCTGTAGACTAATGATGATAGAGCTATCCTCATTCTCATTCCGAGTTTTGCAAGTCCAAAACAATGATGATGGTACATAGATACAACTATTACTGACAGTACTACTAGAAGGGTACTCATCAAATACTTTTCTGTTCTGTTTTCCTGGTCATTCACTCCATTGAATAGTAATAAGAGATAGGATAGAACAACAGGTTGGGAAGATCTAGAAAAAAGAATCATAGTGTGCTATTCATGTAACATATCAATCAGGACGGGTGTATTTATTATGAAAAATATAACAATATTCCAAAAATCGTATAAATACATAAAACACCATTTACTCAAATGTGACAAAATGTTTTCCTCTCTGATTATGTTCAGAGTTCGTTTATTGAAGATCGAGATGGCAACAAAATATGCACATTGCACAATGGGAAATAAAATGACTCACCTAAAATAGAATTTGTACTGACATGGAATGAATCTCTTCTCAACTCGGTGTGTAATATACTATTGTTGAAGTGACTCCTGTTCCATTATAGTAGGAACCATTAAATTTTCTCATTGTTAATGTACTCACCTTACTATTACGAACTGTACAAAGTACACAAGGCCCCATATCATGAAGTCGATCAAGTACGTATCTGATAAGGCTTTCATGAGACTAGGTTCAATATTTTTAGTTATTGCCCTATTTAATTCTTTCTCCCAATTTTTTTCCAGCACATCTCCCAGATATCTCGATTTGTCAGAATCTAGAGTGTCGTACAGATCTGAGTTATTCAACCCCTCTCTAGCCCCTTTCTTGATGAAATCAATCGTCCATCTGAAAAAATCAACAAAATGAAAGAATAATGTTTGATTACATTTGCCTTTGGTAGGAAGGTATACCATTGAAAATGCCACATCAGTCATGGTTTAGTCGGGAGCATCCCGCGATGCCCTATTCCCACCATGCCCAACTCCTACGATGCCCACTTCCTACGATGCCCACCCTCATGTCGACGACTAAGAAGATTGCCGAAGAGCGCAACGTTGCCAGGTTGAGAAAAAAATTCAGATAACACAAGATTCCCACCATGCTCACTCTCCATAGATTCCCTCAATGCTCGATTCCTCTGATGCCCAATTCTCATCATTTCCACCTTCCTTGGATTCTCAGCATGCCCACTTTTCATACATTTCCACGTTGATCAATTCCTACGATGCCCAATTCTCACCATGTTCACCTTCCTTAGATTTTCCCCATGTTCACATTCTATACATTTCCACAATGCTCAATTCCTACGATGCTCAATTCCCATCATGCCCACTTTCCTCGAATTATCATTATGCTAACTTTTCATACATTATCACGATTTCCACTTCCCACCATGATGAAGGTGGGTATGGTGGGAATGGGGCATCGTAGAAACTGAGCATCGTGGGAATGTATGGAAGGTGAGCATGGTAGAAATTCAAGAAATATGGGCATGGTGGGAATTGGACATTGTAGGAATTGGACATCGTGAGAATGTATGAAAAGTGAGCATCATGGTAGGAATCCGAGGAAAGTGGGCATGGTAGGAATTGGGCATCGTAGGAATTTGGCATCGTGAGAATCTATGAGGAGTGGTCGTGGTTGGAATCTTGTTTTTTTCTGAAATTTTTGCATAACCTGGCAACGTTGTGCTCTTCGGCAATCTTCGTAATCGTCGACATGAAGGTGGGCATGGTGGGAATTGGGCATCGTTGAAATCAGGAATTGTGGGAATTGGGCATTGTGCTATGCACTCGTTTTGTCAACAGCAATTACAAAAGTGATGTTATTTTTTTTAATAATTTTAACTAGAAGCACGAATCTTTGTTCCTATAGAAATCTCACGAGTGATCGAAGTCCATGAGTGAGATTTTTCGATAGCAGCAGAGACGAATGCTAATCTAGTCAACATTATAAAAACAATACCATCACGAATGTAATTCGTCAAAAAGCCCATTATAAACGAACATTTTACAGCCACACACTTCGTTTCTGCGTCATATAAGTTCGAGCAGAATTGTTAGTCTAACAGAACAGCCTACCTACAACCTAGTCTATGAACACCTCCATCAAACGGAGATCCAATCGTAGAAAAATTATTGCTGTAATTTGCTACCAACAAATTATTAATATGATAACAAATAATTGGTTAGAAGTGAGCATCGATATTGGTTGAAACAACGAAAACGTCATACCTATTTTGCTATGTGAAAAAAGTAATGAACCAAATTGGGTTTTTTTGGCGAATCACCATAGCAACTAATGTATTTAGTGGATTTTTGATTCTCGTGGGTCTCCGTCAGCGAATAAAATCGTAAATTGTTTATCGTTTTCATGACAAAATAATATTTCGACTTCCAGAAAAACAGTGATTTTGTACTACTACATTGAGTAGAAATCAACAATTAATACGCTGAGAATCAATTGGTGCCCAAACTGCATCTATTATAGTACCTATGGTTTGTCATACCACTAGCTGGGTCATTTTAAGGCGTTTGGAAGGCTAGGATCGAAAATATTTGGTGCTGATACGCTTCAACAGGATTAACCTAAGGTGAACGGACATATTGACCCTCATCTGCAGGCCACGGATGTTCGAAAAGGTGAATTAGGAGATAGTCCAGTAAAATGGTACATTTTACCTTACATCAAATAAGGTAGTTCTGATTTTTTGATATTTGAATGTGATGGATGGCTTATGATAAATCTACCTTTTCGTCCTGGAGAGACCAGCAAATCATTTTGAAATACTTGAAGAACATCAATATTTTCTGTTTTTTTTTTTCAGTTTTGATCGATTTTGACCCCCAAGGACCCAATTCATGATGAAAGTTATTCTATATTTTTTAAAAGTAGACAAAATTTACAACAAAATGGAGCAAAACTTATATCTGTAGACCGAATAGTTTCCGAGGTATAGCTATTCGAAAAATTCACAAAGTAATCTTATTTTTACACTTTCTTTCCGGTGTTAGCCCATTTGACACTGAAGAATCAATATTTCTAGCGGCTATAGGACTCATAGGAGTTGAGGCTGCGTAAAAAGAAGACTTAGTGAAAGGTGAAATAGGGAATGGTGACAATTCTTTCATAAAAATATCTTTCAATTATTCATCAAACTGTTTCAGAATCCATAATCTATGGAACAGTGTGAGAGGGTTCACAGTCACCTATCTTTCACCAATAGAAACCAAGCAAACAGCAGAGGAAAGCGTCTCCAATATATTTTTACGTTTGTATTCCACCTGTTCGAAGTTGCAGAATGTGCAGAGCGTTGTGACAGTTCACAGCTTCACTTCCAACAAGTCCACTACTCAACGACATAAAGAAATTTGTCTTTGGAAATGGAGGATGATGAGAAAACCAGTTAAGCAGTTTCTCTGTATCTTTGTCATCTTCAGTAAGGCGGGAGGATCGCATATCTTCGTGCTGTTCAGAAGTTGCAGTCGAAACGTCACAGTAGTTCTCCACATCAGTACATATGTTCTGGAGGTACACAAAGTCCATCTAGTTGGAAAACTGTCAGTGATTCTCCGACCTTTCGTCAGTCCTCCAAAGCTTTCCATAGTTTTCATCAGGACATGTTCTATAGTCATATCCGACCATATTCCTGACCAGAACTACTTGGTGCGTCGGATGGTAAGTACCCTTTACTCGTTAATAGTTTGTATTCCGAAGAATCCATTTTTTCTTTCGATACAAGCATATCTAGAAGATACATGAGGGCGCACTTGGCATAAAAAAGTGGCCAGCTGCATGAAAAATGGCAGCATTTTCTGGATGGTATCAAGATGGAAATCCCAGTTTCCCAGTCGCTCTGCCTCAATGAATTGTTTAACCAAAGTAACCATTCATATATATTGCACCCAGAGCTTTGCTGTTGGACCATCATGTTCGAGAGTATGAAGTGCATGAATTTCGTTCGGAGAGCTTGAAATTGCTCATGTTCTTGTAAATTTGAAATAGTAGATAGGTCTAAACTGGAGTTCACAACATCAAAGCTCCAATTAGCTTTATCTCGGAAAGTATTGTGTCTACAGAAACCATTTTTGCCTCATTTCATAGCAAACTTGGTCTACTTCAATACAATACATAGTCACTTTTGACGTAAATTGGGTCCTAATAAGGGGTCAAAATTGATCAAAAGCTGAAAAAAATCCGAAAATTTTGCGTTTTCTTAGTATTTCAAAATGATCCGGTGGTCTCTCGAGATTGAAAACTCACATTCATCATTAGCCATCCATCACATATACAACATATCAAAATGCAAGGTAACCCCCCTTATTTGCGACGATTTTACTGAATCAAGAAGGAAGAGTAGATATGTGTGCAGCAGGGGTCAGTAGAATGGGCCACTTGTAGTTACCCGAAATTGATGAAAAATGAAAGAATATAATATGTTACATTCTATAATGATATTTTCATGCAACTACAATAGGAAGAAATTTGGAATTTGTGAGCTAGGAACGAATAAATGAATTCTTAAATTATTTCATTTCCGAACACAACTCCATTATTGACTAAACAGAATCCAGATATTATGGTACCTACACTACATTTAAAAGAATCTCTCACTTCTGATTGATTTTCAATTGTTATTATATTTCAAACCGAATTTATATATAATGAGAGAGTATATACGTATCAGTCAAATCAAGTTAACACAGAAAGTCCCAAATTATGGCTAATATTTTTCAAGTTCCGAAATGATTGTCATTTTTGGTTTGTTTGAATGCTATAAAACCATGTTTAGTCATTATTGATAGGCCCAGAATGATTCTTCATTCAGATTTGGCAACAACGCCTCGTTCTGGTATATTCGGAGATGGTGGGCCAATTGAAAATTCGATGAATCGAATACTGGGCCGAACGCAACCTACCCGCTTACTTTTGAAGATATCAAGTAGAAGTTCAGTGTGTGTTCAATACTTTCTATAAGATCATCGTTCAGAGCATCTTATAGATTTTAAAAATCTACAGAGTGATACGTTTTTGGTGGTAGAGGCTTCCTTATCCCGCACAAACTTCTTCGTAGTACGCCTCTTATATCTAACAGTGAAAAAATTTGATGTATCGTTCGATTCCGAGGCTTTTTTTGCTTTCCAATTTCTTTCGATAAATCAACGGTTGTCAGAATTTATAAGCATAACCGTTCTAAAAACATGTTGATTTTGCCTATATATTGTACCGCTTGAATTTTATTATTGAATGAAATTCGCAAAAAATGCAATGAAATATACTGAAATTACAAACTGGATCAGTAGTGCAGATACAAAGGGTAGAACGTAATTATTGTTTTGTTAGTTTTCAAAGTTGGTGAAATTTTTTCCAAGAATTGATTTTGAGCGGAATGTAGACAAATTTAACATTTTATGCTTATTTATTTCGAAACGATAAAGTCGCTAAATTGAACAATTCACATAATCCGGTAACTACATGATGTCAAAAAGGTGTACTACTAAAAATGTTTAGTGGGATTTAGAATCCTGTACCTCCAAAAATAAATGATCCTGTAGATATTGAAAATCTTCGAAATGCTTGAAATGGTGATCTTCTAGGAAGTAACAACCTCACTTGATTCCAAATTCCTGAACCCCAATAGTGAGCAAGATGTTTCAATCATTATGAACGAAATTATCAATTTTTGACCTCTTGTAGCTCCGCTACTGAACGAGATCAGACTCATGTTTGAGAAGATTGAAATGATGAGATCTATCACACTTTTCAGATTGTGCCTCAAAACTTGAATCACCCTGTATATTCACTTGAATTTTCCTGTGTTATCAATAAATACCTAAATTACTGATGATTGTTCGGAATTGGTTCATTATGCAACCATTATGGCATTGTAATACGATATTCCTCGAATCGATAGAATCCAAATACCTTTTCCTGAGGAACAGAATGAAGCTATGATAGAATCAGTGCGCGCTTATATCGATAATGAACCCATTCTTCAATGATTGCTGAATAGTATGTTCTGTAGTTTTCCAACCAATTAGTCACTATCATACAGAAATAAGCTATTCTACATATAATCAGTTGCAAAAATTGTTGTGACGTAAACGAAATCAATATCAAATTTAACTATTTTTAATTGCCTGTGCATATTTGAGAAGTCGAATCGATTCAACCAATGAGGGCCAACATTCTCAATCTTACCAATGGGCACTAAAACGTGAGGTCCATGTCAGAATTAAAAATCCCAAAATTTTGCCCGATAGCCCTAGAGGCTGTTGCCTGTTTTATGGAAAATATTGGGAAAGTAATAAGTAGAATAATTGGACAAATAGAAGAAGTTATGGAAAGACTTGAACTGACTTTCGTATTTTAACTCTGTGGAAATTCTCAATCAACGGAGAAGAAGATACCTTCTTCTTGTCTCGTAACGTCGGCCTCTTCTGATACTGAGGCTTATCAGCGACGCCGGTAAGCACACTTCCACCAACCGGAAATTTTGCCGAATCCTCTGGTGTTCCAACCAGAGGTAGGGATCTTTAACGAGTCCAACATCCATGACCTCGGGAATGCCGGCTCAACGCTCAAAGGATGGCATATCTATACTATATCTTGTGCTTATTAATATGGTAGCTGTAGCTATGATATGCTTTTTTGCTACAGATGTACGGGATTACGCGGCGTTTCCTTGAATGGTCACCCATCCAAGTACTAACCGCGCTCTACACTGCTTTACCTCAGATATCGAACGGCTAGTATTGAAGTCGTTTATTCCTCTGCATGATATTCACAACACACATAAGCACACACATCGAGGTATGAAAGAATGTACATGTTTCAAGAACTATGTCACAGATTGACTATGTAGATACAATCTTCCGAATGAAACAGAGGGGGCTGGTGTTGGCCAAAGAATGCAAGTACATATGTGAAGTGTTCGTCAGCAGCCTATTTCCTAGGCAAAGCCCTTTATATAGGTAATCTCTCTGAGGATACTCAATGAGTGGGGGAATTGTTCAGACGCTATCAATGTTGCAGTTATTTTTGGAGGAGAATAAAATTGAAGAACGAAAACCTCTTTCAGGCTAGGGAGAAGCTAGGGCGATGCCCAGTAAAGATATCATATAGAATGAGGCCAAATGATACGAAAAGAAGAAGAAACTTCATCAGTTCTACCAACTCTGACCTCACGAATCCAACGCCGCCGAGACTCAAGAATCAAACCTGTGGTTTCTATCAAGAATTCAAACAACATATTCCTGGTTTATCTGGTACCACAATTTTCATAAAGTCTACAGTATCTAAAGGCCAGAAAACTCCGTAACTTTGACATCAGATGAAGCATAAACTATTTATTTCTTATAACTCGTAAAATAATTTCAGGAAAAATTTGAATCAGGAAATGATCAAAAGGGCAAGAAAATGAGCAATCAGTTTTTGGCCGATATCCGCGCAGATATGACACCAAGAGAAGTTAAGTTTTTCTAGGAATTAAGGGCAGTTCATTACCCACAAAAATGGCCAAGAGGATTTTCGGTCGAGACTAACAAATGAGTTTGAAACTTGCGAAAATCATGTTCTGCATGTGATGGTATATTCGAGTCTAGGGGTTTTGTCTTGAGCGGACTAATCATTGGTGAAGAGGTTCTCATATTTTCTCGCTATTGCTGCCGGCAATTCAATGTGATTATTTCACAACTTTTCGCACTTTTTTCGCGATGATCTATGTTCAGAGTTTCAGAAAAATGTTATTTATAATTGTGAAACATAAAGAGCAATTGAACATAAATATGGAGAGTGAAACAACTATCCCTGATCACCAATCTGTCACATTTGATAGATGCATGTATTTATTATACATGGACACCGCCAGGTCGCACGCGGGAATACAATTATAAAAAGAAATTATGTCGCAATCTGAGAAGGCAGTTTTTCCGCGTGCACGATGACCGACCCTGGAGACAAAATATTGAAACACGGTAACCTCACTCTTCTGTGGAACATTGAAACACAACCTCACTATTTTTATTTGTTTACAGGGGAATCAACGGATTGAAATACTTTTTCACAATATTTTGGCATACGAATAGTGTTTTTTACGCTATTCATTAATTCAAGTGTCACATTACACACCTATAGATTTATTAATTTCGATCGAAATATGATGGTTGTCAATAAAATAGTATATGAACCTCGGTAGGGAGTTTCATTCCGGTCTCGAGATTATAGCTAACTAATCTCACAACAGGAATGAACCACTTCCAACCTCGGTGTGTAATATAATATTTCGGCCATTCATTAATTCGCTCATGCTATCACATTGTGCTGTTGTACAATGCACAAAAAATGCAGCGAGAGACGAAGGAATATGGTAAATAATGATCTCACATAGATTTCATTATGAAATTCTTCTGCAATAGGAGCTAATACTGCTATTAGATTGAAAATGTCCAAGACACATACGATCATATTTCGTCAGCATGTCAGACCAGTTCTCCCGTTTGATTGCATGAATCCAATCTACTTGCATTATTTTAAAAATTTCTAGTTGTTTCTATCGCTGAAGGAATTCCGATGAGGAATCAAAGGGATAACCACATTTCAAAAATGAAAAGTATATGTGAAAGACTATAGTAAGTACTTACTTTCAAATCATAATGTACCAACCGGATTCCTTCTTCTCCCGCCGCGCTGCATTTTTTGTGCATTGACAATAGCACAACGTGATGGCTTGGGCGAAATTATGAATAGCCGAAAAATACGATTCGTATGCCAAGATAATTGTGGAAAACTATTTCAATCACTTGTAAACAAATAGGAAAAGTGAAGTTGTGTTTCAATGTATCACCTACAGGGTCGGTCATCTGACAGTTCTTGCACGCAACCCATGAGTTACTACCTACTAACCTACAAAAAATCAATCCTGAGAACAAAAACAGTGATTGAAAAAAAAACTCCAGATGTTTTTATTGAGATGACAATTTCCTCGAATTTGTGGAGAACTATAAAACTTGCGGAAAAATTGAAGAAGTCATCAAGACGGAGACATTTTCAGCTTTCCAACGATGTTCATTGAACACCGATAGGGCCAAATACTTCATGTAGGTCAATCGAGTAGGTGGTACATTGATTTCACTCGATTATTTGAGATTTTTCTCTCCTCGTTCTCATGAAATGAAAATTTTAGTATTATTTCAATATACAGCTTAGGGTGGAGACTTTGACTGAAATAAATTCGCTACTGAAGGAGTGAATGATTTTTCTGAAAACTCGCGAGAAATGTCGACGTTCAAATGAGTTAACCTATATTTGGGGGTATATAACCCTTCAGGGGTAGCAGGAATCTACCACAACATGTTTTTCCAAATGCAACCCTATGGCTTGCGACACCTCATTGAAAATCTGGTTGAAAGAGGAATCCAGCGTACTGATCATATTTCAGTTTGCAGTACGTCTGGGGGTCGCGTAAAATCGAAATATAATTCCGAAGTTCAATATATTTTCAACGTATTTTCATAAACATTTCGACTTTTTGTGACTTTGATATAGGGCATTTCTACCAGTTTGCAATAACATTCCGTTTCGAACTGTGAATACAGCAAAAAAACAAAATTTATTTTTGCGGCTCTATGAAAACACTGGAATACAATAGCAGATTGCAGTTGTAGCAAAAAATTGCCATCAATTGTTCGATACACATTTCGAGCGATTGATACGTTGAAAAAGAAATCCACTCTGATATTACATTTCAATTTAATGCAACCTTTAGTAGTAAGTAGGTTAATAAATTATATGGTTAACGTTTTTCGGGAGTTTTCAAAAAAAATATTCTCCTTTCCGCTAACGAATTTAATCCAGCTATAGTCTCCACAATGTAGGTGAAGTAGGACAAACCAGATGATTTGACCCAAAATGTCCCAAAAATGTCCGCTTGTGTAAAAAAATCCTGAAATGAGCATTAGCAGCTCGTGGCTATCAGCTGCACGAGCAAAGCGAAAATCGTGTTGGTATGAGTTGATCAACCCAATATCCATTACTTCCGGTCTTAGTTTCAGGGTTGAAATGATTCATAATTTATTTCTGCACGAAACTTTGTGGTCGTATTTTTTGCTAAAATTTACTCAAAAAATCTCATTTTTTATTGATTCCTGAATTGACATTGGTAAGTACGTTAGTTCTCGTTTTGCCAGGGTAACATGATTGATTTGGTAAACAAGCAACTACATTTTGATTTATTTCATCTGGTTCTAATGCACAGGATTGTTTTTTTTTTCTCCTGAAACGCAGCTGAATACGAAATGAAAGTTGTTACGGTTTCACTTTGATTTAATGTCAGTATGTACACAGACTAGGAGCAGAGTTATCTAAAATCCTTCATTCAATCGTTATACAGATCATTTAGGTATCATGCTTGATATTCCATCTTCCTTCGAGTACTGCTTAGATCCAGCATACCTGGAAAATAATGAGAAACCATTAATAAAAGGAATCATTTCCCCATTGTTACTTACCCATGACATCAACTTCGATATCCTCGGTCCGATCGCTACTGTGGGCTTCCTCTGGTCCAAATCTGTGAAATACATATATATTGGTGAATTATCAACAACAATTGCAATATACTGATCTTACCTTGTAGAAAAATCAAGTCGTAGAAAAATAATAACATTGATCCACCATTAACCTCACTATATTAGTTGAAGGTTATCACTAGTCTGGACTCTGGGTTTTGTCATCTTCTTCTTCTGCTCCATCTGGAATACCTAGTTAGTCCTCAACCTGAAAATAAGATAACTGCAATCTCAACCTAATAACCTAAAACTGTATAACCTGACAAGTGGGTCATTTTGGCGAGAGTCTGGGAAAGTCTCCCGCCAAGATAGTGATATTTGACAGGGCTTTTTCTGATAACCTATGAAGGTATTGAAACGTGCCATCGCATTATTGCGGATTTAAATTGTATAATCAAAACTTACTAGGAAATTTAAGTGGTCAAAGGACGGTCCACTGCCTACTACCTGCCAAGGGATAAAATTCCTAGTGAGAATTTGATTATCAGGTATCATTTTCACAACTCGCTGTAGTTGATACATCTGGCCACCTGCGAACAAGGTATGGGTTGAATCAAGCATTTCTGCAGCTTATTTTATAAATTTCTACATATTAGCATTATCACTTGCAGGGCCAACAAAAACGATTTCGAGTAGTCAATAAGTGTACTTACTGCTATAACCACAGATGCTTATATTATTGCCTGCTTTGCTTTTGCTTTCTGCATGGTACCCTGGGTACACCAGCCTGCATATACCTACTGCCTAGCATGTCAATTGTAGTTTTAAGACAGAGGGTAGCCAACAACGATTTGACCTGTGGATCAGAAGCTGACTTGAGCAGGCCAGACTGCATATATCCAGCACTTACCTGTCTTACTTGCTGTGGGACACTCCTGCTCCAAGCTGCCCCTGTCACCTATAAAAATCCTGCAAAGTGAGCTGTATCTAGTCCTTCTTTTAGTTGCACTAATTCAGGATATAATGCATTGACCTCACCCAGTATTAGCATAGTTTAAGTATAGTATATCTAGTGATCAACCTGTACACTTTTGGTATCGATACCAGAGGGAAAGCTGGGTAAGTTTCCACTGCAACTTGCACTCTGGATTGTGTTATCATGGTTTCATCTGTAATAGTCATCACTTGCTGCTCATAAATCACTGCTTAAAGTTCTCAGAATTAACCACCACTTACCACCATATGAAGTGAACCAACCTCAACTAACAATAAAGAAATATTGTACTTTTACACCCACCCCCTGAGTTTTATTATTCACATAAATACCCATTGTTTTTAGTGTCCCCTTTTCAGCGACTGAGCAAACAGAACGTTATAAAGTAATGGAGTCAAAAAAGATGTATATTGAGTTGCTCCAATCAGAATGGTTGCGAGAATTCGGAAAAAAAAATCTACTGGGTGCTACTTCTTGTGCAGAAACCTATTGGACTTGCGTCGCCCATGATAATATTTCATCAACTACTGTAATAGGCTCAAAAAATACCTGACTGTGATCTCAACATCAGACATTGTTAATCTTGTCGCTATCGATTATAATAAATGATAATAAATTGATGAAAATAGTTTTTTTTTCAGAGATATTGAACACCCTGTATCTCGGAAATGAATCGTTTTCGGACATATATCCATCTGAACTGTCTCTTCTTATTTTGACCCAGAAAGTATCATCGAAGTTTTGTCTAATGATAATGAATGGTAGGCAAACAATGTTTCTGTAAAAATGAAAGTACACAAAGTCGGTCGACCACACTTTATGTAAAGAATAGTCAATTAAACAGTAACCTATCTAGGCACAACGGCCATCATCAGACTGCAATGCCTCAAATACAGGATGAATGTTGAAATCGTTAAAAATAATTGTCACAGGAAAAACAAATCTCATGAAGTCACAATAAATAATAAAGAAGTTGAAACATCATTGGTTGACCATCAAGGCAAGTCGGGTGGAAATCTGGCCCTAGTGAGGTTGAATAATGAGGAACAAATTTTTTTATACTAGTTCAAATCGTCACATGTTGACAGGGAGAAATTGAATCAGAGAATGAAATAATGAAAATAGATGACAAGCTGACACATAAAGTAATAATAATAATAAATTTATTTACCATGTAGAATAATACATTACATCACATCACACATTCTCGTAAACCATGCTACATTAAGGGTAAATAAAGGGAGTGATCCAAATAAGTTCATTTAAGAACTTGTCTATGAATATCTCATCAATTATTTCATTTGATAGTTCGATATGTTACATAATGAGGCAGGTGAGTTTTGATCGAGAGGTTAATAGTTCGTATAATAATGATAGTACATGTAAATATTGACTTAACATAATACCTATACATGAAGATATATTCATATGTATCTATATATATATATATAGTGAGTACTTTATTGTTCCATACAAGGTTCACACCACACGTAATAGTATGTTCAAGTTCTATCAGTGATTTATATTTCTATTAATTAAGAGCAGTTGATAGATGAATTTTGTTAAATTTCGATAATATCATGGAATACTTTCCTGTGACAGGTTTGGATGAACTTCTTCAATTTTCCTCTGAATTCGTGTTTGGACATGTGGCATTTCATTGTCTCAGGCATTATATTCCACAGTCTAGGTGCAATGAATGTGAAGCATTTTTGGCCAATAGATTTGTGGGCTCGAGGCAGGAATACATTTACTGCGTTTCTGTTCCTTGTGTTATACATATGATTCACGGGTTCAATGTATTTTTTTCGTTCGAAGACAAACTGTAGAACAGATTTACAGTAGAGTTGCCTGATATCGAGAAGCTTAGAATCGATATATAATTGGTCAGAAGGGTAAGTCGGGCTTTTTTGCAGGATTATTTTAAGCAACCGTTTCTGCAGGATTTCAAGAGGTAATAAGTGCGTTGTCCTGATACCACCCCAACCAATTATACCGTATTGTAGAATTGACTCTGCTAGGGCATGATATAAAGTTTTCAGGTTTAGGAAGCAGAGAAATTTCCTGAACTGGTAGAACCTATAGACAAGGCCCCGTATTTTTTTCACGGTGTTAGTAATATGGGTATCCCATTTCAGAAAACTATCAATATGTATTCCTAAGTATTTTACTGTTGATGCCATTTTCACGTTTTTATGGTTTATGATGACGGTTTCGTAATCTGGTAAATAACATTCGTATGAAGTAAATGGCACTATTTTTGTTTTGCTTACATTCATAGTGAGTATATTTTCATTGAACCAGTCACAGATTAGTTCGAGGTCAGTTTCCGCTGTTTCCCGAACTTCGTTCCAGGAGTCTCCCGTGTATAGTATGACGGTATCATCAGCAAATGATATGATTGACCCGGTCGATTGCAGAGTAAGTAATTGATTTAGGTATATAATGAATAGAACAGGCCCTAAAACAGTACCTTGTGGAACACCATGGGTAATACTTTTTTCGGTACTGATTTTTCCATTCATGTGTACGCATTGTTTTCTTTCTGTCAGAAAATTGTTCAGTACTTTGAGTACTGTACCACGTATACCCAGATGTTCGAGTTTATCCAGCAAATTCCCATGATCTACTGTATCAAAGGCTTTTGCCAGATCAACAAAAACACCTATGCATGGTTTCTTCCGGTCTATTGCTTGGTAAATTTGAGATGTCAAGGCAGCAATGGCATCTTGGGTAGATAATTTATCGCGAAATCCAAATTGCATTGGTGATATCATATTATGCTTATCCAGGTAATTGACTAAGCGTATTTTCAATATTTTTTCGAACACTTTGGAGAATGAACATGTCAGCGATATTGGTCGATAATTGCACAGTTTCAGTCTATCACCGGATTTAAAAATCGGTCGTACTATCGCAGTTTTGAAGTGTGTTGGAACATTGCCTGTTGAGAAGATTCTATTTATAATAAAAGACAATGGGCGGCTTATGTATTTGGCTGACATTTTCAGTACTTCATTTGTGATTCTATCAGGACCAGGTGCTTCCTTATTTTTTAGTTCAGTTATAATTTTATTGACTTCACATGGTGTTGTTCCCCTGAGGAACATGGATTGTGGCTGTCTATAATTTCTGAATTTTTTGTCTCCCTGAGACGTGATCTGGTTTGCTAAAGTTTTGCCAACATTTGCAAAATATTCGTTGAAGTGATCTGCTATGTCAGTGGGGTTACTGATGATCGAACCGTTTTCCAAAGCTAATTTCGTTACATTGCTACTGTTACTTTTAGATCCACTGAACTCTTTAACCACTTTCCATAGTTTTTTAGAATCATTTGCGTTATTTTCTATTTTTTTCTTGTAAAAATCGTATTTGGTTTTTTTAATCAAGTGATTCAATTTATTTCGGTAGTTAGAGAAGTTGATTTTGAGGTTCTCGTTTCGAGGCTTTTCAAGTGAATCTGCCGAAGACGATCTCTATGTTTAATCGATGTAATAATACCATTCGTGATCCATTCTTTTTTTTTATGCCTGCTTAAGATCTTAATTTTTTCTGTAGCATTAACCATATATGTTTTGATTTTTTGTGTGAATAATTCCGTTGCTATTTCAATATCTTCAGCATTGTAAATATCGTACCAATTTTCCTGGCGAATAGAGTCAACAAATTTGTTATCATTAAGACGATCGTATGTCTTGTGTTGAAATTTTTCATTTGGTTCATCATTTTCACTTGTATTAGTACATACAGTTACTGAATAATGGTCACTCATATTAGTCTTGATAATAGTTGAGAGCATATTATCTGGAGTATATTTTTCTGATTTAATTTTAGCAAAGATGTGATCAATGCAGGTAGCTGTAGCAGAAGTAACTCTAGTTGGCTTATTAATGAGCGATACAAAACCTTTTTCAGAGAGTATGTTTTTATATTCCTCGGTTGGTTCATCGCCATTTTCTAATATGTTGATGTTGATATCACCTACTATGAAAAATTGATCATAATGTTCTATGCTAATGTTGGTGAGGAAGTTCTCTAGTCCCTCATTGAAAGTTTTTATGCAAGTTGCGGGAGATCTATAAATGGATAAGATTGCAATTTTTTGCTTATATATCACCATTTCGGTGAAAATTCCATAAATTTCACCAATTTTAATTTTTTTGTAATGGTAATCAACACTGTTCTCAATGTAGACCAATATACCATCATTTTGGTTTATTGGGGTATCATTATAAACAGCGTTGTACCCTGATAGCCCTAGCAGATCAATGTCACTTATTTTCCAGGTTTCTGATAGAATAATGCAGTTGAAAGAATTTCCAAACTGTGAAATATATGCCTGAAATTCATCAATGTTCTTACCGACACTACAGATATTGTTATGAAATATTGAGAATTTGTTACCTCTATTCATAAATATCGGGACTTCAGAGTACGTTTCCACTTCTAAAGTGTCTATTGGTTCTATCTTGAAATCCCTTATGAATTGATCCATCTTATTTTATTACATGAGTTTTCAGATACAATTCAGCAGAGGAGATTACAATTATTAACAGGGGATGTTTGAAAAAATATGGAGAAAAACACGTTGGTTCTTCAAAGGGATGTTCACTGTTCCTTGCGAGAAAACGAGCGGGTTCTAGGTATTGTTTCCACTAGTTTGGACGTTTGTTTCTTTATGGCTCCACTCGCTGTTGTTGCGGCTTTATCTGGTCTTGGATCGTTACTAGTAGAAGGTTGGCGTTTGGTTTCTCGGTCTCGGTCTACTTGTATTATGCTTCTCGTTGTGGTTAATGTAGGAGTAGGTGGTGCACTTTTAACCTCAGTATCTTCTACCTGTGATTGGGCGTCTAGCTTCAACAAATCTGATATTGTATACACATCCTGGTTTACATGCAGCTTGTTATTCCTGATGTAGCACGTATTTCCCTCTTCTTGTTTGGCTTGGAAAAGATATTTTCTTAGCAATTTATGTTCCTCTCTCTGTTTGGTCGGTTGATCCTCAATGATACTGATATTTTTGCCTTTTAGATGATGTCTGTTTTGTAGAACGTTTTTCTTAATCAAGAATGAGCTATATTCGATTTTTAATGGGTAACTGACATCATATAACAAGACTGGCGTATCAACGAAGGACGCAATATTACCAACCTATATATTGTGAGAAGAAAAAGTGAGAAAGAAGATTCCCTAAGAAAAAAGAGAAGAAGAACCAAGAAAGTTGGAAGCGTAAAAAGGAGCAATAGGATCGAAAGAGAAGAGGAAAGAAATCGAACCCTATTATACAGGCGAATAAAATTCTGTAGGGATATTTATATAGAAAAAAATGTTAAGACAACCGTAATGTGCGGAAAATATGATTGCGTTCAAAATTAGTTTGATCATTAAGACAGAGAAACTTTGGTTGTTGATGCATTTCTGAATTTTCCGAATTGGTCATGAGAAGTTAGGTGTATGCGTGAGGCATTTGGTCTTTGTTTTACAGTGGGTTTCGAAAATATCCACAAAAGAACATCATCTTGGCCTTTTTTTCAGATGGATATAACTCCCCAGGATGCCATTTCTGAAACCATGTTCATATAAACTGATTTCACTACTTTTGTACCAGAATCTGTGGTTGGAATATTTCTATGTAATTTCGGGAAACCCTGTATTCCTTGTGCAAGGGAAAAAGTATTCGATTTCAGCTCAAGGTTGTAAATTGTTCAGATATCACATTATAATAATCAGAACATTATTGTTGTGAAATTCAAAGTTTCTAGCTGGTAGTACACGTGTGCTTCAAGCATCCTTTTGTAGGCATATTCATTGTTGCTATGGCAACCTTTTGAATCAATCGAATATGTCAATGTGTTGTCAATTTTATTATGTGTTTTGATTTCGAAAATTTGCAAAATTAGTGGTTGTTTTGATAAAAAAAACTTTCAGTATGTTCTCGGAGACGATGTTATCGTCTTAACTTTCTAAACTGGCACAACAAAAGCCGTCAACAGTGCACCTATACAGAGTGTTACATAATTGAATGTCAATATTCGAATAGGCGATTCTTAGGCCCATTATAGAAAGAATGTTTTATATGAACGTATGACCTAAACGTCCTAACTTTTGAGATACAGGGTGGTTAAATTCTCAAGAATTAATATAGCCTACTACAATGAAAAGTTATAATTCCAAAATACCAAATATGGATACGAAGTTCATAAACTATGAATTGTATTTCTGATATTCCATCTAAGAAATAAAATATATTTCTCTGTATTGTGATATTGTCATATTAACAATATTGCTATAATCATGTATGGTGAAAAGCTTATGGTTTTTTAAGCGAAAACCGTGCATCAGATTGAAAAAATTGTGGTTATCAAATTTGCTTAAAAATGATTGGGAATTACAGGAATGAATTCAATTCGGAGATTAATCAGTGGCGTACCATCAATGTCTGCCAGAATAGGTATGTGAAATTCCATACGAAGGCCACTGGTGGCAACCAAAAAAAAATGTACATATCTGAAATGGTATTACAGATACTGATTAAAAACTATTAATTTTTGGGAACTTCACCACCCTGTATCTCAAAAGTTAGGACGTTCAGGTCATGCGTTTATATAAAACTTTCTTCTCAAAATGGACCAAAGAATCGCATTCCCAAATATTGATATCTAATTATGAAACACCCTGTATATCTGGTAGAATGAGTGACACTTCGTAACCTGTCAACGGGGATGAAATATCAAACTTTTTTTCGGTCACAGAAAAATTTTTTATGTTAAATGCAAAACTAATGTCATTTGATTCTGACCAATAGAACAATCATATTGCATATTGGTACGTGATTGAGGGTTTTCGAGAGATGATTATATTGTTTATTGAACAAGAATATTTGTGATGATTTCAAATAGGTAATTGATGACTGTATGAAATATTTTCCAAACATGGAATGATTGAAATCAAATAATAATAATAATAATAATAACACATATTTCTGTGTACAACACCATTATGAAACAATCTTTAAACTCACGTTCTTAGAATATCATGAGGGTTCAAATTCGTGCTTTCTGAGCGATAAACAAATTGCACTGTTCTTGACAATTGTGAAAAATAGAAGAATTTGACACCTACATATTGCCAAAATCACTATCAGAACTTACCCAAATAATAGTTTTGATAAAAAATTAGCGTTTTTGACCGGATTCACGAGTTTCATTTTGATTTCCCCATTCATTATTGCGTATACACGACTCACGTCGGGTGTACAAACGAGACTGGAAAAATATCATGAACGCGTTGTTAGTATTTTCCTAACAGGTCTTCAATTCAAATTATGGAAATATTTCACATTATCGAACTTCAAACTGATACCAACATAAACTTCGTCAATTATTTGACGTTATGCGCAAATTAAGAAATTACGGGATTGTGATAATACGAGGTTTTTTGTAACTCCGACGAGTCCGACGGGTGTTTACTATGTTAGGATCTATGAGACATAATAATCCATCGTGTTTCTGATAACGCCATTTGGTATATATAGTCCAAGAGCCGGCTGCAAATTTCGACTGTCATCTGATAACGAAATGATATATATATATTTTCATGTTCTGGTTCCCATGAGAAGGAATATCCTGTAAAGTTCAGAGAAAATCGTGAGAACCAAGGGAAATAAGGTAGGGGTTGGTGTACTTCTTGAATTTCTGGAAGCTTCATGACTCAGGGAACACCTCCCTTGGCAATGAGTTCCAGAGCTTCGCTGTTCGTTGGATGAACGAGTCTTTTGAAAGAGATGTTCTGCAGGTCTCCAAAGTGACTATGAGGGTTGCGGAGCTTCAACTCGATGGTTTAATCTCGCGGGGACTGCCACACGGAGAAAAAAATCACTAGCCCTAAGTGAATATTTAATAGTGGCAAGTAAAAACTTGTATACTATATGTGACAAGGAAACAAGTTAATGACCACAAGAATATTCGTGTTCCTAAAAATGTACACCTACCACTATTGACCTGTTTCATTAAATTTCAGAGTGATAACGGTAAGTGAACACATCACTTGTCATCAGTGACCTATTCAATTATCATTAGTGACTCATTAACTTTTCATTAGTGACTTGTTCACTAGTCATTAGTGACCTAATTACATGTCATTAGTGACTTATCTACTAGTCATCAGTGACTTATTCACTTGTCATTAGCTAGTATGAAAAAATACCTCCATTGTTCTCTGAAAAATGATAAAACCTTGATAATAAGACAAAAACACATGCATTCAAAACATTTTATTATATAGGTATGATGAATCCAGAAAATACAAAAAGGTAAGGCTGACGACAAATATTGAGATACTAGATACCGCGTATATCAGCATCATGCACCGAGAAAAACGGTACTCTCACTCACTGCACTACACTCTGGTTCACTATCTTTTTCCTTCCAGCATTGAAGATGAATCAACTTTCATACTTTTTGAACGTCACTTTCTTCCACTTCGAGTATTATAGGATGTGGAAAAACATCCTGTATATATGTAGAAACAATTATGCACTAATCTAGAAGAGTTTTGTATTTCATTATCTCCTTCAAGAGAACAGATCAAGAACTCAACACCCCACAGCTCAGAGCACGGCCACAGAGCACGGCACACAAACAGAGAATTCTCATATACGAATATGATATATAGTAGTTGTTCGAAAGGGCACTTGCATGACTTGGAATTTCAATGTTACTAGCGGGAACGCAAGTATACTAACTTCACGAATGCTAAGATCGAAATGACGCCGTGGACTCGTGGACACTGGACAGTGATCGCGTTGGGCGTGGGTACTCGAATAATATCGGAGATGTCCGAACGGAAATGAGATCTATAACTACAGGTGAGCTGTCACCTGCAACAATCGACTTGATAGATTGTCTTTATTGATGAGTTCGCTCAGAGCAAGTGATCTTATGTCAGGAAAATAATTTAATAATAGTGAGTATTCGTTAACCTACCACTAGTTTAGTGTTCACTTAGAATTAGCGAACTATAAGTACATATCGACTTGGTTGATACCAACAAGTGTTCTGATCACTTACAGCAGAAACTTCGTTTCAGAAATATAGTTTTGCCTACTGCAAGTACCATATTTTCCTACCGTTGGTGAAAATGTTCTTGTCACAATCGACTTTTTTTCAAGAAAACAATTTACTTGGCCGAGTTTTCTCAGTGCAAGGAAGGAACAATTGTTGATATTTCAGAAGCATCGTCCATGGAAATATCTGTACAAAAGAGCCAGATTGCCAACTTTCCTACGGTGTTCCAGAAAAGTGCTTGAGTTTGTGAGCGAGGCATCACCCACGACACGAATTGCCCTTTTTTAACATTAGCCAACAGTTACAGGGTACGTTTGGGTGCTGCACACCAAATATGGTGACAGTGATCCAGGACAGGTCGGATCTGTGCCTTATAGATCATGAGCAGCTGACTGGAAGTGGAATAGCTCTTGGCCTGAAACAGAAAACCAAGTTTTTGAGATGCACTTTTAGCAATTGATCGCACGTGATTTTCCCAAGGAAGGTTATTGCTGATAGTAATACCAAGCATCGAAATGGATGTCTTCAAAGGTGAGGTTACTCCTGACAAGCTTATGTTGGGCACAGTGATATCGGCTTCTCTAGAGAAGAGGCATGCTTGTGTTTTGTTGGAATTGAAATCTACCAAGTTATTGGATCCTCATTCGAGAGTTGTTGCCATAATTATGTTGTCAATATTTCTCTCTCATTCGTTTCTGATTGGCCTGGCTGGTATTGGAGCCCTGGAAGAGTAAACGGTATGGAGGGTACTATCATCCGCGAAGCTGTATACTGAACATGAAATAGTGTTGGTACTACATTTCAACCTTGCGGAACACCAGCATTTATGATAAGAGAGTCAGAGAAAACTCCTTCGACCACTACATGGAGAGACCTGTTTGAGAGAAAACTAGCTAGCAGAGAACATAGCTGGGGAGGCAAGCCATAAGATCGAAGCTTGGCGAGGAGTTCGTGGTGCCAGACTCGATCGAATGCCTTAGAGATATCAAGTGCCATGGCTAAGGTTTCACCATATTTTTCAATAAACTGCTGCCATGAATGTGAGACATAAGCGAGCAGATCACCAAATCATCTCTGAGGACGGAAGACGGAAGCCATATTGCCTATCGTTAAAAATACCCGAATGTTCCAGGTATTTCATGAGCTCGATGTTGATAGCTTTTTCCATGATCTTCGAAATAATAGATAGCAGTGTGATCGGTCTGTAGTTGCTAGGTAAGGTCTTCTTGCCTATTTTAGGAACTGGTTGTACTCTTGCAAATTCTCAGTTGGACGAAAATATCCCCAATCCGTAAGAGTAATTGAACAACTTGCAGAAAACAGGTGTTAGTTCGGAAGCACATTTCTTGAGAACAATCGGTGGGATTCCGTCGGAGCCGCAAGCCCCAAAGGCATGTAGGTAGAACCATTGTATTTCATGGACCAGCACCTGTGCCAATCACTATCCTGAGCAAAATGATTGAACAATTGCACTCTCCTGCGTGGAAAATCACACTCGATTCTACGATTCGATAATGAGATGAGAATTATGCGATCCTAAATCAATTGAATTGTAGATTCCAAAAACCTCAGTCTGAGCCAAATCCTCAGCACAGCGATTTATTTGCTGCTATCATTCAGAACATACTTCCTTCATGTGATAAAGAGTTGAAACAAGAAGCAAATAGAAGGGGATTTTGTCGCCTTCACGAATATCGAAACCTGCCGCGATTCAAACTGATCTAAGTTATTGGCAGAGCGTCAATACTCCCCAGAGTATTTAGATCCACCCAAAAGATGATATCCGATGAACCAGTGTAAAACTCAACATGTGGATTAGAATACTTGTTGTGTGAGCATCGCATGATATTCACACTGTTCCATTAAATATTGCCTTTCGATGAACTACAATGTTTTTACCTCCCTTTGGGACATATATTATTTCCTTATCAGACGTTGGTAGAAATCTGCAGCCGGCTCTCCTAATAATAGCTTTGGAAATAAGATTCGTTTTCATGAAGCACTTTTTTTAGTTCAAGTCTGGTTTACTAATCCTAATCATCTCAAATCGCAAGTAGATCATGCCATCTCAGTCTTCATAATGGTGATTATAAAAGGACTTGATGAATGTGTTTCAGAACAACGATATACAATCAACTCAGAAGTACACTATAAAATTCACACGACAAATGATACTTTTGGAAAGTTGATGACTGTCTTCTACTACTCTGATATTATACTTGTGCCTTGATGTCCAACACGTAGTATCATGCAGCAGAAAGCAATCATTGACATTATTCATAGGCTCTCTCCAGATAACTGGAACAACAAACCGAATAGATTTATCCAGGTCCTTGTGCTCGAAGGGCACAGCGTTTAGTGTTCAACTTGAACCCTTATTTTTCAAACGTTATAAAGATAGTAGAGTAGTAGGAGTAATAGACCGCTTCTGAGACGCACGAGTAACATCACATCAAAAACAACAGAGGTGACCTGCATTGTTCATGAACTTTCAAGACATCGCACGATCTCAAATATTCGATACAAGTCGCTAACTTCTTCTTATTAATTATCCAAATACAATTTTTTGTCACTGCGTTTGAACAATGTTATCTTTTATATTTCTTGTGCAATACAACAGAGCCATCGTGAGCACTAATTTTATTCAGGAAATTCATCTCCTTCCTAATCTCGTGCATGTGTTACCTGACAAACCCTCAATCAGGATAGTCTGCAGCCCCGGAAAATCTGCCACTGATTGGGAAATTAGGGTTGTGGCTTTGTCGCCGCAGGGTGTCTCTATCCCTCCTTCTCATACGTCCTGCAAGTTGTTGATTGAGGCCGTGATGTAACCATATACGTATTAATAAATAATACGGATCATTACGGGTGCCAGGATGAAGCCAAAAATATGAAACAAATGAATATCCATAAGGATTTGGTGGCATGATACGCATGCGCCATGCGCTATTATAGTAGTCATCAAAGACATGCGTTTCGGTGGACAATGACGTTTACTAGCCTTTCAATCAAAGCAGTATGTGTCTGATCGTTTCAAAACTTTTCCTTATGGATAGACATTTGTCTTCAAAAATCGGCTTCATGTTTCGCTATGGAAACAGATAGAGATTATCCGTATTGATTATCAATACCATTTAATACGTATATGGATGTAACCGATCAGATTCTGATGACTCGAGTGATATGGGTAAGATGGCATATTCGGTCTGATTGATAGGTGTTGGAATTCTTATTCTCGTCTCAGAGGTTATGAGTTCGAGATTGGCAGATAACTTCAAAGCTTTTTCGTTTTATGTACGAACGAGTTTTGATGAATGGTTGCTCAACAAATTCCAGGGTTGATGGAGTAAGTGTAAGTGATGAATAAGTGAGTGGTTCTATTTCCAATGTAAGTGAATCTCTATACTATACAGGGTGATTCAAAAGTAAGCGGCATCCTTTCAGAGGCGTATTCCTTGCTTGAAAATAAGGCAAAAAGTTCCTATTGATAAGGATCCGAAAATGCTTCCTAAGGGAGCTACGGCCCTTTGAATAGGACACCTCAAAGACGGTTTTTTCTCTATAACTTTAAAATCCTTCACAACAAATTTTTAAAAATTGGTGTACGGCATAAACATTCGATGGTAAATAGGACTCCGTATTCGAAATTTCAGAATTTCATTCAGGGGCGTCACATGCGGGAGAGGGTAAGTGTAAAAATATCCCTTCTTCTCCGGATATTCAGGTTACTGTGATTTCGTTTGGAAATTATTTCGAATACGGAGTCCTATTTACCATCGAATGTTTATGCCGTACACCAATTTTTAAAAATTTGTTGTGAAGGATTTTAAAGTTATAGAGAAAAAACCGTCTTTGAGGTGTCCTATTCAAAGGGCCGTAGCTCCCTTAGGAAGCATTTTCGGATCCTTATCAATAGGAACTTTTTGCCTTATTTTCATGCAAGGAATACGCCTCTGAAAGGATGCCGCTTACTTTTGAATCACCCTGTATATTCAGATGTAATATCCCTAGGACATTGATAATAGACGAGATAATTTTATGGCAATCGAAAGCTTGTTCCAAGAAACGAGCTTGAGAAATTTGTCATAAAATTATGAGGCATTTGTCAATGTCCGAAGGATATTCGGCGGAAATTTTTTTGTCGGAAAATGTATTACTCAACAGGACACAACGATACATGTAGTTATTCAAAGTACAGTTGGTGAAAGTACAATTATTAAAACTTAACTTGACATTAGATTCGTTGCTGTTCTCTACTATAGAAGATCTATTACCACGCATAACATTTATGATATTATTGTGGTTTTCTTGATCTAGATTCAGGTATGGTTTCATTGAACTTTGATTGCTATCACCAGTAATTTTCAGCAATTGTTGTTCTCCTACACCACTCTTCGCTAATTCGCTTACAGCAGTAGATCTATTCGAGTGATTTGTAATCATTCAAGCCAATTGCCGCAGCAGCAGATTCAGTCCATCCATTTATTGTATTTCTTCCAACAGGTACATTATCGTACCATTCGTCAGTTTCATTTTTCCAGTGTCGATTTGGTTTCACAGTCGTGTTGTGGTAATATTGTCGCCTCGTTTTGATATCAGTCTCTGAAAAAGACGTATGGGCAGCTGTGTATTTCACTATTGGAAACCAACCATTTACTACTAGTACAGCTTTTAGAACCACCTCGGCACGTTTTACTGAACACTGGAATGTATTCAATGCGATTTGTTGGAGAGTCATCGTTATTTTTCTCGCATTGAAAGAAATCCACCAGACAAGCAACTGCCTCTCCTCCTCACCACGCTAATTCTACAGCAGCAATATGGAAAAATTTACGCATGAGACCTTCAGGAGTATTTTCATCCCATAGCAATACTATTTTGTTAACTTCAGACAAACTTAACGAAACTGAACTGGACTTACGTTTACATGGATCTGCTTGTAGTTTCTTCCTGATTGCATCGCGGGCATCCCGAGCTGGTTTGAATGCTATATTGTTAAACGGGTCAATCATAATATTATAATCATTATAATATTTTTCTTGCAAAAGTTTGCACGAAACGTTCCACATTGTCTTCACCGTCGCTTCTTTATATTCGGTCCCGTTTTTCTTTCTCATATTGACTGCCCAATCTTTTAGTATCAACGCCAATTCTTCTAAGCTTCTATGTTCATTCAATTAATAATTTCTTTCGCAGCAAAATTCTATAAACATTCCCCGAATATATTCGTGACTGTAGGTTGTATTTTTGGGAATATTTCCCTTGATTAGCGCATTTATACTTTGAACATCTCACTTTGAACATTCGCATTGCCAAAGCGTGACATTTCGAAATTTATTTTGAATGGAGTTGTCAAATCCAATGTTGTCGTTCATTCATCCTGGTGTCGTCATAGTGATTGATAATTGCACTGAATGCAATTATCAGTATAATGTTGGATTGATTGGTTGTGTTCAATCATGTGACCACAAATTATTTGATTTCATTGGATTTCTACTTAACCAAACAATTTTCACACAAATGAAACGAAAGTTCATATATGGAAATGGAGTCATCTCCCCAACTTTTATCTCAACTCATCAGAAATTATTCATGAGGTGGACATTTCGCGCTCGCATCAGCCATCAATTGAATAGTAATAGTTCCACAAAATCCAACGATGACTTAGGATATAGGTAAAATTGATATTGTCACGATATAATAGGTGGTTAGTCCATTCATATCGATTCATAAGGGGTTTGCTTGGCTTGCGAGAAGTAATATTCAAATAGGCACTGATAGTTCAGGGGTAGGTGAAAGTACAAGACTATTTGTTCCGTCACCACTTAGTAGTATAGGTATATAGCAATTCTAATTTTCTCTAGTTATTTTGAATAATATATTTTTTTGTTTATAAATTTAAATCACCCTGTGAATGATTTGGATTTGATATATTAATAGCATAAAAAGTACAAGGTTATTTGCATTCATTTATTTGCTCCAATTTCGTATTGGTATTGACTGCTGATATTCTCCATCCTTTTCGCACGAATCGTGTGAATCCTTCGACTCTCCTTTGTGCACCTATGATCCTATCACCTACAATCGAGAGGAAGAAAGAAGAGTGGAGAGGTGACATCGCGATACGGGCGATATACATTTTGGTGCTTCTGAAAAGTACAGTACGACTTTGAACCGTTTCGAAGAAAATCGTGGTTTGCCCCATGGCAAAGATTATCGCAAATAAAAAAGTGATAATCGATTACTCAATACTTGTTCAAGTATAATCCATCCCTTTTCGTTGGACATTAACTGTTCACTCGGTTTCGTGAGTGAAGTTTACGTTTTTTTGTCAATCGTGACGAGAAAATGTTTGCCGGTACCGGTTTCGATATCCAGCTAATTCAGCAGCGAGTATAACCGAAACTATCCTCCGGTCAATCATCCTTATCCCATAATTAACTTAAAAAACCCTATTTTTTCCAAAAACTATCAATTGAGGAATTGCCCTTTTCCAGTGTTTTTTTGTGGAAAATTGTTATCTATGAATCAGAAATAACCTATTCGTATCTCACTAGTCCGCTTACATTCATTCACAGGAAATTTATTAGAATTGCTTGTGAATGAATAGTTCACTATTCAAACATAACAATATTTATTGAAGCATGAGACATTATAGGTAGCGATGACAAATATGAATAAACAACAATGAATTTAAAGACCGAACAACAACTTACATTATAATGACCATTACGACGGGTTCTTGTCAAGTCAAGAGTACCCCCTTGGTCATTTCTTAATGTCAACGGATGATTCGATCAACTTCATGTCAATAGACCGTCAGAAGCCTGCAAGCGATAGCTCAATAGGGCTTAGATCTGAAGATCTGATTGGGAAATAGAAATTCGTAAGAAGACAAAGCAATAAAAGTCACAAAGTTTGTCGACCACGAGAATATTTTTTATTGAGCAGTGTAACAGGCCATCATCAAAATGATGTATTCGGAAGTACCTGAAAGAATTAATGGACATTGTTATGGAGTCGAAACAGAGTCACAAAATCGATATACTAACTTAGCAATACATCTTGAGAGCAACAATTTATATTAAATCAATAGCCGAAGTCAAAATTTCACACGTATAGCTATATCAACCGTGTATTTCCTACAGAAATTTCCTGTCATGACTATTATTTTCTGAAAAACTTGAGTGTATTGTATCTTCTGTGTAGTGTATTTTTTTTGTGATATATTCACTATTCTTGTCTGTAATTGGGTCTTGACACCTTGATTTGTCAGTATAAATAAAGTAATTTGAAAATATGTGGTTTGTCGTTCTGATCCTGGCTGTATCCCGTCGCACTAGATGTAATTCGGAATAGATAGACTCTCTCAAAAATCCATCAATAATTATGAATGTTCGATACCTTAGTGATATAGTTTTGAGTCTGGTAAGAGCATAATATTCATACGACGTGAACGTGAATTCTCAGCCGACACCGAATAAGAATAAAAATATAATATAATGTCAAATCAAGATTGATGCTACTCCAACTATTGTTGAATTAGGGATCAGAACGCAAGAAATGCTACTCCAACTATCATTGTATGAATGATTAGAACGCAAGAAAAATGAATTGATACCTAATATTTGTGAACGATTTTCATTTATTTCACAAACAGAAGGAATATTCCACTTTATGAATCTAAATATCAAGGCACCTTCCCAGATATAGAAGTTTGATGTTTTTGTTCGAGTGGAAACAATATCTTTCACCTATAGTAATGAGACCTATTGGGCGATATTGGTTTCCAATTTGGGAGCTATTAGTAACCTCATGCTTGAAACTGGCCATAAACCGCCAAGCAATTCGCATGCAAATGCCCTCGTTGATTTTGGGGGATTATCAACAGAGTCGTACTCAGTGAAAGAGCATTCCCAGTCAACCTGCGAAGTAACAGTGAGTCGCAGGGAATACCAAAATGAAATCCCACCGAAGATCATCTTGGAGACCAATCATAGAAGTACTAAGGATTTCGCTTTGTGGATATGAACATCCACAAATTATTAGCCATGCGTGTTCTCCAACTCAACTTCTTTGAAAATTCAATTCAATATTATATCGAGAAGTTTATATATGGAGTGTGAATTGTTATTACTATGTAACTAATCTCTGGTAATATTTTTCGAATGTTGTATTTGTGACATTATTAGAAATTGGAATAACGCATCTTGTATAAACTTCTATTAACTATATCCAAGCAATTTCTTGAAGAAGACCTCTCACCAACTTTGTGAGATATCCTATTTAATGATACGTCGCAACTACCTATCGATTTACTTTTCGCCTGCATTAATTTTCACTGCAGGTATACCTAATACCATTAATTCATAGATCCGTTATGTTATCACTATACATATACACCTGACTATGATGATGAAATTGATCATAATAATTATCAGGTACCATAGATATCAACAAACTGGAGATGCATGCATGATAATAATGATAATAATAAATAATAAATCGACTTTATTTGAGAAATGTACACGAATTTGTCCTGAAAAGGCGAAGATTAGCTAAATAGCAGATGATAAGTAATGAACAATGTCCATATATACAGGCATGTGTAAAATCTGTGAGATTTTCTTTTCGCTTCACATTATATATTATCGTTCAAAGAATCAACACACAACGTGACGTTTGCTTGGTAATCTTGAATCAAATGTGAGCAAAAAAGGTCAATACACGTCAAATCCGGTTTTGCTTTCATTTTTACCTAATATCATATGCGGCGCCCTAGAAGTGGTTCTGAACGACTATGAATACTGGTAGGTCTCGCTCTACCGAACCCCGCACTAGTTTAGACTTCTGGCTAGTTGATTCCCAACACCGAAGTAGCGATATACTTACAAATCGATAATAAAAAAGAAAAAATAGGACTTATAATTTCGTGAGTGAAAATTCGAGGTCAATGCCATATATTATATGTACATCGATTATCTACATGAGAATTCCATAATTTTGATCATGATATACAGAAACCCAATAGTAACAATGTTTGCCCCAAATCAAAAATAAATTCAATTATCTATTCCATCCTTTATACAGTAGTGAATATGTAACTGTCAAATTGATCGGAAGATGGTGCTACCCACATATAAAGATCGGAAAATGTTCCAGAGTTAATCAAATACTCTGAGATAGAATTATGATTTGAACATTGAAATGGAACTCCAGCGAATTACCGTTGTGATATTATTTGGGAATCACATCTCATAACATATCAATATTGATGGTCGAAGAAGTAATGAAGAAGCATACAAAGGAATGCAACCAAGCATTCAATATTCAGATATATTTCATATCAACAATTCAACATTCAACAGAATGTCGCATTGTGATACAAATAATACTTCCTGGATGATTCAGTTACCATAGAGCTTCAATCGAAGTTCAAATCCAATCGCATAAATGTTTTATCGACTTTCAAGTTAATGCCACAGTCAGTAGTTCCGTGTTTGCTCTGTATGGTAACTAAAATAAATCCACAATGTGATGTCCTGACAACTCATTGGAGATGTATGTTGTTGCGGACATTGAGTAATCGCCAATAAGTACTAGAGCACCTTTTTTAAATTCACAATGCGAAGTCGCACTTCAACAATGATAATTCCCTACAACTTCCCTGCAACCAACAATGGTCAGCTGGGTTGCTATCATTTTGTTCTCCACATTCAAGAAATATGTTGCTAGTCGGTGTACTTTTACTACCAGCTACGTCCTTGTTATGAAATGAAATTTGAGAGTCGAATGTGTTTAAGACACAACATTGAATTTGTACACAGAAAACTTTACAAACAGGTACACCGAGAGGCATGGACAGTAACACGTGGCATCGCCATTCGGTAGCTCCTTCGTATTTTTGAATGTGACACGCGTGCTGGACCTCCGTCTGGCTCTATCAAGTCTCACTTTACAGTAATGATATTCGCGAAACTTGATTCAGGAAAAATTTTGGCAATTCCTCAATGCAATTTTTTTTCTACTACTGCTATATGAAAAGTAGCTCATTTCTCATACCTCACTTAGTTTCAAAACCGAGTAATGCTCATACTGTGAAAAATGTTTTTTCTCACGGCACTTTGCCAACACCACATGGAGAATCAGCAAAAATAGACTAGAACTTGACTGCTGTTCAGCTTTGAATAGTTGTCACAACTGTCAGAATAAGTTTTTCAAATTCTTAAGGGTAGTTCTCATTAGTGCTTTTGACAGAAATCGCAATTAAAATCAAATTTAATTCCAACAATTTATAATAAATAATATGATGTATATGCCGAGATGTGATGATTTTGATAGATACTCCGCCAGAGACAGAGATAATGGAAGAAGCTGCGAAAGTTGAATTTGTTACCGGGAATTTCAAGAAAAAAGTTTGAATTGGCATAAACGAAAAATTTATTAAACCAAAAAAAATACAGAACTAGGAAAGGTGTCTACTCTTTGGTCACAATATTCAATGTGGCATGGTGCCACATTATAAAATAAATACCAATAAGTTACATTACTTGGATTCTTTGGATAGGTAAGTGCAGTTGTAGAAAAAGTATAGTGTGCAACACATGGGGATGAGTTCTTTGTCATCATCGGTTCGACAGGAGACATTATATTGGGTGTTGCAGTGGTATTGATTGCATAAATGAGTGTTACATTACTTGGATTCTTTGGATAGGTAAGTGCAGTTGTAGAAAAAGTACAGTGTGCAACATGTGGGGAAAAGTTCTTTGTCATCATCGGTTCGACAGGAGACAGTATATTGGGTGTTGCAGTGGTATTGATTGCATGAATGAGTGTTGATTACAAGAAATCGACTTTTTCGATTGATTTTCGATCACGCGATGAAGACCCTTGTGATAAATAGGTTTCTTGACTTCATGTCAGCTCAGGAATATCTTAAAACCATTGTAGCAGCATCGTCATTATATGAATTGGTCAGTAAAATCCAGAAGGCCCTCTTGCGCCCCCTTGGATTGCCTTATTAAAAAAATCACGAAATCAATTCCAGATATTGAGCAGAGCAATCGATCCAAATGGAGAATTTGTGATTGGCATAGCATATGGTTATGGCAGCACCAAACTAAACAGACGATTCCACCAAATTCGAAATTCTGAACATTTCCCAAATAACTATTATTTTTTCTCCTTATGAAGTAGTCATGAATCCATTTCCTAGGATGTGTTCCATCGTATAGAGTGGCAAAATACGTTGAATGTGGCTTGCATAATTTTAAAATCGAAAATGATGCGATAAGAACACAAAAATGAAAAATTATCGATTTCAAACATCCTGTATGACGAATTTGAACAATTACAAAACCCTTTCGAGATAATGGCTTGAACGTTCGGAAAAAACGATTGATAGAAAAATAAAACAAATTTCCTGGAATACGGAAGCGTTTGAATCCTCTCATTTTTGTGATACTTTGTTCGAACACTTTGTGTATAATGACAAAAAAACTACCGACGAGATTTGAACGATGAATCTTGAACAGAAAGATCACATCTTCCAAGCACTGCATTTCGATTGAAAATCCATTCATTTTCTAACAAGATATGTCAGTTTGAAAATTGTCAAATATTTCAGTGGTCCACTTGTTTCTTTGAGCAATTTATCAATGAATAATAAATCAGTGCATTTTTGGAGTTTCTGTGTATGTTCTCCAAGCGCAAAATAGCACTCGATAGCGCTAGACCATGCTAGACAGACGCCCAGCCCGCGTGTTACATTCAAGAATACGAACAGGGTGCTAACTGGCTTCCGAATGGTGATACCACGTGTTACTCACCTCCATGCCACCGGGAGGCGATTTTACTAAATATACTGTACGCTAGCACATACCACGCCCACCGTTATATCTCATCTTCAAAGTACTTTACTTAGGCAAAACTCAGAGACTATTTATCCTCATTGCAATATTTTTGAGGAAGGAAAACCAGAATGGAGTGTTAAAACACATTGATCAATAATATATTTCAAAAGTCAAGTTCTTCAACAAAATTGAATAAATTGAGACTGTTTATCCTAAACGCACTAACCTATTTGACTTCAAATATTTTCTGAAGAAGGAAAACCAGAATGAAGACAAAAAACATTGGTGAAAAAAAAAGTTCAAGTTCACAGCGATTCGAACCATGGCCCTTCAGACTGAAAGTCGACAGCGCTAACCAGTAGACCGTTTGGGTATATAAATTTACTGCATACAAGAGATTGACAGCGATAGAGCTTCAGTCGAATTCGTGTCAAAATCATAAAAAGTGAATGCTCGCGTTGGAGCACAGTATACTTAGTGCGATGTGCTGACTCCGAGTATATCGGTGATGTTTGGAGATATGACGTTTTACGGTGGGCGTGGTTTGTGCTAGCGTGCAGTATATTTAGTAAAATCGCCACCGGGAGCCCACAAAGTTTTTTTTGTGTCTCTTTTGTTCACATTCAGCAACATTAGAACCCCACAATTTTCACATTGCAATGCACAAAAATGCGTTTGCCATGTGAATATCGTGTACCGAAGGGTTTGTGAAGTTGTATTGAAACACCGGAGGTCTTGAGGTCTGTTCGCTGTTTCTGCATGAAATCTATATTGTACGCTATATATTTCAACAGTACACTTTTTGACGTATACTAGTGTATTAAATTGACATCTTGTTCGTTGCTTCTGGTGTAGTTGGGTGTATTGGTATTTTGCTTATTCTAATTGCATGGTAAAAACTTGGGAAAGAAAGAGATAGTGATGATGAAATCATTGACAAATATTTCTTGAATCCAGATGGTGAATAAATCACAAGTTCTTCTGATCGACGAGGATTGATCAATGAAATCTGTTTTATCAGTAATTGGATTATCCATCTCATGATTAGAAATGTTGACCAAAATGATTTGATAATTCACAAAACATAGATTGTTGTTTATGCTTCTGAAAAAACACTCCTAACCTAACAACTATATGCACTACATTTCTCACACCTCCTCGAGATCAATTGTAACACTCTGTTTTGGCGGTAAATCATCTTCAGCTATTGTGTTACAATAACGTCAATAACGAACACAGTGTGAGTGTGATACAACGTATAACACCAAACGATATCTGTGCTACACAATCTCCTCTGGTGTACAATATTGTAGTTATTGGGAGCACAGTGAACAGACCTTCGAATAGTTACTCACTATCCGGTTTATGTTGCAAGTTACTGTAATTGGAACAAAAGTCATGGCGGATTTGGAAGTGATTATTTATTTGGGGTGTAAACTGTATACAGTATACACTTTTCATACAGTATACACTTCTCATACGTTAATGTTCGGCATTGTTTCTATATTATTCTCGAATGGAATGGAAGCTCGAAAAATGATGAAAATGTATGCAGAATCAGCTGAATCAGTCGAAATTGAAAGCATAATGACCAGTTTTCAACGGTAGGTGAATAATATTCGATATCCAGATTGATAGGCAATGAAGGAAGAATCACACGTTACAGGTAGGTGTCTAACCAGAAATTCACTGGACGGTAAAATACGGATTTGTGCATTTTGTGGTCTGAAATGATCAACATTCAACCGTGTGTAAAAGCCTTGGACGTTCTCCTACCTTCGATTAGGATTTCCTATCATCACCTACATTCATGTAGGTTCTCACGTACTTATATGAAATGTTACCTTCATATTTCTGACATTATATCGAGTTTTTGTGATGTTTTTCAGTTTTGCTACGAAATGTTCAGGAATAACGGAAGGATAAAAATTATTGGTACCTATTCACAATGTGTGATTGGTAGATAATATTTCGTGGAATCATCATTCATTGTTTGTGTAGTAGAAAAGGGAAACGAAACAATAGCGAAGTGAAATTAGAAACGAATCAACAAGTGTTCCTAGTAGTAAATCCAAACACGAACCAAACAGATAGAGTATCAATAATTTATTCTCAGAGGTGGATTAGAACCGAACAAGTGAGGGTATGAATAACTCATTTGTAGCTGTATAGCTGCGCATATTATCCACCCTACACGTTCGGCAATGCCGTCCGCCCCAACTTTTATTTCAATTACAGATCACAGTAGATAGGTATCTTGCGACATACGCCGAACTGTGTAGAGAACACTCTTTAGGGAAATGGAATTCTTTTATGTAGGACAACCAAAACTATCTACCTGTATATATATAAAGCAACCAACTTCAAAATTACAATTTATCAAATCCCAGAACAAGTCCCTATCTCTAACTATCTTAGCCTATAGACTCGCCTTTGATCAGTCTCTAGATGTGTGGATAGTTGCACTTTGCTCCAAGGAACGATGACTCCCTGAACTCTGGTTTCTTGATACTCCGCGTACAGGTTCCTCAACTCTGAGGTCTTGCTTCTTGCTACTCCGCTAACTTCAAGGTTTTCAAAACAGTTTCATCAGTTGAAACCTTTGCCAAAAAAATTCTGACATCTTCTGACAATCTTTTTATCTTCCCTCTTTTTTTCTACTTTTTCCTAGCAACCATCCATCACACGCAACTATCACCTTTCCAGTACAAGGCGATCTTATCAGCTATATCGAAACTAAAACTATAACAGGGTGATACTATAACTACCTGAAACACAGGGTGATACTACACCTACCTAGAACTCTAGGGCTCGTTACAACTGTGAGTAATGATTCAAGACTCCAAGTTTTCTATACAACCTATACACAATCGAAATTTATTTCTGGATTCAATGTGGAACAGCATTGATAAAATAGGGCGCTCTTGAATAGGCCCAACCAAATATTTCTTTGATTTTTGTACAGAACTTTTTTTACTCATTCATGAGAGACAATCTTGATTCTTAAGAATATTTATTCATTATCACACTTTGTTTTGGTCGGAGAAATAATTAATGAGTTTGTAACAAGAACATTCTTCATTGTCGTCATTCTCCAATCACACTGCAACACTTCAGAATGGCAAGGTATCAGAGAGAGATGGACTAATACGTCACTGCTTCGCCATCATGAATAATTTTTCGAAATGTTACAAAACGTTATAGATTCGATCCCCTTCAACTATATAACTCATAATATAGATTGAACATCAAATATCAATCAGGATTCATCGATTGATTGAGTTTTGCACGGATTCAATCCCTCAGTGTTCTTCCCCATTCTGTTATAATCTTCGATGAATTTGATCAAGTGATGTGCGAATTATCGCCTGATGCCAAGTAGAGATGATGTTATGGTAAAATATAATTCGCAAAATAATCTCCAAAATTGCAATTTTAACAAAAAAAAACATCACCTTATCGTCAACTAACAAAATGAATCATACAATTAAAAATCATGGCAAGAAAGTATATGTCAATTATTGAAGAAATGATACTGCAATAGCAACTTTTAACGAGCTAAAAAAATTCTTGTTATGTTCGTTTAGCGCTTTCGTACGATAATTTCTACTGTCTATTGTCTACCGTGTGACAACGGAATCATCGGCATACAGTAGTTTTTCCAGAATACGGTTTTTCCACTGATTTCCTCTGATGTCAGTGATATTCACACATCTGTTAGTTCTCGAATCAAAAACTATACATCTAGTAGGCAATATCCGTAGAAAGGAACTTTACTGAAATTTGGCATTTCTCAAGACGTTTTTGTTTTCAATGGAAAATTGTATAGACCACCTGAGGGTTAAGAAATGTGTAGTGGTTTAGGTTTCATCGATGGAGATTGAGAAACTGACAATAATATTTTTCAAAAATTTAATTCGATCCACCCTGACATCAATATTACTTTCTAGATTAGATTAGATTTGATTTGGAATGGGTCCTTCGGGCTATCTGCCTCCACACTGCGACCTTTTCAGATCTATTGTGCCTGCCCTCAAAATGGATTAGAGTTCTTCGGCTAGCCCCGCCTTCTCTATGAGACTCCATAGGCTAGCTTTCAGATCTCCTGTGTATCTCTGGGCTCCTGGTTTTTCCTCACCCAGCGTAAGGAACCTTAGTCTTGAAAAGCCCTCACAGTGGTAAAGTATGTGTACTGCTGTTTCTTCCTCTTCTTGACAGAACCTGCACAGCAGTTCTTCAGTCAGACCTATCGTACTCATGTGTTTGTTGAGCCTACAATGCCCTGTGAGAAGTCCCACTAGTATTCTAGTTGAACTTCGTTTCTGGCTTAGTAGATATTCTGTGAATGTTGGCGATGGTTTTTTAATAAACTCTTTTGCCTGTCTCATTCCTGGCGAGTTGTTCCACCATTCTTGAGATTTAGTTTGCATCCATGATTTGATACTAGTCTTTTGTATAGCTTTCGCAATACCACAGAAGGGTTCTGGGCCATTAAGAGCTATGTTTGCTCCTGCTCGGGCAAGTGAGTCTGCCTCTTCATTCCCCTCGTACCCTGTATGTGCTGGTACCCATGCTAGAGTCAATCTGTTCTGACTGCCCAGTGCATTTAGGATTTCTAAGCAGTCCCATACTAGTTTTGAATTAACTTGCATAGACTTGACTGCTTTGATTGCCGCCTGGCTATCTGAATAGATTGCAATGGTTTTGCCTTTGAACTCTTGCCTTATCAATTCTTTCACGCAATGATGTATTGCAATAATTTCTGCATTTCTAGAATTGACGATCAACAAATCGAATGAGATTTATTTTAGTATATTATAGCAAAAATCAGCACAAACAGACCATGTCATTTCTTTTCTCTTCAATCACTCACATCAGCACGAAATCGCGGCTTTCTATCACTGCATCCATATACTCTTCAATATCCCTCTACCGTCAACAGAAAGCAATGAGGAAATAACTGAAAAAATTCGAACAAATTGCCTTTGATAATGGTTCCACCCAAAATTAATACCCTAGTCAAATTAAAACAAACATAAGAGAGAGCATGATCTTACTCATCTTAAAGGAGAAAGAGCCTTCAGATATGTACCTCTACCTTCCACAAATTTGAGAATTCCTCAAAAAGTTTCAGGTTTCACTGAATGTGAGTTGACAAATACTAGAATATGATTTGAGAGTACTAACCACTTGAGTAAACATTTGGTGAATTCTAAAGACGAACATTCTGCTTGAAAATATGGGATTTTCTCTCCTCGCTTCTATAAAATGAAAATATGAGTATTATTCCAATATAGGTGTAGTAGTCAAATCATATCATTTGCCCCAAAATGTCCCTGCGTTAAGCAACATTTTCTATCAGAGAGCCTGAAAGAAGAATCTTTTAGTTTGTCAGTGACAATTGGTTTTTAAAAATGTCTGAAGAAATATGGGAAACATAGATATAAAAAAAAAATACCGATTTTCACTTATCTTCGGACGTTTCGGAAACTGATCTGCTCACGTTTTGAACATGGAGATGTAAAATATTATTCTCTGGAAAAAAATGTTTCACACTTCTCAGTGAAAGACTGATGTCGACTTATGAATGAGTGAGTTCGAGATACAAATGAAAACATTCAAACAAATCGTCTTTGATAATGGTTTAACCCAAATTTGGTACCCTAGTCAATTCAAGAAAACAAAGAAGAAAGAGCCTTCAGATTTATGTATCTCTACCTTCTACGAATTTGAGAATTCCTCAAAAAGTTTCAGGTTTCATTGAATGTGAGTTGACAAATACTAGAATATGATATGAAAGTACTAACCTCTTGAGTAAACATTTGGTGAATTTTAAAGACAAACATTTTGCTTGCGAATTTGGGATTTTCTTTCCCCGTTTCTATGAAATGAAAATATGAGTATCATTCCAATATAGGTGTAGTAGTCAAATCAGATCATTTGCCCCAAAATGTCCCTGCGTTAAGAAACAATTCCTATCAGAGAGACTGAAATAAGAACCTTATGGTTTGTCAATGACAATTGGTTTTGAAAAATGTCTGAAGAAATATAGGAAACATAGATATAATGAAAACATACCAAATTTCCACTTATTTTCGGACATTTCGAGAACTGATCTGCTCACGTTTTCAACATGGAGATGTAAAATATTATTCTCTGGAATTTTTTTCACATTTCTCAGTGAGAGACTGATGAATGAGTGATGTCGAGATACAAATGAGTTGCAGGATGTTTCCATTAATTGATCTCAAATCAACCATTCTCATGTTCAGTTTGGAGTATAGTGAATGATTGGTAACACATGGCGACTAAAACCATGCATGGTACATTTGATGTATACTACACTGGCCGTCAATGCGGAAAAGATGAGGAGACATCACTTCACTTCCTTGGAGAGTGTGAGGCGTATGAAAGGATGAGATTCGAAATCTTTGGAGTAGAAAAACTACAACAGGAAGATTTGGTCGAATTAGAGTGGACGGACATCCTGACCTTCATCAGAAGGACGGAAAGGTTCGAGACGGATATATGCAATGAGGACGAGGAAACGGACACCTATGGAATAATAGAGTGCGAGGTACTAGCGCGCTGAGAATACAACCTTCTGAAAGCACTAAACTCACACAAGGTTTCTCCAATGAATGATTTGGTAAAGCTACTAAACCTCATCAACGTTGCGAACTTGTTCACCTGAGTCAACAGCATGATCAGGAATACTATTGGCCCAAAGGCTGCAGTGTTTTAGGCGTTGAACCTTGACTGGTCATTCTAGTATGAATCAATGAAATCAATCAATTATTGAAACTGGTAGAATCAAGATTAATTAATGGAAACATCCTATAGCTAACTCATAAGAATGCTAACATCACTCATTCATATACCAACATCAGCCTGTCACTGAGGAATATCATGCTGTAAATGGACAGATGGTCAGATGTTCAGAATACCAGGTCCAACCTAGGTCCCAAACAAGCGTTACCGTCAAAATACATGAGCGGTGTATATCTAGGAGAGTCGTTCATCTATGGTCGGAGTGTAAAAAAACAATTTCCAGACGATAATATTCGACATTTTCATAATAATAACTTTGCTTTCTTCAATGCGATTGGATTTTTCTTTTGGGCTCTCTGAGAATTTATTCAAACGCAGTGGCATTCTAGAACAAATCATCTGATTCGTCCTACTGTCCGTGTATTCGAATATAACTCATCTTATTTTAAAGAAAGAAAATCCCAAATGAACAAGCAGAAGGAATGTGCTACCTCCTTGATCATCCTACAGACAGTATCTGAAGACACTCAACAATAATCTGAGAGTGGTATATATGAATTAGTTTGCAAGGATTGTAAAGCTCCATACATATCTCTGCATAAGGACTTATAGACCTTTGAGAGCTCGTTTAGGAGAACATTTGGATAAAACACAATTTCCAGCACTTGGCCATCACATAAAATCTAGTAAACAACACTTCAGTCCGGATCAAGATTCACAAATTTTGAAAGATGTTGATTCTAAAAATTATAATAGACTAGATTTCTTGTAGGATTCAAGAATCTAAAAAGAACGAGCAAACAATGACCTTTATACAAAAATACAACTGAATGTATACACATATGTTTGAAATAACAAAAGTATTTCTCCATGATGATTAAACCATCGTAACTCATAACAGACACTGTCCCAGATTTCGGCTTCAACCAGTGAAAAACTGGTTTACTCTTTGGACTTGAGTCCGGTATACGCTTAGGTCGGGAGGCTCAACTGGGGGCCTAATGTCGAACGAAATATTTCGAATTAGACATATGTCGATAGAAATTGTCACTCATCCTGTGAGCGTGGTATTCTCGATAGCTTCCGACTTCAAACTCGCATAAAACTCGCATGAGACCAATTTTGTCGAAAATTATGAACTGACAACATCGAATCAACGATTCCCGAATGTGTTTTGTACCAATATGTTGTGGTTCCTTTGTTGTTATGATGGAGGTTATATCAATATTATGTTGAAATATTGGCAGTGGAAGAAATACACGTTATAGTGCTTCATCTCAAAAGAAAACACTCAACTTGATGAAAGGGAAAGAGAATGAACCACTTACATCTGGCGAAAAAACATTATGCAGAAGACCGATGTTTCTGTGTCACAAATGGTTCTAGCAGTGCAATGCAATGACTCTCACTAATTCCTTATCTCCAGTCGTTGCTTAAATGTTTTCATACATTCTCTGTCCAATAAAAATCTGAACGAATTCTTATCCAATTTTTATTGGTGAAGCTGTCATTCTCAAAATAACAAGTGAAGAAAATCAGTCAAATATTTAATATCGCATTCGACTTCATTTCATTATATCCATGAACATTGACACTAATCTATGTCAACAAATGTTGTTGGGGTTGAGTATCTGTCATACTGAATGAGGTCAAGGTCCCTAGTGCAGTCAAGTCTGAGAAACTGACGATGCCGGGGTATTGGTAATGGGCCGATGATTTCCCTATGCTAAGTAACCATCAGTTCAAAATACGATAAAGTTGCACACTAACGAGTTTTGGCTTTCTGGTGGCCACTATCCTGTTCACTACCTGTCCCTTTGGTGGATGTTATAGGAACGTCTACATCAATAATCAACTGATCATTTTGATCATCATCATATGTGACCTAGTGATAGCGCCTGTTTCGTTTTTCTCTGGTTTGTTGTCGAATAATTTTGCTCCTCACTTCCCCTGGTCGTTATATATCAGGGCAGGAGTAATCTAAATTGATAATATAGAAGATGGATTCTTCAATTATGATAACATTGAGTGAGTATCAATCAACCTATCACCGAATTTCCTCATGAAATGCATCTGTTTGGTACCTCATAACCTCATATAACTAGTGATTATGATGATTGGAGTTGCTCCATCTCTCCAGAAGCATAGCTATCATGCTCAACTCATTCGTTGCTAGCAGTAGATAACAATGAGGTTTCAGCTACAGAAATGAATGTGCCAAAATAATAATCAGAATTGGAAAGTTCCATGTGTTATCACGTTATCAGACTATATTGATCAAGTTATAAACTCATGCAACAGTATTTTGTTCCTCATGCTCATATGGAGGCATAATTCTAGTATCAAGAAAGACCACTGATAACTGATGAATGATTTTCTAGTTCAGGAGTACCTACCCCGCAACGAAGAATCCATTTTGGAGAAATAAAAATATCTAAATAAGATGTAGATGTAGATATTTGCTGGTGAGCAGTCACTCTGAAAAGATTCATCGTGGAAGATGAGAGAGGTTAAGAAGATATTGTGTTATTGATAATTTTTTCCCTTGGAATCTGGTATACAAATGAGTGCACAAAAAACGGACTAGATTGTATCTTTCGCATTATTCTAGATAGGGTTTCGAAAATTGGTGGGTAGCAGATATACCGAATTGCTCATTAATTCATGAAACAATGTTTCTCCTATCACTTCCAGTTCCACCGGAAAAGACCCTCACTTATGATTTTTGGATGGGACACCCTGTATTGTATTCCATAATGGGTTAGGAATTATCATGACGAACGGGGTTATTTCAAACGATTACAAAGATATTTGCGTTCGAAGTTTCCATATGATCAATGGGTGTGACTTCACAATATCAAAACTTCTTTCTCTGTCACACTCATTGAGCATATAGGAACTTTGAACGCGAATATCTGTGTAATCCTCCGAAATAACCCTATCAAACCCAGTATCGATGAATTCGTTATGACATTTCCTAACCGATTATAGAATACAATACAGGGTTCCCTATTAAGAAATCAAAAGTTGGGGTCGATTCTAGTAAAACCAAAAGTGATAGAGAAAAAATTGATTCGTCAATCAATAAGCGACTTGGTATACTACCTGCCCACCAATTTTCAAAACCTTATCCTGAATAATTCAAAAATTACAGTCCTGGCCGTTTTTTGGGCACTTCTCTGTATGTCCGTGACATTATACAATAATAATACATCATAAAATAAACACATATATTATTGAATTCTTTCAATATTTCATGCTGATTAACACTTCAAACTCATTTTACTTGATTTTTTGATATTCGTTTCCATAAAATGAAAATATGCGTATCTGAATGCCTAAAAGAAACTGTCAGTGACACTTGGTTTGAAAAAATGTTTGAAGGAAAAATATCGAATTTTTACTTACCTTTGGCCGTTTCCCGTTCTCAACATGAAGATGCAAAATATTTTCCTTTAGAAGTTCTGCTCTGCTTATAGTGTGACAGTTCTCAGTGTCATACTAATGTTGGCATATGAATGAGTGATTTCAGTCTACAAATGAGTTACAGGATATTTTCATTAATTAAGAGAGTGTAATAAGGAAGTGAATACAGTACTCATCAGTATCCTTACATATCAGTTTTGTGTCCTATTATACCAATTGATGATGTTTCTATCCAATCCATCATAAATAAGTTCATCTCACTGTTTTCATTCAGTCGAGTCATTTTTTCCCAAACGGTGTAATGAAGTGTTTTTGACCAGCTTCATAACTAGACTGGTTTTGATCAAAATCCAAGTACCTGAGCCTGATTCTAGTTGAATTTCACCTGTTCGAATGCTCGAAACCTGAAAACCTGAGAGAGCTAAGTAATGCATTGATTCCTGACTTCCCAAAGCTTTTCCTGATAGTAAACTCTCATGAACATCATTGCAACCCTAAAGACTTCCTATTTTCCAACCCTCTGCTTATGATATGAAATTAGATGAATTATCTATCTGTTGAAATGCTTGATGTTCGACTGCTCATAACTTTGTTGTTATTGAATATTTTCCAGCCAAATTCATTCAGTAGCATAAGCAAAGGTAGTAGATCCTGTTCCTGTGCCCATTTAGGGTTGAATATTATTTTTTCCGCGTTTTGTGTTGGAGGTGCACATGGGCTTTCGAAGGACAGATTCAGTGGCCATGGCCATGAGCCATGACAAGGTGGGAGTTTTGACCAATGAGATTCCAGATTTACTTGTCCTTGTGCCAAGGCCAAAGCAGTCTATAAATACTGAAGACAGCTAAGGATTCTGATCTCTCTACTCTTTTCCACAAGTCTGCACTACCTGCTCGACTTGCTCTTCGAGCTCTTGATTCTCTTGCTGATTTCTTAGTGCCCTCATAGTTCATTCAAAACCAGTGTAAAGTATTATTGTATAGTGATTTCGTGTTACACATGTAAGTTTGTATATTTTTCATCATTGTTATTCATCCTGTTCATAGATTCATTCCATTCCTGTTGTTTTGCATACCGATACTCACCCGACCTGTGTAAAGAATCCAGAACTTTGAATTTGCGAATAAAGGGATTTTGTGCTGCATATTTCATATTTCTTTCTCTGTTGTCATTGTTTTCAGTTTCAAATAGTTCAATAATTTATTCAGAGGTTTTCAATACTTTCATTCGTCAAATTGCTGATTATTATTATTGACTGACGGCTGACGATGACAGCTGACACTGACAAGCCAGTGGTCAATTCTTCTTCTTCTCCTTTTCCTTGAGAAATCCAGTCCTGTCCACCGGTGTCACTGTGTTTTGAGTCCCGTCAGGCGGTGTACTGTGGTTCATGAAATTTTACCTCACTATAATTCCGATATTAGAAAATTGGAAAATTAGAAAATTAGAAAATCGAAGGAAAAGGAAAGATAAATAGGAATTCAGGTAGAAATGATGCAATAGTTTGAATAAATAATTTTCCAGACCTAACCCTAAGATATCAGAGTCACGAAAGATATTTGTTTTGATTCCTGTAATTATCCAAACTAGTAATAACAACCAGTATTTCAGGCTAAACCCAGGGTTTGTAATTGAAGCCCACACTCCATTGGCTACTTATTGATTCCAGGTCGATTCAATACCCATTGACCCCTGGATTATACTGTGGGTACCGAGGTAGGTATACCTCCTGCACCTTTGCCCACTGTTGCTACTTTGAGCCTCTGTGCAAAAATATTTTGTACAAAGCAGGTAGAGTAAACTACCTCAAAAACAATCTGGCACTCGAGAATCCCCCCCCTGTGCCAAATACCAGAGTAGTCTCCTGTCCTGAACAGATCGTCAAAGTAAGGGCCGCAGAATAAAGCTCGTAACAACGGCATATATCGAAAGTGGCTCTTCTCTGAAACCCAACAGGTAGAAAAAATGTACGTTTTCTGCCAATGCAGGAAGAGTTTGTTGATATTCAACGTCCTGATTAATTTGAATGGAATCATTTAAATCAAAATTTCTGTTATAACATTCGGAGAAAAAATTATATCTTCCACACCTGCCTTGACAGTTAATCTTCTACTATGCTGCCTAGTGAAACAAATGAATAATCCTTTATCATCCATATTTTCTTATTGTCCTTCCGAAAGGGCCTTCAAAATGAGGTTTTCTTTCCCGAAAGTTATTATTGTTAGTTATTAGTTATCCCTTCCTCATTGTATGAAACCTAAAAAACGAAGAAATTGGGAAAGAAACAATTCAGTCATATCTGGGTGGAATTCATTCCAAACGGAAAAGACTGGCAATTACAGCTGACATCGATTCAATCGTTACCTCCCTGTTCCACTGCAATATCGGACATATGTTTCCGAGCATCGTTCCATACCAGCTTTCTGATATGGAGAATACGTGCTGTGCTTATCAAAAGTTGCACTGCGAATGGCAGAGGATGTCTGCCGATAAACACGTATAACACTGTCTCTGAGGATGCTGGCGATTCGTATCGGCAGGACACGGCAGGACAATGTGAGACGATCCTATTCGTGGTCCCGAAGATACAATACAATTCCGAGAAAGTCGCAGATAACAAAGGGATGCGGAAAAATATAATAAGAGCGAAGCGAGAGGAGGACAACGACAAACAGGACGATGGTGTCTTTGAAGGGTTCATTCCGTTCCATTCATGTGATACATAACTTGATTTATATATTGGTAGGGTCGGTCTTCCTTATAGCTTACTGAAGTCATTGATAAGTGGATCTGTGTTGTGAAACAAATAGCTCTGTTTTTTTTTGGTTCAACAATGAAGTTCCAGAATAATACTCACACCTTTCCCGTGATTTGGTCGATGGAACTGGATTCTGTTATCATATTGTTTCGAACGGAAATAAGATAAGTGGCCTGAACTCTCCATGACAGTACTCCTTGTTCAAATAAAAAACTTGTATCTATGCATACACAATTTCAGAACAATTTCAATATAATAATAATTCATTGATTCATTTATAGGAATACAAATTAATATGGTTGAATAAATGACGATGAAGTTGAAGGTGAATCAATGTATATGAATATACAATAAGAGATAAATCACTTGTTTCGAGGAGTTAAAAATATTGAATAATAATTATAATTGAGATCGTTGAATTAGTGTTTCTAATATGATATGACCTATGCTGCAAAAAAAACATAAATGCATATATTCTAACGGTACCAGCATATTTCCTGGCACCAAAATGTACAGAAGATTCTCGAAGCATCTAGAAAAAATCGATGTAGCTGTTAGAGAGAAAAGTAATATTCTGAGAATGTTCTAAAACAATGAAAGGGTACGGAAGATAATCAAGAACGTTCGAGCAGCCATAGCAAGTCAAGGCAACTGATATATAAGGAAGAGCCAGAAAGCAGCCGTCAGTCAATCATTGAGTGTCAGAGAGATAGTTGTTTATCGCAAGTCATGAATCGTTCTACAAAAACAGTAGTTATGAGTTTGTTATGAATAGGTGTCTCTCTAAGTGAAATGAATTAGTTCACGTTTGAATAAGAACCAGCCTCAGATGAATCAATGATGGCTGAGAACTCGGTGCAGATAGCGGCTCAGCAGCAGAAGATCACGGACTTGACTAATGTTGGCTCAGCAAGGCAGGTTCGCGGCACAGATCTCAGCTCAAAACAAGAAGCAGCACATCGACAGGATATAGCAGCTCAGTAGGAGAAGATCACGGACGAGATAGCTGCTCGGTGACAGGACAGAACAGATGGCAGCTCAGCAGGAGAAGATGACGGAACAGATGACGACTCAGCGATAAAAGATTGCCGCTCTGATATCATCTCAGCGAGAAGAAGTTCTGGCAGAGGTTTCTACTCAGCAATATCAGATTTTCTCACAGATCTCAGCTGAACAGCAGGAGGTGTTTTCTAGGATATCAGCTGAGCGAGAAGTGGTTCTGGCAAAAATATATACTCGGGACGATCAGATTCCTTTCCAGATATCAGCTGAACGAAGAGATGTATTGGAGCAGATATTGACTCAACAGGAAGAGGTATTGGTTTCGAATTCTGCTCAGCAAAATCTTATCACAAGCAGCAACATCAAATCGCCGCTCAGCAAGAACAGACTGCAATTCAGAACAATATAACAGCTCAATTTGCCACTCAGAGAAAAGAAATCGAGTGCCAGAGACTGGTCAACAACTGGTGATGGAGCCGTACCTAGTGAATACAACCAGTTTAGTGAAGTCGCCTACATTCGATGGGAGAACATTGTGGCCAAAACTATTCAAAGTATTCCGAAGCAGCATCCAAATCTTATGGGTGGTCATCGTTGGACAAGGTGATGGCTCTTGTAGTAGCTCTACGGGGTGATGCACTGAAAATACTAAAAGACATTCCAAGAATGTTGAGCCGATAGCTACGATCATCTTGTCATGGTCATCAACATCTGCAGCACGTATTAGGATCACAAATGAAAAGCCGTCGACAGAGAGCCAACGAGAGCCTGCAGGAATTTGAAGTGGATTGGTCAACTGTGCCTATCCGTCAGCCTCCGAATCTCTTATGGAATGTCTAGCTGTTCAAACGTTCGGGGATGGATTGCGAGATATTGAAATGCAGAAAGCAGTTCGCCTGAGTCGACTTGAAGATCTTATCAGTGCTTTAGCACTTGTGATCGGGGCTGCGGCTAAGCTGTCACGAGAATCAGCGGTTTCGTGAATTCAGAGTTTTCTAAACCATTATCGGTCCTGAGAATCCTTACCTAAGTTTCTACATATGTCATAGATGTCTGGAATGCATCTCTCACATTACCTTCTGTCTTCAGGGAAAATATTCCAGTTATAACGCTCCGCCGATTGATTTTGATCGCATTGGACCACAAATATCGAAATCCATATTTTAGTCCGTCTGGATTCTGAGGATTTTGAAAATGGTTTCACTGTTTGCCCACTCTGTTTCAGTTTTTCCCAATAATCTTGCGATGTTTTACAGGGCTTGATATGACCTAATTCAGATGACCCAATAGCTAAAGCGATATCTGGAAAGGCTTCCTGGTCAGTTTTTCTCAAGAAGTTGATAGCTCCCCTTCAACTGGCTTGTTTTTTTTTCCGCAGATATATGCCCAATGGCCTTTTTTTATCAAAACAGCTTTCATTGGGTTTCCAGGTATCGACATTTTCTCTGCTCAGTTTTCTATATGAACTCCTTTTTCTTGTTGGGATCAGCCCAGCTCATTTGGAACTTGAAGCTTTCAATAGGTAGGTGAATGTTATGTTACATCTTACAAAGCAAATCGATCACTCCTTAAACGAAACTCTCTGGGCCCATATCAAATCGAATATTCATATTATTCATTAAACAAATGAGTCACATTGTAACTTAACCATAAAATAGAACTGTCTTCTCCAACAAATGTAATATTCTCATTGAATCTATCTGAACGAGCATTTGAATCGCAAAAGTCATATTTTTCCATAAAAAAAAACTCAGTTGTTCTTTATTGTCAAACACAACCGATTTGCTCTCTGGGTGTGACCCTGGAGATATTGAATCAAATCTAGTTGGTCCTGTAGATGCCCGACAATTGTTTGAAATAACTTTGGGAATTCCATCGAAATTGCCTAACTCGGAAATGCAGCATTTTCGGACCCATATATGCATACGAACTTCTCTCTACATCCTGTTGAGCAGAATCTCAGACTCTCATCACTTCAACTCTGGAAATTCTCCTATGATTGAAATTATTAGGCACGCCAATGGCTACCTCGTGATATAAGAAAACAAACTTAGTATTCATCCCTTGGCCTCAGCAAGAATTTGGCTAGATCAGAGATTAGCATTCTCCAAATACTTAAAGGAATACAATTTCCTATAATCATTCGTTTGCTACAGCTTCACAAGAACATGAACAATTTTCATCTCGAACTAGTGGATTGATGAGTTCGAGAATATAATGTAAATTTGCGAGCGGAGCGGTAAATGTTTTTTTTTTTTAATTAGTGTGACACGTTAGTTTCAATGTATTTCCTCATATTTTGCGAGTAATATGAAGAGTATAACCTTTCAGAGGTATCTGGATTCAGCCCCACATGCTTGTTTCAAATGCAAACCTATGGCTTGTGACCCCTCATTGAAAAGCTGGTTGAAAGAGAATCTATCGTATTTATCAAATTTCACTTCGCAGTACGTTTGAAGGCTGCATGAATTGAAAATATTGTAATGAAATGTTTTTGACCAGCTTCATTACTAAACTGGTTTTGATCAATGTCTAAGTACCTGAGACTGATTCTAGTCGAATTTCACTTGTTCGAAACCTGAAAACCTGAGAGAGCTGAGTGATTCATTGATTCCTGACTTTGCAAAGCTCTTCCTGATAGTAAACTCATCACAACCATGAAGATTTCAATATTTTTCAACCCTTTGCTCATGATATGAAATTTGGATGAATTATTCATCAGTCGAAATAATGGATGATTACCTGGTCATAACTTCTTTGTTATTGCATATTTTTCAGTCAAATTCATCCAGTAGCATTAGCAAGGGTAGTAGATTGTGTTCCTGTGCCCATTTAGGGTTGAATATCATTTTTTCCGCATTTATGTGAGTTTATAAACATGTGCTTTTGGATGATAGTTCCTGCAGCCATAGTTAGGATTCCGACCAATAAGAATCTAGGATTGAGCTGTCCTTGGACGAAGGTCGATGGAAAGTATTAATACAGGAGACAGCTAAGGGATCACTCTCTATTATACTAATCTCTACCGTGACTAGTCTCTATCATCTAGGCTAGACACTTTGTGTCTCTCCTGGTTCTCTTGCTGATCTCCTAGTACTCTCATATTTCATTAAAAGCCAGTGTAAAGTATTAATGTGTAGTGATTGCCTGTTGCACATGTGAGTTTGTATTATATCTTCCACCATTATCATCCATCCTGTTTATAGATATATAACATTCCTGTTGTTCTTCATACCGATACTCACCCGACCTGTGTAAAGAATCCAGAACTTTGTATTTGCGAATAAACGGTTTTTTTATGATTGCATATTCCATATTTCTTTCTCTGATGTCATTGTTTTCATTTCCGAATAGTTCAAATTTCTTTTTGATTCTCAATATTTCCATTTGTCAAATCGCTGATTATTATCATTGACTGACGGCTGACGGTGACGGCTGACACTGACATAGTCAGTTGTCAATTCTTCTTTGAAGTGATTCATTCTTCATATTGCTCCGGGAGGTGGAAAAAAGGTGAATACATTGAATTAGAAAAAAATTCACTTTCTCGCTAGCGAATTAATTCCATCAATTTGAATTTCCACATTGTATTAAACAGAGTAAATCCGTTATTGGGTATTGCAGCAAATAATGCTCAGTAGCTGAAATATTTATGAAGAAACATCCCTATATTCCGCTTCCATGAAATCTTCATGCTTTCCATTACGGTTTCGTTTATTTGTTTATGATCAGGAAATGAATATCCGGTATTTATTCTGGGTATCTTGTGTTTGTTTTAATATCGAGCCAGAAATCTGGAGATACATATTTTGTTTACTTTACCTATCTTCACAGTTCCGAGTGAATTCCCACTCAAAAAATCATATCAATGAATTAGAGATGACCCAGAGAAGTAATCTTGGATTTAATTCATCAAAAACAGAGTAATAGTACTAATCCACTTCATGAATTCCACAGTGAACCATTGAAAATATGTTGAATGACGCTATTGATTCATGTGTTGAGACATTGGAGAAAATTACCTCAGACATAAAATAATCAAAAAATTAGTCAGCTCATATATAAATAAGCGTCTAACTTGGTATAGAACTGCCACAGTAAGCTCTCTACTGTGGAACTGCCAACAAACACTCTCCACGATGAAAAGGCGAAACGACTTGTCTCTTGTCTCGATTTCTTGCCACTCCGGTATGGAGGGAGACGATATGGCAGATTACCTTGCAAGGAGAAAGGGTGCTGCTAGTGGTTCTATCATACCAGAAACACCAGAAACTACATTGGCATCTCATGATGTTCCAACAAATATTGTAGACTTCTGCAGAGTTTACCAGCATTGACTCATGTGCAGGCATTATTGAATCCTTCGAAAAATTCTACCAAACAAATGTTAAGACTACCAGTAGAGATGGCAATCACTGTCGACTGAATCATTATATGTCTAGACTTGAACTGTTAAATGATCCGGGTTGCCGTGTCTGTCTTGATGATGAAACAGCAGAACATATTCTTTGTGCTTTCCCTGCCGCCACTCGAATCAGATTTTCGCTGTTTAACAGTGTTCCACTCTCGGGTCTGGACCAGATAGATCATTCACCAAGTTAACCAATTGGCTTTATCAAGAAGCTGGTTGGACTTGGTGGAATATTAATTAGTGTCAGTCATTCAATAGATTCTCAGGGATTTCAGTGGAGAACCGAATAGTCCCACTCACTTTGAATAAAACCCTACTCAATCCTAATAATATAACCTAGCGCTCACACTACACAAAGAGTCATATTTTTTCCAAACCGGTGTGGCAATCGGTACAGAGATACAGCTAGCGTTCCTTCTCAGTTTCACATTCAGTTCATCGATATAATAACTCTGTGTTCTGTCACAGTTACTTTCGAATATGTATATTCAGACCCGGAAAACGGAGATGGGAAAATGTCAAAAATGTATGTATGGCGAATGGGAAAGAAATCATGAAGCTTTTACTGTGACTACCTTCAAATGCATTCGCGTTTTGGAGATGTATTGACTTTCAGTCACCGGAAAAATGCTCCCTTGTTCATTTCTGTCCTCAATCTTTCTGGGAAATTGAATGAACTTGTCGACCCAACGAATGGAAAGTTTCGGATGAATCTTCTCAGAAAGAGCACGCTCTATTTATCAACCATCAAACGGAGATGAAGAGCTGAGGCGTGAAAATTATACCAAGTGAACGTTTTGAATTCCTTTATTATCATGAAGTCATTCATACCGTGCTCTGAGAGATTATCACTAAAAAGCCAAGAAAATCGGTCTCAATCGGGCTCGCAGATACGTAGGAGTGAAAGAAGCGACATGGCTCGCTGTCTCTCTTCCATACAAATAACGATATCACACGAGTTATCTTCTATGTGAGGTAGACACAATTTCATTCAGTTCACAAATGCTCAATCAATGATTATATCCAAGAACCACTCAGTGGTAACTTTTCCATCTTTTCATAAAAGGAAACTGAAAAATTCACTGAATGAACTCGACTACATCTGCAGAACCGAATTGGCTTGATTTATTCATCGTCATTGTACCTACCGTCCCAGAACTCCTCTGGTTGATTATTTACAGACGTATAGAAAAATTGTCAGCATAGGTATAGGATTCACAATACATTCAAGGGGTAAGAACTTCTCAGCTTCCCTCATCCCCGTAACTTCAACCACCTACCAGGAGAAAGCACAACCCCCGGATTATGAATGGGGATGAAGATCGTTGCTCCCACTAATTTTGAGGATTTTATCGTGTACTATCCGACCCTCTGATTTCGCGTGAAAATTTTCGTCGATAACGACATTAAAGATTCAATAGTGTGATTGGCAATTTCGAATTTACGTCGAAAATGTAATTCTTTTATTCTCATGACCATCTCCTAGATATTCTCCGAATGTATCTCATTTGCAATGGGAATATCCCTAGAACATTTCTAGTCGGGACATGTTACATACTAGGCATATTCGCTCTTCACCATGAAGGAGATCCCAGGAACGTCATTCGGGTACGTCCAAATCCTACCAAGTACATTCCAGGAACATCTCAGACCATTACCAAAACATCTTCATCTCCTAGACATCCCTAGAACGTTATGTATATTTGATCTGTGGACGTCTCTGGGACATGAAATTGAGTCCACATGATGGCGATTATATGGAGATCTGTGACGGAAGATAATTATCTTTGGTAGAAGTCAATATGGCTCAAAGTGGAGTGGTATTGTCAAAGGAAGGAAGGCAAGCTCGGAATCGTTTCACACAATTCAATTAAGATGTTAAACAATCAGGGCCATGTTTCATTCTCAAAATAAACCATCTTCAGCCTCATTAGAAGTTCTACAATACAAACAGAGGATTGGTGGGACAAAAGTAAAAGTATTTGATTCACTTTAGGTGGATTAGGTGAATACGGTCTGTAGGTTAATCGAGGAGCTTGTACATTAATTTTACTTGATTCGTTAGGATTTTGTCTCCTCGTTTCTATAAAATAAAAATATGCGTATTATTCCAATGTATTTGGAGTGGGGCATTTAAAAATTTAAAAAATTATACTCTACCTGACAACTCAAAATTCATTTCATTTGATGTACAAAACCTTTTTCCAAGTATACCTCCGCGTCAAAAGGGTTGATTATTGGAAATCCACTGATCCCTTTACTTGCTGAAATCTACATGGACAACTTGGAGCGTATAATACATAAACATTCATTAATAAAACAATGTTTGTATTGGATACGTAGATGACGTTATAGTATGCTTTAAAGGAATCGATAGACAATTAGACACTTTCCATCAATATATAAATACTATTCATCCAAACATTAAATTCACAATAGAAATAGAGACTGAAAATTCAATCAATTTCTTAGATTTGACAATAATCAAAATGAACGATAAACATAATTTTTCAATTTTCCATAAACCTTCCCACACTGATATCACTATTCAAAATAATTCAACACACCCTTATCAACATAAAATTGCAGCATATAATAATATGATACACAGGCTAGTGAATGTCCCTCTTTCGGAAGTAAATTTCAATAAAGAACTCAATATCATAAAACAGATTGCAGTCAACAACGGATACAACGTTAATTTGATAGACAGTATTCTTTCTAAAAAACTTCATCATAAAGCTATTCAGGAAGTTTATCCTACCATCAAGAATGATAATCAAAATTATAGAACTTCAACCTATTTCGGATCATCAACTGAGAAATTAGCTTCATTTCTACATAAACAGAACTTAAAAGTTGCATATAGAACAAATAACACGTTGGGACGATTTATCAAGAATGATGAAAACGAAACTTCTAGATTCGAAAAATCAGGGGTAAACAAACTCAAATGTGGATCTTGTCCTAAGATATATATCGGTCAGACAGGTCGTACGTTCAGAAAATAAAGGACTGAAACTCAATCATTTTGAATCATTAGAAATCAACAGACTCAAAAATTTTGACATTTTGCTTGATGAACAATTAGACCTTAATAGTTCACCACTGTTAAATTTGCTTTCTTAGTAAGTAATAATATGTATTTGATATCAACTCTTTCAAATTAATCCGGTATACCGTAATTTAATGTAGATATTGTGCCTAATTTTCGAAAATGGAGGTTTATCGTACCTGCACACAGGTAACTAATCCTTCAGGTTGGGAAAGTAAGATATATAAAAGTTAAGCAAGCCAACGTTAGCTTAGTTCATTGTACCAGTATATCACCTGACGAAGCTACTGTGTTAGCGGAACATGTCATGTTTTTAAAAATTTTGTGGAAATCTTATCGTTTGTGAAGTTTTTACATTTACCATTTTCATGTTCCTGAAACATCCAAAGATAAGTAAAAATTCCGAAATCCTCAATATTTCTATATTTCTTTCCTTCAAACATTTTTTTCAAACAAAGTGTCACTGACAAGATACCGAATTTCTCTTTTAGGCTCCCTGATAAAAAAATTTGTCAAACGCAGCGAAATTTTAGGGCTAATCATCTGATTTGTCCCACTACGAATATATTGAAATAAAACTCATATTTTCATATTATATGTATATACTTGGAGAGAAAATACCAAAAAATCAAGTAAAATCAATTAGGTGAGTTTCACATCCTGTGTGATTCCAGTAACGAGAAGGAAAACCTCAAAGGAACTCGAGAAATGAATCCGTATCTCAAGATTCCCGAGACATCGATTCACAAGACATAGAAGCAGCTTCTGTTCTGATGCCAACAATGCCATTTTCGAAATGAAAAATTCCTGTCATACTTTCGCCCGTGACTTATGGTGGTGCGAAATAGCAGGAGTTTCGTCTCAGCTTTGGCCATTTGTCAAACAGGCTAGACGATGAATTCCACTTTATGTATTACAGCATTCTCTGGCAGGAACTATGACACTCTCAAATATAGTTGGAATGTTGCACGAAAAAAAGTTCGACCCAGAAACATTATGATTTCCAATCGTGGAGATAACAGCATGCATTGCATTTTCAGAGTTATATACCAATAGTAATCGAAATTGGCGAATTCGATTCGACATTCGTTTTTCACACTGCCTGTTTGAGATGTTACCAGGTCCGGGCTAGTAATTCCAAAGGGGAGGAGCGAAACTGATATTTAGAGCATGGATGTATTGTGAATGTATCTGGAAAACAGAACAGTAACCTCACTATACCGTGTCATTCACAAAGCCGTCATCGTATGGGTTGCGTGCAAGAACTATCAGATGACCGACGCTGGAGGCAAAACATTGAAACACAACGTCATTTTTCTTATTTGTTTACAAGTGATCGAAATAGTTTTCCACAATTATTTTGGCATATGAATCGTATTTTTCCGCTGTTCTTCAATTGGCTCATGCCATCACATTGTGCTTTTGTAAAATGCACAAAAACTGCAGCGGATGATGAAGGAATCCGGATGGTACATTATGATTTAAAAGTAAGTACCTACTATAGTCACTCACATATAGTTTTCATTTTTGAAATTTGGTTACTTCTCTGATTCCTCATCGGAATTCCTTGTGCAATAGGAGCTGAAAGAAATATACTTGAAATTTCTAGAATAATGCAAGAAGATTGGATTCATGCAATCAATCGGGAGGATTGGTCTGACATGCTGACGATCGTGTGTGTTGTAGACATTTTCAATCTATTAGCAGTATCAGCTTGTATTGCAGAAGTGGCAGAAGGCAGAAGGAATTTTAATAAGGAATGACAACATTTCATAATGATAACTATGTGAGATTACTATTTACCTGAAAAATCATATTCTTTAGTCTCTTGCTGCATTTTTTGTGCATTGTACAACAGCACAATGCGAAGGCATGCTTGAATTAATGAATGTCACAAGAAACACGATTCGTATGCCAAAATATTGTGAAAAACTATTTCAACCTTTTGATTCCTCTGTAAACAAATAAAAAAGTGAGGTTGTGTTTCAATAATTCACAGAAGAGTGAGGTTGTGTTTCAATATTTTGCCTCCAGGGTCGGTCATCGTGCACGCGACCTATGGAAACAACTTTCAATAATAATTTATTCTGACATTCGACTGTTTCAAGTACCTATGAAATGTCTGAATATTGGGAAACACATCGACAAAAGTAGTCCATTCTAGTATCTTCATCTCGTTGCTGAATTTCAATCACAAATGATCGACAAAAATGTGATTTTCTTCAGAAAATTATAATTTCCGCTGCAAATTGATCTATCTATCATTCAGAAGGGAAACTTATTTGAATTGAATTCCTCAGTACTAAAATGATGCCAAAGTCATCTATCAGAACATGATGAATATTAATATATCATACATCCAAAAATATCGAAATATCATCAAACTACTTTACGTATCTAACCAAAGTTTAGGTCGAATCTGTCGAACTTACAATTAGAAGAAATCAAAGAATATAAATAACTGAAAGCTGCGATACAACGTTCGAATTCAATACACATATGTGTACTATTGGAAGAAAAACAAACTTTATTCGTGAACTTTCCGGGAATTCGAACGAATAAGCCTATTCTCAGCGATTGAATCGAAAAAAAATTATCCTCTTCATTTAGCGGAAGTCACGTGAGTTCGACCTTTCAGGCCATCTTCCTTTTTTATACAGGGTGGTCCGGTTTGTGAAACAAAAAATTCGATCATATAAATTGTGTATAATGAGGTTATAAGTTGATAGTCAAAATTATCATTAGAGCATTCAAATAAAAGCTTTTTATCAAGAAGTTTTTTTTTACTCCTAATTTATTTACATCCAATTTGTCGAAAAATTATCACGATTCTGTGAAGTCCAAGATATTTATGTTTAGTTAGTGATGAATTCGTCTATAAATCAGTTTCCTCAAATTTTTGTTGAATTCAATTCAATAAATGAAAAGAATGAATGATGTTACTGAAACAATTCATTTTCACTATTCCTATAATCGAAAAAATGCTGTAACTGGCAGTAAATTTCGAGTTCACGTCGTTTCTCAGTTTATTGGATTGAAAGCTTCCAAACAAAACTCGGATATAATTGAACGAGGCGAAGATTGAATGACACGAAATTAATGGTTCGTCGAAAGAGAAAAGACGTAAATGGTTTGACGATAATACGGATCTCAACTCCAGAATGCTTTCAATATAAACTTCAAAGTTCACACAGCATAATGTTGGAAGTATACATATGGAATGGGAATAATTCTATGTTCATTGGAAATATCAGACATATGATATTGAATACACTACTTATTGTATGCATCAGCAGCAACAATACATATTATATGAGTTGATTTTTGTCACTAGCTCCAGAACTAAGCATCACTTATTTCTTTTCGAGTGAAAAGTCAGCGACCTTTCACTTTCATTTAGATACGTCCACGAGAAATGTTCCTCAGAAATCTCTAGCAATACCAGTCAGACTAACTGGACAAGTTCAGTCAGCACATCGTTTCGTTGTCAACCTTGAAATCTCGTTCGTCTATCGAACGCAAAGCATTGAAATTATTTGCCAATGGAGGTCATCCCAAGAACAAATAACCTCTAGTTACCCTGGTACCTCCTATCTCTATCTTCCCGAGATACGCACAATGTTCTCCGAACAATATAGAAATGTAGTTTGGTGCGCTCCAAGAGATGAAAGTCGTGAACTGTTTATCTTTTCAATAAGGTACTTTTTTTTATGTTATCAAATACTCTGATGATAATAGTTCCAATTTTTTTTCCATTTCTCGAAAAAGTTTTTTTGTGAGAAAAAATTGATAAAATTTGGAATCGACCAGCTCCCAGATGATTATATTGTGTTCAATAATTCAACACAAATGGGGTAGAAATTTGCAAAATATAATAGATAATACTGACATCGTGAACAAGTATGGAGAACCACCAAAATGTATTTTGTAAGATATCTCGAAAACCAAGAAAAATTATAAAAAAAGTGCAGTCTAGAAAAAAAACAGATAATCAATTTTGCCATTCAATGAAATATCGAAATGTGGTCAGTCGCGTACAAAAGAGTTATATTTTCATCAAATTGAATGCGAAATATCTATCTCCCAGTTATATTGATTTAACTGATATAACATGTTCTCCATGTTCATTCACGATAGTAAAGTGTCCTACGAATCATATAGCGATAACTTCAAATGGTTCTGGAATATTCGACAAAGTCTGGAAATATAATCATTTTCCAACGCCCTCTCACGGCTCATTAGTGCATTACGTATTTATGTTAGTTGATTTCAATCGGGCCACTTTGTTTTATAGCTCACCTCGTAAAATGAATAGTACGTCATCCTGGGACCATACAAATGGTATTTTCAAAAATATTTATGGATCTCATAATATTTGCGAAAGTCAAATGGCAATTTCACATTATATTATTAATAACCAACACTACCGAAAATTGTCGGTAGTAAATACCAAACGTTTACTAAAATAGGCGCTAATCACTACATTAATCAATCGAACTATATCGAATATTACTACTACAAAACTGTATCAACTATAACTATACTAAAAGTATCATATAATTTTGTAGTGGTTATCTGATGAATGTATAGTGACTGGCGCCATCTTCACTTTTCGTTTAGCATCAACTACCTTCTATTTCTCTGAGTGTATTCTGAAGAAAATCGACCTTCATTTTGAATAAATTCATTTCAGCTTCTTGTTGAGCACTTCAAGGAGTTAGGGCGTATTGGCAATTGGCAAGTATATTTCTTCATGTTGCATCAGATTACTGAACCCTGGACATACTTCCTGATGCTGAATCTGTTGGAAGTTGAGGCCTCCATACAATATTTTATAAATTCCGAAGAAGCCAAAATATCTTGGAATGAAGGAACTTCACTCTGATTCTTTGTTTTCCATAACCTTCTGGAACAAACATTGTTTCAATATCTCATGTCCAATGAATTCTATGGTTTCATTCACCTACCTCTTTCCTTTCTTTCACGAATTGAGTATTGTGAAGTTTGAGAGTATAGGCTGGGGATAGTCCTGTACGATTCATTGTTGCGCTTCAATTACCAGTGCTGCCCCTGAAGTGGCGCATAGAGTTAATAACAAAGCTTACACAGAACACACAGAAAGGAATTATGATGATGTAGTTGTGAGCATCAGAGAAGGAGTAGGATGGTGTTTGTAGGTATGTACGGAAAACAACCAGCTGATCGTGAGTGCTGCTTAGTGGTCAACGAGATAGCTTGCAGGCCGGCCACTGCAGCATATAGTATTGAGTACATTACTTGTCTACAAAAAACAACCGACTACATCACCCATTAGACACATTGGGGCTTGCAAAAAACTCCCATTAGGAACTAGTTGCTATCGTGCAAACGTCCCCTATACCTCCATCAGTACCAGTTACCTCATGAACACAAACAACTTCAGTTGGAAAAACTTTGGTGTACTGATTTCAGATAATGTTTCTCAGAGAGATTCTTGTGTTTTTTCAACATATCCTTGAGAAGTCATTTCAATCGATGGTTGTGATGAATTTATATGAAGTTATCCCAGAGTGAGTATGTACTATAGGATAGCAAAAGTCAAAAATATTTACAGAAATCCATAGGCGCCGATACTGAGGTTACATTAATTCCACTCATTTATAGAAATGAGCAGAACAACAGATATGGAAAAATGAAGATTTTTGTAATCAAACTCCTACGCTTTGGAGTAATGATGTGTTCTTGTAGATATGTTCATTAAAAAGTCCTTTTTATTTTACAAATGTCTATCAATATTGGGAATTTATTTTCAAACATCTGGACCACCTTGTATGATATCGAAAACCTGATCGTTGATGAAACAGGTGCATCCACAATGATAAAAGCTCGTAAATATTTTCTATTGCATCAAAATCATATTCTGTTTTGCACGGATACAGATTCTATTTGAACTAATGGACTATACGAGCAATAAGAGCAAGAGAAAATCCAAAAGAATATCAGTTTTCCATTAGTCTATAGTGCATGTCCTAGCTCAACGAAACGGCATTTATACTAATCTGAAAACAAAAGCCTCCGAGGAAAATTAATGAAACTTCTTAAATATGGAAATATTTTCCGTGAAACGGTTTTCTGATTAACTGAGAGATGCAAGAGCCCATTCATCACTTTGAGTTGCCTTTTGATATGAATTTATTTATTCCATTATTTATTCCTCTTGAAAGAGACGAGTATAAGCGATATAAGGAATGTCGAAATCCTGAATGCTCCGGGAACAAATCATCAATCTTTTGAAATGTGTCTAGAATGAATGATTTAGACGTTTGATATCGACGGAATGATCTTCAATCGCATATTTTTGCTTCTCAATGTCATTCATAAAAGAAGGACTGTTGACGTTCAAGTTTCTGACGCATATAAAGTGCACAAATTCGAAATAAGTTGAGTATATAGAATGAACAAAAATACTTGACTATTCTACTATCCCACACATCTACTTCCTACTGCGCTACATTTTGAAGGAAAAATATAATGTGCTGACCTAAATTGAAGTTTTAAGGGAGGGACGTTCTCGATTCAAATAATAATTGCTGACTGCATTATTGATATGATATGACATAACTCCAGAGCGTATTGTTATTTTCTATGGGGAAACTAACTGAAGTATTACAGTGTCGTTCATAAAATTGGCATTATATGAGAAACACTCTGGAATAATTTACTCCGAAATTGACTTGTGAGTCAAGTTTTGCTTCAGAAAATATGAATAATGGCCTACACGGTCGAACGTGACTTTCGGTGCATGATGTAAAAGTTTTTTTTTATTAATAGATGCGAATAGGCTTATTTGTTCAAATTTCAAAAAAGTTCACCGAGGATTTCACACATGTGTGTCTGCTTCAAACTTTCTATTGTAAGCAGTTCTCGATATTTTTTATTTCTCCTAATTATAACTGCGGCAACACTGCCATTAATTTTGGTAAGATACGTAAAGTAGTTCGATGATATGTTATAGATTACTTTGGCATCATGTCAGTACTGAAAGAATCAATTGAATGAATTTGGATCTTGAATGATAGACGATACATCAATTTTGCATCAAACATAACACAAATTTGAAGCAGAGGTCATGCATTGACTTCTAAAGAAATGAAGAAAATCATATTTCTGTCGATAATTGGTGATCGAAATTTAGTTGCCTGATGTACAAGTACAAGAATGGAATAGTTTTGTTGGCGTTAATTTTTCTCAATATTGAAGACATTCCGTAGAAATTGAAGGAATATCAAAAACTACTGCCTATCTATAATTTGACTGTTTCATTTCGAATAAGAGATGAATAATATGTATACTCTGGATAGGAACAACTTTTCCGGGTACACATTTTCAAATCGATGCATCATAGATCATATCAACAATGTCAATGCAGATTCAACTGACTTCAAATGCTTTTGGTAATTCAACTATAAGAAATTGTTGTCTGGGACTATGAATTCTCTTTGAATCATCAACTAATTTTCAACAGTATATCAAAAACTAGAAGTTATTATGGAATTTTTCTTCGTGAATACGGAATTCGAACAAATCAGCCTGTTTTCAGCAATGTATTCGAAAAAATGTAACTTTTGATATGTAGCGAAAGTCACATGATTTCGACCGAGTGGTCAATTATTCATATTCTTCAAAGCATAGCTATTATGTTTAAAAGTTGTTCCCACATGATGCCAACTGTATGAATGACACTGTACAGTCATGAGTTGTATATACTACTCAATAACAATCATACTATATAAGCCCGTTTCAAATGACCGGCAATGAGATATTCAATTTGTTTATATCTATGGTAACGTGTGCATTAGCTGGGTGCGGAGGGTTGATTCTGTGTTGAATTTACAAATAGCGTTTTTGCAACCGGTCCTGATTCGTTCAATGGTAAATAATAAGACGTTATTTGATACTTCGATGAGAACATCTGAGAATATTGATTGATTGCCAGACTCTATTCCTGGAGTGACGTCAAACATCGTCAAAGCAATAATTATCCTCTAGTTATTGCAGAGAAGGAAACACTATTTTTCCTCTCAAAATGAAAAAAAATTGGTTCGCGAATTAATCATTCATCCGGAAACAACTGAAAATCACCCTGAACCCTTGTCATTGACATTAGTGGCATTTGACATTTGTCGAAATGATCAACATGAAATAGTTATTTGTTTCACTAGACAGAAAAGTACAAGATTTAATGCCGCGGCTGGCGTTTCATAGCCTATATAGGCGTAGCCAAGGCTAGGAAGCCAGCCAAGGCATTACAGCTTCTTTTCTACCATGTGAAACATATAATTTTTTCTTCAAATTCGATTCAATTTCACGCAAAGTTAAAATAATCCATCATTCTTTGTTCACCCAAAGTCATTGTAGATTTTCATTGCCAATTTGATTCAAATCACTTGGACCGTTGCATAGCAACAAACTCTCGCTGCCCATGCAGTGAAATTACACATTTTCTGCCTGTTAAGTGTCATTGAAAATCCACTTCCAATGACATTTGGAGAAAACCAACCACATGGAGTGATGTGCCTGAGAGAAAACTTGATGAAAGATGGCATAGCTGAGGTGGTAAGCTGTAAGTAACTGAGTTTGTGGAGTAATCCTTGGTGCAAAACACGGTCGAATGCCTTCGATATATCTAGTGCAACAGCTAGAAATTTCCCTATATATAGGTGACTTAGGCGAGTGAATCTCCAGTTGATCTTTGGTGTCGAGAGTCTTATTGCCTATCATTAATGATTTCGGAGCGTTCCAGATATTTGATGAGCTAAATGTTCATAACTTTCTCCATCACTTTGGGGATGACCGATAACATGGCAATTGGCCTATAGTTATTGGTCAGATTTTCGTTTCCTCCTTTGGGAATAGGTTGGACTATAGCTATTTTCCAGCAAGATGCGTCTGATAGTGCGTTGACAAAAGACAATTTCGGGCATTCTACTTTCAACGGGAGGGGTGTCAGGAGGTTTGGGTCCTTGCTCCTGCGATGGTAGGTTGTTTGTTTCAAAGTAACAACTTCAGAACAGCTCTCATCATTGAACCAGGGTTTCGAAGCTGATGGTCTCTTCGAAGAATGAGGTATGTATGTGTCCATTCCAAGCTTAATGATCTCGGATATTTCCACGACACACTATGAAGGATCCTCAGAACCAGAGCAAGTTCAATGCCAAGGAAACTCGAAAAAAACATGCAGAAATCGTCCAAGTCTCCTGAGTTTTAATGTCATTCAAGACTAAGGGTGCTGAAGTAGTTGATGAAATGAAGAATGGGCAGGTTGTGTAGATGAGTGTGTGATGAGAATTGCCGAGTGGTGCACGTACATTTTTGTAGACATGAGGAATTCGCTTAGGTTCATTGATAAGCTGTCCTATGCCGCAAGTGCTGGCGAAAGCCCATGATGATGATCCCTTTCACTAGATGGTGAGGCTGAATTAGGTCGAGCTTCAAAGACAAATACTAGAAGAGCTCTTCAAAGAATGGATCATTTGGTGCTAAGAAGAGACAACGAAGATATTTGTTCTATTTCTGGCTATCGAGTTCGAGAAGTATTTCACTTCCGGATGATTTTACTTGAGAAGAATCAGTGCTTTTTATGTATCAGTAAAGGAGGTTGGAGTAGAAGAAATAGGATTAATAGGGGTCATTAACGATCAATTTCGTACACATTGAACTCACACGGTAATATAAGGTCGACGGAAAAAGTAATTTAATGTTCTTGTTGTGGTGTATTCATTTCATTTCAGATTGTGTGGATGGTTTTTCAATTATAGACTTCTGATGATCTAATTGAATGTTGATGTTATATTTATTAGTATGAGGGTTGATTGTATTGAGCATTCAACAGACAATTAACTGCTCAACTGATTTATATCCATCGCGACCTTTGCCTCGAATGCGAGCTCGAATGGTGAGTTGGTGGATTCCATTGTCAGTACTGTATCTGCTAATTTTTCATCTCGATATCAACAATATTCACTGGAAGTGACAGATCACGAGAGCATACAGTCGTATTCAATAAAAAAGAGTACAAGTGAAACATAGAAGATTTCGGCATTCTAGTTCTCGTTGTGTAAAATTGGCTCAGCCAATGCTTTGTGTTTTTGAGAACCTATGAACACTCTACTGTCAACATATGGTGAACATTCATTCTCGATAGCTCGTTTTACGCAAATAGGATGACGATAATTTCTCCCTCCAATATACTTGTACGCTTTTTTCTTGAATACGACTGTACCTACATACTATCCACGCCAAATATCTTCAGCTCAGATTTCTGATGAGATTATTGAACACTAGAAGTTAGTGTGGGGTCAGCAATCTGTCGATTATAAGATGAACATATTATTAGGACATGAAATTATTATAGTTGATTAGTTGATCGTGATTTATTCATGATTATCAATTACATTCATTCAAATACAAGCCATTTATACATTCTGCTAATCGAACCTTCAAGTTGGTTTGCTTGGGCTCTACTCCACATCTCATAGGACCAAATCCAGAACTATAGGCGAATAGATTACGATCGGGTAGAAGAACCCTCAAAACTCAAACAGAGATTGACCATGGGCCGCGATTTTACTAAATATACTGTACGCTAGCACATACCACGCCCACTGTTATATCTCATCTTCAAAGTACTTTACTTAGGAAAAACTCAGAGACTATTTATCCTCAACGAACTAACCTATCCTTGATTACAATATTTTTTAGGAAGGAAAACCGAATGGAGTGTAGAATCACATTGATTAATAATATATTTCAAAAGTTGAGTTCTTCAACAAAATTGAATAAAATGAGACTGTTTATCCTAAACGCACTAACCTATTTAACTTCAAATATTTTATGAAAAAGGAAAACCAGAATGAAGTGAAAAAACATTGGTGAAAAAAAAAAGTTGCAAAAAAAAGTTCAAGTTCACAGCTTCAGTCGAATTCGTGTCAAAATCATAAAAAGTGTATTCTTGCGTTGGAGCACAGTATATTTAGTGCGATGTGCTGACTCCGAGTATATCGGTAATGTTTGGAGATATGACGTATTATGGTGGGCGTGGTTTGTGCTAGCGTGCAGTATATTTAGTAAAATCGCCCCCGGCGAATGTAGAATATTGACTCTATCACAAGAATTTTTCCCACATATCAAGTGCACGTCAACAAAGCATCATGATAACAACAAGAGCAGTTCAACTAATGGATTAATATATTTTTTTGTGATCTATCCTGCTCATTCTCGATGTTGTTCATTATTCTATCAATGGAGTTTGATTCGTGGAACATTTTTGATGCAATGAATTTCATTCTTGGGGTATTGTTGGCAAGATTGGATAAGGTTGGATATATTATAAAGTTCCTTTTCCAATAGACTATCGATAATTTTATTGAATATATTATCATGTGCTCCAAGAGATGAAAAACGAAACAAAAAACTTAGATACTAGGATGGTATGTTGAATTTGTTTTCTTTTCAAATAATTCATCTTATGTTCATTGATGCGCTGAGTAAACGTACGACCTGTCTGACCGATATATACCTGGGGAGAAGATCCCCAGTTGAGTTTGTATACCCCTGATTTTTAGAATTCATAAGTTTCGTCTATATTATTTTTGATAAACCTTCCTAACGTGTTATTTATTCTATATGCTTCTTTTAAGTCCTGTTTAGGTAGAAACGAGGCTAATTTTTCAGTTGATGATCCGAAATAGGTTGAACTTCTATGATTTTGATTATTATTTCTGATGATAGGATAAACTTTTCGAATAGCTTCATTATGAAGTTTCTTAGAAAGAAATCAACGTTGTATCTTTGTTGATTGATATCTGTTTTATGATATCGAGTTCATTATTGAAATTTACTTCCGAAAGAGAGACATTCGCCAGCCTGTGTAACATACTATTGTAGGCTGCAATTTTATGTTGAATTATATGAATAGTTATATCAGTGTGGGATGGTTTATGGAAAATTGGAAAATCATGTTTATCATTCATTTTACCCATTGTCAAATCTGAGAGATTGATTGACTTTTCTGTTTCTATTCCCATTGTGAATTTCATGTTTGGATGAATATAGTATATATTATTGAAGATTGTCTAATTGTACATTGGTTCCTTTAAAGCATACTATAACGTCATCTACGTATCTATATCAATACAAACATTGTTTTATCGATGAATGTTTATGTATTATTCGCTCCAAGCTATCCATGAAGATTTCAGCAAGTATATAGATGCTCAGTGGATTTCCCATAATCAATCCTTTTGACGCGGAATATATTTTGTTGTCGAATTACAAGTAAATTTGTTTGAGACATATCGACAGGATACCTCAATGGGTCACCACTGTTCAATTTGTTTTCTTAGTAGGTAATAATAATAATACGTATTTGCTATCAACCCTGTCAAGTTTATCCCACCGTATTCTGAAGTAGATATTGTACCTGATTTCCAAAAATGAAGGTTTATTGGACCTGTCCACAGATAACTGATCCTTGAAGTTGGGAAAGTAGGATATTATGAAAGTCAAGCAAGCCAAGGTTGGTTACAAGAATATCACCTGACGAAGCTACTGTGTTAGCGAAACATGTGTGTTTAAGAATTGTGTGGAAATCTTATTGTTTGTGAAGTTATAGAGTATAATCCCTGAAATTCAGTCTGGTTTCGGAAAAAATCGTGGATGTGTGTACAACGTTCTGATTTCAACATCAATAATACATTTCAATTTGCGGCCCAAAGGATAAAAAGTATATGCTGCTTTCGTCGATTTCAAGAGAGCTTTCGATTCGATCTAACACGATTTCCTTTGGAACAAACTCTATAAGTTGGGCATGAGCTCTAAACACCTCCTCATTTCGAAAAAGCTTCACGACAAGGCCAAAATATCTGTTGAAACAAAGCGCGAACATACAGAAACTATTGATATTACTGAATGAACAGTTTCTCGTTTATGATTGAAACAAATGGAAACTGCACTATTTGTAATTTGAATTCAAACGAAACTATCGAGCATATTTTCTTCGAATGTCCTTTGTATATGGAATGTGTGCGAGTATTTTTTAGGTCTGAAATTGAGAGGTTAGACGGTCTGCTTTTGATACTTGATGCAGGTAACCCAAAATATATATGAAAACTGATTTATTCCATAACAGGCTTTTTGAAGATTCGCTCATCCATCCTGAACGGATAGCTAGTTATACAATCCATTATATCATTATAATTTTATAGAAGTCAAATATCACATCTCATATACTAATCCTATATAATTCATATCAGAACCCATCTGTAATCACGACACAAAAGAATGCTTCAATAGGATACCCACTGTATGTTGTGTATTGAGTGAGACCTGTAATATATCTTTGGGTATTGAAGTTTGCATGATATGTACGGATGTCATGTACGTATTCCATCTCATTGTCCCACTGTAGATCAATAATCACATTAATTAGTATTTTGCTTGCCATTCAAGTATATAAAAATAGACCCCCTAATGCTGTTATGATAAGTTCAACTTTCAAAACCAGCCAGGCCTCCCCAAACTCTTTGTTTCAAGAATTGTGTATTCTTTTGAACAATAAATATATCAGATACTATCTATTATTAAAACGGGAAAAAAATCCAGAAAAGTGGATGGTCAATATATACATCAACTTTGAATGCTAGGACTGAACAGTTTTTTTTATAGCACTTTTCTGCAACGGATAGCCTTCGCGTATGCTAAATCTTCACACCAAACATCATCCACTCCAACCCGATCCCATATTCCCACACAACCCGGCGCAATTTGTCGAAGTTATCTAGTCGTTCTGGATAACAAATGAATAACGTCGGTGCTTTCGTAAATCGTGGACATGGTAATCTATGCACATACATTTGTCGACGGACTCCTTACGAGTCACAAACACGAGCAAAGGGGGCACTACAGTCGCGAGAATATACGGCGGAGCGATTTGTCAGGTCGTTCCACGACAAGATACTTGACTCTGCTGATGCGAGGAATCGAGGACCGTAGTCGTTACATCGACAAAGTGAGGTCGTTATTTTTTCCAAGAATTCACAACGAGATAACGAAAAATGTCGAAGGAAATTTACATGGCCGATGAGAGTACGGAGGACTCGCTTTATCTCGGGATTATTCCGGTCAGAAGCAATCTGAAGTCATATGAACCTTTCTTGACTGGATCTTGGATATAGGACAAGGCGCCGGAGTTCATGACATCTTTTGTCTTATGTGAGATGATCTAATGGAAGCTTTCAGGTTAGGAAACGTTCACGAAATCATCAGAAGCATGTGCAGTGTCACAAAAGGGTTCACGTTTGTCCAGGACTTTTTTGAACTTGAACGGTTTTGTGTTTTCTGTCCATACGAAATAGTTTGAGGACGATTTTCAATTGTAGTATAGCAGTGCCAGCCTTTGCGCGAGTGATTGTCTAGAAGATTTCTGGATGATCAATCGTCTTCGCTACATATTCTTACCCTCTGAGCTTCTTAAATCACGAAAGGCGCTTTAATGTGAAATTTAGGATCAGATTATTAAAAAAAAACGATCGAGAATAACATGAAATGAAGATATTGAGCTTCAACTCATCGTCTTCTTCAAGTTCAGATAACGAACAACCTGAACTAAAGGCACCATCTTCTGGTGAACTGTAGCTCACTTTTTGCGGTCTTCATATTCTTCACATTGCTGTAGCTCTTTCATTCTATGTAAAGATGGATACCTACATACGACTCTACAGTGAGAAGAGTAGGCATGTAGGTATACCTCTGTAAAGTAACATCAATGGTTCGAACTATACTCCAATTTGAAGAAAATCCACCGATCAATAATTGTTTTTATACACAATAGGAATTTGCAAGTAGGTATTTTTGTTGGGAAAGGGAGTTGATCATAGAAACTCAATTCATACCATCAGAGCAAAATAAATCCTCCAGGGAAACTAGAACATGATCGAATTTAATGATGCCATTTTGCTTCCGCATGCCGCAACCTCTTTGACACTGACAAAGCCTAGTTCATAGGTTTTCGTTAAAGTAAGCATTCCTGTCTGGTATTTTTGTGCATTTGTTTGAAAAACCCCTATTTTCGTACATCGTGTATTTCACTTCTTTCTTCTTCTCCGCTTTTCACTCAGTTCTTGTATATAATAATAATAATAATGATAAACGTCTTTATTTGATTTAATGTTTATACAAACATTTGACAGAGCGAAGTTTAGCCATCATGGCTACTCTTACACCTAACCCTGCACATTTATAATACATAATACATAAACTTAACATACTTTAATCACTAAGTGCAGATGACTTGCAATTATTCAATTTTTCTATAATGAATGAATGTAAATAATAGTATATTATTCGACGAGCGTGTAATGATGGCCATTACTCATGAGAATGAAGTTTGCGACGTGAGCCGCAGGCGAACGTCGTAATCATTCAAATGAGTAATAGCCATTACACGCAAGTAGAATACTATACTTTTTCTATGACTGAGTGATGAACTGGTTGAGTTCATCAGCAGTGAATATCTTCGCTTTCTTTGACATATATCCGTCAGATTTCCTTTTTAGAAATGCTCGTAGTTTCAAATATTTGTCAATATTCACATGATTTTATATTAAAATTGGGCTTCTTAGTATATGCATAGAATACTGTGACCACAAGGAGGATGCTTTGTGTTTATAGCTGCTAATTCGTCAAAATAGGCTAGCAGTGCATTATCCGAAAACGAATTTGCAAGTTTTGTTTTTGGCAAACCACTTCATACCTTTGTTTAGATTCCTCGGGCAGAAGACTGATTGTACTTGAATTGGCAGCTTTCAAAACTTCTGATGGTGGAGAGCAGTTGAATTCATTTTCGCTTTCTGAATCCATATTTGTACAAAAAGTCGGTTCTAAATCACGCCAGATAGCTATTGTCAAATTATGACATTTCATGACGAGTCTGATTCAAACGTTTCACTGCATGCCCCATATTATCATTACAACTGGTGTCAACTGTTTTGTAGGTAATGAATCTGCTTTGTTGCTGATTGGCCATAGCCTGTTGTGTAAAGGCTCTTACACACGGGGCGTGGCTTGTTTTGTGTAATGCATCCAGTTACCCAACAAAAATGTTACATTAAAAGGGTCTAGTTTTCAACAGTCATAGAAAAATATAGTTTAATTTCAAATGGCATTTTGTTCGAGCAATAAATGTAATTTGAGGCGTTTCTTGAAGGAATGAATAACATTAATTTTGAAAGAGGAATCAAGTGAATTGTACGATTTCACAACATTATAAGAAGAAGATTTCTGGTATAAGGCTGTCGAATGGCGTGGTATATCCAATGTGTTGTTAACTCTTACATTCACATTATGTTGTTGGTTACGAAATATTAATTTGTTTCTTAAATAGATTGGAATTGACGTAATCAGCAAACGATGAACAAAAATAAGACCACGAAAACAGTGACTGATATGATCAAATTTTTTGAGACCATATAGATGAAACGACAACAGGTATTGTGTATTTTTTGCAATCTTGTCTAAGTAACTGAGTGTAGATAAGGATAAAAAATTATTAGACAATACTGAATAATTGGCAAGACGATAGTTTCAGACAGTTTCTTTCTTAGGGAAAAATGCAAAATATTTTTAATCCCAAAAAGGAGTTTTAGTGGCAGATATGATTTTAATACTAAATTATTCACCTGGCTCGTAAACTTGAAGTCAATATCCATTATCAGTCCAAGATTCTTAGCTTCAGTAACCAGTGGTATGAGAACGTTGTCAATATGAAGAATAATTTCATTTCTACTTATTTCGTAAATATGCTTCGCGCAAAACAGCATAGCTAATGATTTCTTCTAGAGCAAAGTATCATGAAGTATCTAAATTCGAATAAAGCTGACCCAATTTCTTGTAATCAACTAAATACAAAAAAAAGTGAATATGTTATAGTACTTTTTATCTCTCCACTTCGGAACTTTGAATTCACGAAACTTTTCCTCTTTGCACTCCACTCTCAACTATTTTCTAATTACTCTAATGAGTCTAATATAACATAAATGAATAATTTTCTGGCTAAACCTCGAACGAACGGATATTTTATCGATAAAGCACATTTATTTCAGAATTAATAGTTGGGAACCGGTTGGGAAAACTCACGGGTATATGTGCAGAGGTGTGGGATTTTAATGAATCCCATTCGTGCCACCATTTATCCAGCAAAAATATGGCGAATTTATAACCAGACGCGATGGTGTAACTTCCGGTTCCTTGAAATATACGGTTCATTAGTCGTTCAGCTTGCTGGAATACAGCAACGAAAATTTCACCACAAAAATTCAAAATGAATGTCGGGCCCTACATAAAAGACTTGAGGTATATGCGTAGGTAGAGCTTTTAGAGCTTTTCATCTCTCCATTTCAACTTGATTTTCATCGCAACTTCCTTACCATTTCAGTGTCAGTTCAAATGAGTCATATTCATTTACTGGATCATCCTTATCAGACCGCCGAGATAAATAACTTTATCTATTCACTGCATCGAAAGTGAGCCTCTTCTTCTTCATCAAAGAATACAAACCTGCCAAGATCACCTCCCGTGCCAGGTGAAATTCATTGGCTTGAGCTTGCTTCCTTGGTGAGATCAATTGCTAAAAGTGCATCCCAAAAACTTGGTTTTCTGTTTCGGGCCAGGAGCTATTCCACTTCCAGTCAGATGCTTATGATATATAAGGCACAGATCCGACTTGTCCTGGAATACTCTTCGCATATTTGGAGTGCAGCACCCAAACATACCCTGAAACTGTTGGATTCTGTCCAAAAAAGGGCAATTCGTCTCGTGGATGATGTATCGCTCACAAACTCACTCACTTCTCTGGAACACCGTAGAAAAGTTGGCGATCTGGTTCTATTATATAAATATTTTCATGGACGATGCTCTGAAATATCAACAATTGTTCCTCCCTTGGCAATTAACCCGTCGAGTTGGGGCTTCACACACCTTCGTGGTCACTTTGGAGACCTGCAGAACAACTCTTTCCGAAGACTCGTTCATCCAACGAACAGAGAGGCTCTGGAATGCATTGCCAAGGAAGGTATTCCTTGAGGCATATAACCTCCAGAAATTCGAGAAGAACACCAATTCCCACCTTATTTCCCTTGGTTCTCACGATGTTCTCTGAACATTACAGGATATCCCGTTTCGTAGGAACCAGAACATAAAAAAAACGTATTGGATCTGTGCTCCCCATGTACCTAATCAGTGTCTCCATCATCATTATCAAACAAATATCAATTTCAGTTTTGAATTCCAATATTCTCATACACTTTCTCATATGCCACAATAGGAACTTCATATTGAATGCAATAACAGAATAATCAAATTCAATGTGGCAGAAGTGTCAAATTGATTTTCGTCTAGACTTCCAAATTCCTACTGCACGATTTCAAGAACGATACACTCTCAAATATATACGTTGGTGGATGAAATATGTATATATATATACTAGCTTGCTAGTGGAGATTGCAGCAAAGTAAACTCAAACTCATTACAGTTTGTCCAAGCTTTCCGAAATGTATATTTCCATCTTCAGGGAGATTACAAATAGAGTTGATATGTGTACAATGACAATGATATTGAGGAATGTTCAAACTTACACTATTTCAGGATGATTACTATGGTGTCAAGATTTTGAAAGTCGATGTAACATTTTTGGACATAACAGTGTCACGAAACAATCAAAATTATTGTAAAAGACGAAAGACGGTTATTACTTAACTGTTTACATTAATCAAGGATGATATTATCACAGATTAAGACATTGGATATCTGCTCAAGGAAGAATTATAGGTTGACCGTACTAGGATGTATTGCATGATGTATACTTAAGTTTTAACAACACTGGGCATAACCTTCCCAGAGCAAGAATAAACAAGGCAAAAAGAGAATCATGTCATGAAACTGAGGTGATTGGGAAAGTTCGACATATATGGACCTCGACTTTGCGAATAGGTGAAAGAAGACAGAAAAAAATTGAGAAATATAATAAAGAATAAAAAACCGATATACAGTGTACTTGATGGGAATAATGTATTCCCACTAACCTTCTCTCAGCTATACTGAATATTTGGCATTAGGATTTCCCAATATATTGTCATGAACATCATTGAATTTTTCAATTCATACAATGATACGAAGTAACTTCAGGTGGATAATTTCCACACCCAGAGCAATGGAAATGATTTTAGTGCAATTCGCACTGGAATTTACTGAGAGTATGGTATTTTTATCATCCCAATTCATGAATGCTAATTCGCTAGTAATCCAACACTCCAGAATGCAGTATATTACACCATCCATGTCTGTTGATATCGTACTAGTGATGCAGTGATAAATTCAACAACCGGATCACCTGGACAGAATGTTGAATTGAGGAGAATTCGGCGGTGATATTCAACTGAATAGTATAGGGAACTCTGAATTGTCGAATTTAACTTATTAGTTCAGTTAAAAATAACGTCTATTTCGGTTATTTTCATTCCCCTTGACGTGTACGTTTACTGTTGAAGAGGTCGAGTTGACTTATTCTCCAGGTGCATTGTACTACGACCGCATTCAAAAGTACCACGATTTTCAAACTGCAAAAGTTTGGTGAATTCATCTGTATAATTTTTCTGCATGATTATTGCAAAATTGTTACGTTGGTAAAAGCACCGCTATGAGAAATTGTTTTGTAAATTGATATAGGAATATTTGTGACTAGTCCGAATCAATTGCCATTAACAAAATTGCCGAAAAATAATATCTAATCTGGTTTCTCCAATTGTGCTGAAATTTTTTAGATCGCAGTGGGCTTAGGAATTGTGATAGATGAATTCTCGTTGCTCGACAAAGTATATAATTTTTGATAGTATAATATGATGAAAAGTCTTGATTCCTAGGAATATGAATGTACAGTAATGGGGTAACACACTATATAAAACATTCATCGTGATTTCCTTTCGGACATTAGAGCAAGAAGAGAGTCCAATATTTGTTTCATTCGTTCCTACGAAATCAGTACGGAATATTGAACACTCTGTCAATGATGACCTGAATAACTGGACGGAATTGATGGTTTAGAAACTTCATTCTCTCAAATTGAACTCCCTGTATTTTCTGAGTGAACGGTTTCAGATCCCTATTATCGTCAATTTATATGGGATATGTCCTATACCTAAATATGTCTTCGATATAAATTGATTTAAGCACCAAATAGGGATTTTCTTTCATGCTTCAGAAAAGATAAAACAATATTCGCACATATTGTTAATTTTCAGAGGATGAAGCCTTCAAGATATAATTGTGTTGAAACCACAAGTTCACATCGCCGTTATCTCCAACGATTGAAACAATAAAATAAAACATATTTTCTTTTTCCGGGAACCTTTGATGAATCTGCAGAGTTTCCAAGGGGTGGAAAGCGATATCATTTATATTTGCCATTTCGCAGACCCAGATTCGATAGCTGTAATGAAAATTCCGCTTGAAATGATGTTCTTCTAATTGAGGAAATAAATCTGTTTCTATTTTGACGGCTGGCTTTCCACGAATGAGTACCAATATTAGGATAATAATAAATTAGAATTCGAAAACGAATGATGATGAGCATTTCCGTTTGAATTTGATGTTCGGAAAGCAATACGAGCAGAAATCAGAATGAAGAAGATTGTATGATGGAATATATCTGGAAAATAATAGTGTCGGGATATAGGATGGAGTGTGGACAACGCATTGAAGTGCAACAATTCACATCTATATAATAGATATTTACGATACGAGTATCGTAAAGATTCATATATTACGATATGAGATGGGAAAGTTGTGTTGTGGAATAATATGAATTTACGATACGAATACAGTACAATATTTCACCTACTACCAAAAACGCTAATTATTATTTAATAAAAAATAAGGGTTGGGCGTATACATACTTGTCATGAATCTATTGTGTTCTCGGTTGTCACTCGTTCTTAAAACTGTCAACTTTGACGCGTTCATTTTGATTTGAGAAAAATTTATCGAAAAAATTCCGATCACGAATTTATTGATCCATATATAGAAATTGCGGAAAATCAAGCAACTCATACTTCAGTATCTGCTTTATTTCGGATCAATTAGTTCTTATTGCTGCTTTCTTTGACTAGAACAATGAAAATTGAAATTGTGTTTTCAATTTACCGCACTAGTGCAGCAAAGTAACACTTTTCAGCACTAGTGCGGTAAAGTATCTCATAACGATACTAGAATCAGTGTCGTAATGTTCAACATCACATATTGGTAGTAGGTAGAAGTTTTTTACGACATGAGTATGCCTCGTTTCAGATGTGTATAGTTTTTTTCATCGCTTGGTGAGAGGTAAATTTTTTTCGAATTTTTGGAGATTATAAATTCCTGGAAATACTTTCTTAGGCAAAGAGTTTCAGAGCTTTACCGTTCTATAGAAAAAAAAAAGTTTGATATATTACTGTTCGACATATTTCGGATAAGTTTCTCAAATTATTCAAGATATTATCGATTCCATTAGAAATATTTATATATGAAAAACGAACAGCGACTTTTCTGGATGCATATATTTAAAACTATACTTTATGTGTATGAATAATATGAATTCCAATTGAAAAATGTTGATGGAAACGAAGATATTTGTTGTTATCAAGAATACACTAGTCAGCCATCTCACGGAATGACGAATTCCAATAGCTGACAATTTGGAAATGTAGTGTACACTTATTATACAGGGTGTATCCAATTGGCACCAAAAAATTCAAGAGGTGCTTTCTTGTGATATTCTAGCAAATAAAGTTCATATGAACATGTGTCCTAACTTGCTTCGTTTTTGAGATACAGGATGTTGAAGTTGGAAGTATTGATTGTCTTCATTTATAACCTTCTGGTATAAGCTTCTATATGGTGTCAAAAATAGGTATGGATGGAGAAAGTCCCGAAATTTCAGAATGATTCTAATTGGGTTTATTGAGTAATCTCAATGGAAGTCTCGAAAACACCGATTTTAAAATTTGGAGTCGAATCAAATTCTTATTGTTTCCTCAAAATTTGAGCTAGATACTGAAGTCATACAGAGGATGAGAAAGTTGTTATCTCTATAGTTCAATTTAATAAAGATATGAAACTCAGAAAAACCGGTAGCACAATGACAATCAACATGAATACCCACTGTGACGCCACTGGAAATATTATTTCGAATCTAATTACACTCAAATATCACAAGAAATCACCCTTGAATTTTTTTGGTGTTATTAAGATTCACCCTATAGATCAAGAGGTATATTGTTCATTAAAACTTTTCTGGCGTATTCCAATATTTGGCGGTCCAACAAGCGAGTTCGCCAATTACAAAGACGACACTGAATAGTGAGCTAGTGAGTCCGAATCTGTTTTTTTTTTCTACGAATATAAATTTTCTGGACGTGATGCGTGCAATATTTTCTCAGTAACCAAGCAAGCAACGTCTTGTAAAATATTTGTTCAGGAGAGATATTCTCAAATCCGGTGTTATGATTTTCTCAAAGAGTTTCTTCTTCGCGGATTCAGATTTAGGAATTAGGTTCGAAAAGGGGTTGGGTGAATCATGTAAACTTTTGCCCATGGTCATGGGCCTTGTCGATCTTATTCTTCAATCTCAATCTATAAGGATTTGTTCTCTTCCATGTATTCAGTTGTTTCTATAAACAAATAATTTTTCATTGGTTTTTTCTATTGGACTTGGCAATAGTTCTCGAATCGGGATCCAACAACTTGGTAGATTTCAATGCAAGCAAAACACAAGCATGCCTTCTATCTAGGAAAGCCGATCCCACTGTTCCCAATATAGGCTTGTCAGGAGAAACCATACCTTTGAAGACATCCATTTCGATGCTTGGTGTCACTATCAGCAATAACCTTTCTTGGGAAAATAACGTGAGATCAAATGCTAGAAGTGCATCCCAAAAACTTGACTGTCTGTTTCGGGCGAGGAGCTATTTCACTTCCAGTCAGCTGCTTATGATCTATAAGCACAGATCCGACCTGTCCTGGAATGGTGTTCTCATATTTGGAGTGCAGCACCCAAACATACCCTGGACCTTCTGGATTCTGTCCAAAAAAGGGAAATTCGTTTCGTGGGTGATGCCTCGCTCACAAAATCACTAACTTCTCTGGAACACCGTGGAAAAGTTGTCGATCTGACTCTTTTTCATAGATATTTTCATGGACGATGCTCTTCTGAAATATCAACAATTGTTTCTCCCTTGGCAGTCCCCGCGAGATTAACCGAGTTGAGGCTTCGCACCTCTTCGTGGTCACGGTGGAGACCTGCAGAACATCTCTTCCCAGAGACTCGTTCATCCAACGAACAGCGAGGCTCTGGAACACATTGCCAAGGGAAGTGTTCCCCGAAGCATATAACCTACGAAAATTCGACAAGAACACCTATTTCTACCTTATTTCCCTTGGTTCTCACGATGTTTTCTGAACATTACAGAATATCCCTTTTCGTGGGATCCAGAACATAAAAAAAAAACTTTACAAAAGCAAGCTCTACACTATATCATAGCAATATTTGATAACATTACATATTCAGAGGCCTACTAACTCTTTCGGAATAACCAGTTACCAAGCCAGGTACTGAACTGCTTCTTCATGTTTATGCCCTCGACAATCTGTTTGATAAATACTTTACATAAATACCGACAAACCCACATAGAATAAAGAGGGCATAATAAATTATCACGAATATTTCAAGGATTTTCCGAGTTCACGATAAGCAGGAAGTTGTCGAGAATTTCATCAGGATGGATGGATTCAAGAGAACCGCCAGGCTTTCCAGACAAAGACGAATCGCGTTTTAAGCTTCCATGGTATGCTGCAGGCGAGGCGGTCAGCTCTGTTTTCCATAAATTACCGAGCATAGCCGAATGTATCTCGGCTCGGCGTTCAATGATATTTTCCAGATTACTGAAAACGAAATCATTCATTTCAGGATGCTTTATTAATAATAGCGTTTTCCATTTGCCGCAATTCACAAGAAATCAAGGGAAATATGCGTGCTTATATCTTAAAATACGCTCTCAACATTTGAAATATTTCCAGCAATGCAGTGTTGCCGCTTCTATCAGAAAGTAGTTACAACTCTGTTATTTCAAAACGAATACCCTGCATTTTATCGCATTTCACTATTTGGAGTCCATCGGAAATGATATTGATACAGATACAGGGGGTGATCAGATTTCTGAATCTTGAACTACCTTGTATCTGTTGCGATTGAATATCAGTAAATAGTGAATCAGAAGTTGAGCTATGGACATGTGAGCCGATTCCACCGTTATTGAATAGTTTTGACAAAAAAGGATTCTAAAGTTGGAAAATCCCGAATTTGAACATCCTATGTCACTGTGAGCATTTCCGATAGACCCCAAGTGTTTTCAAAAGATATCGGCATGAATTGAAAGCAGTTGCAGTCGTTATAAATTCTCATATTGGTACAGTAATCATGAGAAAAATTAATGAATCATAAGTATTTTCGACAATGCTGATGCATAATGAAGCCCATCTATGAAATTAATTGATTTCTCAATGACATATACCATCTTAGACAGAAGCTATTCAAAACCAGAGTCTACTTGTACCTGGCCTTATTTTCAGTGATTCTAGTGAATCCTTATAACTTATAGTAAATCTATGAGACATAATTGACCAGTTATTGCCGAGTCGAACATTATTAAATCTTCAATCATTTTAAGTCATGTCATATATATATGTACCTATATTATACCTAGCTGTTTATTTTTCCTACGCGTTCTGGAATTTTGAAAATTCAATGGTTGCATTTTGAGTTCAAGACAAATCACTTGAATGAATTCATATACCTATTCCAAGGAGAAAGTTACATTTTCAACAATCAACACTATAATAAACAATCACAATAATCTTCCTCAACCACCTGATGTTTGTAATTTCAGCCTTCAGTTTGGAGAAATTTCTCAATAATACCAAGTCGCGTTGTGTTCCAAAAATTTCAAGTCATAATCTAGATTTCGTGTTACCTTGCAATCAACGCTTGTAGCCACACTGTTTTTGGAAATTGGTTGCATTCTAGGTTTCACACCAATCACCAATCACCAAATTATATTGACGATACAATGAAAGTGAGAAACAAGTATCATCCGTTATTTGGTTACAGCTAGGGCGATATCAATGTGACTTGATCAGTGAATTACATTTTTAATTTTCAAGAAAAAATCTTCTTTATTCCATTCTCTTGATTATCTATTTATTTATCCGTGATTGGAATGATGTACTCCACGGTTATTGACTGTGTTCACTTACTGGTTTCCGCGGTTATGAAATCCTAAATCCTATAACCTTAATCCGTTAAGCTTACAAAACCAAAACGCACAAAACGCTCGTCAGGCTTGCCAAACGTAGATTGGGTAAAATTCACTACTTCTTGGAGCAGGATAAATAGTTGAAAGTCGGATGTTCTTCCTATGGGAATTAAAACGATATTTGGAATCTATCGATTAATTTCAACTGCAAATTTAAATGACCTCTACTAAACGGCGCAGAGCAGTCGCTGGTCCACATAAAATTGATTCATCCACCTTTTGTGATGTCTCTGTCAACACTGCCAGCAATGCAGTCTTATACCGACCTATTTTTATCATCTGTATTTTTACAAAAATTATCGAGAAAAACATGTATTGACAACTGACTAAGTACTTTGAAAAAAACATTCTGTTCAGTAATCAACAGTACGGTTTTAGGAATGGTCGCTCGACAACCAGTGTTATAGAGAAAATTGTTGAGGGTCTCGAACCATCTTATCACATGGGTATTACTCTATGTGATTTGTCTAAAGCCTTCGACTGTGTCTCCCATGATAAACTTCTTGAGAAACTGAACTACTGTGGAATCAGAGTCGTCACTCTTAGTCTCATTAAATCCTATTTCAGCGGTCGATTTCAAACAATATACTACAATAATGAACTATCTGATTCAGAAGGTGTCAGATTTGGTGAACCACGAGGTTCTGTGCTAGGGCCTTTACTGTTCATAATATATATTAATGATTTACTCACTTCTTTATCCCATACGGTAACGTTATGTTTGCAGATGAATCACGATTCATTGAATCTCTTGTCTGATGAAATTGACGAGAAAGCCATAAACTGGTTTATAGCAAAAAATTCCAAATCAAACAGTGACAAATCACAAAACTAGTTTATCCTAGGCTAAACTGGTCTTGCCATGTTCCATATATTCCTTCCTCTCTAAATATTCACAGAAAATCGATAACAAGTCGAGCTGATCTACTCGCAGAGGTGTATGTTCCTTCCCCACAAAATACTAACAAAATATCGATAACAAACTAATACATTCTATCGCCGGAATTGACGGCTATGGTATCAGACGATACTTCATCCACCATCACATGGAGTGATCTGTCTGAATGGTATCCTGATGAAAGGAAGCATAGCTGAGGTGGTGACCCGTAAGATGCTAGTTCGTGAAGGAGTCTTTGGTGCCAAATGCGGTCGAATGCTCTAGATATATCTAACGCCACTGCTAGTGACTCTCCATGTTTTTCCAATGACACTTGTCATATATGGGTGACGTAGGCAAGTAGATCTCTTAAGCATTCCAGATATTTGATGAGCTCGAAGGTAATGGCTCACTCCATCACTTTGAATATAAATGATATCAGGGTAATAGCGCTATAATTGTTTGTTGTCAGGTTGATCTAAGATATACACTACTTGGATCCAGGATTGACTTGGATTCAAGCTCCAAGCTATCCAAAATAACTGTTTTAATAAGAAGCCTTTCAAAATATGTATCCTGGGGCACCCTACTGTCGGCTTACCATGTATACCTCAATTCCTATTTATCCTATTTATCCTATGCAATTTTGAACTGGGGTCATTACCCCAATACTGTTCAAATCTTTAAATCACAGAGACGCTGTGAATGGGCTTACATCACAAAAAAAATTTATTTCATAATTCGATAGAACTCACCCAAACCAACTCACCACCGCAAACCGTTTCTTGCTATGAGCTCCCTTACGTTTCATAAAAAATTATCGAAATCTCCGATTTTTCGGACCTCTGAAAACGAGGCGATGATGTGACGTCAAAACCCTAATACTGAAACAAGACTATTCCAGACAGAGATGAATGATATATGATTGCTGACAGTGAATTAGCGCGAGATCACAGTTGAAAGAATTAATATATCAGTTGCCTCAGTCTCCGTCGGGCGTTTGGTATTTTCTTTTAACTATGGCGAGATGAGGTTTCTACGTCATAAGAGGGTCCGTTTTCAGAAGGTACGATTATTTATGTCCAAAAATAAAACATTCCAGTTAATTTTTCGATCGAATTATGTCGTCAATCATCATTTTATGTATGAATGGATCATTATAAACATGGTTTGAGTTGAAAGTTCTCCTAAGGTGTACACGCCCATTATCGCAGGTTCAAAATATCGAGATTGTTGTAGAAATTGTTTTGCAGAACTGAGTCTCCGTACACTTCCTTGTACTTTTATATTTCATCCTCTAATCCACATAAAACTGAACCTAGTAAACTTCAACTAGAAATAAAGATAATTTTGTCGTGATCTACAACAGGTTAGAATGTACAAGAATGGGCGTCGATTACTACGGCAAAACAATGTATAATGCTCTCTCTATAGAGATAGTAAACCTAGATTTTTACTATTTCAAATCCACCGTCAAAACGTATTCTGTAATTTAATGCCTTCTGTTCCATCGAGGGATATCTGAAAATTGATTTTGAAATTCAAATGTATTAGACTCTATATATTGATATTGTTTGTCTCGCTATGTATCGCTACCATTAGTATCTTACCTAATAAGCTTTATCCTACTATTTGTATTTTTTTTCACTATTTTATATTGATTGTAACATTTTTCCTCTCTCTTTTTTATTCATCTGACCTGTGAAAGCACTTTAGTGTTATACTCTGCCAATAAATAAACTAAACTGAACTAAACTAAACATAGTTGAAAAGAATAATTGTATCTCATTATGGAACATCACATTCCCCTGATGAAGTCTCGACATATGGAATCTACATTGATGATGTGATGTTTATAATTATTTATTTCGACTACCTACTTTGAGTAGCTCTTCATTTTTGTTTTTTGGTTCGAGGTGAATGAATGCTTTTCAAACTTCACGTACATACTGCAGGTACTGTAGAAGTTTAATGCTTAGTCGTGAAATATGAAATTTCTGAGAATTCATCTAAAGGAACTTCCTTCCTCTCATGTTTCTGTGTTCTCTCCATTTCCTTTTATTTTTACCCCAGGCATCGTCGGCAAATGCATCGGTTTGGTTCATGTATCTCGGGAAAGTTTTTCGTTCCGCATTTCAGCTGGGGTTAATTATGACAGAAAATTAAAATTCTCTCCAATAGCCCCAAACTTTCTTCTTTCCAGAAGCTCGTTTAAAACTATTTGAAACTCAACTTGGCGAGAAGAGTGGATTAACTGACGCATCACAAACTGTCACTGCAGGGCGAATGGGGTGAATGTTTATTTTTGGGTAGCTATCCAAGAATAAAAAGTTTTTCAGTGAGGATGAATCCTGCATGATTTATCACGCCTTCAGCTAGTCTTCGAGATTTTCTTTAGAATAAATTCATTGAAGACTTCATAAAGCAGATAATTCTGAATAAGCATGAACGAAACGACGTCACAAAAAGTTTGATATAGGAAAACATGGAATTGCAATTTCAAAAATCAGCATTATATTATTATTATTTCATCAGGAAATGCCTATACAAGGTGTCGTAGATCATTTCATACATCCAATATATCAGCCATGCTGCCTGGAGAGAAATTTGAAGATAAAAACACTTTTGTCAGACCCAAGCAATCATTGTGTCAAACTCAACTTCTGTCAAACTGCTCCTGAAAAAATACTCCTAATTTCATTTTTTCAAATTTCACCTTATATTATTGTTAATTAGTGAAGTGCAACTGTAAAAGCCGCCTGCAAAATTCAACCGTCATCTGATAACGAGATAATATATGTCTGAAAAGCATGTAAAATCATTGTAGTTTATTGGACGCATATACAGGGTGTTATTTAAGTACGTGGCCAAACTCGAAGGGGTGATTCTTTGAGTGATTCTAAGACGAAAAGTTTATATAAACATAGGTCTAGTAATGCTTCGTTTTCAAGATACAGGGTGTCAAAATTTTTAAAAGAAATCGTTTTTTTCGTAAATATCTTAATAACCCTTCAACCGATTTCATTGAAATTTGGCAGTGTTATTCAAGGTCGTAAAGGGCAAATTTAACCCTAACTATATCAAAATTATCATGTCCAGTGGCGGCCCGGAAGGCACTGTAACCAATATTTTTGACAGAAAAAATGTGCGCCACTGATTTTTTTGCAATATTTGTAAGTATTTGTTTCACATTGAGCAACTAAAATTACAACTTTTTTATATCTAGAATTTTTTTCGTATCTTGCTTTGTTTTTGAGAAAAAACATTAAAATCACTTCATTGCACATCCCTGTGACAACACAATAAAACATTTCAACTACTAAACCATCAAAAACTGGGGTCTTACTAATAATTTTTCATATTAATACTCTATTCTAGTCTTGGAATTTTCTATCAAAATTATTGCAATGAAAAAACAGAAAATATGTATGCATGAATTGCAGCACTTGCCTTCGGCTCTTGGCTTCGGCTCGTCACAGGGATGTGCAATTAAGTGATTTTTATGTTTTTTCTCAAAAACAAAGCAAGATACGAAAAAAATTCTAGATATAAAAAAGTTGTAATTTTAGTTGCTCAATGTGAAACAAATACAAAAATTGCAAAAAAATCAGTGGCGCACATTTTTTCTGTCAAAAATATTGGTTACAGTGCCTTCCGGGACGCCACTGGACATGATAATTTTGATATAGCTAGGGTTAAATTTGCCCTTTACGACCTTGAATAACACTGCCAAATTTCAATAAAATCAGTTGAAGGGTTATTAAGATATTTACGAAAAAAACGATTTCTTTTAAAAATTTTGACACCCTGTATCTTGAAAACGAAGCATTACCGGACCTATGTTTATATGAACTTTTCGTCTTAGAATCACTCAAAGAATCACCCCTTCAAGTTTGGCCACGTACTTAAATAACACCCCGTATACAATGATGATAATAATAATCAGAATATTAATAATGATAATGTGTCATTAACAACATTCATAAATAAACGATACATAAAGGAGGCGGTATTCAACAGAGTTGCTCTTCCATACAACCCCCTGAATATCCAACAAGTATAGAGGTATATTTAGCCATGAACAATGATCAAAATGAAATATACTTTATAATATACCATATAAATAATGAAAAGCATATAATAATTATAATGATGATAATGATAATAAAGATATAAATTATATGAATGATTGATATAATAGAGCAACAAATTGAAATATTGAATTGATAGTTTGATCAGATCAAGAGTTGGTGTTTCTCATATTTCTGCATACAGGCTTTGGCATGTGCTTTGAACATGTTGATTCTTCAAATGTATTCAATGATTTCTACAATAGACCAGTGGCTACGGATCCAACGCAATTGGCAAGAACTATTATTTCGAGAATTGGATAATTAATAAATTTGATTCGTAATGGGTGAATATAACTACACTGAGTACCTATATATGTATACGATAGGATACTTATACATTATTATACAGGATGTTTTTTATATATTGCGACAAAATTCAGGAACGTGTTCTTTGGACACAGATTCGCAAAAAAGTTCCTATAAACATAGGTCCTAAACCTTTTAGATTTTGAGCTACAGGGTGGTAAAGTTTTAATAAAAAAATGATTTTTTTTCGATAACTTAAATACCCCTGTAGATATTTGTCTAAAGATTGGTATGCAGGGTCTGTGTATCCAGAGCCATTTACCAACATACTTTTAACATTTTTATGTTCTCCAGTGGCGTGTGTGCGGGTTTTCCGCTGAATACTTTTATAAAGAAAAATGGTACGCCACTGGTTTTTCTTGTATTGAAAAATATTTTTTTAATCCCCGTTTTATTTGCAACATTTTTGATCCCCTGGACTTTGTCCGTTAGATGCACGGTTTTCGCACAAAAAATTAAAAAACATCTACTTTGACTGATCGCTAAAATTTATTTTTTTTATGATCGTTATAAAAAGTAAGTTTTTTTTCAAATTTTATTCAAAATTTCATTGTAGTTCATAATATGTCACGTCATTTAACATGTTAAAAAAGTAACATATGAGTAACGTGTTAATATTTCACGCTTTCAAAATCGCGAAGTAGCCTGTGAACATAATTTTTTTTACGTAACTACGGACAACGCCGCCGCAACGATAATCACATTCTTGTTCAAGACGTCAAAATTAATGTCAAAGTTAATAATTTAAGTACAAGTTGACAAGATTAATTTGTTAAAAAAATGGCTAACAATTACACAAATAATGAAATGTGCGATATGCACTTCATTTATGGACTGGCTAACGAAAACGCACGAGAAGCCTTGCGTATTTATGCTGAACGTTACCCGAATCGTGTTATTCCTCATCACTCCATGTTTACGCGTTTACACCAACGTCTAAGTGAAACCGGCAGCTTTAAACGGACATCCCCGAACAGTTACTCCTCAAATTGAAGAACAGGTGCTCAATGAATTCGAGGAAGATCCCACCACAAGCACTAGGAAAATTGCTCAGACGGTACACATTAGTAACTTTACAGTTTGGAATATTCTTAAAAGAAACCTTTTATACCCGTATCATATTCAGCGGGTGCAGGCACTTTTGCCAGGCAATTTCCCGAAAAGAACGGCTTTGTGTCGTTGGATGCAAGAACGCATAAGGCAAGATGCACCGTTTATAAGAAAAATACTTTTCACTCCCACAATAACCACATATGGCATTATGAGAACCCACATGCTGTGGCAGAAAACCGTCATCAGCACCAGTTTTCACTTAATGTATGGGTCGGCATTATTGAAAACTTTCTCATCGGTCCATTTTTTTTACCAGCAAGGTTGACTGGACAAGTGTATCAAGAATTTCTTGAAAATGAATTATCAGTGATGCTAGGAGATGTCCCCATTCAGCTGAGACAGCAAATGTTTTTTTTACATGACGGTGCTCCAGCCCATTTTAGTTTAGTAGTATTTGGATATTACGTATCCAAATCGTTGGATAGGTCGGGGAGGTATTATCCCTTGGCCCCCACGGTCTCTCGACTCAAATCCGCTGGATTTTTTTTGTGGGGACACCTTAAATCACTGGTTTATAGAAATCCAATTGATAATGTGGAGGAATTGCGTAATCGTATTATAACGTCTTGTGACATAATTCGGCAGACACCAGGAATTTTTGAACGTGTCCGCCAATCAATACGACGTCGATTAGATGCTTGTATTGATGTTGGAGGAGCACTTTGAACAACTTTTGTAAAAATAATAATATTACTTAAATAAATAATAAAAAATGAAATATCTTTTATCACTTGAAAATTTGTATTTTAAATTAAAGATTGTAGAAGCAAAAGTTTTAAATCCTCAATTACAATTTTATCAAATCGGGCTGGCTTTTGTACTGAAATAATTAAAAAATTTTTAAAAAAAACTTACTTTTTATAACGATCATAGAAAAAATAAATTTAAGCGATCAGTCGAAGTAGATGTTTTTTAATTTTTTGTGCGAAAACCGTGCATCTAACGGACAAAGTCCATGGGATCAAAAATGTTGCAAATGAAACGGAAAATTTAAAAATATTTTTTGATACCAGAAAAACTAGTGGCGTACCATTTTTCTTTATAAAAGTATTCAGCGGAAAACCCGCACACACGCCACTGGAGAACATAAATATGTTAAAAGTATGTTGGTAAATGGCTCTGGATACACAGACCCTGCATACCAATCTTTGGGGTATTTAAGTTATCGAAAAAAAAATCATTTTTTTGTTAAAACTTTACCACCCTGTAGCTCAAAATCTAAAAGGTTTAGGATCTATGTTTATAGGAACTTTTTTGCGAATTTTTGTCTAAAGAACACGTTCCTGAATTTTGTCGCAATATATAAAAAACACCCTGTATATAGGGTTTTGTTTTCATTGTTATTGTTATATTATCGTGGTGATTATTTGAACATTTTTTACTACTAAAAAATATTAAATTATTCAATCATTATTCGCTTGAATTTTTTCTTGGAAATTTATGTTCTCTAAACATCTACCAGGTGAATCATGGAAAGACGGAGATGCGAAGAATAATTTAAAGATTGGTCGACTTACCTGAAGGAAGATCAATCTTAATTATTCGAGCATCATAGTCTTTCAATGATTCAAGCCCACCCGGTACTAACCCAGATGGACAACAAAAAATTAAGCGAACTTCAACCCTAGACGTTCAGCCCCAAAAGAATGAACTGGATAATATATCGACAGGTGAGGCGGATGGGCAAAAAATATTGTTTACACTCTAAAAACGCTGCGTGAAATACCAAAGAATGATACCTACCAGGTGAATCATGGAAACACTACGATGCTCGAATAATTAAGCTTCAGGTGAGTCGACCAATCTTCAAATTATCACACCATGTTCGAAGAAATTTTTTTACGTGTCATCACCAAATTTGAACGTGATTTCGACGTCACAGTTTGATGAGTGAATGACGTCAATAAACGTGAGTAATATGACGTTATTGGGCTGTGACTTATTCACATCATTAATCACGTCATAGGACGTCAATACCTGACGTCACATTGGTCATTCAACTGACGTAAAAAGACGTCACTGAAATGTCTGGTTGTCACTCAGTATTTTTGACAGTGGTTCATCCACGCGTCTTTTAGTCAGTTTGTATAAGTACAAACATGCAACTATGAGCCAATATCTCTTATCTACTCACTGCATCGAAAGAATGATGGAAATAAGTAGATGGTGCGCGTAGTCGGCCATTTTCACGTATGGAAAACTTAAGAAAAATCACTCGACCGCCTACTATTATTTCTCTACGTCACATCGAGCGAGACGTTGATTCTACATTCCTCCTCTAGATGGTGATGCTGCTATGACTGCTGTGAGTAGAAATGAAATTTCATTTCAGGTACGCGGAACATATGTAACAGTGGGTTTATTCAACTCTGAATGCGAAAAATCTGCAGCAATTTGAAAATTGAAAGATGTCATATTTGTGCAATGTTCAAATACTGTTAGGTATGCGTTCGTGGATACTCTTTTCATGAATATCTCAGTTATGGATGATACGATTCTCTTAAAATTTCTGTGGTGATTGTATGTTGGATCAATGCAGTATTTTGCATAATGAACATTTTTATATACCATTGGCGTGCGATGTTCAGGGGTGCAAAAAATGCCTTCATTTGGGAAAAGCATATAAGGGCTCATTTTAGGTAACTATTTCTATCAGATTCTGCACAACAATACTAGATTTCAAATTCCTTCTCAAAGTAATCGTCTTCAATCACTCAAGTTATTGTGACTATTATTACCAGATGATGAAGCGCTAGGGTTGTTGCGCGAGGATACGAAGGTCGGTGGTTCGAGCCCATCGGCGACGATATCTTTTTTTTAATTATTTCATGTCACATAAATTCAATTCATTCTGTTTGAATTGGAAAGCAATTTTATACACTCTTTTGAGAGCAACCATCTCCAAGAAAATTAAAAAAATACTGTTTATCAAAATTGTACATTCTACTTTGTGAATAACTATAAGTAGGTAGTTAATTTCTAAATAATTGGATTCTGTATTTCATTACTATCATTATGTTCTTTTTCGTAGTTTAAGTTTGAATATACTCAAATTATGTTTCCTATTTCTTATATATATTGTCTCATTCAATCATGAAATAGTCATAGGAATACAACTCGTATACTATTTTTCCTGGAAATATTCGTCGATTGACATACTCCAACTTGCTCCTCTAATTTCGCTCATGACATTGGTTCAAAACTACTCGCCTACAGCTCGTAGTTTTGATAACAATGTCATTCAGCAAATAATTTGGCAACAAGCTGTCGTTACAATCACCGAATATTTCCGGCAAAATATCATCACTTGTGGTATTATATATGAAAAAATAACATAAAATCGCCATCACACTTTTGATAAAACCGTATCATTGTCAACTGAGATGTTAGGGTGTAGTCATGAAAAGCGGAATTTGAATTTTCCTTGAGATGTAACGTTGAAAATTTCAGGGAGTAATAAATGATAAAATTTTGTTAAAGATTCTACTCCTGTGTTGGCTGTTTTGTTGCCTGAGATTTACTTGGTATTTTGAACCTCAAGAGTTTTGCTACAAAATATTGTGTTTGAAGTGCCTATAGTTTGAGACTGTAGAAACCAAACACTGGTAGTTCAGCGGGACAATGGGGTGGGTACGTTAAATGCCAATGTGAATAGGGTGGATATCGGTTCAATAACAAGAAAAATCGATTTAATAACAAGATGTATCGAAAAATACAGACTTCATTAGGTCAATACGTTTCAAAGATAAGCGCGTGCCAGCGATGGATATTATTTTTGACTCGAAGTTTCCTATCTCTGGAACGTATCTCTCGCTTTGCTCTACCTCTACAGATCCGTTGCAGAGATAAACGTGCACCACTCATATTTTGCGAGAGTTTTATATAAATGTTTTTTTCTGCAACCGACACAAAAGTCGTCCATTTTGATAGGCAACATATTTAGTTCCTAGGAGCTAAAGTTGAACTTTAGTTATTCCTAAGAGCTAAAGTTGAACTTCAGCTCCTAGGAACTAAAAACGATGTACTGGACGTCATCAAGAATAAACAACATTGTGACGGTTGGTTATTTGGGTTGAGACGAATATACTTGATTTGTTTCCGATTTCGGCGGATTTGGTATTTCATACTGATGCTGGAGATATAAATACACCTCATTATAGTTAAGTATTAGAATTATAAACATCTCAGTTGAGTATTTTTGTTTTGATCAAGATTCAAATACTTGCTTGATCTGTATTTCATTTGTTATTCTCGGGATGGATAACTTGTTTTTGAATGATCACGGCAAGCAATAGTTTTTTCTTGTGTCTCAAACAAACAACGATATTGTTTAGCTTGATAATCAAGTCAAACACAGTGTAGTATGGAGAGGAATAAATAATCGCTATTATTATTGTTGATTTGCCATTAGAGCACCTGGTCCATATACAAATATGTCACTCTGTGATTGTATTCATATTGAAACCACAATTCGAACTTCCTTGAAAATTGAAGAAACCTGCTGTTAATGCAGGTAAAATATTCTCACCACACGGATTATTTGTCAATATTTGTTGCATTGCATATACATATAGCACGGCATTGGTGGTTACTCCACCTATTTATTTGAGTTAATTATTGGGTTGCAAAAAAAATAGCATGTTTCATTCGGATCAAAAGTGACTTTGTCCGACTCGCAAATTTTGCTTTCGCTCGGCTTCGCTAAACGCTCTGCCTCGCAAATGCAAAATTCGCTCGTCAATCAAATTGTCACTTATCATCCTAATAAAACATTCTACTATTTTCACCAAATGACATTCAAAGTGGCTTTTAAATGACACTTAACAGGCAGAAAAACGGTACTTTTACTGCCTTGGCAGAAGAAGTTTGTTGCTATGCAACGTTCCAAGAAATAATTCGAATCAAATTGGTAATCAAAATTGACACTGACGTTGGGTGAACACAAAATGATGGATTATTTGGAGTTTGCTTGAAATTGGACGAATTTAGAGAAAAAATTATATGTTTCACACGACAGAAAAGCAGATTTAATGCCTTGGCCACTCGCGGTATTAAATCTTGTGTTTTCCTGCCCAGTAAAACAAATAACTATTTCCGCACTACTGTGAGAAAATGACACTTCCGAAACTAAATTGCGTGCGGGTATAGGGTGAATCATGCACACTTGTAGAAAAAATATTTTATTTATCTCGAAATAATTTCAGAATGTGATTCCAGAACCATATCAATAGGTGTGAAGATAAAATTTTTCAACGATGCTTGATGACCACATTGAGAATTGGGATACCAACTTAATCATGTTCCGGAGATGGAGAGTTGTTCACGAAGTGGAATTTCCATTTAGCATTTCCGAGCGGTTACCGAAACCACTTCCTGGTCACTTCAATCATACTCAATTCTTCCCCATACTGTATGCACCCACGAAATCCAATTCAGTGAAATCACTCAGCGCCCCCTTTGACGCATCGAAAGAACTGCCGACAGCCTGCTAGAACTCCCAACTCCGTAGTAAATCCGGGACCGATTCAAAGGCACCGTTCATTGAATTTTGATAAATTAAACCCGAATCGATTTGCCATTTGCCATTTGCTTGTCTCGATGGAGTCGATGGAGGACGAATAGAGATTTTCGACAGAGAGGGAGTGGGCAAGATTTTTCAGGAAGTTGTTGGTGAAGTTCTGATACACGAAAAAAAAAGGAATCGTTGATTCAAGCAGTCTGGATCTGGTTCAATCAAACACAACCATGAATAATTGTTCATGGAAAGGTGTTGAATCGGCACAAACATTGATAGTGCTTCATTTCAAATGGCAAGATATTGATTAAATCAATTGTTTCGTTGATTCAATGAAATGTTTCATTGATTCAATTAAGTATTTCGTTGATTCGATGAAATATTTCGTTGATTCAATAGATACTGTATTTCAATTTGACAAATGATTTTGTTAAACCAAATTCAGTTTTAACTAAGGAATTTTGTGAGGTTTCACATCAACGGAATGCGAATGTCGGTAACAGAAGACGACTTCTATATTATAGATATTATAGACATTTAGTCTCTACTACTCTTCTGCTGATGCAACATACTTAAAGAAATAGTCGGTAGTGGATACCAAACGATTAGTAAAATAGACGCCAATCACTACATTCATCTAATAATAACACTACGAAATTGTAAAATACTATACTATATTAGATATCAACCGAGATATCAACACTACAAAATAGTATGATACATACAAACATAGTTTTTATATCGATATACATTTCTCGAAATCGTCAGAATCAACAATTGCGATGATTTCAATATATTGAGTCTGATATACCTACACATAATTGTTAATACATCATTAGTTGAATGCTATTTCATTAGATTATGTTCAAGATTCGCCAACAACTTTCTCAATTTGAACAATAGTTCGAGTCTGGGTATAAACATTTTTCAATATTTACTACTCGATCTCTTTTGGAAATAATCGTGTATTCCTTATCGTTGGTGATGAAATTTGAAGAAACTCATTTCATTAGGTTCATAGATATCGAACTGTGTGAAGGTTGAAAGAGTTTGTCAGGTCTCTGTCTCAGCCAATTGTCTGTTCAGATACTACTGAGGTAAGTGAATAAGTACAGGGTGTTTTCATATGAAACCCTATTAACTCGATGGATTGACATATTTTTTATTATATTGTCAGGACAAGTCCTTCGTTTGCTAGATGTGGTTGTCGACATCGAATATCAGAGTTAGAAGAGTCGTATGCCAACTGTTGAAGCAGAGAAGAAGTGTTCGTTTCCATGGTAATGAAATATATTGTTGGTAGAATAGTGTTTCTAGTTACTATTGGAATGCAATATAATATCTACTCTTCCATTTACAGGACAAGTTTTGTGTATATTCACAGTCGCTCCGCAAGATTATTATCAGATGATTCTTGTGTTCAGTTTACCCTAGATCGGTATCATCATTCAAGATCGAGTCGATGTTGTCACGTGCTGAATCTTTGGTTGATTGATCCAATAAAGTCATATCTCCTCGAGGAGCTGAATGTCGAATCGAAATAGTGTTTCTTTTCCATCGAAAAAACGTATGTACATGAACATAATCATCTGAATTTGCTTCGATCGATTGTACTCCTTCAACCAAAGGTTCATATACTTATTAGTTCTCACATGTTTCTTTCGAAATACAGGCCCAGGAACGGAGAACCATGTTGGAACTGAAGAACCATTAGATGACCTCCGAGCATAACTGAACATCCTTTCATGTGGAGTGCAATTAGTAGCCGTACATAGTAATGACCTTATTGCATGAAGATCTTCTTGTAGCACCAATTCTCACTGCTCGATCCGAAGTATCCATGATTTCAGGGATAGTTGAACTGTTTTCCATATGATTCCCTTATAATGCTCGCATTGGCGGTTTCCTTGTCAATTGAAAGCAGTAGTTTAACACTGTGTGTCCAAAAAAATCCTTTCAGCTCATGAGATATGGAAGAAGTCCCTTGGTCAGAATGTATATAGGATGGCATCTCAAAAATGACAACGAGTTGACATAGGCATTCTATAACTGTTGTCTAAGATATATCTGGACAAGCAAATGGATAATGAAATCGTGAATATGTATCAACAATAGTTAAGATTTACTCGTTATTTGCTGAAGAATAAAGAGATCCTTTGAAGTCTATATTCAATCTTTCAAAGGAAGATGTGGATTTTATCAGTGGTCCTTGGTTTTTGTGAAATCGAGGCTTGATTTCTGCACAAATAGGGCACGATGCTTGTCACTTTTTTTACAACGAATTCAATGGTTCATTCGCGTTACTCCAGGATAACACAGGGAATTATGAATATTATACAGTCTTGCTGCTACCTTCATTCTGAGATGATGCTGTTGTTATCCTCGAAATGGTGTCCACTACAGTATGCTCGATACCAGATCTGTATACAGGGTGTATCTCAATAACACCGACAAAATCCAAGGAGTGATTCCTTTTGATATTTTTGGATATATAGTTCATATAAACATGTGTCCTAACTTGCTTCGTTTCCGAGATACAGGGTATCGACATTTCCATGAAAAATCTTTTTTCTATTCATTTCTCAATGATTGTCTTTTCATCAATTCCGAACGTTGTGGTTTCGTGAATAGCAATATGAAGCTTCTTCTTGTGCGATTAGATTCGACATAATAGTTCTAGTGGCGCCAGAGTTGGTGAATTTATCGATATTTATGGTGAATGTCATTGTACGCCACCGGTTTTTCTGAGTCATATTCTTATTAGACTGAACTATTGTAGGTGTTTTCAAGACTTCCATTGAGATTACTCAATAACCCATATCAGAATCATTTCGAAATGTTGGGGTTTTTTCAGTCTCTATCCATAATGAATTTTGGCACCATGAAAGCTTATACAAGGGGGGTTATGAATAAGAACAATTAATACTTTCAACTTCAACATCCTGTATCTCAAAAACAGAGCAAGTTATTACACAATTTCATATGGACTTTATTTGCTAGAATATCACAAGGAAACAACCTTTTTTGATTTTGCTGTAACACTTACGATCAAACACAAAACATACCGATTTTTAGGTATTTTTATAGAAAAGTTGTTACAAGTAAAAATTTTCCTAGGAAAGAACTATATCAATTTCTATTGTTAAACCACAAAATTAGGTAATCATTAATTTTTCAGAAATAGTAGGTATCCATCAGGTAGGTGCGTGGTGTTATTGATAGAGGAAATGTGGTATCACTCTGTATAGGCTTTGGTCCAGTATTCCACTTGAATGTATATGACCCTCTAACCAAGAATTTACCGATACAGAAATTTATAATGGAGCAAGTATTATAATAATTTATGATACCAAACTCACTAGTAATCTTACCTTTGAACACTCTGTATAGAAGAATGAACGACACATTTGGGTACTCTATAGCTCATTGCTTCATCTCCCTGTTTTGTAGTCACCGATACAAAGACCAAATATTGATCCCTCTGATAGTAGGATTTCTGGCAACAGGCTTCTCTCTGCAACACAAGAATAGTTAGAAGACAACAACTCAATAGTTGCATATCATATCTACCCTCAATCTCATGGTTCATCTTGGTTATCGAGTTTATCAATCTTGTTTACAACGAACAAGGACGAACACAGGTACCACAGCTCGATAACCTGTCAGGAAAGAGTGACCTACATTTCGATCAGCTGATGCACACGGTGACAGATCGCAGCTACTTCAGCGACTAATCTCGTGTCGATTGTTCTTTTGTTATTCCCAGTGTAGGTGATATATATATATTTGCGAAGGTCGAGTTCTTCAATCGTGGCAAGACTATCACTCGCATGCTTGAATGACCCATGGCCATCTCCGAAAACGCTGGCATCGTCGCGGATCGATTCGAAGTCACATATTATGACGTCATATTGTGTTCTCACCAGCGCTGGTACCTATTCTGGTTTTGGTGCTTTAGCATGCTGCTGTCAGCTCTCAAGTCAAGACACTTGACAGAATGACGGACTTCATTTTACCATCATGAATGGTATATCGACATTGGGGAATTCATTTTTTGGTTATCCTTCCTCGTGCTCATAAAGGAGCAATTTCTGTTTGTCAGGATTTTTAGGAGCCGAATAATTCAGTGATCGGAATATAGTTTGATTCCCGAGTCTTGGGGTATTATACCTATGTAATAGGATTTGAGTTCCGATCACTATCCCTAATTTGTTTCGTGAAGAAACCACATTGAAAGCCACTCACCAACCCAGGTAGGTGTACTGTGCTTTGCATTCGTTTATTCTGTCTCATATTTCTGCTTAAAGGAGCCGTGGGTTCTTCATTACTACTAATCTACCCATTTCAGGCTTTTCCGCCCCCCTTCTTGGGGCCCTGTCACAGGCCTTGCACCAGACCCTGCATCAATACGACCTAGAAGTGTCCTATTTCCTCGAACTATACATGTAGCTGATATCATCCTACCTATGCTTGGCTGTATATTACTAGAAGTGTGATATCCTCTGCTTCATTTAGCATGCGTAGGTGCCTCTACCAGTAGTGAGATAGGCCCCGTATCGTCGAGGTGTCCTGTGGGAAGGGGCAGCTTTTCAAGTAAGATCCAACCAGTACTATGCATGGCAATTTAATTCCCTGCTGCTTGGCTTTATCATCATAGAAGATAATTTGCTTTTGTGCTTTCCGAACACGTACCTATACTCAGTATATCTATTTCACATAATAGGGGAATGAATAACCCTCAAAATTTAAATAATTGATATGGTGTGAACCGACAGTATATATACTAAGGGGACAGTAACATTATTATTCCCTTTCCTATTATTGTTACACTAATCATTGTATCTATCGATGAGCTTGTAGGTACATCAACGTGTTTATCTATAAATACCTACTCATTTGATTAACGATCTGGTTTTTGTTTCATTTTTGGGTCTGTACCACTACCACTAGCAATACGAACCCTACCCCCCCGCTAGCTAACCGGAGTGTGCGACTCCCGCAGGTTGTGCACTATAAAGATTTATTTGCTACACAGAGGATCTTCTATCCCCTAGCTTTCCATTTGTTTTCTCCTAATTTTAACGTAGCAAATTGGCGCCCACTATTTTTGCTCAGTGGTGAAAATCGACCATCATTTTTCTCAATCGTATATGTGCAGAATATTTAGTGGTTAATGACAATTTCCATCTTTTCACTTTTCGTTACATCATAAGTAAAAATGAAATAAAAGTTAGGCTTCACTTTCTCCTATAGGTACGTTCGAAATTCATGTTCATTTTTTATTTGCCAGGAATCAACAATTAGGTAATAATTATTTTGGAATTTCGATATACAGGGTGTTCATAGATTAGAAGCCAATTGCCAGAAGGGAACGTAGTTCAATATTTGGTATCGATTTTTTTTTTGGGTTTGATAAGCTACCTACTGATAAGTACCTTCATATTATATTTACATACGTAGTATGCATACAGGGTGTCCTTGGGTATTCTAACAAAATGTTAGGGATTAGGTATATGCACTGATGCATATGATATGTGTTGAATTGTATCAGTTTACATGTAATATTTTTTTTACAAGGTGATACAGGACCGAAGGGCTCTATACAGGGTGGTCACTTTTTTTTAAATTATTTTTTTTATCCGTTTTTTTGCTTAGTGATTCAAACAAAGGTATTGTGAAGATAGGATTTTTGATGAGTATTCTTGGAAAACTAGGATTAACTCTCACGAAAAGTTATACAGGGTGTCCCCATTATTCTTATTAGGATAATAATATTTTTTTCAATCATTTTTGAACATAATTATATTTGGAAGCGTCTTCGGATAATTCAAGAAAAATCTCAAGTTATACAGGGTGTCCCCGTTATTCATATTAGTGTAATAATATTCTTTTTCAGTAATTTTTAACGGAATCATATTTGGAAGTGTCTTCGGTTAATTCGAGAAAAATTTCAAATTATACAGGGTGCTCTCGTTATTATTATTTGAAATAATATATTTTTTGGTTATTTCTGAGCATTATCATACTTGTGAAGTATCTTCGGGTAATTCGAGATAAATTTCAAGTTATACAGGGTGAAATAAATTTTCGAAGAGTTAGTCTGGGGTTGGCCTCGTCGGGTCCGTTGGTGTTGTTTGTGCTTGCTACTTTTGCTAGGAAAGAGTGGGGTAAATAAAATAATTAGAGAAACCTGTTCAATCATTTATAAATTATGGATATCAATAGACTCCTAAGTGATGAGTTATCGTACGAACTCCGCATACGGGGGGCATCCGATTTAGGCAAAGTGGATGTTAAAAGACAACGCCTACGTGATATTTATCGATCAGAGAAGCAAGGCGCAGCTTCAAATTTTCTTCTGCAAGAATTCGATCCATATGTAGAGTTTATCATCTGCGAGACAAAATTACAAGAATTAGAGAATTCCATAGCGAATTTCAATTATAGTAACGCAGCAAATGAACTTGGTCGAATAAGATCACGATTATTGCACGTAAATGGACGGTTAAGTAACATCCTTGATCCGAAATTGCTATCCCATAAAAAAAGATTAGCGGATACTTGTCTTAAACTCCTCGATTCGTTGAGCCAAGTTGTGACTGAAATTAATAATAGGTCGGAATCCTCGAATCCACATATTTCCATTATGGATGAACCAAATATTCTGTTGCCTGAGGTTGTTCACGGATCGAGATCTAGTTCAATTTATGTTCCTACCAGTAACCTTATCGAAATACAGGGTGGGTCTACTAAAATTATTCAACAGGAAGTCAATTCTAACGATATTTTCACTACTAAAAATAACACTAGTCCGACTCATATGTCCACGCCTAGTAATAGAAATGACGATGATCGAAGGGAAACAATAAATTCCGAAGGAATATCGCGAAACAGTGGGTCCTTTACGAATGCGCACGCACCGGTAAACCAACAGTTGCCTACGGGTGAAAGGTCAACAGCGCCTATCAACCTTTCAACCCAACCTGCTCACTCAAGACCCAACACTTCTACGGAACCGAACAGAGAAATATTTATGTCTCAGAGAAATCTGGTTAATCAAAGTAATATTGAAAGTAACCTTAATTATCGCACTGCTCCCCCAGAGCCAACTAGATACCCATTTGAGCAGCATGATCCGAACCTAGGTTTTCATCAATCGTGGCCAAGGCAAGATTCATGTAATGAACCACAACGGGTACAAAAATATGTTCAGTTTACTGATCCGCCTAGATTTTATCCGGTTATAGACTCGCAAAACTATCCCTATCCACGTAAATATGTGACAAATAGGGGAAGTATTGGCGAAAGAAATACTATTCCAATTTCGATTCCAATGCAAACAAATTTACCAAGTGACAGTCAGTCCCTGCAGGTTAATACGTCACACTCGAGGGAGGCAGCGAACATGGAGTATCAAACTCCTTCGCGAGTTGAAAAATCTGATGTTGATTCAATAAGATTCCAGAATAATAACTTTAAATTCGACGACGTGAGTACCGAAAATCAAGCTAGGTGTTTTTCCACTGTATCGAAATGGGACATCAAAAAGTTCTCGGGATTCAACAATGTGTTAGATTTTCTCGAGGAAGTCGAAGAGCTAAGAATTGCGTGTGGCATAACTAAGGAACAATTATTCAGATGTGTTAATGCTTTACTTACGGAGTCTGCGCAGATTTGGTTCAGAGGAGTTCGTTCTTCAATCCTGACGTGGGATGATTTCGTATCGAGACTAAAAGACACTTACCTTCCTACAGACTATGAAAAACATCTGATGGCGGACATACGCGCGCGAACACAACATTTCAATGAGAAATCTGCAATATATATAGCAACAATGGAAACATATTTCAATCGGCTAAAACAAAAACCATCGGAATCAGAAAGATTACGCATTATTATCGATAACATGCTCCCAGAAATTCAAAAAAAGCTGGCATTGAGACCGATTTTCAGCTTAAGAGAATTAGTAGAGTATGGCAAAGGAATCGAAGATGTCTTCTGGCGGACCGAACAATGGCGTCCACCGCCGACGAATCCAAGGGTAGTCGCTGAAGCAAATCTCATGTACCGTAAACCTAGAGTCCACGAGCTCGAAGCAGTAGCTACCATTCCTCAGACTAGGGCTTCACCCTGTAGCACAGATAATAATAACCGCTTGCCAACCTGTTGGAATTGCCGTAAACAGGGACATCTTAAACGAGATTGCCAGGAACCGCGCGTAATTCATTGCTACCGTTGTGGACAGAGGGGTGTAACGGTTCGTAACTGTTCATTTTGTTCGGGAAACGTCACACCGGATCAAAAGTAGATCGAGATTTGAATCCGGTTCGTCGTATGAACTCGATCGCGCTTGACAATAGCATATCGCATAACTTAGATTTCGTTCTTGCCAACGTCGTTGGTGACGAAAGACCATATTTGCGGGTAAATATGTTCGATAAGGAATTCCTGGGTCTTTTGGATTCCGGAGCGTCTCGGACTGTCATAGGCGGTCAAGGCTATGACCAACTCAGAGTTTTTGATCTAAAATTATTACCTAGCGACGTCGAATCCTGTAGCATGGCTGATGGTAATCATAAGCAAGTTATAGGAAGTTATAATATTCCGTTCCGGGTCGAAGGGAAAGTTCAAGTACTAAATGTATTAGTGATGCCTGCGCTTCCACATGTTCTTATTCTCGGTTCAGATTTTTGGAAGAGAATGGGGATTGTTCCCAATTTGAGAGAAGGACTTTGGTATTTTGCTGAGAATGGGACACCGGATGCAGAACTGTTGGCTGTAACAGATGACTCTCCTCTGACTAACGAACAAGCGGCAGAATTGGAAACTTTCATCAATGGTATTTTCTCCGACTTGCCTGACGGCCTAGGGTGTACATCAATAGTGGAACATAAAATTAAAACTAATTCAGAACCTATCAAACAGCGATTTTACCCAATATCACCCGCTCTCCAGAAACACGTTAACAAAGAGTTGGACGAAATGCTTCAGCGCGGAATCGTGGAACCATCCTCCTCCCCTTGGGCATCACCAATCGTGATGGTCAGGAAGGGGGATGATTCTTATCGATTCTGTGTTGACTTTCGTAAACTGAATAAAGTGACCACGAGGGATGCATACCCCCTCCCTCAAGTAACTAGTACCCTAGATAAGCTACGAAACGCGAAATATCTCTCATCGTTAGACATCAAAAGCGCGTATTGGCAGGTACCATTGGAGGAGTCGAGTAAGGCATTAACGGCTTTTACTGTACCAGGGCGCGGTCTCTTCCAATTCCGTAGAATGCCATTCGGGTTGCACAATGCCCCTGCCACATGGCAGAGACTCATAGACCAAGTAGTGGGGTTCGACCTTGAACCCTACTGCTTCGTCTATCTTGATGATATAATCATTTCCACACCAACTTTTGAAAAACACCTTGAAGTCTTGAGGGAAGTATTCAAACGCCTTACTAATGCTGGTTTATCTGTGAGTCAAAAAAAGTGTTACTTCTGTCGGTCTAACCTGAAGTATTTGGGTTATATAGTTAATAGTACGGGGTTACATGTTGATCCAGATAAAGTCTCAGCGATTCTGAACATTCCATCACCAAAAAGCGTCTCGGAAGTGCGGAGGATATTGGGTATGACAAGTTGGTATAGACGGTTCATACCAAGTTTCGCTACTATGGTAGCGCCAATTACAAACCTTTTGCGTAAACATTCCAAATTCGAATGGTCCGAAGAGTGTCAGTTAGCTTTCGATAAAGTGAAAGAGAGTTTAGTATCAGCACCAATAATTAGCTGTCCAGATTTTGACAGACCCTTTTGTGTCCAAACTGATGCTAGTGATTTTGGCCTGGGAGCGGTTTTGACTCAATCTTATGATGACGGTGAAAGGGTGGTCAGTTTCATCAGTAGATCCTTGAGTAGAAATGAACGAAAATATACTACCACGGAGAAAGAGTGCCTTGCCGTTCTTTGGGCAATCGAAAAATTCCGTCCATATATCGAAGCAACTCATTTTGTCGTCATTACGGATCATTTTGCACTCATGTGGTTGCATAACCTCAAAGACCCTACGGGTCGATTGGCTCGCTGGAGTGTTCGTCTCCAGCAGTACGATTTTGAAGTCCTCCATAGACGGGGAAAAGATAATATCGTGCCTGACGCATTGTCGCGTTCTGTTCCTATCGTGAACGAGCTATCCGTTGATAGGCCCATCGAATTCGGAAATCATAACGATTCGTGGTATAATGATATGATCGCAAGAATTAGTGACCACCCGCTCAATTACCCACAATGGCGGACTCGAGACGGGGTTCTATTCAAAAAGATGAGAAATGCTTACCCTGGCCTCGAAGATCCAAACTTCGACTGGAAGGTGGTAGTACCAAAGCCACATCGAACCGATATCATACGTACTCATCATGAACCTCCGACATCTGGACATCCAGGTGTGTTCAAGACGTTTCACCGAATAACCAGGAAGTTTTACTGGCCCAAGATGAGGTCGGATATTGCGAAATTCATTCGCTCCTGCCAGACGTGTATTGCTGTTAAACCAGATAACAAAGCACCGGCGGGACTCCTACGTTGTCATTCCAATGTATCACGCCCTTGGGAGTTAATTTCAATCGATGTCGTTGGTCCTTTACCAAAGAGTTCGAATGGCCATATATTCATTCTTAGCATTCAGGACTACTTTAGCAAATTTTGTTTATTTTTCCCGATGAGGTCTGCCACCGCAAAAACCATAACGAACCTGGTGGAGACAAATGTCTTTTTATTATTCGGTGTCCCTAAAACACTCATAACCGATAACGGTAAGGTTTTCGTCAGCAAGGAGTTCAAAAGGTTACTGGACTCCTACGGAGTTAGACATTTCAGGACTGCAAATTACCACGCGCAAGCTGATCCCTGCGAAGCACAACATAAAACGCTCAAGACGATGTTGGCCTCTTATGTTCGAGAAAATCATCGAACTTGGGATACGATACTTCCGAAAGTGTCATGCGCGATGAGAACTGCGCCAAGTGAATCCACAGGTTTGAGTCCGTTTTTCGTTAATTTCGGCAGAGAGATGATTCTCTCAGGTCAAGATCATGAAGCGCGAATTTACGACAACGATTTCCCTGACACTCCCCGAGCAGTACACCCGCGAAAAAGGCCCGAACTACTATCTAAGATTTTTGAAGATGTCAAAAATCGCATCAAACAATCCCAGGAGCGAAGCGCACGTGTATATAATCTACGGAGACGAGACGTCACATATAATGTGGGTCAAAAGGTATATAGGCATAATTACGTTAATTCGAAAGGGGGTCAGTACTTTACTGCTAAGTTAGCTCCCAGATTTATCGGTCCTTTTGTAATTCACAAGAAAGTGTCACCCTGGACGTATGAATTGAGAGATATGAATAATCGAGATGCCGGTACTTGGCACGCCAAAGATCTCAGACTAGATACCTCCATCGTTGAACCTACCGTGACTCCGACATAGCCAGGAGTGTATGTAGGGAAAATCGGTGGTGTATAGTAGTAGATGTTTTTTTTTGTTTATAGGGCCATGTGAGTTGTTGGCCACCTCAGTGGATTAGGTGTAAGCAATAATAGTTTTCGATGAGTCGGACTTATGTAGTTAAGATTTAGTAATAGGTGAAGTAGGTTATAGATAGGGATTGTATCATATAGGAGCTATATGAAAGGATGCGCATTTATTGAGGCTGTCGAAGAAACCTTAGGGGATTTTATATGGAAGAAACCATAATACTATACACACTGAACACTACACACTCACGTAATCGTCTTTTTTTTATTGTTTTTTTGTATGGGTAAAGGGAGAGTTGTTACAAGTAAAAATTTTCCTAGGAAAGAACTATATCAATTTCTATTGTTAAACCACAAAATTAGGTAATCATTAATTTTTCAGAAATAGTAGGTATCCATCAGGTAGGTGCGTGGTGTTATTGATAGAGGAAATGTGGTATCACTCTGTATAGGCTTTGGTCCAGTATTCCACTTGAATGTATATGACCCTGTAACCAAGAATTTACCGATACAGAAATTTATAATGGAGCAAGTATTATAATAATTTATGATACCAAACTCACTAGTAATCTTACCTTTGAACACTCTGTATAGAAGAATGAACGACACATTTGGGTACTCTATAGCTCATTGCTTCATCTCCCTGTTTTGTAGTCACCGATACAAAGACCAAATATTGATCCCTCTGATAGTAGGATTTCTGGCAACAGGCTTCTCTCTGCAACACAAGAATAGTTAGAAGACAACAACTCAATAGTTGCATATCATATCTACCCTCAATCTCATGGTTCATCTTGGTTATCGAGTTTATCAATCTTGTTTACAACGAACAAGGACGAACACAGGTACCACAGCTCGATAACCTGTCAGGAAAGAGTGACCTACATTTCGATCAGCTGATGCACACGGTGACAGATCGCAGCTACTTCAGCGACTAATCTCGTGTCGATTGTTCTTTTGTTATTCCCAGTGTAGGTGATATATATATATTTGCGAAGGTCGAGTTCTTCAATCGTGGCAAGACTATCACTCGCATGCTTGAATGACCCATGGCCATCTCCGAAAACGCTGGCATCGTCGCGGATCGATTCGAAGTCACATATTATGACGTCATATTGTGTTCTCACCAGCGCTGGTACCTATTCTGGTTTTGGTGCTTTAGCATGCTGCTGTCAGCTCTCAAGTCAAGACACTTGACAGAATGACGGACTTCATTTTACCATCATGAATGGTATATCGACATTGGGGAATTCATTTTTTGGTTATCCTTCCTCGTGCTCATAAAGGAGCAATTTCTGTTTGTCAGGATTTTTAGGAGCCGAATAATTCAGTGATCGGAATATAGTTTGATTCCCGAGTCTTGGGGTATTATACCTATGTAATAGGATTTGAGTTCCGATCACTATCCCTAATTTGTTTCGTGAAGAAACCACATTGAAAGCCACTCACCAACCCAGGTAGGTGTACTGTGCTTTGCATTCGTTTATTCTGTCTCATATTTCTGCTTAAAGGAGCCGTGGGTTCTTCATTACTACTAATCTACCCATTTCAGGCTTTTCCGCCCCCCTTCTTGGGGCCCTGTCACAGGCCTTGCACCAGACCCTGCATCAATACGACCTAGAAGTGTCCTATTTCCTCGAACTATACATGTAGCTGATATCATCCTACCTATGCTTGGCTGTATATTACTAGAAGTGTGATATCCTCTGCTTCATTTAGCATGCGTAGGTGCCTCTACCAGTAGTGAGATAGGCCCCGTATCGTCGAGGTGTCCTGTGGGAAGGGGCAGCTTTTCAAGTAAGATCCAACCAGTACTATGCATGGCAATTTAATTCCCTGCTGCTTGGCTTTATCATCATAGAAGATAATTTGCTTTTGTGCTTTCCGAACACGTACCTATACTCAGTATATCTATTTCACATAATAGGGGAATGAATAACCCTCAAAATTTAAATAATTGATATGGTGTGAACCGACAGTATATATACTAAGGGGACAGTAACATTATTATTCCCTTTCCTATTATTGTTACACTAATCATTGTATCTATCGATGAGCTTGTAGGTACATCAACGTGTTTATCTATAAATACCTACTCATTTGATTAACGATCTGGTTTTTGTTTCATTTTTGGGTCTGTACCACTACCACTAGCAATACGAACCCTACCCCCCCGCTAGCTAACCGGAGTGTGCGACTCCCGCAGGTTGTGCACTATAAAGATTTATTTGCTACACAGAGGATCTTCTATCCCCTAGCTTTCCATTTGTTTTCTCCTAATTTTAACGTAGCAAATTGGCGCCCACTATTTTTGCTCAGTGGTGGAAATCGACCATCATTTTTCTCAATCGTATATGTGCAGAATATTTAGTGGTTAATGACAATTTCCATCTTTTCACTTTTCGTTACATCATAAGTAAAAATGAAATAAAAGTTAGGCTTCACTTTCTCCTATAGGTACGTTCGAAATTCATGTTCATTTTTTATTTGCCAGGAATCAACAATTAGGTAATAATTATTTTGGAATTTCGATATACAGGGTGTTCATAGATTAGAAGCCAATTGCCAGAAGGGAACGTAGTTCAATATTTGGTATCGATTTTTTTTTTGGGTTTGATAAGCTACCTACTGATAAGTACCTTCATATTATATTTACATACGTAGTATGCATACAGGGTGTCCTTGGGTATTCTAACAAAATGTTAGGGATTAGGTATATGCACTGATGCATATGATATGTGTTGAATTGTATCAGTTTACATGTAATATTTTTTTTACAAGGTGATACAGGACCGAAGGGCTCTATACAGGGTGGTCACTTTTTTTTAAATTATTTTTTTTATCCGTTTTTTTCCTTAGTGATTCAAACAAAGGTATTGTGAAGATAGGATTTTTGATGAGTATTCTTGGAAAACTAGGATTAACTCTCACGAAAAGTTATACAGGGTGTCCCCATTATTCTTATTAGGATAATAATATTTTTTTCAATCATTTTTGAACATAATTATATTTGGAAGCGTCTTCGGATAATTCAAGAAAAATCTCAAGTTATACAGGGTGTCCCCGTTATTCATATTAGTGTAATAATATTCTTTTTCAGTAATTTTTAACGGAATCATATTTGGAAGTGTCTTCGGTTAATTCGAGAAAAATTTCAAATTATACAGGGTGCTCTCGTTATTATTATTTGAAATAATATATTTTTTGGTTATTTCTGAGCATTATCATACTTGTGAAGTATCTTCGGGTAATTCGAGATAAATTTCAAGTTATACAGGGTGAAATAAATTTTCGAAGAGTTAGTCTGGGGTTGGCCTCGTCGGGTCCGTTGGTGTTGTTTGTGCTTGCTACTTTTGCTAGGAAAGAGTGGGGTAAATAAAATAATTAGAGAAACCTGTTCAATCATTTATAAATTATGGATATCAATAGACTCCTAAGTGATGAGTTATCGTACGAACTCCGCATACGGGGGGCATCCGATTTAGGCAAAGTGGATGTTAAAAGACAACGCCTACGTGATATTTATCGATCAGAGAAGCAAGGCGCAGCTTCAAATTTTCTTCTGCAAGAATTCGATCCATATGTAGAGTTTATCATCTGCGAGACAAAATTACAAGAATTAGAGAATTCCATAGCGAATTTCAATTATAGTAACGCAGCAAATGAACTTGGTCGAATAAGATCACGATTATTGCACGTAAATGGACGGTTAAGTAACATCCTTGATCCGAAATTGCTATCCCATAAAAAAAGATTAGCGGATACTTGTCTTAAACTCCTCGATTCGTTGAGCCAAGTTGTGACTGAAATTAATAATAGGTCGGAATCCTCGAATCCACATATTTCCATTATGGATGAACCAAATATTCTGTTGCCTGAGGTTGTTCACGGATCGAGATCTAGTTCAATTTATGTTCCTACCAGTAACCTTATCGAAATACAGGGTGGGTCTACTAAAATTATTCAACAGGAAGTCAATTCTAACGATATTTTCACTACTAAAAATAACACTAGTCCGACTCATATGTCCACGCCTAGTAATAGAAATGACGATGATCGAAGGGAAACAATAAATTCCGAAGGAATATCGCGAAACAGTGGGTCCTTTACGAATGCGCACGCACCGGTAAACCAACAGTTGCCTACGGGTGAAAGGTCAACAGCGCCTATCAACCTTTCAACCCAACCTGCTCACTCAAGACCCAACACTTCTACGGAACCGAACAGAGAAATATTTATGTCTCAGAGAAATCTGGTTAATCAAAGTAATATTGAAAGTAACCTTAATTATCGCACTGCTCCCCCAGAGCCAACTAGATACCCATTTGAGCAGCATGATCCGAACCTAGGTTTTCATCAATCGTGGCCAAGGCAAGATTCATGTAATGAACCACAACGGGTACAAAAATATGTTCAGTTTACTGATCCGCCTAGATTTTATCCGGTTATAGACTCGCAAAACTATCCCTATCCACGTAAATATGTGACAAATAGGGGAAGTATTGGCGAAAGAAATACTATTCCAATTTCGATTCCAATGCAAACAAATTTACCAAGTGACAGTCAGTCCCTGCAGGTTAATACGTCACACTCGAGGGAGGCAGCGAACATGGAGTATCAAACTCCTTCGCGAGTTGAAAAATCTGATGTTGATTCAATAAGATTCCAGAATAATAACTTTAAATTCGACGACGTGAGTACCGAAAATCAAGCTAGGTGTTTTTCCACTGTATCGAAATGGGACATCAAAAAGTTCTCGGGATTCAACAATGTGTTAGATTTTCTCGAGGAAGTCGAAGAGCTAAGAATTGCGTGTGGCATAACTAAGGAACAATTATTCAGATGTGTTAATGCTTTACTTACGGAGTCTGCGCAGATTTGGTTCAGAGGAGTTCGTTCTTCAATCCTGACGTGGGATGATTTCGTATCGAGACTAAAAGACACTTACCTTCCTACAGACTATGAAAAACATCTGATGGCGGACATACGCGCGCGAACACAACATTTCAATGAGAAATCTGCAATATATATAGCAACAATGGAAACATATTTCAATCGGCTAAAACAAAAACCATCGGAATCAGAAAGATTACGCATTATTATCGATAACATGCTCCCAGAAATTCAAAAAAAGCTGGCATTGAGACCGATTTTCAGCTTAAGAGAATTAGTAGAGTATGGCAAAGGAATCGAAGATGTCTTCTGGCGGACCGAACAATGGCGTCCACCGCCGACGAATCCAAGGGTAGTCGCTGAAGCAAATCTCATGTACCGTAAACCTAGAGTCCACGAGCTCGAAGCAGTAGCTACCATTCCTCAGACTAGGGCTTCACCCTGTAGCACAGATAATAATAACCGCTTGCCAACCTGTTGGAATTGCCGTAAACAGGGACATCTTAAACGAGATTGCCAGGAACCGCGCGTAATTCATTGCTACCGTTGTGGACAGAGGGGTGTAACGGTTCGTAACTGTTCATTTTGTTCGGGAAACGTCACACCGGATCAAAAGTAGATCGAGATTTGAATCCGGTTCGTCGTATGAACTCGATCGCGCTTGACAATAGCATATCGCATAACTTAGATTTCGTTCTTGCCAACGTCGTTGGTGACGAAAGACCATATTTGCGGGTAAATATGTTCGATAAGGAATTCCTGGGTCTTTTGGATTCCGGAGCGTCTCGGACTGTCATAGGCGGTCAAGGCTATGACCAACTCAGAGTTTTTGATCTAAAATTATTACCTAGCGACGTCGAATCCTGTAGCATGGCTGATGGTAATCATAAGCAAGTTATAGGAAGTTATAATATTCCGTTCCGGGTCGAAGGGAAAGTTCAAGTACTAAATGTATTAGTGATGCCTGCGCTTCCACATGTTCTTATTCTCGGTTCAGATTTTTGGAAGAGAATGGGGATTGTTCCCAATTTGAGAGAAGGACTTTGGTATTTTGCTAAGAATGGGACACCGGATGCAGAACTGTTGGCTGTAACAGATGACTCTCCTCTGACTAACGAACAAGCGGCAGAATTGGAAACTTTCATCAATGGTATTTTCTCCGACTTGCCTGACGGCCTAGGGTGTACATCAATAGTGGAACATAAAATTAAAACTAATTCAGAACCTATCAAACAGCGATTTTACCCAATATCACCCGCTCTCCAGAAACACGTTAACAAAGAGTTGGACGAAATGCTTCAGCGCGGAATCGTGGAACCATCCTCCTCCCCTTGGGCATCACCAATCGTGATGGTCAGGAAGGGGGATGATTCTTATCGATTCTGTGTTGACTTTCGTAAACTGAATAAAGTGACCACGAGGGATGCATACCCCCTCCCTCAAGTAACTAGTACCCTAGATAAGCTACGAAACGCGAAATATCTCTCATCGTTAGACATCAAAAGCGCGTATTGGCAGGTACCATTGGAGGAGTCGAGTAAGGCATTAACGGCTTTTACTGTACCAGGGCGCGGTCTCTTCCAATTCCGTAGAATGCCATTCGGGTTGCACAATGCCCCTGCCACATGGCAGAGACTCATAGACCAAGTAGTGGGGTTCGACCTTGAACCCTACTGCTTCGTCTATCTTGATGATATAATCATTTCCACACCAACTTTTGAAAAACACCTTGAAGTCTTGAGGGAAGTATTCAAACGCCTTACTAATGCTGGTTTATCTGTGAGTCAAAAAAAGTGTTACTTCTGTCGGTCTAACCTGAAGTATTTGGGTTATATAGTTAATAGTACGGGGTTACATGTTGATCCAGATAAAGTCTCAGCGATTCTGAACATTCCATCACCAAAAAGCGTCTCGGAAGTGCGGAGGATATTGGGTATGACAAGTTGGTATAGACGGTTCATACCAAGTTTCGCTACTATGGTAGCGCCAATTACAAACCTTTTGCGTAAACATTCCAAATTCGAATGGTCCGAAGAGTGTCAGTTAGCTTTCGATAAAGTGAAAGAGAGTTTAGTATCAGCACCAATAATTAGCTGTCCAGATTTTGACAGACCCTTTTGTGTCCAAACTGATGCTAGTGATTTTGGCCTGGGAGCGGTTTTGACTCAATCTTATGATGACGGTGAAAGGGTGGTCAGTTTCATCAGTAGATCCTTGAGTAGAAATGAACGAAAATATACTACCACGGAGAAAGAGTGCCTTGCCGTTCTTTGGGCAATCGAAAAATTCCGTCCATATATCGAAGCAACTCATTTTGTCGTCATTACGGATCATTTTGCACTCATGTGGTTGCATAACCTCAAAGACCCTACGGGTCGATTGGCTCGCTGGAGTGTTCGTCTCCAGCAGTACGATTTTGAAGTCCTCCATAGACGGGGAAAAGATAATATCGTGCCTGACGCATTGTCGCGTTCTGTTCCTATCGTGAACGAGCTATCCGTTGATAGGCCCATCGAATTCGGAAATCATAACGATTCGTGGTATAATGATATGATCGCAAGAATTAGTGACCACCCGCTCAATTACCCACAATGGTGGACTCGAGACGGGGTTCTATTCAAAAAGATGAGAAATGCTTACCCTGGCCTCGAAGATCCAAACTTCGACTGGAAGGTGGTAGTACCAAAGCCACATCGAACCGATATCATACGTACTCATCATGAACCTCCGACATCTGGACATCCAGGTGTGTTCAAGACGTTTCACCGAATAACCAGGAAGTTTTACTGGCCCAAGATGAGGTCGGATATTGCGAAATTCATTCGCTCCTGCCAGACGTGTATTGCTGTTAAACCAGATAACAAAGCACCGGCGGGACTCCTACGTTGTCATTCCAATGTATCACGCCCTTGGGAGTTAATTTCAATCGATGTCGTTGGTCCTTTACCAAAGAGTTCGAATGGCCATATATTCATTCTTAGCATTCAGGACTACTTTAGCAAATTTTGTTTATTTTTCCCGATGAGGTCTGCCACCGCAAAAACCATAACGAACCTGGTGGAGACAAATGTCTTTTTATTATTCGGTGTCCCTAAAACACTCATAACCGATAACGGTAAGGTTTTCGTCAGCAAGGAGTTCAAAAGGTTACTGGACTCCTACGGAGTTAGACATTTCAGGACTGCAAATTACCACGCGCAAGCTGATCCCTGCGAAGCACAACATAAAACGCTCAAGACGATGTTGGCCTCTTATGTTCGAGAAAATCATCGAACTTGGGATACGATACTTCCGAAAGTGTCATGCGCGATGAGAACTGCGCCAAGTGAATCCACAGGTTTGAGTCCGTTTTTCGTTAATTTCGGCAGAGAGATGATTCTCTCAGGTCAAGATCATGAAGCGCGAATTTACGACAACGATTTCCCTGACACTCCCCGAGCAGTACACCCGCGAAAAAGGCCCGAACTACTATCTAAGATTTTTGAAGATGTCAAAAATCGCATCAAACAATCCCAGGAGCGAAGCGCACGTGTATATAATCTACGGAGACGAGACGTCACATATAATGTGGGTCAAAAGGTATATAGGCATAATTACGTTAATTCGAAAGGGGGTCAGTACTTTACTGCTAAGTTAGCTCCCAGATTTATCGGTCCTTTTGTAATTCACAAGAAAGTGTCACCCTGGACGTATGAATTGAGAGATATGAATAATCGAGATGCCGGTACTTGGCACGCCAAAGATCTCAGACTAGATACCTCCATCGTTGAACCTACCGTGACTCCGACATAGCCAGGAGTGTATGTAGGGAAAATCGGTGGTGTATAGTAGTAGATGTTTTTTTTGTTTATAGGGCCATGTGAGTTGTTGGCCACCTCAGTGGATTAGGTGTAAGCAATAATAGTTTTCGATGAGTCGGACTTATGTAGTTAAGATTTAGTAATAGGTGAAGTAGGTTATAGATAGGGATTGTATCATATAGGAGCTATATGAAAGGATGCGCATTTATTGAGGCTGTCGAAGAAACCTTAGGGGATTTTATATGGAAGAAACCATAATACTATACACACTGAACACTACACACTCACGTAATCGTCTTTTTTTTTATTGTTTTTTTGTATGGGTAAAGGGAGAGTTGTTACAAGTAAAAATTTTCCTAGGAAAGAACTATATCAATTTCTATTGTTAAACCACAAAATTAGGTAATCATTAATTTTTCAGAAATAGTAGGTATCCATCAGGTAGGTGCGTGGTGTTATTGATAGAGGAAATGTGGTATCACTCTGTATAGGCTTTGGTCCAGTATTCCACTTGAATGTATATGACCCTGTAACCAAGAATTTACCGATACAGAAATTTATAATGGAGCAAGTATTATAATAATTTATGATACCAAACTCACTAGTAATCTTACCTTTGAACACTCTGTATAGAAGAATGAACGACACATTTGGGTACTCTATAGCTCATTGCTTCATCTCCCTGTTTTGTAGTCACCGATACAAAGACCAAATATTGATCCCTCTGATAGTAGGATTTCTGGCAACAGGCTTCTCTCTGCAACACAAGAATAGTTAGAAGACAACAACTCAATAGTTGCATATCATATCTACCCTCAATCTCATGGTTCATCTTGGTTATCGAGTTTATCAATCTTGTTTACAACGAACAAGGACGAACACAGGTACCACAGCTCGATAACCTGTCAGGAAAGAGTGACCTACATTTCGATCAGCTGATGCACACGGTGACAGATCGCAGCTACTTCAGCGACTAATCTCGTGTCGATTGTTCTTTTGTTATTCCCAGTGTAGGTGATATATATATATTTGCGAAGGTCGAGTTCTTCAATCGTGGCAAGACTATCACTCGCATGCTTGAATGACCCATGGCCATCTCCGAAAACGCTGGCATCGTCGCGGATCGATTCGAAGTCACATATTATGACGTCATATTGTGTTCTCACCAGCGCTGGTACCTATTCTGGTTTTGGTGCTTTAGCATGCTGCTGTCAGCTCTCAAGTCAAGACACTTGACAGAATGACGGACTTCATTTTACCATCATGAATGGTATATCGACATTGGGGAATTCATTTTTTGGTTATCCTTCCTCGTGCTCATAAAGGAGCAATTTCTGTTTGTCAGGATTTTTAGGAGCCGAATAATTCAGTGATCGGAATATAGTTTGATTCCCGAGTCTTGGGGTATTATACCTATGTAATAGGATTTGAGTTCCGATCACTATCCCTAATTTGTTTCGTGAAGAAACCACATTGAAAGCCACTCACCAACCCAGGTAGGTGTACTGTGCTTTGCATTCGTTTATTCTGTCTCATATTTCTGCTTAAAGGAGCCGTGGGTTCTTCATTACTACTAATCTACCCATTTCAGGCTTTTCCGCCCCCCTTCTTGGGGCCCTGTCACAGGCCTTGCACCAGACCCTGCATCAATACGACCTAGAAGTGTCCTATTTCCTCGAACTATACATGTAGCTGATATCATCCTACCTATGCTTGGCTGTATATTACTAGAAGTGTGATATCCTCTGCTTCATTTAGCATGCGTAGGTGCCTCTACCAGTAGTGAGATAGGCCCCGTATCGTCGAGGTGTCCTGTGGGAAGGGGCAGCTTTTCAAGTAAGATCCAACCAGTACTATGCATGGCAATTTAATTCCCTGCTGCTTGGCTTTATCATCATAGAAGATAATTTGCTTTTGTGCTTTCCGAACACGTACCTATACTCAGTATATCTATTTCACATAATAGGGGAATGAATAACCCTCAAAATTTAAATAATTGATATGGTGTGAACCGACAGTATATATACTAAGGGGACAGTAACATTATTATTCCCTTTCCTATTATTGTTACACTAATCATTGTATCTATCGATGAGCTTGTAGGTACATCAACGTGTTTATCTATAAATACCTACTCATTTGATTAACGATCTGGTTTTTGTTTCATTTTTGGGTCTGTACCACTACCACTAGCAATACGAACCCTACCCCCCCGCTAGCTAACCGGAGTGTGCGACTCCCGCAGGTTGTGCACTATAAAGATTTATTTGCTACACAGAGGATCTTCTATCCCCTAGCTTTCCATTTGTTTTCTCCTAATTTTAACGTAGCAAAGTGGAGGGACGCTGACTTTTCCACGGTGTTCTAGGTCAGAGAACTAGTGAGTCTGGCATCACCCACAAGGCTAGTGACTCTTCTCTGGATGGAATCTGAGAGCATTAGCGCATGCTTGGGTGCCAGACCCTATATGTGAGAACAGTATTTCGAAACTCAAGAGGAAAGCAATCTGGAAAATATTACTGAAAAATCCCCATGAAATTTCAACCAATCATTTCTTCACCGTTATTATTTCACAGAGAATTCGTTGGTATAAGAAGAAAAATAGTTATTCACCTAACAAGTGCGAAAAGCAGTACTTTTCCGCACGCGACAGCAGTCCTCAAGGGCGGAAAATATATTTTTCGCGATAGTTAGGTACTGAGTTTTCTCCTACGAGTGTTTTTATCCATATTATTCATGTAAAAGAAAGGTTTTTAATAAACAATATATTATAATGACACATAAAACAGAATAGTTACATGGATCATTCGCAGTTAGTCCCATATAGTCTTATTTTCAACAATACGAAAATCGTGAGGAAAAGTAGTGCTGAAAAGTTACTTTTCCACAAGATGCACTGAAAAATGATGGAATTGCTTTTTCTCCATCGATATAATAGAAAACTTGGAAGAAGAACATTTCAATACCAATAAATAAAACATTAACGATGGTAAATATTGAAATTGAAAGTGCAATTTGTGTTTGTTGCATGCTGTAATATAGCAGATGTAGCGATTATTTCCGGGGGGAGATCTTGAAAGTTGCCTGAGTTATCCATTTTTACTTGGAATCACGTACAAAATCATGCGGGACAGTAACTTTTTCGCACGCGCTCGTAGACAAAATTATCATATGCACAAATGGATGGTATTAGTATATGATCATTTGTCTGCACTCAAATTCTTGGATAAATGTACCGGTATGAACGATGAATGAAGTCAAAGGTGGTCTGGATACAACCGGCAAAATTAAATTTCTTCAGTACGATTAATTCTTTCCTGAACGATAAAATTAATGTTCCACGCCGATAAATTCGGAAACTTATCTCCGCACTTGCGAGTGGCGTAGCAAACATAAGTTACCACTGCCTCCAGGTGCTACCATATAAAATTTCTAGGTTACTAATTAAGGTTCTGTCCGAAGCAGAACAATCCTCCTCATTAAACTTTCCTCCTCCCCTCCTCGACAACAACTTAATTACTTCCAGAGTCTTTCGACGCCGAAAACACGACTTTAATGAAGAAGTTTTGATAACTTTTGTCTTCTTGTCGTCGACCTGCACTTGACTTTGGCTATAAATTCAGGAAATTAAGACTGTATCTGCGGCGTAAAAAAGTTATAATTGCTCTCTCTACATTCTAATGAGTTTTTCCGATATTATTGCAGTTTAGTTATCTCTGGGTTCGGATAACGTGTTTTTGCTGTGTCTGATAATGTATCGGGTGCATGGTCACAAAAAAACCGGAAGTTTTTATTTTCCTCGTGGTTTCATCATTTCTCAACCGAAATCGAATTTTTTGGCGTCGTTTTATAGCTAAAGGGCTATAGTATACAGTGAAATATTTGAAAATTTCATGATGAACAAAAACAAAATGGCGGATTCTACCAAAGTATTGTCATTTACAAAAACCGCTGGAGAAAAATAAAATCAGATTTTTTTCATCCTGTTTCGATGTCATCTGAGGCTATTTATTTCTGAAGTGAATGAGTACTCGAACATCGAAATCGAACAAATAGTCCAGTAGATACGCTCATTTCTTCGCAATGTGTTATGGAGTGAATGGGCTAATCTCGTATAAACAATTATTATTATCTTGCTTCAGGCTTCATGAAAATTCAATCGAATTTGGATTTCTTAAGAGTTATTTCAATGATCGAGAACTGTAGTACAAAATGGAACATTTGAAAATCCAATAAATGAAAGAAACAAAATGGTGGAGAATCCAGAATTTTTGTGATTTTCAAAAATCCCTGGCGATTAAAAAAATGTTCATTCTTCCAATCAGGACCGATATAATTTTAGATCATTGATTTCTTAAGAGAATGAGCACTCGAACATCCGGAATCGAACAATTAGTCCAGGAGAAGCACGTTCTTTTTGGCAAAGTTTCATGGAGTGAATGTGCCAATGCCGTGATAAGAATTACTTTTAATTTGCTTCTGGCTTCATCAAAATTCAATCGAATTTGGATTTCTCAATGCCGTACACAGTAGCACATCTGAAAGTTTTATAATTGAAAAAAAAACGAAGAGTGAATTTACTGATTGAAATTTTCGAGTGAATTCTCAGCTCAAACTAGATATTTCATTAAGTACTTTCTCATAACAATGAGAATGCTTATAACAAATTTGATTGAATCGGTTCATGAATTACCATTTTATACAGTCAAGTAGGGTGAAATTTCAACTCAATCGGGCGTGGACTCATTATTGCGTGGACATTGAGTGAAATTTCACTCAATTTTTTTCCATCATTGTAACTTCCGTGATTTACAGCCGCAAACTATTCAATGAATTTCGGCAACGTTGATTTCTTTGATTCTTGTTTTGTTCGCTAACATAAAAATTGTACGATCTCCTCAAAGTTTCAAGACTAAAATCTAATATTTTCTAATAAAATTCCTTAAACTGTTCGGTATGAAACTTGACAGACTATTAGAAATCAATGATCGAAAATTGTATCGGTCCCGATTGGAAGAATAAACATTTTTTTATTCGCCCGAAATTTTTGAAAATCACAAAAATTCTGGATTCTCCACCATTTTGTTTCTTTCAATTATTGGATTTTCAAATGTCCCATTGTGTACTACAATTCTTTATCTTTGAAATAACTCTGAGAAATCCAAATTCGATTTAATTTTCATGAAGCCTAAAGCAAAATGATAATAATCGTTTATACGAGATTAGTACATTCACTCCATAACAAATTCCAAAGAAATGAGTGTATCTACTGGACTATTTGTTCGATTTAGATGTTCGAGTACTCATTCTCTTCAGAAATGAATAGCCTAAGATGACATCGGAACAGGTTGAAAAATATCTGATCTTATTTTTCTCCAGCGGTTTTTGTAAATGACAATACTTTGGTAGTATCCGCCATTTTGTTTTTGTTCATCATGAAATTTTCAAATATTTCACTGTATACTATAGCCCTTTAGCTATGAAACGACGCCAAGAAATTCGAATTCGGTTGAGAAATGATGAAACCACGAGGAAAATAAAAACTTCCGTTTTTTTTGTGACCACCCCATATACACCTTTTTTTTATTCGGAAGTGCTCGCAAAAGGTTGGAACTAGAATATCGTGGTGGAACTGCGAGCACTAAGGAGGGACAAATATCGATGGATCTCCTCTTGAAGGTAAATAGATTGTAGTTCGCTGGAAATACATCTGTGGGTAAAGAGTTCCACAGTGAAGATGTCCTACAAAAGAAGGAGTTCTTGAAATATGTTGTTCTAGGTGTTTCAATTTTGACTGCATATTGGTGTGAGACCTGAGCCAGCCGCGTTTGGCGAACAAAGGTCATTTCAGGGGGGACAGCTGATGACAATTCAACAAAGCATCGTCCATGATAGTAGCGATATAAGAGTGATAGGTCTGCAACGTCTCTCCGATGTTGTAAAGTTTGCAGTGATCTTTTTTGAAACCGACTCCAGCAACCTCAGAGAGTGTTTTGGAGCTGATCCCCAGACGTGCGAACAGTACTCAAGGGATGGTCGAATCTGGGCTTTGTAGAGGAAGGGGAATCCCAGCTTTTGAGAGGCTCTGGCTATCTTGGCAACATGGTCATGCCAAGATAGTGATGAACTGATTGGCGAGGTTCTTCCAGCCATAATTGTATCAGGACCCGCACGGCTAGCCTTCTTAGAAAAAACTGTTGCTTTGGCGTGCAATGTTGAGGGGTACAAAAAAGGCCATTATTCGGAAAAAGGATATTAGGGCTCATTTCAAATAACTGTTTCATCAGATTCAGAATCACCATCCTCAAAAACCACCAATAATTCATCATATTTCCAAAATCTCAAGAGAAAATAAAAATCCCGCTTCTGATGACTACGCCCAGAATCTCAGTTATCAATGATGCGATTTTCTCGAAACGGTGATGGTGATGTGTGTTATTTTTTGACATACAATCACCATCGAAATTTCTAGAAAATCGCATCGTTGAAAACTGAGAATCAAGAGTGTTGCCATGAAAAGCGGAATTATGAAATATTTCATTTTATCTCTTGGGGTCTTGAAAATATGAATTGAAGGGTTTTTGGGGTTGCTGATTATGGATCTGATGGAGGTAAGTTATTCAAAATGAGTCCTAAATCTCTTTCCCAAATAAAGCTCTTTTTTGTACCCCTCAACATCGCACGCCAATGGTGAATGAAACTGTTCATTCTGCTAAATACTTCCTTTTTTTAATATACAATAACTACAAGAATTTCAAGAGAATCGCACCATCAATAACTGAGATATCAGGGTGTATTCATGAGAAGCGGGACACACTGTATATCGCTGAACATACGGAATTATTTTTTCCTGTAAAAATTCGTAGATTATTACTTCAAAGTTCCGAAAGTCGGAACTTGTATTGAGAAGTCTGGGATCTACAGCTTATAATGGAAATCAAACCACTTCTACGGCTCCGGGATATATTTTCAGGTATCACTCTGACAAAATTGCAATAGTATATTTTGTAACAAGTGTTATAAACGTCCTTTTAGTAACGAGTATTTCAAGCACGAAAGGAGCAGAGCGGAGCGAGTGATTAATAAACGAGTGTCTAGAAGAGTTTATAAACGCGTTACATACTATGCTTTTTCTACGAACTCCAAAAATTACATCAACATAACTGCTATTCCTGCTAAACTTCGAATTAATTCGAAAGGAATGGGAATTGAGAACATAATACATGCAACTGCATGCAACCAGCGAGACACTACGTATAAGTGATATTGGTTGTTGATTTGTCCAGTTGTTACCACCGACCAGTCCATTGCTTACTAACCTTAGTCTCAGTTTTCAGAATTTAGTACATGAATTTAGTATATTATGTAACGTCCTTTTAGTAACGAGTATTTTAAGCACGACCGGAGCATAGCGGAGTGTCTAGAAGAGTTTATAAACGCGTTACATACTATGCTTTTTCTACGAACTCCGAGAATTACATTAACATACCTGCTATTCCTGCTAACCTACTAAATAATTCGAAAGGAATGGGGATTCAGAACATAATACATGCAACTGCATGCAACCAGCGAGACACGTATAAGTGATATTGGTTGTAGATGTGTCGTCCAGTCCATTGCTCACTAACCTTTGTTTCACGTTTATTGTCATGCTTAGCGCAAAATAGATAGATAATTGTTCTCAAAGATGGATGCTGCTTCATTTTTACTTCTTGGAGATATGCAAGTACCAGAACATTCTCTTCAATTTCACTTTCGTCTACATCTCGCATATATTTTTGATGAAGAATTCTGATTCAAGCGATTATTGTTTGAATAATTCTGATACGAAATTTGAAAATAACAGTTGACAGTTAATACAATTGTCAGGCCAGACAAATGTCTCAAATTACTGAAACTGTGTTTAATGAACTGTGTTGCCATGGTAATGTGTTTGAGAAATCGTGTTGCCATGGTAACGTGTTTTATATTTCGAATAAATCACAGATCGTCAATTCGTGATTAATCGATCATTTAGCGTGGTACCTACATATCCGTACGATAATTGCCATTTTAGTTATGTCAGTAGAAAAAATAAATTGTTCTCAGATATGGATGCTCAATTTTTACACTACTTGGAGATATGCAAGTACCAGGACATTCTCTTCGATTTCACTTTCGTCTACATTTCGCATATATTTCTGATGAAGAATTCTGATGCAAACGAAAATTGTTTGAATAATTCTTATACAAAATTCGAAAATAACAGTTGACAGTTGATACAATCGACAGGACAGACATGTCTCAAATTACTGAAGCTGAGTTTAATGAACTGTGTTGCCATGGTAATGTGTTTGAGAAATCGTGTTGCCATGGTAACGTGTTTAATATCTTGACTAAATCACAGATCGTCAATCCGTGATCAATCGATCATTTAGCGTGGTACATATCCGTACGCTTAATGCCATTTTTGTTATGTGAGTAGAAAAAAGTCTTAATATTCCACAAAATGTAAAGGAAGAGCAGATAGAATTTCCATATCTTCTGTCAAGTTCAAGCCACAATTCGCGAAGGAAATCATATTATATGCCAAATCAAACATCCGAGCTGTCTTGAGCACTTCATATTGAGTCCTGCGTATATATATGTGTATATATGAATCGCTATAATCCCTTACGAGGGTGCTCATAATGAAAAGTGTCAAACTCTCCTTACAGCCGGGTACAATAACAAGGGAAAAAGGCGCAAGTCCGCTCTGCAAAGTGAATATGAGAATATTTCATCGTTACCATGGCAACATGAGAGTTTTTCTACGCTCAAAAGTAGTAAACAAAATATAAGTTATTCCCTACATCGAACATCGAAAAAATATACATACACAAACAGGGTCCTACGTACCTACGTCATCGTCCACCAATATTAGGAATATTGGTGGACGATGCCTACGTATACCTATACCGGGTGTCAACGAATCTATCAGACAAGTCATAACTAAATGAATGTGAAGAGGAGAGTTTTCACATATTTTTCATTTCTCGGTCACTTCCGGTTTCACCAGGAATGGTTTCGGTTCTGAATTTTCAAAGGAAACACCCTGTATATTGTGACATTTTCGGATTTCTGAGACAACTCTAGATCAAAATGTGACATTTTCGAGAGTTTTCATGCCTACTTAATTGTATCGGAGTCACTTTTGAAATTACATCTAGGTGGCCATGATCGGAAGTAAACTGATCTGAGGACCTCAGGTGATATCAGAAAATTATACAATCGCGAAGTTTTAGTGACAAGTATGATAGATATGAATAAGACGAGTTGACAAAATGACATTTTCGTGTCTAACTATTATTTTTCAAATGGCGACCATTTTTTGACAAGCACTTTCCGAAAAAAAGGATATTTTGACAAATCTTACGATACTTATTTATTTGCGATTGGATTACAAATGAGAACATGAATTAAATATTACTGACCAAAATACTTCATAATAATTTATTCACTTTTGTCAAGTGTGCCGAGGATCCTTATTCATATTATCTATCATACTTGTCACTGAAATTTCGCGATTGTAATTTTCTGATATCACCTGAGGTCCTTAGATTAGTTTACTTCCGATCATGGCCACCTAGATGTAATTTCGAAAGTGACTCCGAAAAAATAAAGTTGTCTCAGATATTCCAAAATGTAACAATATACAGGGTGTTTCCTTTGAAAATTTAGAACCGGTGCTATTGCCGGTGAATCCGGAAGTAACCGGAAAGTGAAAAAATATGTGAAACTCTCCTCTTCACATACCATTTACCTATACCAAATCTCATTTCGATACACCTGATGGTCTAGAAGTTATGACTTGTCTAATAGATTCGTTGACACCCGGTATACGTACCGTCATATATTATCCTTTTGAAAACTCTAATTGTATAGGTATATCTTACCAACCTCTAAAAATAAGAATCACCATTGAAAGTCGTCAGCTTGCTGCCTGGGTTATTACGTGATTATCTATTGATTAGATCAGAATATTTCTGTTGTTCCCAGATGACAAACTCCCGAAAAAATTGTGAAAGGCAGTAATGCAATGACGGTGATCGTGGGAAAATGGGAAACAGTGTGGGGGAATGTCGAAATTTCAGGTGGTTTGTCGGGGCGTTCACGAATGGGGTGGCACCCTTTGAGAAATCGCTCGACTCAGAGAATCATTTACATAAGGACAAAGGCAGGGTTGCAGAACTAGTGAAACTCACTGTAATTCGATTCCGGTGAGGAAATTACAGGTATTTAAACGCAAAGAATAAAAATGGATCAAAGCAGGTCGAAGGTCTAAGGGTGGCTCTTTTTCACACGAAATTAAACCACTACCTGAACTGTAACATGAATTTGGGTTCGCTTTAAGATAAAATTCTACATTCTCTGTGATTTTTTCATCAGAATATCAATAATCCTTGAAATCGAAAAAAGTTTCAGATCAGATCGTAAAGAAGAATATTTAAGAGAGTCTTTAATCTATGCAACTAATGACAATAATTATTGCGGTAACGAATTCTGTAATATACGCTTGTGCAATATTGGAACATCATATCGTCTTGTCAACTTCATATACGTAGGTTTCTATATACTGAAACCACAGTACAATACAACTGTTAGTAATTGATAGTTTGCAGATTTTTTTGTATGTTCTGGTTCCCACGAAAAGGAATATCCTGTAATGTTCAGAGAACATCGTGGGAACCAAGAGAAATAGGGTAGGAATTAGTGTTCTTCTTGAATTTCTGGAAATTATATGCCTCGGGGAACACCTCCCTTGGCAATGTGTTCCACAGCCTCGCTGTTTTCCAAAGTGACCACGAAGGGGTGCGAAGCCTCAACTCGACGAGTTAATCTCACGGGCACTGTCGAGGGAGGAACAATTATTGATATTTCAGAAGAGCATCGTCCATGAAAATATCTATGAAATAGAGCCAGATCGCCAACTTTCCTACGGTGTGAGAAGTGAGTGAGGTTGTGAGCGAGGCAACACTCACGATCGTAAAAGATCATAAAAGATTTATTTGCTATCAACTCTTATTTATTTGCTATCAATCCTTTCATCCAGTTAATCCAGTACACCGTATTGTGCCTAATTTCCAAAAACTAAGATTAATCGAACCTGTCCGCAGGTTACTAATCCTTTAAGTTGGGAAAGTAGGATATATAAATGTTGAGCAAGCCAAGGTTGGTTCAGTTCAATGGACCATCACCTGACGAAGCTACTGTGTTAGCGAAACATGTTGTGTGTACTCAATTATATTCATCATGTGAGCTATAAACTTGAAGAATTGACAAAGAGGGGAGTATCATTGATGACATTCACTTCACCAATGAATATCAAATATCTCACCAATAATAGTTCTCAGTTGAATCGATTCTGAATTGAGATATTTCCTTATAATAAAGCAGCCGGCACCACAATAAAAGGGATTATCATAATTGAGATTACGAGTCCGTCAGGACTAGTGATATTGCTGAACGCCAAAACAATTGAGAAAGACAGAATTATGAGAAGATATCCAGAACAGATTTGTATTTAGCTAGTCAATTTGACGTTCAATTGAAACACTATAACGTTGTTTGCTCAGTCCCAGAAAAGGGGGCACCATAAACAATGATTATTTATGTGATTAATTAAACTATGGAGGTGGGTGTAAAAGTACAATAATCCTTTATTATTGCTTGAGGTTGGTTTACTTCATATGGTGATAAAAGGTGCTTAATTACGATAAATTCAAGCAGTGATTTATGAGCAGCAAGGGATGACTATCGCAGATGAAACTATGATAACTTGGCACAATACAGATTGCGAGTTGCATTGAAAACTTACCCAGCTCTTCCTCTGGTGCAAATAAAAAGAGAACTAGATACAGCTCACTTTGAAGGATCTTCATAGGTAAAAGTGGTAGCTCGGAGTAGGAATGTCCCACAGCAAGTTAGACAAGTAAACAATTGTACGAGGAGTTCCTCAAGGGTCGGTCTTGGGCTCTAATCTCTTTTTGCTCTATGTTTGCGGATGACACCACTGTTTCGGGGCACAATGCAGATCGTGCCACCCTGGTCCAATCCATTACAACAGGTTTAGGAAAAATTAAAACGTGGTGTGATGCGAATATGCTGTCAATTAACATTTCGAAAACAAATCTGATAACATTTAAGTGGAACTTAGGACTAGATCAGATAACTCTAGGATCTCAATTGATTACGACCAAAATTCCTAGGCATACACATTGATAGTACTTTAAAGTTTGAGTCCCATATAACAGCTCTAATAAAAAACTGTCATCTGGTTGTTACGCCGTCAATGTTATATCACGTGAACTTGGGCTGTCAGCTTCACTAACTGCCTATTACTCGTTCATTGAAGCTCATTTACGGTATGAAATTCCATTCTGGGGGAATTGCAATCAAACTCTGTTACAAAGTATATTCGTGCTCTGAGATTTATATTTGAAGTCAAGATGCGAGGATCGTGTCGCCAGATTTTCTCCGGATACAAAATTTTGACACTAATAGAAATCTTCAATCTAGAGACGACTTGTTTATTGCATGAATACAGAAGTAACTTCCTTATCACTAATGTAGAGAGGCCTACTCGGTAGTAAAATAAAATTGCTACCCCAATTCCCACTTCATCCTTGACAAGGGAATCTCTGAATTACTGAAGTAAGCAGGTGTACAATCATTCACCAACGAAAATGAAATGATATGGAACATTTCAAAAATAAAGATAAAAAACTTCTCAAAGGAAAATGTTTTTATACCTTAGAGGAATACTTAGCTTATAGGTTCTAGTCGTTTCATGTGAAGTGAACTGTGGTATATTTTCTTCTTTTTTTATAAATGTAAAACCTATATATTGTTGGTCAGCCACGTAAATGTGTCTCTTCTTATATATTATTATTTCATTTTATTCGTAAATTTATTTCTCACAGCAGGTATATATATTGTTTGGTGGACTTCTATTTTGACTTTGTCGACAAAATGTAATCATTTTAGACAATAAAGCATATTTGATTGATTGATAAGTGCTGGATAAGCACTCTGGCCTGCACAAGTCAGCTTCTGATCCACGTTGTTGACTACTCTCTATTCTGAGACTACAACTGATATGCTAGGCAGGAGTTATACGCAGGCTGGTGTTCCCAGTGCACCATGCAGAACGCAGAAGCAATAGCAAAGCAGGCAATGATATAAGCATCTGATGTGGTAATAGCAGTAAGTATACTAATCGACTACTACTGGAATTGTTTATGTCCCTGCAAGTAATAATGCTACTATGTAGAAAATCATGAAATATGCTGCACATTTGCTTGATTCAACCTTCACCTTGTTCTCAGGTGGCCAGATGTGTCAACTACAGCGAGTTGTGGAAATGGTATCTGACTAGGAATTTCATCCCTTGGCAGATAGTAGGCAGTGGACTATCCTTTGACTACTTATATTTCCTAGTAAGTTTTGATTATACAATTTAAATCCGCAATAATGCGATGTCACGTTACAATACCTTCATAGGTTATCAAAAAGAACCCTGTCAGATATCACTATTTCAGCAGTAATTTCCCAGAAACCCGCCAAAATAACACTCTTTTGTCAGGTTATATAGTTTCTGGTTGAGTTATAGGTTATCTCATCTTCAAGTTGAGGACTAACTAGATGTTCCAGATGAAGCAGAAGAAGAAGATGACAAACCCCAGAGTCCAGACTAGTGATAACCTTCAACAAATCTAGTAAGGTTTATGGCTGATCAATGTAATTTTTTTCCACTACTCGATTTTTCTACAAGGTGATATCATTATATTGCAAATGTTCTTGATAATTCAACAATGTATATGTATTTCACAGATTTGCACCAGAGGAAGCCCACAGTAGAGATCGAACAATGACTTCCATGCTGCCAAAGTCAGATCAAGATCCCGTTTGAAGAGTAATCAAGAACAATGGAGTTCCCTTACCTAAGAATTGGAGCAGTTTCCTCTCCCTGTCAGAAAACAAGGCCGGCCTAAGCGGAGAAGTCATGAAGTATGACTTTGGCAGCCTAGAAGTCATTTTAGCTGGTGGTTTTGTGGATGAGACGCAAGCCGAGTCAAACAAAGAAAGACACCTTACATACTTATATTCAAAGCATGAAGAGGCTGATACCAGGATGGTAAAAACCGAAAGAGAGTTGGAGACACCGATGTGATTTTATTATTCATCTATCACTTTGAAAAAATGCAATGCAAGAAATGCTGGCTGATGTGTGATACTTCCCGAGACAGAAAGTATATTCCAATTCACGAACTATGTAAGAAGCTCACACCACAACAGATCAAAGACCTGATGGCTTTCCACGCAATCACCGGATGTGATACTACATCTGAGTTAGCGTCAGTCACAAAAACAGGACGCTAGAAGCAGTACATACAAGAAAACTACTGTAAACTGCTCAGTCAGCTTGGAGAGACTCCTGATCTAGCTCCCGAGGATCTCAGTTTGGTTGAACAGTTTGTGGTGCTAGCTTCATACAAGGTTTGTTGCTTCCCTTTTCTAAGACACATGGTGAATAAAAACTGTTAGCCGTTTTTATACTAATAGCATTATTATGTTGAGTTGGATCGGACATTACAACGGCAGACGCAGTCCGTGTTGCAATCTCTGGGACAGTGTGAATGCTAGAATTTTGCCACCTACCACTGATGCCCTCCGTCAACACATTCTTTGGTGCCACTTCTAAGTGAAATTAACAAAAAAAAACAAGAAAATAAAAAGAATCGAGGGATTTCAATTGCATTCTGTCTTCTTTTTAGATACTAGTGTGGATTGATTCCTATGATCAGTATCCTGATTCACCAGACCCGATTGATGACGGCTGGAAAATTGTTGATGGACGGTATGTCCCAATCTTGATGACTTTGCCACCTATTCCCAAGTTATGTCCCGAATTTGGAGCTTGTGGCTGCAAGGGGCTCTGCAGCACGAAGCAATGTGGCTGCAGGAAGCCGCTGAGGGTGCCGTGCACCAAGAAGTGCAAGGCAAAGTCTCTGGCAAAGCGCATGAATGGAGTAGAAAAATAGGAAGAAGACTACTGATAGTGAATCATTTTCTTTCAAAATGTGAGAAATAAAGGCTTGGAAAATATTTAAATGCTTTTTTGAGCTCGTAAACGTATTAAAAGCGCCCTCGAAAACGAATGCAAGCATTATTACAACATGTTTTTTCAAATTTTGGCCCATTTTGTCAAAATTTGATCATTTGATGTAATTTTAATGCTCCAAATCATTTTTTGAGTGTCTCATCGTGTTCTATACTTCCGAAAACATAGATATCGGCAACTCAGTCCTATAGCTGACCAAAAGTATAGAAAATAATTTGAGTTCAGTAGTATTCTGGACTCCATCTTGAATATCTCACTTCCGGTTGAAATTTTGATCTGATAAATGGTATTTTCGGATTCAGAGGGGTCGAATCAGGGGGTAAACGTCATTCATCCATTTGTTACATGAAATGCTTCTATATAGGATTTGGCTTTTCGCAAAACAAGCCCCGACTATTGTGATTAGTCAGATTATGTTATGAGTGAAATAGTCGACAGTTAAGCCACGGGTGATTGAATTTCGCGATTAATTTCTGAACGAGAGTAAATTGATCGAGAAAATATCACGAGTCCGGTACTCACTATAGCATCATACCAAATTTCATTTGTCTATCTGTAGAAACAAATAAGTGTGTTCTTTGTTCATCATTCTGAATTCAGAGGATTATTGTATGTCTAGAGTTCCTTTGAATATAATTTCCATTATAACACCTCAATTCGAATCCATCTCATCTCGTAAATTCCTTGTGACAAGTACATTCAGAATTCTTTGCGCAAAGCAAATCTTGAAATCTGCCAAGACACGTGCCAACAAAAGCAAAAACGGCAGCTGCAAAGCTCTGCATATCGCCGTGACTTCAAAGGTGCGTGTAAGGAACAATTGAGAAGGGGAGAATTGAAAAAGAAAAGGATCTTGTTGTGTTTTGAACCCAGGGACATCGCCAGAGGCAGCGATGAAAGTGAAAACGAAACGATTTATTCGAAAACCTTCGAAAGACCTGACTCATGACAATATCCTGTTGTGTAAATTGAGGATATCATAGTAAGAATAAACACGCAGAAAATTGCCAAAAATTAATTCTTTCGATGGCAATGTTTTCCTTTGAATTTTCAGACAACGAGATTATGTAATCATAAGTGAAGAAACAAATCGAATATTTGATTACCATATAAAAAGAAAATCATGGATTCGATGACACTTTCGAAAGGACCACGCACACAATATATGGGAAAATGTCTTTCGGTGAAAATGGCTGCATTTTTGATATGTTGTAGCTCAAGTCATTCTGAGTATAAGACTTCATTGGCCCAACTCGATCGTATGACCAGATTCGGCGACCAGAGCGGCCTTCTCGATTTCTTCGTCTTCTAGCCATATGTTTTCCTGTCAAGTGATGCTCATCTATCAGACAGAGCTGTCATTGCTGAAAATTTGACATTTAATGGGCGATGAAATAATAACACAATGGAGTCATTGTGATATTAGATACGGAAATAGAATTGATGACATACAAAGTACCTCATTGATGTATCGAATACAGTAACACAAGAGCATTCTTGTGTTATAGCGGTAGAAAATAGTATATTATTCAACGAGCGCATAATGATGGCTATTACCCACGAAGATGAAAGTTGCAGTACGAGCCGATGGCGAGTGGGGTAATCATCTGAGTGAGTAATATTCATTATGTGCGAGTAGAATACTATACTTTATCTACAACTATTCAAATATCAAAGCAATTCTGAAGAGAGTTCAGAAATATATCTTTGGAAATAATGAAGGTTATTACATTGCAAAATCACTAGATCTGACTTGAAATACACATTAATTTCATCGAAAATTTATTGACAGAAATTTCAATCGACGAACAGCTTATAACTCATTTCAATAATTTTGATTGTGAAAATATGATAAACAATGTTGGATCTAACTTTTATCAACAGGCAAAAAGTTGTGCAATCACATATTAGTCAATCTTACCAGGTATTCGGGTCGATTCTGTTCGGATCTAATCATAACATTGCTAAGATAATAATATTGTTATGATCATAACATATAACAATATTGCTATGAAGTTCTGTATTCTGTTTGCAGAGTAACTGCAAGACTGGTCATAAGTTCAAGTGATAGCAATATTGTTGAAAAATTGAGAATTTTTGAGCTGACAACACTGTTTTCAACTAATTGTTCAAGTGTTAGGTATCGATTTTGCCATTATTTCATGAAGAAGAAGAGTTCAACCTCTCAAATTAGTCAGTCCTGCGACCTGCACTGACATTTTACAAAATTATATTGTTCAAATCGAGAGATTTTGTATTTGCTTAATCTGGTCGTCGTTGTGCGACTGGTGCAAGTAATCAATCATGTCCCCGAAATGAAAAAACAACTAAAAGCCGGATGAAACAAATTGTAATTTTTTTTAATATTCTAGCAAAATAGCTTGATAAACTATCCATCAGGCAACTGAAATTTCTCTGATATGCCGAAATTGTAGTCTCATATTTCCTCTACAAATTGGAACTTCAAGAAGAGGTTTTCAAGTAGTTGGTCACAGTACACAGCAGTGAACCTATCCTATATGTTTGTAATCACCAAGTGTTTCAATAAATCTTCTACGAATTGAAACTTTGAGGAAAGGTTTTCGAGTCGTCAGTGACACAACTGAACTCTCATATGTTTTTAATCCACTATTTTCTGAATTTTCATACAGTTGGAAGAAATTGTAGTGCAAAAACAAAGAATCCACTACCTTGTTATCAGATAGCAAGCACAAAATTGATGTTGCCGAGATAGCAAGAAAGCTAACCAGATTTCATTGAAATTGACAGATCATATTGCCAAAAATCGATGATTAGAATTCCACTTCTCCGAATCTTGCTATGAAAGCAATATCTTCTCTATACAACCATATTGCTATTTGCAAACATAATCGACCCGATTATATGCTATTTCACTTTTCAGTTGTAAAATGAATCATACTATTGCAGTTTATTTATTAACTTGCATCCGCTGTAGCATTTCCCCACCGCTATGATTAATTGTATTACCCTGCCTCTAGACGCAAGTTATCAACAATTAAGTTCCATGGTTCTGATTTTTCTGTACTCATGTATTCGAATAGACCGCACATAAGTGTGAGCCAATCTGCAACTGTCAAGTGTCAAGTCCTATTTTATGGTTATGGTTACTCACGATGGTAGTCACTGTTGAGAATGAAAAACAGTGAATTCTAATTTTTCCGTGTATTTGTAGAAGTAAGGTGATTGAAACGGTGAAACTGCATTTAGCATGCGATGGGTTTTTTTTCGATAAAATGTTTCTGGTACTTACGTATTTTTGTCTGAAAAACACGAATTTGATAATGAAAATGTGAACAAACCATTATTTATCAAGATATTTCATTATAAAGTTACAAATTCCACCTTCTTTTCCGCCTGTCTTCTGGATTGAATTTAAAACAATTTACCCTTCTTTTTGCATCATTGGACAATTTATATACAGTATGATGCAAACGCATGGAATAAATTCATTTCAAAACAAGACGACTTCCGAAATATCCAAAAACTTGACTTCAGAACTAATTGATGTATTTTTTTTAAATAGACGACCCTTCGTTGTTCAATTCTCAGTAGCAGACCTCTGCAAGATTCAGTTAATCAAATGATAATCCATTTCAATTCCAATTTTCTCACGCAAAATTTTGACTGTTGAATAGAGGATCAGTAGACCTTTCAAACGAGGTGTCACATGACCCCTGTTTTCTTTCGAAAAAATCGTTCATTACGTCATTACTCCAACACCGGTGACGTAATATCTCTCATATGGATATCATGAGATGAGGCTTCAAAAATGAAACCTCATGTATTTTTGGAATTTTTTCAAATGTCGCCCATTTCTAAAATAATAAATTTATTCCATACATTTGCATCATACTGTATATCACAATTCAAGACACATTTTTTCCTATTATTGAGTCAACTAGAAATATGATTTTCTTGTGATTTATCCATATTTATTGAAAAGAAGGAAGAATATCATTAGAAATAATGACGTGTGTGATGTCATTTCAAAGCAATCTATTGACATTTGATATCTCGTATTTGGATTGCCTATGGATAAAATGGCCGTCATCTGGTATGCTTGCTCACTAAATAGGAAAGACTCACCATGTAAATCATATTTCCTGTTGAATTTTCTGTATAAAAATATGTCATTGAAGTACATCATGAGTATATAAAGTGTCCAATGACGAAATAAGAAGAGCAAGTACCTGTAAATGCATCCAACGCAAGGGGAAAACGGAGTCGAAATTTCTTTTTTTTTTTAAATATCTCTATAAATAGTGGTTTGTTCACATTTTCATTATCAATTTCGAAAAAAAACCCATTGCATGTTAAATGCAGTTTTACCATTAAAACAATGAGAACCATGTAAGGTGAGTCTTTTGAATTTGCGTGTACTTCACAAACAGTAGTATAGTGATGTGCTTTAGTAGAACTAGTGGAACGAATACCTACCTAGTTGAATTTGAAGAAGACGATTGGATGTCAGATTATTACGCCATCTCACTGTCATTATTACTCTTATTACTCGATTCTTCACAATAATGTCTGTCGAGTTAGCAATGTATAAATGACTCAAAATTAATTTTGCCCCCCATCCTGGAAAATTTTCTGTCTAAGCCCATGTGATCGAACTAAAACATAAATTCGAATAATGTAATTACGCACAAAAGTTCACGAACGGTCTTTCAACTTGTAGTTTGAGACAATGAAGTGGGACCCTTCCTGAGTTCCTGCTAGCCATGAAGACACACTTCGTTTGGCACACATTCATCTCGGAACAGACAGGGAAGAAAATCCCAGAAGAATAGGCTCCTTTTACGACCACTGGCAGCTGTCCCAACATGCAAGGCATTCGAAGACAGTATATTTGGATGATAAAGCTTATCTTGTTTACGGTGTGCTTTGCTTTTCAACGGATCAATTTTTTCACTTTCGCTCTTTATCTGTTCGAGGGTCGATCTTCAAACGATAAATATTTTGGTCGAATTTCTGTATCTGTTTATTACGATGCAATGATCTTATTACAGGGTGTCCGCGAGAAGGAGGTCTGTCTATCGATCATTACAAAAATTTTAATATAGGTAATCACTCGTAGTAGGAGAACAAAGATACGAGGTGATTCTCACAACATTTAGTAAATCGATTAAAATTGATGTATGGAGGATAATGCTAACTATATATATTATTTTCAGAGATCAATGATTACGAAGATAATTGTAAAAAATTGAACTTTAGCTCCTAGGAACTAAAAAGGAAGTACTGATGGGCGTCATGAAGAATAAACAACATTGTTACGGTTTTTTATTTGGGTTGAGATGCATACCTGATTTGTTTCCGATTTTGGCAGATTTGGCAAATCATACTCATGCTGGAGATATAAATACACCTTATTATAGTTAAGTATTGGAATTATAAAAATATCAGTGAAGTATTTTTGTTTTGATCAGGGAAGCCCTCAAGATTCAAATACTTGCTGGATCTGTATTTCTTTCGTTATTCTCGGGATGGATAACTTGTTTTTTGAATAATCACGGCAAGCAATAGTTTTTTTGCCTCAAACAACGATATTGTTTACCTTCATTTGAATATCAAGCGAAAAACATTGTATTATGGAGAGGAATAAATAATCGCTATTATTATTGTTGATATGCTCACTAACCTAACATTTTCTACGTCTACGTCTATAGCTGGCACTGGCGCGGTATTTGCCATTAGAGCACCTGGTCCATACACAAAAATAATTATGTCACTCTGTGATTGTATTTATATTGAAACTACAATTCGAATATCCTTGAAAATTGAATGAACCTGCTGTTGATGCAGGTAGAATGTTCTCATCACACGGACTATTTAATATTTTTGCATTGAATACATATGGCACGGCATTGGTGGTAACTTCACATATTTATTTGAATTAATTGTTTCGGTTGCAGAAAAAATAGCATGTTTCATTCGGATCAAAAATGACTTTGTTCGACTCGCAAATTTTGCTTTCGCTCGGCTTCGCTAAACGCTCCGCCTCGCAAATACAAAATTCGCTTGTCAAACAAAGTGTCACTTTTCATCCTGATAAAACAATCTACTATTTTGCATATGCATAAGAAGGGAGACTATTCATCCGCCTAAATGGACTTTCATCTTAGAAAGAGTATTTTTCAGAAAATTATTTGAGAGAACAGAAGAGACTACTGCTTCTAAGCAATAAGCTGACGCGGCCTAAATGAACCTTCCTTTTGTCATTACAGGGAATGCCTGAAACTATTAGGCAAACGGTGTATGAAATTTATTGTAATACGCTGTTTGCCGGCAATACGACGTATGACTAGGCATTCCAGAGAATGACGGATTTCACTGTTTGACGCCGACATATATATCGCTATGGCGCCCATATTTAGGGAACATTTTTTTTCTTATTTCAATCCGAAGAATACGAATTTTGGAAAACTAGAAAGTTTCTGAATTTCAGAAATAACGATTAAGCATGTCGAATCTGAAAACAATTTTGACTTATTTTGGTAAATGCCAAATTACTCAAATGAGTAGAGTCGGGAATTGATTTCTGTTTATATGTCGCGCTAAAACTGAACAATTGATTATATTGTTCATTTGAAAATATTCGAAATTTCGAAGGCGACTCAATCATGAAATAGTACTGATTGTACTTTTGGAATATGAGGAAGTGTATTAGATCATAGGGATCCAAAAAGAAAATTGTAATTTGTTTTCTCTACTCGCATAACAAGAATAGCGTTTCATTTACGGATATGTACTACGCTAAATGATCGATTAATCATAGATTGACGATCTATGATTTATTCGAAAAATTGAACACGTTACCATAGCAACATACTTTCTCAAACACATCACCATGGCAACACAGCTTTTTAAACACACCTTTCAGGCTGCTTTCACATGCATCCGTTTTCACGGATCTATACGTTTGCGTGATTTACGTACCCTTCCGGATGGAATGGTTCCGTGAGCTCCATTGTCATCCCTGTTTTGCACAAATATCTCTAAGAAATAAAACAATATGGCAGCAGAAAATAATAAAGAGAAAAGTCAAAAATTTGTATATATTCGATTTATTATGGAGAGATACAGAATGTTAAAAGAAAAATCGTAGATTTTGGACCTATCTTCACAGACAATTCTCGAAGATTTCATGACGCAAGTGAATATTTGGCTAGAGGAATGGAGAAAAACGGCAATGCCAACTTTTTCAATTATTTCAGAATGTCACCTGATATATTTTCTATTGCTCGGACTCTTGGAGACTAAACTTGAAAAACAACCAAGAACCAGATTAGAAATTACGCTTCGTTATTTGGCATCTGGTGACAGTATGACTTCTATTTCATATATTTTTCGTGTTGGGATTTCTAGAGTTTCAGAAATTATTTATGAAACATGCCTCTTGAGGCATTTAGAACACATCCATAGATAAACTACGAACACATCCCATAAAGTATATGAGTTGTCGACGGTTTAGGAAAAATCGAAGAAATTAAAATATCTACTCACGGACAAATTGAACGGAAGAAGCTTGATGTTGAGCCAACTGGGTACGTTGCGATTGCCGACCATCCGTGTCGATTTCTATTGGTCAATATTCATCACATGATCCAACGGATCCGTGAAAACGGATGCATGTGAAAGCAGCCTGAGTCATGTCCGGTATGTTAATTGTAGGAACTGTCAACTGTATTTTGCAATTTGCAATCGGTGACAATCAGAATGAGAGTTATTCAAACAAAATCTGTTTGAATCAGAATTCTTCATTAAAAATTCATGCGAAATGTAGACGGAAGTAAAATAGAAGAACTCTGTGTAAAAATAAAGCTCTGATTTTTATAAGCATTTCATTCTATGCTAAGCATGACAACATAATATAAACGTAAAAACATTTATGTAAGCAAAAATGATGCAATCCGAATATGGACACAAACATGAGAAATCGAAAACTTCGATACCTCAGAGAATCGAAAAGCTTTTATCTTCTACGCCAGATGAAAACTTCTTATTCACATAGGATAGTAAAATTCATGTGTCCTATAGACAATGATCTCAATATGAACACTTTATATTGAGTACATTGCCCATGGACTGTATAAATCTGCAACCAATATCACTTATACGTGCCTCGTTGATTACATGCAGTTGCATATTATGGTATCATGTTCTCAATTCCCATTCCATAACCTAATGTTCGTCGTGGCATATTGCCAGGAAAGTAGTTGTTTTCTATTGAAAAAACGAGAAAAAAATTTGATATTTTCATCACATAGAAAATGCGAATTCTCAATGAATTCCTTTATATATATACATATCCATTTCATCATGTTCATAACTCATCTGAGAATATTCTTTTTCAATACTTTCACCCAATCAAGGGGTTCAAACTTGAAAGATTAAAACTTGTTATTTTTATAGACATTCAATCTCAGATTTGTGATCAGGTTTTCTCAATTCAAAATTTCCTTACACGTCTTGTATGATAAATATTAATTCATCATACATCCAAAAACATATTATTATATAATTGTGATATGACACTGATTGTACCACTCGTAATGCACGTCGTATCTTATTTCGACACCAAGGAAGCATGCGGAAACCAATATGATATAGTTTTCTTTCCGTGGGAGTAGATTGACAGCTTTGTTTAGTTGAATGGGGGGGGAATCGATTCAGTGAATAGATTAATTTTGTTATTGACCAATAGTCAAGAAAAACGATATTTTAGATCAGATGATTATATTGAATACATTATGGTGTGCTCTTGAGGTAGTTCTTGACGGAAATACAGTAAGAAGAGAATCATGACGCGATGTTGACAATTAGTGAAAGTTCAGTTACTATAAAAAAAACCGTTACGTGTGAGAATATAAAGATTCTTCCCCTTATCTTTGTGAACCAGTTCTTCAGGTGAATAAGTACGTGTCATGAAGGGGGATGCTCGATCCTCTGTGAAATATGTCTACTTCAAGATACCTCTGGATATTTCAAGGACTTTCCACTCTCTTTCCATGTCCACCGTAAATTTTCGTTAACGATCAACTATTTTTGAAGAGGACTCCAGACATTTCCTATCATTATCTCCGTCGATGAATAAGAATAAAACTGAGGGAAATCAAACTGTTCCAGCCCATATCACTTATCAGAATCGGAATATATTTCAATTGTATTATCTTTTTTAGATTTTCTGCCCCAGAATAAGTGAAAGGAGCACTTTTCATACAAGATATAACAGATAAACTAAAATGTAATGTTCAGTGTATTCATTGTGATGATTTCAATTGTAATAAATATAAACTAACCCACATCGAAGTCGAACACAAATCCCATAATTATCCAATCTTTCCCACCCCATCAGCATGAGAGCCAATTAAAACAATAAATTGAAACAACCCTCGGAGGAACTGTTGCTCGTGCCACCCGTATGGGGTTAATCAATAGAGAAATCGACGTCGTCACGTGACCCCTATTTTTTCATCAATTTAGGACGTTTTGATAGCGATGCCCACATCGTTGGCATTGCTTTTGTTTCGCTGTTGCGTGTGTGGAGTAGCTATTATTAGCGACTTTTTGTTTGTAATTGATCGTAATGTTGACTTGATTGGGGTATAGATCAGTGGGAACATGTACTGGTAAACGAGGATAATATTATATTTTCCACCACTGAATATAGCTTGTGTACCATTACTTACTCGTCTACATTATTTAGCCCTTCTCAAGGTGTAAAGTGTGTTTGTTTCCAAAAAGTAGTTTTCGTCATTTTATAAACTACCTACTAGTCAATAAATTACCCGAACTGCTGTGATGCGAGATTCACAGGAATGGCACTCCAAAATCTATGTATTTTTCAATAAGAACTTGTCATATGATGTCATGCCATAGCTACTTGATTTCAATTAGTATTGAAAAGAAGTGCTTCTATAGTGACAATAGGTCCACATTTTAGTTTCATAACAGAACTATGATGATTGAAATATATTGCTAGAGTGGTGAGAAAAATGTAGTGGTATCAAAGAAACAAGAAACTTACCCAGTGATACCCAAAATGGATTTAGGAAGAATAAATAAACAATTCGGGCAAATTACCAGGCAATATGCAAAAAAATTAGTTCTCGGAACAACAAAAAAGTCAAAACAGCTGTGAATTATAATTATTATTCAAGGAAGGATTAAAAATTCTGTCTTGTCTCTCACTGAACAAACACATTTTGATTGTATTAAACTTTTCAATGCTTTGGATTTCAATCACTGTTAGTTCACCTTCCTTGTTCTCAACTCTAATTCCACGGTATTTCATAGTCAATGGTTTTTCAGATTTGCTCAACTCTCCCCCACATGCATCCCTCCTCCTACATCCTCATTCTAGTAGTTGTAATAGATATTGTTATATGACTATGCTCATGGTCAGAATTTCATGTTTTATTCCTTGAAATTGACATTGACTCTGTCAACGTCTTGCCCATGTCATTAATTGACATTATTTTCAGTGTTTTCTAACCGAATATTAGTTTAGATTTTAACACGTGCTGAATGTTTGTCCCATCAATTTTATTGATATTTCATTCGAGTGGCGCTTTCATAAGGGCAGGAGGAACCCCTTATTTAAAATACCAGTTAATTTGAGGTGTTGTCAAAAACAAAAATTTTTGGCAATATTCTTCATATACCATTCTGGTATACGGAATTTTCAATGAAAACAACAGTATGGGCTCTCAGGGCAAGGGGCCCTTTATTTATTGAGAACCCGTTTTATCATTAACATTCGAATTCTTGGCTTTGAGCATTAACAACAATTGGAGAAACAGTATAGCATCAAAATAGTATATTATGTAACAAGTGTTATAAACGTCCTTTTAGTAACGAGTATTTTAAGCACGAGCGGAGCAGAGCGGAGCGAGTGTTTAATAAACGACTGTCTAGAAGAGTTTATAAACGCGTTACATACTATGCTTTTTCTACGAACTCCGGAAATTACATTGACATGCCTGCTATTCCTGCTAACCTACAAAATAATTCGAAAGGAATGGGAATTGAGAACATAATACATGCAACTGCATGCAACCAGCGAGACACGTATATGTGATATTGGTTGTAGATGTGTCCAGTCCATTGCTCACTAACCTTTGTTTCACGTTATTATTGTCATGCTTAGCGCAGAATAAATAAATTGTTCTCAAAGATGGATGCTTCATTTTAACACTTCTTGGAGATATGCAAGTACCAGAACATTCTCTTCGATTTCACTTTCGTCTACATTTCGCATGTATTTACAATGAAGAATTCTGATACAAACGAATATTGTTTGAATAATTCTGAAAATTTGAAAATAACAGTTGACAGTTGATATAATTGACAGACCATGTCTCAAATTACTGAAGCTGTGTTAAATGAACTGTGTTGCCATGGTAATGTGTTTAAGAAATCGTGTTGCCATGGTAACGTGCTTAATATTTTGAATAAATCACAGATCATCAATCCGTGATCAATCGATCATTTAGCGTGGTACATATCCGTAAGCCTAATGCCATTTTAGTTATGTTAGTAGAAAAAATGTTTTAAACTCCAAGTAAGTCAAGCACAAACTAGGTAATTCTTTCACTTCAAATATTATTTCGTTTTTGTATTCCAGACCTTCCCATTAGGCTGAAGATGGTTATTTATAAGACCAAAACATGGCCTTCATGATTATGTAACAACATCATTGAAATTTGTGGAGATACCTCCGAGCATTCCTTCCCTCCTGTGAGATATTTCACTCCACTTGGAGCAATATGGACTTCTACCGAAGATTAAAGAATAAATATTGAAATTATCACAATAAAAAATTGCTTTGTACGCATTCATACCCTAATCTCAATCACTAAAACACATTAACAACAAACATGTGTGGATTAAAATATGAAAACAATTAGATATAATAATAGATAATAAATAAAAATCCCTAAAACACATCGAAACAAATCAAAATCAAAATTGAATACTGTATAACTAGGACCGGACGACAAACTCCACAATACTGAAAGTTCTGACAGTAGAATTCATCCAATGAGTCAGAAAAAGAGTTTTTATGGAATGATTGGATTGACTTTTACTACATATGATTTTGAATCTCGTGCGGTAGGTGATTAAATAATTGTTGACAATCATAAATTATGGAATTTTTTATTTGTGTCGATGTTGGAATTGGTAATGTTATATTCAGTGTTTGTCTAGTGTTATATTGACTTATCTTATGGATTTCGTTTCTGAATTTGCTATACATGAGACATACTGTTTCTAAGATAAATATAGATGATGGTATATAGTGGTAAAATTTGATGTTTGATAAAGAGTAGCTTGCAAGAATTCCGAAATTTAGCTTCGCACATATACTTCATTGTTTTGTTTTGCAGAACAAAAGAAGAAAGATTGACTACATGACTCCAAAAACAAATTCAACTTTTTGCCATATCTTTACCAAGTTCCCATGAAGTGGTTCTTACTGTGAAACATATGCTCATGCCAATGATGCTCTATAGGTTCTGAATTATTGTTGTCGTTGAATAAGAATTTAAAAATTCCTCAGTTTCCTAAACCACTTGTTTATTCTGTTGATAAGAAGATATTGACGTGAATCAAGAACCATGCATAGTGTTGAGAAGGGACGAAGAGTGATTACACTACAATCAAAAACATGACGAAGCAGAAGGTTGGAAAATGGTTCTGGATTATTGTTAATAAAAATTATAAAAATTCATACTTTCCCAAATCTACCATGTGGTCGACACATATCTCAGCTACTTTGACTATGACACGATATATACACTGAAATCTTTTTCGTCGTATCGTCATCAGGAAATGTAAGTTTCATGGCTCATAAACAAAATATTCTGCTAGAAGCCACATAACACATTACCTTAGATTTACGACTGGACTTCGTATGCTGGTCTGAATTCTAATGGTTTGATATACGATAGGGCAAAGAGGAGGAAGGAATTACTTTTTCTAAATGTCAGCATAATAACTATTTTTCCTGTCAAATATTGCACTTTTTCAGTACATTGAAATATGAGTGGATATTAAGATCATTCGAACACGCACGAATTTTCGATATTTTATAATGAAAATGTGAACAAACCATTATTTATTAAGATATTTCACTATAACGTTACTTTCATTTTATTTTCCGCCTGTCTTCTTGTTGGATCGCATTTGAAACAATTTGGCTATTATTTTTTTATCATTGGACAATTTATATATCACAATGTAATTCAATTACACTTTTCTTTCTATTATATGAGTCAACTAGAAATATGATTTTCTTGCCATTTCTTCATATTTAGCATATATTTAGTGAAAAGAAGGAAGAATATGATTCAAAATAATGGCGTGTGTAATGTCATTCAAAACCAATCTGTTGACATTTGACATCTCGTGTTTGGATTCGGATTTTAGATTGACTAATGATTAAATGCGGTCGTCATCTGGTTTGATTATTCACTAAATATAAAAAACTTGCCATAAAAATCATATTTCGTGTTGAATTTACTATATAATAGTGTGTCATTGAAGTCATGGGCATGGGTATATAAAGTGTCCAATGACAAAATAAGGAGAGCAAGTAGCTGTAAATACATCACAGGGAGAAAAAGAAGGCGAAATTCCGAACTTGTTCTATGAGATATCTCGAAAATTGTGTTTTTTTCACATTTTCAATATCAACTTCGTGTTTTTCAGATAAAGATACGTAAGAAACAAAAAACAAATCGAAAAAAAAGAAACCATCGCATGAAAAGTGCAGTTTGACCAACCGGAGTCCTCGGAATATAGAGCAAGGGCTTACGCAATTTTCTTCATGAATACTAGTAGCATCATGACGATGAGTACTGGGTAAGTCAGAATATGACTATGGTAAGCTCGGTGAAATCTTGCCAGCAAGTGTCAGTTCTTTTATGTTTCTTCTATCGTATAGGCGACTTTACAATAACAGATGGCTCCAAGCCACGAAATTGTTTCAACACTCGAAACCCAATGTCTTCTTCTTCTCACCTGAACGTGATGATACGTATTTTTATTCATGTTTAGATATAAAACTCAACCACCAATCTGGGATTAGAGTTATGCAAAAATAACAAATTTCCAAGCAAGATGTGAAGAGGCTATATCCTCAGATATACAATATATACAGGGTGTTTCAAAAAAATCTGACCCCCTAGCTAGGGTAGGTTAAACACTGCAAGATAAATTAGGTTTGGTCAGTGAAAAAATGGCGTAACGGCATCCGTTTTCAAGATACAAGGTGTTGAAAAAATGATTTTTTTACACATCTTTCACGATTATGTCGAATCTACTGGCACCATTGTAATGAAATTTTGTATAGATGTTTCTTGAAATCTGACATGAATTTGTTTTTATATCTGACTCTCATAGCGGACGCTAGTTACACGGTTCGTACCGAGTAGTTTAGAACATAACTTTTTTGAGGTTAGATTATTCAATCCAAATATGAAACGAACTTGATCATCATTCAATTCCACACCAAAAAGATACTCTTGGTGAAACTCGATACTATATGTTCTGTTTCTGACGAGAAACAAAAAATATTGAATCAGTTAGAGTAAGTATTCAAAATGTCCTACGTTTCGATGAATTCACGATTCTATATTCTTTTCGTAAGAATGTATTATCCTTTTAAACAGTTGAGGATCAGCTGTTAGGTCATTTAAGTGATGTTCAATTATGTCTTATCACTCTTGACGTGAATTTACCTATGAAGCGTAGAATTTCTGCTCAAGATATAACAAAACTGTGTAATACATGTTCTTAGTCAAAGCTGTTTCGATGTTATTCTTGTGATTCATTGTCAAATCAATAAGTTCAGCACCAGAAATATATTGTTGTTTTCGATTTTGAATAAATAGGTGGTAATTTTTCATAATACTCACTTTAATACATAGCTTTATTGCTGCAACAGTTATCACTTCATCATTTTCTAATCGAAATATTCCAAAAACGGAACACAGTATCAAGTTTCACCAAGAGAACCTTCTTGGTGCGAAATTGTTCGATTGGAAAATGTAACCTCAAAAAAGTTATGTTCACAACTACTCGGTACGAACCGTGTAACTAGCGCCCTCTATGAGAGTCAGATATAAAAACAAATACTTGCGATGTGTCAGATTTCAAGAAACATCCATTCAAAATTTCATCACAATGTTGCCAGTAGTTTCGACATAATCTTGAAAAATGTGTAAAAAAATAATTTGTTCAACAGCTTGTATCTTGATAACGGATGCCGTTACGAAATTGTTTCACTGGGTAAACCCAACTTAATTTGCAGTGTTCTAGCTACCCTTGTGAGGGGGTCAGGGTTTTTTGAAACACACTGTATACATAACCTTCATACCCACCTAGATGACCAGGGAAAGTTACAAAAGAATTCTCAGATTTCAGTTCATTATGAGTAGTTTCAATGATATAATGGGAAGATGGAAATTGTATATTTCATGGAGAATTGCTGGAAGAAAAACTGGAATTCACGTTACTGAGGAGCGTTCAATACACGAAATGCAATTTATCCGATATGACCTGCTTGTGAGAGATAATATCCCAATATCACTGATACGAATAATTGTTTGAGGTTTTGAGCTCATCAAGATCAGATATTTAACAAGTATACTTCTCCGAGGTATGCATTGAAAATTTCATTTCAAAGGTACCTACTGGATATATTGAAAGGTTATATTTCCAAATCATTATGCATCATTATTCATCCGATTTGAAAGATAATGTCAATTCTCAATTCCAGAAGATTTTCACTTTCATATTCCCTTTTGGATGTTCAACAAATATAATCAAATCTGCGACGTGTCAAATGGCCAGAAAAATAGTTGTTTTTTGTTGAATATTCAGATTAATATCAGGTGCATAATGAAGTGATCAAAGAATTAAGTGGATCACTTGAATTTTCGAAGTTTTTTAAAATGCGTAAACATTTTCACAAATGAACCGATTGTCAGTCGGAATGCAGTGTTCAAAAAATGCGTCTCTTCTGTTCAAGAAATCATTGTTCGAAACTTCTCGGAATTTTCCAGTTACGACATTCTAAGTGGTCAAAACGAGTGTTACATATGCGAAAAAGTTCAGGAGCTCCCGTATTCCCCATGAATTTTTCCATCCTTCTGCTAATCAACTTCCTCAAATCTTCAGGAAAATGATCTCGTTATGGAATTCCTGTCCATCCTTGAACAGGATGTGAAACAGAGCCGGATTCAGAGGTCTGGGACTCTGATGTATGGCAACAAAAGACTGGAGGCCCCCTGGCTCCTAATTGTTATCCATATAAAATCAACAAATTTATTGGTCAATAATTTTTTGTTAAACCAACTGAATTTTGATTGTTATTCCGATTTTTTGTGAATGGGTTCCAAAATAATGGTGATACTCGGATGAAATATCAAATTTCACTCTTATATCACGTTAATTCCCAAATTAACTCACAAAGAACAAGGAAAAGAATGAAACTTTGACACTTCACATTTCAGAATTGAATGACTTGCGGATATATGTTCCGATATGTTTATACGAACTTTTCTTCTCATTTTGACGTCAGCAACATGCTCCTGTAATTTTTACGCATAGGTACTCAAAATGAACCCAGTAGAAATATTGTCAAAAACAAGAACTATCTGAGAAAAGGTCATGTTATCGAAATCAAATTCATCCATCTTCAAGAATGTTGAATTGAAAAACCTCAGTTGATTGGTTTTCCATATATAGTCCTCTTTAATAAAACAAGGAAAAGAACATTTACTCTCAGAGGCTACAGACAAGGTTATTGCCTCACTAAGCCATTGGAATACTCTATCAAGATGGGTAGTGAATGGAAACAACTGCTTATCAGGGCCATTTCAACAGATTGATATTTTTAAGTTGGAGTTTACAAATTTAATCAAAGCATTTTTCAATATTTTAGAATAATATAATTATATTTCTACGAAGTGCTGAGGGTGAAACAATGAACTTAATTTTTCCATAAAAAATGTTGAAGGAAAAATTGTTCACTAGTGTTTATATACCCTTCGAAAGTCGAAATATTTTTCTCTCTATTATGGAAGCCCCTTTTTGTGGAGGCATCGGGGCTCTAGCCCCGGATGCCCTTCCCTAAATCCGGCATTGATGTGAAATATCGATATTTTTCGATATTCTTTATGTTGAAGCATTTTTTTAGGTTTAAAAAAGTTCAGGAGGTATCCAAACCATTCTGCACTGTTATATGATCGAATTTATTCCTGGTGAAGTTGTCCACCTGGCCTCAAGAGCAGCAGAACTTTCGACAACAACAAAATGAGCGTATTTTGAAAATCACATTATTCGAAAAACGCTCATTTTGTTGTTACCGAAAGTTTTGATTATCGCCAGAACTTCTTTGAATCCAATGAGATGCATAAAGATAAAGAATAAAGAAACATATTGATATTTCACATCCTGTATAAGGAAGGTCTAAATTCCTGAAATCAATCCGAGATATATTATGGACTTGAAGATTTGAGACAGTTGATTTGCAGAAGGATGAAAAAATATCTGGATATTACAATTTTCGATTATGTTATGTAACACTCTTTTTGACCACTTGGTATGTATCAGAACTGATTTAAAACTTCGAACAGTTTCGAATAAAGAATCGTAAACAGAAAGAACGACTATTTTGAACACTGCATTCTGATTGAGAAACGGTTCATTTGCAAAAAAGGTCACGCATTTTAAAAAAAACGGCGAAAATTGGAATGGTGCACTTAATTCTTCAAGCATTATATATTTTAATCATGAGGAGAATGCAAATTCTCAACTTCCAGAAGATTTTATTTCGAAATGGGCTTATATCACAAAAAAAATTTATTTCATAATTCGATTGAACTCACCCAAACGAGGCGATGATGTGATGTCAAAACCCTAATACTGAAACAAGACTATTCCAGACAGATGAATGATACATGATTTCTGACAGAGTGAATTAGCACGAGATCACAGTTGAAAGAATAAATATATCAGATGCCTTTGTCTCCGTCGGGCGTTTGGTATTTTTTATAACTATGGCGAGATGAGGTTTCTACGTCATAAGAGGTTCCGTTTTCAGAAGGTACTATTTTTCATGTCTAAAAATAAAACATTCCAGTTAATTTTTCGATCGAATTATGTCGTCAATCATTATTTATGTATAAAAGGATAATTATAAACATGGTTTGAGTTGAAAGTTCTACTAAGGTGTACACGCCCATTATCATTGTGTGTGTTCAATAAATGTGACATATAGCCAGAAAACTAGTTGTTTTCTGTTGAATATAGCGATAAAAAATAATATTTTTATCAGATAGAGAAAGCGAATTCTCAATGTATCTCTGTATAGGTTTCAAATTTTTTCAAATCTGAGGATATCTCCATTCATTTCAACATTTATCAAATTTAGATTGCTAAAATTTGGATCTCTCTGTATAATTCTCAAAGAATATCATTATAATGCGGCATCTCAGTCTCATCTATACCGAAACCCCACCTGAAGAAATAAATCCATGGCCAACTGCGGTCTTCAGCACCCCTCTGGTTCCCACCGAACCTGCTTTGAGAAATCAAAAGAAATCTGCCCTAAATCCATCAGGGTAGGGTCCACGGCCCAGCGGTGTGAGAAATTATCGCACATGGGGGTGCCCATTTACCACGACAGAGTGGGGGCATTCCGGTGGATATATAATGGGGGCGATTTCCAGAAAAGTCATTCAATGTCGAAGTAACTTCGGTGGCTGGCCCTGTCAGGGTCGGCTAAGCTCTAAGCTTTAAAATTTGTTTTTGAGTTTTTGTTTGCCGATTTGTTGAGTTTTTGTTAAGTTTCTTGGGCGAAGAAGATGGAAGATGACGCGGCTGCAGGAAGACAAAGAAAACCTATTGAGGCAAGCAAAGGTTGTTCGAATATAGGTAAGAATATTCTTCAATTTTGTCGCGTTCTCCCTAAAATTTCACATTATAATTCCGAGAAAAACGAATTCAATTTCTTCTAATGAAAAGTGATAATCTCAGATACATTATGAACATAAAACAAGAAAATATTTACAGGAGTTTCTCAAGTAATTGTAAACATTTCAGGAGCATGTTTTTGGCGTCAAAATAAGATGGAAAGTTGGTATAAACATATGTATGCAACTTATTTATTTCTGAGATACAGAGTCTCAAAGTTTGATTCTTTTTCCTGTTTTTTTGTGAATAAATTTGGAAATAAACGTGATATTCCAGTGTAATCTGGTATCTCACTCGAATTTCATGATCATTACGGAATATATTCACGTAAAAGCAAGATAACAATCAAAATTTGATACACTATATCTCAGAAACGAATAATCTGCGGACATATGATTATACGAATTTTTTTCCTGATATTGACGTCAATAACGTGCTCCTGACATTTTTACACGTACTTGCGAAACACCCTGTATATGTGAAGAAATTCATTGATGTGTGATGGAAATATTGATTCTTTTTCAGTATATTCAACAGTAAACAACTACTTTCCTGGCTATATGCCACGACGAACTTTGAATTACATATCTTGAACACACGATGAAAATTTTTAAATGAAATTTTCTAAATTTGAGAATTTGCATTCTCATTCATATAAAGATATGCACATAATCTGAATATTCAACAGAAAACAACTTCTCTCCTAGCGATTTGCCACGTCGAACATTGAATTTACCTGTTGAACATCTAGAAAGAGAACATGAAAATATTGACCATTTTACATCATATCATTTATTCGATTTGATAAAGAATGTCAATTCTCAACTTCAGAGGATTTTCATTTTCATGTTCTCCTGTTGGATGTTCAATAGATATAATTCAAGATTCGACGTGGCATATAGCCAGGAATGTATTTGTTTCCTGTTGTATAACGATTCAAGAATCGATATTTTTATCACATATATAGAGAATGCGAATTCTCAATGCATTTCTTTATATATACAGTGTGTGCGATTTCAACCCGCAACACCCTCCTAATTTGGAACCCGTCGACCGATGTTAAAGAACAAAAATTCCATGAAATAGTATTCAACTAGCTCTTTTTAAGAATGTGGACAAATCTGACTGCCTACTTTTGATTGCTGAATGGGTCAAAATTTTAAAAACGGCTATTTGGCAATTTTTTGGATATAAAGTGACTAGCTCATTCAATTCAGGCATAGCTTGAATACCCTCATACGGAATTTGAATGCAAATATTATATAGGGTGTTAGTTATCGAATGGAAAATTTGATATTTTTGATTCTTCGATTCACCTTGTATCAAAATTTAAGGAATCGATATAACTGGTGGAGTGGTCATACAATGGAGAAACACTTACTTGAATACTTGAATACGAAGTTTCATCGTTGTAACTTCTACAGGAAGATATCTATAGGGCAACCAAAAATCAATCAAACAAGTGTTGAGGTTCACCATTTTGAATACTCAACTAAATCGTTTTTCACACACCCCACCATACAGTTACTTTGAAAATCCTCTCGATTGATGAAGAACTATCGAATATAACACAAATAGAATAATAAACAAACACTCTCCGAAGACTGCAAGGACATTTACTGATACTTAATGTGATCATAATTGTATAATTATTTTGACGAAATAGTAGAGAAATTTGAGATAACAATGGGAATTGTTATGTATAGAGAATATTTCCTCGAATAAGTTACTATTATTTATATTCCCAGGAAAGAAAGATATGGATCATAATAAGAAAATTGCGAAAAATTGTCACCTTCAATTTCATTAATTCTTGGTTGACCAAGAAAGATCTTTCTGTATAAGTTACAACGATTAAACTTCGTATCTGAGTACTCGATGTGTTCCTTCATTGAATGACTACTTCATCGGTTATATCGAATCCTCAGATTCTGATCGAAAAATCAAAAATATTAAAATGTGCCACTGAATAACTAACTAACCTTTTTTTTTATGATTTTGAACCATCCGTATTCAGAAAACGGAGGTTGTGCTTTCATTCCCCTTGTAGGGGTTGAAACTTGTGGAGATGAATAAAGCAGACAAGTTGTTTCTCAATCTAAATTTTGAAGTCCCAAAATAGGGGTGTAAAGTTTTTGTTTGACCTCCCTGTATATTCAATACAATGTAAGAAAGGGTGACATTATGTTTCAAAACAATTTTGAATGGTTTCTGGAAATTCGAGTGATATGTTTCATGTTGGTTTTCTATGGTAGATACTGTTTGTGGGCCAAGTTATTTGTTCATTAATAATTCAAAAGGAAAACTTCCTTACAGTAGACTATAAACTGCATTTCTTTGAGCGGGTGTATATGCTTTGATGCTGGCATTTTCTTGAGTATTTTCCTCTTGACGTACACAGATGATTAAACAACTAATGCTTTGCTTTCTACCGTCAAGTCATCACGAGCTTTTAATGAAAAGTATAATGTTTTCTATAAATAGCTATACAAAATGTTTCCACAAAACAGTCAAGGAGTTACGTTGCTGGAAGTAATGAATGTGAGAATAATAATAATATGTTGAAGAAAATCTTCCTTATCAAAATCCAGATAGAACTTTAATTTCTGACAATACAAAATTTGAAATTCATCGCCATATGATGGATCACCTACTTACCAAGTTTACAGATCACCAAATTATGGAAAAGTTGTTTCCAGGAAATGGATATATTTTCTTCAACAATGAAATTATCAATCAAATTGTAATAAGAAAAATGGATATTTCCATCTGTTTAGCTCTGACTGAAAATCCATATCTACGAAATTGACATTTCCTAACTATTTAGTTACGCACAATACATTCAGAGAAATAGTTGGTAGTGAATACCAAACGTTTAGTAGAATAGGCGCCAGTCAATACATTCATCAAATAATACCACAACAAAATAATTGTATCATACTATACTATGAGTATTGTACTAATTTTTAGTGGTATATAATATTTGATGTAGTATAGTATCATACAATTTTGTAGTGGTATTATTGGATGAATGTAGTGACTGGCGCCTATTTTACTAAACGTTTGATATTTACTACCAGCTATTTTATTCAGTGTATTTTTTCTAATTTTGAGGAAAATTCTGCTTGATCAAGAATAATAACCAGCTCTACTTGAGTTGTACCAATTATGTAGAAAAGGACCCCGCACTTTTAGTACGTAAAATGGTTCTCGGTGAAATTTTCTGAATTTTCAGTATGTTGTGATTGATTGATTGATTGATTAATGGCAGAATGATCAGTCAGGGTTTGAAGCCCAAAACACTGCAGCCTTTGGGCCTATTGTATTCCTGATCATGCTGTTGACTCAGGTGAACAGGTTCGCTACCTTGATGAGGTTTAGCAGCCTCTTCACCAGATCATTCTTTGAAAATGCCTCTTGAGAGTTTACTGCTCCCAGAAGGTTGTATCTCCAACGCGCTAGTGCTTCGCACTCCAGTATTACATGGGTGGCAGTTTCCTCCTCCTCATTGCATAGTCTGCATATGGGTTCGTCTGTATAGATGCCCATTTGATGCATATGTTTCCTCAAGGGGCAGTGACCGGTTATTAGTCCCGTCACTTGTTTGATCTGACTTCTGTTTAGGCTCAGAATGTCGTTAGTCACTGTTTTGGACAGTGTTCCAACCATCAGTTTACTGTGTCTTTGTCCTGGGACATTGTTCCAGTATGCCTGATGTCTTTCTTGCATCCACCTTGCCAGCCAGCCGCGTATTGAGGTTTTGGGGATACCGAACACAGGTTCCGGCCCCATAAACAACGTCGCAGACCCCTGCCGGGCAAGAGCGTCAGCTGCTTCATTGCCTTCAATTCCCTTATGCCCTGGCACCCATTGAAGAGTTACCTTGTTGTGGTTAGCCAGGGTTAGCAGGCTTTGAAGGCAATCCCAGACCAATTTTGATCTGATTTTATTGCATGTTAGAGATTGAATGGCCGCCTGACTATCTGAGCATATGAGGATTTGTTTACCTCTGTATCCTCTTACTATATTCTCTCTCAGGCATGCCTCAATAGCATGCACCTCTGCCTGGAATACTGAAGCATACCTCCCCAAGGAAGCACACATCCTGGTTCTGGGTCTATCTCCATATATTCCGGCTCCCGTGCCCTCATCAGTCTTAGAACCGTCAGTGTACCATACTAACGTGCCTTCCCGACAGTTAGTCAAGACCCTTTCATCCCAGTAGAGCTGAGTGTTGAAGGGTCTGTAATAGTTATTTCTAGGCAGCATTTTGTCCCTTCCCATATCCATTAGTGGGCTTGAAACTTGGCTGATTATTTTTGTATGTCCCAGGGAGTCACCCCGAGCATACCAGTTGCCGGTACACTCCAGTCTGTATGCCCCCATCCTCGCTTCCGCCCTGATGAAGATTTCAAGAGGTGGAATATTGAGTATGGTTTCCATAGCAGCGGTAGGAGTGCTGCGCATAGCACCTGTGATGCAGAGACAAGCTAATCTCTGGAGTTTTGAAAGCTCCATTATAGCTGATCTCTGTTCAGTCTTAGGCCACCAGACAAGCGATCCATACACAATCATTGGTCTCACCACAGCAGTATACAGCCAATGTACCATGCGTGGTTTCAGTCCCCATGTGTTACCAATCGCTCTCCGAGAAGCCATTAGTGCCATTTTGCCTTTGCTGACAGTTTTTCGCAGTTGAGTATTCCAGGTTAGCCTAGCATCTAGGGTTACTCCCAGATACTTAACCTCCTGTGTCATACTTAGCTGTGTGTCAAAAAGTCTGGGAACTTTTAGTTTGTCCAGTTTCTTCTTTTTCGTGAAGGCCACAAGTGCAGTTTTACTAGGATTGACCCTGAGGTCTGCCTTTCTGCACCAGCCCTCTACTATCTTCAGGGCTCTCTGCATCAAGTCTGAAATAATTTCAGGATGCTGCCCCTCTACTAGAATGACAACATCATCTGCATACCCCTGTGAGTAAATTCCTACATTGTTTAGTTTTTTCAGGAGTTCGTCAATAACCAGATCCCACAGCAGGGGAGAAAGAACTCCTCCCTGTGGGCAACCCCTAGAAATCGTCACCTCCATGGTTTCACCAAGCAATGTGGATTCCGCTGTTCTGTTGTGTAGCATGTTTTTTATCCACCGACATGTGGTGTCTTCCACGCCACGCTCAACAACCGCTGCTACCATGGATATGAAGGGTGTGTGGTCGAATGCCCCTTCAATATCCAGGAAAGCCGCAAGAGCTATGCTCTTGTTGCTTATTGCGGCCTCAAGTTTCCCCACCAGTTGATGAAGTGCCGTTTCACAGGATTTTCCCGATTGATATGCATGCTGGTTTTTATGTAGTGGCCTTTCAATGAGAAAGTTTTCCCTGATATGCATTTCAATTAACTTCTCCATCACCTTCAACATGAATGATGATAGTGTTATCGGCCTGAACGCCTTAGCCTGAGAGTAATCTCTTCCAGGCTTTGGGATGAAGACGATCCTCGCTCTCTTCCATGCAACCGGAATGTACCCCGTTGCCAGGCTTGCTCTCAATATCCCACAAATAAACGGAGCCAGCTGGTCCTTACCCTGCTGTAGCATTGCAGGGATAATTCCGTCCGGTCCCGGCGCCTTGTAGGATTCAAGAGTTTCTATGACCCACAGCAGTTTACTGTGGTCGACAATCTTCTTCGATACCCGCCAGTCCCCAACAGCAGCCCTCATGTGAGGGTTTAGTGGGTCTGGTAGATTATCGTTTTCAATTTCAACCGAATCTGGCAGATGAGCCCGAAGTAGAATCTCCAGAGTTTCCCTGCCAGTTTCAGTATATCTCCCGTCAGGTTTCATTATATTCCCCATAGGATTGACAGGTGCCTTGGCTAGGATTCGATGGAGGCGTGCTGCTTCAGAGGTTGTTTCCACCTCTCCACAGAAACGCCTCCACGACTCCCTTTTCGCCCTACGGATCTGTTTATTATAATTGGTCAGAGTGATGGAATACTGCCCCCACTCTCCAGTTTTCTTCGCCTTATTGAAAAGTTTGCGTGTTTCTTTTCTTAGCGTTTTAAGTTCTTCGTTCCACCAGCTAACGTCTTTGCTGCTGTTGCGCCTTACCAAAGGACAGTTGTCCTGATATGAGGATATTATTGCCTCCTGCAACTGACAGGAGGCTACCTCTACATCAGTGCCGTTTTTGATAATCTTCTTGACGTTTCCTAGGTTTATTGTTAAGTCCTCTCTGAATTTCTCCCAGTTCGTACCTCTCGGGTTTCGATAGGCTTCTGTCGGGTGTTCAGTATCTGAAATTTCCATACAGATATACCTATGGTCCGACAAGGACGGTTCCTCAGATACACGCCACCGAGTTACCTGAGAGCTTATTCTAGAAGACGCCAGGGTTATGTCAATGATCTCCTTACGAGTTTTGGTAACAAAAGTTGCTTCGTTCCCGCGATTCATTATAACTAAATTCTTAGAAATTATGTAATCTAATAAGAACTCACCCCTTCTGTTTGTGTCACTGCTCCTCCAAGCTGTGCTGTGAGCATTGGCATCAATGCCAAAGATGAGCTGTAGGTTTGAAAGCCTGCAGTACTCCTCTAGCCTCTCCAGTTCTGCTGACGGAGGTGGCCCGATAGAATCGTATGGCAGATACACTGAGGCTATTATGATTTCCGTCCAGATTCCTCCCATACGTATTTTCAGCCTAATTGCTGCCTGGTCCCTAGAACAGAAATCAAGCAGTTTTAGTGCGTGTAGCTCGTTCTTAACGAAAATGCAGGATCTCACATTCCCTGCCGTCAGATCGTATATTACCTTACCCTTGGCTTCTCCCAGTCCTGAGACTCGTCCCCCGTGAATCCAGGGCTCTTGTATCAGGACTATGTCAGCTTCGCCTCGGGACAGGTACCTCACTAAGGCAGCAGTCGCAGCCTTTTTATGCTGCAGGTTTACTTGAAGGACCTGCAGCATCTTCGGCGCTCTTTTTACTTACCACCCTGAAGGTAAGTTGGGACAGGCCTAGGTAGGCTTTGAAGCCTCTCTTGGCCAACTCCTTCAGGTTGAGGTCGTCAATTCCAAGAACAAGGGTAATTCCTTGTTTGTCGGAATTGGTGGAAATAATCCTCCAGTCACCTGTTTTAATGCCCTTGTTCTGGGTTTCCAGGAGCTGTAGGATCCTAGCCGGCTCCTTGGCGTCCAGGAACTCGGTTGGCACCCATACCACAGCCCTGTGAGTTTTGACCACCTTATTAGCGTCATCGACGCTAAGGGCGGCCCCCTCCCAAGGCTTCAGCGTAGGCACCTTCCGCTTGAGCCATTCTCTGGATTCCTCATTTTCGCAGGTTAGGATCAGCACCCCCGATTGAGGGTAGCTGCCTGCGAATTGAGGCCCAGTTCCTGGCTCACATCTCCAGATCTCTCTCGTAATGAGAAGCTGGATTTGCTTCACCTGCTCCAAAGATAGCTTGTCTTCGGGATAGTTGCCCGTAGTCACTGCCATCTTAAAGGAGGTCAGGGCCTTACTGTAACTGCCTCCAGTTGGTGTACTGACGGGTTTAGTTACAGAAGGTCCCGCAGAGACACTCTGTTTGCTCCTCTTAAGGAGCGGCGAAGGTGTGCTGGTCTCGGATCTCCCCCTCTTTCCAGCGGCCTCGCAGACTTTCCCACTTCCCGTTGTGGAGATGGTTTTGTCTGGTCTCTTAAGACATGATGGATTTACGGCCACCAGTGCTTGAGGTTTTTTCGTGGGCCTCCGATTTGACCTAGGCTTCCTAGGAATGATCGGGTCCCCACGAGCCATAGCCGCCTGGATCGCCAGCTTCCTGCGCTGCGCTCCAGACATCTTCACTTTTGTGTCCGGCAGATCCTGAGGGTTTGGAACCGGTGGCTGCTCACGGCTGCCCCCAGATTCCTCCCCTTCCTCTGTCGACTCCATCAGCTCCTGTAGGATGCGCTCTTCCTCCACAGTAACCAAGGTTTGATGTGCCTCAGTTCCCGTTCCAGAAGAGTCGCCCTCCAGAAGCCTATTCTCTGCATCCAATGAAGATGAGGATGGTGTCCCCTCAACCTCCATCAGATGGGCAGGTTCGTCATTATTTTGTTTTTGGTTTTCCATATGGTTCCCACGAGTAATGCGGATGTGTTGGTCGACCTCAGCAGAGCCGTTTACTGAGGCAAGGCTGTTTACTCCAGAGTTTCGCCTGGTTCTCTGGAGGGCTCGTTGTCTGCACATCTCCCATGTACCACGCATCCCATCGGCACGGGATCCACTCCACCTTAGGATTGGGTGACTTTTCTCATTGTTAGCCTTTGCGAAGCAGCTAAGTAGCCGTTTCCCAAAGCCCCCCCCCTCGCGACGTGGACGCCAATGAGAGATATCTCCAGAATTTGACAAGGTTATCCAGGCAAATGGAGGAAATATTGGCCTTAGACGCCAAATCTAAGGCCGAGGGGGTTAGTATGTTGTAGAATTTGATGAACTGATTGAACCTGCAGAATCGTAAAGTTCTTTGATGAACAGATTCTGAGATACAGGGCGTTGAAGTTACAAATCGGTATTTTTCATTTAATTATTTTCTCGAAATTCAAAGATGCCAAGTACAATTTTTTTCGCTCATATCATCAACGAACCTCCATATTACTCAACATAATTCAGATGGTTCAGGTAATGTAATTGTTTACAGAGTGAAACATATAAACATTTCAGTGATGTCTGAAAATTCGATGTAATAATGAAATATCGAAAAAATAATTCAGGCATGCAATATACTATTCTCATTCCATCATGATTCATGAATCACAATTCATACATTTCATACAGGGTGATTTGAAAAATTGGTGACAGCTAAGACCGATTAATTCATACACATCCTGTATATTCGAGTGAATTGTTAACCTCCCAAGCTCCCAAGATAGCTGATACCATATGAACATGATTTCGTTAAGATATATAAGGTGATCATGAAGATTTTCGATGACTTAGCCTGTCACTTTGAAGTAACCGTCAAACAATAATATGCGGTCAGAAATCAGCGACAATATACCGGGTGTCAACGAATCTATTAGACAAGTCATAACTTCTAGACCATTAGGTGTACAAAATGAGATTTGTTAAAGGTAAATGGTATGTGAAGAGGAGAGTTTTCACGTATTTTTCACTTTTCGATCACTTCCGGTTTCACCGGAAATGGCTCCGGTTCTAAATTTTTAAATGGAACACCCTGTATATTGTAACATTTTTGGATTTCTGAGACAATTCTAGATCAGAATGTGTACATTTTTCTACCTTTCCGAACGATTTCCATTTTTCTCCACGATTTCTACTTTTTCACATGATAAATTGATAAAAACTATTGATGAAAAGCGAGATGAAAAGTAACGATTTTTGTATTGTTGAAAATGAGGATATTTAGGACTTCAACTAAATGATCTATGTAACTTTTCCTCGAACTAGGCTTTCTTCCTTATTTGTCATTTTGTAGCATTATTATATAAATTTGTTTATTGAAAGTCTCCTTTCTCTCTGTAAATAATATAAACACTGTGCCTAACTCTTGCGGTAAATGTCATTTCTTTCCTTGACGCTTGCCCGGGTGCCATCGCGTGCGGAAAAGAACTACTTTCCGCACTTGTTAGGTATATAATTATATCACAAGATACGAAACATTTCACCTTACGCAACTGGTTACGCGAAATGGAGGGTTTTGACCAGTGGCGTGTTTAAGGGGGGGGGGGCAGAGGCCCCCTTCCCCTAAGCAGACTACACTCGAATTAAAAAACACGAAAATTTCGGTTCATCCAGTCTTATTTGATAGTTATAGAAATCTACCATTTAATTATTAATGACGGGTGGCGATCGTGTTTCCGTTTCCTTTCATATAATCGGTGACGATCACATGGCTGCAAAATGATCAAAGTTCACTGTTCAAAGTTTTCAGTTAGCTGTAGACTGTAGAGTCGCTGAGTTAGGTAGTTGGTGGCGGTGGTAACTTTGCATGAGTAATCTCGACTCATATCAGAACAAGAACTAAGAGCTGAAATAATAAAGTGGCAAAAAAGATGGAGAAATAAACCAGATTTGACTTCTACAGTCTACAGCAATCAAAGCACTTTATTTTGCGACGAGTTTGTTCCCTGCAATAAAGATTTTTCTGCAAATATTTGTGACTCTACCTGTATCAACGGCAACAGCGGAAAGGAGCTCTTCAACCATAAACCGCTTGAAAACCCACTTAAGGTCAACCATGGGTGAAGAGCGTTTGAATGGTCTAGCTCCACTTAATATTCACAAAGAAGTTGATTTGAATATTGAAAATGTAATAAATATGTTCGCCACAAGTGAAGCCAGACGAATGAGCCTCTCAAGGACTGGTCAGGTAGAAATAATTGATAAGAAAAAATTTATAAGTATGCCATCTTCCATGTTTATTCATTGCTTAGCCAAATTAAAAAAGAATGATTGTTCTGGTGTTGTTTCGTTTAATTATATTCATCGATGTATTACGAACAATTTTGGCAAGATTTTTTATTTTTGCCTCGGCCCCTCCTGAAGCGAGATGCTAAACACGCCACTGGTTTTGACTATCGCAACTTTTTATATGAAATAGAACGTTTCAACTATCGCTAGTTATGAAATTTGTCAAATCACATCTAAAAATTGGAAAAAGATCATTATACCTTCCGAAATTCTCGGATTATATTCTCCTCGTGAGTTTCTATTCACCAAATTTTCAATTTATCTTTTTCTTTTCCAGATGAAAATAGCACGAGGACACCAAGAAAAAAAATTACTTCGTCGAAGTATGTTCCTCAGCCAGTAAAAAAATCTACACTTCCATCCCACACCAAGTTACCGTATTGTTGCCGTTGTTGATTTGACTCGTTGGATATATTCTATCATCACGTTGAAATTTCTACACATCCTCCGATTTGGTCATCAAATTTCCCTTCCCACCCATTGGAATCAAAAAACAAACAGTTGAAGATCGATGCATCCAGCAAAAGTAAGAGAATCGTTACGTTTCCACCATTTTGTTGAGTTTTGCCGTTACATCTCTAGTTGAGTTTCTACTGTTACGTTTAACCGTTAAGTTTCAACTGTTACGTTTAATCGTTACGTTTCAACTGTTACGTTTCACCATTATGTTACAACTGTCACGTTTCATCGTTACGTTTCAACATTTGTGTTTCGTTATGCCTTCGACAGCTGAATGTCTTGCATCCTTACTCTTTCAAAACGCAATGTTATATATACATACCACGAGGCAGTTAGATAGATGACCACAGAGCTGACGTTCCACATTGTTACAACCGTTAAGTTTTTGTCCGTTATGTTTTGGTTTTGCCGTTAAGAATATTGTCAACATAACCAATGTTTATTGTCAACTGAGTTAATTCGTTTCTGGTTAATGACTTGCAAATTGTTATGTATTCGTTAATTTTTGTTTGTTTTCTATATCATGGTCAACTTGGAAATATCAGATAGCACATTTATACTTTGTTCAGTATTTTAATGCTAGCGTCAGTTAGTTCATAGAATCCTATTCAATTCAACCACTGCATTGATGTATTTCGAATATTTGATATTTCCATAGTTATAAAGACAGATAACATTATTTTTATACTTACCCTATACTCACCCTATATTCAAATATCTCACCAAATTTTGCAACCACCCTAAACATTTTCCAAAATTACAAATTAACTAATATATACGATGGTTTCAGAAAATAAATTACCCAGTTTCAGCGGTTGGCAAAATGACATGAAAGTTCTGAAATGAGAAGTGATGAGATTAACTATATAAGAGGGGAACCCACATCAACGAATTTATTATTGAGAAATTTTTTTTTCCGATTCCATTTCGGCATACTTTTAGTTCCATTACTTATTCCTAAAATGATAGAAAATGATGATGACTTGATATTCTCTCAGAACACTAGATGAAATCTCAACGAATTTTTGAAAATAGGTATTCATTTGGATGGTTTAGTAATTTCATTGGATATTAATGAAATTCATCTAATGCAATACATAATCTATTTTGAAATTACATTATCGTGGAAATATTGATCTCAAATTGATCTGGAATTCAGATATTCTACAATCAATATGCCTTAATGTATTTGAAGGATTCACATTGCAAAGCACAGGAGTATCATCTGAAATAATCACATCCTTGAAACTTAACACTGTTTGTTCTATATCCGAAAGATCATTGAGTACCTACTTCAGAATTATTATATTTCAATGAAAGAATCTAATAAAAATCTTTTGTCCACGACTGTTGTATAAAATATTCATAATACATGTACTTCCTCAAGCAAAACGATAGCCATTTTCCACACCAGTGAATAATAGCGGTGAATAATCATTATTCACTGGTCTAGAGTTCGTAGGGTACACGATAAATGTTTTGTATCAAGCGAGCATTTATCAGTACACGTTCAGGCTATAGCTAGGTACATTTAGCTAACTTCATACGAATCATATTCAAATATATAAAAATCTTGATATACCTCCTCAGTATTACATTATTCCTCTCTTTATAATGTATGTATATACTTGGAATAAGATGTTAGTATCAAATAGACTATATCAAGATGATATCGAATACGGAAGCCATTGACATGTATGATATGACAAGCTAATCATAAATAGTTGTCATTGTTGAAACGTCAAATTTCGACGACACGCGGTGTTTCAGTTATAATTCCTAAAAAATGGATATTGAGGAGATAATAGAAGCTGCAAAAGTCACGTCAATGAATTCGTTGCCGGAGAACTTCCGAAATCTATATGCATCTGTGAACAACACCTGCATGAACTGGTCAATCTTACTGATGGTATATTCGAGGGTATATTTCACGGAATCAGCTGCAAAATATAAGCCATCCACATTATGGACACATCACTCGATGCTCAGGAGTATGCTTAATATAATCAAGGAGTCAATATGAAAAACTATGTAAAACTGCATTCACTTCTGAAAAGGAAGTCTGAAGGCTTTCATCCGAAAAAAGCAGATACATTCTAGAAATTTTTGAATCAGGCATGTGATGAAAAATATCTTGCAATGAAAGTAAGACATGATAAAAAAATTGCTTAACTAGGATTCATGAAATAAAATTCATCCTTATCAGGTCACAATGATAATGGGAATAATGGATGCAATTTGAATAAATAGGCCTATAATAGTCTTAGAAAGAATTAATATAACAGGGATCTTCAATTTTCAGTTTTCCTAATGTCAAATAAGTTATGATAAAACAGTTGTTGAAAATGAATTCATATATCAAGGACAATATAGTAGTCGTGGACAAAGTATAGTATTCTACTCGCATATAATGAGCTATTATTCACTAAGGTTAATTATGCCACTCGCTACGCTCGTGACATAAACTTAACCTTCGTGAATAATAGCACTCATTATATGCTTGTTGAATAATATACTATTATAATCTGGGATTTCTTGCCTAATAATCATAACTTCATCACCGGGGTATTGATATGATATTCCAATTCATTTGTTCAAATCGCTTTCTTTATAGTAACACAATTGCCACAATATTCAAAATTATATGATCAAAATAAACAGTTTGATGTAAAACGCTGATGCATCAAATTTTTATAAAATTCTGGTTCACACCTTAGGTTTTTACAGATTTCTTCCTCCGAAGGACTGATTAATACTCAATATCATGCATGGTTGTTCTTTAGGATTAAGCAACTTTACTACTTCAGTTCACTTTGAGAAAAATAAAAAATATATACTTCTACCGAAGTCCTTCAGAACCGATATATTGTCGGTCTCGATCAGTACGTAAACAAAATTGATTTCGTGAAAGAAAATATTCCTTTTCATGTTACATCATATCATCTGGATTACTCATAATTTTGGATTTGGATGCTTCATAGACTCATTAAAAACTAGATGATTCAATTTAAAGCCCAACCATTCAGAACTCGGATTTCACCTGTCATTTAGAATCGTTCAATTTTTGTTACCTGAAACGATTTGGTCATTATCTCAATCCTGTATATTCATTATGGATTTGCAAACATTCTCCGAAAAGCTATCATCTACCTTTTTTTTCGAATATAACCACCAAATTCTTGTTTTGACCTACTCATAATACAAATCATTCAAAACGAACTTTCGTTATCAATATTCGTATGATGGCTGTAAATTTGAATTACTCATGATCTCAAACAATGCACCAACGGATTTTGCCTGTTACATGTTATCATAACAATACGAATTCATTTTGGTGTACATTTACAGATGTAGTGAAACATTGCCTGCATATGGGATTTTCAATGCACTTTGACTAAAGTTGATTTAGCTAGTGAACCAGCACAAAATATAACCAATATATATACCGACTGCGCTAATTTCATTCCATGTATACCCACTTTCGGCATAAATTGTGGATAACTCTTTTCGTTGGGCTATGAAATATATTTTGATAACTGATGTTGTAGCCGTCAAATCTTTGGAAACGTTTTTTGAACAACAAACTTTTTGTACCAATTATATTTCAGTGCATATGTATAGGATGAGTCATAACTATTGGGAAATAGGCTGGGGGTGGGTAGTTTATACTAAAATATGGCGATAGGATCGAACATGCCTCGAAAAATGTTGCTGTATAAAAAGATACAGAGTGTTAAAGTCGAATTGAATTTTTAGTTTTTTTTTTCTCTAATAATTCCACTGCATATTTATCAATTGTTGTCAAATTCGGTACAGAGTCTTAAAATTATAGGGAAATATCATTTCATTTATTATTCTACAGTTTATTACAGGGCGCGCCACGTGTATGATTCCTGAAGATTAAATCGACTGAACACTTTTTTTGACGAGATTTAGATTAGAAAATATGACAAACATCTTTTCTACGTAATATTGGTACTCTCGTTCAAAAACGATATCTTCATCCGTTTTCGACAAAAACGCAATTGAACAGTTCAAAGTCTAGGAAAGGGTTTCAAATATTATTTCATTTATGGAGAGTGTGCTTTGGGCTGTCAGATGATAGTTGCTGGTGGATAAAATTTCTTGTCAGTGAATGAATTTTGAGTGTAAGCTTATAGTCAATACTTTTTCGATTGAAACGCCCTGTATTTTTTCCGCGATATTTTGACCCAAACAAACCGTCCTTAGCATATGCTCCAATAGTTATGACTCACCCTGTATATGCGATATTTCTCTGGATACATTTCTGGTTATAAATGAATCAATGTTTTTTTCTACATGAACCAGTATCTAATATACATATAAAACAGGAAGGTGTCCTGTAATTGATCGAAAGTGATTTATGTTTAGTGTTAGTATAGCTCTTCTTTTTTCAAGTTCCTCTAATATACAGTTGAATTTATTAAGCTCTGACAAATTGACGTGATTATATGACTCCACATTAGTTGGGATTGAAATCCTACTCAAATAGATTCATAATATTTGATGATTACTGATCCATTTGTAAAACACCGAATTCAAATGATCATCAACAACACAAATTTGCTTCTTTGTCGATAGTGTTAACACAATCTTTCTCATCATCATTGACATCATACGATATCGGTAATCGACATTAGGGTTCATGGCATTACTTTCATTTTCTTCAACACCACCATTACTTGTGAGCCTCAATTAGTTTTTCTTCATTTGTTGAAAGTATTTTCCCTGATCTATGTTCTAAATTGAATCATAAACTCTCGAGTTTTGAATACATATATTATTTTGTTTGGAACTTTCATCAGGTACCTAACAATTTGTTTTGCACTTTTCCGTATTTTTGGTAAGCAATATTTCACGTTAAATTCATCAGGAAATACTTCTTGAAATGCTGGCAATATATATTCAAATTCAATTTAACGTATACTAACACATCGAAATATTTTCATTCATTATTATTATACCGATAACTTCGAAAATGACAAAATTCTCAAAGTGTGGAATTTCATCAACAGGGAATGAAAAACTCAAACTGGTGATTTTATTACTCATTTGGGAAATTGCGATTATTTTGATGCAGCCCCAGAAAGCTCTGTCATTCATTTCATTCAAGCGATTCAAACAATTGAGTCGGATACTCACTCGGTAGCACTGAACAAATTTCAATATGTTTGTGTGGAAAACTGAAAGAATAACATCATTCACGTACCTATTCAAATAATTCACACCTGTCGGAAGTGAGAAGCTAACATTTTCTACCAACTCGAATTCAAAAACCTCTTCATAACTTAATGAAAATCATATCACTTCAGAATTTTGGATTTCCATATTTCAAAACATCATACCAGAGTTATTCCTGTATACTAACAGTTGTAGGAAGATAGAACTTTCATGTCATTATGGTCGCTATTCAAACAGATCAATTATTTCACTATACATCTGAAACTATTTTCCCTAGAAAGAAATTCATGCGGCAAAATTCATTGATAACTTTTATTTTCCGATGATCAATTGAAAATTTCAAAACGCTTTGAACCCCATGATATTATTGTTTATAGTTTTGTAAGTACAATCAAAGACGCCACTTCATACTGGGCATTAATTTCTTTAGAATTCTAATAATAATGGTGACGTCTCTGGTTGTTCAAAGAATTTATGATGGACATATCAATCTGAGATACAATCTGTAAAATGGTACAGCACTGTTTCGAAGTTTACAGAATGTTTCGAAGACATTATATTCATCAGACTTCTTCTTTTTTCCTAGTTTCATTTCATTTTACCAAGAGATATTCTATTCATTCACATTATTTGACATATTCTTGATCGTAATCGAAATATGCCTTATCAAATGATTAGTAGGAAGAAAATTGTGAATATCAAGAGCTTCATAATGTATTTCCAAGAGAATATCGTGAATTGTATCAGTCGAATTATTTTTTCTTCGTTTCAATTTAATTAGTAGGTCATGTTCAATTATTCAATAAAATGATCGATTTATGTTTAGTGAGGCTTCACTGATTTCATTTTCTGTGATAAAATTTGAATTTAGAGTTACCATTCTTCATCTTTCTATAAATTTAACCTACTTCTTGATGAAGGTGTAACTTTGTTGAACTATTTTATTTAATTCCAGTAGTATATATCTTAATTCCTTGTGTTACAATTTTTAATCAAGGTAATTATTTTTTCTATATATCTATATTTCAAGAAAGAATACTTGAAGAGACTGAAATACAGGTAAGTAGGTTATCAATTGTTTGTATTATATTCATGTTTCTATTCGGTTTCAATTTAGAAATATGATTCTAATTTTCTTTCGTCGATTAGGTTAATATTCTATCGGTAAAATGAAATCATCTAGGAAAGAAGAAGAAGCAAACACATTTATTTTCTATGTAATTTTTATTTTTTTCCTTTTATGAAGAGAACAGAGCAGGATTTTTTTCCAACACATTGAATCCATTTCAGATTAAATCCAGTTTATATTTTGTTCTGCTCTTTTTTTATTTTCCACATGGTTTATATTCTTCATTGAAAAGTTCTCTCCATGGAACATGGAGAAAAAATAATAACCATCCAAATTGGATTTTCACATTTTTTTTTTCGACTTTTAATTTTATTTTTTTTTATTTTTGTTTCCTTGATTTTCTTGATAAGAACCTAAAAAATACAAAAAAAATAGAGCCTTCACAATTTATTTTCATTTATTAATTTTGTTTTCATTTGAAGGTGTGTTTTGTTTGATTGTTTTTTCGTTTGTGTTTCTACATAAGAACCCCCTCAATAAAAAAAAAACAAAAAAAAATATGTGAAAAGCACTCGAAGTGGGACATTTTTTAGTCACATAATCATCAATCCTCTATTGATTGAGGATATACTGGGTTTAAGTGGTATAACTTCGAGATATTCCGTAGGTGGTTATAAGCAAGTCACAACATTTTGTTCTATTCCTTCAAATTATATTGATGGAAATGGAGAACAGAGAACTAGAAAAAGAAATGAAGCGACGTTCTCAACAATTATAATTCACTAATAGCAAACTAGTGGAATGATTCAATTTAAGATGTAAGTCACTGATAGTAGAACATTCTTCAACACAAATATAAGTCCATTTCAGTTCAATTCATTTTCAATGTGCATTTTGTTATATCTCATTTCTTGTATTCCTAATTAGGTTTGTACTCGGGTCTATAGTTCTTCAATAAAAAATATGAAAATATGCAAATCGAATACATCAAATTGTTATTCAAGACGAATTCCTTAATTATTTATCAATTTAACTATGAGATTTTTGAGTTTCCAAATTTTTTATCAGTGCCTTCACATTCGATTTTTATGTTTTGAATTCGTTCTCATTTGGAGGTGTTTGCTTATCTTCTGTTTGTGTTCTTGAAAACTTCGCCCCAACTGTAAAAAATATAACAAAATTGAAGCACTGTTGATAAAAAATTTCTCATCACAACGTCACAATCCTTCATTGAGTGAAGATATATAGGGGACATTTTCCTTTTCGTTCTGATTCTTGGGAAAGAAACTAAAAAAATACGAAAAAGAGATACAGCTATCATGTTTTATTTTTATACTCATTCAGGTTTTAGATTTTGGGACTGGTGTTGCAGATTTAGCTGGCCGAATTTCGAGATTATCTTAAAGGTTTCAAAGTCATTGTTCATTTCACAACATTTTGTTCAATTTTTCGAGAACGTGGAGAAATTTTGATAGAAATTGAAACAAAAAGTTGAATTAATACCAATTGTTGGTGAAGAATACGAAAAAATTGAGGCACTGTTGATAAGAAATTTCTCATCACAACGTCACGAATCGTTCATTAAATGAAGATATAGGGGACATTTTCCTTTTCGTTCTGATTTCTGGGAAAGAAACTGAAAAAGTACAAGAAAGAGATGAAGCTTTCATGTTTTATTTTCATACTCATTCAGGTTTTAGATTTTGGTACTGGTTTTGCAGAATTAGCTGGCCCAATTTCGAGATCATCTTAAAGGTTTCATAGTCATCGTTCATTTCAGAACATTTTGTTGAATTTTTCAAGAACGTGGAGAAATTTTGATAGAAATTGAAACAAAAAGTTGAATTAATACCAATTGGTGGTGAAGAATATGAAAAAATTAAGGCACTGTTGATAAGAAATTTCTCATCATAACGTCACGAATCGTTCATTAAGTGAAGATATAGGGGACATTTTCCTTTTCGTTCTAATTTCTGGGAAAGAAACTGAAAAAGTACAAAAAAGAGATGCATCTTTCATGTTTTATATTCATACTCATTCAGGTTTTAGATTTTGGTACTGGAGTTGCAGATTCAGCTGGCCCAATTTCGAGATTATCTCAAAGGATTCATTGTTCATTTCACAACATTTTGTTGAATTTTTCGAGAACGTATATATAGAGAAATTTTGATAGAAATTGAAACAAAAAGTTGAATTAATACCAATTGTTGGTCATCAATACTAACATGCTCACCTAAACAATTTTGCAAACTTTCAGACCAGCTGAAGCTAAAATACCCTTTAGGTTGAGACAGTTGAGACAGTTGACCTAAATATTTTGCTCATCAACAACTTTCATAAAAAAAGAAAGAAAGATTGCGGATTAGAACAAAATGATGTTACTTAGCTAATGCCTACGACTTATCAATTTCTTGTTGACTTGATGTGATTTAATATTGGATTTATACACAGAGTTTCTGGAAATATAAAACCACCTAGATATCATGATTGTGCAGTCCCGTTCAGATGAATTGAATCAAATATCAAATATGAGGGTTTTTTCGATTTTGTGTTGTGTGAATATTATTATATAATTGAGAAGCTTTGTTACCATAATTGAAAATGCGTTTTTAGTAGTTTGTAGATGTATTAATAAGCAGGAGCGATTCAGAATTTTTTTATATTTTAGCATTAGGTTTTGGTATAATGTGTGCCTTATTTTGAGTATTATTATTTTGTATTCGATTTGTATTTTTATTTTGATATCATAATCGTGAGGAAGGAAACTGGATCACCAGTTTTTCTTCTTGATTTTTTGTTGTTCAATGTAAGGGGCAGAAACACTTGAGAAGTACAATGACCACTAGTGAAAAATAGTTACCATCTTTCAGAAATGTTTTGCTTGATTCCTTCAACTGCTCTTTCCATACCATCCAGAAATCTTTTATTTGTTTTGTTAAGTTTCTCATTTTTATTTTTGTACATAGTTGTAAATATTGTAAAAAATATATTTGTGTGACGAAATAAAAATATTGGAATAATATCAAGTATATTTTCAATCATCTCCTTCATTATCGCTGAATACAATTCATCCATGTGTGTGTCATGTAACTCTTTTACATCCGGTTCCATAGAATGCTAATAGTAGGTAGTGCTGTTATCTCGACTGTTATCATCTGAGTGGGTAATCACTATTACTATACATTATCTTCAACTATTCGGATATCAAAGCAGCTTGTAGAGTTCAAATTTGAATCTTCGAAAAACAGATAGTTGATAGATTTGATCAACAACTCATGACCCATTCTAGATATATGAAATTGATGAACAATATTTATCTCACTTTGTATTATTGTAAGACCATTTGAACCCTTTGGCTGATCATGGGATAAGCCTGAAACATTTTGCCTATAGTAAAATGACCAAGTTCACCCATTATAATAATAATTATAATAATAATAAATGATAAAAATATCATTTTTCTACATTCATGCAAAAAACAGAACTTTATTGAACTATATTTAGTGAAAAAAGAAGTTCTTTATTGCACTTAGTGCAATAAAGTTTTTATTGCACTCATCTGTCATTCTACTTCAACGTGCTGTCATCATGACAAACATTTTCTATAATGCAACTGTGGTTATAGAAACGTCAGTCAAAAATTAATTCTGACAATTAACAGAATTGTACCTAGTGCCGCACCTCAATAAATCATTTTTTGCTTTTTGCATGAACGTAGAAAAAATGTTGTATGCAACTCGTGCAAAAATTGTTTATTGCACTCGACGTGTTGTCCAACTCGGCCTAACGGCCTCGTCGGACAATTTCACGTCGGATGCAATAAACATTCACTTTTTGCACTTGTTGCATAAATAACTATTATTGACTAGTGGTGCCCGCGAGAGTCTCGTTTTCGAGAGTCTCGCATGGTCTCGTCTCGTTTTCGAGACAAGACTCGAGACGAGACTCGGACAACACGAGACGAGACTTTTATTGGTCTCGTCTCGAGTCTCATGCAAGACTTCTCGTGTCTCGTGCGAGAGTCTCGCAGGTAAATATTTCTGCATGCCAACTGCAGACTTGGGAATTACATTCATAATACAACATATTTAGAAAGAATCCAGACTATTTAGCACAGATAGACAAAACATTACATTTATCAATACTTTAAAACCACAAATCATGATTGTGGTAAAACGACGTAATGCGTGAATCGAAAACGGACTATTCTCTCTTTTACGACGGAATATAATGTTGGATTGCAGTTTTTGTTCTGTTTGTTTGGAATATACGTGATACTTTTTATTTCATTTTTATTACATCCGAATATATAATGCTTTTTTTTCTCGTTTAGATGAATGATGTAGATATGTACCTATTAGGTACTTTCTTTTCAATAAATAATGTTATTTTTGTTGTAATTTTCTCTTCCTACTTCTACATTATACCTAAAAAGTAGGTAAAGGTAAATATCTCGTACTAGACTAGAACAAGATTATGCATGACGAAATTGTAATACATTTGCGAGACTCTCGTACGAGACGCGAGACAAGACGAGACTCGAAGCTGCGATACGAGACTCGAGACAAGACTTCATATTTCATCGGCGAGACGAGACGAGTCTTTATGAAAATCTCGTCTCGTTGGTCTCGTGTGACTAATTTATTCAAGGAAAGATGATTAAACAGTTGACTTAAAAAAATATTATTATAAATGTGTAAAGAAGTTCATATTGCTCAAAGTGGAGTGGTAGTTTTTGAAGGAAGAAAGAGAGGAAAGGACATGTTTCGGGTTTATAATAAGCCCATCATCAGCTAAGGTTTCTAACGTCCTACAAAAGTCTAAACTTGTGACAGAAATATGGCAACAGTTGCTATTACTTACATGAGGATGAAAAATGTTCTTTACAATTGTTTTGAATTAAATTTGAATGGAAAACATAGTAACTATAATATAAGAACAAGTATTTTTATTTGAGAGGGGCCATATTCATGTTGCCAATATTTCTCCATCGTTCGTTTCTGATTTGCCTGGCTGGTATTGGAGCCCTGGAAGAGAAGGCGGTATGGAGGGTCATATGCAAATTGCTTGATATTTTGAATACATTTGCGACTTCTTCCGAAATCGAATTATGAGCTTTTGGTGCAATGTAAGAGAATGATCGTTGACAAATAGATTAAGTCACATGTGGAATCAAATAATGATGCCTTTTTCGTGTTTGGTAGCTATGGGTATTAAGTCTGGCAAGATATTCATTTTGTTTATATTTCAACACAACCTTGAAGTGATATAGTTGCCTCAAAATCCATGATTTTGCTCTCTTCATATAATTGGTCTAAAGGAAATCTTCGATTTTTTGAAAGAATCAATTTCAGAAATCTTCTTTGGATCACCTCTATGGGATTCATATATATTCTTAGTGCTCCACCCCATCCGATGATGCCATAGCGTAGGTAACTTTCCACTAGAGCATGATAGAGGGTTTTCATGTACCTACTTTAGGGATAGGAAATTCTTCAGATATCTGAATTGATATAAAACTGTTCGTAGTTTTTTCAAAACCAAAGGAATATGTACATTCCATTTCAGACGGCTGTCAAACATTACACCCATTAATTTCGTATTTAATTTCGTCTATAGGTAGTATAATGGATTCTCGATTTCGTGTGGTTATATTTGAAGGTTGTTGAAGAATGGTCTATTCTTGGTGTTACACTGAGAGAACAGTTTATTAACAATAAAGAAATTTTATTCATTGTTAACGAATGACGTTGTTGAATATGGACTAACTAACATGATTTCATCACAAACTAATGGTATCTTAAAAAATTACAAACGAATATACAGGTTAATATTAAGTTATAATAATCTTGATCTCATGAAACATATATTAAATATTAACAAATATTACTGTATGGACAATATACCCCATTTTGCATTACAATAGATTTGTTTATAATAATGTAACGTTACTTTGAATTCAATTAATGTTTTCTTAATGCAATCGACTGTCACTTATATGTTATGTTATCTATATTAAAACTTAATACACTGCGTTTCAATTTTAGCTTTTCCAGTGTTGTACAGAAATGAGGCATTGTTTCGATAAAGAAGCATTACTTATAGCATAAGGAATCATTTTGTTATTGATAAGTTATGCTTCGTCAATATATAATATATTGTTTGGTTATTGATAGTTAATATTTTGAGTCGATGATCAATGGTTCCAATTGTTTTTTCCTATAACAGAAAGAATAAAGAGTCTCTGAGAACAAATTTATTTGAGCAAAAGTTTACAGTATAGTTACATCACATATATTTTGATATCAAAACATCTGAATAAAAAGAGCTAAAATCAGACCAGAAATCCAGGTGGTATCGAGCATCCACTATATTGATATGAATGATCTGTAACATAAAAATAAACAAGTTCTTGATAGAGATAATATATCTTGTCCCATTTAATAATAGGTACGGTATTTTTTCAGGATGTTGAAATTGCATTTAATCATTCAAAATGATTGTAAAGTATAAGAAAATGAAAAACTATCAGGTTTTCCAAGGTCAACGATGTTCATTAGGTCGAAAAGTCATGATTTTTCATCTGATGCATCAATTTTGAGGCACTTGGACGGATTAAAATGGATGAGATACAAAAATTTTGGTATGTTTATGGATATCTCAACAGTTGTCGAATACTGATTGACAATTACACAGGCATGTTAACTATTGACAAATATTGGTTATTATCTAATTAATTTCATATTCGAGCCTTGTTTCTTCAATCAAGGATTTTGTGGATTTGCATCCATTCTTATAAATCTATTCACTTATATGAATTTGCACTTGTCATCTCCTCACAATTGATCTGCTGTACATCATCCTATGTACAGGAAGATCAACCATTTCACCTTGCGGAATCTTTCAACAAAATTTCCTAGACCCCACCCTCTCAGTGTTTCCTCCATCTTGGAAGTCTATAGAACAAGCTTTAGAGATGATGTATCAACATGCCTAATAGTTATCTAATTGGTAAGAATTAGAATCAGACGATGAGAAATATATAGGAATTCAATTAATAATAACACTTGATGGAGAAGTAAATGCTAGTATGATTTATTCACCATGCAGACTTGCTATTGTGTCTTAGAAATTGAAAACAATATGATAAAAACTCACCAACCACTTCGTGTAATACCTATGCTCCAGCACAAACTGATGAACTCAAATTCACATTCAACAGTGCACACCACAATTTTCTGTGTTAGCAATTGATATTTGATTATTAGGCCACTCCAAGCGTCCTTTGCAGTCTAACATGTTGACTCCGACTACCTACTGCATTCCAACCTCGAGCATGCGCCGAAGAGAATATCACTACGTCATAGGAAGGTCAATAATTGCATAACGAATAATTTGTTTCTCTCAAGAACAATTTCTTATCATCTAAGCAATTAAACTGTGGAGAGAATTTGTTACCAGTTAATAAATGGTAATTCGAGTGTAAGATTCCATGAAGTTTGGATATAACGAACAGGTTTGTGACAAACTCATGGAAGTTACTCCTAAAAACATATGTTAATATTGAAAGAATCAGCTTCTAACGAATCCTTTGTTTTCGGTCAACGATTCTTTTACAAAAAACATGGTAGTATTCAATAAGGTATATTGATGACAAGAAGATGGCGTTAATATTCAACGAAGCACACTCAAACAAATCAATTTATTTATCATAACAAAACCTTTCCCTCAGTGTACAGCTGATGGGTACGTAATTTGTTTTTTCCAGATTGACTGTTAAGAGCTTATGCTCGAGCCAGCTCTTCATTAAGCAAAAGTCTGTTTGAGCATTATCTTTCAGAATGTCCCAGAGTCTTCAGCTTCATATACAATCACAGTATCATCAGCTAATCCAATTATATGTCCACTACTCTGTAACAAGAACAGGCCGTTTATGTATTGTAATGAGATTTCCCTTATAGTGGCTCTAGAAACATCATCAGTATGACAGGAGTACAACGATCATCCTGTAACACGCATCCCAGATTGTTCTCCAACCTCTGAATGATTTTTTTTGCAATTACATTACCTCGTTGATCCCAGCACTGGGACCAAACGCCCCATAAGTCGAAACTTGTGCGGGGTTAGGTAAGTATACAAACACAAACATCCATGGCCTAACTAGGATTCGAACCTATGTCTCGGTGCTAATGCTATTGTCTCCGTTCAGAGGAATGAAAGCGGGTTTCTTGATTTTTCTCTTTTAATTGTTATATCTTTCCTATGATTTCAACATTATTCCACTCTGCTATAGTTGTCCATTTAGAGTAAGGATATGTTCAGTTAGGTTTGATTTATTGATATGTCTTCTATCGATATTGCATGTACTTGTGTTCTTTCATCCTTCTTGAGAAAGGTGTTTCGATCCACGCAATGCTAATATGTCAAGGAAAGCTGATCTAATACGGGCTAGAGACTGACCCTCCGACCAACGAATCCTAGTCTAGCTAGACTGACCAATTAATATAGCTCCTTCTGATCTACGCTCGTGGCTGTTGCCTCAAAATAATGGATAATAAGCCTGTGACGTGTGCACTAGATCGGCAAGAATCTGTTTTGAACCTCTTGCGCCATCTCCTATACAATAGCTGAACCTCTCTGAAACACTAAATGAAACCTGCTTAATTCATATTGCTTTTTTACTCAGTTCAGCAAGATATAATGAGAGGTCACCCCAAGACAGAAAATATTACAGTGACTCTTGTATAGAGTCACTGTAGAAAATATGTAAAGGATAGAGGTTTATTTATGTTTTTGGAAAATATGCATTTGCAAAATTATTTTTCTGTTAGTTATCTCCAATGCATAGTCAAGATATATAACGAAATGTTAATTTTGTTGAATGTATGTCTTCTCGATAAAGAAAGAAGAAATCTTTGAAAGATGTAATCAAATGCATTCACATTTCACTCTATTGATTTTTCATAAAGATGAATGGAGATGGCGAGCAGAGCATTCTGTTTAGTTTCAGCTGAAATTTATACGTTTCAGAGGCCAGTCTCGGGAAAAATTACCAGAAAGTGTCCGATATTCGTGAAAATGCCGCTATAGTGTTGAAATGTGCCGAATTATTAAGAGACAAAAACAATAAATAATATGATAATAATTGAGCAATGAGGAATAACCAAGACTAAGCCTGATAAGGTGGTAAGTATTGGAATTGACTTGAAAACCATCAGTATCTACGAGCTCTGTTTCATTGAGTTTGCCTCAACCATACTCAAAATAAGCGTTTTTCAATTGTTAATTGATTTCAAGCAGATTATTAAACATTTCGAGTTGTCATAACTAAATGCAGCATCTCGAAGCTGCTTATTCTTAGCTCTTCATCAAGAACCACTGCAAGTGTCTTATAGTTATCATAAACCAAGTCATTGAAAAAAGTGTCATAGGGTGTCCGCTAAAAGGAGGTCAATCCATTACCCCCATATTCCTTGAACAAAAACAATATGAGTTTAGCCCTTCATATTCGATATACACGGTGTCAAAGTTGGGAATTAAAAACTCTTTTTTTCTAATTACTCGCGTATTTAATAAGATATTAATCTCAAAATTGGTGCATTATTTCAGCACAAAGAGTTACATCGTGTGAGAAAAACAAAACAGAAAATAACTGTCAAATATTCAAAATACTGGGGGTCAAGAACACACTTACCCCCATATTTTGTTTGTACGTGCGCTAATGACTTCCTATCTATTTTGCTTCAAATGTTCAATCATTTTTGAGTATTTTTCGTTTCCTGTAAAATTTTGATAAACTTATTTGTTTTTAAGATAATTTGAAAAGTACTGGTTATTGTTTGATGCCTATGCGGCTTACGTCTCATAATGTTCACATACTCCTATTTATTTCGTCGAAATTGGAAGAGAGCGTAACTTTTTACATACGGAAAGGTGAATGAATATGGAAATACCGGGTGCTCAGAGCGAATGTATTAAAATAATTTTTACAAAAAAAAAAATGAAAAAATTGAGGACATATGTCGAATAAAATTGTTTTGCCAATCGAACGGCGTGAAATTATTTTTTACGGGGTCAAATAAAATAATAACGTTTTTTGGAATTTCAGGTAGATAATGATTCTAGGAGGATGAGAGGGGGGTTGTTGTCGATTGATGAGCCCACCCTTTTAAAGAATTATTAAATTGATTTTTTTCGGGAACAGCAAATTTTTTAAAAATGTTTTAAAATCGGTTTGAGCGGTTTTGGGGGATGCGGAATTTTTCAAAAATATTTTCGGGACAGGAAATAAAATCGAAAAAAATTTTAAAAAAATATTTTCGAAAATTTTTGGTGAATGTTATCCATGATTTCAATAGCTACTTGATGGAAGAAATAGCAGATCAGGATTGTCTGGGGATGTATGAAAGATTTTGTGTATAAGCCACATATTTTTCAAAGGTCAAGATTCTCTTCAATTAGAAGGGCTCGCATGTGTATTCAAAAAATTGAAGGTCATATCGAGCAATGCATTTAGACGTGTTGAATTTTTATCAATTTTTTTTTGTAAAAATTATTTTAATACATTCGCTCTGAGCATGCACCCGGTATTTCCATATTTACCTTTTCGTACGTAAAAAGTTACGCCCTCTTCCAATTTCGACGAAATAAATAGGAGTATGTGAACATTTTGAGATTACCCTCGGAGATTATCGTAAGCCGCATAGGCATCTAACCAGTACTTTTCCAATTATCTTGAAAACAAATAATTTTATCGAAATTTCTCAAAAAAACAAAATGTACTCAAAAATGATCGAACACTTGAAGAAAAATAGATAGGAAGTCATTAGCGCACGTACATAAAAAATATGGAGGTAAGTGTGTAATTGACCCCCAGTATTTTGAATATTTGACAATTATTTTCTGTTTTGTTTTCCTCACACGATGTAACTCTTTGTGGTGAAGTAATGTACCAATTTTGAGATCAATATCCTATTGAATACGGCGAGTAATTAGAAAAAAACAGTTTTCAATTTCCAACTTTGACACCCTGTATACCGAATATGGAGGGCTAAAATGAAAAATGGTATTCACGAACTCATATTGTTTTTGTTCAAGGAATATATGGTTGATGGATTGACCTCCTTTTAGGGGACACCCTGTATTATATCGCACCGTTTTCCACAGAATGTTCTTATTCTTTTGGAAATATTTTTCAATAAATCTCCAAGTCCATATTATGTCGAGGTGGTTTTGGAATGTGCGGAAAAGTGAATTTTCCGCACGATTTTTCGTTTTGAAAGTTGTACTTTTCCGGACGATTCAAATGTTTTGCACGACTTTAACTTTTCTGCACGATTTTAGCGGGAGAAATACAACGAGAGCTCAGATTTAGCCGGATATTTTCTGTGATTATTTACGAATACCTACACGAAAAAAAAAAAGGTTCGTTGCATCAACAAATTATTTATGCTTGAGGCATTTTTGTTGGACTGAGCAATTTTTTGTTGAATCAACCAGATACATGATCATTCCATGGAAGCAGCTTGTTCAAATCAAGAATGTAGGCTAATTGAATCAACAGTATACTATCACTTCCATCAACAAAATCCATGGTTTCTTCAAAAACAAATTATGTCGATCCAAAATAATGTCGATGTTGATTCAACTATAAACATTTCGTTAATTTGATCAAAAAATGATCATTTTGATGAGATTATATCTTTGAAACAACATACAAGTTTTCTTATTCCGATGTAGCAATAAACTCGTTTCGAACGGATCATTTGCTTGAATAGAGCAACGTTATATGTAAAATCAATTAAATATTTTGTTCATTCTACATCAACTTGAATTGTCGCCTCTAGATGGCGATCATTTCGCCTCGTCTATGCCTCCCTCGAATTCATTATATACGTGCAGCCTGATTCTTCGTGTTTGAAATATCCAAATATCAGCTGGATAAATCGAACCGAGAATCGAACTTAGGATGATTAGCAATCCGAAATAGTTTTCCATCAGCTAAGGAGAAGTAGAGACTTGAGATCTATGCTGGGAGTCGACTAGTTTCCTAGTTTTGTTTATTCTGTCGATGTGAGATTTCAGAAAATTTCCGAATATTGAATTTGGTTCAACAAAACAATTTGTCGAATATGGGTATATAGTTTCTCTTGAATCAACAAAATATTTCATTGAATTAACCAAATATTTAATCGAATCAACCAAATATTTTGAATCAACCAAATATTTCTTTGAATCAACCAAATATTTCGTTGAATCAACTAAATATTTGATTGAATCAATATCTTGTTATTTTGAATCAAACAAAATGATTGTTTGAGCCAATTCAATATCTCTTCATAAACAATTCATGGATGTGCTTGATCGAAGAAGATCCAGAGTTCATGCAAGACATATTTACTTGATTCAAACTTCAAATTCGCTCTGAAACAAGATATACATTTACTCATTCCAAGATTATATTTTGTCGTGCATATATGACACTTTTATTCGCTCTATTCAATTAAATTTTGCTTGATTCAATAATTCATTTTTTTCCGTGTACTTCGTTTTATTGGCAATTTAACGAGGGCTGTTCTGAAAAAATCACCAGAGCGTAATATATGTCTTCACCACGTAGGTATTCTTTATAATCTTTCTCAATCTGTGTCTTCATATTGAAGCCCGAGGGGCGAATCGCTAATGAAGTCTGGTGTACACGTTGAAGAAGTCTCGATGAAGTCACTGAAGTCATGATGAAGTCAGTGAAGTCACGATGAAGTCACTGAAGTCTCAATGAAGTCAGTGAAGTCTCGATGAAGTCAGTGAAGTCATGATGAAGTCAGTGAAGTCATGATGAAGTCAGTGAAGTCTCGTTACTGAAAATCGTAATATAAATACGTACCAGGTTTGTCTGAACTTCAAAAAGAATGGATATTATATATTATTACATTAGGAAAATATGCATTATCAATACTTTACATTCGATCATTAGTTCAAACAACGAACGCCAAAATAGGTCGAATAGGAAAAACAAATCGTGTGGTCGCAAATTTTTGTACAGTGGTAGAGGGAAGTGTCATGAACAATTTACTCAAGTTTATGTTCGGTGCATAGGGAATGAGCAGGGCGGTAGGGGAGCATTTGAACATCATTTTTTCAAGTTTTTCTTGAATAATACGAAAATCGCAACCTCTACTGAAAAAATGAAGTTACGTATACAAAATTGAACAACATGAAATTTCTTATAAAAAAGTTTTTATTCGTGTTTTGTCTAGAATGAAGGTTTTGAGATACAATGGATGAAAATATCGAGAAGTAACAAAAATAGAGTTTATAGGAATAAAATGAATGTTCAATGCCTCACTATTTGCTGGCGTTTCATGAAATGAATACCTATAGGCTTCTCATCAAATTATGGCACTAAGTGAATTTTTCACTTGAATAAGAGGTTATCTATAAACAATGACTGAAAAGTGTTTAATTTGTGAGTGTGATATTGTCAGTAGTTGATATAACGGTAATAAAAAAGGGATACGTGGATTAGTGAATGCTTTAGAGACTTTTTTGATCTACTGGAGCGCACGGACAGGAATCTCTATAATGTTCGAAGAAAACATCGTTCGACCCAGGGAAGATAGGAAGAGGAGGTAAATATTGAAAAAGCTTTGCCGTTCTATAAACAAACGAGTTTTCGTATAAAGAGTTGTTCGACCTATATCAAGGTTGAAGACGAAATAATGTGCTGACGGGACTTGTCGAGTTCGTTTGACTGGTATTGCTAGTGATTGAATGATAGAACAGATTTCTGAGAAACATTTCCCGTGCATGTATGAAAGTTGGAGGTTTCGAGAACAAAAAACAGTAACGGGATGGATCGCTCATCCCAGCTACAACGAGTGATCCAGTAGCACCTGAAGCGATACTGGGACAATATCAAAAGTTGAAATTCCATGCTCCACTGTGTGCAGCATGTACTACGATACGTATATATACTAATGTTGCACCGTTGCTGGATATGGAAAATGTGGACGAAGATGATGATCATAATTGTCAATCATTAAAACGTATACATTCAATATGTTTGCTTTCAAGGAATAATGTATTTTTTCCTGTTTTCAGCCACGTTGAACACGAATTCCATGATGTGAGACCTCGTGTGAGACATTGAACATGAATTTCTCGATTTTTCTCTCCCTCAGGAACTATTCATTGTAGACGAAAAATTATAATAGAGACTCTTTCATAGGCAATTCCATGTTGTTCAATTTTGTATACCTCCATTTTTTCGCTAGAGTTCGCGATTGTCGAATTATTCAAGAACAACTTGGGAAAATTACCTTCAAACGTTCCACTACCACTACTACTGCCCCGCTCATCCCGTAGGGGTCAGGACTTTTAGTATGTTGTTCATTGCACTTTTCTCTATCACTCTACAGAAATTTACGACTACACGATTTTTCCCCCTATTTTCTGTTCGTTTCATGAACTACATAATGACGTCACTTCTCAACGTAATATCTCAATGAAAATCTTGAGAAGTATCAAGTAGTCTGTGAAATACCAAGAAATACATGTTCCAAGAAGTACCAATAAAGTCACTGAAGTCTCGATGAAGTCAAGTGAAGTCTTGATGAATTCAGTGAAGTCACGATGAATTCACTGAAGTGTCGATGAAGTCAGTGAAGTCATGATGAAGTCAGTGAAGTCATGATGAAGTCAGTGAAGTCTCGATGAAGTCAGTGAAGTCTTAGGAAAATGTGAAGTCAGGTGTACAAATTTTCGTCTGCGGTTCGCCCCTCGTTGAAGCCCCAGTTGATCAATATTCCTGCCACATTTTTCCCTGACTGTTCGGTTTCAAAGTTTCGTTATTTAAAAATTCGCTAAATTGGTTTCAAATAGAGGAATTACTCCTCATGTATTATCTGGAGTTGATTTGTCAATCTCCGTTATTATTTCAACCTCACAAATACACTCAGTTCCGAAAAAAAGTGACGTACTAGATATTTCAACTATCTTCTTAAAAAAAAATAGTCGGATGATTCATTTCTTTCTTTATTTGTTGGTAGGTAATGCATTTGTCTTAAAATAAAAAATAAAGAGGTGACATTTTTTTCAAAACCTCCTTGATGGTGGTGGAATAACTCGAACCATGATTTATTCCTAATTTTCGACTCACCCTGTGTGTTAATTGAGTAATGGTATACAAAGTGCTCATACCCTATACGAAAGAGGCTTCTTTTGCGAGCATTTTGTTTTTTAATTCATTGATTTATCTCAAAAATTTTCCGAATTACAGCTTTTTTGCTGATACCTTACGCTTATACAACAAATTAAATTTATTGAAGGATCAGAGTACTTACTCAAAATTGATTGGGTTGTACTCTGGTAAAATCACATTGTCATTAAAAAAACAAATGCCGTTGCCATAGCAACTAATTTGTTGTATGCCTCCATATTTGACCATTTGTCGTTATGTCATTAATTAAGTGTCTTGTTTTATTGCCTAAAATTACATAAAATGCCTCAAATAAATCCTGAACAAGTAGCAAGATTAGTTGCTTTAGTAAACGATGGGCGTAGTAAACGTTACGCCGCTCGTGCAGTGGGAGTTCATGAAGCAACTGCTCGTATAGCAATCCGTTAGTACGAACAAACAGGAAGCACTGCTCGGAAGGTCGGTTCTGGTCGCCCCCGAAAAACTTCTCAAGGAGATGATCGCTTCTTGAGATTGCGGATTTTACGGAATCGATCAAATACTGCGGTAAATGTTCAGCAAGATCTTCGCCAAATTCGTGATGTTGCAGTGAGTAAGCAGACGGTATATGTAGACGTCTATAAGAAGTTTAATTTGAAAGCTAGGAGACCTGCAAAAGGTCCCAAATTATTGCCCGAACATCGTGCTGCTAGAAGAAATTTTGTTGGAAATTATGGACAGTGGAATATTCCTGAATGGTCGAATTTCTTGTTTACGGATGAGTCACGGTTTTGCCTTAACATGGTGGATGGAAGAAAAAGAGTGTGGAGAAGAACTGGTGAACGGTTCAATCAAATTTTAATAACCGAATGCGAAAGTTTTAATGGAGGGTCTGTTATGGTGTGGGGAGGGATTTCAATGAATGGAAAGACACCCCTTCATGTTTTTCCGGTGAGGCAGTCGTTGAATGCCCAAATTAACATTGACATTTTAGAGCGGTATGTCTTACGAGATGTCTAACCTAATGCAGAGTTAGTGGGCAATAATTTTATATTGATGTAGGATAATGCCCGACCACACACCGCAGCAATAGTGCGAAACTTCTTATAATCTACTGGTATTACCATATTACAATGGCCTGCGAGAAGCCCCGATATGAATCCTATAGAACATTTGTGGGAAGAATTAGGGAGAAGGGTACGTTCTCGCGAGAGGTCTCCGGAAAGTCTCGCTGAAATGGCAGATGCATTAGTGGAAGAATGGGATCGTATACCAATGGAAACGATAAGCAACTTGATTTCCAGTATGCCTCGTAGATTAGAAGTTCTTATAGAGTTGCTAGAGGAGGCAATACACGGTATTAAGCAGTCATCCCAATTTATAATTTTGTGTTTAATTAAAATGTTCTTCAAAATTATTGGTATCAGTTTATTTCATTAGAAAATTGTTTCTCGATAAATTCAAAAAGTTGGTAATATGCAAGGATTCAGCTAAAAAAGATGTAATTCGGAAAATTTTAGAGATAAATCAATGGATAAAAAAAGCCTCTCTCATATAGGGTGCAAGCACTTTCTATGCCATTACTTAATTAACACACAGGGTGAGTCAAAAATTAGGAATAAATCATGGTTCGAGTTATTCCACCACCATCAAGGAGGCTTTGAAAAAAATTTACACCTCTTCATTTTATTTCAAAGACAAATGCATTACCTACCATCAAATGAAAATGAAATCGGCCTACTATTTTTTTTTTTTTTTTGTTGAGAAGATAGGTCAAATATCAAGTGCGTCACTTTTTTTGGAACTGAGTGTATTTTCAAATCTCCACATACTTACTGGAATATCATTTGCTGTTATTTTCTGTTTTTGACATTTACAATACGTTACACAAGTAATTAGAATTTTGTGGAGATAACCACTTCGTCAAATGATTGATATGAATTCAATCCATGAGATGTCGTTTAAATCTCAATTTCAGTAAGAAGTGGAGTTACACATTTTTCGGGTTTTGCTGACGAAATGTCAAATACCACTAATGTCAGTGTCAAAATGTCTTTCATGGCTACTGCTCGCACGTGAAAATATCAGTCAGTAACAAGGCTACTGGGTGATTCTTAGTTGTTTTTGGATGAATGATGAATTCGCGAACCAAGTTTTCTTCATTGCAGGAGAAATGAGAAATATAGTCGACGGAAAAAAATTGTAACCAACTTCAACGCTCTCACGTTGAAATATCTCCATCATTAATCGTCCTCATCAATTCACTAGTTGGTAAAATAACTATTGTATCGTGTCGATTTTTGATATGTCTCGAGGTTCATTCGCAAATAAATAGTTTGGGATGAATTTTAGCCAACTTACCTCTATCCAAAATCGTTTCGTTTAGTTGGTACAAGGCGTTAAAGTGCTCACCTTAGGTCCTGAATATTTATCGCTAAATTTGTAACGCGAGAGTTCTTGTAAAGCCCGCGAGGACCAGCAACATATCAGTTCATATCATATCAACAATAAGAAAACATTGTTGCCAATCTATCAACAGTCCGACTAATTAGATGAATTTTCAAACATGCGCAGGATGAATTATATCAGAAATTAATTATTTGCAAATGAACCTCGAGACGTATCAAAAATTAACACGATACAAAAAATATTTCTGAAGGGAATATCTTTCTGACAAAAAAACTGAAAGTTTCCAGTCTGTACGGAAACACGGTTGTTTGTAACACTTGCAGGTCCCTGATGATGATCAAAAATATCTCAAAACGTGACTCACAGTCACAGAACATGTCATGCCAAAAATAATGAGAATCGATCACAGCCTAATACTCTTTTAATGAGCAAAATTATTTTTTTCCAAGAAAAACTTCAACGCCTTGTACCAACTCAACAAAACGATTTTGGATATAGGAGAGTTAGCCTAAATCAACTTGTTTTTATCCCAGGCGTCCACAGCCGAGCCAGGTCCCAACCTTTCACAGACACCCTGTATATGTTAGGATAGGTCTCGGGATAGGTACACCCTCTTCTTTCTCTTCCACTGTTACTTACCATAATATACGAGGTGTAATTCAATTGATGGCTATAGTTCCTTAGCTAATTTTAAGAAGAAAAGTTCATATGAACATAATATGCCCTAAACCTTCTCTTCAATACTGTTCGAGATATTTTCATGAAATTTGATATGCACAAGCACCAATAGACATTTTTTGATGCAGGAGACATGTATACTGGAGATGGAAAAAATATTGTACGCCCTTGCTTCATTTGAAAATGAAAATTGATTTCGAAATCCTCTTTTATTTTGCAACAATTTGACTTCCTGAAATTTTTGAGTCCCACATACCTTCTTTGGGTGATAAAATAAAAACCAATTTCATGTATATGTGGCATAACGAAATTATTGTGAACTAGTAGGCTATTGCCCTATTTTGTGTTTAAAATGATGACATTCGATCGATAACGTTGTGGTCTTATTTTGACAAGTATTCATAAATATAACAGATTTTTCACATCGTGAAAGATTCGTCAAGGAATGAAGGGAAAATAAAATTTCAACATGCTATATAGCTCGAAATCAAGAGGTTCAGGGAATATGTTCTTCTTAAAATTAGCTGAGGAACCGTATTCTATATTATCCGTCATGAATATTTGAATTTTCTTATTTTCCTACTTACTTTATTAGTACACTATTGGTACAATATAATTTATACAGAAAAAACATCTTAAACACAAAGGAAGCTTAGAACATACCTGAGCAATGAATGTTGGTGTCTTAGTGTTCCATTCTTCCATTTGCGTAGCTTAATTTGCTATTTTATATAGTGCGAGTTTCTGTATCATCCTCTCTTTGAGTAACAATGACAACAACGATAATTTTATTGCAAACTTTGTCAAAGAAAAATTCGTTCGGGAAATGGTTATTAGAAAATGAATTTGCTTAGTTTATTGAGTTTCAAGATATTGAAAAATGAAAGTTGAATAGCATGATGATCTACAAACAACAACTATGAAACTAACCAAATGACCTTGCTGGCTTTAATGGAAGACACTGTATACTAACGAGATAATCGCACCATTTGCAATGGATTAATGTTCATTCGGCATTAGATGAGATGGCGACTGAGATTCTGAATTCAGTCGAGGAAGATTTATACAGAGAATAATGTTCTTCTATATTAATGAATTCAACTTTACCAATATTGCATGCTCATATAGTGCATATTAATTACTTTACTAACAAGATCAATAACGAAAGATGTAGCAAGAATTAGAATGACAGATCTGCTTCATCATTGATTGAAACATTCAGTCGATAAACTGGAAAAAACAACGATGAATTGACAAAGTAAATATTGAATTTTCTCTTCTGAATATCTCGAATACTCTTTTTTATCTGTTGAAGATATGTGTATTTCGCGTTGACAAATTCATCACTAAATCACAAAGCGCTGTTGTGTTATCGAAAAAGCTATATGTACCTGCAGGTATTTTATCAATTATTTTCAGGAATTTACGATTTAGTCCGAATTTTGATAAAGGACACCATATGGTTCAAACGTTCAATCGGTATTGAGAACAGACCTTTTTCCAAAATTGATAATTAGTTCACCACCACAGGATATTATCCTGTAAAAGGATAATATATTGTGTTTACCACATATGGAGGATGACCAATGTATTGATGGATTTATGTTGGTGCTTCGTTACTTGATATGGAAAATGATGATGATGCAGATGATGATCAATTGTTGATTTTTGAATTCTATACCTACATTCGACAATTATGTTTTCAACGAGTAATGTATTTTTAGATGTCGAACAGCACTTTATCAAAACTCCTTCATCCATAGAACGGCTAGGCTCTGGAATTCATTACCTGAGGAAGTATTCCCAACAACATATAATCTCCAGAAGTTAAAAAAAAATTCCAATACCTACCTCCTATCCCTATCCTTCCTAGGAACGCACGATGTTCTCTGAACATTATAGGGATTCCCTTTCGTGCGCTCCAAGCGATAAAAAAATTAACTTCTTATCCCCTATATCTCAGAAAAAACGTTTCATTGTATACACTAAATAAAGAAAAACTTTTTTTTTTATGGAAAATCAGTCTGAAATTTCATATCTGTTGACTGGTTGAAAAATGTCACTTTTAATAAATTACTCTTTCTCCACGGGAAAAAATCACATACATATTACTTAAATTACTCAACAACCACTAAATTTGCATTTTTTCATCAAATCACAGTATTAGACTGACAGATATATGATCACTTCAAAATAATGATCAAGATGCCTGCAAAATGATGCCTGGAACACAGGTGTTATTCCTGTTAAAATCTTCAAATTTCACGTCAATTATTTGCTGATCTTAATATAATGTGATATCTTCTCAATATTGATTCATGCTTCTTCCTGTCACTGCGGATCCAGATGTACTTCTTCTTTCCCATGTAATAGTATATTATGTAACAAGTGTTATAAACGTCCTTTTAGTAACGAGTGTTCAATAAACGAGTGTCTAGAAGAGTTTATGAACGTGTTACATACTATGCTTTTTCTACGAACTCCGAAAATTACATTAACATACCTGCTATTCCTGCTAACCTACAAAATAATTCGAAAGGAATGGGAATTGAGAACATAATACATGCAACTGCATGCAACCAGCAAGACACGTATAAGTGATATTGGTTGTATAGATGTGTCCAGTCCTTTGCTCACTAACCTTTGTTTCACGTTTATTGTCATGCTTAGCGCAGAATGAATAAATTGTTCTCAGAGGTGGATTCTTCATTTTCACACTTCTTGGAGATATGCAAGTACCAGGACATGCTCTTCGATTCCACTTTCGTCTACATTTCGCATATATTTCTGATGAAGAATTCTGATACAAACAAAAATTGTTTGAATAATTCTTATACAAAATTCGAAAATAACAGTTGACAGTTGATACAATTGACAGGCCAGACATGTCTCAAATTACTGAATCCGTGTTTAATGAACTGTGTTGACATGGTAATGTGTTTAAGAAATCGTGTTGCCATGGAAACGTGTTTAATATTTTGAATAAATCACAGATCGTCAATCCGTGATTAATCGATCATTTAGCGTGGTATACATGTCCGTACGCTAAATGCCATTTCAGTTAGGTGAGTAGAAAAAATAAATAACTATTAGGAAATTGCATGTAGTTCGATATCGTATATCCACATTTTTTCACTTGAGGTCGTAATTTTCGATTTATTCAAGAATAACTTGAAAAAATCACTCTCGAACGTTCCCCTACCACCCCGCTCAGTTCCTACATACGAGTCAGGACTTTAAGTATGTTGTTCATTGCACTTCTATCTATACCACTGTACCAAAATTTACGACTACACGATTTTTTTCTCCTATTTTTCGTTCGTTCACTGTACTAAGTGGTGTGTAATCAATGCGGATGAATGGAACAATAACAAAATTAAAATTTATTCGTGAACAGAAATCAAGAAAATTGAAATATTCAGGTACCTACCAAACGATGTTTCATTTCTTTGAAACTGAGATGATTCAGGAATATAACTGATAATTACATTGAAGCTTTTGATAGCTGTTATGATGACATGTATAGGTTCGCACATAAAAGTGCCTTCAGACTGTCCCCAAGTCTTAATTCAGGACATTATGAGTGAAAATCTGCAGCCTGATAATGTTATTAGGATGAAGAAAATATGACGTCTTCATGAAGCTTCTGGTATCATTTTGAAGATGTCCCTAGGTCCATAAGACAGAAAACTATTTTTATTATTTCTTTGAGGAAGTAGGATTTTCCAGGCCTAGTCCGGGAAGTACCTACGTACTTTTCGGACTAGGCCGGAAAGTATCACATCGTTGTTGTCACTGAATAACTATGAAAATCTTGGTAGATATGGTTTTGATAAATGCAGATGATAATTACCATAGCAGCGAAATATCGGCTGAAAGCTATCCCAGCAAACATTTAGATATGGGGCATCAATGGCCTGATATATTTTTCCCATACCTGACATCAGCGGCCCAGTAAATGGTCCCATATGCGGGACTCTATATATCAGTACACTGCGGCCGGCAGTTAGTCCCAGTGCTGGGTACCCAGCAATCATATTCAGTTCTCCGGCAAAAGGCCAGTACAACATAATCGACACATTAAGTTTCCCATAGCAAGCCCAGCATATACATAAATGATGGGACTGTAATGACCAATTAACGACATTGGTTACATACTATCGAGATAGGGGAGGGGTACTGGTTTTAGTGGTCCAATAGATCTGAAAGTTCTAGTACCTCTTATTTCACAATATAACCCTCTCATCATAAATCAGACACATACCAGATTCCAAGAGAACGATTTTATGAATGACACAATGATATCTTATTCTTATAACCTCTCTGTTTTTCGACGAAACTTGTCGGAGTGACTGCGCACTGGTTAGTATTTGGTATCTACATCTTATTGGGTAGCATTCCTACAAAGTTGATTCTTCGTTGTGAGGTTCTTCTGAAATATAGAATGCATCATTAGTTATATATTAGTGGCCTTTGAGTTGCATGAGTTTTTAACTTGACAATATAGTCTGATGACGTGATATTGCTTCTGAAAGCAACAAACGAGTTGAAAATGATAGTTGCTTCTGGAGAAGTATAGCCAACTCCGATTATTATGATCATTAGATATATGAGGTTACGAGATACCAAACACATGCATTTGATAATGAAATTCGAAAAACTATGTAGGTAGACTGATACTTACTCATACCTCAATATTATCATGATTGAAGAATCCGTCTTCTACTATTATCAATTGAGAATACTCCTGCCATCATAAATAACTACCAGGGAAAGAGAAGACCGCATTAATTCGACATGAACAAACTAGTACGCGATCACCACTCACGAGAGTCAGCCATCTTAGTCACATATAATATTGATCAGCTGATTGTTGATGTAGACGTTCCCAGAACATCCACCAGGGGGACGAGTAGCGAACATGAAATTGGCCAGATCTCGTAAGTATTCAATTAGTTCCAGACATCTCACCATCATAAGGCCATCATCGTATTTTTAACTGATGGTTACTTGGCATAGGAAAATCATCGGCCCATTACCAATACCCCGGCTTCGTCACTTTCCCAGACTAGCCTTCACTAGGCCGGACTACTCCCGCTAGTTCAATGTTTGCTGGGATTTGACATGAAATTAGTTGAAAATTTGATTTCTGAAAGTTTGGTTGCATTTATCGCAAAAAACTATCAAAAGCAGCTGCGATAGTGAGTTTGAAAATGTTCATACGAAATTTCCAATGTAACAGTTAGTAGGTATAGGTATTCTGTTAAAATTTCAGTATTTGATACAAATGAGAATTAATTATGAAGAAATTGTATTCTACAAAGCATTAGTATATGGAAATGTGTCTCATTGATTTGTTATTCTACTTGGTTGCCGAAAAAATAGTGTACCCAACGCGTTCAAAAACAGTTTTTTTGGACTCGCAGACGACCAGGACTGGCCTACGGCTCGGCCTAGAATTTTTTCTACTCGCTAAAAAAAACAGTATTTTCCGGACTTGTTACGTAAATAACTATTTTGGGATGTGGATTTTAAGATGCTTTCAAAAATGAAAAATAGAAACTATGTTCATGTTTAGAAGCACCCTGTATTTGCTGGATCACTGGGTACATTATTGTTCGCTCAATGGGTATGATATCATACTAAATATTAGGTGTAATCATAGTGGTCTGGCCAATTATGTTCCCACAATCATTCTGAAGTAACATTTATTTGAAAGTCAACGTTAACTCAATTTGAATGATGAATGTCACCAAGAAATAAGGACAGAAATGTAATGGCATTTATACTAGAAGTGAATACAAGGTGATGTAAGTAGGCCTTCCATTAGAATTTCTCCAACTTGCAATTGGAATAAAAACTCAAAAATTGGCTTGCCCTTTGATCAATATTCTCCTCGATATTTTCAGTCCTTCGTCTATACAGGATGTGCCGAGTGTCAGCACCAACTTTTTCGCATTTTGAATATTCTCACAGGGTTCGATTGGCATCTAATTCTTTATGTCAACTTATCTAACACAGTTTTCGACATATATAAATTTTTCTGAAATTAATTGAATTTCAAAATTCGTTATGTATGTCTACTCGATTGAGAGCAAAATAACACTAGATTCAATTGGCTTTCGCAGGTAGAAGACTATTCAATATTTGCTGATTGTGAAAACTCATGGCAGAATTTTGTCAACTTCAACTCTTAAAAGCTCACGGACGATATACTGGACCCAATTCACCTGAAAAATTTGCGGGGTCCTTCGTGGAACAGTAAGCTGAAAATTCAACTCCTGGTGTTCATATAAGCATAGGCAATTTTCAAACGTCGCATCGAAAAATTGCCGAAAACTCAGCTTTTTAAAAAAAATCATTATGGGATGTTTTTCCTTTCACCTCTTCCAAGTTCTCAGCTGAATTCTCCATCCCGAATACTCATAAATTCATCGATTTCACTGGTAGAATGTAAGTGCAAAATTGAGATAATTTTGATGAATCATGACGGACTAAACGGAGGAAAATGGTAAATTTTTCCAGAAAAATCAAGAATTCTCTTTTGGTTACAGTATTCAGGATTGAAAAGGAGATACCCTGTATGTTAATCTCCATTGCAACTGCGGTATATGAAAAAAAGGTTCTTGCCAATAAGCTGCCATCAGACATATTTTTCCGAGTTTTAATTCTGATTTTTGGATGTAAGATGAATTGATATTCATCGCACAGGACGTGGAGAGGAATTCTGAATTGAGAAAACCTAATCACGAATCTGATGACTATTTCACTCATCACATAATCTGACCAATCACAAGCCAGAGAAAACCTGTGCTTATCGCGAAAAGTCTAGCTGTATTTCAATTCTGATTGGTCTGACAGCGTTCGTGTTTTCAACGATGTAACCATGGATAGCAAATCAGAGTTTGGCAGTTTGACAAAAAATTGATTGTAGACGTGAGGATGAGTCGCTTCGGTGCAATTTCAAATGAAGTTATCAACCAAATTATTGATGAAAATGTACCTTCAAATACCCACATAGCTGCAGTAGAACCAGCTTAGAGAGGCAACGAAGCCACTTTTAGAATGCATGTTACATTTTTCCAAGGAAGAAACTGACAACAAAGGCTGTTTAACAAACAGAATCGTATATATTCCTATATATTTTCCAAAACTTGCTAAGGTGGCGGTAAAAGCTGTGCAGATACTAGATGGCTCATTCAAAATTTAGAAAATCCTGGAATGTGTCCTGTAAGATTATTACGGAAACTACTATCAAAAAGGGGAATTATTATCAATGGCAGACTTTTCTTGAAGGTGAATGGCAAGTGGAATAAATATAATAATAATTGGTATGAGAATTGCCCTGTAGGTATCAATACAATTTCAAAATGGACGAAACTATCTGCAAAAAATATAGCATCACACATTGAAAATGAGAAAATAACAAATCACTCCAATCGCTCCACTGCAGTTAGTTAGTTTCTACAATCTGGTGTAAGTGAACAACAAACTATGAAAATGACTGGATATGCGTAGTTCGAACTCGATGAAGCCGCATCTACATCTCAATGCCGAACATCATCAGAATATAGTGAATACATTCAGAAATGCTCCAAGTACATCAAGTAATAACACCAACAATAACAATACCACATTTCGTTCGGACGCGGGAAAATCATTTTGAACCACTCTTATCAAATATCTTCTCGTCCCTTACAAACTGTTAAAGAAATTAAGGATTTAAGAATAATATTCAATTCAAAAATGCTTTTCGATAAGCATATATTCTACATTGCTAAAAAAAGGTTATAAAATGCTAGGTTTCATAATGAGAACTTGTCATGAATTTAAAAACACTCAGACACTCCGTACCCTTTATGTCATATGTCAATAGTGTTCTGAGTTATGGTTCATTAATATGGAACCCTGGTTACGATATTTATATAAATAAACTTGAACGGATACAGAATATATTCATTGATTACGTCAATAAAAAATGCTTTCCATCCAACCCCAGCAAACGTAACTATGTTCAAAATGAGCTGAACTTATTATCACTAGCGCATAGAAGGAACATTTCAGACGTGAAAATTCTTTATAAAATCATAAATAATTTAGTTGTTCCGCCTGCTGTCCTCAGTAATATTTACCTTACAGCTCCTACTTATATTACAAGGAATCATCACATTTTTCGTTACGAACAATCTCAAACAAATTATTTTTTGAACTCACCAATGCATAGATGCAAAATATTATACAACACGCTGTCAAATTCTATTGATATTGATATTTTCTCTTACTCACCTTCCAAATTTTCTTACATTTCGAAAAAACATTTCCTGGCTTCACCTACTTGATTTATGATGTATTTTAACGTTTTAATATGTACTGAATAAAATTATTTCACCTTTGTTTGTATCAACACACTACAATCACTACATGTTGTATCAACTCAATCATTAATCACTCCAATTATTGATTTTCATCAACTTTGTAATTGATATTCGATTTGTTAAGTATTGATATATCTGTATGATGAGATATGACATATCTGTGAATACTGCTTTTGGGTTAGTCCCGTTTTTATTCCTATTCGTAAATAAATAAATAAATAAATAAATGAATACCTTGTATCCAACTAATAAAGGCCCTATAATTCAAAATTTTCATAATTGTACCATTTTTAATAATTGAGAAAAGTCAAGAATAATGTTGTATGTTCATAAAACCTTGTTCATTGGTTGTAGGTAACAAATTATTCATATTAATAGCAAATTATTTATATTAATAGAAAATTGTTCATATTTATAAGTTATTCTTCGTGGTTATAATGATTTTTTTCGAGGATAGAGGATTGTTCATGTGTACAATAAATGCTTCCTTCGCTTCTTGAAATAGTCTATGAAAATAACAGTCTGTTCTGAATATCTCCACAAAATATTTTTTTTTCATGTGTTACCGTACAGCAATACCAATCGTCCTAACGGACTCGTGGTGTGTTGTTCGGCAACACACTTTCGTGAACAATAAAGCGACAGAATTATCTCGAATAATCAGAACATCATGATATTACTTATGACTATTTCACTCATCACTTAATCTGACCAATCAGGAGCCAGAGACAACGTGTATTTATCGCGAAAACAGTAGCTGTCTTAACTCTGATTGGTCTATCAGCATTCATGTTTTCAACGATGTAACCATGGATAGCGCAGCAAAGTCTGTCAAAAAGTCTGTCAGTTTGGCCTAAAATAATTATGGCCGTACTTGTCAAATTGAATCATCCATTTATACTAAATGCTTTTTATGCTTCGTGAAAAAGAAATAGTCTAGCACAATACCACTCTGCTCTGAATATCATCTCATAATTATTCAGAACATCGTGATATCACTTACAATCGTATACCTCAGTGTACAATCCTGAAGGTTTATTTACGGCAACCGTGATTCACTATTTTACTTCAAGAAAGGAACAATTCAATTGAAGAATCACCTTTAGCATACTTTTCATGGGTATCATTCCTTCGAGATGTATACTTTGTGTGGAGACTAAAATAGCACTTGAAATAATAAATAAAGCCGAGCTCAAGTGCAAATTATCGTTAATGGCTACTCTCGTGAATCTATCAAACATATGTGGATGCCTCTATTTCTATTTATTTTTCGAAATTCAACTAGAAGATCATTTAACGACCTTTTCCGTATTTGATTGAAGTTTTTCTATCGAGAGTACATGTGGCATGCAATAATGTCGAGTAGTGTGTGTATATCAATCGAGAAACTGCATGATTGAATACTAATACTTGCAGCATTAGTTGGTGTACTAGTTCTCAAAGAAAAAGTGGACCACTCAAATTTTTGACGTTTTTCAAGATGCGATAACTTTTCATAAGATGCGTCCTTTCTGTTAACAGTCCCGGATTTCCGCCTAGGCCTTGCAGGCCCTGTACTATATTAGGCACCCGGCAAGCTTAGGTGCCCCAGCCAAGAGCCAATGAATATGAATGAAAATAAAATAATAATCAGATGATAGTGTTCTACTTGTTCAATATACTAAAAAGAAGGTATTTGTCATATACACTATCAGTTTATTTATCTAGTTGTGTTACCATGAGAGATATTGATGTTTTTCGATATTTGATCAGTTCGTGTTATTCAACACCAAAGTGATGTACTATACAATCATTTGGTGATTATTTTGACACTGTATCTGTTGCGTTCCTGCTTTTACTAATGATATGATATGCGAATAGTTTCCGGATATTTTTCTGTTGTAAACGCACAATGATTGAGTGCGCTGCGAAACGGTGCTTTCTTGTCTGCATCTGAGTGTCGATCATACGAAAGCGCTGAACGGACATGATACTTTTTTTTTTATAATTGCCAGTTCAAACTTGCAATCAGCCATAATTGCCAGTTTGATCTGGCAATTAGCCATAATTGCCAGTTTGAACTGGCATTTACCTATAATTGCCAGTTTGAACTGGCAATTATCCATAATTGCCAGTTTGGACTGGCATTTAGCTATAATTGCCAGTTTGAACTGGCAATTAGCCATAATTGCCAGTTTGATCTGGCAATTAGCCATAATTGCCAGTTTGAACTGGCATTTAGCTATAATTGCCAGTTTGAACTGGCAATTAGCCATAATTGCCAGTTTGGACTGGCATTTAGCTATAATTGCCAGTTTGAACTGGCATTTAGTTATAATTGCCAGTTTGAACTGGCAATTATCCATAATTGCCAGTTTGGACTGGCATTTAGCTGTAATTGCCAGTTTGAACTGGCATTTATCTATAATTGTCAGTTTGAACTGGCAATTAGCCATAATTGCCAGTTTGAAATGGCATTTATCGCTTCCGTACGAATGGATCTAGTCATGTTATCGCCATCTATACCTTTTCAACTTCAATTTCGGAAAAAGTAATCTCGATTTCAGAATTGGTTAGTTCGATTTCAGAAATGGTAAACTCAATTTCAGAATCGGTGAGATGAATTTCAGAAAAAGTCCATTCAATTTCAGAAATGGTAAGTTGTATTTCAGAATTGGTAGGTTCAATTTCAGAAAAAAAATCCTTATATTTGTTCGAAATGTTTCCAGTTGTATGTGAGATTAACAAACCATATTTACAATATTCAACTTGTCAAAAACAAGTCAATAACATAATTATAATCTCAATTCAATCCACAGATGCCTTCCATCCGAATCGCTGGAAAATAATAGCGTTGCACATGATTATGAGAATGAAAACACATTTGAGGTGTTATCATTTTCATTGAATGATCTGCACATTCCTCAAGACATCGCAGTCTGAATTCTATCTGGTTGAGCAAGCTGTTCGGATCCCCAGCTATGACCCTTTGGCGATGCTCTTGCAAGAAGCTCTTCACTTCTGACTTGAAGGCACCCCATATTTATGTTCAATCTGATTCAACATAGGGCTCTCAAACACCGTTCATCTACTGTAAACAATCTTCTCTTTTGCAATTAAAATCATTTCAAACATATAAAAGGATTTCATCTTCTGAAATTGAACCTACAAAAAATAATAATTCTGAAATACAACTTACCATTTCTGAAATTGAATGGACTTTTTCTGAAATTCATCTCACCAATTCTGAAATTGAGTTTACCTTTTCTGAAATCGAACTAACCAATTCTGAAATCGAGATTACTTTCTCCGAAATATAACTCACCGATTCCGAAATTGAAGTTGAAAAGGTATAGTGACGTCAAAAAACTAATGCGAACGCGAACGATTATTTCGACCAACGCAAAGGGCGAGTTGTGGACTGATAATGAATTATTGGCATTCAATTACTCCGCTGTGTCGTTAGGGACCTATAGTATATTGTTCAACAAGAACGGAATGTTAGTGATTTTTCCCCGAGAATGAAATTTGCAGCATGAGCCGTAAGCGAATAATGCTGCAATCATTCGAGAAGGAAATCAGCATTCCCTGCGAGTTATACACTATAATTCTCCTACGGCTGTGACAGATAACAGCGACATTCTTAATTTCTTCGTCTTGTCATATGATTTCCTCTCAACTAATGCGCATCTATTAGAGAAAGCTATCATTGCTTGAACTGTGACATTCCATTTGCGGGGTCCTTTCGTACGAAAGCGCTAAATGCCAGTTCAAACTGGCAATTATGGCTAAATGCTAGTTCAAACTGGCAATTATAGTTAAATGCCAGTACAAACTGGCAATTATGGCTAATTGCCAGTTCAAACTGGCAATTATAGTTAAATGCCAGTTCATACTGGCAATTATGGCTAAATACCAGTTCAATCTGGTAATTATGGCTAATTGCCAGTTCAAACTGGCAATTATACCTAATTGTCAGATCAAACTGGCGATTATAAAAAAAAAGTATCAAGTCCGTTCAGCGCTTTGGTACGATCAACACGACTCTGATAAGTGTATGAAATGAGAGTTAAGGTGGGTTTATACAGCAATTAAAATATAATATGGAATAAGATAAGATAATTTAAGGAATAAGAAATAAATCCACTGTTTAGACAGATAACTAAAATAAAATTATGATTGAGAAATTAACCAATCCAATCACATTATTGATGACAATGACGATTCATATTTCATGTTCTATGGAGATACTGTGACAGAATTCATTTTAGTCATGCGCATTATCATTTTCCGAATGTAATAAAATAAAACGATAGAAGTTGGTCAACATTTATTTTATTCTAATTCTTATTCTAAACTTATTATCTGTATGAACGGTTCAATGGAAATGCCCATTTTGAACTTTTTTATTTTATCTTATTCTTATTCCTTATTCCGTTTTATTTGCTGTATAAACTAACCTTTAAGACATTACAAAACATTTCTGAGCTGATACTATTTGAAGGCTGTCGAGAATCGAGCGTCAATGGAGCGCTAGTGCAGCCATCTTTAAAGGTTTATACAAAATATTTTTCTGTGCAAAAAAATTATGCCATGATATTTAATTTTATGATTTCACGTTTCAATCTGCTTCGATATAAGTACTCTATATAGCTTTGCAGTATCAAAATCATCATATATAATTGATGAATCTACTTAAAATTTATTTAATGCATTATTTTCACGAAATCGTCCGATCTTATTGACACATATCAATCTGTATACCAGAATTCGTGGATGATGATATACCTACACAATTTTTATTCACTCTTCAATGAGTTCAGGTTTTTCAGGGGGTAATTTCAACATCAGTAACATTATTTATTCACCCTAGCCCTAAATCTCATGATTCATATACATATGCACGGTTTTGATTTATTCGTGATTGATCAGGATGTAACTAGGTGTTAATTTCATATAATAGTTATATTTTTTGCGTTAACTTGAATACTACCACTATCGAAAGTAATTACTGTCCATCCTTCTGGTGTTTCTTTTGAATGGATATTTCAGAACCCCTTTAAATTACCAAATCCGTGTAATTTTTCACTATGAAGATGTGAATTGACACCACTGTTCACGGTATCATCAAATTTCTAATAATATTGATATAATATTGCTAATCAAGTGTTGATTTAATCAGAGTTATTTCTGAAATCCACTCGAATGAAATACCACCAGGAAATTTGTCATTGTGTACACATCACTGTAATAAGATCGAATGCATTCCTGGATAAGATATTCACTAGGCTTTGAGAGCAGCAGACAACAAAATAATAGTTTTTCGAATAGCGTTCGTGATTTGAGCTGCAGCTCTCATTTAAAAAAACATTTTCAATGAGGGTGAAAGTTATCGTATCTCGAGAAACATAAAAAAAAAGTGCGGTCCAGTAATTTCTTTGAGTACTTTATTTGATCTGAAATTGATTACATTCAAGCAAAATCATATTGTTCCATTTTCTTCTCGACCATGAACCTAAGTAAGTAGGTATGCATTTCCAAGAAGAAGGTAAACTCATTATCAACAATTTGACTGCCCAATTGTTAGAAGTCTCTTTCTGTGAGGAAAATTAATGGAATATCTGCTACCGATTCACTGATATTGTTTATTTCAAGACGGATTTTGGTCCATGAAAACACGTATTTTGTTGTTTTTTTTCTTCATCTCTTGGTGCGCACGTAAAAGAATCCCTGAAATGTTCGAAAAACATCGTGCGTTCCTACGGAGGATATGGAGAATCGTGTTCAACATTGAATTCATTTGACATTCAATGAGTAACAATGGTTCAAGGAATGCTATTAGTATAAAAACGACGAGTAGAGAAGAATTAGCATGTATGCGGTATGTGTACACCACCAGAAACTGATTACGTAGAAGGTGTGAGAAATTTTAGTTCCAACGATCAACAAAAACAATCAAAAAAATGTATGGCAAATTATATATACAGGTAATTCATGGACTGAAGAATTACAAAAGGTATTCCTATTTTTCGAAAAATTTTTTGTTGGTTGATGACATGCACCTTCATGAATATCGATAAATTCACCCACTGTGACGCCACTGGAAATATTATTCCGAATCTAATTATTGCAATAGAAGAAGCTCCATATTACAATTAACAAAACCACAACGTTTAATTGGAATTGATGGAAAGACAATCGAGTAATGAATAAAAATACGCTCTTCCATGGAAATATTAATACCCTGTATCTCGAAAACGAAGCAAGTTAGAACACATGTTTATATAAACTTTATATTTGGTGTTATTTAGATACACCCTGTATAGTAGTTAGGGTCTACCTACTGCTATCCAGAGTAGACATCAAAACAAGAAGAGTTAACTTTTTAATGTTAGATATTCTGTGCTTCCTGCCAATCAACGAGCGCGCTTGTTTGTTGTTGAACATTTGAAAAACACAGAACAGTAGAGTTCTGGCGCCGAAAGACTAAATCGAATCGAGTATACTGTTGCAGGAAGAGAAACTTCTCTCAAAGTATCCGGGAGTGAAAATCAAAATTTGAAAATGTCATAAAACGATGTACATATTTCTGGTGCATGGATTTATCAAAACAGTTCAATCTTGCACATTTCAAGGTAGGCCTTTTTTATCAACTCACCTTTATATAGCGTGTATTCATTGATGTATTAACGTCGAAAAATTCACCATGATGAAGTTCATGAAAGCATACATATATATAAATATATATCTAGACTAACCTTTACACATACTTTCATACTTACCATTATTCAACAAAAAAAATTTTTTTTTGACAACTGATTTTTTTATCGCTTGGAGCGCACGAAAGGAAATCCCTGTAATGTTCAAAGAACATCGTGCGTTCCTAGGGAGGATAGGGACAGGAGGTAGGTATTGGAATTTATTTTGAACTTCTGGAGATTATAATATGTTGTTGGGCATACTTCCACAGGCAATGAATTCCAGAGCCTAGCCGTTCTATGGATGAAGGAGTTTTGATAAAGTGCTGTTCGACATCTTTCGAGGTTGACAACGAAAGGATGTGCTGACTGGGCTTGTCTAGTTGTCTGACTGGTATTGCTAGTAAAGGGAGGATGGCAGAGATTTCCGAAAAACATTTCCCGTAGAAGTATCGATAGAAAAGTGAAAGGTCGCCGACCTTTCAACGGTGTTCCAATGATGTCAAAGAGTGAGTGAGTGTGGCGTCACCCACCAGGCGAATGACTCTTCTCTGGATGGAATCTAAGAGCATCAGCGTATGTTTTGGTGCTGAACCTCATATGTGGGAACAGTAATCTAGAACAGGCCGTATCTGCGCTTTGTACATCATGAGAAGCTCTTGAGATGTAAAGTAGATTTTCGCACGGAACAGGAATCCGAGTTTTTGTGAAGCAGCTTTTGTGATGGATCTGACATGATTATCCCATGGAAGAGTGTTGCTGATGGAAATACCGAGCATAGATATGGTGGGCTTGGTGGGGATGGTGGTGCCAGACATTACGATATCGGGCATACCGAGTTCCGCCTTTCTAGAGAAGATACAGGCTTGAGTTTTGGTGGCGCTGAATTCAACTAGGCTGTTGATTCCCCAGGCTGTGATTTCAGCAAGGTCTTCATTGACAGCATTGACCTGCCTGCGCGTGAGTTCTTAGTTTCCTGGGAAGAAATGGTAATTCTGGAAGAGAACGCAGTATGGAGGGTACTATCATCTGCAAAGCTGTGGATGGGGCGAGTTGTTACTCCCAACAGATCATTGATCCTTGTGGAACGCCGGAATTGATGCCAATGGTATCAGATGATACACCGTCCACCACCGCCTGAAAGAAAACTCGATAAGAGATGGCATAGCTGAGGTGGTAAGCCGTATGATGGTAGTTTGTGGAGGAGTCCTTCGTGCCAAACGCATTCGAATGCTTTCGATATGTCCAACGCGACTGCTAGAGATTTCCCGTATTTTTCTAATGAACCTTGCCATAAATGTGTGAGGTAGGCAAGTAGATCTCCAGTAGATCTTCGGTGGCGAAATCAGTATTGTCTATCATTGATGATTCCTGAGCTCTCCAGATATTTGGTAAGCTCAATATTGATGGCTTTCTCCATCACTTTGGAGATTACTGATAGCAGGGCAATAGGCCTGTAGTTGTTGGGCAGGTTCTTGTTCCCTTTTTTGGGGATTGGTTGGACTCTATTTGTCTTCCAGCATGATGGAAAAATACCTGACCTGTACGAGATGGTAAACATCTTGCAGAGAATCGGTGTTAATTCTGGTGCACATTTTTTGAGAATAATGGGTGGAATTCCATCAGGACCGTTAGCTTATTCGTTTTGAGACCAAGCAAAATTCGTCTGATAGTGCGTTGACGGAAGACGATTTCGGGCATTCGACTCTCAACGGGTGGAATGTCTGGCAGCACTTTTCCTTGGGAATCTGAAGTAGAGTTTGCTGCGAACATCTCTGCAAAAATATCTCCTTTCTCCTGCGATGTTGTTGCTAATGTGCCGTCGGATTTGGACAGTGGTGGAAGTGAACTATTTGAAATTTCTTCCGACTGCTTTAGCAAGGGACCAAAACGAACGGGAGCCATTGGGACAATCTATGAGTTTCGATCTTATCTTGGCATTGAATGTTTCTTCCGAAGCATCTATTGTTTGGCCGCAGGTATTCCTGGCATCAACGTATTCTGCTCTAGTCGCGAGGTAAGTGTTTTTGCGCCAGCGATGGTGGGCTGTTTGTTTTAAGGCAACAGTTCTAGAACAGTTTTTGTTGAACCAGGGTTTCGATGGTGATGATCTTTTCGAAGAATGAGGTATCTATGATATTATGAATTGTCTTTCTTCACTTGGTAGATTTGTCAGTTCAGTTTACCTCTTGTTTACCTCGGTAAATACTTGAAGTAACAAAGCTGTCAATAGTGTCAATCTTATAACTCCCAATTGAAGCTTAGGATTGTTCTCAAATCAGCGCTGCTGAAGCCTTATTACTATCATGACATTTGAGTCACATATTGCACGCCACCTATTCCGCGTTTCTATAACTCTGAAACACAAAAATTATGAATTCAAATGTCTAAAGGTGGATTTATGCACACCGCTTTTTCATCTATCTGTAATTTCACAATCATTAACGATTTTACTGATGAGTTGAAACTTGATATTCAGATATACATTTTTTATGTTGAAAACTGGAGCAGATTCGTTCCCGAAACGTCCAAAGCTAAGTGGAAATCTGAAATTTTCTCTATATACCTTCATTTCTCTTCTCCAAACCTTTTTGATACAAAATGTCACTGACAAGCTAGTGAATCTTCTAGGATCTCTGATAGGAAAATTCATTCTACTTACCCAATCTCTCAGGATTTGGGCAAAGTTCTGCTGCCAAAAAAACATAAATTGTTCCAGACAGACTCTTCTTGGTATTTTCTGATATTGTTTTGCTTACACAATTACAGATTTCCGAGGTGGGACTTGACCCAAAACGAGACATTTCAGTTTTTGAGTGACTATAATAGGTATGTCGAAGTTTGACAACCGTAGCACTCTAATGCTGGAGAACAGAATTCGTGATAGAAAATAAGCGTACGCCATCTATCGGAGTTCTTGAAAGCTGTCGCAGCGGTCTGTTTACATTATTTTCATTGGTTCACATTTGTTTTTTGTTTGTGGTTATTGGACATTACATCAAAACAGACCGCTCAGAAGTGTTCAAGTTGTTGCCGTCAGATGAAACGACGTGTTATTTTCTCTCATATTGTTTGTTTACCTAAATAGCCGCTGATATCGCATAATTATCATATGACTGCAATCAAGAAATTTCATAGGACCAGCCATCAGAGGTGAATGAAATAATCACTTGTATTTCAGAAATAATCAATTGTATCTCAGTCAATAGTCAATTCGATTTCAGAAAGCGTTATATTTTGTATTTCATATATTTTTTGAAATACGAGTGACGCTTTCTGTAATTGAATTGTTTATTCTGAAATACAATTGACGTTTTTAGAAATACAATAAGTATTCTGAGATACAATTGAAGCTTTCAGAAATTCAATTGACTATTCTGAAATACACTTGATGCTATCTGAAAAAACTGGAAAAATTTTATAAATAACGTTTTTCTTGACAGGCATACCTATACCTAAATGTCATTTCATTTCGGATAAATTGTTGAATACATCAATATACAGTGTGTGACCCGCTTGAAAGCAGGACATTTCAATGATTTTATCAATTCACTGATTTCGACGAACTTTTGTTGAATTTTGGAGCTTGAAAAACTGTACTTCAGACCGAGACTATTGAAATCAGCATTGGATTCGGAGCCTCCTCAAATGATTGTACAGGGTGATTCACCATAAATGTCCCCTCCCCTCTAGCTTACTTATTTTATAACCGATTTAAAAATTTTAAAAATCATCTGAAATGATTCTCCAGAAATTTTTCCCTGTTGCATCAGAAAATACAGGGTGCTCGGAAAAAACGATCTACAGAGTACTACTTGAATTTTCAAATGGAACACCCTGTAATTCATTGTATTTTTAGATCCTCCCTGAAGAGCTGATTTCATCAAAATATCACACTTGGGGTTTATCGGGAATGATTACAGAGATATAAGGTGTTCAAAATCGAGATTTCAACTTTTGTATTTTTTTGTGTCGAAACTATTCATTATTGGTCAAAATGGCTTATATGTTCCTATCCCAACTTTTGATTTACTATCTACTGACATTTAATTGGAACATATACAGTGTGGTTCAAGATTCAGAATTCTGATTACCCTGTATCTGTTCCAATTATTAAATGTCAGTAGATAGTAAATCAAAAGTTAAGAAACGGACATGAAAGCCGTTTTTGACCGATAAAGAATAGTTTCGTCACAGAAAAATCCTAAAGTTGAAAAATCTCGATTTTGAACACCCTATATCTCTGTAATCATTGTCGCTAGACTCCTAGTGTGATACATCGATGAAATCAGGTCTTCAGGGAGAATCTGAAAATACAATGAAAAATAGGGTGTTCCATTTAAAAAAATCAAATAGTACCCTGTAGATCGTTTGTTCCGAGCACCTTGTATTTTCTGATGTAGCGGAAAAAAACTCTACCGAAAATCATTTTAGATGATATTTTAAATTTTGCAATCGGTTCAAAAATAACTGAGCTAGAGGGTGGGACATTTATGGTGAATCAAATACATCAAATTTCATAATGGGCCCATTTCAGTTAGATATTTCATTTCATTATTTCGAATCACTAACTAACTTACTAAGCAACTAACTAACTAACTTACTTACTAACTAACTAACTAACTAACTAACTAACTAACTGACTGAATAACCTACTAACTAACTAACTCTACAACGAACTAACTAACTAACTACTTTACTAACAAACTACTCTACAGTCACAAACAATTTTTTCCTCAAAGCTCTATTCATTTTTTGAATAATAATTCGGATGCATGATATTTAATAACATGCGAAACGCGGTAAAACGCATGACGTAATCACCAGTGAACAATCCAACGCAACCTTATAAAATTCGTCTTTTATTACGTATGCATTATCTATTTCTGTGAGAGGAGTACAGGAATATTTTTGATTGCCATTTATTTTATCACAATATAAAATGAATTGAAGGATATCAGTAAACACAACACGAGACTGAAGAATCAGATAAAATGAGGATTATCTTTGAATATTCGCAGTATTTGTTAGATATGATCCTGGATTTGACTAGATGAAGATGTAGGTGACAGACGAAGATGACGTTAGAAAAGTAGATGAGAATGTTATTCTTTTCGGCCTTAATTTTTTGTAGAAAATAAATATGTTGTGTCCCAAAGTACAGTTTTTCAAGATCTCTAGATCAGAGCACTTGAACTATAGCAAGAATAAATTGATAATCCTAGCCGTACAACGTCTCACCCCCTCTGTAACACCCATGAAATAATTTGTTGCACGTTAAACCAGGTATCTTTGTATTACACTAATGAATATTGTCATCCAACTTTACGAGAATATTCGTGGTTCCTATTGAAGTAATGATAATTTCCGATGAAACCGCATGTTATTGGAAACACTGGCCACGTCGATAAAGCTCATACTTCAATATGCTGTGTGCTTTCGAAAAAATATGACGAATTCAAATGAATAGAAAAATTGAAAGTTTTGTTTTTTTCATTGAATAATATGTATTTTTAAATGTGTGAACTTGTAATCTTGTTTTTGCTTAAACCGATATCTTCCACATTCATGAAGGTAAACACCCATAAACATCATTAGAATACATAATATATGCAAGTATTCATTTTCATGGTTTTCAAGAATATTTCTAAATCATGATGGAATGTCATTTGAATTGTAAATTCTTCCAGCTATTTTAATAATTCCAAGTAATGTTCAATACCTCTGATCATGCTTTGAAATAATGGATATGTTTTCGGAAACTAAAGTAATATCATAAAGCATTCATCATCAATCCTTGCTCACTCAAATAATTTTATCAAACTATTTTTTTTCTCTTCACATCAATAATCATCTAGGAGTAGGCAGAGAATCATGGAAAACATTATCAATTTATCACTTGAGCATTTGTTTCTTCAGTTTCAGCCTCGAAAATGCATTAAAGTTCCGGGATTAATGAAATGCGTGATAAAACTATTTTCTTTCTAATTTAATAGTCGTATATAATGATAAATTATGTTACCTTTGCAATTGAAAAGAATTACCCGATTCCTACTTTATATACACAGAGCATATAAGATTAAACAATTTCATCAAATAACAAATTTACTTTACAAATAAAAATTGTAGTTCAGTATAGCCATGATACTTAAATTGTCAACACACATTCAGATTATATTTATTGCATGTTCACGCCCTTTTCATTATAATAGATACTGGCTGGAAAACTAAATATTGTACTTTAAAACTCATATACACCTTTAATTCTAAATTTTTGAAACCTCAATCCTATTCAACGCGAAAATATTATACTTTGGAGAGGGGAGTTCTTGAATCCTGCTTATCTTTTTTTTTTGGGGGCTTCTTGGGTTTTGGATTCGTTTGTGGAATTAAAAATTGAAGGAATTTATAAAAACGTTTCGCCCATGGCCATGGGCTTTGTCAATTTATTATAAGGACGGACATGATGTTGAACAGTGGAGTCAGCTCAACCAAGTAGTAAAAGTATGTATAATAAATTGACAAAGCCCATGGCCATGGGCGAAACGTTTTTATAAATTCCTTCAATTTTTAATTCCAAAAACGAATCCAAAACCCAAGAGGCCCCCAAAAAAAAGAAAATATTATATTTATTTATCGTTTTTTCATCAAAGATTATGGGTAACAACCCACTCTCCGCTTCCTCACTATCCGGGAAAATTTGCAACAGAGGACCTCTCACTACTTCAATAGTCTTTAGTAAGTATACGGTATACAAACATCAGAGATGAAAAAACCTAGTCATCTCCACGACGTTTATGATCATGCATCAGAGATCAATCATGCAGGTACATGTTTCAGGCTTATATAAGCCCATCATCAGCCGAATATAAAATTCATAATCCTAAGCTAAGATATAAATCATTACAATGATGATTACTTACGCACATCGAGATGAAATTGACGAAACCAAGAAGTGTACACCATGATCTGGAATACAATATGTGTTTCCACCACTAGCTATAAGACCTACCATTATTTTCTTCCTTTCGAGGAGTAGAGTATGTTTTTACTACCAAGGTAGTTTTTGTCATTTTATGAACCACTAGTCGATAAAGACATAGCCACCTGTTGTAATTAATTCGAATGCAATGTACTAATCAGAGATTCATAGATATTTAACAATAACGTCATATATATATCATTATGCTGTCATGGTCATGGCTCCTAGATTTTAATTAGAAGTGAAAAATATTCAATATAAACCTTGGTAGTAATAGTAGATTGTTTTATTAGGATCAAAAGTGACACTTTGTTTGACAAGCGAATTTTGCATTTGCGAGGCGGAGCGTTTAGCGAAGCCGAGCGAAAGCAAAATTTGCGAGTTGAACAAAGTCACTTTTGATCCGAATGAAACATGCTATTTTTTCTGCAACCGAAACAATTAACTCAAATAAACATGTGAAGTAACCACCAATAATGCCGTGCCATATGTATGCAATGCAACAAATACCTATTGACAAATAATCCATGTGGTGAGAATATTCTACCTGCATTAACAGCAGGTTAGGTTTTCTAGGATGTTCGAATTGTAGTTTCAATATCAATACCACCACAGAGTGACATATTATTTGTGTATGGACCAGGTGCTCTAATGGCAAACACCGCCCTAGAGCCAGCTATAGGAACAAAAGACGTGGAAAATTTTAGGTTAGTGAGCATATCAACAATGATAATAGTGATTATTTATTTCTCTCCATACTACACTGTGTTTGATGATCAAATGAAGCTCAACAATATCGTTGTTTGAGACAAAAAAAACTATTGCTTGCCGTGATTATTTAAAAACAAGTTATCCATCCCGAGAATAACGAATGAAATACAGGTCAAGCAAGTATTTTAATCTTGAAGGCTTCCCTGATCATAACAAAAATACTTAACTGAGATGTTTATAATTCCAATACTAAACTATAATAAGGTGTATCTATATCTCCAGCATGGGTATGAAATGCCAAATCTGCTGAAATCGGAAACAAATCAGGTATGCGTCTCAACCCAGATAACCAACCGTCACAATGTTGTTTATTCTTGATGACTTCCAGTACATCATTTTTAGTTCCTAGGAGCTAAAGTTCAACTTTAGCTCCTAGGAACTAAAATTCAACTTTAGCTCCTAGGAACTAAATATGTTGCCTAGCAACATTCCTATTTTTGTGTCAGTAATAGAAACGTCAATTTAAGAGCTAATTTTGGTATCAAAATGGACGACTTTTGTGTCGGTTGCAGAAAAAGAATATTATCACCACGGAATATAATCATGGTCTCTGGGTATTGGTAATAATGATATTCTTCACTACCTTGGTGTATTCATAACTTTTATAAAGCAGTTAAAAAAGGAAATACTTAATGGAAGAACACTCACTGTCTGTTATATGGAGATATGTTTTTTATAAAAACATCAAAACTGGATAAAGGGTCGGGTTAATAGATAATCACGTGCAAGAAATCGTGAAGATTGAAGTTATCAAAATTGACTTGACAGGCAACATTATGTCGTGTTAACCAGATCATGGAACACAAATCTCAATACATTTGGAATTCAAGGGCACGTGTGCCCTTATAAAATAACAACCCGACTCTTGTTGATTGTTGATGGGTAGTATAGGCTGGGAGACCCTCTCGATCACTGCGACCTAGAAAATCTATTGTGAATACCCTTATCTAGTTTTGGTCCTTTTTAACCCTATGTAGACTTCTGATGAAGCCCAGAATCTTCCTGACGGTTGAATTTTCCACCTCAGCAGGTGTGAGATAGACCTGTTCTGGATGATTCAGCCTTTGGCAGACTAATACTTCACATGAACAAAGTATGTGTTCCGCGGTTTCGGTCGCATTGCTGCTGAATCGGCTGGTATCAGTCTCCGCCAGGCCCACCATTTTGAGGTGGTACCTCAGAGGGCAGTGTCCTGTGAGAAAGTATGTGATAAGCTTTAGCTCTGGTTTGCTGAGGCTGAGTAGCTCTTTTTCTCGGTTCTGCGAATGGTTGATGAACCTTTTCGCTTGTTGTTACCTGGAGTTGCTCTCCAGTAGGAGGACTTCTCAATCTCCTCTCATTTCCTGAGTTCTTCCATTAGGTGACATTTGCTTATCCCACAAAAACGCAGTACCAAAGAGTGCAGATGCTGCACCTTTTCTTGCAAGCCGTTCAGCTGCCTCATTTCCTTCGATTCCTTCATGCCCTAGAACTTACATAAGTGTGACTTTGTTGTCCTTACAGTCCCATGTGATCTTTGATATGAGAACAAATGACTTTAGGACTTTTAGTGCGGCTTGGCTGTCTGAGCAGGCTCGACTCTTGAATAATTTCCAATGTTTTAATAAAAAACATATCTTCATATTATATATAACAGACAGTGAGTGTTCTTCAATTATTTCCTTTTTATTTGCAGCTTCATGAACTTATTGTATTCCAGATCATGGTGCATATTCGTTGGTTCTGCCCATTTATTGTCTATATTACATCTCCATGTGGAGTAATCATTGTATTTATGTCCAAAGTCATTGTTAGCTTTTTCTAGAATTATAAATATCATGTTCGGCTGATAATGGGTTATATAGGCCCAAAACATTTACCTGCGTGATTGATCTCTGATCAGAAAAATAAACTTTGGGTTTTTCCACCATTGAACTATGCCACGTGCTTTTTTTTACAAAAAACAAATAACACAAAAAAAATACCTTGGAGAACGGATGCGAAATAGCACGAGCAGGATTGCTCCGGAACTCAGTCGGGTATAGGGTGGGTTTAACCAGAACACACCGTATAATCGATGAATAAATAATTACATAAATGGGCGCCACCAACTTACAAAAGCGAGTTTAAATTGGAAAACTCCCCAGGTCTCCTAGGTTCCGTTCTGCAGATAAGAATAACAACAAAAAAAAACGTAATCAACTGGATGACTGCTATTACTGATTGAAATAGCATATAATAATCTGATACCGCTTACCTATCACAATTCTCGAATGGACTAAGTTCAAGATATGATAAACTGCATAAAAGTTAACACACTGTATACCAAGAAGCTTCAAAAGTTAGATATGAAATAATATTGTGTACCAGGTTATCCCAGAAAATTGTAAGTTTATTATAATATGCATATAAGGAGATCATGACAAAATATTATATTTTTATCAGTTAGTTATCTTATAATACTGTTTGGCTTTAGTGTTATACCCCGACGTGATCACGTGTGAGTGTACACTGTACACTTTTGCATTTGTCACTCATCAAATTCATCTATACCTTATGAATATACAACTGTTATATCGTTCATGGATAATGAGATTAATTTCCAACATATGATTTAAAAGAAAAAAAAAACAATAATAATAGTAAACACACCCCATAAACAGTATCTGGCTAGCAATAGGAGGTACTAATCGCAAGGCACTAAACGACCCCAAGAAATGAGGGTAAATAAAAGTAAATATATCAAATAAAATCATGCAGCTTATCTGAAATTCCGGTCGATTAGGTCAGCAATCTGGTAAATGTTCCATATATAGCATTCTGCAGCTTTTCTCATCAGTATCAGGTTATTGCATACAAAATGATGACTACCACACAGAATCTTGGTACTTGGGAAGCCCAAACGGGATGGTATACGATAAGCATGCACAGCAGACAGGGAAGCAGAGCAGAAGAAACAGCAGTTACGTCATGGGCTGGTGACGTCACGGGTTACGTTTGCCGGTAACCAGAAGCAAAAAAATTGATGAATCTGGTACAAGGACCCTATAATGGATATTTCATTTAGTAAATAGTTCAACTCACCAAGCTCTCATGATTTTATCTACCTCTTTAGATGTTTGAGGGTATTTAAATTCGAATCTGGAACTGATATTCAAGTGTAGCACATGCCGGAAATGCACAAATCCTCCATGTAGGAGTCAATTCCATCACTATGACCACAAAAACGTGACAAAAACGATAGGTGATGAATTGAATAATCAATAAGTGCCGATATATCCACATGAAGTGTAAATTATAAGTTCAAACTAAAATAACTCAATAATTAAAAAAATTACGTGCACTGATGACTAGCAATCCGACATCTTGTGTCTAGTTTAACCGTTTCCCCCTGGGGGCCTCATGAGAGAAGGTAGATCTCCTATTTACTTCTCTCTCATATCCTGAACAAATATTCCATTAGGAAAAACTGGTGACATTTTTGAAAAGGCAAACCTTTCTCGATCCTGAACGAAGTCCTACGACCCTGGTCTACTCATACCATACCATGTTTCTCATGCCCAGAGTCTATGATCACCGTGATCTGTCCCTCTCAGATAACTATATCAAACGAAGACACACATAATTCATTTTAGATGCCAACCTTAGCTGTGGGCCTGCTTTAGGTGAAATGAGCGAGAAGTGGAAGACCTCAAATCAGGTGACATCGCGTCTCACGAAATATACGTTTATAAACAAAACAACAACAATCAAGCAATACTGAAAAATAATGGGTAAGTGATCTATTATCACTATATTATATTTACTAATCCTTAACCGATTCTTATTATACTAAACTATCATCAAACTATTCCTGTAATTTAATAAACATATCTTTATTTCAGGTACGATCTCTCCTGAAGACGAGCAACAGGTTCACCAGCACTTCGGACTAGGAAGTCATCAATGAATTGTGTTAAGTGCAGTGAACTAAAATGAGTGTTGTGTTATCCAGTGCGAATTTGGAATAAATGCATCGAGAACGTACCCTGTTCTTTATTACATATGTAAGTAATATTTCATAAATACTAGAATAAAACGGTGTTATCAATTATCCAAAAACAAGAATGACCAGGTAGTGCTAAATATTATGATAAAAATACAATTGAAAAATGAAACGTTACAAATTCTCCCCCCACTTTAAAAGATTTTCCCAAAATCTTTTGGGCACTTAGTCCTTAGGTGGACTGTCGGTCAGATCCTGACAGTGCCAGGTACCTCGATAATTACCACGTTCATCTTTCAGTTCATATGTCCACGGTGATACTTTTTTCGAAACAATATAAGGGCCAACAAATTCCGGGGCTAACTTTGCAGCAAAATATTTCGACTTATCAGAGAGTACAGGATTTCGTCGCCAGACCGGTTGATTGACAATATATTGGACATCTCGTCTACGGAGGTCATAAACCTTTTTATTCTGTTCATAAGCCCTCAACATGCGTTTTTGAACATCCTCAAAAATATTAACAAATGCCTGTTGACGTTCGGCTGTGAGACCTGAGCGGTCAAATTGAATGGGATCATCAGGAGTTACTTTCGAACCTTTAACCGGAAGTTCGCGGCCATAAACGATATAGTTAGGTGAATATCCTGTTACCTCATGTCTAGATGATCGAATAGCGAAACCAATCTGTGCCAAATTTTCATCCCATACTCTATGATTGTCCGACACATATGCTCGAATCATTGTTTTGATTACGCGATTTATTCTCTCACAAGGATTCGCTTGTGGATGATAAAGAGCAGTAAATTTTATCTTGACTTGATAAGTATTCATGAGCTTCTGAAACTCCCGAGACCTAAATTGTACGCCATTATCAACGATAATCGAATCTGGACAACCGAAAACTGCAAATACCTGATCTTCTAAAATACGCGTAACAGCTGAAGCAGTTGCCTTACGCAACGGAAAAATTAGCGGAAATTTACTAAAACAACACGCAACAACAAAAAGGTATTGATATCCTGATTTAGAACGCGGTAAAGGACCGATTAAGTCAGCACACAACAATTCAAATGGGCGCGACACACCAAACTGTGGACTTAGCATCAACCCCGCGGGTGATTTTTGCTTCGGTTTAACGGCATGACAGGTGAGACAACGACGAATAACTGAGGCTACATCCGACCGCATCTTTGGCCAATAATAGGACTCAGACAGTTTGTTGAAAGTTTTGTAAACTCCCACGTGACACAAACCTTGATGAGTCTGGTTTATCAAAGCGCGACGTTGATTTTTAGGAACTACTTCTCTCCAAAAATCTGTTTCGTTAGCCAATGCTGGATGAACTGGATTAACATGTTTGAATAATTTGTTTTGACTAATGCGCCAGGTAGGAAATTTTTGAGGAGATTTCGTAACCCTGGTTATAAGATTCAAATACCATGAGTCCAAATCTTGGTCAGGCACTGGATTGACGTTAGGATCAGCGATATTGGTCTCAACTGAATCAAGAACGGGAACGGAACGAGATAAGGTGTCTGGTACGATACTTTCTTTTCCCTTCCTATGAATAATATCATAATCATATTGTTGGAGTTTAATCGCCCAACGAGCGAGTCTACCAGAGGGTGTCTGAAGTCGATTAAGCCAAACCAGACTGGCATGGTCTGTTAAAACAGTGAATTTTGTACCTTCGACATAGGGTCTTAATTTCTCGATGGCCCACAGGACTGCCAAGCATTCACGTTCGGTCGTTGAATAATTTCTTTCGAGACGCGTTAAGGATCGTGACAGATAACACACAACTTCTTCACCTTCTGGGTGTTCTTGGGTCAAAACGGCTCCAATTCCAAATCCTGAAGCATCAGTCTGAATTGTGAACGGTAGGGAAAAATCTGGGCACGATAAAACGGGAGCGGAAATTAAATGTTCTTTCAACGCTTGAAATGCTACATCACAATCAGGTGACCATACAAAAGACCTATTCTTTTTCAATAATTCGCAAATAGGTGCAACAAGCGTCGAAAAATTTGGTACAAAGCGTCGGTACCACGAAGCTAAACCGAGTACACGACGGACTTCAGAAACGCTTTTTGGAACAGGAAGATTGATAATGGCTCTAACTTTCTCAGGATCCACACGTAAACCGTTTGCATCAATGATATACCCGAGATATAGAAGTTCAGGTCGGCAAAAATGACACTTTTCTTTAGCAACTGTTAAATTTGCTGCTTTCAAGCGAGAAAATACTTCTTTCAGGACTTCAATGTGCTTGTCAAAGGTTTGGGTGACAATGATGATATCGTCTAGATAGACGAAACAGTGTGGCTCAAGATCAGGACCTAAAACTCGATCTATCAGCCTTTGAAAAGTGGCGGGTGAGTTTGCTAAACCCATCGGAAGTCTCCTAAACTGAAAAAGTCCTCGATTCGGTACTGTGAAAGCAGTCAACGGTTTGGATTCATCAGAGAGAGGAACTTGGAAATAAGCTGACTTAATATCCATGGATGACAGATATCGAGCATCCCGCAATTTATCAAGAGTGGCCGAAACGTACGGAATAGGGTAGGCATCCTTTTCTGTTACTTGATTGAGTTTACGAAAATCAACGCAAAAACGGTAGCTATCATCTTTTTTTTTGACGAGGAGAATAGGAGCGGCCCACGGACTAGTTGACGGTTCAACAATATTCTCGTCCAACAATTTCTTTAACTCTTGATCAATATGTGCTTGCATAAATGGAGAAACGGGATAATATCGTTGCTTCACAGGTGGAGAAGTTGTACGAATTTCGTGTTCAACCAAGGTAGTACATCCAAGTTTGTCGCCCATCTCACAAAAAGCTTTCTCAACTACTTCATTCAAAATTTTATTTTCCTCAAACGTTAAATCATTCTGAGAATTCAAAGCAACTGAATCAACACTAACTTCAGATTTGTTATTCGTAAAAACCCATTCCCCACGACGCAAATCAGGAATCAACCCTAATTGTTTCCAAAAATCAATACCTAAAATTAACTTATGACGTAAAGACGGAATAACTAAAACTTTAATAAGCTTAACACGATTTTCTATCTTGAAGGGTAGTTCTACAGTTCCTAAAATAGAACATTCGTTGCCATTAGCAACAGTACAAGATACAACATTACTAGAATCTAACGGTAAATTGAGTTTATTTAAAATGTCCCAGCCTGGACCTCCTACAATGGTATTAGATGCACCTGAATCTAACAGACCTAACATATTAATACCCAAAATCGACACATTAAGATAAGGTCGTTCATCATCTTGGACATGAGATAAAATGAAATCAAGGACAGCGCGCTGCTCTGATGGTAACGAGTTGCCGGTGACACTGGTGACCGCCTGTGCAGAAGAGATCGTAACACGGTCATTTAACGACCCCCCTGCGCGTTTCCCGAATGCCTACTACACTTAGGACAAGTACGCACAGTATGATTAGGAGTACCACACCGAAAACAATATTTACTTTTCTCAGTCGAGGTACAATCTCTAGCCCTATGTCCCGAAACCTTGCAGTTCCAGCAAACTGAAACAGCATCGACAGCATGTGAAACTTGAGAGGTAGACGGTACATCTGAACTGGTATAAACATACGCGAGGTCCGGTTCCATAAGATTATGTCGATTTCGAGGAGGAGGGGCGAAAGATTCTATCGATTCTTTTCGAGCTTCTAGTTGCCTACCAATTTCCAAAAGATGATTAACCGAATCAACTTTAATCAACCCTAACTGGCTTTGGTAGAACGGTGAAATATTGTGCAATAAAATTTTTAACCGAACAGAGTCACTAACCGACACGGTAAGTCTATTAAACATATTGGTCATAATAGCGATATATAAACCAATATTTTCTTGAGGACCCTGAGTCCTCTGTTTAATTTCATGCAACAATTTTTCGTTGAAATTCGGAGGTTGAAATTGAGATCGAAGTTCAGAAACTAAATCCGACCAAGAAAAAACTCTATTTCGAATAGACCTAAACCAAATCTGGGCTTTACCCGTGAACAAATCGCTTGCAGACTGAAACAACTGAGTTTTAGAGACATTTCTCGACAAACACATTTCCTCAATATTTTCCAAAAATGCGCTCAAAGATATTTTGGAATTATCGCCATCAAATTTGGTGAAATTCCACTTGGCGACGGGCACCGAAAGCGAAACAGGCGTGAAAGTGGGTGGCTGAATAGTCGAATTATGAGCTGGTAGTCGTATTGGCTCAGCTTCATCTTCAGAACACTCACTTTCCGAACTACTACTCGCCGAAGACAACACCAAAGCGCTCAATTCTATTGGAGTATTCGCATTTTGGGAAGCTCTCTTGTATTTACGTGCCCGAGATTTTAATTTAGAATGTAAAGTCAACAATTCCACTAGAAATTTTGATTTCATCACCTTTTCATCATTAGATTGCGCCTCCATACGTTCCGCGCGTTTAAAAGCATGAATGAGTTTGCTAGTGATCTTAACAAAAGGACCACTATTATTGGAATCAACAAAATCATGGATCAAAGCCTCTAACTCTATCAACTTCGCAGTGAGATATTCCGAATCTTGTTGCAATGTGAATGGATATGTAGGAAAAGTTAAAGTTGAATTAGATTTCTCCAACTTCAAATATCCTCGCAAACATTTTCGCATCTCTTCGACAGTGGTTTTATCCGAAACACCGCGTATAATTAACTCATACGTTAGTTCATCTTTATCAAGTCGATTAATCTCAAATTTTCCCTCCATTCTGATACAAAAAAAAATAATCTCAGATACTGTTAGAATGACCAAGAATCGATAACAATCTCAAAAATGACAAAAAGAGAAGAACGACGTCGAGCGTCGGCATGCGTCTCGGCGCTTCAAAAACAATCGAGTCGACAACAATTATTCACCTACACCTATAGCGATAAAAACATCGAACAAAACATTAATCAGTTAACTTTATTTTTATTGCTGATAAGGTGAGCCGCGCGTTAGACTAACTAAAGGGGCTTCTACACCTAAGGATGAATTTAAAATTCATGAAAATTATTACCATTATTTAGATACGATACTTAACAGCAAGATTAGCGTGAATATATACATGAAACAAAATACTAGGTACCGCTTTCTCCTCTTCTACTGCTCTGCTGCAAAAAAAAAATGAAATCTCGTAAATTGTGCATAGACGTCGCGATGCCTCGTTAAATATGGACGATAAATAACTAACGGACTGTCAAATCATCTCATGATACTATATTTCACAAAAAAGGGCTCCCAAAAATACCGAAAAATCAAAAAAATCAAAAACGACGCTGGGCGTCGCGATGCTAAAACGACGCTAGGCCCCACGTTGGGCGCCAAATTTGCCACGTGCTTTTTTTTACAAAAAACAAATAACACAAAAAAAATACCTTGGAGAACGGATGCGAAATAGCACGAGCAGGATTGCTCCGGAACTCAGTCGGGTATAGGGTGGGTTTAACCAGAACACACCGTATAATCGATGAATAAATAATTACATAAATGGGCGCCACCAACTTACAAAAGCGAGTTTAAATTGGAAAACTCCCCAGGTCTCCTAGGTTCCGTTCTGCAGATAAGAATAACAACAAAAAAAAAACGTAATCAACTGGATGACTGCTATTACTGATTGAAATAGCATATAATAATCTGATACCGCTTACCTATCACAATTCTCGAATGGACTAAGTTCAAGATATGATAAACTGCATAAAAGTTAACACACTGTATACCAAGAAGCTTCAAAAGTTAGATATGAAATAATATTGTGTACCAGGTTATCCCAGAAAATTGTAAGTTTATTATAATATGCATATAGGGAGATCATGACAAAATATTATATTTTTATCAGTTAGTTATCTTATAATACTGTTTGGCTTTAGTGTTATACCCCGACGTGATCACGTGTGAGTGTACACTGTACACTTTTGCATTTGTCACTCATCAAATTCATCTATACCTTATGAATATACAACTGTTATATCGTTCATGGATAATGAGATTAATTTCCAACATATGATTTAAAAGAAAAAAAAACAATAATAATAGTAAACACACCCCATAAACAGTATCTGGCTAGCAATAGGAGGTACTAATCGCAAGGCACTAAACGACCCCAAGAAATGAGGGTAAATAAAAGTAAATATATCAAATAAAATCATGCAGCTTATCTGAAATTCCGGTCGATTAGGTCAGCAATCTGGTAAATGTTCCATATATAGCATTCTGCAGCTTTTCTCATCAGTATCAGGTTATTGCATACAAAATGATGACTACCACACAGAATCTTGGTACTTGGGAAGCCCAAACGGGATGGTATACGATAAGCATGCACAGCAGACAGGGAAGCAGAGCAGAAGAAACAGCAGTTACGTCATGGGCTGGTGACGTCACGGGTTACGTTTGCCGGTAACCAGAAGCAAAAAAATTGATGAATCTGGTACAAGGACCCTATAATGGATATTTCATTTAGTAAATAGTTCAACTCACCAAGCTCTCATGATTTTATCTACCTCTTTAGATGTTTGAGGGTATTTAAATTCGAATCTGGAACTGATATTCAAGTGTAGCACATGCCGGAAATGCACAAATCCTCCATGTAGGAGTCAATTCCATCACTATGACCACAAAAACGTGACAAAAACGATAGGTGATGAATTGAATAATCAATAAGTGCCGATATATCCACATGAAGTGTAAATTATAAGTTCAAACTAAAATAACTCAATAATTAAAAAAATTACGTGCACTGATGACTAGCAATCCGACATCTTGTGTCTAGTTTAACCGTTTCCCCCTGGGGGCCTCATGAGAGAAGGTAGATCTCCTATTTACTTCTCTCTCATATCCTGAACAAATATTCCATTAGGAAAAACTGGTGACATTTTTGAAAAGGCAAACCTTTCTCGATCCTGAACGAAGTCCTACGACCCTGGTCTACTCATACCATACCATGTTTCTCATGCCCAGAGTCTATGATCACCGTGATCTGTCCCTCTCAGATAACTATATCAAACGAAGACACACATGATTCATTTTAGATGCCAACCTTAGCTGTGGGCCTGCTTTAGGTGAAATGAGCGAGAAGTGGAAGACCTCAAATCAGGTGACATCGCGTCTCACGAAATATACGTTTATAAACAAAACAACAACAATCAAGCAATACTGAAAAATAATGGGTAAGTGATCTATTATCACTATATTATATTTACTAATCCTTAACCGATTCTTATTATACTAAACTATCATCAAACTATTCCTGTAATTTAATAAACATATCTTTATTTCAGGTACGATCTCTCCTGAAGACGAGCAACAGGTTCACCAGCACTTCGGACTAGGAAGTCATCAATGAATTGTGTTAAGTGCAGTGAACTAAAATGAGTGTTGTGTTATCCAGTGCGAATTTGGAATAAATGCATCGAGAACGTACCCTGTTCTTTATTACATATGTAAGTAATATTTCATAAATACTAGAATAAAACGGTGTTATCAATTATCCAAAAACAAGAATGACCAGGTAGTGCTAAATATTATGATAAAAATACAATTGAAAAATGAAACGTTACAACTATACCACTTCACTTTGAGTTAAAATGGACTTCTCCCAAAGAATATACACACATGATAAATGGAAAACAGGATCAGAAGTTTCCCAATGAGAGTCGCAATTTTGTTCTGGGTGAAAAATGTTTGGAAACAAATTGAGACATTCAAACTTTCAAACGAGTTATCATATCATTCGATCACTCTCTTGTCTTTCAAAAATGCTCATCAATGAGAATTGAAAAAATATCTAGCTTCTCAGAAAGATTACAGGGGGCAGTTATTGTTCTCAAATTCTTCTTATCCATCATTCGGTTGCCCCCTTACGAGCAACCCTCAGAAGTCTTCAAAGAGACATGTATGAGCAAGGAATAAAGGGGGTCTTACCTTCTTACGTGTGATCCCAAACACGTTCTCAGGCAATCAGGAAAATTTCTGCGGTCGTGGTGGGATTCAAACCCACCTACCGGCAATGCAACGTGGATAGAATATTGACGCTCCAACCACGAGGCTACGCTGGCGACATGGAAATTATGGAAATTCAATTTTGCTCGTGAACGAAGATATTGAAGAAAATACTATCAGTCAACTGTCAAATGCACCTCCTGATGTAACAGGAAGTTCAAAAGTTGTAAATTTGAATTATCTATTCTCTTACCGGAGATATCAAGGGATAAAAATATCAATTATAATAGTTATCCATCAACTTGTGTCACTCCAAAAAGATGAATAAGTATTCAGAAAACGTGGGGAATGATCTATGGCTGAAATGAAATCAACAAGGTGAATTTCAATTATACTTCGAACTCTTTGTAATCATAGAAGCAGTATTAGTATATACATTACTGTGGGTTCATTGGATTTCTGTCTCCTTCCGGTAACAATTTCTCCAGATCAGGTAATCAATTTTTTTTTTAAAGAATAAATACTTGGTATTATTACTCAACTCGTCACATAAGACACCGATTGTCACAATGTCCTGAAGCCCAGTCACCAGTGTTCATAAGATTCCATCGTATGTACTACTCTTATACAGCAAATCCGTTGCTGATCTGGCCTGGTTACCGGCGTAGAGATAATGGAACACGTTTGACTTCAAGTGTGGCCCCTTATCCGATGAATTCGTTATCATCCGGCCTCTATACCGGTGTAGAGATAAAAGAGCCTGATAATTTTCACACACACTTCTTGAACTTCACATTAAATATTGGATATCAATCCATATCAGGCAATTAAAAAATTTTGGAATTGCACACACATTAACCTGACTTTTGGCCTGGAGACGCCATGTTTCTCCTACCGTGGCCAAAAGTCGAATCTCACATTACATAACTATAGTGTGGAAAGTGAGATATTCTGCGCCAGTAGACGTTTATCAGCGAGTGTGAAAACGAAACGACCACAGGAAATGCACTTCCCAATGAGTTTTGTACACTAGTTTTCCTACGACCACATATATTCAAATTATATCAAAGCATGAGTGTTCATTAGGCCTGAGTATAGGTTTCATGATTCTATAATCATAATCGATAACATGAGAGTGATATTATTATCATCAGTATTATGATTATTATTATTATTATTATTATTATTATTATTATTATTATTATTATTATTATTATTATTATTATTATCATTATCATTATTATTATTATTATCATGATTATCAACATATCATTCAACTTTATCACATTATCAATGTCAATGTCAATCTATTGAAAAATATGGTGAAACCTTAGCCGTAGCACTTGATATCTTCAAGGCATTCGATCGAGTCTAGCAACACGGACTCCTCGCCAAGCTTCCATCTTATGGCTTGCCTCCCCAGCTATGTTTTCTGCTAGCTAGTTTTCTCTCAAACAGGTCTTACCATGTACTTGGTCGACGGAGTTTCATCATCATCACCAACGCTATTTCTACTCCATATACATCCATTTCAATGCTTGGTATATCAGCAATAACCTTTCTTGGTAAAATCAGGTGAGATCATTTGCTGGAAGTGCATCCCAAAAACTTGGTTTCCTGTTTCGGGCCTGAAGCTATTTCACTTCCAGTCAGCTGCTTATGATCTATAAGGCACAGATCCGACCTGACCTGGAATACTATCCCCATATTTGGAGTGCAGCACCCAAGCATACCCTGAAACTGTTGGAATCTGCCAAAAAAAAAGGTAATTCGTCTCGTGGGTGATGCCTCGCTCACAAAATCACTCACTTCTCTGGAACACCGAAGAAAAGTTGGCGATCTGGCTCTTTTATATAGATATTTCCATGGGCGATGCTCTTCTGAAATATCAACAATTGTTCCTCCCTTGGGAGTCCCCGCGAGATTAACTTGTCGGGTTGAGGCTTCGCACTCCTTCGTGGTCACTTTGGAGATCTGTAGAACATCTCTTTCCAAGGACTCGTTCATCCAACAAACAACGAGGCTCTGGAACACATTGCCCAGGGAGGTGTTCCCCGAGGCATATAACCTCCAGAAATTTAAGAGGAACAACAATTCCTACCATATTTTCCTTGATTCTCACGATGTTCTCTGAACATTACTGGATATCCCTTTTCGTGAGAACCAGAACATAAAAAAAAACCATTAACTCATCATCAACTTTTACGTTCACTCAACATTATTTCAATATCAACTTAACATCAACTGAACATTCGGTACTGTGAATCTTAGTTTAAGAAGAATGTAGTTTGAAATTCGCGAAAATGAATGTATAATTCAGTATTATAATCATTCATACAACATTGAGAGTTTAGATCAAACATAGAACACGTGGGCTTGCGGAATATTTCCACACTGTTTACTTTCGCATATATGCAAAATTTATTTCGGGCTAAACGCCTTCGGGTGAATATTACCCTCCGGGCGTTAGAATCTATATAACGCACTTGTTACATAAATACTATCACTATCAATTCCGTCTGTGCTTAGATTTATCTATGTTTGTAGAAAATAATGTGTGTGTATTCAAGCCCAAAGTAATATTGCCGGTATCCAAATATTGCCCCAATCCGCTTCACGTCGCGCGTTCACTCTTTTGGTCGGGGAGTATAGGGCAATCTATCACTATGAACACTAAATACACAAAAAGCTGATTTCGATTGTTCTATGAATTTATTTTTCTGACCCAACAGATCTTGTCTATTTAGATCGATGATCGACGATAATCAGACCAGACCAAGACCGGTATGCGCCAAAATCATCCATGAAATATAGTTGGCGCCTTCCCAACCACGAAAAATACTTCACTGTTGCCATATTCCGAAAATAAAGCTGGAAATATAAATTAAAGATGACCAGTCCAAGTATACCTCAGTACTTCCCTACGTTGAAAGTGGATTCTTGCTATGTGGTTACACTCTCATTGGTGGCTGAGAAAAAATAGCCTTGTCGGTTGTTTAACATCATCAAGAGCTAGAGCATTTGCGAAATATACCGAATCTAACTATTGAAAAAGAATATTTCTGAAGATTTTAATAAAAGAACAATTCTATATCAAATACTTTTCATGGAAATATCAATATAGGATAGATATGTGGCTTGAATGCCACTATACTGCTGTCGCTATCAGGCATATGCCTGGGGCTGCCAGGTTCGTTGCATGGAACTGCACTCACTAACAATAATACAACTCTCAGCCTGCCACGAAAATAATATTTGATCAACCTATTTGTGATTATATAGCGCCTACTTATCGTTATTCAATATTTTGCTAAGTTTCTTCCTCTATGAGTATTTGTCAGACATCTTGCGTCCCAAAGATATGTTCAATGATTCTCACAGTTGCATGGGCTGTTGATGCAAACCCAAGTACATCATGTTAAAGGGGGGACAACTGAGAAGCTGCTTAACTAATATCCCCGTCTTCAAATATCAAGTTTGTATTCTAGGACAATAACACCTTCACAGCTCTCTAGTCTCAACTCTACTAGTCATCCTAACTATTCCCTGTCACCCTCTCTTATCTAGCTACCCGTCGATATTCTAAACATAATACGGGGTGATGGTACTGAATCACACGACATATATAATAATAATGATAATATAATACTTGTGATTAATGTAATTTGGTGGGTATCTCTGGAGTGTTTCTAACAATCAGGACGCGACAATCTCGACGACACGATAGTAAACGAATACTCCATCTCTTGAATTCAATATATTCTTCAAAATCTGAATTCGATTATCGAATTTACATATTCTGAAAAAAATTTGAAAAATAGTTATTTATTATACAAGGGAAGAAAGTAGTATACAAGGGAAAAAAGTAGTAGATTTACACAAATAACCGTGAGCTAAAATCTAATATTTTTCCCGTGTATAATACACTATTTTTTTATGTGACAGAAGAAAGGACGAATCAATATCGAGGAAATCTTACATTATTTTGAAATCTGAAAATTGTCGACGTGAAATTTCAAGTTTTTAACAGTAGGGACACCTGCGTTGTAGGCATCTATCATTCTTTTGAAGTATTCAAATATCTGATGTCACTTCTGTCAGTTTGATTCTGTGATTTGATTTCAAGAAATCGTGAATTTAGTGGTTGTTTAGTAATTTATGTAACCGCGAAGTCGAATGGAAGATAAAAGGACTTGCAGTTCTTTCTCGGAGAAGGTATTATTGACTCATCTTTCGGAACTATAGCACAACAAAAGCTATCAACAGTGTATATATATGTGATTTATATCCGGGAAAAAAGTACTCACTTCTTTCCCACATGAAAAAAGTAATTTATGAAAAGTGACATTTTATAACCTGCCAACAGAGATGAAATGCCAAACTTTTTTCCCGTCACAGAAACAAGACTTTTGTGTCCCTCTCAGTGATAGTAGATCTGAGTGCTTCGGTTGTTACCAGGATTGATGGAATGATAAAGGTGAGTTTATTCAAGGTCTTTTTACTGAAATATAAATATTTCACATTCACTTCAACATTTCCGTCTTTTTGGTCCAATGAAATTTTCGAATTGTGAAATTGTTTCCAGAGCTATTTTATAGAATCTGATCCAAAAAAGAATTGTGAGCAAAAATGTTCATGTAATGTAATAAAATCATTTGAATTATTTCACGGGTGAACATTTCGCATATCTGATGTACGCATCTGCGTGATAAGTTGCCTACTTTTCGAAATACATTGCTTCCAAAAGTTCCCAGAAAATATATGTCATTCATTAATTACTCAAAAACCTTTTTTCCTGAGGGTGAATCAATCAATATGTAATGAATTCCATCTTTGTTCCGAAATTTTCTTCAGAAATTTATGAATTGCTATTCCAACCAAATAGGGTAAAAATAATGGAGAGTGGAATTGGATTTCAGTAAAAATTTCACCTTTTTTCATGACAACAATCCTGGAAAACAACCGAATAACTACAGCAAGAAGGTCATATGCACCTATTTATGTACTCACCCACCTTTATTAGCAAAGTTCTCTATCTATATGATTATAAAATTGCCCTATTCTTCCATTATTAGATGTATTCACTAGTGGTAGGAAAGTCAGATACCTACTACAGTAACATAGTTTAGTAACCATATGCAGATTCACTCGCTAGTGGTGGCAAGGTACGGAATCTAATAATCAGCAAAGTCGACTTTATCATCACAGGTGATAATAACTCGCTTGTCCTCGATGCTATTAAACTTTTTTGCTGGGATAATTCGATTTCCAGCTATGAATAATGAAAATGTGCCTCCATGTGCGGTTTTCCACAAGCTTGATCCAACTGGACTTGCAACGTAATTTCGATTCACTACTGGTCATCCGACAAAATCTGAATTTGAAGTTCATATTTGCAGTGACAATGCAGTATGGAATGTCGATAGGTATCTCGATAGGTATATAAAATAAAAAATGGTAGTTCCAAGATCGCGAACAAGATTTATGATCATGGGCAAAGATATTATATAACTACTATCTAGAAGCTATTGTATTCCTTTATATCTCAGCGCAGAGTTTTGAAATTAGGAAGTCATGAATATTTTATCGAAATTCATTTGGACTAATTTTCCATGGAATGAAACGACATGAGCAAGTGATTTTATCTGAAAAATGATACTGTTCGATTAAGTATCTGATTTTGTCGGGATCTCAACCGAATATTTTTTCAGAAAGGACAAAAGAAAGTTTAGGCTAGCTGACACCTGAACTCCTTCTGGAATCCACCAACCATAATCCATCAATTCTGACCTTAAACTGCTAGGCCTTAGCCATGACATGAGTTCGAATTATAAACAATCAATTGATGATAATAAGAAGAATATTCACTCTCCATTATACATTCAACATTCAATATCTAAATATTTTCTATAGATTTTTTGCCAGAATGAGTAATTTTCATTGAATCACAGTACCTATCAATCACAATATGATATAATAATATAATCACATGAATCACAGTAAACAACAATTATCATATTCTGAGTATCAATCACGAATAATCCGAAGTTGTGCATTGGCTGTATACATATACATATTTCAATCGTATTGAACATAGTACATATATGAGGATACAATATGAGATTTGAAATCGAAGGTAGGGAATGATGTGCACAATAATCGGGTTTTAAAGATTTCTATATTCAATATATTTCTTTATAAATGAGCTGAAATGAGATATCAGGAAAGCAACTTAATTTTGTATAACCAGTTTGATGTGATATTATATGTCTAATTCCAATGCACTTTTATTTTCGTTAATCATTTCATGTATAAATGATCTATCAAGATTTGAGGGTGTATAAATCAAATTTTCTCTTCAGCAGGTTAGTGCAGCTCGAGGATATAATCAGCTGTTTTATCTTAATATCTAGATTATAATCTAGATTATCCAGGATCCAGATAAATCTTCAGTCATCTCTGACCGAACAACTTTGGCGTTTCAGAGGGGAAGAACTGAACGCCTTTTTGAATACTTGCGAGGATCTTTTCGGCAGTGCCGAAAGCTGTATGTTTTTTTTTTCTCTTTTTTTTTTTTTCGCCGAAGTAGTTGAAATCTTTTATAGACATCATATGGGTCCAATCCCCCATATGATAGTGTGGGAGTCCCCTCCATGGTATACCCACTAAACACTCCACCCCGTTGTAGGCTTCGACGATACTTAGGCCTATAGTGGCCCATTGTATCTCACCTACATGCCGTTATCAATTTTACCACATACGACTCATGGTGCCTATTAAGGGCTACTTCAATATGAAATACCCTTTTCGTTCAAGTTCCTGAAGATTGCTCTTCCGATCCCTGTTCTCGTCTACGAAGAAGGCCAAAAGTTTTCCTTCTCCTACGAGTGACGGGGGAAGGGGTTGGTCCAGCCCTGTGGTGCCCCCTGCACAGGGCTAAGGCTGTTTGGTAGAGGTTGATATGGTCACAGTGTATATTTTCAAATGAAAAATAGTGAATTTGTAGTCTAAGCGTCTCTGGTCAGTTCAGCTGTCGCGAACCGAGTAACCACTTCGAGTGTCGAGAAAAGACTGATTATCTTGATTGAGGGTTGTTTTGAGAAAGTGAAATCGGTTCGAATACCCTCTAGCACGTTTCTGAGAAAGAGATCATCGTCCTGGTAGTGTAACTCAAGTTGAAAATGAAATAATTAGTAAAATCCGAATCATTTGTTCGGTATCTCTAGATTGGATTTTATTGGGGTACACTAAGCCTGAGAATACGATCATAAAATCGTTTCAAATTGGTAGTCGACAAACAATATTTGAGTTTTGGGAAGGTCAGAATCTGTTTTGTTAATTTTATGCTTGGAGATTGCTTCGACTTGAAATGTCATGAAGATATATACAGGGTGTACAATTTACATAATAGGAATGAACAATATTTACAATTGATATCAATAGATATTTACAAAGTGAGATCTCAATATTATATATATAATATATATATATATATACCTGACAGAAAAATATACAGTGGAAATATTATTTCCCACATAACCATCCCTTATCTTTTCGTTTTCCAGGCGGCATTTCCAGTATAATCTCTGTTCTCCGGAAACTCGCGGAGAGCCGGCAACGCCGTAGACCGGCGTCGCGAGCGTCGCTTTCGCTGAGCGGGCTATGACGACGCGTCGCGACGCGGTCCTCGAAGGTGGTGCTCCTTGGGGTTTTCGCATGCATGGTGGCGTCGATCAGAATCAACCTCTGAAGATATCTAGGGTGAGTAGCTGGGATTGGACGTCTATATTAGTTTAGCAGCCGGAGATTGTTTTAATTTTGGGTGGTGAAGCTTTTTGGTGATTTTCTTTCATCATTTCGTCGCATGTCGGTCAAGGTTGATTGCAATAGTTAATGACTATTTGTTGTCATGTTAGGCGGCTTGATCTGTGTTATATTCTACTTGAAGTGAGCTGAGTTTTATAAAAGTATATGTTTTGTTCACTTGTTCGGATCAAGCAATAATCAAGGGTTATGGTGACTTTTTTTATTCACTAAGCCGGTTGTAACTCAAGGTTTATTGCAAAAGATGATATGTAGACAATCACTCATCTCATCACTGAGAAGTGTCAAACTCGAGGTCAAACTATAAGCAGAGCACGACAACTTCCATAGAAAAATATTTTGCATTTTCATATTGAGAACGGAATCAGATTCGTTCCCGAAACGTCCAACTTCGATATATCTTCAATATATCTATATTTCTTTCCTTCAAATATTTTTTCAAAAAAGTGTCACTGGCGATTTTTCTTTAGGCTCCCTGATAGAAAAATTTGTTAAACGCAGTGACATTTTGGGGCAAATCATCTGATTTGTTCCACTACAAATATATTGAAATAATAAGCATATTTTCATTTTGTAGAAACGAGGAGAGAAAATCTCAAAAAATCAAGTAAAATGTATGTTCCTATTCTTTATCTCAGAGCAAATTTCTACCTTTTTCAAAAATATAGTTTAATACAATATTCATAGTTCAACTTGCAATACCATAAATGAATGAAAGAGAATACGAAAAAAATTTGAATCTCGTAATGAACTTCAACTTATCAGTGTTCTTTGACAAGTTGATATGTCTCTCATCATTTCGAATAAAATATTACAAATTGTTGCCAGAGGTGCATTCTACTAGTATTTTCATTACATATACTGAACTTATGTTTCTGAAACAATAACAATACTGAAATAAATCGACTTTTCAGAGATTACTGAAAGTTGTTTTGGTTGTTCCAAGGTATAGGTCATGAATTTGTACCAGACATACATGTCTACATCTAAATTATACTGAATAATCTGATCAAAATGAATTTGTCAACTTTAAACCATAAAATCGAACTGTATTATTGCAGATGTATTTTCTAAAGCGTTGAAAGTTATTGGAACTGGAATTTTTGGTAAACCAGTCTGCTATGAAATTGCACATTACACTTTTAAAAAATAGATCACTGGCATTGTGCCACCGAATTTATCCTCATTCTATAATGATTCGATGATAATATATCGAAACATTACTCAGTCTCAGGTTAAATGAAACCTAAACAGAACGTAAACGAATGAAGCATAAATAAATGGAGATGTTTGTACAAGATGCATTTTTATGCAATCTGTTATTTTTCAGTCTACGACGCGGTCGTGGTTATGTTACTTAGTATCAAAAAATTCAAATGGGATCAAAATAGACTCATACCTTTCGTATTAGTCATACACACTGATGAACATTTGAAGTAGGTAAGTAATTGGTTCTCAAAATATTGGTTCAGTTGGAACAATCATTGCACTCAACAACAATATCAATAGGTAGGATCAAAATATCAAATGAGAATCGTACTTTTTTGCCATTTACTAACGTAGGTAGTTCCCTAAGTAGGTTTTACCTACTACATATCAAAAGAATATATTGAATCCCAGAATCAGAAACGTATCATCCGTAACAGCAAAGGATGCCATCAACCGAATGTAAAATTAGACATACAGAGTCCTTCAATTTATTTTTCGATGAAATAGAGTGGCTGATGTATTTGTTCTTCAATAGTCATAATAACTGTTGTGAATCTAATCGTATTATATTAATATTGCTTGCTGCTGGTGATGAAAACTACACCCACGCAAACAAAAGACTCTCAAGAGACTCAACTTATCAAAAATTTTATAGTTTTGAACGCCCTTGTACAAATACAAATGTACAAATCATCTTTCATATACAGAGTGGGCCTTTGAAAACGAAACAGAGGCTCTGTAGGTCGCCAAAACCGGATTATGAAAAGAATCTGAAACACGTCGACTACGTTTTCGAGGGGGACATCGTCCTACAATATTTTCAGCCCTGCGGCGTTGCCGCTGCTAACGAAAAGAAGCAACAACTTTGTTATTTCAAATGGAACACCTTGTATTTCATTGCATTTTTAGATTCTCCCCGAAGAGCTGATTTCATCAATGCATCACACTTGGGGTCTAGCTGTAATGGTTTCAGGGATATAAAGTGTTCAAAATCGAGATTTTTCAACTTTGACATTTTTTTGTGTCGAAACTATTCATTATTGGTCGAAACGGCTCTCATGTCCCTATCTCAACTTGTGATTAACTATCTACTGCCATTTAATTGGAACAGATACAGGGTGATCAGAATTCTGAATCTTGAACCACCATAATATTGATTTTCTACCCACATAACTGAAATGGTATTCAGCGTACGGATATGTGCCACGCTAAATGATCGATTAATCACACATTACCATGGCAACACAGTTCATTAAACACAGCTTCAGTAATTTGAGAAATGTCTGGCCTGTCAATTGTAGGAACTGTCCAACTGTCATTTTCGAATTTTGTATCAGAATCATTCAAACAATTTCCGTTTGTATCAGAATTATTCATTAAAATATAATATGCGAAATGTAGACGAAAGTGAAATCGAAGAGAATGTTTTGGTACTTGCAAATCTTCAAGAAGTGTGAAAATGAAGCATTCATCTTTGAGAAAAATGTATTAATTCTGCGCTAAGCATGACAATAAACGTGAAACCAAGGTTATAGTAAGCAATGGACTCGACACATCCACAACCAATATCACTTTTACGTGTCTCGCTGGTTGCATGCAGTTGCATGTATTATGTTCTCAATTCCAATTCCTTCCGAATTATTTTGTAGGTTAGCAGGAATAACAGGTTTGTTAATGTAATTTTCGGAGTTCGTAGAAAAAGCAAAGTATGTAACGCGTTTATAAACTCTCATAGATACTCGTTTATTGAACACTCGCTCCGCTCTGCTCCGCTCGTGCTAAAAATACTCGTTGCTAAAAGGACGTTTATAACACTTGTTACATAATATACTATTTTCCACCACTAGCTATGAAACATACCATTATTTACTCCTTTTCGAGGCATAAAGTGTGTTTTTACTACCAAGGTAGTTTCCGTAATTTTATTAACCACTAGTCAATAAAGGCATAGCCACCTCCGTTATAATCAACCCGAATCCACTGTTTCGATGCAAGATTTTACTATTCGGAAATATATCTCGATAAAAAGAATTAACGTGAAACGCTCCTCAATTCCTTTGAGCATGAAAGAATGATCTGAGATAGGAATTCAAAAATCTCAATATGTCGAAAACCTTGAGGTTATTCACTGAGGTCATTTTACGGATTTCTGATAGGTTATGAACTTGTTTATTACCAGCTAGAGTATATGATCTATGGTTTACCGTTCACCCTGTATAAACAAGCCATCATGCTCTCGAACTAAAGTATATATTCTATGAAATAATCATCTCCATGTCTGTAACTGGTGTGAAAAATTGATGTCATATAGCGCCCATTTGTCTATATGCATTAAAATGGTGATTTAACAGTGGAATTATTACTTGTCATTAGGTATATTTCATTCGCTTGATCAACCGGTGTGAATTATATTATAGCCTTACAATTGTTATCCATGTGAGAGCATGAAATTGCAATGTTACATTTGATTACAAGAGCGGTTCATTTTTTGCCCAATCATTCAATTATTATTCCGATTGCATGAATTGCCCTTCAGCTCTTCCCAAGTTACCAGTCCACGCCAGATATACAGGGTGATCCACGGTGGATGGCCTATTAGAAGTATCTGGAGAACGAAAAGACAGACCATTCTGAAAATTGGGATGCTTCGATAATTGAACATTCTCTATCCGTCTAAAATATTTCTATCGATACAGTGTTGCCACTTCTATCAGAAACAACTAGCAACTTTGTTATTTCAAATGGAACACCCTGTATTTTATTGCATTGCTGATATGTCAAGGCATGTTTACGGATAGACTAACGACTCATGGGTAGAGAATATCATGAACAAGTCTGTCTTCGTAAAGCAATGTGTACCTCAATTTATGTAAAAATATGACATTCCTTGTTTTTTCCCTCCACCCTTCGAATATGCCACCGAGTTACTTCCTTTTCTAGGACGCTAGTAAAATGTGATAATGTCGTCCCTTTTTCATGTCTATACATGGTCTAAAGCGAGCGACAAGTCATGATGGCATCTTGTTTTGTTTTTTCGCATCGAAAATGATTTCCAGATGGTACAGGGTACAGCAGGGTAATTCGATATAGCATTCAAGAGGCGTTTTCATTAAAATGACTCGAATAACACCATTCGTTGATTTTTATAGATGAGAGCAGCAAAACTTTTAGTTTCATATATTATGCTTCGGGATTCGATGTTGATGATGAACTTTCTGAGTGTTATAGGCTGTAGGATGTTATAAGTGCGTGTGTGTGTGTTCTGTTCTTCCTCTACTATTCGAATGAATAGTTATAATTCCAACCCAACTACCTATCTAACTTCTACAAGTTGTTGAAACTGCTATACAGTGTGTCCATTTAGTGCGTAATTCTTCGATATCTCCAAAGCCATGACCTATAGAAAAAAACTTTGAAGGAAAAACTTCTTCAGTTACTCAAGTTGCTCATTTCAAAAATATTTTCAACATCACTGGGTGTTTTACAAAAGCGGGATGACGCGGAGACGAGTTTTTTTTTATGGAACACCCTGTATTGTTTATTCGGAATTCATTCCGCCGAGGTTTACCTTCACATCGCTGTAAAAAAATTGAAATCGGTTACGGCGTTGCCAAGTTATAATTGATAAATCTATATTTTCACCACTATTGAAGAGTCATGTTGAATTGGGCATGGTATATTCATTTATTCAAATTATGAAAATATTTTTGGCATACGGTAGTAACAAGGTCTCACGTATACAAATTCAGTAATTTTGCGACATGTTCCTTAACAGGGTGCTCTATTTCGCATTTAGAATTTCGCAAGATTCAGATGGCATTCATTAGAATTTTTCAAATGGAACACCCTGTATTTTATTTCACAAATTCATTTCGACATCTTTCACGGCGGCGTTGTCAAGTTATGGATAATTTCCTTATTTTTACTGCTATTTCGGAGTATAATTTTTACGTCATAGTTCTTTCATTCAAATAATCAAATTTTTTTGATCAAATTGATCCAGAATGCTACTTTCACAGATTTTTTGCAGACAACGAATTAATTTTTCGAAGTACACTTCCATTATTCGTGTAATGACCTGTCAAACATCGTCAGAATCGAATATATCTTGAATTTATTTAAAATTTTGCTGAATTCCCTCCCGAAACCCGAGTAGTAAAGAAAATGAATATTGTTTGTATCATTATGTAGAGTTTGCCTCCTTCAAGTTTGATAGAGATTTGGTTTGTGGGAATAACGACAATAAAAGTGGTCCAAATTTCAAAAAATTGTCCTTATTCTCTCAATTCAAATCTCCATTGTTTGTATTGTAGAAGTTGTTTTAAAGGCAGGCGTTTGCTGTTGGCATCTTTGTTTCACATAGGTACATATTATTCAAATCATAAGTAACAAGATTACGGAATATTTCAAATTTTGACAATGCTTATATCGCAAAGATATCTGAATTGTATTCCCACAATCAAATCAAATCAATAAGGAACCATGTCTCATAAGTTGCCCTGAGATAGTGATGAACATAAGGAATTTACTCATAACTTGAAAACCCCGCAACTGATTTCAATTTTTTTTTCAGCGATGAAAAGGCGAATGATATCGAAATGAATCTGTGATGAAAAATACTGGGTGTTCCATTTGAAAAATTCTAGTGAACGTCGACTGAATCTTACAATATTCAGAGTGTAAATTTTAGCACCCTGTAAAGGATAATCTCGCAAAATTACTGGATCTTCTCAAAATTTTAATAAATGAATATACCATACCCAATTCAACATGACCCTTCAATAGTAGTAAAAATGGGTTTATCAATTATAACTTGGCAACGCCTCAACCGAATCCAATTTTTTTCACAGCGATGTAGAGATAAACCGTAGCGGAATGAATTTTGAATAAAAATACTGGGTGTTCTATTTGAAAAAACTCGTCTCCAGGGTCCTCCCGCTTTTATAAAACACCCAGTTTTGTTGAAAATATTTTTGAAATGGAACCTTCAATAACGGAAGAAAATTGTTTCCAAAATTTTTTCTCTAGTGATAATGGATTTCGAGATATCGAAGAATTACGCACTAAATGGACACACTGTATACACAGCAACTACTTTTCTAGAACCGTTATGAACATTTCTCTAGATTTCTCGAGTTTTATCTCCTCGTTTTTACGAATAAAAATATGAGCATAATCTCAGTATGTGTGTGTGGTAAGAACAAATCGAGTGATTTGTCCACAAATACAACTGCTTTTTAGGAAAACCTAAAAAAAATGCAATAATCAGCGACACCTTGTTTCAAAAAATGTTTGAAGAAGAATAATAATCACTTTATTACCTAATTTGGACCTTTCAGTAACGAATCTGCTCCTGTTAACTCAATGAAAATGAAGAAACCATTCATGCAACTGATTCTTAGTTCTCGTTGACAAACAAAATATATTATGTGAATTAAGTGTGTTTTTCCAATTGATCTTGATGCTATCACTTTCATACTCAAATTTTAGGAAGGAACACCATGTTATATCCACAATCCTACAATACTTTCCAGAGGTACTTATAATGTCTAAATTCAATTAAAATTTAATGGTTATTTTTTTGAAAAAACGTTTCTCGATGTAGTTTTATTATGGTACATTCATGTGTACAGGGTAGCCCAAATATTTATTTCTGAGGAATCTTCTGGAACAAGTCCATTTCATATCTCAATTTTCATTTATTAGGTGAAATTGAATATAGAGGATGATCCCCGTTTGAGTTATGATGTCCACGACAATTTTGGAATCTCCATGGATATCTGAATTCAAGAATATACCACCAATGGGGTTTACATACAGTGCGTCTGTTAAATTCAGTACTTTCGTAGTAGAGTTCGTGCGAATCAGTTTTGGAAAAGACGCTCAACGTCAAATATTATTTTCATTTGGTCATTTCCTTCAATTCAATTCATACATTCAGAATAATTCGTGCAGGAGAATCGGTCATCGGTATTTCCTAATGGCAACCCCATTTTTCGAGACCCTCAATTTAACGGACACACTGTATACGAACCCAATGTGTGAAATTCTTATGAATCCAGCTTTCCTTGGAGATTTGATAAATTTAATAATAAATATATGATATTCCTTTTGGAAAAATGTTTGCGGAACGTAATAAATCGATCTTGAATCACCCTGTATATTCTATTTTTCCTAATAAATTTGGAAAAGTGTGATTGAGTTTCGACTTGTGTCTAGACATTCCTCAGAAATAGATAGTTTGCCTGTAAATTAATGTATTCAGTACCTTACGAAAGCACTGTATGAGGGACACCCTGTGGAAATTTAAAAATGCTATCTACGCACCCTTCCACTACACTTCGAAAGTCATATCGAATCAAAGCCCATTCATTAGCATTCAAGGGCTCCACTCAACCATTCAAGTTACAATACTACATAATGTAATAAAAATCACCACTTGAATGCTTAAGTCTCTTCAAAAGGCATTTGACCCATACTAATAGTGAGGTAGTATCTACCAGCATTCATTGGCGCCGACATTTGAAGATCTTATAGGGTACTGATTTGTTTTTGAATATGGCAATTGAAACAAAATATTATGGAATGAAAAAATTATAACTGAAAAGCAAACTATTGATTGTGATAATGTTGTCATGAATATTGACGTGCCCAAAGAAACAAGTGGACCACTGAAATTTTCGACAATTTTCAAACTGTCATAACTTTTTGAAAAATGAATGGAAGATGCGATCTTTCTGTTTGAGAATACTTGTTCAAAACTCGTCTGTCATTATAGACCAAGTGTTCGAAAAAAGTATTACAAAAATGAAAAAATTCAAACGTTTCCGTTTTCCAGGGAATTTTTTTCATTTTTCTATTGAGCGTTTTTTCCGAACGTTTAAGCCAGTATCTCAAAACGGTTTTGTAATTTTTCATATTCCTCATACAGGATGTTGAAAATCGATGATTTTGAAATTATGCAAGCCACATTCAACGTATTTTGCCACTCTATACGATGGAACACATCCTGGAAAATGGATTCATATTGCGTTGAAAATCAGCGACAACTTTAACAGGAGAAGAATTTTTTTTTTTTTGAGAATTTGGTGAAATCGCCTGTTCAGTTTGATGCTGCCATAACCATATGCTATGCTAAATACAAATCCTTCATTTGGATCTATTGCTCTGCTGAATATCTCGAATAGATTTCGTGATTTTTCAGATAAGGCAATCCAAGGGGGCACAAGAAGGCCCTTCTGGATTTTTCTGACCAATTCATACGATGACGATGCTACAATGGTTTTGATGATATTCCTGAGCTGACATGAGGTCAAGAATAGTTATTTGTTTAACTAGGCAGCAAAGTAGTAGATTGACTGCCGTGGCTGAATTCATAGCCGAGCGTAGCGAGGCTAGGAATCCAGCTAAGGCAGTCAATCTACTTTGCTGCCGAGTTGAACATATAATTTTTTCTCCGATTGTTCATAATGATATGGGAGAATATTGTATTTGCGAAATAATACAATTCCCACAATATCTTTATTCTTCCTGTATAGTGTTCAATTGAAATAAAATTTGATAGAAATCGCAGTTGTTGGTTTGACAATTCATGAAATTTCTGACAGTTGTGCGAAAAAATATCGGTTTATTTAAATTATTATATAATGGACAGTGATAGAGACCTGGAAGTATACTTACACCTCCATCAATGAGGGAGGTGGCAAAAAATATAGAGTTGAATATGTTACCGGAGAAGTCTCGGATGGAATATGAAGGAAATTATAAACGATTTATGGATTTTTAATTTTGCTGATACATATCAATCAGCAAAGTAACCACTTTGCTGCCTAGGCAGGAAAAGTGATACTTTGCTGATCGATATGTGTCAGCAAAATTAATATTTGCTGCCAATCGGAGGAAAACCTATTTATCACAAGGTTTTTCATCGCGTAATCGGAAATCAATCGAAAAAGTCGATTTCTTGTAATCAACACTCATTTACGCAATTAATGCCACTGCAACACCCAATATAATGCCTCCTGTCGAACCGATGATGACAGTTGTCGACAGTGGTCCACTTTTTTCTTTGAGCACTTTAGATGTGATAATTCTATACCAAAAGATTCAATTTTGGGATGGTGTTCACTTTGGCTGCTTCGCTTCATAAATCACGATATTGATGAGTCTAGAGTCATAATTTTCAATATAGTTTAAGTAGGTACTAACTTTGGGGGAATCTTTTAGGAAAAGATCGAAACTTTTTGCCCTAATTGAATATTATGTTTGAACACATATAGCATGTTCATAAGTGATGAAAACCGAAGTACCAAAAATCAACGTCTTATTCTAGGAGTCAATTGAAAATCGAGTATATTCCAAATTTCTTCAATTGGTGTAGAAATTCTGTCCATTTCTGACTTAGTAACTCTCCAGCTCAGTCAGAGGCACCCCTTCATGTTAATTTTTTACTTCAGTATCCAGTTTCTGAACCTGAATCAAAGAGTGTCATTTAGAAAGTGTTCGACTTCTTCATTCGCTGAGCAAATCTATCGACTCACGAAAAGTCCATAGATCAACATGGGAATGTTTTTCATTAGAATAGGCCCCGCAAACATCAATACATCGGCCATTATTTTCAGAGCAATGTCACTCCAGTGAACTATCATTGGCCTAATATTGTCATTTTTCAATGATGAATCACAAAGTTGCCCACCTAGCGCCAATATTGGCGAAGCAATACTTTCATTTATTGCTTGTTCATTGTTTTTCCAGTGATGACTGATCGACGTATTTTCAGTTCATTCTCAATGAAAATATAGAACTCTGAGGTTACGTATAGAAAATAGTATTTTACTAATAATAATAATGATAATTACTACAGAAAAATTCCTCATTTTCAGTTATGTACCGTCGCATTAAAAAAAAAGCGTACAAGTATATTACAGAGAGAAATTAACGTCATCCTATATATTCTGCATAAAACGGGCTATCGGGAATGACTGTTCACCAAATGTTGACAGTAAAGTTGTCATAGGTTCTCGAAAACACAAAGCATTGGCTGAGCCAGTTTTACACAACTAGAACTAGGATCCCGAAATCCTCTCTTTTTAAAACTTGTACGCTTTTTTATTGAATACGACTATACATCCACATCTGTTTTGGTCAATCAGCCATCTTTTATTTATCGTTCAACCAGTACTGTTCTAGTGATTGATTCCATTGATTCCCCAATGCCGTAAAAATGTCATCTTGATCCATAGAAAATACACTATTGTACCATCACAATGCAAGTGGAACATACGTATTATATGATTGAAATAGCAAAGAACATGTACTTTTTCATTGCCGAGAAATAATATGCCAGCAGTACGCCATCAATGAAACCGATGGGCTATTGAATCGCCAGCTATGTCGTATTTGCTGGGGGTATAAGGAATGAGTATACTGTAACCTTATTATGTTCCCTTCATTTGCGATGCCCAATGAGGTTTTCCTCCGTGACTATAGCAAATTCTCTAGTCTTATAAATCCCCCGGGAATTTCAAGATATGTGGTGATTCCAACTGGAGTAGCCTCCTCCTCCTCCTCCTCCTCCTCCATCTCATAGTATGTGTGCTTCTAGGTTCTCCACCTTTGGGTTATGTAGGGTGCCACAGTCCATAAGTATACGTGATTCTGTGAGTCCTTGAAGGTTTTCCTAGATCTATAATCTAGGTCTAGCTTCTTCTTTTCTGATTTTGCTGATCCTGCAGAAAAGGTCTGACCCCACGAATGGTGTTCATGTTCCTTTCTTAGTTAGTCTATTCATTAATTCATTACCCTCTACTTCAGAATGTCCTGGAAATCATAGAAAGGTGACTGTATTTCTGTTGGCTAGCTCGTTCAGTTTTTCCCAGTATTCCCAAAACATTTCAAGGCAGATAACCATTGAGCATCTTTATACGTTAAAATATGTCTGAAATTGTTGAGTGTCTGTGAAGTGGTCAGGAGTCATGAGAGTGGTTGCTCAGCAGCTAACTGGTTTTCAACAAAATATTCCCAAACAAGAAAATCATGATAGCCAGCCATAAATATAAATTTTTTTCTACATACATCCATCTATCAAATGATTTTTCAATTTGGATATCTCATCATTTGGTTAAAGTTTGTTTACAACATAATAATATTGTTTTGGTGACTATTGCTAGAACTATCTATATACATGTGTACGTCATTTCTTACATTTCTCTAAATGTGATTTTTCGTAATTTTCGTGCATCCTTTTTTCTCACTGTCATGATTTATTCCAAGAATTTACGAATTTCGAGAGGTTAAAACTGACCCACCCTGTACGAACATGCTGTTCGGATGTCGCTTACCCTATGTCATGTAATACATAATAACGTTGAGCCTCGACAGAACACGAGGAATACCTACAGGAGGATGTCCGATTGAATGGAAGATTGTGAATACTTAGTGACCTATGAAACATCATTAGTATTGTGCCTTCGTTGGTAGTTTGTGTGCGACCTTCTGAACATTTTAGACTATTTTGTAGTGCCTGGTGGTTGTTTCGTATAATATAAGCATTGAAAAATGCTAAAATTTTGTTCACCGCAAGGGAAACGAAGGGAATATTTGGTGAGTATTTGAATATTTATTTTCTGATATTTTCTGATACTTGTGTGATTTTTACCAGAGACAAGAATATAAATTGAGATATTTGGGTTTCGGTAGAATTTTTCGTTGTTAATAATGTTCATTGAGTTTTTAATCACATTATATCAGTTATCAAAAAATCACGTCTGGCAAAATCCAAACATTCCAATTTATTGCCGCAGGAATGTTTTGTTTTAATCAGAAAATCAGTTTATTATCAAGTAAAGTGGGGGCAGTTTTTTTCCGTACTACCACTTGAATACATTTTCAATCGTTTCTTTCTTCCTGTTCGGTTATGCTTTTTAATAAGTATTTTCTTCCTATATAGGCTGGTTCACGGTCGATGGCACAACGTTTCTGGAGAACGCGACTCAGGATTATTCTGGAAAATTGATGCCTTGGATAATTAGTTGTGTGTGGTTGTGTTCTATCGACCTAAAATATTCTCAGCGTTGCGACGTTGCCGCGTATACTGAAAAGTAGCAATAACTTTGATTTTTTAAATAGGACACCCTCTATATTATTCCATTTTCAGATTCTCCCAGAAGAGATGATTTCATTGAGCTATAACGCTTGGAGTCTTGCAGAAATAATTACAGAGTTATAGGATGTGAAAAATTCGGGATTTTTCAACTTTAGGAATTGTTTGTGTCGAAACTATTCATAATTATTGGTCAAAACGGTTTTTATGTCCCTACCCCAATATCTTATTTACTATCAATTGATATTTAATTGAAATAAATACAGGGTGATTCAGAATTGAGATTTTTTGATCACGCTGTATCTATTTCAATTGAATATCAATTGATAGTACATGGAAAGTTAAGATAGGGACATGGAAACCGTTTTGAACAATTATGAGTAGTTTTGACACAAAAAATTCTTAAAGTCGAAAAATCTCGATTTTTCACACTCTATGCCTTTGTTATCATTCGAGGAGAAAATCAACTCTTCAGGGCAAATCTGAAAATGGAATGATACACAGTGTGTCCCATCAAAGTTTTGTTGCTACTTTTCAATATAAGCGGCAACGTCGCAGCGCTGAGAATATTTCAGGTCAATAGAACTAATTATCCAGGAACCAATTTTTCAAAATAATCCTACATTGCGTTCTTCAGGAACGTCTAATGTACCATTCACCGTGAATCAGCCTGTATATTTCTTTTACATGTTATATGATCTGTTCATTGACGTAATAATGCAGCTCATATCGGAAATATCACTCTCTACACTCCTATTATAGCAATACAGTCATCAAATATTGAGGAATAGTAGTAATATTCAGTTATCTTCACAAATTTGAACTTGAATCTTCACTTAAAACTTGAATACTTTATCGATTCTGGTTCAATATTTTAGGTCTCTCCTTATATGATATGCAATTAAAAAGTTATCAAGTTATCAATAACCGTACTCAATGGAATGATGAATTTTTGTATCTAATATTCGTTGAATAAAACATCCTAATCCATTTTTATGTGTCTAAAGAATTACTGTTTTTTTTTTGTTATTTTGAATCTTCACAATCTTACAACTTTTCGAAGTTGTTTTTCTCCAAAATATCAACGTGCTTCAGCCCTACTATTTTCGGCTACGATTAAACGAGTGCATAAAAATCACCGATAATTTTGCAAGAAAGCCTGTTGTCTAAAAATTGCAAGTCAATTTTAATAAATACTGTCTGTAGGTTAATCGAGGAGGTGGTATATTCATTGTTCCAAATTTTTTGGGATTTTCTCTCCTCGTTTCTATAAAATAAAAATATGAATATTATTTCAATATACGTTTAGTAAGGACAAATCAGATGATTTGCTCCAAAATGTCACTGCGTTTAAAGAATTCTCCTATCAGAGAGCCTAAAAGAAAAATTCACTAGCTTGTCAGTGACAATTTGTATTGAAAAAAGTTTGGAGAAGAGAAATAAAGGTATATAGAAAAATATCAAATTTTCACTAATCTCTGGACGTTTCAGGGCCGATTCTGCTCCCGTTTTCAACATAAGAAAAGATTATTTCAACAGCAAAGTCGTATCTGTCTTGAAGCTTTTCAGTTTTCACTGACAATTGGTGACGTTGGCAATCAAATGAGTTACAGGATGTTTTCATTTATTAATCTTGAATTAACCATTTTCATGTTCAGATATTAGTAGTGAATACCATGTTCTGTCTATATCAACTGAACAAGAAGCAAGGCGTTTGTCTCCGTTCAGAAGAATGCAAGAAGATTCCTTGATTTTTCTCTTCTGGTTGTTATCTTCTTTTCCAATGATTTTAATATTATTCCACTCTGCCATATGTTGTCCGTCTTCAGTATGGATATGTTCAGCTAGTTTCGATTTATCGATGTGTCTTTTCTTTATGTTGTACTTATGTTCCTTCGTCCTTACTGAAAGAGGTCAAAAAATCGTATTTACAGTATAACTTGTGTTTGTGGAAAGTTTTATACAGGTGAAATCAAGAGACCTCTTTCAGTAAGGACGATGAAAATTGATCCTCAGGCACTGAAATCAGTCCATAAAATGATAAATTCGACTTCATTCATAGACCATCTGACTGACCTCTTTGAGTTACCTATACATTTTGAAAAATAAATGGCACTTATCAAATTCTTATAGATTATCTGATACAAAAAAAAAGTTATTATTGAAACCAACAGTTCTCAACTTCCGCAATCTGTGAATTTTCCAGAGCTTCCACAAGATGATTCTCGAGCAAATTTCTATAACGTTCGGAAGTCATGTTTCATGGTAATTGAAAGGACCACTAATTCGTGTACCGGTGTTGGTGTCTCGCTGTTTTGTATAAATGTTCATTTTCTCGTGACCAATAATGTGTATTTTTTCTCTTGAAGATACCATTATTAGTGACCTGATATCATCAGTCCAGATGATTTTTCGAGGCAAACCTTGAAAATTTTGACATTTCCTGGTATACCATTAACAGAATGTCCTGACATCTTCTGAATATGTAAGGATGGAATTTTCGTTTCCGCAAAATGAAATGGGTTGTTGATTGGAACCATGAGGTATTAGTGTGTTGACTAATTTTCCTTCAAAATAAGTGGAACTGATGGCATTTTTCCTTTGGAATTACGAAAAAACATTGATGATGGCTAAAAAATAGGTCGAAACACATACAAACCACCTTTTATAATAGTGGTTGAATTCGAAATGAAAAATCTTTCAGAATCTGTGTTAAAATTATCAGGATCGTATTCAAAAAACACAAGTTGATGATGGTTCTACAAATACGAAACGTCGCATAAAAAAATCGGTATCACCACGTTAAACGTCATCAAAAGTTGCTATGAAAAAGTGTTCTCAGTTTTTCTGTATCTCTAATAATAACGGAGAAAAAAACATAAAATAGATATTCAAAAATTTACTTTTTTCGATATAACTGAGAAAGTGAAGACAAGTTTGGAAATTTTCGAAGGCTGTTGGTATAAACCTTCGAATGCGCAACTTTTTCCCCATTTAATCGACTTCGTATCTCCTACCGTTTCCGAGATCTCCATGCTGTGCAACCTTATTTTGGACAGACTGTATACGGACTACGGAGGCAATATTTTTCGTTTAATCTTCAGGCAACGAAATTCTCTTCAAAATATCAAGTTTATACTTTGTCAAAAAAAGCTCTCGTCTGTAATCATGTGTGGAAAAATCACTAGAAACATATAGGGGTTCAATTCAATTGATATTATATACAGGGTATGTCACGACGAGCTCACAATATCTTTATATCGAGAATCAGTCGGGAGAAATCCATGAGAATGTGCATGATTATATTTTAGATATTTCATTGATATTTCAAATAGAACACCCGGTATTTCATCGATTTTTTCAGATCCTCTCTGAAGGGCTGATTTTATCGATATATCACACTTGGGGGTCTATATATCGGAAAAGATTACAGAGATATAGGATGTTCAAAATCGAGATTCTTCAACTCAAGGATTATTTGGGGTAGAAAATATTCATTATCGGTCAAAACGGCTCACAAGTCACATGTCCCTATCTCAACTTTTGATTCACTATTCATTGATATTTAATCGGAACAGATACAGGGTGGTTCAAGACCCAGAATTCTATTCTAATATTTCTGAAGTTGCCAATTGTATTTCAACACATGGTAACATGGTCTGCCCCTACTTACGAAATCGTGACGTCAGTTTTTACTCGCGGTAAATGATTTTATGAATTTAGCACCTAAAAATCGACTAGAAAATTCTAAAAAAATATGAAATTGAATAGTATTTGAGTGATGATTATATTTGAGAAATGAAGAGAAATAGTCCACTCACCTATTCAATACCCTGTATCTCAAAAACTAAATTTTTCATGACAAAATGATTATAGGTATTACCTTTGTTACATTATCCTAACAACACCAGTACATCCTAGGGACTTCCCAGGGACGTCCCTGATTTTATACAAGGACATCCCAGGGATGTCCTTTGTCGGGACAACGTACATACTAGGGATGTCCCAGGGACATCCGCTGGCCACAAAAAAAGGCATCCGAGGGATGTCCTTCTGGTACGTCCCTGGGATGTACCAAGTACGATGGAAGGATATACCTAGGACGTCCCAAGGATATCCCAGGGACATCCTCTCGACAAAAGAAAAAAGTTGTAGGTCGAGTAGGGATTGAACCCGGGATCTTTGGCTTATCATGCAGGCACTTTGCTCCATTGGCTATCATGCCTCCTGAAGATTTATGTACTAAACAGATTTATAAACAGGACTTGACTACAGAAACCTGAATAAATACAACTTCGTTAGGAATTGGGTATGATTATCATCACTCTTGGGTGTTTATAAAAATGAGGGGCATTATGCATATGTACGATTTCTGTCTGCGAAAAATGGTAAATTCTTAAGAAGTTCTGAGACTTTATTCTTCATTTTCATTACAATAATTTTCCGGAAGAAAAACAAACAATTTCAAAAAAATTCAACTCAATAGTTTGATGAAATTCAATGACTCTGATGTGATAATGGATATCAGATACTCCAGGGAAACGAATAGGATAACCTAGGGATGTACCGGGTGGAATGTCCACTGGACAACCACTGCAGGATATCCCCTGGATGTCCCAATCATGTCCTTGTACCGCGGGACAAAAAAGGGGCGTACCTAGGACATCCCTGTGTTGTTAGGGTAACTATGACAAGAAGTCACATCTCAATAACTTGACATCCCAGACAGCACTGGATATTCATAGAATATTCTCTAAATATGCTAAAAAGGAGGGGTATATCCCGAATATTCATCGATTATTCCTAGAATATATACATGCCTCTGGAACATCTAAAAGGAATATTCCAAAGTGAATAGTCGGACATGTTTAGGGAATATTCAGGTATGAATCTTCCAGGAATATTCCCAACTGAATATTCTCTGTTGTATATTCATGAAATATACCCAACTGAATATTCTGTGGGGTATATTCATGAAATATACCCAACTGAATATTCTGTGCGGTATATTCATGAAATATTCCATGAATATTCCTATGTTTCTCAACACATAAATACCATTTATTATTTCAGAGATGTGAGTATCGAACATCAATTAGATGTAGGGAGATTTTGAAACAAAAAGTGTTTATGATCCGATTTCGAACAATGCTCTCACAAGAACTTGATATGTATAAAATTATTCAATTCGATTACTGGCCTAGTGGTCAAGGCGTTGCTCTGATAGTCTTGAGGTCACGAGTTGGATCCCTACTTGGGTCACTTTTTTTTATTTTAGAATATGTTCATTGGAATATTCCAGGAACATTCAACATAGAATATTCTTTTGGGTATATTCTATGATTATTTGAGGAATTCTCATTCGCATATTTAGAGATTATTCCACAGATATTCCGGAATATTCCAGATTATTTCTAGAATATCCCAATATTATGAAAGGAATATGATAGGGAGATTCATGGAATATCTGGTGCTGTCTGGGATTATAAGTCAATATGGTCATCAGCTTGGCCACGTTTGTTATGTCAAGTTCCATCTCATTTTAAAATTTACAGCCGCCAAAATAATATGTGTTGCACAATGAGTAATGACTCACATCCACCTTATTGCTCAGGCTAACAATGAAAAGTTGCCGAATATTTTGTTCTACGCGCACATCTAATTTTAGTTCACCATTGTCATATCAACATTGTTTATAGTATAGCCACTAACCTATCGAAATGAGCATTGCTATAGCGACTGTAACTTATGTAACCTACTAGCTATGCAACTTATAATACATCGCCGCGTATCGCTTGTTGCAGGTGAACCCAGGCAGCAAGGCGGCGATTAGAGGGATTAGAGAAGGCGACTTGATTTCATCGATTAACGGCAGGCGCACCAATAATTTAACGAATCTAGAAGCCCATGGGCTACTGAAAAGTGCTGGGAGTAATCTAAAATTGGGTCTGAATGAGTAAGTATTTCTTGTTCCTCAAAATCATAGTGAAAATTAATATACAGTGCAACACAGTGTGTTCAATTTGGAATAACTGGTGTTTATTTCTGAATATTTTATGAATTAGGTACTTGGTTATAATTATTTCATTCGGCTTCAATGACAGTTTGAAAACTATTCCTATCCTTCCTTCATCTTCCGAAATAATGGTTGGAGGTTAATTTTGATTGGTAATAAATGAGTTTCAGTTATACTGAATTTTAATGGTACCTATACAGGGTGTTTCTTAACTACGTGTATAAAATCCAGGAGCATGTTGCTGACGTCAAAATAAGAAGAAAAGTTTGTATGAATATTTGTCCGAAAGTTATTCGTTTCTGAGATACAGAGTGTCAAAGTTGAATTCTTATTTCTGTGTCCAGGGGTATTTCTCAATGACAATATCAAATTTAATGTTAGTTTGTCTCTATCGTGGGGGTGGCGCCACATACATGTCTTTTGAGTCTTTTGAAAAGTTATAACTTTTTTGTGCGTACCTGTGTAACGTTTCATAGTGAAAAAATTGATTTCTAGAACACTTCTGTGTAAAAAATATATTCTCGTTAGAGGTCGCTGCGAGCAACTGTTTTCGAGTTTTTGGGATTCGAAATAATCGATGCATTCGAATTATTTCCATGTGGCTCGTAAGTCGCCTCTAGTGAATATCAGAAAAGATACGCCGGTGCATTTTTCTTCTTTCATTCAATATTCGTCTTCATTCCACATTGGAATGTAGGCAAAATATGATTCTTACTTATTTGTACCTGCTTTTTTTAACCATTCTCGTTCTAGATGACATCCTAGTTAGGTAGTTAGTAGGCAGGAGCTATACTACTAGGTTTTCATTTAGATCGACAATGTTTGAACTATTCCAATAAGAATTCAATTTTGACACTCTGTATCTCTGAAACGGATAACTTTCGGACATATGTTTATACGAACTTTTCTTCTTATTTTGACGTCAGCAACATTCTCTTGAAATTTCTACACGTACTTAAGAAACACCCTCTATACCCAAAGAATACAAAATACTAATCGTTCACAAAAACTGATGATAGACAATTCATTTAGTATGGATATCCATCGTACAGGTCGTTGAAAAAACCCAATCACGATTATGTGATTAGAGGTCTGTTAAAACAAATTTCCATCGATAGTGAAACCCCTTGATTGGCTTCGCGTATGAAAGTATTGAAAAGGAATATCCTCAGATATATTATGAACATGACATCCAATGGATGTCCATTTCGATCCAGATGATGGACATATCTTGGCCCAAGAATAACATTTATTAGAATTGAAATGTACACATAATAAATTGGTATGCTCCAACAAATAGATGCATCCACAGTATTTGTTCAATTCATCACTTCGGAAAAAGTAAAGAACAAGAATTGGTGGACTACTGGATTCGAACCCACGATCTTTGGCTTATCATGCAGGTAGAGGTACGCTACTCCATTGGCCATTAGGCTTCTTGCGAATTTTTGGACAAAATATTTATACAGGAAGTATAAGGGTCTTCAAGACTATAAAAGTATCACTGACCGTTGTATACAAGGTATTATTCGATTAATGACTAAAATTAATTGAAAATCAATAGCCAAAAATTGCTTTTTTTAAAGGATACCCTGTATATTTCCATCCAGTTCGGTTAAGATTTCGTATAGCTCATCAAAAATATAAAATAGTTGACTTTTTTTCAAATTTTTCTCAAAATAAGCGAGTATAGAGATAAAAATGAGAACGCCACCGTACTATGCGTAAAAAGTTATGTGAGGCTCCGTTCCAGGGTGCCATCTAAATCCGTGTTTAGGGTAGGTGAATGCGACATTTCAACTTGATTTGCGACGTGTCGGAATTCTAACATTTTCAAGATAGTGATAGCGATTTTTATGGAGATATTCTGATCACATGAATTTGTAACGACGAATATGAATTTGCATTAAAACATTCGAGAGATGAGCATCGAAGAATATGACAGATGACAGGTTTTGTTATCATCATTATGACACTCCTTCCACATCATTCGTAAAATATTTTTCCTACAAGCGTGCGTGATTCACCCAATACCCGCACGCAATTTAGTTTGGGAAGTGTCATTTTCCTGCAACAATGCGGGAAAAACAAAGATATGATGAGATCGCAAAATATAAGTGGTTGGTGATGGAATATGAAAGTTTAGGTTTGTTTGTCGCAGTGTATGTATGGTCAGAATCATCCATCAAATTGCACAATTTATTGTGAGAATTAAGAAATATTGAAAAATCAAAATTGATTATTATAAATATCCCCTTATAGATTTGTATTGATCTGAAGGGAAACGATTATTGTTGTCATGCCAATCAAACCTCAAATAAGTTTGTAATTGTCGAAGTGACAGACACAGCTTTACTGCCATTTTTGTTTCAGTGGAATTGCCACAATGTGATAAAAAACTTCTAGCTATAGGGATTCGATACAGATGCGTTATTGCCAACGAAGTCTTAAGAAAGGTATGAGAAGCTATACACGCGTTTTATTGAATGGCGCAACAATGAAGAAATTAAAATACCGAATGGAGAATAAGTATTTTTGGCTCATATCCTAGAAGTGTCTGAAACCTAGAGAGCAAACACCTTATGGGCCTGTTGGCTTCCGCAATGAACCTACATAATGCGTCAAACTGTAAATTCACAATAGCTATTACTAATAATTAGTAGATAGAGAATATATTTCTTCTGTTAGTTGTTCCTATTTGCATGAAAAATTAATCGAACAAATCAGTCAATTTCCTACGCTGAAAAAATATTGTTCCTAACTCATGCGGAAAGTGTCTTTCCCGCACTCGACTACTTGCCTGAACTCCGCTTCGCGTCGTTCGTGTCAACGGCAGTCGCGTGCGGGAAAGAATTAATTTCCGCACTTGTTAGGAAAATAACTATAAAGTGCAGACTCGATAATCCGAACGTTCAATAATCCGAATTCTTCAGTAGTCCGAACAAGCATTTTTAATACATTGAGTACTCTATAATCCGAATTTCATTTACTCGATAATCCGAACCTATACCTTTAGGCCTATTTATTTCCTATAGAAATTGTGAGTGAAATGTTCAGGGATTCTTCTAATTGTTCTTTTGTTAGTATCTGGGATTCACATTACGCAAGGAAGAAAATAATATTCCGTTAAATGATATTCTTGTACTTCAAAGATTAAAAGAAATGGCCTCTATAAATAATCGAAGATGTGCTAAGCAAACAAAAATTACAAATTACTTTAGAAACTAGTATTATATTCTTACTTTTATGCATATTTCAGTGTTAATTTTTCGTATTTATGTTTTTTTTTTGCATTTCGTAATAAAAAATTTAAAAAAAAACTGCTTCGGTAATCCGAATTTTTTGGTAATTCGAATCGCCTTGGTTTTTATAAGTTTGGATTATCGAGTCTGCACTGTATTTGACATGGTCACAGTTTAAGGAATGAGTATCAGTTAACTCACTCTTCGTCGGCCGTTTCATGTTCAGAGATCTGAAGGGACCGCTGCACGTGTTCCTTGCGGTTTAATGCGGTACCGATTCCGAGAATTTGCTGTAGATACGGGGGTATGGAAAATTATTTCGCGCGATGCATATGTACCTGTGATGATTCGAAAGTTGACTGTGGTCGAAATATTCATGTGATAGGCGTGGTTGGGCATTGAATAGGTACGAATGAATCAAAAATAAATTAAGAATTGAAGTTTATTCGAATATTACCAAAACAATCGACAATAATAATTGCGTACATATACCAAAACAAAAAATGTAGATACTTATGGGTACATCAAAAGAAATCCCAATCAAAATGTTCTGCTGAAGTAGAAATCTAATGAAATAAGTGAATTTTTGGTCATATGATTGAACACAACTAATCAAACCAACATCATTATGATAACTACATTCAGTGTAATTAACAATCACTATGACAACACGGTTGACTTCGACTACTTTTCAACATTTTCTGCTGAATATCCCTCGGACATTGACAAATACCTCATAATTTTATGAAAAATTTAAGCTCGTTGCTTAGTAACAGCCCTCAGCCTTCGCTTCGGGCTGTTACCAAGGAACGAGCTTTCGATTGTCATAAAATTATCTCGTCTATTATCAATGTCCCAGGGATATTACAACTGATAATTGATTACATATTCTATAAGGAATAATTACAAATGCTTCAGTATTGAGAGTTTTGTATTCACTTTGGATACTCTTCCGGTTTTTATGCTTCGATTAGCAAATGTCAATGTGAAATAAATTCGGACTCTGCAATATAAATCAATGAACTGGTCTAAAGGAAAGTTTTCACACGGGTGACTGAAAGTTATTTTTGCGATATGTTTTTTCAGTGTGCTTCCAATATTTCCTTGAGGAACCAGTTCCTCAAATTCACGAATAAAAATATCCTTCATTGCTACAACAAATTCGACGATATTTCTAAAGGGCACAACTAAAATTGCCCCAAATTTCACATGAATGTTCTGAAAGACATTTTCTTAAGAAATAGACTTACATAGACCAACTTTGGAGATTTCGATAATCGGTTGTATAGACTTTAAGTGGAGTGTATGTAGGTTTAGCTATTAGATTTTGATTTACATTTTCAACGATGTTGAAAAGGCATATTCTCAGATAAATTATGGACATACAAAAATGGATATATATTAATATGAAGCAATACATTGAGAATTCGCATTCTCTATGTGATGAGAATATCTACTCTTTTTCAATTTATTCAATAAAAAACAACTACTTTCCTGGCTATATGTTCGTCGTGGCATATAGCCAGGAAAATATTTGTTTTCTATTGAATAAACTGAAAAAGAGTAGATATTCTCAATGTATTGCTTCATATAAATATATATCCATTTTTGTATGTCCATAATTTATCTGAGAATATTCCTTTTCAACACTTTCATACCCAATCAGGGGGTTCAAACTTGAACGAAGGAAACTTGTGATTTTTATAGACCTCTAATCGCAGATTCGTGATAGAGTCTCAATTCAGAATTTCTTTCCACGCCCTGTATGATGAATGTCAATTTATCATACACCCAAAAGCTTCAACGATGTTGTTTGAAGCGATATTCAATAGGACTTCATTAATATCTTCCGTACAATTTGCACCGTCTGTTTGATCAAAATATTTCAAAGCAAACATTTTCTTGAACGAATAACGACAGAATTGTATGGGAGTTGGATTCTTAATATTTCCACAACAGTTCCTAATTTGTCCGAAAAAAATTTCCAAACAATCTTGGTTAAGATTTCGAGTGAACATGTATCTATATCCCTTTTCCTATAATTTGTTGAATAAAATGAGAATTGAATTGATAGTCAATCGCCAACCGAAAATGAATTTCATCTGTTTGGTTACATTTTTGCGATATATATTTTCTACACATAAATCTTTGAATAAATCATTCATTTCTTTCAAAAAAGAGATTTGTTTTTCAGTTTTCATAAAGGCTCCAAAGTTAGAGAGAGTGTTTGAATTCAAAATGTCGACATCAGAAATTATCGCCGCAACGAAATGAAACACTTTTCTGACGCACCCAATAAAAATAGCGGACAACCGTACGTATCAAAAGCGAGAGCCACTATGTATACGCCAGGGAACCGAATGATGGCCCCGGCTCTCTGAGCGGGTCGAGAGGCAAGGGGTAGGGAGATCGGCACATTCAGGCGAGTGAGTTAACTGATACTCATTCCTTAAACTGTGACATGGTTTAGAAAACTAATGCTTGTTGTGAAAGCATTTATTTTTTCTACATGTATGTACTACCTATAGCTATATATAGTACCGAACGAAATGTTATAGGAAAGTTTATATCATTTTTTATGTAGAAAAAAAAATGTTCATCTTGTCATCTTCATTTATTGAATGTCGTGGAGTTGTCTTGGAGAATTTTCCTTCCTTCAATTACCACCACTCCACTTAGGACTTCTACATAATTTTTTGTATGTTTTATTATTTTTTATTCTGAATAAAAAAGATTTTTCATCTTATGTTGAAACCTGCCCGGAAATGAGGAGAGATGATAAAAAATGTCGCTAAATCACGGAAAAGAATCGCTGAAATTTCAACAATTTCGCCTGCGGCTGGCTTTTTGCTCGCTTCGCTCGCTAGCGAATTCTAACGGTTTTTTTCGTAACTTTTTGCGACATTTTATGTTCAGCAGCTGGCAACACTGCGTTCTCATATCCTGCCGATTAGTTGAAAAGTAACCAAGATCAGGAGGTGTTCAAATTTCAACTTCGCACTGTATCTCAGAAACTGAGGGACTGTGAAAGTTTACAAAAAATATAGGCAGTAATGTGAAAACCGCAACATTATTAGCGAATTCCATCCGTAAACCTGGTGGTGCACTGGTTTTGCACCAGTTTTGAACCCGCACTACGTTAGTTCTCTCCAAAATGTGAACTGGTGCATTCCCAATGGAATACGAAACAATATAATAAAATTTCATTGTTGGAGGTTAAATCGGATAAATTTGTTTGTCTCTGTTTATAACTTGTCCGCATCCTGAAATTCTTTCTTGACTTCAATTAAGAACAAAGTAGATGTTTCATGGAAATAATGTTGAGCAGTTTTTTCAATAAGTACCTCTTCTTCATTGAATTATATAGTGCAAAACACTCAACAAAATTATGAATTCTGGGGAGTAATCTCTCTTATTTTCTTGAAACCTCCAAATTTTCATCACTACTTGATGATGATGATTAGATTGCCACTAATTTTTGGTTTTTAAACCATGCATATTTAATGTTTCCGCCATTTTCAAAACTGCACTGACTTCGCACGACCTATTAGAGCTCAGTGCAACAATTGTTGCACTGAGCTCTAAACTATGCGAACCAGTTTCCCAATGGAATTCAAAATCCGTCACCAGTTTTACCAATGGAATACAAAATATGCACTCAGTGCGAGCCAGTTTCACCAATGGCATTCGCTGTAGATAACTGAGATATCGTGCAAAAGCATCGAAGACAGAACACACTGTACACATGAATGATGAAAATAGTGAAAGAGGGACCAAACTCATGTTGTATCGTTAGATGCGGGTAAAACTATATTATGAACTTCATTCATGGAAATACTTAAAATTTACATGCCAATACACAATCTATGAAGTGTACTTATTATAATGTCGCCCACGTGTATAGGATTTCTGCATGAAATGTTATGGGAACGAATGGAACCAGTGTCGTAACAACTCTATTAGGTATTTGAGTAAACTCCGCAAACGATAAGATTCCCAAACAGAATTCTAAAAAATTTTATCTGCCTTGAATTTTGTCTGTTTCTGTTTGATATTAGATTGTTTTATGAGGATCAAAAGTGACACTTTGTTTGACAAGCTAATTTCACATTTTCGAGGCGGAGCGTCTAGCGAAGCCGAGCGATAGCAAAATTTGCACGAAATTAGTCATGTTTTTGAGGAGTATACTGACATTTGAATATTTAATAATAATAAATTTTCCTCCATGTTCCGCACGCGAGAAGAAAAAATTGTATATCACATAAAGAGAACGTTCACATGTTCACTTGATCTTATATCACTAAACTATACAGAGTGCTATATGGAATAGGTCCATTTCTTCATTCAATACTCTATTACCTACTATTCTTAAATATCTCTAAGCTTTCATATGCATCTAATATCCAAACATTATTAACTTGCTCAACTAGTTTGGGGTTGATAATATATGAGATATGATTATGATTATACATGTGTTCGGCTACACACGATCCATCTATCCTACCATATATTTCGAATGTGCTAGGTGTTCTTTTAACCTCGTTTTTATGGGTCACCTGGTTTGGCCTATATATGTTTTATCACAATCATTACAACTAATTTCGTATATTCCTGACTTTTCAAGTGTGTCCATCTTATCTTCTGGATAACCTACCCTGATAGCATACAACGTCCTAGGGACGTCATTAGTAGGTACAATCCAAGTCCGAATGTCCCGGACCAAAAATAAGTGTCCTTGGGACGTCCCATCCCGTACATCTCATGCAATGTCCGAGCAAGGACGTCCACGGAATGTCCCAGCAGGTACATCATTTCAAATGTCCTAGAAATAGCATCCCTTAGACGTCCTACGTGGTACATATTGTAGAATGTCCATGCAAGGACGTCCTTGGCATGTCCCTGATGCGACATGGCATGACTTCAGATCTTTTATAATGTCCCTACTAGACAACCATGAAATGTCCCAGATGGTACAGTCCTTCAAATATCTCTGCACAGACGCCCTCAATATTTCTTGGATCTTATTACAATCGAAATGTTCCTTAGGGACATCCTTAGAATATCCGTCGGATGTCCCAATTGGTACATGAACTGTACTCTGCCAATATCCTAGAAATAACGTCCTACGGACGTCCCAGTCGGTACTTTCAATATGTTGTCCCTGCGAGGACGTTAACTTACACCTCGCCGACGAATGATTGCTCGTAGACTATAAATACTCCCCGTCAATGTCCTTCACGTAAGTCCATTAGACATCCTTGGGAAACTTTTTCAGGATCTATTATGGACCTTCTACGGACCATCAACTCAACTGGATGTCCTCATCAGTTATGCAAGATCTGGTCCTAGAGGAACCCAAGAAAATTCGAATCCAAAATTAATTCGTACGTCCTATGGACATCCAATTGATATCCCTCAGCGTTGCTGATAGGTTGTCATACGGATGTCCTAAGGATGTCCTCCTTAGTTCTTGATGAGGAATACTGTAGGATTTGAGTATTCGATAGTTGTCCCAGGGACATCCCTCAAGGACGTCCCTGGTTGGTCCGCAAGTGGGACATTTGTGCGTCCCACAGACGTCCAATGGACGTCCACGGTACCAAATTCAAACGTACCATGGACGTCCTGAATGTCCCGACAGAACGTCCTAATGATATCCATGTGACATAATTGTGTTATTAGGGTAATAAATTTAAAAAACCGTTTATTCTCGGAATGTTCCTCGACAATGATATTATGATGTTGGGTATTGGCACCAACGTTTTAAAAATATTTCACCTCCATGAGTGACAAAAAAATGTAAGTTTTTTTTCTGACATGTATTTTCATCTTGTCGTTGCTTGTAGTAACTTCGTAATTTTGCTGAAGATGGACTAAGTCCGAAACATGTCCCCTTGAAAAAGCACATCATTAAAAAAGTGTGGAGATGACTTTGAGCTTCCCTTCTTTCCTATGAAAAATTCCATTCCACTTTGAGCAAGCATGGACTTCTACCAGAGATCTCCTAATGAATTACTTAATTTCAACCCAAACTGATTTACGCTTTCAGTCTTTGAAAACCTTATCAAGTCCCTTCGTGTACTTGGGAACATTCGAAAAGGAAAATTTGTGATAGCTCATAGCTTTTGGGATAACGAAAGGTATGAAAAAATGAAATAAATTGTCCAGGTCTGCATTTGAAAAAGATAAGTTCATGATGATGGTTTCTGGAAGACGAAACGTCGGATTTCAAATATGAAAACGCCAATTTCTTCAAATAACATGTGAAGAAAAGAATATACAGGGTCTCAGAATTTTTTTTTTGTATATCTCCAAAACTATTCGGAATTTCAAAACAACATTTTAATAGGCATGAAATTGCGCAACTTTGCAATGTTACGCCACTGTGTAGGGCATGGACGATTGAAGGCTAGGCTCCTGGGATAGTTATGAGCGTGGGTTAATAATGTATAGCACTAATTTGTTTACTAATAGAGAATAAAGGAGAGAGTTGATGACTATTAACAGCAACCAGTCATTAACATTAACTGGGATGAGATAAGCTTCGAGAGTTTATATAGGAATGCCATTAGATTATCAGACTATTAAAAACTATAAAATGTTTGATCTTCAATGATCTACAGTAGGTCCCTGAATCCAGCACAGAATCTCGAAGAAACTCATTGAAGATCCTATACCCATATAGCACAAAGTCATTCATAGAACGTCCATAGGATATTTTTAGAGAATATTTGAATAATCTCAAATTATTCTCACAATGTGATACAAATATTCTAGGGAGGTTCTAGCGGACCTGAAACCTTACCACTTCGCCATGAACCTTATTGATAAGTAAAATGAATAGCAAGATGACAACACTATATTAGTGGGATAATCAGCATTGAGGCTAGAGAATAATAGGTTGTGTCAGAGTAAACATTATAAATATTGATGAAAGAATAGGAACATAATTATCATAAATTTTGATACGGTTCTCAAAATTCTCAGAATATTCACAAAATATTCAAAAAGAATATTCTGAGAATATGTCAAATAGAATGTTAATAGAATATTGTTTGCAGAATGAGAATATTCTATGATCATTCTGAGAACATTCTATGAGGATATTCTGAAATAAGCATATATTTGAACGTAAATACGTAATTCAAACCTGAAATGTATAGGTCTTCAAGACGTCTGGTGCTGATTAGGTCAATGGAGCAAGTATCATATTCCTGGAACTTGACTTCCTGTTGAGCGAAAATGAAATATTTCCAGACCTATATACAGTTCTCAACACACCAAATGGACCACTCATAATTTGACTCTATTTCGAAGACCTGTATATTTTTAAAACATTGACCGATCGTCATGCGGTTTTCGATATCAGATGTGATGTTTTATCGGCTTCGAAGAGAGCTAGAACACTCTGAAAAAGTCCGCGAAACAAAACTTACACAGGGTGTAAAGTGGAACCATTACACTATGGTCTACATTTCCAATGCTGCCAGAACTCGAGAAATTTTTTTCTGATCAAAAGTCAGTCATATTATGATACACTGGGACCTCATCTCGGGACGTTTTCGTGATTTCTCCTTAATTGGCCATTGGAACAAAAATTCGATTTTTTTTCGAAAGTCTTGCATTTCTTGATTTTTTTCTCTAGAACTCCACTTGAGCTGACTATTGGGAAGAATTATTCTCATGTTTTATGGAGGATAATGAAAGACGAAAAAAGCACTTTTTTGGAATATACAGGATGATAAGAGAATAGGACAAAATCTCATTTCAGTGAAAAAAATCAAAAATGGTGACTAAAACTATGGCCCATTCGATCAAGTATATTCAGAAACGGCCTTCTCGATATCCATTATTTATATTAGACTATTAACTCGAGATGTTTTCGAAAATTCGCCTCTAAATGAAATACAGGATGAAATTTTCCAATTCAAACTTGTTTCCTGATATCGATGATTTTCAATATTTATTGCCCAAGTATGAGAGACGTAGAATTGTTGTTCAATATACTGAGTGTTTTACAACTTATCTGACAAATTTCAACCACAACTACGATATTACATAGAAGTTTATCACAAAAAAATTCAATAGGAGTGAAACGAGATGGAAAATAAAATTTGTAACACTTTATATCAACTAAAATTATTCGAAAAGGATGATAAGAAAATAGGACAATACAGGATGAAGATTTTCAATTCAAACTTGTTTCCTGATATCGATGATTCTTATCATTTTATCAACGGATTTCCAATATTAATTGCCCAAGTATGAGACACAGAGCATTGTTGTTCAATATACTGAGTGTTCCACAACTTATCTGACAAATTACGAACTCTAGAAAACAATAATATTAGAAGAATGTGGTGACCAGCATTATCTCCAGATCTGAATTTGATTGAACATGTGTGGAGCCGAATGAATCTTAACCTATCGAGAAGGCGAGGCACTTTCGAATAGTTTTTGTGGATATAAAGTGTTACAAATTTTATTTTCCATCTCGTTTTACTTCTATAACATTTTTTTTCGTGATAGACTTCTTATGTAATATCGTAGTTGTGGTTGAAATTTGTCAGATAAGTTGTAGAACACTCAGTACATTGAACAACAATACTCTGTGTCTCATACTTGGGCAATAAATATTGGAAATCATCAATATCAGGAAACAAGTTTGAATTGAAAATTTTCATCCTGTATGTCAATTAGAGGCGAATTTTCGAAAACGTCTCGAGTTAATGGTCTAATATAAATAATGGATATCGAGAAGGCCGTTTCTGAATATACTGGATAGAATGGGCCATAGTTTTAGTCACCATTTTAGATTTTTTTTACTGAAATGAGATTTTGTCCCATTTTCTTATCATCCTGTATATTCCAAAAAAGTGCTTTTCTTGTTTTTCATTGTCCTCCACAAAACATGAGAATAGTTCTTCCCAATAGTCAGCTCAAGTAGAGTTCTAGAGAAAAAAATCAAGAAATGCAAGACTATCGAAAAAAAATCGGATTTTTGTTCCAATGGCCAATTAAGGAGAAATCACGAAAACGTCCCGAGATGAGGTCCCAGTGTATCATAATATGACTGACTTTTGATCAGAAAAAAATTTCTCGAGTTCTGGCAGCATTGGAAATGTAGACCATAGTGTAATGGTTCCACTTTACACCCTGTGTAAGTTCTGTTCTGCGGACTTTTTCAGAGTGTTCTAGCTCTCTTTGAAGTCGATGGAATAACACATCTGATAGCGGAAACCGCATGAAGATCGGTAATTTTTTTCAAAAAATACAGGTCTTCGAAATTGAGTCAAATTATGAGTGGTCCATTTAGTGTGTTGAGAACTGTATGTTTATATGGGATATTTTTCTTTTATTATTACTTTGATACAATGTTATACAGCTTCAGGAGAAAATTCCCAAAAATACCCCAGGTCTCATAGACTTTTTTCTTCAAAAAGTGATTTGCATGGATCACAAAACATAGCAACTGAGGTCTAATCAACATGACTAAAGTCCTGAAATTATCTTATTTTCCACAGAGACACAAGTGATTCACCCAGACGCAGGCAGTATAGGACAGTGCATCAGGAGACTTTAGAGGAAACAGTGAAAAGTAAGAATTATGAGAAAACTAAACTAATTGAATGAAGGATTTAAATAGTGCACCTTCTTTGCTGAAACGAATTCAACAACCCAAATAGAACATCATATTGGCTAGAACTTGGTTTTACATTAGCCGAATATTCGAATATTGAATTTGGAATGCAAATGTTGTAATAACATTGAAATTTTGGGACCATCATCCGATATTTGATATTGGCGAAATATTAACGATTACAATATTTTCTTTTTCATGATGGGCTGGGTATTGTATTTCCAATATCGAATCAATCTTGGAATTTAATATTGCATCAATATCAGATTTATGATAGTCAGTACTGAATATTGTATTTCGCCCAGCAATATTTCAGTGATATTGGGTCTTTGAAATAAATTCGATGTAATGAAAATGATATCTCATCTCTATCATTTTTGGATTGATTTCACTATCGAATCAATATTAACAAAACAATATTTCTCCTATATTATGTCTGGGATGAGATATTGAATATTGCATGAGATTTGCTACGCATATTATTTCAATATTTGTATTTTTTATTAATCCTATAATAGTTCATCAATATTTCAGATAGATAAATCTAGATATAAGTAACTAATGAAATATGTCAGAATCAATATTGCACTGATATTGGATTCCCAATATCAAATCGATATTAGTAATTTTTCTTTTGAGCGACGGTATTACCAGCTGGCGCCACTAGCTGGTCTCTAAAAAACGACTGCTCAGAGGCATTATGCTTATGTAATATTGTACCAATATCGATATATTTTTTTAATGAGGCAATATGGCTTCGAATTTTGAATTTGAATTTTGTTACAGAAACGGAATACAATATTGATTGAATATTATAATTCAACATAAAGATAATATCCCGAAATGATCATATCCTTATTTTGTTCAATATAGTAAAGGCAAACATGAAATCGATATCGAATTTAGATATGATAATTTGAAGAAAGCGGTTTCTATAAGTTGGTATCAAATCATTGTCCAATCTTGTGAGTATACGAATATAAATTCGATATTGAATAGAGCATATCGAAACAAGATTTTGATTCAACATAGCACTAAGATCGCAGAATGTTCACATTGATCAATGACTCAATATTTAAAATTAATATTTCGCCAACATTCACTCTATGTCATTATTGGTTCAATATTCAACCAATATTAGTGTTCTACCTTGGAATCTGGGCGAATCTGCGATGTGACGATATATATTGCTCTGTTTCCAAAATTTTCGGCCTCAATAGTGTTGAATTTACATCGACCATAATGGTTAAATTTAAAGATCTGCTTAGAAAATCATTATCAAGCTCTTTCAACAAATAACATGGTTGCAATATCATCTGGAATTACCAATCCTGTATCCAAAGGTTCTTGATGTGTTGGGATTTGAATAATCGCTTATATATATCGTCACGAATTAATTAACACCATAGTCGTCCAAGAGCCGGCTGCAAATTTTGAATTTTGAACCACCCTGTAGTTGTTCGATTCTGAACACCCTATATCTCTGTAATCGTTTCCGCTAGACACCAAGTGTGAAATCAGCTCTTCAGGAAAAATTTGAAAATGCAGTAATATACAGGGTGTCCCATTTGAAAACACCCATCATCAACCGATATCTTGGAATTCGAACATCCCATAGATATGACAATAATTTCAGGTGATAGCTCTCATAATATCCTATAACTGTTGTATTCGAATATTTTTTATATACTTGACGGTTTGGCTAATGGAAGGGAGGAGAACACACTATTGACTCACCCTGTATAATGAATGAATACGATTAAGTACTGACTACAGAGTATTATTCTGTATCTTATTTCTTCCACAAACATTTATTTAATAGTTATGCGTCAATGATACTTAAAAAACGTCACATATTATGTGTACGAATGAGTCATGAATACAAGCGTAGAAGGGGTGGAAAAAGTACACATCAGACTTCGTCAAAAGCATGATAAAAATTACGGATGTCTCAATAAACGTTGAAATCAGGTCAAACAAAGATCACAGAAAATTTTTGGCGTTATCTCACGTCTTTGACATATGCGTAGGTAATACCTTGTATTATGTTTTTGTTACGTTTCATCATGTTTGTTCTTCGTTATAACGATGATAGGGGCAGGTTGAGACCGTATACCGGCATATTATAAATAAATAGTCGAATTTGTATTTTTTTTAAATGTCTTCTCATTTCTTTATGGAAATGAGATACGAATTCAATGAATATTGCCTATCAATTTGCAAAGTAAATTTCAACCTCAATTTCAACCCATCATGTTTTAAAACTTGTTGTCTAAGTGATCTGTATTTATATGGCGTCTTCATTTACAACAGGATCAAGCATAACAACATATTCGGTGGAGAAAATACTTGAAACTGTGGAACCAACGAACGAAAACAAGGAAAATTCTGCATCTATATCCAACGAAAGAATAATTCAGCAAAACGGTAAGTGAAACAAAATTTCCGGAAAAAAACTTGTATGGAAATGTTCCAAAGGAGACATTCTTCTGCTGTTCACATAAAGAATTGTATTGCACATCTCAACTATACGAGGAAAAAGAGGAAACAATGTTTCATTTGAGCCCTTTGTAATGTGTAATGTGAAATGTATAATCCAAATTGGTAGAATTTCTGATCTACACTCTCCAGGATATCTTGAAAAATGAACACCTCTTGGTGGTGCATTAACTCATATGTCCTCAATATTCTACGAATATCTATCGCTACCTATATTATATACGGGGGAAAAATGTTATCACCCGGATTATATTGTTGTTTCGATGGAAGACTCAAAAATCCGACTCCCATGTCAGAAAATTTTGACTTTGATGAAAAAAGTTACCTGCGATGCATGTTTCCCTTTTTATATTATGTTTTATAGACACTTAGTAATGTCTATAGAATTGATCTAGAGAATTTGATTACGGTCCATCCTGACGCCCATATACATTTCGAAATCACACACACAAGATTTGTTGATTATTTTCTAATTAGGCAAACTGACTATTTTCTGGAACGCCCATGTATTCAATTGCATCTCGATAATGTCTCTATTCGAAAACCGTGTCGAGAAAAAACAATGAGTATGTTTTTGACATGAGGAAAAAGTTTAAACTGATGACCGTCTTGACGGGTGTCTTTTGATTTTTTTTTTATTGCACAGGTTTATGTATCACGGCTTATTACGGTGCCTAATCAAGCCCTGCTTATTAGCACCATGATTCTTTTTTTTATTTCATCGAGAGATTCATGCTAGTATATTTCGTGATTTTTACTATCTGATAGTTCATAATATAGGTAATAGATTCTGAGATGATGGAGAATACGAATGAATTATATTAATAGATATTTTCTCCTCGGTTTGAACACCGAACATCAACTTTGAATTACGATGAAATACAGTATTTGCAATGTCAAAAATGTGCCATTGTCATTGCTACTTCTTTCAGATTCTATGCTCTTTATTTCATTGGGAGTAGCAATCTATGATTCTCAATATACCTTCATGAAAATTTTTACTAAGTTTAATAGGTCGCTGTATTTATTTATATAGGATGATGACAAATTGATCATTTGATAAAAAATATGGTGGTAGTTCTCGAATAGTGGTGAATGTGAATAAAGTTTCCCAAACTCCAGTGGAAGGGTATTGAAATGTCAATAAACATCGTTTTTCTTTTATTTCTTTATCTTATCAGATAAGCGAGGGACACCCGGATAAAGCATTGAAGTTAAATTTGTTCAGGTAGAACTCATAAATATTCCATTCTTGTTGATGAATTTTGATATACCTCAAGATTTCGTGGGTATACTGAGTATATTACGATGCATTAGTAAATAGACAAATAGGTTGATACATTTGAATACCTACTGTTGATAAAAAACATTCCAGTTCGCTATTATACGCCACTCACAAAATTGCAATACATTCCACTGATTACATTAATTCTAGTCCTCTTGGGTCCTTTCAATATTGATTGGTTTCAAGGTGATTATTGATGTTCAGTTTTATGCAATTTCAAATGCTCATTTGGTGTAATATCGAATTTTCATGAACGTTTCTTCTTATTTTTCTTAGTAATTTGTTGATTATATTTCTGCTCATTATTTGGCACAAGTTTCCATTCAGATTTTGTAACATTTTATGGTGATGGAGATACCATGAGGAATATTTATTCAATGTCACAAAAAACAGCACCATCTTGTACTTATCACAAAATCTGCGAACATATTCGTGCCAAATAATGAAGATTTCCTAAAAAGAAGTAGAAACCTGCAAGAATTCAATGTTGTGCTCAGTGGCGGATTTTCCCTAAGGCACAGTAGGCCTGGGCCTAGAGAGCGGCCAGATGGGAGCGGACAATCGTGACAAAACATCCGATTGCCAAGTTGAACACTAGGGGCATTTGGCTGAGGAATTTTGGTGTGCACTGATGTGGAATTACGAGGAATTGCTGAGAAATTGCGAGGCATTTCGTGGTATTGTGAGGCATTGTGAGGTATAACGAGGAATTGTGAGGAATAACGAGGAATTGTGAGGTATTGTATGGCAATGCGAGGAATTTTTGGCATTAACTTGAATGAAAATTCCCTGTCACAGTTTACAAAAACCATATACAGGATGAACTTTTTGACAAAAACTAAACTATAGAAATTTTTTCAAAAACGGTCCTGGATTTTCCCGATTCTGAATAGGTCAGTCGATTAGGGTTTAGTAGAGGAATAAAATCTCAGACGAATTGAAGGAGCTGTTGAAAAGTTATGACCAAAAGATGAATTGTAAGGAATTTTGTGGTATTGTGTGGCATTACGAGGAATTACGAGGTATCACTATTCAATATAGTGAATTATGAGGCATTATTTTGGCATTGAGGAATCAGTGTACAAAATTATGGTCAGCGGAATGCCCCTCGGTTAAACACTTAGTACATCTTATCTTGTATCGTGTATGAGAAACATGTAGTTGAATTAGCGACCCAAAAAATCTTGAACGTTCTATTCAAATGTGCAATTATTTCTGAAACCTAGCTGTCGTATAATAATTAACTAGATTTCTGAGTTGTATTCGGTTGTATTCGTTTAAAATTGGCAATAACAAACGTTCATGTGTTGGACCCTAGGGAGGCCAAGACTGTGGGTGCCTATAGGGCAGCCACGATTGCAAATCCGCCACTGGTAGTGCTTCAGATGAGAATTTTGAATTTAATAAAATTCAAAGTTCACCAAGCACGAAACGACCGAAATATGTAAAAGTTGAAAACTAGGTAGGTTGGAAATGTATCAAAATTAAGCATAATCAAGAAAATTCCATCTACTTTTGTATCATCAGTACTCATAACATGTAGTCATTTACCATATAGATACACACCACACCGTATATCAGTCGATATATGGCATTCTATTCATACATACTGATCCCCTTTACCTACATCATCGCAAAACTATACCGGGTAATTCAATCTCGGAAACGTTAATAAGGATAAAGTGGCACATTTATGTGAATAAAAATATGCAGTCGAGAAAATGTTCAATTTCCGAGTATCTCCGGATATGCAGAGACCTCTACAAAAAACGACCAGTGCTGAATCATTCGAGATCGGATTTCAAAAATTGGTGGGTTGTAAGTATACCAAATTGCTAATCAATTGACATTATACAAATTTTGTTCGATCACTTCCGGTTTCACCAGAAACTATCCTAACTTCAGATTTTTCAATGGTATTCCCTGTATTTTATTCCATGATTGGTTAGGTATTATCATGACAAAACTGACGCTACCGGGTTTGATCAATATCGAAATACCTCTACTTCCTATCTCACACTCATCGAGCAAAAGGAGGAAATAACAATAATTCTGTCAAGTAATGAGCAATTTGGTATTCTTGCTACTCATCAATTTTCAAAATACTATACAGTCTGTCCAAGATAAGGTTGAACAGCATGGGGATCTCGGAAACGGTAGGAGATACGAAATCGGTTAAATGGGGAAAAAGTTGCGCATTCGGAGGCTCATATCAAGAGCCTTCGAAAATTTTGAAAATTATTTTTAGTTTTTGAGTTATATCGAAAAAAGTGAATTTTTGGAATTTCTATTTTATTTTTTTTCTCCGTTATTATCAGAGATACAGAAAAACTGAAAATACTTTTTCATTGCAACTTTTGATGAGGTTTAACGTGGTGATACCGATTTTTTTATGCGACGTTTCGTATTCGTGGAACCATCATCAACTTTTGTTTTTTAAATACGGTCCTGATAATTTTTTCACAGATTCTGAAAGGTTTTTTTATTCTGAACTCAACAATGTACTATACAAGGTGATTCGAATGTGTTTCGACCTATTTCTATCCATCATCAATGTTTTTTCGAACTTTCAAAAGAAAAAAAGCCATCAGTTCCACTTATTTCTTATCATTTAGTATCAAACTTGATGGATTAGTTATTCAATACTGAAAAGTGAATAAAAAATATTTCACTACATCATTCGATCAATGCAGCGTTTAAAATTGTTGATGAATTCTTACACGAATTACTTTATAACAACTTAACTTTGACAATACCTACAGAGACATTCATAACAAATGATAACCATTATTTTCTGAACAAAGATATCCTCTTCTCACAGTTGTTTCTAAGACATTGCTAAGCATTTCTGGGGTTATTCTATTGAATGCTTCGAAGACACTGTCCCTTAGTTCTTCTTCATCCTCAAAGTTATTTGCGTGTACAAAGTTCGATATATCCCCTAAGAAAAAATCCAGCTGTGTTAAATCAGGCGACCGCGCCGGCCAAGGGATAAAAACGCACGGACTTCTCTGGAATTATGTACCGGAGCGCCATCTTGTTGAAACCAACAGAGTTCTGAACTTCCGCAATCGGTAAATCATCCAGAGCTTCCTCAAGATGATTCTCAAGCGAATTTCTATAACGTTCGGAAGTCTGTGTTTCATGGTAAATAGAAGGAACAATAATTCGTGTACCAAATATTGCAACCCACATATTAAAGCCGAAACGGTGTTGGTGTCTCGCTGTAATGTATAAATGTTCATTTTCTCGTGAACAATAATGTGTATTTTTTCTATCGAAGCTACCATGATTAGTGACCATGCTTTCATCAGTCCAGATGATTGTTCGAAAGAAATCTGAAAAATTTTAACATTTCCTGGTATACCACTCACAGAATGTCTTGCGCCTTTCGTCATCGCCTGGTTTTAGCGCTTGACATATTCTGAATTTGTATGGATGGAATTTTTGTTTCCGCAAAATGAAATGGGTTGTTGATTGAAACCAGTTGATGAGGTATTAGTGTGTTGACTAATTTTCCTTCAAAATAAGTGGAACTGATGGCATTTTTCCTTTGGAGTTTCGAAAAAACATTGATGATGGCCAAAAATAGGTCGAAACACAAATGAACCACCTTGTATAATACATAGTTGAATTCAGAATAAAAAAACCTTTAAGAATCTGTGAAGAAATTGTCAGGACCGTATTTAAAAAATAAAAGTTGATGATGGTTCCACGAATACGAAACGTCGCATGAAAAAATCGGTATCACCACGTTGACCGTCATCAAAAGTTGCTATGAAAAAGCATTCTCAGTTTTGCTGTATCTCTAATAATAACGGAGAAAAAAAATAAAATAGAAATTCCAAAAATTCACTTTTTTCGATATAACTCAAAAACTAAAAATAATTTTCAAAATTTTCGAAGGCTCTTGATATGAGCCTCCGAATGCGCAACTTTTTCCCCATTTAACCGATTTCGTATCTCTTACCGTTTTCGAGATCCCCATGCTGTTCAACCTTATCTTGGACAGACTGTATATCTTGAATGATTCAGAAGTTACAGAAAAAAATAGACAATTTGGTAAATCAATTCAATTTTTGTCTATGATTTTCTTCATAGAAAATATGAAATTTGAGAGCACATCCAAATTGCCACTTTTTCCTTGCTAAACGATTACATTCAACATTCACCATGCCATTATTATTATTGATGGATTCTCATTATGGAATAAGGAATCAGAAAATTTCATCGTGTAGCGAAGAAACAGTGATATTCTTCAACAAATAACTCCAGAAAATCTACGGAAATACCAGGAATCAAAAAATTCTTCTCGATAGCATATTTTTTTAGTCACATAAATTCCCAACTTTAAGCTTATTTAATCATCTTCGTATCTCCTATAATACTTCACTAGATACCCAATGGTGGCCCCCGGATTTTAATTAGTTACCTAGTATATTATTATCAATGAAGAAATTCCACTTCAGCGCCCCATATAACGAGGAGCATATTTTCGCAAAAAAAGATCATACTGAGCAATCCCTATATGTCCTGGCGAAAAAGGTGCATTCGTGCTGAAGAAAAATCTCAACATTTTGAAGAAAATCTCATGATTTCGACAAAAAATCTCGAAATTCTAAGATTTCGATGAAATGAAATAACAAATTATGCATGGCGCTTCGGATATTGTAGTAAAAATAAGCTACAATAATGCAGTAGGTATCAGCATATTTTATTCCAATTGTCAAGAGTTTAGGAAGTAACTGTTAGCTGTTACCCTATATCATATATACTTAAGTACTTCAAGGTGTGCCTCAAGACACCAATTTGTTCCGCCGCCACCACCATGTCTCGCTTCATATCCACAACTTTTCAATGCTTACAGGCCGTATCTATCCGTTGTCTCTTCACTTCCTTCTTCAGTTGATAAAAGGTCTTTGTGGAGTAGAAAATAGCACTATAACGGGGTTGTATCCGTCAAACATTTCTAAGAAAATACTGAATGTTTGGTTAGGAAGCATGCTGTTTGAGGGGAAGTTGAGTGGGATCGGACAGTTTGGTTTTCGTATCAGGGATGAAAGTACATTGGTTAGTGTGTCTTAAGGACTTGGGAACCCTTCCGAGGGATGTGAGTTTCGAGAAAGTGAAGAGACAACGGAGGAGGGTGTGGAAAAGAGTTCTGAGACCTTTCCAGAGGATCGGCACATTCAGAAAGAAAAGTAAGGAACAGGCATACGCGCCGGAATTTTTCGAAATGTAGAGAATTCTTTGAATAAGTCTAGCTCTACAGTCATTTCTGGTTTTGCCAGAATCGTCGGTTTCTTTTTTATAATAAAACAGACTTTTTTTATTCAAAATATGAGAAGTATCGAATTTTAATCCAGTTCAATGGGAGGTGGCTTCTGAAGTTGAAAGTAACAGAAGTTGTCGTGTCACGCAGAAAAAAGAATAGTACTAACGAGTATAATTGCTATATATTTAACCATGAAAAACGTTAAGAATAGGGACAATATTTCGCCGCGGCAAAATATTCTCTATGAATACGTTGAAACAACTTGATGATCTGTTATAAGGCATCGTGGTGAAACGAAATGCAAAAAGTTGAAAACAATCAATACAGCATGGTAGTAGAATTTACCACGAATATATTCAGAGAAACACCACAGAGGGAGTATTTTTGATACTATGACCCGCTAATAAATCTTATTTTGTGTTTTCCACCAATCCAGCTGTAGATTTTGAGTGCTGAATTGATTACCATTGGCAATGATTTTGATAAGATCACATTCATGTCAAATATCAATTTCTATGTATTTCATTCGATGATCTATTGTCTGCTATATTACATTTTCTTTTACATCTACTGGAAGTCATATATATCTATCCTGAAAGATTGAAAAACTGATGCAATATGTACCTGCGTATGGAAAAATTCGAAGTTTATTAAAAGCATAATCCAACAACTGCTTGAATATACAGGGTGTTTCAGACTTAAATGTACATACGATACCTGTAGATAGAGGACACTTCGGTGGTTCCAAATCACCCCCCATCGATATGTCTACCGTCTTTTATAACTGAGATACAGGACGTTATCTTGATTTTGGCAAAATCTTCATCTGGTTATAACTTTTGAACCACTTTGTATAATTCATTCATATACTTGGTTGAAATATTCCATCAAAACAAAATAAAAATTCGGATCAGAATCCATGAGGTCCGTCTTGAGGAAAAAGAGAAAACTTCTTTTATCTCAAAAACAACACCCTGTATGGCAAAATTTTGTGGGTCTGTTTTGATATTTGGAAAGAGCGGAAAAAAATGTAATAAGTGACCTACTTTTTACGAGTGCGCATCTGATTTGACAGATGGTTTATTATCATGTTTTGAAATATTCAGCTCCATTTCGAGGCATTTTCATTGAACTTGTAATTCAAAATTTAATTTTAATACAAAAAATAACAGTCTTCAAAGTTCAACATCTTTAGAGTCAAATTAGGTGAACTATATAGATAGATTTGTTGTGACAGAATCACTTGATCATACATTTTTGAGGGCTCATTTTATTTTCCACTATTAATTCACGAGCTGCGGTGAAGGAGGCTGTGCAAAACAATCTGATATTCTGACAGGTCATAATCACTAGTGTGATATTATTGGTAATGTTAAGATAATTATTTCTGGTGCTTGTATTGGGTTGTTACATTTCAAAGTGTTCATAGTTGTGCCTACAATAACTTAACCAATAATATCGCGACTATAATGATTATGAACTGTCAGAATTTTAATTTTTTCTTCACAGCCTACTTTACCGCAGCTTATGAATAAAATAGTGAAGTATAAAATGAGTCCTCGAAAATTTTCAAAATCATCGACAAATTATTCTGTCAAACAAACAAATTTATCGATAGTTCACCTAATTTAACTCTAATGATGTTGAACTTTGGAGACTGTTATTTTCCTATATAAAAATTGGGTTTTGAAGTTATGAGTTCAATAAAAATGCCTCGAAATGGAGATGAATATTTCATAACATGATGATAAACCATTTTACAAATTGGATGCGCACTCGTAAAAAGTAGGTCACTTCATTCATTTCTCTCCGATCATTCCAAATATCAAAACCGATCAATAAAATTTTGCCCTACAGAGTGTTGTTTTTGAGATAAGAGAAGATTTCTGTTTTTCTTCAAGACGGACCTGGATTCTGATCCAGATTTTCTTTTGGTCTTGATGGGTAACATAAGTGAAATATTTCTACCAAGTATGGATAGATTATACAAAGTGGTTCAGAAGTTATAACCAGATGAAGATTTTGCCCATATCAAGATAACGTCCTGTATCTCAGTTATCAAAGACGGTAGACATATCGATGGGGGATGATTTGAAACCACCGAAGTGTCCTCTATCTACAGGTATCGTATGTACATTTGAGTCTGAAACACCCTGTATATCATATATAAATAATTATGTCACCTTTATATGGTGGAAAACTGCCTATTAAAATTAACATTTCTTTGATATTATAATGGTCCATGATTATTATATCGAATAACCGATATCTGAAATGGAAAAACTTTGATAAATTGGTATAAGTTATAAGACTAGTTTAATATTGCCATGATATATGAGTATAGTATAACCATCACATATACATCCCTACTCACCTTTAGTTTACCTACCAACCTATAATATATACGTATACCTTCAGATTAAGAAAGCTTATTGTGTTGAATGATAATTCGTACAAATTAATTGACCTTGGTATCACAAATTGCATAATCTCAATTTCTGAAAACTGAATTCTCAAATTTGAAACTTTTCATACCAACTCATACTTTGTTATAAATACTATAAAAGATTATTATTTCACTTGGGAAATTATCGTGAAAATTATACCTTCGAAAATATATAAATACCTGCTATTGAACTTTATTCGACACTCGAAAATACCCACAACGATAGTGTTATTATGGACATCATTGAATTCTGCTATGTATACAATAATATAGAGTGTATTCAGGTGGATCATTTTCCCACCGAAGAAACAGTAAAATCATGTATAGCAATTCACATTGAAATTTACTGAGAGTGTGGTATTTTTATCATCTCAATTTATAAATGGTAACTCGCCAGTGATTCAATACTTCTGAATGCAGTTCATTACCATTACACCATCTATGTCAGTTGATAGTACTAGAGATGTAGTAATGAACTCAACAATCAATTTACCTGGAGAATATGATCGATTAAAGAGACATTGGCAGTGATATTCAACGGAATAGCTAATTAAAATTAAGATAATATCATAGGGAACTCTAAACTGTAGGACTTTTCCCATTAGTTCAGTCAGTTGAATCAGTTTTTTTTTTCGGTTATCTTCATTCTCCGATGTCTGAAATTTTTAACCACATATTGAATTTTTTGTTCACTATTGGATAGGTACAATTAATTTTTTTTTTTCCCTTTATTAGTTCCAATATCTTACACTATATTTACAGACTGGACCTAAAGCTATGAACAATTATCTATACAGGCTAAGATATACAATGATAATTGTCGAGGTGTATTGTACTCCGATCACATTCAGAAGTATGTTTATCCAAAAACAATTGCAGAATTTTGTGCCGCACCTGCAGTCACTTCAAAGGAATCTTCAAACACGCCGACGCCGCACAGTGCAGGATATTCTGCAATTGATATTGGATATATACCACGACTTTCTAACTCCGAAATTGTGGTTAATTCCTTTGTCGGATTTTTCTGCGTGGCAAAACCAAAAACGGGGCATCTAAAAATTTCGTTCGACTATGAACATTTATATTTTCCTCATTAGTAAACTGATTCTTACATGCATTAATTGGAATGAGAGCCTATACTACTAGTCTTGATATATCGGCAATTTTGTTCAAGTGGATTTATGCACACCGCTTTTTCAATGATCTGTTGTTTTCATTAATTTTCATCAAGTTCATTTCTTTTTGAGGACTATAATACCTTTATGCACCACCACTTCAATTTTGAACTCTTCTTCTTGGTTAAAACATAGTCCTCAGCGTATGTACATAGCCCGATGAAAATATTTGTGTTATAACATTTAGTGATCACATAATTACAATAAGAATCATTTATTCATATTATTTTCAAAGTCTTATTTGAAGATACCACTAGAATTTCAAAAATTTTCAACCACATTAGTCATAACCACATAAAAGTTGATCATCTTTTAGCGAATAGTTGATGAAAGATAAAATTCAATATTGGTGCATAAATGAATGAACGGGAATATCAAGTTTCAACTTATTAGTGAAATCATTAATGATTGTGAAATTGTGCATATAAATCCGCCTTAATTCCCGAGTTCTGACTTTGGGAATATGAATATACAATTGATTCATAACGTCGACATCATATGAGAAAAACTGTTGATAATACTTTATTTCGGAATTCTACTAGGGCGTCAAGTTCCGAAAAATATAAAAAATTGACTATTCGGTCGGGGTCACGTGACTTCCACTATACAGGGTGTTTCATAATTGAATGCAGATCCTTAAGGGTGATAATCCTTTGATGATTTCGAAGAGAAAAGTTCATATCAACATATGTCCTAAACCTCTTAGTTATTGAGCTACAGGGTGATGAAATTTCAAGAAAAAAATTAGTTTTTCATCATAATTTTTTATCACTCTTAGATATTGTTATGAAATTTTGTATACACCTTTTCATCATTGAGGAGCATTTTTCACCTGGAATATATTTGAAAATTCTCACCAGTGGCGTCCGTATGGGGTTTGAACTGACAATTTTTGAAGAAAAAAATAGTACGCCACTGATTTTTCTGGGAACCAGATTTTTTTCTCAATTCTTATTCATTTTGGAGCGAATTTGTTTCTTAAACTTACTTTCATAAACGTACCGTTTTCGCGTAAAAAAAAATAAAAACCAAAGAATCTTGTTCCTTTAGTTCTTGGATATTGTTTTTGGTAATTCAGTAGACACCCACTATGAGTAGGAACACATTTTGTTTTGGGACGAAAATCAAACTTTCACTTCTGCCAGTAATGTCCTCGTAGACCTGATTTTGATGTTTAGTTTAAAGAAACGCTGTACGCTTCTGATTTCAACACCCTGTAGCTCAAAAACTAAGAGGTTCAGGACATATGTTGAAATGAACTTCTCTCCTCAAAATCATCCAAGGATCATCGCCCTTTAGGATCAGCATTCAATTATGAAACACCCTGTATAACTAAAAGTTACATTTTATCAAAATAATCGCTGAAAATATGCTTATTTGTTCAAATTCCAGGAGAGTTCACGGAGAAGAGTTGATTCTATAACAATTTTACATATGTGTCCCGAATTAAAACGTTTTATAATAACTCCTTGTTTCAGATATTTTTTCAATTTTTCAATATTAGAAAAAATCAAGACCTGCAAAACTATTTCATTCTGAAAACTGCATCATGCTTCTAACTTTCAACCACTAATTATCGACAGATAGACGTTCTTCAGAAAATAATAATTCCCTCTTCAAATTTCTGTTATATTTGATGCAAAGTTGATGTATCGTAACTAGGGGAGTAGAGGGTTGATGTATGTATTATCATCTTCGCGTGACGACGTGTTCTGTTGTTTTTTGTATAATATCATTATTTTGTGAGTTATTGAGGGTGGATAATCTGAAGTCAACCACCCGGTATGGTAGAATCTGGGCCAATAGAAAATATAAAAATGAGATACCTAATGTTTCATGAACTTTATGGAGAAATGAAAAGGTGAGTGTAGCTCATTGCCATTTGATATGGAAATGAGTATGCACCAGAATGTCATTTGAAATTTTGATATGAAGTACATACTTTTGGATTAGAAATGAAATTTCGTATTCAATTGTAACAGGTTGCTTTCAATTTTCCACCACCTAAAAGTTACCTATCGAGTTGGTTGATGTGTAAAAAATGGCAATTATAATATGCTCCACTTGACAATCATAGTCCGATTCCTCTTGACACAATTTTTTTCGAGCATTGTTCTGTATTTTTTCATATCCGAACTTGAAACCGACTTCCGATATGCATGGCACCGCAATCACCTTTTAGAACAAATTACCGTAGATCCACTTACAATTATGACGTGCATTCAAATTGATCATTCAACAAAAACTGCCTCTGAATGTGAAATACGAACGAAGGATCGGAACTATCAGATCATTTGAATCACAATTCAGAAAGAATTCATTCAATCTCTCCAATTGAGAAAATTCTGAAATCACGAATCTGCGATTAAAAGGTCTATGAAGATATCAAGTTTCCATCATTCAAGTTTGAACCCCTTGATTGGGTGAAAGTATTGAAAAGGAATATTCTCAGATAGAATAATAAACATGAAAAATGGATATATATATTTAAAGAAATACATTGAGAATTCGCATTCTCTATGTGATGAAAATATCAATTCTATCTCGGTTTCTTCAACAGAAAACAACTACTCTCCTGGCTATACTGAACATCTAAAAGCAGAGCATGAAAAATGAAAATCCTCTGAAATGGAGAATTGACATTCTCTCTCAAATCGGACAAAATAATATGATATAAAAATGATACAAAAATCATTCGTACCAGTGATATGAGAACTTAATCTCTCACAAACAGCAGCGTACTATGACTTCATTCGAATCAACTCATTTCGGATATCTAATCCATGATCAACACACTTTTCATCTCTTTATGATATAACTAATACTATAACGAACTGACATCTGAGAATTATTATTTCTTGACATACTCCTGTGCTTTTATTTTTGGATGTATGACAAATGGATATTCATCATTCGGGACGTGGAAAAAAGTCAACAATTCAGATCTATTTTATGCTATACGAATTCCAAGAAGGGATAGAAATTCACCTATGACATCAAAACATTATGTACTTTCAGAAACCAGAAAAGTAACTCAATTCCAACAGAATAGAAACAAACAAAACAAACTTACTTATAAAGAATTCAATCATATTCCTAATTCTCAATTCAAAAATACTCACAAATATCGAAAAATACAGTTACATGGGTACTTATAAGATTTGAGTATATTAAAAACAGGAACGAATAGTGAAAATGAACAACAAAACTACAAAATGAATGAAAAATCAAACGTGAGAAACAAACTGTTATAACAGAGGTATTTGAAAAATTGAATTCGATTTGAATCAGATGGAGTAATGTCCTTTTCTGGTTTATACATACCATTAGTACCTATATGTAAATTTATTACTTATTTTGTAAAATAATTGAAACAGAGCGTGCCGAAATATTATGCAATTTATAAAAGTATATGATTAACTGACGAATAATGATAATATAGGCATTTATCATGATGAATAAGTGTCAAAATATTTTTCACTTGCAGACCTCGCAAACGTTGTTTCTATAATATATTTTTTCAGTTCAATATTCGTCAAGACACTATTATTATTTTATTTTCTACTCCTCTTAAGTTTAGCTATCGATAAAAGCGTGTTTCTTCAGTTTTTCAAACCACCATTTATTTCAAATTTTGAATAGAATCGGAACATAATCACAAAATTCGTCCGCAATATTGGTTCCACCGTCTTGAATTCCCAAATCCCGCCCCTTCCAAATTCTGACAGAAGAATCATAATCTCCGACCCTGAAAACACCCAGATAACAATTTTGAAGAGAGTCGGATCATAATTACAATACTCGTCCGCCATATTGGATCCGCCATCTTGAATTTCCTAATTTTGACGAAAGAATCATCATCTTCGACCCCGAGAACCACCAGATACCAAATTTGAATTAAATCGGATCCTAATTACAAAATCCGTCATTTTGGATTCGCCATCTCGAATTTCTTGATTTTGACAAAGAAATCATAATCTCCGACCCTGAGAACCTCCAGAAACCAAATTAATAAAATCGGATCATAATTACAAAATCCGCCATTTTGGATCCGCCATCTTGAATTTCCCAATTTTGACGAAGGAATCATGAGCCTCGATCACGAAAACCCCTAGGTACCAATTTTGAAAAGAATCGGATTAAAATTACAAAACTCGTCCGCCATATTGGTTCCACCATCTTGAATTTCCAAATTCCGCCCGAATTTTCAAATTCTGACGAAGGAATCATAATCTTCGACCCCGAAAACCCCCAGATACCAATTTTGAATAGAATCGGACCATAATTACAAAACTCATTCGATATATTAGATCCGCCATCTTGAATTTCCTCATGGTATCGAGATAAAAAGTGTCCTATAACCTTCTCCTGGTTCTAAGCTACCTCCTCACCAATTTTCAGCCAAATCGATCCAGTAGTTTCGGAACCTATTCAATACATACAAACAAACAAACAACAATAAAATCTTCCCTCTTTTTCTTTATAATATTAGTATAGATTAGATAGAGATGTATAGAAATTTAACTGGTGGGCTCACTCTTCAATTGTTTCGTCAGACTAACTCTCGATATGGAACAATTGCAAGCGAGTTTTGGACGTGGGGTTCAGGTATTTGCGATAGAGGCGCCATAATCGGAAAATCGTTCAAAACCTTGGTTCTGTGAGGGATGAATCTATTTTCATCATTGTTCTGTGGTCGAATAAATACTGTGCTCAACATTTTCATTCAAATTCCAATTTGAAATAGAAGCAAGAAATCTTTTTTGTAGCCGAATTTAATAAAATCTGATGAATTTCCTCTTTGAAGAACCAGAACAAAGAATGTATAAACTATTGAAATAAACCAATATCAAAAATCCCACTAGGCAGATATGGTAACTGGTACTCACCTTAGAATTTATTCACACCAGTTCACGCTAATATTTCAAATCACTGAAATAATACTGTTGTAGAACAGATATTTTCTTCTTTCTATGGTGGATTAGGTATTATACACAAAATTTAGAAACTACGGAACACGTCCCTAACGAAAACTTGACCCCAATCTCAAAAATAACCATTTTTTCAGCTCAAGACTATTTTTGACATATTGACGTTTCGATCCTTTGATCAGGAATCAGTTCACTGCTCTGATCCAAATCATATACGTATCCAAATATCTATCGGTCGGTAATATGTTTCCTGTGAATATGGATTGTATCCAGGATGAGCTTAGCGAGATATACCCACGTCAAGTATGTTTATCAAAGGTTTATCAGAGTAGGCGCCATCGAGAAACTTGCAAACGACCTTCAATAGGGAGCAAGCGCACCAGTTAAATTTCTATACATCTCTGATTAGATCATAAAATGTTTCAGTAGATCAGAGAGTAGATCAATGTGCCAATTAGGAGATTTATTGAAAATTCAGTCGAACTGTCAACCCTACAACTGACGAAAAGTGTTTGCGTACAAAAAGATAGTGTCTGCGGACGAAAAGTACTTGCCTCCGGAAATAGTCCATTTTTCGTTCGGAAATTATAACGTAAAATGTGATTTCTTGGTCGACGAAGAAATAATGTTTGTGGCCCAACTACTCCCATGGCCAATACAGACCTTTAATCAATTATTGATGGATCATTCAATCGATCGAGTTAATCATTGATTACGTATGCAGTTATGTAATCGGTTGATATTGGGCGATTAGGTACTTATTTTGTCTCTCAAATGATTATGCAAGCCATTGTCGAAAATAGATAGGAGTGCTGGATAAGTTACGGTTGAGAGGATTTGCGCCATAGAAGTAGGAATGGGTAGTAAACATGGAGAATCAACATGATTGGCCCCAAAACTCGCCTATTGATTTTTCCGTGAAGCAGATAACATCATCAGCGAAGTAGTAGGTTGTGTAATTATCTACTAAATAAGATTGAATAAGAACATTTTGACATAAACAACTGTTGATATGAATATGAAGGTAGTGCTGAGATGACCATCATATTTATAATCACAATATGAACAAAATTTCAACATAAATGAAGTAATACTTGAGAATGGATCACATCCTTCCGAAATAATTCGTATAGACGAATAAAATCGCAAATGTTTGCTTCCTAAACGCCAAGCGGCGCCTAAGTGGTTCAGGAACGCGTGACTACCTGCAGACCGGTTTCGAGCTGTTGGCTATCATCAGTGCAGGGCTGTCCCAAATAGCATTCTTGACCGCTTTCAGGCGCGAACCTGACCAAATGTAAACGCATCTCAGCATTCATGAACCACGAGGCGTTCAACGTCCGCGAAATGAACGCCACCTGGCAAGGAAAGGAACACTTCAAAACAAGATACCATTTAAGGCAATGAACAGGTGAAATGGAAGTGGCTGGTTGCCCGATTGGCGTATTTTAAACTAGGAAAAAGCCAAATACTCCCTAGTTCATATAGTTTCTAGTTGAAAATACGCCAGTCGGGCAAATAGCCACTCCCATTTCACCTGAAATGGGATCTCGTTACGAAGTGTTTCTTTCCTTGCCAGGTGGCGTTTGGCGTTAGCGTTCATTTCGCGGACGTTGAAGTACTCGTGGGGTATAAATGCTGAGATACGTTTACGTTTGGTCAGGTTCGCACCAGATAGCGGTCAAGAATGCTATCTGGGACAGCCCTGCACTGATGAGAGCAAATAGCTCGAAACCTGTCTGCAGATAGTAACACGTTCCTGACACCACTTAGGCGCAGCACGGCGTTTAGGAAGGAATCACTCGCGATTTTATCCGTCTACACGAATTATTGCATAGATTTCGGATAGATGTAATCCAATAGTAGTTGTTTTTCTCTCGTTATTTACCAATTCGGTTCATTTTATGAACTATTGTGGTAATGACTTCGAGTTTTTTTTTATGACCATTGCATGTGAAATTGCATGTCACTTTGAGTATTTGGCTTTTTCGTAGTTGAAAATCTAAGGAGTTGATATAGCCGTTGAAGTATAGATAGTCATTCAATGAAAGAACACATCAAATACTCAGGTACAGAGTATCATCGTTGTAACTTCCCTCTCAGGGGGCCAGGTAGCCGTGCGGACAGAGTGTGGGTATTCTAATTCGCATTCGCTTGTCTGACTGACTGATGCAGAAATTTTTCTGATGGCCCAAGAAAGTGTATGGGATCACACGTTAAGAGGTAAGGCCCCCGTCATTCCTTGCTCGCACAAGACTCTCGATGACTTCTGAGGGTTGCTCGTAAGGGGGCAACCGAATGACGGATAGAACAATTTTACAACAACAACAACAATTTTAGGTAGTCTAGGTAAACCAAAAATTGATGAAATTGAAGTTGAAGAATTATTCAATATGATTCAAATCGTTTTTCTGAAAATAGGATAACTAAAACGATAAAAAATAAGTTAGGGTTGCTCAGTACTAACAATAGTATAATGATATCTTTCTGCAATCGGCTCAAAAGTCGTCCATTTTTGTTCAAAAATTAGCTCTGGAAGTCGACGTTCTTCTTACTGATACAATAACATGATTAGTATGTATGTTGCTATGCAACACTCTTAGTGTCTAGGAGCTAAAGTTGAAGTGTAATTCGTAGGAACTGAAAACGTGTCGGATGACAGCTGATAGTTGCTTTGACACTGACATGCTCAAGTGACTCAGGATAGTGGTATTTCAACTTATATTGTATTATTTAGATATCAATTATTTCGATTGCAGAAAAAACAGGGCATGTTTCATTCGCATCAAAAGTGACTCTGTTTGACTCGCAAATTTGCGTGCTCAGCTTCGCTCCGCCTCGCAAACGCAAATATCGCTTGTCAAACAAAGTGTCACATTTGATCCTAATAAAACCACGTACTATCATTATAATAGTATATTATGTAACAAGTGTTATAAACGTCCTTTTAGTAACGAGTATTTTAAGCACGAACGGAGCAGAGCGGAGCGAGTGTTTAATAAACGAGTGTCTAGAAGAGTTTATAAACGCGTTACATACTATGATTTTTCTACGAACTCCGAAAATTACATCAACATACCTGCTATTCTTGCTAACCTACAAAATAATTCGAAAGGAATGGGACTTGAGAACATAATACATGCAACTGCATGCAACCAGCAAGACACGTATGAGTGATATTGGTCGTATAGATGTGTCTTGGAGATATGCAAGTATATACCAGAACATTCTCTTCGATTTCACTTTCGTCTGTACTCTTCGCATATATTTTTAATTAAGAATCCTGATACAAACGAATATTGTTCGAATGATTCTGATATAAAATTTGAAAATAACAGTTGACAGTTAATACAACTGACAGGCCAGACACGTCTCAAACTACTGAAGCTGTGTTTGATGAACTGTGTTGCCATGGTGAATGTGTTTAAGAAATCGTGTTGCCATGGTAACGTGTTTAATATTTTGAATAAATCACAAATCGACAATTCGTGATTAATCGATCATTTAGCGTGGTACATATCCGTACGCTAAATGCCATTTTAGTTATGTGAGTAGAAAAATATAATTTTCTATAGATGGCACCAAATATGATCTACTAGTCTTACCTCACGGTGGTCAGACCCATGGTCACATACGCTTCTCTAGTGTGGTGGACCAAAAGTAAGGAAAAAACAACACAACTTGAACTGCAAATATCCAGAGACTCGCGTGTCTTGGGATCACAGATCACAGGGGCTATGCGTACGTGCCCTACTGCAGCGATGGAAATGCTTGCATATTTTTATCAAGAGGACTGCAGCTCTCAGTGCATACAGACTGAATTCCACTGAATTGGCCAGACCAGGTAATGTCACTGGTCAGATGGTGATTCTACAAAAAGTACAAATGGAATCTGCAACCAAACCATCGGACTATGAAAAGTCGCCCTAGGTACGGTTCCTCTGAGCCTCAGCTAAGAGTCCATTGTTTGGTACACCGATGTTTCGAAAATGGAGGAAGGATAAGCGCGGGTGTATATGGACCCAGATCCAGGCTATTTGAAGCCTATCTTCCAAGCTGAAATACATGCCATCAACCTATGCGCTTAAAGGTGCCTGAGCAAAGGTCTGATGGTTGCCAACATATATAACTGCTCAAACAGCCAAGCCGCACTGGAAGCCCTAAAATCATTTGTTTCCACATCAAAGATTACATATGGGACTGCTTTGAAACACTCATGCAACTGGGAAAGGACAACAAAGTCACACTTATGTGAGTTCCAGGACATGAAGGAATCGAAGCAAATTAGGCAGCTAGTAGCCTTGCAAAGAAAGGTGCAGCATCTGCACTCTTTGGTCCTGAGCCTTTTCGTAGGATAAGCGAATGTCACCTAAAGGGAGGAATTGAAGAGTCCTTCTACTGGAGAGCAACTCTAGGTCAATGATAAGCGAAAAGGTTCATCAACCATTCGCAGAACTGAACCAAAGAGCTAGTCAGCCTCAGCAAGTAAGAGCTAAAGCTTATCACAGGCTTTCTCACAGGACACTGTCCTATGAGGTACCACTTCAAAGAAATGGGCCTGGCGGAGACTGACACTTGCCACTTTTGCAACAATGCGACCGAAACGGCGAAACACATACTTTGCTCATGTAAAGTATTAGTCCGCCATAGGCTGAATCACCTAGATAAGGTCTATCTCACTTCTGCTGAGGTAGAAAATTCAACCATCAGGAAAATTTGAGGCTTCATCAGGAGTCTATGGTTAGAGGACCAAAACTAGATAAGGGTAATCACAATAGATCTTCTAGGTTGCAGTGATCGAGAGGTCTCCCAGCCTATACGACCCATGACACATTCCATGAATTTGTTTTTATTCAAGACTCACATAGAGGGCACAATTTTTTTGAAGTAATTTTTGAAAATACCATTTTCGAGGTAACATTTTCTAGTCCAAATATTATGTGAGCTCAAACATTATTAAATTTTACAACAAAAAGGATTCGTAGTGAAACTTGATATTATGTACGGTTCTGGAAATATTTTGATTTCAAAATGATGGAGTAATAACTATTTTTGCTGGTATGAAGCTATATGTATAAAATTAAGTATTCTAATGAACTACTCCACCTATTTATGGAAAACCAAAATGGCCATAACATCATACTAATGCTGAGCTAAGAATCTCGACAAAAATGAGATTGAAATAAATTTTACTGAAAACCTAGATAACGCAGTTTGGACGTATCTTAAGGGGAGTATTATGCAACATATGTGAATTGACGTCAGGACTGAATTGAAAACCATAACAATCTTGCCAGAAGATTAGACATAATAATGAAAAAGTTTGAAATTGTAATACCCTATTGTACCTTAAATACGGATTCCATTACTGAAATTTCTTCCTCAGCAAATCCAACTCAGTTTAATATTATTCTACGTATCCTAGCAAAAGTTGAAACATCCTTTATAAATTTTGTGATCTGGAAGCCTGTGACCCCCCCGGGAGGGCTGGATTCGCCCTTGATAGTATACTGCGTAAATTTCCCAATATTCATTGAATTTCACGCTGTTTCTGATATAATACATTCACCAGTAAGTACTCAACTGGTATATCAAAGAATAACTTGGAACCAGAGTACGACCTTTGTCTTTTGTGTTACTTCAGCTGTTCAGTTTTTGGAGAAACCATTAATATTTGATTTGGCTCAAAATTTTCAAGGAGGTGCTCTGAAGACACCCATTGAGATTAGCTAAATAACCTCAATAAGTATTGTTACGAAACTACGTTTTGCGGAATAGACGTCACGCCACTTCGTCTGAAGTAGAGTGCCTCCGAGACTGTGCTTCGAGGCTGTATCATAGAAGATGTTCAAATATTTGGCAAATATCTCGAAAGGTTATGAATACGTAAATGGGTCAACGATGCCAAACCAAGAAGCTTACACAGTCGCCAGAGAATTAGTAATCAACATGCTCTCAAGATTTGGAGTGCCAACGGAAATTCATTCCCATCAAGAAAAGAATTTCAAGTCGAACCTTTTCCAAGAAAATTCGCGTATTGAATTAATAAGACTCCTGTAGAATACATCCTGGGATTATCTAAACGATTCTATATAATGTTGTAGATGTGATATTTGTGATTCCAGAGACAAAAATGACCGTTCAAACGTTTTTCATTTTATCTGACAACTTCAACCATAATATATTTTTTCTGCAACCGACACGAAAGTCGTCCATTTTGATACCAAAATCAGCTCTTAAATTGACGTTTCTATTACTGACACAAAAATGGGTATGTTGCTAGGCAACATATTTAGTTCCTAGGAGCTAAAGTAGAACTTTAGATCCTAGGAGCTAAAGTTGAACTTTAGATCCTGGGAACTTAAAAGGATGTACTGTACGTCATCAAGAATAAACAACATTGTTACGGTTGGTTATTTGGGTTAAGACGCATACCTGATTTGTTTTCGATTTCAGCAGATTTGGCATTTCATACCCATGCTGAATATATAAATACACCTTATTATAGTTTAGTATTGGAATTATAAACATATCAGCTGAGTATTTTCGTTTGATCAGGGAAGCCTTCAAGATTCAAATACCTGCTTGATCTGTATTTCATTCGTTATTCTCGGGAGGGATAACTTGTTTTTGAATAATCACGGCAAGCAATAGTTTTTTTTTGGTTCGAACAACCATATTGTTTAGCTTCATTTGATTATCAAGTCAAACACAGTGTAGTATATAGTATGGAGAGGAATAAATAATCATCATTATCATTGTTGATATGCTCACTAACCTAACATTTTCCACGTCTTGTTCCTATAGCTCACTGGCGCGGTATTTGCCATTAGAGCACCTGGTCCTTACACAAATATGTCACTCTGTGGTTGTATTTATATTGAAATTACAATTCGAACATCCTTGAAAACCTAACCTGCTGTTAATGCAGGTAGAATATTCTTACCACATGGATTATTTGTCAATATTTGTTGCATTGCATACATTTGGCACGGCATTGGTGGTTACTCCACATGTTTATTTGAGTTAATTGTTTCGGTTGCAGAAAACATAGCATGTTTGATTCGGATCAAAAGTGACTTTGTTCGATTCGCAAATTTTGCTTTCGCTCGGCTTCGCTAAACGCTCCGCCTCGCAAATGCAAAATTCGCTTGTCAAATAAAATGTCACTTTTGATCCTAATAAAACAATCTACTATTTTTAAACGATTCCATGATACCTGTTACCGTATACAGAGCACTCATAAGGAAAAATATAAATGATTAACACATGGCAAAGTGGAACGATCCATCGGATTCAATGTAAAAGCATCTTTCCAGAGTAGTGGAAGATCATCAGAAAGACTGGGATAGGCACTTGCCTATAATCTTGAAGGCGTACAGAGCGGCTCTCCATGATTCAACGAAGCTAACTCCAGCTAGCATAGTCTTTGAAAGGAAACTCCGGGTACCCTGTACTTGATGTTCAGGTCACCAAATATACAAGAAGGGTTATGCAAAATTATGCAGATGAATTGCGAGATAGCTTGACGAAAATATACATAGGAATGCTCTCGAGAGAAATTGAAGTTGTCATGATTAAATGGAAGCTCAGTATGATGTCAGACTGAATTCAGAGGATGTCCACCTTGGAAGGCTGAAGCCGTATTATGATGATTTGGGGACCGAGTTTGATCGGGACGATCAAATCTAAAGAGGGGGGCAGTGGTACGAGACTACGTTTTGCGGAATAGGCGTCGCGCCGCTTCGCTAGAAGATGCTCGAATATTTGGCGAAAGATCTCGGAAGGTTATAAGGAACGCCAGAATCTCTAGGTCAAAAGAAATATAGGCAGGTAGCCCGACGGGAGTAGTATTCGGTAGGGTAGTCATATTATTATAGTGAAATACTAGGTTAAGTCACAGTTTAAGGAAATTCCTGTAGTTGTTGACAGTGTTATATTTTTTTTTAACGCTTGGAGCGCACGAAAGGGAATCCCTATAATGTTCAAAGAACATCGTGCGTTCCTCCTAGGGAGGATAGGGATAGGAGGTAGGTATTGGAATTTTGAACTCCTGGAGATTATATGTCGTTGGGAATACTTCCTCATGCAATGAATTCCAGACCCTAGCCGTTCTATGGATGAATGAGTTTTGATAAAGTGCTGTTCGACATCGTTCGAGGTTGACAACGAAAGGATGTACTGACTGGGCTTGTCTAGTTCGTCTGACTGGTATTGCTAGTGAAGGGATTACAGCAGAGATTTCCGAAGCACATTTCCCGTGGAAGTATCGATAGAAAAGTGAAAGGTCGCCGACCTTTCTACGGTGTTCCAATGATGTCAAAGAATTAGTGAGTGTGGCGTCACCCACCAGGCGGATGGCTCTCCTCTGGATGGAATCTTAGAGCATCAGCGTATGTTTTGGTGTGGGAACAGTATTCTAGAACAGGCCGTATCTAGCTGCGCTTTGTAGATCATGAGAAGCTGTTGAGGTGTAAAGTAGCTTTCCGCACGGAACAAGAATCCGAGATTTTGTGAAGCATCTTTTGCGATGGATCTGACATGATTATCCCATGAAAGAGTGTTGCTGATGGAAATACCGAGAATAGATTGGTGGAGATGGTGGTGCCAGACATTACAATGTCGGGCATAGTGAGTTCCGCCTTTCTAGGGAAAATACAGGCTTGAGTTTTGGTGGCGTTCAATTCAACTAGGTTGTTGGTTCCCCAGGCTGTGATTTCAGCAAGGTCTTCATTACAGCATTGACCTGCCTGCGCTGTGAGTTCTTAGTTTCCTGAGAAGAAATGGGAATTCTGGAAGAGAACGCAGTATGGAGGGTACTATCATCTGCAAAGCTGTGGATGGGGCAAGTTGTTACTCCCAACAGGTCATTGATATAAAGAAGGAATAATGTTGCTGCTAAAATTGATCCTTGTGGAAAGCCGGAATTAACAATGGTATCAGACGATACACCGTCCACCACCACATGAAGCGATCTGCCTGAAAGAAAACTCGATTAGAGATGGCATAGCTGAGGTGAATAGATACGTAATTTTTGTAATGGTATATCGTGTATTGTAGACGAAAGTGTTTGTATTTGGATAAATCGTTTTGTTTTCTACTGTTTCTGAAAAGTCGAACCCGAAAGTCCATCGTAACAAAAATGGCGTTCCATATGATTATCATAGGATATTCCGGAAGGTACAAAAATATTCTAAAAAATGTTTCAGAATGTTCTAGAGTTCTCCAGAATATTCGAGAATATTCAAGGAATCGATTATTTTCTCTACCGATCTGTTCTAAAATGGTAAGAACAAATATTTGTCCCTAAAAAATAAATTGACATGCTTAGACCAAAATTTTCATTCAGCTAACAAATACCACTTACCTATAATATCACGAGAGCTTCGATTATTTCCGGAAATTAATTGATGCTAAAGTGATATTCGGTAAGAAAATTTCACACTGAAATATTATATATTACAAGTATGCCTACATAATATTACATGGTAAACTGTAATCTGAAGTTGAATGTGAAATTTTCACTGTAATATTCCAAAATTCTCAGATCAAAATTTTACACTGGAATTCTCAACCTCTCTTCTTGTCCTTTTTCTGGAATGGAAGAATCTTTTTGGCTGATGACAGGCTTATATACAGGGTGTTTCAAAAAAACCTAAACCCCTTGCTAGGGTAGGTAGAACACTGCAAAAAAGTTGAGTTTGCTCAGTGAAAAAATGTCGTAACGGCATTCGTTTTCATGATTCAAGGTGTTGAAAAATGGATTTTTTTACACTTTTTTCACGATAATGTCGAAACTACTGGCAACATTGTGATGAAATGTTGTATGAATGTTTCTTTAAATCTGACACATCACATGAATTTGTTTTTATATCTGACTCTCATAGAAAGCGCTAGTTACGCAGGGTTGGTACCGAGTAGTTCAAAACATAACTTTATTGAGGTTATATTTTTCAATCCAAATATGATATGAACTTGAACGTCATTCAATTTTACACCAAAAAGTTACTCTTGGTGAAACTCGATACTATATTCTGCTTTCGGAATATTTCGATTTGAAAATAATGGAGTAATAGCTGATGCTGGTATAAAATGAATTTTATTGAGTTCAATTACCTATTTATTCATATTCAAAAACAATGAAATTATCCTTGTGCTGAAGTTATTGATGGACCAAAGAATCATAAGTAGAAAATTAAGAGATATTTGACTCGAACCATGAAATATTTGAATCAGTTAGAGTAAGTGTTCAAAATATCCTACGTTTCGAAGAAAAAACGAGTCTATATTCTTTTCTTAAGAATGTATTATTCTTCTTAACAGTTGAGGATCAGCTGTAAGGTCATTTTAGTTATGTTCAATTATGTCTTACAACTCTTGACGTGAATTTACCTATGTAGCATAGACTTTCTGCTCAAGATACAACAAAACTGTGTAATCCATGTTCGTAGTCAAATCTGTTTCGATGTTATTCTTATGATTCATTGTAAAATCAATAAGTTCAGCATCAAAAATGTATTGTTGTTTTCGGTTTTCAATAAATAGGTGATAATTTTTCATAATACTAACTCTAGTACATAGCTTTATACCAGCAACAGTTATCACTTCATCATTTTCAAATCGAAATATTCCGAAAACGGATCACAGTATCGAGTTTAACCAAGAGTACCTTTTTGGTGTGGAATTGAATGATGTTCAAGTTCACATCAAATTTGGATTGAAAAATCTAACCTCAAAAAAGTTATGTTCAAAACTACTCGGTACGAACCGTGCAACTAGCGCCCTCCATGAGAGTCAGATATAAAAACAAATGGATATGTGTCTGATTCCAAGAAACATCCATACAAAATTTCACTACAATGGTGCCAGTAGTTTCGACATAATCTTGAAAAATGTGTAAAAAATCATTTTTCAACACCTTGTATCTTGATAACGCATGCCGTTACGAAATTTTTTCACTGAGTAAACTCAACTTATTGTGCAGTGTTCTACCTACCCTAGTAAGGGGGTCATGTTTTTTTGAAACACCCTGTATATGAGCCCGAAACATGTTCCTTCAAGATTGATGTTTGATCACTCTAATAAAAGTTGTGGAAATGACTTTGGGGTTTCATCTATGAACGATATATCAAAGAGTTATCTGGTGCACGTCACTGGTTACACTCCCTCCGTGGTCAACTCCGGATCCGGAAATAAGCTCCATGGCGGAGGACATCCTTTGATCCGTCCCGATCTGACCGTATAGTTCGCTATCAACTTTCGCTGAAACGGCAATCCGCTCATTTGTTTATCATTAACATACTGCTAATAGTGTCGTCGGTAGTCTGTTTATATTAGTGATTATACTAACTTACCTACTAGTCGTTCGTTATTTTCAATTTCGGTCTTTTATGCAGTTGCGTTATTATATGACTATGGGAAGATGCTTTTTTCAGTGAGGATAACTGGCAGGTCAGTTTTTTTACTTCTATTAGTGTATAATAATCAGCATCAACAATAATACACAGTGTCATTCATAAATTTACAAATAACACATGTGCCCATTTGCCGTTCTTGATGGCCAACAGCGGCTCAGACAGCACAGAATATTCTATGAATTACTTGAATTCAAATATACTTATTTTAGAATATATGCTGTATTCTTATAACATGTTCTCAGAATGAGCATGGAATATTCTATGAACATTCAATTTGACATATTCTCAGAATATTCTTTTTGAATATCCTATGGACGTTCTATGAATGACATTGTGCTATCTGGGAGAACTTATTAACCACTTTGTATTTGGTTTTCATTATGTACAGGTTGCGGACAAAATCATATATAGGATTTATAGGAATAGAAAATAAGAACACTCCTCTCAAGTTGAATCTGTCACTTGATGTAGATGTTCTGGTTACATTCCGAAATGAAGGAATACGCAATATGTTTCAGTCTAACATTTTCGATTCTCCTCAAATCTTCAAATTATACCAAGGAATTTCATTCCAAAAAATGAAAAAAAAAATTGAGAAAAAATTGAGTACACCAAATCATGTCTTCTAACAAGCAATGAAGTGTTATTGGGTGTGAAACTAAATGCAAAACTTCTGATTCCCTAGAGTGTTTACTCCACTTTTGGCCATTCTAGAGTGTCTGTGTCTAGTTCTGTTGAGCTTTCGAGCTTTGTGGCTTGTGTGTGATGAAGTGCTTGCCATATCTATGCTGATATCGGTTATCTGAAGGTTCTAAAAGTAGCTTTAATTATACAGGGTGTAATTTAATTGATAACTTAAAATAGGATATGGTTCCTTAGCTCATTTTCGCTAAACGCTCCGCCTCGCAAATGCAAAATTCGCTTGTCAAACAAAGTGTCACTTCTAATCCAAATAAAACAATCTACCGTTTTTCTGCAACCGACACGAAAGTAATCCATTTCAATACCAAAATTAGCTCTTGAATTTCTATTACTGACACAGAAATAGTTATGTTGCTAGGCAACTCATTTAGTTCCTAGGAGCTGAAGTTGAACTTTAGCTCCTAGGAACTAAAAGTAATGTACTAGAGGTCATCAAGGATGAACAACATTATTATGGTTGGTTATTTGGGTTTGGGCGCATACTTAATTTGTTTCCGATTTCGGCAGATTTGGCATTTCATACCCATGCTGGAGATATGGATACACCTAATTTGTTTTGATCAGGGCAGCCTTCAAGATTCACATACTTGCTCGATCTGTATTTCATTCGTTATTCTTGGGATGGATAACTTGTTTTTGAATAATCACGGCCAGCAGTGGTTTTTTTTCTCAGACAACGATATTGTTCACCTCCGTTTGATTATCAAGTCAAACACAGTGGAGGATGATGAAAAATTGATAATCGCCAATATTATTGTTGATATGCTCACTAACCTAACATGTCGACGTCTTGTTCCTATACCTGGCACTAGCGCGGTAATTCCCATTGGAACACCTGGTCCATACACAAATATGCCACTCTGTGGTTGTATTTATATTGAAACTACAATTCGAACATCCTTGAGAATTGAATAAACCTGCTGTTAATGCAGGATCAATTTTGGCACCAACATTCCTGCTTCATATCAATGATCTGTTGGGAGTAACAACTTGCCCCATCCACAGCTTTGCAGATGATAGTACCCTCCATACTGCGTTCTCTACCAGAATTCCCATTTCTTCCCAGGAAACTAAGAACTCACGGCGCAGGCAGGTCAATGCTGTCAATGAAGATCTTGCTGAAATCACAGCCTGGGGAACAAACAACCTAGTTGAATTCAACGCCACCAAAACTCAAGCCTGCATTTTCTCTATATAGAAAGGCGTAACTCAGTATGCCCGATATTGTATTGTCTGGCTCCACCATCCCCACCAAGACCACCATATCTAATATGGTCGGTATTTCCATCAGCAACACTCTTTCATGGGATAATCATGTCAGATCCATCGCAAAAGCTGCTCCACAAAAACTCGGATTCTTGTTCCGTGCGAAAAGCTACTTTACACGTCAACAGCTTCTCATGATCTACAAAGCGCAGATACGGCCTGTTCTAGAATACTGTTCCCACGTTTTGGGTTCAGCGCCAAAACATGCGCTGATGGTCTTAGATTCCATCCAGAGAAGAGCCATTCGCCTGGTGGGTGACGCCACACTCACTCACTCTTTGACATCATTGGAACACCGTAGAAAGGTCGGCGACCTTTCACCTTTCTATCGATACTTCCACGGGAAATGTTCTTCGGAAATCTCTGCTATCATTCCTTCACTAGCAATACCAATCAGACGAACTAGACAAGCCCAGTCAGCACATCCATTCGTTGTCAACCTCGAAAGATGTCGAACAGCACATTATCAAGACTTCTTCATCCATAGAACGGCTAGGCTCTGGAATTCATTGCCTGTGGAAATATTCCCAACTACATAAAATCTCCAAAAGTTCAAAAAAAATTCCAATACCTACCTCCTGTCCCTACCCTCCCTAGGAACGCACGATGTTCCTTGAACATTATAGGGATTCCCTTTCGTGCGCTCCAAGCGATAAAGAGAGATATTCTCACCACACGGATTATTTGTTGCATTGCATACATATGACATGGCAGTACTGGTTACTTCAAATATTCATTTGAGTTTATTGTTTTGATTGCAGAAAAAGTAGCATGTTTCATTCGGATCAAAAGTGACTTTATTTGACAAGCAAATTTTGCATTTGCGATGCGGAGCGTTTAGCGAAGCCGAGCGAAAGCAAAATTTGCGAAAGTGTCACTTTTGATCCCTATAAAATAATCTACTATTAGATTTGCTCAGCATCATCCTTATCATCATTGTTGAGCTATATGGTGATATGAAGATATATAATATCGAACAATTCTCAATCATAATATATTTCCAAACATACCACAGTTTCGTATCATTCATTTACCATGAAAATAAACTAGCAAATAACTAGACCAATACCACTTGATTTGTTTTTATCCATTGTTTTATTGTTCGCTATATTTGTTTACTCTCGATCTGCGTGGTCACGCTTGAAATCAATTGCGGTACCTTCTTTGGTTCGAAGGAATCAGTGACTTAGGTTAGTTTCATCTTGATAATAACCTTCGATAATAGCAATTACTTGATTGTTCTCATTAACTCATCAGATGGGAATTCAGTTCGGACTTTTATATCGAAGAAATCGGTTGAATAGCACGTTATTCTGCGGAATATTTTCTAATGGTTAGTTATTTCGATACAATGTTATTGTGAATTATGGTGTCAGATTCGCAGTGCATTTTCGACCAATTGAAAGCCTCTATTTTGTATCGGTACGATAGCAACTGATCAAATTTCTGGAAATATTCTCCTACTTCATCCTTGTGCATGGGAAGGAGCATGAAAAAACACTGGATTTTTCTTTAGGTAAAATGACATTAAAACATAATATATTTCTATCTTGATTTCTACCAACAAGCTGAATGCATTTTTACAAAAACTGAGAAATTGAGCTTCAATCGACTCATTTCTTCATTATTCAATTTGACTAAATTCGTTCAATCATAATTTTTCACCTAATCATATTACATGAGCAAATTTGATACTGAATAGTGCTTCGAGTTGCTTGTGATGAGAAAATATAATCCCAACTTACGTAAAATGAATTTGTGGTTTATTGAGAAATTGTGCTACTATTCAGGGCGATTCAGGTTACAAGGTACAAACTGAAATGGGTGATAGATCTCATCGTTTTGATCAGAAATAGTAGATTGTTTTATTAGGATCAAAAGTGACACTTAGCAAAGCCGAGCGAAAGCAAAATTTGCAATTTTTCGATAAATTTGAATTTCCTAAATCATCCTGATTTCAAACATTATGTATAGAATTTCGAGATCGAACTTATTGGATCAATGAAGCGTTCGAATTCAGGAACTGCCGTATATATATCCGCAACTATACAGGGTGTTTCTGGAATTGGGCAATATGGGGTGACGCGATAAATCACAAAATAAAAATGGTTTTGGAATTATTACAAAAAATGTGCGCTCCCACCAGATTTTAAAATTTTTATTGAACGTCCGGCAGCATTGCAAAAGTTACTGATACTGATACAAGAAAAATTTCTGTATCTACTACTATCACTGTTTGAGAGTCCTTGGAGGGCATTTTGAACATTTATTGTGGATACTGATTCAAAACTCCATTCTGTACATTAATTTACTGACAATTGAAAAAATTTCCATTTGAACTCGAATATCTCGAATACGGCTCATTGTAATTCAAAATACTTTGCACTGCTAGTGTCAGAATTGAATTACTTTCGCAATAATGTATAACAAGACTCTTATTCCTTTTTCAAATTATGAAGGAGGTCGCCCTTGTGAGTGGAAATCAAATGTGTGTCGTTGATTCTTTGAAAACGGATTTTTCTGAGAGTTATCGAGGGATAGTCTCAAGTGGACCCGGTGTTACGATATAGGTATTCCGTAAATTGGAAATTATAGCGAAGTTACATGAAGTATTTTCTTTAAAATCTCATTCTGAAATGTTTGTGTTTGTAATAGTTACTGGTAACTCAAATCATCACTGTGTTGTAGCCACGAGTTCCTAGTTCCTGACTGTTGAATTTTCTCCAAAGCATATTGGTTTGGAGAAAGGATTATCATTTGTGCCATGTATTGGTGTCTCAATGGAATGAATATTTCCAAATATTTTTGACGAAGAATGATAAAATAAGTACATACATATACTGAGATGTCCCAAAAATGAATAATATCTGTTTTTTAAACAAAATTAGGTAATTAGGAACTCCCCAACTAAAAGAATTGCTTTAGAAATCTGATGCAAAGGAGCCCCAGAAATAGCTTTTGAATTTGTATTAGATGATAAATTGTCCTTGGAACAAGCAGCCGATAAATAAAAAATATCGTGGTCCACATGAAAATCAATTGGGAACATCCCTAGACACAATTCACTTCATTTATTATTTCACAATTTTTTGAGAATTTATATTCTCTTTGTTTTTGAATTTTGTCGATAACTTTGTTAGTGTTCTCTCAGTCGATTTATCGTTTTTTTATGTACAAAACTAAAATGATTAATATAGTCAATGGTAAACGTTTATTGAAAGATTACCAAGAAAACGGATGATACCTACATCAAAAACATAATTCATTTCATATTACCGACCACCATTTTGGCAAATGGATGATTCGTTCTAATTAATTTTTTTTCTTCAGAAATGTCAGATTCGTTCTCGTACTGTATATATCTAGAAAAATAACGAAATTGTACATATGAATCCTATATAAATTAATGGTATGATTAAAAATCAGAAGTGATAAGTTTTTACGTTTACAGTCATAGAAAATCAAATGAATCTTGTGTAGAATTAAATATAACTCTTCATTTGCTGATTCTGTTGGGCATTGATAGTCAAGGACAACAACAACTGATTCATAAATATTTGTCGTAATATCAACGAATTCTCATGAATGAATGTTACTTTTACTCTCGTCAAATATTATACACACCTCAGAGATAGTGTAATACCTATAGCAATAGCTTTAGTGGCTTTAATTTCTGATTAGGTGTAATAATGTGGCTGAATGGGAGAAACACTATTTATTCATGAAAATATGAAAATGTACATGACAAGACATAATAAAACAAACGTTACATTTCTTATCAACAACATTTATGAAATATGCCAACCCGATATCTCAACATCATTATACAGAGGATACTACAATACCCTCACTCACAAATCCAACCTAACAGGTGGTTTTATAGTTCTTCTAGGTCTAGCATCTACATCTAGATCAACAACAGAGTGACGAATTGCTTGATGGTCAACCTTTCTATTTTCATTGTTTGAATTATGATCACAAGCATTTTCATCATCCCTTACATTTTCAAAATCATCATTTCCATGAGACACAATACCAGTTTTCTCAATATCATCTGAAATAGTTATGGGTTCGGTATCATTCAATTTCGATCTCAAAATCTGGTCAGTATGTCTTTTCCATATTAAATTTTCCTTCGTCAATTTACACAAATAAACTCTATCTCCTAAAACTTCATCAATTGTTGCCTCTACCCAACTCTTCTTATTAGGATTTCTATAATCTCTACATAATACCTGTTCCCCTTCTGAAAATCTTTCTATTCTCTTTCCTTTATAATTCTTGGTATTGTCATAATTTTTATCACCTTTTTCTAGCAATAAATCTAATCGATTTCTAATTTTATTTTTGAATACCAAACTGGATGGCGTTACCCCAGTAGTTATATGTACAGAATTCCTATAATGAAAAAGATATCTATTTACAATAGTCTCCAAAGAATGATTTGAATTGTTCGAAATCGAATCATCTCGTAATGATTTATAAATCCCACTTTTAAAACTCTTTACAGCATTTTCTGCGATACCATTTGTAGATGGATGATACGGCGGAGATGTCAGATGTTTGATCCCATTTGTACTTAAAAATTTTATGAATTCTTCAGAGCAAAATTGTGAGGCATTATCTGTCATGCAAACCCTTGGTAAACCAAACAATGCAAAACATTCCCTAAATCTCTCTACAGTGTTTTTGGCATCAGTATTCGTCATGATAAAAGCATGTGGCCATTTGGAATAAGAATCTACAATGATAAGAATCATCTTGCCCCTTATTGGCCCTAAAAAATCGGCATGTATGCGCTCAAAAAAATAAGTTGACTTGACTCCTGGCATAAGAACAGCTTTATTAGGTTCAGGTTTGAACACCATACAAACTCGACAGGAATTCACCGTCCTCTCAATATCTTTATCAAGTGATGGCCACCAAAAATAAGCTCTAGCATTAGCCTTCATTTTACTTATTCCTTCGTGTGTGCTATGTAACTCTGAAAGAAGTTGAAATCTCAATTTAGTAGGAACAACCACACGATAGCCCCACATAATAATTCCGTAGTCCACTGATAATTCATTTTTACGAATGAAAAATGGTTTCAATATTTCATTTTCAGTGCGATCAGGAAAACCATGTTGTATAAAATTATAAATCTGCCCCAAAACTGTATCCCTTCTTGTTTCAGATCGAAGTTTCAACGCATCAATTGGTATTATATTTTCTAAAAAATTCAAATAATCAATCTTTTCAGACTCATCAAGTTCATTATCGCAAATAGGCAAACGACTCAGTGCATCTGCTTTCACATTATCTGAACCTTTAATATATTTTATCGTGTACTCAAATCCCGAGAGAAATAAAGACCATCTTTGTAATCTTCCAGAAGCCATCTTTGGTATACCTTTGTACTGGCCAAATAATGTTTCTAAACTCTTATGATCTGTAGCTATCTCGAACTTACGTCCTGCTAGATACTCGTAAAGCTTATTGACAGCCCAATAAATACTTAAGGCTTCTTTACAAACCATACTATAGTTCCTTTCTGCCTTTGATAATATCCTTGATATGAAAATGATTGGCCTCTCTGTACCGTCAGGCATAACATGTAATAGCACAGCTCCTATGCCATACTCACTACTATCACATTCTAACCTAAGTGGCTTTTCTGGATCAAAATGAATCAAAATTTTATCAGAAACAATATCCTTTTTAGCATTTTCAAAAGCTTCATCACAAGATTTAGACCACTTGAAAACTGAATCTTTCTTCAGAAGATCATACAAAGGTTTCAATTTCTGTGAAAAATTAGGAATAAATTTTGAATAATAATTTACTAAGCCATCTTTTGGTCTGGGCGTTTTCAAAATAGCTTCAATTTTTCTTTCATCTTTTTCTAAGCCCTCAGCTGGAATTTTATGTCCTAAATAAAATATTTTGTCTTGGAAAAATATACACTTCTTTAAATTCAGGCGAAAACCAGCTCTACCTAACCTTTTCAAAACTTCTCTGAGATTTTTAAAATGTTCAATATTATTTATACCAGTTATTACAACATCATCCAAATAGTTTACAGTTCCTTTACAACCTTGTAGAACTTTTTCTACGATGCATTGAAAAATTGAACACGCCGGTTTGGTACCAAATGGTAACCGCTTCACCTTGTATATTCCGTAAGGAGTACTCCAAGACAAAAGCTCTGACGTTGCTTCATCTAAAACCAATTGATTGTACGCATTCAAAAAATCAAGTTTACTGAATTTCTGACCACCCTGTAATGCAGCGAAAATATCCTCAATTCTTGGTAATGGGTGATTGAAATCTTTCAAATATTTATTTATAGTTATTTTATAATTAGCACAAACTCTAACATCTACCCCATTAGCTTTCATAACAGGAACTAAAGGTGTCCCCCAACAAGAATTAGGAATTTTTTCTATGACTCCTTCTTTTTCAAGTCTATCTAATTCTTTAACCACTTTATCTCTGAAAGCGAAAGGAATGGGCGGTGGTTTCTTGAAAATCGGTATCACTTCAGATTCCACCTCTAATTTGATTTTTTCATCAACATAAGTACCTAACTCATTCTTGAATAAATCTGAAAACTCTTCCAAAAGTTCGTCTAAATTTGTATTTTCTGAATAAGATACTTGACATTCACCGTCAGTCAATAAATTGTCATCGTTTTGACATAAATTTTCATCATTCAAGAAAACTTCATTATTCGCATTTAGCATCAATCTAAAACTCGTCCAGATATCTCTTCCCAATAAAGATTTGGAGGCTCCATCAATCACTAATAAATTGCAAACTTTGGTTGAATGGCCCAATGTGAAATCTACCTCTATTTGCCCTTTAGGAACAACTACTGGACCATGGTAAACTCTAATTAAAATATTTGTTGGTTTGAGATTGATATTGGAAAAATATTTCTCATAAATCTTGAAAGGTAAACATGACATTCCAGCCCCTGTATCAATTTCCATCCTAATTGGTATATTATTAATCAATGCCCTAACATATACAGGTGCAACATAATTATTTTCGTGAAAGATGATAATATCATTATTAAATAATTCAATTGGTTCTTGTTCAACAGTATCAAGAGAATGATTTTTATCAACTTTCGATCTACATACCGTAGAAATATGTCCCTTTTTACGACATACAGTACAAACAAAATTCTTATACCTACAGGTTTTGAAATCATGCTCAATACCACCACACGCAAAACAAGTAACCTTTCCACTTGCTTTTCCTGGTTCTTCTTTTCTTCCTTTTGAAAACATGTGTGGTTTCCCTTTATACAAACTTGAAGAATGAGTACTACCATGATAATTGAATTTCTGAACTCGGTGAACCTCAACGTTTCTTGTCTCCAACAATGCTGCTTCTTTTACTAAAGCAATCTCCAACATTTCATTACAACTCTTCGAAATACCTTCTTCGCATAGTCTGTCCACTATTGGTCCTGGTTTCATTCCAACCACGAACTTATCCAAAACCCTGGCATCCAAAAGTGTTCCGAATTCGCAATCTACAGCTGCCCTTTTGACTTTGACATACCATTCTTTGACTGTTTCATCCTTTTGTCGTAACAAATCAAACTGAATCCTTTTCCGATAAATGGTTACTTTTGGTTTAAATTGCGAAGACAATATGCTTAATAAATCTTCAAAACTCTTACTGCTTGGCTTGTGAGGGTGACAAATATTCCTTAAAATCTTGTAAACATCTTCACAAACGGATGTCAGAAGAATTGAGCTCCTTCTTTCACCTTCAACCCCGTGTGCCAGTAAAAATTGCTCCAGTCTTTCACTGAAAATCTCCCAATCGTCTCCTAAAATATGTAATATTTGTTTCTCTAGATTGTAATTCTGCTCCTCTAGGCATAATGGAAAATTAGGGTATCAGAACTTTTTCCGAAAATCTCCTTTAAAAATATTGAATCAGGTCCTTCGTTCACGTACCTCGTCGCCAAAATATGTAATAATGTGGCTGAATGGGAGAAACACTATTTATTCATGAAAATATGAAAATGTACATGACAAGACATAATAAAACAAACGTTACATTTCTTATCAACAACATTTATGAAATATGCCAACCCGATATCTCAACATCATTATACAGAGGATACTACATTAGGTGAATACACAGGGCCGCATCAGCTCGTTACCACCGATTGGTAACGATCAGCTAGGGTTTTTACCGCTAAAGTCAAAGTTCACTAGGGTAATAGAAAATATATCTACTATTGAAATATCTGTATAACAAAGTATTTACAATGAAATTATGAAAAAAACAATGAATTTGAATATTGAATACTATCATCATAATATGAAGGATATCGTTTTCAAAATAAATAAGTTGCTATTGAAAAATGAAAATTTTTATTTGAGAAATATAATAATAATTGAAATATCTCACAAAAAACAACTATTTGCCAGGTTGATACCACAGAATATTGAATAATATCTGTTAAATATTGGAAAAACCGTATTTGAAACAATATAAAATGGAATAATAGGTAGGTATAGATATATGCATTTGCCGAATTTATTACGGTGGATCATTTATTGCAGTATTTTTAGTTGCTTAGTGAACTATATGTAACTTTTCATGGAAAGCCGGAATGTTTGATGAGCCCACGACATTATTTATACATCAATGTTTCATTGAATAAATACTACGCTTATGTTACGACACCTGCCACAATATTATAATCAAATCAATCGATTCTGGGTATGACCGATCTATTGAGGAATGCGCAACAGATTGGGAATTTGCATATTATTCCAAGGTCGCCAACTTATCTGATATCTCATTCATATGAATATCAACATTGCCAAAGGGTATACGGTATACAGTGTGTCTCTCAATGAGACGAAAATCATCTTTATTCGCGATAGAAAATAACACGTCGCCCCTCCTGGCGGCAACAACTCGAACCCTTCTGACAAAAAACAAATATGAACCAATAGAAACTAAGAAATCAGGCCGCTTTGACGGCTTCCAAGAACTTCTATAGGTGGCGTACGCTTATTTTCTATCGTGAATCAGATAAACGTTGTATACAAAGATTGATTGACTTCCAGCTAGTTTATTGATGCAGATTCGCACCAACGTAGCTTGTTTCTTCTTAGAGCAGTTTTGTGGTGATGAAAAAATAAATCCAGGGTATCCCTGAATATTGTGAATTAATTGGAGGGAGTAACCTCATTTTAGGACCATTCGAATTCATAAAAACATGTGTCCTATCTTGTTTTATACCGTCAAACGGGGTTCAATGAATCAAAAAAATGCGTTTCTCATCATTTTTTCGAAAAGTATTGGAACAAACGATATACAAAGAATAATGAAAGTCCTGGCACCCTTTTCGAATGGCTCAAGACGAAAATAATTTTGAAAAATTCAGGAAAAGCCTTAATATTTTTGTAAAATCTGATTCCATTTACCAACTCATTTTAAAAATGGTAAAAGGAAAATTGAATAAAAATTTTTTTTTTTTTTTCATGTTGTAATTGCATCTTTTTCGTGGCCCCAACTTTTTTCATGTATTGTTGGCATACTAAGAATCGATTAAATTATTAGAAATTGATAATTAATCAGTATAATGAGATATTACTCAAAATTTCTAAATTTTGACCAAAGGTCAAGATAACATACAAAAGTTGTTAGTTCATGACAAAAACTTGATTCTCAACGTTTCTATAGAGCTACTTATTGGAGTAGATCGTGTATAAGTCTGAAACTGGTGATCTCAGTTCCATGGTATCATACATCATTGAACTCGTCCTTTTGAGGTATATCCAAAAATAGAATGGAATTTAGGTCATTCCATATGAAAAACGTATGTTTTCTATGTCACAGACATATGGATCATCCTGTATAATTGACATTATCGAAAAAAGGGAGTTCATATGACTGTGAACAACTTTGATCCTCGATCGTATTTGTATCTAGATACCAGATGAGCGGGTGTCTCATGTTATGTAGGATATCCTGTATACGACAATTTTTTTGTGAATTCACTTTTTGCTTAAAATCTCATCCGTTCAATATTGATCACAATTATTATGCTTTGATCTAATGTGGAATATACATTGTAACAATGATGAGACACATTATTCCAAGGAAGAAGTAAACATTAATGTGAACGACATGTTCATTATATTGATGAAGCTATTTCACAATATCAACAAACCCAGTCATTGATACTATAACACCTCATGTATTACTTGTATTAGATATACAATGAGGAGACTTTAACTGGAAAAAATTAGTTGGCAGGGAGGTGAATACCTTTTCAAAAAATTCCCGACATACGTCAACGATTTAATGTATTCACCTACCCTTTGCGAGCAATATAACCCTATGGCTTGTGACCCCTCATTGGAAAGCTGGTGGAAAGAGAAATCGAACGTACTAGACAAATTCCAGTTTTTCATACGCTTGAAGGCTGCATGAAATTGAAATGTCATTTTGAAATTCCTTTTTTTTTTTCAATGTATCAATCGCTCAAAATGTGTATTGAACAAGTGATGGCAATTTGTTGCCACAACTGCTATCTGCCATTATATTCCAGTGTTTTTATAAAGCCGCAAAATGAAATTTAGTTTTCTTGCCGTATTCAAAGTTCAAAAAGAAGTGATATTGCAAACTGGTGAAAATGCCCCATATCACTGTCACTAAAAGTCGAAATTTTGATGAAAATACGTTGAAAATATATCAAACTTCCAAATTATATTTTAGTGATTCACACGAGACCAACGACTCGAGACTTTCATAAAGTCTCGTCTCGTCTCGCCGATGAAATATGAAGTCTTGTCTCGAGTCTCGTCTTGCAGCTTCGAGTCTCGTCTTGTCTCGCGTCTCGTACGAGAGTCTCGCAAATGTATCGCAATTTCGTCATGCATAATCTTGTTCCAGTCTAGTACGGGATAATTACCTTTACCTACTTTTCAGAAATAATGTAGAAGTCGGAAAAGAAAATTATATCAAAAATAACATTATTTATTGAAAAGTGTGTCAGTATTCTGATCCGCATTCGCTTGCCGGTCGTGGGTTCGATTGCCATCGACTGCAGAAATTTTTCTGATGGCCCAAGAAAGTGTTTGGGATCACACGTTTATAGGTAAGGCCCACGTCATTCCTTGCTCGCACAAGACTCTCGAAGACTTCTGAGAGTTGCTCGTAAGGGGGCAGACGGATAGAACAATTTATAATAGGTACATACTTTCATCATACATCTAAATAAGAAAAAATGCGCCAATGAGAGGTTGCAAGCCATAGGGTTGCATTTGAAAAGAAAATTTGGGGTTGATTCCAGCTACTCCTGAAGGGTTATAGTCTCCAAATTGCTCGCCAAATGTAGGTGAATACATTTACCTACGGCCACTATAGAAAGTAGGCAAAAACACACGAGATACAGCCTCATTAAGTAGCTCTTTACGCACAGTAAGAACATCGTACAGTTTTCGTTTATTCCGCCCATTGTCTGCTAAATATGGAGAAAAAATCTAGTGAGCTGGAGTATCTGGTCTGCCCAAATAAGGGAAATCACCTACAGGATTCTGTGGCCGATACAGTAGTACCGCCATACGGTCAACTCTAGGAAACACTCATTTAAAATGTTTTCCTGTCAAACCTACATAACCTTAAAAATCGTAAATGAGTTTGATTGGAGCCTCCCTCAGTGGTGCTCTCGGCAGTCTCGGACAGCGGCGTAGTTTGTTCAGTGAGTTTCGAGTTCAGTCACGACATTCACGGGTCACGGTCACTCAGTCACTCAAAAATTCAAAAATAGTTCATGCAGTTGTGGATATATCACAGATATGTAGAGACCGAGCCCCCTTACTGGCATACTGGCCCTTACAGCTCTGGGGCCCGATTCTCGAATCTGTAGGAATTAGATCCTATAGGAGAATGATCCAATGCTTTCAGTTCTCATAGGAAATGATGATTTGTCATGACACCTATTCTTGAACCAGATGGAATCGTTTTTTCCATGAGAGGTAGAATTAGTAGTATCAATTATTAGCATTTGATAAAGGCCTGATTTTCTTACTTGTAATGATCCTGTAACACTCAGTATCGAATGTTTCCACTTATGTCGCAAAAAAATAACACTTGGAAATCCATGAATGGAGATGGTTTCACAATTTCTGGTAGGCACAATAAGAGGAGACAGAGTTTGTTACACACTGATAATCAGAATAAACTACTATAATACTGGGAGCACAACACAAAACTATATCTATAAACGAAAGGAATATTAGAACAATGAGAATTGAAAAAGAATGATATTTTAGAAAAAAATACAAAACAAGTCACGATGGCATGACAGCTCTTGACATTGACAACTAGTGAGCATAAAGCAAGATGGCGGAAAGTGATGGTTCGCCTGAAGAGCTCTCTGTAATAAATGAAGAAAATGTTAATGAAAAACCATTCAAATGTTGCCAAACAAAAGGCAGCAAGTCTCTAGTGTGTGTTAAATGTGGTAATGTGTTCCATTTGTCTTGTGCAATGAGAAACAAACTTCAATGTGTCAAAATATGCGACACCCGAATTATATGTTCAACGTGCTACCTACAAGGCGAAAATATGCGCCAGATGGAAGTCACCAAAAGTGAAATGTTGTCACGAGAAAACAGTATGCTGAAAAGAATCATATGTGAAATGGAAGATAAATACAATATTTTATTAGACAACAATAAACTACTCAGACAAAATAACACCTTGCTGGAAGAAAAAGTAAATGACCAAAGAAATGTGGAGATAAGGAATATATCAACAGAAAAACCAGTGAGCAAAAAACTGTATAATGAATCAGCAAGTAAACATCGTCCAGCTGTATCTCATGAAAACAAAGGCAAACGCACAGTGTTGCCACCCATTTCTGTAAACAGTGAAAATGAAGATATTCATGAAAAATCGAAAAACACAGAGCAGTTGATAGAAACACAAACGAACAAAATGAAGGAACTGATTGATTTGCAGAATGATCTCAAAGAACCTGAAGATGATTTCAAAACAGTCATCTATAAAAAGAAATCTAGACCAAGGCAGATGAAGAAAAATTATGGAGACGATGTCACTGAAGAGGACTTTGGTGTCCAACGAAAAGTGTGGTTGTACCTGTACCGTCTAAAACGTCATGTTACTTGTGAACAAATTAGTTCCTACATCAAGAAAAAACCGCAATTTTGCAATGCAGATATAGTAATAAAAGAACTTCCTACACAAGAATCTCAAAACAAGTGTTTCATGTTCGGGATTGATTTTGATCAAAAAGATGAAATATATAAGCCTTCAACCTGGCCAAAATCAGTAGCCTACAGAAGGTTCGACTTCAATAAGTATAACCGTTATGATAAAAGAGAAGAGGATTTTTGAAGAAAATCTCTATGGAACCTACAATCCAAAAGAGAAATGAAACAGCCAATACACTGTCTATAGTGCATCAAAATATGCAATCCATTGGAACTGGGATTGATAGCCTAGTTGCAGTGTTGGATAAAATCAGTAATTGCCAGGTTTTATGCATGACTGAACACTGGAAAGATGAAGAAAAACTATCATTACATGTTATAAAAAACTATAAACTCAAATCCGCCTTCTGTAGAGAAGGGGTACGAAGACATGGAGGATGTGCAATATATGTGAAAGAAGGAATGAAATGCAAGGAAAGGAGAGAAGCAGTATCGTTATCCGTGGAAGATCATGTTGAATTTTCAGCTATTGAAATCAAGCACAGGACAAGTACAAGTAAAGTAATAGTTGTATCAGTATATAGGCCACCTACCGGAATTTTTCAAGTTTTCCTTGAAAAACTAGAAGAACTTTTGAATGTGTTCAATAATGAAACATGCAATACTGTTATTGCGGGGGACTTCAATGTAGATTTTTTAGACAACAATGTGGAAAAATTTCTCTTACTAGAATTAATCCACTCTTTTGATATATATCATGTAATAGAGGAGTATACTCGTATCACAAAAAATTCTAAATCATGCATAGATAATTTTTTAACAAACATAGAAAATGTCAAAGGCGAGGTCTTGCACTCTCACATTTCAGATCACTCAACTCAAATACTACAAATTCAGTGGCAAAACGAAACTAAAAGTATTTCAGTGTTTAGAAGAATTTTCTCACAAAAAAATATTGATAATTTTATAAACAACATAAAAATGAAAGTGTGGGATAGTATATACCACATACATGAAAGCCAGGTGAATGAACAGTGGAATCTTTTTGTAAGTATGTTTCTTGATGATTTCAATGAATGCTTTCCTGTGAAAAAAATCAAATCAAATGTTCTAAAAAGTAAACCTATTGATGACCCCCAAGTGAAAGAGTGCAAGAATCGTCTTGATATTCTTTTTACAATCAGTAAAAGAGATAAGCGCTATTATGAACAATACATACAAACCAAAAAAGAATATAACAAAAAATTGTTACAAAGCAGATCTAAAAAATATCAAAATGAAATCGCAAACTCTGATGATAAGTCAAAAACGATGTGGAATATTGTGAGAGATATTAAAGGTTCTAGTAAATCTGAGACATGTATTGAAATAGAAGGCAAAACAGAAAACATAGCTGAAGAGTATAGTAGTTTTTTAACAGATACCGTGGAAAGTCTGAAGAAGAGAATAGATAAACAAAACATACAGTTTGTGAATAGAATTATATGTAATGATAAGTCGATGTTCATAGAACCAATAACTGACATAGAAGTAGTGGAGATTGTGAGAAATTTCAAGAATAAGATGAGCAGTGGAGATGATCAAATACCAACCAAAATAATAAAATTAATTATAATATATGTATCAAAAATTCTAGCTTACATTTTAAATAATTCTTTTCAATATGGCATCTTTCCTGAAAATTTGAAAATTGCAGTAGTGAAACCAATTTATAAAAAGAAGGGTGATCCCAGTGAAATCTGCAATTATAGACCTATAAGCCTTTTACCTTCTTTCTCAAAATTATTTGAAACAGCAATGTGTAACCGCCTCATGAATTTTTTAGTGACGAGTGAGTTATTGAGTAATTCCCAGCATGGGTATCAAAAAGGAAAATCAACGACAACAGCTGTATTCCAATTTGTTCAGTATATACTAAATGCATTAGAGAACAAAAATGTAGCAATAGGTCTGTTTCTAGATCTTTCAAAAGCGTATGATTGCCTAGATCATAAAATCTTACTGGACAAACTGGAGGCATATGGAGTAAGAGGCAAGCCTTTAGAGTGGTTCAAATCATATCTTTTCAATAGAAAACAAAAAGTCTCTATTCAAAAAGACAAAGAAACTGTCACATCACAACTATCTGAAATCAACATGGGTGTGCCCCAGGGTAGCATTACTGGTCCTATTTTATTTATAGTATATCTGAATGATATGTTCGATATCCTGACAGCCCATTCTGATTGTAAATTGGTTAACTATGCTGATGATACTAACATCATGATTGAGGAGAAAGAGTTACCATCTTTGTTACAGCATTCTGATTTAGTTTTCAAAAAAATAAATAACTGGTTCTCAGAAAACAAACAATTCGTTAATGAAGAAAAAACGAATGTAGTTCTTTTCACAACTAAAAATTGCGGTTACGAGGTGCCTGGTTACATTACATTGAATGATCAAAGTATAGAAATTGCTCCTAGCACAAAATTTTTAGGTATGAATATAGACCGTTATCTGAATTGGAATATCCATGTTAACGAATTAGCAAACAAATTGAGTAAAGTGAGCTATGCGATAAGAATACTATCCAAATACTTAAATCAATTTAGTCTCAAAGTAGTGTACCATGCAAACTTCGAATCATGTTTCAGATATGGTATATTGTTCTATGGCAGCAGTAGTTGCGTAGAGCACTTATTCATTATTCAAAAAAGAATGTTAAGAATAATATACAATATGAAGTATAAGGAATCGTGTAGGAGTAAGTTCCGTTCTGCAAAAATACTAACAGTTAGTGCAGTATATATTCAAGAATGCATCTTATTCTTTGCTAAAAATAAACAGTTTTTTTCAGAGTATTCACCCCAAAACATTTATAATACCAGAAACATAAACTATGATTATCCACTGCATAGACTGGCGGTGACAGAAAGAAATGCTTTATATACTTCTCTAAAATTCTTCAACAAGTTGCCAGTAAGAATTAAATCTGTCTCTTCTCCGAATGTTTTCAAGCAAGAAATTTGGAAATTATTGATTAATTTAGAGCCATACTCCATAAATGATTATTTAGAGTCACAACTCGAATGATTTTCATATTTGTCGTTACCTGTTTGTACTAAATGGATATATGTGTGCATAATTCTTATACCTATAACCGTCTGTGTAATGGTTTACTTGTGTGTTGACGCCCGTTTGTTTCAAACATCCTTTACAGGTTGTTCATGTTTGTATTTGGTTGTTTTTTACAAATAAAGATTATTATTATTATTATTATTATTATTATTATTATTATTATTATTATTACTTACATAACCACAAATTTCGAAAATTTTTTAGAAAAAAGTGAAGATCATTTCGTACGATACGGTAACATCCTCTAGTGGTCATACACTCAACTGAGCTATAGGGAAGACCAGTAATTCCAGCTCACTAGATTTTTTCTCCATATTTAGCAGACAATGATTCCGCCAATATAGGTAGGTATGTCATCATCGCGTAATCGCTGTCAACAGCGGATGACATAACTAAAAGAATTATAATTCAGACTGTTTGTCTATTGCAATAGGTAAATTATAGTACGTAATGCGTGTTGTAAAGCAATTACGCACTCGCCGCTCCGCAGCTACGTGCGTAATTTTTCCATTCGTGCGTAATATGCTTCTTACAACACATATTACGTAATACACTATTAAACGTTGACGTGTCTCGCGGAACATCAGAAAAATTGTTCACTTCCCCAGTAGCGAATGTATCCCAGTTGAAGTCCCTGTTGTCTCATCTACCTATATCCTATACTGCATGAAATCAACGAACACAGCTATTGATATCATCAAACCTGATACATTGGACATATAATTACCGTTCATTGTTTCATCGACCTACTTCATGTTATTAACAATCACGATCCATGATATTATTGAACTTGATACGTTGAACATATAAGCATTGTTCATTGTATAATCGAACTAGAGTTTATTGTAGCAATTGAGTGGATCATAGCTTCAACATTGTGAGAGTGAAGTCCGTCGTTGAAGCCATTTCAATGAAAAATTCCATCATAACAATTCACTTTCATATTATATTCACGCTAGTTTTTGGTTCAGTGTAAATATTAATTTGCCTAACAAGGACGGAAAGTGATGCTTCTGCGCACGCGAGTGCAGATGGCCAGACGACACTTAGCAGAGTTCGGCCAGCAAAACAGCATGCACTATTTATGCTACTAGCTTGCGGAAAAATCCCAGAGAATCTACATAAAGACACATTTATTATTATTGAAAGATTGAATATTCAAATGTCAGTGTACTAGTAAGGAAAGTGACTCTATCAAAACTAAAATGAGTGTAGGGAAGTGGACTTTTCCGTATGCTAGTAGACAAAATTATTACCCTCACCGTGTGCGAAAAAATGTATCTTTGAACACGCAAATGTATATACAAAAGTACTATTTTGCTCACGCTGGTATAGGAAAAGATGCAATGTTTTGTCACGCCTTTGGGACAAAATTATATATCATTCCAGTCGGCTCTTGGACTATAACTTTGAATAATATGTTTTCAGGTACTTCGAAAGGTCTTCCAGCAAGTGATATTCTAGTTACAAAAAGACCAAAAGTGCCAACTTCATCTTCCTCTTCCTCTCCATCAGTTATCAAAGAAGGTAAATATTTAACTCTGAAACAATTATGTTTTATTCAGGGTGTCTCGGAAATCTCCCAGATGTGAATAGGACAGATTGAAATTATTGGGGTTTTCGAATGATTTCATTTTGCTAAAAACTTCCACACTGCCAAGATATCCGCCATCAAACTGGCCTCGTTTATACCGTGTGTTGGTAAGCTGACTAATGACTATATTTTGACTAAACACTCTTGGTCAGTTTGGTATAAACTGTAAACTTGGTAAAGATACCAGCTTGGTTTGATACCGAAATTCGTTGCGTACCAGACTAAAATAGTATGATGACCAAGACGGTGTAAACATTTTGCTCTACTTTTGTATAGCCTTGTATTGACTTGAGTGCAAGTTATATTTCATTCAATTTCAGCTAATTCCGTATCCTACTAAGGCTTTATTCTCAATTAACGAATTCAAGTGGAGTTTCACAACCTAAGGTCGAAAAAATAATCAACTCAAAACAAAGTTGGTAACGTTAGTCAACTGAAGATACTTGAGAACATTATCTCCGAATAATCTATATCCCATATTTACTTGGGTCTTCAATCATAGGTTAAATCCTCAATGCCTTTTTCAACTCTTGGTTCCGTCTCTCAATAGGGTTAGCCCTTCGGTGATAGATAGGATTTGTAAAATGATTGATATGGAGACCCTTCAAAGACGAATTCCAGGTATGACTCTCGAACTGTGGTCCATTATCAGTGATAGTTGATTCTGGATAACCCCATCTGCCGAAAACTTGCTTGAGAAAACGAATAATGATTTCATCAGCAGCAATACGAATTGCTGACATCTTGGTCCATTTAGAGCATAAATTTGTAACAACTTTAATGTTCTGATTGCCATTTGATGTTCTAGGCTTATAGCCTGCCACGGCTGAGTTGATGTTCCTGGTCTCGAAGGAGCCTGTTGTTATTTTCCACCAGCTTTTACCAACGCGCATGTAAGGCAAACTCTAACTTGATTACGGATAATTTGCCACGTACCTGGGTAATGTAAAGTTATACGAATCGCCCTGCAAGTTTCGTCCCTATCCCGATGTTCAGCTATCTTTGCAACATGGTATCCATATAGTTCTCTCTCCTGCAAACTCAGTGGAACTTCCAGTGTCAACCTATTCGCCATCCTCATAAACAAGAAATCCACCTTGAACTTGAAGAGACTGCTTCAACTTCCGTTATCTACCTCGCAGATCCTCTGGAGTCTGATTATTAGTCAGTTACCAAATTCGAATATCTTCATGTATTGCATTATACGTGCTTTCCTGACTGTTGAATATATAGGGTCTCCAACATCTATTGGATTCAAATATAAGCATTTACTCAGGATACTGTCATGCTTGCTTTCCGGAATGATAGGTGGTATCAACCGCTCATCATATTCATTTCTACCATCACATTCGACTATTTCAGATTACGTATATCGTGATAAAAAATCAGCGAACTGGTTATCCTTCCCTAGGCAATGCTCCACAGTGAATGATAATTCTTGTAAGAGAAGGGACCATCTAGTCAATTCAGACTTCTCATCTTCAGAACGGTCAAGTAAGGTACTTCCTGCTCATTGACATGAGAAGGGACCATCTAGTCAATTCAGACTTGTCATCTTCAAAACGGTCAGGTTAGGTACCTCCTGCTCATTGACATGAAACTTCTTCTCGGTCTTCTTGAATTTCGAACTAGCATGAGATATTACAGGTCGGTTCCCTGCCATACATACCTTTTTGAAAAAGAACCGCTGTCATACCATTCGGACTTGCGTATTACGATTAGCCGGTGCATCAGCATTTTTTGCACCTCCTGGTAAACGATTTGTCTCTCCTCCGTAGAGGAGTTGGTTGGCACAGCGTTCATTCAAAATTTAGTAAGTAATTATATATATTCCTCCACAGCTTCCATGGGAAGTTGATCATGCCGTAGATTCACAGGGTTGATTTATGATTTCCCCCTTTTCTCCTTGATATTCCAATAAACAGTAATACATTTACGTGTTCCTAGATACACACATCCTGCCACGAAGTCCAGTATTCCGTGGTTATGTGTTAACCAGTCACATCCTGAGATTGAATCTTCTGTTAGATATTCCAAAATTCGAAATTCAGCGATGAACTGCTGTTCCAGAAGATGAATTGTGATATTTATTCCACCAAGTGTTTTGATAACTAGGCTAGGTTTAGCCAGCCGTACTTTTGTTGTGGATTTCGATATTGGTATTTCACGAACTAATTTGGAGTTAATAAACGAATGACTTGTTCCACTGTCTAAGAGGGCAAGAACTGATTGTTCATTGATACTCACTAATATTTAGGAAAGATAGGGATCAATTTGAGATGAATTTAAAGTTCCTACGGTAGGGCTTTCTGGCTCACACCTTCCCTGGATGAGTTTTCCGAATGTTTCCTCTGATGCCTTTGGTAATTTTGTGTCTGCCTAAATGATTCTTGCACTCTTCATTGTGGGCAATCCCTATTTTAATGCCAACCTCTATAAAAGCTATATGATGATCTTGGTTCATTTGTATCAGCTGATCCATTATTCAGAAGATTTCTATTTGTTAGTGTCTGGTCCAAGAAGCCATATTTCATAAGAGCAGCAGCCTGAATCAATCCCGTCATGCCACCAAACTTGTTTCCACGGAGGTTGACTCTCAATGGCGGAAGGAGAAGCTCGAGTGCTTTACTACTAATTTTGTCAGATTCCAGATCTGGTTCGAGTCGGGGAAATAACGCTTGTATGTTAGTGAGGAATATCGCAACGGATTCTGAGTTACCAGAAAATTTCAGCATTATCAAACTTTTCTAGTAACCGAATGCAAAACATCTCGAAGTTAAAATTCTGTCCTTGAAACATCTCTCAGCTTCGCCTTTAAGTGCTGTGCAGCCAAAGGAACTTGTCTACCTATTGGAATTTGATTGGAAATAGAGAAATTCTTCATGTCGTTCACAAATTCTGTTGATGATTCAGAATCTGAAATGATATATTAGGAGGGATTGAACAATGGTCCTAATAGTTGGAAGTGGAATTTCCAGTGGAACTAGTGAGTATATGATGGAGTAACACTCCAATTTGGTTCTGGTTTTGATTTGGGCACCACGTAGTTTTTTCATAACTTCGAACATGGAATTCTGCTGGAGATTTTTGTGAGCACGGTTCTTTCAATCCTGGAAAATTCATCGCCCCACGTTGGGCGCCATGCTGTCTTCCAAATCAAGCTCCACATCTGATGGAGCTGGAAATTCCTCAAATGGCGATGGGCTTTGGGAGCTGAGCCGCTGTTGCAGGAACGATAATACCATCGGTGGTAGGCGATGATTAAAAGACTAGAATGCCAACTTTCAATCTGAGATCGGATGTCAGTCATACTTGACGTCTCCGATTCTCATATACGGGGTGGTAACATCTCACAGAGGTCAGTCTGCGACATTTCCAAAAATGTAGCTCTGAATTATCAATGGGTTAATCTATAATACCAACGTTATCAACGTCTACTTTTGATTGATGGGCCCAAATTTCAAAGACAACTGGTAAGCAATTTTTTTCGAAAAATTGTAGTCCCTATCAGATTCAGACATATCTGAAATGCGCCATTAAAAATGTCAACGTAATACCTCATACGGGGTGTTAGTTATTCAATGGCAAACTTTAATATTTCTGTTTTTCAAATTTAAACAGTATCAAATTCTTTGGAGTTGATATAATCCGTGAGTTAGTTATTCAATGAAGAAACACATCGAATACCTTCCAAGTTCCATCGTGGTAACTTCTAAAGGAAGATCTCTCTAGGTCAACGAAAAATTAATTTATTATTATTCTTCATCAAATAACACCAGAAAAAAATAATATCAATTGACCAAAATGCCTGTTCTATTTCCGTATATCTCCGAAACTACTCGGAATTTGAAAATGTTTCTGACGGCATCGTTAGTCACATAAATGCACCCTAATTCATACTAGTGGCCCTCGATTTTGAATTACCCAGTATATTATTCATAACATTTATTGAAGAATAGTTATCTATTCATTATGATCTGAAATGATCCTTCTAACGAGAGCAGAAGCTTGAAATGATTGTTAGTCAAAATGTCAAAAATCATTGGGATATGTGTGTTCGAGATGCCTTTATCTGCATCACGGATATGATTGTTTTTCGGTGAGACGAATATTTCCATGAAACATATTTTCAATTCAACACTTCGATGCAACAGATATTATCCAATATTCTGTGGTATCAGCCAGGGAAGTAATTGTGCTGTTAGATATGGAAACAATAATGATTATTGTTCATTTTTCTCATTTATTTTTCTTTATTAGTTATTTCCAATATTTCACAGATAATTCAGTATTCTGTGGTACTAGCCAAGAAAGAAGTTTCCTATTTGATATTTTCACTATGATTATATTTCGATAGTGTTCCAAATTTCTTACTAAATAATAATCACTCCAAAATTGTGAAACTTCATTCAATCCATATGCTAGATTTGCTCGAAGAACAGGCAGACTGTATATCGTACATTTTTGTTATAATATTATATCCTTAATACAAATGATGCTGATTTGTTTCAGGAGATCTTCAATATTCCTCGGCAGACAATGCTGAAGCCTCTCAAAGATCTTACTACACTAATTGCACTTTGAGTCCTTCGAGTCCTTCTATTTTATCAGAAGACGGTAAGTTTTTCATTATAGATTGTTCGGAACGTATGTCGTGATTTCAAGAGCATGACATTTTTTTAAAGTCGCTCCCTGCAAGTGAATAATGTAAGCAAACATTTTATGTAAATAGGAGTCGAAATATGGCTTAGCTCCGTCATTGTTTACTACAGAACATAGGCGTCTCACAAATGATATCGATATTGAAATATAAAGGAGTATGTTTCTTTTTTATAGGATGTCCTTCGAAGTCATTCACAAAAACCTGAAGAATATTCCTCAGACTGAGTATACATACAGAAAAGTGAATTATTCGAGATAGGGTTTGGAATATTAGTGGGTAGCAAGACTAGCAAGTGGGAGCAAGGATACCAAATTGCCCATCAACTGATGAAACAATTTTTCTGCTATCACTTCCATTTTCACAGGAAACGACTCCAACTTTCGATTTTCAAATTGAATACCCTGTATTAACTTCACACCTACTTATACAGGGCCCGCAGAACATAAACTTATCGTGAGATTGATCGAAAGAAAATTGTGGAAAATGTATTTTATTCTGATTGACATTACAATTACCTATATTTATCTTGGAGAATTCCTATTACCTGAAAAAATAACCAGTGAGTGTTTTCAATTTTCTGTTGTTGGATTTTTCACCCAAGTGGATCGTTACACTTGAAACCGTAATTTTTAAGGGTAAAACTGCATTTATCATGCGATGGTTTTTTTTTGAAAATTTTTGTCGGTACTCACGTATTTTTGTCTGATAAACCGAATTTTATAATGAAAATGTGAACAAACCACTATTTATTGAGATATTTCAAGAAAAACTCCGAAATTTCGCCTTCTTTCTCCCCTTGTGTTGGGGGCATTTGAAGCTACTTGCTATTATTTTGTCATTGGACACTTTATATACTCATGATGTACTTCGATGGCACATTTTTATATAGAAAATTCAACAGGAAATATGATTTTCATGGCGAGTTTTTCATATTTAGTGAACAGGCATTCCAGATGACGACCAACTAATCAATAGTCAATCAAAATACGAGATGTCAAATGTCAATAGATTGCTTTCGAATGACATTACACACGCCATTATTTTGAATGATATTCTTCCTTCTTTTCACTAAATATGGATTGATCTCAAGAAAATCATATTTATAGTTGAATTATATATAAATTGTCCAATATGATGAAAAACGAAGGGAAATTTGTTCTAAATGCCATCCAGAAGACAGGTGAAAAAGAAGGTGAAATTTGGAATTTTTAGTCAAATATCTTAATGATAAATATCATGATAAATGCAGTTTTACCTTTTCAAGTAGAGTGTTTGTAGTTCATGTTAATATGATAGTTGCAATTTGATCATTGGAATGAATTCTGCATTCATTGCCACAAGGCAAATGACCGTTTTCAGAAAGAAATTTGAGAATGAGAATTAAAAATGCCCGTTTATTATGAACATTCAAGAAAATTTCCTCGAATTCATAGATGATTTTGTTGACTATAATATACGAATACAAAACTAACTGCACAATCAAAGCTTTTCTATTTTTCCTCTACTTATACTTTTTATGAGAGAGTAATTGTCTTCTATTATTAATTCATCATTATAAATTCAGCTTTGTTTACTACTGAACTTAGATGGAGTAAAATCCTCGCGGTGAATTGCATATACCCACATTTTCGATAGCTCCTCGTCCAACGGGAAACTAAAAGCATAAACTTTTGAACCACCCACATAATTCCCCTGACAGAAGGGAACACAACACTTGAAAGGCATTATTATTTCGCCGATCACAACACAAAATATTTCACAAAACAGTAATTTTTTCGCCAATTATTTTGATGAATAAACAACAACAGAATTCGAGACCGTTTCAGAAACATACGTGAATCACCGATGAATTAACACGAACTGACGCGTTAGTCGACAAGCGATAAAATAAAACACTGGCCTCTCTTAGTGACGTCACGAGCTGTTTACGTCAGAGTCTGCTGGCCTTGTTGTATCGGTGGTAACGACCAAACCCGGTATCGATGAATTCTTTATGACAATCCCTAACCGATTATGGAATACAATACAGGGTGTCCTATTCAAAAATCAAAAGATGGAGCCGTTTCCAGTGAAACCGGAAGTGGAGGAACAACATTTTTTTCGTCAATTAATGAGCAATTTGGTATACTAGCTTCCCATCAGTTTTCTAAACCCTATCTCGAATAATTCAAAAGTTACAGTTCTGGCAGTTTTTTGTGCACTTCTCTGTATATCAACTGAGAATATAACAGAACATCTCAGCAAAAACTTTATATTCAACTAAATCATCATGGGATCATCATTCAGCTTCATCGTCTGCGTCAATTCTGTTGCATATATCTTGCAGTATGGAATTCTTTTGCTTTTTTTTTCTGTCAATATAGAGGTATAATATTGTCTCCTATTCATGTTTCAGCAACACATGTACATTCAGAAGGCCCCAGGTTAGATTAACTCAGAATTAGAGATGTTCAAACGATTAGGTATGAATAAACCTACAACAATCTTCATTCTCCATTACTCAAATGAGTACAAAAGAATATGAGAGAGTCTCAACTGATATAGGCAATTTTTTTATCAGGTTATTGAAATCGTACCTGCGACTGCTATGGGATATTGGCAAATGTGATGGTATCAATGAATTCGTTGAAGAATATTCTTCAGGAAAGTATTCCTAAGAACTCAACTCTCCAAAACGTAAAAAATCCAACACCTTCTACATCATAGGGTTTCCTTTTCATGCTCCCCATGAGATGAAGAAAAGTTGTATAAAATCAATAATGAGTTACATTTAATGAAGTTTCAGCTGAAAAATAACAATAGTATTATGTTGCGGTAACAAGATATTCAATCGTGGATAGGATATGCCTCTTTATATAGAGTTGATGAATCAACGAAATGTTTGTTTTTCTATTCACATAACTAGAATGACATACAGCGTACGGATATGTACCACGCTAAACGATTGAATAATCGAGGATTGACGATCTGTGATTCATTTAAAAATTGAACATGTTACTATGGCAACACAATTTCTCTAACTCATTACTATGGCAACAAAGTTTTTTAAACACACATTCAGTCGTTTGAGTCCTGTCCTGTCCGGTCTATCAATTGTAGGAACTGTCAACTGTCATTTCGGCATTTCGTTGCATTCAGAATTATCCAAACAATTTCTGTTCGTATCAGAATTCATCATCAAAAATGTACGCGAAAAGTATACGAAAGTGAAACCGATGAGAATGATTTAGGTAATTGCATATTTCCAAGAAATCTGTGTAAAAACCGAAATCGAAAACTTCGATACTTCAACGAATCAAAGAGTTTTTATCTCCTACGTCAGATGAAAACTTTTTATTCACAAAGGTTAGTAAGCAAGCCATTCATGTATCCTAACCTAACCTGGCCACATCTACAACCAATATCACTTATACGTGTCTCATTGGTTGCATGCAGTTGCATAGATATTGTCGAATTATGAGTTCGTAGGACAAGTATAGTATGTACCACGTTCATAAACTTTTCTAGACACTCGTTTATTAAACACTCGCTAAAAGGACGTTGTTACTTGTTACATAATATACCATTATTCACATAATATTTCGTCTCCCTGTGAGTTGCGGATTTTTTCACCGTTGATATTGGATAATGTATGACCGCCATGTGACGCCTATGTTCTGAAAAATGAATTAGACAATTTGCACGTTGCTCCTATAGTGAGCGATATCCGTCTAATATCTAGTGTGTCAAGTACTGAGACATCTGAAACGGCGGCTTTTCGATGGTACTTCCTAAAACCGGCTCGTGACTAGTGATTTAGGTGCTAAATGTTGTGTGTGTGTGTGTGTGCGCTACTAAAAACTAAACTACTGCTATTTAGCTTTTCCTAAAAACCTTACTGATTATACTGTTACCGAATTATTACCCGTAATGAGATTCTAGATTAAAATTATGTTTGCTGGTTTGTCAAGGTTACAGTCCTTGTGAGTTTGTTTATATATAGACACTTTGTAGTTATTTCCAATTGGGAATATGACTTGGTATAGTGACTTCTAAAACATATTTCCATCTCAAACAGAAACCATTGCCAAATCGCGATTATTGACGTTTGGAAATCACAGAAACTAAGATGTCCAGTTCGGAAACACCCGGTATAATTGACCATATTGGGCAAGGGGTAAATCTCCAGGAAAAATGTGCACACCAGTCTTCCAATTAACATAGACTTCTAAAGACTTCCAAATACATCCAAAGATTTCCAAATACCTTCCGAAGACTACCAAAGACTTCCAAAGACTTTCAAAGACATCCAAAGACTTTCAAAGACATCCAAAGACTTCCAGAGACATCCAAAGACTACCAAAGTCTTCCAAAGACTTCCAAAGACTCCCAAAGACTCCCAAAGACATCCAAAGAATTCCAAAGACTTCCAACGGAGTGTACACCAGACTTCCAAGGAGATTCACCCCTCATATTGGGTGCAGATACTTCACCTATTTTCTGTATCACTGAAGACAAATTTCAAGTTGATATTCGATCGATGATTTTCAATATGTTCATTTAAAAAATTGCATGTATGTATTCTCTGAATACATATCTTTAAAATAATCATTATATAAATAAATAAATGCGATAATTCACAGAGAAGGAAAATGACTTATATCCATTGGAATTCTATATTTTTTATCAATTCTGTATTGGAATGTTGATATATTCAATAGGTACCTTATTATCATTAGTAACATCACTTCTGATTGAAAATGCCTATATGTGTGCAAGATGAGCATCAGATAGGTAGGTACCTGATTTCAAATGTATTCCACATCCACATTGTGCTGAAAAGATAAGATTGTATTCAAATCTGATCTGATCTCGATAAAAGTGTTCAACAGAATTCGGTAACAGTTTTCTCATCAGTATTCCCTTTGCTAATTCACTCTCCCTCATCAATGTTTACCTTATCAACCCAAACATCCCCATGATGACATTCAAATTCACATGCAGGCAAATCTAGCTGCCATCAAGAGAGCCAACAGAAACATAAACATAACAACAAACATAACATGAACGATAATGCTGTGAGTTCAAGGTCAAAAAAGAGGAGACAGCGTCGAAAAAATCGTAAGATAAACGAAAATATCACTGAAATCCAAACAATCACGAATACATGTGATAAAGATTGTAGCTATCCAGACGTAGCGGCAAAGAAAGTTAAAGAAGAATATGTCGTTCACTCACCTGGCGAATTCTCTAGAAAAATAACGAAGCCAGTGAAGAGTAAAAGTTTGGATGATGATGACTTGTTGAAAATTCAAGAGCTTTCAGAAGCTAGTGAATCGGAAGATAAAGGAAAAGAAACGAATCCAATTGTATCGGAAGCTTCAGAAAGTGAAGCTGAATGGGATGGGACTTTCGACCTTGCAACACCAGCAACACTTCAAGGCACTTTAAGTACTCTTACGCTACCATTAGAAGGTTATAGTACCGAGCAATCAACACTGATATCCCCTGAAGAGGAAGAAACTTTGCGGAATTTTCTGGAGAGCCTCCACCTCGTTTCAGGTCCTGAAGAAGCTGCAAACCAAACAAGTTACGTCATAGATGATGTGAAACAGCGTAAGGCGAGGAAAAAGGCAGATTTGGAACTATATTTTCTCCCAATCTGTCAAAACCCCAGGTATCTGGACGTGATAAGTGAAGAAACGAGTGACTTAGATAGTGACAGAGAACAACCGAGTCTAACGAAGAACTTGAAACAGGGTACTCCTGAGTTAGAGGAGCCACCTCCAAGGCTAAATCGTGAGAGGAAAAAAGCTCTTCCGAAGAGATTTCCACCTGCAATGGAACAATCCCCAGCTATTCTAGTGGACACAAAGATAATAGATACTTCCCCCCAAACAGATGGGGTATTCACTGCTGTGAAAACAAAAGAAGCTACTGAATCGATTGCTGAGGTAGTTTATTTGACTTCATCAGAAACAGATTCCTCAGAAGAAATTGATAGTATGGAAAGTGACAAATCAGATTTCGAAAGAGCTATAATTCCTAAGGCAATTAGTGAACCTACTCGTATGATTGAAATAAATAGTGATAGAAACTACGAAATGAATAATGAATCAATAATTCACGAAGCATCATCAGTAAATAGAGAAACATTAGATGAAGAGCATTCGAGTAGGTACTGTTTTGAAGTGAAAAGACACATAACATATAGCGATGTAGATAAGAACATTGCAGAAAATTGTCTTCTATCTCAACTCACACCTCCACCCACTCCAGAAAATCTATCACCGAAATATAAAAACACCGTCCAAGATTACAGGGAGGCAAATGAGGTTAATACTATTGAAAAACTAGCTGATGAATCAGAGGAATCCTTAGATACAAATATCTACTCCTATGGTATTTCATTGCACTCAGACACTCCTGTGATATGTTCCGACGTGGTTAGCACTCCTCCACTACCTACCAAATCTTCATCAAGCAGTAGAAGCTCCAGTAGAGGAAGTTCCCTGTGCACAGCCATGTATAATCCTTCCAATTCTTCCATAACTGATGTAACATCGCTGTTAAAAGAAGGAGATAATTCAAAGTACACCCAACCCCTGACTCTGAGGGAGCTCTGTTTGAAATTTCTATTGAGACTACCTTTTGGCAGAGAAGTACTCCAGGAACTAGCAGAGGTGTCCAAACGAATCGATTCCTATACCAGTTCCCTTCCTAGCACTGTCCTTCCTGAAATAGTACCTAATATAGCACAGAGTGTAAATAGAGCAAATGCTGATGCTAATAATCTTTCTTATCACCTTTCAGTCCAAAATCCTCAAAATCATTTATCTGTGGACAAAAAACAAGTGAAAGAGGGTCCTGTATATAAAGAGTGGAAAGAAGCGAAGCTTGATAGTAATTATGTGGATCGCAGTGGAATAATTAGAAGTTTGGATTTTCCTGTTGTGTCTGATGGTGCTGAAATTCAAATAACTACCCCAGTCAGGGTTCATTTTGACAAAGAGGATAAACATAGTTATCAGGAACAAGAGACTGATTTACCAGTCGCAAGTACTCATAACACTGAATCAGTTGAGAAGAAAGAATTTGTTATATCAATTCGAAAGGATTGGAAAGTTGAGGAAAGAAAAAATCCTTCTGAAATAGAAGCGAACGGCATTGCAAAAGAAACGGAAGTTGATAAAAAGGAGTGGGTGGGTAGTAAAAAATCAATAAATACCAATTCTAAAATGTCACTGAGCAGGGAAAACCATAAACCTGTATCTGGAGAATGGATTGGCTTAGCAAATGAGAAGGACCCAAATTTATTAGCCTATCTATCACCAAAACAGAAAGTTGAACTTGAGAAATCCAAAAAAATACCAGACGAAGCTAGCACCCTCTTAGACCTACATGGGAAGTTTATGAATAGAAAAATCACACATGAAGAAATCAAGAGAGAAACTCGGGAAGAAATTTCCATCACAAGTATCGGCGGCAAGAATTCGAACAGACTTTTGACTATGATTCGAGAAGAACCTTCCCTTGTGAATGATGATAAAAATTATTTGTATTTCGAAGAAAAGGCACCAAGACTACCAAGGAGCGTAGACAACGCAAGGCTGGAAGCAAAGGACTTATCAGAGTGGCTCAATATAGCTAGAAAAAGAAGCATGAGCGAAAGTAATCTAAGCAACGATATTCCTGAGAATAGCCTCAGAAATTATTTCAACATGCATCAACAACCCAGTAGACGATCGTCTCTACCTCAGGAACTTTTCGAAAAACAAATGTATTATCTGCAAGAGAAGGAGAGGGAGATTCAGAAGCAACTAGAAGCACTCGAGGAAGAAAAAAGGAAACTTAACGCGGAGTTATCCGATTCGAGAGAATTTCACGCTGAGGATTACCATTTTTCTCGAAAAGGTGACTTTGCTGAGTCGAAGAAGAGGTTATCATTGCCCATCGCACCAACTGAAACATTCAGGCAGCAGATGTACGAGGAGTATATGGATAAATTTGCTGAGAGAGAAGAAAGAAAACAACACAAAATCATAAAAGTAACTTCATCCAAGGACTTGAGTCAAGAGAACGAAAAGGCTAATCTCAAGGAAATTATACACCCAATTCAATTAGAAGACGAATTCATGAGCAAGGTGAAGCAGAAGCAGAAAGAAGGGAAGTTAGAGAAAGTGAAGAGTTTGGAGAAAGAGAGAAGCCTTGTGTGTGAAGAGGATAGAGACCCAGTACTGGTTATTGATGGGGAGAAACTGAAGGACGCTACTGAATTGCCGAAACATCTACTAGAGTTCATAGATTCAGAGGGTGAGTCACGTATGAATTAGCTATGGAATGTCTTTGATATTTGTTGAAGTGTTTCTACTAATAAACCGTTTTTTAAATAATGAATATGCGTTTGCTTTCATTAATCACGAACATAGTGTGAATTTGTGACGTTATCATAATTTGTTCCGTTTTTTTCAACATCGACGCAATAGTTGGAATCTACCATTCAAAGTTGTTTGATTCTAAAATTAAATTTTAAATTTAGGTTACGCTGCACCGTCTAGAGGATTACGAATTAGATCACACCCACTGTTTATTTTTCTCGAGAAACGAATATATGTATGATAGGTATCACACAAAAACAGAGGAGTCGTCCCCATCCATATAAAACTCAGTACAACTATGTATTCTATCATATGAAACTCATGTATTATCGATTTAATTCGGCAATTGATATAATTACGTAGGTCCTAGAAATTGTTGCCGAGGAAAACATTGCAAATATGCAAAGAGAGTTAGCAGAGCCCTTAGCAGAAATAGAGGACAAATTAAAAGTAGCTTATTGCATGAAATTGATTCATCCCTTGTATTGGCAAAGGGATTTTTGCTTCAAAGAGGTTTGTGATTCTTTATCTACAATGTTGAATGGATTAGAGAGCATGATGAATGAAATATCGTCGTGTATGCATTTACTAAAAATCATATCTAGAAAGCGTATCAATAACTGCTTGCTTGTGAGCTTTCATAAAACTATGTCACCTGTTCTCTGTCCTCATACATCATTGATTGTCTGATGTTTCTTTCGATTCGTCCATACATTCCAATTATAATTGATCATTATGTTTCAATTGAGCCATCAACATAACAGATAGTTAGCAATGCAAAACCGATAATTATGATAATTGATAGGTATCAACTAAATCTCGAACGAAATTAAATTATATATTTCGTTTTCTCGTTAACCTGTTTCGCAGCCATTTGTGAAAATTATGAAATGTCTGTGATAAAATTAGGACTTGGAAAGTGTCCAGAAGAGTGGATTTGTTTCGAATGAACATCATGTTCCTATGTTCCTTCAGTAATTAATGAAAAAATAATGGTTTCTATACCTTCTATGTGTTTCAATACATTATACAGATAGATAGACAATGATGACTTCAGTCCTCTCAAACTTCGAATAAGCAATTTCTTTGATAAATTTCAATCGCGTCTTATACACTGTGTCCAAGATAGGGATATCTATCATTTTTATTTTTTTCTGAAGAGATATAGGAAAACAAAAGACACTTTCTCATTTCCACTTTTCAAGCTCCCTCAGGATAGACATCCCTATTCCATGATCAAATACAACATAAGACAGCCATGGACGGCCTTTTTCCGAGGATATCCCATGGACGTATAATGGATATCCTTGAAGCACTAACCTGTACGTTCATGAAATAGCATGGTTGGTTTTCTGAGGGTGTCTGTAGAATATATTTTGGTGGTGAATGGACATATTAATTGTTTGTCCAGTGTGTTATATAGTACTGAATGTATGACTGGGACTGGGGATGAAATCGTCCACAAGATAGAAAGCATGTGTTTGATCAATTTTGATTATGAAACTTCGAAAATGACTGGTCAAAATCATACAAACTAAATAACTCAATGAATGCTGAAAAACAAAGCAACGCGACATCAGTGCCTCACTCACATTATATTGGCAGGTCATAGCGAATCTCGTCTGAAGAATTTGTAAACGTGTACATTCAGAAATATCAAAATTGAAATTCAGGAATTAGTTCCTGTAAGAATCTCTTATTCGGTATTTTATTTACAGTTTACTTCAAATTTGGCACTCGCGGAGTTGGATTGGATGTCCGTAGGATATCCTGTGAAGAATATCCATGTGATATCCAATTTTTTATGCTTTTCATGAGAACAGTATTCACTTTTTCCTTGGGCCGATAAGACAAGATTCATTTGTATTTGTTAATTGTTGTTGTATCGACATAAGTGATTGGGCTTCCCTCACGTACTTTCATATCTTGTTGTGTTGTGTTGATAAGAGTCTCAGTTTCAATTATGGTATAGTTACGAATTGGCAAGCATATCAATCTCATCGTACTCCTTTGGAAGGAAAGATATTTTTCTCATCTGCGACTGTCAAGTAATAACCATGCTTTGGCGATTCTTCGAATGTCATATAATGAAAGAACTTACCTATATCACATTATCTCGTCGTGATTTCCTGATAAGGGTAAATAATAATTACTGTTGTTATCACAAGACTATCAGATATAGGTAACTACTATATTTTCAAAAGAGATAAACAGGGTGTTTCAAAAAAACCTGACCCCTTTTTCTGGGGTAGGTAGAACACTGCAAAATAAGTTGGGTTTACTCAGTAAAAAAATTTCGTAACTGCATCCGTTATCAAGATACAAGGTGTTGAAGAAATGATTTTTTTCCACAGTTTTCAAGATTATGTCGAAACTACTGGCAACATTGTAGTGGAATGTTGTATGGATATTTCTTGGAATCTGACACATTGCATGCATTTGTTTATATATCTGACTCTCAAGACGGTTCGTACAGAGTAGTTTTGAACATAACGTTTTTGAGGTTAGATTTTTCAATCCAAACTTGATGTGAAATTGAACATCATTCAATTCCATACCAAAAAGGTACTCTTGGTAAAACTCGATACTGGTGTCCCGTATTCGGAATATTTCGATCTGTTAACGATGAAGTGATAACTGTTGCTGGTATAAAGCTATGTATTAGAGTGAGTATTATGAACAATCATCACCTATTTATTGAAAACCGAAAACAACAATACATTTCTGATGCTGAACTTATTGATTTAACAATGAATCACAAGAATAAAATCGAAACAGATTTGACTGAGAACATGGATTACACAGTTTTGTTGTATATTGAGCAGAAAGTCTATGCTACAAAGGTAAATTCAGAAGATAAACTATAAGACAGTTCACTCGTTCATTTTTCGACTTCTAAGAGATCTCGCCGCAACCTAGCCGACCGCTGGATTCTGCCGGCTAACGACTGCCGGGGCCTTTGAAATCGCAATCTAATTAGCTGTCAACCGACCGCAACCGTTTGGCGGTGCAATGATTTATAGAAAAGCAAAAAATGCAATGTTGGGCTGTACCGACAAACGGATTTCACTAAGTGAACTATCTTCTAGAATTCAGTAATCTTCAGTAATCTTTGGCATAATTGAACATCAGTAGAATGACCTAACAGCTGATCCTCGACTGTTAAGAAGAATAGTATATTCTTAAGAAAAGAATATAGAATCGTTTTTCCTTCGAAACGTAGGACATATGATGAAATATAACCTCAAAAAAGTTACGTTCTAAACTACTCGGTACGAACACTGTAACTAGCGCCCTCTATGAGAGTCAGATATAAAAACAAATTCATGTGATGTGTCAGATTTCAAGAAACATTCATACAAAATTTCATCACAATGTTGCCAGTAGTTTCAACATAATCGTGAAGAATGTGTAAAAAAATCAATTTTTCAACACCTTGTATCATGAAAACGAATGCCGTTACGACATTTTTTCACTGAGCAAACCCAACTTATTTTGCAGGGCTCTACCTACCCTAGCAAGGGGCTTAGGTTTTTTCGAAACACCCTGTATACCTGTCTACACCATCTTCATATTATGTAATTCATTCATTGGGTCATGAACAACTAACGTTTTGAATCGTTCACATGGAATGAAAATTTAGAATTTTTTCCATCACTTTCAATGCTACTGCTCGCAATGAATATGCACCTGTTCGATTAGATCAATTCCAGGTATATCTCTAATTTTATCAAAGACTAATTTGCCGTAATATTCTCGAAAACGAAATAGCGACAGGTATGTGTTTCATCTAAACACTTCATACATCACTTCACTTTTAATTTACCAGTAAATTTCGAATATGCTGTCAAGTCATCGACCAAGAAATGAGGTATGTCGACGAACGTCCGATGAAACAAATTGAACATGAAACCTGAAATAATGATAGAATAGCGATGGATATTTAAGCGATCAACATTGAAATATGACAGTTTGAATAAAAAAATATGGTTTCATTATTGAAAACACGAACCCAGTTTCGAGTTTTTGGAAGGAAGAGCATAGAATTCGTATTAATCATTCCAGGATTACGTCATTTGACAGTTTGCTGTGGGGCAAGTATTGTATTTTGTCAAGATTTGTCATATAAAACCAGAATTGGTGGGATCGTTTTCCTTGGAATCCGAGTTGGAACCAGAAAGAATTTCATAATTTTGTTTGGTGAAACTGTTATTATATTGTGGATGTGGCAGGGATGGCCAGGGCCTTGGCCAGGGCTATGCTCATCAAAGGTAAATAACAGATAGTTTGTGTGCCCCTCAAGAAACCATGTCAAAATCACGTGTTCTAGAATGATCAATTCATAAAATTAGAAATTTCAACTATTGTAGCCTCGGCCGGACACCAATGAGAGTTTATATATTCTGTATATCCAGATTGCGCCACTAAAACTCCATGTTAAGGTTGGTTGGACAGCTATCAGGGCTATCTCGTAAAATTTGAGAAATTTTGACATTGACATAGACCTCACAAGTTCTAGTAGCGCCAGCTGATCAAGGGCTGATGAACCTCTTATGAGGTTCGATGGTCAATTGATCATACCACACATACCAACGTGAGATCCACTATAAATGCCGACAATCATCCATGGAAACAACAACTGTTTTGTTATTCGGAAGTAAGTACATATGAATTGCTAACACATCTCATCACAATACATGGCGTTTTGGAAATATTCAAGAAATTTCATCTTCAGGAGCCCCCTTTCAGGGGGCCGTAGCTTCCTTGAGAGATATTTTTCAACTCATCTCCATTGGAACTTCTTCTCCTATTTTTTGTCGTAGAAGCCGCAGAGCGGCTAATTTCGGGACACACTGTATAATGATAATATACAATTTGAAACAACTTTCGAACGTTCTATACGTAAGGGAAAACTGTCTCGCAGTCAAATTGCCTAATTTTTTTATGAATGCTATTATTCAAGTCATTTTGACAGCATGTTCAAAGGTCCACAACATTTATGAAACAAGAAAAAAGCTATTTGTGTATTTAGAGCGCAAAGTGATAGATTGCCGCTCGAAAAAGAAACTTACCGCGCGATGCAGAGCGGAGCGCGGTAATCTTTGGAGAGCGGCAATAACACTTTGTGCTCGAAATACGCACACAAGATTTTTTCAACTAACGCAGCTTTTGGAAATAACTATCCTGAAAGTATGAGCGATTGAAATAGTTGGGAATGTTCTTATCGATATTATCCCATATGTCCAAAGGAAACAAAAAAAGAAAAATTGAAATGACTGACAAGCCAGAAAAAAAATGTCGGGCCTACCGAGAATTGAAACTGGACTACCAGCGTGGCAACCTGAGCTTCAGACCTCTGAGCCATAGTACGATAAGCTCTGCAATCAAATTGAACATTACTCATTGATGCAATAAAATAAAGATACACTGTCTTTCTGATGACAACAAAGAGTTTAAATATAAAGTATAATTCATCGTTTTCAACAGATATGCTTCATCGGGAGCTTCTTGTAGAAATTTGTTGGTATATTTATATCTTCAGCGGTGAATGTTTTGGATTTTTCTCGCTTCATATCCAATAGATTGTTTCTTGAGAAATGCGATAAGTTTCAGATACTTATTGATTCCGATATTATCTTTAACATTCAAGCATGTATACGTACCATCGAATATATAGACCAATGAGTTGATGACTTCAAAGTCTTTGATTTTTTACCAAAATAAGCCAGTTAAACGTTTTCTGAATACTTATTCACCATCTCGGAGTGGCACCAATTTATGAATGTATCATATTGTAATTCATATTTCTTCCTTGATTTCTCCGGTAAGAGATTCAAACTCTTTCGCGCTTTCTCCTATATCATCAGGAAGGAGGTGTGTTTGATGATTCACTGTCACTATTTTCCATCATGAAAGAATTTGGGGTTTTCAAGAATAGATAAGTATAGGTTACAGACACGTTACAGAGATGTGCGAGCGTTTTTTCAATATTTCCGTTCACGAGCGCAAATGCTGTCAAAGAATGACATTTCTGGGGAAACGTCAACTTTGTGCTTGAATTTGAAAGCGTCAAAGGCTATTTTGTTAAGCTTTTGTAGAAAAACAATCAAAAAGTCACTCTATGTTGAAAAATTTGTTTTATATGCAGGTAAACATAATAATATAGAGTATGTCAGTAAACCATGCATTTACCATCCCTTCCGAATTCGGAACATTTCAGTGTTTTCAATGGAACGTTTATAACTCACTCAGATATTGCTGCTGAAAACTCCTATGAGTGTTCACATTCCAAATTGGTAATGTTGTTGTAGAGAAGTGATATAATTATATTTTTCAGCACAATAATGTTGTACTAGAGACGTTATTTTTGAAAGCTACAAAGACGTCACACAAAGTACTTTCTCTATGGATTCTCACTATACCCAGTGAACCCAAAATTTGCATTGTTATGAATAAATGGAGCAAAAATGCAAGTTTTTAACTCTCACTAGATATAGTAGCAACCTTGAGAAAGTGCTTATTTCAGTTCCTCTATCAGTTCAATCGATTTTTCAAGTTATTCTAAGGATCATCGATATAATAAAAAAGTTTTTTTTCTAAACAGATTTTTCAGGCATCTTATGGGTTGATTTTTTTCAACACTTTACTGTTGAAGAATCTGAGACTCAAACGTGATTGGACTAGTCTGTCCTTTATCTCTAATAAATACAAAAAATTCGATCAACATCAGCTAGTTGGGTTCTCATGTACTAGTGGTAAAAATTATTCAATTCCATTCGAATATGGCATATAGTCGGTATTTCCACCAAAAAAAACCTAACGAAGAAGAGTATAGTTGGAAAATCTGAAGTTAATATTTGAAATAAATCTTTGTTGGTTTCGAATCGAGGAATATTCTGAACAGAACCAATATCCAAGTTTCTTCTAATAGATATAATATCATCAGTCTACAATGGAACATTTGATATTATCGCAGTGTCAGTTCACTGTAATATATTTTGGAGTTCGATTCTCAAAACTGTCCTGATTTAAAAAAACAATTGAACGAACGATTAGTAACTAACCATGGGACCGAATGGATCAGTTATATATAGACCTGGATCAGTCCGGGATACTGAGTGAAATAAATAATCTCCAGATTGTAGGAACTATATTTGACATTTTGGTCACTCAAACACCTTGAAAAAACACTTCAAATTCCTCTTCCAAAAGAGAGACATATTACGTAATGTAGACAGATGGTTCGAGAACTCCGAATGGAGTTGGTGGGATCAGCAAAAACCATAAAGTATGCTACATTTCCTCAGGTGGGGATTTTCTCTATTGAATCACCTCTGGTAAACAAAAATATATCAGCATTACATCAGAGAGCCAGTCTGCTACCAAATCAGTAAACTTCAGGTGTATTGTCTCCCATATTATATGTGTACCTGCATCGAATCCCTAGGCTGGGTTCAACAACGAAATTAATTTGCTGTCGTTGATGGACACGAAGAAAATTCACACCATCGCCTAAAAAGGAACTGAATATGTGTTTATAGAACCAGGACCCTACTTTTATGTCTCAACATGTGCGGTCAATGCAATTATTCCAGATTGACAAAAGAGGAAGAGACTGGCGTACTGACTGATATACAGCTACTATACACAGTGAAAAATAGTAACACCAGTTCACACCACTTTTAGTGAGGATTGACACTGAGATTTTCAACACTATAATAGGGTGTCATTCGTTTTTACAAACAGTCAAGAACTACACTAAAGTACCTTATACTAATTTGATCGGTTCATTTTATTCAACACCAATGTGGTGGTGTACTATACAATCATTTGGTGAAACACACTTATTGAGTGTTACTCTGATGTTCTATCATTAGTATTCAGTGTATGAAATGATCCACGGTAGTGAGACCTTACAATATTACAAAACATCTCTGAGCTGATACTATTTGAAGGCTGTCGCGAGACGAGCGTCGAAGGAACGCTAGTGTCTTCATCTATCAAGATATCTTTACTCAATATTTTTCTGTGCACAAAATGTATACTTTGATATTCGATCTTATTTTCCAATCGGGTTCGATATAAGTACTCTACAGCTTCGCAATGTTAAAATCATCATATATAATTGATGACTCAACATAAAAATTATTTCTTCATTATTTTCACGAAATCATCCGTTCTTATTATCACCTATCAATCTGGATACCAGAATTCGTGGAAGAAGAGACCTACACTATTTTTATCCATTTTTCAATGAGTTTAGGTTTTTCAGGGAGTAATTTCTATATCAGCAATATTATTTATTCACATGGGAGAATGCAAGACGATGAGTATTAGTAATTTTTGTTACTAGAGCACGAAATACTACTTTGGTGATCGTGATCTGATTTTTTTTACGAGGCGTAGCCGAATTAACAAAATAGTCGAGATGACCAAAGTATTTCGCGCTTGAGTTGCAAAATTGTTTCTACATACGTCAAAAATATAGTTCTAAAGTAAAAATTTGCTCAGCTGGATATTAAAAATAGTGTTAAACTGGCTCACAAGGCCTCCCCCTATTCTCCATAGGTACGCACAATGTTCCACGAACATAATGGAAATTTCCTTTCGTGCACTCCAAGAGATACAACAAAGTTATTGTTGAACATTCAGAAATGAATGATTTCGTGGATGTTTGTTCGATTGAGGACCATAAAGTTAAAATATAAATCTCATATATTTTACATAACAATGCGCGAAGTAGGAACTTCGCGCACTGTTTTACTTCGCGCATTGTTTTGTGCAAGGTATCATGGTAACGTAGGAAACTGAAAGAGAGTGTCACTTCGCAATTTGTTATCAATGCGTGAACCTTGTCACTTTGACATTAGTAGAAAAAATTATATTGGTCCCAAATGTCATGATTCATACAAGGTTTTGATTTATTCGTGATTGGTCAGGGTGTCAGTAGGTGTTGATTTCATGTAATGAGTGAATTTCTTACGCCAACTTGAATAATATCACTATCGAAAGTTATTACTTTTCATCCTTTTGGTGTTTCTTCTGAATGGATATTTCAGAACCCTTCTAAATCACCACATCCGTCCAATTTTTCACTATGAAGGTGTGAATTGACAACACTGTACACGGAATTATCAAATTTCCGATAATATTGATATAATATTGCTTATCAAGTGTTGATACAATCGGAGTTGTTTCTGAAATCCACTCGATTGAAATTACACCCGAAAATTTCTCACTGTTCACTAATATTAAATGAGATATCTGTTGAGTAAAATATAAACAATCACCCTGTACATACCATTGACTATTGTAACCTGTAAAGATAAGCTACAACAGACTCATTTAGAGGTGCGGGTGGGGTAGGGGCAGTATTTGCCACCACTCACATGAAACCTAACCTCACCTAACCCTAACCAGGAAGCTTGATATCTCACGATATCCCTGTCACTCACGACTCCCACCATCCATTGAAAAATCACCTCAGAGACGTCTAATTCCGGCCGACGTCCGATCGTCGCTAGCTAGTGGTCGCAAGGCGTCCCGACGTCAGTTCCGAGCGCCGGTTACGAGGCGACGCACGCGTTCAACACGTGAAGATATGACGTCACGATAGTTTTCCGGTGTTTCGGTTCTGGTAGTTTCCGTTCTATGAGTGGATGACAGTCATGATTGCCCCTAGTCCTACTTTCAAGGCCACTGCGCCTTCTAGTTGTGAGTGTGATCAATTTCTTTCCAAATGTACTAACTTCAAAAACGATTAGACAGTTTATTGTACCACTATTTTACCTGAAAAAGCTACTTTGTTAGCAAAACAAGTCGTGTGATTGAGAATGTTGTGGAAATCTATAATGGTTTGTGTAATATTTACATTTATAATGGATTTCCATCGAGTAACTGTCAAGTCTATTAAAAATATCTTTCCAGGAAATAGCGTTCCATCTTTACTTTCGTTTACTTCAGAAATATGTATTTTGGTATGGATGGATGTATTTTCTTTTCTGGAAGACATACTGTCTTCCTTGAAGAAACGAAGTTTATGTACCTAATAGTTCCTACAACTGGGCCACACAACAATATTTGTGAACTAGTAAATTTTTCTTGCAACGTATTCCAAACTATGACGTAGTAGTTCACCAAACTAAACTGGCTGCCGGAGGTATTCTGACGGAGTAGATCTATATATATAATATTTGGTCACTATGAATCTCTAGAAGGAAATATAATAGCACAAGTAAACATTATATTAATTTTAAAAATATATTGCTCTGAACATATCCTTATTGGGGCTTGTGGGCTAGGGTCCAGTAGTCTTTTGATTGCCTTCAACCATTTTTTCCTCTCACGCGTTCGTGCATGTGAAGATATGACGTCACGACAGAGTTTTCCGGTGTTTCGCTTCTGGTGGTTTTCGTTGTATGAATAGATGACAGACACAGATTTCCAAACCTTCATGATTACTCCTAGTCCTACTTTCAAGGTCACTGCGTCATGCAGTTGTGAGCAATGAACTCAATATATTGGTTGTGAGTGTGATCAATTTCTTTCCAGGAGATAGCCTTTCATTTATACTTTTTCATACTTCGGTAGAATGTATTTTTCTTTTCATGATGATGGATGTATTTCCTTCTCTGATGAAAGATGTTCTTTCTACTACAGAGAGGAGAAGTTTATACAAGTTTTCCCTGAACTGGACCACACGTTTGTCAATAATAAGTGAGCTAGTAATGTTTCCTAAAGTGAACTCCAAACGATGACGTAATAGTTAACCAAACTGAACAAGCTGTCCGAGGTATTCTGACGGAGTAGATATCTGTTAAATATTTATTCACTTGAGAAGAAAATATAAAAACACAAGTAAACTTTATTATACTCAACAAGACAAAATGCTCAGAACATATAATCATTCTTCTTGAGATTTGTGGGCCACGGTCCAGTGGTCTTTTAATAGCCTTCAACCATTCTTTCCTCTTCCATCCATGAGATTCCAGAATAGAAAAAAACTTTGTACCTAAAAGAAATATGGCAACTCACTCCTGAACATAGTTGAAAATGCAAAGTATACACAGCAGAATGAATATACGAATATAGAAGTGTTTGGGATCACACGTTAAAAGGTAAGGCCCCCGTCATTCCTTGCTCGCACAAGACTTTTGAGGGTTGCTCGTAAGGGGGCAACCGAATGACGGATAGAACAAATTTTAGAACAAACAAATTTTTTTTTTAGAATGATTCCATTTGTTGAAGTTGCTCTACTAATAAGAGCAATAACTATAGTTATTGAATAAGTTAACTCTTTATCCAAAAGAGATATGGCAACTAACTCCTGAACATAGGTGAAAATGCAGAGTGCACAGCAGAATGAATATACGTATATATATATATGAAATGATTCAATTTGTTACTTGCTCTGATAATGAACGCAAATTGAAATATAGACTTGAATAAACATATAAATGTCTGTGAGAGGGTAGTCGTTGCTGACTAGTCTGGGAGTTCTTCTCACTTTCCTGCATTCCCCAATAAACCTACTTCACTACACTTACACTTCTAACTTCGTTCATGTTTTTACTTGACAGTCTCTATTACTCCACTTTATTTCAAGAATCTCCACAGTGGCATCTCAGATAATAGTGATTCATTCATGCCATTGAGAGATGTATTTCCTTCCCTAAACTATATGTTTTTCCTCTCAATTTTCAACTTTTGATTGATCAGAATCATTATGATCACTTTTCATTCATCCAAATCTGTTTTTACAAATCACTGCGTAAATCTATTTTAAATCATATTTCCGGTGCCATGCTTTGATGCAGAGTCACAGTTTTATTTTAGGTTATTTATCGAGTTTCACAAATTGAGATATTTCCTCTGAAACTCTGCCAACTTCATATCATTCAATCCGGAATCGCCTCGCTTTGAACAATGTTCTCTTGCTCTAATTATCTTTAGAGATCTGGATATTACGAGTTATACGAGAGATAAATACAACTCTTCGAGCCCATGCTAACGATATTCTTTCAACATCTACATTTGAAGACCAAAATCTCAAATCTAAAATATAAAGGATGGAGAGTTGCTAAAGGTCCAGCAAGAGTTACAGAGTACCGTTCGGGCACAGCTCACTCTGTCTGCTGAAAATTGGGACTACTTAACGAGTTGGTGGAAATAAATGGAGCTGCAGATCGTTTTGATTGCATTAGATGTCAGATGAGAGTAGGTATTCGTTTTTTTTTTTCGGAAGTGGTCAGAATCCTCTGTGGGCAGCCCCTTCATGGTATTGTGGGAGTCCTTATACAGGTCTGGCAAAATAAATCTTGTTTTTCTTTGTCAGATACTCGTGAACCTCTATAGATGTTTTCCATATGAGAAGATTCTTTTTGCTAGACGTGTATGTAGGTGTACCCACTAAACACTCCACCCCTTTCCAAGGCGCATCCGACCGAAGTCTCCAATAGCACTTAGGCATGTTAACACATTGTACCTTACCTATAAAATTCCGTTATTAATAGACCTTTTTCTATCAGGTTCCTGAAGACTAAACTCTTCCGAGTCTTGATCTCTCATCTATAAGGAAGTTCAACAGTTTTTTTTAGAGTAATGTGGAAAAGGGTTTGTCCAGCCCTGCAGTGCTTCCTGCACAGGGCTAAGTCTGCTTACTTTTTCCCAGAGATCGCGTTATCGAGAACATTCAACCTTGGTGCTACTCATCTCTCGTCACGTGTTCACACAACTTGGATTGGGTTGTCAGTTCGATTATCAATCAACAGTCACATAAGCAGATATTGGTTATGGTTTATTTCGACCGTAGTTTCTAGTTCATCTGCAGCGCAACACTATTCATTTGAATCGTGTTGCTGGACCTATTCCGCCATCGATGAGATATTCAGCACAAACGGGTGCAAACGTCATGCGAATTAACACGGATCAGATGGGATAGAGTTCTTCAATCATTTACTGGTCCGCGTTATTATACTGAAGCCACAACCAAAATTGATTAGCACCAGCGTACCTGTATCACAGATTAAAGGTTTGTTAATCTGTGCCTATACTCTCACTCAAGGCCACAGGCCATCGTCACATTAATTAAACATAATATAAAAAAGCAAATTTGTAAGTGTATAGGAATTCGGATTTAAGGAGTGATTGTTCTTGTACTATGGAGTTATATAGGGTGCTGACTCTTGATGAAAGCATGTGCCCTTCAGTGAAACATACCTAGAAAACTACTAACAGGAGAAGTTAAAATTGAGAATTTGACGGGTTGTCATTCCATCCTGCAATACCATTTTCGCATACTAATGAAGGTATAGAGTAAAGTACATATTTGCAGATATTTTTGGATATTTGATTCTTCCGCGTCTTGAGATTCAAATAGCGAATATAAAGTTGATATTTTGAAACGTAATGGGAGTTTTGTCGTGGTCATATTTTGTAAACGTTTTCAAAACTACTACCACTCTACGGGATTTCAATACTTGTGAATACAAATACATTGACAAACTGAGCTACTAAGAAAGACTAGTTGAAAGTTTATACGGAAGTTAAAGATAGCCTAACCTTTCAAAACTCACAACGAAAGTGAGGGGGCCCAAATCTGGTACAAAAAGCCTGTGATACTTTGTTATGCTTTGTAGGATCTCATATACTTGTAGGTGATAGCTGAAATTAAGCCCCACTGAAACTCAGGGTTTTTTATGAGTCAGCTTATATTTCACGTCGTGCTTAGTGCTTAGATCTGATGGAAGCTTAAGATTCCTGGTTGTTCGGCCCAGGTATAATTGATTGAATTCCAGCTTCAGCCGAACTTCAAGCAGTCAGCAATCTGACATCACGCAAGTATTTTTTCTACTGGGGAAATATTTTGAGATATAAATTAGTTTCGAAAACTAATCCAAAGAAAATATTCAATCTGAATTATTGTCCTCAGTATTTCCACACTGTGTAAGAGACAAATTCGGATAGAGCGATATTTGGTCAGATATCTATCATAATATTCCTCTATGATGATTCAGATTTTTTCATTATTGTCTAGACATGTATGTATAACGCAATTTGTTTCTCAAACATCTCGTGCTTTTTCACATGGTTCAATTGGTGCAGAAATAAGCTATCAATCTTTAAAATATACAGTCGTGTTATGCCATATCTTCAATACTCTAGATTGCTATAGGGAAATATTAGCCAAACTTGATGAGAAACCAACGTAGATTCAGAAAATGAGATAATTCATAAAGTGGTCCATTTGAGATGACAAAGTTTTGCTACTTCGTTCTAATACACGCAGCAATAAAGTATTGATGAACATTTTTTATACGGATAGAGAATGCTCGATTTCTGATGCATACCAATTTTCAGAATGATCTATTTATCTGTTCTCCAAATACTTCTAATTCACCATTCAGCGTGAATCACCCTGTTATAATGAAACAATATCTGGGACCGACGGCTTGCGGTGATGTGTTTTTCCAACTGACTTTGCATAAACTATATGATCATCAGCAAAAAATATTGAGGATGTGTCCCTTCTCTTTTGGCTACGCTACTGATGTGCTTCAAGTACATGGGGCATCAGATAATTATCTCTAGAAATGTTCAGGGTGTGTGTACCTACCTGGGTAATAACATCGAACATTAACCGTTCCTAGAATCATAAATAGGGATGAAAAGTTAGGAGGATTACTAGACTCCTCACAAACTAGATTACATGTTGTATAAAGCGGCAAAGTTTTACGACCAAGGATTGTGCTGTTAAATAATGCAGGGCAAGGGAAACAAGGAATTTCCCCCTAATATCTGCGTTAGTGGATTCCATTTCCAATGATTCTTTACCTATTCACAGTGGCGGCTCGTGACTTCACTTGATTATCTAGAATTATTTTACAGGTTCATACTGAAAACAGGAAACAGTAGTAATGAGTAGCGATTGAGTTTTTCTCTTAGGTTTCTAATAGGCAAATTTCGAGCACAGCGATATTTTGGGTAAAATTATCATTTTTTTTTACCAAAGGTATATTGATATAATACTAATACTTCTATTCATAGATACGAGAAAAAAACTACCATAAAAATCTAGAGAGATGAATATTTCACCTTCTCGATTAACCTAGAGACAGTATTCAATGCAGAGCTATTCTTCAACAAGGAATAATAGCTATTTATACACCAAGGTAGTGAAGAATATTATTATTACCCAAGGACCAAGATTATATCCCGAGGCTGCAACCGAGGGGTATAGTGATTCACACGAGACCAACGAGACGAGACTTTTATGAAGTCTCGTCTCGTCTCGCCGATGAAATATAAAGTCTTGTCTCGAGTCTCGTCTCGCAGCTTAGAGTCTCGTCTTGTATCGCGTCTCGTACGAGAGTCTCGCAAAAGTATCGCAATTTCGTCATGCATAATCTTGTTCCAGTCTAGTACGGGATATTAACCTTTACCTACTTCTTATGTATAATGTAGAAGTATAGGAAGAGAAAATTACAACAAAATTAACATTATTTATTGAAAAGTAAGTACCTTATAGGTACATACTCACATCATACATCTATTAGACAAGAAAAAAAACACTGCATTATATATTCGAAAGTTATAATAATAAAATAAAAAGTAACACGTATTCTAAACAAATAAACAAAAAAACACTTTATTCCAACAATATTCTACTTATTTAGGAAATAGGTATCTAAGAAAAAAATCCTTTATCAGTCAGATCAGGCTTATTCACGATCGTAAATGTTTTTGTTTTTCACCAAGTCGTTAAGACTTAAAAAAATCGTGCAGATTCATTATTAAGGCGATTCCGATGTTTTCTTATGTGAGAATAATCTTTCCGCCGGGACTGAGCTAACCGGGAATTGTCTGAATTTTTTCTGAATATGTTGTATTATGAATGAAATTCTCAAGTCTGCAGTCGGCACGCAGAAATATTTACCTGCGAGACTCTCGCACGAGACACGAGAAGTCTTGCACGAGACTCGAGACGAGATAAATAAAAGTCTCGTCTCGTCTTGTCCGAGTCTCGTCTCGTGTCTTGTCTCGAAAACGAGACGAGACCATGCGAGACTTTAGAAAACGAGACTCTCGCGCGCACCACTAGAGGGGTATATGGTTTCGGAGACCGGTCAGTTGGACCACGGGTACTTGCATTAATCCTTTTTTGAAAAAGGTCGAGTTAAGCCCACCCTGCAGTTCGACCAGGTTGAAATTCTAATTCCTAATTCTTTCAGTAACGTTCAAACGTTCTAGTAAGCATAATTATCCTTCATAAGTATCCAGTTAATTTAGTTTGTTTAAGAATTGCAACAAAAATGGATTTGAAGTGTATGATTAGTGAAAAAGGACACAAATTATTATTACTGAATAATTTTAAATTCTCAAAAGCTCATTTGGCAAAATGCGGAAAAATTAGTTGGCGGTGTGATAACAGAAAGTGTTCTTCTAAAATATATGCCGAGGAAGACGAAATAACTATCTTAGAAACACATCTAATGCATAATCACATGGAAGATAGAACTCTTAAAAGGCAACAGGTTAGCAATGCTTTGAAAAGGCAGGCGTTAGAAGATCTAACAGAAAGACCCTCCAAGCTAATTCATAAGGAATTAAAGGTTTGTTCTTTTTATTATTATCACCACGCTTCATTTAACTTCATGTGTCTGTTTATTTATTTATCTGTTTTTATTTTTGCACTTTTATTTTATTAACTTAACTATCGCTAACATTTTTATATTTGTTTTTAACATAACGAAATTACTGGAGAAATGATAGGTATCTTCCGATTTGGAATGTTTACGGCGTAATATATATCTCGCTCGTCGCAGTGTTTTACCACCACATCCTAAAAATCAAAATGAAGTGTATGATACACTCCTGGACATGCAACCAAAAACTAATAAAGCTGAGGAATTCTTAAGTGTAGTTGATAAAGAAAATGGTGTTATTGTGTTTTCGTGTTATACAAATTTGCATTTTCTTTGCTCTGTGAGTACAATATATATGGATGGAACATTTCAGTTTTGTACTAAATTTTTTTTTCAATTATTTACTGTTCATGCTTTTAAAAATGGCTATTATATACCTGTTGCATTTTGCTTATTACCAAACAAGAACAGCTCAAGTTATTTGAAATTATTTCAACTGTTAAATGAAAAATGTAAAACTTTGGATCTGATATTTAAACCTTCAACAGTCATTGTTGATTTTGAACAGGCAATTCATAACGCTTGTTCAATAATGTGGCCGGATATAAGAATTATAGGATGTAGATTCCATTTGTGCCAATCGTGGTATCGTAAAATTCAAAATTTCGGCCTGGTCACAGAAACAAGAACTCAGAAATAGGCAATTTTCTTAAATTATTTTTTGGACTTCCATTTTTAGACCCTCATGAAGTAGGATACTTTTTTCTGAAGAAATTCATTCAATAATGCCCAGTAATCCAAGTCTATCGAAATTTTGCGATTATATCGTGGAAACTTATATCGATGAAGAAAGTAATTTTCCTCCAAGTATGTGGGCTTGTACTACAGAAAGTATGTACAGGACCACAAACGCGTGTGAATCATTTCATTCTCATTTTAATTCTAATTTTTATAGTTTCCACCGAGGTTCCCACCCAAGTTTGTTCAATTTTGTGAATATTTCAATAAACTTTCAAGCAGAAACATATATTAAAATGAATTCTGTGAAAAGTTCCACCAAAAAACTAAAAAGTGCAACACAGAGAAAAAAAAGATTTTATTAAAGCTAAGATATCAGAATATAGAAATGGCCTTTTATCACAAAAAGATTTTGTAAAAATTATGTCTTATTATAATTCACCTCAATAATAAATAATATATGTTAAGAAAATGGTGATTGTATTAATTCTTAGAATACAACCTTAATCCGCTCAAAGAGCGGTCGTGGTCCAACTGATCGGTGTACTTAAAACAGGTAGGTACCTGGCCCGTGGTCGAACTGTCCGACTCCCATGGTCTCGTGGTTATATTATTCTCTACTACCAAAGTTTCATTAAATTGTTTTCACCACTAGCATGGCCTATTTTACCATAAAGGCCCGGGCCTTGGGCCCGGTGTGAAGGGGGCCAAGAAGAAGATTGAAAAAAATTATTATTAACTATTCCAATTCAGATTTAATTGACAAAATGAGCCGTATCTGATGAATGAAATTCAATCAAATTAGTTTTAGATGAGTATTAGAGTGATATTGATATACAGTGTTCAGTGTGATTTCTCTTCGTTATAGAACCATCGTCATTTTTCTTTAATACGTCTCATCATGTTTTCAGCTGTTCAGAGATTCTGAAAGCTCTGGTTTCAACCCAGTTTCAGCCATCTCCAATGGTTTTCGAAATCCCAGTTAAAAAATATTATCTTGTTATTGAGAATTTTTCATTTTGTTCGTTGTTGCTCAAGCACTACCAAAACTGTCTTTTATTTTTTATTGTTATATGTGGTCATTTGCTTTAGTATCCATAAAATATTATCGAGTTTTTGCTCTCTTTTTTTTTGCACTACCTAATTCATATTTTTGATAAGTATGCGATTTCGTCAACAAATATTATGGAAACCTTTTATCATACCTATATGTATAAGTAGGTACATAATGTACTCTCTTGGTATGTGTGTACGCACCAACTGGCTATTGATTTTACGAGAGTTCCTTCAGTCCATGTGAGTTATTTGTAGACGTGTTACTGACCCCATACCCCACCTCAGGCGCTGCACTGTTGATTGGAACGCAACAGTGAATGAATCGTGAAAATGAAATTGTAACTCGATTTCCAAATAAAAATTCTCTGCTCTGTCGAGAATGGATCCAGAAAATGTTTGGTGTCCTATTCCGCCGTCCCATTTATCAATCAATGCATTTTAAATCAATTTTTCATCAAACTTTATTGTTCAATATCATTAAACAACAACAAAAAACTGCAGTTTCCAAAAATGAGCAGCAAAATTCTTATTGGAAAGTCATATAGGATATTGGAGGCCCGTAATTTTGCTCTGGCCTTTGGCCCAACTGAATCAAAAATAGGCCCTGACCACTAGCAATATATTTCAATCATTTTAGTTCTATGGAACCAAAATATAGACCTATTGTCACCATGGAAGCACTTACAATTCTCAGCCATGACCACGGCAGCATTTGACAAGTGGTTATTGATGAATACCTACTAGATTCTGGTGCCATTCCTGCGAATCTCTAATCAGAACAGTGCATTCGGGTCAATTACAACAGAGGTGGCTATGTCTTTATTGACTAGTTATTCATAAAATGACGAAAACTACCTTGTGGTAGTAAAAACACACTTTACACCTCAAAAAGCAGTATAAAATGGTATGTTTCATAGCTAGTGGTGGGAAAAATATTTCAGCATTCTTCATATAAAGATAATTATTAAAATGATTTGTGTAGCTTCTGATTTTGCCTTGTTGATTTCTGATAAAATTATTGTTTTGTAGTTGAATATATAAAATCCTGAATAAAATCTTGGATTTAACACTGAATGTAAAGGTAGGTATAGGTACTTGAGGAAGAACTTCCGGACCCGTATGTTCATATGTTCTTATCATCTCCGTTCGAAGGATTGACTGTCGATGAATTTTGGTCGAAATTAGAAACACCCTGTATAGTTCGACGATTGCCAAATTCACCTGTCGTGTAATACCTTTGCATCTTCAAAGAAAATAACCATTAAGCTTGGAGTTGGTTCAAACATCATTCTATTTTTGCTCCCCATTCTTGGTAATGAATCATTTGAGGGCTAGAAATAGATCTGGAAGTTCCTCAGCCAAAAAGCACAGTGATTTTGAGGTTCCTATATAGCGTCACAGGGCATACGATGATGTTTACTGATATAAATTATATACGATTCGGTAAAATTAGAAAAATATCGTAAAATATGTCGTTAAATGATTGAAATAGAGGTGGCAGCTCTTATAGACGACAAAACATATGAAGGTTATTCAGAACTGTGGTGATCTGTATATTCTAAATTTCGAATGGTATATAACTGGTATACATAATTTATTGGTTGATTTTATGAGAACATGAATGGTAAATTCGAGGGTAAATTGTATAGTTAACGTGTCACTTTTCGTGGTTTTTTTGACACATAACGTTTGATAATAGTAGATTGTTTTATTAGGATCAAAAGTGACACTTTGTTTGACAAGCGAATTTTGCATTTGCGAGGCGGAGCGTTTAGCGAAGCCGAGCGAAAGCAAAATTTGCGAGTCGAACAAAGTCACTTTTGATCCGAATGAAACATGCTATTTTTTCTGCAACCGAAACTATTAACTCAAATAAACATGTGAAGTAACCACCAATGCCGTGTCATATGTATGCAATGCAACAAATATTGACAAATAATCCATGTGGTGAGAATATTCTACCTGCATTACCAGCAGGTTAGGTTTTCTAGGATGTTCGAATTGTATTTTCAATATAAATACAACCACAGAGTGACATATTTGTGAATGGACCAGGTGCTCTTATGGCAAATACCGCGCCAGTGCCAGCTATAGGAACAAGACGTGGAAAATGTTAGGTTAGTGAGCATATCAACAATGATAATAGTGATTATTTATTCCTCTCCATACTGCACTGTGTTTTACTTAATAATCAAATGAAGCTGAACAATATCGTTGTTTGAGACAAAAAAACTATTGCTTGCCGTGATTATTCAAAAACAAGTTATCCATCCCGAGAATAACGAATGAAATACAGATCACGCAAGTATTTGAATCTTGAAGGCTTCCCTGATCAAAACAAAAATACTTAACTGATATGTTTATAATTCCAATACTGAACTATAATATGGTGTATTTATATCTCCAGCATGGGTATGAAATGCCAAATCTGCTGAAATCGGAAACAAATCAGATATGCGTCTCAACCCAAATAGCCAACCGTCACAATGTAGTTTATTCTTGATGACGTCCAGTAGATCCTTTTAGTTCCTAGGAGCTAAAGTTCAACTTTAGCTCCTAGGAACTAAAATTCAACTTTAGCTCCTAGGAACTAAATATGTTGCCTAGCAACATACCTATTTTTGTGTCAGTAATAGAAACGTCAATTTAAGAGCTAATTTTTGTATCAAAATGGACGACTTTTGTGTCGGTTGCAGAAAAAAACATTTCGTCTCGACGGTGCGTCTGTCTCGATAGATATAGCAAATACAGTGTGACCCACTTCTAATGGAAACAATCCTGTATATTACGTAATCGTTGGGTAAGGATCCTGAAATTTGCTGGAGCGAAAGATATACCAAAAATACACTCTATGACCGAGTGGGGTCATCTTCAGTGACTTACACTGCTCGCCAACAGCCATGAAACCACCCCGATTTCCAGAAAATGATATTTGGAGACAAAGTAAGTTGAAAATCACTTCGGACTCGAAATCAGGACGCTCAATTCACCATCTATTCATAGTTTTCCTAGAAAATGTTCAGTTCAGGAAAATTGAATTTTGTCTCACTTCTCATGGAAACACCCCCGTATCTCACGTAATTAGAGGTAGGGTTCTGAAATATGCAGGAGAAGGGAAAGTCTGAAGATAAAGTCAATTACGTAAGACACGGGGGCTTCCGTAAAAAGTGCGACAAAATTCAATTTCTCAGAACTGAAAATTTTTCAGAAAAAATATGAATAGTTTGTAAATTGGGCGTCCTAATTTCGAATCCGAAGTGATTTCCGACCTATCTCAACTCCTAATATAATTTTCTGGAAATGGAGGTGGTTCCATGGCTGTTGGCAAGCAGTGTATTTCACTGAAGATGACCCCACTTAGTCATAGAGTGCATTTTTTATATATCTCTCGCTCCAGCAAATTTCAGGATCCTCACCCAACGATTACGTAAGATACAGGGGTGTTGTCATTAGCAGTGGGTCACACTGAATTTTAGGTATTCATTCATATTTAAACCAGAATTCACATCATCGGATCGCATTTAAACATTCCATTGTATGATTCAGACATGTTCTAGATAGACCAGCAATACCTTTCAAACCTCAAGGTAATCAGAAGATTATTCGTGTTCCTAAGACTTATAAGGTAATATGAGGAGGTAAAATATCTCTCCTGCATGAAGAAGAAAAGTATACTTTCAACCTTAATTGTTCTGACTGAACCTTTCTCCTGAGGAGAATATTTTCGAAAAATTAATTAAGTGGAAAAAGTTGTTTCAAAAAAATTAACGCCTCGCAGGGATTGAACCCGAGCCACCACCGTGGAAATCCGATACATAAACCACTAAGCTATCGCTTTATTCGTAATAATCGTAGTTTCTCAATATAAAGAAGGAAGAAATATCTTGGGTAACGTCACTTGACCTCGATGTTTGAAAGATTCGCTGGACGCTTGTAGCACCCGTCTCGATTCTCATTGGCTCATTTGAATACACCTCACTATCACAACCAATAATTGAATGGTGCCAAATCGCTTAGCACAATATAGCACAAAGTTCGAACAGTGCTCAAATCGGTAGTGGTATGTTATACAGGGTGTCCGGAAAGGTAATGACGTGAATGATGTTGCTGATAGAGTGAGCCAAAATAATATCACTACTTCACATAAAGAAAATTGCTAACGCACTTCGTTACGGAATTATTGACCTTGAAAGTTTGGATAAAAAAATATATTTCATGTATAACTTTCAGACGGTTGCCATGGTATCGATGATATTCCGGCTAATAAATTAACTCATACTAATGTATCGAAATGTACACGGATATTCAGTGATTATGTTAAATACAGGATGGTACATTTTTTTCCGTTTAATGGAGGCATTTTGGACAGAGGTGACAAATTCGACATTTTAGTTTCAATTTTGGTTTCTTGATCTTTTTCCTACAAAAATGGTATTCTTCCTTTTAATCGATATCTTGTATTGTTCTGGAGAAAGTCGCATTTTGAAAACATACATACCAACCATCTCGAAAAGAATAAAATCTCTATTCATTCAATAACATCATGGTAGTTGACCTTGAAAGTTCCTGCTATATAAACTTTCAAGAGCAATAAGTCCGTAACAAAGAGAAATTTATAATATTAAAATGCGATGTTTTCTAGAATGTAACAAGATATCGATTGAAATAAATTATACCATTTTATTAAAAAAAGGTGAAGGAATCAAACGATTCAAGCAAAATGTAAAATTTGTCACCTTTGTCAAAAGTGCCTTCATTGAACGGTAAAAAATGCGTCCCATCCTGTATAAAACATAATCAGTGAACAGATCGAAACAAGCATTAGTATGATTTTTTTTTTAATAGAAAATACTGACATTATTTTGGTTCACTCTATCAGCCCCATTTATCATGACTTTTCCGGGCACCCTGTATAGTTCACGGTGCCCAAATCTAATGCAGAATGTTTCAGTGGTACCTACTGAAAAGCAGAGTGGAATGTCAATTCATAGATCGCTACCCAAAACATGTATAAAAATACCTCGACAAATTATTTCTCTTATGAAGATAATTGTTATAGGTTATGATGAAATACCTCAATAAAACCTGATTCAAAACGAGAGCCTAGATTGAGCTTTCTCCGTACTTGTTCACTCGTTCAAACTACACTCCAAATCAAGCTTTGACTAATGGTTGATGGACTCCTCCAAAGTTATCCCATCATTGAAACATGATTCTAACAAATTCTAATTTTGTCTCTAGATCGTAAGTAAGAATCAGCTCCTGCACTTTTTGAAATATGATTTTATTCATTTTTGAACTGAATAACCGTGGGATATATATCCTGCCTAAGACAAATTACAACATCCAGGGTGTAGTAAATAATTGTACAAAGAACTATATAATACCAATCATATATGATTTCTCATACCTAAAAACCCCTGGTTTCGATATGTTCATCAATCCATGTCCAAAACTCCAAAAGTTGATGCAAAAAATGGATTTCATAATGGTACTCCTGATATCCCGCATATCTTATTAGTACTATTTTATTGAAGCGACTTCTTAATCTTTTTCCGAAGTCATAAATCTTTTCAAGTTCTTTGTATAATTTTGGTTTATCAGGATATATCCCACGGCTATTCAGTTCAAAAATGAACATAATCATACTTCAAAAAGTGCCGAAGCTGATTGTTAATTGCGCCCACAGACAAAACTAGAATTTGTTATGAATCATTTTTAAATGATGAGATGACTTTATTGGAGGATTTCATCAATTACCATGTGTCAAAACTCGAATTGAAGTTTAGTTAGATCAAGTACGGAAAAAGCTCAATCTAGGCTCTCGTTCTGGCTCAGGTTCTATTGAGTTATTTTATCATAACCTAACAATTATTTTCATAGGAGAAATAATGTTTTGGATAGCAAAACATTCTACATTAGATTCGGGCACCGTGATACCTATTTTCAATGCGTTTCTGTGTAAAGGAGGGGATGGAGGTCACAGACATGCTTCAAAAAATGTGCTAATATATTGGGCATTCTATTTAAAATAAGTGATCCTTACCCTCTAGATTTTTCCCGATGCCTCCTGTAAATGCGGCAATAATTTCTAGTTACGAAACATTCGTTTTTGAATCAAGTTCCTAGCTATCATAGAACTTGAGCAATCGAGCTCCGACGCACTAATCCCAGATAGCACAAATACATTTTGACGCCCTTCTGAGGCTTTCACAATAATGTCCTCAGGTCGTCGAGGGCGAGCCTGACGACATTCCTAGACCGTCCTCCTGTTACAGTTCTCTACATCCTAATAACGTCTTAGAACATCCGTATAAGGTCTTCTGGGACATGTATAGGACATTATGGGAACATCTTTAGGTAGTTTTCAAAGATGTCTAGGGATAGGCTGATATAAATGAAATTTTATTGAAAAAATATGGATATCATGATATTTGCAAAATTTTCCCTGGAATTATAATATGTTCAAATAAAAAACTTACATTCTATTATTTATAACTTATTGTGAAGATTTTCGAGTTCCGTTTTGAAAAAATGTATCTCAGCTTCTTGTTGAGCACTACTAGAAGTTATTGCCCATTGGCAATATTTCTCTATGTGGTTTTTGATTTCTCAACTCTGGATGCTGAATCTACTGAAAGTTGAAGCCTTCATACAATATTTTATAGATGACATCAAGTTTGTGTATTCCATAACCTTCTGAAACAAACATTGATTAGATATCTCATATCCATGTAATATCTATGATTTGATCCACCTACCTTTGTTCCTTTCTTCCTCAGAGAAAACTAATCATCAACATAATAATACACTATGATGATTTTTGTTTCGTTCTAATTCTGTTGTAAGTTCTCTTCTTGTTATCATTTGTGATTTCTGAACCCTGGGCATCCTTTCAGATGCTCAATTTACTGAAAGTTCGAGCCTGCATACCATCTTTGATAGATTCCAAAGAAGCCAAAATATCTTGGAATTAAACATCTCTGCTCTAATGATCAAGTTTGTGTTCTCAATAACCTCCTGAAATAAAATAATATATTCAATATTTCATGTCCAGTACAACTACTATCAATGATTTGATCAATAAATTACCTGTATTTCTTATTATCTTATCAATTTCTCAGAGAAATATCATCATGAGACATAACCTCACTTCTAGTATTCCTAGTTCTTCTTCTTCTTTCTTTTGGCTTTGTTGACACGTTATTTCATGGAATGTCATCTGGAGACATCCGTAGGCACGAAATCCGCTGCAGCCTCAGGCTGTCACTGAAAGAACTTTTCTAGGACAATTACGGCGCTAAATCTACGCCTGATGTTAGGTTTTAGAAAATATAACGTCCTCTCTAGGCGTTTGGCGACACATTGAGGATGACCCTAGGCGATTGTGTGCTATCTGGGATGCCCCACCCTGTATATCGAAGACTGAAATCTTTGACACGATAATACTCTTAACACTGTTATACCACTAAACAAACCATTTTTTTGCACCTTGACAAGTGTTTTGCTAACATAGTTAGCAAAAAATCGGTTTGGTTAGTGGTTAAACAGTGTGTAGTGCACATGTATTATGAATTTGTAGAGAATCAACTCATGACATATGGACAAAATATTGAAATCCAGCGAAGTGTTCAACAGGAAACTAATAACAGTTTTTTTCTAAATTTTGCCTTTTCCCCTAATTTTGCTATATGTGTACATTCCACAGTACAAGTTTGTTAGTGGAAAAAGTGTCAGGTGGACCTGAAGTCTAGTCGTTATGATTTAAAATTCGAAAGAGAGTATCTATCAGAACTATGCGAAAAAAAAAGTTTGTCGATCACTCTGTATATATCGTGATAAATTATCATTGTACTCTCACAAATGCGTTTTATATATATTGTATTGTCATTGTCCTTGTTTATATTCTCTTATATTGTATATTGATTCATGATTATGTTATAACAGCATTGTCTATATTATGTGATGTTTCCATACAATGTGTTATTGACACTTAAAGCATATTATACATCAACGAATAATACATCCGCTTGCCATTGAATCACGAATAATGTATATTTCATTGGGTAATACCCTGAAGAATATATTTCATAGCTCAACATGGCGATCTCCTGGAGTTTCATTACGAAAGACCCATGTTTAACCCAGAAAACTAAGATCATCCGAAGCTATATATGTGCATTGCATACATCTTGTTCCTCGTTCGTGTGAAGCTAACATCAAATGTTGCAAATTATAAGAAGTGATCATTTTGAATGAATATTATGAATTGCCCTCAGGTATATGGTCTCCAGGACAAAAACCTGAGCCATCAAGGGGAAGAAATTCTCAAGGGGACGGAGACTACGACAAATCTCAGGATGACATTCCACCAGTATGGACTCCAAAAAGTGCCAACTCCAGTCCAACTTCCGAGAGAAAAGAATTCCGAGCGGTGAATTTCCAATCCCCTGTATTAGCTAGGAAGAATAGAACAAAATCTGAGGTAATTCAATCAACTGTGATCATTGTTCTCTTTTAGTTACGTGGAAAATCAGCTGGGCTGTAGCTTCAACCTAAGTTACATTTTTTCTTGTCTGAATAGATCTGAACATGTCTTTCAGGATATTTAGGAATTTAATTATAGCTCATCTTCACGGGAGATCTGAAGATCCACATCTTCATTCGACAATACCAGAAAAATGTTGGGGAGCAGGTTGTTGCCTCTGACTCTGAAAATGGATCTGTTCCCAAAAAGATGATGAAGAGATTGATGAAATAAACCTCTGGTGTACGCACTTCAAACCCTTCCTGTTTAGCAATTCCTTGATTTTCGTCTACTCCGATAAACATAACATGGCGTGGGTGACTCTCACTGAGTGTAGTCTGGTTGCGTACCAAAATTACCCCTATATAACAACGCAAGTAAATCCTAGGGACTTGCCATGGACGTCTCTAATTTTATACTAGGGCATCCCAAGAATATCCTTTGCGGGACAAAGTACATACTAGAGACATCCCAGGGACATCCACTTTCAGGCAAAAAGGACATCCATGAGATGTTCTTCTGGTACGTCTCTGGGATGTACCAATTACGAAGAAAGGATATCCCTAGGACGTCCCAAGGATATTTCAGGGACATACCTTCGACAAAAGAAAAGAAATTAAAGTCTAGTAGGAATTGAACCCGGGACCTTCAGTACGAAACTGAAACCTGAATAAATACAACTTTGTTAGGATTTCATGTATAATTATCATCTTTCTAGGGTGTTTAAAAATGAGGGGCATTATACGTTTACGATTTCTGTTTGTGACTTATGGTAATTTCTTAAGAAATTCTGAGACTATATTCTTCAATTCCATTACAATTATTTTCCGGAAGAAAAACAAACGTTTTCAAAAAAAGTCAACTCAATATTTTGATGAAATTCAATGACTCTGATGTGAATAGATATAAGATATTCCAGGGACACGAATAGGATAACCTAGAGATGTACCAGGCGGGATGTCCACTAGATAACCACTGCGGGACATCCCCTGGATGCCCCAATCATGTCCTTGTACCGCGGGACAAAAAAGGGACGTACCTAGGACATTCCTGTGTTGTTAGGGACATGTATCAATGTGACAATTGTAACCGAATTGTGACCAATAAAGATAGGGAATACATTTTGCGATTTAGCCGCATCAAGGTCGGTAGACCTAATGTTGATCGTAAGTTCTAGGAATCACGCCATCTAACATTCAATATATAAACCCCACGTCATCGTCTGAAATGCAATTGTTTATATATCAAGAACCAGTCTGACGAAACAATTGGAGAGTGAGCGCACCAGAGATTTATTTCATCAATATGAAGAGCATGGTGGAAATATAGTATGGTGTGTTACGACATATTCGTATACGTTATCAATTCGTTCGAGTCGCCGTGATCATTTTGCGAGTATAGACTAGACTCGCAATGACGTTATGCGCAGAAAAGACGCATTCAAGATACCACACCATATTATATTTCCACCATGAGTAAGAGAAATAATACAAGAAGCCTCACCTAGCTATATAGTGTCATGGACTGAAAAGACCACATCCTTGATTTAATGTAAAAAACCCAAAGATATAATCAACTGATTTATGTAGTTCATCCAGGACCAATCCCTTTGAAGAATTGTGTCCCCAAATCCTTGTTTGGTGTACACAACCATAGATCTAATTACACAAACAACTAAACCCTCCACCTCTCATTGAGATCATAATAATATGAACGTACATAGTCTCGCTAGTATATCAGACGTACCTGTTCCACTGAAAGTTCATCATTATGATCGTGCCTTGTACAACAAGCTTGTAAATGTTCTTCACGTGGCATGGGTTGTATACCTTTGTTTTGCTGTTAGGTTGTCCAAAGATGATTATCTCTTGCGATCTATATAGAGCCTTGTAATCATACGACAGTATTTGTGGAACTGTTCCCGAAGCCTTGCCACAAAGTCAGCAGGCTCAGCAGCTCCGGTTACCGTTGTACAGTCTCGATTCGTTCAGGTTTTGACAGATGCAAATCCAGTCAAAAAACTTGTTATAACTTTCAGTGCAAGTCCGGATCCGTAGTTATTTTTTTGACACGGTCCTTTGATATAATATTCCTCCCGTGTCTGTTCCCTGGAATTTTCTCAAAGTAGTTTTTGTGTTTCGCCAGTATCCAGTTTTTCACAGACGATGGGACTGTGCCCTGACATTACCATCGTGTGTCCTATAAATCTGGATTATATTATGACACTGTCCTAGCGACTTCGCCCGTTTTTCCATAACCTGCTATGCTCTGATGTTCCGGCACCCAGATCAGTTTTACTGTTCTGTTCCGTCATTATTATCAGTTCTCCTCTACGGATCCATATCAGATTAGGATTAGACGTCTACTTCCTGATCTTGTATGGTCTTGAGTGTCGCCTGACTGTCTGACATAATATGGATCTGCTCGTCTCTGATGGCTCTAGAACGTTAGTACCTCTTACACACTCTAACATATACCTATGCTTGAAATTCAGAGGTGCGTGCCCCCAAAGCTTGATGTAACTGAGTATATAGTACACTTCTGTCCCCTCATCGTATTCAGTCTATGGTCTGTCTGTATACCAGATATTTATGGATGGTATGAGGTACTGTTAACCCATTCAGTTCTGCCTGCTATTGATATTCTGAGTGTGTTTTTAATAGAACGGTATCGTCTCTATTCTTCTTCTTATATGTCTTATCCCAATATATCCAGGACGTTTTGATGCTTGAAGGCACCAAGCCTTGCCTTTCCATGTATAGTCTATTCAAAGTCAATTGGAGCATCTCCGGTACCGCGCGGCGTCATCGGGTTTTTAAGGTCCCTTCGAAGTGTGTCGGAGTGTGTTTATGTGCAGCTCGAGGCGCTCCAATTGACTTTGGATGAACATCACCACCAGGTGACGCAGAGGCAATCCCAGTTATGTCTCTATGGCTTCAGTAAGTGTCGGATTTCTCTAATGGCCTCTTTGATACCTAGACAAGCAAGTCACTGTACCTTGCTCAATCCTGCTATAGCTTTTCTTTGTAATGTCCAAGTCCACCACACCAACGAGGCATATCGTATTGGCATAACCCCATGTTGTTAAGTCAGTTTCCCATGTGTGGTCTCAGCCCCCACTTTTTCCCAAATGAACGTTTTGTCACAAACCAGTGACATACCCGCTTTTTTATTATTTCATCCAGGAGTTCATTCATGGTCAGTTTCAGGTAGAATTACTCCAGGACGCATCAGGGTTAGTTAGTTAATTACGTTTCAAAAATGAGCCATGAAGATTCTTATCAGTTTTTATATACGCGAGTGAATATAACCACATTGAAAATCTGTTGCAGAGTTTCGGGTCGGAATGTTCATCTCCAACGCTACCTTCGCCCAATCTCAATTACAGTAGTGATACAGGGACGGCTCCACCAGTTTTGGACAGAAGGCTGCCCATCAGCCGATCTACTCCTGCATCAGGTTTCGTCGATCTGTCGATATCTCCCCGTCTTCCGAAAGCCCAGAATCCCACTATAACGCTTCTTCAAAAAGCAAGAGGTAAGAATTCGATTCTTTCATGTACAGGGAGGGTTGTCCGTTGAGATGGCCCACCCCTATATTTGAGTTATTGTTTCATCGAGAAGAAAACAATATGCTGAAGTTGAATACCGCAATGAGGACTTTCCACAGCCCTTATCAGAAGTTGAACTCTAGCTCCTAGGAACTGAAAAGGATGTACTAGGTCATCGAGAATAAACAAACATTGTTATTGTTGGTTATTTGGGTTGGGACGCATACCTGATTTGTTTCAGATTTCGGCAGATTTGGCATTTCATACCCATGCTGGAGATATAAATACACCATATTATGATAGTTAAGTATTCTTGTTTCGATCAGGAAAGCCTTCAAGATTCACATACTTGCTTGATTTGTATTTCATTCATTATTCTCGGGATCTGATTGATTGGACAACTTGTTTGTTGTATAATCGCTATTATCATTGTCGATATGCCCACTAACCTAACATTTTCCACGTCGTTTTCCTATACATGGCAATGGCGCCGCATTTGCTATTAGTGCTGACACCTGGTCCAAATGAATTCATCGATTCAATAAAATACACAAATGGGTCACTCTGTGGTTGTATTTATATCGAAACTAAAATTCGAACATCCTCGAAAATTGAATAAACCTGATTTGTAATTCGAATTATTCGTTGCATTGCATACATATGGCATGGCATCCACGTTTCGGGTATAGTATCAAATTGTACCTACTGACCTGTAGTATCTGATGACAATGACATGATTCATGTCAACACAAATTGTAATAAAGTAAAGTAGTCTGAGGTCTTGCTTCTATCTATTTACTCTCTTACTCATATCATTATAATAAAGGTATTATAACAATCTGTCAAGTATATCACATTCACATATTTATTTCAGTTACCTATTTCGGTTGCAGAAAAAATAGCATGTTTCATTCGCTTTGGCTCGCAAATGCAAAATTCACTTGTCGAGCAAAGTGTCACTTTTGATCCTAATAAAACAATCTACTATTTCTGATTACACGTGAGATCAATTGCTAAAAGTGCATCCCAAAAACTTGGTTTTCTGTTTCGGGCCAGGAGCTTTATTTGGATTCTGTCCAAAAAAGGGCAATTTGTCTACTGTTTCCATATTTGAAGTGCAGCACCCAAACATACCCTGAAACTGTTGAATTCTGTCCAAACAAGGGCAATCGTTCTCTTGGGTGATGCCTCGCTCACAAACTCACTCACTTCTCTGGAACACCGTTGAAAAGTTGGCGATCTGGCTCTATTTTATAGATATTTCCATGGACGCTGCTCTTCTGGAATATCAATAATTGTTCCTCCCTTGGCAGTCCCTGCGAGATTGACCCGTCGAGTTGAGGCTTCGCACCCCTTCGTGGTCACTTAGGAGACCTGCATAACATCTCTTTCCAAAGACTCGTTCATCCAACGAACAGCGAGGCTCTGGAACACATTGCCAAGGGAGGTGTTCCTCGAGGCATATAACCTCCAGAAATTAAAGAAGAACACCAATTCCTACCTAATTTCCCTTGGTTCTCACGATGTTCTCTGAACATTACAGGATATCCCTTTTCGTGGGAACCAGAACATAAAAAACAACACTGAAACGATTTTGTGGTTCGTCACACTTTGGGGATCACCCTGGAAATCTTCTGAAATAGCCTCATCGCGACATTCAACTTCCGCATATTGTTTTTTTTTTCTTCAGTTAAGAATATCATGAGGGGTTGGCCTCTATGATGTATAACCCTGTCCTGTAAAAGAAAAGTTCTATGCATATATAGTCCTACAATATTATGTCGTTATCCAATTTTCATGTTGATGCATATTAGTTGTTATCAGTTGCTATATCATTTTGTAACTCCCTATACTCTATCAATATCCTTTTATATACAAAATTACTTCGATTTTCTTCTCTCTTCATAGTATAATAATAATAATAATGATAATTTATTCATCCTTCAGATTACAAAGTAATATTGGACAGGTCAAATAAATCAACGTTGATACATAATAATATAACAAAAAAAACAGATAAAAGAGTATAATATACATTTCACACCGAACAGGTAGCGACACAGTTATTTGCATTGAAAAACTCAGAGGTATTGTAAAAACAACCCTGAATGAGAAAATTTTTGAGATCATTCTTGAACTTGTTGAGATTTTCATTCATAGTTATACACATGGGCAGATGATTGAAGAACTTTATCCCCATATAGAAAGGGCTCTTTTCATATAGGCTTGTGCGGTGTCTAGGTATACGCAAGAGATTTCTATTGCGTGTAAAATGATCATTATTATATGAATTTTTTTGAAACTTGTGTAGGTTTCTTCTCGTATACATTACACAGTGATAAAAATATAGATCGAGTAAAAAGTGAGCAAGTTATGCTTTCGAAATATAGGTCGACAGCTTTCCCTGTAATCAAGATTGAAAATTAGTATTATAATTCTTTTTTGAGAAATCAGAATTCTACTAGAGTTAGTTGCATTACCCCATGATATTACATTGTTGCTCATATGCGAATAAACTAATGCATAGTACACATTAAGCAACTGGTATGTAGTGAAAACATATTTCAGTTGGAGAATAGCATAACACCCACTATTGATCCTTTTGCTCACATGATCTATATGTGTTGTCCAACTCATATCACAGTCGACAAACGTTCCTAAAAATGTTGTGGATTTCGATAGTTCAATAGGGGTATCATTTACCATTACTCTGAATGGATAATTGAATTTGAGTCTTGAGGAGAACTGCATACAAACAGTCTTATTCGCATTAACGATAAGACGATTTTTTGAGCATCTGTTAGTGAAGTTCCCTGAGACTATGTTGAGTTTACTTTGGAGTTCTTCCGGAGTATCAGTGCTGACCGCAATAGTAGTATCATTTGCATACAGTATGACACAATCAGAATCTAAGTGATATGGTAAATCATTTATGGAGAGCAGAAAGATAAGTGGCCCTAAAATAGATCCTTGAGGAACTCCTAAATCTATGTCATGTGAATGAGAATAATTATTATCAATTTTGACAAGAATTTTCCGGTTCTTCAAAAATGATACAATCCATGAAAGAAAAGTTCCTCTGAAACCCAGGATGTATAGTTTGCTTTCCAACAAAGAAAAATCAACCGAATCGAACGCCCTAGAAAGATCGAAGAAAAGTACACCAACCTACTTTCAATTTTCTAGTTTCGTGTTCACATATTCGAAAAGGTCATAAGCTGCACTTTCCGTCGATCCGTCTATCTTTCATATGAAGTTGTTATAAGTTGAACTTAACTCAATTATTTGGAGAAGTTTATAAGTCATTTTTCCATTTGTTCATTATATTTTTTTGTGGAAGATGCGTTCCCCCCACCATACCAATGAAGCTAGCAAAGCCACTTTCGAATTTCAACATGAGACACATCTCATAATTTTAGGCTCATTTTAGGCTAATTTATTACCTCATTCCCGAATTTTTTGCTCCTCCCTATCATAGAAAAATCTGTGGCTTTGCTAGCTTCGGCCGAACTCAGCAAAGCCATTTTTGAAAAACAATATTTTTTGAATATCCGATATAGTGAGAATGTCTCGGAGAATGTAGTGCTCATTTTAGGCTAATTTATTACCCGATTCCCAATTTTCTTGCTCCTCTCTATCATAAAAAAATCTGTGGCTTTGCTAGCTTCGGCCGAACTCAGCAGAGCCATTTTTGATAACATAGGTTTTTCACCGATTTGATTTATTGAGATTGAAGGGCTAATTTTAGGCTAATTAATTACCCTATTTTCGTATTTTTTGCTCAACGTTTCAAACAGAAAAAATACAAGACAATTTGTCGAAATATGCGTCATTCACTTCACATTATGTAATTCTATCAAACGCATATTTTATGACGATTTCATGAGGCGAAGTGTTCGTATTGATTGTAAGCTTGATAACTATCACATTTTGGATTTTTTTGCTACATATTTTTTAAAAATAACCTGTGGCTTTGCTGGCTTCGGGCGAACTCAGCAGAGCCATTTTTTAAAAGTTTAAAAGTGTTTTTAACCGCCAGCTTAGTTGCAAAGCAACCCTCGAAAGTCAGAGACTTGTGTGAGTTAAGAAGACGGGGACCTTAGCTTTTTAAGTGTCATCCGAAGCACTACACTTTAAAATAATATATTTTTCGCTGATTTGATATATCAATATTGAAGAGCTAATTATAAGCTAATTAATTACCCTATTTTCGAATTTTTCGCTCGATGTTTCAAACTAAAAAAAAAAATCGAAACGATTCATCGAAATACGCGTTTATTCACTATACATCATGCATATTTATCAAAAGCAAATTTTATGACGATTTTTGAAGAAAAGTGTTAGTATTGATTATGAGCTCAATATCTATTACATTTTGAAATTTTTCGCTGCATATTTTTTAAAATAAACCTGTGGCTTTGCTGGCTTCAGGCGAACTCAGCAGAGCCATTTTTGAAAATATTATATTTTTCACCAATTTGATATATCGGTATTGAAAGGCTAATTTTAGGCTAATTAATTACCCTATTTTCGAATTTTTTGCTCGATGTTTCAAACTAAAAAAACCCGAAACGATTCGTCGAAATACGCGTTTATTCACTATAGGTAGGTACATCATGCATATTTATCAAAAGCATATTTTATGACGATTTTTCAAGACAAAGTGTTGGTATTGATTATAAGCTCAATAACTATTGCATTTTGGAATTTTTTGATGCATATTTTTCAAAACAAACCTGTGGCTTTGCTGGCTCCGGGCGAACTCAGCAGAGCCATTTTTGAAAAAATTATATTTTTCATCGATTTGATATATCGGTATAAAAAGACTAATTTTAGGTTATTGATTACCCTATTTTAGAATTTTTTGCTCAACGTTTCAAACAGAAAAAATACAAGACAATTTGTCGAAATACGCGTCATTCACTGTACATTATGTATTTCTATCAAAAGCATATTTTATGACGATTTATGAAGACAAAGTGTTAGTATTGATTATGAGCTCAATATCTTATTACATTTTGGAATTTTTCGCTGCATATTTTTTAAAATAAACCTGTGGCTTTGCTGGCTTCGGGCGAACTCAGCAGAGCCATTTTCAAAAATATTATATTTTTCACCAATTTGATATATCGGTATTGAAAGGCTAATTTAACGCTAATTAATTACCCTATTTTCGAATTTTTTGCTCGATGTTTCTAACTAAAAAAAAACCGAAACGATTCGTCGAAATACGCGTTTATTCACTATACATCATGCATATTTATCAAAAGCATATTGTATGACGATTTTTCAAGACAAAGTGTTGGTATTGATTATAAGCTCAATAACTATTGCATTTTGGAATTTTTTGCTGCATATTTTCTTAAGCAAACCTGTGGCTTTGCTGGCTTCGGGCGAACTCAGCAGAGCCCATTTTTGAAAATATCATATTTTTCACCGATTTGATGTAAGGCTACTTTTAGGCTAATTAATTACCCTATTTTCGAATTTTTTGCTCAACGTTTCAAACAGAAAAAATACAAGAAATACTATTCACTGTACATTATGTATTTCTATCGAAAGCATATTTTATGACGATTTTTCAAGACAAATTGTTGGAAATGATTATAAGCTCAATGACTATTGCATTTTGATTTTTTTTTCTGCATACTTTTCAAAAGATCGTCATAAAATATGCTTTTGATAAATATGCATGATGTATAGTGAATAAACGCGTATTTCGACGAATCGTTTCGGTTTTTTTTTAGTTTGAAACATCGAGCGAAAAATTCGAAAATAGGGTAATTAATTAGCCCAAAATTAGCTCCTCAATATGGATATATCAAATCAGTGAAAAATATATTATTTTAAAAAATGACTCTGCTGAGTTCGCCCGAAGCCAGCAAAGCCACAGGTTTCTTTCAAAAAATATGTAGCAAAAAATTCCAAAATGTGATAGTTATCAAGCTTACAATCAATACGAACACTTTGCCTCATGAAATCGTCATAAAATATGCTTTTGATAGAAAAACATAATGTAAAGTGAATGACGCATATTTCGACAAATTGTCTTGTATTTTTTCTGTTTGAAACGTTGAGTAAAAAATTCGAAAATAGGGTAATCAATTAGCCTAAAATTAGCCATTTGATCTCAATATATCAAATCGGTGATAAATCTATGTTTTCAAAAATGGCTCTGCTGAGTTCGGCCGAACCTAGCAAAGCCACAGATTTTTCAATAATAGAGAGGAGCAATAAAATTGGGAATAGGGTAATAAATTAGCCTAAAAAAAGCAGTACAATATCACTATACCAGATATTCGAAAAATATTGTTTTTCAAAAATGGCTTTGCTGAGTTCGGCCGAAGCTAGCAAAGCCACAGATTTTTCAATGATGGGGAAGAGCAAAAAATTCGGAAATGGGGTAATAAATTAGCCTAAAATGAGCCCAAAATTATGAGATGTGTCTCACGTTGAAATTCGAAAGTGGCTTTGCTAGCTTCTTTGGTATCCCCCCACCCCTAATTGAGGATATACCAAAACTTCAAAGTTTGCTTCAAAATTCACTCAACGTGCAAGTTCACTCCACTTATTTATAGTTTATCATAATTCAAATTTGAGTTCATGAAATAATAGACCATCTTCATCTCTACATCAACTCCTGGTAAAGTATTATAATCCGCTTCCTGGCCACGGCTGACTAGTGACGTACAATTCAAAATAATATTCAATTTTCATGGGCCTACTAGGAAGCTGCTATTTATTATTTCAAGTCAATCAATTCGCAGATCGATTATGTTGGTGCCTCTCTCTAAGTTTGACGTTGATAAAATAAACTCATCTGCAAAAAAATCTGCCAGGAGAAAAAATTGCCAAATTGATCGTCTTTTTCGATTTTGGTGAAATTTCAGCCAAATTGTAGATTTCTGTTCCGAAATATTAACCCGCATTTTATTTCCTCAAAAAAGCTGATAGCTTGATCATTATACAGGAAAATACAGAAGCTACTATTTCACACAATAGTGTTCAATTCACATTAATATCTTCTTTTGAAGAGAACATACAATACATGTTTTAAGAAAGTTGTGTCATTTATTTCCACTCCGTTATTTAAGCACAAAAACAAACGAAAAGCATAGATGTAGTCAAAAACGAGTATGCCCTCTTCGATTTTTGCTGGAAAACACATTTTACACAACTGATGAGGCCATTTGACTCTTACAGTGATGAGTTACACACCAATGCATTTTCAGTTCCCGATACCTTTCAGTGATGTGCCAATCGCGATATCCATAATGGGTAATATTTAAAAATGTTGGGGATGATTTATCGACCAGACTGCATTTTGTCATAATGAAAGCTATACAGGGTGAACAAAAATAATTTGAATGGTCCTAACCTATTCTGTATTCCGGACATGGAGCATTATCTGATCTGATTTTTGTTCTGTGCAGCTGCATTATCAACAGTAATATCACGATGTTCTTTGATTCTGTCGCTGCATCGTTCACGAAAAGTCCGTCAAGACGAGTGGTATATAGCGACTGACAGAACTATGAGAAGATATTCCGAGCAGAGTGGTATTTTGCTAGACTATTTCACGTTAACGAAGCATAAAAAGCATTCATCATTAACAAGCAATTCAATATGACAGCTAGAGCTATAATTATATTATGACAAACTGACAGACTGCTCCGCTATCCATGGTTACATCGTAGGAAACACCAACGCTGATTGACCAATCGGAATTGAAAGACAGCTATAGTTCTTTCGCAATAAAACAAGTTGTCTCTGGCTTGTGATTGGTCAGAGTATGTGATCAGTAAAATAGTCAACAGTCACGAAGCATTAGAATAAGCAATTATTATAAATAGACAAGCAATATAAACAATAATGCGATTTCTTCTGACATTCACAGCTTCAATTATTCAATGTCAAACCGACAGACTTTTCTTTCAGTCAAAGCATAGCTGATACACCAATCAGAATGGAAATACACTGTTTCCGCGATAATACATTGTCTTTGGCAAGCGCATGTCAGATAATGTGAGAATTTCAAGATGAGTGAAATAGTCCAATATATCATTGCCCCATAAGTGCTTATTTATTATTTTCCAGAATCGAAATTTTACATTTTATTTGATTTTTGTAGAAGGACAACTTCCCAAAGGTGCTTCCTATATTGAACAGGAGGAAAAACAGCTGAGACCCAGGAACGATAGGCCTCCAATCGCGAATCCTGGAGAAGTGTGTAAGTAGCAGACACAACTATACCGGGTGTCAACGAATCTATCAGACAAGTCATAACTTCTAGACCATAAGGTGTATCAAAATGAGATTTGGTATAGGTAAATGGTATGTGAAGAGGAGAGTTTTCACATATTTTTCACTTTCCGGTCACTTCCGGTTTCACCAGAAATTGCTCCGGTTCTAAATTTTTAAATAGAACACCCTGTATATTGTAACATTTTTGGATTTCTGGGACAATTCTAGATCAGAATGTGACATCATCGAATGTTTTTATGCCTATTCAATTTTTTCGGAGTTTATTTTTGAAATTACATCCAGGTGGCCATGATCGGAAGTAAACTAATCTAACGACCTCAGGTGATACCAGAGAATTACATTACATTACATACAAAGTAAATAAATAATTATGAAGTATTTTCGTCAGTAATATTTGATTTATGTTCTTATTTGTAATCCAATCGCAAATAAATTAGTATCGTTAGATTCGTCAAAATATCCTTTTTTCGGAAAGTGCTTGTCAAAAAATGGTCGCCATTTGAAAAATAATAGTTAGACAAGAAAATGTAAATTTGCCAACTTGTCTCATTCGTATCCATCATACTAGTCACTAAAACTTCGCGATTGTAATTTTCTGATATAACCTGAGGTCCTTAGATTAGTTTACTTCCGATCATGGCCACCTAGATGTAATTTCAAAAGTGACTCCGAAAAAATTTAGTAGGCATAAAAACTTTCGAAAATGTCACATTCTGATCTAGAATTGTCCCATAAATCCAAAAATGGTTCAATATACAGGATGTTCCATTTAAAAATTTGGAACCGGAGCCATTTCCGGTGAAACTGGAAGTGACCGGGAAGTGAATAATATGTGTAAACTCTACTATTCACCTATACCGAATCTCATTTTGATACACCTAATGGTCTAGAAGTTATGACTTGTCTAATAGATTCGTTGGCACCCGGTATAAGATGCGTGCATGATAAGCTGAAGGTCCCAAGTTGGAATCCCTACTCCTTCTACTCTCTTTTTTATTTTTTCGAATGGATGTCTTTGGAATACCCTCGGGACGTCCTAGAGATATTGTTTGCTTGTACTTGGTACATCCCAGGGACGTATCAGAAGGATATTCCGAGGATGCCTCTTTTTGTGGAAAGTGGATGTCCCTGGGACGTCCCTAGGATGTACCATGTCCCGACATAGGATATGGAACGTTCAACGGATATACTGGTGCGTTGTTAGTGTTACCTCATACGCTAATTGTCCAGGGTTCGAACTACTATTTTTTCATATTATTTGAAAGTGATTTACTCTCAATGATATTTTTTTCTGCGCCATATTAGCAATGTGTATTTTGATTCGTCACTCATACTACGACTACATTGCTCCTACTCCCTAGAGCTTTGGGTTAATATATACAGGGTATATGTCACGATGAGCTTACACTATCTTTATATCGAGAATCAGTAGGGAAAAATCCATGAAAATGTGCATGCTTATATTTTAAAATACGCTCTCTTTATTTGAAATATTTTCGCCAAGGTAGTGTTGCCGTTTCTACTAGAAAGAAGTACCAACATTGATATTTCAAATAAATCACCCTGTATTTTATCGCATTTTTAGATTCTCCCTGAAAAGCTGATTTCATCGATACATCACACTCGAAAAAGATCATTCGTATCAGTGATATGGGAATTATATCTCTCACAAACAGTTTATATGACTCAACTCGAGTAAAACTCATTTCGGATTCCATATTGATTGATTGATTGATTGATTGATTGATTGATTGATTGATTGTCTTTATTACCCCAAGAAACATTTCTGTTTATGATAGGGATACATAAATACATATAAAAAAAATAATAATAAAGGGTTAACTATAATGAATTCCACTCAGTGGAAACGAATTAATATTGTGTCTTATAAGATTAAAGTTATATTTCATTCCTAAGTAATCAAATCATGCCACATATTTTTCTTTCAAATTGAACTCCAGTTATTCTTTCAGCCATTCTTCATGATATGCACAATCTTCATCTCTCTATAATATAACTAAAACTGTAACGAACTGACATCTGAGAATTATTATGATTTGTTGACATATACATATACATTATGATAATAAGATTAATAGGTTGAAAATATAAACAAATAGGGTTTTGATTCATTTTTCTGATGAAATAATACAACTGCAGGGTATATAATGAGCTGGAGTGATAACGGCTTTTTTGTGTTTTTTGAGAAAATGTAAAAAAAGTTATAGTTGGAGTCTTCTTCAAACCTTTAAATACCTGGTGATATTGCTCTACAGTATATATGTACATAATTCGCGATTCGCAAGAATGTAAATTTCGGCGTTTTTTTTATCACTTCATATTTACTTGCTATCATCTCTCCCATAACTATCTAGATTTGAACAACATCATAATCTATAGATAAAAGTTTATCATTTATTACTTAGATATCTATGCTTAGATATACCTACCTCACTACATAATCATACCATTGAATAAAAATATGAAAGGAAGAATCATTATCATGCATCTTTTAACATTCAATATGAGCAAGTTGAATAACGTGAAATATTTCTATTGGACAAATTGTTTGAAAAATGTATTATGTCATGATATACTGTAGAAAATACAGGGTGAACAAAAAATGTTGATAGCTACCTTTGTGTTAAAAATTCTATGGGGATGATATGGTACGTGTTTTGACTAAAAAAAATCTTGGAACATGGTAATACAGTATGTGTTGGGAAACATGAAAAAGCATTCAATTTTATGGAAAAATAGGGAACTTATTACAAAACATAATAGTAAGGACCATTTTCGAAAAAAAACGAGAAAGCCTGATTGATTGTCTTGGTTTAGGTTACTTGATGTGATTATTTTGTCATTGCGTCTTTAATAAATTGATATGAAAACATAGTGCTTCTACAAAAAAATTTCCATGGTGTGGTGGTGAAATATGAAGTACTTTTCAAGGTTCCCTTTTTTCAAAACTTTCTCAAGAATAGATTTATTATTCAGTTTCATTCATTATATAGGGACTTTCTTTATTAACAAAACAGACCAATCTTCATTTCCAGTCAGCTCTCTTCTCTAACTATGTTTTTTCAACTTTCGGCGAATTTAAAAAAAACGTATTACTATTCAGCTCATAAGTTACCCAGGAATTGTTTCCATTCGGAAAATGAAGGAAATAGCAAAGCTGCCAAAAAATCAAAGCCTAGTCACCAAAGGACACGATTTCAGTTCTGCTAAAATAATATAGTGAATCAGGTCTATACATAGAATAGAATGAGGAAAAAATACCTAATTCAAGTTATATTGGATGATATTATGTTGGATGAACGAGTCTTTGGAAAGAGATGTTCTGCAGGTCTCCAATGTGACCATGAAGGGGTGCGAAGCCTCAACTCGACGGGTTAATCTCGCGGGGACTGCCAAGGGAGGTACAATTGTTGATATTTCATGAAGAGCATCGTCCATGGAAATATCTATAAAATAGAGCCAGATCGCCAACTTTTCTACGGTGTTCCAGAGAAGTGAGTGAGTTTGTGAGCGAGTCATCACCCACGAGACGAATTGCCCTTTTTCTGGACAGAATTCAACAGTTTCAGGGTATGTTTGGGTGGTGCATTCCAAATATGGAAACAGTAATCCAGAACAGGTGCCTTATAGATCATAAGCAGCTGACTGGAAGTGAAATAGCTCCTGGCCCCAAACATGAAACTAAGTTTTTGGGACGCACTTTTAGCAATTGATCTCACGTGGTTTTCCCAAGAAAGGTTATTGCTGATAGTAATACCAAGCATCGAAATGGATGTCTTCAAAGGTATGATTACTCCTGACATGCTTATGTTTGGCACAGTGGGATCGGCTTTTCTAGAGGAAAAGTATGCTCATGTTTTGTTTGCATTGAAATCTACCAAGTTATTGGATTCCCATTCGAGAATTGTTGCTGAGTCCATATTTATGTTGTCAACATTTCTCCCTCGTTCGTTTCTGATTTTCCTGGCTGGTATTGAAGCACTGGAGGAGAAGGCGGTATGGAGGGTACTATCATCCGCGAAGCTGTGTACTTGACATGAAGTTCCTTCCAACAAATGGTTGATATGGAGTAGAAATAGTGTTGGTGCTAGAATTGATCCTTGCGGAACACCAGCATTTATGGTGAGAAAGTCAGAGGAAACTCCGCCGACCACTACATGGGGAGACCTGTTTGAGAAAAAAATTAGCTAGCAGAGAACATAGTTGGGGAGGCAAGCCGTGAGATGGAATGTTGGCGAGGAGTCCGTGATGCCAGACTCGATCGAATGCTTTGGAGATACCAAGTGCCACGGCTAAGGTTTTACCATATTTTTCAATAGATTGCTATGTGAGACGTAAGCGAGCAGGTCACCAGTTGATCTCTGATGACGGAAGCCATATTGCCTATTGTTGATAATACCTGAATGTTCCAGGTATTTCATTAGCTCGATTTTCATAGCTTTCTCCATGATCTTTGAAATAATAGATAGCAGTGCGATCGTCTGTAGTTGCTGGGTAGGGTCTTTTTGCCTTCTTTAGGAACTGGTTGTACTCTTGCGATTTTCCAGTTGGACGGGAATATCCCCAATTTGTAAGAGTTCTTTAACAACTTGCAGAGAACAGGGTTTAGTTCAGAGGCATTTCTTGAAAACAATTGGTGGGATTCCGTCGGAGCCACAAGCTTTGTTGGTGTTGAGACCCAATAAAATCTTCCTTATAGTACGTTGGCGAAAGGTGATCTCGGACATATATCCAGAGTAGAATTTCCAGCAAATAAATGCGCAAAAATGTTGGCTTCCTCCTGGGCAGTTGTGGCTAGTATTTCATCTTCCTTGGTTAGAGGAGGAAACGAGCTGGAAGTGAAGTTTCTTCCTTCAGTTTTGGCGAAGGACCAAAATGAACGGGATTCGTTTGAACATTCAACAAGTTTTGATCTTATTTTGGCATTATGAGCATGCTGTTATATTCAATACTCAAAAGGACCAATGTTAATTATATCTTGAATGTATTGTATTTCCGTTGAAATTGAAAACTTTTCCTTCTCGTTCAACTATTATTCATTATTTCCTCTTTTTTCTTTTTTCCAATTGTCTTCATAACATACTTATCTATTTCGAATAAACAGGAACAGTCATTTCTCAGAAAATTTACATATTTTATTGATGTATTGTGACACCTGGAAATGTTGTAGAATATAATAAATCGAAACTGTAACATTTTTGAACATTTTCTTGTGAATCAATCACACCAGACGAATATTCGTCACATTTCACCTCCATCCCCTTCAACAAAAAATATTAAATGAATAAATCACCTTCCTCATATATTTTTATTCAATGGATCACACTCATCTTTCTATCTCATCTGTTTGAATAGATCAAGGGCATAATCTTAATTTTTTACAGTATACCACATAAAGAACGAATATACGAGCGAATCTGAAACCGAAAAACCGCGAAAAATGGCCGATTTGTCTGCGAGAAAATTCGAAGGAATCGGGCCAGTGACCAAGGATGGACTACCTTTGATTCTCAGATCTGTGAGTAAAAATACATATGTTTTTCTTCCCATTCAATGATAATTGATTCGTTAATTCATCAGGAAGTGAAAGACCAAAATCAGTCCAAATGGTACAAAAGGATGTATGACACAATTCACAAGCAAAAACCGCATAGTGGTGAGTAAACCTATTTCTGTAGGATATCAATATGAACATAATAGCTATATTCATACAGGGTGTCACGTTATAAAGTGACCGTCCATCACTGATACTCTTTTATTTCATATGTTTCATGTGATATTAAGTTCGTAAACCATATTTATTCTGCTTCTATTTGTGCATGAAATGTAATCAACAACTATCATTTCACTTCTCATTTTTCGATGAGAATTTTCCAAGTTGTAATTTATGTCTTTTTAAATTTCAGACGAATATGTTACAGTGCGGTATAAACAGAAAAGAGGTATTACCAACTACCAATATGCTAACCATAATGGATGCTTATAGCTTCTGCTAATATAAATTCTGCTTTTAATTACCCTCTAATATAAGGCTTGCAAAATAGACAAATTCTTATCAAGGTCGGATGTTCGGGGTTCAACGAGAACGATAGGTATATTTTAAAATCCAAATCAAATTGTTTTCTTTCATTATATACAGTGCCCGTCTAAAGTCCGTTCCCCCAACTAATTTTTGAAGCACCTGGTATATCGCAACTTAATTTGGAGGGCTTCAATAAGAGATAAAAACCAACTTATTCATGGAAAAATCACCATCTTCAATATTTTCATTTTCGAAATTTGCTCATAATTCTTCTAGTTTTCTTATTCACACTTTACTCCTAAATTCAGATGTTTTCGAAATAATAAAGTTTGAAAGGTGACATTCCGGTGTGAAATGAAGTATGAATTTTGGTCCCTTTTTTTGAAACTACACGTTGGTATTAATTTGTAGTTGCATCTCTTTATTATTTCGACTGAAAAGAAGCTTAAAGAAAGTTCATTAAGGGCATAGATCTAAATGTGTATTTAGATCTATGTTAAGGATAAACATCAGCACCGCTCATCGGAATATTTTGAAGTGTTCAAAGTGGCCCCCTCCTAAATCTTGGCAATGAAGCACCCTATTATAAATTGCTTCTTTCAAGTTGATGAAAGTCTGTTCATCTGTTTCTTCAGATATATCTATTATTCTGCGTTCCAACTCTTCTATTGTTTGGCATTTATTGGCGTAGATTCTTGACTTCAGATACCCCCAAAGAATAAAATCTAGAGGTGTAAGATCTGGAGATCTTGATGGCCACTTTGTACTTCCCCTGCGACCTATCCATCGCCCAGGAAAGTTAGTATCGAGGAAGTCTCTAGCCCTGCGATCGAAATGGGGAGGTGCTCCATCCTGCTGAAATATGATTCCACGATTTTCAAACTCTTCCTGATTGTTCAATACAATTTGCCTTATTCGAGGTTCAATTTCAGTTTCTAAAAGAGTTTTGTAAAGAACTTCTGTAAGATTGCCTCTGATGAAAATCGGTCCAACAACGCGATTGCGTAAAATCATCGCTCAAACATTCACCTTTTCAGGAAACTGAGTATGTCCCTCTCTGAAAATATGCGGATTAGTATCGCTCCAGTATCGTACATTCTGTTTGTTGACTTTTCCATCAGGAAAAAACGTGTATCGATCCGTCTCTGGAACATACACGTATTAGGAAGTCCCGTTCTCCTTCAATAATTGTTCTTGTTAACCTTTCACAAAATTCAACCCTCCGGTCTGGATCATCCTCCGTGAGAGCGTGCAGGATTTTCATTTTATAGGGATGAAACTTTCCTTTTTTAGGATTCTTTGGACACTTTTTGAACTCACTCCACAGGATTCAGCAACTGCAGACGTCGACTGAGTCGGATTGATTACCATTTCAGCAACAATTTCTACCTTTATTTTTTCTTCTGAAAGAGGCGGTCTTCCTGATCTTGGAGCATCTTCCAGCGTACCAGCTGCTTGGAGCTTATTTAAAAGTTTGCGCAAATACGACCTCGAAATGGGATTCTCGGGAAATCTATCATTAAACATACGGACTGCTATAGATGATAATTTCTTCCAGCTCCTCCAAATATCAAAACTGCTTCAAATTTATCGTCTAAACTACGAGTCATGATCACACTTTTCATAAAATGTTTGAGGCGGTCAACGGAATATTTGACAGTTACATTGAATTTGACAGTAAACGCAAACTTGATTGAAAACAACGTTAGTGTTTTGGTTTTGTTTGAGATGAACAAAATGTCACCTTTCGAACGTTAATATTTCGAACACAATTGAATTTAGGAGTAGAGTGTATTGAAGAAAACTGTTGATAATTATGAGCAAATTTTAAAAATGGAATAATATACGGGGTGTTCCATTAGAAAAATATATTGAAGATGGCGCTCAGCCGCCATTATGAAACTTTTGGCTTCAATTTTTCCATGAATAATCAGATTCTTGTGTCCTATTGAAGCCCTTCAAATTTCGTTGCGATATACCAGGTTGTTCAAAAATTAGTAGGAAGGAACGGACGGGCACTGTATATTGTTGTGCTGATGAAAAGCCCATTTCTGGTATATGAGAAGGGTCAAAATGTAGACTTTAACCACTGAACAGAAACAGAGACCTTCAACTTACCTAGCTAGAAATTCATTTTCCAATTCGAAAACGTTTGACTTTGGAACGAAAATATTTTCAGACTATGGCGCGTTTTCGGTTACCTATACAGTGTATCCATTTAGTGCGTAATTCTTCGATATTTCGAAAGCCATCACCTATAGAGCAAAACTCTGCAAGACAAAGTTTTTCAGTCACTGAAGTTGCTTATTTTAAAATTATTCTCAACATTACTGGGTGTTTTATAAAAGCAGGGCAACTCGAAGAAGAGTTTTTTTTAAATGGAACACCCAGTATTGTTCATTCGGAATTAATTTCGCCGAGGTTCACCTCCACATCGCTGTAAAAATAATTGAAATCGGTTGCGGCGTTGCCAAGTTATAATTGATAAATCTATTTTTACCATTATTATTTTATTTTATTTATTTTATTTCATTTTATTTGTATGTAATCTTACAGAAATAAATCCAATAATCGATTAAAATTATTTCCTTAAGACTAATCAGATTTCAGTGAGCAGAGAAACGTTATCTATATACAGTGTGTCCCTAGACCAGTGGGACAGTTGAATATCTCCTGAACCAATAGGAATTTTCAAAATATTATGATTCCACATCATATCGCATTATGAGTGCTAAATTCAGGAATGACTATATTTTATACGAGGGGCGCAAGAAAGGCTCACAAAATCGAACATAAATTTTTTCAAATGGAACACCCTGTATTTCATTGCATTTTTATATTCTCCTTGATGAGCTGAGTACAACGACCTAGCACACTTGGGGTCTAGCGGGAATGATTTCCGAGATATAGGGTGTGGAAAATCGAGATTTTTCATTTTTGGGGAATTTTTTGTGTCAAAACTATTCATTACCTTTTGATTTACTATTTACTCGTATTTCATTGAAACAAATACAGGGTGGTGTAGAATTCTGACTGAATCTAAAAATTCTACACCACCCTGTATTTGTTTCAATTAAATACGAGTGAATAGTAAATCAAAAGTTGAGATCTGGACATGTATTCTGTTCTGACCAATAATGAATAGTTTCGACACAAAAAATTCCCAGAAATGAAGAATCTCGATTTTCCACACCCTATATCTCGGAAATCATTCCCGCTAAACCCCAAGTGTGCTAGGTCGTTGAACTCAACTCATCAAGGAGAATATGAAAATGCAATGAAATACAGGGTGTTCCATTTGAAAAAATTGATGTTCGATTTTGTGAGCCTTTCTTGCGCTCCTCGTATAAAATATAGTCATTCCTGAAGTTAGCACTCATAATGCGATAAGATTTAGAATCATAATATTTCGAAAATTCCTATTGGTTCAGGAGATATTCAACTGTCCCACTGGTCTAGGGACACCCTGTATAGTGGTATATTATTGAAGAGTCATGTTGAATTGGGCATGGTATATTCATTTATTCAAATTTTGAAAATATTTTTGGCATACGGTAGAAGCAAGGTCCAACGTATACCAATCCAGTAATTTCTCGACATGTTCTTATACAGGGTGCTCAATTTTGCATTGAGAATTTTGCAAGTTTCAGATGACATTCATCAGAATATTTCAAATGAAACACCCTGTATTTTTATCCAAAAATTCATTCCGACATCTTTCGCCTTTTTATCTCTGAAAAAAAAATCGGAATCGATTGCGGCGTTGTCAAGTTATGGTTAATTTCCTTATTTTTACTACTATTTCGGGGTAATTTGTAAGTCATAGTTCTCTCATTAATTTGTATTGTGGAAATATTGCGTTGCTATGGTATAATTAAATTTGTTCATTGAACATTCATATATTTTTTACAAAAGGAACATTTACAGGCTCTCCAAGTTTGATAATTTCACGAAATATTTATGTAATGACCTGTCAAACATCGCCACAATCAAATATATCTTGGATTGATTCGACATTTTGCTGAATTCCCTCCCAAAAGCCGCGTAGTAGAGACATATTGTTTGTATCATTATGTTTACCTTCTTCAAGTTAAATGGAGATTTGGATTGTGGGAATAAAGACAATAAAAATGGCCCAAATTTCAAAAAATTGTCCTAATTTTCGCAATCCGCATCTTTATTGTTTGTATTGTAGAAGTTATTTCAAAGACAGCCGTTGCTTTTGGCATGTTTGTTTGTTTCACATATTATTTCAATCATAAGTAACAAGATTACGGATTATCTCAAATTTGGACGATGCACATATCACAAAAATACCTGAATGATCTATGTAGATCCTCGAATGTCATGTGGCAAGCAATATTCCCACACTCAAATCAAATTGAAACCATCATGACGTACAAATTACCCCGAAATAGTAGTAAAAGTAAGGAAATTACTCATAACTTGAAAACGCCGCAACCGATTTCGATTTTTTTTTCTGCGATGAAAAGGCGAATGATGTCGAAATAAATCCGTGATGAAAAATACAGGGTGTTCCATTTGAAAAATTCTTATGATCGTCGTCTGAATCTTACAATATTCAGAATGTAAATTTTAGCACCCTGTAGAGGATTATCTCGCAAGATTACTGGATTGGTATACGTGAGACCTTGCTACTACTGTATGCCAAAAATATTCTCGAAATTTCAATAAATGAATATACCATACCCAATTGAACATGACCCTTCAATAGCAGTAAAAATGGGTTTATCAATTATAACTTGGCAACGCCGCAATCAAATTCAATTTTTTCAACAGCGATGTGGAGCTGAACTTGAGCAGAATGAATTTCGAATGAACAATACTGGGTGTTCCATTTGAAAAAACTCGTCTTCGAGTTGCCCCGCTTTTATAAAACACCCAGTATTGTTGAAAATATTTTCGAAATGAGCAACTTTAGTAACTGAAAAAGTTTTTTCCCCAAAGTTTTTCTCTTGCGATAATTGATTCCGAGATATCGAAGAATTACGCACTAAATGGACACACTGTATAATTTATATTGACTGAATGATTTCTACAAGTATATAGAATATAATTCCGCTCCTCTCCTTGATAGGTATTCATTTTTTGCGGGCGCCATCAGGCGCCCATGGTTCTATTCTATTAAGTGACAATCTGATTGTCAACATCCAACTAGCTTTTTAGCACGGAAAATATAAAAACTTGATTCTAATTACATTCCTATATAACTTCATCTCCACACGGTATAAATAAATTCCATTTATTGTCATTACTTTTTGGTCGACTGCTTTTTGAAAAAATGAGGACTCGATTAGATAATTTCTGACCTTTTCCGGTAAAATTTAATGAACTAAAACTACTTATATTCTTATCACACGATTTATTAATAATAAGTAAGTCGTTTGTTTTGAGGCCTTTTGTTTTATCTGTAAATATTGTTAGTGCGAGTGTGTTGTAGGAGGAATGTGAAGGTTTTGTTCCGTTTGAAATTCAAGAAATAACGATTCATGTAAATTGAAAGTGGTACGAGGTAAATTGTGCAGTTGTGTAGGTAGTAAACGAGCAATTTCATATGAACAGATTCATTAAATAATATAGGGTCAGTTATGAATAATGTTCATATAAATCTAACAGCGAATTGCATGGTCGATTAAGAAGCCGATATGCCTTAACCCATTAGCGCCGGAATTATTTCTTCCTTTTTTTCTGAAATTTTATGGCCATCAACTAGTGTGAAATGCTTTCGAAAGACGGGAAAAGTTTGAAGAATCATAAATGGGATTCAGGTTTTCCAAAAATCTGCTGTTGCCATATGGCAACACTAGGAATATGACCACAAATACTCACCTCCATCACGTTTTGAACACAGTATTTGTCAAAATTCAGCTATTTTGCATGGCTACATCATATACCCAAGTGACTAGGGGCCAGTACGAATTCCTATACGCGGTAATAACTAATATTTTGATCCATCAGTTTCGACTATGAACAAATAGTACCACTTGATTACTTTCAAAAACAACGCATACCACCTGGTTTCTTCTGACAAGTGCTGAATAACTCTCAGTCATCTAATTATTTGACCCATTACATATTGGAATGGAAGTATAAACAGAATTCCGAAGACAAGATTGCCCGGCCAATGGTTCAACATCCATTGGCTCGGCCGGAGATTCACCACATTCGCTGAGTTTAAGCGCCTAGCGTTGCCAGATGGCAACAAGAATATTTGCTGCAAATTTTCTACACAAAAAACAGTTCTGCAATTTTTTTCAATTAGTCACATATATAACTTGAAGCATGTGCAGCATAATTATGAAAAATGTCGCAAAATCAAATGCGTGAAAACAGGATGATACGTAAACGAACGTGACGTCCATGTTTTACGTCAGTTCAATTAAGCTCAAAGTTTCACAAATTCACGTGACCGAAACAGCTTATACTCACAAAAAAGAAATAGCGGCCTGTCAAGCACATGCCGCCATTTCTTTTGCGAATCATGTGTACTGTCCCTCACCCTAATAGCTAAATATTTGACTGTCAGGGAATCATTTGAATCTCCATATGGCAACGCACGGCGCTAATGGGTAAATTATGGGTATATTCAATAGGATATAGGTAAATGACATAAACCGAACTCAAAAGGATCTTGGTACAGTTCCTCCATTCACTGTTGGTTTTGAAGATGATTAATTTTCAATCAACATAGTATTGATCCCAGAGATATCACATTTATGTCACACAAACATCACCTGTGACTCAAATTGAGATTTTTACTGAAATCACCACTACTGCTTCTCTGGTTGCTTTTTGATTATTTTTTCATTCACATCGGGATTCCAAATGAGACTTCTATATACTGATTAATTTTAAAATACCTACACAATATTTACCAGATCGATACAGTCTATCAAATAAAATATTTCGAAAATGATTGAGTCTTCTAATCGAAGATCTTCAATTCCTTGAGGAATCCCATTTCAATAATACCACAAGAAATATTGTACAGAATTGACGTAAAAATCGTTACAGTGTATAGAATTTTGATCCTTAGATTTTAGGTAGACAGTCTATAGTAATCAGTTCACCCTATTATGGGGTGTTCCATTATGCTGTTTTTACAATTATTGTTATTTGCCAGGATTATCTTCTTGAAAAGTGTGGAGAAATGAATGTTAAATACTTATGTGAAAAGTGTGTAAAGTTGTACTTTCTTCAGGGGTAGGAAATAAGTAAAATAATAAATAACTATTTTTCCTTCGGAATTATGGGGAGTACGAAGTTCTTACAAGAGTAACAGAATGGAGATAATGGGCGTGTACACCTTAGTAGAACTTTTAACTCAAACCATGTTTATAATGATCCTTTTATACATAAATAATGATTGACGACATAATTCGATCGAAAAATTAACTGGAATGTTTCATTTTTGGACATAAATAATAGTACCTTCTGAAAACGGACCCTCTTATGACGTAGAAACCTCATCTCGTCATAGTTAAAAGAAAATACCAAACATCCGACGGAGACTGAGGCAACTGATATATTAATTCTTTCAACTGTGATCTCGCTCTAATTCACTCTGTCAGAAATCATGTAGCATTCATCTCTGTCTGGAATAGTCTTGTTTCAGTATTAGGGTTTTTACGTCACATCATCGCCTCGTTTTCAGAGGTCCGAAAAGTCGGGGATTTCAATAATTTTTTATAAAACGTAGGGAGCTCACAGCAAGAAACGGTTTGCGGTGGTGAGCTAGTTTGGGTGAGTTCTATCGAATTATGAAATAAATTTTTTTGTGATATAAGCCCATTAATTAGTTTTTCTTTGCGTTAAAGATGTCAGGGGGTGAGGGTACTTTCAATCTTTCTAAAATTTCTTTTGGGTTCTTTTGATCACTGAAAGGGACTGATCCTCTACAAAAATGTGTTGATTTTTGCAAACTTTGAATTTTTGTCACGGAATAATATAATAATGAATAAATTGGGTCCAATCAACCTCATTTTGATTTACTTATATCACAGTAGTAGCTCTGTGTCCCAGCATTTTTGGACACCCTGTATACAGGAAATTTTATTATCAATGGCCGGTTATTACTGGAAATGCAAAATGTTTCTTCGAATGAAAAAAACTGCAGTCAAATGAATACTCATACCACCCGACGCTGTACATAAAACTAATCAGCTTTTTACCGCTTATTTTCGCATTCACGAAGCATAACGACACACCAAACGCATAACCTTTCCTGTCGAAATGTTAATGACACGTCTGGGTTCGGTTCTTCCGCAGCGCAATATCCGTACACTTCCGGTTACCTGTCGGAACCGGAACCAGGGGCGTACGACAGCGATTTCGCCGATCACAAATACCAAACGTTGGATAGGAGGAGGCCGGATACGCAGGATAGGCCAGAATTCGCCACTTCCACCATGCCCAGGAACACCACAATCAGGTGAGTAGTGAGCGCCAGAGGAGTCATAAATATACAGGGTGTATCCCCACTAAGCAAAGTAATATCTCAACGATATTGTAGCAGTATTTCTATGTAATGTGAAATGTTACATCAGATATTCGGGTCGATTCTGTTCGGATCTTGTTATAACATTAATTCTGAATTCCCTCAATTCATTACACAGCAGGGCATTTTCATTCATGCTGTCTTCTCAATAATTCATGGAATTATATTTCAATTCTGACGTTCACAGTATTAATTGTCGAATTCTAACAATTTTGAATGAAAAAGGGCGGAACGACTATGGTGCTCTTGTCACAATGCAAGGTATGTTACTTAATGAATCTAAACATTCGAAAACACTAGCAGTTGTCATTTCTGTGTCCCAACTCTTATCTAACCCAGCGAGCACAAAAACATCTCAGAGATGTTAAAAGTACGAGATTTCGAAACATTGATCCTCCACTGCGATGTTCTGTTCACACATGAATAGAACTATTATAGAACAGCCAATGTCCGCCGCAGGCGGCAATTATCGAGATGTCCATGATATGTCACAAAACTACCTTCTCCCTAGTTCTTTCCAACGCCTTTTCATGGACACAAGAGAACATTTTCAACGCGTCTTGCGCACATTGAATTGCTGTAAAAAAACATTTTTGGGGAACTTTTCTGAAGCCTTTTGTGAAAATGAACTTTTGCATTAGGATGCCATTTCCCTTGAATGAAAAAATGCATTAAAATATTCGGAGTAGTGCTTACTACACACAGACATATAATTGGAAATAGGTTTCCCAATTTTTGAAATGTTCTCCACAATACATAATTTTGCAACTGCGGAGAAGCTGATGTGTATTGATGAATTCGTACTTTTATATATTGATTACACTGAGGCACCGAACAACACATCTTGCATCTGATGGTCATTATTACAAATTAAATGAGTCTTCTAACACAATAAACTTCACCAAATTCCTTTCTGTTCGTTAGCACGCTGCAAACGCGAATGCCAATTGCGAACAAGAAGAACAAAATCGAAAACAAATCAGAATTCATCGTATTGTGACGTAAGCATGAGACGTTGTGGTGGGGCAAACAAAGAAAGGGCACAAAAGAACAAAAACAATACTTTCACTATTCTTCTAACACCTAAGTGCATATTACGCCTCAAAAAAACATCCTCATGCCTACATTTCTAAAACATTCCAAAACATCCCAAGGATACCTCTCAGTAGGCAAACAAAGAAATGCCACAGAAGAACAAAATCATTACTTCGATATCATTCAAAGACCTCTTTGGTCAGTGCATATTACGTCTCAAAATAACATCTTCATGCCAATATTTTCAAAACATCCCAAAACATCCCAGGGATGTTTGTGCTCGCTGGGAACTAATACTTTGAGATTAAACGACTTACCTGTAAGGAAGTTCAATCCTCAATTATACTAGTAGCTGCGTCCTAATTAGATCACTCTGTAGTATTGTTTCCAACTATACCAAAAATGCGCTATGTTCGAAGCAAAATCTCCCTGTATACCTACAATACACTGTCACCGACTCCCACAGGTGACGGCGTGGCCAACGGCTATCGTCCAACTCATTATTTTCTAGCAAAGTTAGAATGACAGATCGCCAAGTACTTGATGGGGTGTTATTAAGTTGTTTCCCGGGGAAGGCGGGACGTGATCTAATTAGGACGCAGCTACTAGTATAATTGAGGATTGAACTTCCTTACAGGTAAGTCGTTTAATCTCAAATTATACAACGTAGCAGCGTCCTAATTAGATCACTCTGTAGATGTTTAAAGTTGAGGCGATCTGTTTTACCAAGGCGTTCAATAATGAAAAGCCTTGGCGTGGGTTTGTTGCAATATTTTTTAATATAACGAATAAAGACGAAGGCTATCAAAATTACAATTTTGAATCATTAATAATAATTGATTCAACATAAGATAAACAATATATAACACGTAATAATTCTTATTAACTATAAGTAATATACATATAATAATTTATTAAATATGGGACTTTTCACTATTCAAAATATAATTTATCATCGAGCGGTCTATTATAGAACTTCGCAAAAGTTTCTGATTTTTTAGACCACCCCGCTGCATCTCTGATAGTGTCTATTTTCGCATCAGCCCTGTATGCCGCGGAGGTGGCCGCGTGTCTAGTTGAGTGTGCTTTGTATTTGGATATGTTTGTCCACATTACATTTCTCTAGCCCAACTCTGATCCAACGACATACTGTTTGTGTGGATGCAGCGTGATGGGGTTTTTTATATGTTAATAATAAATATGGTTCGTTATTTCTAATTTTTGAAGTGGTTTCCATATATTGTATTAGTGTTGAGGCAGTGCATAATTCCGGTTGAGATCTAAAGAACGGAAATAATAATATCGGTTGGGGTCTGCCAGGACCTGACGTTTTAATTAATTCAGAAATGTGAATTTCCACTTCATTCTCTCTTATATGAATATCTGTGAGTTTGATTTTTGCAAAGGTCTGTGCCCTGTGAGCCGATGTGAGAGCTAGTAAAAGTATAAGCTTTTCTGTGAGTTGCGGAAGTGATAATGCTTGTAGGGGTTGCCATTCCGATATTTTGAGGAGAACTGGTTGAGGATCCCATGTTTCTCTGTATCTTGTTAAAGTAGGTCTAGATCTGAAAGCACCTTTCAGAATTCTGGAAATCAATTTTGATTAATCATTATCGAAGTTCAAAATTAGGTTAAGAGCCGATCTGTGGGCATTGAGAGTGGCATGTCTTGCCCCACTTCTGAATTCTTCTGAGAGGAATTCTGAAATATGCTTTATATCCGATTTCAATACTGAATCCTCATTGCCTTTACAAAAATTCCACCACTTTTTCAATGTGGTGTTATACTGTTTTTCAGCGTTTTCACTCAGCGAGGCTCGTGAGATTTCCAGTAATACATCGGCTCGTACATCGGGCATATCTCTCCTCATGTATGCTTCCCTGACAACCTGCCAGCACCCAGGGTAAGGTTTTGCTATATAGAGGGTGTGGTTTGCTAAAAGGTTTCTGTTAGGTTGGAATTCTATGACCTCTGATATGAGAAGAGATTTCAGTTTCGGAAATCACGGTTGTTTTCCATAGTGGAAAAACTATTATTCCTTCAGCCCCATCACTTTCAATCTTATTGACGACTCTAGGCAGAGGTGAAAATGGAGGAAATGCATAAAAGTCTAGATCGGACCAAGAAATAGTGAATGCATCTATTGCCAAGGAGTCAGGATCTCTCTGCCAAGATATGTAGTTTTCACATTTTGTATTTTGTCTCGAAGCAAACAGATCAATTGACGGACTATTTCTTGGTACATATTTTTGTTGAGTGAGTATTCAGTTTCGATGTTCGTGTGTCGTGATTCTTTATCGGCTTGTTTGTTTTCAGTTGATTTGATATATGAAGCAAAGATTATAATTTTCCTCTTTTCGCACCACTGCCATATATTTTTTTGTTATATCATTCAATGCCGGAAATTTCGTGCCCCCCATTCTGTTGATATAAGCCATTAAGCCACGGCAGTTTTATTGCCTACCCTCAAAAGGATTTTGCAACTATCACAGTTTTTTGCAAAACATTTCAAACCATGAGATATTGCATGGATTTCTAAAGTGTTTATATGTTTTCCTTTTTCTGTTTCATTCCAAGACCCTCTGGCGAATTCACCATTACAAGTTGCACCCCACCCTGTTAGGGATGCATCTGTAAAATTTTCTTTTTTAAAGTTCTTATTTCTCAATGAATTTTTCGCTGATGGTATATTATTTAGTCACCACTCGACATCATCTTTAAGAGAAGGAGTTATTCTAAAAACCTTATCGAAATTCCCGCCGAATTTTTTCCAAAGCAATTGATTTTTGTCGTTCCATTTCTTTAGTATAAAGTCAACCGTACGGTATAGCAGGGCAGGCTGCTATTAAGGAACCTATCAGTCTGGCAAATTTTCGAATTCTTATAAATTTTGTATCCTTCACTTCCCTAACGTGAGATATAAGATTAGTTTTCTTCTGATCAGTCAGTGATATAGTCATTTCATGGCTATCAAAAATGAAACCCAAATATTTCATTTTTCGGCATGGGTCTAAAACACTTTTTTGCCTGTTTATTATGAAACCAAGAGATTCGAGAGTTTTGACCGTTATTTGAATATTACGTAAGCATTGTTCTTTGGTAGATCCTAGTAAAAGCATATCATCGAGATAAATAATTGAAGTCAATCCTTGTGATCTCAAAAAATGCAGAATTGGCTTGAACATTTTTGTAAAAACGTATGGACATGATTTTAGTATATGCAAAAGGTAGGGCAGTGAACTCATACATATTCCCATCAAAAATAAATCTCAAGTACATCCTGTGAGACTTGTGTACAGAAACAAGAAAATATGCATCTTTTAAATCGATGCTAGTCATAAAACAGTTGTACGAGATTAGATTTTTTGCTGTTCGATAATCTTCTAATTTGAAGTGGGGAGCTATTACAAATCGGTTCAGTTTTTTCCAGATTGAAAATGAAACGAAATTCGTTATTTTGTTTTTTCCTTAAAAACTAAGACGACAAAAATTGTCCGCTGACATTTTTACATTTTCTCACTGCCCCAATATGTAAAAGGTGTCCCATACTCTCAATCATATTACCAGATAGAGTGGTGGGGTTATTCTTCAACCTGTGTTGGGTATGTTTTGATTGATAAGGCTTTTTGGAAAATGGAATTTTATAGCCTTTCACCCAATCTAAAACCACCCTGTCATTTGTTATATTTTGCCAGTTCTGATAAAAAAGCTTTATTCGACCAGCAAAATTATTATGTACCTCTATTGGCGCCTCCGTTGATTGTCCCCGCTCCTGTTCTTCTGATCGTACCTCTTCTTCTTTGTTTGCTGTCTCTTCTTCTCCCTTCCTTTCGAGGATGCTGTTCTGAATCGAACTTTGTTCGATTGAGCCTTGAAGTTTGAAGAAACCGGCAACGGCGCCCTCATTTCTTTACCTATTGTTTCGGCCGCTTTCAAAGCTTTCCACTGTTCCCCAAAGTTGGAACCATATAAAAATTCATCTGCTTTACTCTTATGGGCTATTTGCTGAATTTGGTTGCTCATCAAGTAATTCAGTCTGTACCATCAGTGCAATGTTAGCGTGCGCTGAACCTCGCATAGCATTTGACCCGAGTTTACCAACATTTCAAGGTCAGAGTTATTAGGATCATTTCGTATTTCTTTCGAGAGGTATATACCTAACGCAGATATGCCTTTGGACAAAAGTTCCTGTACGGCTATGAGAAAATTGTGATTCCTCAATTCAGATGGGTTCATTAGTGCTGCAACTTCGGGGTTTGGTTTTGGGGGTGATAAGAAAGTGCAATTTTCTGGCACTTTCCACTTTTCTACCAGTGATGCTTCAAGGTCTTCGTCGAGTCCTTCCGAAATATAATTTCAATATCTCAAAGCTATATCCTCCTACGGATATTCATATGTTATAACACATATACTCCTTTCGATACCTAAGTCTTCAATTTGTCATTTCCACTTTTATAGAAAGGTAGATATTTTCTACGGGCCAACAGTAAAAGAACGGTGACCTCCATGATAAAAAAAAACATAACCAAAAAAGCATGACTAAATGCCTGAATAGAGGAAACCAAATCCTCAAGGTGACTACGGCAGCGTACATAAAAACACGCAAAAACGCCCGGTTTTTTATGCACGTAATACTGGCTCAGCTGACTCAACACAAGTTAAAAACTGTGCCGGGTTCATATGATATTTCTGGAGAAATAATTCCCATATCGATTCTACGAAGGTAGACAGAACCTCGCATGATAGGTAACTAGGAGCTGGCTCAACACAAGTTAAAAACTGTGCCGGGTTCATATGATATTTTGGAAAATGATTCCCATATCGAGTCTACGAAGGTAGACAGAACCTCGCAGAATTTTCATTCTGCAGCCACAACAATCAATCAGGAAGTACTGAGATTGATCTCCTATTATTTCTGATATTCCAGTCATATAGGCACTAAAACAATTCACATATTAGTTACTTCAATTACTTACTTGTAGTGTATATATGGCTTTTTCCAGTTTCCTTATTTTTGCTTTTGATTTTTCGGTTTATCTTCTTGATAATTTCCTTTTCCGATTTCCTATTTTGACAAGTAATTTCGAACTGATGATAAAGAATTATAAAATGTAAACAAACACAACGCACTTCGGCAGCGCTAGAAACATAATGAGTTGGACGATAGCCGTTGGCCACGCCGTCACCTGTGGGAGTCGGTGACAGTGTATTGTAGGTATACAGGGAGATTTTGCTTCGAACATAGCGCATTTTTGGTATAGTTGGAAACAATACTACAGAGTGATCTAATTAGGACGCTGCTACGTTGTATAATATCCAGTGACTCTAATTCAATCTAACTGATCGATTTTGGTATAGTTGTTTGCCTTTTTATGATCCCAAATTCTGATTGTTCAAGGCAGTTCAATCTTGAGAGCGATGCATGTCGAAACATCCAAACTAAAAAATCGGTTGAAATGGCAACGTTGTTTATCTAACTGAATAGTGAATCATCGATTTCTCTCGAGTTCCAGTACTGTCATGTTCAGAATTATCTGTTACAACTTCGGAATTTCATCTTATAACTCTTGAATTCGAATAAAATTTGAAATAGGTTGATGTCTTCTCTCCGCATTTGTAGATGCCTCCATAGAATTTCAACTAATATATTTAATTTAGTCAATATCTTTTGGGGAGTAAGGATATCATTTGAAAATTGAATACAAATCAACTATAGGTAAGTTATATCTATAGGAATAAACCATAATAAGCACCAGCAAGTCACCCTATGAAAGTTGAAATGAGAATATTTTTGTATTTCAGATCATCATCATCTGATATTCTGAGGAATTCTCGAGACTATCAAAAAAATCAACCAGGGAGGATAGAAAATTATACTACGGGACATTCGTCTATTTCTGATAAAGAAGCAAAACAGGTAAGTTAATTTTAGATTTGCAACATCCTAAAGAATACATGATCAGTGGACCTGTCACTAACTAAAAGAAAACTAAAACTAGTAGATAATTCTAGTTGGTGGTATGTTTGGAAATTGGGGAATAAATAAAGCGTTCGCATTCCTGAATATTTATTGGTTTTCTATTGACATCTTTTTATTTCCTGAAGTGATCAAACGATACACAACTAATTCACTTCCGGTTTTCGACATCGAATGTATTATTTCATCGATTTCAAACATAGTCATGATAGTTTGAGATGATCAGCACATTGAAACATACACAAGGGGTAAAGGGTAAATCAGAACCAACACATGCACTATGGTCCATTTTTGCATTGCTGTTTGAGCCTCAGAAATGATTTTCTGATGGAAAAGCAGTCACAGTTACAGACATATTTTTTCCACATCACTTGAAGATCGACCAGATACAAAATAGCATATTACACACCGAAGTGGGAAGAGAGTCATTCCTGTCGTGAGATTAGTTATTAGCTATGACCTCGAGACAGAAATGAAACTGCCTACCGAGGTTTCTATACTATATCATTCACAATCATAATATTTCGATCAGAATTCATAAATCTCTGTTTCGTTCTGAACATACCTGAAATATTACATAAGTAAGGGCGGGAAGTAGAGATGTGTAATGTGACACTTTCCAACTTTTAATGACATTAGTAATAACAACATACCATATGTGGTTGTAAATAAAAATTATAGATGAGTATACAGGGGGGACGCAAAATATAGAAAACATCATTTTTGACAAAAAAGTCACTGACAGACATTCGAACAGTGGCTCCTTCAAAAGAAAATAATCCTAAATGTCAAGTACCGATTCTTCAACAAAATTCCAATATATTGTTTTATATTTTGACCTAAGAAATCCAATATCAAATAATGATCCTGTTCATGCAACACACATTCATAACATTTCCCTTACCTCAAACTTCTGTACTGTACTGAACAGGGTGTCAATTTCAAAACTTTCAATACGAATATCTTGCAAAATGAATAATTTGGAAAAGTGCATTTTGAAACAAATGTTATGAAGCTACGATGACCTAGAATCACCATATTTCAGTGAATGTCACTTCCCCTTTTGTGATACTTTAATTGAAAGTAGATATCATGTTTTGGTGTACTCACCTGTACAAGATTGTTTTCCTTCCAAAAATTCTTGTACAGGTGAATACTAATAAATAAGACCATTCGTTTTGGGGCACCACAAAAGGGATTACCATTTGAAATTTTGAAGTTGGGATGTATCGCGCCTAAGAAGTGACTCATCCCCCTAACTTTAGCACTTGTGTTTTCAAATTAACACCCTGTATATTGAAAACAGCGTGTTTTCAAATTATATCAGGAGAATAGAATTCTACACATCACACATTCCCTTGTATCAATATGTATTGAAGATGTTTCTACAATCTCCACATATTTTGCAATCTAACAATATGTATCATAACCAAATTTTGCAATAAAGACCCATTTTTCGATTCCACAACTGAACTACTTAATAAAAACGAATTTTTGATTTTTTTTGTAGTGGTGGGACGAAGTCATGGATATATTCGATGGGGTACGATTTTTATGCAATTTATTCAAATAACCCTTCCCACGTGTCCTACAGAGTGGTCCAATTTCCTCGATATTTCAACAATGGGTAGATAATGCAAAAACTACGATTAGATAAACATACTTTCCATTACCTACGTAGCTCTACATCTTCTAACTGATATTGAACATCCGGCAATATTACAAAATTAATTTATATCTACTCCTGAACTCGCCGAAAGCAAAGGCTTATTTTCGGCTGTTAATCTTAAATCAACGATATATAAAAATTCCAAACAAAACTCAAAAATCAGAATCTCCAAAAATATATTCCATTTTATTTTGATTTTGGTCCTCGATTTCCCACTAAATTCATCGGTATATTATATTTTAATAATAATATATTATATTTGTTTTATTTGTGTCCTGAAGATGACAACTCAGTTTCTTTTCTAAATAGTATTCTATGTATATTTTGTGTTTGGGCATTCAGCCACACAGTATATAGCTCCAAGAAAATGAGATAATACATGATATTCTTACATTAAATTGTTTCCGAGTTGTTTTATACATATTCTGGAAATTTCATGGAATGGAAATATATCCAAAATATTTTATCTGGATTTATATTCCCGAATTACATACTCATTATTTCCTAAATTATATATAGGTATACTCATTTGCATTCTTTACTCGTTTCCAAAATATCGAAATTAAATCTGGACCACCCAGTAGATGGGTGTTCCCATATTCTGAGCGACTACGACTAAAAATGAGACAAAAAACATGTGTCAAGAAATGTATCCTCAAACTTTGTGAAGTTCTAGATAAAAATAAAATGAATTTTGTACTTTTGTTTAGAGGCATACCTAGCTAAAAGTATGGTGGTGGGGTTTAGTGAAATATTCAGCATTTGGGCATGTAATTTTGTATTTCGGTGCTTCTTTTGGCTCATATAATGCCCTGAGATGGAATTCTTCGACACAAGTTTATGTTCTGTTCCCATTCCATAGTCGTAAAATCCGCTGGAAAGTTGACTTTGGGACACCTTGCATATAGGAATGAAGACTCTCTTCTCGGAAAAAAGATTTGTGGTTCGAATAATTTTCCGAGAAGAAAACGTCTATCAAACTGAAATGCTATATTGGAATAACATGGGCAATGGGTGTATTTTTAATACTAACACTCGTTTTTTTCGAAAAAGTGGCTAGATGATAACTCGGCACTACCCAGCTATGAAGTTATGTTCGCAACGGCTCTAGCAAAATCTGTAAGGAAATGGAGCATGCTTCGATTTTTTCCACTTTTCGACTCGAATAACTTCCATCAATGTTTTTTTGAGGTCTCTTCAATATATCAGATGAAGTTATACAGGACGAGTCAAAAATGTGTACCGAGCTTCCTGGAGGTGATAATACATTGAAAAATAAGTATAATTTGATGAATAAACTGATGGGCCATAATGTATATTGAGATATATATCCTCCCAAAATGGATCAAATTAAATAGCATATTTCATTACGAGTCTGGAAATAGGGATTTTTCTGTGCGCGTGTGACAAGCAAGCACACAAAAATCAGTTCTGGGCGTGTAATGTACGATATTTTTTATCATTCATTGAAAATGAGAATATAATTATAAAAATATCGAGTAAAGAAGATGAAGAAGACACTGAAACATTTTTATTTTCACAGTTCGAGGAATGAAAAAACTTGAAACTATACTATACCTGGATATACTGGTATTAAATTCGCGGTCGCTTGTTCTGCTTGCTCTAGGATATTATAAGGACTCTATTATCGGAAATTTCGGGATTTTCGTTCGAGTTCATTTGGTCGGCATAATGTCGATTGACAGAGAATGGCATTTATGATTCGTTTTCTATGGTTAGTCTCAAAGTTTTTCCGTGCGATATCCCGAAAGGGCCGATCTTACAATATTACTCATGAAGATGAAAATATTGTTTTATGGTATTCCAAAGACGTATACTAAAAATAATATCTCCGGATACCTTCTAAACAGTAGAAGCCACCATATTGATATTTCCTGATGCATACATGTATGTTGGTAAGATAATATTATAGGGGGTGTTTTCAGAGGGTGGGTCATGATATTTTAGAGATCTTTTTTCTTCGTATTATTCTTGGTGGAAATGTAGGCATAAGCATTTGAATGGCGAAGAGAAGAATCATAAAAATTGTTCCCTCATCATTCAGCAGATGAATTCATCAGTAATAATATTTCAGGAGGCCTCGAACTTCCTGGCCGAATACCACCTACATTTCTCATTTTGAAGCATTCTTCTTCTCGCAATCTTTGTAAATTCTCCAATATTGTTTTAGAATTCTGAACGAGTCGATCAGGAAACATCTTGACATAGCGAATTACCAGCAATTTCTTTAACACTCTGTTAAAAATCGCAGAAATGAAATTACTAAGCAGATAAACTAAACAAGGAATTCAACATTAACAATGTCCATGTCATAAACGTCAATATCAAGAACAAAATTGATCATGGCCTCCTAAAACATTATCACCGATGAATTAAGCTGCTGATATCAAGCGACTACAAAAACTCATAATAATATATCTCGCAAACGGTAACAATTTGCGTCTTATGATAGGATTACAATTTTTATGTTTTATTCTGCTTTATCAAATGCTCCTATTTTTCCACCGAAAAGAATACGAGGAAAAAAGTTGCCTAAAATCATGACCCACTTACTAGAAACACCCTTTATAACAATATAAAAAATGTATCAGAAGAATGTATATTATCAACAGACAATCATGCAAGAAATTCCAATTTCGTGACTTTCACTGTTCAGGAGTTATGCTGGAAAATTATCTCAATTTCATCAACTTCGAAAGGATATATTTCCCTTAATATAATCCAGGAAGCTCGGTACACATTTTCGACTCCTCCTGTATACCGAGAGATGTAGAGATAGGTACACATTCCGGAATGATTTGTTATCACTTTCACACCAAATAATACTTCGATATTTTGAGTATGGAAAAGAAGAAGATATACCTACTCAACTCTATCCAACAATAGATTATACCGGGTGGAACGTTTTCGACGGGTGAGCTATCTTCGTTATGATGCAAATAACTAAATAATTGATTATAAACCACTCGGACAGGTCGATTTCACTCATTTTACTGTAATTATTATCATATTCCCAGATTGTAACCTCGGGCACCAACTTTCGATTTTAAAATGGAACACCCTGTACGTTATTCCATGACCCTTACTTTGGAATTCCTGTTCGAACGGTTTTGCATCAATAGGTGATTGGACTATTTTTTTTATTTCTTAAATAGAATCATCACTCAAATACTTTTCAATTCCTATTTCTTGATTTTAAGATGCTAAAATCATCAGTAATGCCACCGTTGCCATATGTTAAAATACAATTGAGAACGTCATAAATATTAGTTATTGAATAATTATTCATCATTTCTCAATTATGAATTGGTAATATCCCTAATTAGCAATAAAAAATCAATTGTCTCAATATGTTCCCCCCTAGAGGACATTTGAACCGGTAAACGTAGCAACATGGCCCTCGAATTGTGAGCGGGGTCTTGTCAGTTCTCAGAATTCAGCACAATGTTGCCAAGTCTTCAAAATTCACATGATATTTTGTTATGGAGTATATTATGGCTGCTCGAAAAACTCAAGAATATACTATAATATCGCATGGCTTCCTCTTATTACGTTTCATTCAACGACATGACTTCAACATCTTTTTGATAAGTTGATTATAAATGGTGTCTTGACAACCTTGCTTCATGATTGGGCATGGGAGATCATCTGACCAATAACGAAACAGCATAAAACTGACGTCACTATTTATTCGATGTATCGCCAAATGGCGGCCGTGACGGTACGTTTGAAATGAGCTCTGGAATTCAACAATCTCGAACAACGCATAGACTCATTTTATTCACATGAAAAAAGTGTGAGAAGTGTAGCAAAAATTAATTTAGGTCCCTAACGACACAGTGAAGTGCCAATAATTCATTATCAGTCCACTCGATCATTGAATCACAACGAAGAAATCTTGAGTGCATGGTCAATGGACCATCTAGTATTTCTGATTATCGAATTAGAAGTATTTATAGGTATAGGCACCTATTTTTACAAAAATAAGCTGTTAATAGATAAGCTGTTAATAGATATGCACAACACTGAAAAAAACTTATTACGCTTTCCTAACATTGAAGTCGAATTTCACGAATCATAATCTACTGGACATTTACTATGCATTGGTATATTCCAGAATAAGTATAAATATTTCTATTTGGGGACTAGCATCAGATGTAAATCGGATCTTCATTATGCAAAAACGTTTTTTGCGTCTGATTTTTGATGTCAAATATCTTGCAAAGAAACATTTGAAAATAACCGTATTCTTACACTACCATGCATTTACCTTTATAAAACGCTAAGTTATGTTCATTTAAATTCCGTATCTTTCATGCAGAATAAAGAAATCCATCATCATTTTACAATGAACAGAAATGATTTCCATTTGACCAAATGTAACTATTCCGGGTATAAAAAATCAAATCCCCAAATCACTCAGGAACAAAATATTTCAATTTACTTCCACAAACCATCAAAAAAGAAAAAAACCATGTGAAATTTACAAAGCTCCTCAAAGAATATCTTCTAACAAGTTGCATTTACTCCCTCAAAGAGTATGATAACCTCTCTTAATATGTATTTGCTGTACTATTCATGAGTACTTTGTTTGTATATTTGTTTTTTTTTGTTTTCGACGTGTCACATATACAATTTGTATCAAAAATGACGAAATAAACTTGAACTTGAACTTGAACTTGATAGATTGATGAAACAAATTTATTATTTCATGCTTAGACCATTCCCGCTTCGCTCAAGAATGCTGATCGCCTTCATTATAACTATGTGTGCAACATACAAAAACATTAAACGAAGAGGACAATATATCTGCATCTCTCAGAGAAGTCAAAATCAGCATTTCACAGTTAAATGAAGCGAAAATACCAAGGGAAACACGAATATGTAGATTATGTGAATCAATAATAAGATTATTTCAAATTTCATGCGACAGAGTGGGTTATCCATTGAGAATATGTCAAACAATAATTTGATTTGAATATATGAATATACAGGGTGTATCCAAATGACACCGAAAATATTCAAGGAGTGATTCCTTGTGATATTCTAGCAAATAAAGTTCATATCAACATGTGTTCTAACTTGCTCCGTTTTTAAGGTACAGGATGTTGAAGTTGGAAGTATAAATTGTTTTTCTTTATGACCACCCTGTATAAGCGTTCATGGTGCCAAAATTCAGTATGGTTGGAGACTGAGTAAACCCCCAAAATACCAAAATGATTCAAATCGGGGTTATTGAGTAATCTCAATGGAAGTCTTGAAAACACACCTACATTAAAATTTGGAGTCAAATTGAATTTTTATTGTTTATTCCTCAAAAATTAGGCTAGATACAAAAATTACACAGGGGCTAACAAATTTTTTATTTCAATAGTAAAATCTAATAAAAATATAAAACTCAGAAAAACCGATGGCGTACAATGACATTCACCATAAATAACGATAAATTTACCCACTGTGACGCCACTGGAAATATTATTTCGAATCTAATTACACCAGAAGAAGCTCCATATTGATAATAACAAAACCACAACGTTTTATTAGCTTGTTATTCTGTTTTCAGAGCCGTATTGGGGCAGAGATGAGTTACCTATCTCCGAGTAACATCAAATATTTTCTTGAAAGGTGTTATTCATAAGTGTCATAAAATGACGTTCGAATTTGGAAATTAGAACTCATCAGTGAAGGATGTTAATATTTTGTATCCTAGTTGGCATGTTTCTGCGTTTTCAACAAGCAGTCCATTTGAGTGAAGTGAGAGCTCTGAATCGTCTAAGCATTCATCAATTATTGTGACATTTTGCTAATTTATACTTTGAAACTGGAACGAATGATACAGAATTCAAGGTAGGTACAAAAACTAGGATAATTTTTCACGAGTTTCAATTCACTAGTATAGCGCCGTAATCAATAAATATTTCAGAATAAGAGACTCTGAAAAATAACACTCAATATGAACGACGTATCTATCAACGTGCAAATCGAATTAGGAATTGACAATTCTTGAGATTCAAATTCAACAATTCAAGTGAACTTCTCCTATATCGAAAACCAGTTTCGAAATAATACTCATGTAATATTTTCAATGTTTCTATTGATTGTCCAAGTTAAACGAGTTGAACCTGAGACATCCTGGTATAGTAAGTATCATATTATGAGTGTCATGATCATGATCAAACATTCTCATTATTCTAAGTCATCATCTGAATAACAAAATGGTGTTCAAGTTATAATAAATCATCCTGAAATGTATCTTGCTACTCTCGTTAGTCTCGTTGAAAGCCTGTAACATATTTCTGGTATTTTGAAATGGATATATGTTTCTCCACAGTATTTTCACTCTCACACTATACACAATTCGAAGGGCATCAAATTTTCAAGAAACAGCATGATTTTCCAGCATGGTTGGAAATTTCAAACAATGGATTACCAACTCACACTGTTGCATGATGGACACCTAACAAACGATATTTTGATTATCGAGAATATTTCTTGAACTTCGACTCATATTTTTTTTCCTTTGTAGCATCTCGAGCATCAGAAAAGAGTTCCTCCACAACCCAGAAGCTTCATCAACCAGTAAGTTCAAATCGCCAGTATCAACAGAAGCGTTTTCAGAATTTTCACTTCTCCAATTAACCTGAATGAATAATACCCCATTATATGCGAGTAGAATACTATACTTTGTCCACGTCTTTGATATATTAATTTATTTTTAATAATTGACTCATTTGACATTGGGAAAACTAAAAATTGAAGATACCTGTTATATATTGATTATTTGTCCACGACTGTTGTACTTCCTCAAGCAAAACGATAGCCATTTTTTATACCAATGAATAATAGCAGTGAATAACCATAATTCACTGGTCTAGATAGAATTCTGGTTATTCACTGCTATTATTCACTGGTGTGAGAAATGACTACCGTTTTGCTCGAAGAATTACATGTATAAATAATATTTCAAACAATCATTCGTGGATAATAGTATATTATTCAATGAGCATATAATGAGGGCTATTTTTCACGAAGTTTAAGTTCATGTCTCATTATTTGCGAGTAGAATACTATGCTTTGTTCATGACTACTATTATTTTTAATATATAAATTCATTTTCAACAACTGTTTTATCATAACTCATTTGACATTGACAAAACTAAAAATTGAAGATACCTGTTATATTTCTCATTTGTCCACGACTGTTGTACTTCATCAAGCAAAACGATAGCCATTTTGCACAGGAAGATGGTAGAGGAGAACACCTTTCTCTCTCTTGTTCACGAAAGTGAAGAGCTCAACTTACATCTTTATAGAACTGAAAAATCAATAAGGAATTCATCATTCAGTAATTCACGGTCTGCTAATTTGAATGTTGCACGCATGATCCTAGACGGAAAAGTTACTGAAGACGATTCTGTACCAACTCAAAATAACAACCCACTGAGCCAAAGTGATATTTTGACGATGTTACGAAATTATTTCAATTTAATATGCAATGTAACATCAGCGATTGTCGCAATCTTAATACGCAAGGTCTCAGCAACTACTTACGTTCAGTAATATCTATTATGAAGGTTATTGCAACATTACATATAGGGTACAGTATCATTACATGTTTATTTCAGTGGAATCTACCTTCTTGCAATATGGCAGCAAAGTTACTGGCTACATTAGTTATTTGTAATGAGCTTTATATTGCAATTAAAAATTTTCTTGCACTCGCACCTTGCACAGATATTGTTTGTAGATAGTCTATGTAATGTTTCAATTATATTGAACATTTATAGTTGATGCAATATTGCTATTGCAACTGAAATAAATCGGTCACTTAGTAACTACAAAGCACTTTTTCCTGTTATATTGTTAACTCCAATAGCAGCAATCTCCATGTTAAATAAGCAAGTTCTACATTATGTTGTGGCAATATTTCATAACATTACATGTTTAGTAGAAACTTATGTTTAGGGCATTGAAAGAATCGGGATACGAGAGCGACTCAACGCTGGTTTTCAGAAGAAAAGAAGATGCCTCCCTTCAGCTTAGTCCGAAGGACCAGAAGCAGGCATACAAAGTCATCCAAAAGGGCGGCGATGTACCCCTGCACGGATTGAGGAAGCCGGCACCAGAAAGACCAAAAGGTAAGGAAAGCCAGCTCAGATCGTGCAGACTTTTGCTTACTGGAGTCAGGTGAAGGTAATGCATATAACAAAGGAGTGAATGGGTTTATGACGGAACTTTTTGGCAATGAAAATCAGTTTTGCAGAGAATCTGTATTCAATTTTCTCATTGACGAATTGAGTTGCAAAATAGTGTGTATTTTTCAATCTGCATCGAATATCTTCAGTTCTATTAGTTTTATACGTGAAAATCCAAGCAAGGAGGCGGAATATACATTTTTCAAAATTGTTGGGATTTTATCTCCTGTTCAATATACTTGTAGCATGGACAAATCTGATGATATGCCCCAAAATGTCACTGCGCTTGACATTCGATTGATATTCAGTGAAATAACATGTATTATTCTTACACCGTAAAGTGCTAGGGCTGCAATTGGTCTCATCAAAATCGACAAATCTCGAAAACTGTGATGGATAAGTTGACTCACATGAGGTTGTCAATTTAGAATCAGAAAGCCAATCGAATGATGTGGGAAGAAATTTAGGTTCCTATTCAAAATAAGGAAGTTGGTGTCGACTTTTGGTGTACCTTGTATGACTGGAGGAATTGAATTATTAGAAATGATAGATTCAACTGTGAGTTGGAAATTTTTTCATGTGTGCCTTACGTAAATTACCCTGGATACATATGTGCACGTCTTCTGGTATTGGCAGTAAAACTTCCAGATATTCTTTTTTTTTAATAGAACTAGAGATATTTGATTGGAGAGTTGATATAATATTGTCGGTTAATATCCGATAAACTAAAGAAATCTTTGCGGTCAAAAAACTCCCAAGACTCGATTTTTCAGCCTTTGTTTCGACTATAATTCTTTAACCAAGTTTATTCCGAAAGTCTAATGAATTTCTCATCCTCTAACGTTGGTGGCGGAGCTACTAAAAAAAGGTTTGTTTCACTATTACTCTCAAAGTTTCAAAGCATGCCTAGCGTACATGACCTGTACTAAAAAGTATTTGAGCTTCCCTACCACACGGAATACTTCACACCTATTTCTTCCAGATCACAACAGCACACCTTGTATAATCGAAAATAAAACCTATCGAACTAATTGATTTTCCACAGAAACAGACTTCGTGGAGTTCTTTCCAATTTCACCGACTCTGACAAGAATTCGAATTCACAAAAACTGCAAACCCCAGAAGGAAGTACTTTGCTACCCTGTCACAGTCCATCGGGACTCCGAAGATACTTTTTCTGCGTACAAAAGAAATGCTCCTTCGTCCGCAATCCCCACTCCACCACCCATACCCCCTCCTTCCCCACCAAGAAGAAGGTCTTCGAGAAATAACCCCACATTGCGACTTGTGTCAACCATGAAGGTGAAAACTGAAAAGTCTCCCATTTGCAGAAGGCACGAGACTTGCTTCACTACTTCCTCGAATATCGACAAGTCTAAAGTCAACTATTTGAAAGATAAAATCACATGTAAGCTATCACCGACCTCGAGTAAAAGGAGTTCGAGTCCGAAAATGAGGGTTGTCAAAAAGGTTACGACTGCACCTGATATGAAGAACAAAATAACCTCTTCGATAACAACATCAAGAGATGCTAGAACTTCTTCAAGAAAAATTCAAAGTAAAACAAACATGTACAGTAGTATACCTCGATCTAAATCCACAGATTCTGTGAAGAAATTGTTAAAGGCCCCTACTAGAGATAGTCCAATGCACTCGTCAGTAGAAAGTCTGAATTTGATGAAGGGTTCTCCAAGAACTTTTGGAACAGAAAAGCGAAGATTTGATATGAATGTGAGAACGAATAACAAACTCATCCAGCCACCAGGACTTGTATCACCTACTGAAGTCAAAAAAGCTGAAATGATGCATTCATCAAATGGAACAACTTTCAAGAAAACCAATGCCATCATATCGTCTTCTAAGAACGACAAAACTAAAGAGATTCTTCCTATAAAGGTCGGTGTGACCGACCAAGGCAGACAAATTTTGAGAAGCAACCTATTACTTTCGCCAGGACTTCCAAAAAGATCCACACCTAGTCCATCCACTTCTTCTGAAAAATCGAGACTTCTCAAGTCATCTTTAGAATCTTTGAGTTCCCCGAAAAGTTCCAGGAAAGTTAAAGATTTCATTAAACCTAATGTTATAAACAAATCTAAATCGAAAGAAGAAGTGATCCAAAAATCTAAAAAAGAAAGAATCAATGATGAAATCAAAAAAGACAAACAGATTAATAAAAATAAAAGAACTATTGACAAACCAATAACATATCTAGGCAACTCGGGAATCGATAAAAATAAACAACCTGTTCCTACCTCAGCTCTAGAAGACAAACGGAGACAAAAAAATGTAATTGAGAGCAATCACTTCTTCCAGCATCTCTTTTTCAGAGACACTCCACCTCCATCACCGACATTCAACAAACATTCCTGGATAGCTGAGAAAACTAATCAATTAAACCGAAGAAGAGCGTCATTTTCAGAGCCAAGTGTTAGTGCCATGAAGGTTTACCTTAAACACACTAGGCCGGTGACTGATTCTAAGTTCATCAGTCTCGATTTGGCAACCATAAGATCCAGATCAGCTAGCCCTAGAACTGTTCATTTCGATAGTAGTAGTAAACATGAAGAAACAGTTCTCGCCAAAAGAAGTTCAAGTTCACCTCCAAAACTGATATTATCACAGACCACTCGACCTATTTCACCCTTAGTACAACACAAGAAATTAGTGTCACCACCTCCCTCACCTAAATTATGTAGATCACCAAGCTGTAGAAGAATAATGCAGTTCAAAAATCTGCAGGCTGAAAGGAGAGCACCAGAGTACAATTTATACATGTGTCCAAGTTCAAATCTAAGTAATACATCTTTGGATTCATTAAGAAGCGAAGATTACCAAAAGTACTTCACTGACTTGGTACACAGTAGCAGAAACTTCAACAAATTCAAAGATTTGAATCAGTTTTATTCCGAGATAGAACAAGTGGGAAAGTTAGAGAGAACTTTTAGTCTGAAGCCACGAAAAAGATGCGAAAATCAAATAATAGACTTTGATAGATGGAAAGAGGTAAGGATGCGCGAGAAAGCCGAGTTAGAGCTCAAAACATTATACAATCATATCAAAGCAGAAGAAAAAGAAAAAGGTTTCTTGTATTTACCAAAAGATGTCGCTAAGTTCAGATGGAACAAAGAATTTGACAGAGGCCTCAGGGGAAAGGAGAAGTCTGTAGACAATATCAAAGAAGAATTTGAAAAGATAAAGTTCGAAGAATCCGAGAGGGAAAACGCTAGACGAAGAGAGCTTGATTCACTGAAAGATACTTACAAACCTCTATGGAGAGGAAACTCTGTAGCGAATATAGCAAATTCAATAGTGGAGCGAAGATCACAATCAGAGGGTAGAATCAAAACAGCTAGGCAAAGACTATTGGACTCAGAAAAACTGTTGACCCATGGAATAGGTAGCCGAATATGGAGCAGTCTGTCCATGGAACAAGTGAATATTCTCAAAGACCAGCTTGCTGATATATACAACAATATGCCAAAATCTAAAGACGACTATACAATTCAAGTTCCAAAAGACAACAGACAATCTTACGTTCCTACCCTCACAGTCAGAAGAAACTCTGACTTTTCTGAGCGGATATACCATCCATCAACATCCACTAAAAGTTCTAACATGTCTGAAGACGATAAAAAACTCATTTCGCAAACTTTGAGCAAGGAACTTCTTGAAAAACTTGCCAAGCACCGAAGAGATAATGAAACAAGGTTGCCCATTGTTTGTGGAAAAGAAACGCTTGGAGCTGTGGCTGCTGCTGAAGCCAATGTTAAGTCTGGCGGTAAAGAAATAGGCAATCCTCCGAAAGCTTTAGTTCACACTGTAGCACTAGGTAATGAGAAGATACCTTCTACTAGTGAAAATGACAGTGGTAGTACAGATGAAAGCACCAAGACTGTTATATGCACAGGAAAAGACGATATCAAGAAGAAGGTTGAGTATTTTGAGAAAACAAAGGCACTTGAAAGCTACACTCCCATAATTTATAAAGCGGCTGAAAGCAGTTATGACATTGGAGATATAAGTGTCCTCTCTCCCAACCACGAACTCGAAAATTCCGAGGGTAAATCACCAACTCTATTCCAATCGAGATCTTGCCAGAGTATCAAAGAATACTTCGGAGAGAAAGACATCTTGAAATTCGCAACCATCCCTCTTTCCGCAACTAGAAAGCAGAAGTTTTCTCCCAGGAAACCAGAGCTTAGAGCAACTGATATAAGCCCCATCAGATCGGAAATGTCAGTGACTACTAGTAACGACAGTCTCTGTAGAAGTAGATCGATTTCCCCGTACGAGAAACAAGCCTTGGTCAGAACAGGAGGAGTGAAGAAGCTTAAGGATAAATTTGAATATCTAGAAGATGCTTATGGACGAACAACTTTGAAAAGATCAAGGAGTGAGTCTGATCTCACCAACGTCTATCCGAGTATCAGTATAGGGTATGTCGATAGTTTGAGGCGAAAATATGAGTACCCTGCATATTCAGGTAGAGGTAGAAGTAGAACAAGAAGGGGCGGAGTGATTTCACCATTGTTTTTGAGAGCAGAAGATAGATTCATGCCCCATATCAACATAATAAGCAAAATAGCTAGTCTCTATAATAAGAAAAACGGTAAAAATTGCAAGGAAAATCGACGAGGCATAGAAGAGTTGGCAGACATCCTTGGTTGTCCCGTTGGAGAGGTTGAGAAGCTGAAAGAAAAATTCGATAGCCAAGATGACATATCTTTAGTTGGGCATATGTACACGTCATCCCCAAGTATAAGGGAATTGACAGACATAGCTCCGTATCTCACAGCTAATTGGACATCCCATCGTTATCCCAGATTTGAGGATAACACTAGGTCCTTGTCTTCTCCAGAAAGTACTGCAGGTTCGAGAGACACCGCGTTGGTCCGTAAAGGTAAAACAAGGCCTAAGTCAATGTCCCCTCTTCCTAAACCTAAAAAATCTCCTTCGATTCTGAAACCAGTCCAGGAGAAACCTCGGTCTACGGATTTTTCTAAAAATCAGAAGTACGATCCGAAGATTCACGAACCAGTCGCTCGATACCGGCCGAGCGATGTGGCAAGGTACAAAAATGGGTGGAGTGTGTGCTCGAAACCAACGGTTTCGTTTAAAGGTGTTGTATTTAGCTTAAAATCACATGAAAACTTAGATTTGTCGCACCACAAAGAGTAGGAAGGTTCAGATGCTTTTTTATCAATGTTGCACGAGCTGTTTTGGTATTCACGCTTATTTCGTCATGATTTATTTTTATGTTTCATCCCAGTAAACACAAAATAGTTGATATAACGTTGAATAACGGTTGGAATCGTGGAAATAACGTTAGCAGTTGGAAACTTCAACGTTGAAATTTGGTTTAAGATGACCAAGATAAAAACACGTTATTTAAATGTTTTATTCTCAACAATTCATAACTTCCTGTTAATCTACAACCACTATTCAACGTTGAAATAAAACGTTGATACTCTCAAGCAACAACCCGTTATTCTATTTCAATAAAACGACACATTCACAATGTACGGTAGAATAATTGCTAGAAATAACCTGTTTATAACGTCATAAAACTAATAGATTCAAACAACAATGTCTTGTTTACTTCAACGTTTCAAATTCATCAATTTATAACTGTTGAGTTACTATTGATACGTCATTTGATCAATTCATATGAAAATGGCGTATGTTCGATTGACATTTATCACTTACTCTGGAAAAATTCGATCAACTCTGAAACAAGGTGTCCTATTGGAATTAACAAGAATGACTTCACCTCCTGACAAAACCGAAAGTTTGACAATGATGAAAATCTTCAAGTTGGAGTTCCCATTTTCCCTCTACTTTTTCTACAAATTTTCAGAATCATGAGTCTAAGAATCGTACCGTCATTCAAAAACGTGTATTTCACATGATAAACTATTTTTCATTGTTTCGGCAGAGTTCTCACGGTAAACTAACGCTTTTTCGAAACGTTTATCGAACTGTTGAAATAAACGTTGATCAAACTTTTTATTGAGAGTATTTCATAACCGTTGAAAGCAAAAAAAACGTGAAATATATGTTTTCCAACAACGTTAGTTAATCGTCATTGGATAACTTGTATTCAATCTGTTTACATCTCGCCGACGCTCACACCAAGAGATTAGGTACAAATACGAGTAGTCGAACATATTCAAATAGGGATACGGAGAGATAGGCACCTCACTAAGAAGAAAGTGGAACAGCTTAGGAAAGGGAAATACATGGAAAACATAGCAGGTTAGTGAGGTATAATAATTATTATAGTAATTATGAGAATGTTGATAAAATGATTGTAGACACAAAAAAAACGGAAAAAAATAATCTGACTAAAACGTTGAAGAGACGTTCGAAAAACCGAAAATTCGTCGGTTAAAAATTGATCCGAAGTGAATGTTGAAATATATTTTTTTATCAACTTGTTCAAACGTTGATATGCCACGTTTATTCCCCGGGAAAAGTTACGTTGAGAACCGGGCAGTTCCCACCGGTTTCAAACAGATATTTACGTTGAAATCAGTGGTTGAAAATACATTTTTGTACTGGTTGAAAATAACGTGGATGTCGGCGACATTTTCGCGTTGATTCAACGTGATGAAAAGATTCCATTGAACGTTATTTCAACCGACCGTTGTGGTAATTTTACTACGTTTTTTTGACGTGAGTGTGTTTACTGGGATGGTTCATAACATTGGGGCAAAATATTCGGTATTCATTTCAATTATGTTCTCATAAGATTATTCGTGAACGATAAATTAATTATCTATCTCACATCATTGAACGAGAGAATTGCAACCATATATTGTAACTGTGATTGAAGGGATATGATGTAGTAATTCTTATAGGTATTCAAAGTCGAAGAATTCCTTATTTTGTGAGAGAACGGTCACACCTATGAATCAATAATTATACTCGATTGTTTTTTTTTTCAAATTTGAAAATCAAACACTTGTATTTCAGATAATATTTCAATCATTATTTCGTTGGATCAAATGGATTATCACAGAATGTCTCTGAAAAGTCTGTATAAACTCTTAGCACATATTTCTGAGGTCAAAATAAGCTGAATTGAAGCAACTTACCTCAGTCCGAAATAATTCCGTTTCAGAGATACAGGGTGGTGAAGTTAAAAAATAAAAATCGACAAGAAAGTTTTTCGAAAAATCCATTTTTGCACTGCTAATTGGCTGACCAAATAACATCAACTAAGATAACAACTGACGTTTTTCATTCAATATAATTTCAATATTCCGGTGCTGCATCGAACATTAAAAACCGAAATAATTCAATTCAATTAATTTTATTGTTCACACAAAACATACAGTTTTATGAACAAAAAATTCGGTTATACATATACAATGATTGATGTGGCATATTCTAAAAAAAAAACGAAACAAAAGAAGGAAGCTGTTCCGTATTATAACCTACTATATACTAAGATGCATATAGGTACTACTAATCTTTACGCATCTAGAATATTCCAGAAAAATATGCAAAGAAAACTTTTAATGATAATAATGATAATGTCATAAGAAATGTTGGGAGATATTCAGTAATGATGAAGGATCTGAGTTTCAAAATATTTCAAAGTAGCTCGAAATCAGATTTCTCAGAGGATTCTCAGAAAAGTATCTCTCATGCTTAAACATGTTCAGAAAATTATTTCCTACACTGAGACAAAAGTAATGATCATTCTAAACCATGAGAAGTGCATTGGTAAGCGCCCTCTAATGGCCACAGTGAAAAATTCGTCGTATTCGTATTTGAAGTGATACGTTCAAAAATGTTCGTGAATTCTATCATCATTCTTCAACTTCACCACCCTGTATCTCGGAAATGGAGCAATTTTGGACTGAGTTAAGTTGCTTTCGAATCGGCTCATTTTGACCTCAGAAATATATGCTGAGAGTTCATACAGACCTTTGAGGGACACCCTGTATAATAGTGAACTCGATAAATTTTGCGAAAAATATTACCAATCATACATTTGCCGCATTCATTTATTTGGCTGAGTCATACTCTGATATTGAATACACTAAATTTCCTCTTCTGAGCAGTGAATGAGGTAGTGAGAACAACAACTGGATATGAAACAGATCTGGAATTACTTTGATAATATACAGAGCAGGGTATTCTGGATGAGCTGTATGCAACCTTAAGATCTTGGTAATGACGCCAGGGCAATATCATATACTTTCATTGAAGGCTTTCATTGAATCGGAAGCTCTCTGTTGCAGTATAAATAACCTCTGAATCAGGAGATATAGAAGAAAGCTCGGAAGAAAGTATCAACATTCAAAGATGGTGTTCTTCAAAACATAAGCCATAAGCAAAAGCCCAAGGTCTACTAACTCTATCGGCTCATATAGATTTCTATCAAGTACGTATGTACCTAAAGGTCGAGCCAATTCAAAATCATTATTACACAGATTTAAAAAAAATGTTTTCTTCTCGAGTGTGAATCATTCATTTTAAATATGCCTGCCTCATGAACAAATGGTTTTTCTTGGGAATAATAGAGTTGAGTGATTGATTGATATCGAGTATTCACATTATTCTAGACGTTTCTGATGAAATTCTCTACTCAGATTGTTCTGAAAATAAGAATTAGAGAAAACGGATCCAATAAGGTCTACCTTATGTGGCAATTTGAAAGCCTAGAAAAACAGCTGCTTTTTACAATAGGAATATTCAGAGTCGGAAAAAGCTAGATTGAAGTCTTCGAATATAGCAATTTTCCATAATAGTCGCTGTAATCTATCAACGATTAGAATATATGGTCACAATAGTGTTGAGTTCTTTAATTAAAAGTGGAGTCAGCGGATGAATTACGTAATCATCCCCAAAAGAGTGTTAGTCTATATGATACCACTCCTCCACCAACTCCACCAAGTAGGTACATATTAAACTGTTTTAATTCTTCAATATTAGGAGTGTCAAATGAAGAAATTTCATTTCGATGTCGACAATCAATATTTGGCATGCAGATATTATATTCTCTATATCTAACACTCATAGAATGAAATAACCAACTCGTTTAATCATGAATACTTGAAGACGAACGCGGTACATGTTTGTGAAAAATGTCTCTATATAGGTATTTACTTTTCAAATTTCATTCAAATTATAGTGGAGTTAGTGATATTTGTTTTTATTCAATCATAATAATAATATACAAAAATCCACGGGTATTTCACGTTGTTGTCGCATGAGCTTTGCGTAAGTTGACCAAGTTTTTCTCCGAATTCAATAATGCACCAATCCTTTATCGATGATGATTATAAAATTCATATATTTTCCAAAGTCGAGCCTACTGAAAATTGAGAGAACTATTCAAGGTTCTACCCAAACAAATTTTGTTAGTGAATTTCGATTTCTTATCCTTAGAAACAGTGACAAATCCCAGCGGATCATGCTTTTATTGAAATACACATATTTGCGAAAATGTAAAGAAATATAACAACTATGAAACCCTATTCTCAGACTATCAACAAAAATTAATTGGGTTGTACAGACTTTTTGAAGACATCCTCTGTATAATAAGGTCACTTTTGTTCTTCTCACGTGTTGCTTATGTCCAACTATCTGTCAATCACGTACTTTTTTCTAGAAGACAACAATACGTAGAAATATTAAAATCAGCCGATGTTTGGTCTTTCAATGGTTTTGACTATCAACGATTATATACAGGCAGATTCACGGTGGAAGGCACATTAGACGTTTCTGGACCACTTAACTTGGGATTATTCTGAAAATTTGGTGGCTTGGACAATTAGTTATGCTCTATCGACCTGAAATATTCTCAGCGCTGCGACGTTGCCGCTTATATTGAAAAATAGCAACAACTATGATTTGTTATATGGTATACCCTGTATATCATTTCATTTTCAGATTTTCCTGAAGAGCAGATTTCATTGACTCATAAAAGTTGGGGTCTAGCAGTGACAATTAAAGAAATATAGGGTATCATAAATCGAGAATTTTCAACTGCAAGATTTTTTTGTGTCAAAACGGTTTCAATGTCCCTATCTCAACTTTTTATTCATTATCGATTGATATTTAATTGAAATAGATACAGAATTAAGATTTTCAACCACCCTGTATCTATTCCAATTAAATATCAATTGATAATACATGAAAAGTTGAGATAGGGACATAAAAACCGATTCCACTAATTATGAATAGTTTCGACACAGGAAATTCTTGAAGTTGAAAAATCTAGATTTTTCACATCCTATATGTTTGTTATCATTTTCGCTAGACCCCAAGATCAATGGAATCAGCTCTTTAGAAAGAATCTAAAAATGGAATAATATTTAGGGTGTCCCGTTCAAAAATCGAAGATGTTGCAACTTTTCAATATAAGCGGCAACGTCGCAGTGTTGAGAATATTTGAGGTCGATAGAACACAACTAATTATCCAAGAAACCAATTTTTCAGTATAATCCTACGTTGCGTTCTCCTGAAAAGTCTAATGTGCCATCCACCGTGAATCAGCCTGGATATATTTTTTGTATTCCAATGGGTTGAATTCTGTTCAATGTATTTAGTTCTTTGGGAGAAACTATATAGCCCAAAAAGTACTTTTTTTTTAATGAGTCAATCTGGTACACGGATGGCTCAAAATTTGGGGGCAGTTCAGGTGCAGGGGTATACAATGAAGAAACAGGGAAAGAAATTTCAGTTCCTTTAGGCGAATATGCATCAGTGTTCCAGGCAGAAGTACTTGCAATACTCACCTGCGTCCAAGAAAACCTAATTATGAGAGGTCGCAGACCAATCACTATATGCTCGGACAGCAAAGCTGCAATACTGGCTTTGCAATCCAATAGGATCACATCCAAATTGGTGTCCGAGTGCAGAAAAGCCTTGGAAAACCTGGCAAAATCAAGAAAAGTCAGCCTCAAAGATCGGTTCAGGACGAACCTCGGTCGGACCGGAACCAATCTTGGGAATACCAAATAGCCTGGCAATGTCCTCTATAGAGGAACAGCTGCAAAAGCAATTCCTCAAAATATGGCAGGACACACCAGGAATGAGACAATCGAAGCTCCACATAAAGGAACCTTCGAAGAGGCTCGCAAAAGAGGTTTTATTCCTAAACAGGCGAAACCTTAAAATGGTAGTGGGGCTCCTAACGGGGCACAACCACCTCAATTGGCACCTAGAGCTTATTGGGATCAAGGATGACCCCCTTTGCAGATGATGCCTGGAAGATGACGAAACGTCATCACATGTCCTCACTGAGTGTCCAGCACTGACGCATCAGAGGAGGGCTGTCCTTGGCCACATAATTTTGAGGCCAGAGGACGTAAAAGAGATTCAGCTGAGGAAGCTGCTGAACTTCTCCAAGGCAGTCGGCATACCCAGCTGAATGTCGTAACATGTGGGCGCACAATGGGCCCGAATAAGGAGGCCCACGTGCAGGGGGTTCACCCGCCCACCAGTGCTTCGAAGAAGAAGAAGAGAAAAAGAAGTACTTTTTTCATATTTGCTTTTCATTCAAAATCTAGTACAAAGTTCAAAACATTATTCAACATGTTTTCTATCCCAATAATTCATCCTTATTCCCATTCAAAATTGAAATCGAAATGGAATAAAAATTTATCAATAACTCTGCACCTTGTATCACATTTCGTAGAAAAACTTGTGTTATTTTTATTTTGCGAATTAGCATGGCGAGAAACTAATTTTTGTTCATGATTTGTTCATTTCATCCTGCATTTTACGTTTTTATTAGACCCAGAACCACCACTTCCACCACCAAAAGGACACCACGAAAGAAATCTCGAACAAGGTAAGTGTTACGTTCTATTACAATACAACAATTCCATGATTTATACATTCTTTTGGCAGATATCAAAGGTATACCTAGTTTACAGCAGTCAAGTATTCCGGAAACTGTTCACCATTTGTTTCCTACAAATTCATTGAGGTACCTGAATAATATCCTAATCAATTCATTGACGCATCTAAAAACCGATAGAAGCTTAAAAGTTCATTTACTCGTTTACGTTATATCCATATCAACGTATACATTATAGCTGATGAGTTAAAAGAGTTAATTCGTCGTTGAGTTAACAGATATAGGTTTATGCAACGGGCTATCAATCAATCACCAATCAAAACAAACCGGTCTTCCGTAAGTCGAAATATCATTAAATAATCTGGGTACAAGGTTTATATCCTATCTGATAACTATCTCAGGTAATATTGGTGTAACAGGAACATGTAAACGTGCAAAAATTATGTATTTTTATGGGCATTTGGAATCTACTACTTAAAAATGCAAAAAAGTATCGTAAACATTTTACATAAACTGGTATTTTTTAAACGGAGCACCCTGTATTCCATTTTCTTAAACGGTAGTGCTGTTTCTCATGATTTCAAATAGAAATACTTTATCGAGGTTATGTTTGCCAGTTTTTGAAAAATATAGATTCTTAGGGTGCCGTAGAACGCCAGAAATCGCAGCTTTGTGGTCTGGCGTTCAACTTTTTGCCTTATCTATACCAAAAAAAATCTATATTTCTCAAAAACTGACTTAGGATAATAAAGTATACAGAAGTGCACAATAAACGGCCAGTGCTGTAACTTCTGAATCATTTGAGATCGGATTTTGAAAATTGGTGGGTAGCAAGTAAATACCAAATTGCTCATTAATTGACGAAACAATTTTTGTTCTTTCACTTCCGGTTTCACGGGAAACGACGCTAACTTTTGATATTTAAAAAGGACACCCTGTATTTTATTCCATAAGCAGTTAGGGATCATTATGAAGAATTCAACGATACCGTTTTTGATAGGGTTATTTCAAACGATTACGAAGATATTCGCGTTCTGAGTTTCCATATGCTCAATGGGTGTGACTTCGCAATATCGAAACTTCTTTCTCTGTCCCACTTATTGAGCAAATGGAAACTCAGAACGCGAATATCTTCGTAGTCGTTTTAATTAACCCTATCAAACCTGATGTCGTTGAATTCGTCATAATAATCCGTAACCGAGCATGGAATAAAATACAGGAAGTCCTATTGAATAATCAAAAGTTGAACTAGTTGAAGTCGTTTCTGGTGAGACCGGAAGTGATTGAGCAAAAATTGTTTTATCAATAATCAATGAACAATTTGGTATACTTGCATGTATGCATGTGCATTCGCTCGCAGAAAAACTTTGGGTCCTGAAAGTGAGGAAAAACATCCTCAGAAGCCTAAATTAGAACGGAAATAAACACAGTGGTTGATTTATGAACACAAAAAATATAAAGAAATACATTGAGAATTCGCATTCTCCATGTGATGAAAATATTAATTCTTTCTCGGTTTATTCAACAGAAAACAACTACATTCCTGGCTATATGCCACGGCGAATATTGAATTGCATCTATTGAACACACACGATAAGAATTTTGAAAACAAAATCTTCTGAAAAAGAGAATTTGCATTCTCCTTCATATGAAGATATGCATATAATATCATCCTGAATATTCAATTTTCATTTCAATACTGAACATATTGGTAAGTTAAATACATTATATTATTGTATTCGATTTGGGAGAAAATGTCAATTTAGAGGATTTTAATTTTTCATGCTCTCTTTTTGGATATTCAATTGATATAATTCAATGTTCGACGTGGCAAATAGCCAGGAAAGTAGTTGTTTTCTGTTGAATATTCAGAATGATATCATATGCATATCTTCATATGGAGGAGAATGCAAATTCTCTTCTTCAGAAGATTTTGTTTTTCAAATTCTTATCGTGTGTGTTCAATAGATGTAATTCAATATTCGTCGTGGCATATAGCCAGGAAAGTAGTTGTTTTCTGTTGAATAAACCGAGAAAGAATTAATATTTTCATCACATGGAGAATGCGAAATCTCAATGTATTCCTTTATACACATATATCAATTTTTGTGTTCATAAATACAGGGTGATTCACATAAGAACCGACATAGAGAAGGGGCATGGGGGTCCCAAAATATGGAAATTCAACGCAACCTACATCTATACCAAGTTGCTTCCCTAAGGAGTTACAGGCTTTGAAAGTGAAGTTATAAATTTTGAAGAAAATCAGTATCTCCGTTATTCTTGAACTTAAATTAACCAAATTTGGTACACTCTGTGGATGTATTTAGGGCGTTACTTGACAGTAACTAGAGTTCAATTGAGATTTGTAAAGGGGGTATACCGGGTGGCGCACCATTAATATTCGACAGAATTTTGTCAACCCTTGATGGATTTCAAAAATCTTTGCTTTGTTTTGTGAGCAATTCAATTCTAAAACTTTTTTTACTCAAGTAATTTTTTCGACAAACCTCATCATTTTCATCAAACACTCGAATAGCTGAAAACGCGCGCTCTTGGTGTGTTTTTTAAAATCATCGAAAATTCAAAAGTTGGCTATGAAAATAAACGTCGAACAAGAAAGTAGGTCATTTAATGTGATCAGTAGAAATCGTCTGGCAAATTATCATTTAGATACGTAACAAAATACGTAAAGTAAGTACAGATACTCAAATATGAAAAACTGGGATTTAACAACTAACCAAAAAAAACACCATAAACAACAACCAGAGCAAACAATTGTTCATCGATGAATTGAAGAAATTGTTCAAAATGATCGCCGTTTTCTCTTACGCATACATTTATTCTTCTTCGAAAATTAAAATCCACCCTATCTAATAACTGTTTGCATTTATGAATAAGGCGATTTCATATATCTTCTTGAGACGCAACGGGCGAAGAATACACAAATTCTTTCAACGTTCCCCACAGAAAGAAGTCACATTTGTTCAGGTCAGGTGATCTTGGAGGCCAACATTGTGGGCGATTATTTTCTCTTCCTATCCATCTATTGGGATACTGCATGGTGGTGTAAAAAATTTCTTACGTTCATACTAAAATGAGGCGGTGCTCCATCGTGCATAAACCAATGTTGCAACCTTAGTTGTAAAGGTACCTCGTCAGTCGTCAAGTAGATACGGAAGGGTGTTTTGTAGAAATTCTAAATAATCTTCACCATTCAACCGATTCGGTAAAACAACAGAACCAATTAAATATCGATCAATAATTCCCATTCAAACATTCACTTTGAATTCGCGTTGGAAATGCCGAGGAGTTATTGCATGTGGGTTTACGTCAGAATACTCATGATAGTCATAGAGTTTTCTGATACCTCTGCCAGTGAAAGTCTCTCATCCGTAAAAAGAATTTTCTTTTGGAAGTTATCATCTTGGTGTAGAATAAACTGACAAAAATTTACACGTTGAACCAAATCTCCGGGTAAAAGTTCTTGGACTTTTTGTACATGATAAGGGTGTAAGAGATTGCGACGGATAACTAGATGCACAGAACTCTGCGATATACCAATTTGTCGAGATAAATTCCTAGTAACAATATGTGGATCATCTTCAATCGCATTTAAAATGGCTACTTCATCTTACGGCCTGAGTCCTGAGTCGTTCTGAGTGCGACAGCACGTTCTCGAGTATTATTTAAAAACTTTCCCGTTTATCTAGCTCTTTCAACATTAGAAAATGTTTCTCTATGGGGAATGATACGGTTAGGAAATCTTCTACGATATTCTTCTACACTTCTTCTACAGTTTCCTTCACAAAAACCTAGCACTAACAGCATGTCAACTTGCTCGTTAAAAGAAAACTTCCCGTTCATTTAAAAAACACTCAAACAACAATTACTTAATTGAACAACTTACTTGCTTCATTTTCAAGTTTGACGTTTATTTTCATAGCGAACTTTTGAATTTTCGATGATTTTAAATAACACACATAGAGCGCGCGTTTTCAGTAATTCGAGTTTTTGATGAAAATGATAAGGTTTTTCGAAAAATTACTAGAGTAAAAAAAGTTTCAGAATTGAATTTCCCACAAAACAGAGCATAGATTTTTCATAATCCATCAAGGGTTAACAAAATTCTGTTGAATATTAATGGTGCGCCACCCGGTATACCCCCTTTACAAATTTCAATTAAATTCTAGTTACTGTCAAGTGACGCCCTTGATACATACACAAAGTGTACCAAATTTGGTTGCTTTAAGTTCAAGAATAACGAAGATATTGATTTTTTTCAAAATTTATAACTTCACTTTCAAAGCCTATAACTCCTTAGGGAAGTAACTTGGTATAGAGGGAAGTTGCGTCAAATTGCCATATTTTGGGACCCCCTACATATCACCCTGTATATCTGAGAATATTCCTTTTCAATATTTTCACCCAATCAAGGGGTTCAAACTTGAACGATGGAAACTTATTTTTATAGACCTCAATCGCAGATTCGTGATTAGGTTTTCTTAATTCAGAATTTATTTCCACATCCTGTATGATAAATGTCAATTTATCATACATCCAAAAATAAAAAAAACAATGAATGTTTGAATGTTACTATAAAAGTGGTAGAAAATTATTATATTATTCGGTGACTAATACGTCAAGAAATGTAATCTCACCCTCTTGTGATATTACATAGTTTGTTGACACATTCTCCATTTTTTTGATGAATGAACACTATAAGTTCATCATCTCAAGGACCCACCTAGTTTTCTTTCCGTCTTGAAATCGATTTCCTGCAAGGAGAGAAATGTCAATATTTGATAATAGATGATGAAAGAAAATAACAGTTTAGGATGTAACATATTGTATTCTATCACTTTATATCAACTAAGGGTTACTATACAAGTGGTAGAAAATCATTATATTATTCGGTCACTGAAACATTAGAGAATTTAATCTCATCACTCTCTTGTGTACAGTTTGTCGACACATTCTCCATTTTTTTGATGAATAAACATTATAACCTATTCGCGATAATTTTAAGGACCCACCTAGTTTTATTTCCGTCTTGAAATCGATTTCCTGCATCGGGGAGAGTAGAGTCAATATTTGATAATAGATAAATGGATTGACTATGCCGTGCCAGGCCCTAGCCAAAGTGAAATTATTTGAAAGATTATCGCAATCAGAACATTTTACTGTTGATATTGTTGTTCAATTCAAGGTAAGAAAACTGTAGAAATGCTGTCGGATCGTATATGAGACTTGCATGTTAGTTGTTAGTAGTTAGTTAGAGCAAGAGAGCAAGCGTAAGAGTTTTGAGAAATGTAGGTATTTCTACTAGGTACTTGTTACGCTATGTGATCGATTTGAAAACAAAATTTGAAACTCAGTCACTAGACTTTTGGCATCAGAGATTTTTTAAACCTTATGGTCATTGAGTAAGGCATGAGATATACCGAGTCTAAATCATGGATTCTGTGCGAACAACCCAAACTACCCTTTACTTTGATTCCGAGTCGGTAACCTGCCGTGAATCCTTGTTTCTTTTCTCAGTTTTTCGACAATTCAGAATTTCCTGTAGCTGGCGATTTCCCGAAATTTAGATGAATGTCAAAAAATATTTAATATTTATATCGCGTATAGGAAATTTACATGGAATTCTGAAAACAACCTGAAGTATGTCTACCAGAAATTCATAAATTTGTATGAATATCACTGCAAGGTTGAAGTCGATACTAGTTTTGCGGAACTAAGAGGAGCAAAAATTATCAGGCGATTGTTGGAATGCTGGATTCGAAATTCCGTCAAATCGTTTTCATTCCTGCGATACCTAGTATTTTTCTCAATGAAGTACTCATATTTTCTCAGAAATCCAATAGGTAGGTACACTGATACTCAAAATATCAAAACATTGTATTGCCTAGTGGCCTAGTGATATGTTTAATGTTTTGAATGAATTATAGCATACAGACACCTTCACATAAAATACCACTTCAGGAGAGAAATTACCTACAGCGTGTCTCATTTCAAACGGCTCCCCTCTATATTTCAGCTATCAGTCGTGCGTTCTTCACCAAATTTGAATCGGTATGAATTATCATCAATATGACCAGTTCTTCAAAGAGAAACATCATTTCAGACAGTGCCGTGCATTTTTATTGGAATGAATAGTGGTCAGTTTTTTATTAAATCATATTAGGCATTTTTTCACAGGAAAACTGACCTAATAATATTGTTCTTCATAGTTTCAAATCCACATACGTGGATTTTCATGAGATGCATATGAAGAGTTTCAGAAAAACAGGCACATCCAAACAGCATTTTTGCGAACGTAATAATTATTAACTCGGAAACCGTGAGTTCAGCATAAAAAAGTATAACTCGTTTTTCCTTCCAAATTATGATTTTCCATCTACCGGAGCCATTGAACGTTCCAAAATTCGTAGTTGATTTGAAGTCACTTTTTATTCGAGACTGAAAATGAAAAAAATGAAGACAATCCTGTTAATTCGGAATTAGGTGATTTTTTGCATATGGGGGTTCGAAAGCATGAGGAACAATAATATGAAGTTAGATTTCCTGCAAAAAAAATGCCTAATATGATTTTATAAAAAATCGACTCCTTTTTAGTTCAATAAAAACGCACGGCACTGTCTAAAATAATGTGCATCTCTGTAAGACTGATCATATTGATGGTTATTCATACCACACCAAATTTGGTTGGATTCGCATGACTAATAACTGAGATATAGAGGGGGGCCGTTTGAAGTGAGACACGCTGTATATACCTATTTGATATACTCTTCAGAAACTTGAATTTCTATTCGTATGCATTGGATCTTTTTTTTATGTTCTGGTTCCCACGAAAAGGGATATCCTGTAATGTTCAGAGAACATCCTGAGAACCAAGGGAAATAAGGTAGGAATTAGTGTTCTTCTTAAACTTCTGGAGGTTATATGCCTCGGGGAACACCTCCCTTGGCAATGTGTTCTAGAGCCTCGCTGTTCGTTGGATATAAACGAGTCTTTGGAAAGAGATGTTCTGCAGGTCTCCAAAGTGAACACGGGGGGTGTGCGAAGCGTCAATTTGACGGGTTAATCTCGCGAGGACTGCCAATGTAGAAATAATTGTTGAAATTTCAGAAGTACATCTTCCATGAAAATATCTATAAAATAGGGCCAGATTCCAAATTGTCTACGGTGTTCCAGGGAAGTGAGTGAGTTTGTGAGCGAGGCATTACCCACGAGACGAATTGCCCTCTTTTGGACAGAATCCAACAGTTTCAGGGTATGTTTGGGTGCTGCACTTCAAATATGGGAACAGTATTCCAGGACAGGTCGGATATGTGCCTCATAGATGATAAGCAGCTGACTGGAAGTGGAATAAGCTCCTGGCCTGAAACAGAAAACCAAGTTTTTGGGATGCACTTTTAGCAATTGATGTCACGTGATTCTCCCAAGAAAGGTTATTGCTGATAGTTATACCAAGCATCGAAATGGATGTCTTCAGAGGTATGGTTACTCCTGACAGGCTTATGTTGGTCACAGTGAGATCGGCTTTCCTAGAGAAAAGGTATGCTTGTGTTTTGTTTGCATTGAAATCTACCAATTTATTGGATCCTTCCCATTCTAGAATTGTTGCCAAGTCCATATTCATGTTGTCAACATTTCTCCCTCGTTCGTTTCTGATTTGCCTGGCTAGTATTGGAGCCCTGGAAGAGAAGGCGGTATGGAGGGTACTATCATCCTGTGTACTGGACATGAAGTTGCTTCCAACAAATATGGAGTACAAATAGTGTTGGTGCTAGAATTGATCCCCGCGGAACACCAGCATTTATGATAAGAGAGTAAGCTGAAACTCCGTCGACCACTACATGGAGCGACCTGTTTGAGAGAAAACTAGCTAGCAGAGAACATAGCTGGGGAGGCAAGCAATGAGATGGAAGCTTGTCGAGTATATATCAAGTGCAACTGCTAAAGTTTCACCATATTTCTCAAGAAATTGCTGCCATATATGTGAAATGTAAGCGAGCAGGTCACCAGTTGATCAATGATGACGGAAGCCATATTTCCTATCGTTGATGATACCTGAATGTTCCAGGTATTTCATGAGCTCGATGTTGATAGCTTTCTCCATGATCTTTGAACCAGAAAAAAAATTGTCTCTGCATGGTGGTTCGTTCATCATCCTTTGTTCCCTGTAAGCGTGCTGCTGGATCCGCGCCTGCAAATCCCCCACTTATCTCTTTTGAAAAGAACAGGATCCTTATATCTAACATACATATTATGCTTTTCTAAGAGCAAATTATGTTCGATAAGAGGTGGATATTTATGAAGGAAGCATTATATGGTACAAAATGGAAAATTATTATTTTCATTTTAACAAACATACTTTATGGTAATATTCAACATAAGATATACCGAGAATTTAGAGATACATTTGAAATAATGCTTATTCTAATAATTTAAAAAATCATAATTATGTTGAATAAAGAGTTAGTTAGGAGAAAGACAATCATTTTCTAGATTGACATATTTTATCCCAGAGGGTGGTAAAATTTTTATACCATAAAATATGTTCTACATATTTCTCTCCGTGATTGCTTTGGATATCAATAAAGTATCTTCTGATGTATGGGATAATCCTTTACGGATCCTCGATATCTTATGGAGTTCCAATCAGAATCCAGGGATATTCCGACCAGAATTGGACATGAAACATATATGGATGTGTTATGTAGGTTACAGACAAAAATTGTTCATAATAATTATTATTCAGACCTACTTTCTATCTGTCAATCCCTGTACACACTATAATCAGAGACTATGGTTCCATAGTCAATGATAAACAAAACAATTTCCTGTTCTCCATAACCAGACTCATCATTATGAATTCGCTATTGTTCTATCTCGCTCATATGGAATATTCAATTATTTTTTCTACATTAACATAATACAAATCTTGACGAACGGCTTGGATGGAGAAGGAAGGAAAAGAAAAAGAATCTCTCGCGCAATTAATTTAGTCTTGAACTTGAACGGGTCATGTGATGGGCTCGGCCTAAACGGCTGAGCAACGCGATAGTCGGATGTTTGGTTTTTTGGCTCCGGATGTGTCGGAATAAGTGACAGAAGTACTTTTTTGTACCAGTGCTTAAGTACCTACTTTACCGCACATATTTTGTTTTCGAAATTCTCGCTTCTTGTGCTAGTGTGGAAAAGCAAATTTAATCATTCGATCCATGGTCCATGATAGTCCTGTCAACTGTCATTGACATCATTTTCAATTTTGTTGCGATTTCTCGAATCATAGATTCCTCAACTTGGACTTACAACATTTGTTTTCATGATCTGTTTCTAAAAGTACCAGATTTGATACGAAAGGCTATACAGGGTGTATCTAAATAGCACCGAAAAAATTCGAGAAGTGTTTTCTTGTGACATTCTAGCAAATATAAAGTTCTATAAACATTTGTCCTAACTTGCTCCGTTTTTGAGATACAGGATGTTGAAGTTGAAAGTAATAATTTTTTTTATTCATAACCCCCCTGTTTAAACTTTCATGGTGTCAAAATTCAGTATGGATGGAGACTTAAAAAGATCCAAAATTTCAAAATGATTCTAATTGGGGCTATTGAGTAATCTCAATGGAAGTCTTGAAAATACCTACATTAAAATTTGGAGTCAAATCGAATTTTTATTGTTACCTCAAAAACTAAGCTAGACACAAGAATCACAAAAAGGATAAAAAAAAGTTGTTACTTCAATAGTTCAATCTAATGAAAATGTGAAACTCCGAAAAACCGGTGGTGTACAATGACATTCACCATGTATATCGATAAATTTACCCACTGTGACGCCACTGGAAATATTATCTCGAATCTAATTGCACTAGAAGAAGCTCCATACCCTAATAACACAATTATGTCCCATGGATATCCTTAGGACATCCTGTCGGGACATTCAGGACGTCCATAGGACGTTCGAATTTGGTACCGTGAACGTCCATTGGACGTCTGAGGGACGCACAAATGTGCCACTTGAGGACCAACTAGGAATAACGTCCTTGAGGGATGTCCCTGGGATAACTATTGAATACCTAAATCCTACAGGATTCCTCATGCACTACGGAGGACATCCTTTGGACATCCGTAGGACAACCTGTCAGCAACACTGGATATCAATTGGATGTCCATAGGATGTCCCAGGGACGTACGAATCATTCTTGAATTTAAATTTTTCTTGGTCCCTCTAGGACCGGATCTTGCATAACTGATGAGGACATCCAGTTGAGTTGATAGTCCGTAGAAGGTCCCCAATAGATCCTGAAAAAGTTTTCCAGCAATGTCCAATGGACTCACGTGAAGGACATTGACGAGGAGTATTCATAGTTTACGAGCAACCATTCGTCGGCGAGGTGTAAGTTAACGTCCTCGCAGGGACAACATATCGGAAGTACCGACTGGGACGTCCATCCGTAGGACGTTATTTCTAGGACATTGGATGAGTACAGTTCATTTACCAATTGAGACATCCGACGGATATCCCTAAGGGTCATTCGAAGGATGTCCCTAAGGGACATGTCGATTTTTATACGATCCTGGAAATATTAAGGGTGCCTGTGCAGAGATATTTGAAAGAATGTACTATCAGGATCATTTCATGGTTGTCCAGAAGGGACATTATATAAGATATGAAGTCATGCCAAAATATTTACTACTCGGTACATCCAATGTATGTCCTTAAAGGAACGTTCAAAATCATATCCCATCAGGGACATGCCAAGGAGACATTTGAAATGATGTACCAGCTGAGACATTTCGTGGACGTCCTTGCTCGGACATTGCATGAGATGTACAGGATGGGACGTCCCAAGGACACTTATTTTTGGTCCAGGACATTCGGACTCGAATTGTACCAGATCGGGACGTCCCGTTGTGTGCTATTAGGGTATTACTATTAACAAAACCACAGCGTTTTATCGAAATTGATACCCTGTATCTCGAAAACGAAGCAAGTTAGGACACATGTTTATATGAACTATATTTCCTAAAATATCACAAGGAATCACCTCTTGAATTTTTCCGGTGTTATTTAGATACACCCTGTATAAATAATCATGCTGATGTCTAAGTTGTCTCCGATGCGCACTTTTCAGAAAACATGATTTGGGAAATTGAAATCAATATAGATCTCTCTGACAGTTCAACGATCCTTTCATCAGCACATCTGAATGTCGAAAGGGCCATCATAGTATTCCTGTTCGAGGGAAATTACTCATCACTTTTCATCTCAATGTCCCAAAGAGGTTTCCTCTAGCAAACTATGTATTCCAGTCTGTGTGCTTCCATCCTTGATTCCTCTCTGAAACCTTAAGCATACATAATAATTAATAGGCTAACCTTCATCTCCTGTAGTTTGGAGAGCTTTCTGACCATAAAAAAGTGGTTCTGATGCAAAATCAGTCATAGATGAACACAGTGCAACTCTATCCATGAAAACTCCTCGGAAAACTCTTTATTTCATTCTGATTCTGAACCTCTACTAGGACTTGTTTTTCATCTTATTTGCTTAACCCTTAACTACTAACGTTCCAAATATATAACGTTGTCACACAGACTGGACTATTTAAATGTCCATATAAATCCAATTTTTTTTATTTTATTTTTGTGAGCTATTTGAACACGTTCTCTACATATTTTTCGAAGAGAAAATTATGTTCAAAATTGAAATAGAAATACAAATTTCAGTGGAGATCAAAATTTAATAGAGGAGTACCTTATGTTCAAACTTTCGACATTGATCTATAGAGATACTAAAATAAAATTGAAATACTAAAATTATCGATGATATTATTGTCATTCTGAATACAGTTAGGGTCGTAATAAAATATGACACAGAACTAAGTCATAAACATGCAAATTGAAAAAAAAATGACAATGCCTGTATATCTAGATATAGACGCAATCATACGTATTATTAGGCGAAATTGAACTTTTATTGTTACGTAATAACTAACTATACGTCTACAAGACGGGAATCTATCTTTCACTCAAGATATTTCTGAAACTAAACCATATACAGTATGATGCAAATGTATGGAATAAATTCATTATTTCAGAAATGGGCGACATTTGAAGAAATTCCAAAAACACGTGAGTTTTAATTTTTGAAACCTCTTCTCATGACATTCATATGAGAGATGTTACGTCACCGGTGTTGGAGTAATGACGTAATGGACGGTTTTCTTTAAATACAAACATGGGTCATGTGACACCTCGTTTGAAAGGTCTACTGATCGTCTATCCAATGGTCAAAATTTTGCAAAAGAAGATTGAAATTAAAATGGATTATCATTTTTGGTTACCTGAATCTTGCAGAGATCTTCTACTGAGAATTGAACATCGAAGGGTCGTCTAGTTGAAAAAATACATCGATAAAAAAGTTCTGAACTCTACTTTTTGGATTTTTTTCGGAAGTCGTCTTGTTTTGAATTGAATTTATTCCATACATTTGCATCATACTGTATATAGATCAACTTAAGGGAACTGAATGAGTGCTAGTTGGACATAAATTACGTGGTACGACAATACGTTAATATGTATATTTTCCTCAAGAATTCTGAAACCAGAGCATGTGGTGCAGAAGTTGGTACATCATAATATAGGAGAAAAAAAAACAAAATATTGAAAGAAAACAACAAAGTATTATCGAATTTGATAATGGCTCATTTTCACAGAATATCCATGACCTGTTTCTCAATTGATTTAATCAATCCAAAACATTAGAATGTGCAAAATGTATCTAATTACATCTCATTTCAATATTTTGATTTCATTTGATATCTTGTAAACCTATGTATATAGCGAGAAAGAGCATTGAAATCTATTATAATTCGTAATATCATATTTCAAAGCATAGTTGGCACTATCCTTTCTTCATTAAAGTGGATATTGATGGTTTTTATTTTCTTATCGATAAAACTGTAATATTATTTTTAATAATTCGCGCTCCTATTCAGTGTGTCCCACTTAGCATGCTCACCATGGGTATCTTTTAAACGGTGAGAGATACGGGGTCGGTTAAGTGACACCAAATGTGGAGTTTGTCAGGGCCAACTATAATGTGAAAAAATATTTTGATAAAATCTATTCGTTTGTGTTTTATACGCAAAAAACAGATTTTGATCATTTTCATGTCTCCTCCGTAACTTCTTTATTTATGAAAATATTCAAATAGGAATTTCACATTCTCTTGGCAGTTTTTCAAAGTGATTCCGAAAAAAATATGAAATTTATACCAACTCTTCTAGAATTTGAGAAATCAGCACCAACTTTAGTTTTTCAAATGTAGGTCATAGCTCACTATGACTTAGTTTAGTACTTTTTTTTCTCTTTCAGATGTTATATCGCAGTAATAGTTTTCTGTTGATAACAACGGAGTTATCGTCATTTATACAAGAACAAAAAATTGTTTGGAAGCCGCCATCTTTAATTTTTAAATTTTAACAAAAAAATCATGATCTCCGACCTCAAAAACCCCCACTTACTAATTTTGAATGGAATCGGACCAAATCTTGTCCGCCATCTTGGAGCAGACATTTTTTTTTAATTTCAACAAAAATTCCATGACTCCGATTAACTTGAAATTTGGCAGGTGTTTATAATTTCGGTGACAATACATTATGGAATTTTTGTTGAAATTCAAAAAAATGGCTGCTCCAAGATGGCGGACAAGATTTGGTCCGATTATATTCAAAATTGGTAAGTGGGTGTTTTTGAGGTCGGAGATCATGATTTCTTTCATAAAATTTATAAATTCAAAATGGCGGCTTCCAAATAATTTTTTGTTTTTGTGTAAATGACGATAACTCCGTTGTTATCAACACAAAACTATTACTGCGACATATCATCTGTAAGAGGAAAAAAAGTTATTTGTAACTAAGTCATAGTGAGCTATGACCTACATTTGAAAAACAAAAGTTGGTGCTGATATCTCAAATTCTAGAAGAGTTGGTATAAATTTCATATTTTTTTCGAAATCACTTTGAAAAACTGTCATGAGAATGTGAAATTCCTATTTGAATATTTTCATCAATAAAGAAGTTACGGAGGAGACATGAAAATGATCGAAATGTGTTTTTTGCGTATAAAACAAAAACGAATAGATTTTATCAAAATATTTTTTCACATTATAGTTGGCCTTGACAAACTCCACATTTGGTGTCATTGAACCGACCTCGTATCTCTCACCGTTTAAAAGATACCCATGGTGAGCATGGTAAGTGGGACACCCTGTATAGATGATTTTCAATCTACATTATTTATATTAATGATAAACAATAAGAACGGTAGTAATATTCGAAGACAGTGTAGTTTTAAAATCTGTAAGAGAGCTCGATTATTTCGAATTCTTATCAGTAGACTGCGTACAAACATGAAATTCATCTTATATATCTTTCTAAATAATCGAGATATCTCTTGTGAAGGAAATTCTGGGACACCCTATTTTTATTTGAAGTCAGACAGAGACAATTTCAAATATCCCAAAGGAATTGTGAAAACATAAATTTTAATATCACTTGATCTCATATACAAGGTGTTTTATTACTAATTGGAAATATCTTAACTATATATAATCCTGAGCTCAAAATATGAAGATTCAACCCACATCACTTATATATAAAATGTGTCTCCTGAGTAACAGGCTTGATAAGAAGATGTTTTATTTGAAAGTCTGATTTTTTATGTGCCCATTACTTCAAAACTCTACAGAATCATGATGTTTTAGAGCTTTCGAAGAAATTATATCTACTTGTTAATCCACTTCTTTATAGGTATGCCTACAAATATTCATTACTTTTCCAATATAAAAAATATTGTGAATCACCTTGTACCTAATCAATTCCACCCACACCATCACTTCATTCCAACTTCAATCTCCCAACTCAATTATCTATTATCTTATCTTTTGTATCCAACATAACATGATCGTATTTTGCGCTATAATATGCGAAAATACCCGCAAAAAAATAATTTATTATTTCAGAGAGAACTTAACCTTCAAGGAAACTAAATATTATTCTTTCAATATTTATTTTTGTTAGTCTATTGAACATCGACATCGCGGAAACATTTAATAGTGCAATGACATTTAGTGTAGATGTACAAAGCAGTGTTAAAATAGTGCATCTTTTCGTCTAAAATTAGTGCTAGAGTGACTTGGAAATGGATGATGTGAAACTAAGGGTCAAATCATCTGACCAAAATGCTGCCAAATTACAGAAAGTCTTCAACAGACATACTATCGCCAACTTTCCGATCATTTATGGACCAATGCCTTATAGTTAGTACACTCATATTTATTTTATAGTCATAAGTACTCATAACAAAGTTGAACTCATATTTTTTACACTAGCGGGCACCAAAGTAGGTAAAGTAGTATAGCCCGATGGTTGTAAAGTACGCACTTTACCGCCCGATGTTTTCGTATTCATACCACCTACATCACTTCACGAAATACCTACTGCAAATCAATCAATTATTCAGTTCGATGAGGAAACATTCACTCTTCCTATAACTATATTTATTTTTTCTACATTCATGCAAAAAGCAGAACTTTATTGAACTATACCGGGTGGCTACGGAAGTATTGCCTACGGAATATCTCAGTTATTGTATGAAGTAGGTTTGTGAAATTTGGAGCGTCGATATAATGACATAAGAGCTAGAATTTGAGCATATTGACATGTCGAAGTTAACTTCCGGTCTGACCGGAAGTAACATCAACTTTCTTATTTTAAATGGAAACCCTATTTTTTTTTCTTTTCGCTTTAGTCAGCATTCAATTCCCTTTCTAATGACATATCACAAGTTGGTATCTAACCAGAAACTAGATCAGAAAAAAATTATTATTGAAATTCACCGAGTAGGCCGTGGAAGCAAAATGAAAGCCAAAAATTGAAAAGTTGGCTATGGAAACCATACGTCACTTGATAACAGTTGCTACTACTGTGATATTTTATTTTCATTCGTCGGCGTTATAAAAATCCGCCAAAAAAATATTTCAAAAAATGACTTTCTATTATATCATTAGAAAGGAATGGTTATGCTGAATAGTACAGGCAAGAAAAAGTTGTATGTTCCTATTTAAGTTATGGACCTACAGAGTATTGTTTTTTTCCCAATTTTTCCAATATTTTTTTGGCGGCTTTTTATAACGCCGACGAATGAAAATAAAATATCACAGTAGTAGCAACTGTTATCAAGTGACGTATGGTTTCCATAGCCAACTTTTCAATTTTTGGCTATCATTTTGCTTCCACGGCCTACTCGGTGAATGTCAATAATATTTTTTTTCTGATCTAGTTTCTGGTTAGATATATACCAACTTGTGATATGTCATTAGAAAGGAAATTGAATGCTGAATAAAGCGGAAAGAAAAAAAAATAGGGTTTCCATTTAAAATAAGAAAGTTGATGTTACTTCCGGTCAGACCGGAAGTTAACTTCGACATGTCAATATGCTCAAATTCTAGCTCTTATGTCATTAAATCGACGCTCCAGATTCCACAAACCTACTTCATACAATAACTGAGATATTTCGTAGGCAATACTTCCGTAGCCACTCGGTATTTAGTGAAAAAAGAAGTTCTTTATTGCACTCATCTGTCATTCTACTTCAACGTGCTGTCATCATGACAAACATTTTTTGTATTGCAACTGTGGTTATAGAAACGTCAGTCAAAAATTAATTCTGACTACGAAATATTCATATTGAAAATTGCACCAATTGTTCATTCACTTTAAAAATAAAGCTTGAGTTAAATTGTTGGTAACGTATTAGTTCCTGTTTCAATGCAAATCGATATTAATAATAAAGTATTCAAGTTGCGTTTTTCATTTTCCTACACCTAGTGCCGCACCTCAATAAATCATTTTTTGCTTTTTGCATGAACGTAGGAAAAATGTTGTATGCAACTCGTGCAAAAATTGTTTATTGCACTTTTTGCACTTGTTGCATAAATAACTATTATTATCCACATTTTTTTTTATTTGGCTCAGACTGAGGGGTGGCACAGGTAGGTTTTCGAGATCTACCTTTCAATTGGTATCGGATGGCATGTTTTTGATCATTTTGCTCGGATAGTGATTGGCGCAGGTGCCGTTCGATGAACTAAAATGTTTTTTCTGCAACCGACACAACAGTCGTCCATTTTGATACCAAAATTAGCTCTTAAATTGACGTTTCTATTACTGACACAAAAATAGGTATGTTGCATATTTAGTTCCTAGGAGCTAAAGTTGAATTTTAGTTCCTAGGAGCTAAAGTTGAACTTTAGCTCCTAGGAACTAAAAAGGATCTACTGGACGTCATCAAAAATAAACAACATTGTGACTGTTGGGTATTTGGGTTGAGACGCATACCTGATTTGTTCACGATTTTAGCAGATTTGGCATTTCATACCCATGCTGGAGATAGAAATACACCTTTACTATAGTTTAGTATTGAAATTATAAACATCTCAGTTAGGAATTTTTGTTTTGATCAGGGAAACCTTCAAGATTCAAATACTTGCTTGATCTGTATTTCATTCGTTATTCTCGGGATGGATAACTTGTTTTTGAATAATCACGGCAAGCAATAGTTTTTTTGTCTCAAACAACGATATTGTTTAGCTTCATTTTGATCATCAAGTCAAACACAGTGTAGTATTGAGAGGAATAAATAATCACTATTATTATTGTTGATATGCTCACTAACCTAACATTTTCCACGTCTTGTTCCTATAGCTGGCACTGGCACGGTATTTGCCATTAGAGCACCTGGTCCATACACAAATATGTCACTCTGTGGTATTTATATTGAAACTACAATTCGAACATCCTAGAAAACCTAACCTGCTCTTAATGCAGGTAGAATATTCTCACCACATGGATTATTATTTGTCAATATTTGTTGCATTGCACACATATGGCACTGCATTGGTGGTCACTTGACATGTTTATTTGAGTTAATTGTTTCGGTTGCAGAAAAAATAGCATGTTTCATTCGGATCAAAAGTGACTTTGTTCGACTCGCATATTTTGCTTTCGCTCGGCTTCGCTAAACGCTCCGCCTCGCAAATGCAAAATTCGCTTGTCAAACAAAGTGTCACTTTTGATAATAATAAAACAATCTACTATTAACTTTCCTTTGGGACATAAATCATTTTGTTATCAGATGACGGTAGTGCTCATCTATCAGACAGAGCTGTCATTGCTTGAAATTTGACATTTTATGGGAGATGAGCAGACAATTAATCTAATTTTGATAAAATGTTTCGGTTGAACAGAAATAATGACCAGTTCTAGATGGATTCTACATCTGATTTAAGAGTTTACTAGGCCCGTCATTTTAAAGTTAGGGTCAAACAATATACAAATCAGCGACGAAATTCACGAAATAGAGTCGTTCAATATTCTAATTAGTGGAATATGGATGATTCGTTCAGACTTCCCAAGGAATCAGCACACAATGCACTATTCTCTTCTTCCATCTATATTTCATTTCTCAACTGATGTTGAAATGAGTACCGCAGTTATGTGATATTTTACTTTACCTACTACCAATATGTAATGTGAAACATTACGACACTGATTTCAGTATCGTAATGAGATATTTTACCGCACTAATGCGGTAAAGTGAAGAAAATATAATTTCGAATTTACGATACTCGTATCGTGAATATCTATTATGCAACTGGTTACGTAAAGTAGGACGACGTTCCAAAACTTCCGTTAGCCTTGAAGTGTCAATTTTTTTTTATGTTCTGGTTCTCACGAAAAGGGAAATCCTGTAATGTTGTTGAGCTATGAATTGGTGTTCTTCTTGAATTTCTGGATAGTGCGTTGGGTTGGTTCAAGAAAGTATAAGAATATTGCTTTTCTGGCTACCAGCATGAAATTTGGCATACATGATGAGAAATATATAGGAAACGAAAAACCATCGAGACACAAGCTGTGTCTGAAATATTTCTTCCGCCATTTTCCAAAATGGCGGCCAAAAACTAGATTTTTGCTGATATCTCAAGAACGGTGCAAAATTTTGGAAGAGTTCAAATTTATGAAATAAAGAACAATACAAGGCGGACATTTTTTGTCTGAAACATTTTCTTGTGAAGCTGATATTAAGGTCAATAAATCGAATATATTCAGTGGAAAGTCCTCGTTTTCTCAAAAAATCATTTAAAATACCAACAATTACCCCGTTATCAAGTATCCCTACCTATTCATATAAATCCTCCTCACACACGTGTTCATCCTGAAATATAGATGATCTTTTTCAGCCTGTTTATCAGCGGCAAGTCAAAGTGTAGGAGAAGATACAGCTCAAAACGAAGTATCATGTTGTTCCGCTGTAGTTATCGATGGTGCTGCACTGGTTCATTCTTTGGATACAAAGACATCGAAGACATTCTCTGAATATTGTACCAAAGTATTTTTATCTGCTATAGAGTTTCGTCTCCGACAATTTGAAAGTGTGGACATAGTTTTCGATAGTTACTTGCCTGGTAGCCCCAAAGCTGACACAAGATTGAAAAGAGGGTCTAGAAAAGAGATTGTTGTGAGACCAACCACACCTATGCCGAAAGTCTTCAGTAAATTTCTGCAGTGTGATAACAATAAAAAACAACTATTCAAACTCCTTTCTACCAAAATGAAATCACTCGAGACTGATGGAAAGTTAGTGATTTGCACTGATGAAGAATCAGTAACATTTGTTGGTCCGTTAGTTGATGGTGTTGATCTCGCACCATGCTCACATGAAGAAGCAGATACTAGACTTCTCATTCACGTGAAAAGTGCAATATTGTCGGGCCATAAAACATTTTGATAAGTACAGTGGATTCAGATGTCATTGTTATTGCTACTGCTAAATTCCACGCCGAGTTGAAGCAAATGCACGACCTTGAATTTGGAGTTGGAAAAAACATACGCTATTTCTCACTGTCAGTGATCCTGCGAGGACTCTCTGTTGAAAAATTTGCTGCATTACCATTTTTTCATGCGTATACAGGATGTGATACGGTATCATCGTTTCATGGTATTGGTAAAACGAGAGCTTGGAATGTATGGGGAAAGATGCAAGAAATGACAGACATATTCATCCGACTGTCATCAACAGATATAATAACTGAAGAAGATTTTGATAAGATTCAGCTTTTCACTGTGATGACGTATGATGTTACCAGCCAGACAGAAACAGTGAATGAGTGTAGAAGAGTACTGCACACTCAGAAGAATCGAAGTGTGGAGAATATTCCACCAACCGAAGGAGCATTGCGTCAACACCTGAGGAGAGCGTATTTGGATCAAATGCCTGGAATTGCAACCATATATTCCAAATGCAACTAACTGGGTATGGAAGTCGTCAAATCTGGAATGTCAAGATGAAACGATTGAACCACTTTGGACAGTTTTGCCACAAGCATCTGATGAATGTACAGAATTGATCAGCTGCAGATGCAAAACAATGTGTATTAAGAACTGCAAATGCAATAAATTTAATTTGCAGTGTACTGCTCTATGCACGTGTGATGGACAGTGTACTCAATAAACATTATTTGTAATACTGTTGTATTAGTTAGTTCACCAAGATTCTTACTGATCTAATCGAACCTGATTAAACATCAAGCCTATAACATGATTGATATATGATTTTATTATTTAGATTAAAATAATTGACCGCCATTTTACGTAATGGTACCTTCGGTTTGATTCCTCAAGTTCATCATACAGATAACTCATGATCATGATTCCTGTGGCTAATCTTAGCCTGAATGTTTCCATTTTGATTTTTCTTGAGAAACCTTGAAAAATTGAATTTTAATATTTCGATTATTGCATTTTTGATTCGTCTGACAAAAAAATGTTTCGAACAAAAAATTTACGCCTTACTATCCTCTATATTTCGTCAATTTGAACTTTCCCGATATTTCCCACCGTTCTGGAGATATTAGCAAAAATCCAGCTTTTGGTCGCCATTTTGAAAAATGGCGGCTGAAATATTCCAGATACAGCGTGTGTCCCGATGGTTTTTTGTTTTCTATATATTCATCAACATGTGTACCGAATTTCATGCTGGTAGCCAGAATAGCAATATTCTTGTGCTAACATAACGCACTAGGAGGTTATATGTCTCGGGGAACACCTCCCTTGGCAATATGTTCCAGAGCCTCGCTGGTAAAATAAAGCCAGATCGTCAACATTTCTACGGTGTTCCAGAGAAGTGAGTGAGTTTGTGTGCGATGCATCACCCACGAGACGAATTGCTCTTTTTTGGACAGAACCCAACAGTTTCAGGGTATGTTTGGGTGCTGCACTCAAAATATGGGAACAGAAGTCCAGGACGGGTCGGATCTGTGCCTTATAGATCATAAGCAGCTGACAGAAAACCAAGTTTTTGGGATGCACTTTTAGCAATTGATCTCACGTGATTTTCCCAAGAAAGGTTATTGCTGATAGTAATACATGTCAAAATGAGAAAAATCATTGTATCCAATTACGAACTCTACAACCTTATTTTTTCTACATAAATCACTAAATACAATAGGTACTGAAGAAGGAGTTTTCTGGTTCTTTCTCCTAGTTTCTAGATTTATGAAATAAAATAAAATTACAGTTACTTTGAAAGACACTTTCCAATTTTTTACAAAATATCATTGTGTTGATGAATGCTTCAGGAGTACGACGACAAGCTCAAATCAGTAACATACTGATATCTTGAGACAGATCGAATATAGATCAATCTGTTTTTTTCTTTTTTTATCGCTTAGAGCGCACGAAAGGGAATCCCTATAATGTTCAAAGAACATCGTGCGTTCCTAGGGAGGATAGGGAGAGGAGGTAGGTATTGGAGTTTTTTTTGAACTTCTGGAGATATGTTGTTGGGAATACTTCCTCAGGCACTGAATTCCAGAGCCTAGCCGTTCTATGGATGAAGGAGTCTTGATAAAGTGCTGTTCGACATCTTTCGAGGTTGACAACGAAAGGATGTGCTGACTGGGCTTGTCTAGTTCGTCTGATTGGTATTGCTAGTGAAGGGATGATAGCAGAGATTTCCGAAGAACATTTCTCGCGTGGAAGTATCGATAGAAAAGTGAAAGGTGGCCGACCTTTCTACGGCGTTTCAATGATGTCAAAGAGTGAGTGAGTGTGGCGTCACCCACCAGGCGAATGGCTCTTCTCTGGATGGAATCTAAGAGCATCAGCGTATGTTTTGGTGCTGAACCCCATATGTGGGAACAGTATTCTAGAACAGGCCGTATCTGCGCTTTGTAGATCATGAGAAGCTGTTGAGGTGTAAAGTAGCTGTTGATACATTTTAAGAATATTGAGAAAACACTCAAAAACTCCTTAGTATAATCGAAATGTTAACATACAACACACAACATTAGTGACGAATGTAGTGATGAGTTAGAGGGGGTTGTGGTTTCTAAAATATTTCATAAGTCACTAATGAAATTTTGATTATCTTCAATACCGAAAATTCCGTCTTCAATCTGGCTGAAAAAAAAACCGCATAAGGTACCTATAACCTCGCCTTTAACTGAGCTGAAATGAATAGTTTTTGAGATATTTGAACCAAAATAGAAAGTAACTACAAAATAATACTCGTAATCATACTCGAAATCATCTCCACTACATTTTAATATGACCAAACGATCAAATCAATTGGTACATGTTTCGGACATAATTATGTCCATCCTCAGCCTAATCAAAAATTGCTACATGAATTGTGTCGTGGGAATGAAAAAAAGATTGGTTACATCCTGATATTATTGAATGTTGAAAAGGGAGGGGGGTTCATTTAGAAGTTACTACTTTACTTCACTTTGAGAAACCATGGACTTCTACCAAAGATTTTCAAAATAGAAAGTTCCAATCCAAAAGTTCAAAAAACTACGTTAAGTACAGGGTGATTCACCATAAATGTCCCCCCCTCTAGCTCAGTTATTTTTGAACCGATTTTAAAATTTGAAATATCATCTTGAATGATTTTCGATAAAGTTTTTTTCCGCTAGATCAGAAAATACAGGGTGCTCGGAACAAACGATCTACAGGGTACTATTTGATTTCTTTAAATGAAACACCCTATTTTTCGTTGTATTTTTAGATTCTCCCTGAAGAGCTGATTTGATCAATGTATCACACTTGGGGTCTAGCGGGACTTATTACAGAGATATAGGGTGTTCAAAATCGAGATTTTTAACTTCAGGATTTTTTTGTGACGAAACTATTCATTATCGGTCACGCGGTTTTCATGTCCGTATCTTAACTTTTGATTTACTATCTACTGACATTTGATAATTGGAACAGATACAGGGTGACCAGAATTCTGAATCTTGAACCACCCTGTAAATGTTCCAATTAAATTTCACTAGATAGTAAATCAAAAGTTGAGATGGGAACATAGAAGCCGTTTTGACCAATAATGAATAGTTTCGGCACAAAAAAATCCTAAAGTTGGAAAATCTCGATTTTAAACACCCTATATCTCTGTAATAATTCCCGCTGAACCCCAAGTGTGATGCATTGATGAAATCAGCTCTTCAGGAAGAATCTAAAAATACAATAAAATACAGGGTGTTCCATTTTAAAAAATCAATTAGTACTAGTAGTAGTTTGTTCCGAGCACCCTGTATTTTCTGATGCAACGGGAAAAAAATTTCTGAAAAATCATTTTAGATCATCTTTCAAATTTGTAAAACGGTTCAAAAATAAGTGAGCTAGAGGAGGAATCATTTATGGTGAATCACCCTGTACCTAGCTTCTCTCCCCATATCAATAGAAGCTGAACTTCATCGTGCATCCAGTTAGTGAAAGATATACAGGGCATTCCATTTAAAAAAAATTAATTGCAATAGAATTCTGATCATTCGGTATAACTCCTGAAAAAGTAAAATAGCTTTGGTGAAATTTCAAACGTTTCAGTTTTAAGAATGTTGGACCTATGTTCATAATTTTGAATACATGTATATACTTAATAGTGCAAATCCGAAAATTTTAACAAAAATATCGTAATAACTCGAAAATATTTTGAAATCATTGATGAAATACTCTAGAAATAATATGTAAAATTCAAAATTTGAATCAAATATAGGGTGTTATCAGGTGTTCTATTTGAAATGAGGAAGTTCATGTCGAGGTTCATGTCGACTTCCGATATAACAGGAAGAGCTACGCCACTTCCTATTGAAAGGATTTCATATTGATTGATGTTGATTGTGAATATTGACTCATTTCTTGCTCTATATTTTCAGATTTATATCTGATTGAAAACTCTTAATGAACGATAGTTACGTGATAAACCCTGTATAAAAAGCAATTCCTTTTTTCATCAAATGGCAATGTTTCAATTTTGAAACTTTAATAGCAAAAAATGGAAATAAAAAATTATGTCTCAACTTAGAAAGAATTGAAAAAGTTTTCAATGCACTATGAGCCGACCAGTTGAATGACCCTCTCTAGGTTAATTTGTTCATCTTGTTTTCTGCATATATTATGTTAATTGACTATCGGCCAAGTAAAAGTTGTTGTCTCTCCTGAGGGCACAATTCTAGAGGAATGCACTTTCCATTTTACATTGAAATGAAAACCTAGGAATGCCATAACTTCAGACATAAGTTGATGTTTGATGCTTCAGACTAACAGACGAGGATTTCTAATGAAAAAAATACAGTAAAATTGGAGTTTCTTCAAGATATTTCCATATTTGATTTATTCTTGTGATTATACAGGGTGGTCTTCATGGCAGATAATATCTAGCAACTATTATTGATATCACATCCATGGCCATTTTTTTTATCATTATTGATATCACATCCATGGCCATTTTTTTTATTATCCACTAATTCAAAGCACTACAATGTTATTTGATGGCATTTATAGAATGTGAAATAACGTGTATGGCACGTTGCATCTATAGGATACAAAGCGATAATTTTATTTTTCCACCACTAACTTGAGGTGCAACAAATGAAAAATGAAATATTCATAAATTTCCCGAACGTGAACCAAATCAGATCCATCGCAAAAGCTGCTTCACAAAAACTCGGATTCTTGTTCCGTGCGAAAAGCTACTTTACACCTCAACAGTTTCTCATGATCTACAAACCGCAGATATACGGCCTGTTCCAGAATACTGTTCCCACATATGGGGTTCAGCACCAAAACATACGCTGATGCTCTCAGATTCCATCCAGAAAAGAGCCATTCGCCTGGTGGGTGACGCCACACTCACTCACTCTTTGACATCATTGGAACACCGTAGAAAGGTCGGCGACCTTTCACTTTTCTATCGATACTTCCACGGGAAATGTTCTTCGGAAATCTCTGCTATCATCCCTTCACTAGCAATACCAATCAGACGAACTAGACAAGCCCAGTCAGCACATCCTTTCGTTGTCAACTTCGAAAGATGTCGAACAGCACTTTATCAAGACTCCTCCATCCATAGAACGGCTAGGCTCTGGAATTCATTGCCTGTGGAAGAATTCCCAACAACATATAATCTCCAGAAGTTCAAAAAAAATTCCAATACCTACCTCCTGTCCTTATCCTCCCTAGGAACGCACGATGTTCTTTGAACATTATAGGGATTCCCTTTCCTGCGCTCCAAGCGATATAAAAAAAATATAGTCACGACTAAATACTGTCTGTAGGTTAATCGAGGAGGTGGTACATTCATTATTCCAACATATCCTTACTGAAGACGGACAACATATGGCAGAGTGGAATAATATTAAAATCATTGGTAAAGAAGATAACAACCAGAAGAGGAAAATCAAGGAATCTGCTTGCATTCTTCTGAACGGAGACAATAGCATTGCTTCTTGTTCAGTTGATGTAGATAGAACATGGTATTCACTACTAAAATCTGAACATGAAAATGGTAAATTTAAGATCAATTAATGAAAACATCCTGTAACTCCTTTGATTGCCAACGTCACCAATTGTCATTGAAAACTGAAAAGCTTCAAGACATATAATACGACTTCGCAATTGAAAAAATCTCTTTTTTTAATTTTGACATGTAATGTGACACTTTTCAAAACTGACGGAAGTTTTGAAACGTCTTACTTTACGTAACCAGTTGCGTAAAGTAAAATTTTACATAACTGGTGATGTAATGTTCATTTCATTCATTCATTTCACACAACAAGAGTCGGCAGAACTCATGTAAAACTGGTCATTATTTTTGTTCATGCGAAATGTTTCGTCAAAATTAGAAAAAAAATTGTACGTGACACGTTAGGAAACTCCATTTTGTGTAACTCTGTGATGTTGCGGGATCTCGCTTCGCTCGTCCCGCAAAATCCCATCGTTACACAAAACAACGCGTTTCCTAACTGATTACGTAAATATCTATTATGTTGAAAACGGGAGCAGAATCGGTCCCGAAACGTCCAAAGATAAGTGAAAATTTGATATTTTTTCTATATACCTTTATTTCTCTTCTCCAAAAATTTTTCAATACAAATTGTCACTGACAAGCTAGTGAATTTTTCTTTTAGGCTCTCTGATAGGAAAATTCTTTAAACGCAGTGACATTTTGGGGCAAATCATCTGATTTGTCCTCACTACACGTATATTGAAATAATATTCATATTTTTATTTTTTATAGAAACGAGGAGAGAAAATCCCAAAAAATTTGGAATAATGAATAGTCACGACTGTCAAATTCACTTCAGCTGAAAGCAACTTTTGAATTCATAAGAAATTTTTGGAATCATAAATGTAATTATTATTAATTATAAAAATGTCACAAATCATATACGTAAGCTGTCACTGTGATGTGATGAAATTTTAACAGTTTAACGGTAGTATCTGCGATGTTCATAAGGTTTCAATATTTCGAATCATTTCGATAAATATGGTATTTTCAAAATATCAAATATAACTATATCGAAATGATCCTTCGTAACTCCTGGCAAGGTACTTACTTCCTTGTCAAAATCACTGTCACCTAAATTCTCACTCTTTTTTTTTTGTTTTTATTCACAATTTCACATATAATACAGCGTTCATAGATCCCATCCAGAGAAGTGCTATTCACCTGGTGGGTGGTGCCACACTCACTAACTGTTTGACATCATTAGAACACCGTAGAAAGGTCGGCGACCTTTCACTTTTCTACAGTTCTCAACACACCAAATGGACCACTCATAATTAGACTCTATTTCGAAGACCTGTATTTTTTCAAAAAATTGACCGATCTTCATGCGGTTTTCGATATCAGATGTGATGTTTCATCGGCTTCAAAGAGAGCTAGAACAATCTGAAAATGTCCGCAAAACAAAACTCACACAGGGTGTAAAGTGGAACCATTACACTATGGTCTACATTTCCAATGCTGCCAGAACTCGAGAAATTTTTTTCTGATCAAAAGTCAGTCATATTATGATACACTGGGACCTCATCTTGGGACGTTTTCGTGATTTCTCCTTAAATGGCCATTGGAACAAAAATTCGATTTTTTTTCGAAAGTCTTGCATTTCTTGATTTTTTTCTCTAGAACTCCACTTGAGATGACTATTGGGAAGAACTGTTCTCATGTTTTATGGAGGATAATGAAAGACGAAAAAAGCACTTTTTTGGATTATACAGGATGATAAGAAACTAGGACAAAATCTCATTTCAGTGAAAAAAATCAAAAATGGTGACTAAAACAATGGCCCATTCGATCCAGTATATTCAGAAACGGCCTTCTCGATATCCATTATTTATATTAGACCATTAACTCGAGACGTTTTCGAAAATTCGCCTCTAAATGAAATACAGGATGAAAATTTCCAATTCAAACTTGTTTCCTGATATCGATGATTCTCAATATTTATTGCCCAAGTATGAGAAACAGAGAATTGTTGTTCAATATACTGAGTGTTTTACAACTACGATATTACATGAGAAGTCTATCACAAAAAAATTTAATAGGAGTGAAACGCGATGGAAAATAAAATTTGTAACACTTTATATCAACTAAAACTATTCGAAAAGGGTGATAAGAAAATAGGACAATACAGGGTGAAATTTTTCAATTCAAACTTGTTTCCTGATATCGATGATTCTCATCATTTTATTCAACGGATTTCCAATATTAATTGCCCAAGTATGAGACACAGAGCATTGTTGTTCAATATACTGAGTGTTCCACAACTTATCTGACAAATTACGAACTCTAGAAAACAATAATGTTAGAAGAATGTGGTGACCAGCATTATCTCCAGATCTGAATTTGATTGAACATGTGTGGAGCCGAATGAAACTTGACCTATCGAGAAGGCGAGGCACCCCAAAATAATGACAACCTTATCCAGAATGGGCGGCAATATCAATAGACCTCATCAACAACCTCATAAAATCTATGCCAAACCGATTTCATGAGGTTTTGTTGAATCGGGGAGGCCTACCAAGTACTGAAATTTAGGATATAGGACTTTCTAGTTGGATCTTCATAATGCTGAAGAATTACAAATTTTATTTTTCATCTCGTTTTACTTCTATAATTTTTCTTTGTGATAGACTTCTTATGTAATATCGTAGTTGTGGTTGAAATTTGTCAGATAAGTTGTAGAACACTCAGTACATTGAACAACAATACTCTGTGTCTCATACTTGGGCAATAAATATTGGAAACCATCGATATCAGGAAACAAGTTCGAATTGGAAATTTTCATCCTGTAATTCATTTAGAGGCGAATTCTCGAAAACGTCTCGAGTTAATGGTCTAATATAAATAATGGATATCGAGATGGCCGTTTCTGAATATACTGGATCGAATGGGCCATAGTTTTAGTCACCATTTTTGATTATTTTCACTGAAATGAGATTTTGTCCTAGTTTCTTATCATCCTGTATAATCCAAAAAAGTGCTTTTTTCGTCTTTCATTATCCTCCATAAAACATGAGAACAGTTCTTCCCAATAGTCATCTCAAGTGGAGTTCTAGAGAAAAAAATCAAGAAATGCAAGACTTTCGAAAAAAAATCGAATTTTTGTTCCAATGATCATTTAAGGAGAAATCACGAAAACGTCCCAAGATGAGGTCCCAGTGTATCATAATATGACTGACTTTTGATCAGAAAAAAATTCCTCGAGTTCTGGCAGCATTGGAAATGTAGACCATAGTGTAATGGTTCCACTTTACACCCTGTGTGAGTTTTGTTTTGCGGACTTTTTCAGATTGTTCTAGCTCTCTTTGAAGCCGATGAAACATCACATCTGATATCGAAAACCGCATGAAGATCGGTCAATTTTTAAAAAAAAATACAGGTCTTCGAAATAGAGTCAAATTATGGGTGGTCCATTTGGTGTGTTGAGAACTGTATATATACTCAGGATATTAAAGTAATTGCTATATAAGTATATAATATCCCACTTCTCACGCTGGGTCTATAATATACCATTTTTTATTACAATGTTACCTACCTTGTCAACAAGTGTAAATACATTTTTGGTCATTTTTTTCTTGCCTAGTGAATCTCTCTCATAAGATTGAGATTCCACAGAATAAAAATGTTGTTCAGTATATTCTAGAAATATATCGGTAGAAAGTATATTTCGGCAAATATAATAAGATGCCTATATTTATTATCAATATTCCTATAGTTTACGCTCCTCTAGGTTATGAGAATCGCCTTGTATAGTTTCTTACCCTGTATAGCTACCTAATAGGAACACAAACGTGAATTCAATACCAATTCAGACTTTCCATAAATCACGTAATGTTGGTGAAGTACATGTATATAGGTATACTTAGATTACTTAGTATTTAGCAAAGGATTTGACCTCTGAGGATGGCGACATACTTATTCGAATCACTCGTACAATTTATTGGCTGTTACAAATAACTGTTATGGTTAATTGAACTTTTTCTAACCACCACCATCATCATCAATTCAGTCACAACTTTGTTGTTTCTCGTTCTTATTCCTGCAGTATTCGGTTGTAACCAACACTTTGGTGTATTATTATAAAATGGTAAAATAAAGTGAAGTGAACGACACAGTATAAATTACTGGCTGTGTTTTGTGTACTTATTCCGAGACTTATATTCAATGTTTTTAGGGTATAGGTATGTAGCTATATTATATGATTTTCATATCCAATTTTCCACATCAAAATCTCGAAATCAGAGGTTTATAAAATACCTACTAAGTTCAAAACGGAGATTTTTATAAATCGAAGTGAAATAAGAATTCTAAAGTTGAGTTGAGATATTTGCGATATAAGTATCGTGAATACTCATATCATATATTGGTTGTTGAATTTGTCAAACGAGGTTGTTCGAGCCAAATCAATATCATCTAACCAACAAATTTTCAATAATGAAATCCACCACATCAGAGATGTTCTTCAACTCAACTCATATCCAAGGAACTTCATTGATAGAACGATTTACCAAATTCAAAATAAACAAATTACACCACAACAAAAACAACAATCGATAACGACGAATATAATACCATACTTTCCCGGCATATCTGAAAAAATAAAACATGTTGGTGATAAGTTCCATGCGAAAACTGTGTTCAAAACTGAAAATACAATGAGATCCATTCTAACTAAAACAAAGCCAAAAAATGAAGAACAATCATCAAAAAATTTTATTTATAGTATATATACCTTGTGTTTGTGGAAAGTATTATACAGGTGAAACGAAAAGACCTCTCTCAGTAAGGACTAAAGAACACAAGTATAATATCAAGAAAAGACATATCGATAAATCGAAGCTAACTGAACATATCCTCACTGAAGATGGACAACATATGGCAGAGTGGAATAATCAAAATCATAGGAAAAGAAGATAACAAACAAAAAAGAAAAATCAAGGAATCCGCTTGCATTCTTCTAAACGGAGACAATAGCATTGCTTCCTGTTCAGTTGATATAGATAGAACATCGTATTCACTACTGAAAGCTGAACATGAAAGATTCAAGATCAATTAATGAAAACATCCTGTAACTCATTTGTAGACTAAAGTCACTCATTCATATGACAACATCAGTATGACACTGAAAAGTGTCAAACTATTAGCAGCACAACTTTCAAAGAAACATATTTTGCATTTACATGTTGAGAACGGGAGCAGAATCGGTCCCGAAACGTCCAAAGATAAGTAAAAATTCGATATTTTTTCAATATAATTATCTATATTTCTTTCCTTCAAACATTTTTTCAAACAAATTGTCACTGACAAGCTACTGGATTTTTCTTTTAGACTCCCTGATAAAAAAATTTGTTAAATGCAGTGACATTTTAGGGCAAATCATCTGATTTGTCCCTTTACAAATATATTGAAATAATACGAATACTCTTATTTTATAGAAACGAGGAGAGAAAATCCCAAAAAATCGAGTAAAATGAATTTTCAACAATATTTGCCGGAATTGCCGTTCTCCACTTGCTATTAGTCATGAAATTTGTGACTGACAAAGCCGCCCCTGCCCAGCTGTGGGTCGAAAATCTCAGAACAACTGGAGGGCCTTTTCAGGAAAGTGCGGTGAATGTTTTGAAAATGTGTGACAAAGACATTTTTCCGATCATTAATTTATTGTTACATTTGATAACGGTCATTTTCTGCATTGAAACGCCTAAAAACTTATTAAGATTGACTATGAGTCAAGGAAGGCTGGTTGGCTTAGCACTTTTCTATCGAGAACGGTGATTATGATGCAGTGCTGAATAGATTTGCTTCCCAGAAAAAGAGAAAATCAGAATTCATTTTATGGAGCTCAATTCATAAGGACCTGTAATCATTTTCATTATTGATTATCATACTTTGTTACAGAATATGTTCTTATTTACCCTTTCAGTCATTATATAATAATATTCTATACTTTTATATAATGTCGTCTGTAATTTTCCAATTACCCCACTCAGAAAAAAACCTAGCGACGCCCTTGGCGTTTATAAGTATCGATGCATAGATTTCGGGATAATGTAATTCAATGTTCTGCGTGGCCAATAAAGTAGTTGTTGTATTTTATGAACATTTGTGGAAATGACTTTCAGCTTTTTTGTATGTATTTATCATTTCATTCCACTTTGAGCATCGAGGTTATTTCGTGGTTGCTTTCTTTAGATTATTAATCCTATATGCAAAAGCTTGTTAGATATGACGAATAACCCTGTAGGCAGTGCCGGTTTTACCAGGGGTCTTTTGGGTGCTATTACACCAGGCGGCAAAATCTTCAGGGCGGCTATATGAAAATACAACTGCACATCTTTTGTCATCAGTCATTATCTCGATATTTTGATTTTTTACGCGAAAGATTTGAGCACTACACTACCTAAACTGAAATTTATGTCAAGAAGTGAATCATCCCAAGAAAAGCACAATTTGGAGAAAAAAGTTCAAACCAGAGAGAAAAATGGCGGACACAGTGTTTTATTTTAAGTTGCAGATTTGAAATTTTTCGTCGGACTTCCACCTACAAATTTTGTTCAGAATCATTTGACTTTCTGTTTAAGATAGTGTCAGCATGGATGGATGGAAATTTGATCAAATTGGCAACTGAACTACAAAAAAGTATGTAGAGGATCTGGACAAATTTGTTTCTGACGAATGTTATTCATCTGAAAAAGACAGTTCTCTCTCCTAGAGACTAAAGCAGAAACTCCTATTATGGAATTAGTGCAAGTTCTACACGAGAAGAATGTAATCTTCTTTTCCCAATATGAATATTTGTTTTCGAAATTTTTAAGCTACAATTTTGTCTCAACTCAAACAAGATCTACTAACTGAAACTAATGTATAGAGCTTTTGAAGAGTATCATACTTAAGGGCTTGCATTGAAACAAGAAAACACATTTTTGTATGGTTACTTCATGTTCCTAGTTACGCACTTGCCTATTATCATTTGATTTTCCTTTTTCATCCTATTCATTTTCCTTGTTATTCATTATGTGAACACTGTTTGTTATATTATACAGGGTGTTTCCTAACTACGGTTCCTAACTGCAGGTGGTGATTCGTTAGGTCATTTTAGGAAGAAAAGTTCTTCTTAACATATGTCCGGAGTTGCTTCGTTTCTGAGATACAGGGCGTTGAAATTAAAGAAAAAAAACGGTAATTATGAAATATCATGAATATCCTAGAACCGATTTGGTTGAAATTTGGTACTTTCATTTGAACTAATAAGGCGCTTATTCAGCCCTATTTAGATTGAAATTATTGGCGCCAGTTGCGTCTCAATGGGCACCACAGCCATCAATATTGTGAAAAAAAAGTACGCCACTGTCTTTTTTTGGTGAATTTTCATTTTGTTTAGATTGAGCAACTCAAAATACAACCTTTTGGTCTCGTGCATTTCCTTCATATCCAGCTTCGTTTTCGAGAAAAAAAATCAAAGCCATAGTATTGCATATCATGAACACCTGCATTGGAGAAATGAGTTTTTCATTATCTCCGCCAAAAATTCAATTGACACTTGATATGCTGAAATTTTAGAAAATTTGATAAATAAAAGTACCAAATTTCAACCAAATCGGTTCCAGGATATTCATGATATTTTATAATAATTATCGTTTGTTTTCTTTAATTTCAACGCCCTGTATCTCAGAAACGAAGCAACTCCGGACATATGTTCATAGAAACTTTTCTTCTTAAAATGACCTAACAAATCACCCCCTGCAGTAAGGAACCGTAGTTAGGAAACACCCTGTATTTTTCATTTTGTTCATCAACTTCTTCAAAAAAAAAATGGTGTGCGTAGAACTTCTATGGTATAGGTACACTGCTTATATGATTATGCCGGTCTTACGGTACGCGGCACCCGGGACGCGAGTTTGCCGTTTTACTCTCATCCCAGAAACGTCCAACGTGCCTATAGAATATATTATCACTTCAAAAATGTCTCATGTGAAAAAATCCATAGACCTGAAAGATTAGGAATATTTTTGAATCTAAAGGGCGGCGCTTCCATCATAGCACCAGGCGGCAAATCACCTTAAGCCGGCACTGCCTGTAGGTACAAACAGACATATTTACAAACCTGCCTACCCAAACAACAGTCTATACATTGTGAAAGACTGAATGATCTTGATGAAGACACTGTGTGACACTTTGAAACCATTTCTCCTGAATGTGGGGATATAGGTGCGTCTTTACCATTCTTCTAACTTTCTTCAGTTGATGGTTTTGATAGGTACTATTCGATATCCTGAAATCAAACTGATGTTCTTACAGCTCAGTCTGTGGAAGTTGATTGAACATAAAAGACTTGCGAAATCGGGCAACCCTTATTGACGATATCGTTTGTTTATTGAAATCAATGGAAATGATGTTGAATGGTATGTGAAGGAATATATTATTATTCTATTATTTTTATTCTCGAATTTGAAAATCATATCAGGAGAGATTATACAGATGTTGTCAGAAAAGGCAGTGGTTATTGAGGTTCTAAACGTCGACAGATGAAAAAGGTTTTCTTGATCTCATAATTTCATATAATACTCTGCTTCCATTGTGAAACAAGAATGATAAACAATGATGTGCATTGCAGATTATTCATTCGTGATCGTGATCAAAATTCTGAATCTTGAACCACCCTTTATCTGTTCCGATTAAATATCAGCAAATAATGAATCGAAAGTTGAGATGGGGACATGTGAGCCGTTTCGACACAAAAAAATCCTAAAGTTGAAAAATCTCGATTTTGAACACCCTATATCTCAGAAATCTTCTTGGATAGACCCCAAATGTGATATATCGATGGAAACAGCTCTTCATGGAGAATCTGACAATGTGATAGAATAGGGTGTTCCATTCGGAATATCAATGTTGCTACTACTTTTTAGTAGAAGCGGCAACACTGCATTGTCGAAAATATTTCAAATGAAAAGAGCGTATTCTAAAATATGAGTATGCATATTTTCATGGATTTCTCCCGACTGATTCTCGATATAGAGATAGTGTAAGCTCGTCGTGACATACCCTGTATAAGCGTGTTAGTAAAAATGAACGAAAGGGTTAGAAAACATAAAATCGTCTCCACAACGTTCAATAATCGAAATATTATTTAGGAAACATGTTTCGGACAGTCATGTGTCCATCATCAGCCTCAATCCTTAAAAACCAAAGGTCCTATAATATAATATAAGTTAATCATGAAAAAAATATGAAATAGTGAATTTAATCACGTGGGAATGAGAAGAAAAATACGAAAGAAATTTGGATAAAATTATTGGGTAATGCACCGGTTAAGGATCAGGTTAATCATTTGACTCCACCGTTTTTAGTTTTTTTCCAAAAGTGGGTTCTGCCATTAAATCTTGATCATGTAGTACGTCCTCATAAGGGCACAGGACCCCTTTACAATTAACCTTTTTTTTATCGCTTGGAGCGCACGCAAGGGAATCCCTATAATGTTCAAAGAACATCGTGCGTTCCCAGGGAGGATAGGGATAGGAGGTAGGTATTGGAATTTTTCTTGAACTTCTGGAGATTATATGTTGTTGGGAATACTTCCTCAGGCAATGAATTCCAGAGCCTAGCCGTTCTATGGATGAAGGAGTTTTGATAAAGTGCTGTTCGACATCTTTCGAGGTTGACAACGAATGGAGTTGCTGACTGGGCTTGTCTAGTTCGTCTGACTGGTATTGCTAGTGAAGGGATGATAGCAGAGATTTCCATAGCACATTTCCCGTGGAAGTATCGATAGAAAAGTGAAAGGTCGCCGACCTTTCTACGGTGTTCCAGTGATGTCAAAGAGTGAGTGAGTGTGGCGTCACCCACCAGGCGGATGGCTCTTCTCTGGATGGAATCTAAGAGCATCAGCATATGTTTTGGTGCTGAACCCCATATGTGGGAACAGTATTCTAGAACAGGTCCGTATCTGCGCTTTGTAGATCATGAGAAGCTGTTGAGGTGTAAAGTAGCTTTTCGCACGGAACAAGAATCCGAGATTTTGTGAAGCAGCTTTTGCGATGGATCTGACATGATTATCCCATGAAAGAGTGTTGCTGATGGAAATACCGAGCATAGAAATGGTGGGCTTGGTGGGGATGGTGGTACCAGACCTTACAATGTCGGGTATACTGAGTTCCGCCTTTCTGGAGAAAATACAGGCTTGAGTTTTGGTGGCGTTGAATTCAACTAGGTTGTGGGTTCCCCAGGCTGTGATTCCAGCAAGGTCTTCATTGACAGCATTGACCTGCCTGCGCCGTGAGTTCTCAGTTTCCTGGGAAGAAATGGGAATTCTGGAAGAAAACGCAGTATGGAGGGTACTATCATCTGCAATGCTGTGGATGGGGCAAATTGTTACTCCCAACAGATCATCAATATGAAGAAGGAATAACCCAACTAGCATTTTCAGTCACAGGCACCATGGTTCAAGAAACTATTACCTATATTTAGTGATAATAACGTATTTATCACTTATTTCAGAACTTCATAGTATAAATGTCAGTGATAGTTATTTAGTGAGTGAAAATTACGTAGTTTTTACACTAGATAATAACTTCAAAGTGAGAAATTCTCATGGCTTATTACGAAGTAACTGTTTCGAAACTGTCACTCCTCAAAACTACTCTTAAGGTTTCGAAACTTTGGATATATTATTACGGTAACGCTTACCACCCCAAGAAGGCTTCACAGTTGCAATTACTCTATGGTCACCAATTAGGTTTCTACGACGTTGTCGTTACTTGATCGATCACCTAATAATTCAGTCAATTCTTGGTGATATTTCAAGTAACATATTGGTAATTCCTACTCAAACAATTCCTTCATAGTTGAATCAACTTTTCGGTAATTATATTCAGTTGAAGTTACCAATACATAGGTTATCATAACTGACGAGTTCCAAAAGTAACTTTCTGATTCATTTTCGATTGGAAGCCATATTGATTGATGTGATAACCATTTGAACAGGAAATAATTTTAGTTTTTCTTGTTGATAAACATCATTTTATGAAGAATAATAGCATTCGTTCGATCACAAATTGCATAATAATGGAAATTAACATGATTTACGATGATTTTTGAAAAATAGCCGAATGAAATAAAACCATATTTTTGGTGAAATGAGCCGTATTTTGTGGGCGCATCTTGAATTTCGAGGCAAAATCATCACATTTATCGAAAAACTGAATGTTGTTCGAATTTTTCAAGTTCGAGTATCAATTATTTCGCGTGTTTGTCCTTGTATTATTTATTGAATGGTTAGGCATATTGGACTTGTTCATTTTTCGTGAATGTGAACTTCATGGATGAAATGAAGAATAATAAAGAGAGAAAATAATATTTTTATGAAGTGGAAAAGAAATAGAAAGTCAGGTAGGAAAATTTACTACATCTTTACGTAATTTCGACGTCGACTGGTCGTAAGCATTACGTAATTGTGTGAGTTCCCGCTACGTCTGCAAACCGTAATAATTACTCGTGATTTGTTCCCCATTTTGGTCGTAAATACGTAGTAACGACGTAATTATAACGTAACCGCAACTAGTAAATATTACTTAATAGTCGACCCAATAGTCGTAATTACGTAATCGCGACTATAAATGCTAGTTGGGTAATGTTGGTGCCAAAACTGATCCTTGTGGAACGCCGGAATTGATGCCAATGGTATCAGACGATACACCGTCCACCACCACATGAAGCGATCTGCCTGAAAGAAAACTCGATAAGAGATGGCATAGCTGGGGTGGTTATATGCCGTATGATGGTAGTTTGTGGAGGAGTCCTTCGTGCCAAACACGGTCACCTGACCCTTAACCGGTGCACAACACAATAATTTTATTCAAAGTTTTTTCATAATGGGTTTTTCATTCCCATATTTGGAGTGCAGCACCCAAACATACCCTGAAACTGTCCAAAAAAAGGCAATTCGTCTCGTGGGTGATGCCTCGCTCACAAACTCACCCACTTCTCTGGCATACCGTAGAAAAGTTGGCAATCTGGCTCTTTTTTATAGATATTTTCATGGACGATGCTCTTTTGAAATATCAACAATTGTTCCTCCCTTGGCAGTCCCCGCGAGATTAACCCCGCCGAGTTGAGGCTTCGCACCCCTTCTTGGTCACTTTGGAAACCTGCAGAACATATCTTTCCAACGAACAGCGAGGCGCTGGAACACATTGCCAAGGGACGTGTTCCCCGAGGCATATAACCTCCAGAAATTCAAGAAGAACACCAATTCCTACCTCATTTCCCTTAGTTCTCACGATGTTCTCTGAACATTACAGGATATCCCTTTTCGTGGGAACCAGTACATAAAAAAAACGTGAGAAAATTCTCTATTTCATAAATTTTTCATGATTAACTTGTATTATGTTATTGGACCTTTGGTTTGTGAGGATTAAGGCTGGTGATAGACACATGACTGTCCGAAACATGTTCCCTAAATAATCTCTCGATTTCGTGTTTTCTAACCCTTTCATCGCTACAATCCACTTAGAGAAAAGTATGGACTTCTACATAAGATTAAAAATGAACGAGTTGAGGAAAAGCAATAGGTTTTCCTACACAAAATATCAGCTAACAGTCTCGTGTTATTTAGTTTCTAATCATGTATTCCTAATTTTTCCAGAATCTCCCAGAAAATATGTGGAGAACGAGGTGACCATCCACTACAAAACGCCGGTCCGGCAAGAAATCAAAGAATATCTAAGCGAAGACGAGCTGGCATACCGACAAGCCGAGGCCATGAAGAAGATTTACCAAGAGGAGAGGCGGAAGAAATATCTGCAGGTTAGCAAGTCCCTTCAAGTAAGTTTTAGTATATAAGATCAAAATCAGGGAAGTGTGGTGGCTATGCCTGCCTAGCTGCTTGATCGTAACCCATGCACCGAGAGCTGAGATGCTGTAATGCTCTGGGTGGTTTTACTAAAAATAAGGTATGTATGAATTCAATATGGCGGCACACAGTTCAAATCTAAAACAAACAATAAAACCACTAACTGAGTACTGAGCGAATTGATCTTCTAGACTAATCATCAAATTTCAAATCCGATATATTCTCTCTCATTATTCTCTATACAGGGTGTATCTAAATAACACCGAAACAGTTTAAGGTGTGTGTTCCCTTGTGATATTCTAGTGAATAAAGTTCATTTAAACATGTGTCCTAACTTGCTCCGTTTTTGAGATACAGGATGTTGAAGTCGGAAGTGTTAATTGTTTTTATTTATAATCCCCCTGTATAAGCTTTTATGGTGCCAAAATTCAGTATGGTTGGAGACTAAGAAAGCCCCAAAATATCAAAATGATTCTATATTGAAGTAATTGAGTAATCTCAATGGAAGTCTACATTAAAATTCATCGAAGTCGAATCGAATTTTTATTGTTTCCTCAAAAACTAAGCTACATACATAAATTACACAGAGGATAAAAAAGTTGTTATTTCAATAGTTCAATCTAACAAAAATATTGAACCCAGAAAAACCGGTGGTGTACAATGACATTCACCATGAATATCGATATATTTCCCCACTGTGACGCCACTGGAAATATTATTTCGAATCTAATTGCACTAGAAGAAGCTCCATGAAACTATTAACAAAACCACAACGTTTTATTGAAATTGATGAAGAGACAATTGAGAAATGAATAGAAATAAGATTTTTCATGGAAATATTAATACCCTGTATGTCGAAAACGAAGCAAGTTAGGGCACATGTTTATATGACCTTTATTTCCTAAAATATCATGAGGAATCACCTCTTAAATCTTTTCGGTGTTAGTTAGATACACCCTGTATAGATTCCCCGAACGTAGTAATAAGTTCATTACATTTTTCTCCGATTGGCAGCAAATATTAATTTTGCTGACACATATCAATCAGCAAAGTATCACTTTTCCTGCCTAGGCAGCAAAGTGGGTACTTTGCTGCCTAGACAGCAAAGTGGTTACTTTGCTGATTGATAATGTGTCAGCAAAATTAATAATCCATAAATCGTTTATGATTTCATTCATATTTCATCCGAGACTTCTCCGGCTACAAATTCAACTCTATATTTTTTGCCGCCTCCCTCATTTCTGGAGGTGTAAGTACTTCCAAGTCGCTATCACTGTCCATTATATAATAATTTAAATATACCGATATTTTTTCGCACAACTGTCAGAAATATCATGAATTGTCAAACTATAAATATTATGGATATTTCCATATATCAACCAAGCATTCCAACAACTGCGATTTCTATCAAATTTTATTTTAATTGAACACTACAGGAAAAATAGAGGGATATATATCATTATGAACAATCGGAGAAAAAATTATATGTTCAACTCGGCAGCAAAGTAGATTGACTGCCTTAGCTGGATTCCTAGCCTCGCTACGTTCGGCTATGAATTCAGCCTCGGCAGTCAATCTACTACTTTGTTGCCTAGTTGAACAAATAACTATTTCCTGAAAAATGCAAGCATAACCTACTACTACATAACAAAAGTTATTATAGGAGCTTCTTGGATAAAAATGGGTATGAGATAATAATAATAATAATAATAATAATAATAATAATAGGACTTTATTAGGCGAAAAATGTTATTATATTATTTCCCCACATAGCTATTGAAGAAGTAGAAAACACCACATACCAAAATCCAAGAGATGGATTAATCCGTCTAATATCCTATTATTTTTCTCTTGGAGCCCACGAAAGTGAACACCTATAATGTTCGAAGAACATCATGCGTACCTAGGGAGGATTGGGAGAGGAGGTAGCTTTATTGAAGTTTTTTTTGAACTTTTGGAAATTATAAGTTCTTAGGAATACTTCATTTGGCAAATAATTCCAAAGCTCTGCCGGTCTATAGACAAACGAATTTTGGTAAAGTGCTGTCGTTCGACATATTTCAAGGTTGATAGCAAAAGGATGTGCTGCTGTGGGCTTGTCGAGTTCGTCTGACTGGTATTGCTAGTGATCGAAAGATACTTTGATTGGGCCTCATTTTCATTCATTGGAATACCGTAAATTCACCCAGACATATTCTTGAAGTACCAGGGAATTTGGAAAACCTATGATAAGATATCCATATTATAAGTAACGTATGAATTCATTTGGAAATCAGATGAATGTATTCTCAAAAACAAAAATTCTGAAATACTTCTACCAGTTTTTCAATAATTCGAAACTTGTTCAATACTCACTGAATACAAAAATTCGTCGATTTCCTCCCAACGTGTTTTCTTTGTTGCAAAAATACTAATCAAAATTTTGAATTATTTTATCCGTCACTCATGCCTTCACTATAACTGACTCCTCTTCTTCAACTTTCTCCACATTTTGTAACAATACTTTGTATGGGCAATTTTGTTAACTCGTCATCTAGGTCTAGAGAATATTAAGGGTGAATACTCATCTGATTTGTATGATATATGATACCTAAGTTCGCTCACCCCATTTTGTTCGTTATTTCAGGAACTCCAAGACATGAACTCAAGAAGACATACAGACAACTTCATCCCTTCCCAAAAGTCTCCCATAGCACTAAATAGATACGACAACTTCGAAGATTTAGCGCCTTCTATAAAATTACGGCCAAGGTCTCCAGGTAATAATAGTTTATTATTATAACACTAATGGGACATCGAAAAGTGATATACATTTTCTGTATTTTTTTCTATATTCAATACGACACTGCCAAAATTTGTCAACAAAACAACCGAATATGAAAGTTTGTGACAGCTCATAGCTTCTTTGATATTCAGAGGTGTGAAAAAATGGATTGAAATATCCAGATCCGTATTTAAAAATAAAGTTGATGGTGGTTTCTGGAAGACTAAACGTCGGCACTCAAATTTGTGGACACCAACTTGTTAAAAAGAAAAAATTTGCATAAAAATATGTCATTCATTTCGATTAATTTCTCCAAATAAATTAAATAAATATAGAGGGTTTCAGGAAATTTCGTTTTTTTTTTTTCGTATATCCCCGAAAGTAATTGCCCAATTTTGCCATAATTTAACCGACCCTGGATTTTTTATACGGTTGACGAGATCCCAAATGATGGGACTCAAAATAAAAATCATGAAGCTAATGAAATGTTGAATGACTCATCCGGTTTACTACTTATTCATCAATTCAAAGGAAGCGTCACTTAAAGATGTAGTTTTTTGCTAAAGAAATGCCTGATATCAGTATCAGATTTTTTTTGTATTATGAATCGATCATAGTTTGCCCCTCGGTTTGCCCTGTATTGATGCAATGAGAGAATTGATGAATCAGAATGTATATCGTATTGAATTTTTAATCGGTCAACGAGTGGGAAAATACAAGAGTGGTGCTACTATAAGTGGGACACACGGCTCTATATGACAGAAATTCTTGACTTCATCTGAACATATTATGATTATTAGTATACGTGAAGTTCTTTCCGTGACTCGTTAGTATTTGGCGTACTGAATACTTTTCATCTATGCCGCAAGAAAGAAGTGCACGACGTACTCGATATTTCTCATTTAATGTTCAATTTTCAAGATGAACTTTCTTTTCAATAAATAGTTGAGAAAACTAATATTTCAATTTTATTCACAATCACCTTGCATACTATATTTGTGTTTTTCAGAACCTCGACTTTGTGCTCGAGCCCTGTATAACTTCGTTGGCCAGTCGGCAAGAGAGCTAACCTTCAGAAAAGGCGATATCATCTATCTCAGGAGGCAAATCGACAAAAATTGGTATGAAGGCGAACTCAATGCCATGGTTGGACTTCTTCCATCGAATTATGTTGAGGTACTCAATTAAGTAGAATTTTTCACAGAAACTATCACTATTCAAAAAATACATAAATATATCTTCCTACTCATAAAAGAATATTTTGGAATGCCTAAATTCGCATTCAGTTGCCATACTCAATAGACCAGAAAAGTGTATGCTGACTCCTTAAAGTATCGGTGTTTTCTCAAAAAATTATCATCGATAATGATTGTAGACATTGTATTTTGAATTTTGGAATCAGGAAGTGAGCACTCTGGAGCCTGATTCACTTAGACTGCTTGAGTGTATCCATTGTGTTACCCCTGTTGTTTCGTTCCACACCTTTGACAATCTAGTCTCTAGGGGGGCGACGATTCCTTTTCATTCATGAGACTCCCCTGTGTCCCCCTCTTCGGGTTATTCCAGACCTCGGAGAAGCCCCTAGTCAGGGTCTTCACTTGCCTCCAGGTCCAGCGATCTATCCTGAGCCTGAGCCCAGAGTTCTGTTTCAGAGCCCCTTTGAATTACTTTCAATCCCACATTAACAAATAACTATGTACATATGCTTATAAGAATCCATGATGAACAACCATGAACATTTCGAGAAAAATTCACTAGTTCCATTATCTGCTTCAATTTTAGCAAATTTTAGTCAATTTTGTCGAATTTTAGCAATTTTTAGCAAATTTCAACAAACCCAACTCCTATTTTTTATTTTCTCTACTTTTCATTCTCTATCTTTTCTCTCTTCTCTTTATTCTCTTTTTTTCACTCGACATCCACTTAGAATACTTCCAAAACATGTGGCGTTGGTGGTAGAACAGAAGTGTGAAACTGTCTTTCACATTCTGAACGAGAATGTCTTCTGTTCACAAAGGTACCAACTTGTAGGATGTATGAATATATATGTTATCTTTCTTTTCGTCTTGGTGATCAATGGAAGCAATATTATTATTATTATTTATTATTATTCATCCTGACGCTAGAGCTCGCACTAGTCCACCACCAGAACCCGCTTTGCCCCAGCTTTAGTGCCCCCACAGCCTTCTAGCACAAGCACGAGGATGGGGTGGGGATGAGCCTCATGTAATGTATCCATGATTATTTCCTGAACATCTCTTCTTCATCGCAGAAGGTCAGTAATCTGATCAGGGAGATGTTACTTAGCTGCTCAGGCTTCAAATATGCATAGCCTAGGCATTTTCTCCTCTGGCGAGCCACTGCGGGACATTCGCAGAGGATGTGTGAGGATCCTACCAGTTTTAGAATACTTTTCTCACCCTTTTTCTGACCGATCATTTTCTCGAAATTTTCAAATTGAGCACTCTCTATTTGATTTCATCTTTGGACATATAGCTCAGAAAGACGAGTTCAATGATATATGATAACGTAGGTCTAAGAACAGTGAGGATACCCATCGAACTCATCCATGATCTTCTTCAATAAGTAATCAAACGTCAAAACCCTCTAAAAACGTTGTGGATTAAGTTCTCCATGGGCGTTTTTCATTATAAATCAAAAAATCTTGTATGTCCTCTTTATTTTAGATCAAAGTTTGGTCTTGAATTTGCCAAAAGTGATACTGTATTTCAAAAAATCATTTTTTCGAAATTTCATTTTACTTTTGAATAAAGATCAACAAGGGGCCAGGTAGCCGTGCGGACAGAGTGTCTATATTCTAATTCGCATTCGCTTGCCGGTTGTGGGTTCGATTCCCATCGGCCTCAGAAATTTTTCTGAATGCCCAAGAAAGTGTTTGGGATCACACGTTGAAAGGTTAGGCCCCCGTCATTCCTTGCTCGCACAAGACTTTCGAAGACTTCTGAGGGTTGCTCGAAAGGGGGCATCCGAATGACGGATGGAACAAAACAAAAACAAAAAAAAGATGTCAAATTGCATTGGGCATGGATCTGCGATTCTCCGTTTAGGACTCATTCACGCTCTTCTTCGAGAAAAAGTCAAACTTCCTAGGCCCTCTAACACAACTTTTAAAAACGTAGTTTTCATTTCAAAAATCCAAAATAATGTTTGTTATTTTCATCACACTTACACTGTTTTACCACTAACCGAACATATTTTTAACGCCTCAACTCGTGTTTCGTTAACTATGCTAGCATCTTCAGGAAAAGATGAAAACATCAAGTTCTCCAGTTCGCCCTCATGAGTGACTTCTTTATCATGGTATAAGCACAGATACGGCCAGTCTTAGAATACTGTTCTCACAAATGAAGTGGAAGAACATTTTCTGGGATGCATAGCTGATTCTTCCAGATTCCATCCAGAAAAGACCCATTCGCCTGGTTGATGATCCCACACTCAATAATCATTTGACCTCATACTTCCTCGGAAAATATTCTTCAGAAATCTCTGCTATCATTCCATCAATAGCAATACCATTCAGACGAACTGGACAGGCCCCTATCATTGTCAATTTTGAAATAAATGTCGAACATTTCACCAAAACTCGTTCGTCTATAGAACGGCAAAAATTTGGAATTCTTCAACGATGGTAGTATTCCCTAGAACCTATATCCTCCAGAACACCTATACCTTCCCATTCGTGCCCTCCAGGATATAAAAAAATATAGTTTGTATTAGTGTAGTGTACCGGTCTGGATAATTTGAAACATACCATAAATCATCGTTTTTACTGCAATAACAAGAAACAACATACGACATACAAACATACAAAAGAAATCGTCAAGATCGATTTCAAAACAGGAAAATATACACATTATGCACACTAACGCGAGGAAATGGCTGACGGACGATCGCGATATTGGAATTACAGGAGCCGGCTCTGAGTAGATCTACAACGAGTATGGACATACGTTTTAACAAGACTCCAAAACAGAAATCAAATACATACAGTACTGACGTTGATACATACTGCGAAGCCTCAATCAATTTTGATGCTGGCTTGCTAGCATTATATATTCTCAGGATATTCATAGAATATTCCAACCAGGATATTGTACTATTTCTAGAATTCACTTCGAATATATATATCAGTTTTGGAATATTCTTTGAACTGGCGAAAGGACACACTATTTTCACATTCAATGAATATCCATACAGTATATTCCTGGATATATACATCATATCCTTTAGATATTCATTGAATATTCAAAAGAAGACAATGAAACCTTCTCAGAATTCTTCGAACTGGCGAAATGACATACTTTTTCCATATTCTATGAATATCCATATAGTGTATATTCAGCGGATATTCTTAATCATATACCCAGCATATCTATTGAATGATATTTCGGCCGTTCAAAGAATATTCCATATAAATAATTTACGAATCTTCATACGTATACTTGATGAATATATTCAAATACATGTACATATTAGAAGTACCAAATCGATTCAGGTTTATATATTATGAGTATTTAGCTTTTCTCTTGTTGAAAAAACGTCAGTCTGTCAACCATCCACTCCCATTTTATCCGAAATATGAATTTGTTTTGGAGTTTTTCTTTCCTTCTACTCAGGAGGCGTTCGTGTTCGTCTCGCAGATGCCGAACGTCTCGTGGGTATTAAATGCTGGGATGTGTTTAAGTTGGATCAGGTTCGCACCAGATGGCGGTCAAGAAGCCATCTGGAGACTATCCTGCACTGATGAGAGGCCAAAGCTCGAAATCGGTCTGTAGGTAGGTAAACGTTTCTGAACGATTTGGGCACAGCTCAGCATCAAGGAAAGAATCACTTTGCAGCTGTATTCGTCTTTACCAGTCGTTGCATAGATATGTTCTATGTTCTTTATGGAATGTAGCCAGGAAAGTAGTTGTTTTTTCTCTCGTTATCTACCATTCTCGTTCATTTTTTGAACTATTATGGTAAGGACTTTAAATTTTTTCCTGTTTTTGAGTCATTGCTTTACCGATCTTGATGTTCAATCTATGATTTCCTCTGTAGATAATCCCATTTGAAGGCAGCAAGCCCACTCCCCGTAAGGCTCACGAAGGTCAGGCCCGGGCTAAGTACAATTTCGTGGCCCAAAGTCACCTCGAACTCTCACTAGGCAGAGGCGAACTCGTCACCATTACAAGAAGGGTGGACGACAACTGGTATGAGGGCAAGATTGGCGGCAGAAAAGGTAAATTTTGATATGTGGTACAAAAATTTACAATAATAAATTAGATGTCTGATGTGTTATGATAATGATTGAATAAACATAGATATAGTTTATTCGAAAACAATTGCAGAATCTTGTGCCGCACCTGCAGTCACTTCAAAGGAAACTTCACACACGCCGACGCCGCACAGTGCGGAATATTCTGCAATTGATATTGGATATACTATATATGTTTCGCTACACTTGATTAAATATATCCAATCAATCATTCTTTGTTGCGCGAGATGTTCTTTATACCTAGCTCAAGTAGGTCTACTAGTTTGGCCCATATGATTTCGATCTGGACTGACATATACGATTCTTCACTTGAGAAACTATGGGATTTAATAGTGTGTGCTGAGACTCAATTCAAAAAATGATTTCAATAACAAAAAAATGATATGATGATAAATAAATGAATATAATTAAATGGGCGTAGAATTTGATTTTTTCAGTAAACATATGAAACATCTACGCCAATGGAAAGAGAGGGGTCTGAATATGATATTTGAACTGCGTAACTTGATGTATCGAACACAATCAAACAAAAGCAATTTTGTTTCATAGTCGTAGAAAAAAATACATGTATGTAAGTAATACAAAAAGTGTATTGATTTTTATCGAAATACAAATCTCTTCGATCTTGAGGAACAAATTATGTTCCTAGGCATTATTGCCTAGAAGCAACATAGTTTTTTCGTTTCTGAAAAGAGTAGGGACTTTCGATAATCATCAACACAACGAGTTGTATTTGCTAAGATTATTTCACTCATTTCATGAATAAAACAATAATTTCATGTCATATTTTCATTTGCAGTCGGTAAGTTATCAAATTACGATACATCGATAGCAACTAGGGACAGGACGCACCAAATATTGTCACGCGTCTCGTCAGAGGCCGAACATTTTCTGTATTACTTGCTTCTGCACAGCTCGCTCGCAATATTTGATGCGTCCTGTTTCTAGACGCTAGTCGCTAGTGTCAAGTTGTAACTGTGGATAGAGTTGCCTGAAGTTCAGTGTTGAGTGCTATACTCATCGCTGACAATGAAAATATCATGTCAGTTTGCGTCATGCAAGTAGTTTTGATTTATATTATGTTGATCAAACTAGCATTGAGGAAGCGAAATACAAAATCGAAAACACAGCATATTTAGGTATAACGGGTTACACAGGAGACATGTAACAGCATGTAGAACTTTTATTTGAAGAGATAAAAATTTCAAATTCACAAGAGTTATATTATCGATGATGGCGCTTTCCTTGAACCCAATGACAATTTTTTTCAACCACCTGTTTGATTGGAAGTAGACCCAACTTTTTATTTTCAAATGGCATCCTGTATATTTTTGTAACCTATCTTATTTGCCTTGAAATTCTCTATTCAACTATGTATCACAATTTGATATTCGTTCATTGATTGCCTGTTGAATTGCATTTTATTGAAATACATGAAGTTGGCTGTGGCCCGAATACAATAACATTTCGATGCTTGATAGGTTTGGAAATCCAAACATCATTACTTAGACGATATTATCAGAATATTTTCCATACCCTAATCGGACCCAGAAGATTTAAAATGATTTGATTGAATCAATACAAAAAGCTCAATGTCATTTACAATGGTAGCATTGGTAGCATTGGCTCTAGATCTCACTTCTAGTGGTATTCAAATAACCACTGCTCAAAACTTCACTTTTAACATAAGTTCATATAATTATTACTCACGTATCGAAAATATGTAGGATGCAAGAGTGAAAATAACGTGCCTATAAGTTATACTGTATACCTACTTCTTTGTTACTTGCATCAATAAATAATTTGAAAATGACTTTTTATTGAAGGAAGACGGAAAAATCATGTATAACAGGGGGGTGAAGAATATTCTATTCTTTATTTTCCTGCACATCTTACGTATTACTTTTTATCAGCCTACTTTTCGTCCTAGACGAAGTTTTATATATAGTGTGATATTATAGTCACTCCATGAATTATTCACGGAGTTCGATTTCCGAAAACATATTTAGCACACATGACATGAGTACAGTAGTTCAGATACTCACATCGAGGTTTTCACCATTTCTCAATCATAAGGCTCAGCTCATTCAGCTCATAGATAAACTACTGCTCAGCTTGAAATCAGAATTCATTCAGTCAATTCAGTCAACCCTGGTATACAGTCTAAGAACAGTCTCTTTTGGTGAAATATATTAAGCTTTCAGTACAATTTATATGTTCCCTACCTCGCAACGATTATGCTGAAGTAGTAAATTCTAAAACTAGAGGATTGTTCATCTATATCTTGGTATAGTTGTATCAGGAATTCCATATGGAAATTACGTTTGATCCGCCAATGACCTCAAATATAACCTAAAAAACAAAAAAAAGTCAAAAATCTTGTGTTTATCCCCAGAATTGAATAAGGATGGAACTATATAACTGTTTCACAAACACTTTAGAGTGAGAGGGGACGAGGCTCTGTCCGTACCCTGTTAAGATGACAAATACGACAGTTTGCATCAAGGGACCCTAGTGGAAATGACTTTGAGCTTTTTGTATTTATTCAACATTTCATTCCACTTTGTGCATTGTGGCTATTTCGTAGTTGATTTCATTGAGTTCAAAAAAATCATCCGAAAATAGATAGAAACTTAGTTTTTTCATTTGGCTACTTTTGAAGAAATTATTTGTCTTTTATTTTTGCCATGTAGCCATAATATGATAATCCATTTGAATGAAACTGAAATTGTTGTAACAATTGATGTATCGTGCTGATACATCTGTTCATAAGTCTACATTAGTATATTTTCAGTATCATTTCGCTTATCAAATCGCGATACATAGTTGAATAGAGAACTCCAAGGCAAATGAGATAGGCTACCGAAATATACATGGTGCCATTCGAAAAGAAAAAGTTGGGTTTACTTCCGATCAAACAGGTGGTTGGAGAAAATTGTCATTGGGTTCAAGGAAAGCGCCATCATCGATAAAATAACCCTTGTGAATTTCAAATTTTCATCTCTTCAAATGAAAAAACTACAGGCTGTTACATGTCTCCTGTGTCACCCGGTATAGCAGCCAATCTACATCCGAAATACAAAAACGAAAACATCATCAACACAGATATTTCAACCAATCAAAAACGTGTATTCTGAAATTAAGGGAATAATCGTCAGAATCACTTTGCACTGTCTGGGTTGCAGGCATCTTCCCCGTCAACTACGTGGACGTGCTGATCGACCCGCAGACGCCGCCGCCGCCCAGTTCCAAACCGGCGGCCGCCCCCGCCGCCCACTCGCTCCTCCTCAACGGCTCCGCGGGCGGCAAGCAGTCCATGGGCGCGCACAGCTACACGCCCGCCCCGGCGCGGGCGGTGGACTACCGCCACGCCGAGCCGGCGCAGACGCAGTCGGGCGGCCGAAGGAATGTGCCGGTGGGGCAGGCGCTGCACATCGAGACGCAGAGCGAACCGATCCCGTGAGTATGAAGCATAGATAAACTACACTACTAGCCAGTGTTGCCGTTTTATGTATAATTATACAAATTATGTAAAATTTGGAGGTCTGTGTATAATGGGCGTGTACACCTTAGTAGAACTTTTAGCTCAAACCATGGTATTGGTATTGGTATTGGTAGGTTGGATGGTGACAGATGCGCTGCGACCCAATTAGATCTATTGTGCCCCATCTGCTTCTGCTATATCAAGGATTTCTTGTTTATAGCAGCCACTCGAGCTTCAATTCCTTCAGGAATTTGAGGATTTTGAGGGGGTCCAGCTGTGGTATTTCTTCCACAGTCAGCTGGTGTGTTCCCAGTATGTTCAATCTTTTGTGATGTACAGCGTCAAACTCCATCAGTATGTGATGGGGTGTTTCTGGTTCTTCCTCACAGAATCTGCAGGTGCTGTCCTCCTGTAAGCCTAGCTTCCTTAGGTGTTCTTGAGTCTGCAATGCCCCGTTAGAAATCCCGTTATTGCTTTGAGACTTCCTTTGCTGAGGTTTGTCAGTGTCTTAGATCTTTCTCGGTTTAGCTCAAACCATGTTTATAATGATCCTTTTATACATAAATAGTGATTGACGACATAATTCGATCGAAAAATTTATTTTCGGACATAAATAATAGTACCTTCTGAAAACGGACCCTCTTATGACGTAGAAACCTCATCTCGCCATAGTTTAAAGAAAATACTGTGATCTCGCGCTAATTCACTCTAGAACCAACACAGTAAAAAACCGCTTCGAGTGAAATCCGTAGAGTATGATTTTAGAGTTAAAATACTCTGCCAAACTCACTCTAATACTGCAATCAACTCTATTACTACACTTCTCGCAGATTATCTCCTTTGAAACTAATTCTAGATTGAATTTTCACTATTCTCGTATTGAATTCACTCCTTATTCCTGAAATATCAATAAAATATCAATTCAGATAACTCAACTCACAAACAATTGAAATTGAATTCATACCTACTAGTGTTTACTGACACTTGAATATTCCTCTCTTGTCGATTAAATTGACACTCTATCATTGTTCAATTCAATCTATATACGATGAAATATCAATCTGTACAGTTTCAGATTGTTCAATCTACTATATAGATAGTGAAATAAGTAATACAGATTATAGTGTCGATGATATAATGATCATGATATTAGCTTCAAGTAGTTTTTTTACTATACCCGCGTAGTGAGGAATTTTTTTCAACATTTAGTTATGAACGTATTTCCGTATACCTATCTCGGTTATTTTCCGTTTTTTCCGTTTCGAATTATTATTTCGAACGATTTATGAAACAGATATAGGTTAACTAATTAGTCTAGTGGGACTCGAGTCATTTTTCAAATATCAAACGATTAAACTATCATGAAGTCACACTACTTCTCATCCTTCAATTCTCGCCACTGCATGAAGGTGGCGCTGCGGAGACTTCGCCGCTGAACGTCTGTCGGGGGCCTATAAATACTGTGACATGTGAAAGAATGGTTAATCGTTAATCTAACTTGAACAACAGGAAGTAGTGACTAGTTTACTTAACTAGTGTTCTATATCAATCTAAAATGATGAATAAATTATATAACTCCTTATTAGCACCTGAACAAATACTACTGTCAATTTGAACAATGCAGGAGCAATTTGACATCCACGTAGAGTAAATAATTCAATCAATTTCCGGTGGATCCGACACTGATTATAGTGTGGAATCTACTCTCTACTATTATATTACAACTCTAAACTTTTGTGACTATGTATAATATTCGGTTATTGAATTTCACTCTAAAGTGATGATATTGACACTAGCTTGGGTCTTGAGTGGAATATTCACTCTCGAAATTGTTTCTTTCAACTCTATTTTTGTGTTAATTCAATATATTTAGAGGAATAAAAAGAGTAAGTTTCAATGTGCTTGCATTGAAAATTTACACTAATTGAATTGAAAAAATCACACTATAATATACTGAACTATAGAGTTAAAGTGTCACTCTGAAGCTTAGTGGTCCACCTGGGAACAGGTATAGTGTTAAATTTCACTCTATTTTTTTTACTGTGAATGAGCGTGACCCATGTGTGACACTGATCACTGTTGCCATATCATCCAAACAAAATATCCGAGAGATCGAAATCGATATTGAAATATTTTTTGATATCCACTACCACTACTGCAGAAAATGATATTCAAGTTGTCGATTGTAGGTTGAATCATTGGAATATAAACAATCTCTAGACAACGAAATGTCTCAATCTCAAAACCACTTGCATCATTACAATTCCACGATAATCCAATACATTTCATAAACGCAGCAACATTGCTTTGTTGAAAGTTGAATAATCGAAATAGTATTTCGTCAACGCACTATCAGACGCATTTTGCTCGGTCTCAAATCGAATATGGCTAACCGTCCTGATATAATTCCACTCATTATTCTCATAAAGTGTGCACCAGAATTGAAACTGATCATTTGCAAGTTATTTACCATCTCTCACAAGTCTGGTGTTTTTCTATATTGCTGGAAAATAGCTAGAGTACAACCAATCCGGCCCCAAACAAGGAAACAAAATACTTCCAGGCAGATGGCTCCTTGTGATGGTGGACGGTCTTATTCCATAGCCATTAATACCATGCATCAGCGTTCCACAAGGATCAATTTTGAGACTAACATTGTTCCTACTCCATATCAACTCAGTAGATAATAGTACTCTTTATGCTGCGTGCTCTTATAGAATTCCCATTTATTTCACCACGAAGGCAGTTCAACGCTTTCGAAGAAGATCTTACAGAAATCACAGCCTGATGAGAAACCAACAACCTATGTAGTTGAATTCAACGCCAAAACTTAAGCCTGGACTTTTCCTAAAAAGGCTGAACTCAGTATTCCGGAAATATCAATGTCTGGTACCATCAAAGTCCACTATATCTATACCGCAAAGTCCACTATATCAATACCTGGTGTTTCCATCAGCAATACTATTTCATGGAAAACTCATGTCAGCGAAAGCTACTTCACGAAAACTCCTTGCGAAAAGCTACTTTACACCTCAACAGCTTCTCATCATATACAAAGCATAAATACGGCTTGTTATGGAATACTATTCCCACAGGTAGGGTTCAACACTCAAACATATCTGCTGATGCTCTTAGATTCCATCCAGTGAAGAGCCATATTCGCCTGGTGGGTGATGACATACTCACTTATTCTTTGACATCATTGAAATACCGTAAAAAAATCGGCGACTTTCCACTTTTCTAGAGATATTTCCACGAGAAATGTTCATCACTAGCAATACCAGTCAGATGAAGTCGATAAGCCCAGCTAGCACATCCTTTTCGTCGTCAACCTCGAAATATATCGAATAACTCTTTACCAAAATTCGTTTCCAACACATTTGTAAATGAAATTTGGCAACACGACTTCTACTAACTGTATTAATTACACCCAACTATAATTTTATTGAGGTTATGTTCTCACTGCCATCATGTATTTATTTATTTGTTGATTGTGATCAACAATGAATAAAATAATTAGAGAAATAAAAAAAATTGTTTCAGTCATTGGCTGATTTCATTTTGTCCCACAGGTTTCGTGCCCTCTACAAGTACAATCCTCAGAACGACGACGAGCTTGAACTCCTAGAAGGTGACACAGTATACGTTCTGGAAAAGTGTGACGACGGCTGGTACGTAGGATCCAGTAACAGGACAGGGGCATTCGGTACCTTCCCAGGAAACTACGTCGAAAAAATCTAGCAGAAAACTAGCTTGCTTTGATATTTCTCGAACTCGTCAGACCGATGACCGAACCAGCTTCCGCTTAGTGAGAAATATTGGGAGGTGCACAAAGAACATTCGGTAATCACGAAAATGTATATATTTTATTTCAACCTCTGATATTTTCAATGCAACAGAGCTAACTGATATTCATTATCATGAGCGCTAAATAGAAGGAGAACCCACAGTATATCTATAGTTACAGAGTGACTAGCTACAAGGGGCTAGCCGGACCAATTGTGAGTATATTGAATAGAGTGGTGACAATAGACGTCAAAAAGGCTGCCGTTTTCGTATCATTCGTGGTCAAGTCACTGAATAAGTAATAATCTGAAGGGTATCTCACATGCAGTAATGAATTTGCGCCTACGAAGTGCCTACCTGATGGAAGGTTCAGATATTTGATATTTTCATGTCATCATGTAAATAATCTAAGGCTCACAAACAACAAATTATTGCATGAGCTAAACATCTGAACAGCCTCACATTAGGACAAGTCATTGTATTGGTATAGTTTCTTCATACTTATGAGAACGGTTATTAATTTATTGAAATCAACATTGATCTATGTTGTTACATCAGAGTGGTTGCGATTTTCTCCGCGTCCATATCATCTGGATCAATTTAATAGGTCGTTTATAGTGACGGCTTCTACAATCAATCAATGAATCAATTTGACGGAGAATACTTAAACCCGAGTGCAGAAAAAGTATTTCTTCCTAAGCCTCATCAATGAAGATATTTCGGGTTCATATACTTGTCTTTATTTGGAATGACCTAAGTGTATCCGTTCTTGTAATGATAATGTTGGTTGAGACCATGCGTTCATATCACAAACAAAATGATGAAAGAAATCTAAATATCACACTCCTAACCAAAAATATTGATGAGGAACTGGGGTGCCAAATGGTCCGGCTAGACTCTTGTTGACTAGTTCTATCGTGGCTCTATACCATGACACCTTTGTTATAAAATAGTTGCAGTTTAAAAGCTTCCACTAATTTAAGCTTGTAGATATTACCTACTTATGGTTAGATTGAAAACAAGCATTCTAGTCACTAGCCAAATGATATTTTTAGTGTAGAATTTAATATGTGGTATGTCCAAAAAAGATGTGCCAGTATGTACAACATTTTATTTGCACCAAAAATATATTATAACGTTGTAACATGACCATGATCTTCCATAACATATTGTAGATGTATATAATATATAAGACATGTTTTAATCTTACATTTTCCGATTATATATCGCATATCACGTTTGTACCTTCGATAGATTGACAATGTTTATTTTTCCATTTCTAACCCCCTTATTTGAGAGTGCCTTCTGAATACAATATCTTTGCATACTTATCTACTAATTAATCCTTGAAATGAATATTTATGATGAGACAATAATATGTTTGGCACTGAAATGTCAAACTTTGTGTTCATAAAATTGAATCAGTTGATGTATCCATTTAGGTAACATTTGTTGGTCTTTCAGATATCAATATTGTTAATATTCACATTGTTCAGAGTTTTTTTTTCACCTGTATTTTGTTTATAATTAACGTTTTGTTTTTCAATAAAGTATTTAACGTTGCACCATTTTCTTCCAGAATAATTTTCAACTGTTTTTCAATAGCAGGTCCCCAAAAAGGGTGCTGGAGGCGGGGCAAGTGAATTAGGGCCACGTCACTTTTTCGCATTTGCCAGGGCTTGAAAAAACGATTCATACAGGGTGTCCGGGGAACCATGGATCATACTCTAGCTGTTGATAATCAAGCTCATTACCTATCAGAAAACCACAGCTTGACCCCAATAAAAATCTCACGGTTTTCGATATTATAACTTTTTTTAAAAACAAAATAATTTAGATTTTTCATTTTTCAAGCAAATGAAGAGCTTTTAATGTTAATTCTTATTCTCGATAAATATTACCGCATAGTAAGTCTCACAGTCGCAAACGGCAGATTTCATTACGGTCTACATACACCTTTTCAACTTTAATTTCAGAATCGGTTATATTCCGCAAAAGGCAGAGATTAGTCATTGACTAATCTCTGGCAAAGGTAAACTCGGTTTCAGAAATGGTTAACTCAATTCCAGAATCGGTGAGTTGAATTTCAGAAAATGTCCATTCAATTTCAGAAATGGTAACTTATATTTCAGAATTGGTTAGTTTGATTTCAGAAAGAAAAGTTCAACTTGAAATAAATAATCCTGATAACACATTCACTATTGTTTTTGTCTCCCTATTACAGGCTTTTTCAGTCATATGTGACCGACGACAATAATGCCCCAAAAACGTTTATTGTATGAAATGTGAAAAAACCCATGAACTACTGAACTGAACTGAATCTAATTATTTTTGGATTGGTTTTTCACATGACATTCAATGCACATAGAAGGCATCTCTTGGCAGTCTTCTCAATGCGTCCGCACTCTCTTCACCTCATTTTTAGCCCCCTTTCTTGTACATATTGTTTCACGAGATTTTTGTAACAAATTGAACAATTTTTCTAGCTTACGGTGAGCAAATGTTCCAACCCCTGTGAGTTTATCAATAAATTAATAACTAATAGGAGTATATCATGCACTTTTACTTATATACATTGAAAAAAATTGCCGCGTCGGTCGATTTTAGCTGACATCCTGTTATGCTCTTCTGTACACCAGAACGACCTCACAATGTCTGAGCAGCAATATGCTGATCACTCAGATGCCCCCTACTCTGAAAACTTCACGTGGCCTGACGCGTTCGAACCAATGGAAATGCATCGGCTCAGCACGAGATCAAGCTGTCGGTCAAAGTGGGCATCCTACAGATACCATAGTGGTAGTTCTGGATAATGCACCTGCACATTCAAGAATATATGTATAGAGGAGATTTGCATGAAGAAAGGATTTCAAGATGTTCTTATTTGCAGATTGGCACCTTATAGCCTCCAATGTTGAACCCAATAATTGAACATATTATGGAATACCTTCAAGTCAGAAGTGAAAAGCTTCTTGCAAGAGCATCACCAAAGGGTCATAGTTGGGGTTGGGGATCCAAACAGATTACTTAGTCAAATAGAATTCAGACTGTGATGCCTTGACGAATGTTCAGGTCATCCAATGAGAATTACATAAACCTCAAAAGTGTTTGAATTATTTCAAATCATGTGCAACGTTACTATCCTTATGCAATTCGATTGGGAGACATGAAAATTTAAATATTCAGAAGATGATTTGTTCTCTTTACATGCAACTAAAAGTGTCTCAAACAAATACAAGGATTCATTATCTGAAATCGAACTAGCCAATTCTGAAATCAAGTTTACCTTTTCCGAAATACAACCTACTGATTCCGAAATTGAAGTTGAGAATGTATACAAAAAAAATATCCTCCGATCCGGATCCTTCATGATTTTTTATCATGAAACTTCGTTCGAGATTTTTTTTGTAGACCGTAAATGCTATCGAGAATCGGCCTCCTTGTTACAATTTTATTTATTTTTATTTATTTATTTATTGAAAATGTTACTTCCAGTCAGAATCAAGTTCTGGTATAAGGAAGTATAGTAAACAATAATACCTAAAACTATACAATTATAATAAACTGATGAATAATAAAATATTTGAAAACATTAATTATCAAATTTTGACGAATCATTTCATATTGGTGAGCAAAAATCAATTTGAATATGAATCAAAAGTTGAAAAAAAAAAAAAGTCATCTATTTCGTTCAGAAATGATAAATTTTTTAAGATGGTATTTGAATTCTATTGTATTTCTGCAATTTTTTATATTATCTGGTAATTTGTTATATTCCAAGAGAGCAGCGTGGGTGAATCTTTTTTGGCCTATAGAAGTATTAGCGATATCAAGATGAAATAAACCATGTTGTCTAGTTTGATAATTATGAATTTCATTGTTTCGTGTTGAAATAAAATTAGATTTCAATCTTTTATTTATGATATTGTATGTAATTTTCAGTCTTTCGATTTTGAACATTTCTTCTAATGAGAATGATTCAGTTATTTTATATAATTGATTTGTTGGTGTATCATATGGTAAACGATACAGTACTTTCAATGTCTTTTTATATAATGCAGATATTTTATTAAAATTGTTTTTTGAACAGTATCCCCAAACATTTATCAAATAGTTAATACGACTGAGTATATGAGAATATAGAATTACATTTGCAACTTTTTTATTCATCTTGATTAAAGGAGTATTTTTAATAAATGCAAATACTAATTGGCAATACTTCGAAAATACAACCAGGTGAATGGTTCCTTTCTATATAGAGGGCATCAGCGTATATTTGGGTGAAGATTCTCATATGTAAGAACGGACGAGCTACACGGAAAAAGGGATTTGTTGCATCAACAAATTATTAATTATGCTTGAATTATTTTTGTTGGACTGAGCAATTTTTTGTTGAAATCAAGAATGTAGTCTGATTGAATCAACAGTATAATATCATTATCATCAACAAAATATATGGTTTTGTCAAAAACAAATTAGGGCGATCCAAAATAATGTCGATGTTGATTCAACTATGAACATTTTGTTGATTTGATGAGAATATATCTTTGAAACAACATACATGTTTTCTTATTCCGATGTAGCAATGAACTCGTTTCGAATGGATCATGCTTGAATAGAGCAACGAAATATGTAATATCAATAAAATATTTTGTTCTTTCTGAATCAAGTTGAATTTTTGCCTCTAGATGGCGGTCATTTCGCCTGTTCGAAATATCAGCTAGATAAATCGAACTTGGAGGATGATTATAGCAATCCGAAATAGTTTTGCATCAGCTGAAGAGAAGTAAAGACTGGAGATATGCTAGAAGTCGACTAGTTTCCTAGTTTAGTTTATTCTATTGATGTGAAATTTGGTTCAACAAAAAAATTTGTCAAACGGAAATACAGTTTCTCTTGAATCAACAAAATATTTCATTGAATCAACAAAATAATTCATTAATTCAACCCAATATTTCATTGAATCAACCAAATAATTCATTGAATCAATCAAATAATTCATTGAATCAATCAAATATTCCTTTGAATCAACCAAATATTTCACTGAATCAACTAAATATTTGATTAAATCAATATATATATCTTGTTATTTTGAATCGAACAAAATGATTGTTTTAGCCAATTCAATATCTCTTCATGAACAATTCATGGATGTGCTTGATTAAATAAGATCCAGAGTTTATGCAAGACATATATTTACTTAATTCAAACTTCAAATTCGCCCTGAAACAAGATATAGATTTACTCATTCCAAGATTATATTTTGTCGTGCATAATGACACTTTTTTTACTTCATTCAATTAAATGCTTAATTCAACAATTCCTTTTTTTCCTTGAATGTGTTCAAGTGGTTTTCATAAGCAGTTGCGTATATTAAGCCAATTTTTTGTGGGTATGGTGGTAGGTACCAGACATTTATTGTTATATCAGTATATCAAAATACAGTTGAGTTTTGGTGGCGTTGAATTCAACCAGATTGTTGGTTCTCTACCTTTCCATCAACCTATCATTCCTGGATATAGGCGCCAATAATTTTGAAACATCCTGTATACAGGTACACTGTGTATAGTTATATCTTATTCGAATATACACAAACGATACCCATATAACATATAACCTTTACAAGTGATATATTGAGCTGAGGTCATTTTTACTAACAATAAGAGCAAATAAAACATTGTTTGAAAATAGCGAAGTTACCATACCATTTGTGTAGGTGATACCGACTTACATAGGTACAAAGTTGTGTATAGGTTTTGTTCTCCATATAATGTTAATGGTTCGTAGTTCGAAGCTTTGTTATTCGGGTGTTCGAACACGATTTTAGCATAATATTACTCAAATAACCATTCTCCTTCTGATGTATGACCCTTGAAATAGGTAAAGTTAAAGGTGGCAAGACAAAAATAATATTTACAATATACTCAATGCCATTACCAATATTTCACGTATTATTTGGTAGTAGGTACCAAAAACAGAAACCAGGAACTGTCTTATTTTAGGAATTGGCGAATGTAAAAAAATGTCAACATATATGACTTCTGATTCAATTTCGAAGAGAGAATGAGAAACTTATTGGAAAAAATCTACTATGGATGTCAGTGAACAAGAAATTTTGTTTTTATCTTTGGGTGCTCACGAAAGGAAACCCCTGTTGTGTTCGAAGAAAATCATGCGTATACTTAGGTAGGGAGAGAAGGTAGGTATTGAAATTTTTTTGAACTCTTCAAGTTTATACAGGGTAACTCTAGAGTAAGCGGCATCCTCTCAGGATTAATAGGGGCCCGAAAATGCTTCCAAAGGGAGCTACGCTCCTTTGAATAGGACACCTCAAAGACGATTATTGCTCTATAACTTTAAAATCCTTCACAATAAATATTCGAAAATTGGTGTACGGCATGAACATTTGAAAGTATCAAGACTTTGAATTCAAAATTGCAAAATTCCATTCAAAGTCGTCATTTGCGGGGGAGGGTAAGTGTATAAACATCCCTTCTTCTGATACTCTGGTCATTGTGATTTCGTTTTAAAATTATTAAATTCTAGAGTTTTTCGATAGAGCGTACCATTTGGGAGAAAATCGACTTTGAAAACTTTCTGACTCACGTAAATCACAATAGCTTGAATATGCAAAGAGGAAGGGATGTCTTATTTACTATCAAATGTTTATGTCGTACAGGGTGTCTTTCTTAAAATGGAACCCCCCTCAACTCTTTTGTTTTCAGGGATGTGAAAAAATTTTGAATCAAGTTATTTGTAACGACTCATTTCGTGAAGTTGCTTTATACACAGGATCATTCGTTTTTCCGGAAAGGACATTAACTTTGATTTTTCCAATGGAACACCCAAACTGCACACCATTAGGAAGATAGGTACTTCATTTGTATCATTGATTAATTGTAAGTAATTTGGCATGCACACCAAGCAGGTTGCGATACCTACCCTCCCTCCCTATTCCTTCTAGGTACGGACGACGCTCGATATTCTAACATAATAGGCATTCCATGTCGTGCACTCCAATAGATGAAACAATATTAATGTTGTTTATGAACATTCAACCAATGACCTGTAATGAAGTCCCAAAAGATAATGTCTGATCGAAATGTATACATCAATGTGATCACAGAGATTTACAGGGTGGGGCATTATAGTGTGTCGGAGCTCGATTGCTCGTGTTATATGATAGTTAGGAACTTGATTCAGAAACAAATATGAACGAGACAACAAGGTCCATGGCTGGAAATTATTGCGGAATATACAGGGCGCACCGAAAAACATATAGAGGGTCGGGATCAAATTTTTTAAATGGAATGCTCTGTATATAAGCAAATTTTTTTAAGCATCCCCGTGACCTCCATTCACTATTATGATATCGTTGACTTTGTGTTAATTATATCAAAGTTATCAATTTTGTTCTCGAAATTATGTCATCTGCAGAAAAGATGCATACCTACCGAAAAAAATCCATCTCGTCACAATTATAAGATTCAAGAGGAAATAATCATGATATCGTTTGATGGAAACATGCGTGATATTCCTTAAGAATTTTCATGCTCTCGAATGATACAGGGTGGTTAAAAATTATTTTTCAATTCGGAACTATTTGAAGTGATTTTTCTCGAGTTTTCAAAACGGAACACCCATTCGCCCATTCAAGAGGTGATTCCTTATGATATTTTAGGAATCAAAGTTCATGTAAGCATGTGTCCTGACTTGCTTTGTTCTCGAGATACAGAGGGTATTAATATTTCCATGAAAAATCGTTCTTTATTCATTACTCAATTGTCTTACCATCAATTCCAATAAAACGTTGTTTTGATCGTTTTTGTTAATATTGATATGGAGCTTCTTCTGGTGCAATTAGATTCGAAACTATATTTCCAGTGGCGTCACAGTGGGTTAATTCTTCGATATTTATGGTGAATGTCATTGTACTCCACCGGTTTCATATTTTTATAAGATTGAAATATTGAAATAACACCTTTTGTATTTTTCGTGTAATTTTAGTATTTAGCTTAATTTTTGAGGAAACAATAAAAATTCGATTTGTCTCCAAATTTTAATTTAGGCGTGTTTTCAAGACTTCCATTGAGATTACTCAATAACCCCAATCACAATCATTTCGAAATTTTGGGGCTTTCTCAGTCTCCTACCATACTGAATTTTGGCACCATGAAAGCTTATACAAAGGGTTTATAAATAAACACCATTAAAAACAATTAATACTCTTCCAACTTCATCATCCTGTATCTCGAAAACAGAGAAAGTTAGGACACATGTTTATATGAACTTTATATGCTATATGTCACAAGGAAACACCCCTTGAATTTTTTCGGTGTTATTCAGATACACCCTGTATACACATTTATCAAAAAAAAACTAGGGTTGGATCAATGGGTAATTCGGACCTGTTGATGTACCCATATCAGAGAAGTTAACATCATCAAAACCGAGATATCGGAATCAGCAGAAACCCATCATAAGCGCCAGCATGACTGTTGACTCAGCACCCTTAGCACGTGCCTTGATGCGACCAGACAGGCTTTTGTTTTATGAGTATGCTCGATCAGCGCTATAGGGATTATTTTTTTTAATTGATGTTGCAGACAGCAATAAAGATATTGCGATCTAAACATCGCGGTTTGGAGAATAGAAGATATCAATACAGAATAGAATATATGGCACCAAGTACTGATATTGAATTTTGATTTCTAAACTTTTGTGACAATGGTATTAGTATAGAAAACCTTCCTAGAACCTACCTTTTCATGAAATGGAGAAGGATTGAAGAATCCCATTTTTTGTTTTCGAACTATATTTTATTTTTGAAATTTTCAAATATCAATGACATTGGTGAAAATAGGCAGTTGGCAGTTTTTTAAAAAGAAAATATTTGGATATTTTCGAGTTATTACATATTTAATCCACCACTTCTTATATGGGTTTCAAACAAACTTTTTATTGGAAACAAATATATAAATGAAGTATTTCCTATTGGAACTAAGTGAAGATTACAGGAGTTTTCGAAAAAAACTTACAGAGAAAAAAAAATGACCTGAGTTTATTGTCTACTGAAAATTTTCATGAAATCAATCTACAAATGCAGCACTATGTCACTATCATCAGTCATTTCATTTGCAGTTGAAGATGAAGTTAGTGTTCTTTTGTTAATTGTAGACAAACTTTTTTATGATGAATGAATGATAATTGGGTGGAATGTATAGCAAGAGATCAAGCGTGTGCTTCTTGTCACTTCTTTGACAGGTTCCTCGATTTGGGTACATTGAATCTTAATAAGATAAGCAATATCGCACAAGTTGGGATGTTTTCCTTCCTTCTGAAGATTTTTCGATATAAATCTCAAAGGATCGAAATTCATTATTCTAAATTTCTTTATGGAAAATATAATGTGGTTTATCTTTGCCAGCAGAACTTTTATAGATGCTCAGATGGAGGTTTGAAATGCAAGTTGAAATACCTGGTACTCCTGGTAGCTCGCCTGGTAGACAACGTGATAAAACATTTTTTCCATGGGTTCTGTATTTTGTTGTTCGCACTTCTCTGCATAGATAGAAGTCAAACGTGCCATCAGTGTGCCGAATCCTGTGGCCAAACCTGACTGACACTGATTGGCACTTCAACAAACTTATACATTCATTCCATCAATGGTAAAATTATGAAAATGATGACTCAATTGTATTATCAGCAGAAAGATTGATCAATAAAGAACAGCCAATACGTAAGTCATTTCGAAGAAAAATTTGACTTACACTGATTGGCTTCTGAACCCTCCAATTATTAATCTTGATTCCTGAGCCCTCCAGATGTTGGATGAGCTCGATATTGATGGCTTTGTCTATCACTTTGGAGATAACTGATAGGCGATTCACCTATAGGTATTAGACATATGTTTATTTTTTCGAATCATGAAATATCGGATTGTTGGTGAAATCATTATGTATTCCAAAGTTTCTATCAGTCTGAAAATATATGATTTTCAATTTAAATGGATTTGTTGACCTTGTCTCCTGTGGAGCATATTTATTCGTCACACATGATCCATCAGAAACTATACAACTATAACCCCCAGACTACTACTTCTCGATTCCTATACCCATTATTGCATAATTCGATCAGAACATGATATTTTTATTGGAAATAAGAAATTGCTATGGCATCATTTCAGTGATGATAAGTTTTGGTATCTCATATTTATTATTGTAGATAAATGAGAATGATGTTGAATATTTTCAAACAAACATATTGTTGTATTTTATTTACTTCACTGACCCCTATAAATCTAAATCTGTGCAATATATTACCACATAACGTTGATATAATTTCTCTGATTCTAATTTCTAATAAAAAAAGTGCCAAATTCTGATTCAGATCGATAAGAATTGCATAAGAATGTTTTTGCTTCAGAGTTTCTCACGAAAGTGATAGTCATATATACGAGGTGGAATGATCTGTTCGAACACATCCCAGCAAACTTCGAATCTCTGGCCGCCTTCTGGCCAATGCATGATCAGTCGGCAAAATGCTGGCGCATGGAATATCGTAATCATTTATTCATAATCCAGCCAGCACTGGACCAGTAGTTATCAAAGCGTAATGTCATTTCACTACGTCTGTGTATGGTATATTGAAATCGTTCACCTATAATCCAGCCGGCACCAAGAAAATGAATGGCATCCGCGCATTACCAGTCTTCGAAATTACCTACACATCAGCCCTCCTGTGTACGTTATTCCAATAGAGGATGGCTACTTTGATTATGATAAATTTCAAAACGAAAATTCATTTTGTAGTTGAAATCCGTAATCCTTCGACTCGAATATTGCCAGGACACAAAACATCTGGACAAGGAAGTCATACCGTACTTTGATGAGTCTAAGATATTTGTGAATAACACCAAAACCCAGGTGATTTTCTTTCACAAAAAATTTACAAATTCCACATTACACAGATCTTTGACTGTCAAAGGGGTGGAGCTGAGAGACACAGTCGTTGTGAGATCATAATGTCAAAGTTTAATATATTTTCAACGTTTTTTATCAAAATTTCGACTTTAAGTGACTGTTATCTAGGGCATTTACACCAGTTTGCAATAACACTTCATTTCGAACTGTGAATACGACAAAAACAATTCATTTCTTTTTGCTCTATAAAAACACTGGAATACAATAGCAGATAGCAGTTGTGGCAAAAATTTGCCATCAATTGTTCAACACACATCTTGAGCGATTGATACGTTGAAAAAAAAACTGGATTTTAAAATTATATTTCAATTTTATGCAACCTTTAAACTCATTGATCACAAGCCATATGGTTACATACTGTCTGTAGGTTGATTGAGGAGGTGGTACATTATTCCAGATTTTATTTGCGATTTTCTCTCCTCGTCTCTATAGTATAAAAATATGAATAATTTTTCAATATACGTCTAGTTAGGACAAATCAGATGATTTGCCCCCAAATGGGGCTGCGTTTAATGAATTTTCTTATCAGAGAGCCTAAAAGAAAAATTCACTAGCTTAATTGTCAGTGACAATATGTATTGAAAAAGGTTTGGAGAAGAGAAATGAAGGTATATAGGAAAATGTCAAACTTTCACTTATCTTTGGACGTTTCGGGAACGAATCTGCTCCCGTTTTCAACATAAAGAATGGATTTTTCGTATGGAAAATTCGTATTTGTCCTGACACTTTCCAGTTCTCAGTAACAATTGGTGACGTTGGCAATCAAATGAGCTTCCTTAGATGTTCTTTGAGTTCTTTGAGTCTACAATGCCCCATTAGAAATGAAATTCCGTTATTCCCATGAGAAAAATTTTGCTGAGGTTAATATCAGTGTCTTTGATCTTCCTCGGTTGAAATTGTCGAGGAGATCTTTGGCCTGCAGCAGTCCTGCATGTCTGCATTGAGTTCTTCTTGAAAGAATTTCCAAGGCCGCAGAATGGTTCTGGTACTCCAATGTGCCCCGGCACTTATACGAGGATGTATTTGTTGTTCCTTGCCTATGAGTTGATGTTAGAAGAATTCAACGCTCTGATGGCTGCTTTTGGCTGTTCGGAAGAAATGCGATTTCCTTGTTCCGGTGTTTCTTGTCGTGCTTAAACTGGATTAACCTTCCTATGGCCTGAATTTCCGCATGAAAACGCTAGGGAACATACCGATCGTTTCGAAATATTTAGTGCGAGGCCCAAACACTTCTGCTCCAGTTCCCTTGGATATTTTAGACCCATCCATATACCATATTATTATGGTATTATGACCCAGTGCTTGAATGAATTCTGTGTTTAATTCTCTATTGCTGCTCTTATACTTCCATACAAAATGTTTTCTCAAAATTGAACTTCCTGATAATTTCATCAGTTGGGAGATGGGCGAGATGTGCACTTCTAGTGGGCAGTGAATCCCTGGCATTGTGTGCATTTCCTTTGATCCCAGCCTTCTTTAACTCGAGATGTGCTTCCCAAACCGTTCTCCTCACATGCTAGTCTCTGCACCTTCTCTAAAATTCGTCTTCTTGTGGCGAATTCACGTCTTTATTGCAATGTCGCTGCACACCATCAGTGATGATTTCGCTCAGCTGACAATATTTCCTACCGGTCGTTTCCAGAGACGTTTTGCATCTAGGATGAGCCCCAGATAATTCACCTCTTCCTGCCATTCTATAAGTCTGATCTCTCGAGCCAGAGAGTCCCGCTCAATTAGTGTCGTTTTGTTCTTCATGTGAAAGGTATCACTCTGGTGTCTGATGGTTTAATTCTCAACCTCACCGAGTGGCACCACCTTCTGGTAGTTTCTAGTTCCCTTTCTATGAGATACAGATGGCTCCTTCGAATTCACCTGTGGTCATAATGACTATGTCGTCAGCATAAGCAAGGCGAGTTACTCCGTTTCCGGTCAGTATTCCGATCAGTTCGTCTATTACGAAACTACACATCAAGGGTGATAGTAGCACTTCTTATTGTGGCTATCCCCTACTTGAGCTGATCTGAAAATTTGCACACCCACTTTAGTTTCAGCCGTACTTGTAGCCAATATTTGGCACATCCATCTGGATGTGGTTTTGTCAATTCCCATATCATTGTTCTTTTCGTGAAAGGGTCCCTCCCTATATGTGTATATAAAGATCGAAATTCTTCGTTCTGCTCGCCCTATATATGATTGCTGTCTGAGCTGCAATGTCATCCTCTCCAGTATCTCGCGGTTCTGATATTATTATCTACGGCCTTCTCCAGGGTTTCCAGTAGGGAGGATGAGAGACGAATAATTAATGGTCTGAACGACTTTGCAAGGGTAGGGCCCTTCTTCCCTACTTTGGAGATGAAGGCTTTGCTTGCTCGTCTCCAGTTGCTTGGTATGTAGCCGAGCGCCAGACTGAATCTAGCTGCTTTGATAAAATGTATTAGTAACATTTGCCCTTTTTTGTAAAAGGGCCAGAAAAATGATTGCCAACTTCAACCTTTGGGGAGTGCATTATGCTGTAGATTGTAGATTGTAGATGGGTCGTATAGGCTGGGAGACTTCTCGATCACTGCGACCTAGGAGATCTATTGTGATTACCCCTATCTAGTTTTGGTCCTCTAACCCTAGACTTCTGATGAAGCCTACGATTTTCCTGACGGTTGACTTTTCCACTTCAGCAGGGGACCTGTTCTAGGTGGTTCAGCCTTTGGCGAACTAATACTTCACATGAGCAAAGTATGTGTTCCGCGGTTTCGGTTGCATTGTTACAAAAGCGGCAAGTGTCAGTCTCCGTCAGGCCCATCTTCTTGAGGTGGTACCTCAGAGGGCCGTGTCCTGTGAGAAAGCCTGTGATAAGCTTTAGCTCTGGTTTGCTGAGGCTGAGTAGCTCTTTGGCTCGGTTCTGCGAATGGTTGAAGAACCTTTTCGCTTGTCGTTGACCTGGAGTTGCTCTCCAGTAGGAGGACTTCTCAATTTCTTTCCATTTCGCGAGTTCTCCCTTTAGGTGACATTTATTGCTTATCCCACAGAAAGGCTCAGGACCAAAAAGTGCAGATACTGCACCTTTATCATTTCATTTCCTTTGATTTCTTTATGCCCTGGAAACCACATAAGTGTGACTTTGTTGCCCTTTCCCAGTTGCATGAGTGTTTCAAAGCAGTCCCATGTAATCTTTGATGTGAAAACGAATGATTTTAGAGCTTTTAGAGCGGCTTGGCTGTCTGAGCAGATATATATGTTGGCATCCCTCAGACCTTTGCTCAGGCACCTTTGGGCGCAAAGGTTGATGGCATCATAGATTAAATTAATCTATGATGGCATGTATTTCAGCTTGGAAGATAGTGGGGGAGTGAACTAAGGCTTCAACTAGCCTACATCCGGGTTCATATACACCCGTGCCTACCCCTTCTTCCATTTTCGAACCATCGGTGTACCAAACAAGGGACCCTCTGTCCAGTTGAGGCTCAGCGGCTTTTTATAACCACTTCAAAGGTATGATCGCAACTGAGCCTATGGCTGGCATTATGTCCGATGTTTCGGTTGCAGATTCCATTTGTACTTCTTGTAGAATGACCATGTGACCAGTGACATCACCTGGTCTGGCCAATTCAGTGGAGTGCATTATGCTACTCTCCAGTCTTCTTGTCTGGAAAAATGATATATCAAATACTTTCCATTTGACAAATAGGAAACGAACTATTTTCACATTCAAATTACCCAAATCATCAAATTATGTGACTTCTGAGAATGATGTTCTCATTTCAAACTGTCCTCGTATAACAACTATTTCACATTATCTTTATCTCATTGGTAAGTTTAAATTCTTATGTTTGCTGATAAAAAGATCCAGTCAATTGAGGTCGCGGTTACTGAAAGCAGTATTTTTCGAATACATATTACTACCAAAAAGTTGAATAACACTTCTCAAATACCCGTACCTATCGAAAGTTTCCTAAGTATTTGAATATTATTGTAAAGTACAGTATCCAGTTAGTTATCTTGTGCTAACAGTGAAAATCCTCTTGTAGGTAAGTACCTACCTACATACAATTCTTAACGCAGGCATTCCAATACTTGTTGTAGAATATACTATTTCACAATGATCAGTGTTTACGAAGTTCTGGAGAACATTTTCAAGAAATGCATATGGCTCTTGAAAAAATCCATTATTTTTCATCCAATCGCGAATTAGAAAAACTTCAAAAAGTTCCTGAGACGAATGTATTATAATGTAATTAACTTTTCATAAGAAAAAATATCTGTCGCCAAAATATCACATTTGGTATTTGATCCTGAAATCCACACATAATCTAATTCGAAGTGGATTAAGAGTAGAAATATGGTTCCAAAGAAATACAGTTATTATCAAGTGCGGTTCTTACATATAATCCATTCTGGATGGAACACGACTATATGATAACATACGTGTTGATGCTTTTTTTTCATATATAGTACGGATCTATATGTATTACATTACTATGGTTTATATTCCTACAGTGTACTGTTCAAATTCATTACATATTTACTCTATATGATATTTTCCTATCGATAATATTCCTACGACACTTCAGGTGCCTTCCACTTTTTTTGCACTCAAAACTTTGAATCTAATTTGTTTTTCAAAACCGTTATTATTCTTCGCCCAATTCCATGAATTTCAATAATGATGTTGAATGTAATAGTGTTGTTATACACAATCAAACATTACCTTAAAATGAGCTAATTCAGATTCTGTCACTTCGAGAAGAGCAGTAGATAGCTGAAATATTTCTGCAAATCCCATGATTAGAAATAAATTCTTTCACAAATTCATCAAGATTTTTTGCAATAAAATTAAAAGAAAAGTTCCCTACTCCCACGGGAGGTGATTTTTTTTATACTGTGGGGGTAAATTGACATTATTTGTTTCAAATTAGGAACCTTTAAAGAAAAATCAATCGATAATCCATCAATGATACCTTGTTTGAAAACTGATTGAACAGGAATATAGGTAGGTATATCAAAAATTATAAAATGTCACTTATTAGTTTAGACTCTTATTATCAGTTTCATCAAAAATGTCTTCTATGTTCATTGGTATATCAATACTATTTCTCCAATGAATGAGAACATAAGAATTTTCAATACATGAGTAGACCTGTTCGATTTCATCATCAATTCTGTATTCTCGGATTGGTGATAACCCCAAATAATTCCACTATGTGAAGTATTATCGCATAAGTTGAAATTGTTTGTACCTAACTGAGTCTGATAAAATTTTCCGGATTTTTTGTTATCCTTGACCCTTTGTACCAAAATCATATTTCCCAGAAAGAGAATAAATCTTCAATCCAGTGTATCTCGCAATTTTCGTAATACATTTTTTGTTTACTAAAACATCAAAGATTTCGAAATGAATTCGATGATGTAATAATGATTTTAAAAAATCATCAGTAGATACTGAATCGTTAATTTGATTCAAGGGCGTAGATACTTTTTTCTGTGGAGGGGTGAAGCAAAAAAAAAGTAAAATTTATTTGAATCCAAATATATTTTTTTGAAACAGTAAGTCATAATAGATATAGTAACTTCACAAGTGAGTAATAGCTTTACAACTCAAGAAATGTACTATACTTTTTCTACGACTACACTATATATACTTCCTTCAGGATAGTATAGATATTATTGAAAAGGAATATTCTCAGATAAATTATGAACATACAAAAATTGATATATATTTATATAAAGCAATACATTGAGAATTCGCATTCTCTATGTGATGAGAATATTTACTCTTTCTCAGTTGATTCAATAGAAAACAACTACTTTCCTGGCTATATGCCACGACGAACATTGAATTATATATCTATTGAACACACACGATAAGAGTTTGAAAATAAAATATAAAAACTTCTGAAATTGAGAATTTGCATTCTCCTTCAGATAAAAATTTATTTGCCTCGTCGAACATTGAATTATATCTGATGAACATTCAAAAGGAGAACATGAAAAATGAAGAATAAAATCCTCCAAAATTGAGAATTGACATTCTTCTTCAAATCGGATGAATAATATGATGTATAATGATATAGAAATATAACTTACCAATATGTTCATCAGATATAATTCAATGTTCGACGAGGCAAATAGCCAGGAAAGTAGTTGATTTCTGTTGAATATTCAGAATGGTGTGTGCATATACATATTTTTATCTGAAGGAGAATGCAAATTCTCAATTTCAGAAGTTTTTATATTTTATTTTCAAACTCTTATCGTGTGTGTTCAATAGATATAATTCAATGTTCGTCGTGGCATATAGCCAGGAAAGTAGTTGTTTTCTATTGAATCAACTGAGAAAGAGTAAATATTCTCATCACATAGAGAATGCGAATTCTCAATGTATTTTGCTTTATATAAATATATATCCATTTTTGTATGTTCATAATTTATCTGAGAATATTCCTTTTCAACACTATACCCAATCAAGGGGTTCAAACTTGAACGATGGAAACTTGTGATTTTTATAGTAGAAGTCTATTCAGATTCGTGATAGAGTCTCGATTCAGAATTTCTTTCCACGCCCTGTATGATGAATGTCAATTTATCATACACCCAAAAGTATAGATATTATGTTAACAACTTTATTATTAACAAAAAACACATTCGATAAACATATTGAATTATTATTATGGGTACTTATAGTCATTGTGTGATTGTTGAAAGTATCAGAATATTTTTCGAAAATAACATAATATTATTCCTGAGTAATTTTTTGTAGGCGAATTCGTATCTTCCACGTGACTTCACGAGTAGCAACTAATTTGTTGCTATTTTTGCTCTTTCGAGGATTTTTGTTTTGTATGAAATAATCTCATCGTTATCGCTGGATATTTTTCAACTAAAACTGAGAAATTTCAATAGAAAATAATACTTTTCAAAAAATATTACTTGCCTGCTTCCGGTTTCGATTGATAACTTGATATATTGATGGAAAGATAAGCGCCTACCAAGCTACTGTCATTCACTGAAATTGACACATCACCTAAGCAACAAAATGAAGTCATCTATCAACATACCTAGAAAAGCGTGCGATAGCTCGCTTTACACACGCTGTGTCACTATATAGTGCTTTTGGAGTAGGTATTTCAACAGCAAAAGAGATTTTGGAAAAATCTTCGACGAATATGGGTACTGTCATTCAGAACACCAAACAGGAGCCTCTGGAACTACAATTTTATAAACTCTCATTGAATAATTCTTCAGAATCATGTTTCCCAAACATAGAAATGACGTGTATCTCATGATCGCTAACTGTAGTGGCGAACGTTTTTTTAGGTATTAAAACGTATTCGTCCTTACGATCATCCAAACCGTTTTTCATTTGGACTTTTCGTTTGGCAGAAAACGGGGCTGGAAAATAGGTCTGCATAGCGATTGTCGTGAATCGTCGTGTATCATACTTGTCGATGGAAAATAATTAAATCGCTAAGTGGCGATATAATACATTTAATTTTTCAATACATATAAGCTGATCGTGAAAAATCAGTTTTATTGTTTTTCTGCATTGAAAACATTTTTATAGGAAAATGTGGTAGGTATAGTATCATCAGTTTCTATATTATATCGTTTGCGTAAGTGAAGTTTCGATAAGTTTACTTTAATTTCCATACCTATTATTCTCTTCATTTTTATTATTATTATTATTATTTGAATTCATATTATTCCAGTCACGACTCTGCGGCCTCCGACGCCACGCAGAGTTGTACTGGATAAAATCCAGTGACTATATATACTCATCCCCACAGCCTATGGGGTGAGTAATCACTGCGGGACCAAGAACCGTTGTGCCCTGATTAAACGCCATGATCCAAGTATGACGGCATCCTGCACTCCACCAGCCAGGATGTGTGCCTTATCAGAATTATATTATTATTACTATTTTTATATATTATTATTATTATTTTTATTATTACTACTATATAATATTATTACTATTATCAAAATTAATAGGTACCTATAACCTAACTCTATATACCTATCATTTTTATTATTATTATTGTACCATTTATCATCATCCTGGTTAAAAAACCTACCGTAACAACAACTGACAGAGGATATTGATATCGATTGAAATAAAGTTAAAACTCAAAGGTTAAACGCAGGTTTCATATGGTACATGAATTTAATTTTAAGAGAAGACCAAGATTAGTAGCAGCTAGCAAGTTCTTATTTCTCGACTAATGAAAGACAATCTTGAAAGTTTTACATTTTCCGAAACATTTCCATACTCACCCTCTCATTCAAAAACAAAAAATACTGAAGTTTCGGCAGTTGACTACATATTATGTGAAAATAATGATTTCCTATATTTCAGTATTCCCTCCGAAAATTGACAGCGTTGCCATCACTCATCCAATCATCGACCGCTTCAGATCACGTGGTACGAAGCGAGGTTATAAGTAGGATCCGCTCCCTCTCCCGTTCTCTTTTCCACAGTAACAAACGTCTAAATCTAGTGTTTAGTGCTAAGTGTTCAAGAAATCGAGGTTCAGAATGCCACAGACCACGATAACAAATGGCTACACGAACGGCCATTCAGGTTACGAGATGAAGGATGGATCTGAATTCTTATTCACTTCGGAATCAGTTGGCGAAGGACATCCAGGTTAGTAGAAAAATGCGTATGTAGGTTTTCTTACGAAAAATGGCGGTGAGCACCGCATGGCCCACGAATTTTCCCATTAATGTTCTATTTCTGTCTCGGATGCTAAGGTATAGGCAGTGATCAAAATACAACAGCTATTCTGCTGTGCACATTTCGTCTGAGACACGGTGAACAGTGCGTAGAAAACTTAATTTAGAATGTTTGAAACATGGGCACGTGTTTGAGTTAGACCAGGTTAGACCCGAGAAACACGCACATTTTTTTTATGAAACACGATATATTGTTATTAGGTGTAGAATGTAGACAACCAGCTATACAACGTACAACAAAATATCCTGTTTTCATTATGCTGTACATGTGTTTTTGAGTGCCCTCAGGTGGATTGTGGATTGACATTCATATTAGTTTAATAAGATCACTAAACTAGGAAGGGGTTTTGTTTAGAGTTTAGGTTGTTTTTTATAATTATTATGGATCTATTATTGTCATATCTTGAATTCAAGGGGGTGGGGGTAGAATATTAGAGTTAATAGACATCTTGAAACATGGGCGCCCTCAAAGAGGGGCTAGGGGGTTATTGGCTTCTAAGAACACACCTGAAATATTTGGGTTATTTTATTTTTGTTTCATTGTTTATCACAATTTGATATTATTTGATTCTAATAAAAAGGAAATTGAGTTGTCTATTTATATCTAGCAAAGTTTGGTGATCGAAACATGAATTCAATTATATTTTCCAAAATTCATTGTTTTCTTTTGTTGTGTATATTGATGTACTGACAGGTGACACTAAAACACATGTGAGGTTACATGCTTCCACAATCAGTATCATACAAGTTTTGAAAACACACAGAATATGACATATTCATTTGTTATTGTTAGTTCACAGTGTTCATAAGGTTTACTTTTCAAGAGTTGGTTTTTTTCGTTTTAAGTATTTTATTGTTATGTTGTATATAGGGTAGATTCAGATTCATTGATTGAGAAGACCAAGAATACTATTGAACATCATTGTGAGCATCAATCTCCAGACATTTCACATCTGGTTCCCAATAGTTATGAAAAAAAATATATATGAGGTATATGGATTGTTGAGTATTAAGTAATTCCTAATCATTGCTTCTTAGATTTTGAATGTACAAACCTAGCATTATTCCTGGCACAAGAAATGGTTCAAAATGTGCACTTGTTGAATACCATGGTAAGAATCAGCATTCAACTTCAAACAAAAGTTCTGCAATGCATTTGTTGTGTACTAATTAGGTATACTGGGTGTTTCCGAAATTGGGGCAATCAATGACATTGATGATAGGAATACATTTGTGTGGAGACAAAAATATTTTGGAAGATATTGACTCTCAAAATTTGCCTGAAATGTTTGTAAATCATTAATCAGAGGTTAATGGCCCAACCCAACCGTTTGCTTTCGGCACAATTACAAGCACTGAAAGATCAATAATATCCTGTCATTATGTCTCACAAACAACCCTGTGGTATAAACTCAGTAAGTTTGCAAGTCTAAATAATTTCGGAGTAATTTCATTCTGGTCCCTGAAATTGTGTACACTTATTCCTCAATGCCAAAATGATGCCTCGCATATATATATTCTTTGGTGGATTCCGCGGTCAAAATTGTGTACATCAAACTTCAATTTCACAAGGAATTTCAAATAATTCAAAGGAATTCCAGTTGTTTGTACACCAGAATTATACAGCACTTCACACAAGGAATTCCAGGGAATTCCAAGGAAATCCAAAGAATTCCAAAAAAATCCAAGGAATTCCGAAGAATTCCACTTGTTTGTACACCAGAATCATACCAAGGAATTCCATGGAATTCTAAGGAATTCCAGTTGTTCGTAGCCCAGGAATATACCGCATTTCACTCCAGGAATTCCAAGGAAATCCAGGGAATTCTAATGAATTCCAGGGAATTCCAAAGAATTCCAGTTGTTTGTACACCAGAATTCCACCGTGGTTAACTCCTCGTTTATTACTGTTGTGTCAACCAAAATTGCAAACCATTCCACCCATTTACAGAGATGATGGACGAATTTTGGTGCATTTCGAAATGACAGCGACAGCATAACCTCAAAAAACTAAAAACAAAATATTGGATTAGAAAGCCGTTTGCCATTTGCCTAAGAAAAATATGGATGAATTAATCAGAATCAGCCTAGAATATGAAAATTAAAGAATATTTGCATTATTGACACCAACAGAAACTGAAAAAATTTCGAGTGGTATATATAGGTACTTTTTTCATTCCCATCCTCAATTTCAAGAAATTAGTGCAAACATTCAGGAAACTTGAGTACCAACAGAGAATTCCTATTAATGACTATCCATATCATCATAGGTAATTTAATGCAAGATTTTGTAGAGGTTGTTGAGAATTTTCAACCTATCTCTTGGATCTGGAGACAAGGACTCCAATAACACTTTTAATACATCATTTTTCATTTTACATTAGTTTTCGCCAATTCTGAGCTTCTAATTGAAAACAATCTAAATCCTTATCAAATCACGAAAAGAAAAATAAATAAAGGAGTGATTGTCATGCCAAATAACTGCGTTTTTTTTAACACCAACAATTCGATGCATCAGAGAGTGACGTCACTTCCATCAATGATGAAAATGTGGGGTAAAAAAGAACATGCCTATTATGTTTTATCTTATACCTACTGAGCAGAAGCTATCTGGTTGTTATCGTAAAATGCCGCGTAAATCGCAATATTTTACTACGTAGGTACAATGTTACCGATAATGAAAATTGCATGTGGTCAGCACTACAAGCATTCAGAAGAAAACAAACATGATACCAGTCACTTATTTAATTCATTGAACCTATTTTTCACATTAGAATCTGAAAAGGTAGGTACATCCATGTTACATCATAAATCCAATAAGAGCATTATCTTCTATCATCAAAGTAATTTCACTAATCTGCAAAATCTACACTTCACCAAGAGTTCACATGAAAGTCAATTATGGTTGAATTGCATCAAGAATAAAGTAATATAACTTCCATCTGCTAGTTTGATATTATTTGAATGAAACAGATTTTTTCATTTCATGTAAACATTGCCATTTATGGAAATAGAAGCTTCACTATTTCAGTTGGTCATGACACTTTCTAGTGTTACCAACCTGGCCATTTTTTGGCTAGTATTAGCTATTTTGTAACAAGTTTAGCTACTGAAAAATTGCATCCAGCCATTTTTTACCGCTGTAATTTTAGTCTTCTATAAAACAAGAGACAATAATACACATGTTGTATGCAAGGGAAGTGTTCCTCGGAAATCCCTGCTATAATTCCATCGCTAGTAATACCAGTCAGACAAACTCGACAGGCCCAGTCAGCACATCCATTCGCCGTTAACCTTGAAACATGTCGAACCACTCTACCAAAACTCGTTCGTTTATCGAACGGCGCTGGGAACGGCGGAACTTTAGAATTCTTTACCAATGGAAGTATTCTCAAGAACTCCAAACCAAAAGTTCAAAAAAAAAATCCAACACCTACCTCCTCTCCTTATCCTCCCTAGGTACGCCCGATGTTCCACAACACATAAACGAATTATTTGTCATGAAAGTACGTCTTTTTATAACCAGATCTTTGGATTTTGGTCAGGGTTGCGACGTTTTAAATAAAATTATTTGAATCGTGATTTAAATCAATTATTGATTTTTTCAATTTTAATCGTGATTTGAATCTTATTATAAATTACTGTGAAAACAAGTCGCCAAAGTAGATAACTCATAAGGAAAGTCAATGAATTAAAAAAAAAACTAAGTGTTTAATGTAAGTGGGAGTGTGAACAATAACGTTAGTCGGCTCTTTCGGTTCCCAAGCGATTTCGAAGTTTGAAATTTTCATGTCAACAAAAGTTTTTTTTTTATGTCGCCGAGAAGATTTTCTATCTGTAAATCTAGACAACAAATATTTTTGGAGGAATAGAGAAAACTAATGTAAATAAGTGATTTAAAATTCATTATTCTCATATTTCAAGAAAAAATAAGTAGACAGATCACCAAAATCTGTAGAAATCAGAAAAATCATGATTTAATCGAAAAAATCGGATTCTTTAATGTTTTATTAAAAATCGTGATTTTTTGCAACTCTAATTTTGGGAAATAGAAAAGTAAAAATATACCTTCCATCTTGGGAAGTATTTTTTCTATTTAAATAATTATAGAAAAAAAAAACTTCCGAATCATAACGGAATTTGTAATTGCATATAACAATTCAACCGAGTTCATCAAATTGGAATTCCGTTTCTCTTGAGAATCAACCAAAAATATTTCATTTCTTGTCATATCTAACGGCCAAGTTAATTCAATTTTTTTTGTAATTTCATGACCAGCCACGAGTGTAAATTAGTATTAGACGAACGACCTTTGGCGAATTATATGCTGGAACTCCAGGCTGATTTCACAAATAACCCCTTTGCTGAAAAACAGTTTTTTTCGATGAATAAGAAAAACATTGTTGAAATATCAACAGAAAACAACTACATTCCTCGAATATTGAAATATATCTGTCGAATATTGAAAATACTTAATTTTAAAGTTCGACAGTAGTTTATAAAAGTTTTCAATATATTAACGAAGTAGATACATAAAAAGCTTATAACTATTTGTCAAAATGATTGCAATAAGATAAGATTCACATGCTTGCTTCAGTTGTGAAATATATATTTTAAATCAATAACAAAAAATTATAGGACTCATTATTATGCTCTAACACTTCGAGTGAATCCTAAATTTACCGAGTGTCAAGAATTTATATCGATGAAATTCATTATTGAAATCCACATTTTTATGAAATGCGTAATTTTATCCTTTATTTTTTCAGAACACCGAATAACACATAGTTCTTAACTTATATTTTTTCATTAATAATTTTCATTGTTGTTTTGAATTGAATTCTTAAAATTGGCTAAACTGACAAGCTATCGGCAGTATTGACAGTAGTGGCGGGCAAATTCATCGATATATCGATGATATCGATAATGATTCAGATGAAAAATTATCGGTTTATCGATAATTTCGATGATGAAAGCTTATCCTCGGATTTATCGATAATATCAATCCTATCGATAATACCAATGATATCGATAATATCGATAACTATCGATTACTTTAGTCAATTCTAACTAAAAAAACTTCATTGGAAGCCATAGAAGCGTTGACCTTCGCTTTCATTGGTTAATATTGGAGGCAATATTACACTTGCCTAATATTATGACTTACGACGTGGCGTAAATGAAGTTTTCTTTATGGTAAGATTTTCATAAAATTTCCATTATTTTTCGTTTTTCAAAATGTTACCATCATTTTGGAATAGGTGTCTTATATTTATTTTGTCAGTGTAAACATTCCTTCAGACGAAGCGCCACCTACCATATTCTTATTCCAGACTGCTCTTTTTAATGACGTGCTTGGTTATTCACATGAATCCAGGCAATGTTTTACATCCCGGAGGTTTCAGAAATTATAATTGCTTTGTATTTATTTCCAGAAACGTCTGGTCCTGATTTTTTTTTTATTGGATATGCTCTCAACTCTGCTGCTATATCTATATGCAAAAAAATGATTTGAATACTTTTGGTCGAATGTAGACAGTAGGTAGTGTGCCAGGACGAAATCGAAGAAATATTCATCAGAATTTTGTTTGATATTTTTTTACCAGATCGGTCAAAGTGTACCGTACAGATTGAAGAACCATACTTGTAGCGTTTCTCCTGATTTTTCAGAGTCGGATAGTAGTTTTTGAAGAATACGATCCTCCAGGTCAAAATTTTGACATCGAAAATTCCAAGTCCGGCTCTGGAATTGTTTTGCGATAACATAGACGTTTCTCAAATATCGTTCATTAGGCTATGGCTGGTTATCTTCTTCTTCCTTATTTATTTATTTAACGTCGGCCTTTTTTCCTACAGAGGTAGGGATCTTTAACGAGTCCAACATCCATGACCTCGGGATGGAAAATGCATAACGTCCACTAGAGTGGAAATCTAGTTTTTTTATATTTTCGAGAGAAATCAAGGAGTTTGATCAATATTTCATATTGTCAATTCATTAGCATATGAATTGGTTAAAGATTTTAGTTATTTATGCAACAAGTGCAATAAACAATTTTTGCACGAGTTGCATACAACATTTTTTCTACGTTCATACAAAAAGCAAAAAATGATTTATTGAGGTGCGGCACTAGGTGTAGGAAAATGAAAAACGCAAATTCAATAATTTATTATTAATATCGATTTGCCTTGAAACAGGAACTAATACGTTAGGAACAATTTAACTCAAACTTTATTTTTACCCTCAATGTTGAAAGTGAATGAACAATTGGTGCAATTTTCAATATGAATATATGACGTTTCTATAACCACAGTTGCAATATAAAAAATGTTTGTCATGATGACAGCACGTTGAAGTAGAATGACAGATGAGTGCAATAAAAACTTTATTGCACTAAGTGCAATAAAGAACTTCTTTTTCCACTAAATGTAGTTCAATAAAGTTCTGCTTTTTGCATGAATGTAGAAAAAAATCATTTTGAATTCTGTTAATTAAATAATGCACGAGAGGGTTAATGCAAGAATATCGACAACATCGATAATATCAATAAACCGATGACATCTCTAATAATATCTATGCATTGTGATTATCGATAATCCAAAATCACTATCGCCCACCTCTAATTGACAGGGTAATAATACTAGGGGTTATAACCACCACCCTAATATGGTGGTGCATGCTTACCAACTTTTGGTTTAATTATCGATTTGTTCTTTTTCAGATAAAATGTGTGACCAAATCAGTGACGCCATCTTGGATGCACATCTAAAGCAAGATCCTAATGCCAAAGTAGCATGTGGTAGGTAACTAGGATATTTTATTCAATCATAATTCACTTCATTGTTCATCTATCTATACTTCTCCGGATCACCCTGTATCTCTTAGCAACCCTGCAATATTTGTGAATTTTTGTTAATCCTGTATGTAATGTGATTTGTATCAACATACGGAAAATGAATAATTTAGAATGAAGAATTCGTCTTCGTCTGTGTTGGTGTCAGATTTGTCTTCATTTTCGTTTAATTTTTGTAAACCTTGTTTGAAAAATAATCGAAGACGAATAATGTAGGTAGATATATTGAAAATTACGAAATTTCACTTTGAACCTTTTGGGAACAAATATGCTCCTGTTTTCAAATATTGATATTGCCGATGATGTTTATTTAGTATTTGCTACTCTTGAGTAAAAATGATGTCAACTACTAACTGAGGCATATTCCATTAAGTATATTTCTCTTACATACATTTGTTGTCCGTTGTGTGGAGCAGACGTGCTTGTGGTGTCACTCGATAGATTATCAAGTTGTTGATTGAATAATTATTAAACAACAAGAAACTAGAATAGTACTGTTTGATGTGCGTGATACAAAAACTGTGACAATCATCGATAAGGAAAAAAAACCGTATGTATTTCTTGCACTCTACTTAAAAACCCCAAGCGACCGCTTTGCTCACCTCGCATTCTTTTATCTGTGTAAAAAGGGGATATATACGGATTGAGGAAAATGCCAGAGACACATGCAACAAATAAACAAATTTTTGATGAAATCTTGAAAAACAGAACTGAAATAAGGAATTATATAGAAGCAACTGAAACCCGACTTTTACTTAGAATCGAAGAATTGAAGAACACGACTTCCCAATTGGAAAAAGAAAACACAAGACTGAACGAAGAAGTAGAATACCTGAAGCGAGCCCAAAACAAAAAGAACATAATAATATTCGGTCTGAACAAGAAAAAGGAAGAAATCACACCACATAACTTGTGTACAGATCTGAATGGACTACTCGACGTCGAATTGAAGGAAATCGATCTCAGCGACTGTTATCCACTAGGAAAATCAGATAATTGCCCTATCAAGATTGAATTCTTGTCAAATATTAAAAAAAGGCACGTACTTCAAAGCTGTAAGAAATTGAAAGGCAAAAACATATCTATCGTGCAGGACTTGACTCAAAAACAAAGATTTGAACAGAAAATACTCAGGAAACACCTGTTTCTTGCTAAACAGGAAGAAAAATATAAGGACTGCTATATCAGGGGTGACAGGCTTTACGTAGAAGGAGTAGCATATAAGGCAGACGATCTTCTAGAACAAGACCATCAACAGGGCAATAATAAGCACAATAGTGCACCTGCAACCCCAACTCCATCCCCTATTACGAAGACATCCCCTATGAAGAACAATCTACCTCCAGCAGAGAAAAATCCAGTTACCCCTAAGGTTCCAGCTACCAAAAAACCTTTGAAAGAAAATGAAATAATCAAACCGAGAACACGCTCTTACAGATAAGCTCGAAACTCAGAAATTATCTGAACTCCTTTTCTATATGATCTTAGATATATGTTTAGAATGTTTTTTGTATTAATTTAAAAAGAAAAATAAATTAGTAGCACCGACAATAGACAGCCGATATGGAACAATACATACGCGATTTTGAAACCGAAGAAATACAAACCTTCACCCTACAAGATCACAATGAATTCAATCAAATTTTAGCAATAAACCAACAACATAAAACGTTCAACATTGTCCATAATAACATAAGAAGTATCAATAAAAATTTCGATGAATTCAAAATATTTATGGATAGTGTTGATTCTGATATCGATTGTGTTGTATTGACGGAAACGTGGCTTGTACAAAACCCTGAGCTTTTTAATATTCCGGGATACGACTTAATATATAATGAAGGAAATTATAACCAAAATGATGGTGTTATACTATACATCAAATCGCAATTCACATATACTTATAAAGTAGTGCAAATAAATGCCACGAGAGCTATCCAACTCAAAGTTGAATCCAGTGAAAATAGTAATATGGAGGTAACCGCAATTTACAAATCCCCTTCTTTAAACACAATAGAATTCATTGCGGATTTACACGAATATTTACGAACGAATGATCTAAAAAATACCAAATATTCCATTCTCATTGGTGATTTAAACATCGATATTCTAAAAAACGATGAATGTTGCAGTGAATACTTAAATACTATGAACGAATCTGGATATATTTCTGTAATAAATAATGAAACAAGAGTACAATATAACAATGGTTCTTGCATTGATCATATATTTGTTAAATCTGAACAAAATATAACAGATCGCATAATGCCTCTGATAGTTCAAACAAATACTACGGACCATTATACCGTTGCATTGCAAATGATTCTTGATGACGACAAACCAACTATTAACAAAATCACTTGTAAGAAATATATCAATCATGAAAAATTACAAAACACCCTGCAAAATATCTCCTGGCATACGGTATATCACGAGACTGACCCCGACACTGCAACAAACAAATTCCTAGAAATTCTCACACGTACTATAAACGACTGTACAACTATTAAAAGAGTCAAACGGAAAAATATCAAAATAGCACCTTGGATCACGAATGCTCTGGTTAAATCAACTGACACAAAAAATAAAATATTCAGAAATACGCGAAGAGATCCTAATAATTATCAACTAAGAACATATTATAACAATTATAGAAATAAATTAACAAAATTGATTAAAAAGGCCAAATTTGACTATTATCAACGCCAAATAAATACCAATATCAGTGATACAAAAACACTTTGGAAAATTGTGGGAGAAATTAGTAAAACTAAAAAGAAGAAAATGGATATAGTTTCAATTAAAAACGAATACGGGGAATTAATAAAGGAAAAGAAAACAATCGCAAATAATTTTAACAAAGTCTACACTGAAATAGGAAGAAAAATGGCTGAAAAAATACAAAGAGACCCAAACTATATACCGCACAGAAATATTTCCATTAATTCTTTTGTTCTTCTTCCAACAGACGGCAATGAAATAGAAAACGTCGTTAGAGACTTAAAAAATAAGTCAGCCGGCGTAGATGAAATCCAAGCTGAAACTATCAAGTCCATTTGCCATTATATTAAGGAACCGCTCACCTACATTATAAATATTTGTATGGAAAAAGGAACTTGGCCTGAAGCGTTTAAGGAAACTGTTGTTATACCTGTATTCAAAAAAGGCGATGAGACTTTAATTACAAATTTCAGACCAATTTCGTTAATCACGCACCTTACAAAAATTTTTGAAAGAATTCTTAAGAAAAGACTTGCTGCCTACTTAACAAAATATAATCTGATATCTGACCAACAGTATGGCTTCAGAGAAAATATCTCTACCCAAGACGCTGTGTTGTCACTTACCTCAAGGATATCCGCCGCTCTGGAAGAAAATTTGCCAAACCTGTGTATTTTCATCGATTTATCAAAAGCGTTCGATTCCGTGAGTCATGACCTACTCCTACTGACACTGGAAGATATTGGAATTAGAAATAATTGCCTTGAGTTATTTAGAAATTATCTACACAATAGATTCCAATCAGTGAGAGTAGACAATGTACAGAGTGACAAGAGAAAAATAGAGTATGGTGTACCTCAGGGGACCGTATTAGGCCCTATCCTATTTAGTATTTATGTGAATGGCATGTTTTCGTTACAGAGTCGAGGAGAAATATTGGGATTTGCTGACGATACAGCCATCTTTTATAAAGCGAATACTTGGCATGAGTTGAAAGTCATTGTGGAATCAGATTTTCCTTTATTAAAGAACTGGCTAGAACACAAGTTACTAACTGTAAACCTAGAAAAAACATATTATATGCCATTTAGTTGCAACAGATCGAGCACTCCACCTTTCAAAAGTCTAACGATAAACACCACAGGACAACAGCACAATATTCTGCCAGAGGAGAAAGTTAAATATTTAGGCGTTATAATAGATACAAACCTCAAATGGGATGCACACCTGAATTATATATGCAACAAATTGAGATCCATCATTCACAAATTTAAGTATTTGAAAAGTATTTTACCATTTTACCAACTCAAAATCTTGTATCATGCTTTGGTGGAAAGCCACCTACGATATAGCATAATATGCTGGGGAGGCGCATTAAAAACACATCTTCGTACCTTAGAAAATCTGCAAAAAAGGTTTCTTAAAATTATCATGTCCAAAGAGTTCAGATACCCCTCTGACGCACTATTCCACGAAGCCAAAGTGTTAGACATACGCCAACTTTTTTATCTTCAAATTAATATAAAATACCATCAAAATAAACGTTTTAACCTACCCAATCATCCATACCCTACAAGGAAAAAATATTATCACGTAGTTCCACAAATGCAGAAAGCTATAGGCCAACGAAGTTATCAATATATAGCACCAAAATTGTACAATACCGTCCCACAACACATACAAAAAATAAGTAATTCACAGTCGTTTAAAAAAGCACTGAAACAATTCATCTCGAGTCAACCACGACGAAACATTTCGGATATGATATAAAAAAAATAAGATTAATAAATATGGTGTTGGCTGTTGGCTTACTACCCTCTTGTTTTATTTAGATATTTTTGCAACAATAATATCTGTATTGACTTTCCTAATTTTCTTCGTAACACTGTTATTAATATCACTTTCCTTTAATTCTATTACTCATCTGTATTTTTAATGTTAAGTTATTTTATTATTATGCGAAACAAGTGCTCTTACACTTATCGCCTTGTGATATTTATACCCGCTACTTTTTAGGTTAAGTTATTTAATTATCAAGCGAAACAAGTGTTTTACACTTATCGCATTGTGATATTTATTCTCTTTAATGTACTTTGATCCTTATATATTTGTATACTATACTTTCCTCAATAAATATCTTATTTATTATTATTATTATTATTATACAAAATTTGAAAAAATCTAATATACCCGATTTTTCGAAAATATCCTTATTGATTTTGTAATATAGATCATAAGTAGAAATACATAAAACGAAGTCGATACATTTCAAATTCAACAAGAAAAGTGATTTCAAATTGGAGGTGGTATCAGATATACAGGGTCAAGTTTTATAATATGTGGGTCGCACTTGAAAAGGTGTTAGGACGTCTGGAAAAAATGAAGTTCCTATAAACACAACTAGAATCGAAGATCTCTAATCAGATATTATTGAACATAATGCTCTGAAATAATTTGTCATTGATATATAGGGCGTTGAATTTCGCATTTTTTCTCAATAAAATTTCGAATATTTCAGTATGGGCGAGTGGACTGGTAGTGATTAATTGGCATTCAATTATTTCACCTAATCGTGAGGGACCTGAATCAATTTTTGCAATTTGGATACGTCCTTCAGTTCGTCGGATATATGATTATTGGTCAGATTATCTTCCATTCCCACTCATGAAGCAAGGTTTTCAAGTCACCAATTATAATCAAGTTATTAGAAAGTTGTTAGAGCCTTGTTGTTGGATGAAACTATACTATATCCCATTTGACCTAACAGAAGGAAACCATGATAATATAGTGATTAATCTGTGACTATTTCGAGCTTGTTAAAATATTTCTTATACTCCATAACTAAACATCATGTATATGTTGGCTAGGCTAGAGACTTAATGGTGTGCAAAACGCTGAGAACTGACAAGATAACGCCCACAATTTTAATTTTTGTGTTTACCTATTTTCATTCTTTTTGTACCTTTTGTATTTCTGTTGTTGTTTTTAGTATTGAAAGTTTCAACCCAATCGGTCGAGCCGTTTAGTAGTTGACTTACCGACAGCAACGACACCTACCGCGTCCAATTGTTTTTTTTTTTTTTTAATTATTCAGGAAACCATCGAAATACCCAAATAATATTTCAACCCAACTGGTTTTCCTGTTGGAATAAAGCATTTTCCCGCGGTAAAAAGTAGCTTATGTTCATCAGGAATAATGTCAGCTTCTGATAGTGAAATAATTTTTCAAATCGGTCCAGTAGTTTTGGAGCTTATTCAATACAAACATTCAAATCTTTTCTCTTCATAATATTAGAAGACAATGGATTTTTTATAGCTAATTAAAAATATTTAATTGTGAATTTATGAATTATTAAAATAAATGAATAATATTTCTGAAATTCCCATTCATATATCAACATATGGCAACTGTGCTATGGTCTGCCCCTACTTACGAAATCATGACGTCAGTTTTTATTTGCGGTAAATTTTCAGCTGTTTCTCAAAATCGACCGAAAAAATCTAAAAAAATGTGGAATTGAATGGTTAGTGTGTGATGATTCTATTCAAGAACTAAAAATGTCCACTCGCCTTTTGTTGATAGATTGATATAGCTCTGAGATTACCTACATTTTTGCCCTCTCATTTTCTCTTGATATTTTAGCAATTCAAAATGCCCATTTGACGCCGTTTGTAAATTTTGAATTCTCCCAGGATTCTACTTCTCATTCTTAGGAAATTGATCAAAGGTTGATTTGCGCGCACTATTTTCGCATATGATGTAATATGTAATCAAATTACAGCCTTTATCGTATAGTTCCGTCCGATATAAATATTTTTCCTGACATCCACCTAATATTATAGTTTGTTTCATGCATTCACATTGTTTGCACAGTTGACTTGGATTTTCAGAAACTCTAACTTGATTCTGAAAAAAATCGAAGGAAGTAGAGGACATGTGTGTGTTTTCCAAGAAAAAGAATAACTTTTGGGCAATGTTGTATATTTTGTCATATGAAATATCATCTGATCTTATTTTAGACTAACTATTGAATTTTATTTTAGAAACTGTTACTAAAACTGGGATGATTCTACTGTGCGGAGAGATCACATCGAAAGCAGTCATAGATTATCAAAGAGTTGTCAGAGAAACAGTCAAACATATTGGTTACGATGATTCATCCAAAGGTGAGTGTTAGATGTTAAGTTTGTTCTGCTGGATTGATTTTATAATCCATATAGAAGCTAGCTTGTTTTGCTTGAAAATAGCTCAATTTTTATTTGGTTTCTATGTATAACTTACTAGTATAACTGACTAGCACTTCATAAACTGTTTGGATGTCTGATTATGTATTATAATTTGTCTACATTCTTCTTTGCTCTTCTGTTTGTTTTCAATAACTTGATTTTCTGTATGTAATTTTGGTTATAATCAGTAATTTCACTTAACATGGTATTAACTTGTTGGAGTTGCAAGTAGAGTATGTCATATAAGTTTTTCACGTTCTATGTATTTTTCATTATTATTGGTCATTAACTAAAATGAATTATTCAAGACAGTGAAGAACTCTCGAACCACGAGTGAAATTTGCGCTCTATGATTGAACTTTATGGTTTCTTGAATTGTTTTCTCAAAATTTTGAATAGGATTCGACTGGCGCACATTGAACCTTCTGGTAGCACTCGAACAGCAGTCACCAAATATAGCTGACGGAGTACACACAGACAGAGAAGAAATCGATTTAGGGGCAGGGGATCAGGTATAGAAAAATTCAAAATTTTTTTAAGGGGCCTTCCATCAGAGAAAATTTTTGTAATTTTCTAATCATTTTTTGTTGCATGTCACATTGCTTGTAACGCCCCTTTTATTGCTTACTTGCTTTCAGGCCGTTGGGCTTGCAATTCTTGCACGTTTTATTGGTAACCAACAATTGAATTCCGAATGAGGACTTTTCTTCAACTCCATTTTTGTGTTTGTCGAGGTGCTGAAGTTTTGCATGTGTACCTAGACTTATTTTTTATGCTGGAAATAGGGTTGTAATCGTCCGAAGCTCAATCCCCGATTGATCATCAAAATAACTTAACATTATTTCCTAGCTGAGAAATTGGATGATTAAAAATGATAATTTGACAATTTGTAATTTCTGATGAATTAATTAATAGGGTAGTGTGGCTTCTTGTACGTCAAGAAGACGAATATTTTTTTAATGTAGAAACATGATACTTCATTCCAAAAGTAGGAGATCTGTATTACTCCGGACTATGGAAATATTTGCAATTACTGGACAATATTTGCATACTGGAAAATATCTGTCAATACAAATAACGCCCCTGCAATTTGAATACTGTCTTTTCAGAACATTAACCGCCAGCTGTCAAAAGTTGAAATAGGAGAATAAAGAAATTTCAAAGTGGTTTCTAATATTCTATTTTATTTCTCGAAATCAACCACACTACCTGGCTACGTTACTTTTCAGAAAGAGATGGACAATTTTGAAATTTCAAGTAATGACTGCATTGTTTCGGAATTTTCGACCTGGACATTGTCCTCACATTCTAATAACGCCTACTGGTGATACTGGAAATGTTAGCCCTTATTTTGGGATTCATGAAAAAGAAAGTTGAACTTTATAATCACGCTTCTCCAAGAAATTAACGCACCAACAAAAAGTAGCCAAAAGTTTAGGAAACATTTTCGTCGAAACTACTTGTCCGATTTGAAAGTTTTCTGTTTTGAATGACAGGTTATCTCCTTCTGAAGATTGGTGTGCAAACTGTATTTGCATAAAAGCCTCTTATATACAGACCGGGTGTAGCAGTTACAGCGTGTTTTTTTTTCTACCCTGTAGAGTTTAATAGTTACACTATCAAGTTAGATTTGAATTTTCACTGTAGCCTTATCTTTTCTCATCATTTCTATTTTGAATCCACTCCATTATCTTTTTCATTACTCGGGAAACACCATTTTATACCATGATATGATTTTATGGAAAATTATTATCCAAATAAAACAACGAGAAAGAATGCGAAGTCATAAGTTGAAAGAAACGGTCAGTAGAGACCTAATAAGAGACCTAATAATGTCATGTTGGTCCAGGTCTTCTCAAATTTGAATCATCAGTCTCTGCCGTGCTTTATCCAAAGTATTCGAGATACGTTCCTCTTGTAATCTTGTCCCAAGAATGTCCTAGAGATTCGCAATGGGATTTCAATTCGGGCTCCGAGCTGATGGCCATGCCATGGTAGAGATACAGATTTCCTCTAGATAATTCCTCACAACTCGCGCGACGTGAGGCCTGGCCCTGGCATCAGCTTGCATCAAAAAAAATCCTTACCGCATATGTGGTTCTAAAATCTCCAATATGTACCTTTCAGCTGTAAGGCTTCCATTTATGATCTGAAGTTCCATGCGACCAGTCAATGAAATGCCTTCCAAGACCATAGCCTGCTGCTTACGTGCTTATAATGCCAATTTATCAATTAATTGAGTCATGTTATGCTATAAAATTGTGTTTCTGGAGTAAATCCAAAAAAGAGATGTTGAAAAGAGATACGGCTAAAGTGTACTTTCAATTTCAACTTGATAACGTACCTGTTACACTTCACAGGGTATTACAAATTTCATGAAAGAAAGTTGGGAGTGGGGCAAGTTTTTAAACGAGAGTGAATCTTTGTCAGGTGACATATGGAGTGAATCTCAAAGCAAGGAGGAGTGCCTCGAGTTCCTGAACGACCGGACTTATTACTCTGACAGATGTCTGCCTTAGTGCCCCCTCAACCTGCTGGAATCTAAAATAAATATTAATAATATTGTTATTCCTGCCGTCCATGATGACGATGATGATAGAAACATACACGAAAAAGTCAATAACTTTGCTGAGATAACGGTCCCAGCTATGATAGGTCAACAGTTTTGAATGTATTTTCAAATGCAACCTGAAACTTCCGAAGAAGATCTGGATGTAGCCATGCAGCAATGTAGAATGATATAAACTTGATAAATTTTATAGGATACCCAGATCTATTGAAAACACTCACTGGTAAAGTTTTTACAAAGTCACTTGAGACAAATTCAGCAAAACACATCGCCGGCAACACTCGGTCCAATGTCTCTATCAATATCATCATTACAATCTAATCAATTCCTTGTTCATCCTAACAAATAGGCATTCTTGAGCTACAATCATTTTGAGTTATCAATAAATATATAGGAGACAGTCTCGCCAAGGAAAGTTTATGGTACTCACTCCATGTAATTTGTAATAATGTTTCATTTATTCTCGCCAGTTTCGTTCATAACAGTATTATGATTCTTCTCGAAATAATATTGTTGGATGCCATTTCAAACGTCACCGGTAAAAGCCTGCATAAATGTCACATCCTATCAGTTTTTGACATCACTAAGAATGAGCACTTACCGCTCGAGGTGGGGCTTTGGAGTCGTTTCCATTGACACTGAGTTACGAAACCCGAACACTAAAATTCGTACTTCTAGGAGTTCGTAAACAATACCCGAACGCATAAGAAGCGAATATAGTGAAAAGAGAGTGAGCAAGCCGAACTCGCCTAGAAGAAGATAACATATCATTCAAAACAGAAATCGTTCAAATCAGACAAGTAGTTTCGACGAAAATGTACCTCAAACTTTTGGATACTTTTTGGTGGTGCGTTAGCTTCTTGGTGTATATTGAATATTCAATACTAATGAACAATATGCTATTTTTCGAATTTCTATCTACTGAAGTAATGAGCAATAGAAACTGGACACCTTGAAATTACTTTGGATTTTAAACAATTGATATTTTTGGTTATAAAACATTGAATACGTTTCTTTTTATCCCCTCTTATGATGATGTAAATTTTTCAGAACCTAGGTAAATTACAGAAGTTAGTGTTCCGAGTATAAAAAACACGAATATTATTGAAAAGGTTTTTTTACTTTTGGAACGTACGAAAGGGAATACCTACCTAGGATGGTTAGGAAGAGAAAGTATATGTTTTTGTTTTTTTTTAGCTTTTGGGGGTTATAATAAGCTTTTATTCCAGAACTGTACCGTTTTATGGACAATCGAGTTTTGGTAGAGAGTTCTTCTGTGATGCTTTCTGTCATTATAATCAGGAATACAAAAGACGCTGGTTGGTGAATTCTGATCAAATTTTCAAAGCTTCGGAGTGAACCTCCATTGTATAGTAACATAATTATCATCATTCACATCGACCTTCAAGATTAGAAGAATTTTAGTGTAAACTAGTTATTTCGTTATTTCGGATAGATGCCAGCGTATCAGTAGCGTCACTTGTAAATATTCGTTGATTCCCCAATGCGGTAATGATAATGTAACCTTGATTCACATAAATCTATACAAAATATGATGTACTATCAGCACAATGAAAGTGCAACTTACGTATTATTTGGCAAAATCAGCAATAAACAAGTACTTTTCAATTACCGACAAATAGTCTCAACAGTATGCCATCGATTAAGAAACGGCACCCTGTAAATTTTGTCTTATTCATATTCAACACGTATCAGACACCCGCTCCACCTACGTCAAGAAAATGGAGAAGCTATCCATGAAGAAATTCATAAATTCATTCTTGGTGCATTTCAAATATCAACCATTATTGTAATATCAAAAAACGATCGACTTTCTCTACCACAAGAAATTGATACTGAATTTGGCTGCACACAAAATAAGCTATAATCAAGTTCTCCATCATTTTCATAGCTCACTTTGATTGACTGTCCGCCATATCAATGACCCATGAACTAGGAAAAGGTATAGGATGTTGAATAGTTGCTTGGTTACTTAGTATATTGTATAAACCTAATGAGTAGGCTGGTCAAGGTGTCCTATTTCTATTTTTGACCACTTGATCGTATGAATAATTCATCCCTCAATTAAAGCTGACGAAATATTTATACTTGAAACCAGTTGAACATTAAACTGAATTGATCTGAATCATTATAGTATGAAATGGTGGTGTCAATGATGCTATTTAGTATTTGCTACTCTTGAGTAAGCATGATGTCAACACTTGTCTGAGACACCAATGGGTAAACACCAGTTTCATCAACTGTTTGAGTTCAACAAAGAAAAAGAAACATCTGAATGATGTCGAATGAGGCATAAACTGTCTGGTTTATATTTTGTGTGATGTGTTGATGATAATCTAACCCGTTTCAACACTTTTCCTGGCAGGTTTTGACTACAAGACGTGCAACGTTTTGTTGGCACTGGATCAGCAATCGCCAAATATTGCAGCCGGAGTTCACATAAACAAAAATGAAGATGAAATTGGTGCTGGAGACCAGGTGAATTTAGAATCTAATTTTTCCTTTTCCTTTAGGACCAATTCGTCAGGATCCAGCATTGTAGTGTTTTTTTTTTAATAATAATATCATTGCATGGACACTTCAGAGAGCTTTTGTGTTTGTCCAGAACAACGCACATTAACAATCATGTAACAAAAACGTCTGAGTTCTAGTGGTACAAGCCTTTACAACAAAGAACAAAAATGTTCACATTTCATTTCTCATCGAACATTGAGAGATTATTGAAAAATATTTTTCTTACTTTTGAGTCGATGCATAACTACATGAACCTGAACATGTCTATTGAATCAATGTTTACATAACGAGTGATCTCATATAGATTCAATTTTATTCTCTGATCTGATCCATGTATTCTCCTCTGGATTTCATGTTTGATGCGTCAAAGTTATGAGAAGAAATGAAATGTGGAAATTTTTGGCTCTCATACAGACGCCCATGAGATGGTTTATTCATATGTATGTTGATAGCTGAATTTGATATTTGCGCGTCCTTTACAATTGAATTTAATCGCGCTATCTTTCCCAAAATGCTAGCTTCCATTATATTCTTTGTAAAAATATGAATGAGTAGAAAAAATTACGAGGTGATCTCTGGTCATATTTAATCCAAAAAAAATATTTCATTAATTACTCAAAAGTCCTTTCGTCAATGGGGAAGCTTCCTTCTGTTGAATTCTCATCAAATTAGTTTTATACTGATCAGCTTTGTGTTTTTGCAATCTAGTATGCCCATTGAAATGATTCAAATCATTATTTCTATTTTCGATTTAGAGCAAATTCGAAATTTTTGGGCGTCATGTTATGACGCAATTGATTAATCTGATATGAATGTAGGTATTATAAGTTTCCTATTCGTAATTGAGCACCCTGATGAGTCCGAGCTGAAATCGAAAGGAAAATCAGTAAAAGATTCCGTTACCTTCTTGGTGGGAAACAGAAACAATCAAATAATTCCAATCACCAATTATCAAAATCAACTAATAGATTAAGGAATACACCGAAAACAGCGCATATATACTAGACCATGAATAAATAAATAATCCGATGTATATACGCAGCTATCAGTTGAATTGGATGTAAACTGGTTTCAGGTGCAAGTGTGGGTGCCAGATTTCATCAATAATATGACTTGAAAACATTGAGATATTCGACTTTGAAATCTTTCAAGTTAAAATAATATATATTGGGTTCATACTTTTCCACTAATCAAGAAATCTGTTATACAAAAAATATACTACTAATTATATTTGTGAGTACCTACCTACCTATCCAATATTACGATAGAGTATTATTACAGTCACTACAGAATTTCTAAATACCCAAACAAATGAGTGGAAACTCACAGTCCCGCTAACATAATCTCGTTTTTCATTAAATATTGAATTTCTTGGCAATTATTTATGTTGAAATCATCGAAAATAAAATGCATTGGCACAATCAGATTTCCTAGATATTTTCTTTAGATGGATCTAATTTTAATATTCAATTGGCGTCTCCCTAGAATCATTGAAAAAAATAGTTTTTCATTGAATTGAACAGCTTTTCCAGGCTTATAAAAAGGCTGAAGATTATTCGGAAAAGACAGCCAATGAATATTATGAATTTACACCATAATCTAAATATCTAATTATCTCAACGTAATCTCACATAAAACAAATCTCATTAAAAAATATTGATATCCAGTGTAATTGTTTTGACAAATAAAATACCACAAATTTGTAGATAAATTTGATGAATGTCTTTCCATTTTGTTCACCACGTGTACAAGTTCAACATGATATACAGCGTGTCTTACTTTAAATACCCCATCCTCTTTATTTAATTATTATCAACCATGATAATCCTCGGAACGAATACTTTTTTGGTCAGTACTGTGCGTTCACAGGAAAATAAAAATGCATTATTTACAGAAAAACTAACTTCACCACGTTTCTTTGAACCTCCGCTTCACCCCACAATTTCAGAATAAATGATGGGTTGAAAGGAAAAGCTTCCTACGAAGGCCTGGAAGGGACACATAAAATAAAAAAAATAGAAACTCTTCAAAATTCTGGGTCATAACTCGGAATTGTAAAATTCCGAGTTATAACTCGGAATTTTACCTCAAAAGTTCCGACTTATAACTCGGAATTTTAAAATTCCGAGTTATTACTCGAAATTTTATATCCTATATTCCGACTTATAACTCGGAATTTTACATCCAATATTCCGAGTTATAACACGGAATTTTGAAATTCCGAGATATAAGTCGGAATTTTGATGTAAGATTCCGAGTTATAACTCAGAATTTTGAAGAGTTTTTATTTTTTTTATTTTATGTGTCCCTTCCAGCCAGGCCTTCGTAGGCCTTCGTACAAACTGTCTATTTTTGAGAAATTTCCTGAAACACGTCGATTTTCATGTTCAATTTTTCACATTTTTAAGTGAAATTTGAATATACAGAGTCATCTACGTTTGAGGTCTGACCGTCTGACGTCCGTGACAATTTTATCAAATGGAATACCCTATATATTAGTCAATTTTTGAAATCTTCATGAAAAGCTGAATTCAAAAATATATTACAAATAGGGTTTGTATACAGTGCGTTCGTTGAATTGAGTGCTATCGGAATTAGTGAATAAAGCAACTATAAATTTCTGAGAACTTGAATAGACAGAGTGATCCAGTTCGAGTTCTGACGTCCGCGATAATTTTTTCAAACAGAACACTATATATTATTCAATTTTTGGAGTCTCCATGAAAAGCTGAATTCCAAAATATATAACACAGATATCTCGTATACAGTATTACCCCATTTTACGAGAGCACTGAATTTAATCTATGCACTGTATACAAACCCCATTTGTGATATAATTTCGCATCCAGCTTCTCATAGAGATTAATAGTTATTTAACCAACTAGTGTATTAATGAGGGCGATTCATTAATCGCTTTCTAATATACGAGTTGGTTACAAAATTTTTCCGTCGACTACATTTCTCATTTCTCCTGCAAAGAAGAAAACTCGAATCGCCCAGTAGCCTTGTTAGTGACATTTGACATTTGTCGAAATGATCAACATAGAATATAAATTCCTTGTGTTAGAAAACAGGGATTAAAATCGTTTCAGAAACTTGGAAAGGCGAACCCTTTAACGGAAAATCTTCGATGAAATCCATATTTTCGATTTAAATGCAGATTCCGTAAGTTATAGCATAAACAATGAATGCATGCGGTGTATGTTTGGTTGCCTATAAAACAATCGTGCATTAATAGACAAATTGATTATTAATAGGGGTCATTAATGAACGATTTCATAAACATTAAACTCACTCGTTAATAGGAGGTCGACGGAAAAAAAATTAATCATGTTGAGGGTTTTACGTTCGAAAAAAAATGTCGCGGACGTCATAAATCAAACGTGGATCATCCTGTATATTTAATTCTTCCTTATAAATGTGGTAAATTGAAAATAAAATTCAACCTGTTTCAGGATATTCCTTAAAAATGCATAGTTTGGCTAAAAATGAATGTATCTCTTAAAATCTCCAGTCTCCTTAGTATTTGACAAATATATGACAATTTTTATAATTTGTCACTGCATAGTTAGGCAATTTCAACTATCTTATGTTTGCAATCACGATCAACATAAACAAATTATGCGATGTTTCCAATATCAACAATGATATTAATGCCTTGTAGCCTACGCTTATTTCGTTCCCTCCACCAGACCAAACTGAAATCATTATTTTGGGACACAAAACTGACATTCCCTATCTGTATGTATCTTATTTGGATTCACATAACAACAGATGAAAAGGGGTCATTCAAGTGATACACGCTGTATTACTATCATTATAATTGTTTGTTATGTTATGTCATGTAATACATAATTGTTTTGATTATTCTTGAGTTTGTAGATAAACTTTGAAAATATATTCAAACCATTGCGTTTATCACGTGTACATACGTGAAAATATCAAATTATAATTCCACTTGATTTTCGAGTTCTTGTGCACCGATTTAATTTTTTTTCATAGTCGAGTAAGAAATAAAGATCTTCATCTCATACTCAAGGAGTAATAAAACCCGAAAGAATAAAATTGTCGTGAACAGAGGTTGAATAGGTTTGTTCGAATTTACACTGACCATTCCATCACCCTGTAATTTCGCTACTAGAATATACTCTCAATCCTAGTGAAGAACTTTCAAATCGGTTCACATATACAGGGTGGTTCAGATTTAACATCGAATATTTTGACGTGGTATTCTTTTCATTGTTCCGATTCTAAAAATATATAATATATGCTTTCAACTGCTTGTTAAGAAAGGGACAAATGTCAATTAACTCCCACTGTAGTAAACAAAATTTACCTTTTGGGATAGGTAGAATTAATTGGCTTCAGCATGCATCCTTGCGTCAAAATACCTATAAGGTTCCGTGCAATCCAAGTGAGCAGTGGCTTCATCACTTTTAAAATAAATAGCAATTTCCTGTTTGAATTTCAACGATAACCCGAAAATGAATATGAGTACATCACTGGATCCTGCGCACCATAGAGTCAGTGACGTCATCTAACGGAAAGTTGTCGGCCATTGAACAACTGATGGAGGGACAAGCATAAAGATTTTCCATAAGGGTACATGTAACTTTCTTGCACATTTCCCACTATGATTTCGATACATGGAGTATTTATGAATTGACATGTTTGTTGATTCATTCATCATGAATACTGTGAGAGAAGTTAATGAGTCCAATGAGAAGAATTCCAATTGGTTTATTTGTCAATTCAAAATTACTGATTGATTCACTTGACTTCAGCTCTAATATACCTCGTAATATACGTCAATTGATAGGCTCTCAGTGAGCAACAACAAAAATACAAATTTCTTTTCTCTACAAGATCAACAAAATCACCAATGGGACAGAAATAACAAAATTCACACACAGTTTTGTTTGTCCCCCGATCAGCTGATGAAAACCAAGAGTGCGTTATGTTTTGACGTCATCTGGCACTGCTCTTTTCCAGCGTTGCCACAATTCGCTCGATTGAGCAAGAACAAACATTATGTTCTATAACCCTTTGACATACGAGAAGGTGAGATGGGCTGTAAATACATTCGCACCATTTAAATCACCAGGGGAAGATGGAATATTTCCGGCCCTCCTACAAGAGGGACTGGACACCATCATTTCCCTGCTTATGAAGATATTTCGGTCCTGTCTGGCTCTGGGCCACATACCAGTGGAATGGAGATCGGTTAGGATCGTATTTATCCCGAAACCAGGGAAAACAGATTATTCCGATGCCAAAGCGTATAGACCCATCAGCCTCACGTCTTTCCTCATGAAAACACTGGAGAGGCTGATAGATCGATACATCAGAGATGTGCCACTGCAAATAAACCCGCTGCACGCACAACAATAATATGCCTATCAGACTGGGAAGTCCACAGATGCGGCTCTCCATCATCTTGTCCAAGATAGATGGAGTGCTAGCTGGTGGAAGCTCAGCCATGGGAGTAGTAGAAATGGTCCAAAAATTATTGATTCTCAGAATCGCCCTGTATCTCTTCAACGAAAACAGTTATGCAATATATTATTAGGTCATATTGAGTTTCACAAAGAAGTAGGAAAGAAACGTGAAAACTGCAAGGTTCTATATTTTCATAATTACAGTCAATTTTTGACAAAAAAATATCTGTAGCCACTTTTCAAAAATGCCTTGTAACTCCGAAACGAAGACAGATATCGATATGCAGATTTCACAATTGAGTTTTTCATGAGAATCGACCCTCAGACACAGACATCAGTTTTTTTTTCATCTAGTTCAAGAATAGGACTTTCCCTTTGGAAGTGACCAATTTGGCTCACCCTGTACATACATAAAATCCTACAGCTGAAGAATATTTGGTCAAAATATCCATCGTTGAATCTGAACTACCCTGTATATGGAAGTTGTCCGAAATCTCACGAGAATTTCAGGTGTCCCGCTTCTATTCTCGATCACTTCATTGTACCACTACTGCTAGTATTCACCATTAGAACAGTATTTTTTGGGGATTCATTTCCATTCATAAACGAGCTTCTTGGATGGGGAATGCTCCTTTCTTCCGAGCATTCCCCGCCTTATGGAATCACCCATTGCAAAATGTACGTTTGTTTGTAAGGGACTGATGTTCGGATACGCCACAGACGAAACAGAAGAATGTATGCCGCTGACGGTGGTTCTAGCACACAGATTGAATCACAAAATTGCAGATTTGAGAAGATCAGGAGAGTTTTGGTGGGCCAGGCCAGATACTAAAACACAGGTACGTCAATATCTATTGCTACTAGAAAATTAAATTGGATGTGAAAAAATGTATTTTTTCTGTGACGGGAAAAAAGTTTGGCATTTCATCTCTGTTGGCAGGTTATAAAATGTCACTTTTCATAAATTACTTTTTTCCCGTGGGAAAAAAGTGAGTACTTTTTTCCCGGATATATATCACATATATATACACTGTTGATGTCGTTTGTTGTGCCGTAGTTCCGAAAAATGAGTCAATAATACCGTCTCCGAGAAAGAACTGCAAGTCCTTTTATCTTCCATTCGACTTCGCGGTTACTTGTATTACTAAACAACCACTAAATTCGCAATTTTTTGAAATCAAATCACAGAATTAGACTGACAGAAGTGACATCAGATATTTGATTACTTCAAAAGAATGATAAAGATGCCTACAACGCAGGTGTCCCTACTGTTGAAAACACGTCGATGATTTTCAGATTTCAAAATAATGTAATATCTTCTCAATATTGATCCAACCTTTCTTCTGTCACAGAAAAAAATAGTGTATTATACACGGGAAAAATATTAGATTTTAGCTCACGGTTTTTTGTCTCCCTCCGCTACGCGTCGGTTTTTTCCTCAGAGCTCTGTAACTTTTTTAAATAATCATTGAAATTCACGATATTTCATAACATGAAAAACCCGGTGAAGCGCGTGACGTAATCATCCGAGAACAGCATAATATATAGGATTTGACTTACGTATCAATTCTCTATTTCTGATAGACAACTTCAAGAATATTTCTGATTGTCATTTCAATCAGAATATGGAATGGATTTTCTGGATTAAATACTTACTGCAGATAACTGATAACGCAACACACAACTAAATAATCAGATAATATGAGGATTATCTTTGAATATTCACATCTTGACTATATAAAACAAGGATTTGACGATGAAGGTGACAGCCGATATTAACGTCAGGAAGTTGGATTGACAATATAGTTGGTCTTTTTTTTTGTATTTATGGGAACTTGGGCATCACACTGTTTGCCGTGCCACAAAATAATTTGGGATTAAATGAAATCTTGATCATTATTAGGAAAATTAGGATATTTTTATTGGTACTGAAGCATCTTGCAAGTATGTTAGTATGCAATAAGTGATTATTAGGGACCAAGTCTCTTCTGTGAAATGTGAATATTGGTCATATTGAATCTCATAAGGTAATTAATTACTAGTTACAAATCTAGCAGCGTCGAAATATGTGGTCCTACTTTTTATACGAAAGCCAGAATTCGGTTCATGACGTCATCGAACCTGGCGTTTTTCGAAGTCGCCGAATTTATTTATGGAAACAAATATTTTCGATGATTCTAAATAACGAATGATCGATAAAAAATAGATATGTGGCGTAAATTCGACTTGTGTGTACAACCCCATTATGTAACAAAAAAATTTGTACCTACTTGTAAATGTGAATCCCTAGAATTTCGCTAATTTTTCACTATTAAGGTGTGTTTCCAGTGCAGCGTTTTTGCTTTTCACGTATTCATTAGTCATTACTTCGTACTTCTCAATGAAATTACCTATCATTGTCGCTTCAATTGAAATCTTAGGAATATCTGAGAATTCTGAAAATATTTAAAATGTTTGTAAAATATAGAGCTTAAACAGCACATTATAAATAATTGTTGTCATGAGATTATCCATTTAAAATAGAACAAAAAAAACATAGGAAACATGAGATAATCAAATAGATACTTCAGTCATACTACAATTATTAACTAATTACTCTCCTTGTACTCTGAAATGACTTAATTTTCCTGACAAGCTTTGTGGTTGAAAAGTTATCGGTATTGAATGAAAACGTTCCCAGAACATGAATTCAACTCACGTTCAAACTAAAACTAAGGCCCGGATTCACCGACAATGTTAATCTCTACTTAACACAAAGCACAAAGAAGTAACGCCGAACGGCGCATTGGGAGCTCACCTTTAGAAACCTAAAAATAAATTCAATCGATAGTCAGTGACACTTACAATTTTTCAACAATTAATAACCTTATTCATTCCTGGTAACTTGAAATTGAATATTGATAAATTGCCAATGATGTTTATTTAGTATTTGCTACTCTTGAATGAAAATGATGTCAACTACTAACTGAGGCATATCAAATATCATATTCATATATTTCTCTTACAAAATGAAAAGAAAGCCAGTATATTTAAATGTACTTGAAGAGGCGTGGATCACACTGTTCATTCAACAACAGATTACATTTCTTCAAAAAAGAATCATTATTTTGATCTAATCATATAAACCCTCCGTATTGCTCAAAGTGGTCGGTGCAATTAATTGTCATGGAAAAACAAATGACCAAGGACCGCTTTTGGAACGTTAATTTTTTTCCTAGGATATTTCGATCTGTTCGGTTCAAGAGCTCAATCTTTATTCTCTAGAATCTCTAGACGGGTTACCTCATTCAGATATTGTTGTATAAAGTCAATATAAATTTTATTCTTTGATACCTTTCATTTTGCATTCATTATTGGACGTATTTTTAGGTTACCGCAGAGTACACATTCGAACATGGCGCCTGCGTGCCATTGAGAGTTCACACTGTGGTGGTTTCGGTCCAACACAGTGAGAAGATCACCCTGGATGAATTGAGGAAGGAGATCAAAGAAAAAGTAATCAAAGAAGTGATTCCAACGAGATACCTAGACGAGCAAACTGTCATCCACATCAACCCTTGTGGGCAGTTTGTGATTGGTGGACCTCAGGTAAGTTTTTCCAACATTTTTTTTGTTTCCTGAATGCTACAGCAAATGATGTAATATAATTTCTGAATTATTCGTTGATGTGCTTCAATAATATTTATCTACAACTATGGAGTCATTCATGCATTGCTTACTCGATTTTCGACATTTAATGACATACATTATTGTGATGAATCGAGTAATAAGAGTAATAATGACAGTAGGGTGGCGTAATAATCTGACATCCCATCGTCTTGTCAAATTCAACTAGGTAGGTATTCGTTCTACTAGTTCGCAAATTCAAAAGACTGACCTTACATGGTTCTCATAGTTTAAATCACCTTAATTCTACAAATACACGGAAAATTCACTGTTATCCATCCTGAACAGTGACTACCATCATGAGTAACCATACTCATAAAATAGGACTTGACACTTGCAGATTTGCTCACATGGTTACAGGCTATCCGAATAGATTAGTAGAGAGCAATCAGAACCATGGAATTTCATTGTTGATAATTAGCTTCTAGAGACAGGGTACCTACTACAATTGATCATCGCGGTGGGGGAACGCTACAGCGAAAGCAAACTAATGAATAATCTGCGATAGTACAAGTCTCCCTGTAACCCTTTTTGTCAAGCGGCAATCAATGACTTTGTGCTCTAAATACGCAAATAGCTATCATAGGGTAGTTATTTGCTTTATGAGTGAAATAATGTCTGAAAGAAGCCGATAGGAAGTTGAAAGAATAATTTGAATCTGTTGGAAAAGGCAAGTAACAAAGTACAGTTTGTCAAATAGATCTCAATACAGAAACTTTGTCATTTTTTACTTATGATTTCACTTCTAAATTTAAGGAAGGATCAGGAAATCGCAAATCAATGATTGAGTTCATCCTTATTTGCGAGCACCATCGAATATTCCTGTAACCAGTACAATGCCAAATACATAGTCATTCTGATTAGCACTGTATTTTTTTGATTTCACGGCCTATTAGAAATCTTTCATTATCCGTGATATCAGTTTGACCTCCTAGTAGTGTTAGCTTAGTTCAATCAAAAATTGACTTCTAGATAGCATTGTAGATAAAAATTTTCATAATACATCAATGTTTTTTAAAACGTTGACCTTGATATTATGTTTTTCTATCCAGCAAGCGACAGTGAAATAATATTTTTCTTATATTTTTCAGTTGGATTGACTTACGAAATTTTGTTTTGCATTCCACTTTGAGTATTTGGCGTTTTCCTAGTTGATTAGTTTGTCTCTTGGTAAAATGTCATTTACTTTGTGTCCAACTATGAACACCATCTTTATATTGTTATTTTAGGACCAATTTATGCTGCTAGTGGACTGAAACTTGTTTAATATTATTTGGAAATCTCATAACCCAGTTCCAATTTTTATTTACTATATCACCAAAAATACAATTTTAACCAAACGTAACACGTTCAACCTCGAATATTTAAACGGCTGAACCGAATATCAATAACCAATATATTTTTGGAATGAGGATATAAAGATCTTCAGTTTTTTCGAAAAATATTTAGGGTGTTCCATTGAAAATAACGAAGTTGATACTCATTTCCCTGGTACAAATTCCTGAAGGTTCAGAACAAACCCTACAGCTTTTGCATGTGAAGTATTTTTTCTATCTTCAATTATGATCCTGTAGAAGCTGTTTAAATAATCACCCAGTACAAATTTTACACTTTTACGCGATTTGTCAGGCAATTCACCAAAACTACTTTGAATAATTAATGCCAGACAATAATCAAACATCCATGATGAACTTGACAAGTATTCGCTATCAAGTGAACTTGTCGAGTATTTGCTATCTCGTGTAAAACTAAAGTCAAACCAGCATTGGAGCCAAATCAGATATTTCAACGTCAGCTATAAAACACGAATAGTATATTCGCCTAATGCCCCTTGGTTTCGTTCGTTTAAACATCAATGATGTATTTGTTGAGTATTTGCTATCTCGAGTAAAGATGAAGTCAAAGAAGCACTGAAACGGAATCGGACAATTCAACGTCAACTATAAAACACAAACATTCGCCTAACGCCATGTTTTTGTTCGTTTAAAAATCAATGCTGAACTTGTCGAGTATTTGCTAACTCGAGTAAAAATGAAGTCAAACCAACATTGAAGCCAAATCGGATATTTCAAGCTATGAAACACGAATATTATATTCGCCTAACGCCTTGTTTTCGTTCGTTTAAACATCAATGATGAACTTGTAGAGTATTTGCTATCTCCTGTAAAACTGAAGTCAAATCGGATATTTCAACGTCAGCTATGAACCACGAATATTTTATTCGCCTAATGCCTTGGTTTCGTTCGTTCAAACATCAATGATGAACTTGTTGAGTATTTGCTATCTCGAGTAAAGATGAAGTCAAAGAAGCACTGAAGCTGAATCGGACATTTCAACGTCAACTATAAAACGCAAACATTCGCCTAACGCCACGTTTTCGTTCTTTCAAACATCAATGATGAACTTATAGAGTATTTGCTATCTCCTGTAAAACTGAATTCAAACCAGCATTGAAGACAAATCGAATATTTCAACGTCAGCTATGAAACACGAATATTATATTCGCCCTAACGCCTTGTTTTCGTTCGTTCAAACATCAATGATGAACTTGTTGAGTATTTGCTATCTCGAGTAAAGATGAAGTCAAACAAGCACTGAAGCTGAATCGGACAATTCAACGTCAACTATTAAACACAAACATTCGCCTGACGCCTTGTTTTCGATCGTTTTCAGAGCGACGCCGGCCTGACAGGAAGGAAGATCATCGTCGACACGTACGGCGGCTGGGGGGCCCACGGTGGCGGGGCCTTTTCCGGCAAGGACTTCACCAAAGTGGACAGGTTAGCAATTCACTGCTTACTTTCGTTTATGTGGATAATTAGACATTGTTGATCTAAATGGAATAGGTATAGTCTGTTCAATATTTCTTTGTGGCATATACACGTCTGGTAAGAATAATTTTCCTATAGACAAACCATGTGCATGGACATTTTAACGAAGAGAGAAGAAAGCGAAGTTGTTGCCATACGCCTCGTGTCGCGTTAACAACTCCTTTGAGATAGTACATTTTTCGGCCAGACCAAAGGGATTATCTTTTTCCAGGCGTGCTATACTCAGGTAGATGGGCCAACGATGCTCGTACACGGTTTCTCTATTGGAAAATTATTCTTGCCAAACGTGTAGAGCAGCATTCTCCTCTGGTGTATATAATAATAATAATAATAATAATAATTCTTTATTTATACCACGGTACAAAAGGGCGGAATTCAGTCGCACACATTCAAAGAATTCAGGAGGCTGCTCTTTCATTCCATATGAAATGATTTGTTCCTAGGACCATGAAAGCAGCACATAGGGTTTGTTGTTGCTCAGAAAGTATCCCATATCACCACAGCAATGCAAAAGTAAAAACGAACAGTGTGGCAATATTCCTGCACGCTCACGTGATCTTTGTTTGGTCTCTAGAATGTATGGATGATTATAATACTGAATTGTTATATTTTAATACTTACTATCATTGTATATACAATAATTGTTTATAATTTTTCGAACATTTTTATAATAATAGTTCAAAATTTCATCCAGAAATGAGTCAAACTGTGGGGGTGGGGAGTAAAATCACCCCCAACTTTTTTCAGTGCAGTTTTTTGCAACTTCAGCAAGAATTTATAAGAGTTTGAAGCCTTTTACATGAAAAGGTTTCCTTTGTTTTACTTCGATAGAAAGCACCGTTCTCTAATAAAATCGACTTGAAGATTACTTCACATGTCATAAAAATTCATAATGAAATTACAAAAATTAAAAATTTTAGCGTAGGCCATGAAAAACGACAACTATGGGCACTGTAGTTGGTATAATAAAGAAGGTGTATGCCACTGAAGTGGACACGCGAGAGGAGCTCCTGCAGGATACAAAAGAAATAATATTAAACCATTTTCAAAAATTCTGCGTGCTCCTAAAGCTATAAATCGTTATTCAAGTGAAAAAAATGTTGCTCAGATGAATAATTTACTGTTTTTTTATAAATTGAATAAATTTACAAACCTTCTGACACATTTCATGAATTTGTCACCTATCTTTATTATTATTTTTGCACGTAACTATGTGGTCGTGTTTCATGGCCTACGCTCAAATTTTTATTTTATTCTTTATTTCTTTATGATTTTTTATGACGTAAAGTAATTTTCAAATCGATATTCGAGAACGGTGCGTCCTACCGAAGATAAACAAGATGAACCTTTTCATGCAAAAGGCTTGGAAGTTTTATATTCTTTTGCTAAAATGCCGCACCCAAAAAAGTTGCAGTGATTTTACCCCCTACCCCCCAGAGTTTGACACATTTCTGGATGACATTTTGAAATTATTATTATCGCATATTATTAGACATTATAAGATTGGCCGAGTTGAAAAATTTCATAATCCTGCTATCAACAGTTTCGAAGATATTGAATGAAAACCATCTTCAGGGTACCACCTTTAGGGGGATGTAGCTCGCTTATGAAACGTTATTTGACCTATGTTCATGAGAACTCTTTTTTTTATCGTAGAATCTGCTGGTGAGGTATTGCTCGCTAATTATGGGACACCCTGTATAATTTATATCAATAGTTCAACAAGTCTGAACAAAATCAGTTTTCTCCTAGAGTGTGTTTCCCTAAATTTGTTGATTTTAGGAAGTGAATAGAAAATATGGCGGGGCCATACATACATACTCCACAAATTTTTATTCAAATTATTATGACTTGAATATCCAATTGCGATTTACTCGAAACTACGATTTTTGAGATTCACAGGATGCCCCTTGACTCGATGCCCATAGATTGGGGGCATGTTCCTTGAACAATTTCAAGTCGAAAGTGTCCCATACACTTTTGTCCCAAACTTTATAGTTAAGGAGTAATGAGCAATATTCAATCTAACTGCAGTGTGTAATGACGCAAAGAGAATGTTGAATAAAGTAATGTAATATTTTATCAATCCAGAATTTTTTGATTACTCACAAATTTAATCAAGTCTTTGTTCAGAATGTTTTCCTGCAGCTTTACAACATATTCTTGCTCGTCTAATTATTGAAAACGTTGCTCTCTGGAGAGATCTGATGGGTTGTCTCTTAAGGTGGGAACAGACCAAGCAAACATTGTTGCGCAACAGTTGATCATTAAGTAGGCAACTGTTGGCTTCTCGTGGGGAGAAAACATTTTCGACAAACTGTTGGTTAACATCGACCAGCCTGCTTTCTCCGGTGTTTGTTCACTGTTCGTTCAGTCAGGCACCATGCGCGACGAAGAAGATGTGCGCACTGTTGGGCCACATCTCCTTTGAAGTACCGCCTCGGGAGCGAACACCGACCATCACTTGCAACAGCTGCACAACTGTTGTGCAACACGTACACACTGTGCAAACCTGTGTGTTTCTCGAATGTTGTTCCACTGTTGCACAACAATGTTTGCTTGGTCTGTTCCCACCTCTTACGGATGCAGCCACGGTGCAGCTGAAGTCATAATATTTTGAATTGGAATTTCAAGTTTGTGGTTGATTTGAATACACTAGACTTTTCATGGGTCCCCAAAAATAGTATAATAGTAAGGTCAGGTGACCTCGGTCGTCAAAGAACTGGACCACCACTTGCAATTTACTGGTGAGCAAAGTTGTTATTCAATGGCTCATAACTCCTCTACTATTGAATTTGAGGCTTTGAAAACTGAATCAAATTCATTTGAAATAATATATTCAGCCGAGGTCTCTAAAGGATCCCGCATGGGTGTTAACGTTGATTTTGATGGCATGAGAATGTGAAAGTTCGACAGAGGCGTATCATCACCAATTTACGTAACAGATAATGATGAACTAGTTGAGTATTTGCTATCTCAAGTGATACTGAAGTCAAAACAATCTCTGAAATGTGAAACGAAAAGAGCAGAGAATCTTTCAGCTATAAGCGCGCCCATCTTCCTTTCATAACAGGGTTTGCCAAACGTGGAGTTGGATGAGTATTCAATGGGATATTGATGTCAGTTTTAATTGGTTTATTAAATCTTCGATTACGAATACCACCCAGTTCAACTTTATAAGTTCTATGCCTGATATGTTCTAATACAATGCCAGGAGTCCAGACGCTCTTGGGCTTTACATATACTCTAGTGCTCTCTTCCACAAAAGGCAAATTTTTAACTGACTGAGGGTCGGTTTATCAATTGCCAATATTATCCATCAGTTAGTTATCCGTCAGATAAAAATATCTAGCAGATAAACTTCCAGTTTGTTTGTTTTCTGTTTTATGAGTTTTTGGTTGTTGATAAATATGAATTTTTTAAATGATTATATTCTGGAGAGCGACGAGGACGAGGATATTGTGCAAGTGCTTGAGTACGAAAATCAACTACTTATTATGTACTTTAAAGAAAACTGAACCTTTCTTACAGTGCCACTACTGCAGCTATTAAAGGCTGCTTCAACCTGCACCCAAGCCTCCTCTTTCGATTTCCAGGTTGCCCCATCTGTTTTTTTATTTTCAATCACACGTTTGTATTGATTCGCTATTTTAATCAGCAAATTTTTCTCCTCTGCTGTGAAATTGCATCCTCTTTTCTTTGTAGAACTACTAGTACTCTCCATTTTTAACTTTTTTGTCACACCAGAAAGCTAGGAAATCAAAACAACTCAATAAAGTGAGGTTATGTGTATAGGCATTAACCTCCAGATATCGACTATCCGCCAGTTAAAACTTACAGATAAATATTTGACATTTTAACTGCCGGATAAAGTTACCCTAGTGTAGATAAACGGACCTTTCCAAAAAAACTGGTAGTTAAGCTTTAACTGACAGATAAATTGTAATTGATAAACTGGCCCTGATTATTATAATAATGTGTTTGCTGAATTCTTCGGTTCATGTTCGACAGAGGCCAATTCACCTAACAAATAATGATGAACTAGTTGAGTATTTGCTATCTCGAGTAAAACTGAAGTCAAAACAATATCTGAAATGTGAAACGAAACGAGCAGAGAATCTTTCAGCTACAAGCGCGCCCCTGATCGAGTCGTTTTCACGTGTTTCAGATCAGCGGCGTACGCGGCCCGATGGGTGGCCAAATCGCTTGTAAAAGCCGGCCTGTGCCGACGCTGCCTGGTGCAGGTGGCGTACGCGATCGGCCTTGCCGAGCCTCTATCCATCACAGTCTTCGACTACGGCACGTCGAAGCTGAGCCAGAAGGAGTTGTTGGACGTGGTCAACAAGAACTTCGACCTGCGGCCGGGAAAGATCGTCAAGTGAGTGGCATGAGTAGTTTTTTTTTTCACAGAATTTATTCCTGACCTCAAATCAGATAACAAAGATCTGGCAACAAGGCCAAGTTTGTTAGAGATTCAAAATAGTGTTCACTTGTAGCCGGTGCTGAAACTTTTGAAGACGGTAAAAGGTGAAAAAAATATACAGGCTGATTCACGGTGATTGGCACATTAGACGTTTCCGGAGAACGCAACGTAGGATTGTTCTGAAAGTTTGGTTTCTCGGATAATAAGTTGTGTTCTATGGACCTGAAATATTCTCAGCGCTGCGACGTTGCCGCTTATATTGAAAAGTAGCAACAACTTTGTTTTTTCAAATGGAACACCCTGTATATTTTTACATATTCTAGTTCAACAGGTCGAAACGAGTGCAATCTTTATGTGAAATGTTCCACACCATCAGAAAGTGGAGATTTCAACGAACACAAAGCCCATCGACTTTTTTGAAAAAGCAGATATTTCGACGCGAAAATTTTCGATTAAAAATTATGGTGCTTTTTCGATATTGAATCAAAATAAGTTGAAAGATTGAATACTTCACATGAAAAAATTAGTGTATATGGGACGTTGCTGAGCCAGAAGGAGCTGTTGGACGTGGTCAACAAGAACTTCGACCTGCGGCCGGGGAAGATCGTCAAGTGAGTGGCATGAGTAGTTTTTTTTTTTCACAAAATTTATTCCTGACCTCAAATCAGATAACAAAGATCTGCCAACAAGACCATGTTTGTAGATTGATGTATGGAGATTCAAAATAGTGTCCACTTCTAGATCAGTTCTGAAGCCTTTGAAAACAGTAATAAGTTGAAAAAAAAAAGTAGGATGAAACCCATTGAAAAATAAAGTGAATATAACAAAGGTGAGAAGGCGATCTGAGGTCGGGAAGTGGTAGGGTGAATTTTCAAGGGTAAAAACAGTTTATCTCGATTTCCGGCAAAACTAAATGCCCTATGGAAAAAAAGTAAAATGGAAAAGTTGTAGGTAAAAAGAAGACCTCTAACTTTTATATCTACATTTTTTTCATATAACCTCAAACTGAATGTAAAACACGCCTGTGTGTCCCAAATACACTAATTTTCTTTATTTAAAATGTTCAATTTTTCACCTTATTTTGACTTTATATCGAAAAATCACTCTAATTTCCTATTGAAAATTCTCACGTAAAAATATCTGCTTTTTCAAAAAAGTCGAACGAATCTAAATATATAATAGGAGATGAAACAATAATTGCTGCAGTTCCTACAGGACCCTTCCAATTACATTCATATTTTACACAAAAATAGTGTATTACAAAAATTCTTAAAATAATTGTATATTGCCGTCCTTGGCTCCAGTGGAGAGACTGTGCTCTTATGCCTGCCACATTCATAAATTCATCTCGTCGATATGCATTAAACTGACAAAAACTTTGATAATCTTGTTTTGTTGAAGGCTAATACCACTCATTTGAAATGAAAGTGAAAAATTCCTTAAGTACCAAATACAGACATATTACATATTCATATAAGATATATATAGTGGTGTTTCTTATTTTGTTTTATTCTCGATAAACGTTTGCAGTCTAAACTATGAGCAAGGATTTTACGTTTATATGTATGCATTTCAAAATCTATTGTACAGACATTGAAGATGTCTCGTTTTTTTCATTCTTTTAAAATATTTCATTATCTGAATACTTTCATATTGACAAAATCACTTGGTCAAATGAAATGCATCTTTGATCTTTAATTTAAATCGTTTTTGAAACGATTTGTGACAGCTCTGGTTCGGAATAACGCTACGCCATTTATGATCTACAAAACACTGTGCAGTTCAGAACACAGTATAGGCGATTCATGCTAAGGAGTACTCCCTCTACCGTTGTCTAATATAACTAACGTATGGGCCATTGATTGCTTTGTTTACATTAGTTTGCGTGTATTTTGTATGAGAAGTAGTTGTGTTTCAATTGTCTATAATTTTGTTTGAGAACTTCTATAAACGTTTAAAAACATGAGTCATCATTGTTGTGTACCTCATTGTTCATTTTGAGCAAAAAAATCCCGAGTATAGCTTTCATTCCTTTTAAAAATCAGGACAGTCTAAAGGACCCCGCACTTTTTCTATATAAAAATGGCGTTCCGTCGAATTTCCCCAATTTTTGGTAAATGATAGTACTCGACATACTGATTGAATATGCCAAGTCCCAACTCAATCCTATGACTAGTTTACGAGATACAGGGTGTTGAAGTTGAAGAATACCTAATTTTTCTCGGCCTATATCTCTAAGATAGGACAAATGAATTCCAATTTTTCGGGAGCACGTAATAGTTATGCCCTTAGGCGCAAGAACTATATAGGTATTCGACCAAAACTGATTTTTATTACAGGGTGATTCTCATTTCAAATAATGTGTTTTTTTGAATATCTGAATATCAATGCTACAAATTGATAACAATTACAAAATGAGATTTATAGCCAAGTATGCTCTTCTTACATCAATTGAATTCGTAAAATATAATAATTATACATGGTGTTTCATTAATGCTGTTGATTGCATAATTGGTCTATCCTAAAGTTCATTGGGCCACCTCGTATTATCGGGTTGATTCCAGACATTCAAAATATTTTTGAAGGATGTATCCCAATGAGTTCCATGATATACAGAGTGATTCATCGATTGAAAAAATTGACAACCACGAAAAAATATTCAAAAACCACTATTTTTTTCATCACCCTCTAATTCGAAATTATTACCGTCGATGTAAGATTTTTTTCCACCAATATACTCAGTATGGATATTTCAATCAAATTGGGAATTTTCAGACCCATGCTATGACTAGTTTTTTTTATACATCGAATAATGTGAAAATAATTATGGAAAAGTAATTACATAATAACACGAAAAATTGCTCCGAATCGCAAAACTAGTAGTCACTAGTCAACTATGTCAAAAAATGTGATTTGTTCGTAAACAAAATCTAGTGGTCTTATTATAGGTCCGCTAGCAAAACATCTCGAAAATGTTTTTCAGAAAACATCAAACAAATCACAATATGCCCCCGAAAAAATCTCATCAACGACACAACTCATCAACGATCCCACTCATATAAACGTGCTAAAACTCATGAGCGTTCCAAGTCGACAGCGGTTTTTCCCAACTCAATCCTATGACTATACTTTTCGAAAAAAATATGAAACTAAACTTCCGCAAACGCCTAGTGAGAGGTGCGCGTTAATATATTTTGCAACTCTCCTTTATCCAACCAACTTCCAATCTTTTGATCATACTGTATATTGTTAGAATCGAAGTTAGTATATGCACATCGGAAAGACACTAAAGTTGGAGTTTTGGTTATGTAGATATTCGTTACCGGGTTCAGTATAGACTTGAAAGAAAAATGGAATACAGGAACATCAGTAGGTACCGAGGAATCATCATTTATCCAACACATCAAAAATATAGTAAAATAATAATGAAACAATCTCGAAGCCTCTTTCTTCCACTCAATATCAATTCAGAATTGCAATCATAGATTTTGAAAAAATACATGAACCAACTCGTTTTCCAACAACATCTATTTGTTGGAAGAAATAGTGGCATTAGGTAATGTATATCGTAAGATATACATACCGTAATAGATCGATAGACATCCTCAAATAACTATAAAATTATATTTTAGGGTAAGTTCTAGTCCCAATTCAAGTTGACAACTGATATTTTCGGAATCGGCGGGGTCGAATTAGTCTAGAAACTTGGGTTGTCACGAATTAATAAGTATGTTTTACTTCGTAGAAGTCGAATTTGGATTATCGCAACCAGATAGAATATTTTTCAGTAGGCTTAGAAAACAAAATCATGATATCAATAAATGTGTCTGTCATCCAGCAACTTTCGGGTTGTCAGTATCTTAAAATATCATATCAGCGTATATCTTTATTCTGAGTGTTTTTTAAGTCGTTTTCAGTAATTGTTTAGTGAATTTAGTGCGCATTATGGCATTTGCAAATAGGGTAAGATGTTATGTATGCGAAGGGAATTTCATTCCTAGACTCACAATTCGTATAAATCGTGAAGATAATGTTGATTTTCTGCAAATTGCAACATTTAGAAGACAAGCTGCTGGAAATCCTCCAATTGACATTTTTGATGATACCAGAGTTTGTTTCAATTGTCATAACAGTGAAATAATTGATATCAATGAGATGGAAAATAACCCAAACTGTCTTCGCCTAAATGTATTGAGTCCAGTAATGAGCCGTGCCTGCATAATCTGTAATGCTCGTCAACATGTTCAGAGAATAACTCTTGCATGTAGGGTGAACATTTTTGTTGTAACGAATATTTATGTTCCGGACTTTCTGAGAATTTGTGGTCATCATCTTGACCCTCATGGATTTCTCTTGAATAATTTGCATGGAGGTTTGAATTTTATCAACAAACCCTATTTGATATCAAATATGCTTCAATTTCTACAGTGTATGAGAACAGTTGCCAATGAAAATAGACGTATTAGAAACTGGGATGATATTGATAGTTTTACAGAAGAAGAGTTCAAAGCTCTGACGTCGATTTCAAAAGAAGATTTTCAAGAACTTTATGGATTTTGTGATACAATCGAGCAAGGGGGAAATAAAAGGCATATCAAAAAGAAACATTTACTGACATTTCTAATCAAAATGAAACATGGAGTTTCAGATGAGTTTTTGAAAATCTTGTTTCATTTTTCTTCAAGACAAACAACTAGCTTGATAATATCGAATGTGAGGATATCTCTAATGCAAAGATTTGTAACTAATAATATTGGTTTCGACTCTATTACAAGAGACGATTATATTAATAGACACGTGTCTGTATACACCAATCAGCTATACAACCCTTCTCCCAATATCCCAAAAGCAATTGTGTATATAGACTGTACATATAACAAAATAGAAAAAAGTAGTAATTTCCGGATATTGAGACAATCCTACTGCTTCCATAAAAATGAGCACCTGGTTAAGCCTGAAATTATGGTCGCTCCTGATGGCTACATCTTGGCAATTAATGGTCCATACTTTTCTGATGCTAGAAATAATGATGCCACCATTCTGCAGCATGAGCTACAGAATGATATAAATAGAATGAGGACATGGTTTCAAGAAGGCGATGTAGTGATAGTCGATAGGGGTTATAGGGACTCTATTGGTCTTTTACAGGATCTTGGTCTCCATTACCATATGCCACCATTTCTACCACCAAACCAAAGACAACTCACAACAATCGAAACTAATAGGGCACGCTTAATTACTAGCACCAGATGGATTGTAGAGGCTAGAAATGGGCATTTCAAATCGATTTTCAAATTTTTCCGAGGAGCGATATCAATAACACATGTTGCAAAATCACGCGAATTCTATTTGATTGCTGGCGCCCTAATAAACAAATACCATCCTCCAATAAGGATGCCGGGCACATTGGAATTAGCTACACAAATGTTGCATGATATCGAAGAAGTCAACATTGTTCAGGCCCGAGTTGAGGCTGAAAACCTCCGTACAAGAAATGGTCGATGGTTTCGTTTGAACCATAGACATGTACCGACGTTTCCTCGACTTGACTTAGAATATTTGAAAACACTCACAGGGTCATATCACATTCACTTAGCTGCCTCCTACATACAAGACACGATACAAAGAGATGGAGGGGAACAAAATACACTCGATATTGACGAACTCATTGAGGAACCCAATTTTTTAAGATTTCGAGTATTTTCTCGGTTCAGAAATGCCACTAAACATATGCTGTGGTTAGTATTCAGAGAAATCGATGATTATAATTTACAAGATCCGCCCATTTTAGGGTACTACTGTACTTGTAGGTCCGGTGCTAGAACATTAGGGACGTGTGCACACGTAGCCAGTGTGGTATGGTTCCTTGGATACGCAAGAAACCAAGGAAATATTACCTTTCCATCTGATCGCCTTTTGAATTGTATCGACGATGCTGCAAATCGATTGAATCCTGAAAATATGAACATCGGTCCGGAACTGATTTGAATCTGGCGATTAGTTGATTTCTGTGTTCCTTGTGAAACATAATTATAGTAGTAGAGTAGTAGTATATGTCCTTCGTTGGTAGGTATGTACACTCGTCTTCAACGATCATGTCGCGGTTGGACGGTATGAGCGCTCTTATTGCAGCGGTGATCAAGGGAGCTGACACCGTCCATGGGCGACATGTTTTCTGAAGACGACTGTACATACCAACCAACCATCGATCCCTAATGAGGTCCTTTAGCCCATAGTGTTCTGAACATGTATCTATATTGTATGTAGGCACGCAACAGTGAATCGTGCAGGACTATCCCCAGCCGATGCTCCGAAACTTCACAATATTTAATTCGTATATTAATATTCGAAAAATTCCTTGCGCTGTCTGGGAATCAAACCCACGACCCCGCAGTCCTGACTCGGGTGCTCGTCCACTGCGCCAATCCTGCCTACACACAATCATATTATAGGTATTGGAACTTTCACTTTCTAACGTGGACTAGGCCTACAGGGGATACCACAATAAAAAAAACGCGCCTGAAACTCTACCTCTCAGGTGGTGGGGAAACGAGTTGGTTTGTCTATTTTTTCAAAATCTGTGATTGAAATTCTTAATTGACATTTTTCTTTCAGGCCTATACTGAACCCGGTAACGAATATCTACATAACCAAAACTCCAACTTTAGTGTCTTTGCGATGTGCATATACTAACTTCGATTCTAACAATATACAGTATGGTCAAAAGATTGGAAGTTGGTTGGATATAGGAGAGTTGCAAAATATATTAACGCGCACCTCTTACTAGGCGTTTGCGGAAGTTTAGTTTCATACTTTTTTCGAAAAGTAGTCATAGGATTGAGTTGGGAAAAACCGCTGTCGACTTCGAACGCTCATGAGTTTTAGCACGTTTATGAGTGGGATCGTTGATGAGTTGAAAGTTGATGAAAGGGGTGCGTAGAATAGTTGTGTCGTTGATGAGATTTTTTCGGGGGCATATTGTGATTTGTTTGATGTTTTCTGAAAAACATTTTCGAGATGTTTTGCTAGCGGACCTATAATAAGACCACTAGATTTTGTTTACGAACAAATCACATTTTTTGACATAGTTGACTAGTGACTACTAGTTTTGCGATTCGGAGCAATTTTTCGTGTTATTATGTAATTACTTTTCCATAATTATTTTCACATTATTCGATGTATAAAAAAAACTAGTCATAGCATGGGTCTGAAAATTCCCAATTTGATTGAAATATCCATACTGAGTATATTGGTGGAAAAAAATCTTACATCGACGGTAATAATTTCGAATTAGAGGGTGATGAAAAAAATAGTGGTTTTTGAATATTTTTTCGTGGTTGTCAATTTTTTCAATCGATGAATCACTCTGTATATCATGGAACTCATTGGGATACATCCTTCAAAAATATTTTGAATGTCTGGAATCAACCCGATAATACGAGGTGGCCCAATGAACTTTAGGATAGACCAATTATGCAATCAACAGCATTAATGAAACACCATGTATAATTATTATATTTTACGAATTCAATTGATGTAAGAAGAGCATACTTGGCTATAAATCTCATTTTGTAATTGTTATCAATTTGTAGCATTGATATTCAGATATTCAAAAAAACACATTATTTGAAATGAGAATCACCCTGTAATAAAAATCAGTTTTGGTCGAATACCTATATAGTTCTTGCGCCTAAGGGCATAACTATTACGTGCTCCCGAAAAATTGGAATTCATTTGTCCTATCTTAGAGATATAGGCCGAGAAAAATTAGGTATTCTTCAACTTCAACACCCTGTATCTCGTAAACTAGTCATAGGATTGAGTTGGGACTTGGCATATTCAATCAGTATGTCGAGTACTATCATTTACCAAAAATTGGGGAAATTCGACGGAACGCCATTTTTATATAGAAAAAGTGCGGGGTCCTTTGTATTTGAAACTAATAATTTGGGAAACAAGGAAGTGATCGGTAGGAGAAAGGTGTGGATTAATAACTTGAAGATTGGAAAAGTTGTAAAGTGTCTGAACATAATGAGATATTGTTCTTTACACTTCACTGAAAATTCACTCATACCTATAGGTATATTTTCAAATGTATGTCCATGTACCTATGTCTATTATGAATATAATACCTACTTCTTGAGATGGTGGTAAAAGAACAAACAAATTTCAAACTGATTATATCTTTACTCATGAATAGTAGAATTTCTAAACAGTAAAGAATTTATCAATCAGGGTTTCGATGATTATGTTGTAAAAAGTCAAGTAGAAACAGTTTACCTAAATTCACCTTCCAAAGAACACTTTATTCCCAAAAAGTTTGCTGGATTTTGTTTTAAAAATATCATGCACTATCAGGGGAATATCCCAGCTATATATTCGAATTGGAAATCAACATTCCACACAGGTTTTCATGAGAATTCTTGTTCAATAATGATAAAAACTTACAGACTATGCATGTTGGTATATATGAAGTTCAACTAGAGGTAGGGAGGTTATGTAATGTTGAACAGAGATAATATAGTCCTCAATAAAAACACAGTAGACCGCTAGAAAATACAAAGTTCGAAAATAGACAAATAACAAAGCTGGACGTTTGAGAACTCAAAACGAAATGAACATAAACACCATTACCAAACAATGTAAACAATCCGCCAATGGCCCATAGAGTAGTACCGACATTCGCCGTTCTGGCCGTTCGCCGTTCCCAGTCGCCTATAATGAGGCGCTCTGTACTGCACATGGATTCGGAAAAACGCCACCCGGTAGATAGTTATGTCGGTGGATTAATAATGCGTTGAAGAGTCAACCTGGCCCTTTGGTTTGGCCTTGGGCCCACCATGCACTCACGGCGTCGAGTGGGGGTAGCCCAGGTGATTCCAGGCACCTCTGGTTAATCGCTTAGGTCCCCACTCTCGTCATGGTAGCGGTACGTGTGAAAGGCCGCGAATGATCACCTATCAAACGGCTGGAGGATTCTGGTCGACATGGGTAGCTGGGCTTGCTCAGCGAAAACTGGAACTTTGGTGTACCTTGTGCCTTAGTTCGTCAGGGAAGGGGCAGCCCCAAGCGTTCCTACCGCCAGTCATCGTAGACAAAGCCGGGTCCTCTCCTGTAAACGAGGTAGAGGAACGTGTAAAAGTCCTCGAACGATCACTCATTAAACGAGACGTGAGGATTCTTGTCAACATGAGTAGCAATCAGGCCAAAGTCTCTTGCGACGGCGACCCATCAAACGTAACAAGAGGAATCTTGTTCACATGGGTACATGGGGTGATGACGATAGCCCCATCAGGTCGTACATACGGCCTAATGCCTCACCAGTTGGGTTGGACTCCAGGGGCAGCGGTTTCCTACATACCTAACATGCCCTAGCGCGCTGATTTGGCGTATCCAAATCATCCATTTCTCCCAGGAGTGCTGTCGGTATAAGTCGAAAGATAGGTGACCGGCAGTCATCCCCTATGGGAGTCTTGTGAGAGGGGGGTGGGATTTGGTCCCACCCGGTTGCTACCTCGGCAACATATTGCTTGATTGATTGATGACCATTGGGTGGAAGTCGGGTATTGAATTTAATTACTGAAGTGAATAATGCATCTCCGTATTTTCAGGGAACTCAACCTCAGACAGCCGATCTACCAGCAAACGAGCACCTACGGCCATTTCGGCCGCGACGGTTTCACCTGGGAACAGCCCAAGACCTTGAGGCTGCAATGACATGCCTGCCCCGTTGCCATTCCTTCCTCCTAATTTTCCCTTGTTGTTTGCCCCCTCCCCTTCCCCCCCGTCGGTACCCCAGTAACTTAGCGAATTAGAATTTAGAACAATGTCTCTGTGATTGGCACTCTGAACCTTGAGCAGGATGCGATTTTTCATCTCTTAACGAGGCTGAGCGCATAGAGAATACGAAAAGTTCTACAGCCGATTTGAGTGTTTGACACTTGAAATGTGACATCACGTTATTCTCCCTGCCCAATTTAAATATGGAACTACGTCCGAATATTTCTAATTAGACAAACTAGGGAAATGTGGAAATGGTTTCTAGCTGTGATCAATTTTGAAATTTTGAAATCAGAATCACTCAAGATAAGTTGAAGTTTGAAAAAAAACTAATACTGTTCTATCAATAGTGTGAATATGACAAGTGTACAACTATGTACAGCCATCATATTTTCTTTTGATGTGGAACTTGCTATAAAATGAATTATATGGTGGTACATTTCCTGTGAAGAACATTCAAGTGAGGATCTTTCGAATAATATGTTTGAGTCATTGAGTGAGCGACACAAATTGAAAACGCAACAGATGTTACCGTTATTTACTGATATCAATATGTCCACACTTGTTCTTTGGTATGTTTTCTGGTAACAAAATGCCAGATTATGGCTGTCGATGTGTAATGCTTTTTAAAGAAGAGCGTCCAGTATTTTGAATTTGTCTTACTGATCGTTTCAAATTTCACACTGGCAATTGGATCTCTAGCTATTTTTGATTAAATCGAAAATTCAGTGACTAAGAATCACATACTGGAATACGGAATGTTAATTATATATTTTGTGTATGTTCTGGTTCCCACGAAAAGGGATATCCTGTAATGTTCTAAATTTATGGGATTTCTATGAATGAAAGTCTTAGTATTATTTCACTATAAATATCTTTGAAGAGAAATTGAAGCAAAGGAACAAAAACTAAATGTTGTTAAGAACATCAAGTATGCCAGATATTTTCACAAAGACAAACGATCCTTTACATTGTTAAGATCATCTGTATCTTGTATTATCTTTGAAATCCAAAGGAGGATTGAAAATTATTCAGGCTCATCGATTTGTATTCTTGTGGAATATCTTGAGGAATCTTCAAGATATCACCATAGTTGTGATATATCATTTAGATGAAGATGCAATCACAAATATATTGGTGTATACATGATTGAATAGAGAATTTCAGCTTGTCATCTGAGTTCTAACGTAAAATAATGAGTATTTCAAGTTCGGTAACACAAAAAGTTAGAAGATATTGATAAGTAGAACATTTCAACGTTGGCTGAACTTATCTATCATCTTTCATCAGATATATACGAGAGACTGAAGTAGGATGCGCTGTTGGTGATAGAATTGATTACACAATAATGACGTATTCACTGAAAAAGTTTCCTCTTGAATTATTCGCAGGCGAGGCATTTTTTTAGTCCACCCCATTTATATTTCGCAATTCCCAGATCTCGAATCTCAAGTGATTCAGTCATTGAATCTTCAATCTACTCAAAAAATGATCGAGATAGAAGTCAGAGAGGGATTTTAAACTAATAGTCCTACTGTACAGGGTTATACATCAAGAATGCCCACCCCTATATTCACCTTATTTTTTATCGAGAAAAACCAAACGATATGCGGAAGTTAAATGCCGCAATGAGACCATTCCACAGCCTTTATCAGAAGTTTTGTAGGGTGATCCCTAAAAGCGTTAAAAACCACAAATTGATTTTTTTTAAATTGAACACCCTGTTTTTTATCGGAATCTGATTTTTTGTGATCACAAAAGTATATATAGGGTGTTTCATTACTAATTGGAAATATTTCAACCATAGAATCCCGAACTCAAAATATCAAGATTTAACCTGAATCACTTGGATAAAATATGTCTCCTGTCTGAGTTACAGTGTTTTATTCAAAAATTTCGAAATGTTTTTTGCCCAGTTCTTCAAAACTATTTGACGTATCACTTTCATATTTGGAATTTTCTAGCTATTACCAGAGGCGTACGATAGGGGCAAGTGACTGGTTTATCCTTCCCAAATTCAACGCCACTGGCAGAATTGCAATTTTATCAGAATTTTTCGATTCTTCAATACCTTCTTCGTGAATATTGTACTCTTTCTTCATAGCGATAGAGTCATTATTTTTCCAGATATTTCAAGTTAAACATGAAGCAGCACAATTATTTTGATTTTAATGTGTATCAAAAATGTCGATGTTGTGGATCAATTGATTGCATTCATTTATCAAATGGAACTTCAATCCATATTAACATAAAAACATAACGGACGGGAGCTGTTACAGGGCGTTTTAAATTTTTCAATATATTACATAATTAAACACCCTGTAACAGCTCCTGTCTGTAATGTAATTATGTTTTTATTGTTAATATGAATTGAAGTTTCATTTCATTGATGAATACAATCCATTGATCCAAAATATTGACAAAATTAATGCACATTGAAATCAAAATGATGCAGATTTATGTTTAACTTGAACTATCTCGAAAAATAATGACTTCATCGCCATGGAAAAAGAGTACAATATCTACGTCAAAATTGTTGGAGACTCGAGAATTTGTGATAGAATTGCAATTCCGCCAGTGGCGTAGGATTTGGGAGGGATCAACCAGTTAATTGCCCCTGTCGTACGCCTCTGGTAATAGCTAGAAAAGTTCATTTCACATAATTCAGTTGGGTGTATAATACCTACACTTCCCTCCAAATATGAAAGTGATACGTCAAATAGTTTTGAAGAACTTTTCAACATTTTTTAATAAAACACCCTGTAACTCAGACAGGAGACATATTTTATCTAAGTGACTTGGGTTAAATTTTCATATTTTGAGTTCGGGATTCTATGATTGAAATATTTTCACTTCATCATCTCCACTTTTTTGATCCCAGAAAACCATTTTTTGTGTTGACTTGTACATATATCGAGTTATCCAAGAATGAGCATATATTTGACACTTGTATATTGCATAACTATCGAATACATTCCCAAACTGATTGAGGGAGTTATCACCCATCAAATAAAATAGTTTTTCTCTGAATATATACAGTGTGACCCATTTAGGATGGAAGCACCCTTATAAAACTTACATTTTTCAACCGATTGGAATGATTTTTTTTTTGTTAGGTAGATATTCAAAAAGTCTATTAGGACACCAAATATCATGAATAAATCTCCATTTCCAGGGCCAACTAATCTGATTTTTCAAGGTCAAAAATCTAAAAAAATTACTAGCGATTTTTTTAGAAAAAATCTGACTACACCACTGGATTTGTGACATTTTCAAATGGGTAACATGTAAATTACGTTGAAATGCGTCAATCATTAAAAAAGTTATAAAGGAATGAAATTTGAAAAATATGCCGTTTAATCAACCCACCAATTCATGTTCAGGAATTTTATGAAAATTCTGTATACTCCACTGGATTCAGGATGTCTTGAAATATTACTGATCCCAGTTTCATCGAAATCTGTTCAGTAATAAAAATTGATGGGTTGATTAAACGGCATATTTTTCAAATTTCATTCTTTTATAACTTTTTTATTGATTGACGCATTTCAACGTAATTTACATGTTACCCATTTGAAAATGTCACAAACCCAGTGGTGTAGTCAGATTTTTTCTAAAAAAATCGCTAGTAATTTTTTTAGATTTTTGACCTTGAAAAATCAGATTAGTTGGCCCTGGAAATGGAGATTTATTCATGATATTTGGTGTCCTAAAAGACTTTTTGAATATCTACCTAACAAAAAAAAATCATTCCAATCGGTTGAAAAATGTAAGTTTTATAAGGGTGCTTCCATCTTGAATGGGTCACACTGTATGTATACTTTTGTGATACAAAAAATCACATTTTACATACACATAAAACAGGGTGTTCCCTTTTAAAAAATCAATTTGTGGTTTGTTACGTTTCCAGGGATCACCCTGTATAACTTTTGCTAAGGGCTGTGGAATCGCCTCGTTGCGGCATTCAACTTCAGCATATCGTTTGTGTTTTCTCGGTAAATATGGGGTGGGTCGACGTCAGTTCGAAATTCGCCATGTTAAGGGATGAAAAAATGCAAGCAAGCCAGCAAGCAAGCAGGGCTATGCGCAGCCCTACACCTGTCCTGATACAGACCACAGTGGCGCCAAGACGAGCGTCTCTGCAATTCAGTGTGAGTCGAAACGTTCCGTTTCAAGTTAGTATTTTACTCGCACATTGTGTTGTGTTTACTAGAATGATTTGGAAAAGAGCTTTTCTGTATACACTCCGGACTTTATCGGGAACAGGGGCGTCTCGAAACGAGGACCGTTCATGTAGAAAACTGCCTTTTCTAATCGGAAAATTCTCAGCTCGGTTTCGATCCTAATGGTCAATAAATAATAAGTGGCCAACTAACTTTTTTTTCATGATATCATTTATTGTTCAGGTTCATTATAACTTCACTTTTTATGACATTTATCATCCGACGAATTGTTCCAAATAGATTGTGTGCTTTTGATGATCAGAATTTATTTAAACTGTAAATATTCATAGAACTGACACTTCAATATTTGATCACTTTAGTTTTGTACCTGTACTGATTACCAGTGCTTGAAGTAATTTGTGATATTTGGCCATTATTCTCAGTTGTACTGTAATTTGTTGAATAATTCATATCTCTAATTTTCTCTTTAGAAAAGTCACTACTCTACTGAGTTTATTGACTCGGCATTTTTTCAAAAGCTGCCATTGGTAAATAGTAATCAACTTAGTAGTGTTAGTTTTTTATGTTTCAATTGGAATTAATTAAGGATCTAGATTTTAGAATGTAGATTATGATAAAAGTGAGGTGAATTATATGAATTTTACTTGACCATGTAATTTATTATCAAAAATGAATTGATTATATACAGTTTTATTCTTACAAACATTTTGAAACATAGATTATAGAATTGGTGTAATTTTTATGTATAATCTCGATTATTTTATAACAGATTGATTATAATATTGTGTGCTCTCCAACCTTCAATATTGAAAATGCTTTTTTGTTGAACATAGAACAATAAAGTAGTTTATTCATTTGTTTGTTCGTTTTTTTTTTCAATCCAACGTAGATGATTTTTTCCTGGTGCTGGTTTGTTTATGGCGTTCATCACATGATCTCTGAGCATGAAATTTTGATGAGCAAATGGAAAACGTGTAAATTTTTCCCAAAATCCAATGAGGAGTCACTATTATTTTCAAAATAGACTGCTCCACATGAAATTGAGAAGACTCTACTAGTTTTTCTCATATCAGCTTCACATATTGCAGTCTGTTTTAAAAATAACTGCATCTCCTGGACACAACTGAATTTTAGGAAAAATGTCTAATAAACATGTTTTCCATTTGTGCATCAAAAAAGCAGCCAATCTTGAAAGATATTCAACTTTTATTTGATTGATTTAGCATACTAGGTTAGGTCTTCTTCATTTATGGCGAAAGTAAAATTCACTATATGGAAGCAAATCGGTGTTTACACTAGGGCTGTGCACAAATATAGAATAACGATATAAAAAATATCGATTAGTACGGATATATCGATATCTTTTATGATATCTTGATATCAAGTTTTCAATATCGTACAGCCCTAGTTTATTCTATTCTATCCTTCATGCCATCCAGTCCAAACTACTCATATTGATGACAAGAAGCACATGAATTGACATAAAAAACAATATATTTCTGTATAAAGGTGTGAAATACAAGGTCAAATATGGAATATAGATATATGAAATAACAGGTAATCAAGATAAAGATGGAAAAAACCATTGAAGTAAAAAATAAACATTCAACTCATAAATCAGGTATAGAAAGAGCTAACACTGAAATAATCCGAATAAATAAATTAGTAAATCAACTAATTTTCAACAATATTATAAATATGGTATGCTTCATGAGTATCCTTGGAAATTAAAGAAAAGTATTGGCCGTTTCCTCAACCTTTTCCACTTCTATTTCAGAAAGAATTTCAGAATATTCAACTACATTTCAAAAATCGTTATGTATAGTTCAGTCAATTATAATTCAGGAAGTAATAATTGGAGCAACAAATTTCTTCTAGAAAAACGTATTCTGAAATTCATTTGACTATTCTAAAATTGTATTCACAAACGATAAGACTTCCACAAAACAGAGTAGCTTCTTTAGTATCCAGAAAATATAATCATTACTTTCAGACAAACCTAGGAATAGGGTATGCTCAATCAAAAGAAAAAATGACATTTCATTTGAAAATATTAGTTATCGGTACTTGGACACTCCCAAATTTGAGAGATTTTCTAATTGTTTTTGCCCAATCATGCATATACCAAAAGAAAGATATTTTTTTGTCTCATACAGACTATTGTACATTATTCCCATATATTGACAGTTATCGATTTCTGAAGAGGAATGAGCAAACTAAAAAAAAAACATATATTATCAAAAAAGTTGCATATTTCAAGGACAGGTAGACTCAAAAGGAATCCAGAAAAGCAATAAAAAAATTAAGCTTTTTATTTAAAATAAATGAGTTGATGTCCAGTCTGTCGGTTCTTCAAGAGGTATCAACTCGCGGTTTTCACCCTTTTTCTTCTCGTTTACTTAACTTTCATATCATAGCAGGAAAAATATATGGTTCCATTTGAAATTATCGAAAAAAGATGGCAACTCGGCTGATTTTTCAAACGATGCCATTTAGCGGCCACCACGGGATTTAAATCGGCTTGATTCGTGATTTATCGGGAAGATCTGAAAAAACCCTTCATAATGAGACCAAGATCGCTTAATTCCGTTACACCAAACTGTAGTAATAAAAGTTTTTCCAGAGTACTATTCATCCTTCCCTCCCTCTTTTATTTAAAGAGCTAGCGCAATTTTTTTGGATCGAAATGATTGAAAATCTACTCGAGAACATGGAAAAAGTGTTTCTACTATGTCTTGATATATCACATTTTCATAAAAACCCGTTTTTTAAATTGGTCAATGCAATTATACCCTCTAGCGGCTGTCCTGGAAACTTGAAAATAATTCCAGAGATTTTTTTTCGAAACCTGTGCGGCAAATAGTTTCCGAGATACAGCCGGCGTCCTTTCTTAGTGGTACACCCGGTACAAGTAATTTAGTTGAAGCATCTACTGTGTTAGCAAAACATGTATCATCAAGAATCTTGTTGAAATCTAATCGTTTGTGAAGTTTTTTACATTCACTATGGAATCTTTGTTATGAATTTCCATCATGTAACGGCCGAGTCGATACAATACTTTAATATTCTGATTGGAAATCAAATAGTATGAAATGAATGATAATGAATTTCGCATCATTGTGTAACTTTCTCACCGTAATTTTTTGATCACATAATTTTATTAATTCCACCCAATTCAAACTTATATGTGATTTTAGGAATGGGTTCCAAAATTCCCATGCATGTACTGAAATCTATAGACAAAACAATCTTGAAAAGCCTATCTACACTTACATCACAGAATACGATGACTCAATAGAAGTCATCAAGGCACGTTATCATTTTTCCAGTGCCTAATCTAAAATTTACTAGTCTGGCACTGAATCAGAATTCTCATGAATAATACCTGAAACCTCATCAAGGTGACTGGCGTTTGAGCTGCAAGCTGAAGTACTTTTATTTTGTGTTTTCTTATTCATCTTAGCGTTTTCTTTCTTTGTCTCACTGGATGAAGTAGAGGCTCTTTCATCTAAATGACATTCCAAAACAGTTTCACAAAATTCTGAAACATCCGACTTTTGGGACTGATCATCGAGTTTTTCGTTCTTCTCTTTCTGTTTCCTTTTCCCATTACCCACTTTTGCTTTTCTTTCTTTCTTTTTAGCTAATTTTCTTTCCTCATTATCGACTTTGTTTTCTTCAACTTTCACTTTCTTTTCACTGAGTTTTGGTTTCTTTCTAGGTGATTTTCTTTTCTCATTATCGCCTTTGTTTTCTTCACCTTCCACTTCTTTTTCACTGAGTTTTGCTTGCTTCCCATTTTCTTCTGAACTCTTCAATTTCATTCTTTTCGAACCCATAGCTGAAAATATTGATTAATTATTGTAGGAAAATTCAAGTTCTTTATCATTGCCTTACAATGAACATGGCATACTTCAGTATTGGCACCAATGGAAATTAAATAGTTCAGCCATAATGTCTGTTTGATAGATAGTTTGTCGTTTTCACCTTTCACCTCAACAAATTTGCTCTGAAAAAACAAATACAATTTTCATATACAGCGTGTCTCATTTCAAACGCCCCTCCCCCCCTCTATATCTCAGCTATCAGTCGTGCGATCTTTACCAAATTTGTATCGGTATGACCAGTTCTTCAGAGACAAACATCATTTTAGACAGTGCCGTGCATTTTTATGGAAATGAATAGGAGTCAGTTTAAAATTCATATTAGGCAGTTTTTCACAGGAAAACTGACCTCATAATATTGTTTTTCATGGTTTCAAACCCACATATGTGGATTTTCATAAGATTCCTATAAAGGGTTTCAGAAAAACAGGCACATCTAAACAGTATTTTTGCGAACAAAATAATTATTTACTCGGAAACGGCCCCCAGCGAGCACAAAAACATCTCAGAGATGTTAAAAGTACGAGATTTCGAGACATTGAACCTCCACTGCGATGTTCTGTTCACACATGAATAGAACTATTATAGAACAGCCAATGTCCGCCGCAGGCGGCAATTATCGAGATGTCCTTGATATGTCACAAAACTACCTTCTCCCTAGTTTTTTAAAGCCTTTTCATGGACACAACAAAATATTTTCAACGCGTCTTGCGCACATTAAATCGCTGTAAAAAAAAACATGTTCGAGGTACATTTCTGAAGCCTTTTGTCGAAATGAAAAAATGCATTAAAAATAGATTGAACATAAAAATATTTTCTTGATATGAAATTACCTTCTTAATCGGTTTCTGAGTAGTGCTTACTACACACAGACATATAATTGGAAATAGGTTTCCCAATTTTTTAAATGTTCTCCACAATGCATAATTTTGCAACTGCGGAGGAGCTGTGTATTTATAAATTCGTACTTTTATATATTGATTACACTGAGGCACCGAACAACACATCTTACATCTGATGGTCATTATTACAAACTAAATAAGTCTTCTAGCACAATAAACTTCACCAAATTCCTTTCTGTTCGTTAGCAGCGTGATGTAAGCGTGAGACGCTGCAAACGCGAATGCCAATTGCGAACAAGGAAAACAAAATCGAAAACAAATCAGAATTCATCGTATTGTGACGTAAGCATGAGACGTTGTGGTGGGGCAAACAAAGAAAGGGCACAAAAGAACAAAAACAATACTTTCAATATCCTTCTAAGACCTCTTTGGGAAGTGCATATTACGCCTCAAAAAAACATCCTCATGCCTACATTTCTAAAACGTCCCAAAACATCCCAGGGATACCTCTCAGTAGGCAAACAAAGAAATGCCACAGAAGAACAAAAACAATACTTCAATATCCTTCAAAGACCTCTTTGGTCAGTGCATATTACGTCTCAAAATAACATCTTCATGCCAACATTTTCAAAACATCCCAGGGATGTTATTGTGCTCGCTAGGGGTGAGTTCAACATAAAAAAGTATAACTCGTTTTCTCTTCCAAATCATGATATTATTATTCCACCTACCGGAGCCATTGAACGTTCCAAAATTCGTATTTGATTTGAAGTCACTATTTATTCGAGACTGAAAATGTAAAAAAGGGAGCCAATCCTAATAATTCAGAATTAGGTGATTTTTTGCCTATGGAGGTTCGAAAGCCTGAGGAACAATAATATGAGGTCAGATTCCCTGTAAAAAAATGCCTAATGTGATCTTATGAAAAATCGACCCCTTTTAAGTTCAATAAAAACGCACGGCACTGTCCAAAATAATGTGCATCTCTGTAAAACTGATCATATTGATGGTTATTCATACCCTCTCTTCATTTAAAATATTTTCGACAATGCAGTGTTGCCGCTTCTACTAGAAAGTAGTAGCAACATTGATATTTCAAATAGAACACCCTGTATTTTATCGCATTTTTAGATTTTCCCTGGAGAGCTGATTTCATCGATGTATCATACTTGGGGTCTATCGGAAAATATTACAGAGATATATGGTGTTCAAAATCGAGATTTTTCAACTTTATGATTTTTTTGTGTCGAAACTATTCATTATCGGTGAAAACGGCTCACATGTCCTAATCTCAACTTTTAATTCACTATTTAGTGATATTCTGTAGGAACAGATACAGGGTGGTTCAAGATTCAGAATTCTGATCACCCTGAATCTGTTCCGATTAATTATCAGTAAACAGTTAATCAAAAGTTGAGATAGGGACATGTGAGCCGTTTTGGCCGATTATAAGTAGTTTTGACACCAACAAATCCTAAAGTTGAAAAATCTCGATTTTCAACACCCTATATCTCTGTAATCATTTCCGATAGACCCCAAGTAGAGAGTACAGAGTATTCTATTTGAAATAAAAAAGTTGTTGCTACTTTTTGATAGAAGCGGCAACACTGCATTTCTGAAAATATTTTGAATGAAAAGAGCGTATTTTAAGCATGCATATTTTCATGGATTTCTCCCGACTGATTTTCGATATAGAGATAGTGTAAGCTCGTCGTGACATACCCTGTATATAATTATAGGTTCGGATACCTACTTAGCAAATATTGCCTGCTGAACCGATATTCCACACTAGGGCTGGGAAAAAATATCGATATATCGATAAATATATCGATATATCGAATAACGATATTCAAGTTTTTAAATATCGATATATCGATAAATCGATAAATATCGATATATCGATAAATATCGATAAATATCGATAAATATCGATATATCTCGATAAATCGATATATCGAAGCAAGTGTGAGAAGAGAGATTTAGAGAATAATGGTCATCATTTTGAACAATTGTTATGAATGTTTCTGTTGGTATTACCAAAATTAAGTTATTGAAGTAATTCGTGTAAGAATTCATAATTAGTTTGAAGCGCTGCATTGAATAATATGATGAAATATTTTTTTCCACTTTTCGGTATTGTGTATAGTCCCTCAATGTTTGACACTGAATGATCAGAAACAAGTGGAACTGATGGCATTTTTCCTTTAGAATTTCGAAAACACATTGATGATGGCTAAAAATAGGTCGAAACACATCGAAACCACCTTATACAATGAGTAGGTATATGTCAATAAGTCTATATGATTGCAAGATATTTTTTGAACTACATATATCGATAAGTCCGATATATCGATAAATATCGATAAGTCCGATTAATCGATATATCGATAAATATCGATAAGTATCGATATATCGATAAGTATCGATAAATATCGATATATCGATAAATATCGATATATCGAACTTATCGATAAATTTCAACTTATTGATAACCGATAACTGAAATCCAATATCGCGCAGCCCTATTCCACACCGGCCAGCTATATCTGTCATTCGAATTATATTTGAATACCTAAAGTCAATAATTATTATTCTTTAGTATTTTTATAGTTTGAAACTGCACAAAATTGAATCTTATTATTTTTCCAGTTCATTCTAATTTGATAATTCATGTCAATTAAATACGGTAATATTTGGTGATGCCAGGTTTGATTTTTATTCACTTCACCCTTCACATTTCTGGTACTGTTCAAAAAAAGGGGTTTTATATAAAATTAGCTGAGTGCCCAAATTCCGGTAGTATTTCACTGATCACATAATCTGACCAATCACAAGTCTTTCAATTCTGATTGGTCTGACAGCGTTCATGTTTTCAACGATGTAGCCATGGATAGCAAATCAAAGTCTGGATGTAACCATTAATAGCAAAGCAAAGTCTGCCAGTTTGGCATAAAATAATCAAGGCTGTCCTTGTCAGAATTAATCACTCGTATTTATAATGAATGCTGCTTCAAGAACGTGAAATAGTCTAGCAAAATACCACCCTGCTCTGAATATCTTCTCATAATTCTGTCTTTCATTGTTAACTCACAGCAATACCAGTAATACCACTCGTCCTGACGAACTCGTGGTGTTGCTCGACAACACAATTTCGAAAATAATGATCCAACAGAATTATCTGGAATATTCAGAACAATGTGATATAACTTATGAGTATGACAAACTATCAAAAATGAGAAATGGAATGAATACAAACCTTTTTATTATCAATATTCCAAACCAATAAATCGGGTAAACCGCTGCTGTACAGCCGCAAATTTTTCACCAAGCGTTCATAAATCTTCGCAAGAATTTTCCTCCCGATACAATTCACCAAAATGTCCAAAAACTCTGAATTCTTTATAATTAGGCCGGGTTCACAGTAACCATGCTCATGAGAATGCAACTCCCAGCTTCTTTTCACGAATCGCAACAATTCTTCATCCGGCCAATCAGATTCGATTTCTTTGAGCCGCCTATCAATGGCATGTTTTCTGTTTCCGTAAAAATGGGTTGAATACATATCGAGTGGAACATTTTGGATTTTTGATAGAAAAGTACCCGGGACAACTTTGTCGGGGTTGTAGATTATGTCCCAAAAGAAGAGGGTGAACGTAGCTTTTATTAGAGATCCTTCACAATGTGTCCCATCTGAATAACCACATTTTTCAATGTAGTATTCTAATGCGATGTTTTCCACAGACATATATCTTTTGTTCCCATCGGTGTCATGCACAACGTAGTTTCTTTTTCGACCTTTATCAGTACTAGAATTGAAAAAGGTGAAATTTTAATGTCAATATTGATGATAATAATAATTACTCAACTATAAAATAGTTATTTATTATGAAGCCGCCACTGGCATCGTTGTGTGTCTACTGCGCATGCTCATATTTGTCTTTCGAGCCACGTTAGGGAACACTCGAATATTTTGGCCTTCTAGGTCTCTTGATTTCTATCGTTACTGTTAGATATACCAATGATGGAAGTGAGATATGGTGTAATTGCTGATGCGCTTTTGTTTCAGAAATTTTACTCGACCTCTCGAGAACAGCGAGAGCAATGGTTCCTTCGATCTTCTAAATGGCGACATTGCACAATTGTGACATCTGTCAGTTTTGAAATTGTCGCAGATTTTTCGAATTCAGAGTTGAATAATCCCACTGTTACATAATTATGTTCCGGGTACCTAAAATGCCATTTGCCATTTTATTTCCACTCGTCACAGCAGCAATAGCAGCATCACCATCTAGCGGGAAAATGTAGAATCAACGTCTCGTTCGTTGTGACGTAGAGAAATCATAGTAGGCGGTCGAGTGATTTTTCTTAAATTTTCAATACGTAATAATGGCCGAATACGCGCACCATATCTTACTGCCATCATTGATATACCCTAAAATCCTTACATATTATTATTGGAATAAGTTGGCAATACTGATGAGAAGTCAGTTTGTCATTAGTCATAAGTCTATGTCTTTAGGTTGTTGTTCTGTGTCTGTGCTTAGAGGACACAGTGATGTATAATTCAATCGAATGATGACTTATAAGATAAGAATAGAATGTTGTATTTTATGGTTCTACTGGGGTTAATAAATAAAACTTACAAAACTACGAATGAGGATGGATCAATTGATGATAAACCTAAAAGTTACAACGATCTACGTGTAGTGTGCGGTTACGTAAGAGCCCTACTTTCGAACTGAGCCACTAGATGGCGATAACATGAAAGATTTTCGAGTAAATACCGGCTTATACGATGAGGATAATAGCAAACTGAGGGCATCTGCTGACAATCGGCTCACCTCCATTCATTGGATTTTATCAGGATAACACAGAATGATTGGCTAGAATGATGAACTGCTATAGGTTGAGTGCAAGAACTGTCAGATGACCGACTTTGGAGGTGAAACATTGAAACACAACCTCACTTTTCTTATTTGTTTACAAGTGGGATAGTTTTTCACAATTATTTTGGCATAGGAATCGTGTTTTTCCACTATACATTAAATCGCCCATGCCATCACATTGTGCTGTTGTACCACGCAGCTGGAGACGAAGGAATCCTGTACATTATGATTTAAAAGTAAGTACCTACTATAGTCACTCACATATAGTTTTCATTTTTGGAATTTGGTAATTTTTTTGATTTCTCATCGGAATTCCTTCTGCAATAGGAACTAATAGAAATACTCGTGAAATTTCTTAAATAATGCAAGAAGATTGGATTCACGCAATCACACGGGAGGACTGGTCTGACATGCTGACGAAATATAATCATGTTGTGTTGTAGACATTTTCAATCTTTTAGCAGTATTAGCTTCTATTGCAGAAGTGGCAGATGGAATTTTAATAAGAAATTACAAAATTTCATGAAGAGAACTATTTGAGATTACTATTTACCTGAAAAATCATATTCCTTCGTCTCTCGCTGCATTTTTTGTGCATTGTACAACAGCACAATGCAAAGGCATGCTTGAATTGATGAATAGCGCAAAAAACACGATTGGTATGCCAAAATATTGTGGAAAACTATTTCAATCCTTTGATTCCTCTGTAAACAAATGGAAAAAGTTGAGTTGTGTTTCAATGTTTCACAGAAGAGTGAGGTTGTGTTTCGATATTTTACCTCCAGGGTTGGTCATCGTGCACGCGACCTATTAAATGAAATTACCAAAGCTAGTTGACTACTAGGCAATCCAACTCAGGTAAGAATCAATATGGCGCCTGGTTGGCACCATAAATAAAATCAATAGAATGATGATACTAGAACAATTAAATACTTACTGTTTGTCATTTTCTTTGATTAGATGACTTGTACAACTGATAACAGGAATTCACGTATAAAAATGATTTATCACACATAAATAATTGCACTATTGGCAATATTTTGAGGTTACAATAGACAAAACTTACCTCCTTATAGCTGTTGCATCCACAGTGGTAGCAGGGAAAGTTTCCAGCTTGATAGTTTCTGGCACCAACTCAGCAATAGTATCATGGTCGAGTTGTTTAATTTTACTTTTCCTTGATGCTTTCAACTTTTCACTCCTTCTTCCTATTTGTTGCAACTGCACATCAGACAAGTTGTCACGATCAGATCGTAAAACTTCTATTATCAGTTTTGCTGCATGCTCGTTATCATTTGGTTGCAAATACCTGGAACAAATTTCTTGCAATACTTACGTTAAAAATCTGTCACATGATGACTTTTGAAGTAGGCTATTTTTGACCAGAGTGCAGGAACAATTTTTTTCTTTGCGGCATGCAAAAAAGTAGAGACCTAGGTTGTCCAAATAAAAGTAATACACAATATTGTAACAAGTAGAACATACGGTATATTAGTAATTTCGAACCATCATCCGTTGACATTAAACTTTGAAAACTGACCAAGGAACTCTCATGAGAAACGTGCAAGTCTAATAAAATGATGTATATAAATATTGGATGTGAGGGTTCCGAAGTTAGTCTGGTCTGGGGCTACTCTTGAGTTGACAAGAACTCGTCGTAATGGTAATTATAATGTAAGTTGTTATTGGGTCTCTATATCCATTGTTTTCCTTTCATATTTCATCACTACTCATAATGTTTCATACTTTAATAAATATTGTTATGATTAAATATAGTAAAAAATATATAGTAAAATCGATATGGATGGATTAACCATCTATTATATCGTGACATTATCCATAATACTTATTTCAATCATTCTTTCTTTGACATATTTAAGTCATATTCCATCCATACTGAGTTTTTAGAAGATTTATGGAGTACAATTAGCCACATTTCACGTGGAAAATATCAAATATTTTGTACCAAGTGTTGTACAATTTGTTGGCAGCAATTACTGTCAAACTGCAGGGAGATTCTATTTCACGATCGTCGATTATCGTACGATACGATGATAAACTCGACATCGAATTTATTTCCGATTCAATTCCACGACCAAATCGTGATCGAATATAACTTCGGAAATCGTCGACTTTCTGTACATTTTTGGTGAAATGGGATGAAATTTTGATTCAATGAAATGACAATTGACTGTATTGACAACACTGAACTATTTTAATGTTATTAATTTTATCAATAAATATTACATTTTTTTGAGTTTTTTCACAATCAAACAGTTATGTTACCTATTATCCGAGACCGTATGGTAGAAGCTGAAAATCGTCTATTAAATTTAAATTTAATTCGCCGAAGACAACACCTGCGAAACATCAGTAATCCTTTTGCTCTTCCAGAAAATAGGTTCATAGAGTTATTCAGGTTGAACAAAAGGTTAGTTCGTCATTTGATAGAGTCATTGAGGCCTCATCTAGTTGAGAGATCGAATAGAAAGGGTATAACTTTGGAAACCAAAGTATAATAATGAATAAAAAAATAATATTCAAGAAGCAAAGATATCCTAACCTGAAATTTTCAGATGGAAAGAAACGATATGATGAAAGATAAGGATAGATTGTCTAAACGCATCAACTCGACTCCTCTTGAGCTATCGAGTAGTCGTATCGAGTTAACACGATTCATTCGAGAAACAGAATACCAAATATCGAAGAAAGATGGCCGATTCGACTCGATTCGTGAAATAGAATCTCCCTGCTGAGTAGATTGTTTTGACAACCGAATTGCATTTGCGAGGCGGAGCGTTTAGCCAAGCCGAGCGAAAGCAAAACATGCAATGCCGTGCTATATGTATGCAATGCAACATATAATCCGTGTGGTGTGAATATTCTACCTGCATTAACAGCAGGTTCATTCAATTTTCAATGATGTTCGAATTGTAGCTTCAATATAAATACAACTACAGAGTGACATATTTGTGTATGGACCAAATGCTCTAATGGCAAATACCGCGCCAGTGCCAGGTATAGGAACAAGATGTGTAAAATGTTAGGTTACTCATACTCAACTGTGTTTGGCTTGGTAATCGAATGTAGGTAAACAATATCGTTGTTTGAGACAAAAAACTATTGCTGCCCGTGATTATTCAAAAACAAGTTATCCATCCCGAGAATAACGAATGAAATACATATCAAGCAAGTATGTGAATCTTGAAGGCTTTCCTGATCAAAACAAAAAACTCAACTACACCCTTGATTATATACACTAGTGTGAATACTAAAAGACTGTACTAAGGTGTATTTATATCTCCAGCAAGGATATGAATTGCCAAATCTGTCGAAATCGGAAACAAATTAGGTATGCGTCTCAACCCAAATAAGCAACCATAACAATGTTATTTATTCTCCTGTCCCTGTCACGGTGTTTGTCGCCAAACTCCTCTGAAACGGCTTGACCGATTCGTATGAAAAATTTGTGCGTATTCGGTAGGGTATGAAAATCGGTCGTAAGCTATTTTTTAATTGAAAATTCAAGATGGCGGATCCAATATAGCAAACGAGTTTTGTAATTATGATTCGATTAGGTATATTCAAAATTGGTATCTGCGGGTTTTGGGGTCGCAGATTATGATTCTTTCGTGAAAATTGGGAAAATAAAGATGGCGGATACAATATGGCGGACGAGTTTCTTGAATTCAACGCCACCAAAACTGAAGCCTGTGTTTTCTCTAGAAAGATAGAACTCAGTATGCCTGATATGAGATATTTCTGGTATCACCATTCTGACCGTTGATTGATATATTACGCTTACGCTGGGAAGATGCCCAACCTGTGTTATTTGCGAGTCGATGCCCCGCTCATCCCCTCGTCTATCGTTTTGCCACTGTGAGGTAGCGACTCCACTAGGCACACAGAACATGTCTGAACTATTTGTACAGATCACTACAATTTTGTACAGAATTACAGATCCCATCCCACCACGTGCTATTGCTCCAGAAATGTTTGTTTATCCTTGTCTTCTACGATGAGACCCGCCCGACCGGTTCCGATAAAAAAATGTTTGCTACGGTCGGTGAATCCCATGGACGTATATGAAGAAACCGCAATCCGCAACAATAACAACGGGTTGCGAGTATCGATTTTTCCCTCGGTTCCTTGCGGAAGAGAGAAGAACATATTATGATCTCTCACTCAGTTGGGTTCCTACTCCGTGGCGTTTTTTTAAATTCCCTTCTGAATAACTTGTCATACTTTGCCTAGACCAATATATATGTATATCTGGAAAAACATCTCACGCCTTTTTGTTGAATATTTTTTTCACTCAATTTGTATCCATATTGAAGTTTTGTATTAATACATTACAAAATATTGATAATATAATCAATCTGAATGTGATAATTTCTTAGAGTCTCATCAGTAGATAGAAAATAAATAGTCAGATATCTTTGAATCTTTGATTGTTAATGGTTCACTATAAAAATGAAATAAAATACATCATCTATAATAGGCATAATATACAGAGTGAGTCATAACTATTGGGACATATATAGAATTCATCCATTCATTGGATTACAAGAGTTGAAGCTGCAAGCTTATGAAACATTTTTTACAGTATCTAGTTGTTGAAAAATATGAATTCTTTTTTGGTATATTTGAAGAGATAAAAACAAATTCGACAGAAATAACAGCTACATTTCCAGTCTATATATGCCACGATATATAATCATGAAATCGGCGTTGATATTTTCTGATACCAGTAACTTTTTCTGAGTAGCATCGATTTTGCCGCTCCAGAACAACGGAGTACAGACTACGGAACGCTCAGAATCTCCACCCTAACAACACAGGGATGTTCTAGGTACGTACCCTTTTTGTCACACGGTACAAGGACATAATTGGGGTATCCAGGGGATGTCCCGCAGTGGTTGTCCAGTGGACATCCGGCCCGGTACATCCATAGGTTATCCTATTCGTGTGCCTGGAATATCTGATATCTATTCACATCAGAGTCATTGAATTTCATCAAAATATTATGAGTTGCATTTTTATGAAAATGTTTGGTTTTTTTCCGGTAAATAATTGTAATGAAAATGGAAAAAATTGTCTTAGAACTTATCAAGAAATGACCATTTTTCGCAAACAGAAATCGTAAATGCATAATGCCCCTCATTTTTAAACATCCACGAATGATAATAATAATTATACCCAAATCCTAACAAAGTTGTATTTATTCAGGTTTCTGCAGTTTAGTCCTGTTTAAAAATCTGTTTGGCACATAAATCTTCAGAAGGCATATCAGCCAATGGAGTAAGGTGCGTGCCTGAAAAGCTAAAGGTCCCGGGTTCAAACCCTACTCGACCTACTTTTTTTTTCTTTTGTCGAAGGGATATCCCTGGAATATCCTTGCGACCTCCTAGGGATATCCTTTCTTCGTTCTTGGTTCATATCCCAGGGACGTACCAGACGGAAATCCCTTGGATGCTTTTTTGTCAGCCAGCTGATGTCCCTGGGACGTTCCTAGTATGTACTCTGTCCCGACAAAGGATATCTCTGGGATGTCCTTGTATGAAATTAGGGACGTCCCTGGTAAGTCCCTAGGATGTACTTGTGTTGTTATGGCGACAAACGACGGCTTTGGCAGCCCTATCGCCGACAAACGCACCGAGTCGGCCGCCCCACAAAAGTCAAAGGAAATTATTGGCACTCCAAGTTTCGGCAATACATAGGTCGGATAATATACCAGTATAAAATACTTTGGATTGATAGCGGTATTGAATTGTCACGCAATGTTCCGCGTTTTTCATGTGATAAATATCAGTAATTTCAATAATAAAAATTTCAAAAATTGTACATAGCTCTGACAAGAAAATGATTTGCGACAGTTAATTATAGTTTGATTTAGTAATTCGACATAATGAAATATGAAATACCACTCAAACAGACCCATTTAGATTCAGTTCTAGGGTGCAATACACTAAGTTGACAACACTGGTCCGGGTTCGTGAATTTCAATCAAATTTATGAGCAGCTTATATTGATATCCGCTGACCAGTTTATTCCACAATCGCCAAAAATGGAAGCATTTATTGTTGACTTGTTGAGACAATAAATTTTGTGATTCACTCCAATTCGATTTCTATAAACTTTTTTCATGATCTCACGTCCGTGATGCGCTCGTTAGAAGCACATCCAGTACAACTATTACTAACAAATTCGAATTTACCGCCATATTAGTTAAAATCGTACTGATTGATCGTGGAGTCGATACAAGCGTTCTGGATTATGGATTGTTTGATTGTTCCAAGTCGCACGCCATCTGCAGTCCAATAGATTCTCTTCGTAAGTGGCGCACCTGCCAGTCAAATTACGAAGTATTGCTCCGACATCGTTCGACACTATCGCCGCCAATATGTGAGATTTCGAACTATGGTACGCCATCTAGTTGTGAGATTTTTTTGGACCTCGTTTTGCCCCATAAGGTTGGGCATCTTCCCAGCGTAAGCGTAATATATCAATCAACGTTCTGACGAAGTCCACCATATCTATGATCGGTATTTCCATCAGCAATAATTCTTCATGGGAAATACCATAGTTGAGCTTCGCCATAGGAACCCCGGATGGCGCCACTTCTGAAGGGATCTTGTAAGATTTTAGTGGACTTATAAACATTAATTCGAAATCGTGATCATATACTTACTTATAAACTGAAATGGAGTCGTCAACTATCCGTCACTATCAGATATAGAAATCAGAATTATTTTCACCGATTGATGATGTTCCATACTGGAGAAAGAGAACCTTTACTGTAGCCTTTTATCGAGGTCTACATGTTTTGAAAAACCAATTGAAGAGTGGGCCCTCCCATCATGCTTTAGTGGGTTTCGAAACAATGGAATATTGATATAAAAATGATTCACTCACCTCATATATAACCAGGTTAATTGATAATACCAATCGCCAAGTCGAGTAGAAGAGGGAAAATGTTCTATCAGATATTCCAGCCATTGTCTTACTTCATCAGGATACTTTGTTGTAAGTGATTCTGTAACCATTGACAAGCAACTGATATATACCTCTTGAGCAGTGAATTTTCTGAGATGAGGAACAGCTTTGTACCTTTCTTGATCCTGATTTTTATTCACATTGCTGTAAACTTCAGTTATTAGTTGTTATCTTAAATACTGACGAGTTCAAACTCACGTATTAATAAGTTCCTTCAAAGCCTGGAAGGCCTTCTTTGATTGCTGCAGCAACTCCAAATGGTTTTTAGACTGCATATTGTCTTCTATACATTCCCTCAGTTTTCTGGCTTCAACATAGCTAAAACGAAATGTCATATAGGTTGAATACCATCAAAGACCTCAGAAATGGTTCCAAGAAACTTATTCTAAGATATATTCCTCTATAAGAATTTCCTTTTGTGCGCTCCTAGAGAGAGAGACAAATAGCCATTCCGATCGCTCTCACCACCGACTTAAATTTTAAATTACTCTCTAGACTGCTGATGCCATAAAAATCAAAGTTCATTCATTAACGAGATCAAATTTGGTTCCATGAAGCGTAGGACCGGTCATATATCTTACTCACTCTCACTGATGTTTACGAACACCAAGAGATATAATAGTATGTCATGAACAGTGTTGCCAATCTCCGGGAAATTTCCAGGAAATTAATGGTGAAGGAGATGTTCTTTTTATAGTACGTTATAGTAGTGAATTGGGGAGAACACGTTTTGGGTTTCCATGGTGTTTGTCAAGCGCTCTTGGCAGGTCCATTTTTGGATTTCAAATGTCATTGTAATCTACTAGTTATTTTGTTTCTGTTTTTGTTTTGCTCAAGGTAATCCCTTTTCCACTAACGAATTATTGGAGGCGACTTTCCCAACTATATACCTTGGGACTCATCGCTATCAATAAATGGTTTTTCATTCGAAATATCTTACATATTTTTTTAAATTCAACCAACATACATGAAATACAACTTGAAAATTTATAATCAGCGATAAGCATAAAACACAATGAAATAATTTTTTCTAAATATTTTGGAACGTATGAGAAGTGTCAAGACAAATACGAATTTGCCATACAAAAAGTCCATTGTTTATGTTCAAAACGGGAGCAGATTCGTTCCCGAAACGTCCAAAGATTATAGATATTATATATTATTATATTATAGATTATAGATATTTCTCTTCTCCAAACCTTTTTCAATACAAATTGTCCCTGACAAGCTAGTGAATTTTTCTTTTAGGCTCTCTGATAGGAAAAATATTTGAACTCAGTGACATTTTGGGGCAAATCATCTGAAATCATCTACAATCATCTACAAACGTCAAAAAATATAGTTCTAAAGTAAAAATATGCATAGCTTCATATAAAAAATAGTGTTGAACCTGCTTAAAAGGCCTCCCCCTATCCTCCCTAGGTACGCACGATGTTCCACGAACATAATAGGAATTTCCTTTCGTGCGCTCCAAGAGATAAAACAAAGTTATTGTTGAACATTCAGAAATAAATGATTTCGTGGATATTTACTTGATTGAGGACCATGAAGTTGAAATATAAATATCTCATATTAGTAGAGTGCCAAACGAATCGTAAGTCGCTTAGATCAAAAGTTGGTGGGAAATCGGAGGTAAAAAGCTGTGACATGGCTAGAATTGTTACCTACCAACTCCAGATCATGGATCCACTTGTCGTCAAAAAATCGTCCTGTGCGTTTGGGGGGTAGGGGGGAGATTATAAAAAAATATGGATTTTTTTTTTATTCGTTGGAAATATTGATGGGTTCCAGAAGTTCCACCCTGTCGAATCTTGATTTCGTGTGACAAGTAGAACAAATTATAGAAAATTTTGAAATTCTCCAATTACATTACGATATATGAGAAAATCATATTTCAAACGGCTATAACTCGAAACTTGTAAATTTTCGTTAAATTGCTTTTCATTTACCTCGCATTATCTCAGTAACTACAACGTTTATCAAAAAAATACTTCATATAATGTCGATGCGCCTATGTTTCATGATGCGAATGGTTCTTCGATTTTGGAAATCGAAGCATAAATAAGGAAGATATTGGAAAAATCATAATCCAATGCAGGTAGTACGAAGGACCGCGGTTCGCCGTTTTCATACCCCGATTCTCCCCGCAACGCCCGCGGCCGTCATAGTACGATCACCGTAAATATGAATTACTGAGTGTTACAGAATTACGATCATGGAATTCACGGGAAAAATGGAATCGATGGCTATTTTCCAAGTTAACAGAAATTTCTTTTAACTTGCTGTTTGATTGGAAGTGACCTCAATTTATTTTATGAATGATTCTATCTCGAAAGTACATTTTTTATCCATCAGAGTAAAATGTCACCCATCTCATTTATTAACAAATTGAGAAATATTGAAACAAAACATGATGCATATAATATTGAAATAAAGATAAGATACCCTTGTGGAAACTTGAAAAAAAGATCATTTGATACTAATCGAATTGCAAAGTTGTAAATATTTTTATACGATACAGTGTCCACAAGAATACAAAGCTTCGATAATTTTTTTCGATCATGTCTCTTGATGAATCATCATTTTCAAACCAACGTGTTCTGGTGTGAGTTCTTCGAATTTCGAATTAGCGAGTATTATACCTTGACATCAGATACTCAACATCACCTTTGAATCAATAACTGAATCAACTTTATCGGGTATAAGGCAACTAATTTAAAAAAAGTTTTTTTTATCATATTCGTAAGCCTTGACATCCATAATTTTGAGTCGTTTATAATCTGGAATAACTCTTATATCTTGCTAAATATGTAAAAAAAATGTGTATCTGGGTCATATCTGATGCATGCAAAGTCAGGGTAGTTATCTTCTGTAATTTCACTTTGTTCTATACATATATGTGTATGAATCAGATGAGTTTTTGTTTCATTTGGAATCACAATATACGACTCATTACAACGTTTTGATTTATTTGATAATTTCTATCTCCTTGTCGTAGTGCTTTCTGATTTCTTCGATAAATTCATTTTACTCGATTTTTTGAGATTTTCTCTCCTCGTTTCTTTGGACGTTTCGGGAACGAATCTACTCCGGTTCTCAACATAAAAATGCAAAACATTTTTCTTTGGAAGATGCATTTTCATGTTCCAAAGAAACGAGGAGGGAAAATCCCAAAAAAATCAAGTAAAATGAATGTTTTACCTCCTCGATTAACCTATATACAGACAGTATTCTTCGATAATGATTTTCCTACCAGTTTTGCCACCAAGTTCGACATATTTTTGATATAAACAGTTGAAAGTATACCCATCTCCATTAGAAAATCTGCACCATCTATTAATTTTATCAGATTATCAAATTCTCTGTCATGTGTGGTATTGACAACTTTATTCTCACTCAGTGATCCTCTATAATGTTTCCAATTTGATAGAAAGCAGTGGCGAGAGCATTGGCTATGATACTTGACTTCCATGGCAATAAACAATGTTGGTAGTCAATACTATGTCAAAACTTGACTCTTATTTGAACGTTTTTGGTAGAAAACACATTTAGACACATCTAAAATACAAAATTTACGTGTTATTTCTTTTGGCAGGATTACATCTGATTCACATCTTTCACATCAATTTCACTATAGAAAGCGTTTTATTCCTGACACTATTGTCTCCAGTTTCCAATATTCCTTCGCCAGAAGATCAATTGACCTTTATTTTCATTGAAAATATCATCAATTCTCTGAAGTTCCACATCGATTTGCCTCGCATAGTTTTTTCCGAGGTTTTTTCTTATATTCATAGAACTTTCGAATGTTTTTATCGATAATTCTGTACAACGAAGAAGTTGACCATCTTTTCCATAAATGAAACATTTTCTCGATGATTCTGTACTCTGCTGGAAAGGAATCTTCAACTTCAAGACATATTCAAGATCAGTGTCTGAATTGATAGTACTTTTCATAACCAATACTTATTTAATTATTGAAACAGAGCACACAGTACCAAATATCGAATGATTAATTCACAATAAGTCACCTATAAATGCAATGGTCAACGCCTCAATGTTGATGTGTATAACAAAAGCGTATGGAACCATGATAGCCGCGGGTATTGCGGGGAGAATAGGGGAACGAATGCGGCGAAACGCGTTCGTCCGTGGTACCTGCATTGCATTATGCTTTTCCCAATATCTTCCTTATTTATGCTTCGATTTCCAAAATCGAAGAACCATTCGCATCTTGAAACATAGGCGCATCGACATTATATGAAGTATTTTTTTGATAAACGTTGTAGTTACTGAGATAATGCGAGGTATATGAAAAACAATTTAACGAAAATTTACAAGTTTCGAGTTATAGCCGTTTGAAATATGATTTTCTCATATATCGTAATGTAATTGGTGAATTTCAAAATTTTCTATAATTTGTTCTACTTGTCACACGAAATCAAGATTCGACAGGGTCGAAGTTCTGGAACCCATCAATATTTCCCACGAATAAAAAAAAATCCATATTTTTTTATAAATTACCCCCTACCCCCCAAACGCACAGGACGATTTTTTGACGACAAGTGGATCCATGATCTGGAGATGGTAGGTAACAATTCTAGCCATGTGACAGCTTTTTACCTCCGATTTCCCACGGGGTGAACGATAGGATTCGATTGGCACTCTACTATATATTTTAGATAACAATGCGTGAAGTAGGTACTTCGCGCACTGTTTTACTTCGCGCATTGTTTTGTGCAAGGTATCATGTTAACGTAGGAAACTGAAAAAAGTATCACTTCGCAATTTGTTATCAATGCGCGAACCTTGTAGTTTTTTGACGTTTGTTAAAAAACGTATACAGGGTGGGCCACCAGTAACGCCTCGGTCTCTAGAAGGCTAACCACTTATCTTCTTGGAATACTTCTTCTCTAGGAAGTTGCATGTCAACATAGGCTACCATTTAAAATTATTTCGAAACATACAGGGTGTCCCCAAAAAACCATAAAACACTGAAGTTAAACTTTTTCCTATCGAACACCCTATATATAATTTCATTTTGAGATTCTCCCTGATGAGCTGATTTCAACGACCCATCATACTTGGGGTCTAGCAGTTATGATTACTGAAATATAGGGTGTGAAAAATCGAGATTTTCCAAGTTCAAGAATTTTTTGTGTCGAAACTATTCATAATTGGTCAAAACGGCTTACATGTCCCTATCTCAACTTTTGATCAACTATCTACTGATATTTAATTGGGACATATACCGGGTGATCAAGATTCTGAATTCTGCACCAACCTGTATTTGTTTCAATTAAATGTCAGTAGATAGTTGATCAAAAGTTGAGCCGTTTTGGCCAATTATGAATGGTTTAGACACAAAAAATTCTTGAACTTGGAAAATCTCGATTTCCCACACCCTATATCTCAGTAATTATAACTGCTAGACCTCAAGTATGATGAATTGTTGAAATCAGCTCACCAGGGAGAATCTCAAAATGAAATAATATATAGGGTGTTCGATTGAAAAAAGTTCAACTTCAGTGTTTTGTGATTTTTGGGGACATTCTGTATGTTTCAAAATAATTTCAAATGGTAGCCTATGTTGACATGCAACTTCCTAGAGAGGAAGAATTCCAAGAAGATAAGTGGTTAGCCTTCTAGAGACCGAGGCGTTACTGGTGGCCCACCCTGTATAATATGTGTAATAATAATATTGAACTTTACCTTTTAAACTCATCTTTACTGGAGAATACCATATGATCTTCCACTTTATATTCGGGAAAAACAGTTCTAAAATTGAGCATATTATTGAAAAAATCTCTGATATCATCGAAAGCGGGATTAGTAAAAGTTCCCAATATATAAGCGTTATAGAAAGTTTCTCTGAAGCTATCATTCAGTTTCACACAATATTCCATTTGTCGTTCTACTTCTTCCATCAATAAATCCTTTGCAGTTTTTTTCAATAAGGTAGATTGGGTATTGCAATATTTGAGAAGAGATTGTATAATGTCTTCTTTTCTCATTGTGGATTTTGATGTCAGTGTTTTCAACATTTTGAATTTGTCACATATGCTTTTCAATTGCACTTTGCTCAGATCATTCAATAGGGTCAGCAAGTCCTGTTCACAGATGTCTGAAAAAAAATCCAATGAAACGTTGTCCACCAATGTTTTCATCAATTATCTCCAAAACTATAAGACTTATCAACACATTATATTGCATCTCGAATACATCTTATACAAGGTGTCCCAGATATCATGGGACATCACTTAATGACAAAAAAGATTAAAAACACAGAATTTTCAGTTTTAGAATACAAGTTGGATCTTTTAAGTAGAAAATAAAAGACTGAATTCAGTGCCTGAGGATCAATTTTTATGATAAACTCAATACATAGAATGTCGTTGAATAAAACATAATAGGATGATGCCATGATACTATAGTTCATTCTTGACTTTTTCGAGCAACCAGCATGTCCAAATATTTCTTATGCGTACTCCATAACAAAATATCATGTAAATGTAGGAGACTTGGCAACATTGTGCTGGCTGAGAACTGACGAGACAATTCGTGCGCCGTGTTGTCACGTTTACTAGTTGGAATGTCCTATAGTGTTAATTAATACTAGTTATTTATTATACAAGGAAAAAAGTAGTAGATTTTAGCTCCAGGTTGTGAGCTAAAATCTAATATTTTTCCCGTGTATAATACACTATTTTTTTCTGTGACAGAAGAAAAGACGAATCAATATTGAGAAGATATTACATTATTTTGAAATCTGAAAATTATCGACGTGAAATTTTGAGTTTTTAACACAAGGGACACCTGCGTTGTAGGCATCTTTATCATTCTTTTTAAGTGATCAAATATCTGATGTCACTTCTGTCAGTCTAATTCTGTGATTTGATTTCAAAAACTTGCGAATTTATAATATACGTAACCGCGAATTCGAATGGAAAATAAAAGGACTTGCAGTTCTTTCTCGGAGACGGTATTATTGATTCATTTTTAGGAACTATAGCACAACAAAAACCATCAACAGTGTATATATCGGGTGGCTACGGAAGTATTGCCTACGGAATATCTCAGTTAAGTAGGTTTGTGAAATTTGGAGCGTCCATATAATGACATAAGAGCTAGAATTTGAGCATATTGACATGTCGAAGTTAACTTCCGGTCTGACCGGAAGTAACATCAACTTTCTTATTTTAAATAGAAACCAAATTTTTTTTTTCTTTTCGCTCTATTCAGCATTCAATTCCCTTTCTAATGACATATCACAAGTTTGTATCTAACCAGAAACTAGATCAGGAAAAAATTATTTTTGAAATTCACCGAGTAGGCCGTGGAAGCAAAATGAAAGCCAAAAATTGAAAAGTTGGCTATGAGAACCATACGTCACTTGATAACAGTTGCTACTACTGTGATATTTTATTTTCATTCGTCGGCGCGAAAATTCCATAACTTCGATTAACTTGAAATTTGGCAGGTGTTCATAATTTCGGTGACAATCATTATGGAATTTTTGTTGAAATTAAAGAAAATGGCTGCTCCAAGATGGCGGACAAGATTTGGTCCGATTACATTCAAAATTGGTAAGTGGGGGTTTTTGAGGTCGGAGATCATGATTTTTTTGTTAAAATTTTTTGTTTTTGTATAAATGACGATAACTCCGTTGTTATCACCACAAAACTATTACTGCGACATATCATCTGTAAGAGAAAAAAAATTTATTTGTAACCAAGTCATAGTGAGCTATGACCTACATTTGAAAAACTAAAGTTGGGTCTGTTATCTCAAATTCTAGAAGAGTTGGTATAAATTTCATATTTTTTTCGAAATCATTTTGAAAAACTGCCATGAGAATGTGAAATTCCTATTTGAATATTTTCATAAATAAAGAAGTTATGGAGGAGACATGAAAATGATCAAAATCTGTTTTTTGCATATACAACAAAAGCGAATAGATTTTATCAAAATATTTTTTCACATTAAAGTTGGCCTTGACAAACTCCACATTTGGTGTCATTTAACCGACCTCGTATCTCTCACCGTTAAAAAGATACCCATGGTGAGCATGGTAAGTGGGACACACTGTACATATATTGGAAAATAAGTGAGGAAGACACTTTCTGATGGACATTCGGTATTCCCCTCAGGGGCCTTTATTCATGGTAGGAGTATGTACAGTTCATCATGACTCACCCTGTATATAATATTAGTATAGATTCAGATTGAACCAAATACCGAATATATAAAGATGTTGGCAAATGGCTGCACTATTGTTTTGGACTTCTCTTTCTAGAACCCAGTGAAGTAGATGATTTCTATTTTTTAGAGTTATGTATATGAAATTAAGCCTCCAGAAAAACTTCCAGAAAGAAATTATAACCAGTAAAGAATACTCAAAAATTCAACAGGAATCAGATTTATTATTAGGGATCGACCGATATAGAAATTTTAGCCGATACCGATAATCGGCCGATACCGATATTTCAAATACCGATATATATACCGATATATCGGTTTATTCTCTCTGAAGCTGGTAATATTTATGATGCAAAACGTAGCAGGCTAACTAATGATAGGGCAGAAAGCTTATTGTTTTTGCATCACAACCTAGCAAAACTAAATTATGAGTATTAATCAGTTATTTTTGTATTTTAGTAAGGTGAAATAATTTTACCTTACAGTTGCAATCCGCATAGGGTTTTATTTTATTAATTTTTAATTACTAGTCAAAGCTCGAGTCAAAGAATTCAGTTGATTTTACGTTACATACTTTTTATTGGTAATAAAGATATATTTTTGATGGAAGTGTATTTTTTTCATTCATTCTTCAAATTGATTTTTTTCCCAATAAAAAAAATATATCGGTCTATCGGTTTTTGATATCGGCCGATACGATAATCGGCCAATGAGGCCGATATCACCGATAGGCCGATATAAATATCGGTATCGGTCGATCTCTATTTATTATGGTTACAAATGTTTACACTCACACATACATTCATGACCAATAGGAATAGGTACAGAGCCCTTCTCTAGAATCTATTTTGTTTTGTTGGAGGTTCTGGTAGAGGTTATCTGGTTTGGCTCCAAGAGCTCATAACTTTTTTTAACGGGCAAAACGGCGTCCTGGGACCAAAGGACATTTCTTTTTCAGCATCAATTTATCAAATACTACATTTTCACAACATTTTCCCTTGGACAGGAATTCAATGTAAATGGTGCAGGGTCCTTTAATTTTCAAGCTGAACACAATTATAATACAAGAAATCAAAATGTTTTACATCATATCCACCATTTGACATCAACTGAAAAGGGTCCACATTACATGTGCTTAAAGTTCTTTAATAAGTTACCAAATCATATAAGAAATATCTCAAGTATTTGGGAATTTAAAAAGCTCATAAGAAATATAACCATATAGTGTGAGTGAATACTTGACTGATATGAATTATATTTTCTAAGATGTTATATGTAGATGGGTATATTATGGTATATTATGTACCTAGTTTGTTGGTTTTTATTTTGTTCCCTGATGTCATTTCAGTTTGTGTATCAACATAATTTGAAATAAAGGAAATTTATTATTATTATTATCAACCTCAACAAGCAGCATTCCTAAGTATTGAAACTAGACATTTTATTTTTCCACCAAGACAGCTTATACAGGGTGATCACAAAAAATCAATTAATACTTCTAACCTCATCATCTGGTCCATCTCAAAAATTAAACAATTAAACAATTTAGGATACATGTTTATTCATGAACTTTTTGGCATGCATACCAAGGGACTCAGACCTTTGTCAACTCATTTGTCAATGTATATATAGGAAATTATAAATCCTTTCAGAAGGTATATGAGTTAGGAACAGGGTTAGGCAAGTTCATTTGAGTTAATTTATTGTATATCACTATTAGTGTTTAGTGGGAATTGTCATTTCATTAATTGTTAATATATATAGAGAAGTGCACAAAAAATAGCAAATGCTATAACATCTGAATCATTAGAGGTCAGATTTTGAATCTTGGTGGGTTGCAATCATATACCAAATTGCCTTTTATCTACAGAATATATTTATTTTATCTACAACTGGAACCAACCCCAACTTTTAATTTTCAGATATGACATTTTGATTAAACTGAGCTTTTAGTGTGTGTAAAAAGATCCCCTGAATCCAAATATCAAGAAATATACAGGATATCCTATTTAAAAATCAAAAATTGGGACTGTTTCTGGTTAAACTGGAAATTATAAAACAATAATTGGTTTGTCAATAATTGACAAGATGAATGAGCAATTTGGTATACTTGCTACAGAGATGTATCTTGCTACCCACCATATTTCAGAATCTGATCACAAATTATTCAGAACCTACAGCACTGGCAATGTTTTCTGCACTTCTCTGTATAGGTACCTACTTATATCCATTCCAGTCAAGATTTTAGTTGATATTAAGAATCATCATACTAAATAATTATAGCTAGGTATAAGTAAGCCATGATAAAAAAAATCTACTCACTTATATCTACAATTTCATTGTGTTTCAAAAACTTATACAAGTTAATGATTTCATTCTCTTCCAATCCAACCATGATCTTCTCACAAAACTTGAATATATTGTACCACTTTGGTAGCCAGGTGCAAAGCTTTAGACAAACAAAGAAGTATTTTGGATCAGCAGTAACCATCATATTCAGAACTGGCTTTTCTGCTTCAACAAGAGTTCTTAAGTATGGTGAATTGTGTACATTTTCAAACAAGTCATTCATAACAATCAAATAATTGTTGTTCATTCTCTTTGACTCTCTCTTAGGGCTTTTCTCTGAAATTTCTTCATTAGGTACATCATCAGCTTTTCTTTTTGTGGGACTTTTATGAGTCAATGTTGGGGATTTATCCAAAGCTTTGTTCTCATTTTCTTGTAGCTTTCTATTTTTGTCCAGTGGTTCTGGATTCATCTTATATCCTCCAGATTGTCTGGCAACTACCATTTCAGTTATATTGGAAGCATATGGAACTAATGAAGGTTTACTATTTTTGATATCTTCTGATGAGGTACGCGAAAGAGTTTCATCAAAAATGACCTTTCCAACATAATCTTCTAAATTGATGGTGTCCTCCAAGCTACCCTCTGATTCTTCAAGTATGACAGTGCTCTGAGATGATTCCTCATCAGACAGAAAACTATTTTGCATAAGATTTTGTAACTTTAGAGGAGTTGAGGAAGCATTAGGTTTGCTCAAGGGTTTGTTTGGTATGTTTACTCCAATCATCTCAGAATATTCAAGTTTCACTATTTGTGAACAATCATTAGCTAATCTTGTTCCTGCTGTAGTTTCCATATCAGAATCTGAATCAGTATCCAACTGGGACAGATCTATCAACACTGGTGTAATGCATTTTGTTTTCATCTGATATTTCATTATTTGTTGTTTCTTCTCTAGAGATTTCCACTTTTGGAATGCAGAGAAGATAGTGGTTTGTTTGGATTGACTAGTAACAGATAATCGAGACTGCATCACAGATTATGTTATAATGTTCAATTATAGATAGTTTGTTAGGAAAAATCTTGAAAACACGTCCTCCTAGGTAGCAAAGTAAATAAAATAAATATGGGGATTCGGGGTTTGAGGTTATGTTAGTCGTTTGTCATTTTGACATTTCAAATTTGGTTCTGCTGGCGGGAAAGGAAAAAATATCCTTGGGCGGGAAGCCATGGGAAGCACGAATTCAATACGACCAGAGTTGAAGCATCTAGCTAGAGACTCTAGGGACAGGACGCAATAAAGCGCAACAGCCCCTACTAGAAAAAAAAACATAATTGAAATAGCGAATCAGTATCCAATCGGCCCTAACATCAAATGACTCTTCAGTATATTTTTTCATTTAATCACTTCGAAATAGCACAACAAAATAATAGAGAGTTGAAGTGTTATCATGAACGTTAACGTAAACGTGGAAATTGACAGCTACGCATGCGCATTTTCCAATTCTTCACGTTGGCGTTGTTAGTGGGCTTACGGGTATACGTTATCTCACGTACCTTCACGTATACCTTAAATATCAACGTACGTTAACCAAACTATACTCGAAATATGCCGATGAGTCAAAATTATCAAATTTGGGATCCCAACGAGTTCTGCATCAAGGAGTCCTCTCATTTTGACAGGAATAAATGTTCGAATCTAAACACACAACCAAAATTGACCAATACAAACCGAAAACAAAATGTATTATCACGTTATGATGACATTGACGACTTCAACTCAATTTAACGACAAAACGTAAACGTTATTTTTCGTACCTTAACGTCTACGTAGAGGTCTACGTACAGTGATTACTTCAACTCTCTAATAACAGAGAACAGCAAAATAGTGCGTATCATAAGTCTTATCTAACTCGTTACGGTAGGTTACGGGACTCTTGTTAGTAAAATCGCCGAGACCCGTAAATTTTTGATTTCTACAGTGTATATTTTCGTAGGAATAGTTCACTCCTAATTTCATCCCTTACTGGAAAGCGGAAGGGAAGGGAGCAACCTTGTCAAAAAATTTATATAGCATGGGGGGGGGTGAGTGATAGCTCATTTGAAATTCCAGTTCCTTTGCACGGTTGAATAGAGAATAAAACCCCCTTTCAGACATAGACAGGCAATAGACAGCGCTTCAGTCGAAATAAGTAAAAGAGGCTTCGAACTCATGACCTTGTACGCTAACGTCGCTACCTTTGGCTAATGTGTTTCTTGTGAAATCACAAAACATTTCACCCAAAGAATAATCCTCACCACACAGATTATTTTTGTTGCATCGCAACCTTATGTAACGATGCTTCATTTCGACTGCGTTTTTCATTCCAACATTTTGTCAAAGAATAGTAGGTTATTTTGTCATGCGCATGAATTGAAGAAACAAGTAACCATCAAACTGTTGCGAAATTCTGCTGCAAAATTGATGGAAATCCATGTTGCGTAATATACTATTGCTGATACATATCAATCAGCAAAGTAACCACTTTGCTGCCTAGGCAGGAAAAGTAATACTTTGCTGATTGATATGGGTCAGCAAAATTAATATTTGCTGCCAATCGAAGAAAAAATTTGTTGCTATGTAACGTTCCAAGAAATTCTAATCAAATTAGTAATCAAAATTGACACTGACATTGGGTATAAACTCAAAATGATGGGATTTTCAATAAAAAAATTACACAAAATTGGTTTCATATCATTTGGAGAAAAAATTCTATGTTTCACAAGGCAGCAAATGTGGATTTACTACTTTTCTGCCTAGTGCAACGAATAACTGTTCAACGTATTTTCAGCAAAATTTTGACTTTTAGTGACAGTAATATTTCGGTCAAACGCCGAAACAAAAAAACGGCAGTGGGCAAGTTACCGAAAGTGGTAATGACGCCGAAACAGCTATTTGACCTATTTGCCGAAAATGAAAATACCTTATTTCAGGTCACATTGATTTTGCATTGAATTCATGCAAGACCAATAATTGAAACTTGAAACTTGACATTGACAAGTAAATAACATAACCTATAATTTTGTGGAGAGGAAGGTATTTTCTTATATTTATTTATGGAAATATTGAAAATAATGATGGACAAAAATGACAAAATACTTGAAAATGTTACAATCATATAGATGTGAGGATAGACTGTTGAATGATGCCATTATCTATTGGTTATCAATATCCATACAAATACAGAAAAACATTTTCACTGCATAAATTTTTGGAGAAGAAACAGAACCAACTGATAATGAAATATCAGATGAAAATTAAATTCAATGCACCTGTGTTGATAGATCTGACACAATTGGACACTGATGATTCTGATTCAGATACAGATACTAGAAGAGATTATTGTTCAAAAACTGTAAAAGAATTTCCTGAAAATTCTGGTATCATTGAATTTGACAAACCGAATGCCCACTCTACTCCACTGAACTCCCAAAATTCCATTTCTGAAGATGAATCATCTCAACACACTATCAAACTTGAAGATTCTGGTGAAGATGAATCTGAAACTGACAATTTCGGAATTACTTTTGGAACTAAAAGTACAGGAAGAGTAATCATTAAGCAAGACATTTTGATTTCATCATTAGGTGATTTGGAAAACAATAAACCTTCATCTGTTTCAAATATTCCTGAAAAATCAGGAACAGTTGTAGTTGCTGGACAATCAGTAGAAAATAAGAAACATTCAGATTCCTCAGGAAAATATGGCCAAAATCAGGAAAAAGATAAGTTGAACAATGCATCTGCATTATTGACTTCTGATAGTAGTACTAAGAACAGGGAATCTGAAGATACTTTTTCATTATTGTCATCCAATAATGAGAAAATACCAAAGAAGAGTGCTATGGGGTTGAAGAGAAAAACTAATGAAATCTGTGTACAAAACCACCATGTACCTAGACCAACTTGCACAATTGTTCAACAATTAGAGTTAGGGGGAAGCAAAACAAACTCTGAATTTCTTGAAAAAAATCCTGAAAACCATAAGGAAGGAATATTAAGTAAAACCATAGCATCAAAAACTCAAAGTCATAAGGATATAAGCTTGAATAAATCAATATCACTTAGTTCTATTCCACAACAAACACAAGGTATAAAAAAACAATCAGAATCACCTGACCAAAACCAAAACCAGGGACATAAAAGCTTGAATGATGCTGCCCCATTGACTTCTGTTTCTCAACAATTTGATAAAAGTAAAAAAGGATCAGAATCACATGACAGAAACATGCAAAACCAGAAAAAAATTAACTCTGATGAAGCCTTACCATCAGTAGGATCAACTACTATTTCCAGTCCTATGAAGAGAAAAGCTCTGAATTATTTTTTTCCTCTCAGGGAGAGTCCTACAAAGAGAAAAGCTGAAAACAGTTCAACTGATACAGTTATTGCTGGACAATCTGAAGAAAGTATAGTAAATCCATCAAATATTCCAGAAAAACTAGGCAAAATAGAAAACCAGGTAAAGAGAAACTTGAACAAAGTCAAATCATCACATGTTGAGAATAATTCAATGAGCAGACAAGCTGATAATTCATTTTTGTTGCCCAGTAAAGATATAGCAGAAACCAGTCCTGTGGAACAGAATGTTCAGGGTCATAAGAAAGGAAACCTAACTAAAGTCAAGCAATTGAAGGTGCTATTGACTTCAGTTGCTCAACAAACTGAAGGGAGTAAGAAAAAATCAGAATCAGATGACAAAAACAGGAAAAATCAGGAGATAAGAAACTTGGATAAAGCTCTACCATCAAATGTCACAAGTCCTAGTAAGAGGAAAGCTGATGATGATTTGTTTTTGTCTCCCAGTAAGAGATTTCCAGAAAAGAGGCCAAAGAAGGAGTTGAAAGATATAAATATCAATCATGTGATTGTCATGAATGGCTTGTTCAAAACTGTATACACTTCACCATATTTAAAAAATCTTGTTGAAGCAGAAAAGCCTGTTCTGAAATCACTGATGACTACTGGTAATCCAAAACATGTCTTTGTATGTCTAAAGCTTTGTACAGGGCAGCCAAAGTGGTATAATATATTCCAGTTTTGCAAGAGGATCATGATTGGATTAGATGACAAAGAAATCATCAACTTGTATAAATGGTTGATACATAAGAAAATTGTAGATAATGGTAAGTAGATTTATTTTACTACTCATTAACATCAACCCAACATCAAACCTGGTATAATATTCATTTGGTGATTCTTCATAGTATTAAGTATCTGAAGAAGGGAGAATACAGAATACTTTGGAAGTAGAGCAGTAGATGAGAGCCTCAGGGAGAGTGATTTATACAGGGAAGATTTTATTCCTCCCCTCAAATAGTTTGAAAGACCAGTTATCCAGGAAAACTTTATGCTATTTTGTTATTGGTACACTTTGAGATCATAAATATGGAAATAACAAATGATAAAGCAATATGGTTGAACATTATTGTTAGTAGGGTAGGTACATGTCCTCTTTCAAAGTCTGATCTGTTGAGATGGTTTATAGTCAAAATGTGATAATAAGATTAATGAGGAATATGAAGAAACTGAAAATAAGATCAGGAAAGAAAGACATTTGATAAATTTCTGGTAAACCAATGAGGTCATTCCATGTTCTCTGGTTCTTTCATTAATGATCAATATCATAAACATAAAACTTGGTCAATGGAAAAGTTCTTTAAATAAGCATAGTAGCGTACCTTTGTGAATCACATGATCTTTGGGACTACTTGACTGTTTTTTAGTTGTATTCAAAAAAATTCCAAATAGCTCGGGGAATGTTGCCTTCAGTAGAAGATGCACCGTGTATTGCTGCAATAAAAACAAGTATTCTTCGTCCCCACATTGATTTTTTCGGCAAACTGAATAAATATGAGGTTTTGGATTGAATTATAATAATATATACAGGGTGTTTCCTAATTGAATGTCAATATTTGAGGAGACGATTCTCGGGTCCATTTCAAGAAGAAAATTTCATAGGAACGTATGACCTAAACGCGAGCCTAAACGTCTTAACTTTTGAGATACAGGGGGGTGAAGCTCTCAAAAATAAAAAGTTTTTTAGCAATATCTGTAATACCACTTTATCTGATCTCTTGAATTATTTCAGTCCGAATCATGAGTAGAAGGACTATGCCGTTTGTGCTTCAAAGCCGCCATCAACACTCCCTAGGTGGCGCTGTAGATGTGGCGATAGTTTTAACTTCTTGATGTTTGTATTTATAATAATATGTATTATTCGTATGGTGACGTCATTTTTGCGCCAATTTATATTCCGAATTAAATAAAAAAAGCTGTGAGCTGTGCGAACGGGGAATCGAACCCCGGCCGACGGACTGTGAGTCCGAAGCGCTACCATTGCGCCACATCCACAAGTAAATGTTTGTGTTCAAGTTGGGGATATAACATGATTAACATGCCGGCCGGCCAGCGCGCGGGTCGCCTTCACTGGCAGACGTCGGATACTTGGTGCGCGGCGCACCGCATCGTTGCCAGAAGTTCAATTTTCATTAGAGTGAATATGCTATTTTTATTGAATAATAAAGAAACATCATTTGGGTATCATATTATCGAACCATTTGTATAAAATATCAACGTTGCGAAGACTGCAATTGTAGGATTCCCGACGGAGGTGGTGCATACAGGATGTGATGGTGTGGTTGTGATCGAAAGTTGGTACATCGTACCAGGAATCGTCGAATCGCTCCAAGTTCACAACTCTCGCATGTACATTGAATGTTGCTAGTTTATTATTAAAATTGTTGTATTTTTTCTTCTTACTCTCGATTATGCACGTCAAAACGACAATACGTTATCTATCATAAGACATCAGTTGAATATTTCACATCACACACCTTCAAATGGCCCACGTCCGTATTACGGAGTAACACCCAAATACTTGAACGTCTGGCAACGATGCGGTGCGCCGCGCACCAAGTATCCGACGTCTGCCAGTGAAGGCGACCCGCGCGCTGGCCGGCCGGCATGTTATATCCCCAACTTGAACACAAGCATTTACTTGTGGATGTGGCGCAATGGTAGCGCTTTGGACTCACAGTCCGTCGGCCGGGGTTCGATTCCCCGTTCGCACAGCTCATAGCTTTTTTTATTTAATTCGGAATATAAATTGGCACAAAAATGACGTCACCATACGAATAATACATATTATAAATACAAACATCAAGAAGTTAAAACTATCGCCACATCTACAGCGCCACCTAGGGAGTGTTGATGGCGGCTTTGAAGCACAAACGGCATAGTCCTTCTACTATCATGGTTTTGACCTAAAAAACTAAATCTATATTTATGCATTGTGGTATTGTCAATATTGTCATATTATTTACGATATTGTTATGATCATGCAGTGAAAAGGTTTTTATTTTTTTCAAGGGAAAACCGTGCGTCAGATCGAAAAAAATGTAGAGATAAAAGTTTAGGAATGATTGAAAATTCCAGGAATGATTTCAATTCCGAGATTAATCAGTCGCGTACCATCGTTCACGTTCATATGAAATGTTCTTCTTAAAATGGGCCCAAGAATCGCTGTCTCAAATATTGACATTCAATTAGGAAACACCCTGTATATTCAATTTATATGATAATATATTAAAATAATATATATGTATATAAACGTTCAAGGTATAACTTGAATTCAAAGTTATAATTAACTTTTTTCAGTAAAATTCAGAGACCTTTCGATATCATTAGAGAGGCATACTGGGTGAAATCACGACCAAAAATCTGTCACTACCTGCTGGTCTCCCCCTCATTAACCTTTGAATTAAGTAAACCACGTTTTAGCCCAATAGTTATTGTTTAATTTTGGCAGATGTTATTATCTTCTTGTGAAGTCAGAAATGTTCAAATGTTAAATGTAATCTATATGTTTCTTTTAATTAATTCTAGTATGAAAAACTACCGTTTGTCATATTGGTTTTCGTTATAATCTTAACTTCAGTGATAATAATTAACTTATTCGTTAACTAAAAAATTTTGAACGTTGATAATGGTTGATTAAAGAATCCAAATGCACGTAAAATGAGTTGTATCACACAAGCTCATTTGCCCATCGATATTTTTGAGTTGATAGGTTGTTGGTAGTGTCCACAGCACCTGCCAAAATTAGGAGACACCTAAAACGTCAGAATATTAAGTATCAAAATATAATCTATGGAATATTTCACCAGAATGGTAATTAGTAGGAAACATAATTGACTGGAACTGTATTCGGTAGGCACGTATTTATCGCAATGTAAAACATAGAATCGTACTTTGTAAGAATGTTAAGTAACAAAACGTAATTCGTCAAAATGTAATCCATCAGAATGGTATTGAATAAGAATCGTATTCGATCAAAACAGTAATTTATGAGAACCGTATTCCATCACGGCGGTAATTCATCATAATCTTATTCTGTCTGGAGAATCGTATTATATAGGAATATTAATCCAACAGAACCTCATTCCATAGCAATAGAAATCATCAGAATCGTATCTCGTCAAAACCTTATTGTATAGGAACGTTTTTCATCGAGTAAAAAATCAGAATTGTATTGCTTCAAAACCGTATTGCATAGGAACTGTATTCCATCGGTACATCAATAATTTATCGGCATCGTATTTTATAGTTGACAGCAATTAATCAGAACCGTATTCCGTAGGAGCAGCATTTCGTAGCGATAAACTTGATTATAATGTCGATTCTTTGATGTGATATGTTGTGATTCTTTATGATTCCCATATAGTACAGTTGTGTGAATAAATTTGTATGGTGTAAACCTGCCTATGATGTTCCAGATTTCATTAAAAAGTAGTACACGTACACATGTGCGCGTTATCGACAAAAATAGTTTTAATTTTGACAATACTTGTCAAATTATCCTGACAAAATACCGTTCTGCTACAGTACGGTTTCTATGAATTGTGATTGTGATGAATTACGGTTTCTATTAAATACAGTTCTAATGATATACAGTTTCGTTAGAATACGATTCTGATGAAATACGGTTATGATGTTTTACGTTCCTACAGAGTACATCCCTTCAGTTTACTACATGATGGATTTCATAATGTTTTAGATTCCGACGAATTACTGCTCCGTTGAATTACGGTTCCGTTAAAATACCATTTTGATCGAATATACTCCGATACAATACGGTTCCGATGGAATACGTTCTGACAAATTATATACAGCCACAAATTTAAACTATCACTCTCCAGCCAGGACCTGGTTTACATGACGTAATTTGATCATCTTCGTTTTTAAATTATTATCTCGTCTGTGTAACAGTTGAAATGGAGGGGGAGACTTTGAGTTTTAGACCCACATTGTATGGATTTATTGGTATCTTTTTTAGACATATACAAAGATGAATTGCCAATCCTGATGAATGATCTCAACAAAGTACAAATGAAAAGCATTTGTGAGAAATTCAGAATATTGAAAACAGGGACATCAAAATCGCTAATAAAAAAAGAAAATATGATGCAATGTCTTCTTAAATATTGCAATATGCCATCAACCTCATTAACGAAATCTGCGAAAGATTTAATTATGGAAGAAATAAAACGTCAGATGGGATACAGCGTGAAATTGAATGACAACTTTAGGGAAGCCTATTATAACGTCTTTATATTGGGAACGTTTACTAATCCTGTTTTCGACAATGTCAATGATTTTATAGATATCATGGTTAATCATAAAACAGCTTTTCCTGAGTATAAACTGGAAGATTATGTGGTTTTCTACACTAGAGAGGAGTTTGTAAGGTGAGTAATACTTTTTTTATTTGTTATTATTATTTTCAATTGCATTTCCTCGTTGGACCTAGCACGGGATTCAACTCCCTAGAAGTCGAAACTTGTGCGGGGTTAGGAAAGCATGCATTTAGAAATATCCATGGCCTAACTGGGATTCGAACCCATGCCTCGGTGGGAGTCCCCATACGAACTCAGCGCCTTCGCGCTCTCGACCACCGGGCCGCCATATTGAATAATAATATTTCTTGAGCTTACATTCACATGTTCTATATGTGCAAATAAGTTTTTCCTACGACCACCGATGAAAACCGCACAAAACACATTGGTTTGTTATTGAGAAAGTGACTCGTTTCACTATGACAACATATAACAGTTAGAAAGTTCGAAAGTAAAACTCACATGGGTGGAAATATTCGAAAATCGCACAGTTACAGGGTCTTTAGATTATGATGTACCAATGAATGATTATTATGCTGAATTATGGTAATTTAAGTTATTGTCAAGTTAATGGAAAGTTAGTGTCGTTTTAACATTTCACTAAATATTTTTCATAAAGTTGATTGAAAAATGAAAAAATAATAATGTCTGAAAATTGGATGTGAAAGTGGAAAATCGAGAAATTTATCTTGGCATGTAATATACTATTCTTATTCCATCATACATTTTATTCAGGTTGATCTGAAGAGTTGGTGTTTTAAAACGTCGTGAAAGCTTTAATAAATTGTTACTTGATCGACAAAATGAATTTGATCTAATGTAATATGATATATTTGAGGTTTTTATATTTGACAATGATGAAATAATGCTGAATTTACGATATCTTAGCTCAATCTTGAGAATATAATTATTATAATGGGTGATTATTTTTTTTAATTGACTCAGCCGTTACTTAATGAAAATCCATGGCAAATGTAAAAACTTCACAAACGATAAGATTTCTTTTTCGAAAAATTCATCTTATGTTCATGAATGTGCTGATTAAACGTACGACCTGTCTGACCGCTATATACCTTAGGACAAGATCCACAGTTGAGTTTGTATACCCCTGAGGGTGATTATTGGTTAATACAAGGAATCAATGTTGTATTCGCCAATCAGATTCTCTAATTCCCAATAAGTTGGAACTAAAAGTTAAGCCGTACTTGAATTCACCACCAGTGAGTTAATTTAATATTTCTTTCTAGTTATGTCAATGCCCGGAAACTGAAGAAACGTTTAGAAGATACTTTGAAATTGAACAATTATTTAGAATTGCTGCAACAGTCCAATACGGTCTTTCAAAATTTGCAGGAGCTTGAAAAGAAGTTAGTTTTGAGCTGTGAAATTTAAGATTATATTCAAAGAGAAAAGTTTTTCAGCAGAGCAAGTGAAGATCCGAATAGGTACCAAGCTGTTCCTCATTTGAAACAATTTACTGCTGTATCGGTATATCTTTGTTGCTTTTCAATGGTTACAGAAGCACTCAAAACGAAATTTCCTGATATAGTGAAAACATGGCTGGAGTATCTCATAAAATACTTTCCCACTTCTCATCAACTTGGCGACTGGTATAATCAATTAACCTGGTTGTATTTGAGGTGAGTAGATAATGTTTATAATCAATATTTCATAACCCAGATGGTACATGGTTAACTCAATTTTAAATCGATGTGCTACGTTAAAATTAGGAGAAAACAGATGGAAAGCCAGGGGATAGAAGATCCTCTGTGTAGCAAATAAATCTTTATAGTGCACAACCTGCGGGAGTCGCACACTCCGGTTAGCTAGCGGGGGGGTTAGGGTTCGTATTGCTAGTGGTAGGGTACAGACCCAAAAATGAAACAAAAACCAGATCGTTAATCAAATGAGTAGGTATTTATAGATAAACACGTTGATGTACCTACAAGCTCATCGATAGATACAATGATTAGTGTAACAATAATAGGAAAGGGAATAATAATGTTACTGTCCCCTTAGTATATATACTGTCGGTTCACACCATATCAATTATTTAAATTTTGAGGGTTATTCATTCCCCTATTATGTGAAATAGATAATATATACTGCGTAGGTACGTGTTCGGAAAGCACAAAAGCAAATTATCTTCTATGATGATAAAGCCAAGCAGCAGGGAATTAAATTGCCATGCATAGTACTGGTTGGATCTTACTTGAAAAGCTGCCCTTTCCCACAGGACTCTTCGACGATACGGGGCCTCTCTCACTACTGGTAGAGGCACCTACGCATGCTAAATGAAGCAGAGGATATCACACTTCTAGTAATATACAGCCAAGCATAGGTAGGATGATATCAGCTACAGGTATAGTTCGAGGAAATAGGACACTTCTAGGTCGTATTGATGCAGGGTCTGGTGCAAGGCCTGTGACAGGGCCCCAAGTAGGGGGGGGCGGAAAAGCCTGAAATGGGTAGATTAGTAGTAATGAAGAACCCACGGCTCCTTTAAGTAGAAATATGAGACAGAATAAACGAATGCAAAGCAGAGTACACCTACCTGGGTTGGTGAGTGGCTTTCAATGTGGTTTCTTCACGAAACAAATTAGGGATAGTGATCGGAACTCAAATCCTATTACATAGGTATAATACCCCAAGACTCGGGAATCAAACTATATTCCGATCACTGTATTATTCGGCTCCTAAAAATCCTGACAAACAGAAATTGCTCCTTTATGAGCACGAGGAAGGATAACCAAAAAAATGAATTCCCCAATGTCGACATACCATTCATGATGGTAAAATGAAGTCCGTCATTCTGTCAAGTGTCTTGACTTGAGAGCTGACAGCAGCATGCTAAAGCACCAAAACCAGAATAGGTACCAGCGCTGGTGAGAACACAATATGACGTCATAATATGTGACTTCGAATCGATCCGCGACGATGCCAGCGTTTTCGGAGATGGCCATGGGTCATTCAAGCATGCGAGTGATAGTCTTGCCACGATTGAAGAACTCGACCTTCGCAAATATATATATATATCACCTACACTGGGAATAACAAAAGAACAATCGACACGAGATTAGTCGCTAAAGTAGCTGCGATCTGTCACCGTGTGCATCAGCTGATCGAAATGTAGGTCACTCTTTCCTGACAGGTTATCGAGCTGTGGTACCTGTGTTCGTCCTTGTTCGTTGTAAACAAGATTGATAAACTCGATAACCAAGATGAACCATGAGATTGAAGGTAGATATGATATGCAACTATTGAGTTGTTGTCTTCTAACTATTCTTGTGTTGCAGAGAGAAGCCTGTTGCCAGAAATCCTACTATCAGAGGGATCAATATTTGGTCTTTGTATCGGTGACTACAAAACAGGGAGATGAAGCAATGAGCTATAGAGTACCCAAATGTGTCGTTCATTCTTCTACAGAGTGTTCAAAGGTAAGATTACTAGTGAGTTTGGTATCATAAATTATTATAATACTTGCTCCATTATAAATTTCTGTATCGGTAAATTCTTGGTTACAGGGTCATATACATTCAAGTGGAATACTGGACCAGAGCCTATACAGAGTGATACTACATTTCCTCTATCAATAACACCACGCACCTACCTGATGGATACCTACTATTTCTGAAAAATTAATGATTACCTAATTTTGTGGTTTAAAAATAGAAATTGATATAGTTCTTTCCTAGGAAAATTTTTACTTGTAACAACTCTCCCTTTACCCATACAAAAAAACAATAAAAAAAAAGACGATTACGTGAGTGTGTAGTGTTCAGTGTGTATAGTATTATGGTTTCTTCCATAGAAAATCCCCTAAGGTTTCTTCGACAGCCTCAATAAATGCGCATCCTTTCATATAGCTCCTATATGATACAATCCCTATCTATAACCTACTTCACCTATTACTAAATCTTAACTACATAAGTCCGACTCATCGAAAACTATTTTTGCTTACACCTAATCCACTGAGGTGGCCAACAACTCACATGGCCCTATAAACAAAAAAACATCTACTACTATACACCACCGATTTTCCCTACATACACTCCTGGCTATGTCGGAGTCACGGTTGGTTCAACGATGGAGGTATCTAGTCTGAGATCTTTGGCGTGCCAAGTACCGGCATCTCGATTATTCATATCTCTCAATTCATACGTCCAGGGTGACACTTTCTTGTGAATTACAAAAGGACCGATAAATCTGGGAGCTAACTTAGCAGTAAAGTACTGACCCCCTTTCGAATTAACGTAATTATGCCTATATACCTTTTGACCCACATTATATGTGACGTCTCGTCTCCGTAGATTATATACACGTGCGCTTCGCTCCTGGGATTGTTTGATGCGATTTTTGACATCTTCAAAAATCTTAGATAGTAGTTCGGGCCTTTTTCGCGGGTGTACTGCTCGGGGAGTGTCAGGGAAATCGTTGTCGTAAATTCGCGCTTCATGATCCTGACCTGAGAGAATCATCTCTCTGCCGAAATTAACGAAAAACGGACTCAAACCTGTGGATTCACTTGGCGCAGTTCTCATCGCGCATGACACTTTCGGAAGTATCGTATCCCAAGTTCGATGATTTTCTCGAACATAAGAGGCCAACATCGTCTTGAGCGTTTTATGTTGTGCTTCGCAGGGATCAGCTTGCGCGTGGTAATTTGCAGTCCTGAAATGTCTAACTCCGTAGGAGTCCAGTAACCTTTTGAACTCCTTGCTAACGAAAACCTTACCGTTATCGGTTATGAGTGTTTTAGGGACACCGAATAATAAAAAGACATTTGTCTCCACCAGGTTCGTTATGGTTTTTGCGGTGGCAGACCTCATCGGGAAAAATAAACAAAATTTGCTAAAGTAGTCCTGAATGCTAAGAATGAATATATGGCCATTCGAACTCTTTGGTAAAGGACCAACGACATCGATTGAAATTAACTCCCAAGGGCGTGATACATTGGAATGACAACGTAGGAGTCCCGCCGGTGCTTTGTTATCTGGTTTAACAGCAATACACGTCTGGCAGGAGCGAATGAATTTCGCAATATCCGACCTCATCTTGGGCCAGTAAAACTTCCTGGTTATTCGGTGAAACGTCTTGAACACACCTGGATGTCCAGATGTCGGAGGTTCATGATGAGTACGTATGATATCGGTTCGATGTGGCTTTGGTACTACCACCTTCCAGTCGAAGTTTGGATCTTCGAGGCCAGGGTAAGCATTTCTCATCTTTTTGAATAGAACCCCGTCTCGAGTCCGCCATTGTGGGTAATTGAGCGGGTGGTCACTAATTCTTGCGATCATATCATTATACCACGAATCGTTATGATTTCCGAATTCGATGGGCCTATCAACGGATAGCTCGTTCACGATAGGAACAGAACGCGACAATGCGTCAGGCACGATATTATCTTTTCCCCGTCTATGGAGGACTTCAAAATCGTACTGCTGGAGACGAACACTCCAGCGAGCCAATCGACCCGTAGGGTCTTTGAGGTTATGCAACCACATGAGTGCAAAATGATCCGTAATGACGACAAAATGAGTTGCTTCGATATATGGACGGAATTTTTCGATTGCCCAAAGAACGGCAAGGCATTCTTTCTCCGTGGTAGTATATTTTCGTTCATTTCTACTCAAGGATCTACTGATGAAACTGACCACCCTTTCACCGTCATCATAAGATTGAGTCAAAACCGCTCCCAGGCCAAAATCACTAGCATCAGTTTGGACACAAAAGGGTCTGTCAAAATCTGGACAGCTAATTATTGGTGCTGATACTAAACTCTCTTTCACTTTATCGAAAGCTAACTGACACTCTTCGGACCATTCGAATTTGGAATGTTTACGCAAAAGGTTTGTAATTGGCGCTACCATAGTAGCGAAACTTGGTATGAACCGTCTATACCAACTTGTCATACCCAATATCCTCCGCACTTCCGAGACGCTTTTTGGTGATGGAATGTTCAGAATCGCTGAGACTTTATCTGGATCAACATGTAACCCCGTACTATTAACTATATAACCCAAATACTTCAGGTTAGACCGACAGAAGTAGCACTTTTTTTGACTCACAGATAAACCAGCATTAGTAAGGCGTTTGAATACTTCCCTCAAGACTTCAAGGTGTTTTTCAAAAGTTGGTGTAGAAATGATTATATCATCAAGATAGACGAAGCAGTAGGGCTCAAGGTCGAACCCCACTACTTGGTCTATGAGTCTCTGCCATGTGGCAGGGGCATTGTGCAACCCGAATGGCATTCTACGGAATTGGAAGAGACCGCGCCCTGGTACAGTAAAAGCCGTTAATGCCTTACTCGACTCCTCCAATGGTACCTGCCAATACGCGCTTTTGATGTCTAACGATGAGAGATATTTCGCGTTTCGTAGCTTATCTAGGGTACTAGTTACTTGAGGGAGGGGGTATGCATCCCTCGTGGTCACTTTATTCAGTTTACGAAAGTCAACACAGAATCGATAAGAATCATCCCTCTTCCTGACCATCACGATTGGTGATGCCCAAGGGGAGGAGGATGGTTCCACGATTCCGCGCTGAAGCATTTCGTCCAACTCTTTGTTAACGTGTTTCTGGAGAGCGGGTGATATTGGGTAAAATCGCTGTTTGATAGGTTCTGAATTAGTTTTAATTTTATGTTCCACTATTGATGTACACCCTAGGCCGTCAGGCAAGTCGGAGAAAATACCATTGATGAAAGTTTCCAATTCTGCCGCTTGTTCGTTAGTCAGAGGAGAGTCATCTGTTATAGCCAACAGATCTGCATCCGGTGTCCCATTCTTAGCAAAATACCAAAGTCCTTCTCTCAAATTGGGAACAATCCCCATTCTCTTCCAAAAATCTGAACCGAGAATAAGAACATGTGGAAGCGCAGGCATCACTAATACATTTAGTACTTGAACTTTCCCTTCGACCCGGAACGGAATATTATAACTTCCTATAACTTGCTTATGATTACCATCAGCCATGCTACAGGATTCGACGTCGCTAGGTAATAATTTTAGATCAAAAACTCTGAGTTGGTCATAGCCTTGACCGCCTATGACAGTCCGAGACGCTCCGGAATCCAAAAGACCCAGGAATTCCTTATCGAACATATTTACCCGCAAATATGGTCTTTCGTCACCGACGACGTTGGCAAGAACGAAATCTAAGTTATGCGATATGCTATTGTCAAGCGCGATCGAGTTCATACGACGAACCGGATTCAAATCTCGATCTACTTTTGATCCGGTGTGACGTTTCCCGAACAAAATGAACAGTTACGAACCGTTACACCCCTCTGTCCACAACGGTAGCAATGAATTACGCGCGGTTCCTGGCAATCTCGTTTAAGATGTCCCTGTTTACGGCAATTCCAACAGGTTGGCAAGCGGTTATTATTATCTGTGCTACAGGGTGAAGCCCTAGTCTGAGGAATGGTAGCTACTGCTTCGAGCTCGTGGACTCTAGGTTTACGGTACATGAGATTTGCTTCAGCGACTACCCTTGGATTCGTCGGCGGTGGACGCCATTGTTCGGTCCGCCAGAAGACATCTTCGATTCCTTTGCCATACTCTACTAATTCTCCTAAGCTGAAAATCGGTCTCAATGCCAGCTTTTTTTGAATTTCTGGGAGCATGTTATCGATAATAATGCGTAATCTTTCTGATTCCGATGGTTTTTGTTTTAGCCGATTGAAATATGTTTCCATTGTTGCTATATATATTGCAGATTTCTCATTGAAATGTTGTGTTCGCGCGCGTATGTCCGCCATCAGATGTTTTTCATAGTCTGTAGGAAGGTAAGTGTCTTTTAGTCTCGATACGAAATCATCCCACGTCAGGATTGAAGAACGAACTCCTCTGAACCAAATCTGCGCAGACTCCGTAAGTAAAGCATTAACACATCTGAATAATTGTTCCTTAGTTATGCCACACGCAATTCTTAGCTCTTCGACTTCCTCGAGAAAATCTAACACATTGTTGAATCCCGAGAACTTTTTGATGTCCCATTTCGATACAGTGGAAAAACACCTAGCTTGATTTTCGGTACTCACGTCGTCGAATTTAAAGTTATTATTCTGGAATCTTATTGAATCAACATCAGATTTTTCAACTCGCGAAGGAGTTTGATACTCCATGTTCGCTGCCTCCCTCGAGTGTGACGTATTAACCTGCAGGGACTGACTGTCACTTGGTAAATTTGTTTGCATTGGAATCGAAATTGGAATAGTATTTCTTTCGCCAATACTTCCCCTATTTGTCACATATTTACGTGGATAGGGATAGTTTTGCGAGTCTATAACCGGATAAAATCTAGGCGGATCAGTAAACTGAACATATTTTTGTACCCGTTGTGGTTCATTACATGAATCTTGCCTTGGCCACGATTGATGAAAACCTAGGTTCGGATCATGCTGCTCAAATGGGTATCTAGTTGGCTCTGGGGGAGCAGTGCGATAATTAAGGTTACTTTCAATATTACTTTGATTAACCGGATTACTCTGAGACATAAATATTTCTCTGTTCGGTTCCGTAGAAGTGTTGGGTCTTGAGTGAGCAGTTTGGGTTGAAAGGTTGATAGGCGCTGTTGACCTTTCACCCGTAGGCAACTGTTGGTTTACCGGTGCGTGCGCATTCGTAAAGGACCCACTGTTTCGCGATATTCCTTCGGAATTTATTGTTTCCCTTCGATCATCGTCATTTCTATTACTAGGCGTGGACATATGAGTCGGACTAGTGTTATTTTTAGTAGTGAAAATATCGTTAGAATTGACTTCCTGTTGAATATTTCTAGTAGACCCACCCTGTATTTCGATAAGGTTACTGGTAGGAACATAAATTGAACTAGATCTCGATCCGTGAACAACCTCAGGCAACAGAATATTTGGTTCATCCATAATGGAAATATGTGGATTCGAGGATTCCGACCTATTATTAATTTCAGTCACAACTTGGCTCAACGAATCGAGGAGTTTAAGACAAGTATCCGCTAATCTTTTTTTATGGGATAGCAATTTCGGATCAAGGATGTTACTTAACCGTCCATTTACGTGCAATAATCGTGATCTTATTCGACCAAGTTCATTTGCTGCGTTACTATAATTGAAATTCGCTATGGAATTCTCTAATTCTTGTAATTTTGTCTCGCAGATGATAAACTCTACATATGGATCGAATTCTTGCAGAAGAAAATTTGAAGCTGCGCCTTGCTTCTCTGATCGATAAATATCACGTAGGCGTTGTCTTTTAACATCCACTTTGCCTAAATCGGATGCCCCCCGTATGCGGAGTTCGTACGATAACTCATCACTTAGGAGTCTATTGATATCCATAATTTATAAATGATTGAACAGGTTTCTCTAATTATTTTATTTACCCCACTCTTTCCTAGCAAAAGTAGCAAGCACAAACAACACCAAAGGACCCGACGAGGCCAACCCCAGACTAACTCTTCGAAAATTTATTTCACCCTGTATAACTTGAAATTTATCTCGAATTACCCGAAGATACTTCACAAGTATGATAATGCTCAGAAATAACCAAAAAATGTATTATTTCAAATAATAATAACGAGAGCACCCTGTATAATTTGAAATTTTTCTCGAATTACCCGAAGATACTTCACAAGTATGATAATGCTCAGAAATAACCAAAAAATATATTATTTCAAATAATAATAACGAGAGCACCCTGTATAATTTGAAATTTTTCTCGAATTAACCGAAGACACTTCCAAATATGATTCCGTTAAAAATTACTGAAAAAGAATATTATTACACTACTATGAATAACGGGGACACCCTGTATAACTTGAGATTTTTCTTGAATCATCCGAAGACGCTTCCAAATATGATTATGTTCAAAAATGATTGAAAAAAATATTATTATCCTAATAAGAATAATGGGGACACCCTGTATAACTTTTCGTGAGAGTTAATCCTAGTTTTCCAAGAATACTCATCACAAATCCTATCTTCACAATACCTTTGTTTGAATCACTAAGGAAAAAAACGGATAAAAAATAAATTAAAAAAAGTGACCACCCTGTATAGAGCCCTTCGGTCCTGTATCACCTTGTAAAAAAAATATTACATGTAAACTGATACAATTCAATACATATCATATGCATCAGTGCATATACCTAATCCCTAACATTTTGTTAGAATACCCAAGGACACCCTGTATGCATACTACGTATGTAAATATAATATGAAGGTACTTATCAGTAGGTAGCTTATCAAACCCAAAAAAAATAAATCGATACCAAATATTGAACTACGTTCCCTTCTGGCAATTGGCTTCTAATCTATGAACACCCTGTATATCGAAATTCCAAAATAATTATTACCTAATTGTTGATTCCTGGCAAATAAAAAATGAACATGAATTTCGAACGTACCTATAGGAGAAAGTGAAGCCTAACTTTTATTTCATTTTTACTTATGATGTAACGAAAAGTGAAAAGATGGAAATTGTCATTAACCACTAAATATTCTGCACATATACGATTGAGAAAAATGATGGTCGATTTCCACCACTGAGCAAAAATAGTGGGCGCCAATTTGCTACGTTAAAATTAGGAGAAAACAGATGGAAAGCCAGGGGATAGAAGATCCTCTGTGTAGCAAATAAATCTTTATAGTGCACAACCTGCGGGAGTCGCACACTCCGGTTAGCTAGCGGGGGGGTTAGGGTTCGTATTGCTAGTGGTAGGGTACAGACCCAAAAATGAAACAAAAACCAGATCGTTAATCAAATGAGTAGGTATTTATAGATAAACACGTTGATGTACCTACAAGCTCATCGATAGATACAATGATTAGTGTAACAATAATAGGAAAGGGAATAATAATGTTACTGTCCCCTTAGTATATATACTGTCGGTTCACACCATATCAATTATTTAAATTTTGAGGGTTATTCATTCCCCTATTATGTGAAATAGATAATATATACTGCGTAGGTACGTGTTCGGAAAGCACAAAAGCAAATTATCTTCTATGATGATAAAGCCAAGCAGCAGGGAATTAAATTGCCATGCATAGTACTGGTTGGATCTTACTTGAAAAGCTGCCCTTTCCCACAGGACTCTTCGACGATACGGGGCCTCTCTCACTACTGGTAGAGGCACCTACGCATGCTAAATGAAGCAGAGGATATCACACTTCTAGTAATATACAGCCAAGCATAGGTAGGATGATATCAGCTACAGGTATAGTTCGAGGAAATAGGACACTTCTAGGTCGTATTGATGCAGGGTCTGGTGCAAGGCCTGTGACAGGGCCCCAAGTAGGGGGGGGCGGAAAAGCCTGAAATGGGTAGATTAGTAGTAATGAAGAACCCACGGCTCCTTTAAGTAGAAATATGAGACAGAATAAACGAATGCAAAGCAGAGTACACCTACCTGGGTTGGTGAGTGGCTTTCAATGTGGTTTCTTCACGAAACAAATTAGGGATAGTGATCGGAACTCAAATCCTATTACATAGGTATAATACCCCAAGACTCGGGAATCAAACTATATTCCGATCACTGTATTATTCGGCTCCTAAAAATCCTGACAAACAGAAATTGCTCCTTTATGAGCACGAGGAAGGATAACCAAAAAATGAATTCCCCAATGTCGACATACCATTCATGATGGTAAAATGAAGTCCGTCATTCTGTCAAGTGTCTTGACTTGAGAGCTGACAGCAGCATGCTAAAGCACCAAAACCAGAATAGGTACCAGCGCTGGTGAGAACACAATATGACGTCATAATATGTGACTTCGAATCGATCCGCGACGATGCCAGCGTTTTCGGAGATGGCCATGGGTCATTCAAGCATGCGAGTGATAGTCTTGCCACGATTGAAGAACTCGACCTTCGCAAATATATATATATATCACCTACACTGGGAATAACAAAAGAACAATCGACACGAGATTAGTCGCTAAAGTAGCTGCGATCTGTCACCGTGTGCATCAGCTGATCGAAATGTAGGTCACTCTTTCCTGACAGGTTATCGAGCTGTGGTACCTGTGTTCGTCCTTGTTCGTTGTAAACAAGATTGATAAACTCGATAACCAAGATGAACCATGAGATTGAAGGTAGATATGATATGCAACTATTGAGTTGTTGTCTTCTAACTATTCTTGTGTTGCAGAGAGAAGCCTGTTGCCAGAAATCCTACTATCAGAGGGATCAATATTTGGTCTTTGTATCGGTGACTACAAAACAGGGAGATGAAGCAATGAGCTATAGAGTACCCAAATGTGTCGTTCATTCTTCTACAGAGTGTTCAAAGGTAAGATTACTAGTGAGTTTGGTATCATAAATTATTATAATACTTGCTCCATTATAAATTTCTGTATCGGTAAATTCTTGGTTACAGGGTCATATACATTCAAGTGGAATACTGGACCAGAGCCTATACAGAGTGATACTACATTTCCTCTATCAATAACACCACGCACCTACCTGATGGATACCTACTATTTCTGAAAAATTAATGATTACCTAATTTTGTGGTTTAAAAATAGAAATTGATATAGTTCTTTCCTAGGAAAATTTTTACTTGTAACAGATGTCAGATATGTTATATGACCAATATGGCACGTTGCAATTACGTCGTTTATAATGATCTTTCTGATAGTCACAGTTAAGGAAAGGTACTACATTCTTAACGTCACTTCTACATTGGAAAATCATTCTTTCACATTATTTTCCAACATGTGATACATCCACCTTTCGTTACTAATATTCTTTCCAATTTTCTCATCTTCATATTAAACTGGTTGGAAAAAATCAAAATTATTTTGTATTTTTTTTTTGTGCTGGCCTATGTCGCCTATGCTTGAACCCGGCCCTGTGCAATACACATATTGTTTCCGAAATTCGCCTCTACAGAGAACGTACGCAAAGTTTTTATTTCGCGAGGGCATTTTTTGTGCCTTAACGGTTTACTTTAGCGAAAATATACTAGGAACATATTTTGTAGGAAATTTCCTCTGGCCAGCAAGCTATGAATATAACGGGAAACCAATAGCCCGTTTTATTTTAATAGAAACATTTATAGGCATATACAGGGTGACCCAGGGTTAAACCGCCAAACGTCAAGGGTCGGTTATTTGGGCAAAAATAAGACTTTTTTTTCAATGAACATTTGTCCCAACTTGCTTTGTTTTCGATATACAAGGTGTCAAAGTTTTCAGAAAAAATCGGTTCATCATTAATTACGGCTTGAACTTACGGCAGATTTCGATGAAACTTGGTATGCCTATTTGCGGTGGAACGGAGCTCCATTTGATGTAATCCGAATTAAATTATTTCCATTGGCGTCCCAGAAAGTAATCAAAATGATATAAGGATATTTTTGTTTTATTATTTCATTTTATTAGGAAACTGATAACGTCCAAGAATCACATGAACTGCTCAAAATGACCACCATCTTTCTCGATGCAAAGTTCGCACCTACGGACGACTGCAGCTGCACGGCACTCTGCTGGTGTAATCTCTCGGGCTGCATGAATGATCCTTTTTCTCAGAGTACCAATATTCAACATACAAAAAAAAAGTCATACAATGAACTTGTCCTAATATCAGTTAGATTACCCTTTATTACGTTATCAGTTACCTAATAAAATAAAATAATAAAACAAAAATATCCTTATATCATTTTGAATTACTTTCTGGGACGCCAATGGAAATAATTTAATCCGGATTACATCAAATGGAGCTCCGTTTCACCGCAAATAAGCATACCAAGTTTCATCGAAATCTGCCGTAAGTTCAAGCCGTTTGATGAAGAACCGATTTTTTCTGAAAACTTTGACACCTTGTATATCGAAAACAAAGCAAGTTAGGACATATGTTCATAAAAAAAAAAAAGTCTTATTTTTGCCCAAATAACCGACCCTTAACTTTTGGCGGTTTAGCCCTGGGTCACCCGCATAGAGATAGGGGCAATTTACTGATATTAACAAAATATGTTGCCATTCAATCAGCTCTTGAGGCCAAACTGCTGGGCTTAGCAAAAATATATTTATTAGAACATGTATTTTACGAAATTTATTCCTCTTTAATTATTCTCTATACATATTTTTGCGAAAAACGCACAGTTTCAGAGATATTTGCAAAAAACCGTTTTTGGGCGCCATCTTGGCAAGATGGCGGCGCAGCCGGCATGTCTCGGAATGTCCATTTAGTGAATTTCAGTTCTAGATTCCCAAACCTATAAACCTACAAAGTTCAAAACTTCCGGACTTATTTCCAGGTCAAAATTCCCAATTACTGGCCTATGTAGCAATAGAGATATTTTCTCAACAAATTAACATCACGATAAACTCTAATGAAACAAAACTAAGTGGAAATGTGAAATTGTAATTATCAAGTTCTAAGTTTTTCATCATAGGAGCTCACGCCCTCAAAATGAAAAATGACACTTTTCTCGTTTTGCAGCATTCTAACAAGAATACCTTTTCCTATTCTTGTTTGGTTTAGAGTGAATTCACCATTTTCGATATGAATCGAATTTAAAATTCTATCTCGTAATAAAAACGGTGCAGCTATTTTCCACGCTTCTGTTCATAATTTCGAAATATTCTTGACATTTTCAAATTGGACATAAAAAGTTAGGTAGGTACATTCAAAATTTGGTTATTTCATCGCAAAAGGGGTCGCCTTTACAGGGCTATAACCCCCTTCAAGGGCCAATTTCTGGATCCATGTGTGTAAACTTTTTTAACTATTCTTGTTTCTAGAATTTGCAGTTTCCTATGTAATTTCGGGACATCCTCTATAAACATCATTTGATAATATGTTCCATTATTTTAGGTACTTGCAACCAAATGATTACGAGCCAACAGCAAAACTTATAATACAAATATTGGGATCTAATCATGTCAACGTGTCTGATGTTCAATTGCATCAAATAGGAAAAAGAGCTGAACAATTGAATGCAGGAAACAAACGTAAAATCCACCAACTCTACCATGACACTATTGCTGATTTGGTACCAGAACCTATGAAACTCGAACAATTTCCTGCTACCACTGTGGATACAACAGCTACAAGGAGGTTAGTAGTACTAATTCTTATCACTGAATAGGGAAGTTTCCTTTAAATGAATGTTTTTAAAATACGTACGGAACATTACTCATTGATGCAATAAATAAAGATACACTGTCTTTCTGATGATAACAAAGAGTTTAAATATAAAGTATAATTCATCGTTTTCAACAGATATGCTTCATCGGGAGCTTCTAGTAGAAATTTGTTGGTATATATCTTCAGCGGTGAATGTTTTGGATTTTTCTCGCTTTATATCCAATAGATTGTTTCTTGAGAAATAAGTTTCAGATACTTATTGATTCCGATATTATCTTCAATATTCAAGCATATATACGTACCATCGAATATATAGACCAATGAGTTGATGACTTCAAAGTCTTTGATTTTTTACCAAAATAAGCCAGTAAAACGTTTTGTGGATACATATTCATCATCTCGGAATGGCACCAAATTATGAATGTTATAATATTGTAATTCATATTTCTTCCTTGATTTCTCCGATAAGAGATTCAAACTTCTGCGCTTTCTGCTGTATCGGGAGGTGTGTTTGATGATTCACTGTCACTATTTTCCATCATGAAAGAATTGGGGGAATTCAAGAATAGATAAGTATAGGTTACAGAGATGTGCGAGCGTTTTATCAATATTTCCGCTCACGAGCGCAAATGCTGTCAAAGAATGACATTTCTGGGAAAACGTCAACTTTGTGCTGGAATTTGAAAGCGTCAAAGGCTACTTTCTTAAGCGTTTGTAGAAAAACAAGATTTTCATAGCTCACTTCGTTTTGGAGATACAAGGTGAAATTGAAGATGTTGCATTTTGGGACACCCCTGTATCTTAGCTATCTTTCTACTTATAGGAAGAGTAAAAACTGTAACCTACACAGTTTTTCACATGGAATCCAGTGGCGTAGTTAGATTCTCACAATAAGTTGTTAATATTTAGAAATAACCCAAAGTTGTTTTTTTGAATGGAACACTCTGTATATTTTTTTATATTCGAAATATTGATGCTTTGCGCTTTCAATTTACAATTTTTCAATATACATACATATTTCTTATTATCCTTGTAAAAGTGTGGCAATATTTTTAATATCATGAATTTTCATATTCACCCTGTTGCTGACAGATTGTTTCGTTATACTCTAGTTTGATTTTTACGTACATTTATTATTTACCAATATTCAGCACTATTTATTGGCATTGAAAGCTGTGGACCTAATTGGTAGATGGCAATGAAAAAAAGCGATTGCAGAATGTTTTATAATTATTGTTACCTGACTACCTGTCGAAGGTCACAAATTTTCCATGCAATGGCGGATAATAATCCAGTATATCAAAACTACAAAAGATTATAATTATATGGTTGGAATATAAGTTGGTTTATGAATTGTCGAATAGTTTAAATAATATAATTAAAATTCGCCATTGTATGAAAAATTTGTTAACTTCGACAGGTTGTCAGGTGACAAGAATATAATAATTATAAAACATCCTGCACTAGCTTTTTTTTTTATAGCCACCTACTAAATAGGTTCACAGCTTTTATAGTCAATAAATAGTGTTGAAGAATGGTAAATAATGAATGTTGGTAAAATTTGAAGTAGTGTGTGACGAAACACTCTGTCAGCAACAGGGTGAATATGAAAATTCATGATATTAGAAATATTGCCAGACATTTACAAGGCGGATCAACAAAAAATATACAGGAAAAAATGTAAATTATCTAAATTCAAGGCTAATACTCGAAATATTGTATAAGTGTTATATATTTTTAGAAGGCACGAAGCATCATCAAATCAAATATTAAAAAATATACTGGATGTTCCTCATAAAAAAACATAACTTTGGGTTATATCTAAATAATAATAGCTTATTTTGAAAATCTGACTACGCCACTGGAGTCCACGTGAAAAACTGTATAAGTCACAGTTCTCACTTTTCATATAAGTCGAAAGATAGCTGAGATACAAGCGGATTGTACCACCGGGATACCGGGAAATTTCCCGGTAGGCCCTCATGACAGACTCGCGGAGGCCCTCAAAGTGGTCCCAATTTAAAAAGGAATTTTAATATTTTTGAGCGTTACAAATCATTCATTACATGATATAAATTGATAAGAAAATGTTTGAGGCCCACCCCACCATCAGTCCGGCTAGTCCGGCATATTCTCCAATCCTCTCCTAACCTAATATACCCTTACCCAACCGCTTTTCACTTTCACACCATTCTAAATTTCAAGGGCAAGAAAGACTGGATGCGTTTCTTCTGATGAACACCGAAATCTATATGTTGAATGATCTAAATTATGACGATATTATTGATGCATTGGCAAACACATCCGGGATTGGCGCAGTGGAAGAGCGTCCGTCTCACGACCACGGCACTGAACTCGGACAGATGTACAAACACGGAAACGTGGAGGTCCAGCTGTCCGAGCCTAACTAGAAGGAGGTTTTTGGTTTTTTCACTTTATTTTTTCTCCAAACACCGGAAACACTCCCTACACTGATCACGTATGAGCAACTCCCCCGCCCCACTGGGTACCCACAGTGAGATTACCTTCATAAAGGGCCTAGCCCTAGGAGATCGGTCTCTGCGACGAACACTTCACAAATCCTCTCACATCCCCTGGCCAACACCAGTCACCTCTGCATCACGGGGAGGGACATCTAGGGGCACTATATGATGCTCCAAAACAAAAAATATGAAATGTGATAGTAAATTCGTGTTGTATATGATTAGGAGAATGGAAATAAACGACTTTAATACGTCTCACGACCGCAAGGTCGTGGGTTCGATTCCCAGCACGAGCAAGGAACTTTTTTCAATATTTTATTTACGAATTAAATATTGTAAAGTTTCGGAGCATCGGCTGGGGATAGTCCTGCATGATTCGCTGTTGCGTTCCAATTAACAGTGCTGCTCCTAAAGTGGCGCATGGAGTTAGTATCAAAGCCTACACAGAACACGCAGAAAGAGATGATGATGTGGTTGTAAGCATCAGAGAAGAAGTAGAACGGTGTATGTAGGTGGGTGTGGAAAACTACCAGCTGAGCGTGAGAGCGGGCCAGCTGCTTAGTGGACCCCAGTCTCTAACGGGGGTTAACGAGGATAGCTAGCAGGCCTGCCACTGCGCATATGGTAGTGAGTACATTACTAGCCTACAAAACACAGCCGAAAAACTCTGAAAGAGAGCTGATGGGCGGTGCCTGAAAAGGATGTTAGCCAGCTCTCTTGAGCGAACCACATCAGTCATTGAAAACACTTGGGGTTTGCAAAAAGGTCCCATTAGGGACTAGTTGCTGACGTGCAAACGTCCCCCACCAGTACCAGTACCCAACCGCTTTTCACTTTCACACCATTCCAAATTTCAAGGGCAAGAAAGACTGGATGCGTTTCTTCTGATGAACACCGAAATCGATATTTTAAATGACCTACATTATGTCGATATTATTGATGCATTGGCAAAAACATCAGAAAAGTATGGGAGACAACTTATATGAGAGACTAAGTCGTCAACATAGCGGCTCTGTTAGGTTCCTCCTATAAATTGAAAATTAAACCGTTTTGCTTGTCTACAATACTTTTTACCTATTATAGATATGTTCGAAAGTTCCTTTTTTACCGAAGATTGATATAGCTAACTGATAAGTTGTTTTGTTTTATGATATTTTTTTTGTTAGTTCGATAGTTATATTTCAATACATCTTTATTTTTTAACTGGGACAGCCTGTACAGAATGGCGATCTATAATAGTCAATTGCCAAAATTCAATTTCTAATTTTCTGATGTTTATATATTTTTTTGTCGCTTGGAGCGCACGAAAGGAAATCCCTATAATGTTCAAAGAAAATCGTGCAATCCTAGGGAGGATAGGGACAGGAGGTAGGTATTGGATTTTTTTTTGATCTTCTGGAGATTATATGTTGTTGGGAATACTTCCTCAGGCAATGAAATATATCGATGATCAACTAACTAACAACAATAAACTACAGACCTAAGCTAAAGGCTAACGAATTCGCGAAATTCGTTTCCGCTAGATGGCGCACAGAATTTGAACGCGAAGCATCATTATGATGATCAGCTGTATTATTCCATAAGAGACCAGTGTGTTTGATTTTTTTTGATAATGAAAATATCAGCTGGCAGGAGATAGAGAATATTTGGCCTATGTTTGCAAACAAATGGTCTTACTTCACCACCCCACGAAATGAATATTAATTTGAATTGTGATCCCCTGAAAAGGAATTGTATTTATATTTCATGAGTTAAAAAAGGGGCCTTTTACACAACCTCAAATATTCACCTTTGATAAAATCGGTCTCCAAGAAATGCTCACTGCAAACACACATCCACTTTGTATGGGTTTTCCAATTTTTAATGAAAATCGACACTTCGTGCATGAACCTTCATTTTCAATTGGAAAATAATGCAGAGAAAATTTGTTTGTGGTATGATAAGTACATGGAGACACTGATTTTTCTGACTTCTGCAGCCCATTTTAATTCACTCATTTTGATACAATGTTCATTAAAGAATATCGCTCAACTCAATTTGTTGTTCAAGAATCTAATAATAAGGCGAAAACATTTGTGTGATTGTGGCTTTTCACAAAGTACCTACGTCATAGGAATGGTGCCAAGTTCCTTTTTCATTTATTTGTTTCAGAAGTAAAATTTTATCTAACGAAAAAATAGAAAATACGTATTCTATATTAAATTTTCACAAACCTCACAGTGAGATAAGAATCTAAATATTGGAAACTTACCTATTGCCGTACCCGTATCAGTAGTACAGAATTCGTTGAGTCACAGTGCCTTAGGGTCCCTTGATGCAAACTGACGTATTTGTCCCCTAACAGGGTACGGACAGATCATAGCTCCTTTCTCTTTTAATCATCTAGTGACTTTGGTTTCGTGTATTGGCGTCCCTGACATGATATTGCTGTCACGTCACATCCATAGAGATCTTACAAAAATTTGATTTCATACTTTATCTCAATACGACATTATTCAATTCTGTTTTGGAAGGATAGTAAAATGTGCTGCGTTAGGCTGTATCGATCAGTTGGATGGCAAATTTAAATTTGTCAGCTGCCCATCAAATACAAATGAACTTAGAACATGGAAAGTGAAGTAACCGAATTTGGAAAATTGGTAAATACATCAGCAAAATATTCGAGGTAAAACTGATACAAAATGCAAAATGCAAAAATGATTTCCATGAACATATACAGCACACATGACATATGAGCACATTAGTTTAAATACTTACATAACATTTTTCACCATTTCTTAACCATAAGGATTAATCTGAAATCAAAATTCATTTATTGATAGGTACTGCCTAAGAACAGCCGGTAAAACGTATTAAACTTTCAGAAAAATTTGCTCACTGCCTCACAAAGATTATGCTGGAGTTGAAAAATCGAAAACTCGAAAATAATCATCATCATTTGGATGTAATATGTAGAGTTGAATGAGAAATTACATGTGGAAATTACGTATGATACGCCAATGTCCTAAATATAACCTAAAAAACAACAAATGTGTTTATCCCCAGAAATGAATAAAGATGGAACTATATAACTGTTTCACAAACACTTTAGAGTGAGAGGAGACGAGGATCTGTCCGTAACCTGTTAAGATGACAAATAGGTCAATTTACATCAAGAGACCCTAACGGTGACTACTATCATTATTTTTTCCTCTTCCTTTTTCCAGTCAGGATTTTCATTATTGAACGTGTATAATGCTTCTTAATTCATCAGATCAAAATTGGAATATTATTGTTAAAAGCAGGCTGAGACAGTAACATCAAGATGGATAGATGATTCTCTAGATGCCATTCCATTAAAAAAAAACGACTTGCAGGCACAATTTTGATGAATATTTATCTTCTATTGGAATTAATATGTAGCAATTGAACTACCAAAATTAAAAATAAACAGTCGTTCGGAAGTTAACTTGAGGAGGAACAACAATTTGAATTAACCCTTAAAAATAATATGTCAATGCTCTTTGCCTACTTCTTCCTTCTGTATAGTAATTATAATTATGAAATCCACATAAAATGTGCCAGTAATCAAATACTGAAACCATGAATAGAAGGATCTTGGTCAATAACACTGGTATTATTTTCCATTTCCCACCAACGTACATGCCTTTTGAAGAAGCACTCATTGATATATCCATACAATCAGTTTTTTCATTTTTAGTACGGGAACAGGCCGAAAAAGAAGCTATGTTGTCCATGACAGTAATGGGAAAAAAAGCTATAAGTCTGTGGAAAACATCGCATTAGAATACTACATTGAAAGATGTGGTTATTCAGATGGGAGACATTGTGAAGGCTCTCTTATCAAAGCTACGTTCACCCTCTTCTTCTGGGACATTATATACAATCCCGAAAAAGTTGTACCTGGTACATTTCTTTCAAAAATCCAATATGTTCCACTCGATATGTATACAACCTATTTTTACCAGAACAGGAAACATGCCATTGATAAGCGACTCAAAGAAATCGAATCTGATTGGCCAGATAATGAGCTGTTGCAATTCTTGAAAAGGAGCTGGGAGTTGCATTCTCATGAGTGTGGTTACTGTGAACCTGGCACCATCATCAAGAAACCAGAGTATCTGGAAATATTGGTGAATTGCATTGGGAGGAAAGTTCTTGCGAAGATTTATGAACGCTTAGTTAAAGACTTGCCGCTGTACATCAGAGGTTTACCTGATTTATTGGTATGGAATGTTGATAACAAAAAGGTTTGTATTATCAGTCGTAATACTGTAAGTACTTGAAAATATTCGGGTTATACATTGATAACTTGTTGCATAATTATTACAAACAGTGTCAGTTTAACAGTTGTAATAATCCGACTGCGAAGCGGGAGGATTATTCTGTTAAACTGACACGATTTGTAATTTTGCAGGAAGTTTATTGAGATATATAACCTTGAAGATTTTGAAGTTCGAATTGTATAGGTCGCGTGCACGATGACCGACCCTAGAGGTGAAATATTGAAACACAACCTCACTTTTCTGTAAAACATTGAAACACAACCTCAATTTTTTTATTTGTTTAGGAATCAAAGGATTGAAATAGTTTTTCACAATATTTTGGCATACGAATCGTGTTTTTTGCGCTATTCATTAATTCAAGCATGCCTTTTCATTGTGCTGTTGTACAATGCACAAAAAATGCAGCGGCCGGGAGACGAAGGAATATGATTTTTCAGGTAAATAGTAATCTCACATAGTTTTCATTACGTAATGTTGTCATTTCTTATTGAAATTCCTTCTGCCACTTCTGCAATAGAAGCTAATACTACTTATATAGATTGAAAATGTCTACAACACTCACGATCATATTTCGTCAGCATGTCAGACCAGTCCACCCGTTTGATTGCATGTATCTAATCTTCTTGTATTATTCTAGAAATCCAGAGAAATTACCAAATTTCAAAAATGAAACCTATATGTGAGTGATCATAGTAGGTACTTACTTTTAAATCATAATGTACCAACCGGATTCCTTCGTCTCCCGCTGCATTTTTTGTGCATTGGACAACAGCACAATGTGATGGCATGCGCGAATTAATGAATAGCCGAAAAACACAATTCATATGCCAAAATAATTGTGAAAAACTATTTCAATCACTTGTGAACAAATAAGAAAAGTGAGGTTGTGTTTCATGCTACTAATAGCTTTACTCACATGCAATTTGGCATTGATATGTTTGTTAAGATGAGAAATCGAGATCTGCATCTACATCTAAAGCTTATTCATAAGACTCGGTTACAGCCTGCGATATAGAAAGTCGTGGTGAGAAGTCATGCAACACTGTCAGTCCCTTGGTCGGTTATTTTATACACACACGTTATATGACTAGTAAATTCAAGTGGATTTGTTTAATTTTCAAGAGTAAATTTATGTGTTATCAATGTGAAATATTTTTGAAAGCTGGTGAAAAATATAAGGAATATTCTAGTGGTCGAGTTATAAGTGAAAGGGTATCTGTGAGTGTGAGTGAAATACCATCGAAAATAGTTTTTCGATTGAGGTTATGTCATATGTTATCTTATTTGTAGTAGCAAAGTAAGTAATTTTAACGTTTCTTATAACAAGATGCCGAATCATTATTGTGTGACAGAAGTAGTCCAATTACGCTTCGGAAAAGAAATATGCTTCGATTATCACATTTCCTAAAGGTGAAAAACCTCGTGAAGAACTGCGAAAAAAGTGGATACCTATTTCGTTAAAATTGGACCCCATCTCAACGTTCTGTAGTGTGTGCAATTCATTTCGTTGAAACAGATATTCTTAGATACGATACATTTTCCCTTCCAGATAGATTAATTACCCTCTTTAGGTTAAAACAACAGTTCCCTCAAATTTTCCACAAAAAAAGAAAATATAAAATGCATAAATATAAAATAGATATTCTTCTTCAATGATTATATATGTCTTTTATGGTGTACCTACAACACTTCTCATTCGGTGTATGAAGCTTCATAATGATAATCACCTACTTGTTCAATATTGCTTCATCACTGTTGCAAAGGGAGAGAGTTGTTGTTCTTTTGAAAGATGAAATATACCTACCTGCATCACTCCAAGATTAGACTGAACTAATCTAAAAATCTGATAGGGTATGCTTCAAATGTGAATAATGTTACCAAAACCATAGATTAAACAAACAATAGATAGGCAATGTATATGGGCCGATTTCTGCACGTGCGAATTTGTCGCCATCTGCATATTAGTAGACACACTACGCGTCTTTGAGGAAAAATCACAGTTTCCTATAACCATTAGGAGACAGCTAGTGAACATGAATGAATTAGGATAGCCAATGAAAACATTTTCAACTCCATTGATGAATGGTAGACAGGGGCGTGCTGCATCGACACACGAAAATTGCACACGAGCGGCAGTAGCGGCACACACATAAGGGCAGGAAACCTATGATTAAAATATTATATCTTTAAACGAGCAATACTTGTATAATGTGAATCTCGGAAACCGTTCCAACAATTTTCATGAAATTTTTATGAATTTCGTATACATGGGGTTTCGAGGGCGATAAATCGATCTAGCTAGGATTCATTTTCGGAAAATGTATATACCGGGTGTAACAAGATCATAGCACGCCAAACAATTTACGACTCCAACGATTTTCATGAAATTCCGTATACAGAGGGTTTCGAGGGCGATAAATCGATCTAGCTAGGATTCATTTTTACACTCTTTATGAAGTTTACATAACGTTAACTGATCAACTATGAATTCCATATGTTCTCTGCATTCAACTTCGTTATGAAAGATGGGACACTTTTTCGACAGCTTTCTGAAAATTTTATTCTTGATGAATAGTTTTGTTCTATTTATATATGGTTTCTTGAGGAATGTTTTTGAAAAAGAAGTTGAAGCTACATCAACCATAGTCTTGAATTCGTCAGTGGGGTATTTTAGATGTTGTATGTTCTTACTATAATCTTTATTGATTATCAATAATTGTTTTTCGTCATTCATTATATTGTCGAAATCGTTAACTATCAAATTATTTGCACAAGGATTACATTTGAATTTATCGATAAATTTTTTGCCAAGTATATCCTGCAAAATAAGCATTCGAACAATCTTCCAGGGTTACAGGTGAATATTTATTTTCGAGTTTATTTTCCTCATTTGAAGAAGACGAGGATGATGGAATCACTTGATTTTCGAGTAAATTCTCTGTAGGAGGATTGTCAAGATTTTCCTCGACATTTTCATTCACATGACTAGTAGATGGAACTGTCATCAAATTAATATCATCATCTTCTTCACAATTACTTAAATCTGATGACTTCATTAAGTTCATTTTTGCCATGATACGAAAGGTACACCTGAAAGTTCTAACCGTTGGGTTTGGATTAAATCCGCCTCTTTGCCTTACACTTGAAAAAGTATTTTCAATAACATCTTGATTTAATCTGTTGTTAATAAATAAGTGAATCCTAATTCTTTTTGTTCATTATAAATTCCCAATATTGAAGACAAAGTGATCAATATTCCATCAAGACAGTCAGGTCTAGAATATCCAGTTGTAGTAACTTTCTTAATTTCTATCAATGTATCTCTTGCAGAAATGATCGTATTTTCGACTATATATAGGGCGTTCATCGGACATTGCGCAACTATATGGATTCTTGGAATACAACTGATTACTGTTCAAACAATCGAACAAATTATTCATCATCTGGAAGAAATCTGCTGTAGCAAGAGCAGTATCACTTTCTAATTGTTTGGTTTCATGACAAGTTCTAATAGCTGCGGCAATAGAATTGCTGAAAATTTGGAGTGCCAACCGACAATTCATTTTTTCGAATGCTGATGGATTCATGTGGGCAGGAGTGATCTTGAGTAAAGACCTTCCTGTTGTACTACATGTGTCAATATTATATGTCTTCCTCACATCATCAAACGATACTCTCCTATTCATCCAGATAAAGTCATGGTGCAATAAATTATTTCTAAAGTTCTTGAACAAATGGAGCGGATCAAAAATACAATATATTCTTCGGCCTTCGATTTCAAAATATGGTTTTTCAATGGAGACATGTAAATTCCTCATTGCTGCCTGGTTGTTTGTTCCCTGGTCACACACTACTGCCTTGACAATAAGGCCAGTATTTGTCACCTGTTGAATGGCTTTGATGATCACTTCTTTCAGGATGGTATGTTTCATAGCACTACCACAGACAAAATATCCTAATGGAATCTTCCACTTGGAATATAGTCCACTGGCCAAAAGTACCATCACTTGTGTCCCCGTCGTCTTAGATCTACCACCTATTATTCCTAGGTCTTCGAATCCTTCAATTGTGTCCAATAACTTTGAATATTCAAATTTTCTTTTGATTTTCATTTCATCAAATTAAATACAAAATTTAATACCTTTTTAATGGAAAGTAAATTGCTTCCCAACCACGATCTCTCTTTTCGTAGAAAGGAGTAATCAAAAATCATGATGGTATTTAAATAATATCTATGAATATGTTGGGTTGAAATATTCATCACTTGTGTATTTTTTCCTCCCTCAAGTTATTTCAATGTTACAATTTTATTTTACTGGCCCACTCTTGAAATATTCTGAACTGACCACGAAGAGTCCGAATTTACTTTTTTTTGAGATCGATAATTGACGTACTATTGATCCACCCTGTATAATAGAAAAATGGAAAAACCTATTGATGACTGAATTGCTCAAATTTTAGAGATTTAAAAAGTGTAGATTCTGGCTGGCTGTCACTGTTGGAATTCTCTAAATTCAATATCCCACTTGACTCGCCCTGTATATTCGATAATAGTTTTCAGTTATAGATTATTTGATAAAGTTTCATAACGATATCAAATGTTATTTATAGCTATTGTATGCTATTATATAGAACCCGAACTCAAGCAATCGAGGTGGACGTATATAATATATACAGGGTGGTCCAGGTTAAACGTCATTAAATTTGATAGGCGACAGAAAAACGGGAAAGAAGTAGACTTTCATGATAAAACTTTGGTTGAAAATGCTTCCTAACAGAGATACAGGGTTTCAGAGTTTAGACACCTCGATTGAGTTCTCGGCGGCCGCGTTAAGTTTGGAATCATCAAAATCAACAGTGTAATGTGTACCTACTTCATTAACATTATTGAAAACCATACTAGTACAGCCTGTACAAAACCTCGAAAATTTTAGCCTTTTTGATGCAACCCTCTAAATTCGAATAAGTATCTTGAAAACGAAGCCATAAATCAAACATTTGCAAAGGTATTTTTATTCTCTAAATTGAACAAGAAATCCAAAAATGTAATCTTTTTGTAAAATATTTAGTGAAACCGAAGATTAGGTGAGGGAGAAGGATATGTCGACCCCCATTATCTACGCCACTGAAGAATTTCCTCGAATAACCTCAATCATTACTCAGAGATGAAATACATTAGTATCTGTGCGAAATTTGATCAAAATCGGTCGAGTGGTTTGGAAGTAATGATGAGAAATCTAATTTCTGCCCACAAATTTGACACCCTGTATCTTTGATGGGAAGCATTTTTAACCAAAGTTTTTCCATGAGTCAACTTTTTTCCATTGTTTTATCGCTTATAAAATTTAATGACGTTCAACCTGGAACACCCTGTATATATGTAGCTCCCAGATTTTCTCGATTCTGTAGATATGGAAAGGTATAGACTTAGGTGTATTGTAATCTCTTGAAATTATCGGAATCGAAGAGAGTTGCTCAGATTTTAGATATTTGAAAAAGTGTAGATTCCGGCTGTAACCTCGGCTGTAACTCTTGGAATTCTCAAAATTAATATCCCATTTGACTCACTCGCCCTGTATATTCGATAATGATTTCCAGTCAGAGATTATTTGATTTGGTTTCATAACGATATTAAATGTGATTTATAGCTATCATAATGTTATTATAGAACTAGAACTCAGGCAATACGAAGAGAACGTACTTATTATAGCCCCCTGTATATATTATGGAATATCCTAATGGCGACTGATGAGTTGATCAGATTCTGTCGATTCTGAAGATTTGAGAAGGTGTAGATCTCGGTGTAGATTTAGTTATCTCTTGAGTTCATCGGCATCTCTTCAACTCACCCTGTATATTTATGTCATGATTTGAAATTACAGATTATATCAATCATTGTAGGTATCAATGTTTTTGAATAAGATACCTGCCGTCAACGAACTCAAGCGATCAAAAAGGCGTACGCATATTGACCCACCCTATATCATAGAATAACCCATTGACAAACCATAATTATGTTATTCAGATTCTCGATATTTTGAAATTTTAAAAATGTTCGATCTACAATTTTACTCACTCTGTATATTCGATAAGTTCCAGCTATTTAGATATTTCAATTTATTTTTAATCTATGTTTAAAGTATACGTTTCAAAATCAAGTTTCAATTCATCTTGACCTACCCCGTAAAAAAAACAGTGAAGACTTCCTGAGATTTAAGTTTGTTCAGGTGCATGCCTATACACGCGCGTGAATAAAAATAACCATCGAAGGAACCATATCTACCTCATACACAGTTTAAGGAATGAGTATACAAGTTATTTTCCTACCTGTTAAGACCCTTTCATGTTGTGAGCCATAAATCATGATCCTTATCTTGATGCCACGCCCAAATACTATTATTCTTTCACAATTTTACTACGAGTCGATCGATAAAAGAGATAGAGCGCCATCTGACATTTGACGATAATACTAATGTGAATTTGGCGTACAATTTATGAGCGTTACCAATTTGTACAGGGATTGTCTATCTATTGTTTGTTTAATCTATGCCAAAACGGACTTGCCAGTTGTTTATTTTATTTAAGAAACTGAATAACACCTGACCAGTGACCTGACCTATTATTACTTGCTATTTTTATCATTAAAGTTCTATTATTTCAGAGACAGGAAGAATTGACGTTACGTTAGCACGGTCAGCAATGTTTGCCTATGTCGCCAGTCGATAATGGTCGAGAGTAGGACTTTCGTATCACGGCGATGCGGTGTTGCATTTCTCTCACCGCGTCTTGTTATAGATCGGCTGTGACTCGGTATATTGAATTTCAAGTTAAACATTATTAATCCTCATCTTCTGCCTTTCGCTAATATCAACAAGATGAATATATGACATAGAGCTCCAGAAGCTTCGATGAGAATGTTGACATGAAGCAAGCGATACAAAAAATTACCTTCATCATTAGACACTTTAGTTCAGTACATGTACATGTCCTAATAAAGGAAGGAAGGAACGCTCGAACGCGCTGTGTTGTTACACAATCAGAAGGGATATGTTTCGGTCTTATAAAAGACCATCTTCAGCCGAATTGAAAGTTTTGGAGTTGAAAAAATGTGATGCTACTAGTTGTGAAATTGTTGTCAATGCCCATAGTAAAAAAAACGGGTTCTCAATAAATGAAGGGCCGCCCCGTGCCCGTGCTTCTCCGTGATTTTTCGACTATGGGCATTGACAACAATTTCACAACTACTAGCATATAAAAATTAACAGAATACTCATTTTCAAAGATTTTTCCATCGAAATAATTCCATTGTTGTTTTTAGAGTAAATTTGTAGAGGTGGTGCTAGAAATGAACAAACTATCTATGGAAAAGAAATTATGGCTCAAATATTTGATGACTATAGGGGCCGATGTAGAAGTTTGCCATGTTAATTGTGAGACAGGTAATACTTTCGCTCTTCTTAATTATCTAATAACATTATGTTTAAGCTACGAGTTCCAAGAGGATGAAATCGAAAAATTTGAAATTCGATAGAAAAAAAGAAAAACCCAATGAAAAGAAACAAACACTGGGGAACATCAAAAAGAAGAAAGAAACAATTCATGGGATGAAAGCAAAAATTCAGGAAAGGAAAGCAAGAGTCGAGAAAAATGTGGAGTTTCAGAATCTAGATGCTTCACAATTATGTGAAACCATGTTGGAAGCAACTATAGACGAAGCATCTACTTCAACTACAGAGGCTCAGCGGCTTGGAGAGGATTCAGGTATATCCAATGAAACTTCCGATTTCGCGCTGGAATAGTAGATAGTACGGATAAAATGATAATATGCCTTTGTGACTGACTCTTATTCAGTCCTTTACATGTTCTGTGATGTTAGCGTAGATATGCTTTTGTTAAGTTTGTTTTGTCTTCAGGGTGTTTCGAGTCGGAAAGTGTAAATTTCAGAAACGAATGAAACGCAAATGGCTGAGTTCGGTCCAAGATGCCAACATAAAATCCGTATCTCCATAACTAAAATATATTCTGAAACATCCTTGGACAGGTCAATTTTTATTTTTAGAAATCTATTTTGCCTACAATTTTTCAATCACCTGTCAATATCACGTTGAATGCCACGTATGGCTGGAGTAGGAGGCTCTGAGAAACCAAGGCTAGGTTTGAGTAAATTATTATTTTTCTAAGCGTAATTTGAGAATATATGGTCTTGCTAATTCATGCTGACGTTTTCAAGGTCACCAGCAGCTGTCCAGTTTACTGCACAGCGGGCTATATTTGGGGTTTTAGCATGTATAGCCCGCTGTCCAGTGAACTGGACATACACATCTCATGAAAAAAAGAAAAACTGAACTAAGTGTATTACTTATTTATTTCCTTTATCAAATACAAAAAACTAAAAATGAGATCAAATCTAGATATGAGAAACCTAAATGGACGATGCATTCCAAATTTTGAAGCAAGGATTGACACATAAACCAGGTTTTTTCGGGCAAACAGGGCATACATTACTAGTTTTCTTCTTTTCTTTCATTTTACAGCATTGGCAACATCTTTTCATTTCGCATATTTCTTCTGTTGATTGATTCGGCACCAAAAAATTGAATTTGTTTGTTGTTGTTGTTTCAGCTTGAGGAGTTTCAACAAAAGTTTCTATTTGCTGAACCGTAAGCTTCATAATTATTTCTTCACGTAAGTCCAAGAGTCTGACCTTTTTATTCTGATGAAGATTATAAATGTAATAAGTATTCCACATACACAAATCCAACAGATAGAACTTAAATGTACGGTACCATCTCAAGGCTTTTCTTGGAGTGGAATAATACATCATTTGGTCGGAGCGGTCAATACCTGACATGTGTTTATTATAATAAATAACACATGCTGGTTTAATCCTCTCATTATTAGCTCTCTCTCTCCTTGAATTTCAACCATCGAATGTTTATGCAAAGTACTTATCATTCGGACATTTCAACAAAATTAGGCAGGCCTTACCTTGGGGTTGCGTCATTATTATTTGTAGATATGTCAGAAAAATTACTAAACTTTACACTCTTTAATGAAAAACTCCTCAACGTACACCAAAATTTGCTTTGGCTGATGATACGACTATTTACTACTCGAATCAGCTCGAAAATCAGCCAATTATCATGACCAAATGCGCGAAAAGGCCATTGCAAACCATGTGATTCGCCCCATGCATGTTGCCACATTTATTCTAATATTTTTATCCCAATTGCCAAAACAAAACAGACTATTTACTACTCGAATCAGCTCGAAAATCAGCCAATTATCATGACCAAATGCGCGAAAAGTCCATTGCAAACCATGTGATTCGCCCCATGCATGTTGCCATTTTTATCCCAATTGCCAAAACAAACCAAAAAATCCTCAACTATATCCCGTACTATACATATGAAACCAACTTCGTGGTCCGACACCAAAAGATAGTGCATATACTCGCTGTTTAAACGCGTCCAGTTGAGTGGACGCGGTATACGTGTGAAGATCTCAAATGTCCAGTATACTGGACAATGACATTCAAGGTGATATCTTCAACATTTTCAAATTGTACAGTAGGTCAACATACACCCATATCTATTTTGAATCTCTATACAACTGTCTTTTCTTTTTTAAATTTGCAGTAGTGAGATTCAAAATTTATGGGATTATTTTTCTGAATTATTGGTGACATTCAGTATAAAATACTGATTTAAAATGTAGGTCAATTCACTTTACAAGTAATGAAATGAAACAGTACCTAACATTTCTACTGCTCTCTCGAGGATATGGCTGGACTGGATAAAAAAATGGACAATGGTTTTTAACAAGGTGTAATTTTACCCCTTGTACAATTTAAATGTCCAAGGATTTTTTTAAATATATTTATTTTGTAATATGAAAATACGGATTTTATTCCTTCTTAGGGTTTCACACTGTATAATAACCAGATATAATCAGTAAAATAATATAATGGATTGGTTTCCTTGAAGAGAACCATGAAAGAGTAGGATATAATCAACAAGTTGAAATCTCAGGACAGTAATGGAGATAAAAGGCCTGTTTGTGTTTGCTCCACCTAAACTCAATTTCTTTCTATGACTTTCTCTCTTTACATTATGCCGTGAACAGAGACAACTATGGGATGGGGAAAAAATCAGCTTTAGCAAGTTCAGCAACACAAACAAACAGACCTAAAGATAAGAGTACACTGCTCTGAACAATCATGAAACGGCTCATTGCGGATTGAAGAAATATTTCTAAATTATGTCAGGTCTCAATGTATCCAAATGTGACTGATTTTTCATCAGAAAACTATTTCTGTCCGTATTTTTAAAAATAACTTGATGATAGTGCGTTACGGGACGAAAATTCGGTTTCACAGTGCAATAGCTCCTTTTTGCCAAGGAAAAAATGTGAGGATGATTGTTCGGTTGTTCCGAATCATCTAAAATGTGCCTGCTTCCTCAACGGCATGACTATCGGCTCCTGAATTCTAAACTTTCATTCAAGCGAAACACCCTGTTATTATACATTGTTCGAATGTCCAGTGAGTTATAATTATAATTCGAGTATATTTTTATGTTTTATAGATTTTATTGTATCAAAATAAATGATTTATTGTAGGTGATAACTTAACTGATAATCATCGTTTATTCGCTATTACCACATTGCAGTGCAATGTGAATTTATTTTTAGTTTTAATATGATACCTATTATTGTTGTTAAAATATCATTTATTGTAGGTGATAACTTATCATCGTTTATTCACTATTATCACATTCCAGTGCAATGTGAATTTATTTTTAGTTTTAATATGATACCTATTATTGTTGTTGAAATATCCATGATACCTAGTAATGATACTTATTATTACTTTAGAAATATTTCAGTGGAGATGTGCTTGCTATTTTCAAACTGAATTGCTTTGATAAATTAATGTAGCTTAGTTATTTTGAGCTACCCTTGTCCAAAATAGGGAACTTTGAAATTCTTCTCTATTCTACCATGTATCAGACAAGATGATTGACAGTTGAGTGTATTTTATTGAAACTTCCAAAATGGTTCTGACTCGATTTTAATAATGTTTTTCTACAAACGTCCAAAAAATACAGGGTCCGCGCGTTGATAACAATATGCGAAGTAACACTTTTTTCATTTTACTTCAAATAAGCCTATTTTCAGCGATTAATTAGAAAACAATTAACTTCTGACATGTCGCAAAAGTCACGTGACTCCGACCGAGGCCATTTTTCATCTTTTTAAAGCACAAATTAACGCTCGAACAGAATTTCAAAATAAATTCTTATCGAAAGTTTTTCCCATGTGATGCCGACTTCATGATCAACACTTGTTAGGGGCGAGTAATGAGGCACACACGAACAATACAACACCACCTTTAATGACTCCAACACCTTACAACCTTGTCACTTGGCTGACTGTAATATACTGACTAATTACTAATCTCCTATCTTAAACCGTTCTGCATTCCGTGATTCATCATACTGTGTGTATAACACTCGGCCATCCTGATTCCACCGATTGTCCTCAATCGATGCAATCTATTCATTCATTCTAACCTAATCCTGCAAATCTCCTGAATAGTTGTGCGAGCAACGGCACTTTCACGAGTTGTGCGAGCAAGGGCACTCTCAGATGGTTGTGCGAGCAAAGGCACTTTCAAAGGGTTGTGCGAGCAAAGGCACTCTCAAAGGGTTGTGCGAGCAAGGGCACTCTCAAAGGGTTGTGCGAGCAAAGGCACTCTCAAAGGGTTGTGCGAGCAAAGGCACTCTCAAAGAGTTTACAATGTTTACATACCTTTCAATGTGTTCCAGGCATACTACAGCTTCGTATGGGATTCTGGAACGAGTGGCATGAATGTCTTCTTTCACCCTATATCGATCATTCGGAAGTACTTCAACCACCTTGAACGGGCTCTTGCACGTGGACAACAACTTCTTACTCTGATTGTCGTTTGCCGGTAGACTAGCTATTTTTGTTAGCACCATATCGCCCACTTGAAATCCGTCGGTCTGACGTCTCTTTTCATTAAAGCGTTCATCTTGAGTTCGTCTGTTCGCCTCTAATTTTTCACTTGCCGTTGTCCTCAGGTTAGTAACGTCCAGGATAGCTGGTTCTTCATCAATAAAACGGTCAGAATCGGCTCTCAGGTTTATACCAAGTAGAATGGCGCTGCGTGTTTTGGAATAGAATGCAGTAACCCGGGTTTCTTTCCACCAACAGATTTTTGATATAAGCACTGAATACAAGAGGCGATGTATTTCTTAATGAATCGTCTCATTTTCGGGAACCAGTACTTTTGACGTACTATCTCTAATGTTTTTTCGAAAGCGAAGTGCCCCACATCATCATGGTTAAGCTTTACGACTTGCCACCTACATTTTTCTGGCACCACCCAACGCCTACCCACATCTGTCAGTCTGTACACCTGATTTGCACGTAAGTCATATTCTTTGAAAATTGATTTTCATTATCTGTGTCTCCAGAAAGTAGAATATTTTTTATTTTCACTATATTTGAATCTAATTCTTGAGTCTCTTTCAACTAGTCCCCTTCAGAGATGATCATAACAGTTTGTATGCTATCATATCATCTCCTCCAGGATTTCTGCTCATTGCATCGACGTGCTGGATTTGTACCCCAGCTTTGTGTTGAATGTCAAAATTATATTCTTGAAGACTGAGCATCCATCTAGCTACATGTGGTATTATAGATTGCTTAGACATTGCATTTTTCTCAGCGCTTCAGTCTGTAAATTGAACTCCTATTAAGTAATGACGGAAGCTTTCGAAAGTCCTTACTACGGCTAACAATTCAAGTTCAAATGAATGATAGTTCTGTTCGTCTTTTGTAGTTTGTTTACTATACTATGCAATGGGCTTCTCACCTTCTTTCGTTACTTGTACCAAAATTCCGCCTAAACCGTCTCGACAGGCGTCAGTGTATACTATGCTTTTGAGATTTGGATTGAATATAGTGAGAATCGGTTTTGAACAAATGAGACATTTTAAATGATTCACCAAATTACTTTTGCTTTCGTCCCATTCCCATTTGGAATCTTTCTTCAATAAAGCTGCTAATGGGCGTGTTTTAGTTGCATAATTAGGAATAAATTTACGAAAATATCCTATCAATTCCAAGAATTGCCTTAGTTGATGGACAGTCTTTAGCATTGAAAAATGTTGGACTGCTCTTGTTTTGTCATCGTTAACCACTACCCTATTATCAGAAATAGTATAGCCCAAATAGGAGATTCTTGATTCTAAGAATGTTGATTTCGACATTTTAACGGTTAAACCATAATCTTTGATAATTTCGAAAACACGACTCAGGTTATGGAGTCCAACCTCTATCGTGTTTGATGGAATGATTATGTCATCTAAATATGAACTCTGAACTGTCAGCAGTAATGAGGCACACACGAACAATACAACACCACCTTTAATGATACCAACACCTTACAACCTTGTCACTTGGCTGACTGTAATATACTGACTAATCACTAATCTCCTATCTTCAACCGTTCTGCATTCCGTGATTCATCATACATCATCACCAACCGCCGTCCGCTTATGTTATATACTGTGTGTATAGCACTCTGTTTGTGGGATTTATCTATTTTAACCTTTATGGTCCACAATGAAGCATAAATCCAAGAAATCATTTATTTCTGAACGTTTAACAATAATTAAGGCTTTTTAAGCTAGTTCAACAAAATGATTTATATTAAGCAAAGCATATTACTTATTTTGGAATAGTTTTTATTGACGTTTGTAGAAAAAAAAACGGTACTCAAATGCCAAAGTTACATTTCGCGCTCTAGATACAAAAATAACTATTTGATCACCGATGGATTTCCGTATCTCTTGACGATCCGCAATTCGTTTCTTTCAAATTATACTAGACAAGAAGCTGCCTTAGTAAATACATATTAACAGGATGACAATTTGAAAATGAGCTACACTTATATTTTAACATCATAGGAATTTTCTTTCATGCGCCCTAAGAAATTGAAAAAAAAAGCTGATGACACTGACAGCTGCTGACAGTTTTGCGAAACACTTCAATTAAAATCTCAAGGGGGCAACTTTTGAGGTATTCGTTGTTATTTTATATTCAACCCCTTCACCGTCAGTGAAACTACCCCTAAAATTTCAAATAGCAACTCGCGCTTATTTTTCTATTTATGCATATAGGTTTGTTCGCGTTCAGAAAATTGACAGTCTGAAACCATCAGTAGCATGGGCAGTGAGAAAGAAGTGATCACGTTTTCTCAGGACTGTTTCTTATGCCACAGATCACGTGTTTTCCTTTTGGGATAGTTTCGAATCGGTCCAGAGGAGAACGAACCTCTGGACAAAAACTGCCCATGACTGTTATGAATAATTTTGGATGATAATAACATGTTATCTTCTGCAAATCCTCGAGACCAATCTGGAGAAAAGTGGTTTTGAATGAATCTGTACTCAGATTAAGAATTCAGGGATCATTTTTGGTATATATGTATATATAAGTGTAGGAATGTTTTGTTTGGGAAGGTTTATGTTCAGGTCCTGATTTTAGGATTATTTCATGATAGCATCAACATAAACCTAACCTAAATATGTCCTCCAATGCCCTCGATTTATGTGAGTCAAGACACAGCATATTTTCGAAAAATAACGGGAAAACGCGTTTTCGTGTATCTGGTTTCAAAACTATCCCAGACTTGTTTCGGATTGAATTCGATGTGCACCTAATTCTGCTCAGTCCAAGGACCGTTTCAACAATTTGGAACACGAACAGACTTTATAATATAACAACAAATAAATACCTCAAAAGTTGTCCCACTTGATATGTGAATTGACGTGTTTCGCCAAATTTTTATAGCGGCATCAGTTTCCAAATTGTGTATTCTGTTCAGGATTTGTTAATGACTCAATACATCACCTTAGGAGCAGAACTGGTAAGCAAAAATGGTTTATTTATGAATACAAATTTTCCGCTGAGCAGTCTGCTATGCAAAAATTACGAATTGCCTAAGAGATACGGGGTGGGGTGAAGCGTGTTGAGCTTCAATGTCAGACTTTAATATAAAAAAATAATCACTGAAGGCGTTTACAGAAAAACTACTTACTTCAAACCAGCCCATTGAAATATTCCTAATGTAAATTACCTGTGTCGAGACACAGTGGAGTTTATTTTTAATCAAATAGCGCATACATGAAGTAGATAGTAGTATTGATCAAAATAAGTTTGGGTAGATTTATAATTTGGATCATACTCGATTTAGATTTTTCATCAGTAGAAACAAGAGATTTTCCTTGAATTGAACAAATGTCTTTCTGAGAATATAATGACAATCAAATGGCTGGAGCATCGCTCTCACCATTTCCTCAGGGTGTCAGGATTTTGTGCAAAATTAGTAATACGGCAATTTTTTCAATGTTGAAATTTTAGTTATGATTTGTCATCGTTCTTGGCGTGTACCCAAAAATTGAACCGTTAACAGTTACTGCTTCCACTTGATTTGGGACCTTTTCATTCCAGAATCAAAAGTGTGTCGCATTAATTCATAATGACGTAAGAAGGGATGTTTCTCAAAGGGTTTTGAGTTTCTGAAAAGAGATCTGATAAATATATTCGATTTCTCTGAGAATTTCAACAAATTTTGAGACAAAACGTTGGTTTCAGTCTTTCAACTCTCCTCTGTTCGTAAAAGGTATATAAAATAACTGGTCGTCTAAATCTTTTCATCAATACTTGAATCATTATTGTTATTTATTCATTTGAGTATACCTGTCCTTAATTCATCTTAGAAGAAAATATTCGAGATTTTTTTCTCACTGATAAACATTATAAATCAAATTTGTTTATTAGGTAATTTTGATCTGACTTAGTTTATCTTTGTTATATTAATTTGAAGAAGCTCTTGGATTCTTACTTATTTATCCTCCTCATAATCTATACTTCCACTTCTGTGAATGCGAGACTTATTTTGATCACTCCATATATACGCTTATAGGTACATGGCAAAGTTTATATCACATATTTTATATTTTTATTACAGTAATATATTATATGTTTCTATATTATACTGTTCTCATTTCAGCTGTAGTATCCTTAGGAACATTTATTGTAAGAGGTAATTTTATGACAGTCAAATAATGATAATAATAATAGTAGGTACTGAATCTCTATGAAGGGGATTCACTATAAAATTTGTGGAACATCGTGCCTATTTGTGAAGGAGTGGAAGAGTTGGTCGTTTATTTTCAACTTTTGGAATAATACTTCTCTGAAAACATCGAGACGCATCAAAATCAATTGTTTCACGTGGAAAAAGTTTCTTTGATGGTTTTTGGATATGTAAATATTAAGGAACTGCCAGAAGTGGAGATGGAAATTAGCATGGAAGAATGATTATAATAATCATCAGGTGAGAAGTACGTCAGAAATCAGAATTAGCATTTAATGGCGTATTGGGCTTTTTCTACCTTGAACGAGACAGAGGAAAGTTCTCTCCTCTTCCAGGTTCAGTTCTAGTGAGATTTCAGTTAGTTCAGATCTTAATGATGTGATATGCCTGTCATAAATGGCATTGACTGATGATCTTTCAAATTCTTTAAACGAAATTTCGAATTATATCACTTATTTTGACACATATTTTGTTGATATCGTTAATTTGACACTGAATTCAAAAATAGTTCAATGGCAGAAAATAGGTGTTAGACAAGGAAAGATTTATCGGACCTCTCTATATTTCAATGCGGCCACGTTGGTAGCATTTTGAAGAGAGATGAAATAGGAGAACTTTCCTCTCTCTCTCTCGTTCAAGGTAGAAAAGAGCACTGCGATCAGTTATTTCCAAAGTGATTAACATTGAGCTTAGGTATGGGTACGTTGTTTTATATAAAGGGTGGCTAACTAAGAATGCGAGGTACTGAATCTGGAAAAGTATCCATCGTAGAGGCTCCCGGTAAAAAGTTAGTACTAAAACGGCCAACAGAAAAACCTGGAAAATATTTTCAAGTTTCTGAAATGGCCGCTTGGGAGCGTAACTGCAATCTTGAATTTAACGAACTGATGTTTCTGTGAATTTAGCTACATTAACCTAACAAAAAAATACCTGATCTTCAAAGTCGAGGATTCTCTGAACTATTTTTTTCACAGTTTTTGCTGTATCTCTCTGTTATACCACTAAGCAAACCGATTTTCCAAAAGTTTCGACACGTGTTTTGCTAAATATGTTAGCATCTTCAGGAGAAGATTAAAACTAAGTACCTAATTCAACTGCTAGATCTCATAACTAAGAGATCTAGGATGAACAGAGTTGCCCCAATTGTCAGCAGGAGCGAGACAGTACTGTTTCGACCCACCAGGTCCCATCAGCCGCTCTCGGTCTGCTGAGAACTGGGACAACTCTACGCTTCGAGTATATCACCCATTTCGAAGACGCAGGGTATAACATGAAGTTATAGTCGTGTGACTATAGATGACAGCGCCATAAAGTGTGTGTCGCGATTTCTGTATCCTACCTTAGAGCTTTATTGCCACTAGATGGCTACAACATGACTATAACTTCATGTTATACCCTAAGTACCTAATGTATAAGTGTGCTGCTAGAAAAATTCACTAGCTTGTCAGTGACAATTGTCACTGAGAACTGAGAAGTGTCAAGACGAATACGAATTTGCATACAAAAATCCATTTTTTATGTTGAAAACGAGAGCAGATTCGTTCCCGAAACGTTCAAAGATAAGTAAAAATTTGATATTTTTTCTATATACCTTTATTTCTCTTCCCAAAACCTCTTTCAATACAAATTGTCACTGACAAGCTAGTGAATTTTTCTTGTAGGCTCTTTGATATGAAAATTCTTCAAACGCAGTGACATTTTGGGGCAAATCATCTGATTTGTCCTTGCTACACGTATATTGAAATAATATCCATTTATCCATTAAACCAGGAGAGAAAATCCCAAAAAATCTGGAATTATGAATTTTGTTTTCGGTTCCGAAAGTTTCACAAAAAAATAGCTAACGTTCGCGAAAACAACAAATCTTTCATTTTGAAGAATAATAGCCCTGTACATAATATTTTGGCAGTAGACTGATTGACAGAAATAAAAAGATGAAACTTTGAATAATTCTAAGAGATTTTAGTCCTCATAATATAAACGAAAAAATATCAAGATGGAATCCAGAATAAAGTCAAAATTGTTCCGTCGACTGTGAGTCGAACATGTTTATATAATATAATAACAACATGAATAATTGGATCTTTCCAGAGATAAGGAAATTATGCAGTTTGAACCCCATCAGGATATTCGATTACATCCAAAAGTGCACTATGGTGTGAATCCATATCTCATTGAAATGAGACATGAATTATTCAGCATCGGGAGGATGGACCTCCAGGTAAAATTATTGAATGTCTTCTTCACATACCCAAAGACACATTACTGTTTATATCAGGGATACCGCCACGGTATATCCAGTAAACGCGATCTTTACAGGGTCTTCATTGACCTAACTAATTCATTAGATGTTAATTATAGAGAACATAAAGATACATCAATCTTCGTTTTTTTAGATGGAACACCCTGTATATTATTGCCTTCTTAGACTCACTCTGAAGAGCTGATTTCTTCAATATATCACACACTTTGGGTCTAACGGGAAAGATTACAGAGGATTTTTTTGTATCGAATCTATTCATTATCGGTCAAAACGGCTTACATGTCCCTATGTTGACTTTTGATTCTCTATCTACTGATATTTAATTGTAACAGTTAAAGGGTGATCAGAATTCTGAATCTTGAACCACCCTCTATTTGTTTATACTAAGTGTCAGTAGATAGTAATTCAAAAGTTGAGATGTAAGCGTTTTGACCAATAATGAATAGTTTCGACGAAAAAATCCATAAGTTTAGTGCAAAGGTCGCGCAATACGAAAATGATCTACATTGAATTCTGATGGAAGAAGTTATCTACAACTTTCTTGTTAAATGAATGATTACGATGATTTGGAGGAAAAAAATTACATAATTTCCCAGTTTGCCAAAACGGCTATAAAAAATGATTCCAAGTATTCAAATGAGAATAAATTACTCCATTGTTATGTCATAAGTATATATTATTTCATATTGACTTTGAATCTTGTTTTATCATCAATATGTTTCAATTCACAAGGTAATGAATTATTTAAAATGGTTCCGTTGTAGAATACTGATTGTTTGCCAATAATGGAGTTATATGGATTTGCTACTAATGAATTCAACTGCCTCGTTTCATGAGTATGAATTTTATTTACTTCAGTAAAGTTCAAGTTATTGGATATTTCAGGTTTTTTCACACAAAATGAATAAAAGAACAGATTTTTTGATTTGTAAAGATTAATATTTGGTTCCAGTTAATGTAAATTGTAGATGCACTTGATCGTTTTATTTTGTAAGTTCATTAATTCTTTCAAATGTGATATAATTGTGCTTCCCCAAATTGATATTAAATATTGTAATTTTGAGTAAATCAGACAGAAATATATATTCTTCAAACATCTAAGAGGAATGAAATTTCGAAATTTGTATAAAATTCTAGTAATTGGATTTAGCTTTTTTCTCAGGTGATCTATCTATATGATTAGCCCACGATAATTGTTCATCAATATTCAGGGTGTTTCTTAAGTACGTGTCGAAAATTCAGGAGCATGTTGCTGACGTCAAAATAAAAAGAAAAGTTCGTATAAACATATGTCCGAAAGTAATCCGTTTCTGAGATACAGAGTGTCAAAGTTGAATTCTTATTTTTGTTTTTTGTCAATAAATTTCAAAATAATTGTGATATTGGAATAACATTTGATATCTAGGGGTATTTTTCAATGACAATATCAAATACTATGTTACTTTGTCTCCTTCGTGGGGGTGGCGTCACCTACATGTCTTTTTGAAGTCATAACTTTTTTGTGCGTACCTGTATAACGTTTTATAGTAGAAAAATAGATTTCAAGAACACTTTCGTGTAACAAATATATTCTTGGTAGAGGTCGCTGCGAGCAACTGTTTTCGAGTTATTGGGATTTGAAATAATCAATGCAAGTAATTTGGAATGACAAGAAGTTGGAATTCCAAATTGATTTATAAAGTAAGAGATTTTTGTTCTTAAATTTCATTGAAAAATAGGAATTGGGTGTTATTACAGTTTGATACTAATAATGATAACAGTAATAACCAGATTGATACTAAAACAGTTGAAAAAGCTTGGATCACAAGTACAGAAGACAACAAACTTCACTGTCACAAGAACTGATTGAAATAACATGAGAAGTACTCACTTGATTGTTATTTTTTGAATTGAAAGAGCCCAAAGAAATAGGTACGAAGAAGTAAGAATCATATTTTGCCTACATTTCAATGTTGAATGTAGGAGAATATCGAATGAAAGAAGAAAAATGCACTGGCGTATTTTTCTGATATTCACTAGAGGCGCCTTACGAGCCACATGGAAATAATTCAAATGCATTGATTATTTCGAATCCCAATAACTCGAAAACAGTTGCTCGCAGCGACCTCTACCAAGAATATATTTTTTACACAAAAGTGTTCTTGAAATCTATTTTTCTACTATGAAACGTTATACAGGTACGCACAAAAAAGTTATGACTATTCAAAAGACTCAAAAGACATGTAGGTGGCGCCACCCCTACAAAAGAGACAAACTAACATAAAATTCGATATTGTCATTGAAGAATACTCCTAGATACCAAATTCAATCCCAATATCACAATTATTTTAAAATTTATTAACAAAAAACAAGAATGAGAATTCAACTTTGACACTCTGCATCTCAGAAACGAATAACTCTCGGACCTATATTTATACGAACTTTTCTTCTTATTTTGACGTCAGCAACATGCTCCTGAATTTTCTACACGTACAGAAACGCCCTGTTGAAGACCCAAGAATTTTGTAACATCTGAATATTTTATGGCTTTCGAAAAATATTGTTGTTTTCGATATATCAGTTTTTCTTTTTGAAATATACATATACGTAGATTTGACATTGTTCTTACCTCATATTAATGATCCGTTGGGGTTAACCATACTTGCCCTATCCACCGCTTTGCTGCATACATTTCTTGCCACTGATACTCGAAATAAAACTAGTGTAAGCTCCTCTTGACATACCCTGTATAAGTGAATACTACTACTTTGTGATGGTCACATTCGAATACAGTGATGCATTTTTTAGAAAAGAAGAAAACAACTGTGGACACTTCTGAGATCTGACTTTTTGCAAGAAGAGGAGGAATTGAGGCAAGTCGGTTTGGCATATATAAATACTCAACCTTGAAAACAAAATGAATGTAAATTTCATATTTTATTTCAACTGCATCTAAATATATACTTTCAACAGGAAAATTATAAAGCACCATTCATAATTGGTTTTCCTCACATAAAAACAATAAAAAAACGTCAACAAACAGCGTAAAAAATCAGTGAAACATTCAAATGAAAAACATAAATCATAGTATCTCAGCTTTTCTTAAGTAATAACAAAAACATATTAAGCTTTTCTTTAAAAAAATACTTCCTATAAAAATATTAGGTAATCTGTTATTTAAAATAAAAACGAAGGTAATTTTTTGTGAACTGACAGTTTGGTTCCCTCATATCCACAGAAGATATTCAGATTACCAACCATGTTCATATAAAATGACTTCCAGGATGGACTTGAAGTTTCAACATAATCACAAAGGTGATGAAAATAAAATTCAATATAAAATTCAGCATTAAAAACAAAAGAGGCCAAAACTATGGGTCATCAATAATAAATTTCAAAAATATCCTATCAATATAGATAACCTGGTGAAACATACAACACATTAAATCTATATTAACACATATACAAGGTATTATGGTTGACTGATAAAATGATAATCCTCTAGTTCTAATATTCCTAACCAGTACTAGCAACTTTATTGACTCCAAAGTTACTGACAGAGTGGTTATAGGTTATAATTCATTATGAGACAAAATTATCTGAGACAGAAATTTTTTTCACATGTTCACTGCAAAAACATTAATCAACTATTATCAACTGTTAGTTCTCCCTGAACTGTTCACTCTTACCAGTAGTACTGCTAGCAATATTGGAACCCAAGAAATTATTTTTATGGAGCCTAAGCTAATGATTGAAATATATAATACTAATAATCCTGCATCTCAGTTTCATAAACCCTAAAGGACTGCTACCTGGTAAGCGATTTGAAAAAAAATTACAAATCAGTATAATAGTGATTTTGAATTGATGTCTTTTCACGTAAATAAGGCACTAAAATAACTCTCATTGTTATGAATATTCTTGTTATACATTATAATCGAGAATGAAAAGCGGGCTTGAATATTTAATCTTATATGGAGATTATTTTCATTGAATGCAAAAAAGGAATATTCTTGATTACATTAAAACTTAAAATATCTGACATATTTGGTATTTACTTTTCAACCACTGACTAATTTGAAATTTCTTAAGAAATTAAGAACCCCACTACATATTGAAAACAAATCAAAGTTTGCTTCAGATTGATGTGAAAAGCCCAAAGATCTAATAATATAAATAAACTAGATGCGCTCTTGTCTTACCGTACTGTACAGGGTGGCCAACTAAGAATCCAAAGTTCGATACCTCTGTTGTGTTGAGAGATACAAAAAAAATGCATGGATCAAAATTGAAGTAATAACCAAGCTTCACATTTCAAAATTTCTTTGAAATACACAGGGTGTTCCGTAAGGTCACAGCACATCAAAGCTATGTTTTTTTCATTAGAAAACCCTATATTTCATTTCATTTTTGAATTCTCCCTGACGATCTGATTTCAACGACGTATCATACTTAGGGTCTAGCAGTGAAAGTTACTGACATATAGGGTGTGCAAAATCGAGATTTTCCAAGTTCAGGATTTTTTTCTGTCGAAACTGTTCATTATTCGTCAAAACGGTTTACATGTCCCTATCTCAACTTTTCACTCACTATCAATTGGTGTTCAATTGACATTTAATTGAAACAAATTATAAATTAAAATTTTTTGACCACCTTGTATCAATTTCAATTGAACACCAATTGATAGTGAGTGAAAAGTTGAGATAGGGACATGTAAACCGTTTTGACGAATAATGAACAGTTTCGACAGAAAAAAATCCTGAACTTGGAAAATCTCGATTTTGCACACTCTATATGTCAGTAACTTTCACTGCTAGACCCTAAGTATGATACGTCGTTGGAATCAGATCTTCAGGGAGAATTCAAAAATGAAATAAAATATAGGGTGTTCCGATGAAAAAAACATAGCTTTGATGTGCTGTGACCTTACGGAACACCCTGTGTATTTCAAAGAAATTTTGAAATGTGAAGCTCGGTTATTACTTCAATTTTGATTCATGAATTTTTTTTTTTGATCTCTCAAGACAACAGAGAAATCGAACTCTGGAGTCTTAGTTGGCCACCCTGTACAAAGAATTGAAAGTAACAACTTCATTGGTTGGTTCTTTCCATCTTCGTTTAGGCGTGATTAGGGTTCCATTCAAAATTTCAACGTGTTAAATCAATATTGAAACATTTTCAGTTCTCAGAATTAGTAAGGTTATATTAGGTTTTGATCTAACAATTTTCTTATATTAACGTGAAATTCCAATACCGAATGAGTTCATCAAGTCAGTAGCTTATTTTCTTGCGCCATGTTGGTCCCTCTAACTCTTATATTGTTTTTAATTCCTATCTTTCTAGGCGCAATATAGTAGGTTATAATATTAGATCTTTGTAAATCATTTTTTGTCAAAATGTCCGTCATTATTGCTCTCTCAATGATATGGAAGAAATACAATCAACCAAGTCTAATATAATATGACTTAACAAACTTACTTCTGAAATGGGCAACAGTATGATAGTACCAGGGGTGCCGCAGGCACATGACAGGTCAGAGACTGTCTTGGGATACCATGCATGAAACTTGAATTGAAACAGATATCCATTTAAGCTGTAGATCAATCGGCTTGATCTTTCCTATTATATTTGGCCACTGATTCTGTGATGATTCAATGAGGATGAGGATTTCAATGACCCTACTCAGTTCAATAATAGTTTTTTTATCGGTTGGTGCGCACGAAAGAGAATCCCTATAATGTTCGAGGAACATCCTGCGTACCTAGGGAGGAAAGGGAGTTAGGTGTATCAAGGGCATAAAATAGGCATTTATGGACCCCAGCGTGTTGGTAATAGAGAGAGCGAAGCGCTTGTAGTATATTCCAGATAATAATAGAGTGGATGACATGGATGGCTGAGGCAGCTTTACACTAGTAAAACCTGCCAAATATAAAAATTTGAAAATGATTCCAGGGTACACCGTCCCTGGAGGTAAAATATTGAAACACAACCTCACTTTTCCGTAAAAGCATTAGCCACTTGGTCTACTAGCCACAAACGACAAGATATTATAACCTCAATTTCGATCAATGGGACCCTGGAGGTGAAACGTTGAAACACAACCTCACTTTTCATATTTGTTTACAAGTGATTGAAATTGTTTTTCACAATACTTTGGGGCATATGAATCGTGTTTTTTGCGCTATACATTACTTCAAGCATGCCTTCTCATTGTGCTGTTGTACTATGCACAAAAAAATGCAACGAGAGACGAAGGAATATGATTTTTCAGGTAAATAGTAATCTCACATAGTTTTCATTATGAAATTTTGTCATTGATTAAAAATTCGTTCTGTCACTTCTGCAATAGATTGAAATGTTGTACACGATCATATTTCGTCAGCATGTCAGACCAGTCCTCCCGTTTGATTGTATAAATCCAATCTTCTTGCATTATTTTAGAAATTTCACGAGTAATTCTAATAGCTCCTATTGCAAAAGGAATTCCGATGAGAAATCAGAGAAATCACCAAATTTCGAAAATGAAAACTATATGTGAGTGCCTTTAGTAGGTACTTACTGAGGAAGTACCTATTTATAACAACATATAATCTCCAGAAGTTCAAAAAAAAATCCAATACCTACCTCCTATCCCTATACTCCCTAGGAACGCACGATGTTCTTTGAACATTATAGGGATTCCCTTTCGTGCGATCCAAGCGATAAAAAAAAATCATAATGTACCAACCAGATTCCTTCGTCTCCCGCTGCATTTTTTGTGCATTGTACAACAGCACAATGTGATGGCACGTGCGAATTAAAGATTAGCCAAAAAACACGATTCGTATGCCAAAATAATTGTGAAAAACTATTTCAATCACAATTTTATTAGATGTTTATCGTACAAAGTTATAGATCTGACTGAATGTTGGAATGAACAAATGTAACAAGATGATTTTGAGGAGTCAGCGAAATCTAAGAGGTCCCTGAGAACGTCGGTGCAGAATCTTCAGTTCTTAGGAAGCTTATGGGAACCGGTGATATAATCCTTCCCATAGACAAACCAAAAATAAAGAGACTGTTCAAAACATAGGACATTTTGACCATCAAGTTTGTGCGCAACCCAGTCGCGCATGGAGGCGCTGTTCGCAATCGACAAACGATTCATGACATGAAACATTTTGAATTTCGACATTCGACAGCACGACAGTATAAGGCCTGTTCGTATGTGTTTGCTCTACTGGTTAAACTTAATTTTTTTTTCTATGACTTTCTCTGTTTATATCATGCTATGAACAGAGACAACTATGGCAAAACATCAACTTTAGCAAGTTCCATTTTAGAACGAAGGAACAGACCAATGGAATACAACAGATATTGTTTATTTTCCGAGTTGATGTTGATACTGAAATTCGAGTTTCTCTTTCACATTTATTTTACTTTATTTCCGAGTTTATTTCTATTATTGACAAGGTGAAATTGATAATATTCATGTAGGTTGCACGTAGGTACATTTTTATAGAAACATAAGTGATATTCTTTCATTCTGAACTAACCGAAATATGAACGGAACTGAATTTAAACATACATTTTATCGAATTGAAGTAGGTATTCTTGAAGAACGCATGTTAACTGATTTCAGTTTTATGTTTGTTTTATGTAATATTTCAGTATTTCAGATTAAAAGAATATCACAGATGTAAAAGTGTGGTGAGATGCCAAGACCCCGTGCATATAAATTCAAGTGTGCAAGCAAGTGTTGAATAAGTTGATACCTAAAAATGCCAACAAAAATTGTGAAGAAGATGTGACTACCAAATTGGATAATCTCAACTCATTTTTTACTTGCCCAGTGGAGCCAGAGCCATCATCAGTTCTTGTCAATGAGTTGAATGAATTGGTTATTCCAAATTTCGATATTGTGTTTTCTAACTCAGAATTTGACACCCAGGCAACATATTATGTAGCAGGACTATTTTTTTTTTCAGAGTTAGTTATTCATTTATTCATAATTTTCATCATTTTTGTTTGTTTCCTTTTTGTATGATGTCTAGTCATTATTAGGCTGAAGAGTTTATATCTTATTTTGTTTTTTTTTTCAGAGTTTTATTTACTATTGTTTCATGATATGTAGTTCTCTAGTCTTGGATGGAATAAAATATATTTTTTTAAGTTTTTTAATTTTTTTTTGTAATTTTCTCGATTAATACAAATTTTGAAAGTAAAGGTTTTAAATAAACCGCCTTACCTCAATCGGTAACTAGAGAATCTGTTTTATCGATCATAGTAACTAGTTCCACCCAGTTGCCAAGTGTGTCGCTCTAAACGTGGTGCCAACTTTTACTGCAGGTTTGACAACTCTCTTTTTATTCGTTTCTCTATGATCCTTCCCCTCGAAGTTTCAACGTATGCAGTGGAGCGAGGAAGTTGAACCTCTGCCAAATTTACCGCTCGCCAACAATATAGTTTAATGGAGTCTAGACCAATGAAAAGCGAGGTCAAGTATACCCTACCTCACCACACGCTTTATTCTTAACTGGAATATACTATAGGTCCATAAACATTAGTTATGCACAACCATTTCAGACATATATTTACATTATCTGTGGGATTTGTTGGTGAATTTGAATTTACTCAAATAGTATTGTTCCAAAAAATTGCTGGAAAACAGTGGAACTACTTTACTGTCCATTCACCTAACACCCGCCGGACCACTTTATCGTCTAGGGCGAAGCTGAAGTGTTACTTTACTCCCGGTTGTGCATAAGAAACGTATCATGTCAAGGTTGTCATAGGGCCATAATTTCGTAGTCTCAATGAAATATTACCGCTAAATTATCGGATTGAAATCAGTTTGAACTTGCGTGAAAATTATCGAGTAAGATAAGACAAAGGAATCATAATTTAGTGTTATTAAAATCCTCAATTTTGTTTTTTATTCTTCAAGATTGAAATAAACATGACGCAGTTATAACTGGACTTAAAGTTATTCATCAATAATTAGTGTTCTTTTTGTCAGATAATCCGTATATAGGAAAACTCTCAATGCAATATAATGATTGAAATTTGTCATGAATTATGATGGGCTTTGAACTACTTGGGCCATCTATCGGCTAGCATCAGGAATTCGGACTATTAAGACATTCCATCCATAAAAATCTAATATAAGCAATAATAATTATGACCGATAAATATAATGCTTAACATAGATTGAATACACAAGAACTAGACCGCTCTCATGTAATCATTGACAACCCTTCTTGATGACCATCTATGGTGGCGAATTTCAAGATTGTATCAGTGACAAACGCCAACATTTAAACAATGAAAACAAACTCAAACAACTAGTAATTGAACCTGCCATTTCAACATTTGACTTTTTTGTCAAATATTAATTAACAAAAAAGTTAAATGTGGCTTGGATGTAGGTAGAATGAATAAAGTATGAATGAACTTGCTGCTCCACAAACGAAATACGAAAAGGAAAACGTTTTCACCTTTGAAATAGAAAAGTTCACCTGGCTTTCAGAAAGAAGAAAATATCTTCCCCTTCTGCCCACGTCTTCGATATTTCAACGTAAAATAATGAGAATTTTATGTTCGTAACCCAAGCAATGTGCAGAAGAATAGAAACAGGTCAGAATGGTCTTCTCCAATATTCTTCATTTGTTGTGTTACGAAAAGAGGTGTTACAAACATCAAAGTGTCATTATTTTGAGTTGGAACACTCTCAACGCTAGCTGAACTTCAATATTCGACGAAAAAGTTGAAGTTGTAGGAAGTCCTGTTCAAAAAACTGTAAAGAATTTGTAATTTATGTTATTATTTATTATCATTTGGATCAGCACATACTACCCATTCCTAAAAAGTGGCCGGTTCCCACTCAACAATGATTAAACACCACGTGACCATATTCGTATGCAATACATTTTTTACCCCCATAAACTTAGCAGAACCACTTCAATATTTCGTATTTGCAATAGTACTATAATTTGTTACTAATTTAGTACTAATTTATTATCATATTCGCGAATTTATTACTCTTCATTAAACAGGAAAAACCAACGGTTCTGCTAGCTTTATGTCAACCTAACAGAACCATAGCTGAAAATTTAATATTTTGAAAATTTTTAATATACCATAATTTATAACTATTTTATTACTAACTTTTAACTATAATCACGAATTTTTTACTCATCATTTCAATGAAAAAAACGAAGATTTGTCTATCTCGATCTCAACCTAGCAGAACCAAAACTCAAATCACATGTTTTTTGAAATTCTGTTGTATCATCGATAAGTTACTAATTTATTACTAATTTATTACCACATTCGCAAATTTCTAACACTTCATTCAACAGGGAAAACCAACGGCTCTGCTAGCTTGCTGTCAACCTAGCAGAGCCATAGTTAAACAATTATTATTTTGAAAACTTCAAATATACCATAATTTATTACTATTTTATTGCTAACTTACAACTATAATCACGAATTTTTTACTAATCATTTCATGGAAAAAAAAACACCGATTTGTTTTAACAGAACCAAAACTCAAATCACATATTTTTTGAAATTCTGTTGAATCGTCAATAAGTAATTAATTCATTACAAAATTACCACATTCGCAAATTTCTTTAGTAATAAAATAGTAATAAATTATGGTATATTTGAAGTTTTCAAAATAATAATTGTTTAGCTATGGCCGAGGCTACGGCTCTGCTAGGTTGACAGAAAGCTAGCAGAGCCGTTGGTTTTCCTTGTTAAATGAAGTGTTAAAAATTTGCGAATGTGGTAATAAATCAGTAATAAATTAGTAACTTATCGATGATACAACAGAATTTCAGAAAACATGTGATTTGAGTTTTGGTTCTGCTAGGGTTGAGATTGAGATAGTCAAATCGTCGTTTTTTTTTTCTTGAAATGATGAGTAAAAATTAGTTCATTTTACTTGATTCTTTGGGATTTTCTGATAGAAAAATTTGTTAAACGCAGTGCCATTTTGGGGCAAATCATCTGATTTGTCCCTCTACAAATATATTGAAATAATACGAATACTTTTATTTTATAGAAACGAGGAGAAAATCCCAAAGAATCAAGTAAAATGAATGTACCACCGCCTCGATTAACCTACAGACAGTATTTAAAAAATTCGTGATTATAGTTATAAGTTAGTAATTATATTATGGTATATTTGAAGTTTTCAAATAATTGTTTAGCTATGGCTCTGCTAGGTTGACAGCAAGCTAGCAGAGCCTTTGGTTTTCCCTGTTGAATGAAGTGTTAGAAATTTGCGAATGTGGTAATAAATTAGTAATAAATTAGTAACTTATCGATGATACAACAGAATTTCAAAAAACATGTGATTTGAGTTTTGGTTCTGCTAGGTTGAGATCAAGATAGACAAATCGTCGTTTTTTTTCCTTGAAATGATGAGTGAAAAATTCGTGATTATAGTTATTAGTTAGTAATAAAATAGTTATAAATTATGGTATATTTAAAATTTTCAAAATATTAAATTTTCAGCTATGGTTCTGCTAGGTTGACATAAAGCTAGCAGAGCCGTTGGTTTTTTCTGTTTAATGAAGAGTAATGAATTTGCGAATATGATAATAAATTAGTACTAAATTAGAAACAAATTATAGGACTATTGCAAATCCGAAATATTGAAGTGGTTCTGCTAAGTTTATTGGAGTACATTTTTTTATCATATATGTCATATTTGCACTTTGGATCATTCATGGCTGTAGTTTCCAGTGTTAACGTTCTGTGGTTCACGTCTTTCGCAATTTGATTGGCCCGTCAACTTGGCAATTGTCATTGCAGCCAATAGCTTGCCTTGTTTACGAAAATTGAAAACAGAAATAGATTGAAATGTTGTACACGATCATATTTCGTCAGCATGTCAGACCAGTCCTCCCGTTTGATTGTATAAATCCAATCTTCTTGCATTATTTTAGAAATTTCACGAGTAATTCTAATAGCTCCTATTGCAAAAGGAATTCCGATGAGAAATCAGAGAAATCACCAAATTTCGAAAATGAAAACTATATGTGAGTGCCTTTAGTAGGTACTTACTGAGGAAGTACCTATTTATAACAACATATAATCTCCAGAAGTTCAAAAAAAAATCCAATACCTACCTCCTATCCCTATACTCCCTAGGAACGCACGATGTTCTTTGAACATTATAGGGATTCCCTTTCGTGCGATCCAAGCGATAAAAAAAAATCATAATGTACCAACCAGATTCCTTCGTCTCCCGCTGCATTTTTTGTGCATTGTACAACAGCACAATGTGATGGCACGTGCGAATTAAAGATTAGCCAAAAAACACGATTCGTATGCCAAAATAATTGTGAAAAACTATTTCAATCACAATTTTATTAGATGTTTATCGTACAAAGTTATAGATCTGACTGAATGTTGGAATGAACAAATGTAACAAGATGATTTTGAGGAGTCAGCGAAATCTAAGAGGTCCCTGAGAACGTCGGTGCAGAATCTTCAGTTCTTAGGAAGCTTATGGGAACCGGTGATATAATCCTTCCCATAGACAAACCAAAAATAAAGAGACTGTTCAAAACATAGGACATTTTGACCATCAAGTTTGTGCGCAACCCAGTCGCGCATGGAGGCGCTGTTCGCAATCGACAAACGATTCATGACATGAAACATTTTGAATTTCGACATTCGACAGCACGACAGTATAAGGCCTGTTCGTATGTGTTTGCTCTACTGGTTAAACTTAATTTTTTTTTCTATGACTTTCTCTGTTTATATCATGCTATGAACAGAGACAACTATGGCAAAACATCAACTTTAGCAAGTTCCATTTTAGAACGAAGGAACAGACCAATGGAATACAACAGATATTGTTTATTTTCCGAGTTGATGTTGATACTGAAATTCGAGTTTCTCTTTCACATTTATTTTACTTTATTTCCGAGTTTATTTCTATTATTGACAAGGTGAAATTGATAATATTCATGTAGGTTGCACGTAGGTACATTTTTATAGAAACATAAGTGATATTCTTTCATTCTGAACTAACCGAAATATGAACGGAACTGAATTTAAACATACATTTTATCGAATTGAAGTAGGTATTCTTGAAGAACGCATGTTAACTGATTTCAGTTTTATGTTTGTTTTATGTAATATTTCAGTATTTCAGATTAAAAGAATATCACAGATGTAAAAGTGTGGTGAGATGCCAAGACCCCGTGCATATAAATTCAAGTGTGCAAGCAAGTGTTGAATAAGTTGATACCTAAAAATGCCAACAAAAATTGTGAAGAAGATGTGACTACCAAATTGGATAATCTCAACTCATTTTTTACTTGCCCAGTGGAGCCAGAGCCATCATCAGTTCTTGTCAATGAGTTGAATGAATTGGTTATTCCAAATTTCGATATTGTGTTTTCTAACTCAGAATTTGACACCCAGGCAACATATTATGTAGCAGGACTATTTTTTTTTTCAGAGTTAGTTATTCATTTATTCATAATTTTCATCATTTTTGTTTGTTTCCTTTTTGTATGATGTCTAGTCATTATTAGGCTGAAGAGTTTATATCTTATTTTGTTTTTTTTTTCAGAGTTTTATTTACTATTGTTTCATGATATGTAGTTCTCTAGTCTTGGATGGAATAAAATATATTTTTTTAAGTTTTTTAATTTTTTTTTGTAATTTTCTCGATTAATACAAATTTTGAAAGTAAAGGTTTTAAATAAACCGCCTTACCTCAATCGGTAACTAGAGAATCTGTTTTATCGATCATAGTAACTAGTTCCACCCAGTTGCCAAGTGTGTCGCTCTAAACGTGGTGCCAACTTTTACTGCAGGTTTGACAACTCTCTTTTTATTCGTTTCTCTATGATCCTTCCCCTCGAAGTTTCAACTTATGCAGTGGAGCGAGGAAGTTGAACCTCTGCCAAATTTACCGCTCGCCAACAATATAGTTTAATGGAGTCTAGACCAATGAAAAGCGAGGTCAAGTATACCCTACCTCACCACACGCTTTATTCTTAACTGGAATATACTATAGGTCCATAAACATTAGTTATGCACAACCATTTCAGACATATATTTACATTATCTGTGGGATTTGTTGGTGAATTTGAATTTACTCAAATAGTATTGTTCCAAAAAATTGCTGGAAAACAGTGGAACTACTTTACTGTCCATTCACCTAACACCCGCCGGACCACTTTATCGTCTAGGGCGAAGCTGAAGTGTTACTTTACTCCCGGTTGTGCATAAGAAACGTATCATGTCAAGGTTGTCATAGGGCCATAATTTCGTAGTCTCAATGAAATATTACCGCTAAATTATCGGATTGAAATCAGTTTGAACTTGCGTGAAAATTATCGAGTAAGATAAGACAAAGGAATCATAATTTAGTGTTATTAAAATCCTCAATTTTGTTTTTTATTCTTCAAGATTGAAATAAACATGACGCAGTTATAACTGGACTTAAAGTTATTCATCAATAATTAGTGTTCTTTTTGTCAGATAATCCGTATATAGGAAAACTCTCAATGCAATATAATGATTGAAATTTGTCATGAATTATGATGGGCTTTGAACTACTTGGGCCATCTATCGGCTAGCATCAGGAATTCGGACTATTAAGACATTCCATCCATAAAAATCTAATATAAGCAATAATAATTATGACCGATAAATATAATGCTTAACATAGATTGAATACACAAGAACTAGACCGCTCTCATGTAATCATTGACAACCCTTCTTGATGACCATCTATGGTGGCGAATTTCAAGATTGTATCAGTGACAAACGCCAACATTTAAACAATGAAAACAAACTCAAACAACTAGTAATTGAACCTGCCATTTCAACATTTGACTTTTTTGTCAAATATTAATTAACAAAAAAGTTAAATGTGGCTTGGATGTAGGTAGAATGAATAAAGTATGAATGAACTTGCTGCTCCACAAACGAAATACGAAAAGGAAAACGTTTTCACCTTTGAAATAGAAAAGTTCACCTGGCTTTCAGAAAGAAGAAAATATCTTCCCCTTCTGCCCACGTCTTCGATATTTCAACGTAAAATAATGAGAATTTTATGTTCGTAACCCAAGCAATGTGCAGAAGAATAGAAACAGGTCAGAATGGTCTTCTCCAATATTCTTCATTTGTTGTGTTACGAAAAGAGGTGTTACAAACATCAAAGTGTCATTATTTTGAGTTGGAACACTCTCAACGCTAGCTGAACTTCAATATTCGACGAAAAAGTTGAAGTTGTAGGAAGTCCTGTTCAAAAAACTGTAAAGAATTTGTAATTTATGTTATTATTTATTATCATTTGGATCAGCACATACTACCCATTCCTAAAAAGTGGCCGGTTCCCACTCAACAATGATTAAACACCACGTGACCATATTCGTATGCAATACATTTTTTACCCCCATAAACTTAGCAGAACCACTTCAATATTTCGTATTTGCAATAGTACTATAATTTGTTACTAATTTAGTACTAATTTATTATCATATTCGCGAATTTATTACTCTTCATTAAACAGGAAAAACCAACAGTTCTGCTAGCTTTATGTCAACCTAACAGAACCATAGCTGAAAATTTAATATTTTGAAAATTTTTAATATACCATAATTTATAACTATTTTATTACTAACTTTTAACTATAATCACGAATTTTTTACTCATCATTTCAATGAAAAAAACGAAGATTTGTCTATCTCGATCTCAACCTAGCAGAACCAAAACTCAAATCACATGTTTTTTGAAATTCTGTTGTATCATCGATAAGTTACTAATTTATTACTAATTTATTACCACATTCGCAAATTTCTAACACTTCATTCAACAGGGAAAACCAACGGCTCTGCTAGCTTGCTGTCAACCTAGCAGAGCCATAGTTAAACAATTATTATTTTGAAAACTTCAAATATACCATAATTTATTACTATTTTATTGCTAACTTACAACTATAATCACGAATTTTTTACTAATCATTTCATGGAAAAAAAAACACCGATTTGTTTTAACAGAACCAAAACTCAAATCACATATTTTTTGAAATTCTGTTGAATCGTCAATAAGTAATTAATTCATTACAAAATTACCACATTCGCAAATTTCTTTAGTAATAAAATAGTAATAAATTATGGTATATTTGAAGTTTTCAAAATAATAATTGTTTAGCTATGGCCGAGGCTACGGCTCTGCTAGGTTGACAGAAAGCTAGCAGAGCCGTTGGTTTTCCTTGTTAAATGAAGTGTTAAAAATTTGCGAATGTGGTAATAAATCAGTAATAAATTAGTAACTTATCGATGATACAACAGAATTTCAGAAAACATGTGATTTGAGTTTTGGTTCTGCTAGGGTTGAGATTGAGATAGTCAAATCGTCGTTTTTTTTTTCTTGAAATGATGAGTAAAAATTAGTTCATTTTACTTGATTCTTTGGGATTTTCTGATAGAAAAATTTGTTAAACGCAGTGCCATTTTGGGGCAAATCATCTGATTTGTCCCTCTACAAATATATTGAAATAATACGAATACTTTTATTTTATAGAAACGAGGAGAAAATCCCAAAGAATCAAGTAAAATGAATGTACCACCGCCTCGATTAACCTACAGACAGTATTTAAAAAATTCGTGATTATAGTTATAAGTTAGTAATTATATTATGGTATATTTGAAGTTTTCAAATAATTGTTTAGCTATGGCTCTGCTAGGTTGACAGCAAGCTAGCAGAGCCTTTGGTTTTCCCTGTTGAATGAAGTGTTAGAAATTTGCGAATGTGGTAATAAATTAGTAATAAATTAGTAACTTATCGATGATACAACAGAATTTCAAAAAACATGTGATTTGAGTTTTGGTTCTGCTAGGTTGAGATCAAGATAGACAAATCGTCGTTTTTTTTCCTTGAAATGATGAGTGAAAAATTCGTGATTATAGTTATTAGTTAGTAATAAAATAGTTATAAATTATGGTATATTTAAAATTTTCAAAATATTAAATTTTCAGCTATGGTTCTGCTAGGTTGACATAAAGCTAGCAGAGCCGTTGGTTTTTTCTGTTTAATGAAGAGTAATGAATTTGCGAATATGATAATAAATTAGTACTAAATTAGAAACAAATTATAGGACTATTGCAAATCCGAAATATTGAAGTGGTTCTGCTAAGTTTATTGGAGTACATTTTTTTATCATATATGTCATATTTGCACTTTGGATCATTCATGGCTGTAGTTTCCAGTGTTAACGTTCTGTGGTTCACGTCTTTCGCAATTTGATTGGCCCGTCAACTTGGCAATTGTCATTGCAGCCAATAGCTTGCCTTGTTTACGAAAATTGAAAACAGAAAGTTGGAATGCGAATCTGTCTCTTCAATTTTGTGTTCTCAAAATTTATACTGCACTGCTGTAGCTCATTAGCACCCCGTAGCACTTTGTTGTCTTTTCTCCTGGGTTTGTTGACAATTTATATGGTTCTTGATTTTATTTTATTGTTCTTGCATTTGATTATTCCACTCACAATTATTACTTTGCGAAAAACAGTTTTTATCAAAACTACATTTCCAATTCATTGTTGTGAAACGGTAAGACCAATAATAATTAACCTCTTGATTTATTGCTCATGTCCTTATTTTCCTTTCAGGATTAAACATGTTTTTTTTTTGTGAAATGAATGCCTTCTTACTGATGGCATATTTCAGAAGTGGTACTCGTAATCCCGATGAAACGTGGACATATTCACTTCAAAGCTACCGAGAACAATTTCATGATGCTTTTCCAAATGCAAATATTCCATACGCCCAAGTTTTATTTTGAAAGCAGCTATTAATTTCCAGTTATTTATTCACCAACAGTGGTCACGTGGTATTCAATCATTGTTGAAGACCCGGTATTAGTACCACTGAGGTGTGATGAGTGTGCAACTGAGATTTGTATTATGGCCGAAAAGTTACACACACTGCATTATCTCTACTGTGGAATTTGTCTGAAACAGTTCACATCGAAAATGTCGGCAAATGACACTGACTTATTTTTTTATGGCACACATGGAAGGTTAGATTTCATGTTGAAAGAGCAATTTCAGCTAATTTTACATAAATGTCAATCAGAATACATAACTGTATTCAGAAAAAAAATCCGTTTGGAGAAATTAACGCCTGTTAAGAAAACAGTCTGCCGAGAGTTGGTTGTCATGAAGCGTTGCCAAAGGTTTCAAGAACGCTGACCCTGCTAGTCGATCATGTACTCACTCTACGCGTTCAAAAGTAACAAAAAAGGCTCTGCAACGAAATGCCACGTAACAAAATTGGGCCCCAACAAAACTGCGCTTCACGAAAAAGTGCCAATTCATTAGACGGAAGTGTTTTATGTCGATTAACGTGCACCTGAATACTTCCTTTTACCCACAGATAGCTTAGTTTTGTTTGGATAGATAGTTACTCTTCTTCACACTGGAAAAAAGAGGCTATTTAAGTACTTGAGAGGAACTAATTTACTAGAAGAGTAAGGCCCTCGGTGAAACGGAGTCAACATTAACTTAATATATTCGATAATAATAATGCTGTTTTCTTTTTCGAATATCCTCCACACCATTCGGATCGAATTGAAGGAAAGATCATATGACAGTTCAACTGTTACAACGCTATACCGAACTATCATAATACGCGCTATTTTGTAGCATAACCCAGAAAAACACCAACAAACAAGATCAAGTACCCTTCCGTTAGCAAACTCTAACCGAATAGAGCCGAACCATTTCGTTATGTCCGCCTAAATCTAAAAATCCATGTCCCATCTAGTAGATCCCTTCATCTGAGCTATCTAAACAACCTAACTTATTCGTATTGATATTACCGGTATTTCGTAACGAACTGTTTTCATAATACGCGCTATTTTGTAGCAGAACCGGAGAAAAAGACCAACAAGTTTAAGTACCATTCCAAGCACCATCTAGTATATCCGATCATCTGAGCTATCTACCCGAACAAACTAACCTATCCTCATTGTTATTGGCACTATTTCGTAACGAACTGTTTTTATCATACGCGCTATTTCGTAGCAGAACCCGAACAAAAAACCAACAACAAAGATTATACACACTCTAGATAACGATAGTAAAAATTGGCATCGCTCCGTTGGGAAGTAATTGACCGGCGGCTAATGGGCTATGCTAATTCGTACACATATTGATATTGGAGTCGGTGAAGTCCTCAGAGTAACTAGTTGAGAAGAGTGATTAATTTTATCTGTGGAAAAGGCATCACATTCTATGGACCTCTGTGGAACCGTTGCAAAATCGATAATTCGAGAGGATAAAGCATCTTATTCAACTCGGCATAAATAGCTTATGACAAGAAATAGAATTCAACATAATGATACACCCATAACAAAAAATAATTGTCAGAAATTCACTATTGATAATCATGTACTTATTAGTTACTGCAGGGTATAATGAATAATGAAAAATATGAATTATTCAAAGATGAACATAGCGGCACCACAAATGTTTGCAGTAGACGAACAATTATTGTTGTAAGAAATGTTATTTGTTCTTTTTTGTTGCTATTGATGGTTTTCCGGCTGTTGTCTGATAGTTAAAAACCTGCGATATATATTAGATTTTACGTTAACGGGTTAACCTTTAAACTCCTGAACCGATTTTAATCCCTGTTTTCTAACAAAAGGAATTCATTTTCTATGTTGATTATTTCGACAAACGTCAAATGTCAGTGATAAGTTGACCAGGGCTACTGGGAGATTCCGGATGAATAATGGATTCGCAAACCAAATTTTCTCCTTCTTCATTGCAGGAGAAATGAGAAATATAGTCGAAGGAACAATTTTGAAACCAACTCTTATATTAAAAGGCGAATGAAGATCATGATCTCGATCATTAACCGCCCTCATTAATACACTAGTTGGTTGAATAACTATGAATACGAGAGGAGATATCTCCTGACCTCAATTTTCAATTTGAATTCTGACATTGCCTTAAACTACATCTTTATCTCCAATCTCTCTCTCTAATGTTGGCCGCAAAAGCAAGTGTTGCACAAGTCATTAACGGCCATTCTTTCGTTGGAATCTCTACTTTCTGATGGTGTAAATGAATATATACATTACTATGGTGAATGTTCACTGAAAATGCCATACCATAGTAATGTATATTGACTGATTGATTGTCTGTATTACCCCAAGAAACATTATTATTTATAATAGGGATATATACAACAAAACATACATATAACATAATAAATCAAAACAATAATAATTGTACAATTATTGTTGTTCATAAAAAATTATAATAAAATATAAAATGAAAATATTATAATTCATTCCAAGTAATCAAATCGTGAATGATAAGTAGATATGGCATTAGAGTTCAGAGCAGATATTTCTTTGAATTGATTTGAAAATTTTCTACTTCTTCTATATCTTTCAACTCATTAGGTAAGGAGTTATATAAAATTGTTCCACAATGGAATATTGATTGTTCACCAAAATATGACTTATAATATCAATAAATTAAATTGCCTTGTTTCATGGGCGAAAATCCTATGAATGAATAAAACAACAAATTTTGATATTGAAAAAAAAATATTCTCAGATATATTTATGAACTCAAAAAATTGATATAAAGAAATACATTGAGAATTCGCATTCTCCATGTGATGAAAATATTAATTCTTTCTCGGTTTATTCAACAGAAAACAACTACTTTCCTGGCTATATGCCACGACGAACATTGAATTATATCTATTGAACACACACGATAAGAATTTGAAAACAAAATCTTCTAAAGTAGAGAATTTGCATTCTCCTTCATATAAAGATATGCACATAATATCATTCTGAATATTCATCAGAAAACAAGAAAACATTGAATTATATCTGTTGAATATCCAAATTTTGAGTTTATATATTGACACTAGATTCAGCAAGTCTTTAGGTTTGTATAGATTCACAGTTGATTCTAAAAAAGGTTAATTGAAAATGCACTTCATTGTTTTATTTTGTAATATCGTGAGTGGCTTCAAACGTGAAATATGTGTACTTCCCCAAATAGATATAAGATATTGTAAATTTGAATAAATCAGACAGAAATAAATATTTATATAAAATACCAGCAATAGGATTCAATTTTTTCCTCAAATGATCTATATCTAGAGTCCACGATAATTGTTCAACAATATAAAGACCTAAAATTTTGTTACATTTGTAGATGCAATGCATTTATTATTGAAACATATTATTATTCAATATGTCAGATGTACATATACGTAGATTAACTATAATATATATTTCACACGATCAGAAAGTAGAGATTCCAATGAACAAAAAGCCCACCAACCTCTTTGAAAAAGCAGATATTTTGACGCGAGAATTTTCTATTGAAAATTAGGGTGCTATTTCGATACTAAATCGAAATGCGGTGCAAATAGAATTTTTCAAATAAAAAAAAATTACAGTGGATTTGGGACATAGAGAAGTTTTTACCAAATTTCGTGGATTTTTTTGTAAGATAAAAATAAAAAAAAGTAAAACTGAGTTATTTGAATTTTTCACATGCATTTTGAGGTTATGTGAGAAAAGTGTATCCACAAGATTCAAAGATATTTCAATTACCTACAACTTTGCTATTCTACTTGTTTCCATAGGACTTTTAGTTTTGCAAGAAATCGAGACTAACCGTTTTTCACCCATAGAAGCTCACCTCTATCCACTTCCCGACCTCGGATCAACCGTTGTTTAATTTTTTGTTATATTCTCTTCTTTTTTCAATGTGTTTCATTCTACTATAACTGTTTTCGATTCCAATAATTATCGACCTTGGTCTATACGCCCTGGTTACGTCCCAACTGAGCGTTGCCCATTCCTACATTCACGTCGACTATCTAGACCGTGTATAATCTTTACCAACAACAAGTTTAAGTACCGTCCTGCTGGCAGACTCTAACCGAATAGAGCCGATCCATTTCGCTATGACCGCCGCGGCAGCAGCGATATCTCTTCCCCGTCCTCCACCGGACTCGATTTTATCCCGTTGATGTCTCTGGCCGACATGCGATGCGGCGGGCTCGCGTTGCTGTAGTGCGCAGGCGTCCTCGGGCTGGTCGGCAGCGACAGGTTGTCCTTGGACGAGGTGGCCTCCTTGATCTCCTGCGACTTGCGGGACGATTTCCGGCGCGGCGTTTGCCGGCCAGCGCTCACCGAGTCGTCTTCGTCCAGCGAGTGGAGGAGCTGCGGAATGGTGGGGTGTTATGATAATAGACCGGGAGCACACAACGTGTTTTTGTGTCTCATTCGTTCACACTCAGCTGTATAAGGCCCCTAATTATAATCGCTCCTTAAGGACCAGTTTCCAATTTATAGTCGAAATATGAGCTCGAAGGAAGCCTCAAGGAAATACAAATATCAAGGAAGGTAAAAGAGGTACCTTGAGCATTCCTCGAATATTTCTTGATGCAATTGTCAAATCAACCGCTGACATTGAACTATGAAAACTGACCAAGGAACTCTCATGAGAAACGTGCAAATCTAATAAAATGTATATAAATAGTGGATGTGAGGGTTCCGAAGTTAGTCTGGTCTGGGGCTACTCTTGACTTGACGAGTTGTTATTAGGTCTTTATATTCATTGTTGTTTATTCATATTTGTCATCGCTACCCATAATGTTTCATGCTTCAATACATATAGTATCGTACTTTCAGCTACCCCTAAACTATCAGTGCCAATTTGAATATCACCTCTGGCAAACTATCAAGCCAAGCAAACCCCTTATAAATCGATATGGATGGACTAACCATCGATTATATCGTTACACAATTACTAGTATCATTTCAAGTTATGCTATGAATATGTACCTACATAATTAGATATATTATGGATATGAATTTTACGGGATTGGGTAGTGTTTGATCTGGAACGCTTTTTCATCAAATGAAAATTCAAGTCTTGAAATTTGTACAGGTTCGAGTATATCGATTTTCATTAGAAGTTGATAGGCAATTAAGTTCAGTTGAAAAGTAAATCTTCATTCATTTCAAATAAAAGGTTTATAGTACAAATAATGGAAACTCAGCAAATTTATTTCATTGCAGCTTGCAAGAATCAGTTTTTGATAGTGCATTGTGAGTTTCGAACATCGTTACCGCTACTCTTGGAGCTCTTCTTTATTTCGCGGAACCTTGGATATTTTTTGTTTGTTAATCATCCGTGATCGAAGAAATATGTTTTTAGGCCAAATATATCAACCTTTGAAAAGAAAATTATTACTGGATTATTATACTTTCGATGTCCACAGTGAAAATTTGAGTTTTCCTGTCAACAACAACAAATTTGGTCACAGAACACTAATATAAAACACTGTTGTCAAGTGTGAGGGCTCCATTTAGAAGAATTACTCAAGGGGGATCTATAAAACAAGTTTCTCGTCAAGTGTTGTTATTCTGTCAACTCCGAATAAAATTTTTGGACCTGTTTGATGTAAATGGCGAAGAAAACAACTGAATGAACAACGAATGTATTTTTTCTTCGTTAGTTACATCAAGAAGGTCCAATCATTTTGTTGGGGGTTTACATAATGATGTCTTTTATACTATTAATTCTTATTAAACAACATCGCCGAACGTAAACAAATGATATTGTTTACGCAAATTGGATTTTAAGACTATGAAAGTCAATATCCAATTGATTTATTCGGCATATATTTCTTATACTTCCATTGATTGATTGATTGTCTTTATTACCCCAAGAAACATAGTTGTTTATAATAGGGATACATAAACAATATACATAATGTTATACATACAATTATGAAATTATAATAAGATATAACAAGTTGAAAAAAAAAATGCAAATAATCATGCAATATCAACCTAGTCTTTTATAAATAGGTATATCAAATAAGAAATGGGATTATCAAAGTCTCTGAAGCAGATATTTTTTTAAGTTAATTTTGAATTTAGTTGCTTCCTGTATTTGAAAAATATTATAAAATCAATCTACACCCTGAAGACGTTCAGCGATCATATTAGTTTGAGTTTTTGTGGATAATTAGTTGATTTAACGAAATGCCGAACATAAAAAAATGATGAATTTCAATAGAAAAATTGTTGACAACAATACACAGCACCACTGCAAATCGTATCTCCCAATGTAGTGATACATTATAATATTATGATAACTATTATAATCACACTGTAATGTTAGGATATTTTGACAACGATGAGTTGAAGGTTCTTGAAAGATATAATTGGATTGTCATTCTAAAAGATGATCAATAAAAGTAATAAAACTATTACAATTACCCTACACGTTCGGCAACGCCGTCTACTCAAACTTTCTTTCAATTACAGTACCTTGCGACATACGCCGAACGGTAAGTAATGATTCGATACAAGCTCATATTCGTGTAGTGGAAGCTGGAATTTGAGGGGTTTTTATACTGCCGAGTGTGAACAAATGAGACACACAGTACATAATGTGGGCTCCCGGTCTATAAGGCTCGAAAGGGGCCGTAGAGGGAAAGTTGTGTGGCAGTTTTGAATTATTTCTTTCTGAATGTTTTTTGGGGCGCGGAATCCGAATCTGAGGGTTGCTTACCAAATTCCATGACGTGACATTTGAAAAAATCCAAAAATAAATGAAAAATATGTTTTGTTGAAAACCCATTTTTTCCACTCCATAACTCTAATAAACTGAGAGAGAATTGATATTTTCATCACATAGAGAATGCGAATTCTCAATGTATTTCTTTATATATATATATATATATCTGAGAATATTATTATTCCTTTTCCATACTTTCACTTAATCAAGGAGTTCAAACTTGAAAGATGAAAACTTTTTATTTTTATAGCGAAACCAATAAGAGATTGCTATATTCCAGTCATTTCCCGAAATAATCACCCCAATTGTATAGCATTTCATACTTTATCATTATCCCCACGGGTACTCCCCTGTGTCCGAATCCTCGTTTCGAAATTATTTAGTTGTTTCTAGTTTTTGTTGAATACCGAAAGAAGCGAGCTCCCGTTTTTATATTAAAGTAAAAATTTCGAACGTTGTGGCTCTTGGGAGTGTTCAGTGCGTAAAATATATCCAAGCTGACATCGTCAACCAAAAAGTTTTCCCAAATTTCGAAAGTGTTTGCCATTGACTGCACAGAATCTTTGTGTTCTCATCTGTCCTGAAATATACTTATTTCAGCAACAGTGTGCCTGATCTGTCAGGTGAGTTACGTCATTAAAATATATTGCTTATAGTTTACTGAACTCGATTATCTTTGCTACTTATTTTTCAATTGTATTCGGATCATATCGTGGAAAAAAATGTATTTGGTTTTCTCTGTCAGTTTTTAGACGCATGCTACGATTGGGTGGAATTGAAACATGGTCTGTCCGACTTAGCGAGTTTTTCTTACCCAGAAACCACATATACAGTGTGGACCCATATAAAGTACCCCCTGAGATTAAGAGATTTTCGCCGCACCTTTAATCGTAGATTCGTGATTTGGTTTTTTTCAATTCAAAATTTCTTTCCACGCCCTGTATGATGAATATCAATTTGTCATACATCCAAAAACAACTCTTATCTAATTTATTATTGAAGGTTATCAGAATTCTGAATCTTGAACTACCCTGTATTTGTTCTAATTGAGAGTTGAGATAGGGACATGAAAGCCGTTTTGACCGAAAATAAATAGTTTCGACACAGAAAAATCCTAAATTTGAAAAATCAAGATTTTGAACAGCCTATATCTCTGGAATCATTCTCGCTAGATAGATCTATAAAGCTCTTCAGGGAGAATCTAAAAATGTAATGAAATACAGGGTGTTCTATTCGAACTAACAAAGTTGCTACTACATTCTAATAGAAGTGGTAACACCGCATTGTCGAAAATATTTTTGACGAATATAACATGCTCGATTATCCATGACCACAAATTTTTGAAGTGTTCTGTCGTTAGGTTCTCCAGATACGTCTAATATGTTCCATCCACCGTGAAGCACCTTGTATGTGATATCATATAATAATATGAAACATTTGTTCAAGACTCTTCATCGGAATCAATTTTTTTGTACACTTTCAGACCTTATTAAACAGCGTGAACATTATGTAATTTGTGAAAAAACGTGTTTGAAGTTGTTTTTCTTATAAACAATTCATATAATAGTTGGGGACTACGAGTAATTCACTAATTGGCAGCGTTAACATTAATCTATGGTTTTGGAGTGGAGAAAGTGTGTTTCGCAGAAAAGTTGAAAGGTTTCGTTATAAGCAAAAAACCACCAAAGAATGATATTTTCATATTTTTTTTCGGATTTTTCGATGCTGCGCCGCCAAATTTTGTTAGCAAACCTCAGATTCGGATTCAATACCTCGATTTAAGTGTGGAATGAAAGAAATCGAAACTACTCCATAACTTTCCTAGTTAAAATACAGTTTATCTGGATTATAAAGAGGGTTTGCAACAACATGCATACGCACCACCGCTTGTGGAAAGTCTCTTACTTTGTTTCTGAGATACAGGATGTTTTCTATATAGTTTTTTTTATGTTCTGGTTCTAACGAAAAGGGATATCATGTAATGTTCAGAGAACATCGTGAGAACCAAGGGAAATAAGGTAGGAATTGGTGTTCTTCTTAAATTTCTGGAGGTTATATGCCTCGGGAAACACCTCCCTTGGCAATGTGTTCCAGAGCCTCGCTGTTCGTTGAAAGAATGAGTCTTTGGAAAGAGATGTTCTGCAGGTCTCCAAAGTGACCACGAAGGGGTGCTTAGCCTCAACTCGACGGGTTAATCTCGCGGAGACTGCCAGGGGAGGAACAATTGTTGATATTCCAGAAGAGCACCGTCCATGATAATATCTATAAAATAGAGCTAGATCGTCAACTTTTTTTACGGTGTTCCAGAGAAGTGAGTGAGTTTGTGAGCGAGGCATCATTCACGAGACGAATTGCCCTTTTTTGGACAGAATCCAACAGTTTCAGAGTATGTTTGGGTACTGCACTCCAAATATGGGAACAGTATTCCAGGACAGGTCGGATCTGTGCCTTATAGATCATAAGCAGCTGACTGGAAGTGAAATAGGTGCTGGCCCGAAACAGAAAACCAAGTTTTTGGGATGCACTTTTAGCAATTGATACCACGTGATTTTCCCAAGAAAGGTTATTGCTGATAGTAATACCAAGCATCGAAATGGATGTTTTCAAAGGTACGGTTACTCCTGAAAAGCTTATGTTGGGCACAGTGAGATCTGCTTTTCTAGAGAAAAGGTATGCTTGTGTTCTGTTTGCATTGAATTCTACCAAGTTATTAGATCCCCATTCGAGAATTGTTGCCAAGTCCATATTTATGTTGTCAACATTTCTCCCTCGTTAGTTTTATCGATATTGTCGATACGACTAGGGTAATGAGGGCTAACATGTTCAGATTGTCCGCCAAATCACGCTCCTAGAACTACTACAAGGTGTTACTGAATATCGATTGAATTCCTCTTTCTCCTTTCTAATAGTGACATTTTAAGCGCAGTGACATTGTCCTTACTTCAAGATTATTTATCAAAATAATACTAATATGTTTTATAGAGACGAGGAGAGAGAATCCTTGAAATTTGGAGAAATAAAATATGATTACGAATTTCGTTCCATCCAAATGAAATATTTAGGACTTGATTCCGACTTGTTATAAAATAACATTGCAATCACTTACTACAGGAATACAAAATTGAGAAAAATATCATGAAATATTTCTTAAAGGCGTTCAACTGTCTACATAAATAGCCTATCAAGCCGTTTTGAATGATATAATATGTTGAAAAATCATGTATCCCAGAAACGAAGCACGAACGATTCCATGTGGAAAGAAACTTTTGTGTCTTATTTTTGAGAGGAGAGCCTCCCTCTGAGAAAGCACATGTTTCTCGCACATTTTATGGGTTTCTTATTAGTCAAGAAAGTGAAAATCGTAAATTGAGGTGATATTATACTTCATGCTTATGATGAGTGTGCTGTTTTTTTGAATATAAATTTTGCTTTGATTGCAAAGGAATATACTGTTCCAAACATCGTCTGTATACCGGATACCACGAAATTCACTGTTTTAGGAAACAGAATTTCAAGGTCGGACCATCACAAGACTGTACAACTGCACGCCTCTGGTTTTACGGGAAGCGAATCTCAAATGAATGAGATTACTTAACATTCTGAAGACTTTTATCTATGAAAAGTATTGAACAAGTAAAAAATCTGTCACGAATCAGCAATAGCAGTGTTCAGTGATTACAAAAAAAAAATGATCACAAAATAACAAAAACAGGTAGAAAGAACTTTTCATCGGCCTTTCAAAAAAAAAAGATGACATAGATTCCAAATTATTGTGTTGAATGTCAACAAAAAACAACTAGATATTTTACTGATTAACACACAGACTATGGAATTATACATAATGTGTTCGGTAAGAATTTAAATTTTTCTTCAGAATTGAATGAGATTGAAAGCACTTTTAATTGAAAGCTGAAGTGTCATGCACACGGATTATCCTCATTTCGAATTAAATTTGTCAAAAAACCTAGTAAATATTTCAAGATAGTGGCTTCATAAGTAGGTCTATTCGTGAGAAATGGAAATGAAAATTTAAAATGATCCAACTCAGCACACATAATTAATTACGGTTCTTACAAAATAGATAATTTATTGCGGACTTTTTGACAGATTGCATCCGAGTGCCACAGAAAATTCGTATGCAGAGAACTTAGCCCAAGTATTGGAATGTCTATCTACTAGTCAATGTGATTTTACCATGAACCTTACGTCTAAAGTTCCTCTTTCTGTTTGTCCAGTACTACATCTCCGACAACAAAACTGCTGCTGTGATATGTTATGGTCACGAAATAGTCATCGTCGAAACTATTATGGTGAAGGATCTAAAAAGAAGGGATTCGGGATGAGGGATGGAAGAATCAATATGGAATGAATGGATAGGGCCATGGTGTAACTACTGACATGAGTAGTATCTAGACCGCTATATGTTAGATTGAATGTCTTTGTCAGTGTTTGGGATCACACGTTAAAAGGTAAGGCCCCCGTCATTCCTTGCTCACACAAGACTCTCGAAGACTTCTGAGGGTTGCTCGTAAGGGGGCAACCGAATGACGGATAGAACAATTTTACAACAACAATTTTGTTTATAATAGGAATACATAAATATATATAAAAAAGAAATTATAATAAAAATTTGACTTATGAATACAGCTCAGTGGAAACAAATTCATAATTTTCTCAAGATGAAAGTTATAGCATTTCATTTCTGAGTAATCAAATCATGCCACATATTATTCAAATTGTCCTGAGCAGGTTTTTTTTCATGTATATTTTTCAACTCATTCGGTAATGAATTGTATATAATTACTCCATTGTGAAATACAGATTATTTGCCAATGTTCGACTTGAATGTATTTGCTATTAAGTAATTCAATTGTCTAGTCCCATAACTATGGACTGTATTGACTTCATTGAAATTAACTGTTAGTTCTAGAAAATGTAGATGGAAGATGCAGTTTTTGGCGTGAAATATTTGTACCTCCCCAAATACAAATCAAATATTGTAAATTTGAATGAATGAGGCAACAGTAGGTGAATCTCAAGTATTTTATGGTAATGATATTTCGGATTTTTAAGAAAATACCTATGATTGGATTTATTTTATTTCTCAAATGGTCTCTGTTCAGTCCATAATAATTTCTCATCAATATAGAGACCTAAAAATTTTGTCACATCTGTATATTTAATAAATCCATTGTTGAGTTATATCATTATTCGAAATATTACATGATTTCTTGGAGATATACATAATAATATACGAGGATTTGTTAAAATTGAAGACACGAGTGGATAAAGGGTCTATGTGACATTTTAATGAAAAATGAGATTTTTGGGTGGATAAAGGATTTAAGTGAGTAGAATGTTTTCCCTACTAATACCGTTCATCTATTGTACAAAATAAGAAAGTTATATATTGATGAAAGATCTATGTTCACCTATGTTCTATCGTTGCCACTGGATGAAGGGTTCAAGTACATTGTATTGTATGAACATGAATCCTTCATCCATGATTATTCTATTTGTCGGGTACTTGAAACAAACTCTGTTTATTTGAAGGATGAAGGATTCATGTACCTTTTTTGAGTTTTTTTTTTACTGTATTATATACCAGTGTCAGATGTACTATGCAAAATTGTGTAATAAAGGTCTATTCAAACCAGCGATTATTTTTTTCATTCAACGCAATACAAAAAACTGCGGCATCAAAAACTTTGAACATCATTTGCTCCAAATTAATTTTGTGTGACTTGAACCCTTTATCCACTTGTGTCTTCAATTAAGACTCAACTTATGAATTTTCATCCAAGATGATCACTTTTAATATCCAGTTCCATATCATTTAAATCTTTCGATACATAAATCAATGTTGTATCATCCGCGAATAATTTTAGCTTTCCTTTCAATTTCAGAGTTGATATTGAATCGATATAAATTAAAAATAAAATTGGTCTCCGAACTGATCCTTCACATGTGATAGTGTCACAAATGAGGAGATATTTGAAGTTAAATTCCAAAATTCTTAGAAAATCATATTGGTTCGAAGTCATTGAACGTTCACGTATCTGTTTATTATTTCCAAAATTATTGAACCACGAACTTTCGATTAATAGTTGAACCTAAACACAGGCGTGACAATGACTTCAAACCATCCACCTGACTTCCTCACTGTCACGTTTCCAAAATATAGATTAAATATATAAAAGGCGCGAGGAAGCCAGCACAGGTATCAGTTCGATCATTTCGATCAGTTCGATCATTCCGATCTTTTCGATCATTCAATCATTCGACTCGATCGATCATTCGACTCGATCGATCATTCGACACTGTGCCCGAACCGTCGGAGTTCGGGCAGAACAGAAGATGCCCTTCCTCTAAGGTCCCAGCAATATAAGCTTTCAATGTACATATAGGGTAAGTTGAGTTTTATTTATTGTTAACCATAAAACAAAAAGAATAAATGTGTGTATATGTTTCTGTTGAAAACCCTTTGGAGTATTCTTTATTATTATCACTTTCAAAGTTCGTTCTCTGATGGATCTAGAACACAACTTAGGCAACCCCCGCCTACAGTTTGTGACATGGTGGAGGCGCCAATGGCTCGTTCCCGAGGTTGGTTCTTCATAACCAACCTCACTTTTTCAAATTTCATGTTCTTTCGGTTTTTAAATTATATTATTTTTATCAAATTATGAATATCAAAGTTAGATGAATATTTTAGTAAGACAGTTTTCATTATTTTAAGGATTGAATGTAAAAATGTGTTTTTATATGGGGCATCTGGCCAGGATTTGCGAACGGTCCAGCATGCTAAAACTGGACTGCCTCGGTTTGATCTTCAAATGGGGCGTTCCTGGTAGTGCACACAGATAGGCATGCTAAAACCTTCTGTACCCATACGAAAACTGAGTGAGAAGTATTAATTTATTTTCAGTTGGTTGTGACCCATTGAAAAACAGAGAAACTTTCATTTTGATAAGATGAGCTTTATTGCGAAATTTTAATTGTCATGAGGTGATATACAGAGTGTTTGAGGGAGTAATTTCAATTTTTTTTGTGTGGAAGTGGAGTTTATTTAGATATATGGATGAGAATAATGAGGAATTATTGAGATTTATGATGATTTTTTTTGTATTGAGAGAAATGTGGAAGTGACCATATGAGAAAATATGAGGCTCACAGTTCACGAAAGATTATCTGGTTCCGAAAGAGATGGAACTAGACGTTGAGGGTATTCGTGGATATTTGTTATCGATTTATAACTTTGAGGATGCTCCTCAATATTGATTTCCACAAGTATTTTATTACTCGAATCAACGTAATCACCTTCACGACTTGAATTTTCATTAGAATATAGTATGATATTTTCATTTTTTTTTATTTTTATCGCAAGCCGAGCTTAAAAATTTCAGATAATTAAATTTGAATTTTTTAGATTATTTATCTTTAGAGAATGAACGTGAATAATCATCAAAGGTAGTTATCATTGTTTCTTTGAAAGAAACACACATTTATTCTCACTTTATATATTTTATTCCGATTAAGTAAAATTAGGTTAGTTTATTCATTTATAACATGTATCCTTCGAACAAGTGAAAAATATGTTACGATCAATTTAAAGCAGTAGGTTAGGTGGCTGTCGCCTGTCATAAGAATTTTTTCCTCAGACTGAAAATTTTGGGAGTTCATTTGAGAAATTGGGTTTAGAGGAAAATGTGTAGTACTCATGACGAATAAAAGTAAACATTGATCTGTTGTGAATGATATAGGAACCAAATCAACATGCTCAGGATGAATTTCGTGATAAAAATCTCAAAGTATTGAAGTATCGGCTGGAAAATAATATGAAAAAGGTTTTTGATTGTCGCTGATGACAATGTATATGCAGTATATTAGGATACTGTGCTATGATAAGACCCAAAACGGGCACTAGCTAGATGATGATATAAAAGTGAGTGATTTGCTGAACCCAAAGAGGTTATTTAGTTGTTGACCAAAGGAGTCAAAGATATTTTCGCTGACGACTTGATCAGTGCAAGAGTCACTGTGGATACCGCACCATCACCCTGTATCATTCAATACCTGTCGAGGCAAATAGCCAGGGGAGTAGTTGTTTCAGGAAATGGTCCGGAATAGTCGAATTGTATAGCGAGAAAAAGAGAGTTTTATGTGATATTATGAAGTTATTGATAGTATTGAATTTATGGAGTATTGGAGTTTGTCAAGGTACAATGATGGTTTGTACAATAAAAGTTGTGCTGTGATGTGCAAAAGTAGGCCTATCGATAGTCAGGAATGCTCAAAGGTTCGATCACGCGGAATCCCGGAAAATGCTCTACATTGTAGGGGTATTTGAGCTATATCGAAAGAATAGGGTATTAGACAAATGTTTCAATAATTAGAGTAGGGATGAGAGAATCTATAGAGCTGACAAGACAAAAAGGCAAAAAGTTATGGCACATGTCGTGAATATTGAAAATATTGAGAGAAATGAGTATATATTATATAGTAAACAGTAGGTACCTCGTTAAGGTGACGAGATATATTGTCACAATGTGGGAAAAAAAAAAATCAAAGCCGAAGTCGAAAAGAGATTAATAAGCGAACATTGAGCATGTTGATTCCTGTATATGAATGAAAAGTTATTTTTCAGATCGACTATTTTTGGGGAAAATATAATTTATTGAGAACATGATAATAATCAAATTTTTAGTATGTTTCAGGAGAAGTAAATGGACGTATGAAGACCACAGAGGAAAAAATATGAAAATAAGTAGAAAAAATGAAAAAATGTGGAGAACAGGTAGAGAAAATTTCAACAGCCACCTAAAAAACATAATTAAGGTATAGGTAAAGTAGCAACTAAGTATCAAAGTAAGTATTTCATTTATGAAAAAAAATGAGAAACGGTGTTTCATGAAGCTAATGGAAAAAATCGCGATATATTTTGAAAAATCATGCTCATGTATTTGAAAATTCAACATTAACTGGATTATTCAATTTTCTGATAAAAACATCGAAATGGAGTCACCAAATGATACAAAAATACAAGAATTTGCAATGAATATTCACAAAAATTTCGAATAAATTATTCCATTGAGATAATAGTGTATTATGGGAACAGGAATCATGTATTTTTTGGAAGGCAACCATCTCGATGCAAGACATTCGCTTATGAAACAATGGGAGTGAAAAGAGTTCTTTCTTCATTATTATTCGATTACTGGTTAATATAAAGTTTGCGAAGTAGCTCTAGCAATTCATTTAATAAATCAACATATACACAGGTATATGCATAAGCAGAAGTAAATTAATGGGGTCAGTATTCGATTCACGTTGATGTTTTGGTATCGGGTGTCACATTATATACGGTTCAAGTTCAACCTCTCATAACATATACAGTGATATATATATAATATATTCTTGAATATATATTCTTGAATATATTGGTTTTTGTGGGAGATTTTATAAATTGTGGAATATTCATATTACAAAAAATAATACATTTAGATATTTTTCAATATGATTAGCGAGGTGGTACTTAGTTCATTAGGAAAAACTGATCTTGTTAACAAATTGAAGAAGTCAATATTATTGACATTGAACTCAGATTGCAAATAACACGGAGTAAATGTCATCACCCAGGAGTTTTTAATTCGAAAAACTTTACGAAATATTGAAATAGCCATAGATGAGTCAGATGGGTGAATAGTGTTTTATAATTTTAGACAAACATTGTTTCTTCATATAGGTAAAAATGTAGATAAAGTTCAGCGAGAATAGTTGATTGATGATGAGTTTGATTATATATGTTTGGAAATTTTTTGTTATACTGCAATAATGTCATTTCTTGTTTTACATGTGTTCCCACACTCGAGAAGAGGCAAGTTACCGAGGTAGTTGGACTGAGTTTCACCGCATACAGAGTAGACCATGCAATCGTTTCTACGGGCATCACCAGTGAAGGAGGTACGGAAAAAGCATAGGGTACCAGTAGCGAACGTTTTCCGAAGATACAGCCATGGAGATAGAGCTACATGAATCTAGGAGCTATATAGATGACATTTGGAGACTACTGTCAATGAGTTATCCGAGGATATGGCAGCCGTTGTAGCTTTTTAGCATCCCAAATCAGTCAAACCTTACAAATGAGAGAAGCTGACGTTTGGAATGATGTTGCCATTCCGAGTCCGGTATCTGTCCAGGACAAATCCAGTCATCTAGTTAGATTACGTCACATAGCCACATCTGTAATCTATGGAAGGGGCCAGTAATCATGCACAGAACACACCAGGAAACTACGCCACCTCAGAAAGCCATATGCATTGCCAAAGTGTACAATGAGCCTAGCAGTTAATGGGGTATGCCAAGGAACGCCTGATGTGAAACTCAGAAACTACCCAGACCTCTGAGCCATGGACCAGAGTGTGCGGATCTACTATTCTGATTTTTGTCATATTTGCAGTTAGGTCAGGTTATCATTATTTGTATTATCAATTCGTTCACAAATAGGTATATAGGTAGCATTTCAACTATAGGTTTTTAGAAGGTATCTAGGTAATATTTGAATAAGGATTTCAGAAATAGTTAGACCCATCTGACCATTTTTTAACGACGGGGGCCGTCGTTCTCAGAGGAGGGGCATGTCACAAATGAGGAGATATTTGAAGTTAAATTCCAAAATTCTTAGAAAATCATATTGGTTCGAAGTCATTGAACGTTCACGTATCTGTTTATTATTTCCAAAATTATTGAACCACGAACTTTCGATTAATAGTTGAACCTAAACACAGGCGTGACAATGACTTCAAACCATCCACCTGACTTCCTCACTGTCACGTTTCCAAAATATAGATTAAATATATAAAAGGCGCGAGGAAGCCAGCACAGGGATCAGTTCGATCATTCGATCAGTTCGATCATTCGATCATTCGATCAGTTCGATCATTCCGATCTTTTCGATCATTCAATCATTCGACTCGATCGATCATTCGACTCGATCGATCATTCGACACTGTGCCCGAACCGTCGGAGTTCGGGCAGAACAGAAGATGCCCTTCCTCTAAGGTCCCAGCAATATAAGCTTTCAATGTACATATAGGGTAAGTTGAGTTTTATTTATTGTTAACCATAAAACAAAAAGAATAAATGTGTGTATATGTTTCTGTTGAAAACCCTTTGGAGTATTCTTTATTATTATCACTTTCAAAGTTCGTTCTCTGATGGATCTAGAACACAACTTAGGCAACCCCCGCCTACAGTTTGTGACACACAACCACAAGTATCATTCATTTCAACATACTGCTTTCTATCTCTCAAATACTGTGTGAACCAATCATAAATTCTTTCTCTGGACACCTATTGAATATAATTCATTTAGTGCTATGATCGACAGTGGCGAATGCCTTACAAAGGTCTAACAACAAGAATCCACACCAACCCGAAAATCTCGGGTAATTTGCTTGCCTGAAAACGCTTCTGCTCAATGCGCAAGAACCCTCAAACTGTCGTTCATGACAGTGAGTCATGTTTCTTGATGTTCGGAAACATGAGTAAGAGTAAGATATGACAGGTCCTAAATGCGCATGATTCATGTTTAGCGGTCTAGATACTATAGTTTATGTCGGTGGGTGTAACAAGGTATAGTGTGCTATGCAAGAAATGGAAATTCAACTCGTTCTGCGCATAACGTCACTGCAAGTTTGTCAATTTAACAGTTTTTTCTGGTAATTACGCAATATTTGGTTGTTTTATTTTATCACAAGCTCAAGAAAGCTAGGGGTCATCCTACATTGCGATGTGATGGCTAAATACTCATTGTTTAAAAGTTAAATAAAATCATTTCTTGAGTGCTATAACAGAAATTGAACATATTTATTGCTGTCAAACCAATTAGTATAATTGCAACAAAACAGGAACACGAGAATTGAACATCGTTATTCTGCCACTCGAATGTTTTGATTGGTTGTTTCAATTATACTTACAATATCTCCCGATGAATATGGCAAATTGAAAATAAAAATCGACCTATTTCAGAAGATCTCTCAGAAATGGATGGCTAAAAATTAATCCAGTCAGTACCTACTTTACGAAGGCACTGTATATTCGTATTTTACTTTTCATATTCATTACCCCCCCCCCCCCCCTATTTATTACCCTGGATTCACCACTGCTGTGTTTCGAGGCTCAATAAAATCTAAAATGAGAAGTAGAAGTAAAAGGAACAACTGGACATTAAAATAGCAGAACTTCAGAAGCAGGTACTGTAAATTCTCAAAAGCAGAACAAGTTTTTTTATTTCTTGAGGCGCACGAAATGATATTCCTACAAAGTTGATAACAATAACACTAGTGATTCAAATAACGTTTGTCCATATACTACAGTTGGGGATAAATCAATATAAGACGTGTTTTTCGCAAAAGTGACGTCTCACAAATATATGTAAGCTCACAATACTTTCTATCATCTCAGATGAAACAAGTATTGTTCAATAATTGCATAATTATTGCCACCCGAATATGAAACTACTCACATGTAGACCAAAGGATGGGGAAGACAATAATTATACAACTTGAAAAAAAGCCAAACCACAAATTATTCAAAATGCTTGAGTGCAAAAGCTTGAGCTAGCATAACAAATAATGCAATATCGTCCCACATTCTAAAATCTAAAACACCCAGTATATTCCTTTCATTTTTCAACCAGAGAAGGATTTTCCAGTTGATTACAATTCATTGAATTTTTGTTATTCCGGACCTGCATTCCTTCCTTCTCTAGTACGCTAACGGCTTGGGTAGTAAAAGAAAGATATGTGTAGCAAATATTGAAAAATAACTGGGTTCAATGATATTACTCTATGAATGATCAAAATTAATGAAAATACCTATGCATCGGTTATAAAGACTGACAGGGTACAAAGTGAGGTCTACCACGATGACCTCTACGCACTGTCGAAGTATTCCCGTTTCACAATGAAACCTGAATGTATGAATTATTCAATGTTTAAAAAATGAAATGTAATTTTAGATTTTGGTTGACAACATGTTCAAATAATACAAGCATAAACAAATCATACTTTCGAAAGGATCTACAGCTTCAACAATTTTCAATTCAAATAGCCAATAGAGTTTAAGAAGCAGTGCAATTGAAATTAATAATCAAACTTTGAAAATGTTAGATCAAGGCAGTTCAGTTATTTAAGAATAATCTTCTAGGCAGATTTGCCTACATACCGTTGTATTCTCATTTATTTTGGCTAAATGAACAGGTGATACGCTTAGAGATCCTCGAAATTGGCGAAATACCTATAATTTGAGGAAAGAGCAAGTTCAATGAAAAATATTGTGGTTGTTGATAGTATAAACAGGAAAACAATGAACAAATTCAACATACCTATTGGAGTGTTCGGAACATCTTTTTCATTTTTTATGATATTATTCCATTTCATATTACTTCATCTTGATTTGTGACTTTGATTATTAGATAACTAATTATCACAAATAGTATGGATTTGCAAAATGAATATCCTTTCTAGGCAGACCACATAGGTCACCTATTAGCAACAACTCAGTTTGTTTGAGATGGTTTTGGACTGTACAGTACAGAGTGAGTCAATGACCTAGCCTACAAGTTTTTCAAAAAACTTTCGATTGAAATTCAATACCGTTGAATAAAACGTTGAGTAACTGGTCATTCGAGGTTACATCTAGCCTTTTTTCAATATTATCATATTGTAATATACACAATTCACTTTCTATATCATTCAAATAGAACCTCGCACAATTGAATAGTTTATGAATTACAGAATCTGAAAGATAACCTGTAGAAACACTCTGGACGTCATTTTAATCTATGTTTGCTGTATAGTTTATATACAGTTTATATAATATATTGTGCCAATGGACATATTTTAAAAATAAACTTGTATTTATTTATTTATGATATCGACACATCGATTCTCAGCATAATAAACATCTTATAAAACAATTTTGAATTTCAATCCATACTATTCTAGTTGTCATGTTCAACGTCAATGAGATAGTATTCATGAATTAGGTAGGTAAAGTATCGAAGAAGGCCACCCTTATAATTTACTGAGGGAAAGAAATATGCGAAAAAATAACGAAAATATATTTTTCTACAAACGTCAAAAAAAAAACAAGGTTCGCGCATTGATCACAAATTGCGAAGTGACACTTTTTTTCAGTTTCCTACGTTACCACGACACCATGTGCGAAGCAGTGCGCGAAGTAAAACGATGCGCGAAGTACCTACTTCGCGCATTGTTATGTAAAATATATGAGATATTTATATTTCAACTTTATGGTCCTCAATCGAGCAAAGATGCAAGAAATCATCTTTTCCTGAATGTTCAACAATAACGTTGTTTTATCTCTTGGAGCGCACGAAAGGAAATTCCTATATGTTCGTGGAACATCGTGCGTAACTAGGGAGGATAGGGGGAGGCCTCTTAAGCCAGTTCAATACTATTTTTTATATCAAGCTAAGCATATTTTTACTTTAGAACTATATTCTTTGACGTTTGTAGAAAAAATGTTGTTTGCAACTCGAGCGCGAAATACTTTGATCATCTCGACTATTTTTCAACTCGGCTACGCCTAGTTGAAAAAATCAGATCTCGATCACCAAAGTAGCATTTCGCGCTCTAGATACAAAAATAACTATTGATGAATGACATCTCTGTACATGTCACAGCCATGTTTTTTTTTAAATCCAAATCCAACTCGGATGACCCTGAAGACTCAATAGTGAACTCTCAGAAAGAGCAGTGAAGAAATTCAACTTTAATTAGCGATTTAGTTGACATACACTTGAATTGTGAGTTAAATTCCATAATGTATGTGGAATGTATGTAATGTAGAAAGTTTACCCTTGTACACTGACTCATAGTTGTCATTATTGAAAACATATTCGTCTCTTGCAATTCATAAATTGCTACTGCATCTTTCACTCTCGTGTTTTTCTACTCAAATACATTTCAAAATATTGAATCAGTCCTTTCATGCTCACACAATATGCCCACGGATGAATGCAATACTACTAATAATACTTAATGATACTTCTCATAAACGATTCATGCTTCATCCATTTCCCAACTAGATATTTCAAATTTGGTAAATCAATTTGAGATTTAGTTTTGACAATTGTATTTATATTACAGTTCATGGAAGAGAGTTTTGTTTGAATTATATGAGTTGTCACTTTCACTCAGAGCTTGCCATAAAGCACGCCCCTCCATAATTTTCTTTAGCTGTCAGACATTTTCTATTTTATGATGGATGATTATATTTTTGATTCGACATTTCAAAGATATGTGGATGATTCATTACCTCTCAACACAATCAGAAAAATGTTTTAAAAAGAAACTGATTAATCAACAAGCCTAGATTCCCGCATGAAATTACAGTATTCGCTATGCTGTAATGATCCCTCTTTCTCTTCTCTCCTGTTGGTTATGTACAATGAAAAGTTCAAGAGTTCAAGAATAGCTTTCTAGTTCATTCTTGTTCTAAATGAAAACCTAGTTAGCAAGTATAATTAAAACAGTTTTAATCTTCTCCTGAAGATGCTAACATAGTTAGCGAAACACGTGTCAAGGCGTTCAAAAAATCTGTTTGGTTAGTGGTAAAACAGTGTAGTGTATGATCGTGCCAAAGGTTCCAGTCTTCTATATATTAATATGTTTGAGTCAGTCAATTCAGGAAGTTGCTGCTGTTTCATCATCAGATGATCGACCATGATCTCTATGGTGGCTATTGTGATCTCTGCTCCATCATTCCATCACAAGCAATAACCAGAGTCGACAGGCCCAGTTGGCACATACTTTTGTCGTTAGCCTCGAAATATGTCGAACAACTCTTTATCAAAACTCGCGGCAAAGCCTTGGAATTCTTCGCCAAAGGAGGTAGTTCAAAGAACTTATAACCTTCAAAAGTTCAAAAAAAGTTCTTCGAACATTATAGGGATTCCCTTTCGTGCGCTCCAATAGATAAAAAAGATGATTGAATTTGAGCTATATTCTTAGAGCCGAGAGCTTAAAATTACCTACCATGAATTATATCACTACTTATCACGAATCAATAAATTATCTCGCATTCTGATACTCTTCATTTTTCATCCTTTCTTTTCATCAACATGGCTCGTTTTATTTTTTGTTTTTCATTCGCCAGATGAATCCGAATACGGAACAAAGAAAACAAATTTAAAATTTGTTTCTTGATGAAGTGGCAATCTGGAAATATACATGATTTTATCTAATCATCGAGAAGCATTTGTCTCAAATATGAATTTCTAGTCTTTTTCTTTCGAAATATGTTCGAAATGAATTTCATTATCTGCAATTTTTTTGTTTCTTGTTGGTTCTAAATGGTAATAAGGTCCTTTCGATACTCGCTCGGTTTATAAATTGTGGGTTCTGCTCTTTCTCTTAATACGATCCTATTCTTCAATATCAAATCTTCCGTTCTGAAGTGTTCCTGATAAAAATGCGTAGAAAAATGTTCCATATCCTACCAAGAAATTTGAATACTTCGCAAATTTTGTGGCCTGAACATATATTCCTTACCGGCCGCATCATATTCTGTTTCCATTTTTGTAGAATTACGTTATCCGATGGAAATTCGAATAGAATGAATTGATTTTCCGTGTTCTCACAGTTGGAAACTGCACAAACTTGCATCTTTCTTCTAATTCTCTCAATTTGTCTAACCTTTGAAATTTATGTCATGTACGTTCATGTACTGTCAGTGCCTGCTTTTTCCATCAATTCATTTGTGGTTATGTCTGATTGTCAGTGCTTGTCATAGTGTCCGTACTCTTATTTACAAAATACGTCAAAACAGCAATGTCAAGTACACTTAGGAACTCTAATTACACCAATCGCCTAATCTAAGTAAATGCGTGCCATCATTATCATCTCTCATTTGCATACATCCGTGGACACACTCCAAACACTCCCAACTCCACATCCAAACTACCACAAACCCAACCTGCACCCACCTTGTCAACTTCCTCGTCGAACTGCTGCTCGGTCTGGTGCTCCCCCCTCTTGGACCGTTCCATCAGCGAGGCCCTCTTGGCCGCCAGATAGAGGCTGCGCTTGATCTTGAGGTAGAGCACCTCGGTGGAGGCTCGCACCGAATAGTCCGGGATGAAGGTGTGACGCAGGAGGGAGTCGATGTTGAGGGACTCGAGGCTGCCCATCGTGGAGGGCGCCACAGAGGGGGATTCTGGAGAACCAACGACAGTTTTCAATTTGAGATTATTGTTTTATAATCATGATTATTGAATTCTCACTCAAGGAAGTGTTCTAGGTCCCATATTATTTATACTATACCTGAATGACATCAACTTCCTGGATGGATGTGAATTCATCAACCTATTTGCCGATGACACTCTCATTGCAATTAATAAAATGAATGACATACTAATCAAGATTACTGAGTTTCTCAACATCAATAAACTAAAATGAAATACAAATAAAACCAAAGCAATGATTATCTCAACTAAACATAGACACATTCGATTGACAAAACATCAAAAAGTATAAATGTTTATGATTGATATTGTAGAGGAATTTAAATATTTGGGGTTTATTGTTGATCAAACATTGGGCATGAAAAAACATTTTCAATATATCCGTGACAAAATTGTAAACAAAAATATTTCTTTAGTCGTGTCAATAGGTACTTGCCACTTCAAACTTCTATTACAGTTTTTAAATCCATTATTCAACCCCATTTCGATTACTGTGCTAGTTTACTGTCACTGATAGATGCGAACTCTGTGTCCTCACTATAGAAGTTACAAAATAGAGGTATGCGTTTGATATTGAAATGTAATAGATATACACCAACAAAACCGATGCTTAAAGTTCTAAATTGGCTAACTGTAAAGGATCGCTTGTTTTATTTCTCAATGATACTTATTTTCAAAATAATGTCTGGTAATGCTTCCTTATACTTTGATCAATTCATCATATTCCAGCATCAAATTCATAATTATCCTACCAGAGGTAATAATAACCTGTATTACACTAGTTCAATGAACTCTTTATTCCATAAAGGACTACTAGAGTAAAATGGCCTCCCAGATGAAATAAAAAAAAAATGAATCTCTTAGAACATTTAAGAAATCCCTTGTTAGATATTTGAAAATGAGATATCAATAAACCTCAGTCTTTTTTTCTATAGTCGATAGTATCGACAATAGTTAAACATACTAATAATTTGTTCTTTTTCTTTATATACAATATTCTTCATTTCACTATTTATTGTTTGGATTCTTTAATATTCAATATAAACTTCATCTGTGTAATTTACTTATATTTAAGACTTTACAATTTATAAAACTTGAATAAATGTTGTTTGTATATTAGGATGCCCTATTTGAATAAATGATCATTGTTATTATTATCATTATTATTATTATTCAATATGAATATATTCTGAAATTCATGATAATGAAACCAGACAATACCACTTGTTTCATATTCACGCTGCTCCATATAAGCGGACAAAAAAGATTCATTCATGCAGCCTCAATAGAATTCAATAAACTATCTGACCATATCAAAAGCTGTAGAAATTTAGGTAAATTCAAAAATGAAGTGAAAGAACTGATTGTTTCTGAACGAATTGGATAAAATTTTTAGTAGAATTGTTTCAATATGCTTACTCTACAAATATTTCTCTTTGTTTACCAAATTATTGTTGTTATTCAATTTGGAATTATGAAATGTTTAGCTATAGGTATATAATTATGTACTTGCTCATACCAGATCCTATTCTGTTTGAAAGTTATTTGTTTGATGAATAAATAAATAAGAAACCAGTGCGCTTGCTCATTAATGATCATGCTTCCCTCCTTTGTTGTAATAGGTCACACGGAACAATAAGAATTGAGTGACGCCAAAGCCTAAATATGTGCCAGAAGAACAAGAGAACTTCTGAATGTTGTGTTTTTGTGATCAGAAGGGAATAATTTTAAGACGTTCACAGCATTTATATCGTTATATTAGCGGTAATACTGTGTCAAAGTTGTTTCCCTAAACAATCTTTAATAAATTATATAATAACCTGAAATCAACAAATCTGTTCCATGCAAAGGCAAGTAACCTGATGCATTCATAATAGAGGAGGAGCTACCTTTTTTTTTATAAAAATTCACACATTTTAAAACAATGAAGAACAATATTATTATTAGTTTTTCTGCAAAAAAATTCCTAATATAATCTCATAAGAAATAGACTCCTTTTGAATTCAATAAAAATGAAGGACATTGTTCATAATGATATTTGTCCCCGAAAAACTGATCATATTGATGGTTATTCATACCAGTCCAAAGTAAGAATTGCACAACTGATAGATGATATATAGAGGGAGGGGGGAGGGGGGGCGTTTAAAGTGAGACATGCTGTTTGTTGGGTCTTTTATATGATGTTTGGAGACATTTTCGAAAATTCATAACATTACGCTGATTACCGCGAGAAGCCAATGAAGTGAACAACTTTAACCATACTAGTATCAAAGCTTCAACATTTCATCGACGCTCTTATTGCTCTTGTCGCCGCTTCAACATTTTCATTACTTATGGATCTATAAATGTCAACAAACCTACAAAAATGTTTTTCTACGGCTATAACACAAAATTGCTCTTGTTTTACTGTGTTCGATACATCAATGAGGTACTTTGTATGTCATCAATTTTATTTCCGTATCTGTTATCATAATGACTCCATTGTGTTATTATTTCAAAAAAGACTAATCACTCATGGAGTGTCAAATGTGTAGCAATGACAGCTCTGTCTAATAGATGAGCATCACTTGACAGGAAATCAGATGGTTACAAGACGAAGAAATCGAAAATGCCACTGTTATCTATTATAGCCGTAGACAAATTATAGTGTATAACTTGCACGAAATGCTACGGAATGCTAATGTCCTACTCGAATGATTGCAGCATTCGCCTATGGCTCATACGTTCTCGTAGGAAATCACTATCATTTCGTGCTCGTTAAACAATATACTATTTTGGACACAGTGATGTGTTATAGATGAACGCATGAACAGAACTCGAATTCATTTCCTCACCTATCCCAACGGTTTGTACCAACGCCTGAGTACCGAAATAAGTGAACGGTCCACCTTCAAACACCAAATTTTCTTTGCCAACGGTAACCTCGACTCGTCCTTCGAGAATGATGACGAAAAAGTCGACCGGCTTAGCCTGTTGGTATATCACGTTCGTAGGGTCAGTGCGCCATTCCTTGTTTTTCTTTATGTGCACCACAATGTCCTGTTTCAAGAGTCTACGAAGTATAGTTTCAGATATCACATTATGATGGAAGGGTTCCACACCTAAAACATAAATAAATGTGTACTATTATCAATCATATTTGAAAGCACGGCCAATTTGGTGCTCTAGGAGATTTGTTTTAGAGAAAATAAATAGCATACTTACTGGTACTCAAATACTGATAGGCAGCAAGAGTCAACTGAGGACTTATTCTCATTTTACTAGGTTCTCCACGTTTTTCAGCAAAACCAGTGAAATCTTGTCTTCTTTCGGCAGTTCTTCTTCGTTTAGAACGATTGTCAGCTGAAAAATTATAGCTATAAGTATGAAGCATTTAGTAGTGATTCATTACTTATTTCCAATAATGATAATGATCAAAGATGCAGAGGTTATATACCGCTCAAGAAAAATAAATCTAATATTATTTGAGATGAGGGTATGAGAGATAAGGAATCCAAGGAAATTTGAGCCAGTAGCTCTCAATTATTTTCAATGAATCAATTATTTCTTTTTTCTACATTCATGCAAAAAACAGAACTTTATTGAACTATATTTAGTGGAGCCAGTAGCTCTCAATTATTTTCAATGAATCAATTATTTCTTTTTTCTACATTCATGCAAAAAACAGAACTTTATTGAACTATATTTAGTGGAAAAAGAAAGTCTTTATTGCACTTAGTGCAATAAAGTTTTTATTCACGACTAATATATTATACTTGTGGTTTTTGAAGTATAATGCCATATATTAATCCCGCAGGGAATAAAGACTATTAATCCCTCGCCATTATTCCCTGCGGGATTAATATATGGCATTATACTTCAAAAACCACAAGTATATATATTAGTCGCAAATAAAGTAGAGTATACTACTCGCAATAATGGCTATTATTCTCTCGGAATGTTACTCCCTCGCCGCTAACGCGGCTCGGTTCGTAAAAAATCCTCGAGAATAATAGCTATCATTATTGACTCGTGGTATAATCTACTATTATTGCACTCATCTGTCATTCTACTTCAACGTGCTGTCATCATGACAAACATTTTCTATAATGCAACTGTGGTTATAGAAACGTCAGTCAAAAATTAATTCTGACAATTAACAGAATTGTACCTAGTGCCGCACCTCAATAAATCATTTTTTGCTTTTTGCATGAACGTAGAAAAAATGTTGTATGCAACTCGTGCAAAAATTGTTTATTGCACTCGACGTATTGTCCAACTCGGCCTAACGGCCTCGTCGGACAATTTCACGTCGAATGCAATAAACATTCACTTTTTGCACTTGTTGCATAAATAACTATTTCGTCAATAATATGAGAGGATCTTTCATTCACAAATACTTCATATGAATCTATAATTATCTCATAAAGAATAATTATTTATTCATCATTTATGGCCTCAGATCATAACAACAACAAGAGTGAGAAACAAGAGCCTAATCCAGTGACCAATCAGAAACCTTAACTAACTCCAAGGCCTACTTCAGTGAGCTGGTTGGTGTGGTGGGTTAACTATTTCGTCATATTTTGGAATACACTTCGAGAAAAATTGACTGGTTAACTTATTGTTGACCCGGTTTGTGTGGTTATCTTTGAGGAAAAATGGCTAATGTATCATAAACTTTTGACCACAGCCCGAGGGGTAAATCACGGGTCGATTTCGGGTACACTAGACTTCCTTTGGCGAAAAAATTCCCGGAATTCCTGGGACTACCCAAGGAATTCCTGGGAATACTCAAAGATTTCCTGGACTTCCTAAAGAATACCAGGAATTCCCAAAGACTACCTGGACTTCCCAAGGAATTCCCGGACTTCCCAAGGAATTCTCGGACTTCCCAAGGAATTCTCGGACTTCGCAAAGAATTCCCAGACCTCCCAAATAATTCACAGACTTCCCAAGGAATTCCGGGACTTTCCAGTGAATACATCGACTTTTATATTGCCAGTTTCATTTTGGACTCCTATGTTCGATATACAGGGCAGAGCGACAAAGCTTGACGCTGTTTCTCATCAATAACTAAGAGTACCTACTCATTCAATGATATAATATCTCGTGATATATCGATTTCAAATTCAGTTGACATTTCACAAATTAGTTCATTGTACCCTATAGTGCAAATAAATTCAGAAGTTCAGATGAATTCTTTCTACTCATTTTTCCCACTTGCTTCACTTCGATTGGGTACATCTGAGGAAAAAACTGAAAAAACGCGTATTGTGAAAAGTGATGAAGGCGAATGGATAGAAATGACATGAAATATCTCAAATATTATCGGGATTCCCTTCCGTGCGCTCCATAAGATTGAAAAAATGTTAAATTGATATTTTAGTAGATATAGAATGCATGTGATAGTGAATAAGTTCTAATAAATTCAACACCGCGAGTAGTTTACCATTTTGAAATTCGATAAAAGGCAAGCTTCGGAAAATCGTTATTATACAGACTTCCCAAGAAATTCCAGGACTTCACAAAAAATACCCGGACTACCCAATGAATTCCCGGATTTCCGCAGGAATTCCCGTCTCGGGTACACTTGACTTCCCACGTGATTCATCCTTCGCCACAGCCTATATGTATGAAAAAACCCAATACTGCTTCACGTCCTATTCTGTCATGTGAGTGCTGCCAGTAGAATTAATATCTCAACCGACGTATTCAAGGTGTCATGTTGACTTTACTGACTTAACTACCAAGACATATATCGTTCTTTATTCACTACTAATCATTACTAATTTTTGTACTCACCGAAAGTTATAGGATTTGACAAAACTACCTACTATAGCAGGTAAAAGAGGAGAACTATTTTACGTGTCAAATATGTCAATAATGAAATGTTACAGGTTGATAGTAAATAATTTGATTTGACTCGGCCGTTACTTGATGGAAATTCATGGCAAATGTAAAAACTTCACAAACGATAAGATTTCTACAAAATTCTCAAACACACGACATGTTTTGCTAACAAAGTAGCTTCGTCAGGTGATATACTGGTACGATGAACTAAACTAACCTTGGCTTGCTTATATATCCTACTTTCTCAACCTGAAGGATTAGTTACCTGTGGACAGGTTCGATAAACCTCCATTTTCGGAAATTAGGCGCAATATCTACATTAATGTGACAAATCCTTCAGGTTGGGAAAGTAGGATATATAAGCCAGCCAAGGTTAGTTTAGTTCATCGTACCAGTATATCCACCTGACGAAGCTACTATGTTAGCGAAACATGTCGTGTGTTTGAGAATTTTGTGGAAATCTTAGCTGAATCAGTTGAAAGACAATGATCTTAACTGTTTCAGCACTGGAACCAACAGCCCATGAGTCGAAAGTTGTGCGGTTTTGCGGAAGCATACAAATACAAACATCCATTTCCAACTGGGGCTCAAACTCATGCATCTGCAAGGCGGTGTTGATAGTACATTAGTCGCGTTTGTTTGTGATTCTCTGGTGTGAGAATTGTGTAGGAACGAATAAAACGGCAAAGAATGAAGAATTTCATTGATTCGATGACAACCATGTGAAAACCACATGCAATCAAAATGACATAATAATCATCAATAAAAAACATCAAAGTGTAGATTAGATCAATTTTTTTGATCTCTGGATTGGATTCATGGAATGATGATATACAGGGTGTATCAAAAAAACCCAACCCCCTTGCTAGGGTAGGTAGAACATTGCAAAATAAGTTGGGTTTGCTCAGTGAAAAAATGTCGTAACGGCATCCGTTTTCAAGATACAAGGTGTTGAAAAAATATTTTTTTACACATTTTTCACGATTATGTCGAAACTACTGGCAACATTGTGATGAAATTCTGTATGGATGTGTTCTGAAAGCTGACAAACCACATGAATTCGTTTTTATTTCTGACACTCATAGAGGGAGCTAGTCACACGGTTCGTACCGAGTACTTTTGAACATAACTTTTTCGAGGTAAGATTTTTCAGTCCAAATTCAATGTGAACTTGAACACTATTCAATTTTACACGAAAATGATTCTCCTAATAAAACTCGATATTGTGTACCGTTTCCGATATATTTCTATTTGAAAATGCTGAAGCAATAACTCTGATTCTGGTACTAGAAAAAGTATTATGAAAAACAATTATCTATTTATCAAGGACAGAAAACATTAACATTATTTTACTGCTGAGGTTATGGATTAAACAAAATCACATCAGAAAATATTTAATTAAATTTGACTAAAAACATCATCTAGTGTAAGTGTTCAAAATGTCATCCGTTTTCATGAATACACAATGCGATCCTTTTTTTTTTGAGAATGCATCAATCTTCTCAACGGTTGAGTATCAGCTATGAGATCAGAATTCTTTCTTGCAGTTGCTCTTGACGTGGTTTTAAATAAATAGGTAACAGTCTTTTATAATACTTACTTTCAACTAGCATCAGCGTTCTTCAGCATTTTCAAATCGAAAAATCCCGAAAACGGTACACAGTATCAAGTGTCAAGTGCACCTTTTTAGTGTAAAATTGAATGATGTTCAAGTTCATACCGAATTTAGACTGAAAAATCTAACCTCAATAAAGTTATGTTTAAAAGTACTCGGTAGGTGTAACTAGCGCCCTCTATGAGTGTCAGATATAAAAACAAATTCATGCAATGTGTCAGGTTTCAAAACACATCCATACAAAATTTCATCACAATGTTGCCAGTAGTTTAAACATAATCGTAAAAAATGTTGAAAAACAATTTTTTTCCAACACCTTGTATCTTGAAAAGGGATGGCCTTACGACATATTTTTACTGAGCAAACCCAACTTATTTTGCAATGTTCTACCTACCCTAGCAAGGGGGTTAGGTTTTTTTGAAACACCCTGTATATTGAAAAATGGTTTTGATATATTCGTGCGGGCTTAGGGGTATGTACGTGGGAATTTCTAACTATTACTAATCAATAATCATTCCCTAGACATTGGTGTTATTCGATATTATCAAATTTGATAGTACCTATATATTAATGGAGAATATTGTAGTGAATCATGCAGTAAGCATACCATATTATGGAAATGGAAAGTGCATTGAAACTTATATTTGTTATACCTACCTAGCGACATTCTTCATGAAATTATGGATTCATAAGAGGAAGAAATTGAATTCAGGATGATGAATGTTTCTGACCTTTTTCAGAATATGTAATTAAGGATTCCAGGAGATTCGAAATTTTTATGAGATTGTTTTACCAAGATTCAATACAAAGACCTTTCAGAACCATTTCAGATTTACTCTTGAATATTTCCATGAGCTATATGCCCATTTTTCCTCTTTTGTTGGCTCATCTTTTCCATAAGTAGGTCCCTACCATATACGTATTAATAATCAATACGGATAATCTCTATCTGTTTCCATAGCGAAACATGAAGCCGATTTTTGAAGACAAATGACTATCCATAAGGAAAAGTTTTGAAACGATCAGACACATACTGCTTTGATTGAAAGGCTAGTAAACGTCATTGTCCACCGAAACGCATGTCTTTGATGACTACTATAATAGCGCATAGCGCATGCTTATCATGCCACCAAATCCTTATGGATATTCATTTGTTTCATATTTTTGGCTTCATCCTGGCACCCGTTATGATCCGTATTGTTTATTAATACGTATATGGTCCCTACCTTATTTGTCAAGCATTCCGAACATTCCACCACGCATTCGATGTTCTGAGACCAAATGGCCAGTGCCACCAGGATTATAAGAAATTCCACAGAATAGTCAATAAAACGGCGATTCAATATCACTGGTGACACTAGCAATGTCAAAAAAACGCAACTATTATGTCGGTAATTTTTAGCAAAGAAACATGACAACTACCCTGGATGACATAAAAACTCACTGAAAACATCAGTTTCGTCCATGATCTCGGCCTGAATCAGCTCCTCAATAACATCCTCCAAAGTGATCAGACCAATAGTCTCATAAAACGGATCTCCCTCCCCCTCATTGTTCACCCTATGGACGAACGCCATGTGGCCCTTGTTGCCCTCCTTGAATATCTTGAACATGACGTCCAAAGTGACGTCTTCGAAAACGAAGTTGCACGGATTCTGATAGAACTGGCATAGCGTCTTCAGCGGCGTGTTGTCATCGGGATCGACGAAGGCCAAATCTTTGATGTACAGCATGGTGACGATGTTCTGTCTGTTGCTCTCGTACACCGGTATCCTCGAGAATCCGCTCTTCATCAGCTCGGAGACCGTTTCGAAGTCCAACACGGACTCGTAGTCCAGCATGAACACGTCCTCGATCTTGGTCATCACGTCTCTGACCGTCTTTCGGCGCAGCTCTAGCGCTCCGCTGATGATGTTCACTTCGTCTCTGTCGAGGTCATTTTCGCCTGTTGTCACCTGAAATTGGTTAGTTTATTCAGTCACTTATTTATTCATAATTATGAGAATAGTAATTTACGTATCAAGTCCTTAACATACTGTTTTTTGGACGAATAGACAAAATTCTAGGCTCAGGGTATAACATGAAGTTGTAGTCATATTGTAGCCATCTTGTGGCAAAGCTCTGGGGTAGGATACAGAGATATCGCGACATACACTGTATGGCGCTGCCATCTATAGTCCCACGTATAGACCCCTACGTCTATACGCTACAGAGTGGTACTACAAGTAAATCACTCTGCTGACAGATGGCACTACCTGACATACTTGAGTGGAATTTTTCCACCACCTATTCAACTGCTAAATCTCATAACTGAGAGATCTAGGATGAACAGAGTTGCCCCAATTGTCAGCAGGAGCGAGACAGTACTGTTTCGACCCACCAGGTCTCATCAGCTGCTCTCGGTCTGCTGACAACTGGGACAACTCTACGCTTCGGGTATATCACCCATTTCGAAGACGCAGGGTATAACATGAAGTTGTAGTCTTGAGTTTTTCATGTATAGTGAACAATCATACCAGATGACGACCATTCATATTCTTCCATCTTTTCACTAAATATGGATAAATCGCAAGAACATCATATTTCTAGTTGACTTTCATATAGGGATCCCCTTTCGTGCGCTTCAAGCGATAAAAAAAACTTTATAGTGAAATATCTGGTTTGATCACATTTTCATTATCAAATTCGTGTTTGACTGTATGACTGAAATAAATAATATTTAATAAGCTAGCTGATCACCCTGTAACATTCCGAAGAGCAAAAAGTAGACTATTTGTCCAATGTTATGACAGCTGTTTCAAAAACTTTATAGAAATGAGAACGAGTTGAAATAAAAACAAGCATTTTCAGCATCACCTTAATTATTGCAAAATAAGAGAACAAATGTGGAATAATGACAAAAATTAGGAAAAATAGGGAAGTTAATTTCACATGAAGATCCAATGGGGCTTAACATATTTTTGTTCATTTCATTGTGTTGATATTTTTCATAGCAGGAATCCCGTTCCCCGCATGTAAAACTATAATATTTGATGTTTTCCAACAATCTATTTTAGTATCACATAATGAGGGACTAGACTTGACTGGAGGGACTATGGGAGTGTACTTTGTATCTCTCGGGAAATCTATTTTTGTTGGAAGAAGAACAGGATATATCTGGTTTGAACAAACTCATTCCCGAATTGAATCGATCATCGTATAGAATACAGCGAGTGACGATACCACATAATATTTTCCTAATAACCATTCATAGGTCCGTTGCCAAAAAAAAACAGAAAAATAATATTCCTATATTTTCGTGAGACCGAGAGAGCAATAACAGAAATCCTGCGCAGAATTAATCCATATAAATATTATCAAATAGAGAAGATATATATATACAGGGTGTTTCGAAATTCGACCGACAACGTTTGACAGGTGATAGCCCTCGTGATTTCATAATCATTGAGATAGGAACATTCGGTCTTCAAGTGTTCAGTTCTCGAGATACAGGGCGTTGAAGTTGAGAAATGAAAATAGTTGTTTCGCAATATCTCAAGAATAATTGAATATAATGCATTCAACTTCGGTATATGGTTTCATCTTTGAATGGGCCATTTTTTGACCTGGAAGCCATTCCGGACATTTTGTCCAGTGGTGCCCTACAGGGGGTTGTGGCATTTTTTCCTTCTATATTTTCTACGCCACTGATTGAATTTCGATTATTTCCAATTCCTCGAATTCATTGTTCAATTTTGTTCAGAAAATGCATCACCTTCAACTGAGCTGAAATAAACAGTTCTCGAGATATTCGACCCAAAATAGAAGATTGCATAGTAATATTTCATCATTTTCAGTAGTAGAAAATTGCAAAAATATTTTTCTGGTGTTGAGTGGATTAGATACTATTCAGATCTCATTCCATAGCTGAACAGAAATAGTTATTCCACACATGAAGAGAAAACAAAAATTTTCGTAATTTTTTACTACCGAGGAAGATGAAAAATTACTATGCATACTTCTATTTTGGGTCAAATATCCCGATAACTGTTCATTTTAGCTCAGTTGAAGGTGATGCATTTTTTCAACATAACTGAACAAACAATTCGAGAAATTGGAAATAATTGAAATTTCATCAGTGGCGTAGAAAATATGGGAGGAAAAGTTATCACAACCCTCTGTAGCGCATCTCTGGATAAAATTCTCGGAATGTCTTTCTGGTCAAGAAATTAATCAGTGAAAGATGAAACCATATACCGAATTTGAATGCATTATATTAAATTATTCTTGAGATATTGCGAAAAAACTATTTAAATTTCTTAACTTCAACGCCCTGTATCTCGAGAACTGAACACTTCAAGACCGTCTGTCCCTATCTCAGTGATTATGAAATCACGAGGGCTATCACCTGTCAAGCGTTGTCGGTCGAATTTCGAAACACCCTGTATATATATCCAATATCGATATTATTATCTATTAAATACAATTTCAGGTGTCTTGTGACCACTATTTTTCCAAGAGAAGTCGCTAATACATTTTGAATTTAAATATTCAAATTAGCTAAGTAGCCCGTTGTAAATGAAATATAGTGGGATTATCAGTTTATTTAATCATCTATCACCATACTACCTGAATAAGCATTACATTCAGTGCTTTCGTAAATGTACAGTCGTATTCAATAAAAAAGCGTACAAATATCAAAAAGAGAGGATTTCGGGATCCTAGTTCTAGTTGTGTAAAACTGGCTCAGCCAATGCTTTGTGTTTTCGAGAACCTATGACAACTTTACTGTCAACATTTGGCAATTTCACTATGATTGAAAATAGCCCTTTTTATATGGCGAACGGTCTCATACATGACACAGTATATCAAATAGCACTTCCTCTCATCTATTGATTTCTTTACAATCGTTTAATGAATACTTCAAAAGTGCTACAAATTGAGAGAGTACCAAACGACCATTTTTCGCGGTGTGACGTCACTTGTATCTTCTTGAGGATCTCTCTGACTAGGGTCCCTTGATGGAAATTGACGTTAAAGTCATTTTAACAGGGTACGGACAGATCCTCGTCTCCTCTCACTCTAAAGTGTTTGTGAAACAGTTATATAGTTCCATCCTTATTCAATTCTGGGGATAAACACTAGATTTTTGACATTCTTTGTTTTTTAGGTTATATTGAGGACACTGGCGTATCATACGTAATTTCCATATGGAATTCCTGACTCAACTATACCAAGATATAGATGAACAATCCTCTAGTTTTAGAGTTTACTACTCCAGCATAATCTTTGCGAGGTAGGGAACATATAAATTGTACTGAAAGCTTAATATATTCCACCTAAGATGCCTAGAGACATCTCAATTTCACCAAAAGAGACTGTTCTTAGACTGTATACCAGGGTTGACTGAATTGACTGAATGAATTCTGATTTCAAGCTGAGCAGTAGTTTATCTATGAGCTGAATAAGCAGAGCCTTATGATTGAGAAATGGTGGAAACCTCGATGTGGGTATCTAAACTACTATGCTCATGTCATGTGTGCTAAATATATTTCCGTAAATCCAACTCGGAGAAGAATTTATGGAGTTACTAATATACTATGTATAAATATTCGTCTAGGACAGTAGGCTGAAAAAAGACTATACTTTACCTGTTTTTTCCGTCTCCCTTGAATAACAAGTCATTTTCGAATAATTTATTGATGAAAGTAACAAAGAAGCAGGTATACGCAGTATAACTTATAGGTACGTTATTTTCACTCTTGCATCCTACATATTTTCTATTTGTGGTGAAGTAATAATTATATAAACTAATGTCTTTCGCCATATTGGATCCGTCATCTTGAATTTTCCATTTTTTACGAAACAATCATTATCTCCAACCCCGGAAAACCCCAGTTACCTTCTAATTTTGAATAGAATCGGATCATAATTACAAAACTCTTCCGCCATATGATCTTCCTCAACAAGTAAATACCCTGTACATACCAATTATCAAAATTTTTATCGATTTTCTGTAGAGCTCATGGATGTGACGTGACAGCAATATCAGGGATGCCAGTAGACAAAACTAAAGTCTCTTTTTTTTTATCGCGTGGAGCGCACGAAAGGGAATCCCTATAATGTTCAGAGAACATCGTGCGTTCCTAGGGAGGATAAGGACAGGAGGTATGTATTGGAATTTTTTTTGAACTTTTGGAGATTATATGTTGTTGGGAATACTTCCATTAAAAAAGAATGCAGCTATGATCTGTCCGTACCCTGTTAAGATGACTTTAACGTCAATTTCCATCAAGGGACCCTATCTCTGATGACCCAAAGAGGATGCGTTGCAGAAAACCACAGACACATAACTCGAGCACAGAGTGGTTGGGTGATCTGTGACTTGAGAAAAAAATGGCTACAAAACAAACTATAGAAGAAGAAAAAGATTAACCGCGAAAGCTAGTTCATAGTTCTTTATAGGTCGCGTGCACGAAGACCGACCCTGGAGGCAAAATATTGAAACACAACCTCATTCTTCTGTGAATTATTGAAACACAACCTCACTTTTTTATTTGGTTACAGAGGAATCAAAAGGTTGAAATAGTTTTTCACAATATTTTGGCATACGAATCGTGTTTCTTGCGTTATTCATTCATTCAAGCATGCCTTCGCATTGTGCTGTTGTACAATGCACAAAAAATGCAGCAAGAGACTAGGGAATATGATTTTTCAGGTAAATAGTAATCTCACATAGTTATCATTATGAAATGTTGTCATTCCTTATTAAAATTCCTTCTGCCTTCTGCCACTTCTGCAATACAAGCTAATGCTGCTAATTGATTGAAAATGTCTACAACACACATGATCGTCAGCATGTCAGACCAGTCCTCCCGATTGATTGCATGAATCCAATCTTCTTGCATTATTTTATAAATTTCAGGTATATTTCTATTAGCTGATCCTATTGCAGAAGGAATTCCGATGAGAAATCAGAGAAATAACCAAATTTCAAAAATGAAAACTATGTGAGTGACTATAGTAGGTACTTACTTTTGAATCATAATGTACCATCCGGATTTCTTCATCTTCCGCTGCAGTTTTTGTGCATTTTACAACAGCACAATGTGATGGCATTAGCGAATTGATGAATAGCGGAAAAATACGATTCATATGCCAAAATAATTGTGGAAAACTATTTCGATCACTTGTAAACAAATATGTTTTGCCTCCAGGGTCGGTCATCTGACAGTTCTTGCACGCGACCTATTTCATTTCATTTTTAGTGATCTATCAGTGTCATAATATAGTTTTTATTGAGTGATAAATGCAATGACAAATTGTGACAAGACCAAGTGACGCGTTGTGACGCACCTTGTGTTTGTCCAATGAAATGCCATCAATATTTCGCGCGCATTCGAGCTATCGTTTGAATTTAGGTTCAATTTATTAATTTTTTTCCTGGTCAACCGCAATCGTAAGAAAATTGAAAAAATGTTGAATTCACCTATGGGTTCTGAATCGTGAAAAAAATTCAAAAAATCTTGGTGAAATTCCCTATCATCCCCGATAGCCCGTTTTATGCAGAATAGGATGACGTTAATTTCTCTCTGTAATATACTTGTACGCTTTTTTTTTAATGCGACTGTACATATAAATTCATTTTGAGCCAAACTATCCATTTCTGAGGAATCTCCTGAAACAGGTCGATTTCAATTTTCGATTTGCGACAATCATATAGAAAATGTAAGTATACAGGGTAAACCACGTTTGCGTTGAGGTCCGCGACTATTTTTTCAAATGGAACCCCCTGTATATTTTTATATTTTTGAAATATTTGTATAATAAATAACTATTATTGAATAAAGTCAAGATGGCTGTGAGGGAGGAAGGGAGAGCTATTTATTCAGCCGATCTCACTGTGCCCAACATAAGCTTGTCAGGAGTAACCATACCTTTGAAGACATCCATTTCGATGCTTGGTATTACTATTAGCAATAACCTTTCTTGGGAAAATAACGTGAGATCAATTGCTAAAAGTGCATCCCAAAAACTTGGTTTTCTGTTTCGGGCCAGGAGCTATTTCACTTCCAGTCAGCTGCTTATGATCTATAAGGCACAGATCCGACCTGTACTGGAATACTGTTCCCATATTTGGAGTGCAGCACCCAAACATAGCCTGAAACTGTTGGATTCTGCCCAAAAAAGGGCAATTCGTCTCGTGGGTGATGCATCGCTCACAAACTCACTCACTTCTCTGGAACACCGTAGACGATGCTCTTCTGAAATATCAACAATTGTTCCTCCCTTGGCAGTCCCCGCGAGATTAACCCGTCGAGTTGAGGCTTCGTACCCCTTCGTGGTCACTTTGGAGACCTGCAGAACATCTCTTTCCAAAGACTCGTTCATCCAACCAACAGCGAGGCTCTGGAATACATTGCCAAGGGAGGTGTTCCCCGAGGCATGTAACCTCCAGAAATTCAAGAAGAACACCAATTCCTACTTTATTTCCCTTGGTTCTCACGATGTTCTCTGAACATTACAGGATAATCAGGATATCCCTTTTTGTGGGAACCAGAACATAAAAAAAAGGTAAGTCGATGAGAATATTTCATTAGATATTGTTGTAGCAGCATAATTCTTCATCAACCAAATCCATTCTGATAGATAGATTCGAGGATAGACCAACCAAATTTTAATTAATTCCAACTTTTATGGAGTGTGCATTTTCATCAAATTAGAAAAAATAACTTTCGATATATGCAATATAGCTGTTTTCATAAAAAAACAACACTCATTCACACGCCCTGTATACAAAATGAGAAAATTAAATTTGAATGGCACCATTTGAAGGAGAACGATATTTCATGAACAAAATGGTTTGGAAGTTTATAATATCTCAATCAACCTGTATTTTGAATTGATTAATATTCATCAATTTGTAATGACTTTGGCGATTCAGGAACCACTATCAGTGCAATCACTACAGAAATATCAATCATTTTGAGGATAAAGGTTAAAAATAAAGCTGTGACCTCAAATTGCGTCCCTAGCCTCGTTTTTCCACCATTATCTCACCATTCCGGTATGGATTTTTTTTATGGACGAGACCTCCTAATTTTCACGAGCATTGATTGAATTTCGTTGAAATTAATAGACCGAGAGGTGAGTGGCAAAAAATGCAACAATTTTCTAAAGGCTGAATTTTCGATATCAGGTAGTATTTAGGGTGTATAGAAATAGCCTGCCACCAGTCAGTCAGTTTCGTTAGCGATTAGCGCAGGGGCGGCTTCAAAGTTGTTGAAAAAACCATGAATATCGAAACAGTTTTCTCAAATCTGAAAATTGGTTTTTCTACAAGCGTGCGTGATTCACCCTATACCCGCACGCAATTTAGTTTGGGAAGTGTAATTTTCCCGCTGTAGTGTGGAAAAAGTCTTTCCACACTAATGCGGGAATTTTTTTCCCACACTAGTGCGGGAAAAACATTTATATAATATTCTCGCAAAATATAAGTGGTGGGTGACACAATATAAAAATGTCATGTTTTTTGATGCAGTATTCAGTATGTATCATCCATCAAATTGCACTATTTATTGTAAAAATGAACAAATATCGAAAAATAATAATGGATTGTTATATGAATATATAGCCTATTCGCGAGATCCAAGAAGTTCATCTAGGTTACATAATACGAAGTTCAAACTGAGGGAAAACAAACTGTTGTCTATGGATAAAGTGCATAGACTACATTGCATTCAGCTTGCTGTAGCTGTAGTCAAACTTGTCAATGACATAAAGTGTTGGCACTGTTGGTAGTGATAATGGTTGAGTTGGGTAATTTTTTCACATTATTACATTTTTATTACTTTAGTGAACAGTGAACGGGTGAAGAATTGGAGATAGTTCAAACAATTCAAACTAATCATGACGAGCAAATCAATCAATCAATCAATTGACAATACCCAGATTGTCCTGCTTTGCATGAACAAATACAAATCCATTGTTCTACAGGAGTTTCTCTGGAAACCAACTTCCATTTTACTTCATTTGGGGAAGATTTCATCGCTTAAGTTTGTAGACAAAGTTCAAAAATGTGCCTTTTGTTGAAGTCTTCTGCCTCACACAAAATCACATGATTAGCACGGAGAACAGCTTCTCCTTCCACTACTGGTCGGCTTTTTCCGTCTAAATAGGGCAGAATACCTGCCAAAAGAACATCAACAACAGGCATTATTAGCGTTTTCGATCGAATATTGACAATTAATGTCAAGAAATTTGAAAACGTATCATTTATCAGTACACAGTACACAAGCTAATGGCACTAATGGGATTGAATGAGGATTGAGTTTGTTTTCCCCAAGTTTTGACGTGGCTTTGGACATGGAACGATGAAAACCGAGCGCCACCTGGTAACATTGATTCCCGCGATTAGCCTTTAATTGATCTGATGTGGGAAACAATTGTTGTCATGTCAATCAAAACACCAATTAGTGTAATTCTGAAAGTGACAGACAGAACGTTACTGTTATTCTCGATTCAGTGGAATTGCGATGAAAAACGTCCAGCTACAGATGCGATACAGATGAGTTATTGCCAACGGAGTCTTAAAGGAAGGTATGAGAAGCACTACACGGGATTTATTGAATGGTGCAATAGTAAAACAGTGAGAACACCGAATAAAGAAGAAGTATTTTTGGCTCATTTCCTAGAAATGTCTGAAACCTAGAGGCCAAACACCATGGGCATGCTGGCTTCCGCAATAAGCTTACCTACATAATGCTTCAAACGGTACACACAATAGATATATCACTAATTATTAGAAGATAGAGAATATATCACTATTGTTAGTTGTTCCTATTTGCAGGAGTAATTGATTGAACAAATCAATCAATTTCCTACGCTTGTAGAAAAAATATTGTCCCTAACTCATGCGGAAAGTGTTTTTCCCGTACTCGACTGCTTGCCCGAACTCCGCTTCGCGTCGTTTGGGTCAAAGGCCCTCTCGTGCGGGAAAGTATCACTTTCCGCACTTGTTAGAAAAATTACTATTCTGAAAAGTGAATTAACTAAAAAATGATGTGGAAACCGTCAGGCTTCAAAATATCGTAATGGGACGCGTCAGCAGCACGTCAAAGTCATAAAAAAAGTATGGTTGATGGTGAAACTGTTGAATTTGGTATACAAGTTGTTGATAATAGGGAAAATCAAAAAACATAGTCAGCATGATTTTTTATTCAACATACGCCCTCAGCTGTCGATAGAACAGTGCGCCGCATCATTTATTGAATGATGAAATGAATGCATCCAAGACAAATAATATATTGAAAATGTATTCAAAAAGATATTGATTTTATTAAATATCAAAAAAATAAACTATTCTTAGATATTGATAAAACAATAATTCAAAAAAAAATTCAATACATTTCTCTAAGGAACAATTATTATTTCATCATTAAATAACAGCATTGAATGATGCGCGCGGCGCGCTGTTCTATCGATTGCTGACGGCGTATGTTGAATGAAAATTCGTGCAGATTTTTTGAATTTTTCCTATCAAGTATTAACAACTTGTATACCTAATTTAACATTGAAATATAATAAAAAATCTCCAAGTCGTCTCCACAACGTTCAATTTCAAATTCAAGAAGGGGGGGACATGTTTCGGACCCAAAAGGTACCATCATCAGCCAGAAAGAAATTATTCTACAAAGAACAACGAAACAGTAAGAAGGTATATCAAGTAAAACAAATTGGTACTCACGTGGAGAAGAAAAAAGCAAAAACATGGTCATAATTAGCATGTTCAAATGGTTAATAGAACAGATATTTGCTCAACGACCCCGTATATTCGGTAGCAGTAAGCAATCACAGAATTATTGAAAAAATCTGACAGAAACATACTGATAACATTGATAAAAAATATTGATAAAAATCAATCGATTTCTCACATGAACATCTCAAAATCCACAACGGACAGCCAACGTCAAAAGCCTCAGCTGTCAGCAGTGAAGCGTGACAAGACCGAGATTTCTATGATAACCATGGCTGAGAACCATGACCAACGTGAAATAATTAGAACATAAAGATCATAGTTTCGCTCTATGATCAACAATAGAGTATAGAATTTAGAATTTTTGGTTTGGGTACAGGGCCCCCATTCAAATAATAATACCTGTTCACTACATTTTCAATTTTTATTCAAAAACTATAAACATGTTCTATTAACCATTTAACCATGCTCATTATGACCATGTTTTTGCTTTTTTTCTTCTCCACGTGAGTACCAATTTGTTTTACTTGATATACCTACTTACTGTTTCGTTGTTCTTTGTAGAATAATCTCTTTCTGGCTGATGATGGATACCTTTTGGGTCCGAAACATGTCCCCCCTTCTTGAATTTGAAATTAAACGTTGTGGAGACGACTTAGAGAGTTTTTATTATATTTCCGTCGACCTCGTATTAACGACTAAGTTTAATGTATATGAAATCGTTCATTAATGACCCCTATTAATGAACGATTTGTCTATTAATGCACGATTGTTTTATAGGCAACCAAACATACACCGCGTGCATTCATTGTTTATGCTATAACTTACGGAATCTGCATTTAAATCGAAGAAAATATGGATTTCATCGACGATTTTCCGTTAACGGGTTCGCCTTCCCAAGTTTCTGACACGATTTCAATCCCTGTTTTCCAACACAAGGAATTTATTTTCTATGTTGATCATTTCGACAAATGTCAAATGTCACTAATGTCAGTAACAAGGCTACTGGGTGATTCTTAGCAGTTTTCGGATGAATGATGAATTCGCGAACCAAGTTTTCTTCATTGCAGGAGAAATGAGAAATATAGTCGACGGAAAAATTTTCTAACCAACTTGTATATTAAAAGGCGATTAATGATCTCGAACATTAACGCGCTCGCTTCGCTCGCACGTTAAAATATCTCGATCATTAATCGCCCTCATTAATACACTAGTTGGTTAATAGTTATTCAACTAGTTGGTTAAATAACTATTAACCAACTAGTGTATTAATGAGGGCGATTAATGATCGAGATATTTTAACGTGCGAGCGAAGCGAGCGCGTTAATGTTCGAGATCATTAATCGCCTTTTAATATACAAGTTGGTTACAAAATTTTTCCGTCGACTATATTTCTCATTTCTCCTGCAATGAAGAAAACTTGGTTCGCGAATTCATCATTCATCTGGAAACTGCTAAGAATCACCCAGTAGCCTTATTGTCACTGACATCAGTGACATTTGACATTTGTCGAAATGATCAACATAGAAAATAAATTCCTTGTGTTAGAAAACAGGGATTAAAATCGTGTCAGAAACTTGGAAAGGTGAACCCGTTAACAGAAAATCTTCAATGAAATCCATATTTTCGATTTGAATGCAGATTCCGTAAGTTATAGCATAAACAATGAATGCACGCGGTGTATGTTTGGTTGCCTATAAAACAATCGTACAATCGTACATTAATAGACAAATCGTTCATTAATAGGGGTCATTAATGAACGATTTCATATACATTAAACTTAGTCGTTAATACGAGGTCGACGGAAAATATGTATTTTAACTACTTCACTCCACTTTGTGATAACATGGACTTCTACAGTAGACTAATTTAACATTTCAGAAAACAGTTTTTGAACAACTTTGAAGCCGTCCCTGCGCTAATCGCTAACGAAAGTGGCTGACTGACAGCCACCCTAAATACTACATAATATCGAAATTTCAGCCTTTAGAAAACTGTTGCATTTTTTGTCACTCATCTCTCGGACTATAAAGGAAGGTTCGAAACGATCAATGAAAGAGCGAATCGAAACAGTAGCGTAGCTAAACTCCTTTCATTTGAAAAAAAATGACTACCCGCATACCCGTTCTCTGTTGAGGACTTCAATGATAATTTTGAATTCAAAATCAATGGATCCAAAATTGAGGATGTGTCTGAATGAATGAGGATTGAAGAAATAATCGAAAATACCTATGAGTGGTCTCAAAAGTCCAGGACAGAGAAGTGTGATCAGTTTTGCGAACATTGAAGAAGGTACGCTATGTGGAAAATCAATTTGGCATACCCGGTACATTCCCTATTCGAATATCTCAGTATCGACCAAGTGATCAGGTAGAATCTAAACTGATGTCGGTGATGACAATACGTTTATTTTCTTAGCTTTGCCATCTTTCGAATTTATAAAATTATGAAACGAGGTGCACAACAAATGGTTTCAATCCTGCAATCCGTTTCAGAGATATCTGAACGTTTCTATATTTTTGGATAACTAAATGAATAAGTGCAAAAATTGTAGGTAGGAAGTGATTCCTCATCATTTTGTATGGAAAAACAATGTATAAGTATAAACAACTCATCAGAAGTCTAGGGTTAGAGGACCAAAACTAGATAAGGGTAATCACAATAGATCTTCTAGGTCGCAGTGATCGAGAGGTCTCCCAGCCTGTACGACCCACCTACAATCTACAATCTCTATAAACAACTTGCTTCTTTTTCGAGGTATCTACAGGGTATCGAGTAGTGATGATTTCAAAAAATATATATTTTTTTATTAATTCCGCAAAAATCAATTTGTTCATTTCGATGAAACATGGTGTTTTTTATCTTATCGATATTCATGGTGAATAAAATTTTAAGCCACTAGTTCTATCAAGATTCATATTTTTATCAGATTGACCAATTGAAAACCCAACTTTCTCGTCCCCTATATCACTTTTGTATCTCACTTAGTATTTGAGGCAACAATACCAATTCGAATTCAAGACAACCATTGAGATTACTCAATAATCTCAATAGGTATCATTCTGAAATTTCGAGATGTTGTCAGTCAACAACAGTGCAGTGTTGCAGGGGATCATGAAAAAACCAATTGATACTGCCTACTTCAATACCATGTTTCTCAAAAACGAGGCAAGTTAGGAAACCTGTTTATATGACAAATCATCACCTCCTGGATATTTCCACACTTATTCATTATACAGGGAAGAGGGTGCGGTCTGAGAAAAAACACCTTAAACGATTGGTTTTCGTGTTTTGTTTGTTGATAAATGAAATTCGATGCACTCCTTGTAATCCTTCCGGAAATTTCAATATTTTCGCATGTCATGACTATCGCCTACTATGATCACATAAAAACCGATTTTATATGTTGCAGTTAACTTTGACCTTGACTTAACGTCTAACTCCGTATTATGGATGGATTTTAAACTCGAATTGTATACCGAAATATTAGCTAACCAAATTAAATCTGGGTACGTTATCTCACCAGATGGATGAAGTGCCAGATAAATTGACGATTTGGTATTTGATGCATCATCACCATATAATAATGTGAGATTGTAATTTAGCCACTTCAGTTATTTTCAGGGTTGGAATAAGTCATTGTAAAAAAACTTATGAATTAATTCCGACTTTTTTGAATTAATTTACTCTGAAAAAAATCAAATTTTATTTACATAGACAAAATACAAAAAACGCAACAAAGAAACTAAGTTTTTATTTTCTTCAAAAATCTTGAAGTACAATTGACTGGAATTCGAGCTTCATCATTGGGATCTCGTAAACCATAAAAAATGCAGGGTCGGTTAAATTATGGCAAAGTTGCACAATTTTATGCCTAACAATACCGTTTCGAAACTTGGGGAAATTCTAAAAGATATGATATACCATAAAAACAAAAATTTCCTAAAACCTAGTTTTTCTTCAAGTTATTTCAAGGAATTAATCGAAATAAATGACACTTTGTCGTGCCAACTTTTTCTTCCCTACAAATTGGCGTTTTCAAATTTGAAATCCGACGTTTCGTCTTCGAGAAAACATCATCAACTCTTTTTTTTTAAATACGGACCTGGATTTTTTATTTCATTTTTCCACACCTTCGAATATCCCAAAAGCTATGAACTATTACTAATTTTTATCTTCGAATGTTACGTTCACAAAAATTATCAATTTCGTATGGGATTTTGAAAAAATACAGAAAACGGCAATTTTTGTAAACGAAACATTCGAAAATAGATCTTTGTGATAGCTCATAGCTTTTGGGATATTCCAAGGCGAAACGTTGGATTTCAAATTTGGATATTTGAAAACAACAACTTATAGAAAAGAATGAGTGGCCATGATAAAGTGTCATTCATTTCGATTAAAATTACTTGAAAAAAGAATTGAATTTGGTTTAGGAAATTTGTTTTTTTTTTGTACAGTGTGACCCATTTAAGATGGAAGCACCCTTATAAAACTTACATTTTTCAACCGATTGGAATGATTTTTTTTTTGTTAGGTAGATATTCAAAAAGTCTATTAGGACACCAAATATCATGAATAAATCTCCATTTCCAGGGCCAACTAATCTGATTTTTCAAGGTCAAAAATCTAAAAAAATTACTAGCGATTTTTTTAGAAAAAATCTGACGACACCACTGGATTTGTGACATTTTTAAATGGGTAACATGTAAATTACGTTGAAATGCGTCAATCAATAAAAAAGTTATAAAGGAATGAAATTTGAAAAATATGCCGTTTAATCAACCCAAAAAAAAATAATTTGTCGAACACCTTGTATCATGAAAACGGATGGCGTTACGACATTTTTTCACAGAGTAACCCCAACTTATTTTGCAATGTTCTACCTAAACTAGCAAGGGAGTTAGGTTTTTTTGAAACACCCTGTAGATATCTTACCCTGACATTACGTTCGAGCTTACTTTTTGTTGATGGAAAGAGTGTTTGAAATTTTTATAATAACAAATAGCCTAACTAAAACGTTAGACAATGACTTATAATTGTGTTACAATACGTGACAGCAAATTTATTATCGCACAAACTATTGTCGCTGCCGTTACTGGTGAAAATACACTTATCCGTTCCTCATTCAGTATAAGATCAAGATTTTATAGTATTCATAAAAATATCTGACCTACTGCACTATAATATTTCCTGTCTGGAGCAAATGTTCAAATTATATTTAGAACTTTAAAGTGTATTGCGTTTGCGTTGAATAGGTATCGTGTAGGTCGTATCTCCAGAGACTGAACTATCTATACGTGAACAGCAATATACAGGGTTATTTTCTTTCTATATTTTGAAATACAGGGTGTAAGTGAATAAGTGCGACAAACTTCAGGGGGTAATTCCTTGTGATAGTTTAGAAAATAAAGTTTATATAAACATGCGTCCTAACTTGCTTCATTTTCGAGATACAGGGGATTAATATTTCCATGAAAAATCGTTTTTTTATCATTACCCGTATGTCTCTTTACCAATTTCAATGAAACTTGGTGGTTTTGTTGAATGGAGCTTCTTTTGATGTGAATAAATTCGAAAACATATTTTCAGTGGCGTCACAGTGGGTTAATTTATCGATATTTACGGTAAATATCATTGTACCCCACTGGTTTTTCTGACTTCCATATTTTTATTAGATTGGACAATTGGAATATCAACTTTATTATCCTCTGTGTTTCTTTTGTATTTCGCTTAGTATTTGAGGAAACAATAAAAGTTCGATTTTCCATATTTTAATGTAGATGCTCTCGAAACATTCATTGAGATTACTCGATAACCTCAACAAGAATCATTTTGAAATTTTGGGACTTTTTCAGTCTCCAACCATACTGAATTTTGGCACCTTGAAAGCTGATATAGGGGCGTTATTAATAAAAACAATTATTACTCCCAACTTCAACATCCTGTATATCACAATTGAAGCAAGTTAGGACACATGTTTATATGAACTTTATTTCCTAAAATATCACAAGGAATCACCCCCCGAAGTTTGTCGCACTTATTCACTAACACCCTGTATATCCTTATCGTTGATTTGAAGAACTAAAATCAAATTCGAATTCAACAAGTTTAAGAATTTTCACTGCCACTGATGAAATGAATTAATATCGGAGAATCAGCATCGTTCAGCATTCAATACGGTAAATTGAAAATGCTCGATCTTACTGATTTCACATTTTAAAATGTTCTAATTGTATCTACACCTTTTCCAATTTTAGTTAAAACATGGTCAATAATTGTATTTCCAAATTGTCATATGGGTTTCGAAAAGCATCATTTGTATTTCAAATTAGGCAATTCAATTTGGAAAAGTATCAAATGTATTCCAAAAGTATCAATTTAATTTCAAAACGCGTCAATTGTATTTCAAATTAGTCATTTTAATTTTAAAGAACATTAATTGTATTTCAAAATTATCCAATTAATTTCAAAAACTAATACTTCAAATTCCAAAATAGTCATTTGAATTTCAAGAAATATCAAATGTACTTCATAATGCATCATTTGAATTTCAAAACTGAAAAAGCACAGGCAAAGGTTAGATTGGCGTTAGGTGGTATTTTCATTCAATAAAAATGATTAGTGTTGAAATTGAAATGATGGATTTTGGAATTGAAATGGAATTTTTTGAAATTGAAATAACTAATTTGAAATACAATTGACGCATTTTGAAATTGAAATGCCTAATTTGAAAAACAAATGACGCATTTTTAAATTGAAATGATAATTTCGAAATACTTCTGATACTTTTTGAAATTGAAATGACTGATTTGAAATACACTTGATACTTTTTGAAATTAACTTGACGCTTTTTGAACTAAAATTGGAGAAGGTGTAGATATCAATAAACCTGGCAGCAAACTTCTACCTATCACAACTTGGTTTTGTTGTTTGGTGAATGAATATCTCATGTAGAAAACTCGGAAGTGTTCTGATTTCTAGAATAAATTAAATCCGAAATATATGTTGATAAAGGTAAATTTTTTGATTATAATTACATAACCTGATATCTGTTAAAGTGATGATGATGATGATAAATAACCCTAAATAAGTTACAATATTTGGTTAGAGATTAGGATTACGACTTCAACGATACTAGGCGTGATGCGAACGAGTCAAACACTACAGAAAACAGGAAAGTCGGCAATCTTTCACTTTTTTTTATATACTTCCACTATAACTCCACATCCTTTTGTCGTCAATCTCGAGATATTTTAACCCCCAAAAAGTTGATAAACCCAATACCTAACTTCTCTCCCTATTCTATTCATTTTATTTTTTCGGATAATAATACCAGGAATGTATGGTATTATATTTGTTGTTATTAAATTAAAGGCTGTTTTGGTATATTTTGTTCGTATTCACTCTGGTGGATCGTTCTAGCAATGAAGTTTCTCGGATAGGTTAGTTCAGGCATCGTCTTGGTGGACGATGGTTCAGGTTAGGTTACAAGTGAGTGGGTCTATTCGTGTCTATTCGACCCTCCACTTCGACCCGTAAGCAAGAAAAACCTATTTTTCAATGATAGAATCGCACATCAGATATGGCATAGCTTTCTGGGGATTTTGTAGTCTTTATTTATTGAAGTCGGTATTCATTCTACAAAAAAGGGCAGTAAGATACCTATGCAAAGTTAGAGCAAAATACCATTGTAGACCACTATTTATCCAATAAAAAATTCTGACACTAACATGCATTTTCATTTTAATTGACAACTTCCTATACATTATGTATAGTAGTTATACCTATTTCATTTTGCACTGTACTGTGATAAATATTCTTCCTTTTCTGACGAAATGGACATATGTCATTCAAGTTTTGTCAATATGAAAAAAATTCTTGGACAATAAAGCACAGATTGATTTGATTTGATCTGATAAGGGTCTATTGTGGATCACACCAATTCGGTCTTCATCAAGTAGATCCAGCTTCTTAATGAAGCCGATTTTTGGATAGAAGGTGAATTGAAAAAAGTTGTTGATGAAGTGGATTTCGCTACAGACAGTATTTAACTAAATAGTGATTGTTGGCGAATCAGATAGGGTGAAAATATTGACCTCCATTAGCAGCTAGCAGAACCACTTTGAATTTTGAATTTTGAAATTGCATCTTCAACCGTAATTCAAAGCTAATTTGAGTATAAATTCTTTATGATCCTTTTAAGGTTAGGTTCTGCCACTTAAAAACGAAGTGCGAAAAATTCGGCGAATCCTCGTTTTTTTCAATCAATCTAAAACCAATAAATTTGGCAAGCCGTTTATCAATTATTGGCCTTCAATAATGGTCGAAGAAAAAATTGAAGATTTCGGAGTGAGGTAAAATATTGATATTAATTAAGGAAGCAGTGAATTATTTCCTTACAAATGAAGAATAATTATCAACTCTACAAATAATGTGGATACATACATTCAATCTCAATGGTATATTTTTTCAATTCATTTTTATTCATATGATGTTATTTTTCCTCGTAATGTAAACATGAAACTGAATAAAATTTAATAACCCGTGAAATAATCTGATTTCCAATTCAAATGCATTCGACCTTGAACTTGAGAAATATTTTAGTCATGCAACAACTTTTTGTTTGGGGTGTTTTTTGCCCCTAGTAAACACCGAAATGACGCCCTTGACTGAGGGACAACACAGAGTTACACAAAATTTGCTTATTCAAATATTTTTTTTATTTTGATTAGAATTTTTCTTTCAGAATGATAAATTGACAATCCCATAAATTCACTACACCCGTCAGCTGGAAAAGTTTCCTTCCTCCAGTAGAACACAGACGATTGCATTTATTTATTGTATGTTTAGCATGTTGATTGAATCATATCTAATCGTCTTATTGATAATATTATGCAATATGTACTAATATCATGCTATGTTCTTGAGTATAAGTATCAATAAAAATGTACACAACCATATAGATTTTTCATCTTGAAAAATTGATCTCGATACATAGTTATCAACACTAATTGAGCAACGTATATTGATCAAGTCTAGATAGTACCAATATGATTAGTCAGTCAAGATAAGTTTATAATTGTGTGACAGAACTGAATAACAAATATTTTATCTCTTATTGTATACATCAATACAGGGTCAGCCATGATTCTCTTTTTCTTTTCTCGGACCGCCTGTAGAGAAATATCGAAATTTGGTCCATCGTTTTTATTTTCAATTTTGGTGAAACATTTTCTTCAAACAGTTGAATGGGTAAATCAGTTCGATATCATCGATGTTCAAAAATTAGAAACAAAAAGGGGTCGATTTTTTATGAAATCCTATTATGATTTTTTTGCAGGAAAACTAACTTCGTTTCATTGTTCCTCATGCTTTTGAACCTCCAAATGTAAAAAATCGCCTCATTCTGAATTAACAAGATTGCTTAATATATTTTACTTTCTGCCTCACAAAAATAGTGAAAATTATGATTTTAATTTGTACGTGGAGAGAAATACTGTCTGTAGGTTAATCGAAGAAGTGGTACATTCATTTTATTTGATTATTTGTGATTTTCTGTCTTCGCTTCTATAAAATGAAAATATGAGTATTATTTCAATATATTTGTAGTAGGACAAATCAGATGATTTGTCCCAAAATGTCACTGCGTTTAAATTTTTTTTCTATCAGGGAATCTAAAAGAAAAATCCAATAGCTTGTCAGTGAAACTTTGTTTGGAATCTATGGTTTGGAAAAATGTTTGAAGAGAAGAAATATAGATATATTGAGAAAATATCGAATTTTCACTAATCTTTGGACGTTTCGGGGACGAATCTGCTCCCGTTCTCAACATAAAATTGCGAAATATTTTTCTTCGAAAATGTTTTTCTTATAGTTTGACACTATGTCACTATGATGATGTTGGTATACAAATGAGTTTCAGGATGTTTTCATTAATTGAATGTTCTATATATATCAATTGAACAGGAAGCAATGCTATTGTCCCCGTTCAGAAGAATGCATAACTTTGATATTATTCCACTGTGCCATATGTTGTCCCATTTTCAGTAAGGCTATGTTCAGTTAGCTTTGATTTATCGATATGTCTTTTCTTGATATTATACTTGTGTTCATTCATCCTTACTGAGAGAGGTCTCTTCCTTTCACCTGTATAATACTTTGCACAAACACAAGGTATTAAACAGGTGAAACGGAATTGGAAAAGTTGTAGTAGGAGTGTAAGTTTCGAGGTAAATGTTATTAATGGTGTGTTCTAGAGCTACAAGTGGAAGATATTCATTGTAGTGTAAAATTTGCGCACGCGTGTTCTATCCTATCGTTGTTTTCTGTGACTGACCGATACTAAAAAAGTGAAAAATGAAATGGTATTCTGTAAACAATCTCTTACTCGGACGAGATTTTTTTTTATCCAGACGATGACGTTTCCTGGCAATGCGACAATATTTCCAATAGTTCACAGACGTTAGAAATATTTGGCACATATTTCAGGATTATAGTACTGTTGATAGATACCTACACGGTGTGTCACGCTTCAAGTGTAGCCACCATCGTATTTTGAAGTAGAATGAACAATTCCAAAATATTTCGTTTTTTCAAAATGTACCACTCAGTTGTTCAATACATTATAAGGATCAAGAAACTATACAAGGTGATTCATTAGGCAATCTCTGAACTACATAATAGTAAACACCAAAATATGAAAATTGGCACGATATCTACATTGAAATACGGTGTACAATTTTGTGTAAATCTCATCGTTTGTGAAGTTTTTACATTCGAGAAAGAATCTATTGTGATGCAGCAGGAGGGGGGGAGGGGATTTTGAACAAAAACCTTGATTAAATTTGTGTAAGTAATCAAAAAATTCTAAATTGATAAAATATTACATTACTTCATTCAACATTCTCTTTGCGTCATTACACACTTCTGTTAGATTCAATATTGCTCATTACTCCTCAACTACAGAGTTTTGGACAAAAGTGTATGAGGCACTTTCGACTTGGAATTGTTCAAGGAGCTATGGGCATCGAGTCACGAGACACCATGTTTATTCACCTATTGATGAATATGTTTTAAAATTGTATTTTCATTGAATACTCGACGAACGTAGTTATCTTGCAGTCGGATCTCGTTCAAGTCAATACCACAAATGAAAATAAAATAATTAATATCAGAGATGAAACAGGAAATATAACTTTAATGATAATCCGATTATTGGGACATTCACTGTTGCCAGTTGGTATTCCTTGATTGATGTGGTATCTGTTGAGGAATAATCTGCTAGTGATAACCTAGTTACTATCTTCCATATAACATTAGTTGGTTGGACAAAAGTTTATTCTATTTTTAGATTCAATAATCTGAAGAACTGAAAACTATTTTTTTGAGGCCGTAGAGTTCAAAATTTTCATTCGCATATCAATCGAATATTTTCAATGGAATTTAATTTGATTCTCAATAATTATGGAAAATTTTCAGTGAGGATGAACATTTGATGCACAGAGTGTCGAAAAGTCAAAATCATTCCGATCGTCATCCTTTGTACTATTTGGAGGGTTGAAAGGCAGAATATCGAAACATGACTTTAGTAAAAAACGGTTATTTATTGATATATGAAGCACTACTCATGAATTTCATGAAAATCCTAACCTCAGGTCAGTTTTTCAGATCAGTACTACAGCTTTAAAATTGCGTGTTTCAAATTAATGTTTGTTAGGCAACTCTGAATTCCACTATTGAGCACAGTTCAAAATGAAATTGATACCTGATAAATAATAATAAAAAACATCCGATTTAGCCGCAATATCCTCAACTACTGATTTTCAAATTGAGAACCCTGTATTTTATAAATTTTTTTCATTCACGAGATCGTTTTCACACAGATGTATATTTTTCGGGTCTAATTGAAAAAATAATAATTTTTACAATTGTGTTCAGATTCAATAAATGAAATGAGGGGATTTTCACTCAGTTGGCGCTACTAAAATATGAGGTTAGTGTCAAAGTCAAAAATCCCAAAATATTGCCGGATAGCACTTAACACTATGGCTTGTTTCATCGAAAATATTCGAAAAACATTATGTTGAATTCATTTTGCTTGATTATTTGGGATTTTCTCTCCTCGTTTGTATGAAATAAAAATATTAGTATTATTTCAATATACAGCGTGTCTCACTTTAAACGGCCCCCCTTTATATCTCAGTTATTAGTCATGCGATTCCAACCAAATTTGGTGTGGTATAAATAACCATCAATATGATCAGTTTTACAGAGATGCACATTATTTTGGACAGTGCCGAGCGTTTTTATTGAAATAAAAAGGGGTCGATTTTTCATAAAATCATATTAGGCATTTTTTTACAGGAAATCTAACCCCATATTATTGTTCCTCATGCTTTCGAACCTCCATATGCAAAAAATTACCTAATTCCGAATTAACAGGATTGGCTTCATTTTTTTCATTTTCAGTCTCGCATGAATAGTGACTTCAAATCAACTACGAATTTGGAACGTTTAATGGCTCCGGTAGGTGGAAAATCATGATTTGGAAGGAAAAACGGGTTATACTTTTTTATATTGAACTCACCGTTTCCGAGTAAATAATTATTACGTTCGCAAAGATGCTGTTTAGATGTGCCTGTTTTTCTGATACCCTTCATAGGCATCTTATGAAAATCCACATATTATTGTGGGTTTGAAACCATGAAGAATAATATTATGAGGTCAGTTTTCCTGTGGAAAAATGCCTAATATGATTTAATAAAAAACTGACCCCTATTAATTTCAATAAAAATGCACGGCACTGTCTAAAATGATGTTTGTCCCTGAAGAACTGGCCATATTGATAATTATTCATATCGATACAAATTTGGTAAAGATCGCACGACTGATAGCTGAGATATAGAGGGGGGCCGTTTGAAATGAGACACGCTGTATGTATAGTAGGACAGATAAGATGATTTGCCCCAAAATGCCACTGCGTTTAACAAATTTTTTTAACAGGGAGCCTAAAAGAAAAATCCAATAGCGTGTCAGTGACACTTTGTTTGGAAAAATGTTTGAAGAGAAGAAATATAGATATATAGAAAAAAAAATGAATTTTTACTTATCTTTGGACGTTTCGGAACGAATCTGCTCCCGTTCTCAAGAAAAAAATACAAAATATTTCTCTCCGAAAATGTTTTTCTTATAGTTTGACGCCACATATGGATGAGTGATGTTTTCATTAATTTATCTTGAATCTACCATTTTCAAGTTCGGTTTTCAGTCGTGAATACCATGTTCTATCTATGCTTCCTGTTCTGTTGATTAGATTCAAGATTGTATCTCCTCGCGTACTATAGGTCGCCTTCTAGGTTTTCATTTAGATCGACAATGCATCAACAATAGTGACGTATTTAAATGTCAAAATATCAAAACAGAGGAAATCATGGAGAAAGCCCCTTTCAACTGAAACAAGTTAATTAATTTTCTTGTTCACATAACTAGCACAGATGATTTATGACACAGAATTATATAATTATTTAATGGGAAATCTGATGATAATATCGAATTACAAATTGACAACGACTCCGCTAAATAGAAACAATGAAATAATTCGATTGAGAGAATTCAAAAGGTCACTCAAACGAATAAGGAGTCTAATTGAATGCGATGATTCAATTGACTCGACCCAGGAGCGTATCAACTCATTGTTGTAGTTACAAATAAATCATATCAATTCAACTTTAATTGGATCTTTAACAAGGGATCTACGAACCAGTTTATTTTGGTAATTTTATGTTCAAAGTGATATCGAGTGGGTGATTTATAATAGATTTCACGCTTTCAATATTCGATACCTCGAAAACAACAATTATGGTCCGTTTGTTTCGGTCCCTCGCTGAAGCAGTCGGAAGAAATTTCACTAACAGTTCATATCCGTATAGTAGCAGGAGTTCCTAGTTCATTTTCGTGTAGAGGTTTATTTCGAAAATTCAGAATTTTAACCCTATCTTGTATATATATTTATGAACTGTCAATCTACGTTTTCAAAAACAAGCATAGATTTCCTTCAAATGAAAGTATACACAATGTGAACACAAGACGAAAACGTGATCTGCATGTTCCGTTTCGTCAATATAAAACAACTTTAAACTGTCCATCAGTGGTAGGTCTTACTATTTTCAATAAGCTCCCTAGGTGTTTGAAAGATACAACGAAGCTCAATAAAGTCAGTAACTTACTGAAGATTTATTCAATCTAAAAATGTTTTTATAATTCACAAGAATTATGATTCATAAAATGTAAGTGTATATGTGCTGTATTCTATTCTATTTTATTTTTTCTTGTTAACATTTTGTAAACAACGGTGTTGCTCACACTGTGGACTGTATTTCATGGCTTTAGGTGTACTTTGACGATTCCAATACATGTTATCTGTGTCTAATGGAAAATAAATATTATTATTATTATCATTATTATTATTTCTACCACTCTCCGAAGCCGACGGCACATCAACCAATTTTCAATTTTTGTCAAGATTCTAATAGCTCATTTCATTGAATACAAAGTCAATATGTCATTATTTCACCGTTTTAAAATGAATGCCTACAGGGTTATATGTGATACATTTCGAAAAGTTGGAGACCGCCCTGTTTGGCAGAGAATTTTTCAAGTTTTATCAAAGCTTCATCTTGCATAAAGAGTTTTCTCGAAATGGTTTTGGATTTAGGCGTATTCATGAATGATGTTTTGATATATGTAAATTTCACAACATCCTGTGTATGAATCTTCCTGACTTCAAAATCATTTCGAGAAAACTCATTATGCTTCATTTCATTTTCAAATATAGTTCATTTCGAAGCGGTGGGATAACGAATAACGAAAGAAATATTTGCTTGTCTCACTTCAAATGTGCGGCAGTTTATTTTATTGTGCTGTCCATGGTTGTTTTTTTTTGTGGCGTCTGTGAAAACATTACATTCAAATCGAACCTAATTTCAAATAAGCTTATCTGATATCTCTTATGACAAAACGGAACTAGGTTATTTCGAAGTACTTATTATGAATGTGGGATATCAAACATCCTCTTTCAATGAACAAATTAGTTCAATTGGCAGAAACGAGGCAAACATCACAAGCGGTTGAAATGATAATTACTTGGTTAGATGCATGATATAAATTGTACGATCAATTAGAGTTATTTTTGGATAAGGCGAGGATTTAATCACAATTTGAGAATAGCATTTTTCTTTCCATAACAATAACTCTTCTGTTTGATATAAATATATTGTTGACAACCAATGTCAAGGTCAACACAATCATTATCCTGTATTATGAGAAGTTTTACATACCATTCACAGTATGATTGCATTGAGGAAAACTGAAAATGAAGTGAGGTTTTCATCATGATGTTCTGAATATTCACAATTTCGTGAACAATGAAATTCAGAATTATAAAAAGATTATCAGAACATAGTGGTATTTTGATAGATTATTTCACGATCACGAAGGATAAAAAGCATTTTACATAAATGAATGATTCATTCTGGCAAGTACAGCCATAATCATTTTATGCCAAACTGACAGACTTTGCTTCGTTGAGTGCAAATACATATTATTACCGACTAACAGTGGTGAACTATTGGAGTATAATTCATCGTTAAGTAAAATGTTAGAATTTTTGAGTTTGTTGATTTCTAATGATTCAAAATGATTGAGTTTCATTCCTTAATTTTCTACGTGTAGAATTTCGAAATTATCATCAGAACTATGGTTTTCTTCTAATATATGGTTGGCGTATGTTGAATTTGTTTTCTTTTTCAGAAAATTCATCTTATGTTCATGAATGCGCTGATTAAACGTACGACCTGTCTGACCGATATATACCTTAGGACAAGATCCACAGTTGAGTTTGTATACCCCTGATTTTTCAAATTTGGGAGTTTTGTCTTAATAATGAAAACATCCTGTAACTCATTTGATTGCCAACGCCACCAATGGGCTTATATCACAAAAAATTTGTATTTCATAATTCGATAGAACTCACCCTAACTAGCTCACCACCGCAAACCGTTTCTTGCTGTGAGCTTTCTACGTTTTATAAAAAATTATTGAAATCCCCGATTTTTCGGACCTCTGAAAACGAGGCGATGATGTGACGTCAAAACCCTAATACTGAAACAAGACTATTCCAGACAGAGATGAATGATAAATGATTTCTGACAGAGTGAATTAGCGCGAGATCACCGTTGAAAGAATTAATATATCAGTTGCCTCAGTCTCCGTCGGGCGTTTGGTATTTTCTTTTAACTATGGCGAGATGAGGTTTCTACGTCATAAAAGGGTCCGTTTTCAGATGGTACTATTATTTGTGTCCAAAAATAAAACATTCCAGGTAATTTTGCGATCGAATTATGTCGTGAATCATTATTTATGTATAAAAGGATCATTATGAACATGGTTTGAGTTAAAAGTTCTACTAAGGTGTACACGCCCATTGTCACTGAGAACTGAAAAGTGTCAGGACAAATAGGAATTTGCGATACAAAAAATCCATTTTTTATGTTGAAAACGGGGGCAGATTCGTTCCCGAAACGCCCAAAGATAATTGAAAATTTGATATTTTTTCTATATACCTTTATTTCTCTTCTCCAAACTTTTTTCAATAGAAATTATCACTGACAAGCTAGTGAATTTTTCTTTTAGGCTCTCTGATAGGAAAATTCTTTAAACACAGCGACATTTTGGGGCAAATCATCTGATTTGTCCTTACTACACGTATATTGAAATATTATTCATATTTTCATTTTATGGAAACGAGGAGAGAAAATCCCAAAAAATCTGGAATGATGACAGACTCTGCTTCGCTATCCATGTTTATATCCAGACTTTGATTTGCTATCCATGGTTACATCGTTGAAAACATGAAGGCTGTCAGATCAATCAGAATTGAAAGACAGCTAATGTTTTCGGGATAAGCACACGTTGTCTCTGGCTTGAGATTGGTCGTATTATGTGATGAGTGGAATAGTCACATTCACATGTCAAACTGAGGTGAAAACCATTGAAATGTCAAATTCACGTAATACAGGGCATGTATTCCAACTCCTCTAATTTGCATGTTTATATATCTCAGGAAGGATTTGAAGAAGAATATAGCTGGAGAAAAACTTTACAACTGAATGAATACTGAATGAATACCTTTTTACACACCCTGTATGTTCGAATCGAATTGAGTGAAAGTGTTAGATAAATACTTATCTATCCATTGAAGCAAGATCCACTAGGAAAAATGAACGAGTGACTATCAATCCTATGAAATTCTTATCATCAAAAACATTATCGTTTATGGCATCAAAATCTATCCCACTTGAAACAATTGACGTGTTTCAAGTTTTCTCAAAAACATAACACTAACTGATACTGTTTGGCACTCAACGATTTACAAAATGTGTTTTTTCCTCACCATATCATTTGAAATATCTCTAAGCTAGTTTTATTTCCTGCAAAAAAATACATTTGAATATTCGGTAAATGTTACTTTATAACCGAAGCGTTTCAAATGATTCTCTATCATCACTACATCCCAACTACAAATTCAAGGAAATCACACCATCGCTCAAGCACGGTTCTAAAAATTCGAACTCTGTGAGAGCATCAAGTCAAGGCATGTCTCAACCAAAGCAACATAGTTCAACTTACTGCAACATGTTTAGTCACACTATGTTGCATCATGTTGTTATTTGTTGTACTATGTTGCATATTGTGATGTCGTGGTAAACAAGATGTTGACGTTTGATGTGTATCAGAACGGAAAAAATTCTTAAAACTGCCATCTGTTCGAAGTTCACCCCAAAGAAGATCTTCTTCTAGCAAATCTTTCAATAATTCATTTCCTCCTTTAATTTTTTAATTTTTTTAATTGGGCGAACACAGTACTTACGCGTGGTTTTTCGTTTTTTTTTATTATTATTATAAAAAATAACAAATTTTGAATTGACTCGGCCGTTACTTGATGGAAATCCATGGCAAAAGTAAAAACTTCACAAACGATAAGATTTCCACAAAATTCTCAAACACAGTAGCTTCGTCAGGTGATATACTGGTACAATGAACTTGCTCTGATGGAGTCATACCTTAAGTTTGTAAGCCAATGGAAATCGTTTCTCGACATTGGTTCGCTCTTGAAATTTTCCAGTGGGCCGTGCATAACGCGCTCAGTTCGAAATGTTCACACAAGGGTGGTTCGAAGGCAACAGTAATTTCTGTGATGTTTTTCAAACTAGGTACCTCTTGAGCATGTTATATTTATTTTGCTCTTTGTTTTATTTTTATTGACTTTAAAGCGGCTTCACAGTTTCTAATTTTTCATTGAATGCAAATGATTGCTGCTATTCATATTTCGGGCAATAATAATATGCAGGTTTTTTTACTCTGAATCAGAATGTCCAGCTTCCAGCTTGCAATGTCTTTTTGTCAAAAAAATCTGTGTTCTGCTGGTCATCAAGATATGAGTTGGGTAGAAGAAACCATAAAAACGGTATCATTCAATTTGCATCTAATGATGCATAAATAATAATAATTCATGAAATACTGAAAATCCATCAATTCATCACTAGAATTGCGAGAGCTGTCCAAAATGACACTAGGGCGTAGGCGTATAAATGGATTTTTTTTTAATGTGAACTATAGCGACTCTTATAATTTGAAATTTTTGATAAACTACCCAAACTACCCCGCCCCCCGTAGGACCACCCTTGTACTCTTAGATTATATGTAATACATTGTGGCTAAAATAAAAGCGCTCATTGTAGGAAATTGTTGTAGGAGTAATAGACTTCTGAATAAAATGACTAAATTTGGTACGCCTATGGTCATCTGACGGTCACGGTAATTATTATTTTTTTATGTTCTGGTTGCCACGAAAAGGGATATCCTGTAATGTTCAGTTAGTGTTCTTCTTAAATTTCTGGAGGTTATATGCCTCGGGGAACCCCTCCCTTGGCAAAGTGTTCCAGAACCTCGCTGTTCGTTGGATGAACGAGTCTTTGGAAAGATATGTTCTGCAGGTCTCCAAAGTGACCAGGAAGGGGTGCGAAGCCTCAACTCGACGGGTTAATCTCGCGGGGACTGCAAAGGGAGGAACAATTGTTGATATTTCAGGAGGGCATCGTCCATGAAAATATCTATAAAATAGAGCCAGATCGCCAATTTTTCTACGGTGTTCCAGAGAAGTGAGTGAGTTTGTGAGCGAGGCATCACCCACGAGACGAATTGCCGTTTTTTGGACAGAATCCAACAGTTTCAGAGTATGTTTGGGTGCTGCACTCCAAATATGGGAGCAGTATTCCAGGACAGGTCGGATCTGTGCCTTATAGATCATAAGCAGCTGACTGGAAGTGAAATAGCTCCTGGCCCGAAACAGAAAACCAAGTTCTTGGGATGCACTTTTAACAATTGATCTCACGTGATTTTCCCAAGAAAGGTTATTGCTGATAGTAACACCAAGCATCGAAATGGATGTCTTCAAAGGTATGGTTACTCCTGACATGCTTATGTTTCACACAGTGAGATCGGCTTTTCTAGAGAAGAGGCATGATTGTGTTTTGTTTGCATTGAAATCAACCAAGTTATTGGATTCCCGATGCGGTAGCAACCATGTGATATTTGCCTAAAGAGTCAGACGACAATTTCTGAGCTGTGAATGAGAGAAGAACAATTCAATGCTGTTTAGTATTTCTTTGAAATGTTACTCGTTCCGACTGGTTATAGTTAAGAAAACGAATGGATCGTTTATTTTTTAATGAGCTAGTTGGTACCCCATAAGTTCATTCAAAATACTTGAGGGTACTAGGGTAACGTTGAAGAGAGAATTGAACGCCCTGATGTGCCACTTGGCCCCCCTTCCCATTTGAGATTCTAAGGGTAACATGTACCCCTCCTAGGCGTTTGAGCCAAGAGGGATAAAAATATCAATTTCAAGTGTCCCCCTTGAAAATAAAATTGACCTGCCATTTCGATTTTTCATATTATTAACAGGAAGGAAGATGTTGATGGTGGGAAGTTTTCGAAATATCACTCTGTATGAATTTTCACTGCCAATAATATTATTGCCTACTCTTCTATGCGTTATTTTTAGCCAGTTTAGCCAGCGGTAATTATTAGGGAATATCTTGAAATCACAAATCAGATCATCATTGAATGCGTTTAATTTGAATACTCTTTGAAACAGGGTGTCCCGAATAAACATAGTGTGAGAAAGATGCGTTTGCTCAATGAAGTTCAGTACAGAGAACAATACCAATCTATATCTTCTAAATTTTGACAATCTAAAATGAAGATCTAAACATGATGCTGCATACAATAACATGAAATAAGTAACTTACCTAACACCAGCTCCAATTGCAATCAAGCACACCCCTAGGCTGTTAAATAAAAATCTAATAAAAGAGAATATAATTTTTGGAAATAAAATCATGCAGCCGTAAATAACGTCTACCATATCAACAATCTGGAAATCTGGACAGGATGATAACTTATTTTATTGAGAGAGAGAGAGAGAGAATATACTTTATTGTCATGAAGAAAAGATACATTCTTATGGACAAAGCACATATGTAGAGTTAAAAGTGTAAATAAAAAACTAAAAATATAAAACAGACATTAAAAAGACTCTTACATTAGCAAAGGGTACATATAATTAGAATTGATCAGAATAAAATTCCTCCAAACTATAGTAAGGCCGATCTGATAATAGCAAATGGACAGCTTTTTTAAAATGGTCAATGTGGGTGATATCTCTTATATAGTCGGGCAAATGATTGAACATCTTGCATCCATTATAAATGAGTGAATCCTTTACTAGAGAAGAACTTGGTATTGGTAAGTTTATACTGTTATGTTTACGGGTAGAGTAATAGGAAGGAGTAGTATTAAATTTATGGATGTGTTTTTTGATGAGATATACTGATTCAAGGATGAAGATTGCAATAACAGTTAGTAATTTATGCGATACAAACAGCGGTTTACAGGAAACACGCATTTTAACTTTGGACATATATCTAATCGAGCGTTTTTGCAGTACCAGTATACTTAGCATGAGGTTATTATTACATACTCCCCAGAAAGGAATACCGTATCTCAGGTGAGACTCTATCAATGCATGGTAGACTAATTTTGCAGCTGAGGGTCCAAGTTCCTTTGTTACTGTTCTCACAGCGAAACAACCAGAGGCCAATTTCTTATTCAAGTTCAAAACATGTTGTTCAAATTTCAATTTATTATCGATAAAAACCCCTAAAAATTTAGTCTTATTGCAGCTTTCAATGAGGCCATTATCTAGTTCAATATTGATTATTTCACACCTGAAGGATATTATGTTGGTTTTTGTTACATTTAGAGCAAGACGATTTGAGTCACACCAACTTTTTAATACTTTAATGTCTACTTGGATTTTTTCTTCTAGTGCATCTGCATTATTTTCATGCCATAGAATAGTAGTGTCATCCGCAAACACAGTAAATTTTCCGGAGATATCAATATTAAGCAGATCGTTGATATATATATATATTATATTGAAAGACCCTATGTCCTAGTATTCTGCTACAATAGAAAGATTTTGACTGTTGATTCTAGGAACAAAAATAGTACAAAAAGTTTGGCCATCTGAAGGCGACACATAATTGTACAAAATGTCGTATTTCATGCAAAATAATGTATTCAATGTTTTGTAGCAGAGCCCCCGGGTCTCGAAGGAAGCAAAACATTCTTGAAAGCCTTAATCAGTACACCAATGATAACAGTGGGCTAACGCCATGCTATTAGTGGACCAGAGTGCAACTCCCTGACCACACTCAGCCTCCACAATCTTATTGCACAAAATAATCATAAAAAACACGAATCCTAACATATCACGTGACGATTCTAAAGATATAGACCCTTTTATTTGGCAGACACGACTACCGAGGGCGGACGAATAATCCGGTTAAAATTCGTTTATTTCCTGCAATTTTCAAAGTCAAAGTCAAAAGTCAGCGCAAGTATAAGGAAGACAGCAATGGACAGATATACAGTATGATGCAAATGTATGGAATAAATTCATTTCAAATCAAGACGACTTTCGAAAAAAAAACAAAAACTAGAGTTTAGAACTTTTTTTCGACGTATTTTTTCAACTAGACGACCCTTCGATGTTCAATTCTCAGTAGCAGACCTCTGCAAGATACAATTAATCACATGATAATCCATTTTAATGTCAATCTTCTTATGCAACATTTTGACTGTTGAATAGACGATCGGTAGACCTTTCAATCAAGGTGTCACATGACCCCTATTTGTATTTGAAAAAATCGTCCATTACGTCTTTACTCCAACACCAGTGACGTAACAACTCTCATATGAATATCATGAGATGAGGCTCCAGAAATTAAAACTCACGTGTTTTTGGAATTTTTTCAAATGTCGCCGCCCATTTCTGAAATAATGAATTTATTCCATACATTTGCATCATACTGTATGTGCGCAGGGTGCGAACTCTTTTGATTTTAGGCACAAAATAATACCGCCCACACTTGGAGAATTTCGGGATAAGCGGCTGTATAAAGTTGGTGTTCAATAAGAAATTACTAACGCTTGTGTTTTTCATGATAACAGTAACAGTTTAAGTTCATCAGGGAAATAGGAAACTTGGATATGATCCAATAATTGAATAATCAATATTGGAAATTTTATGAAATATTAACTTCTTTAGGCACTTTGAGCACTTTCTGAGTGAATAAAAATCATGGAGCCCGTCACCTACGGAAAAAATACTATAGGAACTAGTTGATAAAGTTTCTGGTACAATTTCAGATATTCGTAATTTTTTTTCATCAATTGTCGAATAAAATATCAGCAAAAATGGAGATACTATAGTTATTTACGTGACAAGTAGGATATAGACATACATGAGGTGCCCCCCTAAATTCAATAATCCTGACTTGAAATTCTTATTTCTCAACTTCAACAACCCCCGATATAAGTTGTCAACCGATTCGGACAAGAAATCACAAACTGGTCCACCATCTTGAAGTCTCCATTTTGAATGTTTTTGTAACGACAGTGTCAAATTTCGTCATCCCGAAAACTATAAAGTGGATGAACATTTGCGACCTTATAAAAACATGTTAAAAACTCACCTTTACTAATTCCTTCAATCGTTCTCTGGTATATACGTTTCCGATTTCTTCGCCAAGTACACAATCCAGAAACTTAGCAATGGGGTAGGACAGCGGAAAAGTCAGTATCATCACGAACTTCGTGATGTAAATGGTTTTAGCACCGATGGCCAAACCATGACGGGAACAAACAGCCTGAAATTGTATGAAATTCAATTGAATAAACTGCCAAGGCAAGAACACAAATGCGTCAATTCAATTTAAATGTGCATATAACTAAATTATAGTAACATGAATGCATCAATTTTTTGATAAAATATGCTGTAAGACATCAAGAAACACCATTCGAATACCCTACAATTCAATACCCATTCCTGTGTTGCCAGCTGTTTTATTTCAAGGAAATATTGAGTGAATATTTATCAAGATCCAACTGTGAACTGTTGAAATGATTTGATATTCATTGATGTAGTGAGTGTCATCAACATATGGTGTTTTTTATCTCTCGCCAATTCTACAAGTTAATAGCTAATATGATTAGTTAGTGAAGTAGGTTGTTGCATGAGGCCTGCTGGTTTGTATTGCTGAACTTGCTAAATTTGATTTTGTTCCGATGGTTGTTTCTGTTCATGGCATGATGTAAACAGAGAAAGTCATAGACAAAAATCAAGTTCAGCAGGTAGAGCAAGCACAAAGTTCTCGCTTCAATAGCAGCGACAAAATTTGGTCTAATCTTCAATTATACGTTTATACCAAGGTTTATACAATCTAACTGAATAATTTTGGTATACTTGCCGTTTTGATGAACCTATAATTGTGATGACATCACTCTTATATCTATGAAATGACTTCCCTACACAATTAACTGTTGAATTTTATATTCCTAGCTGTATTATGGTTATATAGCTGAAGCACTCTAGGTTTACGACTATTACTTGTTAGTAAACAACAAGTTAGTCTTGCTCAGTTTATCCATGACATAATTGAAATCAGTTGAATCTTGAGATCGATGAATATTCAAATATCTAAACAGGATAAGGAATCGGTTGAGACGGCAACGTTGTTCATCTCACTGGAGTGAATTATCGATACTAATAGACGGTCGGCGCGCTATTGTACTTATGACGTCAGTACCGAGGTCAGTATCGGTGACAGTTTTTCGTCGTGTACTGAAGGAAGATAATTTCACCACCATAAGCTTAGAAGAACCATTTCAGAATTTTCACTGGTATGAAGTAATTTCGTGGAATCAACAATTCTTCAAATATTACAGAAATTTCTCAGAATTTGAAAAAAAATCAAATTCTAAAAGTTGCAATAGAGTTTTTTTTTTATCGATTGGAGCGCACGAAAGGGAATCCCTATAATGTTCAAAGAACATCGTGCGTTCCTAGGGAGGATAGGGACAGGAGGTAGGTATTGGAATTTTGTTTGAATTTTTGGAGATTATATGTTGTTGGGAATACTTCCACAGGCAATGAATTCCAGAGCCTAGCCGTTCTATGGATGAAGGAGTCTTGATAAAGTGCTGTTCGACATCTTTCGAGGTTGACAACGAAAATCATGCGTGAAATTGAAATAGAAACAACTTTTTCAAGTAATCTTTTCCGATATTCAAACAAATAAGCCTACTTTCAGCGATTAATTTGAAAAAATGTTACTTTTGACATGTAGCGAAAGTCACGTGACCCCGATTGAGTAGGCCATATTTCATCTTTCTTGAAGCAAAACTTAACGTCCAACTCGAATTCCAAAATAAGTCATTAATAAAAGTTTTTCCAATATGATGCCGACTTTATGAATGACACTGTAGATCAGTCCGTCGCCCCCCCATAACTTCTTCATTCTAACCAATAAGTACAAAAAATATTAAAACCTTGCGTCTTTTTGAGATACTCTGTATAAATGAATCTTAAACCATTATAAAGAGATCAAATGAAACCCCACAACTTATACATTCAACATCTTATGAAGTTTGTAAAATGTGCTCCGGTATGAGCCGTGAAACCAAGGCGCACGACAGTTACACATGTTGTGCTGCTAAAAGAACTTTCAAAGGAATGGAAAAAGCTTTAATTGAGGAAACGAAGTGGCATTTGAATCTCAAATTCCGATAAATAACAGATGTAACTAATTTTCCTTGAGTCTTCAACACAATTTTATCCATTCTTTATACATTCATGAGTTTGAGTGCATTTCACACCTTCCCAGATCTAGGTGGAAATAAACTGCACTGGTGTGGATTGTGGAATGCACTTTTGAAACAAATGCTCAGATGAAGTGAAAATCACACGAAGTGTAGGAAAGTGCTACACTGCTTCTGCAAAAGACAGGGCCTAGTAGTTCTAGTGGAATATGAAGTATCCAAAATTGAAATTGCTTACCTGCGGTGTAATTTCACCAATCATAACGATGAGCAGGGTCGAAAAAATAACTGCTATCAATCCGGACGTCAGGCCATCCAGCAGAATGGTGAAAATCGAGTTTACAAAGACGTTGCCGAGAAGAATTGCACACAACAGGTAGTTACCGTGATTCCTCACAGGCTGAATGATTTTAGCGTATTTTCGTTCTCTTGCCGAACCTAGAAAAAACAGATAGAGTTTCTTAAGTGTCATAGAAAATTAGGATTGTGATACAGAATAATGATTATACCATAAAGTATTCGTGTGTTTTCAGGTATATATTGATGTCCTGAATAACCTCCCACAAGTCGCCGAGGTAGGATGCAATACAAGATATGAATAAGCAATTTAAACGACTTATCCCATGTATTGAACATGATGTGAAGCAAATTGGGCATCTAGGAAGATAGTAAGTTGCTTTCCAATGAGTTGAATACCTATGTAATTTATATTTCTAACATTATTTCCATTATATCTCAGGTTCCTCAAAAGGTATCAATCACCTTGCCGTTTCCTCCATTTTTCTGCTCGTGTGCTGCACTTTCATGATATAAGAGTGAGAAAAATATATGATTTTATTTGAAATAGTAAAAAAAATTGAAAACTGATTGACTCTTTAACGGTGCCCTCTAGCGGCCACCACGAAATTCAAATCAACTCGATTTGTGATATATTTGAAACAACCTAAAAATACCCTTCATAATGAGACCAAGTTTGTTGAATTCCGTTGCACCAAACAGTAGTAATCCCCCTTCCCATCTTATTTTGTCGGAGACATGAAGACATTTTGTAACACTGGCAACGCCGGGATCATATTCCTGCTGTGCGCGTGCGCGCCATTAGATCAATAGTTGTTGACAAGATCTCGAGGTGAATAGTGAATCACACACGCATAATGCGATACCGTTGGTTGCTAGAGGATTGTTGTTATGTTTCCCATTCAACTCTTCTTTACTTTTTGTACTTCGGACATTGATGAAATAAACCTCTGGTGTACGCACTTCAATCCTTTCCTGTTTTACAATTCCTTGATTTTCGCCTACTTCGATGAACATAACATGGCGTGGGTGAATGTCGCTAAATTTAGTCTGGTGCCGTACCAAAATTACAGGCATCAATGTGACAATTGTGACCGAATTGTGACCAATGAAGATAGGGAATACATTTTGCGATTTAGCCGCATCAAGGTTGGTAGAACTGATGTTGATCATAAGTTCTAAGAATCACGCCATCTAACATTCGATATGTGAACTCCACGTCATCGTCTGAAATTCAATTGTTTATATCAAGAACCAGTCTGACGAAACAAATGAAGAGTGAGCGCACTACAGCTTTATTTCATCAATCTTCGGACTGTAGCAGGCCCCCTTTATTTAGAAAATAGGTTTAAGGTTTAAGATATTTTCGGAATTGATGTACAGGGTGTCCCAAATTCGAGCCTCATCATTGGGATCTCGGAAACTAGAAGAGATACGAGGTCGGTTAAATGGAGGCAAAGTTGCGAAATTTGGTGCTCATCAAAACGACGCTTTGATATTTGAAATATTCCGAATACTTCCGAAGATTTTTGGAAAAAACCGAATATTCGCGATTTCATTTTTATTTTTTTATGACTCTGTTTGAATAGATATAACAAAACAAATTACACATTCTCATTGCTACTTTTTCTGTTCTACAAGATGGTGTTATCAGATTTTCAAACAGACGTTTCGTATCAACTTTGTTTTTTTAAATACGGCCCTGGATTTTTTATTATGGATTTCAAAAGCTATTAATGTCCCAAAACTAATGATGTATCGCACTTATTCAAAAAGTTTATATTAATAGCATTTTCCATAAGAACTCATGTGTTAGAGAGAGACAAAAATTAGATGTTTAATAGGATTAAAAACAAACTTTTTTTGCAATAGCGCATTGCATAAAACTGAAAAACTAACATAAAAGTGGGTGGTTAATAAATAATGTAATTAAAGTGTCATCCCTCAAACTGTAGGCCCTAGGCTATATTTACAAAAATAATTGCATTTTATCAAAGTGGCGGTGCATCGTGCACTTCGGCTATCTTAGTTCATTTGTTAATGTTTAAATTATCCAATATTTTGACAGTTCACTGTGCGTTCACTAATCGTTAACGCTTATTAAACCAAAATGACTTTTTCTAACGAAGAAAAACGAGACATGATAAGGATTTATTATATTTCGAATCGAAATTCAAAAACGGCTTGTGAGCGCTATTTGTTGGAATATCCAGAGAGACGGCAGCCGCATTATAGTTATTTTGCTAATATTGATAATAATTTAGCTCAGTACGGAAGTTTTGTTAAGCCAAGAGTTGAATATGGAAGACGAATCGATCCAGAAGAGGAACAAATTATCTTGAACACTGTAAGTTTGGAAACTATTACAAAGTAGAAAGTAAAATGAATAATTTTAAATTATTTTTTATGGCCAATAATAATCCCCGAGCTTCGGTTAGAGTTTTCGCAGAAGAAGTAGGATTACCGCGAATGAGAGTTTGGAGAACTTTAAATAAGCGTGGATATAAACCTTACAAAATTCATATTAGTCAAACACTAAGACCGGGCGATGCTGAGAGACGATTACAATTTTGTAACTGGTTGCAAAATAGAATTAATGAAAATGACGACCCCCTAAATAAAACTATATGGACAGATGAATGCAGTTTTTCAACAGTTGGACTATTTAATAGACATAACGAACACTATTGGTCAATAGAAAACCCAAGGCAGAATCAAGAAGTAAGACCTCAGGGACGACAATCATTTCACGTATGGGTCGGTATGTGGCACAATAAAATTATCGGCCCGTTTTTCCTTGAAGGAAACTTAAATTCCGATAGATATGCAGAATTAATAAGGACCAATATATTGGATTCCTTAATGGAAGAACCTTTGGAAGGATTACGTCAACTATGGTGGCAACAAGACGGTGCACCATCTCATAATGGGAGACGTGTTAAAAATTTATTAAACGAATTATTCCCTAATAAATGGATTGGAAACCAAGGTCCCGTACGTTGGCCAGCTAGAAGCCCCGACCTAAACCCTCTAGACTACTTTCTTTGGGGATTTCTCAAAAACCGTCTTTATCGAAACACGCCACAAAATCTTGAAGTTTTACGACAAGACCTATTAAGGGAGATCAGGGCTATCCCTGCAAGGACCATTCAGCGTGCCATCCATAAACTTCCCAGACTAACACGAAAATGCATTCAAGCAGGTGGATTGCAATTTGAATATTTGCTTTAACCTTCATTGGGTATTCAATTTAATAGTTTTCGTTTGACTTTTTTTTGGAATAATTAAAACATCATGCCTATTGTCACACATTGTTTTATTTCAATTTTTAGGAGCTTCTAAGAGTTCTAAGGTACTAAAACCAATGATGTATCGTTCTTTTTCGAAAAAATCATTTTAACGATGTCCTGCCAAGATCTTACCAAAAATCTATTCTCTTTCTCTCTCTAACACATGAGTTCTTATGGAAAATGCTATTAATATAAACTTTTTGAATAAGTGCGATACATCATTAGTTTTGGGACATTAGTAGCTTTTGAAATCCATAATAAAAAATCCAGGGCCGTATTTAAAAAAACAAAGTTGATGATGGCAGCTCAAATACAAAACGTCTGTTTGAAAATCTGATAACACCATCTTGTAGAACAGAAAAAGTAGCAATGAGAATGTGTAATTTGTTTTGTTATATCTATTCAAACAGAGTCATAAAAAAATAAAAATGAAATCGCGAATATTCGGTTTTTTCCAAAAATCTTCGGAAGTATTCGGAATTTTCCAAATATCAAAGCGGCGTTTTGATGAGCACCAAATTGCGCAACTTTGCCTCCATTTAACCGACCTCGTATCTCTTCTAGTTTCCGAGATCCCAATGATGAGGCTCGAATTTGGGACACCCTGTACAGTGGATAGATTTACAGTGAGCATCGGACTATTCTAGAAACCGTCGTTAGTGACGTTTCTGCATATTTCTGGAATACGCGCCCAAATCAACCAATAGGGTAGCTTGGTTAAGCTTCACCAGCGTGGTTTGCGCGGGATAGACAAGGCGCAGGATGAGGTGAGAGGGGGAGAAGGAGTTCTGGGGATGAGGAGAGTGGAGATCGTCTCGGATGGGCATTGAAAAAGGTTATGAGATTCCCGAAAAAGATGTACGTGTAGTACAGAATCACTGTAAAGTGTACACGGCCGAAACAGTGTTGAGTTATACTGAATCATCGAAGTCTGTTGTCCACAGATGTTAATTTCACACAAATAATTCACATCTCAAAGTTTTCGCGAGTACCTAGTTTGAGAGTATCCTGATTGGGTTAGCGCGGTGTTACATTGGGCGGGCATTCTTCGAGTGCTGAATGGAGGTGCTTGTTGCTTGGACTGGTGTAAGAACTGTAAGAGCACTAGAGGTATTTTAGTTTCAAGGTTTTTCAAGGTTTATTAGATATTTTGTCTACTTTGCAATAAACCTATTTGAGTGATTCCTGTATTGTTTTTGGATACCTCTTTCATTATCTGAACTTGCAACGAACCCCTTTGAGATACTTATAGAGTCCAGTTCAGGACTAGGAGAAAGACTCACCTGTATTGCACAGAATCTTCAACTCTGTCTTGTCCATCGACATCAGCCCCAAATTGAGCCCGGAGAACAGCGACGAGAACGCCAAACACAGCACGATGATGACCAGAGTGGCCCACAGGGGCAGCGCGTTCTCGAAGATCTTGATCTGCAGCCAATAGACGGTGCCCTGGTGCTGGAACACCTTGTTCGGTCCCAGGGCGCCATCCTTAGCGCACACGTAGTAGGTCTCCTCGTCTCCGGAGAACGGCGGCAGGTTGATCTTCACCAGGACCGTGGTGGCGGAGAAACTGGCATTGTCCACCTGGAAGGAAACCGGAGTTGTACTAACGATTGTCGTCCCCACCATATTGTGACAAATAGGCGCCAGCGTTTTCTGAGGAGGGGAGAGGTGTCACGTAGGGCAAATGCCTATGGAATAACATCATTCAAACTCTCGTACATTTCGAGATCTTCAATCATAACGTAACTTTTCCAAATTAAAACTTCCAGTACAGTATAGTTTCGTTCAGCTTAGCTCAGTTCATAGTCTTCAGTGATGTTCGGGGAAACATGAATATAAAAAAGGAAGTGGTCCACAAGTACACCTTGAGGGAAGATGTCGCCTGGAGAAGCGACTATAAATTACGGGCCATAGGAGTAAGATATATGACAGGTCATAAAAGCGCTTGTCCCATGAGAACTAGTTTGATCTCATAAATGGATGCGAGAATGTTTTTGTCTTATAGCATTAGCGGTCTAGATAGTAGGTTATGCCGATGGGTGCAAGTGGTTACGATGAATATCTAAAATATTATATGTATGAAGTGCGTAGCCTAAATGATACCATTTGAGATGTAGTAGGTATAGCTATGTGCTTCAAATTTCATTCTTCTGCCTTGAATAGCATTATTGATACGAGAAAAACGAATTCCGAGGAATTTCTGGGAACTAGCAGAAGATTTCTGGGAATTTTGAGATATTTCAAGGATTTGTGAGGAATATCGGGAATTGCGGGCAGGCAATTCTAGGTAAATACAAGGGTAAAAGCAATTATCCGTACACAATTATAGCATGCGGTCAACACTTCAACGCCTCGGTACGTAGAATATGAGCTATTACAAATTCTTATTTTCGAATGTTCCGTTAACAAAAATTAATTGTTTCTGTATTTTTTATTATTATTCAATACGAATTTAGAGACATTTTCAGTAAGTGAGTGGAATATTTGGGAACTGCAGGGAATTTTCGAGACACATATGGGAAAAAGAAATTACCCATACAAAATTTCAGTACGTGGTCAACCAGATAACCCGAGGTTTAACCCTGAACGCCTCGGGAGTTTCAGTTAGTTCCTTGACGCCAAACAAGGCTGAATGAACAAAATCCCGAATGGTGGGGTAAGCTCTGCGGAGTATTCTGATCGTAAACGTCCCCACCATGGAGGGCGTGAACCATTCGCCGATCAGCCGCAGCGTGTGCTCCCGTGAGGTGAGCGACCAGCAAGGGCACGACCGTCTCGCCAAAGTCAGATTTTTCATTTCATTTTCTCTTACCTTTGAATAACTCAAAAGCTATGAGCTATCGAAAATTCTTATTCTCAAATGTTTCGTTTACAAAAATTGTCGGTTTCTGTAATTTTATCATTATTCAATACGAATTTTGAGATATTTTAGAGAAGTGTGTGGAATATCGGGGATTCGAGGGATTTTTCGGAGAACACATGGGAAAAAGACACCACTGGAACACAATTTTAGTATTCAGTCGACTGGTTAACCCGAGGATTAACCCTTAACGCCTCGGATTTTTCAGTTACCTATAACGCAGAATATGTTGCCGACGGGTAGGACGCTATCCTTCTAGTTAGTTATCGATAGCATTTGCGCAGTGATTACCCTTTAGGGAAGTTACTAAAAGTAGTTGATGAAAGCCTTTGATAGTCACTGGAAATCTTTAGTAGTCATTGGTAGTATTTGATAGTCACTGAAGTCTTTGGTTGTCACTAAAAGTCTTTGGAATTCACAAGAAGTATTTGGATTCGTCTTTGGAAGTCAGTAGATGTATTTGGTAGTCACTGGAAGTATTTGGTAGTGACTCGAAGTCTTTGGTATTCACCTCGGTATTCACTAGAAGTTTTTGGTAGTCACTGGAAGTTTTCGGCAGTCAATGGAAGTTTTTTGAAGTCACTAGAAGGCCTTGGTAGTCACTGGATGCTTTTGTTAGTCCCTGGAAGTGTTTGGAAGAATAGTAGTATTCACGTGGAATATGTTGATGACGGGCAGGATGCAATCGTTCTAGTTAGTCATGGAAGATTTTCCCAATGGGTAGTTTGATGTGTTTTCGCAGTGACTACCCCCTAGGGGAGTCACTAGAAGCCTTCGAAATCCACTAGAAGTCCTTGGTTGTTATTGAAAGCCTTTGATAGTCACTGGGAAAACTTGGTATTCATTGGTAGTATTTGGTAGTCACTGGAAGTCTTTGGTAGTCACTGAAAGTCTTCAGAAGCCACTAGAAGTCCTTAATAGTCACTTGAAGACTTTGGTAGTCACTGAAATTCTTTGAAAGACATCGGAAGTCTTTGTAAGATTAGTAGTACTCACGTGGAAGATGTTGCCGACTGGCAGAATGCAATCGCCCGTCCTGGTCGTGAACGTCACCACCATGGAGGGCGTGAACCCTTCGCCGAACAGCCGCAGCGTGTGCTCCCTGTGGGCCAGCAGCAAGGGCACGCCCGTCTCGTCGAAGTCGGGGTCCTTGTAGGCGCGCTCCAGCCTAATGCCGAAGATGCGGATGTCCGAAGGGGAAGGGGGGGCGTCGGCGGCGGTCGGGAGGGCCCTTCTCTGAAGGGAAGCACTGGAAGAGGAAAGACGGAGTTATAGGGTGAGTCATTAGTGTGGCAAAGTGAGATAATGGCTTTACTGTTTGAGATAGATGTATAAACATTCCAGAGATGATCTAGGATCATGAGCAGCACATTTCCAAAGTATTTCACATTACACAGGGTGACTCAGAAATGCGTGGCGTATCGAAGTTATACTTTTTCATATGGGACACCCTGTATTTCATTGCATTTTCGCATTCTCCTTTGTGAGCTGATTTCATTAAAACATCACACTTGGGGTCTAGCGAGAATGATTACAGAGATATAGGGTGTTCAAAATCCCAACTTTTGATTTACTATCTACTGACATTTAATTGGAACAAAGTTATCCATCGAAAAGGCCCACCCCCATATTTGAGTTATTTTTTATTGAGAAGAAAAAACAATATGCGGATGTTGAATGCCGCAATGAGGCCTCTCCACAACCTTTATCAGAAGTTTAACACGGTGATCCCTAGAACCGTGACAAACCACAAATCATTTTTTTCAAATGGAACACCCTGTTTTTTTTTTCGGAATCTGTGATTTGTATGTTATCTTCTATTTTCACTTCTTCATCGCCACTTTTTTGGCCCCAGAAAAACAGTTTTTGTCTGATTAATTAGCGATTACTCAATCAGTTTGGGAATGTATTCGATAATAATGCAATTGTTTGTTTTGTATGTATGAAAAAATCAAATTCTTCTAGACTTAAATTTTTATTCTTGTATATATACTTTTTGTATAATATCTTTTTTTTACATTTGTATTATTTCTCTTTGGAAATAAATTATTATTATTATTATTATTAATTAACAACTATCAAATATACACTCATTCTTAGCTAACACGTTATCTGTAGAAGCTAACACACAAAAATTGGTTTCCTGGTGTCCAAAAAGTGGCGATTGAAAAGTAAAAATAGTAGATAACATACTGTATACAGTGTCATTCATAAAGTCGGCATCATATGGGAAAAACTTTTATTAATGTCTTATTTTGGAATTCGAGTTGGATGTTGAGTTTTGATTCAAAAAAGATAAAAAATGGCCTACTCAATCGGGGTCACGTGACTTTCGTAACATGTCAAAAGTGACATTTTTTCAAATTGATCGCTGAAAGTAGGCTTATTTGTTCGAATATCGAAAAAGTTTACTTGAAAAAGTTGTTTCTATGTCAATTTTGCACATGTTTCTCGAATTTGATCCTTCTATTGAAACTTTACGATTTTAATTTTTTTTTAATTTTTCAAAATTTCTGTAATATTTGAAGAATTGTTAATTCCACGAAACTACTTCATACCAGTAGCTTTTTCATGATTCTAACTTTCAATTACTTATTATCACTGATTATGGACAGAAATATGATTTTCTTCAGAAAATGATAATACCCGCTTCCAAATTCTGTTATGTTTGATGCAAAGTTGATAAAATTAATTCAAATGAATTTTGTTTCTAAATGCTTGACTCAAACATAACAGCATTTTGATGTTATGTTTGCATCAAACATAACAGAATTTTGAAGCGGAGATTATCATTTTCTGAAGAAAATCATATTTTTGTCGATAATTAGTGATAATTAGTAATTGGAAGTTAGTAGCATGATGGAGCTACTGGTATGAAGTAGTATCGAATTTACAATTTTTCTAATATTACAGAAATTTCGGAAATTTTTAGAAAATATCGAAATCTAAAAAATGTAATAGCAAGATAAAATCCGAGTCACATATGTAAAATTGAAATAGAAACAACTTTTTCAAGTAAACTTTTTCGATATTCGAACAAATAAGCCTACCTTCAGCGATTAATTTGAAAAAATGTCACTTTTTACATGTAGCGAAAGTCACGTGACCCTGATTGAGTAGGCCACTTTTTATCTTTCTTGAAGCAAAACTTGACGTCCACTTGACGTCCAACTCGAATTTCAAAATAAGTCACTAATAAAAGTGTTTCCCATATGATGCTGACTTTATGAATGACACTGTATACAGGATAATTCGGCTTTCAAGGTAAAAACTGAAATGGGTGACAGATCTCATCATTTTAATCAAAAAAGTTTATATATACATGAGTCCGATCTCGATCGGAAGCGGAGCTACAGAGGGTCAAGGCTTTATTATTTTTTTCTATTAATTAAAATATCTCGCTCACTTCTGGAGATATCTACATGAAATTTGGTGTGATTAATATTTCATTGAAGGTTATCGTTTAATTCATTTTGAAGATTTTTAATATCTACAGGGCATACGTTTTTGGGGGTAGAGGCTTATTTATCCCCCCAAACTTCTTCGTAGTACGCCTCTGGAATATTCCAGTTACCAAATTGAGTGATTCGGTCAATTTAGAGGACATTTTTGATCTCCAATTTTTTTTGAGAAACCGAGGAGAAACGAACCGTTTTCGTCTCGGTTTTCGTCAATAGTTTAGCTAGCTGAACCCATGATTTTTTTTAAATAAAGTGCGAAAAAATTGGCAATATGCTAGGATAAGAGCGGTATAATTCGTTCTGTTATTGAACTTGTTGGATTTGCTATTGTTTTGTCATTTTCATGTTGGATTCGGGAAAATTTTTGCAAAAAATGATCAACAAAAAAATAGATAATAGGTTCAATGGAGAGACTTGAATTAGCCTTAAATTATGGTGTACTCAATATTCTTACTATCCTTCTAAATCATAAAAATCATTCATATCCCGAAGTGGTCCAAAGTGATTTCAAAAGAAAAACGAGCAAAAAATTCGGTCGACCACACTTGAAGATTTTTATATAGTGTGGTCGACCGACTTGTTGCTTGTTTTTCTTTTGATTATCCTCCTATTTGGGGTTTTGTTTTAACGGCTTAACGGTGAAGCTAGCAAAACCCATGATTTAAAAAAAACAGACTGCGAAAAAATCGGCCTTAGGCTAGGATTAGAGCCTTAAATTATCCATAAATTATGGTTTAATCAGTTTTGTAATTGAACTTGAACAATAAATTCGGCAATAGGGTGATGACTTCGACTCGAAATTATCCTTAATTTACCGTTAAATTATGGCCAAAGACAAAATTGAAGAATCCAAAGTCGTTCTGCTAGCTTAGTGGAGGTGTTTTTCTTCAAATGTTAACACCCAATATTTTGAATCGGATTCGAAGTGTACGATAAATTTCAGAGTGACTACTTGTAGATTATTCACATCTACAAAACCAATATCTAACCAAATGAACGAATCATTTCCTTTTGTTTTTATGGCATAAAACTAACAAACTTACTAAGGCTTCGAGCGGACAGGCGATAATTAGTGCTAATCTGGCTTACAACTCGAGTAGGTAGGTGAACTCTTGATGGGATGAAAGCTAAATTAACAGATCATTTCCTGCCTCTAAAGATCCAAAGTTCCATACAAAAATTGATCAGTGATACAGCATAGTACTTTGGATGATTTTTTTTTTCATCCAGAAATAATTTGATGGACCGAACGAAAAAATTATAATGAATTAACATAAAATGCGCAGATACTGCTGAGAGAATATAAATAATGGAATTTTACCAAGCACACGCTGTTTTTCAGCTTCTACAAATTCAAACACTCCACGACAAATATTATGTTTCAGTCTTTCGACAATTGTTCAATGAATTTCTGATCGAAGAAAAAATTAATCAACAAAGTTAGGTGGACGTATCACGGTGAAAATGGAATATTTCTATCATTCATAATATTTTTTGCTTATGGAAAATGAAATGTTTCATAAATAACGTCATATTTGACATTAACGTTACGAAAAGAGCATAAGAGATCATTTGATTAATGCGCTGTTGCCAAAAATGCGAAATTTCTGCAGAAACCAGGAAATCATAAAAAAATGTATATACGGTGTGTCCACCTTAAGGACTTACCACCCCTGTAAAATTGTTATTATCTGACCGATTTCAAAAAACTTTTTTTCGTTGGATAGGTATTTGAAATGTCCATCCAACAAGAGAGTGATTTTACTCATGAACTGTAATCGTGGCCAACTGCGACCAACTTTATTGACCCATATTTGAGAAAGTACTATTAGGGATTTTTTTTCACAAAAAACAATGATGAATTCTGAATAACGATCAGTTGAAAAACACCTTTACTGATTTTTATCATCATAAAACACAGGGTGTCCGAAAAAACGAATTATGTTTTTTTTAATAGGTGATCAGAAAATGTAGTATTGTAGTATTTTTGAGAAGAATTGATGACACATTATTATTGAGGATCACTTTGAACATATCTGTACCGATTTTCATCATTCAAAAATACGATGTGTATGAGAAAAAAGAAAAAGTAGGCAATATTTTTTCATCATCTCAAAAAATATATTAATTTGATTTTTCGAACACCCTGTGTTTAATGATGATGAAAATCGGTACAGGTATGTTCCAAGTGATCCTGATTCATCTTTTTATTTTGAGTGAAGAATTATCAGGACGAAAAATATTGCTTACCTATCTTTTTTTTTCTCAGACACATTGTATATTCAAATGACGAAAATTGGTACAGGTATATTTGAAATAATCCTCAATGATAATTTGTGATTATTTCTTTCTAGAAAAATCACAGAACTACATTTGCTGATCATCTATTTGAAGAAAATGATGATTCGTTTTTTCGGACACCCTGTGTTTTATGATGAAGAAAATCGGTACAGGTATATTTCAAGTGGTACTGATTCAGAATCCATCATCAAGTTTCGTGGAAAAAAATCCCTAATAGTACTTTCTGGAATATGGGTCATTGAAATTTGTCGCAGTTGGCCACGATAATAGTCCAAGAATTAGATCACTCTCTCGTTGGATGGGCATTTCAAATACCTATCCAACAAAAAAAGGTTTTTTGAAATTGGTCGGATAATAACGATTTTACAAGGGTGGTAAGTCCTTAAGGTGGACACACTGTACATATATGCTATAAAAAGGGGTTTTTTGCATTTTTTTCACGTCAGATGCACTTCGACAATGGGCGTGTACACCTTTGTGAACTTTTAACTCAAACCATGTTTAGAATGATCCTTTCATACATAAATAATGATTGACGACATAATTCGATCGAAAAATTTACTGGAATGTTCAATTTTTGGACATAAATAATAGTACCATCTGAAAACGGACCCTCTTATGACGTAGAAACCTCATCTCGCCATAGTTAAAAGAAAATACCAAACGCCGGACGGAGACTGAGGCAACTGATATATTAATTCTTTCAACTGTGATCTCGCGCTAATTCACTCTGCCAGAAATCATGTATCATTCATCTCTGTCTGGAATAGTCCTGTTTCAGTATTAGGGTTTTGACGTCACATCATCGCCTCGTTTTCAGAGGTCCGAAAAAGCGGGGATTTCAATAATTTTTTATAAAACGTAGGGAGCTCACAGCGATAAACGGTTTGCTGTGGTGAGCTAGTTTGGGTGAGTTCTATCGAATTATGGAATAAAAATGTTTTGTGATATAAGCCCATTACTCGACAATTATCTATAACAACTGTGATTCCATTGGATGTTTATTTTCCAGTGGCACTGCTAACTTAATATTAAGTTAGCACAGCCACCCCGTATAAAAAAAACTATAAGCGTGACAATTTTTTTCCTGATACGACAAATTCTCGATAATTATCCGACAATCATTGGAACAGGTTTTATCAATTTTTCAGCAAGTGGCTCTGCTAACTTTATGGGGGTCTCGATTATCACTATACAGTGCCCTCGTAAAGTACTGAATAAATTTATTTTCAGCCAAACTATTCATCTCAGAGAAATCTCTTCAATTCTCCACATTTTTGAAAAGAAATCAAATGTACAGGGTGATCTACGTTTGAATAATGACGACCGCAACATTTTTTTTTAAACGGAACACTCTATGTATCATTCAATTTTTGGAATTTTCAGCTTGTGGTGAATTCTTTCATAATATCTTGGGAGATTTTCTAAAAAAAATCCACCACTCTCCGTGTTCAATTCTTCATCTGGTATTTCGTATACTATACAGGGTGTTTGGTTCACAGACGTATATCTGAAAGGGACTGATAGGTAAGAACATTTCGAATATTTTTATCCCTATAAAATATTATACAAAGTGTTACGAACTTTGAGATATCTCCGTTTGGTCGAACATCATCTGATTGTGATTTCTTCTTTTTCAAGAGTTGGATACGATTTTCATAGATATTGAACAAGTAATGGGATACAAATGTGATAAAAATTTTTTTGGCTTGTCTGAATTTTGAAAATGAGTTTCTGTAACATACAACTTCGTATTTATTACAGCGATGCTTTCTTTAAAAATGTAACACTTTGTATAACAGAAAATATATTTAAATATTTTCAGAATCACATCACATACCACCCAGATATACGTTGGTGAACCAAACACCCTGTATATATTTTTCCCCCGTATAATTTCATTATCATCATTAGTCATAGACTCGGTCATAGATGAATCATTTGTTCGGAAATTAATCGGTTAGCAGCATGATTCAACTTATTAGTCATTCATTCGGGAGTGGTTAATCAAGACAGTCTCATATTAGATGTCATCACGTACGGTCAAATTTTGTGACAGGCATTGGAAAATACGCGAAAGGAATAATTAATAATCATTCCAAACAGAGTGTTCACTAAAAAATGAGTGGTAGTATCGTGTTTTTGTGTTTCTAATTCAAATCAGTGATTACATAATCGAGATCGTGTGTTGTTTTGGTGTTTCCTGCTGTTGAAAATAAAAAAAATTCAAAGAATGAAATAGTTGAAGTAGACTATTTTATACAAATTAATTTTTTTCTGTGACGGGAAAAAAGTGAGTACTTCTTTCCCGGATATATATCACATATATATACACTGTTGATGGCTTTTGTTGTGCTGTAGTTCCGAAAAATGAGTCAATAATACCGTCTCCATAAAAGAACTGCAAGTCCTTTTATCTTCCATTCGACTTCGCGGTTACGTATATTACTAAACAACCACTAAATTCGCAGTTTTTTGAAATCAAATCACAGAATCAGACTGACAGAAGTGACTTGATTACTTCAATAGAATGATAAAGATGCCTACAACGCAGGTGTCCCTACTGTTAAGAACTTTAAATTTCACGTCGATAATTTTCAGATTTCAAAATAATGTAATATCTTCTCAATATTGATTCGTCCTTTCTTCTGTCACAGAAAAAAATAGTGTATTATAAACGGGAAAAATATTAGATTTTAGCTCACGGTTTTTTGTCCCTCTCCGCTACGCGTCGGGAGACAACACAACCTGGAGCGAAAATCTACTACTTTTTAAAGGGATCAGTGGATTGAAAAATGGTATCTGAAATCAACCAATAATTAGTTCTCATTCTTAAGTTCAGTTAAGCATGCATGAATTCGCCATATAATTTGTATGAAGGTGTTCCTGATTTTTACCTGTTTAGGTACTATATCAACATATATGTTTTTTATTTCACTTTGTTGACTCATGATATTGGTAAAAATAGATAGAAATGGGCAGTTGTTTTAAAGGTGGGAAAAATCAAATTTTCAATTTGAAGGCATTGGACCTTGTATGACTCATTATAATACTCAATACTAAATGTAATCTTTTTTCATTTTCAAAAAACTGGTCACCCTAATTATCCCCCCCCCTCCCCCACAAGAAAAAATATTATCGACGCCCCAGACAAATTCTCAATCTTCTCTATGTATTTTCTTTCCCCTGTTTCACCCTGCTGCCAATGCTGCCGTGCTCATGAAACTACTTATAGCTATTCACTAATAATTAATGGAACAACACTAATGATCTAACAGCATACTTTTTAACTGATATTGCCGAGGATATTCTCAATTCATTTGTATATCCCGAGGTATTCTCCTGTGTAGGCGAATTTATAACCTTGAAGTTGACGTTGCTGTTTGCTGTTGCAGCTGTTGCCGTTGAGGAGTTATCATTTATAAAAGCTGTTGCTGTTGACGTTGACAGTTGGGGATATGTTGGATGTCGTTCACCTCCGCGGTTCAGTTGCGAGAATTGACAAGCCCCGGGGTTTATCGCGGGCGAGAGAAGGACATATAATGCCCTCTCACTCGTGGGAGAACGTTATAGTGGGCAGTACTTCATCATACTTCGTCTCGTAAGCAACTGGTTGGCTCAGTAGGCAGAGCATCGGCATGCCAAGCCGGCGGGCCGGGGTTCGAATCCGTGCGAGGCTCATCTTTTTTTTATTTTTTTCTTGTTCTCAAGTGATTTCTAAAAAATATTCTCTATGGGAAATAGGTTCATTTAGGGGTTTTCTATGTTTGTGGTTTAGGCCAGAGGTGAGGTTCGGTTAGGTTAGGTTAGGTTAGAATAGAATAGAATATTTTATTTGGTGTTAATAAACATTAAGTTTTACACAGGTCAACGAAACAAGTACAGATATACTCATAAAATAGATAGGTTAGGTTTTCTCATTTTTTATGCAGAAACAATATTTTCCTTCCTCAAGAAAAATTCTCCTTCTTCAAGAAAAAAGGTTCATCTGAGCGAGAGCGAGTTATACGTCCTTCTCTTTCCCGCGATGAACCCCGGGGCTGGTCAATTCTCGCGGTTCAGTTACAGTTCAACCGTCAACCAATGAAAACAACAACAGAAAATCACGTGGTATAAAACCTTATTTGAGGTTAGGGTGTATGCATTTTACATTTTTATCATTTTTTTTTCAGTTTTTTCAATTTTTATCAACTCGGTTTCTTGTCTGTCAAAAACAGGTATGTTTTCAATAATATACAGGGTGTTTCAAAAAACCCTAACCCCCTTGCTAGGGTAGGTAGAAAATTGCCAAATAAGTCGGGTTTGCTCAGTGAATATATGTCGTAACGGCATCCGTTTTCAAGATACATGGTGTTGAAAAAATATTTTTTTTACACATTTTTTACGATTATGTCGAAACTACGGTTAGCATTGTGATGAAATTTTGTATGGATGTGTTCTGAAAGCTGACACACCGCATGAATTTGTTTTTATATCTGACACTCATAGAGGGCGCTTGTTACAGGGTTCGTACCGAGTACATTTGAACATAACTTTTTTGAGGTTAGATTTTTCAGTCCAAATTCAATGTGAACTTGAACACGATTCAATTTTACACCAAAATGATGCTCTTGGTAAGACTCGATACTGTGTACCGTTTTCGAAATATTTCGATTTGAAAATGCAATGTTCTACCCTACCTACCCTAGAAAGGGAGTTAGGTTCTTATGAAACACCCTGTATATGCCTGTGCATAATATTGAACTTTATTTTTTTAGAAGACAATTTATGCTTATTGATAGAAGTACTGAAATGAGGTATGTTATATGTATTTGAGCCAACGGCCACTCTACCAACGTTAAGTTTATACATTAAACAGTTAAACATCAGACCAACTGAACAGTGAACGGCAACAGCAACAGCGAAGTGCGAACGCTAGACCAGCGAATCTTTCAAACCCCAAGGTTATCAGAAGGTTAATACCGTTAATCGTGTTTATAAGACTTATAAGGTAATATAAGGATGGAAAATATCTCTTGTGCATAAATAAGGAAAGTACTTTCAACCTGACTTGTTCTAAATGAACCTATTTCCTTGAAAGTATATTCTTGAAAAATGAATTGAGTGAAAAAAGTGAAAATAATTGATGCCTCGCAGGAATTGAACCCCAGTCACCAACGTGGAAGTCAGATACACAGACCACTGAGCTATTGCTTTACTAGTAGTAGTCATAGAAGCATAGTTTCTCAACGATTTCTCAATATAAAGAAGAGGTTGAGTTGAAAAACAGCTTTCTGCTGATACTCCGCCTATTCACCATTGCAGATTGGTATATAAGGTATGGCAAATTAACTTTGTCTTTTGATTTTCATTTGTACAATTTTTTTTTTGCTGCAAATGATGAATAAAGAATAAAGACGATTTATTATTATTTTTATTATTAAGAGAAATCATGAGTGATAATTAGAGTCACTGTGATAATGATAGAGGTGCCTAAATCTTTCGAATCATTCCCATCACGTGATATGTTGAGATGCGTTTTTTTTTTTTTTAAGATGATTATTTCTGGCAATAAAATTGTGGAGGCTGGGTTTTATTGGGGAGTTTTATTCTGGTTCACTGGAGGGTCCACGTTACCCCCTAACGGTCCACTACTAGCATTGCATCCTCGATTGCGTCAGTCCGTCAGACTAATGTGATCATTTGTGTAGTGATTTTGGCTTTCAAGTTTCAAGGGTGTTTTTCCTAGTAGCGTCTGGGGAGCATACTCGCCATACATTTTAGAATGGAGAGCAGCGTTGCTAGTTATCGCTTCTTCGTTCGAATCTGAATATTAGCGCCTAGAGACAGGAGGTAACAAATATAATCAGCGCGGCAAGTGCGGGTACAGTAACTAAATTATTTCTTCATACTACCACAGTTACTACGACTCGTGGTGTAGTTGACTGTGCCGATATATTCAGAGTCAGCACATCGCACAAAATATACTGCGCTATTTTTTTAGTCGCCTGCTCGCAACGGTCTTAGATAGTTCTTATACATTATTGTTCGATCTTCGCTGTCTGCGATATGGGTGAAACTTGGTTAGAACAATACGTGAATTTACACGAGAAGGATGTGATGGAAGTAGTTTCATTTGAGAAAATCACAAATTTTCATGTGCGGATGCAAACAAATCTGAACCGAGGAGAGGAAAATCTTGATTTTGCTACACAATGTAGTAATTGGATTCAGCAAGAGCACAAAAACACAATGGATTGTAAGACATTCTTGGCCTAATCTCAAGTATTTGCTTTACCGAAAACAGCCTACATCCATCAGTCGTCGACAAAAACATAAGGGCCTGAGCGTCATACGGAAACATGATCTAATTGGAAATGTATTGAAAAATTTACCAAATGCTGAGACTCATTGATTAATAATGTTCGCTTTGTTTGGGTTGGTTTCTCATTTATGTTCTTGTCATCATATACAGTATGATTTAAATTTTAAATGTATGGAATAAATTCATTTCAAAACTAGACGACTTTCGAAAAAAAATCCAAAAACTAGAGTTCAGAACTTTTTCAATCGATGTATTTCTTTAACTAGACGACGATAGATGAGGCTTCAAAAATTGAAACACGTGTTTTTGGAATTTTTTCAAGTCTCCCATCTCTGAAATAATGAATTTATTCCATACATTCGCATCACACTGTAAATGAGTATATGATACCAATCAATAAACGATGTTTTATTCACTTTTAATTATATGCATTACCACCATTACTTTGTTGAAGAGGCTGGAGTCACCAAACAATTATTCATTGTTCGGTGATGGAGCACAGTATATTTAGTGCGATGTGCTGACGCCGAGTATATCAGGGTGTATCAAAGATGAGTGAAGGAAGATGACGTATTACGGTGGGCGGGGTTTGTGGTAGCGTGCAGTATATTTAGTAAAATCGCACCCGAGTTCAATGCCTGCGACGGTGGGCTTTGTTTAATCTGTTTTTTCAAGTGTTCTTCTGAAAAATATAATTTCAAAGAAAAAGGTTCATTTAGGCCGATTAAGGATAGATAATTTGAACAAAATTGTATCCTTTTTTTGTGCAGGAGGGATATTTTCCTTCCACCCTGAAAAAAGTACTGTTTGACAAAATCATTTTCTAGAGTAAATGTTTCTTTTGGCCGAGTTTGATTTTGTGGTTATAAAAAATAGTCTCTTTTCACTTCCATGTGAATTCACGAAAATGCTAATTTCTTCTTATTGGGTTATCCTATCAGTTCAAGAACATTGCAGTACTTTCTTCCCCAAGTCAAAGAAAATCTTCACAATCCGGCAACATTGATATGTCTGACACGGGTTTACGCGAAGTCCCCACCACTATTCCATTTTATGACGCAGACTCCGCAGACGCAAGTGTTTTTCCTTCGTCCCCGACCCCGAGCACCCGAGCACCGAACAGAAACAGTCTATCGTCATGTTAATAATTCTAGGAAGTAGGTTCATTTAGGACAAGGAATGTTTAAAAAAAGTCTCCTTTCTTATGCAGAAGGGATATTTTCCTTCCTCCTTGAAAAAAGTACTACTGTTTAGGCCGATAGTGATTCGCTATTTCAATGATGTTTTTTCAGGATCGACCGTGAGCGAAGCTCTCGGCTGAAAATTCTAATTATTAGACTATATTCTGCGCCAATTAAGGTTATTGGGTATAATTCAAGATGTGCAAACATTCGTTATTCAAATTTACCGTCAATAACAGTGATTTGAATTTACCACAATCTCTCTGATTGGTCTCCTTATACCACCCTACACATGTTGGGAATGGTTCGAAAACTTTAGGTGGCTCATGCTTTTTTGTCTTCATTTGTCATATTATGTAAATCAATAAAGGATAGACGAGGATAGATATACACCTCGATATACACTGAGTGCATATAGCTGGATAAATGAATATTTTTCCATTTATTGCTGCTGGCCGCATTCCGCATTCCCGAAACAGGTGCTTATGTAAATGCTGTAAGTGCTGATTGCATAATTATGATCATTGGTCAGGGTTGCCAGTTCCACTGAATTTTCAGTAGATCTACTGATTTGCATAATGATCTAGTGATCTACTGAAACATTTCATAATCAACTGGAAACAAATGATTTACTTATTTATATTTATGGTCACAGGCTGAAAAACTCCCGAGAGGACTCCGGTCGGTGGCCAATTGGGTAACCAATAAAGCACTTTCTTTATTATTATTAGTATTAGTCAATATTGATCTTTAGTTAATCACATACACTCATAATATCTTGGGTGATATTCGGCCACGCTCTGTTTTCATAATTTTTCGGGCGCCACTGATTATGAATGGAAGAAGAATTTGTTAATTTATTATTAAAATAAAATATATATAATAGCAAGAATTAGGTTTTATTTTTTTGGAACACTACTATATAGTGATACTCCCCTCCGCCCCATTAAATTACCATAGGCACTAACTTCATTAATGTTGAAAAAGATAAGAAAAGTTATGACAGTTCGTTTTTTTTTTCGGATATCTCCGAAAAAAGTTGGATCTTGATTTGGAACTTTCCTTGTAATTTTTTGAAATTTAGAAAATGCATTTTGTTCAGCATCAAATCCTGCTAACCTGCCATAATTTATCTGACCATTATATCGTTTCATGATCATGAATTCATTGTGATTTCCACTAATACCTCATTGTACCTTCCTTAACTAATAATAGTTGAAGAAACTTTGTAATGAACCAATGGTTGGGAGAATGGTTGATTCATAAAATACCTGGAAGATATTCAGGAGAAAACAGATTTTTCCGAGGATTCTCCTTGTGATTTTCTTTTTTAGGATATGACAAGGGATAGGGATACAAGGATACAACCGAGGCGGACCGAGGATATGACTTGATCCCAAGCTTGATCAAGGACTAGATGTTTGTGGGGTGGATATAATTTAACTAAAAAGCTGTGGCCTGGCAATCTCCAAAACACATGCCCTTGAAAGTGTCTCCCTGAGCACTAGAGAAACAATAAAAACTTTTTAGAAATTAGAATGATTGGATTTGGCAAAAGATGCGGCAAAAGTAACCAGCCCACAAGATTCTGAATGGGGATTGGTAGGAAGTTATGCAATAAAAATAATGATTTTTTTACTGGAAATACCTCACTAAGGAAATAGCCAACCCTTGTTTGTCTTTTTGTTGTATTTTACAAGGTATCTTATCAATCATGTTCAAAGTTTACCTACATGGTACACATATTTCCAGAGATATTTCTTATTGAAAACAATGAATATTTTTCTATCAAGATTCACTCATTGATATGACATAATATGATGAAAAAAAAGTTGAAACACCTACAAAACATTGACTTATGATTATACCATGAGGATTCCCCATTTCTCAAATTTGAGTCTGGGGAATGTAAATTACTGTTTCAGACTCTCAATGATATTAATCATCATCATCAATGATTAATGTGTTTCCCAGGATCCCAGAAGTGGCACCTCCTGTCCTCTCCTTCAACTGAAGATAAAAGATACAACCAAAGAATAGTAGGTTATGGTTATACAACACTTAATAGTGAGAGATGAGAGATTATACCGGATTATACCATATGAGACTGATGAGAGATTCATCAGTCTAATCACATGACACATTCAATGCATTCACCTAGGCCCTAGGCATTCACTTAGCTAATTAGCTATAGCTATCATAGTATGGAGATCAAAATAATATGAAGTTGCATGATAAATCTATAGGGAAGTTAATTTATACATACCTAAAATAAATAAAAAAATTGAAAAGGTACTCACTTATATTTGGAAGTAATATCCAAAGTAACATTAGGTCCTTGACTAAACCACTTAAATATTTCACTATTGAATAAAGGAGGAACACCACTATTTTTAATGACTTGACTTGGTAAACAGAGGTAAATATTACCCTGTAAATTTCTTGGCACTGTCAATTCATATTCTGCCTTTTGAAATTCGAATGTCTGTATTTCGGTAAAGTTATAGTTGGATTTCAAGTCCTCACATTCAACACCTCTTTCAGATTTATTTTCCGTTGCTTTGATGCGAACGCCTTTATGAATATTTCTTCCGCGCACTTCAAAACGGATTTTTTTGTAGTCCTCATTTTCAACTGGCGGCTCTTGTGAAACAGAATAAAACTCTGGCGAGTAAACGTTATCCGAAAAGGCAGTAAATGAAGGGCACAATAATATTAAAAAACAACACAGTATTTTTTCTGCGTGGCGATGCGAATATATCGCCATGTTACACTGAACTGCCTGAAAATAAAATAACAAACGCTTATAACCTCTTCGTTCATTTCAAACGTCACTGTCATTTTGACATTCAATGATCCAAGTTCCAAGTTGATCTTTGATCGATCATTTAGTATGTACAGTCGTATTCAATAAAAAAGCGTACCAGTGTTAAAAACGTTAAAAAGAGAGGTTTACGGCATCCTAGTTCTAGTTGTGTAAAACTGGCTCAGCCAATCAGCCAATGCTTTGTGTTTTCGATAACCTATGACAACTTTACTGTCAACATTTGGTGAACAATCATTCCCGATAGCCCGTTTTATGCAGAATACTTGTACGCTTTTTTTTTTAAAATGCGACTGATGGTATTTCTGCGAAAGACGCAGAAGTATCCAGGAGGAAAGAGAGTAGAGAGTTGAAGTGTTGTCATGAACGTTAACGTAAACGTAGAAATTGACAGCTACGCATGCGCATTTTCCAATTCTTCACGTTTGCGTTGTTAGTGGCCTTATGGGTGTACGTTAACTCACGTATCTTCACGTATACCTTAAATATAAACGTACGTTAACCAAACTATACTCGAAATATGCCGATGATTCGTGATCACCAACGAGTTCTGCATCAAGGAGTCCTCTAATTTTGACAGGAATAAATATGTTCGAATCTAAACACACAAGCAAAAGTGACCAATACAAACCGAAAACAAAATGTATTATTACGTTATGATGACAGTGACGACCAAAGTGGCGACTTCAACTCAATTTCAATTTAACGAGAATACGTAAACGTTATTTTTCGTACGTTAACGTCTACGTGGAGGTCTATGTATAGTGATTACTTCAACTCTCAATTATAACAAGCACACACTGTGTGCCATTCGAGAAAACTACACTACACTCACTACAGTCTCCCTTCACAAGCGTCTCGCTAGACCAGCGAATCTTCAAACATCGAGGTCGAGTGACGTCACCCACAACACATGATATTTCTCTAGATATTTCTTCCTCCTTTATATTCAGAAACTAGGACTCCAGGACTACTCACATTCAGTTCATTGGGACTACTACGAGTAAAGCGATAAGGGATAGCTTTTAGTGGTCTGTGTACCTGACTCCCAATATAGTATAATGTAGGGACTGAGGCTCAATCCCTGTGAGGCGTCAATTTTTTTTCACTCATTTAATTTTCAAAATATACCTTTTAGGAAATGAGGATGATTTGGACAAGAAAGGTTGGAAGTACTTTACTTTTTCATGCAGAAGAGATATTTTCTATCCTTAAATTACCTTATAAGTCTTATTAACACGAATAACCTTCTGATAATCTTGAGGTTTGAAAGATTCGCTAGTCAAGATAGACGCTTGTAATGTGCTTGTAATTCAACTGACAGTACTGAATCTGCCGAATTTTCATTCCGAAATCAAAAAAATTGACAGAAAGTGACAGATACTCGTGAGCAGATATACTATTCATTCCAAATATTTCGACTCAACATTCTGCTGAAATTGCTGACTATCAAAAGGTAGCGTGGCTTCAGTGAACTGTCATTATTTTTCAATGATACATTAATAATATCATTTTGATATCAGAAAATGCCTGTTATTTATTTAGCTCAAGCAGGAGCATCTGCCAGATCAATGACAACTGACAAATTTCACCAGCTGATCAACTGCTGCTGATTACTGATGAAATCGTGTTCCGAATTACAGCACTGTATTTTTGATTTTATATTTCGGAACACAGCTTTTCAGCAGAGTCAGTGGATCTACTGACCAGTTAAATTCGGAATATAGCCTGGAGTAGGAAGGAATGTAACATTTATTTCCGTTATATCATTTTCAATATCAGAAAGTACCTGTTATGGTTGTTATTGAAATAAAAAACGCCGAGAATAATATGGAGTATTAGGTATTATAGAGGTAACGAAAGAAGAAGCAGCATTGGCTGAATAAATAACTAAATAAACCTGAAATGTCTCCTAAATTCATCATCATTAATGCCATATCACGTTTTCCATTAATCTTTCAATTCTCAATCTGGTGCAGCATGAAAAATTAATTTCAACAAAATGTCCAAGTATTCTTTATCTCTCGAGCTTGATTCGTCATCGTCAACAATCGTAGAAACTATGGAGGCTACAAGAATCGATTGCTTTTCCATGTTTAGCCCGTTTGTAATCATCAATGGTTTAGTACAAGTTTTAGTCATTCTTTTAGGATCCTGAATTCAAGACACTAAAATATTGAAACTATAAAATCGAATGAATGCAACAGTCAAAGTTTCAATCATTTAAATATTAAATCTCGAAAATTTATATCAAGCAGTAGGCAGAATATCTAGTTTAGATGAAGGAGAAACTACAGACTGACAAATTTCACCAGCTGATCATCAACTGCTGCTGACTACTGATGAAAGTGATGAAAATCATGAAAACGTGTTCCGAATTACAGCACTATATTTTTTATTTCATATTTCGGAACACAGATTTTCAGCAAAGTCAGTGACTTTACTGACAGTACTGACCAGTTGAATTCGGAATATAGCCAGAATGCGTAGAACTGAATGAAGAATAAATAAGAGTTTTTCTAGATTCAGAATTCTGATCACCCTGTATCGAATGTCAGTAGATAGTGAATCAAAATTCAAAATAGGAACATGAAAGCCGTTTTGACCGAAAATGACCGATTATGAATAGTTATCATCAGTCAAAGGCACTTTGGTGTAGGTACTCATATCCTTTGACTTATGGCCATTTGAATGACTCAAACTTGTGGAGACAACTTCTAGTTTTTATTCTTTCTTAAATGAATGTATCACTCTCCCTTACTTTTTCCCACGATTTTTCCAAGAGAAATAATGATGACTTTTATTGTTGTACCAGTTCCGAAAAATATGCTATTAACATAGATGTACAGAAAGTCGAATGGTGTTTTATCACTTCGTATTGAAACGAGCTTCGAAATCTCTCGATTTTTCCTACTTTGTGAAAATAGCGAGGCGTGGGAGGATCTTGCTAAATTGCCGAAGTTTTAAACCAAATTTACAGGCATTATGACACATTTATTTGAATTCACATTTCAACAATTTTTTGTTTAAATGAAAACGGTGCGTTGTATTTCCGATTTTCAATGGGGAATCTATGAACGACACAAAGTGATAACAGTTTATTCACTCACTTTCAGTTCATAAAATAAAATCGAATAAAACGAATGTTCGGATTTTCAAATAATCCTCAAAGTAATGAAGATGAAAGCACAATACACTCACTCAACTAATAATATACTACTTATGCTACTAATTTATAATATTTCTATTAGAGAATTGAAATTTGAACATAATCTTGGATATGCCGAAAACATGACACTCATGATAGATATGTGTGACAGATATCTTTGATTACTTTACTTCAAAAGGTTTCCTTTGACAACGGAGCGTAAAAACTTCACATTTCTCATGGATGATCAACTGATTTTAGTTACCTATCTTTTTGGTATCGATTAATTCCCGCCACAGAAACCAATAGTGTAGAATCATATTATATTTTTCTGTGACGGAAAAAAAGTTAGACATTTATTTTTATCTTTGACAAAGTTACAAAATGTCTCTTTTAATAAAATACTTCCTGTCGGGACAATTTGGGAGATAGCATATCCTTTTTCCCTATTTTCTGGGAAGTTTTAATGAAGTTTTCTTGAGGCAATGACGGCTAAATATCTAGACTGTCTGACGGTATAACCCGTTGCTCGAGGAGTTATGAATTCAAGGGATTTTCAAATCCCCACTGGCACAGCCGTCTTCAACTAATCGAATCAAACAACCAATAATTATTATTTCTGCAGTAAAAAGAATAAATGGGTGTTCGGTTATCTTCGGAAATTTTGGCAGCTGACCTTGGCTGCTGCTATCTTCACCTTCACATCGCTATATCATGTTTCATGATGTTTGTGTTGAGTTCGCGTTTTTCGTGTTCTCTGGTTATCGCGTTCAATTTCGATTCGGTCGCCATCTTGATGTAAAAAAGAGTTGTTCGCTCGCTTGATGAGTCGTTTGTGTTTATGTATAAATCAGAACTTATTCCTTCGGGAATGGAAATTATTGCCAGAATTTGCTTTAAATTCGATTTATCAATATCGCAGATCACTTAATTAATATTCATCAGCCAAACGTGAGTATTTATGCATTTTTCTATTGTGAAAGTTCTGGGCGCCAACGCTACATTTGTTGGGCCAACAAGCTGTCATTAATGATACCATTGAGAATTTAATGTTTTCTATTGGCTTTTCAGGTATTTTCCTGTCTGTTCAAATAGTAGGGCCTCAAAATGTTTTACGCACATTTTGTGCTTGCCAAAAAGGGCCCACTTGCCAGAATATGGCTGGCGGCCCACTGGGACAAGAAACTAACCAAAGCTCATGTATTTGAAACCAACATAGAGAAGTCTGTAGATGGTATCCTCCAGCCTAAAGTGAAGATGGCCCTTAGAACCTCTGGTCACCTGCTTCTTGGTGTTGTGAGAATCTATTCTAGGAAAGCAAAATACCTTCTGGCAGATTGTAATGAAGCATTTGTGAAGATAAAGATGGCATTTAGGCCTGGTATGGTAGATTTGCCAGAAGAACATCGAGAGGCAGCTGTGAATGCTATTACTTTGCCTGAAGTTTTCCATGATTTTGATACCACAATACCAGAATTGAAGTAAGTGTATACAATAACTATTCTAGGTGGTAGCTTTTGTGAATATATTATAAAAATATAACTTGGATTTGAGTTTTCTGCCATCATAAGCAGTAATGCTGGGTTTATAGATTCAGCTGAACTAAGAATTAAACTAACAACTATGAATTTAAAAAGTTGAATACAAGTCAACATCTATGAGGGTTTATACATTTCCATCTGTCATTTAAATTAAGAAGTAAGAATTACAAAGTTGGCCAACTTTCAACTTATCAACTTAGAATTAGGACAGTCTGGAGGCAGAACATGAAGATTGGATTTGTTACTATTCAGATGGAGATTGGTGATATTTAATTGGAATATTTTTTATGGATTCATGAATTGAGGAGACCAAAATCACTTTTTAACAACATTTTGATCTTTAGTCAAAGAACATTTCACATCTAATTCTTAATTATTATCAGATATGTATAAACACCCCCATAATTATTAATTGTTGATTGTTGATTGTTGATTGATTAATTGATAATTCCTAATTGTTAGTTTAATTAAATCTATAAACCCAGTATAAGGGCTATTATTCCACATCAAGGACAATTTCCTCTGAACAACATTTCCTATTTTCCAATTCTGCTATTAGTAATTATTCCTATTGAGGTGCAAAAAAAAACATTTAGCCTAATTTTTTGTATATTTTTCAAAAATATATTCAAAATAATTATATTTGGGATTTAATTATTTTATATTTTTCCAACTTTTTCATAATATAGTTGATGATTAACTGTTGAATTAAAACAACTGTGAGTGAATCAGCATGTTCATTCTTGTTTGATGATAAAGACATGTATGTTAAACTAAGGACACAAATACGGAATACTATAGTTATTTATGTATTAAGGGAATTATGAGGGCCTTAATTACCGATGGCAAAGTTTGCGTCCCGAGGGCCTCTGGCCCGAGGGACAGCAATTGCCAGAGGTTATTAAGGCTCTATAATTCCCGTGATACATAGATAATTTTATTTCTGACTGATTTCATTCATTAAATACCTTCCCGATTGAAAGTTAGACATGTTTTTCCGTATAGTTTCAATGTCATCAGAACGTCAGATGATGATCTTGACTACCGCGAATAGGAGATTCCTTATTGCTACGTTATTGCGTGGTTGTTGCTATGCATTTCTTATTTAATTTTAGCTAGAGGGAATTATAGCATCTATAACATCCCAAGGGAGTTATGACCCTCATTATAGATATCGTAACTATGACGATATAAGCTTATAATGCCACTGTCAGAAATAAAAATATTAAAGGCACATTTACATACTTTTCAATCATCAGATAAGCCATGTATGTCTTATATTTGAGAGATGGACTGTTTTTTCCTAGTAAATGACACACAATGTGCATTTAAGCACCCTTCTTTAAAACTCTATTTTCTGTTTCTAAAATATGTAGATCATTCCAAAAACCACTAGGAATGTTGGAGGAGCATGTGAAATATTAAGGTCAATATCTAATAATGGACAAATTTTGCACTTTGGCCCTTTGTGCTCATGAGGACAGTTTTCTCATTGAGTGTTATAGTATTGTTGTGATTTTAAAATCTTCATAATAAGTTGACTTGATAGTTGAGGCAAGATTATGAGTTCAATGGGTAATTTTGCACTTATCATGGGATGGGTTTTTTTTTTCAAAAATTTTGTTTGGTACTTATGTATTTTTGTCTGAAAAACATGAATTTGATAATGAAAATGTGAACAAATCCCTATTTATTGAGATATCTCAAGAAAAAGCTGGAAATTTTGCCTTCTTTTCCCCCTTGTGTTGGATGCATTTACAGGTACTTGCTCTTTTTATTTTGTCATTGGACACTTAATATACTCATGATATATATACTTCAATGACACATTTTAAGATAGAGAATTCAACAGGAAATATGATTTTTATGGTGAGTTTTTCCTATTTAGTGAGCAAACATACCAGATGACGGCCATTTAATCTATAGGCAATCCCAAATACCAGATGTCAAATGTCAATAGATTGCTTTGAAATGACATTACACAGGCCATTATTTCAAATGATATTTTTCCATCTTTTCACTAAACATGGATAAATCACAAGAACATCATATTTCTAGTTGACTCATGTAATAAAAAAATGTTTTCAACATTGTGGGATATATATAAATTGTCCAATGATGGAAAAAGAAGGGCAAATTGTTCTAAATATGATCCGGAAGACAGGCGAAAAAGAAGGTGGAATTTGTAACTTTATAGTGAAATATCTCAATAAATAATGGTTTGTTCACATTTTCATTATCAAATTCGTGTTTTCCAGACAAAAATATGTAAGTACCAAAAAAAAATTTCAAAAAAAACCCATTCCATGATAAGTGCAAAATTACCATCCAATCTTATTCTGTTACTGAATCATCAAAAGCTAATGAAATATAATCTCCATTCATGTCTTTCAATACCCTTGAAATTTCAAATCATAAATGACTGTTTTCATCTAGAGAAATGAGAAAAATTTCAGATATTGCACCAAAAAAATAAATCAGTTTTTAAAAAAGCATTCAAAAGAATTTTCAGTAATTTTTTGTTTTTTATGGAGACTTTCTTGTAATGTCTGCTGTGACTTTTCAACAATTACAAGTAACCACAAGTTAACATAATTCTTATGAAAAAAAAAGTACAATTACATGTATTTCTATTTTCTGTAGAAATCCACCAACATCATTGACATTGTACTCATCATAATACTAATATCTTCCATTTGATTTCTCAGTGATGTAGATATTGAAGCCCAGTTTAGCCTGAATCAATCAAGAGCTGAAGAAATTACCATGCGTGAAGACTATGGCAACATTTCTTTAGTGAACAATGATGATGGTTTTGGTGATATGGGATTTGACACTGACACTCCAGATCTGATGCGCCATGCTTCAGGACTCACTCCTTCTATGGAACAGGCAAGTAGCATCAATCTCTGGTTGTATATTTTCTTATAATAGGTTCACCATTTAAAATGATTACACATTCATTCCCAGAAAAAATGCTTGCCCAGAAAATTAGACTTTTCAAGGGGAAGGTATCCTGTTGACATTTTCTCCTTCAAATGGTGAAACCTTCATATATAATTCCATACAAATTGCTCTTCACCGAAAAGTTGACAATAATTACAAAACTGTGGCCAATTTTCGAGGGTTGATTTTTGTGGTGATTCTAAGACAGAAAGTTTATGTAGGTATTGCTCTGAAAATACATAATTTTCAAGGTACACAGTGTCCAGTGTCAAACTTGAAAAAAAAAATGGTTCTTCATGAATCTAGTAATGGCTTGATTAGTACCTTACTACTACAAATAACACTGCAATATTTCAACAAAATTGGATCAGAGATTTTTGAGATATTTACAGAAAAGTATTTTTTATTCAAATCTTTGCCACCCTGCATCTTGAAATGGTGATTTTCAGACCTACCTAATTATATTCTAAGAAGTAACTGTAAAACAGATTAATGGGTGCACACACAGTATTACAAATAGCATTGTGCATCTAAAAATGTTAGCAGTATTTTGATGTTTGGCCTGTTCTCATAATGTTTATTTGATAAATGTAGGAATAGCCTTTGTTCACTGTGATAATTTGAAACTCCAACTTTATAACTTTAGCTATAACATAACATGTACCATATGTTTTGTCTCAGAAGTCTGTAATTTGTACCTGCTGCTAATAAATTATTAAATTCATTATTATTAAATCATTATGTTTACATGAACTTTTAGACTTGTAATCACTTGATAGAGATCAACTCTTAAAGTTTGGTCACATGATTAAATAACACCTTGTATATAATAAGCACACCATATCATAAACTGCCTCACATCTAACTACTAGGTGTGTTTGTAAGAAATAAATAAATATTAAAAACTGCTAGGTACAACATTGAAATGTGCTAGGCATAACATATTGAAAGCTATTACAATATAATACCACATTATTGTATCAAAACTGAAGGAATACTTAGTCTCTTCATTTTATTTTAAAGTCCAGTTATGGGTTTTTTGTTTTAAGGGATATGCTATTGAAAAGTATTGAACTCTCACTAAATACTCTGTTACACTGCATTCAAATATAAAAATCATTTGCAGTTTGAGTTGTAGTGTCATGAGTGTGTACATTCTCTATATAACTTGATTTGTCACTGAAGTGGGTTGGTAACATTCTATTTTTCATCTTCAATAAGGCCAACAAATTGAAGGACATAGAATGCAAATTCTCAATGTATTTCTTTATATATATATCCATTTTTGTATGTTCATAATTATATCTGAGAATATTCCTTGAAATTAATTCTTTGTTCTAAAGCAATTATTGTAGTATGTTTGTTACGATGTAGAGTTTTTATGGTTCTCATGGCATGATTTTGTGTATCATTAATCATCAAGGTCATTTGAAAACCATTGGTTTTCAATGTTCAAGTTTTATTTCTGTTAGCTGAATAATTTAACAAATTTATGCATAGAACAACAAATGTGCTTCTGAAAAGACAATGGACATGTCTGAGCTTCTTTTTCCCAATGGCCATATTACTTTTAATGAATTTGTTCCAATCTTTAAATGCTCACTGTATGTCTCAATCAATTCCTCTCCTATCCATTCCTAATTACTATCCATAGATTATAAACCAATTATTTAAATGTCATACAACTCAAGCCAGTGAGAGAAATTGGTAGCCGAGTCAGATATTTTATTCACTGAAAAAGTTTATTATATTTTATCTGGTTCACCATCAATCTATAACCAAGATTCACCAGTGAATAATTTCATTTTATTTTAATTGACTTGGTAGATAATACCTTGATGAACAAAATAGATAATATTGGTCCAAATATTGAACCCTGGGGGACTCCATATGAGTTTCTAAAACTGTGTTCTATGTCACTGATAACTTCTGAACCAATTCAATACATAACCTATTATACCATATCAAGTGACTGCTAGTCCCTTCAGAACCTGAATTGGCCAGGGTAGGTATTTTTTTGGTATTTTTAATGAAAAACTATTTTCAACCATTTCAACACATGACACACCAAACGCAAAAATCACCACAATGACTATTAACAAGCCACCTCACTCTTTCCTGGTCGGCTGGCCGTACGTCCAAGTATCGTCAATGTTTCTTGCTGTAGAGGCATACATATTATTTATAACCGCTACATGTGTCTGAAAATAAATAATATTCTAGAAGTTCTATACATTTTCATCACCAGAGCTTTTTTTCATGTTTTTTGGACTGCTGAAATTTGTTTTGCCATATTAGACACATTACATACAATCAAGGTGGATAGAATATTGTGTAATCACATACATTGTCTTATTTCTCCAAAACACTTGACCACAGATTCTACAATAATAGCATATTAGTTCTCAGTTGTCCGCAAGATGGCGACACTACAGATTTCTTTCATGACAGAAAACAGAAAACGACGCTTACACATCAGAAATAATAATATCATAACATTCAGTACATAACCTCAAATCAAATGAGATTAAATTTGAGAGTATGAAACTGTGATTTTGGGAAATTTTAATTATCATCAGTTCTAACAACCTTGAATTTTGGTTGAGATTTCGTCATCTAACGGGTAAAATGCGACCTATATTCCTTCTGTCAAGTAGGCCGTTGGTCTAGAACTTTGACCGAAAAACAGTAGATGAGATTTGATAGGAGTTTCTACCCCATCTTCTGTTCGGTCTGCATACAATATTCAAGTTATACTTGAATTATCGCCTCTCAGAAGCACTGAAGGTGAAGCAGTACTGATTTTAATATTTGATGAATGTTGAATTACAAGTTACTGAGAAATTGCAAATTCAAAAATTACAAGTCAGTTTTACATAACAGTAGCATAAAAATAGATTAATATAAAAAACTGTTTCGAAAAATAATTTTATTCATCAAATAGTTCAGCTTTTTTTCTTAAATTTGCTGATACAGTCCGGCCGACCCTGCCGTCCCTGACGAGCCGTCACTGATCACTGCACACCTCCATATTCACTCTAGTGTTCGTGAAAAAGCCTATAATATGTATATTATAAGGACTACTTTACTACCACCAGTACTTCATTACTTTTTTTACTGTTTATTATTACTACCAAGCAGAGAAGCCTCTGTGGAATCATTGTATAGCTTCCATAAAAGAGAATGATGAAAAGGCAGTATCTGGGAAGGCTGCATAGGATTGGCAATTTAATACAGGTTCAAGCTATTGATGTATTTGTTGCTGTCCTTTACAATTTACTGAGTTATTTAAGCCATTGAATTTTGAGAGAAATCTTGCGAATTCAAGAGATATTGATTGCCCATGAGGATTTTTCAGTTGTAAGGTCAAATGCTTTTTGCACTAGTGCAGTAAAGTGAATGAAAATAATTTCAAAGAAAAAAAAAAGAATAAGAACTAATTGATCATATATTTAGCTTGTACTGAAGTTTTGTATTGCTTCTTTTGCCGCAATTTCTTTGCCTGAATCTATAGTTTCGTGGTCGGAATTTCTGACCATAATTTTTTCCCCAAATTGAAATGAACGCGTCAAATTTGAGAATGAGTGACAACTGACTATTTTACTCATCACATAATCTGACCAATCAGAAGCTAGAGAGAGTGTGCTTATCGCGAAAACATCAGCTGTCTTTCAATTCTGATTGGTGTGACTGCGTTCATGTTTTCAACAATGTAACCATGGATTGCAAATCAAAGTTTGGATGGAACCATGGATAGCGAAGCAATGTCTGTCAGTTTGGCATAATGTAATTATGGCTGTACTTGTCAGAATGAATCACTCATTTATAATAAATCCTTTTAATGCTTCGTGAACGTGAAATAGTCTAGCACAACACCACTCTGTTCTGAATATATTCTCATAATAATGCCACGGTAATTTTCGAACTGCTAGAAATTTACCGCGAGTAAAAACTGTCGTCATGATTTTGTAAGTAGGGGTAGACCATAGCATATTTGCCATATGTTGAAATACAATTGGTAACTTCAGAAATATTAGTTATTCAATAATTTATACATTCTCAATTATGTATTGGTAATATTCCTAATTATCGATGAAAAATCAATTGCCTCAAAATGTTCTCTCAAGTGTTGTGGCTTATTGCTTATAATACATTTGTGTAAATAATAATTACTATATTTATTCACACTAGAGGCCATTTGAACCGGTGAACGTGACAACACGGCGCACGAATTGTGGGCCTTGTCTTGTGAGTTCTCAACATTCAGTACATTGTTGCCAAGTCTCCGTCATTTACATGATAGTTTGTTATGAAGTAGCTGTATTTTTTTGAATATTTTATCAATATGGTAACAATTATGTAAGGTACTAATTATTTATGCTCAAAAATAAAAATATTCCAGTTAATTTTTTGATCGAATTATGTCGTCAATTATTATTTATGTATAAAAGGATCATTATAAACATGGTTTCAGTTAAAAGTTCTACTAAGGTGTACAAACTCATTACAATAGCAGCGAAATATCGGCTGACAGCTATTTGACATGAAATGAGTTGACATTTTGATTTTTGTAAGTTTGGTTGCAATTATCGCAATAAACTATCCAAAGCAGCTGCGATAGTGAGTTTGAAAATGTCCATTCGAAATTTCCAACGTAACGGTTAGTAGGTATAGGTATTCTGTTCAAATTTCAGTATTTGATACAAATGAGAATTAATAAAGAATAAATTGTATTCCACGAAGCAAAAATATTATGGAAATTCGTCTCATTGATTTGTTATTCTACATGGTTGCCGAAAAAATGGAATACACAACACGTTCAAAAACAGTTCTTTTGGACTCGCAGACTTCCAGGACTCGCCTACGGCTCGGCCTAGAATTTTGTCTACTCGTCCAAAAAAAAAACAGCATTTTCCGGACTTGTTACGTAAATTACTATTGTATTCAATCATTACTTTCAATTTTGTTTTGCAAAACATTGCATGTTTTGTTACAAGATTTGTATTTGTGTTAGGTAAATGACACTTTTTTTGAAATTTTTTTTTCAGTGAATTTATTAAAAGAAGTCTGAATTATTTCAAAAAGTCCGACTCTTTTCACTTATTCCATCCCTGCTCTATAATGTTCCATGACATTTAGTCCTACTTCATTATTTGTGTTCTATGCCGCAAAAAATATCTTTTGTGGGTGTCATTTTCACAAATGACATGACGATCATCTTACAGAGCAATCTGCTGTTCAGCGAACCGGGCTTGGATCCTGTAGAGTTGGAAAAAGAACCGGAGCCAGTGCCGTCCACGTCGGGCACTCAGCACCACGAGTCGGCCATGGAGATCGACTCGTCGGTCAGAGATGACGGGTTCGGGGCCAACTTGGACAACAACATGATATGTGAGTGGATTTTTCGAAATTGTTTTCGACTCGTGCTTTGCATGATGAAACAAGGCTGTAAAATCAAATTTGTGTACTTAACAGTATATTAGATATTTGCGGTACAGTATATTAGATGTTTGCGGAACAATGGGGTTGTACCAGGTGAACATCTAAGAACGGCTGTCGGCCATATCTCAGCAACGACTTATGATATTACACGGTGCAATAGAGAAACTAAATCTCAACAGAACAACGAAAACTGCAACATGATAGCTTTTCGCTAACGGATGATATTGACGATAAAAGTTGGAGAAAGAATTGATGGCAGCCGTTCCTAGTTGTTCACCCGGTACATACTAGTCGAATTCACGCCACATACCTATTTTATATCTATCATTCCGTGTGTAAATAGTATTTGATGCAATCATTCATGATTCGAAATCATCGCAGATAATTTTTTTCAATAATTAAATTCGGCGACTTCGATGAACACCAGGTTTGATGACGTCATCAACGCTTTTGCATAAGAGGTAGGAATACATATTTCGACGCTGCCATATTTGGAACTAGTAATTATACCTTATGAGATTCAATATGACTGATGACAATAGTATTCACATTCACAGAAGACAATAGTTTGACCTGTTCCCTAATAATCACTTATTGAATACTTATATACTTGCACGATGCTTCAGTACTAATGAAAATATCCTAGTGAGATTTTATTTAATCTCAAATTATTTTGTGGCACAGGTTAACAGTGTAATGCCTAAGATCCCAGAAATACAAAAAAAAAGAAGAAGAACACAAACTACATTGTCAACCCAACTTCCTGACGTTAATATCGGCCGTCATACCCTCATCGTCAAATCCTTGTTTCATCTAGTCACGATGCAAATATTCAAAGATCATCCTCATAATCTGATTCTTTAGTTGTGTGTTGTGTTCTATGTTATCTGCAGTAAGTATTCAATCCAGAAAATTCATTCCATATTCTGATTGAATGATTGAAATGACAATCAGAAATATTCTTGCCCTTGTCTATCAGAAATAGAGAATTGATAGGGAAGTCGAATCTTATATGGTGTTCTTGGATGATTACGTCACGCGTTTTCCCGAATGACATTGTTCATCAAAAATTTCAAGCCGTAGGCGAGCAGTTTTGGAACAAGTTCATGATCGTTTTTGAAGCAGCAAGCTGGAGTATGTCAATCGACGGATATTTCGAGGAAAAATAGTATCACTAGTTGTATTCCTATGAGTATTGAATTATTGAGACAATAAACGAGCGGCTCGCGAGAGTTGCGCACATCGCATCCATCAATCTGACTTCCAATTAAATTGACGTCAAAAATGTAATCGCTGAAAAACGAGATTCGCGAAAATCACGAACTAATAGATGGCGCTACTAAACGTCAAATCAACGTCAAATTTCAAACTGAGTATGAACAACAAAAACATTGCCGTATGTACCTATTGCAAATAGGTTATTTTGAAATCATTTTGCAAAATAGTGAATAATAATTCGACTTCATGAAATATTCATAATTGGCGTACTAGGTTTCCAGTGTGGAAAAAATAACTTTGTGCAGGAAAATTGCCATATTGATGTTGAAACTAGTGGTATTCTTTATTGATATCACATTATGTACAATTCCACTGTTTTCAAACATATGGAATGGTCGGAATGGTCCACTCAATACTTTCAGGGATTGGAATGGAACCATAAGGAATCAGCCCTATAATAACAATATGGTATAGGTAAAAAGAAATAATTGAATTCATCTAGAAATATCACTAGCTGTTATGAAGGAGATGGAATTCTAGTGAAGGAGGTTAAACAAAAGGTATGGTTGGAGAGACTGCTAAGAATGAACAGTAACATCAATAAGGATCCCAGCAATTGAGGACTTGAAATTATTTTCAAGATCAAATCATTGCAACCATCATTTATATAATGATTCTAATGGTGCTTCAGGAAATGTATATTATTCAAGGTACTGGTTTCTTCATTGTAAACAATGAAAGTTCATGCAATAATTCGAGTTTTTTCATTAGGGAAAAATGAGGTTCTGAAATATGCACAACAAATAAATAATCTTCAAATAAAACACATAATTATGAAAGGAAATGCTGATTTTTCTTAATTTTCACGAGATACAACCAAATACATTATAACAACAAGAAACACATTCATGGGTGGGTTATCGTTTGATCATCCTGGTTTGATCACACTAATCAGTTTGTGAATTTTTATCAACAAAACATACTCATACTATTTGGACACATTATTGTGTCATTGTCATTTGATATTTGGGACTGATATCTTCCACCATTTTTATTCACATAAACTAGAAGTTTTTCTCCTCGTCCAATTTCTATTTCCACTTCTTCCATTTTAGGCAATTGGTTTTCTGTTTGCTGTTGTTCTTGATGTTATGATGACGGCTAGAAAACTTCATCTCCATCATTGAATTACACAAATCACCCATCACTCTCGAATATCTCCAGATGTGCTGAGATATCATCATCATTCTTTATAGGTCCAGAATGATTTTCTATAACATCACTTTAATTGATTCATTCCATGTTCTCTATTATTTGGAACTAACTGATGAGATTCTGATTTTTTATTGTCAATTACATTTCTCTTTGGGGACCTTACAATTCATTATTCTGATTCTTCATTGTCAATTTCCATTTCTTTTTGGGGACCTTCAAATGCAATTATTTATGAAAAATCACAAAATAGGTAACTATATAAGGAGAATCTCTATTATTATCATGTAGGTGCTCACTTTTTGTACAAGCATAGTCCTTTTTGTTGCATATTATATTTCGGAATATTTACTGATGTTCTGAAGTTTTTTCACGAGTTTTGGTGCTTGAACAAAACTTCCTGGATTTCATTTCAACCATTTTGTGAACTTGCTGCATGTTTTGAAAATATAAAAGCAATTACCAGCACTCAGACAAAAAGTAAACCTCACGATGTTCTCTGAACATTACATTACTCTTTGTGGGAACCATAACATAAAAACAATGGTCGCCATATTGTTGTCATTGTTGTTCATACTTGCAGGACTTGTAAAGTTAGCCACCAGAGGCAGCACACTTCGTGATTCTCGCGAATAGTTTGGTCACATGTGAGTCAATTCGGCTTCTGTATTGGTAGAGCAAGTCCGATAAAAAAATTTCACTGTAATATAGAAGGAGCCGTGAAAATGGCATATTCTAGTTATATAAATTATCAGATATTCAATTACCATCTCATACAAAGCCGGTATTTTCCCATCATGCTGGAAGATAGCTAGAGTTCAGCCAATCCCCAAAAAAAGGGAACAAACCCCTGCCCAACAACTACAGGCCTATTGCCCTATTATCAGTAATCTCCAAGGTGATGGAGAAAGCCATCAACATTGAGCTTATCAAATATCTGGAAAGCTCAGGAATCATCAATGATAGACAATATGGCTTTCGCCACCGAAGATCAATTGAAGATCTACTTGCCTACGTCACCTATATATGGCAAGCTTCATTAGAAAAACATGGGGAATCTCTAGCTGTGGCGTTAGACATATCAAAAGCATTCGACCGTGTTTGGCACCAAGGATTCCTTCAAGAACTACCATCATACGGCTTACCACCTCAGCTATGCCATCTCTTATCAAGTTTTCTTTCAGGCAGGTGGTGGTGGTCGGTGTATCGTCTGATACCATTGCCATAAATTCCGGCGTTCCACAAGGATCAATTTTGACACCAACATTGTTCCTACTTCATATCAATGATCTGTTGGGAGCATATCCCGCTTTTTCCATCAATTTATTTGTGGTTATGTCTGACTGTCAGTTTTTGTGATAGTGTCCGTACTCTCAATTCACAAAATCGTCAAAACAGCAGTGTCAAAAACATTTAGGTACACTAGCTTTCCCTATACTCAAGTTTAGCGGGCTTCGAGATATGCAGACTTTAAATCTTTTTTAGTTTCCACTCCCTCGGTCATCTTTCATTAAATGTCAGAAATACTTATACCGGGTGTTAACGAATCTATTAGTGAAGCCATAACTTCTAGAATTTCCGGTGTATCAAAATTAAATTCATTATGGGTACATGGTATGTGAATAGGAAAGTTATGTTTCACTTCCCGGTCACTTCGGTTTCACTGGAAATGGCTCCGTTTTTGAATTTTCAAATGGAACACCGTGTATGTTATAACATTTTTTAATTTCTGAGATAATTCTGGATCAAAAAATAAAATTTTCAGAAGTTTTTACGCCTACTTGACTTTCATTAGCTAGTATAATAGATAGAAAGAAGAAAAGTTGACAAAATTTCATTTTCATGTCCAATTATAATTTCTCAAATGGCAAACATTTTTAGACAAGTACAAGATAACGAAATTATCCATCCATGGCACCCATGACAAATGTAAATAAATAATTATTCAGTATTTTACTTAGTAATATTGAATTTATGTTCTTATTTTCAATCCACTCTCTGATAAATTAGCATCCTTAGATTCGTTAAAAATCCTCTTTTCGGAAAGTGCTTGTCAAAAAAAAGGTTGTGATTTGAAAAATTTTATATAACAACGAAAATGTAATTTCGTCAATTTGTCTTCTTCCTATCATATTAGAAACTAAAACTTCATGATTATAATTTTCTGACATCACCTGAGGTCCTTAGATGAGTTCACGTCCGATCATGGCCTACTAGATGCTATATTAAAAGTGAAGAAGTCGATCTGGGGAATTTTTAAGGCCATTGACCAATTTCTATAGGAACCACATATCCAACACTAATCTACGCTTTTCTAAACTGAGGAGATTGAGTTCCATTAAGATTTCTGGGTAGTTTATAACATGAGCAACTTAAAAACCCTTTATGAATTCGCACTAAACTATCAATATGTATTTGATAAAAAGGTGTCCAAATGATGGAACCATACTCAAGTGAACGTCTAAGCAAATAGCAATAAAGTGAACTAAGTGTTTCAGGAGAGAATTGTTTACTGTTCCTGGTAACGAAACGTAAGTTTCTTGAAGCAGTGTTCACTACCTCAGTAATGTGACTTCTAAAAGTTAGTTTATCGTCAAATAATATGCCTAAGTCCTTTATCTCATTGACTCCAATACAAAATTATTTCGAAGATGCAGGGTATAACATAAAGTTCTAGTCATGTTGTAGCCATCTAGTGGCAAAGCTCTAAGGTAGGATCAAGAGATGGCGACACATCATTTCACTATTCAACTGCTAGATCTCATAACTAAGAGATCCAGGATGAACAGCGTTGCCCCAATTGTCAGCAGGAGCGAGACAGTACTGTTTCGACCCACCAGGTCTCATCAGCCGCTCTCGGTCTGCTGACACCTGGGACAACTCTACGCTTTGGGTGTATCACCCATTTCGAAGACGCAGGTTATTACATGAAGTTCTAGTCATGTCGTAGCCATCTAGTGGCAAATCTCTAAGGTGGAATCAAGAGATCGCCACACACTGTATTGTGTTTCCAGCCTGAACGGCATGATTATCTGTTTTCCTATTTATTTCGCAGCGGGCGGGCTGTTCGAGGGCGGACTGTTCGACGACGCCCCCATGCCGGAAGTGCCCGCCGTCGTCGAGACGGGCATCCCGGAGCCGGTCGTGCAAGAGCTGCCGCCGGCCGCCGCCTCCGCGTTGGCCCACAGCGACGACGATTTGGACGACGACTTGGACGACGATTTGGACAATTTCGGGGGACCGCCGTCGGTGGGCGGAGACAGGTGAGATTTCAAATTGACCCCCAAGAATTATACTGCCCGTTAACCTATTATTGTACAAAGTTCGGAAACAATTGTTTTCAAGTTTACTCACTGTCAGAAGTTTGTTTTTGTGATATATAGAATCCTTTTTGTTGAAAAATTAACCAAATTGGTGTATAAAGTCCGTTTAGAGCGATGACGTTACCTTGAAAAAATTTGTTGTCAAATTCAAACAATTTTGAATGAAAAAGCGCGGAACGACTATGATGCTGTTGTTACAATGTGAGTTGTGTAACTTGATAAATCTAATCATTCAAAAAACTAACAGTTGTCATTTCTGTGTCCCAAGTCTTGCTTGCTGTTGTTACAATGCAATGCAATAATAAATCTAAACATTGAAAAACACTAACAGTTGTCATTTCTGTGTCCGAACTCTTATCTACAGGGTCTCTATAAATGATCGTAACATAGTAGTGGCTGTTGAAATTTTTTTCCATTTGCCGCTTTCTACTAATGCTGTTAACAACATTTAACGACCAAAAAGAGAGGAAGTGATCATATACTGGATCTTTGGAAATGTATCTCAAAGAAAGGAGAGTCCAATATTGGAGTTTGAAAAATAATGGAACAAATCAAAAATATTGATTAAAGAAGTAATAAATAACGGTTTATTTCATTAACCTATATCAAATGTTCAAAATATTCTCCGTTGTTCTCCAAACATTTCAAATCTCTTCGCCGTTTGTTGTCGAAAATAATCCTCAGCATTTCCGGGCCAATATTTTGGCAGCAATGTGTTATTGAGGCTTGCAGCTCTTCAAGGTTATTATTGTCTCTCTTGAATACTTCGTCTTTCGAATATCCAAGAAGGCAGAAATCCAAAGGCGTCAAATCTGGAGAATGTGTTGGAAAAGAAGGATTAACTCCTCGACTTATCACACGGTTGTCATAAAATTCTTCTTAATATTCTAAATTTGCACGTGTGGCGTGGGCAGTGGCCCCATCTTGCTGAAAATAGCCAACTCGAATTTCTTCATCATCAAGTTGATTGATGAATGGTTCTAACATCACTTGTCTGTACCTTTCACCATTGATAGTGCCACCGAAGAAAATCGGTCCATATAAATTTTAACGAAAAACTGACAATTGTGAGTTTATCAGCTATGACAGTATAATGATTGATGTCAGAAATTGAATTCGAATGTGTGAATCTCCATAAATGAAAGGCGGCAAATGGAGAAAATATTTCAACGGCTACTACGATGTTACGATCATTTATAGAAACCCTGTAATACCATCCAGTGACTCTAGTTATCAGGTGTACAACGTCCTTTTTAAGGGTCACTGCATTCTTTTCTACCTAATGAATTCTGTCTATCACAAAAACAAACTTCTTACGGGTAGAAAACAATTGTTTTGTACAAACACTAATGGGTTAAATAAACATGTAAATTTCGATTCTTCTTCAGTTCCGTCGGTTCGAGACCGCCCTCCGCTGCCCCTCCACCGCTTCCGACGGCTCCGACGCCGACGCCGTCGGTGCACTCGGTGCACCCCGAGCCGGCGTTCGAGCCGCCCCCCTCCGACGATCCGCTGCCCGCCGTCGACCAGACCACACTGCTGCAGAACGAGGACGAGAGCTTCGCGCTGGCGCCCGTCGACGCCAGCATGCTAAGAGGTAGGCATTCTTTTTTGTTGTCGGTGTCGGTGTTGGGTTGTGTATGGGTTTTTCACTTCCGATGAGGACTAACATGTTTTATTGTCCGTCCACCAGATTGCGCTACTGAGACGTGAGGTCTAGAGTGAGTAGATTGATTAGAGTGGTGACAACAGCCCACAACATGGCTACTGTTTCCGGAATGTCATTCAAGATATATGAAATTATTAAATTTGCTAGTGTAATAAAATAGAAGAAAAGTCTATTGTGAGGCAAGAATTTTGAAGGAATTTCAGTCTTCTGTATGATTAAGCATTCCAATAGTGTGTTTTCCGGGAACTTCCGTCTTGGGTTCACTGTTGGATCTCTCTGTAAACACTGAAATTGGATAATTTGGACATTGGATTCGTTTTTGGAAAACTTAAATGTCAGCTTTTTCAGTCTCTCAGAAATTGGTTGCACCCTGGTCAGCCGATATAGAAGTTCGTTTGATAAATGGTGAAGGGGATTTTGAGGATACCGGATTTTGGTAATGGCTCTCAGGCTTGTATTGGTCATTTTTGTTGTTTATTTAGATCTGATCATTAATTCGTGTTGAAATGTGACGACTTCTTGATTGATGCAGTACTCTTTGGGGATCCCGAATTTGATTATTTTGACTCATCGGCATATTTCGAGTATAGTTTGGTTAACGTACGTTGATATTCAAGGTATACGTGAGGGTACGTGAGATAACGAACACCTACGGGTGTTCTCGTAGTCCACTATCAACGGAAACGTGAAGAATTGGAAAGTGCGCATGCGTTGCTGTCAATTTCTACGTTTACTTTAATGTTCTTGGCAACACTTCAACTCTCTAAAAGCTGAAAATCATAAGGGTATCTCACGTGTAGTAATGAATTTGCGCCTTTGAAGTGCCCACCTGATGTTAGGTTCAGATATTTGTTGTTTTCATTACATCATCTGAATAATCTGAGACGTCGGAGTCCCAAAAGACTTAGTAATAACCAAGGTACTGACGCGTAGAACTGAATGGAAGAAAGAAGACATGTGGATGTACCTCCATATTAAATATCTGGCCAATCAAAAAGTGTACCGCTATTTTCGTCCATCTATTTGTAAAGTCACTCTAGTGAGGTCTAGAGTGGCAACAATAGACCTCAACATAGCTGTCGTTTCCGGAATGTCATTCGTGGTCACTGAATAGCTAAAAATCTGCAGTAATGAATTTGCGCCTTCAAAGTGTCTACCTGATGTTAGGTTCAGATATTTGTTATTTTCATTTCATCATCTAAATAATCTGAGACGAGTCCCAAAAGACGGATTCTAATAATTAATATCCAAGGTACTGACGGATAGAGTTTCATGTCTAATTATTGGATGTTTTGTGCCCAAAGAGCAAAAAACAGAGACAAACCATTGACAAAGTGAAGTAGAGTGCGTAGAATTGAATGGAGAAATCAAGATGGATGTACCTCCATATTAAAGGTCACTATTTATAAAGTCACTCTTGTGAGGTCTAGAGTGAGTATATTAAATAAAGTGGCGACAATAGACCTCAACATGGCTGCCGTTTCCGGAATCTCATTCGTCACTGAATAATAACCATGTAAATATTTATACCTCTCATCAACCTTGGTGGAAGGACAGTCAAATCCTGGATTCTGATTGGTTGAACTCCAACCTGGCCATGGCCTCGGAAATCTGCTGGATTCGACCTTGTAAACTCAAACTCAAAAACGCGGAAAGAATACTCTAACGCTAAATGGACACAGGAAAAGAATCTACTACCCTTGCTTATGCTACTGAATGAATTTGACTGGAAAATATTCCATAACAAAATAGTTATGATCAGGTAAACACCCATCTTTTCAACAGATAGGTCATTCATATAAATTTCACATTATAATCAAAGGGCTAAAAATCTTCAGGGTTGTAAATGTTGTCTAGGAGAGTTTACTATCAGGGAAAAGTTTTGAGAGTCAGGAACTAATGAATTACTCTTGATGTTGTCTAGCAACGTTTACCATCAGGAAAATGTTGATAGTCAGGAACTCTGATGAATATTCAGCTCTTTCAAGTTTTTCCACTTTTTGAACCGCTGTAATGAAGTCCACTGAAATAGTACATTACACTGTGTTGATTTCAAAATTGCATTTGAAGTTCCGCATTAATCGATAAAAACGCAAGACTGATCAAGTCCAACCATAACTCGAGCTCACCTATTTGTTCACATAGGCCAAATCGTTTTTTTTTATGAAATTTTCGAAAAAATAGGCCTCAGCCTTCAGGGCTGTTGAGCAAAAAGTTTGACATAGACCTCACGCTCTATTAACGCCAATTGGTAAGACTGAAAATATTAACCCTCATTGAGATTGATCATTTTTTGAATTGGGAATAAATAATACATCTGATATTCATACAAATATCTGTTCAGATATTAATGTAATAAAGATTGGTGCAACTTTAAATCTGCTATGTTTAAATGCTTATGTGTATTGTGGATTATAATGATAATAATAATAATTTTTATTCAGTAGGGTCAACAAAGATAATATCGATGAGTCAAAGAAGGAAGTGTGTCTGTTCATAATGACCTATACTTTGATGTTGATTTGAAAGTACTATTTCCTATTTGAAGTTTCCAAGAAAACTCATGAGAACGAATGTCATTTGAAAGAATTACTAAACAAATCCTGATTGGTGATGAATAAAAATTGTCCCATGGTTCATTGAAAACTAATCAAAGTCCTCCATCTATAACAATCCATGAAGTCACAAGTTCAGATAAACATTTTTCTGCGCCGCCGTAATGAAAACAAATGTCCACTTGTGATATGTCTTTGAAAACAAATATTTTTTTGCTCTATAGTCTATGGAATGGCGTAAAAATATCTACAGGTTTCCTTCAAAAATTGCCGACCTAGGTCAATATCCGGTTGAACTGGAAGTATTCAATTGTTTTTTCATGGAGAATATGGGTCTTGAGGAACTTTATCCGCGATCCAAATGTCAAAAGTTTGACATGAAAAACAACTTAATGATGCCCTGTCCAATGTGAAACTCAGTTTGCAACACACTAAGTGCACTAATCAGATTTTGAATCTTTTTTGACAACCTTGGATGTGTTCATTCCCTCTTCATAAATGATCAATTTGAAGCTGAAACAGTTTTCTCCTGATTGATTTAAAGTTGTTGATGTAACTAGTGAGTGAAGTGGCACCTCTTTACTGGAGTGTTTAACATGTTCTACATTCACCCTTAGAGAGTGAAGAATTAAACTACAAACAAAAATCGAACCATGAGATACCATCAACGTCCAAACAGTTTGTACTGTTTTTCATATAATTGAATTCAAGTTTTTGTGAAACAGTCCCATGTTTCTTTTCATTTTGATTAGTTTGAGGTAATGTAATATTCACAACTAACCAATTGAAACTGTTTTTGATCTTCTCCCAGAGATGCTAACATAGCAAAACGCTGGTTTTGAATGTATAATTAACTGGTAGGTATCAAAAAGAAACTTAAACTTTCAGTTTGAAAGTCTGATCAACTTTTTTTATTTCAAACGAAATATTTTTTCTAGATATATTATATATCAGTTGTGTATAAAATTATTTCTTGTAGTAAATGAAACAAATTCACTCACATGTTGCATACAATATTGTTTCTATAACTGTTGAAATAGGAGGCTTTGAATTTTGGCTTTATTTGTCGCCTTTATCACAACAAAAATACATTTCATACATTTTTGAATTTTGCCATTTGTCTTGAACTAAATTATCGTTTTCACTATTCCATATATTCCATACAAAAGGCTTAATTTACATACATAATCTATATAAACAAGTCAACTTTTTTCAACAGTTGTAGAAGAATGAAATTTGATTTGAGCATGATTTGAACATTTTTCATAATGTGGCAAGGGACAAAAAACATTGATGATACTTCTTCACTAATGCTTTGTTGTTCTTGACATCAGGAAATAATTATGCAGGCTAAGAATCAAGATTATCAACTTGAAGTGTGTGCTTTTGGTTTCTCCATACTTTTGATAAAAATGAGTCTTTGAAAGAATGGATACCGACTTCAAAGAAATATTCGAAATATTTCATGTGTTTAGAGGTACTACTAACCTTCTACGGTATTTTATAATTTGATCAGGCTATGAGTTGAAATTCCTGTTTTCAGATAAGAGTTTAAGTTGAGAGAAAATAGTTATTTTTGTATCTTGTGCGTGAAATGCTACTTTGGTGATCGAGAATTGATTTTTTTAACGAGGCAAACAACATTTTTTCTACAAACGTCATAAAATACAGTTCTAAAGTAGTATAGTGTCATGATAACTGAAAAAAAGTGTCACTTTGCAATTTGTTATGCCATTTTTTGACGTTTGTAGAAGAAATATATATTGTTGAACATAAATGACAGCGTGCATAAACCACCGACCGGAGTCCTTAAATTCAGTTGTCATTTTGATTGGAAATTCAAAAGCATACCATGATACTTTTTGTGAATACTTGAAGAGTTATGAAAACCTTGATTCTTTGAATAATTATCTTCTTTGGTTGTTGGAATGCTGACATTTCCTGTTTTTGATTATTATTCTGATTTGAGAATTGATGTTTGTTTCGTTACTTTTTTGTATAACATGATGATTATCAAAGCTCTGAGATTCAGTTTGCTATTTGTTATGTTGAGTTGATATTTTTCAATTCAATCAAATTGTTAATAAATACGGTGCATATGATATTTTGAAGTCAAGTTGACACCAAGGCACCTTGATTACTGATTGGTATATGTACTAGAAAAGTAACATTGAAACATCATATTCCTATTTTGATTATTTTAAAGCATGTCTCTTAACAGCAGTCTTGGAGTATCCTTGAATAAAGTTATTCTTTGTTCTTCAGGTTATTTAGAATTGGTTGCATAAGAAACTGTTATCTTAATGGAGCTTTATTTAACTGCTTACTCATCAATGAAGCATGCATTGTCATATGCGACTAGCATCAGTAATATACTGAAATTGATTGTTGATCTTATTGACAATACATAATAATTGCTGTATGCATTCATATTTTTCATTCAAACATTTGAACTAAATTGTTGAGGAATTTTCATCAAATCTATTGAGATGATACCCAATAACTGTGAATACTGTTATTTTGTTACATATTTCAATATCAAATTTTAAACACGAATGTATAGGGCGACGATTTTGACTAACTGAGAAATGCCTTTTTTGTTAAATTGGGCTATTTTTTTATTTCCAATATCGAAATATTCTCAATTCATTGTTATTTAGTAAGATAACTTGAGTGCAAAATTAGTCAAAAAAATGCTCCGTCAAGAAGAAATTGAACTTGTTATGCATTATGTAGTATCAAAATCGTCTCATCTCTCAGTATCCATATAATTTATTATGTTGAAATAATATTTGATGGAAATTGCGATACTTAGCACGAATGAAAACTACCTTAAGAATTCAAAAAACCGTTGCGGACAGTTGTGACAACTATTTAAAGCTGAACAGGAGCCAACTAAATTTTTGTCTAGTGCCATGAGAAAAATATTTCTCACAGTATGAGCAATACATGATTTTGAAATTAAGTGAGCTATGAGAAATATGCAACTTTTCATAGCAGTTGTAGAACAAAACCCTATCTGTACCAATCAATATACATAACAAAATAAACCTCTGACAGTTCATGTCCTCTGAAATTGTATCTCCCTAAAAAAAAAAACAAAAAATTATGTAGCCCGTAGTCGAGGAAAAATTAAATAGGCATATTTCTCCAATGGTATAATATACAGTGCCATTCGTAAAGTCCGCAACAAATGGGGATAATGTTTTATCAGATATCAAATTTTTTTTCTCGGGGATCTGTTAGGCGTGTTCGATAACCTATAAATCGATTTTGACACGTCACTTGATCACTTGTATGACGTGAATTGAAAAATGATGAGGAAGAGGCAAAAAATGGGTTAGATGGCAAGGTAATAGATATTTTAAAAATGAATATAACTAAATTGCAATAGTACACATTGACTTTGAAGTACGATTCTGTTATGCTGATGTCTGCTGACGCGCGTCGCTGGATATCTGAGACATCCAGTATTGTCAAATTTTGGGAATAGCGTATTAATAGCCTATTAAACTTGAAAACCATAAGCCTCTCGAATAATTGCTTGAAATTGTATGTGAATATAAAATTGAATTCTAAGCAACTTTTTCAAATAACTTTCTACGGTATCATACCATCTAATCCCACTTTTAGGTTATCGGACATGCATAACAGATCCCTGAATTTTTGTTTTCGATGTGTTAAATTTTTCCCTATATGGTATATTCATTATATCAATACTAATTCAATGATACTAGTATATCTTGTCATTAGGAACCCAATACGTTTAATGAAAAATCAAGACCATAATAGTTGTTTATGTTTCAAGGCTTTTATGGACCGTAGTGTGTAAGTAACACGCCAAGGTACATAAAAGAAAGTACCCCCGAAATATATACAACATTTTATGCACGGCCAGTATTATATTTAATTCTTCCTTATGAACACCTCTTCACCTCTCAAGAACGACAGAAATAGGAATATCATTGATGGAATCAACATGGTAACTCAGTCAATCAATGTCATCACAGATAACTTATTTTGGGTTCTATCATATCAGTGTGCATCTCAGAAATATCGAGAGATAATGAACTACTAAAACTTAACTATCCTAAACTATACAAGAATGCTTATTACGAGTTACTTTGACGCCGGGTGATAAAGTAGTCCGCGGCGGTAAAGTGCTACTTTACGGCCGGTCGTGCATAAAATCATCTGATTGAATATAAGTTAGGCGTGGTTTTTGACATCACAGATGCCTTGATAAAGAGTTTAGATTTCGACTGAACGAATTGATGTGGTACAGGGTGATTCACAATAAATTCCCCTCCTGCAACATTATTTTTTATAAAGATATTTTAAAATTCCAAAAACCAGTCGGTGGGACTTTTTTCAAATATCCTCAGTCTGAGAGGTAATTTAAAAAATAATTCAGGGTACCTTATTTACTCTAACATTGAGTTATTAAGCAATAACTGACAAAGTATACCGGGTGACACTGACTTATGGAAACCCCCTTTTCTCCTTTGTTTTTCTAGCTATATTTCTGACATTCGGAAAATCGAATATGCTCACGAGAGGGCACTAAATCACTCACGAGAGGGCACTAAATCAGTCACGAGAGGGCTCTATCTCACATTTTGGGAATTTTTTGTATCTTCCAGTTTTCCTGAAAATGATATCAACTTTCGATTTTCAAATAGAACACTATGTATTTTATTCCATAATCGGTTAGAGATTAATATAACGAATTCAACAATACTGGCTTTTGATTGGGTTATTTCAAACGATTACGAAGATATTCGCGTTCGAAGTTTCCATGAGCTCAATGAGTGTGACAGAAAAAGAAGATTCGATATTGCGCCGTCACACACATTGAGCCTATAGAAATTTCGAAAGTGAATATCTTCGTAATCATTTGAAATAACCCAATCAAACCTGTTATCGTCGAATTTGTCATATTAATCTATAACCGATTATGGAATAACACCCTGTGTTCCATTTGAAAATCGAATGAATGTCATTTCCAGGAAAACCGGAAGATGAAAAAATTTTCCTGAGATGTGAGAAAGTGCCCTCTAGTGAGCTTACTCGATGTTTTCAATTTCAGAAATATAGCTAGAAAACCCAATTAGAAAAGTATGTATATAAAACTATGTACACTAGATAGGCAACGCCTGTGTAAAAACTGGCAACGCTCCGATGAGATTCAATAGACCGGCGGCTAATCGGCTGTGCTGATTCGTTGACCAAATATTGATATCGGAGTAGGTGAAATACACGGCGTTTTACAGTGTGTCCCACTTACCATGCTCACCATGGGTATCTTTTTAACGGTGAGAGATACGAGGTCGGTTAAATGACACCAATTGTGGAGTTTGTCAAGGCCAACTATAATGTGAAAAAATATTTTGATAAAATCTATTCGTTTTTGTTTTATACGCAAAAAACAGATTCTGATCATTTTCATGTCCGTAACTTCTTTATTTATGAAAATATTCAAATAGGAATTCCACATTCTCATGGCAGTTTTTCAAAGTGATTTCGAAAAAAAATATGAAATTTACACCAACTCTTCAAAAATTTGAGATACCAGCACCAACATTTAGTTTTTCAAATGTAGGTCATAGCTCACTATGACTTAGTCACGAATAACTTTTTTTTTCTCTTACAGATGATATGTTTCTTGTTTATAACAACGGAGTTATCGTCATTTATACAAAAACAAAAAACTATTTGGAAGCCGCCATCTTGAATTTATAAATTTCAATAAAAAAATCATGATCTCCGACCTCAAATTGAAATTAAAAAAAATGGATGTTTCAAGATGGCGGACAAGATTTGGATTTCAAAATTGGTAAGTGGGGGTTTTCGAGGTAGGAGATCATGATTTTTTTGTTAAAATTTATAAATTTAAGATGGCGGCTTCCAAATAATTTTTTGTTTTTGTATAAATGACGATAGCTCCGTTGTTACGGAGGAGCCACGAAAATGATCAAAATCTGTTTTTTGCGTATAAAACAAAAACGAATAGATTTTATCAAAATATTTTTCCACGGTGTAATTTAACCGACCTCGTATCTCTCACCGTTAAAAAGATACCCATGGTGAGCATGGTAAGTGGGACACACTGTATATACACCGTGTCCAAGATAAGGATGTCTATCATTGGGTTCGTTTTTATTTTTTTCTGACGTTATTTAAAGAAAGACACTTTCTTATTGCTACTAGCGTTGAAAGATTTTTCCGTACGACGTTTCGTTTCGGGGAAAGCATCATCAATTTTACCCCGTGATAGACATCCTTATCTCTTTGACATGCTGTATAATGGATAGATGCGCACTGCGGATTATCCACCGCTCTGTTACGTCCCAACTAAGCGTTGCCCATTCTTACATTTACGGTGTCTATCTAGACTAGGACGTACTGGGTGTGTCCCATTAAAAATATATTTTTTTAGAGTTTATTTCTTTCTTTCAATTGTTCAATTGGTAAACTTCAAGGATAATTGAGAAAAGTTCCACCAACTGTCTTCGAAATTTTCAAATGTGAAATTGGTTACAGGTGATTTGTTGTGATATGGGAAATTGTGCCTTATTAACAATCAATTGAATTTTTGTGAGAGCTAATAAGTATCACTGGCAATATCAAGTATAAAAAAATTCGAGATCCGGCTCGAAGGACCAAAACGGTTGAATTGGTTTAATTAGAATGATAGTTTGAGAAGAAACAGTGGAATGTATTTTGAATAGGTACTCAATTGAAAACCGCGGAGTTAAGAAATGACGAGCACTCCGATCTTACCTTGGTGTGGTTATTCATGTTAATCGCAATCGTCGTTCTTCTGGGCCGGCTGGCTTAGATCGAAAGTGGTGTAATCTTGATGTTCGTATCTAGGTTCTCCGCAGAAAAAAACTCACGTAATTCGCGAGGTTTATTATAGGTTTGGTATAGATAGGTAGGTATCCTTATCAATCGGCGTGGTAAGTGTTGTCTATTGTAAAAACACACACTGTCCACTTTTTTGGTTCTCGTCTTCAGTTCTTCGTCGAGAAGGTCAGTGCCAAATCCGAATAGTTGCCAGATTGTGTAAAAAGTAAGGTCTGAGGATATTTCGCGAAAAATAATTTGAATATTACAAATTTGTTAATTTGACAAAACATATAAACATGAAAGTTGCAGGGGGAATTCATGGTGGAGGCCCTGTAGGTCTTAAAACTGTAGTTGCAAAGCAACTGAATTCACTATTCCATTGCTCATTGATCTCATATCTATAATTATTATTCATCACAGGGTTAGTCAAATAACCTCACAGTTTCAAGTGCCTTCAGAGTAACATTAAAACATCGATCAAACATGAAAATGGGTTGATTTCGTGATATTCACTTTGTGTACAGATTTGGAATAAGTGGTCTTCATTCGAATATTTTCGCCAAGGCTGCCGCTAAGAGACATAGGGTGCCCGTGAAAAGAAGGTCAATCCGTTGAAAAAATATTCCGTGCAAATGCCATTGAAAATGGCTTTTAATGACAACAGGCATAAAATGTGTACTTTTACTGTCTAGACAGAAAAAGTTTGTTGCTATGCAACGTTCCAAGTAATAATTTGAATCAAATTGGTAATCAAAATTGACAAACTATATTTTTATAGTATCATTGTTTATCTTGGCTTCGTTATTCGATAGACATGGCGACAAATTTACAAATTTTAAACAGGAAGCACTGTACCGAGTATATTGATAAAAATTTGAGTTATAAGTTTCAAAACACTAACACTGTTTGCAATTAACCAAAATAGACTAGTGTCATTTTCTACAGGGTTATTCACGTTATTCGACACGAAGCATTGTGGCTAAAGCATTTGAGTTTTTGATTTTTTTTTATGAATAGGGACCTATTATCGCCACATTTTAAAAATATCTCCATGTTCAACAGGGTGTGCCCAAAACACGAAATGTATGAAAGTTGCTATTTTTTAAGAGGAATGCCCTGTATATTTTTCCATTTTCAGCATTTTCTCCCTGAATAGCTGATTTCATCGATACATCACACTTGGGATCTAGCAGTGACAATTACAGATATATAGGGTGTTCAAAATCGAGATTTTTCAACTAAATTTTTTGTGTCGAAACTATTCATTATCGGTCAAAACGGTGTCGAATAACGTGAATAACCCTGTATATTCCCACTAAAAAGTGTAAAAGGTATTTTTGAGAAAAGATTTCAGAAAGATTCAGGTATGCTGATTATGAATGTAGCGGAAAAAAATTTAAAATTATTTCATACATATTTCTATTCAGTCAAGAAATGTTATGAACCTTATTCAACTATATTGGTACAACAGTGTGGTGTGATTAACGTGCCTAAGGTCAAAGGTTCCACACTTCGATATTTTAAGTTTTAAATTTCATACTTTGGCGCCTGTATATCGAAGATGGGGGACCCAAAATTACATCTTTTAAGTCATGCTACTTTTGTTCGAGAAATATCTGGTTAACGGAATGACCTTCTTGTCACGACCTGAAAAGTCCTGGAAATACACCAAGTCAAAATCTATCTCTTTTTATCTATTATGAACTGGATGAGACAAAAAATCACAAGAATAAAGAATATCGGGCCTTGACTTATGCATTTCAACTATTGCAAATCAAAAATGTTGAAGAATACATCTGCAAATAGAATCTAAAATTCAATTCAATCAATATTTTACCTGGAAAAAATATCCCTTAGTAGAGATACTTACTATTATGCATAGTTCTAGTGCCCAATAAGAAATTGTCACGTAGTGTGGAAAAATAGCTACATTGCAATAAGAGATAGACCAAATCTTTTTGGGGATATAGTACAAATCAAAATCATGCAGATATCTACAGGATATTGTTCATACGCGGGGCAATATATATAAATTATAATTTTTCGAAATGAACCCTGTTTTTTTCACACACTTTGATTTGTCGTTATCTTGTCTACAGTGTGATTCATAAAGTCGGCATTATATGGAAACAACTTTTCATAATATTTCATTTCGAAATTCGACATGGACATTAAGTTTTGCTTTAAAAAATATGAAAAATGGACTACTCGGTCGGGGTCACGTGACTTTCGCAACATGTCAAGTCACATTTTTACAAATTAATCGCTGAAAATAGGCTTATTTGTTTGAATTTCAAGAAAGTTTACCGAGAAAAGTTGTTTCTATTCCAATTTTACATACAGAGTGACCCTTTTGAAAGCGGGCCGCCACCCTCATAATTTTTTTATTTATGGTGCGATTTCCACGATTTTTTTCTGAAATGTAGAGAGAAGAAAGGTGTATTCTGGAGCTAAGCGGCATCCACTTTTTTTATAAACCAAGGCCTACTAGATCATATTCAGAGGCCGGAAAATCCAGGACCGTATTAGCGATTTTTTTAGAAAAAATCTGCGTGCACCCCTGGAATCGGCGTCTTCTGCAATAGATCTGTACCAAGTTTTAAGAAGCTTGTCTCATTTCAAACTGCCCCTCTCTATATCTCAGCTATTAGTCGTGCGATTCGTACCAAATTTAGACCAGTATGAATAACCATCAATATGATCATTTTTTCAAAGACGAACATCCATTTGGACAGTGCCGTGCGTTTTTATTAATTAAAAAGGGGTCCATTTTCAATCATATTCGGTTTTTTAACAGGAAAACTCGCCTCATAATTTTGTTATTCGTGGTTCAAACCCCCATATGTGAATTTTTATGTGGTTCCTATGGAGAGTTTCGAAAAAAACAGGCACATCTGAAAAGCATTTAACCAAAGCTTTTTGTCGAAGTTACAATTAGAAGAAATCAACAAGTATCAAGAACCGTAAGTTGCATTAGAACGTTCAAATTCGCGACAAATGTGTAAAATTGGAATAGGAACAACTGTTCTTTGTAAACTTTTTTGAAATTCGAACAAATAGGCCTATTTCAGCGATTAATTTGATGAAATTCTACTTTTGAAATGTAGCGAAAAGCACGTGAATCCAACCGAGTAGTCCATCTCTTTTTAAGTTTGCCCAAGTTGAATTTCAAAATAAATTATTAAAAAATGTTTCCATATAATGCACTGTATACATCCATATTCTATTTTTTTGTGGCGTAACCAAGTTTTATGTTGTAAATTAACGAAAAACTTCTCGCATAATGATTGAAGAGCAATAAGAAATGAACATTTCTCATACCGGCTGATTTCGTCATATCTAGAGATTTTGTCTACCTTATATGATTCAGACTATTGGTGTCCCAGGACTTTCCACGTAATATTTTAATGAAAAAGAAAACCGTCTGCCGAATACGTTGTCGATATATTTAACATAAAAAAACAGACGAATTCTACCTAGGTCTGACAAAGACCAGGAAGAAAAGGAAGTTGATCGTCGACGAGGTGAAGAACATCAGCGGCGAGGAGATGAAGAACCAGCTGAGCGACACCACGGACATCGTGACCACGCTGGATCTGGCGCCGCCCACCAAACGGCTGATGCACTGGAAGGAGACGGGCGGCGTGGAGAAGCTGTTCGCGCTGCCCGCTCGTATGATACCCGCCCGGATTTTGTTCAAGGTAGGACGCGGAGATAGTTCGTTGCGTCACTAGTGTAATAGACTGTTGGCCCGCGACACAGAGTTTATCGATTTTCTAAGTCGGTATGCCATTTAAGGGACCCACTCACTCAGTCCAAGTTAACAGGAAGGAGTGCCTCGGAGAGTCGCAACCCAGTCCTTGCCCCGGCCCTGACCTCACCTTTCGGTTGGTAAAAAGTTCAAAATTTTGTTTGAGAAAAAGATGCTCGGCAATTATCTTTTCTCACGAAAATTGGAGCGCTTGCCGGTTTGCATACGCCTAGGTCACTCCCCAAGGGCGGCAGACGAACCGGAAGTGGCAATTTTTCAGTGTTATAGTCGATGATCTAAGAATGTATGCCCTTTGGCGAAACAATGAATTGGGACCCATTAATCAATTTCCCGACATTTGCATACGATTCCGGAGAGGGGAGCTCGACTTATTGGAACATCAATTGACTAGACATCTTCAAAATAATCGATGATTTATGCACATCTCTGGACCGATAAACTAGGATATTCTTTATAACTGTATGCTATTTGCATACGAATTCAATGTGAGCATACGTTGTAATAATCGGGCAAACCCGCGCGTGCCTCGGTCCGGCGCGGCGCCCCGCACTGCAGGCCAGAGGTGCACCGAAAGCGAACTAGATAATCTGGAAGTCTCAAAATCTCACTTCACATGAAACTGGGTCAAAGATTAACTTCCTGGAAGCGTTGGGGGTATTCGAAGACGCAAATTGCAGATATATTTGTATTTATTCATCAGGAATTTACAGCTCAAAAAAATTACATGTGTGAGATGTTTAGTACCAAGAAATTTTTTTGTGTGATTTCAATTTGAAAAACAGGGCTTTGAAAAGATGATAGAAAAAATTGACGACAAAATACTCGCAGGATGATCAAGAGGGATCATACAGGGAGAAGAGGGGTGGATTATTGCTCATGATCGAAACTCACAATAAATCGAATTGAAATTCTCTCCTGGGGCTTATGGGACTGGCGTCTAAAAAATATATAAAGAATGTACATTTAATTTGTTGAATGTTTTGGGTAAAGTGCGGAGTCTGCATCCTGAACTTTAATCTACTATTTGAAAATGAAATTATATCAAATGAAAACAACATTATATTTCAAAGGAAGAATTATACGTCGTCCTCTCTATCATTATCTTCAGAGTCATCTTCGCTCTCGCTGTCTGAAGATGATTCTTCAGAGTTAGTAAGAATATTATTTTGAATGGATATCATTATTAAAAAATCTTGACGTGATCGAAAGATAAACCTGATACTTTCTCAGTTGAAGTCTCAGAGACTATGATGTCACCAACCTCTGCTGGAAGGGCTTCACCAAGGTACCAATTGAAATCGTACCCACCGTTCTCCAAAATCCATCCCCAATCGAGGGGCTCGAGATCTGTTGGTACTTTGAGATAAGCTCCGCTCCATAACTGAGCTACGTAAGTAGCACGCCTGAACTGCTGTTCCAACTCAACCTCACAGCTACCCCATAGTTCATTTGTTATGATCAGCCTGTGAATTTTTTAATAACAATGAAAATCTCTTAGGAAAATCATTTTAATTGGTTTTTGAAATTTTAAAATCGGTTCAGAAACAACTAAGTTAAAATGGGAGATATTTATGGTGAACCACCCTGTACGGAATGTGCAAATTGTATGCAAACCATCATCTCATTGTTACTGTGTGGTCCTGTAACCATGGTAAAAATTTGAACATTTCTTCGATTATCGATTATTTGAAGGATATCCAGTCAATTGATGTTCGAATAAGTCGAGCTCCCCTCTCCGGAATCGTATGCAAATGTCGGGAAACTGATTAATGGGTCCGAATTCATTGTTTCGCCAAAGGGCATACATTCTTAGATCATCGACTATAACACTGAAAAATTGCCACTTCCGGTTCGTATGCCGCCCTTGGGGAGTGACCTAGGCGTATGCAAACCGGCAAGCGCTCCAATTTTCGTGAGATAAGAACATTGCACTTCATTGCCGAACTTCTTAAACAAAATTTTGAACTTTTTTCCAACCGAAAGGTGAGGTCAGGGCCGGGGCAAGGACTGGGTTGCGACTCTCCGAGGCACTCCTTCCTGTTAACTTGGACTAAGTGAGTGGGTCCCTTAAATGGTATACCGACTTAAAACATCGATAAACCCTGTGTCGCGGGCCAACAGTCTATAAAGTTTTCATACAAATATACTTCTATACATTCCAATTTTTTTTTTCAATACGGAACATATTGGTAAGTTATATAATAGATATTTACGAAACGAGTATCCTAAAGACTCATATTACGATATGAGATGGGAAATTAGTCAAACGAGGCCAAAGGCCGAGTTTGATAATCCATCGATTATCGTAATATGTGTTTATGATACGAATATACTACAATATTTTACCTACTACCAAAACGCTAATTATTTAATAAAAAATATTCAATATTCCTTGAACTGACGATTCATTAGGAATATGTAACAAGCAAGCGTTGCAAGGGTTGGGCGTATGGTTGTCGTGAATCTATTGTGTTCTCGGTTGTCACTCATTCGGCGAACTGTCAACTTATTTGACGCGTTAATTTCAATTCGAAAAAATAATTCACCGGCATGAATTCGGATCAGGAAAGTTCAGATTCCGATATAGAAATTGCGGCGAATGCAACTTTAGTACTTGTTATATTCATGATAAATTGGTTCTTATTTCTTTTTTGAGTAAAAATTAAATTTGAAATTATATCATACATATTGGTAGTAGGTAAATATAAATATGAATTGAAACACTACGACACTGATTTTGGTATCGTATGAGATACTTTACCGCACTAGTGTGGTAAAGTGAAAAAAATTAGTTTCAAATTTAATTTTTACTAAAAAAAAAAGAATCTATACATCATGAATATAGACATACTATTATTAGGTATTAATCTACAATTTTAATATTCAATATCTACAAAAATGAATCTCATTTGAAATAAATGGTAATCGGAGAAATAAAACAAGAATTGATTATAATTATAGACATGATAGGTACTAATAATACATATGTTCGTACCTATCTCGGGATTTAGCAGGTACTAAAGTTTCGATTGTTGCATTCGCCGCAATTTCTATATCGGAATCTAAACTTTCCTGATCCGAATTTATGCCGATGAATTTTTCTTTCGAATTGAAATTAACGCGTCAAAGTTGACAGTACGCCGAATGAGTGACAACCGAGAACACAATAGATTCAGGACAACCATACGCCCAACCCTTGCAACGCTTGCTTGTTACATATTCCTAATAATTCGTCAGTTCGAGGAATATTGAATATTTTTCATTAATTAATTATCTTTTTGGTAGTCGGTAAAATATTGTACTATATTCGTATCGTAAACTCATATTACGATAATCGATGGGTTATCAAACTCGGCCTTCGGCCTCGTTTTACAAATTTCCCATCTCATATCGTAATATGAGTCTATGATACTCGTATCGTGAATATCTATTGTATATCATAATAAATCATATCATTTATCCGATTTTAGAGAGATGTCGATTGTCAATTTCAGAGGATTCTTATTTTTCATGCTGTCCTTTTGCATGTTCAACAGATATAATTCAATGTTCGACGTGGCAAATAGCCAGGAAAGTAGTTCTGTTGAATATTCAGAATGATATTATGTGCATATACATATTTTTACCTGAAGGAAAATGCAAGTTCTCAACTTCAGAAGATTTTGTTTTCAAATTCTTATCGTGTGTACAATAGAACAAGTCGGAATCCTGGTTAGTTTAGTTACTGGGGAAAATATTAGTGCTAATGATACATGATGTGAAATATTTGTAGCCTGACCGGCTGAACTGTACCTTCTCCAATGAAGTTTATGTACTACTTTCTTGTCAGCGCTACGATCATCTAATTTTTTCGGGTCCGTATGTTTAGTCTGCTTGTTCTAAGTGACTCCAAATGAAATCATAATTTTGAATCTGTTTCACTAAAATAAAATATTAGTCATAAGCAATCAAAATAATTGTCAGAGTCAAATCACGATAATCCCTGGTTGTCTAGTGATTTATTTTTTTGATTCAAATCATGCTCACTAGGTGTTATTATGATCATTCGTAGTAACACATTGTTTGAACCATCCTGTATGGTATAATATTCGAATATATCAAGAGATATTAGTCAGTTGTTATATAATTGTAACCGTTGAAGGATGTGAATCAGATAGCAGAAGTGACACTGACACTAATACATCTCAAACTCCCCGCACAATTACAAATCGTGTCAGTATTACGGAATATTTCAGCTGTTAAACTGACACTCTTTGTAATTATGCATGTTACAAAATCAACTTCAACGCCCTGTAAAGGCAAGGAAAAAATACTTTTATTTTTTTAATTGAATAGGGTCCTGTCTGTTTTAGTTAAAATGGTAAAGTCTGTGTTCAAGTACTTATACTATTACTACTGATAATTTAATACCTCCTCTACTAAGTTTTTATTCTTAATGACAATAGATTTATTTTGAATGAACGTTTTGTAAATTTACTCCTAAAATATACAGGGTGGTTTGACGTTTTGTACATGAATTTCGAGAGGTGACGAAATAATGGGACTTATATTTTATCATTCCATTTTATAGAGCTCCAGCTTGTTTATTTTCTATTTGTGTCATAGGATGAACGTGTCATTGATTTATTTTTTACCGTCAACCAGAAACTGAGTCCCTGAATTGAATCATCTCTTATTTGGACCCTATTCAAGTCAGTATATTTGTACTGGAATGAATAGTTATCATCTCAACGACTATAAAATGTCAAAATGTTCTTCATATCCTTTCAATGTGAGCATTTTTTGTCTTTTCCAGAACTATCAGAGGCATCTCACGTTACGTGCAATAGGAACAGAAGATTTCGCCATGTTGGGTGACGCGGATTCCCTAGCTCTGGACCAGGCGAGAGACCACGAAGAGTCCGCTCAAACGTTGGAACCCTCTACCCCAGCCAGGAGGGGTAGAAAAAGGAAGAACGTCGAAGAACCTGTAAGTATTTTGTTTTTTTACCACTGTGTAGCACTCGCTCCTGTCTTGAGTGGAAAGGGTAATCTATATTAAAATGCAAAGAATTAGTCACTGGGTTGTCCGCATCAAATTAAGTCCAAATGATCTTAAATTGAAGCGAAATTCGAAAAAATGGTAATTAAAAACCTTTTACGTTTAGTGACAATCCGCCGCCCATGATGTTAACCTGTCTATCTTATATAAAAATACATTAGATAGATAGATTCTCGATAGAGTTATGAAGAAAATAATAGTCGGCTATTTGTTATGGTCTCGGGATATTACCTACGATAAGCATATTGCCATCCTCATAGGAAAAGTATCTCCCATTATTGGTGCTTTAAGAAGATGTCCTAAACTTAGTACATATACATCAAATATTATTCTCCATTCACATATACTCAGTTGAATTAACTATCTCATAAATATTTGGGGATCTTGTTCCAAAAATAGTTTCAACAAAATTTCTGTTCTATATAAAAAGACATTGAAAAAGTATTGTATCGTCTTCCATATGATACTCCAACGAATCAACTGTATAAGGAAACAAACACATTTTCTTTGGAAGAGCACTTTTTAATCAATACTCTCAAAATTTCCTATTATATCATCAACAAAAAGCTTAAATCAAATTTTATATAATCAGGAATTCCGAAATTCATGATCATCACACTAGACAATATAACTTGGTTCATCTTGAAGCTGCAATTCTAAACTTGGACAAAAAAAGTTTACACATGAGGCGATTTCGAAATTCAATAAATCACCAGATGATATCAAAAACAGCCCAAATATTATACAATTCAAAAATGAAGTGAAGAAATATAAACTGGGCGTCAATTGAAACGTTAATAGTGAAATTTGGCATCAAGTTTGACTTCTCGTAATTTCTAAAATATTGAACGAATTTTGAATTGCCGCCCAGATTCTGAATGCCTTTTTCATCGTCTTTCGAACCGTTCCTTACAGCTTCTTCTAAATTAATCAGGATCCATGATACAGGGTGAAACAAAGTTACGTGCATTTTGGAAAAAATGTCTCCGCCCCCCCCATTTTGTCGGAAGCTCACGATGCTCATATTTTATTCAGGCATTTCATAAATAGCAACCATACCTCGGGACATTTTCGAGTTTTTGCCAAAAACTACTGTGGTTTCCGAGAAAAAAAATTTTTTAGCATTTTTTTTAAATGGACTAATTACCTGTATCCTCAAAACGATGAATCAGTCTCTTTATTGTCATGACTGACTTATTGAAAATGGTACTTAAATGAGTTTGGGTATATCCTAATCGTCGTAACCTGAAATAATAATTATCTGTACTGAATTATAATTTATATCACTATAGTGATCTTACCTAATGATATTTTCCATTTCGACCCGATTTGAACGAGGCATCTTTAAATTTTTTAGGACCCGAATTACACTGACGTTTTCATAAAAATTGGCAATTGATATAACCTCTATGCATACCTACATTGTTTCAACAATACGCTGTTACAGAAACAAGGTATCGTTGTTTGTATTTGTTGATGAGATGTGTTAGTTAACTGCTCACTAAGGTAGAAAACTTTTATCATAGACTGCGAAGTAATGAATTATTGATTGTTTTTGAGTAACCTGGTATACATATCTGCTCCAACGATTTCCTGAAGTGCATAAAAGCATCTATTTATGGAACTTCTCTAAAATCAGTCCATTTAAAAAAAATGCAAAAAAATTTTTTTTTTTTCGGAAACCACACTAGTTTTTGGCAGAAACTCGAAAACGTCCCGAAGTATGGTTGCTATTTATGAAATGCCCAAATGAAATATGAGCATCGTGGTCTTCTGACAAAATGGGGGGGGGGGCGGAGAAATGTCTTTTAAAATGCACGAAACTTTGTTTCACCCTGTATCACGGGTCCTGATCAATTTAGAAGAAGCTGTAAGGAACGGTTCGAAGACGATGAAAAAGGCATTCAGAATCTGGGCGGCAATTCAAAATTCGTTCAATATTTTAGAAATTACGAGAAGTCAAACTTGATGCCAAATTTCACTATTAACGTTTCAATTGACGCCCAGTTTATTTATATGCAAAGGAATGATCAAAGCTGAAAGACTTTGAATTTCCTTCTTTTTTTTTCACTGTTTTTCCCCCTTCTTGTTCACTATAATATGACTGTTATTTTGAGATATCTTAATGATATGTAAGTTTTGTTCACTATTTGTAATTTCAATTATACAACAGTCGATAATACTTCATGAATGATCTTGTACCAGGAATTACTGTCTGATCATTCATGTCATTCCTACTAGAAAATTAATTATACTTTATATATTATTTGTATGAAATGTATCAATGAAGAAGAGAATGTAATGCAATAACTGAAATAAATAAATAAATAAGTGCAAAATTTCCGAAACTTCAAATCGGCCCTTGACAATAATTTTTCCTCTACCTTACAGAGTCGAACGCCCCTCCACGTCCAAGAGGACACGCCCCTTCAGCCGCACTTGCTGCAAGTGGACGAGCACTCGATGCACACCCCCTACCCCACCGCGCACACCCCGCTGCCGCCGCAGACGCCGCTTGCGCAGCCGCAGACGCCGCTGATGCCGCGGCTGACAGGCCACCACCACCAGCAGGAGGAGGAGGAGGAGCACTCGCAAGAAGATGTGATGGGGGCGGGAGGGCATCACCTGTCGCACGGTGAGTTATTCGGTGCCAGAAAAAGGAACTTTGCATACAGGGTGATCGTCAAACGGATATTCAGTTTAAATTTGATCAAAATTATAAATGTGGTCTCTTGTCTTTAGATTTATGTAAAGCTTTCGATACTGTAAATCATGATATTTTACTGAGTAAAATATATTCAATAGGTATCAGAGGAAAAATATTTGATTGGTTAAAAAATTATCTGGAAAATAGAAAGCAGTATGTTGAAGTCAATAATATTTGTAGCTCCATAAGGAAGATCAAATGTGGTGTACCACAAGGTTCCGTTTTAGGTCCAATTTTATTCTCAATTCACATCAATTCAATATCATTTTTGAAACTAAAAGGAGATCTAAAGATATTTGCAGATGATACTACAATAATCTATTCCTCTAAAGAATTTAATGATATAGTTGATGATATAAAAATTGACTTGAAAATGATATCATCTTGGCTACACATTCATAAACTGACTCTCTATGACATATCTACGTATATGTAAATTTCAAAAAGAAAAACTGATATATCGAAAACAACAATATTTTTCCACCAGAAAGCCAAAATATTCAGGGGTTACAAAATTCTTAGGTCTTCATATTGATGAACAATTATCGTGGACTAAACATATAGATCACCTGAGAAAAAGGTAAATCCAATTACTGGCATTTTATACAAAATTCGAAATTTCATTCCTCTTAGATATTTGAAGAATTTATATGTCTGTCTGATTCACTGGAAATTGCAATATTGAATATCAATTTGGGGAATCACCAGTATATCACATTTGAAACCATTAATGAACTTACAAAATAAAACAATTAAGTGCATCTACAATTTACATTACCTGGAACCAACTATTAATCTTTACAAAATAAAAAATCTGTTGAATTTATCATCTTCAATTTAAAGAAAAGAATGTCTAGAGATGTACTTTAACAGACGTGCGCCAACGTTTCTTTATATTCCGGTTCTGCCAACCTACAGAGCTACTGTTTAGTTTTCAATGGCCCAGTATACAAGGTGTTCCTTAATGACATGCTAATATTCAAGGGGGCGATTCTTGGACCCATTTCAAGAATGAAACTTCATATGAACGTATGTTGTAAACGTCCTAACTTTTGAGATACAGGGTATCCAAGTTGAAGATATGCATAGATTATTTTTTTGTCCACCCTTTATAGCTTCCCGTGATGAAGAAATTATGTCTGCTATGTGATTGAAATGGTGCAAAAATTTCAAAATGTTACATACTGTGGTTATTCAGTAATTCATGTCCTGAATGGAGTACTTGGCTTAGCATTTACATCAAAATTTGAAGTCTGGTCTCGTTATTCAGTTTTTTTCTCGAAAACAGAGCGTTCTATCGAGTATCAACTAGAGAATCTTTTTTGTGCAGGATTAAATGGCCTTTCATAGGATTGTATGGAATTTGGCAAATTTCCTTCATTGCTCACTTTTAAGTGAAATATAAACAATAATATCCCCCAAACGGCGCCACTGGTAGAGAAAATGAAAATTTGTGTACACCAGAAAATGCACCTTGATGCATAGAAGACATGTACCAAATTTGGTAAAGATGTCTACAATATCATCTCAGTTATTATCAAAAAACTGTTTTTTTTTCAAAACTTTATCACCCTGTATCTCAAAATTAAAATTTTTAAGACATACGTGCATAGGAAGTTTTCATCTTGAAATGAGTCAAAGAATAACCCCCTTAAATATTAGCATGTCTTTGAAGAACACCCTGTATATAATCATATTTCCTATTCCTGTTTTCTAGGGATGTTACAACCTCCGACTCCGGGCATGATGCAACCGCACACGCCCGGCGGCATGTTACATTCGCCCACCGCGGGCCTATTGCACCAACAATCCCCTACCCCGGGCATGTTGCAACAACCTCCTACACCGGGCATGTTGCATTCTCCCACCGCAAGCATGCTGCAGCATCCCGTCGCAGGCATGCTTCAGCATCCTGTCGTCGGCATGATGCAACAGCCTCCGACGCCTGCCCTCATGCAGCCGTCCACGCCGGGCATGATGCAGCCGCCCACGCCTGGGATGATGCAACCGCCCACGCCGGGCATGATGCAGCCGCCCACGCCTGGGATGATGTACCCGCACACGCCCGGGTACGCGGCGCCCTCAACGCCGTTGCATCACATGGAGGAGATGCCTCATCTGGCGCCGGATCAGGTTAGCATGCAACGTCTTTTTCATAAACTTATAACCCTTAAGCGTGAGAAATTCAGAAATTTCTGGTTATACTGTGCGAACGGTCAGCTCATATAGTCGGGGCAAATGGGTCGTGGTTCATTTACTTACCATATCATGTACAGTCGAATTAAAAAAAATAGCATACAAGTATATTACAGAGAGAAATTAACGTCATCCTATTCTGCATAAAATGGGCTATCGGGAATGATTGCTTACCAAATGTTGACTGTAAAGTTGTCATAGCTTCTCAAAAACACAAAGCATTGGCTCAGCCAGTTTTACACAATTAGAACTAGGATCTCAAAATCCTCTCTTTTTAATACATGTACGCTTTTTTATTGAATACGACTGTAACTTTGTCAATAACACGTTCGCGGACATTGACGTCATTTCACGTCATTGACTTTAGTTTCATCAGGACACCAAGATAAAGTCAGGTGTGCTCAAATTGTCACAGTGATAGAATGAACACTTTTACACGTAGAGAAACGCAAAATGTAGCTTCAGAATCACATTTTTCCAAAGAATTAGAAATACTGAGAAAAAAAGCTGCGTCAAATAACGTCATGACCCGTGAAAAGCATAGTTTATTTTCAAAATGACAGTGACGTCATATACCGCATGTAGAAATGAAATAAAAAACAGTGTATTTCGAAAGGAAAAAACATGTTTTATATAAAGAAACTGAAACTATAACAACTGAACAATAGGTACAAAATGCTTTGGTAGAAATATCAAAAAGGGATAACACTATACTTATTCATGCCAATCCTGGAAACATTTTCCTACACAAAGAGGTGGCTTGCCTATACAATCCCGACACTGCCAAGCAGTTTCTTTTCTTTTTTTCATCATATAACACTGCTTACACCGCTTATAATATTTTCCATGTTTTTTAGAGTCTTCTGGTATAGGTATGGCCTCAAGGACATGACCAGTATTCTTCCTAGAATTTTTGGATGGTATGGACTTAGTTCCTTTCGGTATAGTTTTGACAAATTCTCTACCATCTTTTTGATCAGGTGAAATCCCGAGTAATGATTTGATTACCTCATTTCTAAACTCCTTGAACGATTTTTTCTCTTGATTGCTCTTATTATGTAAATAGTGCGAGTTCCACACGGCTATGTCCAGTAGGTGGAATATGACTTTTTTGTGCCATCTGATAGTTTTTCTAGGGCAGGAATAATAACTAATCATTTGATCAGCCCTGTCAATACCTGACATGTTTTCATTATAACGACTTATTTCTACTGGCTTTGTTTTTTTCTTGCCAAACCTGTTAGTCGTCTCAATCAATTCAGGTTGATAGGCTGTTGTAATAGACAAAACATCACGTTTATCACGCCATTTGGAAACATACACATTGCCATTTCTTTTCCATACGTGCTGTCCAGGTTTCAGTTTAGCCAGGGTTATTTCTTTCGGATTACTTTTTCTGTTGGAACGTAATGTACCTGTACTATGCGTCTTCCGTTGCAATAACATTTTTGATAAAACAATACTGTTGTAAAAGTTATCCATATATACATGGTGACCTTTATCCAGGAATGGCTCCAGAAGCCTTAGCACTAACGAGTTCAACTTTGAACTTCCCCTGGCATCTTCTCTATTCGATTTACCCTTATAAATCTCCATATTCAAGACGAAACCATCGTTTGAGCACAGTTCATAGAACTTGATTCCATATTTGCTCTTTTTATTTTTTATATAGACCCGAAATTTCAGTCGTCCTCGGAAAAGTAGGAGTGACTCATCTAAAGATAATGCCTCGGGAGGAGAAAATATGTTTTGGCTTGATCGTATAATTTTATTCAGTAACCAGCTGACTTTATGAAGAGGGTCGTCTTTATTTTTATCATCCGTACAATTGAGGCACCTCAAAATTTGTTCAAATCTTCGCCCTGACATGGTAGCAGGAAATATAGGATGATAATATAGTGGATTGAAAGAAAATAAATCTCGAATGGAACGAAATTTCAATTGGCCAGCCAAAAGACACAAACCAAAAAATTTTTTCAATTCATCGGTGGATATTTTTCGGAATATTTTGAACCGCTCGTGTCTCGTTTTAGGTCTATTAGATACGTTGAGTGTTTCACCATATGCATTTGTTTTTTTTGAGGATATAATCCATTACATCTCCATCCCAAATCAATTCCAAAACTTCTCCTGGAGTCTTGGATTCAATATTTTGTGTAAGCCCAACAGAAGCATGGTTGAACGTAAAGTCTAAAGGGGTACCTAAGGTGTCTTCCCATACATTTTCTTCTTGCTCAATTGGACGATCAGAATCGAGTGAACTTTCGCTGCCGGCTTGTTCCAATTCGGGCTGTGCACCTGAATTTTGGGATCGTTTTTTTCGTTTTCTTCGAGACGGACCGGCTAGAAAAAAGACAGAAAGATATATAAAATTACTTTGAGTCTTCAAAAAATAAACACTCACCCTCATTCGAATCGCCGCTAGAATATGAAGAATAACTTTGAGTGTATTCGGGATCATCTATTGAATCGTCAGTACTGAATGGATCGTGTGTGCTTTCAGCATCCAATTCTGATATTTCATCCTCGGTCTCAACTTCATCAAACCACGTAAGTAGCTGTTGTTCTTCCTGTTTTTCGTCCATTTTACGTATGCATCCAGCCAACCGTTCAGTACACACACTCTGACAATATCTAGATCTGAACTAAATAGCAGAAACGCGCCAAACGACTTTCGACTTCCTGACCATTTTTTTCCCCCCACCAACGCAATTCCGCAAACATTTTTCAACACGAGGTGTCTAGAAGGACACTTCACACACTTACATACAGAAAATTGACGTGATATCGCGCTAAACGTATTCACAGTGCATCAGGCATTTGACGGCAACTGCCGTCACTGCCCGGTCAGAATAAATAGCTGTTGCGGCTTATGCCGCTTGTGTCCATGCACACACATACCATGAAATATGAGTGTCCGCGAACGTGATAATATAATAATTGGCATAAGAAAGATAGTTCTACCAGATGAGATCTTATTTGGAGGCCATCCACAGAAAATAAAGTTCAACAAACCTCTTTCTTAATCAATCCCTGTAGAAAGATATTGCCTGTGCTGAAGGATAGAAAAATTTTGATTCATTTACTGACTAAAAAGGATGTTCGAAGGAGTATTAAATCTGCATCACAAACATTCATAATATGTGTCACAAATAATATTGAATGCAACTGAAATGCAACTAGGTATGCATATATTACACAGGGTGTTGAATAAACGTTCTCCTATCATTGAAACTTGAAACAATGATCATGGGCTTTGAATAAATCTAATCAATGGAATATTCTCCAGATATAATGCATTACACCTTCACAGATATAGGAATATTTAATAATGACTCCAATTGTACTAGATTCCAAAGTGTACTCGATTTTAGATTATAACAGATTTGATAATAAATGTTTCAACGATCAGTGAATACTTTATAATATGCAGAGAATACCTTATGTCAGCAAGACTGTGAATAAGCCAGAAAATGTTGTTAGGGGCTTATTGATATTTCCAGCTTCCAAATTACATCCTGGTCAATTTCATCATCATTTTGGGCTCCAGGTTCCAGATTTATAGGCATACGAGTCTGGTGAGACATCAGGTGACCTATAAGTATGCTTAGTCCAGCCAGTATGTTGAATTTATGACATCAAGTTGGAAATTATCTATATCTTCTTGAAATTTACAACAATAAATTTCCAGTGTTAACAGGAACAATAAATCGGCTCTAATAGCCAGGACAATCTCTCCATGCAAAATATTTAGATGCAAGTTTTTTCGCAAGAAGATCAATATGCATTTCAAAATTCAGTTTGTCTATATATACGCCTAACATTTTGGCATCCGTAGAGAAATATAATTTTTCTTTGGTTCTCAGATGAATTGACTCCGGAATGTTGATATTTTTGTGGTTAGTTTTGAAAACAATGCAATCTATTTTTGTGGTGTTTAGAATTGATTTATTTTTGTTGAGATATGAGGATACTCATGAAATATTAGTTGATCTCTGGTAGTAGTCCATGCTCAAATTGGAGGTGATGAGATAATTAAGAGAACAAACTCAAAGTCTCGCTCCAAGTAAATTTTAATCAAATCATATGTCCTACATATTTCGACTCCTAGGAGTCATCATCAGGCTTGCTAGGTAGGAGGAGAAAGGAAACTATAACATTGACGACATAGTTTGGAGCCTAAAACCCGTACGAACTATGTCGTCAATTTTATAGTTTCCTTTCTCCTCCTACCTAGCAAGCCTAATGATGACTCCTAGGAGTCGAAACATGTAGCACATATGATTTTATTAAAATTTACTTGGAGGGAGACTTTGAGTTTGTTCTCTTAATTATATTAGTTGATATTGTGTTTTCCAAATGAATAAAGTTGTCAATTGGTGAAATGAGATTTGAATCGTCTGCATAGCTAACAACTGTAGTAATACGGATGATTGAATTTCAAATTCTGAAGGAATTGAGGTAATTAGACTGATTTTTCCGTATTTTTTTTTAGTGATCCATAAAATGAGCTACAAAATGTATTCATTTTCCAAATAGATAATTTGACAAAAATAGTACATTCCATTCAAAATACCGAAGTTGAGGTCCATTTCCGGTCTTATCGGATGATATTTTGGTGCGCACAAAAAGGAATCCCAATAATTCATATCATCCAATGTGAGGCATCAAATTGCGCAACTTTGCCATAATTTAACCGACCCTGTATCTCTTACGGTTTACGAGAGCCCAATGATGATGCTCGAATTCCAGCCACCATGTACTTTTGGCACACCCCCGGACGCATATTCATATGTTACCGACCCACCACACGACAATCGGATTTCCGAGCGAATCCGAACACGTAATAATAAGTTACCGACGTAATTTTCAGTTTGTGTCTGTAACTTAACGGTTGGTAACGAGCCTGTCGCTGTGTGCTGGCAGTGGAAGAGATGCAGTTTTTCCGTCATAGAAACGTTTCTAACCCTGCAGTGGACGCATCGGGTCTATTAGGCCCAAGCAATCATATCTACGGGATTCGTGGTACGGCATCGGACCTTCTCAAGTCTTACTTAACCAATAGGAAGCAATCCGTCTGTATAGATAATTATTCTTGCTCTGATGTTAGGCATATAAAACACGGAGTTCCTCAGGGCTCTATTCTCGGTCCCATACTATTTGTAATATACATCAACGACATTTTTACCCACTTATTGCCTAACATCTGTGTATGTTATGTAGACGACACAACGATGTTGCGGGCTGGCACTAGTGCTGTAGAACTCATGCAAACTACCAACAGAGTTGAAGACAAAGCAGAAGAGTGGTTTTCCGCAAACATGCTGAAACTTAACAAAAACAAAACGCAAAGGGTAGAAGGACCTCGGTCAATAACCCTTTGGATCATGTTTGGTTCAATAAAGTACTATTATTATTATTACAAAACGCAAAAAATTATGATCTCAACAAACCATAATCTGATATCTAATCAACATATCAAATTACTAGGCATTGTTCTTGATGATGGTCTGAGATGGGAAAATCACTTAGATCAGCTTTGTAAAAAACTTGCTACCCAGCTCTATTTACTTCGTCAGATGAAGAAAGTGTTGAGTATGGAAGTATTACTTATGTCTTATCACAGCCTATTTCAGTCACACCTTTCATATGGAGTTTTACTATGGGGCAATTCGACTTATTCAATTAGAGCTTTTCGCATGCAGAAAAAAGCACTCCGTATTCTAGCTGGGGTGAAATATGACGAACACTGCAAACCACTATTCAAGCAGTTCAAAATTCTAACTTTACCATCGCTATTCATATTAAACACCTTAACACATTTCCGCAAAAATATCCACACATATGAGACCCATGCAAGCATCCACAACTATCCAACAAGAAATGCAGGACACCTTAGACCTCCAAGGCTTAAGCTAACAACATCTACATGCAACACTTTGGACGTTAACATATATAACAAACTTCCATCGCACATCAAAAACTTGAATATCTACAGTTATAAAAACACAATCAAGAAACTCCTTATTGAAAAAGCCTTTTATTCAACTCAGGAATATATGGAGACTCCATTCATTTAGGTACCTGAACCTTTACTGATAGTTCGTCTGTACTCTGTATTGTGTCTATGTATATAGTGTAGTATTATGTCATTTTAATTTCTTGTATTTTATTGATCCACTGGGATGTCTTAACTTTTACTTATAATGATTATTAGTCCTACAAACTAACCTTTATTCATATTTTATATTAGATTACTGATTTACACTTATTTTGTTTAATGTTTTGTATAATAGGTACGCCCAATTATCTGTACCACACTTTTGACTTGCTACAAATGTATTTATGCATAACGTGGTTAAATAAATTCTATTCTATTCTATTCTATTCTTGCTTGTGGCATTTTTACATAAAAGGGCGTACGGTGCTAATAGCCTCAGTACCTTCGAGCTAGCCCTTAATGCATACACTACAGTAGTCTCAACGCAATGTATCAGAGAACAACGATTTTAGAGCAGATTTCGGTAGTGCATACCCGACCCGTGTCTTTGTGTAAGTATTTTTTATATACATCTGAAATAATTTCATCCCTATTTTCGTAAGGAACATCTTGGTACTGAACTTTTGATGGATTACATGAAGTGCAGAGTGAACTCCCAATATCTGCCAAGAAAAGTTCGACAGCTTGCAGCTAGAATTGGTGGTACTGTGTTGGTTGAACATATCGAAATTGAACAAAATAAACGTGAGAGATGTACCTTCTGTAAATATCGGAAAAGAAGATAGACATGCAGGTTTTGTAAAAGATTTATATGCCTAGAACATTCTGTATCTGTTCATCAAGTGTGTACGGCAACATTCTCGAAATAATTGTTATACATGGTGTTTATTGCAGCGATACCATGAATGTATACCATTTTTATTTTATTTCGATTTTTTCAGTTATGAAAATATTACATTATTCCTCGTTCATTTCATTACTATTTGTCTATATCAATGATTTATGTAACACGTTATCAGAAATAAAACTGTATTCAGAAAATTAGATTTTTCTCCTTTTGGGTATATTAGACCCAACGCGTTCTTTGATGAAAAATTACTGACGCGTCTTCAGTAGGGTTGAGTGAGGCCGTGCAACAGTGAGCCAAGCGTCCATCTGCCACAACTAAAGGGCTCGAGTTGAGTCCTCGCGAGATTAGGTTTTTTCTTTAATTCATGAAATCTCAAGAAGTTTTCCGTGAAATAAACTTTATAGAAATAAAGGTTCACTTTGCCCTTGTTAGGTTAGACTGTTCTCTATAATAGTAATTATCCGAAAAATATACTTTTTAGGAAGAAGGTTTCATTTCGGCCGAGTTCGGTTTTGTGCAGAAAGGTATTTTCCTTCCTCATATTCGCAGAAAAAAATAATATCATTCAAGAATTATAGAATGTACAGCGTTGCTTGATCCAGGCATAACTAACCGACGGAGTCCTGAAGTTACGTCTGTAACTTTTAAAAAAATCGTTCGGATTTCCGGAGCGGCTGGTTGTGTCGGTTACATATGAATATGCCACCCCGACATACACTCACAGATCGCTCGTTTGTTGCAGGTGCACTCGATCCTGCAGGAGCACGAACGGCTGTCGGCCGGCGCGGCGTCGTCGCAGACGCCGTCGCACCGCTCGGAAGACCTGCTCGCCCACCACCAGCCCGTTGGCGGCCTCGGCGTCCCCCCGCCGACGCCTCACCACTCCGGCATCGACGCCCACCTGCCGCTCGAGCCGCTCGAAGACCTGCACGACGATCTGCCGCCCATGGAGAACATGGGCTACGATCAGGTGAGTCGGGGTCCCCGAACACTTTGGGCCATTACCTCCCACGGATATTTTTTTCTTATATTCATAGGTTTTTGTGATACTTTGTCCTTCCTAGTATCACAAACACTAGGAAAAATATTGAAAGAAAAAATTTGTAGCAGGGTGTCGAAAAAAAATTGGTGTACTCAAATGAGTACGATGGGAGGGTGCATAGAAAAAATCTCGAATACTACAAAAAAGTGTTTAATATTTCAAAATTGCATCACAATCCAGTTGGGTATTGTCAGAGAAGTGTATGTACCTCTTTATTTCTTGAAATTCATTTCTAGACATACTGGAAGCAACGAATGGTACCGAAACTTCACCGTCAACGCTCCAGTATATGTGTTCTCGGGGGTAATTGCCAGCAAACAGCAGAATTTCTATCCAAATTTTTATGTCGGCCTCGGTTACCACAAAACTGGTTATTTTTTTGTGAGGTATAAGGGTTTGATTGTTCAACGTTTTCATCATCAAACAATCTCTCAAAGGTCTGAACTACACTATCGTTCTTTACATCCACTACCATTTTTTGTACTCCTCATAACCCTTCGTTCTGCCTGTCATACTTATTACCGATATCCATGTAATTCCTTGTCCTTGTTCACTTGGGCTTCTCCTATTTTCTACTTCCTTCATTTTTTGAGAAGTTTTGGGTTTCTTGGAAAAAAGTTCTGAAAACGGCACGTTGTCGTCGGGGCTGTTGCTATTGTCGCTATCCATCACTGCTTGACTTCTAGCAGCTACTTCAGGTGAAGGAATTCCATCATCTGAGGAACACGGAATTTCAACTCCTCAAGGAATATCAATGGAGAAGTTAGATATACCTCAGGATATACCAATACCGTTTTCGTCAAATTCTTCTTCATCTCGTTGAGTGTCTACCTCAGATGTAATAATCATTTCAGGCTCACGGTTTGAAGCAAGAACGTCATCCATTCCTTCTTCTAATGTTATGAAACGTTCGCCATAGAACATTTTGAAGAAATTGGCTGAGAATTATTACCTATTTCGAACCCAGTTCTGAAATAAAATTCCGAAATTTATCACACATATCTTCCCGTTGTACCCAAATGAGTACTCCATTGTTTTTTTTTTCGATTATGTGAGGAATAATGAAAAGTTAAGTGTCAGGATAGTATAAGCAACTCGAATACACCTGGTCAGCTAATTTACCGAGCCAAATGAAAATTTTCAACGAACGCAGTGCAAAAAGTAACTCTTGAAAACAAGAGATTTAGTCAGCACTTGTTCACACAATCTCTTTAGTTGACATGATCGGCATTCACGCCATTTGTGAGTACATCTCAAGATTACGAGTTTCTTGTATATTGCAGAATATTACCACGACATTATTTTGTTGAAAAATTTCAATAGATGTAGATAGGACACCATAATTTGAAGTGTACTCAAATGAGTTCAGTGAGAGGTGATGGGTTGACTACACAGAAGTGTAAGACCGCCTTCCCGCCCAAAATCTGAGAGCGCATGTGTGAAGCTGAGTGTTACATTTGTCAACGTCAAATTTAAAAATTGAAAATAATTCTAGATTCTGAACGACCTATGCTATTACAGACTTCAGCAAGAAGGAAACCAATGATCAAATTGATTAACTGAATAATATGCTGAAAGTAGGTGCGCCTAGATCTACATTCTTTTCATTCAAATCAAATTTGCTGCTCAAAAATGACAGAAGTAATACTTAGCAGAGATTCAAGGTTACAAAATATCGTCCCATGAAGATCAAAGTACCGCCTTTTACATAGGACATACCTCCGGCATCAAAGCAGATATTCAAGGTCACGAAATATCGCCCCATGAAAATCAAAGTACCGCCTTTTACATAGGACATAGCTCCGGCATCAACTCCAGCACACTTGTTGAATGAAGTCCACACCACTGCGCTTCTGATGGCCAACCTCTGGACACCGTGAGGCCTTTCTAGAGGGTTTTTAATGTATATTTTTTATTGCTAATGTCTTGTACGTTCATCTATTGAAACATATAATTAGGGTTTTGTTTATACAAGTGTTCTTTGAAAATGTTTTTAATTTATGAATAGATTTCAATCGGGTACCCACCACAGTGTATTGAATAGAGCATTCAAATAACCGATATTAGAATAAATCGTTGAAATCATCCATACTCAAAGTGGTCCGATGTATTTTCAAAGAAATAAAGTCAGTGGATCACACTTTAAGTAAAAATTAGTCGATCAAAAAGAAACCGGTTTCGCCACAACCGCCACCATCAGACTGTAATACCTTATAAAGACACGATAAGTTGAAATATCATTGGGTTGACCATCAAGGTTAGTCAGCAAGACTTATATACAGGCATTCATGTCAGACCCGAAGTGTTGCTCCGCTATTTTTCTATGAGCTTCGTATCAGGCCAACAAAAAAAAAATCAACATTGAGTAATTTTCAGTTGAACTTGATAGAAATTAAAATAATTATACAACAAACAATATAGAATGATGATAAAAAATTTATAATGGAAGAACAATTATTATTGACAATTCATTGTGCAAATGCACGCAGAAAAGTACATACTACTTTTCGCACGCTCATAGGAAACAAAATTGTATTTTCCAAACTCGTTAGGTCTTGATTATATGATGATGAAATGCAACTCTACGATGTCATCATAGACATTTTTCAAATTGCTTTCCGATCGATATTCTTCAATGTTTTATATTTCTTCTATAGAACCAAATGGCAAATATGGGTTATGATGATCAATTGAGAGGTCACACACCACCAGGATGCATGTCTGAAAGGGCACATTCACCTTGGACAGGAGACTATGACTACGACCCTGGTCCGGTGAGTATTATGAATAATAGTCTGCGATAAGATTAACGTACCTATTTTTTTTTCACATAAAATTATTTTGGATTTTTTTTATAGACTGAAGAACAACAAGTTGACGAAACAGATGAGCAGTTTGAAGAAAGGGTGTTGAATAAAAGGGCATATCAAATGTTTAACGTTGTTAAACAGAAATTCCATAATGTAGAGCAGATCACTTTATCTGAAATGTGTTTGAGGAATAACAAAAAACAGGTATGTTTCTTTGATTTTAGTAAGATATTTTACAAACGATAAAATTTTCACAAAATCCAGATTTCAGAAATCTTATCGTTTGTGAAGTTTTTTTACATTTACTATGAAGTTACTTCAAGTAACTCTTCAAAACTTCACTTCATTAATATTTTTTGTGGAATATATTTGTTGCCCCATGAAATCTCTCCTATCACCGTCTTCTTCAAATATGATAATTTTGTAGTCAATTATGTATCATATTTTCGTTTTTGTGAAGCTTTCGGTTTTTTCGGGAGTGAGTAATTCTATCAAACTTCAATATTCATGATTCAATCACGTTGTCAGGTAAAAAGGATTATAAAAACATTCTACACTTGCTCTTTTTCATGGCCACCTACTAATTAGGTCCACAGCTTTTATAATCCATAAATAGTGCTGAATATATGTATATGTAGATATTTTGAATGTTAAATTGAAACTAGTGTGTAATGAAACATTGTGTCAGCACAGGGTGAATATGAAACACGTTTTTATAAAAATTCAAACTTGAAAGAAATAGAGACTAAAATAATAAAAGTGTGTTGATAAATACACAGCATAGATAATACTGATTAGGTGTACATATTTGTCTATGTTGTGTATTTTCATCAACACACTTTTATTATTTTATTATCTACTTTTTTTAGTTTGGCTATCTATAAAAACGTCTTTCTTTAGTTTTTTGAACTACTATTACTTTCTATTATTTAGTTCGGCTAGTTACAAAAGCGTTTTTTAGTGTTTTCATATTTTTCGCAAGTACCCAAGTTCGACGAATGAATCTTAATCTCCTTCCTCTAAAAATCCCAGATACAAATTCTGAATAGAATCGGATCTTAATAACAAAATTTCCCAATATTGACGCAAGAATCATGATTCTGACCCCGAAAACCCTCAGATACCAATTTTGAATAGAATCGGATCATAATTACAAATGTTGTTCGGCTTAATGGATCCGTCATCTTGAATTTCCTAAAGTTGACGAAAGAATCATTATCTCCGACCCCTAAAATCCCCATGCAGATACCAATTTCGAATAGAATCGGATCATAATTACAAAACTCGTCCGCCATATTGGATCTGCCATCTTGAATTTCCAAATTTTGACGAAAGGATCATAATCTCCGACCCCTAAAACTCCCCGAACACCACTTTTAAATAGAATAATGTAATTACGAAACTCATCCCCTATATTGGATCCGCCATCATGAATTTTCAAATTTTGACGAAAGAATCTTAATCCCCGACCCGGAAACCCACAGAATCCAATTTTGAAAGAATCGGATCATAATTAAAAATCTGGTCCGCCATATTGGATCTGCCATCATGAATTTTCAAATTTTGACGAAAGACTCCTAATCCCCGACCCGGAAAACCACATAATCCAATTTTGAAAGAATCGGATCATAATTACAAAACTCGTACGCCATATTGGATCTGCCATCTTGAATTTCCAAATTTTGCTGAAAGGATCATAATCTCCGACCCCTAAAACTCTCCGAACACCACTTTCAAATAGAATCATGTAATTACGAAACCCACAGAATCCAATTTTGAAAGAATCGGATCATAATTACAAAACTCGTCCTCCATATTGGATCTGCCATCTTGAATTTCTAAATTTTCACGAAAGAATCATAATCTCCGACCCCTAAAATCCCCCGAACACTACTTTTTATAGAATCATATCATAATTACGAAACTCATCTGCCATATTGGATCCGCCATCTTGAATTTCCAAATTTTGACGAAATATTCTTAATCTCCGACCCCGAAACCCTCAGATTCCAGTTTTGAATAGAATCGGATGATATTTACAAAGCTCGTCCGCCATTTTGAATTTCCAAATTTTGACTAAAGAATTATAATCTCCGACTCCGGGTGAAAACCCCTAGATATTAAATTTTAATAGAATCGGATTATAATTTCAAAACTTGTTCGGCATTTTGGAGCCGCCATTTTGTTTGTTTTTTCTAACAAAAATTTCTTGATTCCGTTTACAAACAAACCCACAAACAAACATACATACCAAGCTAATATTAACGTGTTAATATCTTATAAGTGTTATGTATTTTCGAAAAGTGCAATGCTTTAAATATCTTATGAGTCTTATATATTTTTGGAAAGCACGAGGCATCATTGTTCAAATATGAAAAAATATACAGAGTGTTCCACTTAAAACAACATAACTTTGGGTTATATCTGCAGTTATATCTAGATGATAACAGCTCATTTCGAGAATCTGAATACGCCACTACGGGAAAAAATGTACAAGGCACAGTTTTTACTTCTCCTCTAAGTTGAGAGACAACTGAGATACAGGGGGGGTCAAAAAATGCAACATTATGAAAACTTTGTTTTCGGTATCGTGAGTCACAAAAAAGTAGCCAACATTCGCGAGAACCGCAAATTTCTATCTTCAAAAATTAGTGAGAAATTCCATAAGGACAAGGAAAATGAGAAAGCCTGTTACATTATAGGTTTGTTCTGATGAAATTCTTCTCAATTCCAGGCCGCACAGAAATTCTACAGTTTGCTAGTTCTGAAAAAGTTCCACGTCCTCGAATTGGAACAAGAAGTAGCTTACGGGGAGGTGACAGTGTTGAAAGGACCAAGGTTCGAAAATCCCTCTATGTAAATTATCTTGATATTCTATCGAAACTTATTCGTTCTTTCGTATTTATTTCGGGTTCAACTTTTATAAGAAATTGTATATACACTTTATTTTTTCAAATTAGGGAACCAAGTATCCATAGCAAGTGTTTTTTACCAAAGTTTCACTCATAATTTTTCTTTTATTTTACAACAAAGTTGTGACTGCGAGGGTCGATATGATGCTATTGAAAATTAAATATTTTCTTCTAGTAATACACAGGACGTTTTTCACTCAAAATCTTTCATTCTCAATAACATCAGCTTGGCTGTCGTATGATATGTTTATTTATAGAAATAATGTATTATTTTTTATGTTATACAACTAGAATTTATACAACAGGAGCACGATCATATTTTATTTTCTTGCATGAATTTTTATAATTATTTTTTTCAAACGATATTTTTCGATTTCGCGAGCGCTTTTTTGCTTCTTGTAGTGTATACTGGGTGTCTATCAAAATGAGGTAAATACGTTAACCATAGATATCCTTTCCAGCGTTGAAAGTAATTATTGTTCCATTATAAAAATTCTTAGTAACCTATTTAATTTGTTGACTATTTAATTTGTTGACTATTCAATTTGTTGACTAACAGGGTGTTGAGATATTTGAATAATACCAAGACTTTTGTGATGTAATTTTTCTCACGGCATCAAAGTTCGAAATATCAAACTGTTTCAAATTTTCGAGCAGTACTTTGACAGATGAGTCGCATCTTTGAAACGAAAAACAACATGCGTGTGTTAGTGTTCAATTTGAATATATAATATACAGAGTGGCACAGTGTTATTGAACATACAGGGAGATCCGAAAGTCCGTAGCTCCCCCTTCCAGAACTTCCTTATTTTACATTGCAAAAAATGGTGAAAACTTTCAAAATGTGAGGATAGAAAAGTGAAATACATTGTGTTTCATTTCTAACGGAAATGATAGTTCATAACTTGTTCATAATTCCAAAACTTCAAACTTTTTTCATCATCAAACTTGCTCAAAATTCAACGTAGAATCTAAAAATGCAATGGTATACAGGGTGTCCCATTTAAAAATTAAACATTAATGTCGCCACACTTTTTTGAGACACTTTGTATAAATAAAACTCAAACCATTGAATGAATCGAATGACACCCTGCAACTTATGCATTCAACAATTTTTGCTAATACATAAAATAAAGGAGTTTCAAGGGGGTGACGGTCTTTTGGTCCTCACTGTAGAAGTAAAGTAGATCTTTCACTCCAAACTTTGTGATTTGGGCCAACTTGTCTGGATAAAATTTTGCTAATAACAAATAAGATACAGTGGGGAATTTATGGGGGGGGGGGGGGGGGGGGGAGCAGGTATCGTCTCCCTAGGGGGCATCATTTTGCATTTTTGAGAATTCTCCTGTATGTGTCATTAAGATACTTTTTTAGTTTTTATAGATATACGAAATTTAATCATTTTCGATATTTTGTTATCACAATAGTTTTCACTTCCATAGATTCTTTGGGATTTTCTCTCCTCCTTTCTATGAATGACAATTTGAGTGATTTTTTAATATATTAGTATTTGTAGTGAGGACTAAGGAAGATTGTTAAAAAAATATGAACTGTGTTGAAAAAATTTTACTTTCAGAAATCTGAAAAAGTTATCTCAGATACCAACTCTGGATATAAATGAACAGTGACACCTTGTACGTCCTTACTACGAGTATAATAGAATACAACCGATAATAATTTATTCATTCAAAGAAAAGAGATTTAGAAAACATCTCAAGAAATAAATATTCACTTTCTCGGTTCGCCTACTGACACTATATAAAATACTTTTTGCTTGCTCTTGAGATCATTTTACATCAATCAAAACAAAATGGGAACATGGAACTGAATACTAAAACATAATTATGTAATGATGTCATTGTCAATGTGGAAAAAATCTTATTTTCAATTTGAAGCCATTTGACCTGGAACTCCAGAAATTTCACATGCAGCCCATTTTTTACGGTGCGAAAATGTTTTTTCTGGATCCCTTGCCCCTCCCCCTTGCTATATTCTCAAATTATTTCTCTGAAAGAACAAACAGAGGTATGGAAAATGCTTCGCAACACCATGGGAGTTGGAAGACAATATTGGAATGAGTTCAATGCAGACTAACAATAACAATGTAATTACTAAATAAATACTCGAAGTTATATTTAGTAGTTACTACTTCACTGCACTTTAGGAACCTACCAAAGATTAATAACAAGAAGCTACATAGCCTCATTTGAATTATCTTTAAAAATGCACGTTACTCTAGAATACCAGTAACAGACCAACCGATTTTAAACAAATACCGTTAAATTTCCTGTTTTCTTTGGGATGACCATCATGGATTGTTTTTGTCTCAAAAAATGTTGATGATGTGTTTCGTTTTTGAGATAATTTGAAAAATATCGGTCGTTTGATCAAGAGCAAATCATCTCGAAAACGAAGTCAGAATATTGTTTGACAGCTGTTTTGGATTCGCCTTCCGACCATGGAAGTGATCAGACGGCGATCACGTGGTCTATACGTCTGGTTAATGTGTGAAAACGTCCAAAAATGTTTCTAATTACCTGATCTGGATGAAATTCTATATTTAATGTGAAGTTTGATGAGCGTGTGTGAAAAATATCAGGTCCCTTGATCTCTACGCCGGTAACCTGGCCTGATGATAACGGATTAATCGGATAAGGGGTTAAATACTTGAAGTCGAACGTACTCCATTATCTCTACGCCGTTATCCAGGCCTTATGACAGCGGATTTGTTGGATAATAGGAGTACATACGATCAAATCTTATGAATATTGATGGACTCGGCTTGCGGCTATGGTGATGGACAAGCGGTGTCTTTAGTGGTCGTGTCAAGAGATGATATCAGTACATAACCATATATAATTCTTGAAAAAATTATCTGAATTACCTGATCTGGAGAAATTGTTACCGAAAGGTGACAGAAATCCAATAAACCCAAAACGAAGTATAAGACAACGTTTTTGTCTGAAAATATGTGATTCATTTTATTGAATTGCTATTTCAAATTTGGAATTGATTCACAAAAAGTACTTGAGTTACCTAAGGAAAATAGTTTCAAAATTCAAACTTTGACGCCCTGTACTAGGCGAGCGAATCGGACACGAAAAAACGACAGAAAAAAATCTGAAGGTTCTCAAAAAGTATGAGTAAGGCCCAATTCATAGTAAAGTCGTAGTCTGAAACAACTATATTATGGCATTCTTGAAAGCAATTAATTTTTCTGACCAAATTTCTTGAGAATTAACAAGTTTTTTTGGGGGTTCGGAATGTCATGATAGCAGTTGCCATGTTATTTTTATTTATAAAGAAAATATAGTTAACGGGTAGACCTCTTTTTTGCGAACACCCAGTATATCCTACTTTTTTCAAACTTGGATGTGTATCTAGGTGAAACAGTGAATTTATTTATTTTTTGTAATGTTTGTAAGTATGTCTTGCTGTAGCAACAGTTTAGCTTGAAGAAAATGATGAACAATTATTATTAGATAATGGTATTTTTGTACATAAATGGATGTTTTTTTTTTCATCATTTTCTTTTGACGTATTTATTAACTGTTGCCAACTGCAGGATCTTGTTATGTTGAATGTTATTTGTTATTTTATACGGAAATGATGAGTAACAAAGATATGATCTGGGCGAGCCATACACGCATGAAACAACGTTTAAGTTTGAATTCTTGGAGATTCAGAGTATCATCATCAAGAGTGGTTGTGCTTTTCGATGTTTGAGTTTCCATGATACTTAACAAGTATTTTTTCACAACGATAATGTTTGGTTTTGATAAAATGTTGTGAAGAAGGCAATGAATATTTTGGGAAGTGTTTTTGAGCAAGCTGAACTTGAAAAAACTCATCAAGATAAATCACAATTATAAGTAAGATCATTAAATAACGGTTATGTTTCATTAAGAAATGGAATAATGTCTTACTATTTTAAATACAAATACACCCCACGACGTATAAAAGAAGTTCAACTATAATTTTACAAGCATTTTTTGAAAATCACTATTAATTTTATGAAATAATGAGACATTGTGTTCCACAAAGTTTGGTCATTAATACAAACTTCTGAGAAACAACCCTTTTTTCAAATTATTATTTTTGAAATTATCATGTACCAAGAACATAATGGTTACAGTCTGTCAACTGGTAAAAGTGTCGATTGTGGCAATCGTTCTTTGTTGTTTGAAGTTAGTGATGAATATTTCTTAGAAAATTGTGAGTTTTTTTTAAACCAATTCATTCTTTTGACTCGAAAATATCATTCAGACAAGAAATTTTCTTCTAATTCGTCTGAAATTACCCAGCTGTTACTTATGATGATGAGTTAGTAAAAGGACCTTGCTCAGAAAATTCCTTGGCTTCCGGACTAATTTTTTTTTGTACTGAAAGTGGATTCATGCAACATCCAATGATCTGAAATGAATTGAAGATTTAGATGAATTTCAAACTTGGTGGGTATTCACGAGCAACATCAATCATTAGCAACATGAATAGTATATTGTTTAACGAGCACGGAATGATAGTGATTTCCTACGAGAATGAAGTTTGCAGCATGAGCCATAGGAAATTAGCATTATACACTATAATTTTTCTACGGCTATGAATCTGGTTAATGTGTGTAAAAGTCCAAAAGTTTTTCTAATGACCTGATCTGGATGAAATTCTATATTTAATGTGAAGTTTGATGAGTGTGTGTGAAAAATATCAGGTTCCTTGATCTCTACGCCGGTAACCTGGCCGGATGATAACGGATTAATCGGATAAGGGGGCAATACTTGAAGTCGAACGCACTCCATTATCTCTACGCCAGTACCCAGGCCTGATAACAACGGACTTGCTCATGCGCATGCTCATCTATAAGACAGAGATGTCATCTCTTGAAATTTGACACTTCATTAGCGATGAGATTTTTTTGAAATAACAACACAGTGGAGTCATTGTGATATCAGATACGGAAATAAAATTGCTGACATACAAAGCATACTTCTCATTGAAATTGATGAAAATTCAATTGATTCGAATTGTCCAGTTTCCTTTTTTTTTGCCGAAGAAAAAGAGTGTTGAAAAATTTACCGATTTTTTTTATAGTTGAACAATGCTTTTTGTTGTTCAAAATATACTTCATTTGAAATGAATTCACTGTACCATTGTATGTGAGTGGATTTTTTGCCACTGATTAATTACTTTTAACTTGTGTTATTCACATGCATAGAATATGGATGGATTCTATCTCATTTTTTCCGGTATTTAGATGACATCGGCTGCTAAAAATTGGCTGAAAGTACTAAAAATAAATTTTACATGCAAAATCAAACAAGAATACGTATTCAATAACACTTTTGATAGGGTCATCCGAAAAAGTGAAAACGGATTTTTTTTCGAATAGTAACTGTTTTATTTTTGAACTAATTTCATTACTGTTGGTCTTCTTTTGTAGAAAGTTGATCGAGACAGAGCTCTAACTTCATGTTTTTCATATTCGTTCATGAAACAAACTTTCGGGCACACCTAACCACAGGTTGAAATTCTTTTTTTTCTGAACACAACAAAAACTCGGGCATGCGAATATGTCAAAAAATAATTGATAGATGACAGGACAGAACACGGTGTGATTTCACAAATTGACTTTATATTCCTTGCATTTTCTTTCCTAATTTATCAATATCAACTTGGCGCATTGTCTGTTGAATTGTAAAACATTGCTGTTCAGGATTATTAATACTGTTTTAGGGTTTTGTCAAAAATGGTTCCACAAATAACAAACGTGTTTCAAAACATTTGTCGAAAAATACAGAATGGTAAAATAATTCCTCGTAAAAGAGCCTGTAAAGCACATTTCTTTTAGATACAGGGTATCAATAAATTCTTATTTTTTGCCGATATCTCAGTAACCGTTTGGGACACAGAACTTGGCTTCTATCTGTACAAATCCTAACATAAATATTAACTACTTTTTGAGCCGTAATTCAATATTTTCCATATGTCCGTTATTTTCTGACGGATTCGCATGTTCACCTCTCGTTATGTTCAGAAAAGTTCTTTAAGCACACGTAATACAACATTCTGATTTTTGTTGACTACCCTTTATATTTCCTATTTCTGAAATTGTTGATTGCATTACATAATTTTATATTACGTTATCGGTTCAAAATTCATCCAAATTTGAATCAACGCTTGCATGAATCCACATTTGGCATATTCAATATAAAATTTGTTCTCTGCCTTTCATTCCAAATCTTCGCATTTGATGAAAAATGTGGGAGAAACTATTGGGAACTCAAATAACAATAAGTTCGAAACTCTTTCCGGAAAAAGTCGGATCTGTACCTGAAATTTTTATAATAATAAATTCACAAAAAACTATTGAAAAGAGTGGTATGAACAAGCAAAACAGTTGATTCAACTGTATGACTCGCCTTGTAACCTACATAAAAGATTCTTTAGGTTATGTATATTTGTTTCTTTAGGTTAGTTTGTAAGGAGATTTACTATTTGAAGTAATTTTTAAAAATTGTTACTACATTAATAGTCTTTATAGCTACTAACTTGCTGGAAAAAAGGAAAATGTTTTCGGCAGTGGGTATTGAAAAACAGCTAGATTGTCATTTTTTAACGGAATTGTTTGTAAAAAAATTAATAAAAAGGATGATTTTAAATTATCTTTCATTACATATAAGATCCTGAGTAAGCTAGGAATATATATATATATATTTGTATTTTATTGAAAATTGGAAAAATTGGGTTCTTTCGGAAAATGGAATGAAGAAGATGGCTGAAATGCAGAGGAAAAATGAGGGGACAAGCAAGATCTGCTAGAGTGGTAAGCAAATTATATCTTTGAGTGTTTCATTCAAATTATTGAAGTTTTAGTTTGATGAGAGTGTGGTTATATTTCTTAAAACACGCTTCATAGATTATACTTATATCACTTGATAACTTGAATCCTACGCCAATTCAGTTCGATGCTGCCATGACTAAATGATATTGAAATATTAACTCAATATCAAATTGACATTAACTTCACATTAATCACTAAATTGCCAATACATTGACATTAATTCAACTTTCAATTGAAATTAACTTGATTTCAACTCTTCATCAACTTAACATTACGTCAACATTAACGACAATAACTCATGTTAAATCGACACTAACTTTCCATTAACTTGACCATAACTCAACTCACCATAATTCAGCATAATAATCATTCATTGGTACATCATAATCTATAGACCCTGTTACTGTGCGATTTTCGAATATTTCCACCCATGTGAGTTTTGCTTTCGAACTTTCTAACTGTTATATGTTGTCATAGTGAAACGAGTCACTTTCTCAATAACAAATCAATGTGTTTTGTGTACTGTTTTCATAGGTTGTCGTAGGAAAACAATAATTCCTCATTTGGATCAACTGCTCTGGTTAATATCTTGGGACCATTTCGCGATATCTCAATTCAAGGGGACGTGAGGGGTCACTACTGGATTATCCTGACCTATAGGAACAGTAACAAAGATCTAGTGATTTTCAGACTTTCATAGGCTAGCAGGATATCGAGAAACTTTTCTCTCATAAGTTTGTTCATCACATAATTGGAAATGCCCCAAAAATTTAGTTTAGTAAATATAACATCTCCTTTGACAACTGTCATTCTTCCACAATAGCATTGTTATCATTGCTGTCATTAACAATGCATGAGTCTGAGAGCATTTTCGAGCTCATATTGTGGAAGAATAACGACAATGGCCATGTTTCAGTGAAACATTTTATTTCATTATTTCGAAGTACTAACCCTAACTAGTGCACTGTCACGAACAGTTTTTTTTTCTCAGAGTTCTGACTTTTTCAAATAATTATTGAAATTCACGATATTTCATAACATGAAAAACGAGGGAAAATGCGTGACGTAATCATCCGAAAACATCATATAAGATTCGACTCACGTTTCAATTTTCTATTTTTGATAAACAAGTGCAAGGATATTTCTGATTGTCATTTCAATCAGCATATGGAATGAATTTTCAGAATTAAATACTTAGGTACTGTAGATAACAGAGAACCAACACACAACTAAATAATCAGATTATGAGGATTATCTTTGATTTTCGCATCTTCACTAGATGAAACAACGTCAGGAAGTTAGGTTGACAATTTAGTTTGTCTTCTTCTCTTTTTGTATTTCTGGGAACTTAGGCTTTGCACTGTTGCCACAAAATAATTTGGGATTAAATAAAATCTCGATCATTATTAGGAATACTAGGATAATTTTATAGGTACTGAAGCGTCTTGCAAGTATATAGGTATCCAATAAGTGATTATTAGGGACCACCAGGATGAACTTGTCTTCTGTGAATGTGAATACCATTGTCATTAGTCTTACTGAATCTCATAAGGTAATTACTAGTTACAAATCTGGCAGCCTCAAAATATATGGTCCTTTTTATACGAAAGCCAGAATTTGGGTCATGACGTCATCGAACCTGGCGTTTTTCGAAGACACCGAATTTAATTATTAAAAAAATATATTTGCGATAATTTTAAATAACGAATGATTGTATCAAATACTATTTATACACGGAATGATCAATATAAAATAGGTATGTGGCGTAAATTCGACTAGTGTGTACAACCCTATTTGTCAAAGGTTTGGCGGAAAGGGCGGATCCCTCATGATGAAATGTTATATTGGGTGTTCCAATGGTATCATTCGCATGAATAGGTGTTGATTACACAAAAACAAAATTTTTGTGTTTCTTGATATCATGCTAGCCCATGGAAGTCTGAAAAGCACTGAATCTTTGTTACTGTTCGTATAGGTCAGAATAATCCAGAAGTGCTCCTTACGCTCCCTTGATTTGAGATATCTGAAAAATCACGAAATTGTCTGAAGATATTGACCAGGGCAGTTGATCCAAATGAGGAATTCTTGTTTTCAATAGCTTTTGGTTATGGCAACATCGAACGAACTGAACAGGCGATCTCACCAAGCTTTAAACATTTTCTAAAACAAGGGGATTGTTTTCCTGTTGAAGATGTTCATGATTTCAAAGTTTTATGTCTTCAATGGTATAACGAGGCAAAATGGTTTGAATATTGCCCACGGAATTTTTGAATCCACAGTGATGCGATAAAATCCAGAAAATCGAAAAAAAAACGAATATCGAAAAATCCGAAACCATTTCGAGATATCGTCTCAGGCGTTCTGAAAACAGGATCAGTAATAAATGAAAAAAATCCTGTGGAAAACTGAGGCACTCGAACATTTTTTAAAATATTTGGTGTGGAAGCTCTCAAGCACTGCTTTCCGATTGAAAATCAATTCATTTTTCGAAAAATTATGGCAAATTCAAAATTGGCAAACATTTATGTAGGTCCACTCATTTCTTTGTGCACTTTAGTTATACATACTTGCCCTCCATTTAATCCATTTAATAATGAAAAAAACATTCATGCTAACAATCCGAAACATAAATATACGATTTAGTCGAAATTTCTTCCAAATCTGAGAAGAATAAAAAAAGTTACAGGGCGATCAATTTTGCAAGATTTTTCTCTGCCGTTCTTTTTGCCGGTGAGTGTATCAATACATACTTCATATTTATGTTATTCCTTTTCCAAAATGAAATCTGTGACAAGCTTGTTGAATTCTTCAGAGTACTTCAGATGTATTGTATGTTTTCCTTCAGGAAACCGATGCAACCTGAAAATATTGGAGTAATCATCAAATTGATTGCTTACCTTGGTAACTAATTTATACAGATTGTCCCAGAACAACACACATTATATTCTACAGCTCACCCTGTGAAATGGATTGCACGTTGTTCTGGGATACACTGTATATATTCATAGTCAACAGTATTTCCTATATTTGACTGTAAGGCAACCGAAATTATTGTAGTCTTGGAAATATACAGGTAGCAACAAAGTGATTTCAGTACAATTTTCCCTTAAAAACTATATTCAATCATGTATTTGATGACTCCATATATGTTGGAAGATATATTATTGATTATTTCATCCTGTGTAGGTATATTTCATCGAATAAATAAACGAGAAATTAGATAAATGTCAATAAAGCTGCGACGACTCAAAAAAGTTACAGGATGATGCACCCTATATAGTATTTATTCTTACTTTGCATTCTTTATATTTTCAATCATGAATCCTGGGTGAATGGGATCTAAAGCAGGGTCTTTATCACCATGAAGTATCAAAGTTGGGCATTTCAAATCTCCCAGTCGATCTTTACAAATATTGCCACCATTTTGTAGTATTTCTGCAAGAGTGTCACGCCATTCGTTCAACATTAATTGCAATTCCTCTTCCGTATAGAATTGTAGAAGGGGTTCCTTCATTTTATGCGACCATCTCTTCAAATCTCGCATCACTAAAATTAATATGTAAGGAAATAGTACCTATATTGGAATGACAGTCATTTCCCAGGAGTATGGAGTGTGCAGCATGAGCCATAGGCGAATGCTACTAATCATACGAGTGGGAGTTTAACATTCCGTGCGAGTTACACTATACTCTTACTATGGTTTTAACATACAGTGTGTTACAATTTGCTCCACCCCACCCCTGTATTTCCTTATTCCTTGGGCGATTCGGAATGTTTTTTTCTCATATTATACTCCCCAAAATTACGAGATAAATAACGAATAAAACCATTAGAAATTCAGATTTTTTATCAAGAAATCTAAAGAAAACACTAAAAACACGTATAAAAAAATAACTTCAAAAAATTATCCAACGAACAAAACAGCAATTATTCAACTCTCATCAGTCCTTCTGCAAACTGTTATCATTCTTTATCGCAATAACACTTCTCTATCTCTAGGCATGAATTTGTAAAAATAATTAAAAGGAGAAATGTTGTTACTGTTCAATTCTGATGAATCCTACTGATTGAAAATTATGTGAAAAGCTGGCCATGAATTACGCTTCGCTTTTCTCAAACAACTTTGACAGCTAGTATTGTGAAATCTTGCAAATCTGAAAGTATTGCGACTTGACTACTAGAATATTGAAAATTAGTAGAGCAGGTTGTGAAAAATCATAAAATGGAGAAATTAACTCTTCAAGAAAAAGTTTTGATCGTAAGATTAGTAGGAGAAAACATAATTTCTTACAGAGCAGCAGCTGAAGAATTCAATGTAAGACACCCAAATCGTAACCCTATAGATCACAAAATAGTTTCGAGAATAATCAAACAATTCGAACTAACTGGTAATGTTGCAAGTACGATAAAAAGAGGCCCAGAAAGAAGAATTGGAAATGAAGCAGCTATACTCGAAAGAATTACAGCTAATCCAAATGCTAGTTTGAGACAAATAGCTATCGACTTGGCACTGAATCACATTCAGGTTTGGAGAGTGCTGAAAAAGAACAAAAAAATACCTTTCAAACCTAAATTCCTTCACACACTTGAAGAAGGTGATACTGAAAGAAGAATGGAGTTTTGTTTGTGGTCTCAAGGACATTTTCTGAATGATAACAATTTCCTCAAGAATATTTTATTCACAGATGAAGCGACATTCACGACAAATGAAATATTTTCTTCACAGAACTCGAGATATTGGGCATCGGAAAATCCTAACTGGGTTGTTAATTATAAGAGACAATATTCCGAAAAACTTAATGTCTGGTGTGGAATTTTGAACAATATGATCATTGGACCTCTCTTCTTCGATGGTACGATGAATGCTGACAATTTCCGCAATTTCCTAGAAAATCAGCTATGGGATAGTCGTGAAGAACTTCCAATTAATATACGAAAAGATATTATTTTTCAACTGGATGGTTCTCCGATCCATAACGCCATCACTGTGCGAGCATGGTTGAATCGAAAATTTCCTTTGAAATGGATTGGTCGTAATAGTCCATTAATGCACTGGCCTCCCCGTTCACCGGACTTAACCCCTCTTGATTTTTACTTCTGGGGAAAAGTGAAAGAAAAGGTTTACAAATTCAGGCCAACCAATAGAGAAGAGTTGCGACAAAGGATAATAACAGTTTGTAGAGAGATACAACCAGAAGAATTGATGAGAGTTGTAAATAACGTGAGAAAAAGATATGAAAAATGTATGGAGAATGAAGGAGATTTGATAGAGAATACACACATCTAAACTTGTTGATATAATTGATGTTTCGTTCGTTGTATAATTTTTCGATGTTATTTTTTGATAGGTTTTATTTAGTTTTTTCTTTAAATTTCTTGATAAAAAATCTGAATTTCTAATGGTTTTATTCGTTATTCATCTCACTCTGTAGCCAGATGATCTGATCCTGACTACCATCATGCCTGGTATCATTCAAATTCTTATAAGATCATTATACACGGTGACTTGAAAAATGCAATTATTGAAAAATTGTAACCTTAATAAAAAACACCCCGTATGAGATATTGTTTTGAAAATTGATATAGGAGTATTTGTGACTAGTCCGAATCGATTGCCATTATCGAAATTTTTGTAAAAAAATGCCTAATCTGTTTTCTTCAATTTTGCTCTAGTTTTTGTGATCGCAGTAGGCCAAGAAATTGGGTTTGATCATTTTTTTTTCTCGACAGAAGTAGATAATTTTGGGGAGTATAATATGAGAAAAAAAAATTCCGAATCGCCCAAGGAATAAGGAAATACAGGGGTTGGGTGGAGCAAATTGTAACACACTGTACATATAATAGCGAGATGATTCAACAACAGAAATAACACTTAATGTTATTCGAAAACGGAGCTGTTACCAAAAGAATATTCATTGACATTCCTTTTGAGACGTGGTTTATTGTACAGGGTGTTTCAAAAAACCTGACCCCTTACTAGGGTAGCTAGAACACTGCAAAATAAGTTGGGTTTACTCAGTAAAAAAAATTCGTAACGGCATCCGTTATCAAAATACAAGGTGTTGAAAAAATATTGTTTTACACATTTTTCAAGACTATGTCGAAACTACTGGCAACATTGTAGTGAAATTTTGTATGGATGTTTCTTGGAATCTGACACATCGCATGCATTTGTTTTTATATCTGACTCTCATAGTGGGCGCTAGCAGGGCCTATACTCTATGCCCTGGCGCTAGTTACACGGTTCGTACCGAGTAGTTTTAAACATAAATTTTTTGAGGTCAGATTTTTCAATCCAAATTTGATGTGAACTTGAACATCATTCAATTCCACACTAAAAAGGTACTCTTGGTGAAACTCGATACTGTGTTCCGTTTTCGGAATATTTCGATTTGAAAATGATGAAGTGATAACTGTTGCTGGTATAAAGCTATGTATTAGAGTGAGTATTATAAAAAATTATCACCTATTTATTGAAAACCGAAAACAACCATGCATTTTTGATGCTGAACTTATTGATTTATCAATGAATCACAAGAATAACATCTAAACAGATTTGATTAAGAACATGGATTACACAGTTTTGTTGTATCTTGAGCAGAAAGTCTATGCTACAAAGGTAAATACACGTCACACAAGAGTTGTAAGACATGATTGAAAATCACTAAAATGACCTAACAGCTGATCCTCAACTGTTAAGAAGGATAGTACATTCTTAAGAATAGAATATAGAATCGTTTTTTCTTCGAAACGTAACTGATTCAATATTTCATGTTTCAAGTCAAATATCTCTTAATTTTCTACTTATGATTCTTTTTTCCATCAATAACTTCAGCACAAGAATAATTTCATTGTTTTTGAATCTGAATTAATAGGTAATTGAACTCAATAAAATTCATTTTATACCAGAATCATTACTACTCCCTTATTTTCGAATCGAAATATTCCGAAAACGGAACATAGTATCGAGTTTCACCAAGAGTACCTTTTTGGTGTACAATTGAATGATGTTCAAGTTCATATCATATTTGGATTGAAAAATATAACCTCAAAAAAGTTATGTTCTAAACTACTCGGTACGAACCCTGTAACTAGCGCCCTCTATGAGAGTCAGTTATAAAAACAAATTCATGTTATGTGTCAGATTGCAAGAAACATTCATACAAAATTTCATCACAATGATGCCAGTAGTTTCGACATAATCGTGAAAAATGTTTAAAAAATCAATTTTTCAACACCTTGTATCATGAAAACGAATGCCGATACGACATTTTTTCACTGAGCAAACCCAACTTATTTTTCTGTGTTCTAAATTGGATCAGAAAACACAAAATCATCTTCTGTTCCTTGAAACGGCCTACACTGTGTTAAGAACGGCTAATTATGAATGGCCCTATACCGATAAACAACCTGAAGGTTCAATGACAAGAAACTGTCATCTTACCGGTGCCTGGAACAAACTACATCTTACTACTTTTTCATGATTTTTTTTACATGAGTAAATGATCTGTTTTCCTCATGTTCATGTAACTAAAATGTACTTTTGCCCTGTTCAGATCAATGGCTGATGATGTACATTCAATTGTCTGAAACATGTTCTTTTAAATTTAATAATTCCTGATTATCAAACGTTATGGTGACAATCTTGTGTTTGCTGATCTTATCATCCCTCCACTCCACTCCACTTGGAGAAAATTATGGACTTTTACATTGATTTTATGAAGGATATTTCCATAGTTTTGAACCTACATTCAATGCTTTCGATTTCTTCGGGTATTATGAAAGTTCCTGAACCCCACACAATCAATTTTTCAACTTTTTCCGGGTAATTAGCAGCATGTATGATACTTGTAACACCCCCATCACTCCAACCAACTAGAGAATATTTGCTGATTCCCAATTCCTGAAATAAAAAAAAATGATGATATATAGCGTGTTGTGTGTTGTCACGCCACAGAATTCGTAATCCTTATACAGGGTGGGCCACGGTCGATGGTACCCTAGACGTTTAAGGTGAACGGGACACAGGATCATTCTGAAAATTTGGTAACTAGTAGTTGCTCTAGGTCTATCGATCTAAAATATTTTCAGCAATGCAGCGTTGCCACTTATACCAGAAAGAAGTAGCAACTTTGATATTTCAAATGGAACAACCTGTATTTCATTGCATTTCTAGATCTGCCTGAAGAGCTATACACGTGTGGCAAGAATAATTTTCTAAAAGAGAAACCGTGCGACGTATCGCGTCAACACTTCCTTTGAGCGAGTCCATTTTGCGGCCATACCACGCCCGACCGAAGGGATTATCGTTTGCCACACGTGCCAGACTCAAGTAGGTAGGGCAACGATGGCCATGGATCGTTTCTCTATAGAAAATTATTCCTGGCAGACGTGTATAAATTCCTAGTACTAAAATGAGTCATCTTAACCCCGGAACATTTTTTTCGAAAACGTATAATAGTCGATAGCCGGCTGCAAATTTTGACCGTCATATAATTATTAACATTACAAGGCCGATATGTAGCAAATAAAGGATGAGGTTGAATATTGTAATACGATGCGCAGCCGATGATTAAAACATCCGAATCCGTTATTTGCGTATCGGCCGTGTGTCGTTAAAGACTTTTCTTAATACCGCTGAAAGATTACATTTTGATTCCGAGGAAAGAACAAACCATACGTACGTCGTAATTCTACAGAAAAATCCCAACATCGTGTTGTTATGGAACAGTTAACGACCGCCGGTCATTAATAGTTATTTAACCAACTAGTGTATTAATGAGGGCGATTAATGATCTAGATTCTAGATATTTTAACGTGCGAGCGAAGCGAGTGCGTTAATGTTCGAGATCATTAATCACCTTTTAATTTACAAGTTGGTTACAAAATTTTTCCGTCGAGTATATTTCTCATTTCTCCTGCAATGAAGATAACTTGGTTCGCGAATTCATCATCCAAGCGGAAGCTGCTAAGAATCACCCAGTAGCCTTGTTACTGACATTAGCGTCATTTGACATTTGTCGAAATGATCAACATAGGAAATAAATTCCTTGTGTTTGAAAACAGGGATTAAAATCGTGTCAGAAACTTGGAAAGGCGAACTGGTTAACGGAAAATCGTCGATGAAATCCATATTTTCGATTTGAATGCAGATTCCGCTAGTAATAGCATAAACAATGAATGCACGCGGTGTATGTTTGGTTGCCTATAAAACAATCGTGCATTAATAGGGGTCATTAATGAACGATTTCATATACATTAAACTTAGTCGTTAATACAAGGTCGACGGAAATAGTTATTTAACCAACTAGTGTATTAATGACGGCGATTAATATCGAGATATTTTAACGTGCGAGCGCGTTAATGTTCGAGATCATTAGTCGCCTTTTAATATACGAGTTGGTTACAAAATTTTTCCGTCGACTTTTCTCATTCTTCTTGCAATGAAGAAAACTTGGTTCGCGAATTCTTCATTCATCCGGAAACTACTAAAAATCACCCAGTAGCCTTGTTACTGACATTAGTGACATTTGACATTTGTCGAAATGATCAACATAGAAAATAAATTCCTTGTGTTAGAAAACAGGGATTAAAATCGTTTCAGAAACTTGGAAAGGCGAACCCGTTAACGGAAAATCTTCGATGAAATCCATATTTTCGATGAAATCCATATTTTCGATTTAAATGCAGATGCCGTTATAGCATAAACAATTGATGCACGCGGTGTATGTTTGATTGCCTATAAAACAATCGTGCATTAAGAGACAAATCGTTCATTAATAGGGGTCATTAATGAACGATTTCATATACATTAAACTTAGTCGTTAATACGAGGTCGACGGAAAAATACAATATTTTTACATGCCTTCAGGACATAGCTATGTGATTGTCACTTCGTTATGAGATGACGGTTCAAATTTGCTGCCGGTGTTATCTTGTTGACACCAAGGCAACCTACCTTCATAAATTGATGTGCACATTCCGCATCATTTTCGTAAAATTTCGGAGTGAATTTTTTCAAAGGAGGACGACTGCGACCATAACCTGGTGGATCCCAAACGACAACAGTGAATTTATTCCTATCGAAGCCGTCAATCTGCGGCTTGAAGTCCCTCCAGATCGATCCCATCACTCCTGACAAACAAAAAATTGTTTTGGAGCCATGTCCAACTTTCACGTAGTTGATCGTTTGACCACCAATAACGATTTTTTGTTCCTAAAAAAAAACAAGAATCATAATAATCATCTTGAAACATATCTTGTCTATGATTTGAATATAGTAGAAATTGACGGCTACACCACAATATATAACAAAGGTACACTGAACAAAAAATGATGGTGTAATAGTGTATATTAAAAACAGCATTAGTTTCACATATAGCGTAATAAACATTGGTGACATTAAGGCTCTTGAAATTACAACAAAATCAAAATATGCAAATGCCATGATAACTGCCATCTACAGACCCCCAAGTACTTGTCCAAAAAGGTTCAATATAGATCTATTGGACTATATACAGTCTATTGAAAAAAGTGACTGGCATATAATAACGGGAGATATCAATATAGACTTATTTTCAGATTCAGAGTTTGTCGAAGAATACAAAAATTCCTTGAATAGTTTTGGGTATGAGTCATACATCAATAGTTACACCCGACCACAGAGTCAAACATGTATTGACCACTTCTTTGTTAAAACTGTATCCAATAGAAATACCCAATCATTTGTCTTCCAATTCAATATAACAGACCATTACCCTATAGCATTAACAATAGATCTAAACCAAAGTTCACATAATAATATTCCAAATGGAAATAAATACAAGCAATATATAAACTTCTCATCATTAAAAACCGATTTGGAAAACGAGACATGGGTCGACCTATACTCGGTACGGGATATAGACAAAATGACTGATAAATTCATTCAAAAACTCAACTCATATATTGAAAGAAATACAAAAAATGTCAAGCTAAAAAAACAAAATATAAAACGAAGAAAATGGATAACCTCTGCACTCTTAACATCGATAAACAAAAAAGAGACAATGTATAAAACATTAATGAAAGACCCAAACAACCAAACTTTGAAAACACAGTACCATACTTACAAAAATAAACTAGATAAGATAATAAAAAATTCTAAAAGAACTTATACACAAAAATTAATCAAAAATAACATGAACCAATCCAAGGCTCTCTGGGAATGCGTTAATGATATCTGCAATCGATCCAAACCAGAAACAAAAATAGAAAAATTATATCAACTGACGGTACACCACTATTTTCCAAAAAGCACATCTCTGACAGTTTCAATGAATATTATAGTACTCTGGGTAAAACATATGCAAGTAAAATAAAAGTTCCGGATGACTATATAGAACATGACACAAGATTGAAAAATTCAATGTATCTTTATCCCACCGATACCAGAGAAGTCCACGACATCATAATGCAACTGAAACCAAAAAAGGCTCCTGGTCACGACAATATACGCGCTGAAACCTTGAAAAACATATCAAAACAGATAACTGCCCCCTTAACCCATTTAATAAACTGTTGTTTCGAAAAAGGTTATTTTCCAAAATCATTGAAAATTGGAATCGTGAAACCACTATTCAAAAGTGGTAGTAAATTTGATGAAATGATAAATTATAGACCAGTCTCATTAATATCAAACTTATCTAAAATAATTGAGAAAATCCTCAAAATCAGGATACTCAGCTTTTGTACGAAATTTAACTTGATATCTGAATATCAGTATGGATTTAGAGAGGGAAAATCAACAGATGACGCAATTTACCAATTAGTATCTAATATTTATAACTCACTGGATAAAAGTAAACCATCACTATGCATTTTCGTTGACCTCTCTAAAGCCTCCGATACCGTGTGCCACAGAAAATTACTCGACAAACTAGACCATTATGGGATAAGAGGAAATATATACGGAATATTAAAAAGCTTTTTGACAGAGCGTGAACAGAAAGTAAGTATTGATGGGGAGTTGAGTGATAGTAGATATGTAACATACGGTGTTCCACAAGGAACTGTACTTGGTCCACTGTTGTTTACTCTGTATATCAACAGTTTACTTTCTTTAGGAACCAGGGGCAAAATTTTGAGCTTTGCAGATGATACTGCTATATTCTATGAGGCGAAATCATGGAACACCTTGAAAGCAGAAGTGGAGGATGATTTTAGAGTTATAGAAAAGTGGTTTCGATATAATACACTAACTCTCAACCTGGAAAAAACAAAATATCTACCGTTTTCCTCATACTCCAGTGGATTACCAAATATGGGTCCTTTGATTATCGGACCAAATTCAGAAATACCTGAAGCTGAATCGATTAAATATTTAGGTATTGTAATTGACCGACACCTCAAGTGGGACCTTAACATAAGAAATATAGTCAACAAGTTAAGAGGTATGTTATATATAGATTTAAATATCTGAAAGATTACCTTGATACGAAACACCTAGAAATATTATACTACGCACTGGTTCAATCTCATCTAACTTACGGTATTGTGGGCTGGGGTGGTGTAAATGACACGCACTTAGAAAACTTAAACGTCATTCAGAGATGGATATTACGAATTATATACGGTAAACCACTCAGATTCTCCAATGATAAATTACACGAAGAATCGGGAATATTTGACAGTAGGCAACTTTTCTGTCAAAATATACTAATCAACATAAAAAAAAAACAAGATCTCTTCCCACCCTGTTACACACTCCTACAGCACAAGAAATAAAACAATATCGTTAAGCGTACCTCGTTGTGACAAAACCATAGGGCAACGTCACTGTGACTTTCTTGCACCAAAACTTTATAGTCTAACACCTGTTGATATAAGGAACTTACAGAGCATCAATTAATTCAAGAAAAAAATAAAAAAATGGATTTTGGCTTTTGGAAGGAGCAAACTACACGATTTTGTCAATCAAAAACTAAATTAATATATGGTTAGGTATTTTATACTCTTCAATCAAAACAATGAATGGTCTACTTATTATTTCTATTAGTAATATAATTTATACTCATGTTCTCTCGTGTTAATTGTATAAGTCTGAACACATCTATATATGTACGTATGCGAATATCTCTCAATTAGTTACTCGAATTTTTATATTCTGATACTTTTATATTTTATATTTGTACATTTTAGATTTTTAAACTTTTCCCTTTTAGCACTTTACATTTTACATTTTACATTTTTATAATTTTACATTTTACATTTTTACATTTTTACATTTTACATTTTTAAATTTTCATATGTTCACATTTTATATCTATATATTTTATATTTTCAAATTATTTCATAACGAATCATCTTCAACTAGTTATGTAATGATCACCTACTAAAATTGATGGAACATACAACAACATGAAGCCACGTACAAGCGATAGTTACTTTGGAACTAAAGCTTCTGTGGTATCCCCTGTTTATTTGCTGTACGCACTTTAATCATATATACCCTTTTTTGTAATTATTTTCTTGGTGAATAAACTTTATTATTATTATTATTATTATTATCAATAAAAAAAGTAGAATCGGACGCAAATCTCCAGAGCGTACTATCTCAGGAAACCAGATGACGTTTTACTAACGCTTTTTTCACGTCAGTAGACCGAGTTGACGTCATAATATGACGTCGTGATATACAGTATGATGCAAATGTATGGAATAAATTCATTATTTCAGAAATGGGCGACATTTGAAAAAATTCCAAAAACACGTGAGTTTCAATTTCTGAAGCCTCATCTCAATTCATATGAGAGATGTTACGTCACCGGTGTTGAAGTAAAGACGTAATGGACGATTTTTTCAAATACAAATAGGGGTCATGTGACACCTTGGTTGAAAGGTCTACGGATCGTCTATTCAACATTCAAAATGTTGCATAAGAAGATTGAAATTAAAATGGATTATCATGTGATTAATTGAATCTTGCAGAGGTCTGCTACTGAGAATTGATCATCGAAGGGTCGTCTAGTTAAAAAAATACGTCAAAAAAAAGTTCTGAACTCTAGTTTTTGGTTTTTTTTCGAAAGTCGTCTTGTTTTGAAATGAATTTATTCCATACATTTGCATCATACTGTTATATCTTCATGAATACAAAATGAATTCATCAGAATAATAATAGCAATTCTTATTTGCATGGCAAACTATGCAAACACGGTACTGGCTATGAATTTTCCTCAATATCGAGAAAAAAGTCATCACAACAAAAAAAAACCTATCAGACCTTTAGGTATATCGAGAACATGGACCATTAATACAAATTGATACGGAACTGATTTCTACTTCATTGTTGTTTTTGTTGTTGTTGAAAGAAAAAAAATAGCATTCCATTTGAAAAATATTAGTTAATTATGTGTACCTGAACTATTCTTTACGTTTCTCCTTTTGTAGACAATAAAATAATGGAAGTGTCTTCATAAATACACACAACATGGAAAATATAAGCACCTCCCTAATCAGTATATTCTATGTTGTGCATTCATCAACACTTTCATTATTTTTTCTACTCACATTATGACACTCAGCGTACGGATATGTACCACGCTAAATGATCGAATAATCAAGGATTGATTATCTGTGATTTATTCAAAAAATTGAAGAGAGGTCCCAGTGAGCACAAAAACATCTCAGAGATGTTAAAAGTACGAGATTTCGAGACATTGAACCTCCACTGCGATGTTCTGTTCACACATGAATAGAACTATTATAGAACAGCCAATGTCCACCGCAGGCGGCAATTATCGAGATGTCCTTGATATGTCACAAAACTACCTTCTCCCTAGTTCTTTTTAAAGCCTTTTCATGGACACAACAGAACATTTTCGTCTTGCGCACATTGAATCGTTGTAAAAAAAAACATTTTCGATGTACTTTTCTGAAGCCTTTTGTCAAAATTAACTTTTGCATTAGGATTCCATTTCCCTTGAATGAAAAAATGCATTAAAAATAGATTGAACATAAAAATATTTTCTTGATATAAACCTTCTTAATCGGTTTCTGAGTAGTGCTTTTACTACACAGAGACATATAATTGGAAATAGGTTTCCCAATTTTTGAAATGTTCTCCACATTGCATAATTTTGCAACTGCGGAGGAGCTGTGTATTGATAAATTCGTACTTTTATATATTGATTACACTGAGGCACCGAATAACACATCTTGTATCTGATGGTCATTATTACAAACTAAATAAGTCTTCTAACACAATAAACTTCACCAAATTCCTTTCTGTTCGTTAGCAGCGTGATGTAAGCGTGACACGCTGCAAACGCGAATGCCAATTGCGAACAAGAAGAGCAAAATCGAAAACAAATCAGAATTCATCGTATTGCGACGTAAGCATGGCACAAAAGAACAAAAACAATACTTTCAATATCCTTCTAATACCTCTTTGGGAAGTGCATATTACGCCTCAAAAAAACATCCTCATCCTTACATTTCTAAAACATCCCAAAACATCCCAGGGATACCTCTCAGTAGGCAAACAAAGAAATGCCACAGAAGAACAAAAACAATACTTCAATATCCTTCAAAGACCTCTTTGGTCAGTGCATATTACGTCTCAAAATAACATCTTCAAGCCAACATTTTCTAAACATCCCATAACATCCCAGGGATGTTTGTGCTCGCTGGGGTTACGTCATTCTAGTTCTATATAGTTGTGTAAAACTGGCTCAGCCAATGATGAGAGCCTATTACAACTTTACTGTCAACATTTGGTAAACAATCATTCCCGATAGCCCGTTTTACGCAGATTGATGACGTTAGTTTCTCTCTCTAATATACTTAATACGCTTTTTCACAGCCTTCCTCTCTAAAGAAGGCTATGGCATTTTCACAGCCTTCTTTTTTTAAATAAAACTGTACAGGCTGTCTCATTTTCGATTTCCTTACGGGATATCTGCTCACTCATTTTCAGAGATAGAGAGTTGCGGTTCACAACACCGCAAATGAAATTTTCATCGCTCACTTCGTTTTTGAGATACAGGACGAAATCGAAAATGTTACATTTTGGGACCCCTCCTCTATCTAAGTAAAAACTGTATCTTATACAGTTTTTCACGAGGAATTCAGTGGCGTAGTCAGATTTTCACAATATTGTTTTCTAATTTCGAAATCACCCAAAGTTATGTTTTTTTGAATGGAACACTTTTTTTATATTTAAAATATTGTTGCTTTGCGCTTTCCAAAAATATATAACACTTTTACGATATTTTGTGTATTAGCCTTGAATTTAGATAATTTACAGTTTTTTGTATATTTCATATTGATCCGCCTTGTAAAAGTGTGGAAATATTTTTAACATTTTAATATCATGAATTTTCATATTTACCCTGTTGCTGACATAGTGTTTCGTCAAACACTAGTTCAAATTTTACCTGCCTACCTGTCGAAGTTTACAAAATTCCCATACAATGGCAAATAATAATCAAGGATATCAATACAAACAAAGATTACCTATATTTATTATGGTTGTTGGTTGTTGGTTTCTAAATTCTCGTTTAGTGTTGATATCCCGGATTATAATTCGCCATTGGATAAAATATTTGTAAACAGGTGACAAGAATATTTATAAAACAATCTGCTGTCACTTGTTTTTCATAGCTACCTACTAATTAGGTCCACAGCTTTTATTGTCATAAATATTGCTGTATATTGGTAAATAATGAATGTTGGTAAAATTTAAACCAGTGCGGCATGTGTGACGAAACACTGTGTCATAGCTTATGTTTGAGTGTTATATATTTTTGGAAAGCGATAAGCATCAATAATGTGTTCCATTAAAAAAAACATACCATTGGGTTATATCTAAATAATAATCGCATATTTTGAAAATCTGACTACGCCACTGGATTTCACGTGGAAAAATATATGAGTGTCTGTTTTTAATTTTCCTATAAATTGAAAGATAGTTGGGATACAGAGAGAGGTACCAAAATACAACATTTATTCCAATTTCGCCCTGTATCTCAAAAACGAAGCAGGCTATGAAAATTTTGTTTGCGGTAACTTGAATTTCACAAAAAAGTCGCCAACGTTGGCTAAAACCGCAAATCTCTATCTTCAAAAACATGGAAGATATCCCGTAAGGACATCTAAAATGGGACAGCCTGTACATTTCAATTTTTGGTGCGGAACATTTGAAATTTTGGTGGCGGAACATCATTCACCATTTCACAGATTAACAAAGTGACCATTTTATTCGAGAAAAAAAATCGCTCATCCTGAAGATCCTGATCAGGATCAATAGAACAAAACTATAAAATTATGCTACTGTCATCGGTCCTTGAAAAGTATGCGAAATTTCAATTCATTTCGACGTTTTTGAAGTGGGTCAAAATGACGAACTGGAAAAAAAAGTCTGATAAAGATCATCTCAAAATAATACTGAAAAGGTATCAACCCGCCCTATCTACCTCTGAAAGCTGCATTATAATTTTTTTTTTCTGCAACCGACACAAAAGTCGTCCATTTTGATACCAGAACTAGCTCTTAAATTGACGTTTATATTACTTTTACAAAAATTGGTATGTTGCTAGGCAACATATTTAGATCCTAGGAGCTGAAGTTGAAATTTAGTTCCTAGGAGCTGAAGTTGAACTTTAGCTCCTAGGAACTAAAAAGGATGTGCTGGACGTCATCAAGAATAAACAACATTGTTACGGTTGGTTATTTGGGTTGAGACGCATACCTGATTTGTTTCCGATTTCGGCAGATTGCTGGAGATATAAAATACACCTTATTATAGTTGAGTATTGGAATCATAAACATCTCAGTTGAGTATTTTTGTTTTGATCAGGGAAGCCTTCAAGATTCAAATACTTGCTTGCTCTGTATTTCATTCGTTATTTTCGGGATGGATAACTTGTTTTTGAATATTCACGGCAATAGTTTTTTTATCTCGAACAACGATATTGTTTAACTCCATTTGATTATCAAGTCACACACAGTGTAGTGTGTAGAGGAATAAATAATCGCTATTATTATTGTTCATTTATGCTCACGAACCTAACATTTCCCACGTCTTGTTCCTGGTCGATACACAAATATGTCACTCTGTGGTTGTATTTATATTGAAACTACAATTCGAACATCGTTGAAAATTGATTAAACGTTCTGTTAAGGCAGGTTGAATATTCTCACCAGACGGATTATTTGTCAATATCTGTTGCATTGCATACATATGGCACGGCATTGGTAGTTACTTCACATATTCATTTGAGTTAATTGTTTCGGTTGCAGAAAAAATAGCATGTTTCATTCGGATCAAAAGTGACTTATTTGTTCGACTCGCAAATTTTGCTTTCGCTCGGCTCCGCTAAACGCTCCGCCTCGCAAATGCAAAATTCGCTTGTCAAACAAAGTGCCACTTTTGATCCTAATAAAACAATCTACTATTCTCCAAATGACATTAAAAGTTGATTTTTAATGACACTTAACAGGCAGAAAATGTGTACTTTTACTGCCTAGGAAGAAAAAGTTTGTTGCTATGCAACGTTCCAAGTAATTTGAATCAAATTGGTAATCAAAATTGACAATGACTTTGGGTGAAAAAAAAAATGAATGAAAAGATTTTGGAGAAAAAATTATATGTTTCACATGACAGAAAAGAAGATGTAATGCCTTGGCTGGTTTCCTAGCCTAGGCTATGAAACGCCAGGCCCGGCATGAAATCTTGTACTTTTCTGCCTAGTAAAACAAATAACTATTTTGATAGCGCCAGCGCAGGTATGACCATATAGACCTTAGCGCGATAAACACGGTATATGAGGTGGTTGGGTGGTTCAGATACATATTTATTGCCCCCTCCTCCGGTGATTAAAATATTGATATTTTAGAATGAATTGATCGATCTTTGCATAGATCCCGCATCTCAACACGAAACATCTGACCTTGGCCTAGCAGTTGTTTTGATAAAGTGGAGATGTATTGTAAAATGCTATTTACCTGTACCATGGATGAACATTTTGCAACTGGATTATAGTATCGATTGAGTCTAAGCAACCTGGAAATGGCATTCTTCCATAAAACCATCATTTAATTCCAATTTTTTTTCGACAAAGGCAAAGGTCATGCAACAGGTTGCAAATTGCAAGTAGTTTACCCCAGAACACTGACGTCACTGACACAGATGTCAGAACACAGAACACGAGACTCGCGATTCGCGATAATCAAAAGTCAGAAGGAGCTAAATATGTAATTATATTTATTACAACTCTTTTTGTTCATAATATTATTTTATGAGACGTGATAAATAATTGGTTAATGGTGGATTGGTAGATAACATTTATTATTAATACAGACGTATAAATATTATGTCGCCATAGATAATAGTGTATTATTTACGATAGAGATGGGCGATAATTATATCGATACTGATTAAAGATAGATACAAAAAATTATGGAGAACAATACAGGAAAAATCGATTGAATGTACCTCGATGAATCAAATTTCAAAACTAATCGATTCTCCACCTTGATTTTCTCACAAAAAAATGGGTTGAGGTAAGAAAAATAGACCTGCTGTATAAACATTGAACTATACATAACTTATTGGGAGAGGAACAACATACTTTGGGAGAGGATCAATTTGGAAAAAACTATTGAAATACCTCAAAAAATCTTATTTTCGAACCAATCGATTCTGCACCTTTATTCTTCCACAGAAATAGAGGTTTAGAAATTGAATGATAGAAAAAGAATGGCTGTACTTATATGGCTGTATATGTACACGCTGTCTTATATTCTTGGCATTCCACCAAGTGTTGTCTATCCATTGCACTTATTTCACCTTACTGATGGGGGCCGAAACCCCGAAACACGTGTCTGCGGATATCTCTTTGAGGGCTATGACCAATACTCTCTTCCTAGTTAGCATAAAACAGTTCCCTCAATATTCCTTCCATCTAAATTCTATTCCTGGACTCGGATCTCACGCAGGTAGCTAGCTATAGCTGCCTCCATGGTGACAATTGTGCGGCTGGCTTTTGTTTGTTGACTCCGTCGATTTGTTGTTTTGTCTTCCACCAAGTGTTGCCTATTTTTTGCCCTTCTTCCACCGTACTGATGAGGGCCGAAAGCCCGCGAAACACGTGTCTGCGGCTAACTCTTCCTGAGGCTATGTTCAATAATCTTTTCCTAGTTTGCATAAGCTAAAAAACTAAGTGCGCAACTTCTTTTCCATTTTACATATATTTCGTATCTTCTACCGTTTCCGAGATCCCCATGCTGTGCAACCTTTTCTTGATCCAATGTTTCTTTATCTCTTGGAGCGCACGAAAGGAAAATTGTAACAGTCTAATTCGCCTGTTACAACAATATCAGTTTTCTCTGTGTAAGTGTGCTATGAAAATGGTTGATAGAGACTCTTTGAATTCGATATACAGGGTGGTCCGTTTTTCGATACGGAAAATTCAACAGCGTATAGTACTCGTTGAAATATTAAAAAAACTTCCTATGAACATATACTTTTAAACGCTTCGTTTTTGCGATATTGGGAGTCAAAAATACGCTTCTGAATATATTTTTTCAATCAAAAGTTAGAAACGGTAGATAAATTAACGAACTTTTTCACAGATACTGACCTTTTTGAGCTTTATTGGATTGAATAAAAATTATTCATAAAAACCATTCAGTGGCGGCTGAATCTGGGGTGGCGAAGGTAATAATTACATTATAATATTTCGGGTAATTATTTTTCATTTATTTTTCAAGTTTCAATGGAAAAAGCTCGCTTGTAAGATTTTATAATATTTTTCAGTTAAATAATACTACTTGATATCAATTAAAGAAGTAGGCTATGCTCAGTTGTTCACTGTTCACTGTTCATATGTACTGTCACTCTGAAAGTTCTGTCAAAGAAATAACAAACTGAAGTTATTCCGTGTTCTTATCAAAAAGTGTAATAATTTTATTTACTGACTAGTAAAAATGTACAAGCTCGGCAACATTGAAGACAAATAGCAGGATATCATGATTGGTTTGGTAAACGGCCAATGCTAACTAGATTTAATGCATTACAATGTTTCTTTCATTGGGTTCAGAGACATGCATAGGTTTGGTTTTTATTTTTCCTTCTGAAACGAAGCTATTAGATAAGAAATCTTAGAGGGCAAAAAAATTGTATTTTGAAATGCATGCCCCTGAAAATATGTAACTCATTTATGAACTGTATAATAGGTCTGAAAGTAATCTCATCGATATTTCCACAATAGATGTGAATTTCATCACAATCGGTTATAGCATTTCTGAGAAATCAATAAATAATCGATTTTTTAAAGAAACTTGAACACCCTATATCTCGAAAACGAAGCGTTTAAGAGTATATGTTCATAGGAAGTTTATTCATTATTTCAACGAGTACTATACGCTGTTAAATTTTCCGTATTAAAAAACGGACCACCCTGTATATTGGAATAGTCTTTGTGACCTTCACGGTCGTTAATCCTAGATGTCAGGATGGGTATGAAAATGTAATAAACTCGGTACCGATAGTGGAACAAGTTTTTAGGACAAAAGAAAATGATTTTTTCGAGATAGAACGATATCTGCATTAGAATATTGGTGGACGATGTCTGCGGTATGCGGAGGCTCTGAAAAATACGATTCTTCTGAAGAGTGTGTATTTGGTGTTGTGGTGGAAACTTTCAAATATCTTGAGATATCTCAATCTTCTTTCATTTTGAAAGTTACCCTGTTGTTTCGGGAATTGATTGTCTCTGGTTCATATGGTATCACGCCTATATATGCCATAACTGGGAAGACTGTGTTTACATCTCACATACCTACTCTGTGAAATTCAACATCATGTTAATTCCTTTTTATTACCAATATTCATTTTACTACTGAATGGGAACGAAATGCAAACTAACGTAACCTCAAATTGGGGTATTTTCAATTTGCCAATCTCATGTAAATATTTAAAGTAGTGAAGAATACTTTATTGAACGAAACAAATATCTACTGAAAAGCTCAACTCAAATCACAAGAGAACACGAATAAACAGTCAAAAATTACGATTTTTTTTTTCATCAAATAACTAGCAAAAATCGAAGTGATACAAACAAGGAAATTAACCATTTCAAAACAATGTACTTTCATATAGTTCTACAACCGGCCACTTCGGCGCTGCGATCTTAAATTCAGTCGCCTACAGTTTTCGAAATATTCAATAAATATCTTCATAAATTATAGTGCTCACTCTGTGTTGAAAACGACACTTCCTAATTATTCCGTCAATTCTTGAAGCAGTCACACAATGGGTATATAACATAGGTAATGAATTCATGAAAAATCTTGTTTGCATCTTCACTTGAGTAAGAAGATTCGTTTTCGTCCGCTTTCATATCCTGCGGCCATAATTACAAATTTTTATGTGCCCATACCGAAGATGGGCGGGGCAATAAGTGTGTGCGATATGGAGTTAGTTTGTCATGGAAACCATCCATTATTCTTAAAAGTTGTCCACAATTTTTGTTTTTGGATGTATGAAAAATTGATATTCATCATACAGGACGTGGAAAGAAATTCTGAATTGAAGAAACCTAATCATATTCCTTTTCAATAATGTCACCCAATCGAGGGGTTCAAACTTGAACGATGGAAACTTGTTATTTTTATAGACCTCAATCGCAGATTCGTCATTAGGTTTTCTCAATTCTGAATTTCTTTCCACGTCCTGTATGATGATATCAATTTATCATACATCCAAAAACCAATGCCCGATGACAGTGGTAATGTCAACAAATTATAATCCTCAGATTTCTGTTCGTTATAGTTCTAGTTATATTATAGGGGGATGAAAATTGTGTATATCATGAAGAATGGCTGAAAGAATAACTGGACTTCAGGTTACTGATGAGGATATGATATCCAAAATGAGTTTTACTCGAGTTAAGTCATATGACCTGTTTGTGAGAGATATAATCCCTAGAGTCACTGGATGGTATTAGTTTGATAAGAGTTCGGACAAAGCTGAACTTTTGTCCTTTTCTATTTTCTATAATACAATGGTTTGAGCCAATAAAAGAATAAGACATATATTCTGCTCTTTGTCTTCTCAATTTCCCTAGTAGCGCCTGATTGTCAGATACGATTTTAGAGGTTATATTTTCTGTCAAATCAATCATAGCCGTAGATGGACAATGGAAATAGGGTACATACACCCACTTCAATTTATAGTGATACACTTCTAGCAGAACAACTGTTATATAAATGAGAAGAATGCATATAATAACATTACAATATTAGAAAATATACACATATGGTTGAACTTATAGCTATAATTCCTTATTGTATGCATTTGTATGTGAAACTGTACGCCAGTATGATAAGTACAAAGCATGAAGATATCAATATTAAATTGAGGGTAGGTATTCTCAATATACAGGAAGTAACATAAGTACGTTCAAGTGAAGTATTACTGAGACAATTTTAAGAAATAAAGAAGTCTATATAAGCTTGTGTCCGAAAATGCTTCATTTCGGAGATACAAGGTGTTGAATTGCAGATAACAAATCATTTTTCGATAAACATTTTATAGGAAAAAAGTAGTTTCTTTTGACGAGACCTACTACATACTTGGTTTTGTAAAGTTCTCAGCAACTTCACTTAGCGCCCTAGGAGCTTAAAGTACCTAACATGGATCGATAGGTATAGAAAATTGTAAATTTTAATATCTCCAAAACGATAACCTCCAGCGTAATAAAGGCCCTTATAATAATTCTCTTGATAAATGGATTACTATTCACTTTTCACTGGTAGATTTTGAATTTGGTCGGTAATAAAAACGCCATTCAATAATATATCACGTTGTAGTTTGCTTGCTTTTCTTAGTTTCATTTTCAAATTTTCAATTTCATTATGTAATTTTGCGATCAATTTTCTCTTTTTCCATGATTATTTTGTTTGTATTTTGTGTGATAATAATAATGGAATTTTGTTCTTGAAATCGTCTGCTTTGTAAATTGATGGAACAGCAGATTCTCTCAAACATATTTTGAAATCTTCTGTCGTTTGAAAATGGGCCTAAAATACAGTTTCATTCAAATTAGATGCTGTTATAAGAAGTGAATTTTAATGAGTACCTCAGAAATTTTGCTCGTCATCAAATTGAATTTCCACCCATGCCGTTTCATATCTTCCTTCCATAAGCGAATGGTTGATATTTGTTTTGCAAAATTGAATAAATGATTTCCATTTTTTTCAGAATTGGCACAATTCATTACACAGCAAGTAATTTCTAAAGTATAATTATGAAATTTCGATTCTGATGTTTAAACAATTATTGTCAAATTCAAACAATTTTGAATGAATAAGCGCGGGGCGACTATGGTGCTCTTGTCACAATGCAAGGTGTGTAACCTATTAAATCTAAACATTCAAAAACACTAACCGTTGTCATTTCTGTGTCCGAACTCTTATCAAACTAATACCATCCAGTTACTCTAATAATCCCAATATCACTGATACGAATGATTTTTTTTTATGTTCCAAGCTCATCAAGATCAGAGTTCATACAAGTATACTTCTCCTATACATTTCAATTTTCATTTCAATACTAAACTATTGGTAAGTTATATTTCTATATTAGATTAGATTAGATTAGATTTAGAATGGGGTCTTCGGGCTATCTGCCTCCACACCGCGACCTTTTCAGATCTATTGTGTCTGCCCTCAAAATCGATTAGAGTTCTTCGGCTAGCCCCGCTTTCTCTATGATACTCCATATATAGGCTAGCTTTCAGATCCCCTGTGTATCTTTGGGCTTCTGGTTTTTCCTCACCCAGCGTAAGGAACCTTAGTCTTGATAAGCCCTCACAGTGGCAAAGTATGTGTACTGCTGTTTCCTCCTCTTCCTGACAGAACCTGCACAGTAGTTCTTCAGTCAGACCTATCGTACTCATGTGTTTGTTCAGCCAACAATGCCCTGTGAGAAAGCCCACTATAGTATTTCAGTTGAACTTCGTTTCTGGATCAGTAGATATTCTGTGAATGTTGGCGATGGTTCTTCAATAAACTCTATTGCCTGTCTCATTCCTGGCGAGTTGTTCCACCATTCTTGAGATTTCGTTTCCATCCATGATTTGATACTAGTCTTTTGTATAGCTTGCAATGCCACAAAAGGGTTCTGGGCCATTCAGAGCTTTGTTTGCTCCTGCTCGGGCAAGTGAGTCTGCCTCTTCATTGCCCTCGTGCCCTGTATGTGCTGGTACCCATGCTAGTGTCAGTCTGTTCTGACTGCCCAGTTCATTTAGGGTTTCTAAGCAGTCTCATACTAGTTTGGAGTTAACTTGCATAGAGTTGACTGCTTTGATTGCCGCCTGGCTTTCTGAATAGATTGCAATGGTTCTGCATTTAAACTCTTGCCTTATCAATTATTTCACGCAATGATGTATTGCAAGAATTTCTGCCTGAAACACCGTCACGTATTTACCTAAGCTCAGTGAGATTCTTGTCTTTGGCTTGGCCCCATAAATACCAGCTTTATATTATAATACATCATATTATTCTATTCGATTTGAGAGATAATGTCAATTCTCAATTTCAGACTTTGATTTTGATTTTTCATGCTCTCTTTTTGCATATTCAACAGATATAATTCAATGTTCGACGTGGCGAATAGCCAGGAAAAGTAGTTATTTTCTGTTGAATATTCAGAATGATATATGCATATCAACATATCATTAAATGAAGGAGAATTCAAATTCTCTATTTCAGAAGATTTTGTTATCAAATTCTTATCGTGTGTGTTCAATAGCTGTGATTCAATATTCGTCGTGGCATATAGCCAGGAAAGTAATTGTTTTATGTGAATGAACCGAGAAAGAATCAATAATAATAACGTTTATTTAGGATTGTACAGGGTGGCCAACTAAGAATTCAGAGTTCGATACCTCTGTTGTCTTAAGAGATACAAAAAAAAGTTTTGCATTCAAATTAAAGTGATAACCGAGCTTCACATTTCAAAATTTCTTCGAAATACACAGGGTGTTCCGTAAGGTCACAGCACATCAAAGCTATGTTTTTTTCATTGGAACACCCCATATTTTATTTCATTTTTGAATTCTCCCTGAAGATCTGATTTCAACGACGTATCATACTTAGGGTCTAGCAGTGAAAGTTACTGACATATAGGGTGTGCAAAATCGAGATTTTCCAAGTTCAGGATTTTTTTCTGTCGAATCTGTTCATTATTCGTCTAAACGGTTTACATGTCCCTATCTCAACTTTTCACTCACTTTCAATTGGTGTTCAATTGACATTTAATTGAAACAAATCATAAATTTAGATTTTTGACCACCTTGTATCAATTTCAATTGAACACCAATTGATAGTGAGTGAAAAGTTGAGATAGGGACATGTAAACCGTTTTGACGAATAATGAACAGTTTCGACAGAAGAAAATCCTGAACTTGGAAAATCTCGATTTTGCACACCCTATATGTCAGTAACTTTCCGTGCTAGACCCTAAGTATGATGGGTCGTTCCACTGAAAAAAACATTGCTTTGATGTGCTATGACCTTACGGAACACCCTGTGAATTTAAAAAAAAAATTGAAATGTGAAGCTCGGTTATTACTTCAATTTTGATTCATGAATTTTTTTTGTATCTCTCAAGACAACAGAGAAATCGAACTCTGGAGTCTTAGTTGGCCACCCTGTACATAGGAAATTGCCTTTCTTATATATGTATAGAAGCCCGAACAAACATTGAAGGAAACCACAAAAGCCGGAGCTGCGCGTGGTGCATTCAATGCTGTAGAAAACTTGACATTGGTGGAAGGATATAAAGATATAAAGATATACGAAAAATAATAAAATTGAAATCAATATATAGTCAATGAAGTAAATAATATGGAAAATATAAATGATGACTCGATGTGCACAGTGATTTTAAATAATTACGTATGCACACAGTGCACAGTCCCATACATTTCGACCTAGAGTTACATACATTTGAATAAATCGCCTAGAAAAGAGAAAATTACAAAGGAATCATGTCGAGAGAATATAATATCATGATAATAATTCGTTAATAGTGTATAAGTTCATTTCAAGTATAAATATCTTCAATTTTTTCCTCAGTGAATTTTTTGAATTTATCGTAAGAACGTAATTTTTTTGTTGTTTGGGAAGAAAATTGAATGACTTCAGTGCTAAATATCTGTGACACCTTTGTCCTATTTTTTAGCGAGGAGAGGTGTTTTTACAAATTTTTTCAGTTTTTGTCCTCGTTGAGTTGTTGAGAATAGTTTCATCACATGGAGAATGCGAATTCTCAATGTATTTATATCCATTTTTTTGTGTTCATAAATATATCTGAGAATATTCCTTTTCAATACGTATTATTTAGATGAAATATGGAGAATTGAATTTCGTGAAATTTCATATAATATAAATAAAAAAAATTCAAGTCGAATATTATTTTGAAACGGAATTTTGAAATTCATAATGATGAAACTAGACAATATAACTTGTTTCATCTTGACGCCGCTAGCTCCATACTCAGACAAAAAGATTCACTCATTCAGCCTCAACTGAATTCAATAAACTACCTGGCAATATCAAAAACAAGAAATATAGGTACATTCAAAAATAAAGTGAAGAAAAACTACTTTTGGAGGACTATAGTGCCCTTAGGAATAATTTAAAAATAGTTATTTATTACACAAGGGAAAAAAGTAGTAGATTTTAGCGTAGCGACGCGTAGCGGAGGGAGACAAAAAACCGTGAGCTAAAATCAAATATTTTTCTCGTGTATAAAACACTATGTTTTTCTGTGACATAAGAAAGGACGAATCAATATTGAGAAGATATTACATTATTTTGAAATCTGAATATTATCGACGAGAAATTTTAAGTTTTTAACAGTAGGGACACCTGCGTTGTAGACATCTTCATCATTCTTTTGAAGTAATCAAATATCTGATCACTTTTGTCAGTCTAATTCTGTGATTTGATTTCAAAAATTGCGAATTTAGTGGTTGTTTAGTGTAATATACGTAACCGCGAAGTCGAATGGGGGATAAAAGGACTTGCAGTTCTTTCTCGGAGACGGTATTATTGACTAATTTTTCGGAACTATAACACAACAAAAGCCATCAACAGTGTATATATGTGTGATATGTATCAGGAAAAAAAGAACTAACTATTTTAAATGATTATCAATTTCAGAACAAGCAGTTTTGAGTAAATTTTCCGATTTAATAAATGTTTCCTCCTGGAATGTCGGTGATTCTGTGACTGCTTGCGAGCAGTGTATCATCGAAGATGATTCTACTTGGTCATTGGTCTCTTGCTTGCTCCTAAAAATTTCAGACTCCTAATTACGTGAGATACTGGGGTGCTTCCATGAATAGTGAGGCATAATTTATTATTTCAGAACTGAAATTTTTTTAGAAAGATTATGAGTACTTAGTGAATCAGACGTTTTGTTTTCTGTTCTCGAATCCGCAGTGATTCCCAACCTATCTTGTCAGCTAATATGATTTTCCGGACATGTAGGTGGTTCCATGGCTGCTAGCGAGCAGTGTATATCACTGATAGCAATTTCAATTGGCCATTGACTGTATCTTTGGAATATTCCTTGCTCCTGGAAATTTAACAATCCTGATAATTACCTAAGATATGAGGAATATTCTCAGAACTGCATTTTTTCCTAGGGAAAAAATGAAATTTTCAGAACTGAAAATTGTCCAGGAAAAATATAAATAGGTAGTGAGGCGTCCTGATGCCGAATTCGGAGAGATTTTCAAACTATTTCGACTATAATTATCCGGAAATTAGGGTGGTTCCATGGCTGTTGACGAGCAGAGTGTATATCACTGAAGATGACTCTACTTGGTCATAGAGTGCTTTTTTGATGGGGAGTGTATAGTCTCTGGTATATCTCTCGCTCCAGCAAATTTCGGGATCCTTACTCAACGAATACGTAAGATACAGGGGTGTTTCCATTAGAAGTGAGACACTGTATATACAGGGTGTCTCAAAATTGCTGGGACACAGAGCTACCACGCATAGAAGAGGTCAAAATAAGTTGATCGGACCCAATTCATTTATGTGCCAAAATGTACCGTTTGTCCGTGACAAAGGTTCAAAGTTCACATAAAAAAACACATTTTTGTACGCTCTTCAGAAACAAGTGGAACGAATTTGATGAAATTTTCGCAATAGTGTATTTCAGAAAATTACTTTCCTTTTGGTGATCAAAGGAATCTGAAAGAAATTGTTGAAGGTTTAAAACCACCCTCACCCCCTGAAAATTTTTTCAGGACTTTTTTAGGGGTCATAATACGGTTCTAAAATTGAAGACTAATCAATTACTTTGATTTTATTGCTCCTGTGACAAGTTTAATGGAATTGTAATATAAAACTTAGTTGGCAGTGGAAACGAAGGCAAGTCGTGATTTTGACAGGGAACAAATTTATTGTCATTCAAGTTTGTTGTTGACGTTGTCTGTAAATGTTTCAATAAATTCTTCAGACAACAAGACAATATCTGAAAATTCTGAAAGAATAATTTCCTGATATGAAGTTCAAATTGATACTTTCGAACAACTGTGGAACAGAATCCAAAATGCATTTGAGTCACTACGAGACAACGACGATGTCCTAATAAGGAGGATGCATTTCAATTTTTGTCGAATTGATATTTGTTTTAATGAATGTGGGCGTCATATAGAACATTTATTATGGAGAAACGTTTCAACTGCCAATTAAGTTTTATATCACAATTTCATTAAACTTGTTCTCTTGTACTATAGGATCATCTGGTAGCATTATTTGAGAGAACATTTGTTTTCTTCGAAACTATGCGGTATAGGAAATTTTCACAGGGCCAATAAAATGAAGGTAATTGATTAGTCTTCAAGCTAAAAAAATTTCAGAACCGTATTATGACCCCTAAAGAAGTTATGAAAAAAATGTCAAGGGGTGAGGGTATAGTTTCAACCCTTCTACAATTTCTTTCAGGTTTCTTCGATCTCCAGAAGGAAATTGAATCTCTGAAATACACTATTACCAAATTTCATCAAATTCGTTTCACTGGTTTCTGAACAGCGTACAAAAATGTGTTTATTCATGTAAACTTGGAACCCTTCTCACGGACAAACGGTACATTTTGGCACATAAATGAATTGGGTCCAATCAACTTATTTTGACCTCCTATACACGTGGTAGCTCTGTGTAGCAGCAATTTTGGGACACCCTATATAAAGCAGAAAGACATCGCTCGGTAGCCTATTGGATTTCCAATGAAGTACTTTATCATTCATCAATAAATGTCACGAAATCTGTGGGAAATTCAAAGCAATCGTCCATCCCAACAAGGTGTGTCTGCCTGCTATCAGAACCATGTATCACCCGCTGGAAATTAAGGTCATCACCGAAAGAAGAGTCTTCTTGGTATGCTGAATCCCCGGCGAAGATTTTGATCTTCGCATTGGTGAAATCATGTCGAATTATCCGTGATTTCTTCAGTCTTCTTCAGACGGTGCTTGTGGGTGCTTTCGTTACTCTTTCGTGGATTGTTCTTCGCCTTTCTCACAACAATGAAGATGAACTGGGTAAATAATTAGTATAACTACACACACTGGCACAATTAGGGGAACGGGCAAAATTTACACTAAGTTTGACATCAATTTTCTTTCGAACCGATCGCTCGATTCAAATTTTTTTCTTCACGAAATGTAGCTTCATTCTTCAAGAATACATCTGAGAAATAATTACCTTCAAACGATGAGTCTTTCCATCATATACAGGGGTGTAAAGAAAGTACGGATCTTTCGGTATTTTTTTAGACATCCTGTGGACTGAAACACTGATAATTGAAACGATTTCCCAACACCAAATTGGAGCCCAATCTATTCCGAATATTTTCGTTTTTTATCCATCTTGATATCTCAATTATTCAAGAAAATACAGAGTTTCAAAGGAAAGGTGGATATTGGTATCAAATTTACACCTCAAAAACTCAAATTGGATCTGAAAATGTGTCGATTCTTGACTAATCTAACCTAACCATGACTAAACCTCTGCCATAGGAGACAAAAGCAGTAAAATCAAATTGTTCATTTTGTTCACCTCAGCGATATAGTCTTTCCCTGCCATCTACTGAATTGGTGCAGATGCGGTTCTCATATGTTAAAAGAACATTGGCCCACTGGTCATTTTGAATTAATGCTACAGCCCTCGCCACATCAGTAGGAGTCAAATCTCTCACGTTGAATTTTCATTAATCAAATTTATGAATTGTGAATTGCTTCACTTTGACAATAATTAATGACATTAACAAAATAGCCAACGTTGATTAACAAAAATAGCATTTCACCAAAAGAACATTGGAGCAACTTTTATCACCCCTGCATATTCATGAGAGTATTCGTATATGTGTCTTTAAACAGTGAACCGATAGGTAAAACTGTGAACAATTCTCATCTTGAAGTAAAAATCCTCACAGAAACAAGTTGAAAAACGACACGTTCTCCCCAGTTCGAGTTTCGAGGTGGTAAAATTAATACCAATATCCACCTCTTCTTTGAAACTCTATATTTTCTTGGATAATGGGGATATCAAGATAAATAAAAAACGAAAATATTCAGGATAGATTGGGCTATAATTTGGTTTTGGAAAATCTTTTCAATTATCAGTGGTTCACTCCACAGGATGTCTTAAAGAATACCGAAAAATCCGTACTTTCTTTACACCCCTGTATATGATATAAAGACGAATCGTTTGGAGGTGGTTATTTCTCAGATGTATTCATGAAGAATGAAGCTACAATTCGTGAAAAACAAATTTGAATCGAGTGATCGGTTCGAGAGAAAATTGATGTCAAACTTAGTGTAAATTTTACCCGTTCCCCTAATTGTGCCAGTGTGTGTATTTAAAATGTTTATTATGTTGAGAATGTGCGTGTTTTTAGAATTGGATATGTATCAGAAAGCTACCGAATTGCATACCAAATATAGCCGGGTTAGACGGAGTTTCAGTGACTCTAATTCTAAGAATTTCGAAAATTCTTTAATTCATGAGGACTGGAATTTTTCATATAGTATAGATGACTGTGATGAAGCTTTTGAATATTTTCATGATATATTTATGTTTCATTTCGAAAATAATTTTCAGAAAAAAAAATATTATGACAATAACTCTCATGACAAAAAGTGGGTAAATGACTCTATCATTGCATCTAGTTCTTCCCTCAAGGAATTAGCTAGTCTTAAAAATGTTCACCCTTCTCTTATAGACTCTTATAGAATTGCAAAAAAAGAACATATATCACTAATGAATAAAACTAAAAAAGATTATTACCAAAACATAATCAATAGAGCTGATAATAAGTCGAAGGCATCCTGGGATGTAATCTCTGAATTAACTAATAGAAAAAAATGTTTTGAAAATATAGTCCTAAATAAAGATGGTGCATCAATTGAAGATCCTAATTTGATTGCAGAAGAGTTCAATAGCTTCTTTTTGAATGAACCAGTGAATTTAATCAAGCAAATAGATCATGATAATATCCCTCCTCAATCTGACATTCCTAACTATTTCAACCCATACTCGTTATTTTTTCATCCTTTTAGTGAACAAGAATTATATAATATTTTAAAAAGAAGACTCAAAAATAAAAAGTCCGCTGGTCCAGATGAGGTTCCAGTCTTTCTACTGAAAAAAATGCTTCATGTCATAATAGAACCTATAACATTTTTAATCAACTTGTCTTTCACTCAAGGTAATTTTCCCAGAGCGATCAAAATGGGAAAAGTTGTTCCAATACATAAAAAAGATGATCCACAGATGTTGAAAAACTATAGGCTCGTAACTGTTCCGTACTCATTTTCGAAAGTATTTGAATATGCATTTTTAGATCGACTTATGGTTTTCATTGAAAAACATGATATTCTGAGTGTAAATCAACATGGTTTCCGAGCAGGAAAATCTACTAGTTCAGCGCTACTCTCTCTATTCAACGTACTTATTGAATCTATAGAAGCAGGCGAATGCCCTGCTGTCATATTTTGTGATTTGAGCAGGGCATTCGACTGTGTCAATCATACTGAATTATTGTCATCTCTTGAAAACTATGGCATAAGGGGCTTATCCTCTAATTGGATCTCCTCTTTTCTAAGAAATCGTGAACAATTCGTCTCCGTTCAACATTCTAATCATGATGGAATACAAAGGATTACCTCCAAACCTATCTCTGTTGATATGGGAGTTCCGCAAGGGTCCATTTTAGGACCTATCTTATTCATACTCTATGTCAATCAAATTGATTCCGTTCTTAATAAAATTAATTACACTGCTTACGCAGATGATTTTTCTCTGATTGTATCGGCACCTGATTCGCTATCTGTGGTCGAAAAATGTAGTAATTCTGTAAGTCTAGCATCTGCTTATTTCAATGATAATGACCTATTTTTTAATGTTGAAAAGACACAAATCATCAGATTTCATCATCGTCAGAATAAGATAGATCAACTTGTATTCGACCATAATAACTATATTTTGAAAAACACTAATGATCCAGTAAAATTTTTAGGGATAAATTTCGATGAGTGTTTGGATTGGAAATCTAAATGTTCACAGCTAGTTTCGAAATTGTATTCTCTGGCATATCTTTTTATGAATTTACGTTTCGTGCTTGATGAAAATCAGTTGCTGAGTTTATATCATGCTCAGGTGGGATCTAGACTGAGGTATGGTGTCTGCCTTTGGGGTCATTCCACAATGGCCAAAAATGTGTTTATTGCACAAAAACGTATTGTTAGGTGTATTGGTAGAGTATCGAGAAGAAACACATGCAAGGATTTGTTTCTTCAGTTTCATATTCTGACATTGCCTTGTATTCTTATATTTGAAACATGTGTACATGTATTTGAAAACAAACAAAATTTTGTAGTAAATAGCGCTATTCATCAAATTGATACAAGACGCAAAAATCTTTTTCATGTACCATATGCTAAATTTAAACTAACTTCTGTTGCTCCAAACTATATTGGGCCCAAAATGTTCAATCATTTACCTGACATAATAAAAAATAGTGATTCTATATCTTTATTCAAACGTAGGCTTAGAATGTTTTTAATAGATAAATGTTTTTACAGTGTAGGAGAATTTTTCTCATTATGAATCTTTGATTCTGACAATTATTGACTATTCCTATATAATATTGGTATTATCATAAGGAAAATAAATGATTTATTATTATTATTATTATTATTATTATTATTATTATTATTATTATTATTATTATTAATGGCAGATTTGAACTGGCGAGACTAGGTATTTCAGCCCTTTCCTCTGCAAGAATTTCTCAAGGGATTACTCTGTGTTACAAAAATGTTCACCAATCTCTCATTTCGAAAACGAGAAAAGTTTTCTAAAAGCCTTTAGTGCATGAAACTTTGGTGGACATTTGAAAAAGAGGATGAGGTTTTTGAAAAGGTTACCTGGAATTGAAATAGCTATAAAGATATTGCTAATTTTGAAAGGAAGATCATCAACCTGCCTTGCTACCTAATATCAGTTTCCGGATGTGTCAGAGCTCTAAGAACACAGAGATGTCCTAGGTACATCCGTTTTTTGTCCTGCGGTACAGTACAAGGACATGATTGGGGCATCCAGGGGATGTCAGGCAGTGGTTGTCCAGTGAACATCCCGCCCGGTGCATCCATAGGTTATTCTATTCGTGTCCCTGAAATATCTGATATCCATTCACATCAGAGTCATTGAATTCCATCGAAATATTGAGTTGATTTTTTTTTGAAAGTTTTTGTTTTTCTTCTGGAAAATAATCGTAATGAAAATGAAGAATATAGTCTCAGAACTTCTTGAGAAATGACCATTTTTCGGAAACAGAAATGCATAAATGCATAATGCCCCTCATTTTTAAACACCCAAAAATGATAATAATCATACTCAAATCCTAACAAAGTTGTATTTATTCAGGTTTATGTAGTTTAGTCCTGTTTATAAATCTGTTCAGTACATGAATCTTCATTTCAGTCAATGGAGTAAGGTGCGTGCCTGATAAGCTATAGAGGTCTAGGGTTCGATGCCTACGCAACCTACATTTTTCTTCTTTTGAAGAAGGGATGTCCTTGGAATATCCTTGGGACGTCCTAGGGATATCCTTTCTTCGTAGGGAGGTCCCTGGGAAGTTCCTAGGATGTACTTGTGTTGTTAGGGCTGGTCAGGCTGTTCATGGCTGCTGGCGAGCAGTGTATTTTCATATACAGGGTGACAATTTGAAAACGAACAGCACTCATCAACATTACCTTAAAAGTGATATATAGACACTATGAAAATTTGGCGAAACACGTCAATCTACATATCTAGGGGGACGATTACCCCTTAAATTTTTAATAGCAACCAGATGAGTTACATCAATTTATTATTTTTCTCCTCAAGATGTCATTGCTTAGGATCACGAATTTTTATTCAATAAACTCAACTGATTATTTTATGAATTGTTTGAAATGGTCTCCATTGTTTTGTCACCACATGTACAGCCGATAATCAAAATATTCATGGACAATTCGAAAGGTCTCTGGTCGTTTTCAAATTCACCCTGTTTGATTTCGAAATTTTAGTATTTCATCCGTGAACGCCCCCCTGACGTACAGAGGTCCAATTTCTGATAGTAAAAATTGGTGAATGCTCCAGCGACAAAATTATAAACATAATAAAATATTAAGAACCTCCACCATTTCTTTGAGTCAGTTGTGAAAAGGCCTAAGGTTTTTTGCGAATTTCTGAAAAGTAGATTTTTTTGCATTTTTGAAGTAAAATAATTGAAACGCATCTTTCCTCAGTCAACGTGTAAATTCTGAAAAATAATCGAATCACATTCAATCAAATTATCCTTCCACAAAATAAAATATTTGGTTAATATACAAAGATGTGTCATTTATCAGTTTGTAGATTGTAGAAATCTGAAAAGAAACGTTAATTCACCATATTTTATATCAAAGTAACCACATGAAGCAATAATGAATTATTTGAAAAATTTCAAATTGATAAACTCTGATTCGACCCTAAGCTATTGTGTGGCTAACTGTAGAACAGAATGCTCAAGCCATGCTAAAACCGTTGATTGATATATTACGCTTAACCTATAATTTGTAACTTTTATTGACTTGGAGCTTAGAATCTAATATTAGTTGTAATTTCCTCACTCTGTAGCTTTTATATGAACGAATTTTGGTAAACTGACTATACTCTTTACTGTCATTATGAGTTCTATACAAGCTGTTGAAAGGAATGACCCAACTTTTATAACACCCTGTATATATATTATTAGAAGGATAGGTTTTCATTAAACGCTTTACATGGATTGACGTATGAGAAAATTAAATACCACTTAGCTTCACTAGTTCTTCCTATTATTTACCATTTTATTGATATAGTGTCAGAAGAAGACTGCCATACCACTGTTATAACCTTGAGAGAAAGCTATAGGTGAATAAAAACTAATTATTATGAATACTCTTATCATAAATGATGGAAATTTGAATAGCTGTATATACAGGGTGTTCCTTAATGACATGCTAATATTCAGGGGGACGATTCTTGGACTTATTTCAAAAATGAAACTTTATTTGAACGTTTGTCGCAAACGTCCTAACTTTTGTTGAACATATACATAGATTCTTTTTTGTCCACCCTATATACCTTTTCCTGATGGCAAAATTTGTTCTGCTATGTGGCTGAAACGGTGCAAAAATTCCAAAATTATACATACTGTGGTTATCCAGTAATAGCTTTCTAGAATGGACTCAAGAGCTTAGCATTTACATCAAAATTTGAAGTTTGATCTCGTTTTTTCGTTTTTTCTCGAACTTAACTTTTTATAGCATTGATAAAAATGATCGTCAACTGCGTTTTGATGAGATTTTTTTTTCCAAATCCAATGTTCAAAAATAGGTGAGATCTCAGTTACCTATTACCTAATTAAAAAAATCACACCGCAAAGACATATAGCGACATGTTTTCCAAATCTCTTGGTGAAAAACAAAATTGGATAGCCTCATGTTCCATCTCTGTCTCTTCTTATTTACTCCTTATGGAGACGTCATGTCTGCTTTTTCTACCAAGGTAGTTCACTGTTCTGATGCGAGATTCGCAGGAATGGTACTCGAATAAAGTAGGTATTTATTAATAACGACTTGTCATATGCTGTCATGGTCATGGCTACTAGATTTTGATAATTAGATTTGAAAAGGAGTGCTTTCATAATAATGACAATAGGTACACATTTTAGTTTCACAGAACTGGATATTATACACTCAGTTCCAATAAAGTGACGCACTTGATATTTGACCTATCTTCTTAATAAAAAAAGAACAAAAAATAGTAGGCCGATTCTCATTTTTTTTCAATTGTTGGTAGGTGATGCATTTGTCTTAAAAAAAAAAATGAAGAGGTGAAAATTTTTTCGAAGCCTCCTTGGGTGGAATAACTCGAACCATGATTTATTCATAATTTTTTACTCACCCTGTGTGTTAATTGAGTAATGACATAGAAAGTGCTTAGACCCTATAAGAAAGAGGCTTCTTTTGCGAGCATTTTGTTTTTTTATTCATTGATTTATCTCAAATTTTTTCCGAATTACAGCTTTTTTTGCTGAATCCTTGCAGATTACCAACTTTCTGAATTTATCGAGAAACAATTTTCTAATGAAATAAACTGATACCAATAATTTAAAAAACAATTTTATTAAACACAAAATTATAAATTGGAATGACTGCTTAATACCGTGTAATTGCCTCCTCTAGCAACTCTAAGAACTTCTAATCTACGATGAGGTGGCCAGGTAGCCGTGCGGACAGAGTGTCTATATTCTAATTCGCATTCGCTTGCCAGTGATGGCCCAAGAAAGTGTTTGGGATCACACGTTAAAAGGTAAGGCCCCCGTCATTCCTTGCTCGCACAAGACTTTCGAAGACTTTTGAGGGTTGCTCGTAAGGGGGCAACCGAATGACGGATAGAACAAATTTTAGAACAAAAAAAAACGAGGCATACTGGAAATTAAGTTGCTTATAGTTTCCATTGGTATACGATCCCATTCTTCCACTAATGCATCTGCCATTTCTGCGAGACTTTCCGGAGACCTCTCGCGAGAACGTACCCTTCACCCTAATTCATCCCACAAATGTTCTATAGGATTCATATCGGGGCTTCTCGCAGGCCATTGTAATGTGGTAATACCAGTAGCTTCTAAGAAGTTTCGCACTATTGCTGAGGTGTGTGGTCGGGCATTATCCTGCATCAATATAAAATCAATGCCCACTAACTCTGCATAAGGTAAGACATACTGCTCTGAAATGTCAATGTAAATTTGGGCATTCATCGACTGCCTCACCGGAAAAACATGGAGGGGTGTCTTTCCATTCATTGAAATCCTTCCCCACACCATAACAGACCCACCATTAAAACTTTCGCATTCTGTTATTGAATTTTGATCAAACCGTTCACCAGTTCTTCTCCACACTCTTTTTCTTCCATCCACCATGTTAAGGCAAAACCTTGACTCATCCGTAAACAAGACATTCGACCATTCAGGAATATTCCACTGTCCATAATTTTCAACAAAATTTCTTCTAGCAGCACGATGTTCGGGCAATAATAAGAAGATAGGTCAAATATCAAGTGCGTCACTTTTTTGGAACTGAGTGTAGTATATTCAAGAAGTTTATTTGCTTATCTGATTAATAGTTGATATCTATATATACGAAATTTGAAACAGTACTGAATTGTAGCTATACCCAATGTTTGAATGAAAAACAATTCGATTTTATTTATAAATTACTCCTGTCTCGAATTAATCAATTGATTCAATAACCATAATTTTCATTTTATGCACCTTCCAACAAGTTATACTTCGTATTCCATTTTTTACGATCTTTCAGATTCGTTTTCAAAATATGCAGCCTTCATCGATATCTCTGTAATTCTTTATACATAAGAATCCTTTTCAAGTGTCACTAAGAAAAATAATTCATTTTTTATTCTGGTTGGGGAAAGCTAAATACAAATCATTTAGAGAAAAAACGTTTGGGGAAGTTCAAGTACCCATAACTAATATTTTTCAGATGGAATTCAATTTTTTTCCAGCAAATGAGGCAGAATTTCATTTTGCATCGATCTGTCTCAATGTTTTCTATATACCAGTCTGATATTTTTCAAATTATGATTACTCTTTCTCGAATTGAGCGAAATTCATCACAGCTTCTATAAGGAGCAACAATGAGAATATATCATAATTATATGATCATCTTGAATCAACTTCTTCTTGTCAGTATATTATTACAAAATATGGAATCTCAAAGTTATTCAAATCAAGATTTGACGAATTCAATACGTTTCAATGTAGAATGTAGCAAAGTAGTGAATATATCTTGATATACCGGAATATCCTAACTTGAAACTCTTGAAAGGTGGAAATGTGAAAGATCGAAATCAAACTTTGTACAGTTGCGACAAGCAAAAGCGACAAGAATGAGAAATAAACCTATTCAAGGGTTGCAAGTGGAGTTCTGATTGGGTCCTGTTCAATGAAAATATTTTCAAAATGGCGGCACCCTTCATTGATCAATCAATCAGTCGAAATCAATCAATCAAAATATTCTTCATTGTCTGAAGATAAGAGGTATATTAATTCTCATTTTCGGAAGAAGGGAAAGGAAAAACAAATTAGTAAGTATTCCTCGGTATATAAATATGCGTTGACCTTCTAAGACAATCTAAGACAAAGAAAACGAAGATTATTATGATGGTGCATTTTTATCCAACCTGTATTCATGCGTTCTAGAACCAACGAAATCGAGAGTAAAACAAAATCTTCTCAGGAGTACAATGACCTTCATTATGTAGCTGCATGTATATAGCGCCCATTCGAAAACTGCTTCTACTCTCAATGAAAAATTTAATTATTGAGATTTAGCGTGTGAAATAAGAAGAGAGGAAGAGTCTACATAATATAATTATTTGATAATAACAGACCATGTTCACTCTCAAATCGTACTGACTCATTATATGCTCGGAGGGACTTAATGTGTTAATTTTCCTATACGAAAGATTTCGACACAAAAAAATCCTAAAGTCGAAAAATCTCGATTTTCAACACCCAATATCTCAGTAATCATTCTTGCTAGACCCCAAGTGTGATGAATTGATGAAATCAGCTTTTCAGGGAGATTTTTAACAAAATACAGGATTTTCTATTTAAAATTAGGAAGTTAATAATATTTCCGGAATAACTGAAACAGTGGCAACGTCGACGATAACATTTTCAAATCCACCACGTTTTGAGATCACCCTGTACACATATTTAAAAAATCTAACAAAGGGTTACCAAGATAATTATTCACCTGGTTCCATACTTTTGCCCAACCCTGTTTGATCATAAAAGCTTGTCGCGATGATAAATATTTAATTAAATTGAAATTTTGAAAATTTTAAATGAAAATCGTGTTTCAGTTTTCATAGCGATGAAATTGTTTTGTTATAAAAATAACCCTTCAAAACACAGTCGACGACCATAGCCTATATATATGACTTAGGAAACTATCAGATTTCCTCACATTTTATAATTATACTTCATACAGTGCATGATAATCCAATTAAAAACATATTTCATTAATCCGGCGTTACGAATTATGAGATGAAGAATAATAAGATTACTTATCTCGACTTTTCGTGTTAAGGTTATGGAACAATACACGAAATGCTTCCATGCAAATTTTCACATCATCTATAATTTATAGAGTTTTTGTATGTATGTTAATTTGATTATCAATGTCTATTTCAAATCCTAAATACATACAGTGAGGGACCAAAAGTCCGTTGTTCCCCCCTCTTATGTACCTTCCATATTTTTCATATATTACAAAACCATTTTTGAAGCTTTCAAATAGTTATTGGATAGGAAAGTGAGAAACATTGTGTTCCATTTGTTACAGTTTTCTCACTGAACTAGTATACAATAATAGTCGGAATATAATAATTTTCAAGTAAAGTGTTCATAATTCCAAAACTATTAACTTTCGTAATATAAAACGATCCATCAAACCTGTTCAAAATTTGCCGTATAGAATCTAATAATGTAATGATATAAACATCACCGCTCCTATGGTGCCTGGTGAGCTCCTCACAACACTCAATGAGTCACTGAGTCAGGGATATATGCGCAAGCATATGCAGATGACTTAGTTATTATGGTTCAAGGCCAACCGGTGAATAGGGAACTCCATGATGGGAGCTCTCAGGAAAGTGGAACAGTGGTGCTCCGCCGGTGGGCTTAGAGTGAATCCTGAAAAAGCGGATCTGGTGTTATTCACTAAGAAACGTAAAATAGGGACACTTCCAGAGGTTTTTCTCTCAGGAATTTGTCTTCAATACAAAGGCTCAACCAAATATCTTGGAGTCGCAATCGACTCCAAGTTGACCTGGAATGAGCATATAGGTAATCGCACCAAGAAGGCTATGTGCTGCTACTGGGCATGCAGAAGAGCCTCCGGGAAAACGTGGGGCCAATCACCTAAGACCCTTCAGTGGATATACACGGCAATTATTCGCCCAACACTAGCGTACAGGTCCATCATATGGTGGGCCAGTACTAAAATGAGCAAAACCAGCCCTTGAGGTCCTACTAGGTCTATCCCCTCTACATTTGGTGGCGGGTCTGGTGCAGGAGTATATGAAGGAGGCACAGGGAAAGGAATCTCAGTACCTCTTGGCAAATACGCTTCAGTATTCCAGCCCGAAGTGTGTATATAATTTTATTACATCTATGTATGTAGGTAGATGTCTGCTCTAATAAACCAATTGATTATGAATATATTGTATATGTAAACGAAGACATGGTAGCTTATCTTCTCATTCATAAATGAAATTATTCGGACATAATTCCATAACTAGGTAAACCTAATTTCATACGCTCCACTATTCTCAAAAATTACAAGATAATTAGCAAGTTTCTTCAAATGTTACATATTGATGTGACGATTTCACTCATCACCTCATCGCGAAAACATTATTAGCTCCCTTTCAATTCTCATTGGTCTATCAGCGTTGATGTTTTCAACAATGTCACCATGGACATCGAGCAACAGTCTGAAAGTTGTTGTTCGATGCCATTGATAGCGAAGCAAAGTCTATTTGTCATAAAATAATTATTGCTGTACTTGTCAGAAAGAATCACATGTATAATAAATGCTTTTATTGCTTCGTGAACGTGAAATAATCTAGCGGAATACCACTCTCATCTGAATATCTTCTCATAATTCTGTCTTCCATTGTTAACTCAATTGTGTGTGTGCTGTACAGCAATACCACGCGTCATGACGGACTCTCGTCGTGGTGTTGCTCGGCAACAGAATTTTGTTAACAATGAAGCGACAGATTTATCTCGGATATTCAGAATGTCGTGATATTACTTATGGATAGTTGCCATTGAAATTCGTTGAGAGCTGTCAGATGATTGGCATTTCAAGTGAGAAAGAAATTCACAGCATTTCTGAAAATATGGTTTGTTTCGTACAATAGTTTTTCACTCCAAGGTTAGATTACCATTTTAAAACAATTCAATTGTCTGTCTGTCTGTCTTCCTGTCATCGTCATTGTAATTGATTCATCAATTTGCCCACCTCTCTTTTTCTTGAATCTCATTATTCTCATTGTGGTTTTTCATTGTATAGGACTCTTTTATAATGCCCATAGGCAGATGATGGGCTCCCTTTATGGGTCCGAAATTTATTCCTCTGCGATGTTCGTACGATGTTCTTCGAACATTATAGGAATTTCCATTCGTGTGCTCCACGAGTTAAAAAAATCTACATGAAATGTAAAGTGTCATTCAGAAAGTCGGCATCATATGAGAAGAACTTTTAATGATAATTTATTCCGAAATTGTACTTGGTCGTTAAGTTTTGCTTTAAAACATATGAAAAATTGACTACTCGGTCGGGTTCACGTGATATACAGGGTGTTATTTAAGTACGTGGCCAAACTTGAAGGGGTGATTCTTTGAGTGATTCTAAGACGAAAAGTTCATATAAACATAGGTCCGGTAATGCTTTCTTCTCAAGATACATGGTGTCAACATTTTGAAAAGAAATCGTTTTTTTCGTAAATATCTCAATAACCCTTTAACCGATTTCATTGAAATTTGGCAGTGTTATTCAAGGTCGTAAAGGGCTGATTTAACCCTAACTATATCAACATTATCATGTCCAGTGGCGTCCCGGAAGGCACTGTAACCAATAATTTTGACAGAAAAAATGTGCGCCACTGATTTTTTCGCAATTTTTTTATTTGTTTTACATTGAGCAACTAAAATTACAACTTTTTTATTTCTAGAATTTCTTTCGTATCTTGCTTTGTTTTTGAGAAAAAACATTGAAATCACTTCATTGCACATCCCTGTGACGAGCCAAGAGCCGAAGGCAAGTGCTGCAATTCATATATACATACATATTTTTCGTTTTTTCATTGCATTAATTTTGATAGAGAATTCCAAGACTAGAATAGAGTATTAATATGAAAAAATATTAGTAAGACCCTAGTTTTTGATGGTTTAGTAGTTGAAATGTTTTATTGTGTTGTCACAGGGATGTGCAATGAAGTGTTTTTTATGTTTTTTATCAAAAACAAAGCAAGATACGAAAAAAATTCCAGATAAAAAAAGTTGTAATTTTAGTTGCTCAATGTGAAACAAATACAAAAATTGCAGAAAAATCAGTGGCGCACATTTTTTCTGTCAAAAATATTGGTTACAGTGCCTTCCGGGACGCCACTGGACATGATAATTTCGATATAGTTAGGGTTAAATTAGCCCTTTACGACCTTGAATAACACTGCCAAATTTCAATAAAATCGGTTGAAGGGTTATTAAGATATTTACGAAAAAAACGATTTCTTTTAAAAATTTTGACACCCTGTATCTTGAAAACGAAGCATTACCGGACCTATGTTTATATAAACTTTTCGTCTTAGAATCACTCAAAGAATCACCCCTTCAAGTTTGGCCACGTACTTAAATAACACCCTGTATTCTCAAATTAATAGCTGAAAATAGCCTTATTTGTTTGAATTCCAAAAAAGCTCACTGAGAAAAGTTCTTTATTTTTCAATTTCACATGAGTATGTGTCTCGAATTGGAACTTTAGTTTCTAGAATTTTTTCAATCCTTACGAAATGTCTGTGATATTAACAAAAATTAACACCGATAAATCAACTCCTACACGAAAAACGCAAACTACCAGTTACACGGAATCATCAATAAAGGTAATCATTATTGTTGTTTGTTTGTATATTGTCGTTGATTTATCTTACCAAAAAACACTTGAACTTTTTTTTCAATTTGATACATTTCCTTAGTAACTCGAACATTTTCCATCAGTTATTTCTCTCGAAAAACTGACATTAGACAAAATTGCTCGACCTGCGGTCTCGCAATATTTTCATTTTAGTTTTTCTCGTAAAATTAATGATCGGCGAATGTTTTTCGCTACCAAGAGAATTTTTTTTCATGTTCTTTCTGGAGGTTATATGCCTTGGGGAACACCTCCCTTGGCAATGTGTTCCAGAGGGAGGCTCGTTGGATGAACGAGTCTTTGGAAAGAGATGTTCTGCAGGTCTCCAAAGTGGCCACGAAGGGGTGCGAAGACTCAACTCGACGGGTTAATCTCGCGGGGACTGCGAAGGGAGGTTCAATTGTTGATATTTCAGAAGAGCATCATCCATGAAAATATCTATAAAATGGAGCCAGATCGCCAACTTTTCTACGGTGTTCCAGAGAATTGAGTGAGTTTGTGAGCGAGGCATCACCCACGAGACGAATTGCCCTTTTTTGGACAGAATCCAACAGTTTCAGGGTATGTTTGGGTGCTGCACTCCCAATATGGGAACAGTATTCCAGGACAGATCGGATCTGTGCCTTATAGATCATAAGCAGCTGACTGAAAGTGAAATAGCTCCTGGCCCGAAACAGAAAACCAAATTTTTGGGATGCACTCTTAGCAATTGATCTCACGTGATTTTTCCCAAGAAAGGTTATTGCTGATAGTAATACCAAGCATCGAAATGGATGTCTTCAAAGGTATGGTTACTCCTGACAAGCTTATGTTTGGCACAGTGAGATCAGCTTTTCTAGAGAAAAAGCATGCTTCGGTTTTGTTTGCATTGGAATATACCAAGTTATTGAATCCCCATTCGAGAATTGTTGCCAAGTCCATATTTATGTTGTCAACATTTCTCCCTCGTTCGTTTCTGATTTGCCTGGCTGGTATTGGAGCCCTGGAAGAGAAGACGGTATGGAGGGTACTCCGAGAAACTGTGTACTGGACATGAAGTTGCTTCCAACAAATCGTTGATATGGAGTAGAAATAGTGTTGGTCCTAGAATTGATCCTTGCGGAACACCAGCACTTATGGTAAGAGAGCCAGATGAAACTCCGTCGACCACAACATGGAGAGACTTGTTTGAGACGAAACTAGCTAGCAGAGAACATAGCTGGGGAGGCAAGCCATAAGATGGGAGCTTGGCGAGGAGTCCGTGGTGCCAGACTCGATCGAATGCTTTGGAGATATCAAGTGCCACGGCTAAGGTTTCACCATATTTGTTCCGATATAAAAAAGCTCTTGTGTTTTTACTGTTGAAAAAACTATTTCATTCTAAGCAGCTGCCACCGCTGGGTACGCTCTTGTATGTGTTCAAAAGAAGATCACGGACCACAAATGCATATTATATCTAAGGTTAAAGTGCATAAACGTGCAATCACTTGATGTCGGCCTGAATCCTGAATATTCCTGGAGCTATTATTACCCATGCAATCATTGAAATAAGATTACACAGACGAAAGTTTATAGCTGGAAGGTCTATTTTGCTGAGTTAGTCTTCATAATCTGCGAATATTTCACACTTTTGATGCATCGGTTTCAAGTTTCTTGTTGAGGAATTCTTTGTATCGATATTAATAAGGGTCCAGTTTCCATTATTTTTCCCATGAATAATTACTATAATGAGAATAGTAAATTAAATAGGTAGAAGTCAGTGGTGTATACTCATTTTAATTAGGATTTCTCCATACCTATTCGATATCGTTTTGTTTTTATCCAAAATTAAGGTATACGTCTACGTATACGTATTGGTAGGTATTTACTGTATACAATCAGGGCCTACTGGATACAATCTGCATAACGGATCTGTTCAGGGCCTACTGTATACTAGTTGACTGTCGCAAACACTTTTCTCCTCAGAGATCGGTACATATTTTGAATAATTATTAAAATCCACGACATTTCATAAGATGAAGAACGCGAGAAAATGCGTGAAGACATATACCGCGTCTGCCGCGATGTGTTCAATAAAATATAATATAGTAATAAAAATCATGAAAATTATCAAGTCCTGGTGTGATTCAATTTTGTTATCATTTAATATCACAAAAACAAATATAGTTTCTTTCAAATGCACTATTGAGAATTCATTCTTAGAAAATGAAATGCTTGAAAATAAAGAGTGTACTGGATTTTAGGTTTGCATATAGACAGCCTACGGTTCATGCTGCAAACTTCATTCTCGTGGAAAATCACTATCATTCCGTGCTCGTTAAATAATATACTATTGGGGAGTATGAAGCTTTAATTTGCTGGACTCAGTTTGCAAATTACAAAAAAGAGCTGTCAGAAGTCGGAAGTATTTGTAAAATTGGACCACGTGAGCCATGCAGGCAAGTGTTTATTGACAAAAATAAATTGACAGTCGTAGCTCTGTTCATCTTGGAAACTGTCTGTTTTTTCAATGAAGAATTTAAAATTTCCCTTACCTTCCTCCTCCTTAATTAAGGATTCCTTTATCTATAACGGAATTAAGATGTTAATCATCTGCCAATCGAAACCAAAGAATCCAATGTCCCAGTCGAGTAGGTCTGACTGGTATTGCTAGTGATGAAATGATACCAGAGATTTTTGAGGAACATTTCCCGTGGAAGTATTTACAGAAAAGTGAATATTCGCGCCGACTTTCATACAGTTTTTCAAAGATGACAAGGAATTGTTATAAGTATGACTGTGGTGTTACCAATCAGGTGATTGGCTCGTCGTTTTCGAAACACAGGCTCAAGTTTCGTTTAGCTGAAATCAGTTATGAAAAAACTGTTGCTATGGCAACGATCGTTATGATAACGAGTAAACAGAAACCCGATTCCCGTGGTGAGGAAATGCGTGGTTGCCAAGTTGTATCGGGTTTAGTATAGCTGAAATCGGTTATGGAAAAACTGTTGCCATGGCAACGATCGTCATGGTGAGGAGTAAACAAAAACCCGATTCCCGTGGTGAGGAAATGCGTGGTTGCCAAGTTGTATTGGGTTAAGTTTGGCTGAAATCAGTTATGGAAAAACTATTGCCATGGCAACGATCGTCATGGTAACGAGTAAACAAAAATCCGATTTTCGTGGTGAGGAAATGCGTGGTTGTCAAGTTGTATCGGAGAATTATTGCTTCATTCATTAATTTCAAAAACACTCTTCAATGTAACCATCCTTCGCGTGCCGAGCTATTCGACAAAATCAAAAAGAAACAGAGCCATTTTAAAATATTCATCACGAGGTAACGCGCAGGATATAGGAAGAGAGACTACAGGTACTGATCTTCTAATACAGATGGAAACATCTCGTTAGGCCCACCCACATTTCCCTTTGCCTTCATTTCGATTCACCCATACCTTTCTTCATGCGCACATTTCGATTCAGCAACAGTCTTCAAACATACACGAACGATGCCTTGCTACCAAATCTGAACGATGTTGGAAAATATATGTTTTTCAAGAAGAAGGTTGATTCAAGTCGAGTTAGGTTAGATTGTTTGGAAAAAGTAGTGTCCTTTTTTATGCAGTCTTCAAACACACACGAACGATGCCCTGCTACCAAATCTGATCGATGTTGAAGAATATATTTTTTCTAAGAAGGTGCATTTAAGCCGAGTTAGGTTAGATTTTTCAGGAAAAGTAGTATCCTGCCCAATGCGCTATTTGTTCCGCACTATTTTGTCGCTCGCTATTTTGTCTAGTTCTGTTCAATAACAAAGCTCATTTTCTCCTGACGTTATTTCCATATTTGATCGTCAGAGAAGTAGTAATTTGGGAATCAATCAACGACGAATAGTCTTCAAGAAATTGATAAGAAGGGTAATCATTCGAATCAAGTTATTGTTTGAATACTAGCAAGAATTTTTGTGAAACAAAATTTGATTTCAGCTATACTAAATCCGATACAACTTGGTAACCACGCATTTCCTCACCACTGGAATTGGATTTTTGTTTACTCGTTACCATGACGATCGTTGCCTAGGGAATTACTTTCCCATAACTGATTTCAGCGAAACTAAACCCGATACAACTTGGCAACCACGCATTTCCCCACCACATGAATCAGGTTTTTGTTTACTCCTTACCATGACGATCGTTGCCATGGCAACAGTTTTTCCAATACTGATTTCAGCTATACTAATCTGATATAATTTGGCAACCATGCATTTCCTCACCACGGGATTTTGTTTTCTGTTCACCTGTTACCATGACAACGGTTGCCATAGCAACAAATTTTCCATAACTGATTTCAGCTAAACGAAACTTGAACCGAAACACACCCTAATTACAGTTGCAACTGTAAATTAGCGCTAATTTACAGTTATAACTGTGAAATCAGAGATATCAGAAAAAAAGTGTCTTCTGCCTAATTTACAATAATTGCAACTGTCTTTTTTGGATGGCAGTTCAGACGCGTCATACTTTCGCGATGGTTCTGATTTGATTACCTTGCATGTGAAAGAGCATTGCTCATGGAAATATCGAGCATAGAACTATGTGGAAATGGTGTTGCCAGACATTGTTATATCAGGCATACTGAGTTTCGCTTTTTCCAGAGAAAATATGTGCTCGAGTTTTGGTGAGGTTGAATTGAACTCGGTTATTGATTCCCCATGCTGTAATTTTACCGAGACCTGCCTTTGTGGTGAGTTCTTAGTTTCCTGGGAAGAAAAGGTAATGCTGAAAGGGAACACAGTATGGAGAGTACTATCTACGGCAAAAGTGTGGATGGGGAGGTGGTTACTCCCAACAGATCATTGATATGGATTAGGAACAATGTTGGTACCAAAATTGATCATTGTGGGACGGCGGAATCAATGGCTATCATTAGACGATACTCCATCCACCACCACAAGGAACTTGATGAAAGAAGGTATAGCTGTGGTGGTAAGACGTGTATCGTATAATAATTGTAGTTTGTGGAGAAATATTCATTGTCCAGACACGGTCAAATGCTTTCGATATCTAATGGTCATTGTTGTGTGAATTTTATTTCACATTTGAATTCAGACTTTTTTCTTCGAATTCAGACTTTCTTCTTCCAATTCAGACTGCTTGCCTTATGTGTAAACAGGGTGTTCCAAAAGTTGAAGCCAAAAAATCACGATCACGTATTCCTATGAAGATGAAATAACGGCTCCTACAGATATATTTCTTCAGGATGACCATCTGCTTTCCTGAAATACAGGGAGCAACTCCTGAAATACATGTTATAACTGTTGAACGCTGTGATGGAATTAATGAGCACATTCAATTCTGGTACATCCTCAACCGCCGGGATTGGCGCAGTGGAAGAGCGAGGTCGTGGGTTCGATTCCCAGCCAGAGCAAGGAACTTTTTTCAATATTTTATTAAAGAATTGAATATAGTAAGGTTTCGGAGCATTGGCTGGGGATAGTCCTGCACGATTCACTATTGCCTTCCAATTAACACTGCTGCTCCTAAAGTGGCGCATTGAGTCAGTAACAAAGCCTACACAGAGCACGCAGAAAGAGATGAAGATGTGGTTGTGAGCATCAGATAAGAAGTAGGACGGTGTATGTCGGTGGGTGTGGAAAACTACCAGCTGAGCGTGAGAGCGGGCCAATACTGCTTATGATAGTGAGTACATTACTAGCCTACAAAACACAGCCGAAAAACTCTGAAAGAGAGCTGATGGACGGTACCTGAAGATAATGTAAGTCAGCTCTCATAAGCGAACCACATCACGCATTAAAAAAAACACTTTGGGGCTTGCAAAAAGGTCCCATTATAGGGACTAGGTGCTGACGTGCAAACGTCCCCTACCAGTACCAGTACAGTACTCACTTTTCATTCATAAACACACCAACGTGGGAGCGATATTAGAACAAAAATATTCCTGCAATCGAAAAATAAAATCATCTGGAACTATAGTCAAACTTTTCAATATCACATTCATGCACAATTGTTAAGAAAAACTGACTATATCATATCACATCTTCATCCAAGCCACGATTTTTAACGACAGTTGTTATCAAACCAAATACGTTATATTCTTTAGGCATACCTATAGAAATGGTTCAGATATTCACATCACAAATTCAGATGCAGAAATTTCAGGGCAAAGAGGACACCTGAATATTTTCCAATGATTCAATAATTGACATTGAACATATTTTTTTCAAATTTATGTGTGTAGGTGGCACCTACCTTGCCTACCCTTATACGAGCCGCTACTGATATGAATATAGTCAATCTGTATTGGCAATGAAATATTGCGATATATCTCTCGATGATATAAACAAAAAATAATGTTCCAGTATGCAAATACTTGAGACGAAATGTGAAAAGGTGTATAAGTTCATTTCAGGAGGAGAAAGCTGAGGCATCACTACTTGGCATCTTGACCTTTATAATGTATTGTTTCTCATTATAATAAATAACTTACTAATAATATGATGGTGATAAAATATGATAAACTGATTCGCGAAACAAATGCGCACTTGTCTTAGTTCTGAAATTTTGTGTGTTATTAACGACCGTAAATGATCGTTTGTTGTCCCTAGGCACGCTGCAGTAATTGAGGACATGCTTCTGCATGAAAGGAGTGTTAGATATTTTAGCGCCTCGATCGGTAGCAAAGTTTTCCTCATTGAGTAATTGATGTTCAACTATAAAATATGAATTATGAATTAATTTGAATATATCTCTTGAATTAATCATTTTCCTAAGGAAAAAAAAACAAAAAAATATAAAACCGTTCTGAGGAAAAGAAAATTGAATTCTGAAAATAAGATCTATCATCGCGTGATATGATATAATGAAATGAGTAATAAACTGAAGTGTCGAGGAATGTCGAGTGATCAATTTTTCAAATGCATTTCCAGTCAATTGGCCAGAAAATCAAGCTTTCTACATGATTTTCATGCTGGAAAGTACTCCTTTTTCCCAGTACCCAGTGAAACATTCAAATTATTATCCCTAATATTTATAAATTACATATCTACCATTTCCATTATGTTTTAAAATACTAGTTTGCTTAATGATACCGGAAAAAGCATCTTTACAAAACATTCATACAGGAAAATTTTGCATTTATTTATTTGAAATTTTACTGAGTGTTATGAGTTCTCCGTCCATTTTTTGAGATCACCACCTGTAAATACTCAGCTTGCCAATTGATTGAGAGACACCTAACTCGTTATAAGTTACATTATACGGAAACTTGGGATTTGAAGTAGATCCAGCGTAAATCAACTCGCCAAACAATAACGACATATCCACTTTTTCACTTTGAGTATACATTATTTTGACGGAAAATTAAACTAAAATTCAACGAAAATCAAGAAAATTTTACCTTCTGCTCTTGAAGCTTATGTCACTGTCATAACCTAAGTGAGTGTTTGGTTCTCCCAAGAAGACTGGATCGAAATAACTGCAAAATATTATACATCATGCCTATCCTCGGCACACTTGACAAAAGTAAATGAATTATTATGAAGTATTTTCGTCAGTAATATTCAATTTATGTTCTTATTTTTAATCCAATCGCAAATAAATTGGTATCGTTAGATTCATCAAAATATCCTTTCTTCGGAAAGTACTTGTCAAAAAATGGTCGCCATTTGAAAAATAATAGTTAGACACGAAAATGTAATTTTGCCAACTTGTCTTATTCATATCCATCATACTTGTCACTAAAACTTCGCGATTGTAATTTTCTGATATCACCCGAGGCCCTTAGATTAGTTTACTTCCGATCATGGCCACCTAGATGTGATTTCAAAAGTGACTCCGAAAAATTTTTATTATTATTTTATTATTTACAGGGTGTTCCTTTTAAAAATTTAGAACCGGAGCCATTTCCGGTGAAACCGGAAGTGACCGGGAAGTGAAAAATATGTGAAAACTCTCCTCCTCACATACCATTTACCTATACCAGATCTCATTTTGATACACCTTATGGTCTAGAAGTTATGACTTGTCTAATAGATTCGTTGACACCCGGTATATACCGCAATAGTTACTGCACAAATAGAATTAACAAAATTGGATGAATGCCAAGAATCATTGCAGAGTATCTAAAATTACCAAATCCTGACATTTTTACATGACATTGTCTTCGGCGTTCTAGTTTGTCCCATTTAGCTAATAGACGCGGTGAAATCCTCAGCAGTTGCTGAAAGTTACATATTATGAGCATCTGTAAAGAGAAAAATTGAGGTAGGTAGCTCAAAAGTTTTCTTCAAATCCTTCAACTTCTACAACATATTCTGATGCCTCTACCTCACAGTCGCATTGCACAAACAATAAACAATTGAATAATCAGACTAATGAGCATAATTTTGTCCCAACAGCAGCCCAACAAAACTCATCAGCAAATTTGATGGGTAATTAATGCTCAAGATACCTGGTTATGTTCTAGTAATTTGTTGCATTCTGTCTCTGGACGCTTAGTTGCGTTTTATTTATCCGATTCTGCCACCGGAATCACTTTGATTTGTCGTTTTATTTGCAATTTCTCCGATTCCGGTTGCTACTTCTCATTCCGTCTCACTACAAGGAATGAAGTGAATGACTGTTGACAGTTGTCAAAAAATTATATCAAATTGACGAAAAACGAAACTTTTCGAAAGTAGAATTCTTTAGCTGACATTGTTATCGTGAAGTTCACAAGTTTATGATTCTTTCAAGAAAGACAGATTTCATATGTTCATTCCCAGATTAAATTAATTATCCCGATCTCACAAAAGTTTCTCCAATCACCACAATCACTGCTCCAAATATTCGTTGATAAATTTGTTAGATTCTTAACTCAAGTATCATGATTTTGAAATCATTTGGATCCCCAATATACATATAGATATAACCTATTATGTCATTGTGATTTCTCCAATGCAAGGTCATGAAGTTTCTCGTTTTATTTGTAAACGTCATTCGGTTTCCACAACCGCTACCAGAAGGGAACAAATAAAACGCAACTAAGGAATGGCGTGAATGACTGTTGACAGGTGTCATGAAATGAAATTAGATTGAAAAAAAAACGAAATTTTTTGAAAGTAAAGGACATTTAGAAGACATTTTCATCGTGAGTTTCACTAGTTCATGATTCTTTCAAGTAAGGTAGGTTTAATAATATGTTCATTCCCAGATAAAATGAATTCTCTCAATATCAGAGAAGTTTCTTTAATCACCACAATTACTGCTCCAAATATTAGATTATTCATTTTCTAGATTCTTAACTCTAGTATCATGATTTTCAAATTATTTGGAGCCCCAATATATAAATATAACCTCTTATGTGAATCCTCCCAATGCAATGTCATGAAGTTTTTCGTTTTATTTGTAAAAAGTCAATCTGTTCCCACCACCGCTACGCTACCAGAATGGAACAAATAAAACGCAACTAATGTGTCTTGACAGTTTGACGTTGACGTTACCAGTACCAACTTTGAAACAAAAAATTCAGCGTGCCCTGATAGAACCTGTTTCGATACGCATTTGGGTTTCATAATGACTTCATTAAAAACGCAAAATAGAAAAAAAGATTGCATCCCGGGAGGTAGGGAGGTTCACCATTATTAGCGGAGTCTCTCGGCAATGTGGGAGGGTTGGAAACCCTATTACAACTGAAGAGAAATTCAACTACGATATAGCCACAGTGCTCAAAGTGGAATGAAATATTAAATAAACACAAAAAGCTCAAAGTCATTTGCACACAATGTTCATAAAATGAATAACAATGGTAGATTTCGGGAGAAAAACAACTACTTTTCTAGCTAATGCCACGCAGAACATTGAATTACATCCTCCCGAAATCTGTGCATCGACTGGTATAAGCGAATACTGATACAAGTGATTCTTTCCTGAATGCCTATTGATAGTATAAATTTCGATTGAGCCAGGCCACGCTGGACACCTACAGACTGGTTTCGAGCTCTTTGACTCTCATCAGTGCAGGAGAGTCTCCAGCCAGCAGAGGCGTCCTTCATAGACATTGGGATAGAATATACTGATAGCTCCAAAATAACAATTTGCAAGCTCTTTTGAGAATAATCATCAGTTCTATCATAGACTACCAACCTTGTTTCCACTGGTTATTAAAATTCTTCATGCGATTTGTGACATTTCTCAGCAATTAATTTTTCCTATACTGAAAAGTAAACAAGTGGTGCCGATGAATTTCTCAATCGGTGTTCATTATTCAATGAGACGGTCAATTATCATTATTATTCAGCAGTATACCCGCAGGGCAGACACGTAAGGATACGAGAGTGAAAAGAAATTTTACGGATGTTGTTCGATATCGTTTTCGAGAAGATTCCTCCATAAACGTTACATGAAAAGAAGCAAGACAACTAATTTCACTTTCTTGTCGATGTGGATTGTTTGCACAGCCTACATGATCATGATTGGATCTGATGCAATGTCACAGGTGTTACATAATATGCGGGTTATGTACTTATCAATTCAAAATCAAATAAGATCATCCAGATACTGTCTATGGGTCGACGCGTCGGAACTGCTACCCTAAAAAAACAATTGTTTTCACGAATATTGGCCTAATTAACATAAACTACTCAACACTAATTTCGTCGCACACCAAAATGTCGCCCCTGTTATAATGTGAATAACTTTTTTCAGTTTAGAACAATCTGAATTTGGTTCAAACTGTACGATAGCCCAGTCCTTCAGCTATAATCTGGTACTTCATTGAAACATGAGGGTATTTACATAAAATCTCTACATGGTGTTTTCCGACACTGTGCAAAATTTCGGAATATTCAAAAGGCTCTCAAATGGTGAAAAAAAAATTTTTCTCAACTTCGACAACAGAAGCATGAAGATGATCTCATTACCTCGCGATATTTCGCGAATCAACTTCCTATCTCTCTTATTTACAGAGTGATCTCAAAAAATCAACTTTTTGGTTTTGCAGCCATAACTTTTTTCCACGTCAACCGATTTTGGAAATCTTAGGCTCATTTTGAAGATAAAACTTCAGATGAAGAGATCTGAATATCAGAATTGACTCAAGATGGCTATCAAAGATCTAGAGTTTTCTTGAAAGTGACCCAAATCTGGAACGCCCTCCGAATCTTGGTTGGGAGGAGAATTGAATGAAAATCAACTTGTTCTCGGAAAAACAATTCATTCTGAATGCGTCCATATTTTCCTCGCTCTCAGTACTCAAGAATGTGCGTGAGAAAACACAATTGAAACATGTTCTTGCAAAAACATCAGACAATTTCTCCTCTGTAATGCATGGCCCGTAGCCAACGTTACAAGAATCACAGTAAGTGACTGACAAGTCAGGTCAGACCTCGTTTTCGAATAATACAGATTTTGATAGTTTCGATGCCGCATCTGACGCCCGACCAGTTGGAACTGATTCCACAAATGAGGGAACAAGGGTTATCCTTATCTTCCCTCCAAATCGCGGATCTGCTAAACACGACAGTCCGATCCATTCAAAGAGCTAATCTCCGACACGAATTGTTTGGTTATTACTGTCGATTCGTTCGGCGCATTACTGCGACTGTTTTTGTGAAATTTTCACTATTTTTGAAATGCGTTTTTACAATAAATAAACCTTATTCGCTTGAATACTTTTCCATATTCTCAAATCGCATGTTATGTACGTGACAAGTGTTGAAAAAATCACTTTATTAAAAAAATCAAAATCCGTTGCTCTTGTTGGTACACCATTTATGATGAGCCTCAGCTGGTCGGGTTTGTCAGTCACTCATGCATTACAGAGGAGAAATGATCTAATGTTTTTGCAAGAACATGATTGTTTCAATTGTGTTTTCTCACGCACAATTCTTGACTACTGAGAGCGAGGAAAATATGGACGCATCCAGAATGAATTCTTTCTTCGAGAACAAGTTGATTTGGGTCACTTTCAAGAAAACTCTAGATCTTTGATAGCCATCTTGAGTCGATTCTGATATCCAGATCTCTTCATCTGAAGTTTTATCTTCAAAATGAGCCTAAGATTTACAAAATCGGTTGACGTGGAAAAAAGTTATGGCTGCAAAACCAAAAAGTTGATTTTTTGAGATCACTCTGTGAATAAGAGAGATAGGAAGTTGATTCGCGAAATATGTCGAGGTAATGAGATCATCTTCATGCCTCTGTTGTCGAAGTTGAGAATACAATTTTTTTCACCATTTGAGAGCCTTTTGAATATTCCGAAATTTCGCACAGTGTCGGAAAACACCATGTAGAGATTTTATGTGAATACCCTTATGTTTCAATGAAGTACGAGATTATAGCTGAAGGACTGGGCTATCGAACAGTGTGAACCAAATTCAAATTGTTCTAAACTGGAAAAAGTTATTCACATTATAACAGGGGCGACATTTTGGTGTGCGACGAAATTAGTGTTGAGTAGTTTAGTTGCAACTGTAAATTAGGAGATGCATAGAGGAAAAGTTGTATCTGCCTAATTTACAGTACATTGGAGTAGAGGGAAATGAACAAGCAGACATTCTGGCACGAAAAGAAGCATCAACGCCACTGATCGGACCAGAACCATTCTGCGGCCTTGGAAATTCTCACTTCCAGCAGCTGAAGAAGCAATGAGAGTAACAGACTGCCAGGACTGCGGCAGGCTAAAGATCTCCTCGGCAATTTCAACCGAGCAAGATTGAAGACACTGAGCAAAAAGCAAAAAACGAGATTTCTTTCGGGGCATTGTAGACTCAATAAAGAATATCTAAGGAAGCTAGACTTAGAGGAGGACAGCACCTGAAGATTCTGCGGGGAACATCTAGAAACACCCCACCACATCTTGCTGGAGTGTTGAGCTGTACATCACAAAAGATCGAATATACTGGGAGCACACCAGCTGACCGTGGAAGAAATACCATGGACAGATCCCCTCAAAGTTCTCAAATTCCTGAAAGAATTGAAGCTTGAGGGGCTGCTATGAATGAGAAAACCTTGAGATAGCAGAAGAAGATGGGACACAATAGATCTAATCGGGTCGATTAGGAGATTTGTTAAAAAAAGTTCTATCAAGCTAATTTACAGTTGCAAAAATTCATAAAAAATATTCCAGAAGAGTTTTTGAAATACTTACCAAAATATGTTGAGAATTAAGAGGATAAAGGGGGTGACACATGTAATAAGTGGAACACCCTGTATGTAATATTCCGATTATTTGACGTACTCAAAATCGAAAAATTTACCAAACAAATCGACAAATCGGAGGTTCATTTCTTGAAACAATATGCACATTTAAATATGTATGTGAATGCCTCTTTTACTTATTCAGTTCAGATATTCAGGGTGCATGGGTGCTTCAGAAAAAATTACCCTGTATGTGACTACTCGAATTTGAATTGCCAGTCTGATATTGATAAAAAGATGGGTAGAAGAAGATAGTTTTTTGTGATTTATTTATGTGGAGAATAATGATGATGATATTGATGATCAGTCTTGCAGAATCACATCCTCAGGAATCGGTCTGGAGAAAAATTTAAATTATGCCTTCCGTAGTAGTATTGCGTATAGCATGGTATACTAATATTCCAAATACTGGGAAAATTCATGAATTCTCACAATTTTTCTCGACAACTTTAGACATAAAAAACAAATAAACATATATTTAACAGTGCATAGCAATGAACGCATTGAGAATAGAGCCAAATGTTCAACATTTTTTGTATACTATTTCATGACCATCATTTTATGTAATGAACTTCAATACGATAACATCAACATGCACTGAGATATGAGAGATTAACCAAATTACGAATTAGCGTACCTGCCATTTCCACAAGATGGCGGATCCGGACTTTTATTGGTAGGTACTTTCACAAGTTGGCTAGTTTGAAGTTTGCTAATATGAATGGCCTATTATCTTTGGACTTTTCGGAAACGAATCAACTCCCGTTTTCAACATGAAAATGGAAAATAATTATCGATACTGATCTCTTCGTTTAAAAGTTTTCCGGAAAATATACATATGTAGGTTACAATAACAACGAAAACGTGTTGGTTTTAAGTTTTAAGTGAAAACTGTGTTCAAGACTGAAAATACAATTTTGTCTTACTCAAATATAGCCAAGAAATCAATGAAGAGCGATCATCGAAAAATTTCTATGTACAGTAAACCTTGTGTGTGTAGAAAGTATTATACAGGTGAAACAAAGAGACCTCACAGTACAGTCAGTGCAAATCCATCACACATGGACGGTGATAGCACTTCTAGTCAGACGAAATTTTCCTAAAACAGCTCATCTCAATCAAACTTGACAAGACAGAAATTTGAGTGACATCAGGCGCAAATACCTACTAGATCAAAGGAACAGGCAGTTAATCAGCGATAAAAAAGGTGCATCCTTTTTTATCGATGTCAAAATGACTCACGTCGTCGTCAAATAGCGTTTTCTGTAGTTGATTTATCAGTATAAAGTGACAATAACAAACTGTCAGTTCGAAGTGGCAATTCCAAATATTTCGAAAAAAGTAAAGTTGTTGGCCCTTCTACGCAGCGTTGTGACCTGCTACCTGTTGATATCTTTCCAGAAAGCAACAATAATGGCATTTTCCAAGGAAAGGATCCACCAACATTTGTTAAGTGTCGACTTTTTTATAAAAGAAAAGAGACAACCAATTCCAGAGGCAGTTCATTTCGAGTTACTCAATACATAAAATGTCATCATTCTTATTAAATTTGATATAATCTCAAGGAAAGTGAAACAATACACCGCCTTGATGTAAGACTGACATGGGAAATATTTGCTAATTGCTTGGGGTCAATGCTCATCGAGTTATTCGAGTTACCTTTGAATCACTGATATTGACATTGCGGTATGTGCCTGCTCGATGCAGGTATGCTCGTTTTAGAAAGTTCATATAAATATAACTTTATAATAAGGGAGACATTTTTCTCGATATGCGACGCCCGAATTATTCTTGAATTCATTTTTCGGCGAAGATTTATTTCTAAAAGTGCGGTAGGTATACACGAATACTGAAGCAAATATTACTTCCCTGAATGCCGGATTGTTTATAAATTGTAGCTATGTTAACGCTTGACACCTACAGACCGGTTGCATATTTTTTTTTATGTTCTGGTTCCCACGAAAAGGGATATCCTGTACTGTTCAGCGAGAACATCGTGAAAACCAAGGAAAATAAGGTAGGAATTGGTGTTCTTCTTAAATTTCTGGAGGTTATATGCCTCGGGGAACACCTCCCTTGGCAATGTATTCCAGATCCTCGCTGTTCGTTGGATGAACGAGTCTTTGGAAAGAGATGTTCTGCAGGTCTCCAAAGTGACCACGAAGGGGTGCGAAGCCTCAACTCGACGGGTTAATCTCGCAGTGACTGCCAAGGGAGGAACAATTGTTGATATTTCAGAAGAGCATCGTCCATGGAAATATCTATGAAATAGAGCCAGATCGCCAACTTTTCTACGGTGTTCCAGAGAAGTGAGTGAGTTTGTGAGCGAGGCATCACCCACGAGACGAATTGCCCTTTTTTGAACTCCAACAGTTTCTGGGTATGTTTGGATGCTGCACACCAAATATGGGAACAATATTCCAGGACAGGTCGGATCTTTGCCTTATAAATCATAAGCAGCTCACTGGAAGTGAAATAGCTCAAATTGAAGTTTTGGGAACTTTTGCTGCAGAAGCTACTAGCTACTTACGATCAGTGGCAGAACAGACGGGAATGTCACACGACACTGTAAGAAAAGCACTGAAATTACATAAATTTCATTCATATAAGATGCAGATTCTTCAAGAGCTCCATGAGAATGATTATGATAGAAGAATAGAATTTTGTGAAACGATGTCATATCGAGTCAATGCCATCCCCTAATCTATCGCTAAACATCTGTTTCAGCGATGAATGCTCATTTTTTCTGAATGGAAATGTTAACAGACAAAATTGTCGCTATGGGGAAGACCACTGATAGAAGAAATTTGTGCAAACCTCTTTCAATCGACGAATCATAATTTACGTTTGATGTACAATCAATATTATGAGTTGAAGTTGAAGGGAATCGAATCTATATCGTTTTGAAATCAGTATATTTCATTCGATATTTCAAAAAGCCAAATATGATGGTGTAGTCGTGACGTATAAGTCCCGAACTGTAGCTATCTCTCTCTGATACCTCGTCATTCTGCAGTGTTGCAGTGTGATTGGTCAGTTCAAGGACAATAGGCGTGTTGGGAATAAGACGTCGCACAAGTCACACCAATGAATTGACAACATTTCAAATGGTGCAGGAATTGTGTGTTTTGAGATGGACATATTCTAATTTATTATTTTGAATGAATGTCAAAATTCGAAATTAATTCGCTGGTAGTTTTTCAGTATGGAGTTCACGATAATGTCATTTTAAAAAATCAGTGGTCTTCCCCATTGGAGTGACGAAAACCCTCACATTTTTCGAGAAGGACATACACAACAACCACAAAAAATTTATGTTTGGGCTGGTATTCTTGGAAATGCCATTGTTGGTCCTTTATTTATTGAAGAAAACTTGACTGGCAATCTGTACCTAGATATGCTTGAAGATACTATCGATCCTCTTATAACTCACGAGCTAGAAAATCAAATTGATGCAGACGGTAATTTACTTTTGCAGGAGGATCTGTTACATTTCCAGCAGGACGGTGCTCCACCTCATTATTTTCTTCCCGTCCGACAGTGGTTAAATGATATTTTCCCGGATAGATGGATTGGCAGAAGGGGAGCAATTGAGTGGCCTCCGAGATCACCGGATTTGACCCCTTTAGATTTTTTCCTTTGGGGACATCTTAAATCCGTTATTTATAAAACACAACCGACGGATATTGATGAACTCAAAGGATGAATTACAGCAGCATGCCGCTCAATTCGTGGTGAAGTTTTCCAAAATGTTAGAGAGGAAGTTTGAAAACAGACTTTATTACTGTTTTGAACAAAATGGATAGCATTTCGAACAGTTTATAAGATAGTGCGTGAATAGATGTTTGTAATTTCTATCTCGCACTCTGAAAGTTTTTTTTTTGAAGTAATATAACCAACAAACAAAAAAATCGAACGTGTAGACTAGATTTATTTCTGTTGTAACGATGCCACCTAACCATTTTTATCAATGGGAGATTCGAAACAATAATTTTTGTCCTGAAAACAATGCATCTGAGTGAAAGCAAGTTCTAATCACTTCTGTGAGTTTAAAACGGTATTTTTCAGAAACTGCTCATCAAAATATAGTAAAGTAAGGTACCGTTGGAAAGAGAATTGAACGCCCTTCAAACTGATGTGCCACTTGACCCTTCTTCCCTTTTAATATTTTGAAGGTAACATCTACCCCTCCTAGGGGTTTGACCCATGAGGTTCAAAAATATTCATTCAAAGTGTCCCCCCTGAAAATAAAATTGACCTGTCTTCTCGTTTTTTGCATATTATTCACTTGAAGGGAAATATTAAGGGTGGAAGTTTTCAAATTGACATGCACCCTATATATATATATTTATGAAGAAGGATGGACTATCCACAAATTTTCGAAATCCGATCTCGAATGATTCAGAAGATACAGCACTGACCGATTTTAGTGCACTTCTTATATAGCCTGAAGGCCTCATTCTAATCAAATCAAATCTATGAGTCTGATTGCTTTACATCTTGTCGAAATAATATTACATCCTTTACTTGTACTTGAAATGGAAACACTACCAGGTGATTTTATTGGCAGAAACATAGCTCTTCATTCTGGCATTTCATTCCAATAATATTATTCACACAGCTGATGATTGGGAGTGACTAATATCCGTAAGCATGTACCTATAAACATATAAGTTCAATTTGAACACGTTCGTGCAATCACGTTCGTGACACTTGTGGCTTATGGTATAGTAGTTTTGCTCAGAGAAAATGGCAGTCGAAGAATGTGGTTGATCCTCATCTGTACCTAAGTTTCACTTTTACAGACATGTCTTGTACCCATTTAAGATAGATATTTGAGACGTTTTCATGCTTTTTATTTGTTTGCTAGAAAATATGTTAGAACTGAGAACGTGCATCGACTTTTTCGCTTCCATATAGCAACAAAAAACTTTTGAACGAAAACAATCGATTCTAGGTTGATCAATAATTCAGATGGAAAGATAAAATTCTACACAAAAAAGGTTGCATGACATTTTCTTTTTAGAGTGATACTTTTCATGATAAATCAACGTGGAAAACTATATTTCATAATAAAAATCAGTTACAGTAATTATTATAATTCTTGAATTCCAGATGCATTACCGAAAAAATGATATTGAGGCTGAATTTGTTTCGGTATTCACTATACAGTGTGTCTCACTTCAAATGGGAGCACCCCTGTATCTTTCCCAATGCCGGAGGTACAATTCTGAAATCCGCAGGAGCGAGCAAACTGTAGGAGAGCCGGTCATCTGATAACGAAATGATATATATTCCAACGGAAAGTTAAAACATTGTGCCACCACCTGTACCAATCACTATCCTGAGCAAAATGATTAAAAACCACAAAAAAAAACTACCACAAACATGCCACCTCTCAGTCTGAGCCGAATCCACTGCAAAGCGATTTATTTGGTCCTGTAATTCCGGAATATTTCGCCCTCGTCGAAAGATAGTATCCGTTGGACCAGTGTGAAATTCATGTGGTGCTCAAACTACAAGTATTTTATCTTTAGAAGGAGGCAAAGTAGATAGATAGATAGATAGATAGATTTTTTCTGCAACCGACACAAAAGTCGTCCATTTTGATACCAAAATGAGCTCTTAAATTGACGTTTCTATTACTGACACAAAAATAGGTATGTTGCTAGCAGAGCTGGGCATTACTCGAGTACAAGTACTCAAATATTGTACTCTGAGTACATTTTGTGTACTCAGTACCCAGTACCCGAGTACATTTTCAATAAAGTACTCGGTACTCGTACCCGTAGCATTTCGGGAAAAGTACCCGGTACCCGCGTTTATTAAACGAGTACATTTTCCGGGTACTTTTTGCAAGAATAAACTTGTCTCTGCATATGCGAGTGCAACACAGGAAACCGCTGTTATAATGTTATATTCATCATTATCAGTCAGCACTTCAATCAGAACCAAACGCGGAGTTTTTGTTTTGTACACTGTGTAACAGTTATAGTCAAGTGTTTTTTGTATCGTTTCTGTTGTTTTCTTGAGACTAAACCACACTAAACTGAGAGGTAAGGGTATAGTATTGCAAGTTAAGTTGTTTTGTTTAATAAATTTAATATGGTTACTAATACTGATGCAACATTCCTCAATTCTCTATTCAAATGTACTTGAACTGAGTACCCGTGAAATTCGGGTACTTGTACTCGGAGTACTTTACTCTGAGTACATCCAATGAGTGGGGTACTCGGTACTCTGTACTCGTTCTTCAATTATAAACAGTACCCGGTACCCTGTACTCGAGTACAATTTATCAGTACCCGGCCCAGCTCTGGTTGCTAGGCAACATATTTAGCTCCTAGGAGCTAAAGTTGAATTTTAGTTCCTAGGAGCTAAAGTAGAACTTTACTACTGGACGTCATCAAGAATGAACAACATTGTGACGGTTGGTTATTTGATTAGTTTCCGATTTCAGCAGATTTGGCATTTCATACCCATGCTGGAGATATAAAAACACCTTATTATAGTTTAGTATTTTAATTATAAACATCTCAGTTAAGTATTTTTGTTTTGATCAGGGAAGCCTTCAAGATTCAAATACTTGCGTGATCTTTATTTCATTCGTTATTCTCGGGATGGATAACTTGTTTTTGAATAATCACGGCAAGCAATAGTTTTTTTGTCTCAAACAACAATATTGTTTAGCATCATTTGATTATCAAGTAAAACACAGTGTAGTATGCCAGTATGGAGAGGAATAAATAATCACTATTATCATTGTTGATATGCTCACTAACCTAACATTTTCCACGTCTTGTTCCTATAGCTGGCACTGGCGCGGTAATTGCCATTAGAGCACCTGGTTCATACACAAATATGTCACTCTGTGGTTGTATTTATATTGAAACTACAATTCGAATATCTTAGAAAACCTAGCCTGCTGTTAATGCAAGTAGAATATTCTCACCACATGGATTATTTGTCAATATTTGTTGCAATGCATAAATATGGCACGGCATTGGTGGTTACTTTACATGTTTATTTGAGTTAATTGTTTCGGTTGCAGAAAAAATAGAATGTTTCATTCGGATCAAAAGCGACTTTGTTCGACTCGCAAAGATTACCTCACCAGCGTTCCGCCTATCACGTGACACAACAAATTGTGCCAAACATTACTTTTGTATAGTGACATGCGGGAAGCCAAATTTTATCTGACCAATCATGTGATGATGGTATTCCATCATTAGAGTGATATTCAGAAATCTCTCAACTTGCCTGAGCCCATCCAAATGTGACCCAACAAGATTCACTTGACAATTTATCATTCTTCCTAGAAACTATACGTAGTATATTATGGTTGCCTTCGCATGGGCAAAAAGCAATAAACCCAGATCGTTGATTGAACAGTATGTGTTTGAATAAAAAAGATAGATGCAAAATATTATACAACGCTCTGTCGAATTCTATCGATATTGATATTTTCTCTTACTCACTTTCCAAATTTTCTTACATTTTGAAAAAACATTTCCTGGCTTCAACTACTTGATTTTGATATATTTTAACGTTTTAATATGTACTGAATAAAATTATTTCACCCTTGTTTGTATCAACACACTACAATCACTACATGTTGTACCTATACTCAATCATTTATAATTACTCCAATCATTGATTTTCATCAACTTTGTAATTGATATTCGATTTGTTTAGTTTTAATATATCTGTATGATGAGATATGACATATCTGTGAATACTGCTTTTGGGTTAGTCCCGTTTGTATTCCTATTCGTAAATAAATAAATAAATAAACTACCCGGACCCGTTCAGATGGACCGAGCTAGCATTGTCCGTTTTACAATCCAAAAATGATATCTGGTTGTTATTGAAAAAAAAAGGCATAGTCAAAAAACCAACAACTGTCTTTCCGATACCATGTAGTTATTCACCCTCAACTAATATGACAATAGTTAATCAAATCTATAAGTATTCTGGTCGCAACATATCAAAAGTAAATCTATTAAAATTTATTTGCGGTTATTATGGTCGAATGAGGGCTATTAGCAATTTATACCTACTCGTTACTAGAGGGTTGTGAACTATTATTTCGATGGATGAACTGTGAAATATACTGGGCGATGTAATTTCAACCAGCTTAAGATTGATTCGATAATCTAATTAATGATAAAAACCTATTTATAGTAGCTTTCTTACACAAAACTCTGTAATTCGCGGTAGCCATCGTCATCATCTGACGTTGCGATGACATAAAAACTAAGGGAAAACATGTCTAACTTTCAATCTAAGCCAGGAGTTAGGAATGTTTTCCCGAAGTTTTCATGCCATTGCAGCGTCAAATGATGACCTTGGCTACCGCGAATTAACTCATAGATGAATCAATCAGTAATTGAGAACCGGTTGGACCGTCGATCATTCATCGATCTCTGTCATCCTATATTTGAAACAGCTATATTGCACCTGTACAATGAATAATACATACATAAAAGCGTCCTCGTATAACTTTCACTATTGATGTAAAACTTTCGTATGTGTTACATTAATCTGTTTGTTGAAGATGGTCTTTGTCGGTTCTTATGCACTTTTTATGTCGGTGCCACTTGTTCTTCCGCCTTTTTTTCCCCTTTTTTATTCATGTTAATGTCGCGTTTCATTATATTTGAAGAAACTTAATATTTCCTCTTTCTTTTACAGGTACACTCCTTGTTCCTACTTCTAACAACTCACAATGTCTTATCGCAAGTAGAAGATGTCGAAATTAACAACGAAGTATCAGAGCCGACTTCACCTAAAATTGATCTAGACTCCAACTTACGGAGAGCTCTACTCAAGGCGTTAACAGAACTCGAAAACGAGGATACAAAAAACAAAGAATTCCAAAACTTGGAAAACAGTGAGAGGAACATAGAAAAGGCTTCAGCATCATCTGTCTCGATTTTCTCCAATGGAGAGCCAGTAATCTCGTCTACGTCTAGTACCACCACCACAACTGCTGAAACAACTGAAAACTCTGTGGTGATACTACAAAAGAGCCAAGGTGTTCAGCATCCATCGATTTCCAGTTTCGAGAAAGCAAATGATGACTCCGAACAAATACTCACTAGTGCCTCCAGTAGTTATTCGAATCTTCCTTTCGAGAAATCAGATCTCGAAGCAAAATTTTCCCCACCAAGCTCTAATTCCATCGACAGTTTCGACAAATCCACCATCAAAACCAATAACTTCGAAACAACCACTCCAGCCACAAGTGTTTCAACAGAAGAAAACGAAGCCAAGGTCGAAGATGTTCAATTCTTTTCTGCCCCATTGGTAGCAGCATTCACCGTACACCAAGATGAGTTAGGATTACCTAAGAAGGTGGAACCAATTTACAGATCTGCGCAATCTCAAAGGATTCAAGAAGAAGTTAGCACGAATCAAAGAATAGAGGCTGTCCGGAAAGAACAGGAAAGAATCAAACTAGAAGAGCTCAGGCGACAACAAGAGAAAATTCAGCAGCAGTTTCAATTGGAGCAGAAGAAGAAAAACTTGGAGCAAGATATTCTAAGGTTGAATATCAATCTGAAGCAGCAGCAAGACTTGTTTTTGAGGCAACAAGAGGAGTTGCGAACCAGAGTCAACTCTCAACAGTTTCTACCTTTTGTTAACCCGATAGTCAATGTTGAGCAATCTTTTTTGAAGCAGCAACTACCAGTTAGGCCATCGGAACAGTTTCGACCAAGCGTAGCTTTCGATCCGCTTGTTGAAGCTGGCAAGTTACCTCAGAATGCGCAGATTTTGCCTATCAAAGGCCCAGTGAATTTCCAAACACCTTTCGTTCCCAGCCAGTTCAACAACTTCAGACAACAGACCCAGGGTAATAGGTTTTTCAGACAAAACACAGGAGTCGGTAATCTAGGCGTCAACAGCGACTTCAATAGGAATACGAATTCTTTTTCTATACAACAGTCTCTCCAACCTAGTTTCGAGAATCTGGCACAAGGAAACAGGTTCCTCAGATCAAATTTAGAAGGCACTCTGACAGCTCCACAATTTTCACAAGCTCCTCAACCTCAGGGTAATAGATTCTTCAGATCTAACTTGGAATCTTCTTTCGGTGCACCCAGTAATAATAATTTGAATTCGCGAGGTAACTACAATAACCACCAATTGAGCAATTTGCTGTACAATTCAGGGGCCTTCAGAGGAAAGTCTTCTGAGGATTTGAGTCTGATTAGCAAAGTACTATCGTACGACAACAATTTCGGCAACTCTTTGTCTCTGAGGCAGCATCAGCAACCTTATGTAAGAAGTTTCTGAGCAGGAAGTATGCTGAATGATTTATTTATTGATTAGTGGAATAGTTAATGTACAAGTCAGTTAATGTTGTCTGAATGCCATTACACAGGGTGTTAGATACTTTAGTGCCAAAACAAGGAATAAAACGTCTTTGTATAGTAACATTTTTCCTATATGTAAGGAGAAAAACTTTTTTATCGAGAAATCATCTAACTTTCAGTTGCAACTATGAATAACTAATTTTGAAATTATAGCGATAAATGGAGTGTGTAATAAAAGACAAAAGAACAAAACGAAATGAAGTACATTTTGTATATGTTAATCGTGTATGATGAATTGATATTCATCGTACAGGTCGTGGAAAGATATTCTGAATTGAATAAACCCAATCACGATTCTGTGATTAGAGGTCTGTAAATACAAATTTCCATTGTATATAATAGAATTTTCAAACTATTCATATTAGCATATTAAGTATAACTTATAACACCTCCAGTAGGTACATAAATTTTCTGTACTTTTGACGAGTTGTTATTCAATGTCAATTCAAATTGGGTGCCAAACAACTCGAACATGTAGAAACATAGACCACTTTATTAGTTCCAAGTACGTGTTTCATAATGCAGAGTATGTGTTTTCAGTGGTCAAATTCAGTTTAGTGACGAAAATCCGTGTTAAAAAAAAGTTGGAATATGTACAGGGTGGCCAACTAAGAATCCAGAGTTCGATACCTCTGTTGTCTTGATAGATACAAAAAAAAGTTTCGCATTCAAATTGAAGTGATAACCGAACTTCACATTTCAAAATTTCTTTGAAATACACAGGGTGTTCCGTAAGGTCACAGCACATCAAAGCTATGTTTTTTTCATTGGAACACCCAATATTTTATTTCATTTTTGAATTCTCCCTGAAGATCTGATTTCAACGACGTATCATACTTAGGGTCTAGCAGTGAAAGTTACTGACATATAGGGTGTGCAAAATCGAGATTTTCCAAGTTCAGAATTTTTTTCTGTCGAAACTGTTCATTATTCGTCAAAACGGTTTACATGTCCCCATCTCAACTTTTCACTCACTATCAATTGGTGTTCAATTGACATTTAATTGAAACAAATTATAAATTAAGATTTTTTGACCACCTTGTATCAATTTCAATTGAACACCAATTGATAGTGAGTGAAAAGTTGAGATAGGGACATGTAAACCGTTTTGACGAATAATGAACAGTTTCGACAGAAAAAGATTCTGAACTTGGAAAATCTCGATTTTGCACACCCTATATGTCAGTAACTTTCACTGCTAGACCCTAAGTATGATACGTCATTGAAATCAGATCTCCAGGGAGAATTCAAAAATGAAATAAAATATAGGGTGTTCCAATGAAAAAAACATAGCTTTGATGTGCTCTGACCTCACGGAACACCCTGTGTATTTCAAAGAAATTTTGAAATGTGAAGCTCGATTATTACATCAATTTTGATACATGACTTTTTTTTGTATCTCTCAAGACAACAGAGAAATCGAACTCTGCAGTCTTAGTTGGCCACCCTGTACATACTTAAGTTTCATTTTGTTCTTTTGTCGTTGAATTTTCTTTAAGGATGAATGTTCTAAACACAGAATAATAATTACTATTGAATGTTATTATTCTACCACCATTGATAACTCTGTGAAAATATTCAGAATACATACTTCCTAATAAAATAAAATATTGAGCTATTCATCAGTCTTCGAACTACTGCATAAAGATGGCTCTTACTTTTTGAAACCATCTTAAGTAGAATTCAATAATTCATTTATTCGAAGTCTAGAAGTCTAGGTGTCGATCATTTCAATAAGCATTGGAAGTATGTACTCTTTATAAAAAGATTTAGAAGACAATTCACTAGTAAGCTTGAGAGTTATAGAATCATGGATTTTTTCTTTCCACGGTGATGATTCAAAATGGAAACATAATATATGATTTTGTTAGAGAATGTGAATATTCTGAAGAAACTTACATGCTTATGCTTTTTAGCATTGTTTCGAAGTTAAGTCATAGAACCGGAATAGTAGGATGAAGATAATCAGGAGATTACATTATTTTATCTTGCCGAAAATTCAGTCAAAGAAACATCTATGGTACCATTGCCTATAGTAATTAATAGTATATTCTCTAATCTCTCGTGAAATTAATTGTCTCGATTAAAATTCCCACGAGCGAGTAAAAATGAACGAAATTATAATTCAGTGATGAAAATATTGACGTTACACAACCCTGTGAAAATGTACAAAATATAAACTTATATCATCAATTGTAAATATTATTGACTGATTTAACTACTTAGCACTGGATTTTGTTCAATAGTCTGATACTGGGTATAAAACATCATGTACATATTTGAAAACAAAAAATGGGAAAACATAAGACTTACAGTCGTATTCAATAAAAAAGCGTACAAGTATTAAACATAGAAGATTTCGGTATTCTAGTTCTCGTTGTATAAAATTGACTCAGCCAATGCTTTGTGTTTTTGAGAACCTATGATTACTCTACTGTCAACATTTGGTAAACATTCATTCCCGATAGCCCGTTTTACGCAAATAGGATGACGTTAATTTCTCCCTCCAATATACTTGTACGCTTTTTTTTGAAAACGACTGTACCATGTTATTCTTCTCATAGTTTATACGTTACAATAAGGTCAATAAGTCGTTGTTTTAGTTAAAGAAAGAACTTTTACTTACATCTAAGTCATATTCATTTTTATGTTCTGAATTGTATTATCTGAATAAATATTATAACGTTATGAATCATACCTTCTTCTTCCAACAAATTTTTCATTCCTTTTCAATGCATGATTTGAAAGTGATTTCTATTCGAACTTGAAAATTATAATGATTCTATAAGAATTGAAATGTTCAAACATGCGAGAAATAATTGATGATATGGTATACCGTATTATTCAGGAAACATGTCGGTATGTATTTATAAGCAGGCTTATTGAAGATGATTATCAGAGTCCACGTATAGACATGTTGTCTGAAGAACTACCTACAGATTTATATAAGTCAGGTTCTGTTCTTTAGTAATATCAATCATCTCATCCTCATTCAAGAGTTTTCAATTTCAAAATGCTTCGTTGCCAGTGATTTTGAGAAAAGATGAATCGTAGGGATTTTGATCTTCTAGATCCCACGATTGAAAATCCCAATTATTATATCCATAAAACAATATGAAAACCTGATGGGGTAGTATAAGGGATATAGTTATTTACTTGAATATACCTAAGTCCTTGGGGAAATATGTTCTCAAATGTTCAGCAAGGCCGACATTTTCATTTTCTCAGTAGATTGTTGTATAGGTACTCCGATTGCATTATTCTCAACTGTTCTGTTACAAAACATAAATTCCTAAATTGGACCTCATTTAGGAGGGACAATGGGCGTGTACACCTTGGTAGAACTTTCAACTCAAACCTTTCATACTCAAATAATGATTGACGACATAATTCGATCGAAAAATTTACTGGAATGTTCAATTTTTGGACATAGATAATAGTATCATCTGAAAACGGACCCTCTTATGACGTAGAAACCTCATCTCGCCATAGTTAAAACTGTTAAAAGAAAATACCAAACGCCGGACGGAGACAACTGATATATTAATTCTTTCAACTGTGATCTCGCGCTAATTCACTCTACCAGGAATCATGTATCATTCATCTCTGTCTGGAATAGTCCTGTTTCAGTATTAGGGTTTTGACGTCACATCATCGCCTCGTTTTCAGAAGTCCGAAAAATCGGGGATTCCAATAATTTTTTATAAAACGTAGGGAGCTCACAGCGATAAACGGTTTGCTGTGGTGAGCTAGTTTGGGTGAGTTCTATCGAATTATGGAATAAAATTTGTTTGTGATATAAGCATAGAGTAGGCCCTGTATAAGCCCATTGCCCCCCTGAGATTTTACAAATAGGTGAAACAGATAACGAATATACATCAGTATTAAGAACTGAAAAAAAAATATTACTTTCAAATCCTTTTTCAATTTTTTTGAAGCGCATGAAAGAGAATTCCTATTAGCATATTATGTTCAAGGAAAATCATGCGAACCTATATACAAGGTGTTTCACGGTGGATGGGATGGAACATTAGAAGTATCTGGAGAACCGAACGACAGATCATTTCAAAAATTTGTGGGTGTGGATAATCAAGCATGATATATCTATTCAAAATATTTTCGACAATGTGGTGCTGCCACTGCTATTAGAAAGTAGTAGCAACTTTGTTATTTCAAATAGAACACCCTGATGTATTTCATTGTATTTCTAGATTTTCCCTGGAAAGCTGATTTCATCAATGCATCACACTTGGGGTCTATCGGGAATGATTATAGAGATATTGGGTATTCAAAAACGAGATTTTACAACTTGACAATGTTTTTGTGTCAAAATTATTCATTCGATTTTCTGAAGAGTTTTCAATAGGGTGACTAAATTTGTAACGTTGTTATTAAGAAATGTTTTAACCACCCCAGATTTTCCACTATATATACATATTTGGTATTCTATAAAAACAACATTCATCAATGTGGTTAGTTGTTTAAATTTCCACTCAGTGGTATAAATAAAGCTGTGAAGTTAGTAATTCTTCTACCATTTCATTGATTATTGCTATATTTCTGCTACATTAGAATCAGTCTCCCTGATAGGATCCTCGTGGAAGTAAATGTAAAGATTTTTTTCTTCTAGCGTGCGGAAAAGTTCACTTTTCCGCACTCATTTCAGTGTTGAAAGAGTCACTTTTCCGCACTGAGTTCTGAAAAAAGTGTTTTTCGCACTCAGTTTTGGAAGCGGCTAATTTGTTTGAAAACTGGTGCCAGAATAAGGGAATCAAAAGTTTCAAAGAAGACGTTTTTTTGGCTTATTTCGCTGAAATTTCCAAAACAAGCAAGCCAAACACTCTTTGGTCCAGGTACTCAATGTTACTCGGTGTAATCAAACTGAAGAAAACCTCGATTTGAGCAAGTTTTTCAAGGTCACGGCATATATGAAAAACAAAACATTGGATTTAGGCCAGAAAAGGCAAAAATGTTCTTGTAAGAAATGATATTCCAGTTTATAAATGAAGCACCTGACGAAATTTATCTTCATAAAAGTATTTAATAATAAATGTTTCTTTATGTTAACACTTGGGTTTTTTCCGCACGCTAGTAGAAAAAAGTCAACACGTGCGTAAAGTGACTTTTCGCACTTGTTAGGTAAACTACTATTACATGTAGAATGAAAGTATGTCACCATCGTCTTCTATCTGTGGTTCTATTCATGGTATGAAAACCTCTAAAACCAATACTTCTGGCATCTTATATATTTTCCGAAATTTAAGGATAAATTTATTGAATCTATTGTTTGATGCTATCCTACTGAATTAATAATTTTTTGTTTTCACAAATAATTAGGTTTCTTGTCGTAGAATTATCTCTTTTGCAATATCTAGTATCAAAAGATGAACAACATGTCCTTGAAATAGTGCCACATTTTTCATTGAAAACCTTAGCCACTCCACAAATCACCAGAAAAAGCTGGTAGATATCTGCCAGTAAAAAAAGTGGAAAAAACATGACAAGTTGTTAATTTTTCATCCATCTATGGCTTGAAGAATCAGAAAATCTGTAAGTGGTTGAAATAACCACTGACCTTCATATTAACCACCCAACCCACCACCCAAATGACAGTTGTTAAAATAACCACGCTCTTATAGTGAATCGGACTGAATATCAGTCGAAACGACTTTCATGTCCCGATCTTGAGTTCCTACTTATTCTCTACTGACATTTAATTAGAACATATAGAGGGTGTCAGAATTCTGAATCTTGAACCACCCTGTATTTGTTACAATTAAATGTCAGGAGGTAGTAATCAAAAGTTGGAATAGCGAATGTAAGCCGTTTTGACCAGTAATGAATAGTTTCGACACAATTAAATCCTATAATCATTCCTGCTAGTCCCCAAGTGTGATACTTTGATGAAATCAGCTCTTCAGGGAGATCTAAAAATGGAATGAAATACAGGGTCTTCCATTTGAAATAACAAAATTGCTACTGCTACGAAATGATTTGTCGTTCGGTTCTCCAAAATAGGTCTAATGTTCCATCCACCGTGAAATAACCTTGTAAAGTTATAAGTTTTTGAGAATACTTCATTTGGCGAATAATTCCTAAGCTCTCCTGTTCTATAGACTAGAGAAATGACGTCAAACTATCGCAATGTTTGTTGTGATTCTTGTTGTTATGACACTGCAAAAATCAATATCCAGCCCTTCACAATTCCATTCAACACAACTTTTCAGTCTACAACTATTATTTTTAGTAGTTTCGAAACATGACACTTCAATGGGAAGACAAGGAAGTGAAATTCGACATGCCTTATACGTAAGTATCATACAGGGTGATGTAAATACTACTAATATCTCGTGATTAATTAATTCACTAGAAAAATGCGACTGATTTTGGGAGAAAAAGTGATGGATAAAATTGACAATATCGAAGATACCAAAGGGAATGGAGGTGATAAGGGCAGGTTGATTATAACAAATATAAGAATACTTTGGCATTCATCGACGAGCCCAAGGATCAACTTATGTAAGGCGCATACAGGGTGTATTTTTCTTTAATAGGAATGGTAGCTCTCCTAATATTGAGTTTTGACTAAACCTACATTATTGGTTCTGTGAAACATATTTCGTTAACGAGGATAATCTCTGGTGGGGCTGAAATTATACCACATATAGTCTGAATTCAATATTATTGGATAGATATATTTCCTGTTCAATGTGTTCATTATGTTTTTTTTTTTGTTGCATTTCAGCCATAGGCCACAATTGTATCCTATCAACAAGCACCAAAGTCGTCAACTCAGTAAGAAACTTCTCCAATGTCGTAATACATTATAAATAATTATCAAAACTTCTTTACCTTGAGTGAATCAGGTATGGAATCTGTGTTTTTTTTAGAAACTCAAAGGAACTACTCAAGCTCTCCAGCTGCTGACTATTTCGAATGGGACAAGATATGAGTTTATTTTCACCAATTTGATACCGGGCAATACAAGACATTTTACATCGGTGATGGAGGTTCATAAGTGAGTTTTTCATCCTTTTTCCTGCATATTCACAACAATCATACATTAACTAGGAGAAAAGCCAAATACTCAAAATGGAATGCAATGGTCACAAAGAAGAGAAACTCAAAGTCATTACCACAATAGTTCGAAAAATTAACGAAAATGGTAGATAACGAGAGAAAAACAACTTCCTTCCTGGCTATACAGTGTGTCCCAGCTAAAACTTGTCACCCTCAAATCTCCGATGTCGTTAAAAAAATTGAAAATCGCAGGGACAAGTCGATTTCAATTTGGCAGGGGACAGATTTTTCTGCAATTATCATAGGCCAAAGTTGAAATCTTGAAGCATAACGGGCATCAACTTCGATTTTCAAATGGAGCACCCTGTATTGCATTGTATTTTTAGATTCTCCCTGAAGAGCTGCTTCCATCAACACACACCAAGTGTGTTGATGGAAGCGTGAATGATTACAAAGATATAATATGGTGTTCAAATTCGAGATTTTTCAACTTTAGAATTTTTTTGTGTCGATACTATTCATTATTGGTCAGAACGACTCACAGGTCCCCATCGTTACTTTCGATTCACTATCTACTGATATTTAATTTAGAGGAATACAGGCTAGTTCAAAATTCAGAATTATGAACCACCCTGTATTCGTTCAAATTAAATATCAGTAGATAGTAAATCAAAATTTAAGATCGAGACATGAGAGCCTTTTTGACTGATAATGAATAGTTTCGACACAAACAAATTCTGAAGTTGAAAAAACTCGATTTTGAACACCCTACATCTCTGTAATCATTCCTGCTAGACACCAAGTGTGATACAATGATAAAAGCAGCTCTTCAGGGATACTCTGAAAATGAGAGAGTTGATGCTCTGTACGCTTCAGGATTCCAACTTTGGAATACGATAATTGCAGAAAAATTTGTCCCCCGCCAAATTGAAATCGACCTGTCTGAGCGATTTTCATTTTTTTTAAAGACATCGGAGACTAGGGGCGTGACAAGTTTTAGCTGGGACACACTGTATACCACACAGAACATTGATGCAATGATTCGTTTAGACGAAAGTGCTTCCTAAACGCCGAGCTGCGCCTAAGTGGTTCAGGAACGCGTGACTACCTGTAGACCGGTTTCGAGCTATTGGCTCTCATCAGTGCAGGGCTGTCCCAGGTAGCATTCTTGAGCGCTATCAGGTGCCAACCTGACCCAACGTAAACGCATCTCAGAATTTATACATGACGAGGCGTTCAACGTCCGCGGACATATGCATCGATGCAGTTTCCCTGAGATCATTCAGTGGAATGTTCTCAAATTTGACACCGTTTTTTTCGCACACTTATAAATACATAACACTGTATATTATGTTTGAAGTTTCATTTCGGCCTATGTTAAATAACCACATGCTGATTCCAACTCAAGTTATGTTAATACATATATCTACGACCAACTATGATAGGATGCGTTGGATATCCGACGTGTAGTAGGTGCCTATATATACAGTGTGTCCCGCTTTTCATGAATTCACCCTGATATCTCAGTTATTAATGGTGCGAGTCCCTTGAAATTCTGGTACTGATTGTATGTTAGAATAATTAAGTATTGAGCAGAATGAACAGTTGCATTCGCCATTGGCGTGCGATGTTGAGGGGTACAGAAGATGCCTTTTATTTGGGAAAAATTAATGACTGAGATAGCAGGGTGTATTCATGAAAAGCGGAACACACTGTGTATATATGATGAAAATATGCTTCTTTAAGGGCCTACAACTCCTCCAGACTCTACAGGGAGCTCAAACTCCGCTGCGCCATCATTCACAACAAACAGTTGAAGATTTTGCCTCAAGAACAAGTGGTGTCTACGTTGATGGGCGTTTGGAACCTTTCCAGCGATCAGGGCAGCCTTGGCACGTTTCATGTGTCAAATGTCAGATTTGTGTGGTTCGCCGATGTTAATGAGGGTTTCAATATTTCCCTGCCGTATCTGCAGATAGAAAGCGTGAGTCACGAGCATATATACCTACTATGTCTATACAGGGTGATTCACATAAGAACCGACATAGAGCAGGGGCATGTAGGGGGTCCCAGAATATGGCAATTTAACGCAACTTACCTCTATACCAAGTTGCTTCCCTGAGGAGTTATAGGCTTTGGAAGTGAAGTTATAAATTTTGAAAAAAAAATCAATATCTCCGTTATTCTTGAACTTAAAGCAACCAAATTTGGTACACCTTGTGGATGTATTTAGGGCGTTACTTGACAGTAGATAGAGTTCAATTGAAATTTGTAAAGGGGGTATACCAGGTGGCGCACCATTAATATTCAACAGAATTTTGTTAACCCTTGATGGATTTTGAAAATCTTTGCTTTGTTTTGTGGGCAATTCAATTCTAAAACTTTTCTTAGTTCAGTAATTTCTCGAAAAACCTCATCATTTTCATCAAAAACTCTGATAACTGAAAACGCGTGCTCTAGGTGTATTATTCAAAATCATCGAAAATTCAAAAGTTGGCTATGAAAATAAACGTCAAACTCGACAATGAAGCAAGTAAGTTGTTCAATCAAGTAATTTATCGATTAACAATCATTAGTTCTGGTTGTTGTTTGAGTTTTTGTGTTTATTTTGGCTAGTTGTTAATAGTTTTTCACATTTCAGTATCTGTACTTACTTTACGTATTTTGTTACGTATCTAAATGATAATTTCCCAGCCAATTTCTACTGATCACAATTAATGACCTACTTTTTTGTTGTACTTTCATTATCATAGCCAACTTTTGAATTTTCGATGATTTTAAATAACACACCTAGAGCGCGCGTTTTCAGGTATTCGAGTTTTTGATGAAAATGATGAGGTTTTTCGAAAAATTACTGGAGTAAGAAAAGTTTCAGAATTGAATTGCCCACACAACAAAGCGAATATATTTGATATCCATCAAGGGTTGACAAAATTCTGTTGAATATTAATGCTGCGCCACCCAGTATACCCCCTTTACAAATTTCAATTAAACTCTAGTTACGGTCAAGTAACGCCCTAAATACATCCACAAAGTGTACCAAATTTATTTCCTTTAAGTTCAAGAATAACGGAGATATTGATTTTTTTCAAAATTTATAACTTCACTTTCAAAGCCTATAACTCCTTAGGGAAGCAACTTGATATAGAGGTAAGTAGCGTTAAAATGCCATATTTTAGGACCCCCTACATTCCCCTGCTCTATGTCGGTTCTTATGTGAATCACCCTGTATATGGCGTATCGACTATACGATATCTCAACAAAAATGGGGCCAAAATGAGAGGTACTTTTTGAATCTATATAAGGACGGATAGTGAAGGATGGAAACTGCTGACGTGAGGATCAGATTTTGAGTAAGGTTAGGTTCGTAAATAATCAACTTCGATTTATTCCTTCATAATGTGGTTAAAATATAGCAAAGCATAATGTCAGTAACTTTGAGGAAATGGAAAGAGCCATTGCAGATGATAATGAAATGAACTGCGATAATGATTTCATTCAGCTCGGTGGAATCTCGAAACTCACACCATTTAATCCAACATTATTGCTTCAGATCTTGGTATTGAATATTGAATATAGGTCAGAGTTAACCTATAGGTATATGTATTCTTTTTCAATGTGGTGAAAGTGATCTACTCAAATCTGTTTAGAGTGATAGGCATACTCTATACACTACTTGTCATTTACTGATTCAAACTTGGTTTACTTTCCATTATATTATGCTTTTCGCTGGATGATTGATAACTCCATTGATAATGTATGAGAAAAATGATGAGCCTGAAGCTTCATTGTCAAACTCATGTTGCACCAACCATTACCTACAAAGCTTTGGATTTTATCAAATTTAATCATGTTTTTTCATTAATAAGTAAAATAGCCTTTAGTAGTACCGTACTACCTATGCATCAGATAAGATAAAATTATCGGAAGCTTTCTCCTAAATCCTAACTTCAGTTCTATGATTTTCAGTTTCAGATCTACCTACTTATTTGCAAGCCCAAGATTTCGAAAATTCAAAATTAATAATGAAAAGAGGATTCCTGTCTTTTCTTAACTCCGCAAATACTGCATTTTGTTGGTTGAAAAAGTACAGTCCATGAAAAATAAACGAAAACACAAACACCAAAGAATTGTACAACTAAAAACTCAAATATTCGAATGTCAATCACAACCAATCACATACGCGCTAAAACCAATTTAAAAATTTGAAATTCGTAGCCATATTCGAACGTACAGGGTGATTCACCATAAATGTCCCCCCCTCTAACCCACTCATTTTGGAACCGATTAAAAAATAATCTGGGATGATTTTTCAGAATTTTTTTTCCGTTGCACAGGGTGCTCGGAACTAACGATCTACAGAGTACTACTTGATTTTTTCAAATGGAACACCCTGTATTTCTTTGTATTTTTAGATTCTTCCTGAAGAGCTGATTTCATCGATACATCACACTTGGGGTCTAGCGGGAATGTTTACAGAGAAATAGGGTGTTCAGAATCGAGATTTTTCAAACTTTAGGATTTTTTTCTGTCGAAACTAGTCATCATTGGTCAAAACGGTTTCCATGTCCCTATCTCAACTTTTGATTTACTATCTAGTGACATTTAATTGGAACATTTACAGGGTGGTTCAAGATTCAGAATTCTGATCACCCTGTATCTGTTCCAATTATTAAATGTCAGTAGATAGTAAATCAAAAGTTGTGGCACGGACATGGAAGCCGTTTCGACCGATAATGAATAGTTTCGTCACAAAAAAATCCTGAAGTTGAAAAATCTCAATTTTGAACACCCTATATCTCTGTAATCATTCCGGCTTGACCCCGAGTGTGATACATCGATCAAATCAGCTCTTTATGGAGAATCTAAAAATACAATAAAACATAGGGTGTTCCATTTAAAAAAATCAAATAGTACCCTGTAGATCGTTTGTTCCGAGCACCCTGTATCTTCTGATGTGACAGAAAAAAACTTTATCGAAAATCATTTGAGATGATATTTCAAATTTTGAAATCGGTTCAAAAATAACTGAGCTAGAGGGGGGGACATATAAGGTGAATCACCCTGTACGAACGAACGAGCAAAGAATCAAATCTCTCCTCTTTATAATATTAGTATGGATTATTCGATATTTTTCCAGATATCGATCAGAGACTCGAAATTTGGCACAGCTCTAGTGATAACGAGCTCAGAAGCGAGTGGAGCGTTCGTCCTAGGATTCAAGGTGGATCCAGAAGAAACCCTGCGTAACCTTTACAAAGAGCTCACCTCTCTCCATACGGTTTATTCTGCCAAGCCCGTATTTGGAGTAGAATACAAGTACTCTTCTGGAAAGGAGTACACAGAACACAACAATAACCTGGTGGAAGACTACGAAGCTTTGGAGGAGCCCAAAGGAGAGATCGGCAATACTATCGTGGCGTATTTGGCTGATGAAGGACACAGTAGGGACAGGCCACCCGTTTTCAGTCCCGAATTGGGTTTAGCTGTGGAACAAGTCAAGGAGGGGTACACTTTGCAAAACTTATGGGAGGTCATACCATCTTGAAGATGGAACGCTATTTAAATCCATGAGTTGTTTGATTATTTTCTAATAAAACTTTCGCAATTGAAACATTTGTATATTACCAAACCAACACCTGATTCATTCTTCGTACCTTAGTGAGTATCACTATATGAATATAGCAAACCATTTTTGGAAATAAACTTATATGATTATTTCCACCACTAGCTATGAAACCTACCATTATTTACTCCTTTTCGAGGCGTAAAGTGTGCTTTTCCTACCAAGGTAGTTTTCGTCGTTTTATTAACCACTAGTCAATAAATATATAGCAACCTCTGTTATAATTAACCCGAATTCACTGACATGCGAGATAATTGGTACTCGAATCTAGTAGGTGCAAAGCTTGTGGCTCCGATGGAATCCCACCGATTGTCCTCAAGAAACGTACTCCCAAGCTACACATGTTCTCTGCAAGTTGTTCAACTACTCTTACAAATCGGGGATATTCCCGTCCAACTGGAAAATTGCAAGAGTACAAAAAAAGGCTAAAAGACCCTACCCAGCAACTGCAGATCGATCGCACTGCTATCTATTATTTATGGCAAAAGCTATCAACATCGAGCTCATGAAATACCTGGAACTTTCAGGTGTTATCAACGATAGGTAATATGGCTTCCGTCATAAGAGATCAACTGACCCGCTCGCTTACGTCTTACATATATGGCAGCTTTCTATTGAAAAATATGGTAAAACCTCAGCCGTGGCACTTGATATCTTCCAAGGCATTCGATCGAGTCTGGCACCACGGACTCCTCGCCAAGCTTCCATCTTATGGCTTGCCTCCCCAGCTATGTTCTCTGCTAGCTAGTTTTCTCTCAAACAGGTATCTTCATGTAGTTGTCGACAGAGTTTCATCTGACTCTCTTATCATAAATGCTGATGTTCCGCAAGCTTCAATTCTAGCACCAACACTATTTCTACTCCATACCAACGATTTGTTGGAAGCAACTTAATGTCCAGTACACAGCCTGGCGGATGATAGTACCCTCCATACCGCCTTCTCTTCCAGGGCCCCAATACCAGCTAGACCAATTAGAAACGAACGAGGAAGAAATGTTGACAACATAAATATGGACTTGGCATCAATTCTCGAATGGGGATCTAATGACTTGGTAGATTTCAATGCAAACAAAACACAAGCACGCCTTTTCTCTAGAAAAACCGATCTTACTGTGCCCAACGTGAGCTTCTCAGGAGTGACCATACCTTTGAAAACATCCATTTCGCTGCTTGGTATTACTATCAGCAATAACCTTTTTTCGGAAAATCACGTGAGATCAATTGCTAAAAGTGCATCCCAAAAACTTGGTTTTCTGTTTCGGGCCAGGAGCTATTCCACTTCCAGTCATCTGCTTATTTATGATCTATGAGGCACAGATTCGACCTGTCCTGGAATGCTGTTCCCATATTTGGAGTGCAGGACCCAAACATACCCTGAAACTGTTGGATTCTGTCCCAACAAGGGCAATTCGTCTGGTGGGTGATGCCTCGCTCACAAACTCACTCACTATTCTGGAACACTGTAGAAAAGTGGCGATCTGGCTCCATTTCATAGATATTTTCATGGACGATGATCTTCTGAAACATAAACAATTGTTCCTCCCTTGGCAGTATCCCCGCGAGATTAACCCGTCGAGTTGAGGCTTCGCACCCCTTCGTGGTCACTTTGGAGACCTGCAGAACATCTCTTTCCAAAGACTAGTTCATCCAACAAACAGCGAGGCTCTGGAGCACATTGCCAAGAGAGGTGTTCCCCGAGGCATATAACCTCCAGGAATTCAAGAAGAACACCAATTCCTACCTTATTCCTCTTGGTTCTCACGATGTTCTCTGAACAAAATTGAAAAGAAATGCTTTCATAGTGACAATAGGTTCATATTCCAGTTTAACAAAACTAAAATGATTGAAATGTATTGCTAGTGGTGATAAAAACTTAATATACACCTTGGTAGTAAAGAATACTATTACCACAGGACCTTATACCCCTCGGCTGAAGCCTTCATTACCTTGGTGTATAAATAACTATTATTTTTCAGTTGTCCATTACTGCTTTATAATACCTTGGCAACGGTTGCTATTAACAGACCAATAACGCCCTAGGGCGTTATGGAAGGGCATTATGAATCATAACGCCAGCTAATTGGTTTGTTTTCTGTAATTCAATGAATTAATTACTCAGAAAAGTTTCATTTACCACTGCACATGAAAAGGGACTAATTATTTTCTCTCGAATAGAAATTACAATTTTCAAATGTTCCTGAAAAATTAGTACCAAGTTTGAAGTTCTGTGAGTTGACCTATGATGAACTTCTCAATGTGTATTCGGTTTCGTTCGGAGCGTTTTTCTTTTTCGGAAACGGAATGGGCTATCATTGTAGCACTCTTGTTCTTCAAGGAGATACTTCCTTCAATATAGCTCGGTTTCAGAGAAAGCACCACCTTGAACAAGAAGCGTAGACGACGCTCGGCGTAGACAATGTCTGGTGTAAACTTTCGGGTTTTCCAAATTAAGGTATTTCGCTATGATAGAAGAAACACTTCCTATAGTATTTTTACCTACTGGTTAATCAATGCATTTATTACTCCTGTAGGTTGAAAAAAAAACAATGTTGTTTACATCGTTTTGGTTGTACAGCAATGTAGATTGTAGATTGTAGATGGGTCGTATAGGCTGAGAGACCTCTCGATCACTGCGACCTAGAAGATCTATTGTGATTACCCCTATCTAGTTTTGGTCCTCTAACCCTAGGCTTGTGATGAAGCCTACGATTTTCCTGACGGTTGACTTTTCCACTTCAGCAGAGGTGAGATAGACCTGTCCTAGGTGGTTCAGCCTTTGGCGGACTTATACTTCACATGAGCAAAGTATGTGTTCCGCGGTTTCGGTTGCATTGTTACAAAAGCGGCAAGTGTCAGTCTCCGCCAGACCCATCTTTTTGAAGTGGTACCTCAGAGGGCCGTGTCCTGTGAGAAAGCCTGTGATAAGCTTTAGCTCTGGTTTGCTGAGGCTGAGTAGCTCTTTGGCTCGGTTCTGCGAATGGTTGATGAACCTCTTCGCTTGTCGTTGACCTGGAGTTGCTCTCCAGTAGGAGGACTTTTCAATTTCTTCCCATTTTCCGAGTTCTCCCTTTAGATGACATTTGCTTATCCCACAAGAAGGCTCAGGACCAAAAAGTGCAGGTGCTGCACCTTTTTTTGCAAGGCGATCAGCTGCCTCATTTCCTTTGATTCCTTCATGCCCTGGAACCCACATAAGTGTGACTTTGTTGCCCTTTCCCAGTTGCATGACTGTGTACAGCAATGTACTTTTTAACTAAGTTCAAGGCTCCTATTCTGCTCTCTTCAACAATGGCGAAACTTTTTGAGGTCTCAGTTTCTGGTACCTTGATCAGTAAAACAGCTCCTCTGTCTTCAATGTCATCAATTGTTATCTTGACCAATACATCACGTCTTTAGCCTCCAAGTACACCCATTACCAGAAGAACTTTAAGTAGCAGAAAAGTATCATCTGGAGCTTCTCTTATGTAAATAAAAGTAGTCCACCTACCACCACCTTTGGTATTTTAGGAATGTAGCCTTTTAATCAAGTTTCAGAAAGGCCATCAGTTGAATGAATATTGATATATTAATTTTTGTATGTATAACTAATTGATATTCATCATACAGGACGTGGAAAGAAATTCTGAATTGAGAAAATCTAAATCGCGAGTCTGCGAGTGCAGGTCTATAAAAATAAGAAGTTTCCATCGTTCAGGTTTGAACCCCTTGATTGGGTGAAAGTATTGAAAAGGAATACTATCAGATGAAAGTATGAACATTAAATAATTGATATATAATTTTTTTTTACTGATGTACTATTTAGATATTTTGAATCAATAGTCGTGAGATGGTCTGTCAGCCTTCATGGAAAAATATTAACTTTCGTGAAACTCTCGTACTGAATACCACAGAGTACTTCAAACCTGTTTCTTGTCAAGAAAAAATATTAGAAATCATGTATTGAGATGTAGAGTACAAGTATTAAAATTGAATAAGAAGAACGCATAGCAAGCATGGTTGATTATCATTCAGGCCAGGATTGAAAAAGTTAATCCTATAATGAAACAATATTTGAGTCGTATAGGTTTACCTGATAAGGATTATGTGTAATGTTTTTTTGATGGCATATCTATTGATGTTCCTAATGTAAGTAGGTATTAAATGATAGGAACCGTAAAATATTTGATTTTGAACTTGATTAGTGCTCTCATGTCTGACGATTACGATCTCATTATAAGTGTGTATTTTACAAATAAATTATCTAGATGGATAAATCTGCTTTTTGAAAGATTATTATTCTAATTCTGGAGAATTCATGAAGTTTTGATATTTCAGCTTCATACATCATTTTTCTGATTCTTCTATATTATATCAACATTGTATTTACTCCCACTGTTTTTATTTTCACTGAATTGATTATTTCATGGTAATATTTCAAGTCATTATTGCATATTTACATATTTTTTAATTTTCATGCAAGGATAGATGATATCATGAATCACGATAACTATTAATCAGATAAAAATTATCTTATCATACAAAAGATTCCTTGGCCCATATTATTTTTGCTGAAATGGTAAAGACGCTGCGGTGTTGTCAAGATCGTGACTAAACTTGATGGCAAAAAAATAGATATAAGAATGAATTAAAGAACCTGAATATTTATATGTCACATTTTATAACCGACATATTATACAGGGTGGTCCTGAATGTCAAGAACATATGGAAGACATTGAAGGGTGTAGTTCTTAAGTTCCCATAAGATATGTCATATAATTCAATTCGATTCGATTTCAAGTTGCAGAGTGTCCGTCCAAATTGATGTAAAATAGTGACTTCTATTTTGATTTAAGGCAACCGCGGTGCTGTTTGCGGGGATAATACTGTTTGTTTTTTACTGAAAAATTTGCGAATCTTATACAAAACTATAAAGGGTTATTGAATTTTTTTTTAAAAATTTCGATCACAAAAAGCTATCTCCACGAAGCAATTCCAGACATCAATGGAACACCGGAGAAAGGTCGGCGACCTTTCACTTTTCTATCGATACTTATTCCACGGAAAATGTGCATCGGAAATCTCTGCTATCATCCCGTCACTAGCAATACCAGTCAGACGAACTAGACAAGCCCAGTCAGCACATCCTTTCGTTGTCAACCTCGAAAGATGTCGAACAGCACTTTATCAAAACTCCTTCATCCATAGAACGCCTAGGCTCTGGAATTCATTGCCTGAGGAAGTATTCCCAACAACATATAATCTCCAGAAGTTCAAAAAAATTCCAATACCTACCTCCTATCCCTATCCTCCCTAGGAACGCACGATGTTCTTTGAACATTATAAGGATTCCCTTTCGTGCGCTCCAAGCGATAAAATAAAATAATAATGTATTTATTTCCACAAACAATAAATATCTAATTAGCGATACATGATATTATGTTCATGGTTCACAGGAATTCTTACTCCTAAGCCAGGAAAATTAGAAACGAACGAGGGAGGAATGTTGACAACATAAATATGGACTTGGCAACAATGCTCGAATGGGGACCCAATAACTTGGTAGATTTCAATGCAAACAAAACACAAGCATGCCTTTTCTCTAGAAAAGCCGATCTCACTGTGCCCAACATGAGCTTGTCAGTAGTAACCATACTTTTGAAGACATCCATTTCGATGCTTGGTTTCATTATCAGCAATAACCTTTCTTGGGAAAATCACATGAGATCTTTTGCTAAAAGTGTATACCAAAAACTTGGTTTTCTGTTTCGGGTCAGGAGCAATTTCACTTCCAGTCAGCTGCTTATGATCTATAAGGCACAGATCCGACCTGTCCTGGAATACTGTTTCCATATTTGAAGTGCAGCACCCAAACATACCCTGAAACTGTTGAATTCTGTCCAAACAAGGGCAATCGTTCTCTTGGGTGATGCCTCGCTCACAAACTCACTCGCTTCTCTGGAACACCGTAGAGAAGCTGGTGATCTGGCTCTATTTTATAGATATTTTCATGGACGATGCTGTTCTGAAATATCAACAATTGTTCCTCCCTTGGCAGTCCCCGCGAGGTTAACCCGTCGAGTTGAGGCTTCGCACCCCTTCGTGATCACTTTGGAGACCTGGAGAACATCTCTTTCCAGAGACTCGTTTATTTAATGAACAGCGAGGCTCTGGAACACATTGCCAAGGAAGGTGTGCTCCGAGGCATATAACCTCCAGAAATTCAAGAAGAAGAAGTAGAATTCCCTTGGTTCTCACGATGTTCTCTGAACATTACAGGATATCCCTTTTCGTGGGAACCAGAATATAAAAAAAAAACAAAACAAATCAAGTTCAAGGTTTCAGATTATGTATAACCGAAAACGGTGGACATTTCGAACAGCTACTTCAATTTGTTTTTTTCCTTTTTCTTCCATTCAAAATTATGTATTAATTAAAAGTACCAAAAACATTATCAAACTTTTATTTTTATTCAAACCTTGTTGGGACAGACTTATGCTATGTACTTATTGCTCAGTAACGTGGCACAGGGAGGTGATATTATCGACAAAATTAAAAACAAAATTGTTCATGGCCTGCTGAAATATCGTTATACCGATGAATCTCGCGATGAATAAAATCAATCTGCTGATATCATGTAACTACAAAAACTCAAATATCTCACGAACGGCTCAATCTTTTGTATCTGAATAAGAGTAACTTTTTCATGTAATTTTCTTCGCTCCATCAAATGCTCTTGTTTTTTCACCGAAAATAATACAGGGAAAAAAGTTTTCTACAAAAAATCATGACTCACCCTCTGAAAACACCCTTTATCACAATATCAGAAATGTGGAAGTGTGACGAAAAAATGTATTTTGACAACATACATTCATGCACAAAATTTCAATCAGGTGGCTTTCATCGTTCAGAATTTATGCGGAGAAATTATTTTAATTTTATCAACTTTGGAAGGATATAATTATCTCCCTTAATATGCATTTTGGGCCATGAGTTTAATCATCAAACTACACTTATTTTTCAATGTTCACTCCCAGAAAGCTCGGTACACATTTTTGACTCACCCTGTATATTATTGGTATGTTTTTATATGTATATCGTGATATCTTTGTAAGTAGGCACCTATTAGGTACTAACCCCTAATCACTCCATTTGTCAAAACCTTTTGGAAAAAATTATAATATCTCAAGAACGAATGAAGAGATAGCAGAACGATTCAAAAATGCATATATGCAGGTTCTTCATTCGAAAATACAAAGTAAATGTCGCTTCCGGTTCAACTAGAAGTGACATGTTGAAGAAGATTGAAAAAATTAGATCATATATCGCGCTGAAGTTGTAACCAAAATTTCAGGTACCTATATTATGTACACACGGAAATCATTTGAGGCTTAATCTCAATAGGTATAACCGTGAACATCCAATTTTTTGATAGAATGATAATGAAATATTATTAAATCGCGAATACCATGGCACTTACAAAAACACTTGAAGATAGCATTGTTATTAAAGTATTAATACTCCCACTCACCTTTCAAATGAAACCAGCGACTTCAAATCGCCATTGCTCTTTCTAAACGGCCTTTTTAACGAATTAAGTTAACAAGATAATGAAGGCAATGCAAAATTATTTCGATCGAGAAGCATGATAATACATTTGGTGTTTGAGTGCAGAAAAAGATACTTGGACCAGTGGGATATAATTTAGCGCGAACAGCCGATATTTTTTCTTCGAAGCAAACTTCTTACACGATGCATTTGGGATACGCTGTACAGTGAAAGCTTCTGAGTAAGTCAAAACAATTTAATTCTGTTGAGAATATAGATAGTTATAGTCAAGTCAGTTGGAGCGCCTAGAGCTAGGGAAGAAATAGGGAAGCCAGGCAAGAATTATTATTGTTTTCTGTACTTCTGTACCATGGTTTTTATATTAATTTTTCGTCGACCTCTACAAAAAATCATATTTCAAGTTCTAATTTCCGAACGATAATCGACTATTTCCGCAGACACTTTTCGTCAACTGCAGGGTTGCCGGTTGTACTAAATTTTCAGTAGATCTCCTGATTTGCGTACACTGATCTACTGAACAATATTTTGACATCTATTTACCTAATAATAATTACCTATATTATTATTAATCTTTAGTTAATCACATACACTTATGAATTGCATGATATCTCGGCACGCTCTGTTTAAATTAATTTCACAAAATCAATATTAAATTTACATATACAGTGCGATTTTAACCTGCCACACCCTCAAAATTTGGAACCCTTCGACCGATTCTCAAAAACAAAAATTTCATAATATAGTACTTAACGAGCTCTATTCGAAAATATGGACAAACCTGAAATATTCATATTTTCAAGGCCTACTTTTGATTGTTGAAAGGGTCAAAATTTCGAAAACGACTATTAGGCAATAATTGTCGAAACAGTGACTAGCCTATTCGATCCAGGCATAGCTTAAATACCCCCTACGTGATTCAAAGGCAAAACCTCATATAGGGTGTTAGTTATTCCAATGTCAAATTTTTATATTTTTGATTTTTCGATTCACCCTGTATCAAAATCTAAGGAGTTGATATAACTGGTGAAATAGTCATTCAATGGAGGAACACATCGAATACATAAATACGAAGTTTCTCACCTTCTACAGGACAGGAAGATTTCCCTAGGTCAACCAAAAATCAATGAAACTCAAGTTGAGGTTCACCAGTTTGAAAACTCGAGTAAACCGTTTTTCACACACTCCACCACACAGTAACTCCGAGAATCGTCTCGATTGATAAAGAACTGTCGAATATAACACAAATAGAATGACAGACAAACACTCTCCAAGGATATATTCATTACTGATACTTAATTTGATCATAGCTATATACCGATTTTGGCGAAATGGACGGGAAATTTGGAAATGGAAATTATCATGTATAGAGAATATTTCCCCGAATCAGTCACCTTCATTTATATTTCCAGGAAAAAAATATATGGATCATTATAACAAAATTGTCAACTAGAATTTCATTAATTTTTGGTTGAGCTAGAGAGATCTTCCTGTAGAAGTTACAACGATGAAACTCCGTATCTGAGTATTAGGTGTGTTCTTTCATTGACTGACTACTTTTTCGGTTATATGAATTTCTCAGATTTTGATGCAGGGTGAATCGAAAAAACGAAAATATCAAAATTTGCCACTAAATAACTAACACCCTATATGAGATTACGCGTTCAAATTTCGTATGTGGGTATTTCAGCTATGCCTGAATTGAATAGGCTAGTTACAGTTCCAAAAAAGTTGCCTAATAGTGGATTTTGAAATGTTGACCTCTTCAACGAACAAAAGTAGGCCTTGAAAATTCGAATATTTCAAATTTGTTCACATTCCCGAATAGAGCTCGTTGAGTACTATATTAGGGAATTTTTGTCCTTGTAAATCGGTCGACGGGTTCCAAATCAGGAGGGTGTTGCGGGTTGAAATCGCACACACATATACAGGGTGACATTGGAATAAGTGCAAATATTTTAAACACTGAGAAAGCTCGACGTGTACTATCGAATAGCACTAATGAAAATAATTTAGGGATCAAAATAAAATTTGAGGTTAGGCTTCCCTTTTCCACCCAAAGTTTTACACTGTAGCAAATCTGACGTCACCTCTGTTCAAATTTCCATGCGGTAATCACAATCACGCGGAGTACAATTATTTAAATTGTTTCAAAGTGGCATACTTGATTTTTTTTTTTTCGTATTTTGTTCAATTTTTGGAATGAAATTTCTCGTTAATTAGAAGAATTAGAAAAAATCTGATATCATGGGAATATTCCTTAGACTGTATCATATTAATGTGCTGAATGCACTTATTTCGAATACACCTTGTACTTATGATTATATATTAACCACAAAAAAAACTTCATCTGATTCAGATCAAATTAATTCTTTTATATACTCACCTCTGATATAACAGTTTGTTTCTATTGTTCAATTTTTTTACTTGTTTTGTATCTTTGTTGCTCATCTTTACTATTCGTTTCTGTTTTTTATAAACTCAAATCTTATAAGTACAGGGTGGGCAAAATTGGGCGTTTTCACCGTCTATCTCAATAACTAGAGTAGTTATCGAAAAACCAATATACATGTTCCGGGTTTGATTTTGGAGAAACCTCGAATGGTACAATCAAAATTTCGATATTTTCATTCGTTTTAGAGATACAGGGGGAAATTGAAAATTTGCGGATTTCGATTTTATTTTACTACTTTACGGTGAGAGGTATCAAAAAATTTCAAAAGTATATTTATACAGTATGATGCGTGGAATCCATTGGCATCATCAGAAATTTTATACAGGGTGACGTTGAGAAAATACGGCAGCCAATTATGTTTTTTCTAATGGAACACCCCCTATATTTTGACACAGTTGAATAGTCCCAGGCGTTCTCATTACAAATATATATATAACCCCACCTTTTCCTTCCACAATTTCAGATATATTCGCAAAAATATATTCAGTGTGTCACATTTCTTATGGTTACACCCCCGTATCTTCTGTAAGAATAATTGATGGAAACATTAACAATCATAATATTTTGTGGCAGAATGCCTGAATATGATACTTGACCCATTATTTTTAGTATGCCTTAATATTTTTGCGTTCAAAGAGATAATAAATAAGATATATATTTGAAATTGAAACGGGAACATTCCTCACTGCCAAAATATACGGGGTGTTCCATAAAAAAAATTGTTCTGTTTCTGGAATTTGGACATCTTCTATAAGGCTATATTTTTCAACGCAACCTACTGATTTTCTAATTGAGTAAATTATTGGTCTTATATCTGTATCTCAAATGTCTTGATAACAATGATATCAAATCGAATAATTTCCCATTTTATTTCTCACCAAATATCCATTTATCTGGAAATTACATTCCCTATGATATTTATTTTCCTCATTTGGTGAATATATACAGAGGTTCATTTTCAACCTCGATTCTGCCTGTTGATAGCATTATCCAGAAATATCGATGATTCCATAGCTGCTGGCGAGCAGTGTTATCATTGGAGATGATCCCACTTGGTCCATGACTCCATGAGTGTATCATTTATATCTTTCTGACAGTTGCGAATTTTTGAATCCTACCTCAATTATTTTTACAGAAGATACGAGGGTGTAACCATAAGAAATGTGACACACTGAATATATTTTTGCGAATATATCTGAAATTGTGGAAGGAAAAGGTGGGGTTATATATATATTTGTAATGAGAATGCCTGGGACTATTCAACTGTGCCAAAATATACGGGGTGTTCCATTAGAAAAATTATAATTGGCTGCCGTATCTTTTCAACGTCACCCGGTATAAAATTTCTGATGATGCCAATGGATTCCACGCATCATACTGTATAAATATACGTTCGAAATTTTTTGATACCTCTCACCGTAAAGTAGTCAGAAAATAAAATCGAAATCGGCAAATTTTCAATTTCCCCCTGTATCTCTAAAACGAATGAAGATATCGAAGTTTTGATTGTGCCATTCGAGGTTTCTCCAAAATCGAACCCGGAACATATATATCGGTTTTTCGATAACTCCTCTAGTTATTGAGATAGACGGTGAAAACGCCCAATTTTGCCCACCCTGTACCTATGTACCTGTATTTTGTGATATTTCTGAGTAAGAATGTTTGTTTTGTTTGTTACTATTTTGTTGGGAATAGGTTACTGTTCTGTTCACTAAAAGTACCTATATAATGTTCTGATGTCATATAGGTTTATTTCATTATCCTTTCTTGGTATTCGTATAGCATAAAATAGATCTGAATTTTTGACAAGTTATTCACTGATGAAATGAAAATAGTACGGGCAACCCTGGACGCGCGGAGAGTGTGTTGACAACAACTGTCATTTGCTGTTGTCAAATTAATTATCCAGGAAATTCGATAGATTTCACGCGTGAATAGGACCTGGATGTGGATATACGAGGTTGTCGAGGTTTGAGGTCGACGAAAAAATTCAATACGTACCTCGGCGAAAAACTGTCTATTGTCTCACCGGATTGCTAGACTCGGCTATCAACTTGCAGACAGTTGTTCGTCCTTGGTACATAAATTAGTAAACTGGCCAACATTGATAACGTCGTGCTTCAAAATATAGCCTGAATTCAAAGTAGAATAACTCACGAATTTCCCCACCAATTTGAAATCGGTTTTCACCGATGATTAGCCTAATCTCTTGACAGTTTGTTGTGACAATATGAAACTTCCGTTATTTCAGATAATATTGCTACAGGGTGATAATTGAATGGGTGTAAAATTGCATCGTGGTCGTCAACTTACCGATTGAACAGATAATGTTTTCATTTTTTTTCTCTCACCTGTATCCTCTTGATTGATGCTTTCTCTCGAAACTTTATCGGAATTTTTGAATTCAGAGCTTTGATGATCGTGTTATGAATATTCATTCAAAATGATGCAATTTTTCGACGATTAATTGAATGAAATTGAAAGTTGGAATTCTTTTGCGAAGAATCAACGTTGTATGTATAGTCGTCGGATATACATACAAAGTGATACAAGAAATACTGAATGGAATGGAGAATAACTTAGTTTTCAGTTGATGAAACATATTTTTCTCTGTGTTACTAAATGGTTTTGTAATTTCTTGGATCGAAGGTCATATAATGAAAGTACGCATAATCAAAATGATGCATTTTCGTTTATTAAATTCAACAAATTGAGATTGTAGTTTTAGAAGTATGAAAAAACAAACTGTCAAGAGATTAGGCTAATCATCGGTGAAAACCGATTTCAAATTGGTGAGGAAATTCATGAGTTATTCTACTTTGAATTCAGGCTATATATTAGAGCACGACGTTATCAATGTTGACCAGTTTATTATTCACTACTTTAGCACATATATTCCATTAATTCCCTAATATAATGTCTTTTCAACCTGAAATCTTCACTTTCTCGGGGTTATATAGTTCATGTTGTCATTGAAAGCTGTTGAGGTCTCATAATGAGTGAGAAAAAAATGTAAAAAAAAGTTTCGTGCGACAGTTATGAAACACCCTGTATATGGTTCAGACTCAGAGTATATACCATGGCGGGTAAAATACGTTTTTCTATGCTGAGCTTTAACAGTTCCATCAAATGAGAAATTAAATGCTCGAAGAGGATTGGTTATGTCAATTGACTCTTTTTTTATCTACTATGAAGAAGTCACGATTATTCACCAGTCCAGCCACAAGAAAAAAAGATTTTCTCAGATGTTAGTAGTAGAAAATATAATATTACATAACATGGGACTAAAGTTAGTTAGTTAGTTAGTTATAAGTGGTTTGTTTCTCGAGAGCTATGATTCCTGAAGGAAACCAGTCACTGATACAATAATGCAATTTTACGAATACCACTTGGTAACTATGTATTTACTGAAAATAATGAAGTTTCTTACATTTCCAACATTTCACTTCAGTCCCTGTAAGGAGGAAACAAAGGATATAATTCTGTTCCAAAAACGTTGAAAAGATTCCTAAGTCTGTTTATTTGATCACTTTTGTTCTCATATTTGGGTTTTCATATTTGCAGAACCATCGATTGAAGTGCAATGCCAATATTTTCTTGTTTACATTGTTGCTACACTTTTATCATGTTTTCATTCTAGAACCTTTTGTAGTATAATTGCGAATTGGGAGTGAGGAGAAAATCTTTTTTTTTTTCAAATACTATGTGTTTCAATTGAATTTTCAAGGTGTGTCGGTATAGTGCTCCGTCAAAATAATTCCATGAATTATGGGATCAGAAAAATCCAACAACTTTTCGAGAATCGGAAATAGAACTGTGGGAGGAGCCGAATTTCAAAAACAAAATGATTCTACTCTGCACGTCGAAGTAGGCAGCCCTCTGTTATGCAAAAACAATACAGCGTTATACACAGGATATGAAAGGTATGATCCATCTTCATCTCCATCAATATTGGGAAATGTGAATGGAACTACAGTTCTCAACACACTAAATGGACCACTCATAATTTGACTCTATTTCGAAGACCTATATTTTTTGAAAAAATTTACCGATCTTCATGCGGTTTTCGATATCAGATGTGATGTTTCATCGGCTTCAAAGAGAGCTAGAACACTCTGAAAAAGTCCGCAGAACAAAATGTAAGGTCTACATTTCCAATGCTGCCAGAACTCGAGAAATTTTTTTCTGATCAAAAGTCAGTCATATTTATGATACACTGAGACCTCATCTCAGGACATTTTCGTGATTTCTCCTCAATTGGCCATTGGAATAAAAATTCGATTTTTTTTCGAAAGTCCCGCATTTCTTGATTTTTTCCTCTAGAACTCCACTTGAGCTGACTATTGGGAAGAAATATTCTCATGTTCTGTGGAGGACAATGAAAGACGAAAAAAGCACTTTTTTGGAATATACAGGATGATAAAATTATAGGACAAAATCTCATTTCAGTAAAAAAAATCAAACACGGTGACTAAAACCATGGCCCATTCGATTCAGTATATTCAGAAACGGCCTTCTCGATATCCATTATTTATATTAGACTAATAACTCGATACGTTTTCGAAAATTCGCCTCTAATATAAATACAGGATGAAAATTTTCAATTCAAACTTGTTTCCTGATATCGATGATTCTTATCATTTTATCAACTGATTTCCAATATTTATCGCCCATGTATGAGACACAGAGTATTGTTGTTCAATATACTGAGTGTTTCACAACTTATCTGACAAATTACGAGCTCTAGAAAACAATAATGTTAGAAGAATGTTTTGACCAGCATCATCTCCAGATCTGAATTTGATTGAACATGTGTGGAGCCGAATGAAAGTTAACCTATCGAGAAGGCAAGAGGCACCCCAAAATAATGACAACCTTATCCAAGCTGTATCAGAAGAATGGGAGGCAATATCAATAGACTTCATCAACAACCTCATAGAATCTATGCCAAACCGATTTCATGAGGTTTTGTTGAATCGGGTAGGCCCTACCAACTACTGAAATTTAGGATACAGGACTTTCTAGTTGGATCTTCATAATGCTGAAGAATTCACTAATGTCATATGTCGCCAATAGAGCCCTTTTCGAATAGTTTTAGTGGATAAAAAGTGTTATAAATTTTATTTTCCATCTCGTTTTACTTCTATAATTTTTTTTGTGATAGACTTCTTATGTAATATCGTAGTTGTGGTTGAAATTTGTCAGATAAGTTGTAAAACACTCAGTATATTGAACAACAATACTCTGTGTCTCATACTTGGGCAATAAATATTAGAAATCATCGATATCAGGAAACAAGTTTGAATTGAAAATTTTCATCCTGTATTTCAATTAGAGGCGAATTCTCGAAAACGTCTCGAGTTAATAGTCTAATATAAATAATGGATATCGAGAAGGCCGTTTCTGAATACACTGAATCGAATGGGCCATAGTTTTAGTCACCATTTTTAATTTTTTTTACTGAAATGAGATTTTGTCCTATTTTCTTATCATCCTGTATATTCCAAAAAAGTGCTTTTTTCGTCTTTCATTGTCCTCCACAAAACATGAGAATAGTTCTTCCCAATAGTCAGCTCAAGTGGAGTTCCAGAGAAAAAGTTCAAGAAATGCAAGACTTTCGAAAAAAAATCGAATTTCTGTTCCAATGGCCAATCAAGGAGAAATCACGAAAACGTCCCGAGATGAGGTCCCAGTGTATATGACTGACTTTTGATCAGAAAAAAATTTCTCGAGTTCTGGCAGCATTGGAAATGTAGACCATAGTGTAATGGTACCACTTTACACCCTGTGTACGTTTTGTTCTGCGGACTTTTTCAGAGTGTTCTAGCTTTCTTTGAAGCCGATGAAATATCACATCTGATATCGATAACCGCATGAAGATCGGTCAATTTTTTCAAAAAATACAGGTCTTCGAAATAGACTCAAATTATGAGTGGTCCATTTAGTGTGTTGAGAACTGTATATGGTGAATTCACTAATAGGGCCTTGTTTTGGTAAGAACAACAACAGTACCTACTCCAATTTGTCGGGCATACAGTTTTTCGTCCAGTTCTGATTTATGTTCATAGTTCAATTTCAAGAATCGAAGGAAATCTCGAATCCCCAAAATTATTACTGCACAAAAACCCTCAGACTCACATATTCAGGCGAATCAGATGAAAATGTCAACATTTTAGAATCTCTGAAAACCCCCAATGTAGATTTTTGGGTAAATTGAACGTGTAATGACAAAGTTGTCTGCCAACTTGGATACGCCATTTCGAACTATGAAATTCTGATAGAGAATTCCTGCTATACTCAACCTTACAATCCACCGGTTACACAATATCAGTCAGATAGGACGAAAATGGCAAAATTGTTCGCCATCTTGAATGTGTCAAGATTGATTCGAATTTCAAAATTTTGTCCACTGGAAAATTATATTCCTCAGCCTTCAAAATCTCTGGATACAAATTTTCGGTTGAATTGGGCGAGGAATGAAAATCTAGTTGAGTTCAACGCCACCAAAACTCAAGCCCGTATTCTCTACAGAAAAGCGGAACTCACTATGCTTGATATAGTATAGTATGATGCAAATGTATGGAATAAATTCATTTCAAAACAAGGCGACTTCCGAAAAAAATCCAAAAACTAGAGTTCAGAACTTTTTTTATTGTGTATTTTTTCAACTAGAAGACCCTTCGATGTTCAATTCTCAGTAGCAGACCTCTGCAAGATTCAGTTTACCAAATGATAATCCCTTTTAATTGCAATATTCTTAAGCAAAATTTTGACTGTTGGATAGACGATCAGTAGACCTTTCAAACGAGGTGTCACATGACCCCTGCTTGTATTTGAAAAAATCGTCCATTACGTCATTACTTCTACACCAGTGACGTAACATCTCTCATATGAAAGTCATGAGATGAGGCTTCAAAAATTAAAACTCACGTGTTTTTGGAATTTCTTCAAATGTCGCCCATTTCTGAAATAATGAATTTATTCCATACATTTGCATCATACTGTATATTAATGTCTGGTACCACCATTCTCACGAAGACCACTATATCTATCCTCGGTATTTTTATCAGCAATACCTATTCATGGGAAAATCATGTCAGATCCATCGCGAAAGCTGCTTCACAGACACTCGGATTTTATCCCAAGTGGAAAGCTACACACTTCAACAGATTCTCTACAAAGCATAGATACGGTCTATTTTAGAATAATGTTCCCATGTAATGGGGTTCAGCACCCAAACATATACCCAGATGCTCTCAGATTCCATCCAGACTTCAGAGACGAACCATTAGCCTGGTAGGTGATGCCACAGTCACTAATTCTTCGACACCATTGAACACGTTAGAAAAGTCGGCGACCTTTTACTTCTCAATAGATACTTCCACGGGAAATATATTCTTCAGGAATCTCTGCTATTAGTGTGTGGTGCCAACGAAATGAGTTAGTTCTAAATACTGCCAAATCAATATCTGTCAAGTTCCATACCAGGAAAAATAATATAAATAACCTCACTATTGATGATATTCAATCCTCTCACGCGACCAAATTCTTAGGTACCTACTTAGATTCTAATCTCAACTGGAAAAGCATTTAGATCATATTTGTGCCATCTTGAATAATTCATACTATGCCATAAAACAGATCAAATCAAGCTTAGACGAACCTGCACTGCTTAGCCTTCACTATGCTATGGTCTATTCCAATATAAGTTCAAATATTATGGTTTGGGGTAGAGCAACGGACTTTTTTATAACTCAAAAACGAATTTTGAGACCTAAATTAGACAAGGACTTTCGAGACAGCTGGCGGCCTACTTTTAGAGAAAAAAAAAATTAACAGTACCTTTCATCTTCATTTTGAAATGCGTTATATTTGTAAGCAATGACTTGTAGCTTTCTTCAGAAAACGGGTCCGAACATGAGCATAATACGCGAAAAGGTGATCTTTTGCGGATCCCACATGACAAAATGGCACTGTATAAAAATTCCCCTCATTATAATGCCATTACCAGTTATAATAAGTTACCTCACGAAGTCAGAAGTATCAATAGTAATAAAATATTTCATGGTAAAGTTAAAATTTTCCTATTACAGAATAGTATATTACATAACAAGAGTTGTAAAACGCATATTACGCACGAAGTGGAGAGAGTTACACACGATGCCGCATAGCGCATAGCGGCGAGTGTGTAACTCCACAAGTGCGTAATTGCTTTACAACTCGAGAATTGTACTATACTTTTTTTACGACTACACTATATTTTCTTCCGGATAGTGCAGATATTGTATTAAGGCACAAATAACGAATACCAATATAAAACGGCTTCCGTCACTAAGCCAGCTGCATGAAAAGTTACAAATCATAATTCTTGTGTTTGTTTATATTGATACATTGCATACCGAGATATTTTCCTCAATTCGAACTGAAATGGAGCCGTTTTTCATATCTAAACAGCTATATTAATAGGTAGCAAAAACACATTGTATAAAGATATAAAATTAACATTCATAATGGTTATTTATTTGTAACAGTGCAGCACGAGAGATTCTGTAATCGTTATTAAAAATAATAAAAAAAAGTTCTCCAACTGCGCTCTGAACCACCGCCCTTTGGGTTCGGAGCCAGCGCTTCCAACAACTGAGCTATCACCATTTCTCCGTATTAGTAGATATTTTATAAATATAATTTCGAAGATGGATCTTTTTAATTATTCCTGTTATTTAAAGAAAAAGGAATTCATCAATTCAATGTTGAGTATGTTTGTTATTTGAAAAATTACCTTCAACAGGAGCATTCTGCAGAAAATAATTGATCTGTTCAGCATTAAGTATTTTTGATTTTTTACTTCGGAATCCATCCTTCCCTTTTGAGGAAATGGGATATGTTGCTATATTAATATTGTGATTGATATTTAGTGTTGATCGTAACATGGAATATATCGACCAGAGTGATGATGATTTCATCGAATTTGATAATTCTTGAAATTATACTAAAAGGATATTTTCCGAAATTGACACGGTATTATTTCTAATTCTCAAGTCCAGGAATTTTTGATGTGCTATTTCACGAGACTTAGCTGGTAGCAACTCATTTTTAGCCATTCTAGCTTTTTCCAACATTTCTGGTGGTGTAGAAATAATCTGCATGCTCATCGTCATCGCTTGACTTCATTTTTTTAACTGAAATTGAGAATTATCAATAGAAAATAATCATATTCTCAAAAAATATAACCTACCTGATGCTTTCGGTTTCGGTGGATAGCTGGATTGATTGATAAAAAGATAAGTACCTACCCACCTAGCTAATGACATTGATGAAATTGTTAATTGTTATTGACACATCGCCTAAGCAACAAAACAAAGTCATACCTATGAAAACCGTGCGATCGCTCTCTTTACGCACACGTGTGTAAGGAGAAGCTTACTGTCATTGTTTTGTGTACAATATCCATCACTTACAGTAGTAGTCGTAGGAAATAGTATATTATGTAACAAGTGTTATAAACGTCCTTTTAGTAACGAGTAGTTTAAGCACGAGCGGAGCAGAGCGGAGCGAGTGTTTAATAAACGAGTGTCTAGAAGAGTTTATAAACGCGTTACATACTATGATTTTTCTACGAACTCCGAAAATTACATTAACATACCTGCAATTCCTGCTAACCTACAAAATAATTCGAAAGGAATGGGAACATAATACATGCAACTGCATGCAACCAGCGAGACATGTATAAGTGATATTGGTTGTAGATGTGTCCAGTCCATTGCTTACCCATTGTTTCACGTTTATTGTCATGCTCAGCGCAGAATAAATAAATTGTTCTCAAAGATGGATGCTTCATTTTTACACTTCTTGGAGATATGCAAGTACCAGAACATTCTCTTCGATTTCACTTTCGTCTACATTTCGCATATATTTTTAATGAAGAATTCTGATACAAACGAATATTGTTTATTGTTCGAATAATTCTGATACAAAATTTGAAAATAACAGTTGACAGTTAATGCAATTGACAGGCCAGACATGTCTCAAATTACTGAAGCTGTGTTTAATGAACTGCGTTGCCATGGTAATGTGTTTAAGAAATCGTGTTGCCATGGTAACGTGTTTAATATTTTGAATAAATCACAGATCGACAATCTGTGATTAATCGATCATTTAGCGTGGTACATTTCCGTACGCTAAATGCCATTTTAGTTATGTGAGTAGAAAAAGCATATTATAGTTACCAAGAATTCTTGAATGATAATCTTGCCAATGTATTTCAGTTGTGCTGGTCTAAATTTTATTTCTTTATATTCCTTCTGTACATACTTTGGGACTTTTTATACATTTTATTTTCACACTTATTATGTTTTTTGACATTCCATATGTACCAAGGGTACCAAAATGGTGAATAACTATTATTATTATTCCATCACTGGCAATACAATTCAGACGTACTCGACAAGTCCAGAAAGCACATCCTTTCCTCGTCAACCTCGGAATATGTCGAACAACTCTTTACCAAAACACGTTCATCTATAGAAAGGCAAAGCTTTGAAATTATTTTCCAGTGGAAGTATTCCAAGAACTTATAATCTCAAAATGTTAATAATAAATTCCAATACCTACGAATACCTACGTCCTCTCCTTATCTTCCCCAGGTACACATGATGTTCTTCGAACATGATAGGGATTTCCTTTCCTAATCACGAATCTGCCATTGAGATCTATAGAAATAACAAGTTTCCATCGTTCAAGTTTGAACCCCTTGATTGGGTGAGAGTATTGAAAAGGAATATTCTCAGAAATGTTAATGAACACAAAAAATTTATATATACAGGGTGTTCCGGTGATCATGTTACAAACTTCTAGGGTAGATAAAACACACGAAAATAAGAAAAAAAGTTCATGTGAACATGGGTCCGGAAACGCTTCTTCAGGGAGCTAGGGCCCTTCGAAGATGACCTTCAAAAACTACTTTTCGTTTTATAGCTTCGGTACTACTGCAGCTATCGCAACCAATTTTGGGACATGAAATCTAGTTCGTAGGTTCATCAATTTGAGCCTTCCGGATTTTGTCACCTTCAACCAGGGGCGTACAAACCAGGGGGGTATTTGGGTAAATTTGACCCTACTCCTCTTAGGCTTTAATTTCTTACAATTTTTATATCTGATTATGATTCTCCAATGCCTTTTACATAAAAAAGGTACTCTTGTAAAAATCGCTATCTGTCACCGTTTCCTCCGAAAATGGCTAAATCCAATCAATAATAAATTATTGGTCTTGAACCAATTATTACGTTGAAATATGAAAATGAGGTTCAGTACAGATAGTGAGCATTATTAGTTAGTCAAATCTTCTTCTTTAATGAAAATAAATTAGATTAGAGAAATTTATTGCCTTTTCGAAATTGGGGGTATAAAAAGTAAAAGGGAACGTATACAAAATATTTCAAAAAAAAAAAAAATTAAACCTACACAAGCAAAACTAATAATAAATTTGCAATAAATCCATTTTCACAACGCCTTATCGCAATGTTATTCATAATATCTGAGATGTAACAATATTTTTAAATTGCTTTCACTCGATAATAATACATCTGATCGTCACGGAACAAGACTTTTTTCTGTAAAAAGGTGTTAAATTTCATAATCCGAGATTAAATTGTCGAAAAATATGCATACAAAAATTTTTGAGCAATATTTAATGTAGTCCCACCCTGTATCATACACTCCTGATTGAAATTTCGAAATAATTTTATTCTCACTGCATTGGGCATGGAAATTTTAGGTCTTGTACCAAATTGCATCTTTTTATTACATGGAGTTTCGGAAATACTCAAGAAACATCATCTTCAGGCGCCCCCTTTCAGGGGACCGTATCTCCCTTAAGAGACATTTCTCGACTCATGTTCATTGAAAGTTTTCTTTCTATTTTCGGTCGTAAAAGCCGCTGGTGAAGTTTGGCAGGCTAATTCTGAGACACCCTGTATATATATCCATTTTTCTGTGTTCATAAATATATCTGAGATTATTCCTTTTCGATGAAAAACCTGTTTATATCAATATTTTCAGATCTCAAAATCAACTCTGTTCGAAGAAGTCCCACATACGAGCGGTTCTCAAAAACGGGGAATACAACGTCCACCTATCCAGCGTATCCAGGAAAAACCTTCTCCGAGACATCTTCACGACTCTGGTGGACTCGAGATGGAGATGGACCATATCCATATTCGCTGCAGGCTTCTTCGGATCTTGGACTGTCTTCGCCATAGCTTGGTGGTTCCTGGCACTCGCACATGGGGACCTGGAAGAACACCACCTTCCCATGAATCAGGCCGCTTCCAATTGGACGCCTTGCGTGACAGACATCTACGGTTTCACCTCCTGCTTCTTGTTTTCCGTAGAAACCCAGCACACGACAGGCTACGGCGAAAAGAGGCCGACGGAAAAGTGTTCAGACGCCATTGTACTCATGTGCATCCAGAACATTGTTGGGCTCATCATCGAAGCCTTTTTGGTTGGCATTTTCTTCGCGAAGATGACCAGACCGAAACTCAGGACTCAAACCATTAAATTTTCCAAGCATGCTGTGATTTACATGCGAGATAACGTTTTGTGCTTAGTGTTTAGAGTAGGTGATATGAGGAAGAAAAGTGGGTTGATTGAAACGAAAATCAAGGCTAAGCTGATCAGGGAACGTGAAAGCACAGAAGGAGAGCTGCTCTCGAACCATCTCTCCAAGCTACCGGTCAGTGTAGACGACTGTGCTGAAGATTTACTCCTGATTTGGCCTGTTTCTATCGTTCACAAGATCGATGAATTTTCTCCGCTTTATAAGCTGTCGGCTGATGATTTGGTGAACGAGAATTTCGAAATAGTTGTTACGTTGGAAGGTACAGTCGAGAGTACCGATCAAAAGACGCAAGCTAGATCTAGCTATTTAGCGAGTGAGATCCTTTGGGGTCGAAGATTCGATTCAATTATTTCTGTAGACAGGGAAAAATGTGGATACAGAATTGATTATTCCAAATTTGATGATACTATAGTTGTGAATAACATGCCATCGTGTTCAGCAAAGAATTAGTACGATTAAATATAGTGGATAAAAGGAAATAACACGTGATATTGGAGATATTTCTGTGAACATGAGGTTCAATTGATAAGACATTACGAAAATGGAAGAATTGTCGAACCAACAATAGAATTTTGTTCAATTCATTTATTTTCGTTGGATATATTTTTGCAAAGTTTACAAAACGTATATTCATTTCAAAAGACAAAGCAATTCGAAACGACAGATTATTTTAATTGAAACAATTAAATGCGTACTTTTCAAATGGAGTTTTATTTTTTCCTAGATTTTTTGGGATTGTCTCGTTTCTACAAATAAAAATATGAGTATAGGTTTTCATATACATGGTATTTCAAAATTCACTACCAAAATTTCAGAGGCTTGTTTTTCAGATCGAAATAGTACTTTTTTCCTTTAGACATGTGCGCAATCGCTTCATTACCGATCTGTAGAGCGTTATTATTTCAAGATTTTTTCTCTTTTTTCTCTGTATAGACCGTTGGCCCATAAATAGATTCATTTGGCTATTTTAGAACAAGAGAGCAATATGGTATGAAACAAATTATTAACATTAACATATACAACACACAAATACTAGTAGATTATTGAATTCAAAAAAACCATTCACCAATAAACAAGAACGTATACAAACAATCCTTTTTCCAAAAACAACGCAGACTGAAGATGAAAAGAGATTGAGAAAAATCATCGGGAATTCAGAAATTCAGATACACTATAAAAACAGTTTCCTATGAGAAATATTTTCAGTTCAGGTGTAATTAGATCTATGAGTTCAGTTTGGAGATCTCTTTTATTCAAGGAGCGCAACTCTGAACTTAACTTATTGTAAAGCTTTAAATTAATGGATTTTGATTCCGATTTTTTTAACCTGTAACGGGGTAAGACTATTTGGTTAGCTGGTCTCGTTTCATATTAATATCTGAGGAATGAGTATAATCGCTCATGTTTAAGTAAATTTCACAGAAATTTTGATGAATATAAATACAAGGTAGTTACATTATTTTCATTTCAGTAAATAACGGTCGACACTGTTCTCTGAAGCCCGCACCAGCAAGGTGGCGAATGACTTTCTTTTGAGATTTGAAAATACTTATGGCATTGCTTGAGGTCCGTTTGAGTACATAGCTAGTTACAACGGGGTTCAGCACCAAAACATACGCTGATGCTCTTAGATTCCATCCAGAGAAGAGCCATTCGCCTGGTGGGTGACGCCACACTCACTCACTCTTTGACATCATTGGAACACCGTAGAAAGGTCGGCGACCTTTCACTTTTCTATCGATACTTCCACGGGAAATGTTCTTCGGAAATCTCTGCTATCATCCCTTCACTAGCAATACCAATCAGACGAACTAGACAAGCCCAGTCAGCACATCCTTTCGTTGTCAACCTCGAAAGATGTCGAACAGCACTTTATCAAGACTCCTTCATCCATAGAACGGCTAGGCTCTGGAATTCATTGCCTGTGGAAGTATTTCCAACAACATTTATAATCTCCAAAAGTTCAAAAAAAATTCCAATACCTACCTCCTGTCTCTATCCTCCCTAGGAACGCACGATGTTGTTTGAACATTATAGGGATTCCCTTTCGTGCGCTCCAAGCGATAAAAAAAAATCTGCTTTTGCGTTTTTTTCACCATCGAGTTGTAAAGAATTGGCAGAGAACCAATTTCTATCAAGAAGGAATGCTCGAAGTCATCTCCACAAAATTTTTAATGATGTTACTTAATCATAAGGGACAAGTTTATGATTAAGTAACAACATCATTGAAAATTTTGTGGAGATGACTTCGAGCATTCTTTCCTTCCTGTGAAATATTTCACTCCACTTTGAGCAATATGGACTTCTACCAAAGATCAATCATCTTTTGGTTGAAAGCAATGTTGAACATTTTATTGAAGACGAAGCTTTAAAATGCATTGGAATAGTCACATCTCGCAAAATTAACCGGACGCTGGACGATTTGCATACGTCTAGGTCGGTCCCAAAGGGCGGCATACGGACCAGAAGTTACCTTTCTCTCAGATTATTTACGAAGGTAAACCCTCTTGTTGAACTATACATTTTGGCACATCAATCAATATTATAACTTTTGCATATGCACTGTGTCCCAGATTGGTGCTGCATGTATTGCTATCTCGGTTATTCTAAGAGATACAAACTTGGTTAAATAGACAATGTTTCTCAGAATTGTATTACCATTTCAGAACTGCCATTGCATCTTTTCGATTATTTTTCGTTTTTGAAATATTCACGAAAAACAAAAACTGTGCGTTATTAATATAGCCCCGTATCTCAGTTATTTGAACATTATAGGGATTCCCTTTTGTGCGCTCCAAGCGATAAAAAAAATACGGTATTTTGGTTTGGACATTTCATGGGCACTTTCTCAAGGTCTTCGCAATAATAAATAAAACAAAATAATTTTTTTTCTCGTTTTCGAGACGCCATATTGGATTGAAATGAGCGAATGTTAAAGTTTCCTTATGAATTTTGTGCTACTGTGCTCGATATGGTCTAGTAGGCGAGTCAACAATTTATTTATCTTAAAACTGTCACTACTGTCAGATTTAGTTGGTTTACGCCACCAGAGATTCGTTCAAAATTTTGGTTGCCATGGTTTCAAATGTTAGGTTCCGTTTTGTCGCTGGAAAACTTTGGGAAAAGTTTCTTCGCTGTCATTATGACAAAATCACAGCGGCCCATGGATTGAATTGAATTGAATTGAAAACGAGGTTGGTCAATTCGGCTTCTGTATTGCGGTATAGAGCAAGTCCGATCATTGCAAGTAAACAAATAATATCGCTATAATACAGGAGAAACCTCGAGAAAAAGGTGAAAATGGTCGATTCTGATTGGTTCTCGAAACCATCGTCGATCAAAATGTCAAAAGTCTAACATAAAAAAAAATCAACTGAATGACGCCCTGGCCAATGATTTCGTGGTCACCCGGTATGGAAAAGATCATTTCGATACAACCCTATCAAACTTTTGTGAAATGGTTGTGTATTAATGCATTTTATATCCTTTTGACCCAACGCCAACTTCCTATTCGGTCCCTTTATTTCATCCCCCTTCTTATTCACACATGAATGTATGTGATCTTATTACGAATAAGTATATTTTTATCCTTCAGAATAGGAAATAGATAGTTTATTGATTGCACACATATGCTGCTTTCCCATAAAATAGATACACGATTAGTAGTTGATATCCAAGGGTGGACGAGTCACATGTCGATTCACCAAAAATATACCTCGATATACAGAGTGGGCCTTTGAAAACGAAACAGAGGCTCTGAAGGTCGCCAAAACCGGATTATCAAAAAAAACTGAAACAGGTCAACTACATTTTCGAGGGGGACATCTTTCTAAAATATTTTCAGCCCTGCGGCGTTGCCGCTTCTAAAGAAAAGAAGCAACAACTTTGTTATTTCAAATGGAACACCTTGTATTTTATTGCATTTTTAGATTCTCCCCGAAGAGCTGATTTCATCAATGCATCACACTCAGGGTCTAGCTGTAATGGTTTCAGGGATATAAAGTGTTCAAAATCGAGATTTTTCAACTTTAACATTTTTTTGTGTCGAAACTATTCATTATTGGTCAAAACGGCTCTCATGTCCCGATCTCAACTTGTGATTTACTATCTACTGACATTTATTTGAAACAAATACAGGGTGGTTCAAGATTCAGAATTCTGATCACCCTGTATCTGTTCCAGTTAAATGTCAGTAGATAGTAAATCACAAGTTGAGATAGGGACATGAGAGCCGTTTCGACCAATAATGAATAGTTTCGACACAAAAAAATGTCAAAGTTGAAAAATCTCGATTTTGAACACTTTATATCCCTGAAACCATTACAGCTAGACCCCAAGTGTGATGCATTGATGAAATCAGCTCTTCGGGGAGAATCTAAAAATGCAATGAAATACAAGGTGTTCCATTTGAAATAACAAAGTTGTTGCTTCTTTTCGTTAGCAGCGGCAACGCCGCAGGGCTGAAAATATTGTAGGACGATGTCCCCATCGAAAACGTAGTTGACGTGTTTCAGATTCTTTTCATAATCCGGTTTTGGCGACCTACAGAGCCTCTGTTTCGTTTTCAAAGGCCCACTCTGTATATTTCGACCCAAATACGATCATTCTACACCAAAAAAGTTCTATGGCATTTTCTTTTGAGAGCAATACTTTCCATGAAAAATCCACGCGAATATTTTGATGAGTTTATCAATATATATTTTGCCGTCGACCAAGTTTAATGATCGTAGCATAGGCAACCAAACATACACGGTTTATGCTATAACTTACGTAATCTGCATTTAAATCGAAAATATGAATTTCATCAAAGATAGTTATTTATTATACAAGGGAAAAAAGTAGTAGATTTCAGCTCCAGGTTGTGTTGAGACAAAAAACCGTGAGCTAAAATCTAATATTTTTCCCGTGTATAATACACTATTTTTTTCTGTGACAGAAGAAAGGACGAATCAATATTGAGATGATATTACATCATTTTGAAATCTGAAAATTATCGACGTGAAATTTTAAGTTTTTAACAGTAGGGACACCTGCGTTGTAGGCATCTTTATCATTCTTTTGAAGTAATCAAATATCTGATGTCACTTCTGTCAGTCTGATTCTGTGATTTGATTTCAAAAAATTTCGAATTACGTGGTTGTTTAGTAATATACGAAACCGCGAAGTCGAATGAAAGATAAAAGGACTTGCAGTTCTTTGTCGGAGACGGTATTATTGACTCATTTTTCGGAACTTCAGCACAACGAAAGCCATCAACAGTGTTTATATATCTGATATATATCCGGGAAAAAAGTACTTACTTTTTCACCACGGGAAAAAAGTAATTTATGAAAAGTGACATTTTATAACCTGCCAACAGAGATGAAATGTCAAACTTTTTTACCGTCACAGAAAAAAATTATTTTCTATGTATATTATTTTGACAAATGTCAAACGTCACTCATGTCAGTGACAAGGCTACTGGGTGATTCTCAGTAATTTCCGGATGAATGATGAATTCGCGAACCAAGTTTTCTTCATTACAGGAGAAATCAGAAATATAGTCGACGGAAAAATTTTGTAACCAACTCGTATATAAAAAGCGATTAATGATCTGGAACATTAACGCGCTCGCTTTGCTTGCACGTTAAAATATCTCAATCATTAATCGCCCTCATTAATACCCTAGCTGATTAAATAACTATTTATGATACTTCTACTACCATATATCATAATAACTTCCTACCTTCTTATCAATGGTATTACCTATCAATGTGCATCTTCTATTGATGAAACGACTGGTTGGCCTCCTGAAAACAGCATTTGAATACAATTTTTTTCCTGATGTATTTTTATCAAACATATACATTATAGTTTCCATCATCAACAATTTTTTTTTTCATATCTACTGAGTGGCGAGTGGCAATAAACAATAGTGAAAAGCAGAATTATTAATTGCAATGATTTCAACTATAATACGTTATAAGTTTAATTTTATTTCATGGAATTATGCTCAAAATTTCTAAATATAAACATGTTCTTGCTATACTTACGACTCGATCTCTTACGGGAAATATTCGTGTAATGTCGTTATCGTTGGTGAATGTTATGGAACTTGAAGAAAGTCATTACATTAGGTTCATTGTAATCGAATTTTCTTTTACTTTCCTGTAGATACTTCCACGGGAAATAATCCTCATACAACTCTGCTATCATTCCATCACCATCAATACCAGTCAGACGAACCGTTATACTCGGTGGTAACGGACGAACTCGACAGGCCTAATCAGTACATCCGTTGTTAACTTAAAATATGTCGAACAACACTTTACCAGAACTCGTTCGTTCATAGAACGGCAAAGCTTTGGAATTCTTTGACAAGAGAAGAATTACCAAGACCTTATAACTTCCTTTCAAAGTTTCAAAGAATCATTTAGCTCCTCTTCATATCCTTCCTAGGTATACGCACGATGATTGTCTTGTTTGTGTTTCAACCCATTTGGCTATTTTTTTCAAATCTCCAATACTATTGATGAGGTAAATGCATTCAGGGATCGACACCAAATACCAGATAAATCTGACAACTGCGGGAACAAAGTGAAGTGTTCTCAGTATAATTCGGTAGAAGAATATACTCTCTTTCTACAGCGGGACAAATTTTGTGTATATTCAAGAAGGGGATGAACATTGCTTATTGAAAAAGTCATGAGATCTAACATCTGATGAGAATCAAAGTAATTTACCGAGAAATAAGAAACAATGGCTAAGAATGAGAATATTGTTTCTCTAGTTCCAGAACAGTTATAATGTGACTTTGATTGATTGATCGGTTCATTGTACCAGTATATCACCTGACGAAGCTACTATGTTAGCAAAACATGTCTTGAAACATTGATAGAACTTCAGAAAGAGCAGTGGTGAAATTTTTTTATCAAGCATGGAAGTCTCAACGGCAACCTCTTCCATGATGACACTGGACTATAAATTTTGAATTGACTTGGCCGTTACTTGATGAAAATCCATTGCAAATGTAAAAACGATGAGATTTCCACAAAATTTTTAATCACACGACATGTTTCGCTAACACAATAGCATCATCAGGTGAAATACTGGTACAATTGTACCATGGAGCATTCGCCTTTGTTTGCTCTATTATTGTTCACTTCATTGGAATTTCAAGTATTTTCACTTCCATGAAAGTAAGCAATCATCGCATCTAAACTGGGCGTCAATTGAAACGTTAATAGTGAAATTTTGCATCAAGTTTGACTTCTCGTAATTTCTGAAATATTGAACGAATTTCGAATTGCCGCCCAGATTCTGAATGCCTTTTTCATCGTCTTTCGAACCATTCCTTACAGCTCCTTCTGAGTTGATCAGGACCCGTGATACAGGGTGAAACAAAGTTTCGTGCATTTTGAAAAAAAATTCTTCGCCCCCCCATTTTGTCGGAAGACCACGATGCTCATATTTTATTCAGGCATTTCATAAATAGCAACCATACCTCGGGACGTTTTCGAGTTTTTGCCAAAAACTACTGTGGTTTCCGAAAAAAAAAAATGTTTTTAGTATTTTTTTAAATGGACTAATTTTAGAGGAGTTCCATAAATGGATGCTATTATGCATTTCAGGAAAGCGTTGGAGCAGATATGTACTCAAAAACAATCAATAATTTATTAATTTGCAGTCTATGATAAAAGTTTTCTACCTTAGTGGGCAGTAAATCAACACATCTCATCAACAAAAACAAACAACGATACCTTGTTTCTATAACAACGTATTGTTGAAACAATGTAGATATGCATAAAGGTTATATCAATTGCCAATTTTCATGAAAACGTCAGTGTAATTCGGGTCCTAAAAAATTTAAAGATGCCTCGTTCAAATCGGGTCGAAATGGAAAATCATTAGGTAAGATCACTATAGTGATATAAACTATAATTCAGTACAGATAATTATTATTTCAGGCTACGACGATTAGGATATACCCAAACTCATTTAAGTACAATTTTCAATGAGTCAGTCATGACAATAAATAGACTGATTCATCGTTTTGAGGATACAGGTAATCAGTCCATTTAAAAAAAATTCAAAAAAATTTTTTTTTTTCGGAAACCACAGTAGTTTTTGGCAAAAACTCGAAAACGTCCCGAGGTATGGTTGCTATTTATGAAATGCCCGAATGAAATATGAGCATCGTGGTCTTCCGACAAAATGGGGGGGCGGAGAAATTTTCTTCAAAATGCACGAGACTTTGTTTCACCCTGTATCACGGGTCCTGATCAATTTAGAAGAAGCTGTATGGAATGGTTCGGAAGACGATGAAAAAGGCATTCAGAATCTGGGCGGCAATTCAAAATTCGTTCAATATTTTAGAAATTACGAGAAATCAAACTTGATGCCAAATTTCACTATTAACGTTTCAATTGACGCCCAGTTTATATCCTAAATCGATACCGGTTTTTTTTTCTAGAACTCTGAACTAATTATCGGCTGATGATGGGCTCATATCAGCCCGAAACATGTACCTTTTATGATCTCTGATCATTTCAATAGAAGTTGTGGAAATGACTTTGGGTTTTTCATCTATGAAACTGAAACCCCCCGTACCATAAGACTTTTCTTGTCTTATTTGATGAGTTAACATCACCTATATTTACAATACTCAAGCCATTCGATATATTTGGTAGACAATATCCAGCTAGTCGATGTTAATGACTAATAAAACATTATTTACAATCCAACGCAATGGTAGATTATAAGAAGTTTTTTGTATTGTGTGCATTTCGAACAAAGGGATCATTCAAGTTGGGAGATCGCTGTATCATAAACAATAAAATAACATCAAAGAAGTGTGCGACTGATGGGTTAACAATATCGACGAGATATTACGTTACAATAATATTTTTAAGGCTTACAGGCGGCTTCACAAAAACACAATTTTGCTGAATTGCGGCTGCCCACTTTCAATAATTATCAAATCAATCGGTATATGATTCAAATGTTTTGTCTGCGGATGACGCAATGCCTGAATTCTTAACAATAATATATGATATTTTGTTTTTTTAAGATTTTTCAATCAATAGATGACTATACCCAATATGATTATTATAGGTATAGGTACACGTTTTTTTTATAACTTCAGCCCACTGTATAATTGAAGATCAAATTTTGCAATTCAACATTAAATCACTTTCGATTACTATATTATTATAGGGTAAAGCATATTTTCGGGCCCAAAATTCGAGTGTCAAATTTTCATTTCATTCTGGATAATTTTCTATAAAGCCCTGAAACGGACATACAATATTATTTTCGGGCCCAAAATTCGAGTGTCAAATTTTTATTTCATTCTGGATAATTTTCTATAAAGCCCTGAAACGGACATACAATATGTTTTCACTATAATTTCGCAATTAATAAAATGCCCAGTGATGGCATTCTTATTGGAGGTAATTCGTGAAACTCGCCCATGCTCTGTTACAACTCCCGGAAAATTTGATTTGAGTATAGGTATAAGTATGCGCTCATGAGATTCTAATTTTGATTTTATTCCCGATTGTATCAATGAGAGTTTTCAATTCCCAACTTTATATACAGTGTATACCACTTTGAGCAGCACCACCTTTGTATTTTTCCATTTTTTTGACTGATTTAGAGGTTTTTTTCGTTCAAGATGATTGTCAATACATTAATATCTATGTTCATGAGTTATCGATCCTCTCATTGCAGTATCACACATCACATGGATAACTGTGATCGTTTAAAAGAGCAAATGAGCAATTAGTGATATCAGTTTTTCATCGAGAAACAAATATCATCAGCGTGTGGCGAAACTTCTAAAACACGTATATTTCTAATTTTCACGATTTTATCATATACTTACAACTCTTAGAAGAAGTTTTTTATTACGAATTATCCATTTTCCGTGCGAAAAATCATTTGAAAATAGTAATTTTTTTAACAAGTGCGGAAAGTGATTCTTTCCCGCACGCGACTGCCGTTGACACGAACGACGCGTCGCCAGGATTACTAGGGATGTGCATCTGTTTTTAATTTTCAACATTATATATATTGTTTCCCACTTTGAGCCGGACTACCCTAGTATTTTTCAATTTGTTGACTGATTTGAAAGTTTTTTTTGTTCAAGATGACAAACTGTTTATCGCCTCCCAAAGTACACTTCTGGGTACGCCACTGTTTTACCCCGGGTATCCATATGACTAATAATTGTATTTGGATGTGCATCTGCATCTACACACAAATAATAGTATTTTTTCTGTGACGGGAAAAAAGTTTGGCATTTCATCTCTGTTGGCAGGTTATAAAATGTCACTTTTCATAAATCACTTTTTTCCCGTGGGAAAAAGTGAGTACTTTACCGTCTCCGAGAAAGAACTGCAAGTCCTTTTATCTTCCATTCGACTTCGCGGTTACGTATATTACTAAACAACTACTAAATTCGCAATTTATCAAAATCAAATCACAGAACTAGACTGACAGATATTTGATCACTTCAAAAGAATGTTAAAGATGCCTGCAAAAGGATGCCAGCAACGCAAGGGTCATTCCTGTTGAAAACTTCAAATTCCATGTCGATAATTTCCACATATCAATATAATGTAATATCTTCTCGATATTGATTCGTGGTTTTTTCTGTCACAGGAAAAATAGTGTATTATACACGGGAAAATATTAGACCTAAAACCTAGGTACTACTCTTTTTCCTTGTATAATAAATAACTAACTAACATCCCGAAACATAAATCTATGATTTGGTCAAAATTCAGAGAAGAGTTATATACAGGGTGTTATTTAAGTATGTAGCCAGACAACTTCAAGGGGTGATTATTTGGGTGATTCTAAGACGAAAAGTTCATGTAAACATAAGTCCAGAAATGATTCGTTTTCATGATACAGGGTATATCAAAGTTTCGATATAAAATCGTTTATTTTTATCAATTACTCAAAATTCTGTTTTTCAATTTTAATGCAACTTGATGATTTTGTTGATCAAGAAGCTTCTTTTGGTGTAATTACATTCGAAGTAATAATCCCAGTAGCGTCGCAGTGGGTTACCTCGATTTGTATGGTAAATAAAGCACCTACGCCATAGTTTTTTCCAAGTTCGATATTTTTATCAGACTGAACAATCGAAAATACAACTTTCTTGTCCTCTATTACATTTTTGTATATCACTTAGTTTCTGAGGAAATAATGAAAAAATTATTTGTCCCCAAATTCGAATAAATTATATATATTAATTATACTCAAATCACCCATTGGAATCACTCAATAACTTCAATGAGTATTATTATGAAATTTCGAGATCTTTCTAGTCACCAATCAGACTAAATTTTCCCATCATGAAAGCTTATACAGGGTAATCATGAAAAACAACAATCAATACTTCAACTCCCTATATCTTGAAAACGAAACATTTTAGGACCTATGTTTATGAGAACTTTTCGTCTTTGAATCGCCCCTTAAAGTTTGGCCACATACTTAAATAACATTCTGTATTATTATTTGGCTAAATTATTATCTCGATCAACAACAAAAAAAATTGCACAGCAACCTGGAATCTTCAAGATTTCATCCTTAACTTGATTACAAAAAAAAATAGCTCTGCATTTCCCTCTTGCACCCTGCTACCGGCGCCCATGCGTGTGTCTCTGTAAATCAAATTAAAACACTTAATTACTCATTAAAGATGGTAATGATTGATTGGAAATGTTCTGATCTATTCAAAACAAATTTGAAGTGGGCCTTCAGTCTCCAGGCTTTTTGACCTTTGGGAAGGGTGGTGGTCGATGACTAACTACCTGCCGGTCAGCGTCCACCCTGTCAAACCCAGCAGCATCATCAGTACGAAAGCGATATCTTCATTCTTCCACAACTTTCCTGTACTCTCTTCGAATTGTCATTATCATATCGAGAGTGATGGGAGAAGTACGAAGAGTTGAACAGAGGCCGAAATTTTTCGTTGGAAAGTGTTGCGGTTTTGTGGAGTAGTGAGATCTGACTTTTTTGTAACATCAAATCGAAAAAGGTGAGTGAATTTTATATTATGTGGAAAGTAGTTTGTAAAATAGAACACCATCTATAACTCTCCGAACAATGTTTTGTTATCAAGTTACCCAGACCCGTCGATTACTGTTTTTGAGAAAACATATTTTGACATCATGAGTTCGCAAAGTCACCCTCATTCATGCAAACCCAGCCCTTTAAAATTTCCAAATGTTAGAAAGTGTCTTGTGATACATAATATTTCAGGAGTAGTTGCAATGAAACTATATACTCGAGAAAATAGTTCGTTTGACATCCATCATAAGTTCACAAAGTCACCCTCATTCCTGCAAACCCACCCCTTCAAAATTTCCAAATGTTAAAATGTGTCGAGTGATACCTCATTACTGATGCAAAATATTTCACATCCATCATAAGTTCACAAAGTCACCCATATTTCAGGAGAAGTTGCCAAAAAATTATTCACGTATCCTTATAACGATATACTAGAATAAATAGCTCGGTATACCAATCGAAAATTTCATAGTTGGAGTGTAAACAGTCAATGTAGGGTGTTTTTAAATGTTATGTACAGTGTGTCCAGTTTTCGATGCTTTTGCCTGATATCTCAGTTATCTTTGGAGATAGAACCTTGCGGTTTTCGCGGTCCTGTGCCACTTTTTTGTGAAACTCAAGATGGCCTTATCAGATTTTGCAAGACTGTTTCCGTTTATGAGATACAGGGCGATTTTGAAAATTTATACTTTTTGGACCCCCTCTATATCCACGAAGTTTCTCAACAAAAATGTCAAATCAAAATCTTATCGCATAGAAAATTTCACGCATAATCCAGTGGCGCACTCAATTTTTTTTTCGGGGTATGGCTTTGGAGATACGACTCAAACTTATGATTTTTTAAATGGAACACCCTGTATTTCATAAGCTCATTAAATTCCTTATTTTTTTGTCTTCAAAATGATATATAACGAATGAATATAAAATCCTCAAAATTGCTCAAAATCACTAAAATATTGAATTTTGATAGTTGGTTATGGATTTTTCTTATGAAAAACGTTCCAATTGAAGAAATATTTCTTTAAATTTTTCCATGGAGACGTCAAAACCAATATCAATACTTATTAATTAACAAAACACTAAACTTGGGTACCTGATAGCAACAAATAAATAGTTCATAATGTAGAATGAGCACCTGATTAAATATATACTAAAATAATTGAATTCCGGAATTATTCAGTAACTTATTCATTGACATGTTCAAATTGATATCCATTTTCCCCAACATACAGTTGACAAACTTTCTCAATACTTCTTAATACAGTGAGTGGCCCAACATACTTGAAGAACTTTGTGCAACAACAGAGGCAGTTTTCCAGGAATAACAAAGACATCTTTCAATGATTAATATGTATTGAGAAAGTAATGAATAAATCACTGAATAATTCCGAAATTCAATTGTTTTAGTAAATATTCAATCAGGTGCTTATTCTACATTATAAACTTTTCATTACTATATATTTGTGGATATCAGGTATCTGCATCTTGTGTATTGCAAGTTAATTAGTGTTGAAATTGTTATTTCCCCCTTCATGGAACAATCAAAGGAAACATTCCTTCAATTGTAAATTTCTTTATATGAAAATCCCTCGAAAAACCCATAGCCCACTATTGAAATTCAATGTTTTAGTGATTTTTTAACATTTTTGAAGATGTTATATTCATACATCATATATCATTTCGAAGGGAAAAAATAAGGAATTTAATGAGCCTATAAAATACAGGGTGTTCAATTTAAAAAATCATAAGTTTGAGTCGTATTTTCAAAACCACACCCCGAAAAAAAAATTTGTGCGCCACTGAATTCTGCACAAAATTCTCTATGGGTTAAGATTTTAATTTGATATTTTCGCTGATAAACTTCGTAGATATAGAGGGGGTCCAAAAAGTATAAATTTTCAAAATCGCCCTGTATCTCATAAACGGAAACAGTCCTGCAAAATCTGATTAGGCCATCTTGAGTTTCACAAAAAAGTGGCACAGGACCGCGAAAGCCGCAAGGTTCTATCTCCAAAGATGACTGAGATATCATGCTAAAGCATCGAAAACTGGACACACTGTACATATTGAGGAGGTGATTCTTTGGTTTATTTCAGGACTTGAAGATCCTTTGATTTGAGAGCGAAGATTTTTTCTAAGACTGTAGGTTTCCGTGATGGCAAATTTCAGTATGTCAAGTGACTGAAATAGTGCAAAAATTTCAGATCGTTACATAATATTACGATCATCCGGTAATTTGAAGGGATGTCTTGAATAAATTTGGAGTCTCGTTTTCCCGTTTCGTTTCAACAAGAGGTCTTTTTTTGTACGAATTTGAATTATCTTTCATGATTTTGTATGAAATTTGTAGATTTTCCTTTCAGCGGTTGCCTAGTAATTGAATAATTCTATATATTTTTCAACTTTTGCACCCTGTATCTCGAAAATGAAGCAAATCAGGATATGTTTATAGAAACTTTCAGACCTAAAATGAGCCAAGGATTTATTTCCTTGAGTATGTACATGAAATTTAGGAACATTCTGTGTCGAATCTTTCGATACCGAATATCTCGAATATAATCAAAAAAATCCCGATAATAAGTTCCTCAGTGTCATTTTGAGAGTTATATAAGGTGTCCCAGAACAACGTACGATAAATTCTACAGAGTAAACTAGAGACCAAAATGGGCCGATTGAAATAAACGGCGATGAAAAATAATTTTATTCATTTCTGACAGTGACATTATAAGCTTATATCGTCATAGTTACGATATCTATAATGAGGGTCATAACTCCCTTGGGATGTTATAGATGCTATAATTCCCTCTAGCTAAAATTAAATAAGAAATGCATAGCAACAACCACGCAATAACGTAGCAATAAGGAATCTCCTATTCGCGGTAGTCAAGATCATCATCTGACGTTCTGATGACATTGAAACTATACGGAAAAACATGTCTAACTTCCAATCGGGAAGGTATCTAATGAATGAAATCAGTCAGAAATAAAATTATCTATGTATCACGGGAATTATAGAGCCTTAATAACCTCTGGCAATTGCTGTCCCTCGGGCCAGAGGCCCTCTGGACACAAACTTTGCCATCGGTAATTAAGGCCCTCATAATTCCCTTAATACATAAATAACTATTTCAGATTTTCTTGAATATTTCACAACCTTTGAATAGTCCTACACTAAAACTCGTAAGGAAACCTATACTAACGTGAATATGCATACCATCAATGTCTCACAAAATCTCATAATTAAAATTGATGACACCATCATACTTGTTGTGAATTCCATCAAAAACCTGGGTATTATTCTTGACTCTGACCTAGATTTGCATAAAAAATCGTTTGCTACTCTTAAACTCATTTACTCAAATAGGCATTATTTCAGCCAATCAATCAGTAAACTTCTCACAGAATCGTTGGTCTTATCACGGTTCAACTAAGGTGATATTGTGTACATCAATCTTTTAAATAAATTTTTCTACATTCATGCAAAAAGCAGAACTTTATTGAACTATATTTAGTGGAAAAAGAAGTTCTTTATTGCACTTAGTGCAATAAAGTTTTTATTGCACTCATCTGTCATTCTACTTCAACGTGTTGTCATCATGACAAACATTTTTTATATTGCAACTGTGGTTATAGAAACGTCAGTCAAAAATTAATTCTGACAATTAACAGAATTGTACCTAGTGCCGCACCTCAATAAATCATTTTTTGCTTTTTGCATGAACGTAGAAAAAATGTTGTATGTTACTCGTGCAAAAATTGTTTATTGCACTTGTGTTGTCCAACTCCGCCTAACGGCCTCGTCGGATAATTTCACGTCGAGTGCAATAAACATTCACTTTTTGCACTCGTCGCATAAATAACTATTGTACTGAATCGGAAACAGAAAGTACAAAACTTCTGCTGTAGACTGGTCTACTCATTAAGGCAAAATTGAACATATCTCTAACAAAATCATAGAACCAGGGGCGGATCCAGACGATGTTTGAGGGGGGGGCCATAGAAAGTCTCGGCTCAATAAGGCTAGCGCGGAAGAGAAATTATATGAGACAAATGCTTTTTCATTAAAAAAACTGATCATAGTAAACATCGAAATTACTGGTGTTATAAAATTTTCCATCAATGTATGTAGAATTCTGTAATAATAAATCATATTGGATAAAAGAAGTGAATGAAAAAATATTTCTGTTGAAAAACTTGGGTACAAAAGTGAATGAAAATATTTTTCTTCAAAAATAAAACAAATGAAACAGATGATATCATCAACATTCAGACTGCTGCAGATGCTTATGGGAATATGCATTAATGCCAATCCATTTAACCAGTCTTGGACCATTCTGGATCTTATCCAATTTTTCAGCCTTCTGAGTGTTGAAAAACTTCTTTCAGAAGATGCAACACTTACAGGTAGGCAACAAAATAGTTCCAGAAAGATGTTTATGTTAGGAAACAAATGTTTGTTACATTCCTTCAGGGCAGTTATACCATTGTTTGGTATATTTTGCTTAGTATCCCTCATTTTCTTCCATATATACATTTCAGAAACGATCTTCTAGAAGGTTTCATTATTCTCCCCAAAACTGTTCAAGTATATTTCCCATACCTCATAAATTTCCTCATCTGTTTTGTTTTTATTTATTGAGATGGCACACAAAGGTGAAGGTTGTATAGGTTCAATTCATTTTCTGATATTCCTTCTTTCAGATCAATAATAATACTGGAATGAAAACAGTTATTCTGTAATGGTCATCCACTGAGGAAACCGTATTTGGTCTATGAACCATTCTCCCTGTTATTCTCGGCATCGAAAATTCAACATTCAGTTCTTTCAATTTCTGTTTGGCTGCATTCGAAATACTTAGATAGTAGGTATTTAGAATATCATCCCTTTTATCTGGAAGCGTCTGAAGAGTGATACTAACAACATCGTTAGCTTGTTTTCTGTTTGGAGCAAATCACCATCAAGTGGCAGTGTTATCGAAAATATATTTGCCAAACAGCAGAGTGTAATTAAAAATTCGCAATTCCTTAAAGCTGTTGCGAAGTTTCTAGCTATAAAAACATACACTAATTTTTTCATTTATTCAAAATACCTACATTTTTACATGTCCATGAGGTGCTCGAGGGGGGGGGCATGGCCCCCCCTGGATCCGCCCCTGCATAGAACTGGCAATGAAAAATCGTACGAATTATAATGTTTGCAACTTCCAGAACTCCCTCGTCACTATACATAATATAATAAACTGTTGCCTAGGTCTACGCTACATTTGTTCGATGTATAAGAACAAAAAACAAATTCAATGTTCCTCGTCATAAAACTTCATTGTTCCAGAAGTCGTTCACTTATCTCTCTGTGAAATTCTACATCTCACTGCTGATCAATTGTATGCAATTTTCGAAAACTAAGATGAGAATCATTCTGAAAAAAAATTTCCGAATACCATATAACATGTACCTACAGGATGATTCACCATAAATGACCCCCCTCTAGCTCACTCTTTTTTGAACCGATTTAAAATTTGAAAAATAATCTGAATTGATTTTTCAGGAATTTTTTTCCCGTTGCATCAGAAAATACAGGGTGCTCGGAACAAACGATCTACAGAGTACTACTTGATTTTTTCAAATGGAACACCCTGTATTTCATTGTATTTTTAGATTCTTCCTGAAGAGCTGATTTCATCAATACATCACACTAGGGGTCTAGCGGTAATGATTACAGAGATATAGGGTGTTCAAAATCGAGATATTTCAACTACCGGAATTTTTTGTGTCGAACTATTCATTGTTGATCAAAACGGCTTCTATGTCCCTATCTCAACTTTTGATTTGCTACCTACTGACATTTAATTGAAACATTTACAGGGTGGTTCAAGATTCAGAATTCTGATCACCCTGTATCTGTTCCAATTATTAAAGGTCAATAGATAGTAAATCAAAAGTTGAGATACGGACATGAAAGCAGTTTTGACCGGTAATGAATAGTTTCGTCACAAAAAAATCCTAAAGTTGAAAAATTCCGATTTTGAACATCCTATATCTCTGTAATCATTCCCGCTAGACCACAAGTGTGATACATTGATCAAATCAGCTCTCCAGGGAGAATCTGAAAAAACAATAAAAAATAGGGTGTTCCATTTGAAAAAATCAAATAGTGCCCTGTAGATCGTTTGTTCCGAGCACCTTGTATTTTCTGATGTAGCGGAAAAAAAACTTCATCAAAGATCATTTGAGATGATATTCCAAATTTTGGAATCGGTTCGAAAATAACTGAGCTAGAGGGGGGGACATTTATGGTGAATCACCCTGTACATGAATATCTTTTCTTGAACTGTCTTGTATCTTATTTCAGCCTTTACTTACCTCCTCGTCACATTATTTCATATAGGTACCTACATACTTATGATATAAATTATTATTATTTCTGACAGTGACATTATAAGCTTATATCGTCATAGTTACGATATCTATAATGAGGGTCATAACTCCCTTGGGATGTTATAGATGCTATAATTCCCTCTAGCTAAAATTAAATAAGAAATGCATAGCAACAACCACGCAATAACGTAGCAATAAGGAATCTCCTATTCGCGGTAGTTAAGATCATCATCTGACGTTCTGATGACATTGAAACTATACGGAAAAACATGTCTAACTTCCAATCGGGAAGGTATCTAATGAATGAAATCAGTCAGAAATAAAATTATCTATGTATCACGGGAATTACTGAGCCTCAATAACCTCAGGCAATTGCTGTCCCTCGGGCCAGAGGCCCTCTGGACGCAAACTTTGCCATCGGTAATTAAGGCCCTCATAATTCCCTTAATACATAAATAACTATTATGTGTTACGTTAAAACATCTTCTCTTTCATCCCAGTTATCATTTTAGTTTCCTTCAATTGTACCGGGTGTACCACTAAGAAAGGACGCCGGCTGTATCTCGGAAACTATTTGCCGCACAGGTGTAGAAAAAAAATATTTATGATAAAAGTGGCCAAGAAAAATCTCTGGGAATTATTTACAAGTTTCCAGGACAGCCCCTAGAGGGCGTAATTGCATTGGTCAGTTCAATAAACGGGTTTTTATGTATATTTGATATATCAAGACATATCGAAAACTCTTTTTTCATGTTCTCGAGTTGATTTCCAATCATTTGATCAAAAAACATCGCGCTAGCTCTTTAAATAAAAGAGGGAGGGAAGGATGGATAGTACTGTGAAAAAACTCTCATTACTACAGTTTGGTGTAACGGAATTCAACGATCTTGATGGTCTCATTATAAAGGTTTTTTTTGATTCTTTCAGATGAATCACGAATCAAGTCGATTTGAATCCTGTAGTGGCCGCTAGATGGCATCGTTTAAAAAATCAGACAATTTTCCATTTTTTTCGAAAATTTCATATGGAACCATATATTCATTCAACTTTATTATGAAAGTAGAGCAAACGAGAAGGAAAATAGTGAAAACCGCGAATTGATACCTCTTGAGGAACCGGTGAAATACTCGAAATAATATTATGAAAATATTCACCACTGGAATCTAACTTCAATAATCGTAATCAGAAATATCCTGTATCTATGAAATATATCCTGTATCTATGAAATAATGATTTCAATAATTCATTTATCTTGGTTTCACAAACTGCTGTTATATCTCACAATAGTGAAGGAGACTCTTAGTAATATGACATAGCTATAATCTGAATAAAAGAAACGTCAAAATATAATTGAAGTTCCATTGGAATTTCTCACTGTTCATTGTGGATTGCTTATTTGTCAAAATGCCGATAACGAATGAGGAGGCATTTGACATGGTAACAGTTTAAATTTTAATATTATCCAGAGTATTTCTCCGGTTCATCAAGAGGTATCAACTCGCGGTTTTCGCCATTTTTCTTCTCGTTTACTCAACTTTCATATCATAGCAGGAAAAATACATGGTTCCATTTGAAATTCTCGAAAAAAAATTGCAAATCGGCTGATTTTTCAAACGATGCCATCTAGCGGCCACCACGGGATTTAAATCGACGTGAGTCGTGATTTATCGGGAAGATCTGAAAAAACCCTTCATAATGAGACCAAGATCACTTAATTCCGTTAAACCAAACTGTAGTGGGATAGTGGGAACGAAACCTTCATTTCATTTTATAACAAGTATAGGTCCATTTATAGAAAAACCTTGAAAGCTGCTAAAAAATTGCATTATATGAACAAAATAGAAAATGCAAGTCACAAGCAAAAAGAGAGCTGGAAAATTGTCAATGACTTGAGAGGTAGAAAGAGCTTCGTTCCGGTGAAAACAAATTTAGATTGTAATGATATAAATGAATATTATTGCTCTGTTGCAGAAAATGTTTCGAAAAATATTCATTCCTCAGCTGATCCACTGAGTTATTTGAATCATATATCCGTTTCGGAATCATTTTTTTTTCACGCCTACGAATATCGTAGAGATGAAACAAATTTTCAGTGAAATAAAAAATGCTTATCTATAAAAATATTTACATATCTCCCCGACTCTGCTCTTGCGGTACTTGTTGAAGCAGTAAATTTCTCATTCGCTACCGGAGTTTTTCCATCATGTTTGAAAAATGCCATAGTCATTCCATTACATAAGGGGGGTGATACTGATAATCCCGCAAACTTCAGACCCATTTCAATGTTACCCACACTTTCAAAAATAATAGAAAAACTCGTGAAAAAAAGAATGATGGCTTTCCTGAATAAGCATAACACTATTATTCCTACTCAATTTGGATTCCAAAGAGAAAAAGGAACAATTGATGCAATTTTCAACCTTCTTCAAAACGTTTATTTAAAACTGAATGATAGGGAAGTTGCTGCAGCGGTTTTTTGTGATCTGACAAAGGCGTTTGACTGTGTTAACCACAAAATTCTATTGCAAAAATTGGAAATATATGGGTTTAGAGATGTAGTTATCCAGTGGTTCGAGTCTTATTTATCTGAACGGACTCAAAGCGTTTCTCTTCAAGGCAACTTATCACACAAATTAGAAATTAAATGCGGGGTACCTCAGGGGTCAGTGCTGGGACCCACACTTTTCTTAATTTACATAAATGATCTGGCCTCAATCAATATTTCCGGAGGGTTCACCCAATTTGCGGATGACACCACAATACTTTGGCATGATAAAAATGTCTCAGAACTGCATCAAGTGATTGAGAATGACATTAGTATAGTCAAAGATTGGTGTGATGCTAATAAGCTCTCTTTCAATATATCAAAAACGAACATCCTTACTTTCAAATGTAATCTACAAGAACTTCATATAGGTAATCAAGTGATCAGTCATATGTCAGAAACAAAATTTCTGGGTTTACACATTGATGATAAATTGAAATTCGAAAATCACATTGAAAAACTCAGACGAAAACTAGCATCAGGCTGTTTTGCAATAAGAACCACTTCATGGGAACTTGGTGAGGACATGGCAAAAAGTGTGTATTATGCTTTAGTCGATTCACATCTAAGATATGGAATTTGTTTTTGGGGATCATGTAGTCAATATTTTTTCAATATGATTTTTGTCTTGCAAAAGAGGGCAATAAGGTATATGTGCAAAGCTAAATTCTGGGATTCTTGCAAGCCACTCTTCATCAAACATAAAATTTTACCACTACCTTGTATTTTTATTTTAGAAGCGGTATGTCTCATGCATAGTAAATTTAAAAACGAAATCTCTAATATAACTCAATATAATACTAGACAAACACTCAATATATCATTACCAATTCCAACATCAACACAAATAAAAAATTCCATAATTTATAATGGTAGAAAATTATTCAATCACCTACCCAACGAAATTAAAATTATTAGTAGTAAAAATCAATTCAAACATTCTGTAAAAAATCTCCTACTGACGAATGCTTTTTACTCATTAGATGAATTCTACAGTCAGAACTTTTAGTGTTGTGGAATTTGACTTCGTCGTCCGATCCTTAGTATTCATAATTCAATTTTAATACGTTTCAATAGTGATATTTATTCATAATTTATATTTATATTGTACTTGTATTTATTATAAATTTACACATGTTTGTTGTTATTGTATTTTAGTGATTATAACCATTGTTATGAATGTGAACAAAGCAATTTTTTATTGTGATAATTTTAATATTTATTTGTACTATTATATTATATTTATGCATGTTGTTGTTGACCAGTACGGTAAAAATGTTTTACCAAATTTTATTTGATTCACTTGTGTGCATATTGTTCTAGTTATAATTATTATTTCTTTTAATTGTAACGACTTTGTCAATAAGAATTACGTTCTTCAGACAATAAAGTATATTTGATTTGATTTGATTTGATTTAGTAATAAGAGTTTTTCCAGAGTACTACTCGCATCCTTCCCTCCCTCTTTTATTTAAAGAGCAAGCGCATTTTTTTTTTGATCGAATAGTTGGAAATCAGCTCGAGAACATGGGAAAAGTGTTTCTGATATGTCTTGATACATCAAATTTTCATAAAAACCCGTTTTTTAAGTTGGTCAATGCAATTATGCCCTCTAGCGACTGTCCTGGAAACTTGAAAATAATTTCCAGAGATTTTTCTTGGCCACTTTTATCATAAATATTTTTTTCCGAAACCTGTGCGGCAAATAGTTTCCGAGATACAGCCGGCGTCCTTTCTTAGTGGTACACCCGGTACATATAATATTAGGTTAAGTGTAAGAGTAGCCTTTGGCTAAACTTCGCCTACTATGTACCTTCACCAACAAAGACGATTTATTATTATCATTATTATGATTATAATTTTAATGTAATCATAATATACAGGGAGATGGGTATTTCGCATTCTCTCTGATGAAAATTGATATAACTTTTTTGGAGTACGCCACTGGCCACATTTTGATATTTCAATGAATGACAAGTTTTCAATTAGCTAACCACAGTTTTTAAGTGATCTTTCTTGGTTTTCGAGATATCTAACAGAATTAATGTTGGTGCTTCTTCATACTTGTTTATGATGTATTTCAGGATTATCATGTTTTGCGAGATTTCACCTCATTTGTGTTGAGTTATTGACCACAATGATAATTATAAGACCAACTGACTTACCTGAGTAAGGAAGAGTGATCGTAATTATATGAACAGTCCCGTCGAAAGATTATAAACACCCTATAAACACCCTGTAGTAGCAGTACGCTACTCACTCTGTACGACGTCATTGGTTTAGTTTAAAGGAGTTCTAGATTGCAAGGGAGGGGATTTGTAATGGGGGGGAGTTTATAATCTTTCGACGGGACTGTTCATATAATTACGATCACTCTTCCTTACTCAGGTAAGTCAGTTGATCTTATAATTATATTTCACAGTCCCGTCTCAGATTATAAACACCCTGTAGATGTTTAAAGAAACTACTAGCAATCTAGAGTTCTTCAGACGTTCTTAGTAAGTTAAATATATGTATGTGCATAATAACAATTTAATTGGTACATAATCAAAAGTGAAAAACATTCAATAAATAATTATTGATAACACCCATTACCAGTAGAGATGAGTTTCTCTGTTTCAAGCTAACTATATTCTAATAACATTATAATTCGAATATTACAACATATAATAAAGTATACAAACAAACAATACGATAATAATCGTTTTTATCAGTCTTTCACATTAGGCTGTATATTAGACCCCCTGAGAACCCCTTTGGCAAAATCATCTATGTCAGGTTGTAATGGCTTGTTATAAAATTTCGCAAACATTTTCGATTTTTGTGTCCAGCCAGCAGCTTTCCTTATAGACTCGATATTAGCCCCTCCTCGCAGTGCTGCAGAAGTTGAGGCATGTCTCGTTGAATAAGCAGTGTAGGTTTCTATGTCAATACCACTGTCCTGTAAAACTTTTTTGATCCAGTGGCTCAGTGTTTGTGTTGTCGCCGCATGGATTGGTTTTTTGACAGTTAGTATCAAGTTTTTTTCATTTAAAGGTCTAATCGGGCTTGTTCTTCGTAAATATTCATTCACAGTTGACGCCAGGCAAAGTTCTGGATTTTCTTTGAAATAAGGTAATGTTAGTACCGGCTGTGATCTATATTTGCCAGACGTCTTGATATTTTCATCGATGACAATTTGCATGGCATCAGTATCATGTTTTATATTGTTTATTTTTATTTTTTGAAGCGTTTGAAGCCTTTGGCCAGATATGAGCGCAAATAATGCTACCATTTTCAATGTCAATTCCCTGATGGTAAGATTTTCCAAGGGAAACCAATTTCCTATGTAATGTAAGACAGGACTTGGATCCCATGTATAATTATATTTGGGCCTGGAAGGATTTTTGTTATATAATCCTCGCAGGAACCTCTTTAACATACCTGTATCTTTTTCTTGGAAGTGCAAGACTACTGATAAAGCTGACTTATGTGTGTTGATATTCGAGTAGGAACAACCTGCTTCGAAAATTTTTGTTAGGAACTTCACAACAGAGTCGAGTTTATATGTATGTTTATATGTATGTTTATATGTAGATGAGATCGAAACTCATAGATTGCCCCAATGGCTCCCGTTCGTTTTGGTCCCTTGCTAAATTTCACTGATAGTTCATTTCCACCCCTGTCCAAATCCGACGGCACATTAGCAACAACATCGCAGGAGAAAGCAAATATTTTTGCAGAGATGTTCGCAGCAAACTCTACTTCAGATTCCCAAGGAAAAGAGCCGCCAGACATTCCACCCGTTGAGAGTCGAATGCCCAAAATCGTCCTCCGTCAACGCACTATCAGACGAATTTTGCTTGGTCTCAAAACGAATAAGGCTAACGGTCCTGATGGAATTCCACCCATTATCCTCAAAAAATGTGCACCAGAATTAACACCGATTCTCTGCAAGTTGTTTACCATCTCGTACAGGTCGGGTATTTTTCCATCATGCTGGGAGACAGCTAGAGTCCAACCAATCCCCAAAAAAGGGAACAAGAACCTGCCCAACAACTACAGGCCCATTGCCCTGTTATCAGTAATCTTCAAAGTGATGGAGAAAGCCATCAATATTGAGCTTATCAAATATCTGGAGAGCTCAGGAATCATCAATGATAGACCATACGGCTTTCGCCACCGAAGATCTACTGTAGATCTACTTGCCTACGTCACCTATTTATGGCAATCTTCAATAGAAAAACACGGGGAATCTCTAGCTGTCGCGTTGGACATATCGAAAGCATTCGACCGTGTTTGGCACGAAGAACTCCTCCACAAACTACCATCATACGGCTTATCACCTCAGCTATGCCATCTCTTATAGAGTTTTCTTTCAGGCAGATCGCTTCATGTGGTGGTGGACGGTGTATCGTCTGATACAATTGGCATCAATTCCGGCGTTCCACAAGGATCAATTTTGGCACCAACATTATTCCTTCTTCATATCAATGATCTGTTGGGAGTAACAACTTGCCCCATCCACAGCTTTGCAGATGATAGAACCCTCCATACTACGTTCTCATCCAGAATTCCCATTTCTTCCCAGGAAACTAAGAACTCACGGTGCAGGCAGGTCAATGCTGTCAATGAAGATCTTGCTGAAATCACAGCCTGGTGAACAAACAACCTAGTTGAATTCAACGCCACCAAAACTCAAGCCTGCATTTTCTCTAGAAAGGCGGAACTCAGTATGCCCGATATTGTAATGTCTGGCTCCACCATCCCCACCAAGCCCACCATATCTATGCTCGGTATTTCCATCAGCAACACTCTTTCATGGGTTAATCATGTCAGATCCATCGCAAAAGCTGCTTCACAAAAACTCGGATTCTTGTTCCGTGCGAAAAGCTACTTTATACCTCAACAGCTTCTCATGATCTACAAAGCGCAGATACGGCCTGTTCTAGAATACTGTTTCCACATATGGGGTTCAGCACCAAAACATACACTGAAGCTCTTAGATTCCATCCAGAGAAGAGCCATTCGCCTGGTGGGTGACGCCACACTCACTCACTCTTTGACATCATTGGAACACCGTAGAAAGGTCGGCGACCTTTCACTTTTCTATCGATACTTCCACGGGAAATGTTCTTCGGAAATCTCTGCTATCATCCCTTCACTAGCAATACCAATCAGACGAACTAGACAAGCCCAGTCAGCACATCCTTTCGTTGTCAACCTCGAAAGATGTCGAACAGCACTTTATCAAGACTCCTCCATCCATAGAACGGCTAGGCTCTGGAATTCATTGCCTGTGGAAGTATTCCCAACAACATATATATAATCTCCAAAAGTTCAAAAAAAATTCCAATACCTACCTCCTGTCCCTATCCTCCCTAGGAACGCACGATGTTCTTTGAACATTATAGGGATTCCCTTTCGTGCGCGCCAAGCGATAAAAAAAAATGTATATGGATCCCAGTGATTTTCTTGACAAAAATACCACCATTTTTTGAAGACAACATTATATTGTCTGAGTGTTTGTTTATTCAGGGATGCAGTAATCGCTTCGCAACCTTCATCTGGGAAACCTCTTTTCAGAAAAGATGTCCTGATATATAAGCTGCAACCAGAATAAGTGACTTTGCCAATGGGTGTGGTTTTCTGAAAGGAGACAACATTAGTTCTTTTTCTGGTCCAAACATTATTGGTTTTTTGACCAATAATTTTTTAAATATAGGGAACCATGGTTGGCATGTCCAGTTGGGGACAACAAAGATACCTTGTGCTGTATCATCGATTATTTTCTTAATGACTTTGTTATGCAAATTGAATGGTGGAAATGCATATTGCATAAAATGAAATTTGGTTCCAGTTCAATGCGAATGCATCAACCATGGCAGAATTTGGATCTGGCTTCCATGATACATACTTGTTGCATTTTGCATTCAAATGGCTTGCAAATAAATCGATTTCTGGTACATGGAATACCTCACAAATAGTCTCGAAATGTTTTTGATTCAACTCATATTCGGTTTCTATGTGTGAAGATCTGGATTCAATATCAGCCATAGTATTTTGTCTTGTGTTGATGTATGAGGCGAATATGAAAATGTTTTTGCTCTCACAGTATTCCCAAATCTCTCGAGTTATATTATTTAATCTTTGGTACTTGATTCCACCCATTCTATTTATGTAAGATACGGCTGTGGTGTTATCAATTCTAATAAGAACATGACAATCATTTTCTAATTTTGTGAATGATTTCAAAGCATGGCAGGCCGCTTTCAACTCCAATTCATTTATATGGCTTCCTTTTTCTGCCAGTCCCCAAAAACCCCGGGTTTTTTCATTTCCACAAATTGCTCCCCAACCTGACAGGGAGGAATCTGAGAAAATTTCTATTTTATACCTGGGTTCCCTAATGCTCATTTTACTACTTCCGATATTCTCGAGCCACCAGCGAATATCTGGACCTTGACAAACTCTGGAATTTGAATAATTTTGTCATAGAAACCATTTTTTGCTAATGCCAAATACTTAGCACGTTCCAACCGTTTGGTGTGTCCCCAGCCGTATGTCACCGCCGGGCAAGCAGCAACTAAAATCCCTATAAATTTTCATAATTCCCTAATTGAACATTTTGAGTCATATTTATGATTTTTTGTTTCTTTTCCAGAGGCAAAAACATTTCCATATTGGCAGTATTGAAGATGAATCCTAAAAATTTACATTCCTGCTTAGGAATGAGGCTACTTTTATCCAAGTTTATTATGAACCCTAGCAAATTAAGCAGTTTTATTGTAGTTTGTGTGTTTTCAAGACATTCTTTGAAACTTTTTGCAATAATTATAATATCATCCAGATATATGACACAAATGATTCCTTTCTTCCTGAGGTCACCTATTACTGGCTTCATGAATTTGGTGAACATATATGGTGCTGTAGATAATCCAAATGGAACACACCGGAATTCATATAGTACATTTCCAAAAACAAATTTGAGATATTTTCTATCTGATTTTCTTACTGATATCAAAAAATATGCATTCTTCAAGTCTATTGTACACAAATAACAATTAGGTTGAAGTAAGTTCTTTACACTACGGTAATCTTCTAATTTAAAATGCGGGGGTCTTATGAATTTATTTAAATTTTTTAAATTCAGTATAAAGCGGTGTGTCCCATCTGGTTTTTTCCTGAGGAAGTAGTTCGATAAAAACTCTCCTTTCTCATGTTGACATGCAGATATTGCTCCGATTTCAAACAATTCTTTTATACTTTTTGCGGTCTTATTTTTGTCGTGAATTCCTATAATGTTTTTAGGGATAACCTTTTGAATTGGTTTTGATTCGAATGGGATTCTGTATCCTTCCACCCACTCAAGTATATGGGGGTTGGAAGTGATATTTTCCCACTCATGTTTGAAATAATGCATTCTGCCCGCATATTTTACCTCTATTTCCTGTGTTCCCTTTTCTTGTAGTCCCATTGTCCTCTCCGGTCCTGTGGTGCTCGCGCCTCCCCCTCTCTCTTCCTCCGGAATTTGATTGGTTGGCGCTTGTAGTTTAAATGAGCTGCCTGGTAGCCTGAAGTTGAAGGCCCTAGCTGTTTTGTTTGATATCCCAAGGACGGCTGTCCTTGTCCCGGCTGTCTCAGGTGCTGTCTTAAGGGCTGTGAAGTACCTATAGTTCGTTGTGGTTTCAGGTCTGCACTCGCCTTTTGCATTTCCTTTTTGGTCTTGACGTTTGCAGCAAGATCTTCACCAAAAAGCCATTCGTCAATTGGTCGGTCTGTCACAATTTTTCTGATGCTTGGGTCTAAACTTCCTAGGACAAGGTATCTCCTGTGTGACGATAATGTATGATGTGTATCTGCCAACATCTTTGTTGCATTTGCCAAGTTTAGTAGGTGGGGGTTGGTTTCATCACTTGGTGATGAAAAGAATGTGTTCATCGTCAATGCGATGGCTGAGATGGCAATGCCCATTTGTGCCTGAACCTTACACAATGCCTCGCTTATACATCCTTGAGCCTCCAAATTCATCTTTGGTGCATTTAGTGAGGGAACGTTTTGACCTCGGTTTTGACTAATCGGATATTTCTCGATGAGTTCTTTTCGTTCATCTTTCTCTATTCCATTCAAGAGGAATTTTTTCCACCTATTGGCGATTTCCGAATGCACTTCTGGTCCAGCTGGTGCAATTGCTAAAGGGTCTGATCCTAATATTTCATTTGGATCCAACTGTTGTCCCAATTGTGTTGGGTCACCCAGTATAACTTCCTCAATACTTTCTTGTTCGGAATATTCATCTGATGAATCATCCGATGTGGATGACGAACCTGTTTCAATTCAAAGAAAGAAAAAACTGGATAAGTTCGAATGATAACAGAATAATTATTTTAATTTTTTACTGGACACAAAGAATGCTGATAGATTAGCCAGCCTAGAACTTTTTTCCCGTTGCGAACTTGCAGTGAAAAGTTCACCGGTTTTTTCGCATAAATACAATGAACCTAGGTATTTCTTATCTATCTTACCGGTAAACCTATTTCGTTCCATCAATCAAGGCATGAAATGTTTCAGCCGATATTGAGATTGTGAGCACCTAGCGTTCCTTATTCTGAGTACATGACTGTGTACTTATGTTTTGGCATGAAATGTATCAGCCACTAAAGAAGTTATGAACATCTAATGTTAAGAGTTCCTTCTTATTTATACGGGGTGAGAATCTCTCCGACTTCCAAATTCTTGTGTTTTCCTTGGTGTCATTCGGCAGTGCCGGTTTAACCAGGGGTCTTTTGGGTGCTATAGCACCAGGCGGCAAAATCTTTAGGGCGGTACGCGCTAAGCCCGTGCCGTATACCCATGCATTAGTAAATAGTAACGACTATAACGAGTTGAGGTCAAAAAGTTGAAACATAAATTTACAACTCACGGTGATGTTAAAACGAGGTAGTCGACGTCGAATTGCAAACACAATGTTCCATTTTGATAATAGAAAAATTAAAATCGGAAATTATCCGTCGATCGTCTACCTACAAAGCTTGTTCTGAAACATTCGACTTCCTGTTTATGATCAAATCAAAAGAGGATGATAATTTGATAAAATTGGCAACAAATCTACAAAAAAAGTATGTAGAAGATCTGGACGATTTTTTTCCTGACGAATGTGTTCACCTGAAAAAACTTTTAATTTCACTTCTAGAGATTAAAGCAGAAACTCCACTGGAGTTAGTGCAAGCTCTACACGAGAATAAATTAATATCTTTTTTTCCCAACATCAACATTTGTTTTCGAATTTTTTTCTCCATAATGGTCACGAATGCCAGTGGTAAACGGTCCTTCTCCACATCAAAAAGAGTCAAGACTTACTTGAGAAATTCAATTGCCTAAGAAAATTTGAACTCCTTGGCAATTTTATCTATCAATCAAGCGATACTTGATGAAATTGATGTAGAGTATTATAAATGAATTTGCTTCTATCAAAGCACGCAAACAACATATTGAATAGTTCTGTTAGTTCTGTTCCTAGTTCCTAGTATGAGAATGTGATAATATTTCTTTTTCATGCTGATTCTATATTCCATATTATTTTCTTTCTCTTCATTCATTTTTGTTATTTATTATTTTACCGAAGAATATACTTTTTATTTTGTTCGACGAAATTTCGTATTTCATTATACATAATACATAGGTAAGTATTATTGTTATTTTGTGATCTGTGTTATTTTGTTCATTAAAGAGTCGTTGAAAGATGTTTAATGATTCAAGAAATCCAAACATTTCCAAGTTAGGATTATTTTTGAGTCTGAAGGGCGGTCCCTCAGTCATAGCATCAGGCGGCAAATTGCCTTAAACCGGCACTGTCATTCGGTAGTACCTATACTTATTTGCTGGAATTTTCATTGTACTTACTTGATTCTTGGTATCTCCTCAGTTTCTTTGCCAATTTAGCTATTTTGATTGATAATAATTATTTATGTTTCGCTTTCACAACATCTGCACAGAATGATACGACGCACTACATACAATATACAATCGAATGCAGGTGAATATTAGCGTCTGCGGACGGCCGCAAGTAATAACTCCGTGGTGGGAGAACACTATTATAGTGGGCAGTAGATGCGACTGGCGTTATGCGGCGCCGACTCAATGACTTCATCATACTTCGTCTAGTAAGCAACTGGTTGGCTCAGTAAGCAGAGAAGCGGCATGCCAAGCCGACGGGCCGGGGTTCGAATCCGTGGGAGACTCATCTTTTTTTTTTTTTTTTCTTGTTCTCAAGTGATTTCTAAAAAATATTCTCTATGGGAAATAGGTTCATTTAGGGGTTTTCTATGTTTAGGCCAGAGGTGAGGTTAGGTTAGAATAGAATAGAATATTTTATTTGGTGTTAATAAACATTAAGTTTTACACAGGTCAACGAAACAAGTACAGATATACTCATAAAATAGATAGGTTAGGTTTTCTCATTTTTTATGCAGAAACAATATTTTCCTTCCTCAAGAAAAATTCTCCTTCTTCAAGAAAAAAGGTTCATCTAGGTCGATTGATTGTTAAAAAAAAATTCCTTCCTTATATTAGACTCGACACAAGTTAACTAACGTTCCCCTACCACGGACTTATTACTTGCGGCCGTCCGCAGACGCTAGTTGCGCGAACCTTTGAACGTCGTACAGAGTGAGCAGCGTACTGCTACTACAGGGTGTTTATAGGGTGTTTATAATCTGAGACGGGACTGTGAAATATAATATTTATGAACTACTTCAGCATATAATAAGGTTCGGTCATCTTCAACTTTTTTCTCGGGTGTAATTATTTTGCAAGAAAAAAAGAAATCAAATTTGGAAATTATCAACTCCCAGAACATATTTTATGATGATGAGTTTGAGAATGCGAAATGGTGGACATGCATATTGTGGTCAATAACTCAACACACATGAGGTAGAAACTCACAAAACATGATGGGTACCTAAACCCGAGGGCAATCCTGATATAATAATAAACACAAGTATCTCGGAAGCCAAGAAGAATAATTATAAAAAAAACTGCACTTAGAAAAAATCGAATATCAAAATGTGGTCAGTACATCAATTTTCATCAAAGAGAATGTGAATTTTCCATCTCCCTGTATATCGATCAAATTGGTATGACATGTTTTTCATGCACATCCACGAAAGTTGATTGCCCTACGAATTTTAAGGCAGATTTTAAAATATTCAATAAAAACTGTGCATTTTCGTATAGAGGTAAGTTGATTTCAATCGGCCCAATTAGGCCTCTAGTTCCACCTGTAGAATTTTTGGTACGTTGTTCTGGGACACCTTGTATATGAAACTTTGCCAGTAACTTTCCGCCCGACTCATTTTCCCATTTGAAAATTTGGAAGTGGTGGGTTTTCAAGGAAGGGAACGATCTTATTGATTTCAAAAACGTGATTCCTGAAACGAGAATATTGGAAAATTCAAGAAAATATATCAAAAGGTCCTGTATCTTGGTTATGGTTATGGAGTGTTCCAAGAAAAAAATATCAAAAGGATTCAAATTAGTTTTATGAAATATAATTATTAGAATTTGCTTATGCTTTTTCAGTACAAACATCCAGAAGTTGTAATGAATGAATGAGAAAATTTGAAAATAAAAAAAAGTCCAAACAGCAAGTCAATGTCTTCCATAATTTTTTTAACAATATTATTCAGCATGATTAGCATAAAGTCAAACTGGAACAATAATGATTTTTTTTTGTTCTCAAACTCTAATGAAATGTTGACTTTTCCAGATGTATAGAAGGTATGTTTATACACAATTTGCAAGCGAAGTGACGATACATTTTTTTTTTCAATTCGAAATTCAAATAAGTACCCCTAACAAATTTTGAAATTCTGCTTACTCCTTTCCTTCTTTAGTTTTGAAAGCAGATCAATAAAATTCTATATTTTATCAAGGAACTTATTCAGTTTCAAAATTGAAAGGGAAAAAACAGGGTGACCCATAAAAGATGTACCGCAAGTCGTTACAGACTGGAAGAGAACTTGTCGGTTATAATTGCACAAGTGCATACAAATTACCAATAATTTTGCAAGAAAGCGTGTTATCAAAAAATTTCATATTTTGGCGAAAGAACCTGAGTGCAAAGGTTTTCAAAATATGAAAATAACCAAATGCAATTTGTATCAGATAACACGCTTGAATACAAAATTATCATTTTTCTGCAACCGACACAAAAGTCGTCCATTCTGATACCAAAATTAGCTCTTAAATTGACGTTTCTATTACTGACACAAAAATAGGTATGTTGCTAGGCAACATATTTAGTTCCTAGGAGCTAAAGTTGAATTTTAGTGCCTAGGAGATAAAGTTGAACTTTAGCTCCTAGGAACTAAAAAGGATCTACTGGACGTCATCAAGAATAAACAACATTGTGACGGTTGGTTATTTGGGTTGAGACGCGCGCATACCTGATTTGTTTCCGATTTCAGCAGATTTGGCATTTCATTCCCTTGCTAGAGATATAAATACACCCTATTATAGTTTGGTATTGGAATTATAAACATCTCAGTTAAGTATTTTCGTTTTGATCATGGAAGACTCCAAGATTCAAATACATGCTTGATCTGTATTTCATTCGTTATTCTCGGGATGGATAACTTGTTTTTGGATAATCACGGCAAGCAATAGTTTTTTGTCTCAAACAACGATATTGTTTAGCTTCATTTGATTATCAAATCAAACACAGTGTAGTATGGAGAGGAATAAATAATCACTTGATCACTATTATCATTGTTGATAATATGCTCACTAACCTAACATTTTCCACGTCTTGTTCCTATAGCTGGCACTGGCGCGGTATTTGCCATTAGAGCATCTGGTCCACACACAAATATGTCACTCTGTGGTTGTATTTATATTGAAACTACAATTCGAACATCCTAGAAAACCTAACCTGCTGTTAATGCAGGTATTCTCACCACATGAATTATTTGTCAATATTTGTTGCATTACATACATATGGCACGGCATTGGTGGTTGCTTCACACGTTTATTTGAGTTAATTGTTTCGGTTGCAGAAAAAATAGCATGTTTCATTCGGATCAAAAGTGACTTTGTTCGACTCGCAAGTTTTGCTTTCGCTCGGCTTCGCTAAACGCTCCGCCTCGCAAATGCAAAATTCGCTTGTCAAACAAAGTGTCACTTTTGATCCTAATAAAACAATCTACTATTATCATTTATTTGTGAGTATTTTTGAATTGAGAATTAGGAATACGATTATTTTTGTATGAGGATTTTTGTTTTGTTTGTTTTTATCTTGTTGGAAATAGGTTACTTTTCTGTTTACTAAAAGTACATGATGTTTTGACTTTATAGGCTTATTTCATTATTCTTTCTTGGAATTCGTATAGCATAAAATAGATCTTACAAGATCTATTGAAATCTACTAAATTTTCATGAGGTATTTACTGATGGAATAATAATAGAACTGGCAACCCTGGTCCGCGCGGAGAGTGAGTTGACGACAAATGTCATTGTCATGTCAATTATTCACGAAATCCGATGTATTTCAAGTGTGAATAAGACCGTGATGTGAATATAAGTGTTTGAGGTCTACGAGAAAATTTAATATGCACCTCGGAAAAAAACTGTCTAGTGTCTCGCCTGATTGCTAGCCTCGGCTAAGACTCGGCTATCAATCTAGAGACTCGACTATAATAGATAGTGTTTTGTCATGGTACATAAATAACTATTTCTCAGCTTGTATAATGTCTTGCGAGACATTTTTGATGAGTCGCCGTGTATATTATTCATCTAGTCTAGTACACTTTCATAAACAATAAATCACATCAAAGCTCTTCCGTATTCTATTTTCCACCAACAAAGAACTCAAATTACATTTTCGTTCCATTTGAAATATACGAAAATGCCCTTCCGTATTTTCTCCCTAGTAACATGACCCCAGGAAGAAATTTGATACCTCTATATGCAATAAATACCTGGTAACATGCAGTTTTCCCCGATACTTTCGTTTGGTTTCGATTTACTGCATTATTTTGTGAAGGTTTGATTTTTTGCTTCAATTCAGTGCTCGAAAAATATCGTCGTTTCGGCATAAAAAATTGTCTAAGGTACAGTACAGACGGGAGAGATCATATAATCCGTATTTTTCGCACTCCTCATCTTGGGAAATTCTTATTTACTGACCGAATTTGAAATTTCAGTAATATATACCAGTACTTCAAATTGCCAATACTTAACAATACTATACCATACCATACAAGCAGAAAACGGGTGAGAATGCAACTTATTTGTATCTCATGATAGTAAGTTGGTACTACAAATAGCCACTACCACCATTCATAGCCACCCATACCCACCCCCAGTGCAGAGGGTAGTTTGATATTTTAGATTCCTGAATAAAAACAGATATCCTGTGATGTTCAGAGAACATCGTGAGAACCAAGAGGAATAAGGTAGGAATTGGTGTTCTTCTTAAATTTTTGGAGGTTATATGCCTCGGGGAACACCTCCCTTGGCAATGTGTCCCAGAGCCTCGCTCTTCGTTGGATGAACGTGTCTTTGGAAAGAGATGTTATGCAGGTCTCCAAAATGACCACGGAGGGGTGCGAAGCCTCAACTCAACGGGTTATTCTCGCGGGGACTGCCAAGGGAGGAACAATTGTTGATATTTCAGAAGAGCATCGTCCATGAAAATACCTATAAAATAGTGCCAGATCGCCAACTTTTCTACGGTGTTCCAGAAAAGTGAGTGAGTTTGTGAGTTAGGCATCACCTACGAGACGAATTGCTTTTTCTTGCACAGAATCCAACAGTATTCCAGGACAGGTCGTATCTGTACCTCATAGATCATAAGCAGCTGACTGGAAGTGAAATAGCTCCTGGCCCGAAACAGGAAACCAAGTTTTTGGGATGCACTTTTATTAATTAATCTCACGTGATTTTCCCAAGAAAGTTTATTGCGAGTGAGATCTGCTTTTCTAGAGAAAAGACATGCTTGTGTTTTGTTTGCATTGAAATCGACCAAGTAATTGGTTCCCCATTCGAGAATTGTTGCCAAGTTCATATTTATGTTGTTCGTTTCTGATTTACCTGGCTGGTATTGGAGCCCTGGAAGAGAATGCGGTATGAATCGTACTATCATCCGCATAGCTGTGTACTGGACATGAAGTTGCTTCCAACAAATCATTGATATGGAGTAGAAATAGTGTTGGTGCTAGAATTGATCCTTGCGGAACACCAGCATTTATGTTTAATAGCGAACCAACTTTATATTCAGGTAGTGAGATCAAGTTTGTTTTCAAGGAGCCAATGTATGGGAGTCTGGGAGTGCATTTTCAGAAACTAAGTAATGAAGTTATTTCTGCACATGTAACTGTTAAACCTAATTACTGCATATGTAACTGTATTATATTTAAATCGAAGCAAAACACTTGGGCAGATTCCTTTCAGAAAATTGAGGAAACAATACATTATTCTAAATGACGTAATAATAGGAAAAAGTTGCTCGAACATACAACCAGACATGTCAAAAGCTCTCTGCTAACATCCCCAACAATGCAACTCTATAACCCTCCAGCTGGGAGGATGGAAACAACCCTGAACGTGTGATAGGGTGTTTGGTCAGTTTCGTTTAAAATGGTAAACCCTGTATATATTCTTGGAAATATTCGTGGGAAGTAGTCGAATGTGACCAATATCAGTTAGTAATTCCTTTTTTTTTGTCGCCCTGTAGAGTATATTGTAGATCAAATATAAATATGAATTATTCAATTATTTTACTTACTACTTTTCGAGAAGTGGTTACAAAACCTCTTTGAATGTTATTGGATATTAGAGAACAAATTCAATGATCTTCATATCAAAAATATGACTTTTTTTCAGCTGGATTATGATTTACACTCTTCAGTGGTACCTAATGTACTCATTAGTACTAGCAGTGAACAGCTATGTAGCTGAATTGACTACTAGGAAGCAGGCATATTGTGGTACTAGACTAACGAGAATCTTGGCAGAATTTTGTTTGGCCTATCATTCACCATCAGGTAAGAATCGTTTCATAAGTATGAATAGTTCAACTTCAACAACCCTTCAGTGGTGAAGCCTAAAAGAATCGTACTGATGAGGGCCGAAAGCCCGAAACACGGTTTACTCTTTGTGAGGGCTATGTCCAATAATCTCTTCCTAGTTGCTTCACAGTTCCCTCGATAATATTATTTGCATTTTATATAATTATAATTATCCAAATACAAACATCGAATATGCTCAGTAGAGGGCACTTTCTGACATTTTAGGATTTTTTTTATCCTCCTGTTTTCCTGGAAATCACATCAACTTTCGATTTTCACATTGTTCAAAGAACATCGTGCGTTCCTAGGGAGGATAGGGACAGGAGGTAGGTATTGGAATTTTTTTTGAACTTTTGGAGATTATATGTTGTTGGGAATACTTCCACAGGCAATGAATTCCAGAGCCTAGCCGTTCTATGGATGAAGGAGTCTTGATAAAGTGCTGTTCGACATCTTTCGAGGTAGACAACGAAAGGATGTGCTGACTGGGCTTGTCTAGTTCGTCTGATTGGTATTGCTAGTGAAGGGATGATAGCAGAGATTTCCGAAGAACATTTCCCGTGGAAGTATCGATAGAAAAGTGAAAGGTCCCCGACCTTTCTACGGTGTTCCAAAGATGTCAAAGAGTGAGTGAGTGTGGCGTCACCCACCAGGCGAATGGCTCTTCTCTGGATGGAATCTAGGAGCATCAGCGTATGTTTTGGTGCTGAACCCCATATGTGGGAACAGTATTCTAGAACAGGCCGTATCTGCGCTTTGTAGATCATGAGAAGCTGTTGAGGTGTAAAGTAGCTTTTCGCACGGAACAAGAATCCGAGTTTTTGTGAAGCAGCTTTTGCGATGGATCTGACATGATTATCCCATGAAAGAGTGTTGCTGATGGAAATACCGAGCATAGATATGGTGGGCTTGGTAGGGATGGTGGAGCCAGACATTACAATATCGGGCATACTGAGTTCCGCCTTTCTGGAGAAAATGCAGGCTTGAGTTTTGGTGGCGTTGAATTCAACTAGGTTGTTCGTTCCCCAGGCTGTGATTTCAGCAAGATCTTCATTGACAGCATTGACCTGCCTGCGCCGTGAGTTCTTAGTTTCCTGGGAAGAAATGGGAATTCTGGAAGAGAACGCAGTATGGAGGGTACTATCATCTGCAAAGCTGTGGATGGGGCAAGTTGTTACTCCCAACAGATCATTGATATGAAGCAGGAATAATGTTGGTGCCAAAATTGATCCTTGTGGAACGCCGGAATTGATGCCAATGGTATCAGACGATACACCGTCCACCACCACGTGAAGCGATCTGCCTGAAAGAAAACTCGATAAGAGATGGCACAGCTGAGGTGGTAAGCCGTATGATGGTAGTTTGTGGAGGAGTCCTTCGTGCCAAACACGGTCGAATGCTTTCGATATGTCCAACGCGACAGCTAGAGATTCCCCGTGTTTTTCTATTGAAGATTGCCATAAATGGGTGACGTAGGCAAGTAGATCTCCAGTAGATCTTCGGTGGCGAAAGCCGTATTGTCTATCATTGATGATTCCTGAGCTCTCCAGATATTTGATAAGCTCAATATTGATGGCTTTCTCCATCACTTTGGAGATTACTGATAACAGGGCAATGGGCCTGTAGTTGTTGGGCAGGTTCTTGTTTCCTTTTTTGGGGATTGGTTGGACTCTAGCTGTCTTCCAGCATGATGGAAAAATACCCGACCTGTACGAGATGGTAAACAACTTGCAGAGAATCGGTGTTAATTCAATTAACGAATTCAACAATGCCGGATTTGATATAGAAGATATTACGAAGATATTTTTGCGTTCGTAGTTTCCATATATGCTCAATGGGGGGTGTGACGGCGCGGTAACATAGAATCTCTTTCTCTGTCACAATCATTGAGCACATGGAAATTTTGAACGTGAATATCATCGTAACCGTTTGAAATAACCCTATCAAACCTGGTATCGTTGAATTCGTTATAATAATCTCTCACCGATTATGAAATAAAATACAGGGTGTTTTATTCGAAAATCGAAAGTTGATGTCATTTCCAGGAAAACCGGGATATGAAAAAAAAATCCAAAAGTGTGAGAAAGTGTCCTCTAGTGTGCATATTCGATGTTCTAAATCAAAGAAATATAGCTACAAAAACAATAGAGAAAAGGGGGGTATACCATGAATATGTGTCACCCGGAATGTTGCTGCTTAGTTTTTGAAAATCGAAATCATTGATTCGTATATATGTATAGATTGAAACTACCAACAATACGTTCGTTAATATTTGATGCATTTATTCGTTGATTGAAATCATTAAATCTAGACAAGCACCATATCTCTCATAATTCCTATACAACCAATAAGATTAAATAAACATAAACACATGGGAAGAATGAAGAATTCACTTCCAACCATGGCCTATTTTTCCATAAGGCACATGCCTTGGGCCCGATGTAAAGGGGGTCCCGGAAAAAGTTTGAGAAAAATTATTATCAACTATTCCAATTCAGATTTGATTAACTGTAAGCCGTATCTGATGAATGAAATTCAATAAAATTTGATTTAGAGTGATATTGATATACAGTGTTCAGTGTACAGTGTTCCATAACAAGTTTTTATGATGTGATGATATTGATTTCTCTTTGTTATAGAACCATCGTCATGTTTCTTTAATACGTCTCATCACTTTCTCAGCTGTTCAGAGATTCTGAAAGTTCTTGTTTCAACCCAGATTGAGCCATCATCAATGGTTTTCGAAATCCGAAATAAAAAATATTATCTTGTTATTGATAAATTTACATTGGGTACATGTGTGTTATTTGTAGGCTTGTTACTGACTCTATACGCCACCTTGGGCGCTGCACTGTTGATTGGAACGCAACAGTGAATCGTGGAAATGAAAATGTATAAGTTGTTTTATAAATGAAAATTTTCTGCTCTGTCGGGATTGGATCCAGAAAATGTTTGATTGATGTTTGTCCTATTTCGCCGTCCTATTTATCAATTAATGCATTTGAAATTAAACTTCTCATTGGAAATTCATAGGATATTGGGGGCCCGCAATTTTGCTCGGGCCTTGGGCCCAACTGGATCAAAAATAGGCCCTGGTTCCAACGTAGGAGAGTAGGTACTGAGATACTAACAATACATAAGTCGTATACAGGGTGTTTCAAAAAAACCTGACACCCTAACTAGGGTAGGTAGAACACTGCAAAATAAGTTGGGTTTACTTAGTAAGAAAATTTCGTAACGGCATCCGTTATCAAGATACAAGGTGTTGAAAAAAAGTTTTTTTTACACATTTTTCAAGATTTTGTCGAAACTACTGGCAACATTGTGATGAAATTTTGTATGGATGTTTCTTGGAATCTGACACATCGCATGCATTCGTTTTTATATCTGACTCTCATAGAGGGCGCTAGTTACACGGTTCGTACCAAGTAGTTTTGAACATAACTTTTATGAGGTTAGATTTTTCGATCCAAATTTGATGTGAACTTAGACATCATTCAATTTAAAACCAAAAAGGTACTCTTGGTAAAACTCGATACTGTGTACCGTTTTCAGAATATTTCGATTTGAAAATGATGAAGTGATAACTGTTGCTGGTATAAAGCTATGTATTATAGTGAGTATTATGAAAAATTATCACCTATTTATTGAAAACCGAAAACAAGAATACATTTCTGATGCTAAACTTATTGATTTAACAATGAATCACAAGAATAACATGGAAACAGATTTGACTAAGAACATGGATTACACTGTTTTGTTGTATCTTGAGCAGAAAGTTTATGCTACATAGGTAAATTCACGTCAAGAGTTGTAAGACATAATTGTACATCACTCAAATGACCTAACAGCTGATTCTCAACTGTTTAAAAGAATAATACATTCTCAAGAAAAGAAATTAGAATCGTGTATTCGTCGAAACGTAGGACATTTTGAACACTTACACTAACTGATTCAATATTTCATGTTTCTAGTCAAATATCTCTTAATTTACTACTTATGACTCTTTGTTCCATCAATAACTCGAGTGCAAGAATGATTTTATGGTTTTTGAATCTGAATAAATAGGTAATTGAACTCAATAATTTTCATTTTATACCAGCATAGCTATTGCTCCATTATTTTCAAATCGAAATATTCCGAAAACGGAACATTGTATCGAGTTTCACCAAGTGTACCTTTTTGATGTAAAATTGAATGATGTTCAAGTTCATATCATATTTGGATTGAAAAATCTAACCTCAAAAAAGTTATCATCTAAACTACTCGGTACGAAACGTGTAACTCGCGCCCTCTATGAAAGTCAGATATAAAAACAAATTCATGTGATGTATCAGATTTCAAGGAACACTCATACAAAATTTCATCACAATGTTGCCAGTAGTTTCGACATAATCGTGAAAAATGTGTAAAAAAATAATTTTTTCAACACCTTGTATCTTGAAAACAGATGCCGTTACGACATTTTTTGACTGAGCAAACCCAACTTATTTTGCAGTGTTCTACCTACCCTAGCAAGGGGGTCAGGTTTTTTTGAAACACCCTGTATAAATAAAATAAGGTGAATAAATACAAAGAAGCTCAAAGTCACTGCCACAAATGGTCATAAAATGGACAACAATGGTATATCATCTACCATTGCTTCTTTTTTGTATTCATTTAATAGTTCATTCCACTATGGGCATTAAAAAAATGTTTAGAAAAATTTTCAAAAAACGTGCTCTTCCACCATACTACATCTTTTAACAATTGTTGAACATCCGGCAACATTGCAAAAGTCGTTGATACTTCCGGTTCTTGTGATCTCGCCGAAAACAAACGCTTGGGTTGGGCTATCAACCTCTGATCAATGATTTACAAAAGTTTCAGGCAAAATTAGAAGCTCAATATCTCCCAAAATATTTTTCTTGACAAAAATGTACCTATTCTTACATTTCGTTTTTTTTTTCTTCCATCATCCATATTTAATTTATCAATTTCAGGACCACTCTGTATAAATTGCATTGGATTCATCGTCAATTTGAATTATCATTTGAAAAAGATAGTTTTGGTCATCATATTACTTCAAAATGAAGAAATACATTTTTATTCACAACCATATATCGTCGGTAAAAATACATAAAGGCGTATCTCAATATTTGGCCAAAATGAGTTAGTTACAGATTCGGACGTATCCCTATGCCCTCCTTGTTATGACGAAGTGGCGCATCTCTAACTAATACCATCTTCATCTAATGGTCCAATTATTACGAGGCGGTTCTCTGATATTTAATGGAAATATTAAAACGTAAAGACGTTTCTCGAGAAACGCCACAAACTCATACATTTTTGAATGGCTTTTGGGGCGTTTCTCGAATTAAGCCTGTTTGTCACAAATAATGGTAATGCAGCAAAGCTACATTTCTATGAACGTATCTCAAATTCTGCATGTTTGTTCTTGTTCCAGTGCGAGTTGAAATATAGAGGGAGTAATGCAAATGGGTCATTCGAGTTTTTTAACTACTTGTATAGGGCCTCTTCCAATTTCACTAAAGAAATACAATAATTTAATATCTCTTACCTCAGGCAATACACCAGTTATAAAGTTACCTGATCATGTACAATTTTATAAGTCATGTCCTCATACAACTTGACCGATTTCAATTTATCATCATTTTATAAAGCTTAATTATTATTCAAAATTAACAATCATTATGAGTCGATTTTTGTTCAGTATTTTAGTTTTTGTTATTGACGAAGATATTTCTCAAGTTGGGATACTTATCTCATTTCTTATGGTTAGAGGTGATTGTAATATCACTTTCTCGCCAACTTATTTCAATTTTGTAGACGAAAATATTGTTTTGAGGCTAATAAACTTTGAATAATGAAACCATTGACTGAATGTTTTTTTTAAATTATCGAACAGTTATTTCCTTTGCATAAATACATAGTTGGTTGATGTTTTCAAGCCAAATTATACAAATATATTCATTTTTTACCACTCAACTGAGAAGGGCGTATCTCAAGAGTTGAGGCTGCAATTTTTGTTATCAGCGAAACTTACAGACGTATCTCAAATTATTGCTAATATTATTAAAAATACTGAGCAAAATACCAATTTTCAATTATTCTAACAACTATTAAGTATTTCTGAACATAACACTAGAAATATGAGAGAATTATTCTCAAAACATTGCCACTTATGCTGGAATTAGGTAAGACCCTTTTCTTCAAATGGCTCTACTGAAAAGTTACAAAAAATGAGATACGCCTTTATGTATTTTCACCGTCGATATGTAGTGTTGTCATTACTAACGTCATTGAAGGTTGGGAAGTGTCACATGACACACTCTACTTCCCGCCCCTCACACATGTAATAATTCAGGTATGTTCAGAACGAATAATTGATTTATTAATTTTGATCGAAATATGATGGTTGGTAAATAAAATAGTATACAAACCTCGGTAGCAAGTTTCATTCCTGTCTCGAAATTATAGCTAATCTCGACGAATCTCACGACAGGAATGAATCACTTCTATACTACTAATACTATTTCATTGAAACAGGCCCATTGTTACCCCATAATCAACTTTCATATATTCGAATCTCATCTCAATCGTCAAAATTTAATATATGGATTTTGATCAAAGCCTTTTCATTTGTGATTAAATCTCCTATTGGTACGAAAAACATTCTCATCAGCAAATATAATCAATAATCGATTGGCATTTTATCACAAAGCAAAACTAGCACCTTCATAATAATGTAGAATATAGGTTATATCAGTTTCTGATAAACACCTAATGTTTATAAATTTATTTCGGTTGTTCAAATAAATTTGATAATAGCTATTTATTCTTTTGTCAATATTTTGGACATGATAAACACATACCAGACATCAGATGATGTCTGTTGCCATGCAAGAGGTATTTATATAATCGTATTATGGAATCCACGGTTTTGAACAAAGCATATGTAATTTTATGCACTAGCGGGCGGTAAAGTGCACTTTACCGCCCGGTTTTGCGGGCGTTAAGGGTCACTTCACCGCCCGGGGGCGTAAAGTACTTCTCTGTTCCCAAATTCCTTATATCCACATACCAATTCATGAAATAACTATGTTCGCACTCTAAGCTCACATAACAACCGACATAGAGCAGGGGCATGTAGGGGGGCCCAAAATATGGCAATTTAACGCAACTCACCTCTATACCAAGTTGCTTCCCTAAGGAGTTATAGGCTTTGAAAGTGAAGTTATAAATTTTGAAAAAAATCAATATCTCCGTTATTCTTGAACTTAAAACAACCAAATTTTTTACACTTTGTGGATGTATTTAGGGCGTTACTTGACAGTAACTAGAGTTTAATTGAAATTTGTAAAGGGGGTATTCCGGGTGGCGCACCATTAATATTCAACAGAATTTTGTTAACCCTTGATGGATTTTAAAAATCTTTGCTTCGTTTTGTGGGCAATCCAATTCTCTATGGGGAATGATACGGTTAGGAAATCTTCTACGATATTCTTCTACACTTCTTCTACAGTTTCCTTCACAAAAACCTAGCACTAACAGCATGTCAACTTGCTCGTTAAAAGAAAACTTCCCGTTCATTTTAAAAACACTCAAACAACAATTACTTAATTGAACAACTTACTTGCTTCATTGTCAAGTTTGACGTTTATTTTCATAGCCAACTTTTGAATTTTCGATGATTTTAAATAACACACCTCTAGAGCGCGCGTTTTCAGTTATTCGAGTTTTTGATAAAAATGATGAGGTTTTCCGAAAAATTACTAGAGTAAGAAAAGTTTTAGAATTGAATTGCCCACAAAACAAAGCGAAGATATTTGAAATCCATCAAGGGTTAACAAAATTCTGTTGAATATTAATGGTGCGCCACCCGGTATACCCCCTTTACAAATTTCAATTAAACTCTAGTTACTGTCAAGTAACGCTCTATATACATACACGGAGTGTGCAAAATTTGGTTGCTTTGAGTTCAAGAATAACGGAGATATTGATTTTTTTCAAAATTTATAACTTCACTTTCAAAGCCTATAACTCCTTAGGGAAGCAACTTGGTTTAGAGGTAAGTTGCGTTAAATTGCCATATGCCATATTTTGGGACCCCCTACATGCCCCTGCTCTATGTCGGTTCTTATGTGAATCACCCTGTATACATGTTCTTCTTCATCCCATTCCTTGAATCTAATAACTTATCACCCTACTAACGCATACTTCTCTGAATAATTGCTTTCTTGCTGTCTAAAGTCACATGATGACAATTTAGCTTGATTTTTTTATGTATTGCTATATAAAGTGCTCAAAGAAACAAGTGGACCACTGGAAATTTTGACAATTTTTAAACTGCTATAACTTTTCAAAAAATGAATGGATTTTCAATCGGAATGCAGTGTTCGGAAGATGCAGTCTTTCTGTTCAAGATTCACTGTTCAAAACTCGTCGAAGTTTTTCTGCCATTATACACCAAGTGTTCGAAAAAAGTATTACAAAAATGAAAAAGTTCAAACGCTTCCGTATTCCAAGGAAATTTTTTTATTTTTCTACAAATCGTTTTTTCTGAACGTTCAAGCCAATATCTCGAAACGGTTTTGGAATTTTTCATATTCCTCATACAGGATGTTGAAAATCGATTTTTTTTCATTTTTTGGTTTTTATCGCATCATTTCCGATTTTAAAATCATGCATGCCACATTCGAAGCATTTTGCTACGCATACGACGATGAAACATCATGGAGAATGGATTCACATTGCTTTGAAGTCATCGACAATCTCAACAGAAGAAAAATTCATTTTTTTTGGGAATGTTCAGAATTTGGCGAAATCGTCTGTTCAGTTTGGTGCTGCCATAACCATATGCTATGCTAAACACAATTCCTTCATTTGGGTCGATTGCTCTGCTCAATATCTCGGATTGATTTTGTGATTTTTCAGATAAGTCAATCTAAGGGGGCGTAAGGGGGCCCTTTTGGATTTTCCTGATCAATTCAAACGATAACGAAGATACAATGGTTTTAAGATATTCCTGAGCTGGCATGAAGTCAAGAAACCTCTTTAAAACAAGTTTTTTCATCGGATAGTCGAAAATTAATCGAAAAGTCAATTTTATGTAATCAACACCCATTCACGCAATTGATACCACTGCAACACCCAATATAATACCTCATGTCGAACCTTTGACAACTGTCATCATCCTACAACAATATCTTTATATTCAAATTCAACCAAAAGAAAGATCCGCTTTTAAACTTTGGGTGCATCAAAAATCATTATTTCTTGAACAAGTTTTTATTTCTGAAATTAAGTACCCAATAATTATCATTATAAATATATTCAATATTTTGTTGGTCCACCTCGTCGACTCAATAAATGTTGACATCTTCGAGGCATTGATTCTATCAAGGATCGAATGAAATCTTGTGGAATTCTGGCCCATTCATCACGAATTATGTTTTCCAAATGATTCAAATCATCTGGAATTCGTTGCCTTTCTGATAATCGGAGCTTTAATCGACTCCAAACATGTTCTATTATGTTCATGTCTGGGGAATTAGCTGGCCACTCCATATGATTGATGCCGTGCTGTTGGATAAATTCATGAACGATTGCCGCCCTATGTGGACGAGCATTATCGTCTATGAAGACGAATTCGTTTCCTCGAGCAATAGCTTCTGGCAGAAGTATAGGGCCAAGACATTGCTCGATATAAACCCTTGCATTCATAGTCCTCCTCAAGATGACAAGATCTGTTTTTCCGTGCCATGAAACACCGCCCCAAATTGTTAGCCCACCTCCACCAAAAGCAACTTTCGCACACATATTCAACTCCACATGTCTGTCGTTTGGTTGACGCCAAACCAACATCCTGCCGTCAGATTGATGCTTTGTCACCCTACATTCGTCCGTGAATAAACAATGCCGCCATTCCATATCCCATTCCAAATGTTGTCTTGCCCATTCCAGTCTTGCCGTTCTATGATGTGCTGTTAGAAACGGACAGCTCTCCTGCCTTCTAGCACGAAGGTTTCTTCTGTGAAGTGTGTTCCGAAGTGTTTGAGAACTGACGTTCAAACCTGCAGCTTGTCGAAGGTCTTCATTCAACAAGGATGCATTTCTCCTGGGGTTTCTTCTAGCGAGAACTTGCACATATCTGCTTTGAGCATTGCTGAGCTTTCGAGGTCTGCCACCTCCAAACCTATAACTCACAATGCCGGTCTCTTGTAATCGACTTTTCGCTCTCACCAAAACACTGTGGGAGACTCCATACATTTGGGCTGTAGCTCTTATTGATAAACCATTCTCAATAAGTCTAAGAGCATTTTCGAGTTCATTCCGAGACAATCGCGGCATAATTTTCGAGCACAATAATACCAGCAAAGATATTGTTGTAGGATGATGACAGTTGTCAAAGGTTCGACAGGAGGTATTATATTGGGTGTTGCAGTAGTATTAATTGCGTGAATGGGTGTTGATTACATAAAATCGACTTTTTCGAACAATTTTCGATTATGCGATGAAAAAACTTGTAATGAAGAGGTTTCTTGACTTCATGCCAGCTCAGGAATATCTTAAAACCATTGCAGCTTCGTTATCGTTTGAATTGATCAGGGAAATCCAAAAGGGCCCCCTTGCGCCCCCTTGGATTGACTTATCTGAAAAATCACAACATTGATTCGAGATATTAAGCAGAGGAATCGACCCAAATGAAGGAATTGTGTTTAGCATAGCATATGGTTATGGCAGCATCAAACTGAACACACGATCTCGCCAAATTCTGAACATTTCTCAAAAAAAATTAATTTTTCTTCTGTTGAGATTGTCGATGACTTCAAAGCAATGTGAATCCATTCTCCATGATGTTCCATCGTAATATGCGTAGCAAAATGCTCCGAATGTGGCATGCATAATTTCAAAATCGGAAATAATGCGATAAAAACCAAAAAATGAAAAAAAATCGATTTTCAACATCCTGTATGAGGAATATGGAAAATTCCAAAACCGTTTCGAGATATTGGCTTGAACGTTCAGAAAAAACGATTTGTAGAAAAATAAAAAAATTTCCCTGAAATACGGAAGCGTTTGAACATTTTCATTTTTGTAATACTTTTTTCGAGCACTTGGTGTATAATGGCAGAAAAACTTCAACGAGTTTTGAACAGTGAATCTTGAACAGGAAGACAGCATCTTCCAAGCACTGCATTCCGATTGAAAATCCATTCATTTTTTCAAAAGTTATGGCAGTTTGAAAATTGTCAAAAAATTCAGTGGTCCACTTGTTTCTTTGAGCACTTTAGATAACAGCCATATCAGCTTGATTGATATATTATGTAGATATATACTGGGTATATATGAATTTTGTAACATTTCAAGAGAGGAATTTATTTTGGTGAACAAAGAGTTTTACTATCACGATAATTGCGTACGATAATTTTAATAATTATCTGAACTACCCATATAACCATTAAGCTTCTCTTGATTCCTGCATTCATATACGTTATATTTAAAATGCTTTTAATTGAAATCTAGTCATTAGTTTAGACTCGAAAAATGAATAAGTCCATAAAATGTTGTATACATCACGTGCGTAAAATGCGTTTATCGCAGGCCATAAACGCCTACTTTACGCCCTAGATCACACCATGAACAAATCAAGACACTCCTCATTTTTAGAATCTTTCACAGACTAAGTATACAGAGATACACAATTATTAGAGGAAAAGTGAATCTATGAATGTTTGTTTGTATTGAATTTTGGCTCCGACACTACTGGGCCGATTTGAAAAATTCTACCATTACAATCCGACATTATCCTTGAAGAACATATTATGCTACTTTTTACCGCAGGAAAATACTTCATTCCTACGGGATAACGGGTAATAGGACAACGGTAATAAGAATTATCCTTCCGTACGTATCTTTTTGACATAACTGAACCGATAGGGTTGAAATTTCATATGGGTATTTCGATAATTTCCTGGATAATTCAAAAATACAATTAGATACGGAAGGTGGCGCTGCTGTCAGTACGTCAACTACTAAACGGCATGACATATTGGGTTGAAATTTTCAATACGTAAAACAACAACAAAAAAATACAGAAGATACAGACAGAATTAAAATGGGTGTAAGTATACAGGCTGATTTTAAAATAAGTGCATATATTTTAAACACTAAGAAAGCTTGAGGTATACAACCGAATAGCACTATTAAAAATATTATTAGGATCAAAATAGATTTGGGGCAATAAAATACCCTTTTTCCGACCAGATTTCTACTTCTGTCACAACTATCGTTTGCGATCCGCAGTCGACTGTGATGAACGAAGCGACGTTGCCACTCTACATGAAAATTAGGAGATATTAAATAAAATGTATAATCGAGAAAATGTACATGGGGAAGAAGTTAACCCTGGTCTTGAATTTCAGAAAGATAATACAAAAACTTTAAAATGGACTCACCCAATATTTGTACACATAAGCTCGAATAGCGTATAGCTTAACACCTCACGGTTGGAAGTTCTCTTACTGAAAAATCCTTCAGACCCTTCCTTCCACCTCCTTGCATCGCTACAATTTCGTGTCCTTAGAGGAGTCTCATGGGCCCTGCACAATAACGAGCCGACATAAGAACCATATCATTCAGCTCAATGTTTGAGAAATGCATCGTCAATTCGTCACATTCCAAGCAAACTGTCAGAAGTGTCAGAAACAAAACTTTACATTTACTAGTCAGTGTTGTTCCTGGGTCTGAGTTTTTCGTAATAGATTTCCTTGGAAAAAGGTATCAGATTTGTATCAAAAGGTAATAGACTCGAAAAATCTGACATTTGACATTCGGAATGTCATTCTTGTCAAACCCTATCGCACTAATCACAGTTTTGACATAAATATATAGAACATAGAACGGAACATAATTATCCGCTGAGCACAGAAATAGATTTTTTAGTATTGGAACATATTTTGGTGCTAATAGCAAATAGTAATAGATTCATGACAAATCGTAATATCGTAACAATCTTCGTGAAATAGTAATAGAACGCGAACAATCCTAGTTAGTACTGTCAAAGGTCACAGCAAAGAGGAAATCTATGATCACAGATACTATTGTTCTGAGAAATGATGTTGACAGATCATATGATAATAGTTTTGTTTGTGTGGTTGCTGGTTTGTAAAATAATTGTAAACGTAAAATAAAAAATAAAATAATTGGATGTTGTGTCTTGTGTCGTGAAGGATATGTCGTCGTCGAATCGTTTTCGATGGTTTAAGTGCGAATATGAACCAACAAGAACACAGGACGATATTAGTCTGGAATGGACTCGATATTAGTATTTGTTTGCTCTCGGGAGTTTTGCTGTTCGAGCAGGTATGAGAAAATCTACTTGGTGAGTCGATTTTCAACTTTGTGTATGTTGTGTACCTATTTATTGTCTGCTAATTTTGTATCTACCCGCTGGGGCCTTATTTTCGAATTGAAGGAAGAGGGACGTTCTATCATTCCCCTCATGTTTCTCTCCGTCTCTCGTGATCCATGGAGATAATCACCCCACAGTTCTCTCAGTAAACTTTAGAAAATAAGGCTCCTGTACATATTACATTTACCTCTATTAGTTTCCATAACCTATTCCAATTCATATTCATTCTGTGGCAAATTTTTATCAGGATAATCGTCTCTGAAACAATCTGGCATCACTGTCTTGTTTTGACGTTAGTGAATGACGAATTGGAGATTCCCTGGGATTCTGCAGATTTCAGTTGCTTCCTAGTGGCGTTCTCGAATTTCGAAGCATTTTATGTTCAATTTTCAAAATGAAATTTCTCGTTAATGTGAAGACTTAGGGAAAATCAAATATTTTAGTAATTTTTGTTAGACTCTCTCATATATATGTCTTGAATATATGCACTCATTTTAAAATCAGCCTGTATAATAGTAGCTATATAGGTAAGTACACGAAATTAAAAGAATAACAAAACATGTGTACTGTTGATACGCACATATACGGGGTGGGGTGAATCTGAAAGTGGGGGTTTTTAATTAACAGAGTATACCGGGTGACACAGGAGACATGTAACAGCCTGTAGTTTTTTTATTTGCGAAGATAACAATTTGAAATTCACAAGTGCCGATGATGGCGCTTCCCTTGAACAACGACAATTATTTTCAATCACCTGTTTGATTGGAAGTAGACCCAACTTTTTTTTTCAAATGGCATCCTGTATATTTTTGTAGCCTATCTTATTCGCCTTAAAATTCTCTATTCAACTATGTATCACAATTTGATATTCGTTCATTTTTTGCCTGTTGAATTGCATTTTATTGAAATACATGAAGTTGGCTGTGGCCCGAATACAATGACATTTCGATGCTTGATAGGCTTAGAAATCCAAAGATCATTACTTAGACGATATTATCAGAATATTTTCCATACCCTAATCGGTCCCAGAAGATTGCCAATGATTTCATTGAGTTTAAAAAATCATCCGAAAATAACTCACGATATTGAAAAAACTAAGATAGAAACTCAGTTTTTTCCATTTGGCTACTCATGAAGAAACTATTTGTCTTTCATTTCTGCCATGCAGCCATGATATTTCAAAAAAAAGTTAGGTTTACTTCCGATCAAACAGGTGGTTGGAGAAAATTATCATTAGGTTTAATTCATCGATAAATTAACCTTTGTGAATTTCAAATTTTTATCTCTTCAAATAAAAAAACTATACAGGCTCCTACATGTGTCCTGTGTCACCCGGTATCGCCAAAATAAGTTGTCTGGCCCAATGCTTCAATACCCTACTGAAGTTTTTTGGTTCACTTTGAAGCGATAATTAATAGGTTGGAAATGTAAAAAGAGGTTTTTAATTAGTGTTTCTGATGAAATAATGCAAATGTAGGGTATCTTATGCTGGACTAATAAGAGCTTTCTTGCGTTTTTCTTGAGGAAATGCAAACAAAATGTTCCATAGTTGGAGTCTTCTTTAAACCATTAAACACCTGTACCTTCGTTATCTTCAATATTTTTTATTAACAATCTTTTGCCAAACAACTTTTTGGTGAAATATAATATATCCTGCTGAAGAAAAACATCACTTTCAGATTCACCTTTTACAGCTCAGAACGACTGCAACGAATGTTTTATTTTTTTTTGAATTGGTACACTAACCGCGCGAACCAGGGCCGGACAGCTAGTTATTTAATAAATGTTGTGAAGAGGACATAATTTTATCTTTGTCTGATACAAGTGATGAACTCAATGACAACAGGGGATGTAAATGAGATTCGAAACCATGCACAACACCAAATTCATGTACATATCAAAATTTTGAGATCCAATTGGAAATACGTACATCACTGAATCAGGCTTACTTGGGTTGCGTCTTTTTGTTTCAGAAAATAGACCGAAGAGGCAAATTATCGCAGAGTGCTGCCACAACAAATGTTCCTTGGAGTATTTACTAGGAAACTACTGCAAAACAGTTGACACGTAAGCATATATCTTCCCTATACAGGGTGATCCACGGTGGATGGCCTATTAGAAGTATCTGGAGAACGAAAAGACAGAACATTCCTAAAATTGGGATGCTTTGATAATTGAACATTCTCTATCCGTCTGAAATGTTCTCATCGATACAGTGTTGCCACTTCTATCAGAAACAACTAGCAACTTTGTTATTTCAAATGGAAAATCCTGTATTTCATTGCATTTTCAGATTCTTCCTGAAGAGCAGATTTCATCAATGCATCACACTTCGAGTCTAGCAGAAATGATTACAGAGATATAGGATGTTCAAAATTGAGATTTATTTGTGTCGAAACTATTGATTATCGATAAAAACGGCTTACATGTCATTATCTCAACTTTTGATTCACTATCTACTGGAATTTAATTGTAAAAAAGACAGGGTGCTCCAAGATTCAGAATTCTGATCACCCTGTATCTGTTCCAATTAAATGTCAGTAGATAGTGAATCGAAAATTAAGATAGGGACATGTAAGCCGTTTTGTTCAGGAAGAATCTAAAAATGCAATGAAATACAGGGTGCTTCATTTCAAATAACGAAGTTGCTGTTGTTTCTGATAGAAATGGCAACAATGTATCGATGAAAACATTTTAGACGGATAGAGAATGTTCAATTATCAAAGCATCCCAATTTTCAGAATGTTGTGCTTTTTCGTTCTCCAGATACTTCTGATAGGCCATCCACCGTGGATCACCCTGTATACAGTGTCATTCATAAAGTCTGCATCATATGGGAAAAACTTTTGATAATAGCTTATTTTGTAATTCGACTTGGGCGTTAAGTTTTGCTTAAATAAATGTGAAAATAGTAATTTTCCTAACAAGTGCGGGAAGTGATTCTTTCCCGCTGACACGACGACGCGAAGCGGAGTTCGGGAAAGCACTTTTTTTCCGGTGGAAAAAAGTCATTCCTGAAAAGTGACGTAATATTTGTGTCTCATGTTTTTGTTCAGCTGTTGAACAACATGACAGGTGTGTCCACACTATTAAAAAGGCGTAAAATGAGATGTTTGAGGCACTATAGACCAAAGCTTCGGTCAGATTCAGGTATTCTCACTCGATTACATCCTCGAATTCCAGGAGAGCTTTAGAGATCTTCAAGTCGCATGGCGGAGATAGGAAAACCATAGAAACCACGTCCATGGAACCACAGCTGAGGAACCGTAGATTATCTTTACAAGAAGAACAAAATTTGATTAGGCAACCGGAAAGCGGAGTTGTCCCAGGAACTCGAAGAGTTCACAGGAACAGAGGAAGGAGAAACTGTACTTGCAAAAACCGTCACAAAATCAAGGTATTTATAGAGCTCATAGTTTTTTCGTGAAGCTAGTGGTCATTAACACACACACAACCACCCCCTCCCCCTGAGTTTGGGAACGTTTAACAAAGAAACATGTCATGTTAGGTATTTGATTCTCTGACTTCAAACTAGGGATTTCTTACTTCAAACTAAGAAAATTTTTCCAACTTCAAAAACATTAAATTTTGATTTTGTAGTCGGAATTTCGAAATATAATGATGAAGGAAAATTACATTTCCAGTCCAAACCAGGAAGCAGGAAGTTTCAATTGGGAAAATAAAATTCCCAGGTTTTTAATCTGAAAATGAAATACGCTGTACAAACATAGGATTTACAACTGCTTACTCTGAATTTCCGACTCGCAGCTCATAGAAAATGAATCTTAAAATTCCCAAAGAGGAAATATTTGATTGTTTGTTTGTATGTATGTATTGAATAGGCTCCGAAACTACTGGATCGATTTGGCTGAAAATTGGTGGGGTGGTAGCTTAGAACCAGGAGAAGGTTATAGAATAGTAAGTAAGTAAGTAAGTAAGTAATTTATTCCATTCAGATATATAACGATACATAGTCGACGAATAGTAAAAATATGCAAATAACAAAAAAATAATAATAAATAAATAAATCAAAATTGGTATTTCTGTAGGAGAACAGATTAGGTTGTGGCTACCTAAGCAAGCTTGTACTGTAGCCAGCAGCCAAACTAGTAATCCTAATCCTCTATTAGCATATAATTTCGATAACTATAAGGTATTATTTAAATATAATATATAATAATGAATAGGTAGAGTTTATATCATCATGATTCTTATCAATGAGTTTTGGACCCTTTCTAAATTATATAGAGAAGACTTGAAAGTACCCCCCCACACTATTATGCAGTAACGTATTATGGACTCGGCCAAGGCATCATACACAGTCAATATCATTTTCTTATTGAGTACGTTTCTAAGATGGTAGAACTTATAGATTATTTTACGAAGCCTATTTGCGTTGTACTCAATATGTTCGTTCCAACGAAGACATTGATCCAATATCACTCCTAAGTACCTGATTTTGTCAGTTTTATTTATAGAAGAGCAGTTGCAATTATTAACGTTCGTACAAGATGATTTATGTATTTGTATTCTATTTTTATTTGGTTGGTCCCTATGAGTTGAGGAAAATGCAATAAATTTTGTTTTATTCACATTGACGCTCAGTAAGTTATCACTCAGCCAGTTGAAAATCATTTTGACACCTGTTTCAGTCTGTATATAAACCTCTTCCCACGTTTTCCCAGAAAAAGTAATGGCTGTATCATCAGCAAATGACGTTATTCTGCCATTGAAGTCAGGTATCTTAAATATATTATTAATGTATATCAGGAATAGAATCGGTCCCAGTACAGTTCCTTGAGGTACGCCTCTGGATACTTTTTTTCTGCAACCGACACAAAAGTCGTCCATTTTGATACCAAAATTAGCTCTTAAATTGACGTTTCTATTACTGACACAAAAATAGGTACGTTGCTGAGCAACATATTTAGTTCCTAGGAGCTAAAGTTGAATTTTAGTTTCTGGGAGCTAAAGTTGAACTTTAGCTCCTAGGGACTAAAAAGGATGTACTGGACGTCATCAAGAATAAACAACATTGTGACGGTTGGTTATTTGGGTTGAGAAGCATACCTGATTTGTTTCCGATTTCAGCAGATTTGGCATTTCATACCCATGCTGGAGATATAAATACACCTTATTATAGTTTAGTATTGAAATTATAAACATCTCAGTTAATTATTTTTGTTTTGCTCAGAGAAGCCTTCAAGATTCAAATACTTGCTTGATCTGTATTTCATTCGTTATTCTCGGGATGAATAACTTGTTTTTGAATAATCACGGCAAGCAATAGCTTTTTTGTCTCAAACAACGATATTGTTTAGCTTCATTTGATTATCAAGTCAAACACAGTGTAGTATGGAGAGGAATAAATAATCACTATTATCATTGTTGATATGCTCACTAATCTAACATTTTCCACGTCTTGTTCCTATAGCTGGCACTGGCGCGGTATTTGCCATTAGAGCACCTGGTCCATACACAAATATGTCACTCTGTGGTTGTATTTATATTGAAACTACAATTCGAACATCCTAGAAAACCTAACCTGCTGTTAATGCAGGTAGAATATTCTCACCACATGTTTATTTGAGTTAATTGTTTCGGTTGCAGAAAAAATAGCATGTTTCATTCGGATCAAAAGTGACTTTGTTCGACTCGCAAATTTTGCTTTCGCTCGGCTTCGCTAAACGCTCCGCCTCGCAAATGCAAAATTCGCTTGTCAAACAAAGTGTCACTTTTGATCCTAATAAAACAATCTACTATTATTCCGGTACCATTAGGAAATTCAAGATGGCGGATCTAATACATCGGACGAGTTTTATGATTATGGTCCGATTCTATTCAACATTGGTATCTGAGGGTTTTCGGGGTCGCAGATTATGATTCTTCCGTCAGAATTTGGAAATTTGGGCGGAATTTGAAAATTCAAGATGGCGGAACCAATATGGTGAACGAGTTTTGTAATTATAATCCGATTCTTTTTAAAATTGGTACCTATAGGGGTTTTCGTGACCGGGGATTATGATTTCTTCGTCAAAATTAAGAAATTGAAGATGGCGGATCCAAAAATTAGGATCCGATTTCATTCAAATTTGGTATCTGTTGGTTCTCGGGGTCGGAGATTATGATTCTTTCGTCAAAATTAGAAAATTCAAGATGGCGGACCCAATATGGCAAACGAGTATTGTAATTATAATCCGACTCTCTTCAAAATTGTTATCTGGGTGTTTTCGGGGACGGATATTATGATTCTTCCGTCAAAATTTGGAAAGGGCGGGATTTGGAAATTCAAGACGGTGGAACCAATATACCGGACGAGTTTTGTGATTATATACCGATTCTATTCAAAATAAGTCGTAAGTGGGCGTTTTCGGGATCAAAAATTATGATTCCTTTGTCAAAATTAGAGAATTCAAGATGGTAGATCTAATATTGCGGACGAGTTTCGTAATTATGTTCCGATTCTAATCAGAATTTTCATCTGGGGTTTCAGGAGTCGGATATTATAATTCTTTCGTGAAAATCGGGAAATTCAAGTGAACTAAAAAAGAAGTTGAAATAAATGGTAGTTTGAAAAACTGAAGGAACACGCATTTCTAGATAGCGAAACTGAAAAGAATGTATAGAAAATAAAATAAGAACTGTGTCTTGATGAATATTGAACTGAAAAAAATATATTATAGAAATAATGTATAAAGCAAAACAACGTTTGCGGGGTCTGCTATAGTTGTGAATAAATGAAGAGACAAACACAAGACAGCCGCGTCGTCCTTCGTATTATTCATTTTTTGTTCTGTCGCGAATCAATATCCGAAAATACCAAGAAGAGTAAGGAGTCTGCCTGAAACAATTTTGGTTTCTTTGCCAGCAGAAATACTATGAATTTTGTGCGACTCTACCAAAATTCTCGTGATCGCCAAAATACTAGAAGATTGGGTGACGAGTATGGCGAGGAATAGGAATAGTAGGTACACATCAGTTGAATGGGCGTGTACACCTTAGTAGAACTTTCAACTCAAACCATGTTTATAATGATATTTTCATACATAAATAATGATTGACGACATAATTCGATCGAAAAATTAACTGGAATGTTTTATTTTTGGACATAAATAATAGTACCTTCTGAAAACGGACCCTCTTATGACGTAGAAACCTCATCTCGCCATAGTCAAAAGAAAATACCAAAAGCCTGATATATTAATTCATTCAACTGTGATCTCGCTCTAATTCACTCTGTCAGAAATCATGTATCATTCATCTCTGTCTGGAATAGTCTTGTTTCAGTACTAGGGTTTTGACGTCACATCATCGCCTCGTTTTCAGAGGTCCGAAAAATCGGGGATTTCAATAATTTTTTATGAAACGTAGAGAGCTCACAGCAAGAAACGGTTTGCGGTGGTGAGCTAGTTTGGTTTGGGTGAGTTCTATCGAATTATGGAATAATTTTTTTTTGTGATATAAGTCTATTGAAATGGAAATCTATACAGGAGGTATATACTTCACTGAACATGAACGTACGATAAATCCATTTGAAGATATCCAATTCAAAGGTGCCAGGGATGCGCATAATGGAAAAAAGCAAAGCCTGGCAATATTTTCCTCAAACAAGATAGGAACGTTCAGAAGCACTAACTTTATGCATTTAGATGAATTGTGTTTTTATACTATTTCTATCTATCCTTAGATACTTATTTATATGTATCACTAGGTGATGTATGAAGGCATACCTACTACTTAAATTTTTTTCTGTTTTTCAGAGGATGAAGAAAACAATTCGACTTCTGAAGAGAATATTAACAAGGAATAAGATACGGTTACCTAGCAGTCTGATGAAAACAATTGATCATCACAATGCGCCATATGTCGTTAGGTTTTACTAATGACGGTTGACTATCATTTCCTTTTAAGTATTTCTAAGGAAGTCTACTAGGCATCAGTTCCTGAATCCTAAATTTAGTGATCCCAAACTTGATGAAGTACAAACTAATTATAATTATTTCACAAAATATTACTTCTATAAGTTGAGAATAATAATGCAGGATGACTATTTCCGAGAGAATGAAAATTTACTTTTACATACTTATCGATATCAAGCTGTGATATCAAGTTTTGAATATTGCAAAATCCTAAAATAGCGTCGTAGTAGTAACAATAAATTCTTTTTTTTTCAAAAACCCTTTTGCGAGGATGCCTCTTCAATATTTTGAACTCAGATTTTACATCTGATACTGTACAAAATGACAATTTCAAACTATCAGGGGTGACAATAATAAGTAGGTCTTCTCTTTCTAGAACGCGATGGTAAAACTGCATTTAGCATGCGATGGTTTTTTTTTCGAAAATTTTTTTTGGTACTTGCGTATTTTCGTCTGAAAAACACGAATTTGATAATGAAAATGTGAACAAACCATTATTCATTAAGATATTTCACTATAAAGTTACAAATTTCACCTTCTTTTCCGCCTGTCTTCTGGATTGAATTTAAAACAATTTACCCTTCTTTTTTCATCATTGGACAATTTATATAATATCACAATGTTAGACACATTTTTTTCTATTATTGAGTCAACTAGAAATATGATTTTCTTTTGATTTGTCCATATTTAGTGAAAAGAAGGAAGAATATCATTTGAAATAATGGCGTGTGTAATGTCTCGTATTTGGATTGACTATTAATTAATGGCCGTCATCTGGTATGCTTGTTCACTGAATATGAAAAACTCGCCATAAAAAACATATTTCCTGTTGAATTTTCTGTATAAAAATGTGTCATTGAAGTACATCATGAGTATATGAAGTGTCCAATGACAAAATAAGAAGAGCAAGTACCTGTAAATGCATCCAACACAAGGGGAAAATGGAGTCGAAATTTCCAACTTTTTTTTGAAATATCTCGATAAATAGTGGTTTGTTCACATTATCATTGTCAAATTCGTGTTTTTCAGACAAAAATACGTAGGTACCAAAAAAAATTTTCGAAAAAAAACCCATCGCATGCTAAATGCAGTTTTACCCTGTTTTCTTACCACAAGTGCAGCCTCATATACAGTATGATGCAAATGTATGGAATAAATTCATTTTTTCAGAAATGGGCGACATTTGGAGAAATTCCAAAAACATGTGAGTTTTAATTTTTGAAGCCTCATTTCATGACATTCATATGAGAGATGTTACGTCACTGGTGTTGGAGTAATGACGTAATGGACGATTTTTTCAAATACAAACAGGGGTCACGTGATACCTCGTTTGAAAGGTCTACCGATCGTCTATCCAATAGTCAAAATTTTGCATAATGAGATTGAAATTAAAATGGTTTATCATTCGGTTAACTGAATCTTGCAGAGGTCTGCTACTGAGAATTCAACATCGAAGGGTCGTCTAGTTGAAAAAATACACAATAAAAAAAGTTCTGAACTCTAGTTTTTGAATTTTTTTCGGGAGTCGTCTTGTTTTGAAATGAATTTATTCCATACATTTGCATCATACTGTATATTCGAACTGTTCGAGGATGTTTTGAAGTCTCAGTTGAAATGCCAATAAACATTTTTGAATGAATGGCTGCAAATCGTATCGAGTTGCATTATTTCAATGTCAAAAACAAATTCCACACATTCGTTGAGTATTCCAATTTCGATAAAATAAAAATCATGAAATGTATCTATAGAATTACCTGAGGAACTCAAGAGAGGCAAAAGAAATAGGGGTTGCCCTTTGAAGTTTGAGGGGTAGGTGCCCTCTGGAAGCCAGGGGGACGAAAGTCATACGACAACAAACGTCTCAACAATAATCCCCCTCATTGATTATGTAAATTGGCGTTCATATATACATCAGTGTGTCCCACTTACCATGCTCACCATGGGTATCTTTCCAACGGTGAGAGATACGAGGTCGGTTAAATGACACCAAATGTGGAGTTTGTCAAGGCCAACTATAATGTGAAAAAATATTTTGATAAAATCTATTCGTTTTTGTTTTATACGCAAAAAACAGATTTTGATCATTTTCATGTCTCCTCCGTAACTTCTTTATTTATGAAAATATTCAAATAGGAATTTCATATTCTCATGGCAGTTTTTCGAAGTGATTTCGAAAAAAATATGAAATTTATACCAACTCTCCTAGAATTTGAGATATCAGCACCAACTTCAGTTTTTCAAATGTAGGTCATAGCTCACTATGACTTAATCACAAATAACTTTTTTTCTCTCATAGATGATGTGTCGCAGTAATAGTTTTGTGTTGATGACAACGGTGTTATCGTCATTTATACAAAAACAAAAAATTATTTGGAAGCCGCCATCTTGAATTTATAAATTTTAACAAAAAAATCATGATCTTCGACCTCAAAAACCCCCACTTACCAATTTTGAATGGAATCAGACCAAATCTTGTCCGCCATCTTGAAGCAGCCATTTTTTTTTTAATTTCAACAAAAATTCCATAATTTATTGTCACTTCTGGTCGTCCGATTAACTTGAAATTTGGCAGGTGTTCATAATTTCGGTGACAATACATTATGGAATTTTTGTTGAAATTAAAAAAAAATGGCTGCTCCAAGATGGCGGACAAGATTTGGTCCGATTCCATTCAAAATTGGTTAGTGGGGGTTTTTGAGGTCGAAGATCATGATTTTTTTGTTAAAATTTATAAATTCAAGATGGCGGCTCCCAAATAATTTTTTATTTTTGTATAAATGACGATAACTCCGTTGTTATCAACACAAAACTATTACTGCGGCACATCATCTGTAAGAAAAAAAAAGTGTTTTGTAACTAAGTCATAGTGAGCTATGACCTACATTTGAAAAACTGAAGTTGGTGCTGATATCTCAAATTCTAGAAGAGTTGGTATTAATTTTATATTTTTTTCAAAATCACTTCGAAAAACTGCCATGAAAATGTGAAATTCTTATTTGAATATTTTCATAAACAAAGAATAAGTTACGGAGGAGACATGAAAATGATCAAAATCTGTTTTTTGCGTATAAAACAAAAACGAATAGATTTTCTCACATTATAGTTGGCCTTGACAAACTCCACATTTGGTGTCATTTAAGCAACCTCGTATCTCTCACCGTTAAAAAGATACCCATGGTGAGCATGGTAAGTGGGACACACTGTATACTATCATTGATTTAGGCGATATTATATTTCTGTTCATTTCCGAAATGACAGCCTGTATAAAGGTTATGGTGAGTACTCTCCACTCCAAAATAAAGACATCAATCTCAAAACAAAGTTTGTCGGTTTCATGCAGACTCACCTTGTATATCAAACAAACAAGAACGGTACTAATATGTTTATTACCTTGCATTTCCATTGATGCGGCGGGTTGGGTAGCTTTCTTAGGGGTGTGTTGATGGATCATCGCCATAATGCATAAAATTTAGTAGACAACACCATGCACAATCCATTAACCGAACCGATTTACAATTATGTATCTATAATCGTGTTTCATCACTGATTATTGATATTATTATTATATCACGATACGATTAACGATTCAAAAAATTCGCGATAATCCGCCCCATTTCTTCCGCACTAAAAATGCTCATAGAATCGACTTTATTTGCAATTTTACACAATTGTTTACAGCACGTCACATTTAGTACAAATCATATTGAGAGACAATCGGCAATAACCATATATATCTGTTTTGCATGCGGTATTTTCTTGGAAAGGTCGCAAAAAATGAGGAATTCTTACAAAAACCTACAACGCAAAAAACAACAATTTAATTACTGAAGCTGGGTTTATTGCTGGGCGATTTTGGCGATAATAATGATGAAACGTGCGATATTATTATCGATGGTTAAATTGGATTGGTTTAGTATTGCGATAATGGCGTTGAGATCGCAAAATAAAGGTGATACCTACCACGATTCCTCCCAATAATATGGATTTTTTCTCAAATTGTCTGAGGAAACTCGTTTATTTGTCGGAAATAAGGAAAAAAAAACAATTGAGAAATCACGAGATCATCAGATGACTATACAGGGTGTATCTAAATAACACCGAAAAAATTCAAGGTGTGATTTCTTGTGATATTTCAGGAAATGAAGTTCATAGCTTCCTTTTCGAGATATAGGGTATTAATATTTCCATCAGAAACCTTTTTTTTATTCATTTGTCAATTGTCTTCTCATCAATTTGAATAAAACGTTGTGAAATACTGTCTGTAGGTTAATCGAGGAGGTGGTACATTCGTTTTATTACAGATTATTTGGGATTTTCTCTTCTCGTCTCTATAAAATAAAAATTCAATATTATTTCATGCAATATACGTTTAGTAAGGACAAATCAGATGATTTGCCCCAAAATGTCACTGCGTTTAAAGAATTTTCCTATCAGAGAGCCTAAAAGAAAAATTCACTAGCTTGTCAGTGACAATTTGTATTGAAAACAAACACCCCTTGAATTTTTTCGGTGTTATTTAGATACACCCTGTATAGTGATTTTACTGATTCGGACGTTTTGAATCATTAATGCTAAAACGATTTATTTGTGTTTGAAAAGATTATATTTTCACTAATCGAAAATAAAAACAATTTACTTTATCCACTATTAATTAATTAATTTGAATTTGCGATTTTCATTCCAATGATCCCATGATCGATCAAATGATGTGCTGATGTGATGTGCTTTGCACAAGTTTGAGGTGACTACAATAAGTTGCGACAAGCTATACCTAAGTCGTTTCTCTTCAAAAATATCCAACATTGTATCGATCATTTTATATACAGAGTGTTTCATAATTGAATGCTGATCCTAAAGGGCGATGATCCTTGGATGATTTTGGGAAGAGAAGTTCATATCAACATATGTCCTGAACCTCTTAGTTTTTGAGCTACAGGGTGTTGAAATCAGAAGCGTACAGCGTTTTTTCAAACTAAACATTCAATATCAGGTCTACGAGGACATCACTAGTAAAAGTAAAAGTTTGATTTTCGTCCCAAAACAAAATGTGTTTCCACTTATAGTGGGTGTCTACTGAATTACCAAAAACAATATCCAAGAACTGAACGAACAAAATTCTTTGGTTTTTATTTTTTTACGCGAAAACGGTACGTTGTATGAAAGTAAGTCTTGGAACCAAATTTGCTCCAAAATGAATAAGAATTGGAAAAAAAATCTGGTTCTCAGAAAAATCAGTAGTGTACTATTTTTTTCTTCAAAACTTGTCAATTCAAACCCCGTACGGACGCCACTGGTGAGAATTTTTGAATATCTTTCACGTAAAAAAATGCTCCTTAATAATAAAAAGGTGTATACAGAATATCATAACAATATCTAAGAGTGATAAAAAATTATGATGAAAAACTTATTTTCTTCTTGAAATTACAGTAGCTCAATAACTAAGAGGTTTAGGACATATGTTGATATGAACTTTTCTCTTCGAAATCATCCAAGGATTATCGCCCTTAAGGATCAGCATTCAATTATGAAACACCCTGTATATAGTATCAATATTGCTGAAAATATTCGGCGGTTGTTACCTACGATAGCATTGTTGTCCAGTAATGTCACAAATTACACTGATTAACAAAACTATTGAGTAGTAGGCTAGTAGTTTTGGAACAATGTCAAGATCGAAATTTAAGCAGCAAGTTATAGTAGTATATCTCAATCGGCGAATATAGCAACAGTTATATTCGTATGACTATTTCATGATTGAATCAGACAATATATAAATAATAATACAAAATTACATATTATAATTGACGTTTTATAAATGTTGAAAAAATCAACGCTAAGGAACGATGTTGGTTGGACATGCGTAACAGTTAATATATTCGCAATTCTTCCTTTTTTTTTTCTATTGTTTTCCTCAAACTGAGTCTCTAATATTAAAGTTTGCTGTCTCCCAACTTTTCGTCTGGTGTTAATTTTTTTCTAACTTTGAGTTAATTGATCAGTAACGCTGCTGTGTACATTTTTATTCAGATTTTAATCTGAACATAAGTCATGGATCAAAAGAAGTGGGGTGGTGGAGCTGACCATATACAGCAGGGTGTTTCAAAAAAACCTAACCATCTTGCTAGGGTAGGTAGAACATTGCAAAATAGGTTGGGTCTGCTCAGTGGAAAAATGTTGTAACGCCATCCGTTTTCAAGATACAAGGTGTTGAAAAAATATTTTTTTTACACATTTTCTACGATTATGTTGAAACTACTGGCAACATTGTAATGAAATTTTGTATGGATGTGTTTTGAAAGCTGACACATCGCATGAATTTGTTTTTATATCTGACAATCATAGAGCGCGCTAGTTACACGGTTCGTACCGAGAACTTTTGAACATAACTTTTTTGAGGTTAGAGTTTTCAGTCCAAATTCGATTTGACTTGAACATCATTCAATTTTATACTAAAAAGGTGCTCTTGGTGAAACTTGATACTGTGTAACGTTTTCGGGATATTTCGATTTGAAAATGCTGAAGTATAACACTGATGCTAGTTGAAAGTATAAGTATTATAAAATACTGTTACCTATTTATTGATAACCAAAACCGATGAGATTATCCTAATGTGGGAGTTATCAATTGAACAGAATCATGAAAAAAAAATTAAATAAATTCAACTAAAACATGTAATATTCAATCAGTAAGTATTCCAAATGTGTTAATCGCAAACCTCAAAATTGTTTTGTCTGAGTCACCTTTGGAAAACTGACATTTATCGATAGTCGAGACTGTAATGTCAATAACATTGATTCATTGTTAATAAATCTTAGATCTTAGGCGAGTGTTCATGTGATTTCAATCCATTGGACTACACAGTTTGGTCCTATATTAAGGAAAAGGTCTATGCTACAGAGATAAATTCACGTCAAGATCTGCAAGAAATAATTGAACCCCTCTTCGATGATCTCATAGCTGATCCTCAACCGTTGAGAAGATTGTTGCTTTCTTTATAAAAAAGGATCGAATTGTGTATTCGTGAAAACGGAGGACATCTTGAGCACTTACTCTAACTAGATGATGTTTTTAGTCAAATTTAATTAAATATTTTCTGATCTGATTTTGTTCAATCGATAACTTCAGCAGTAAAATAATGTCAATGTTTTTTGTCCTCAATAAATAAATAATTGTTTTTTATAATGCTTATTCTAATACCAGAATCAGAGTTATTGCTTCAGCATTTTCAAATCGACATATTTCGAAAACGGTACACAGTATCGAGTTTTACCAAGAGTATCATTTTGGTGTTAAATTGAATGGTGTTCGAGTTCACATTGAATTTGGACTGAAAAATCCAACCTCAAAAAAGTTATGTTCAAAAGTACTCGGTACGAACCGTGTAACTATCGCCCTCTATGACTGTCCGATATAAAAACAAATTCATGCGGTGTGTCAGCCTCCAGAACACATCCATGCGAAATTTCATCGCAATGTTGCCAGCAGTTTCGACATAATCCTAAAAAATGTGTAGAAAAAATATTTTTTCAACACCTTGTATCTTGAAAACGGATGCCGTTACGACATTTTTTCACTGAGCTAACCCAACTTATTTTGCAATGTTCTACTTACCCTAGCAAGGGGGTTAGGTTTTTTTTAAACACCCTGTATATACATGTGGTTATCCAATTGTTGATGGTCATCAATGTTCAAGAGTTATTTTTTTTTTATTTCTATAAAAAGAACTGATAACAATAAAACCATATAAAACTATGTCATATTTGTGTTGTTTATTTTACAAATTTCATCCACAATGTTGTGTTAGTCAATTACCTGAGAAAAATGTTATTTTCCTTGAGTTTTGTCATTGATTGAAATATTCAGGTTGATTTTTGAATGCCGCTGGCATATTCAAAAACTACCCCACGAAAATAACCAATTATAAGAAAAAGTTGCTTATTCAATACACATTCCGAAATTGTATAACACATAGAGATATTCAAAACAGCCTTTCTGTTATTTTTTTTCAAATGAGTCACGTTTTATCAGAAGAAATGATTAACTTTTGAAGCATCAACAATATGATAACCACATATACCGTTAGTTTAATTGCAATAAATGACCCCCCCTACCACCCCACTTCTTTTGATCCATGACTTATGGGGCACCCTGTATAGTGGATGCAGGATTGAGAATATGTACTTTCAGTCAACGTTTTCTTTTTGGAGGTACTTCAGATAGGGATGACATTATTTCCTGAAGTAGGTATAGTAGCTTAGAAGTAGGTATAAATCTACTACCCTAAGCAACTTTTTATGTACATATAAGTAGTTTATAGGTAGTATTCATTAATTCGAAATGTGATTTTTATTGTGAAATGCTGTGTATGTCTTAGAATGAAAATTTTATTTATACCAAATAATCCTGTAATATTTTGTATTGAATAAATGTGAAAGGAAAAAAGTGCTTACAATATTGCTTTATTCAAATAAAAATTTACAGTAGTTTTTACCTTTCAAATATACATATCAACAATAATATAGAGAAATGTTCAACAATGTATATACATAATAGATGATTAATAATTAAATAACAAAATTGAGGGTCAGTATTACTGAAACTCGAAATAATCTACAACCAGAATACACCTTTAAAGATATAAAATAGGTAAATAAAAGACATCGTCAATGATTTCAAAGAAAACTCAGTTGCCTGATTCATCTATAAAATATTCTGGAAATCAACCAATATTTCTAAGTTTCTGTACAATCTAAAATATGACTATTCCAAGGTCATTTCTAAACCTTGAACAATTACACAAACATTCGACATACTATACATACAAACATTCAACATCAACCCAATGATAATAATAATAATAATGATAATAATATGATAAGGTATAAAAATATATTTATTCACACAGGGTGTTTGGTTATCGGCTGCACTCAACTAGAGTTCCTAAATATATTTCACACTGCTGTTTTGACGTTTTTTGTATATTAGAATACGGACACTATGACAAGCACTGACAATCAGACATAACCACAAATAAATTGATGGAAAAAGCGGGAACTGATAGTACACTGACGTACATGACATAAATTTCAGAGGTTTGACAAATTGAGAGAATTTGGAGAAAGATGCAAGTTTGTGCAGTTTCCAACTGTGAGAACACGGGAAATCAATTCACTCTATTCGAATTTCCATCGGATAACGTAATTCTACAAAAATGGAAACAGAATATAATAAGGCCGGCATGGAATATAGGTTCAGGCCACAAAATTTGCGAGGTATTCAAATATCTTAGTAGGATATAGAACATTTTCCAGCGCATTTTCATTAGGTACACTTCAGTACGGAAGATTTGATGTTGAATAATAGGATCGTATTGAGAGAAAGAGCTGAACCCACAATTTATAAACTGAGCGAGTATCGAAAAGAACCTTATTACAATCTAGAACCAACAAGAAACGAAAAACTTGCAGATAATGAAATTGATTTTGAAAGAAAAAGACTTTTTAGAGCAGAACTATTAAAAAATCCAAGGTTTACGAGTGGAAGAGTAAGGAATTCAGCAAACAAATAGAAGAAAAAAATAGAGAGCTGGAAAATAAGTTAAAGTAAAAATATTTAGACACAAAAGTCAGAGTTAGAACAATTCAGAACTATTACCCAAAATTTGTTTTAGGTTTGAAACAAAATCAGCAAATATCTTTAGAGGAATATAGAAGAAAATCAAATATATGTATGCAATTTTGAGCAAAATTCATAGTTTTGATGAACAATACTATGAAAAACTTTTTCATTTGAAAAACCGAATGGAAGATTTGAATATCAAATTGAATAATATCATTATAATTATTTATCCTAACTGAAATCAGATGTTATTCTTGCCATATCATTTGTCCATTTATTAACTACTTATTACCCACCACTCTTGTACAAGTGAAATTGTTCTATACGAAATGTTTCATTGTTCATTGGTTGAAATTTATCAGTTTTTACCCCATCCGGAACTTTTGTGATAAAAAAATATTCAACTGAACGTATATATACACCTACATAGGAATTGTACATGTATTTCGTTAGTATATATGTACATACCAACTTGATATCGACCTCCAATGAGGTCCTTCAGCCTTATCATTCAATATTTCGGGGAAAAATAATTTTCTAATCAATTTATCGTACCCTTTTACTCACTGGAGGAGACGCTATGCACTCTAATACAAAAATCAAAGACAGAGAAAGATATATGGATGTATTCTTCCAAGGACTAGTGAAGGAAGGAAGATGCGAGGATCCTTTATCTAAGCGAAAATCATATTCTTGTCCTTGTCTGGCAAAACATATGATTTGCTTCAAAATCGTTTGTGGTTATGTTTGATTGTCACTGCTTGTCTAGTGTCCGTACTCTAATATACAAAAAACGTCAAATCAGCAGTGTCAAGTACATTTAGGAACTCTACACTTAACCAACTTCAAGAAAAAATCTTATGACATAATATAAGTTGCCACTGAAATATTTGGGTGTTGGTGCAGTCATCCTATGTTTGGATTTTTCTCTTGTATTAATAATATTTTTGTCTGAAAGTTTTAGGCAGGTAGTTTCAAAGAAACAGCTGGTTGCCAACCTCAATCAAACACTTTGTATGTTTATATAATCTCCTCACAAGGTAATTGCTATCTGATTTTTAATAAACTGATGAGGATTATTATTGTTAATACCCATTATAAGCAGAGCAGATTATACTAGAAGAAGATGGTTTCATCAGTTCTTAGAATTTACCCATATAAAGGTAGGTATAGGTATCGTTTAATTGTTATTACGAATTAGTAATAATGAGTACTGATGAGTGGGTATACCAATATTATATCGAAAAATAACTAAATACACATAAATAATGACTTGCTGCTAATTAAATGAACGCGTTACAAGTAACAATGATTGTTTTCCTGGAGTTTTCGTTCTATTTTTTGCCATAAGTGAGGAAAATTGAACTATTTTTCAATTGATTCTCTTTTTGGCAACGTCATTGACTCATCCTGTCGTACAGTTGGAGTCTCGATTTTATGTCAAAATTTGAATTTAAAAGAAAAATTCTATGAACTGATTTTTGTTTCATATATTTTAGTACCTATTTACTAAGATGTCTTTCAGAAGAATTGGGAAATCACTGAAGCAAAATTATTGTATGTATCAAACTTGACACAATTATATAATTATTATAGATATAGGTAATGATATATATAATAATATAATTATTATACAAATGAACTAGTTTGAGTTTTGGGAAACATTCTAGGGATTTCAGTAGTACTTAGAATCCCAATAATTTCGAAATAACAGGCAAATAATTCAAAAATAAAAATGGTAGGTATATGTATGAAGTGTGGAAAATGTCATATTTCGCGCAAGTGGACGTCTACACCTTTTTCAATTGCAATTCAGAAAGCGTAAATTGTAATTCTGATTTCTCAAATGAAATCCAGAAAGTGTCAATTGTAATTCAGATTAGCTAATTGAAATTCAGAAACTATCAGTTGCAATTCAGATTAGTCAAGTGAAATTTGGGAAACTTCAGTTGTAAATCAGATTTTTCATCAATTGGAATTTAGAAAGCGTCAATGGGGAAGACCACTGATTTTTTATAACGACATTATCGTGAACTCTATACTGAAAAACTACCAGTGAATTAATTTTGAATTTTTTCATTCATGCTAAGACGATGGAAAAAATAAATTAGTATATGTCCATTTCAAAACACACAATTCCTGCGCCATTTGAAATTTCATCAATTCATTGGTGTGACTGGTGCGACGTCTTAGTCCCAACACGCCTATTGTCCTTGAACTGACCAATTACACTGCAACACTGCAGAATGACGAGGTATCAGAGAGAGATAGCTACAGTTCGGGACTAATACGTCACGACTCCACCATCATATTTGGCTGTTTGAAATGTTCCCTTCAACTTCAACTCATAATATTGATTGTACATAAAATGTAAATCATGATTCGTCGATTGAAAGAGGTTTGCACGGATTTCTTCCCTCAGTGGTCTTCCCCATTGAGATTCGGATATTGTCATTTGTAATTCAGAATGCAACTCAGACTACGTTATTTGTAATTTAAATAAGAAACATGAAATTCAGAAAATATCAATTGTAATCAGAATTAGACAAGTGAAATTCAGGAAACTTCAACTGTAATTCACATTAGTCAAATGAAAATCAGAAAGCATCAATTGAAATTCAGATATCATCAATTGTAATTGAGAATGTGTCATTTGTAATTCAGACTGATGGATTTATGAAGTTAGTTATTCATGTAGAACCAGCGACTTTGGAATTATGGAAAATTTTCATTGGTGGTCAATTGAAATCAATTTTAAAAGGTAAAATGGGGAAGTTGTAATAGAAAACGTAATTTCCGAAAAAATATTGCTTTGTAATTCATTGCCTACATTCATTACCATTTTGGCTCAGCAAGCAAAAGTACAGTTCTGAAATTAATATTTTCTGAATTTCTATTGACTAATCTGAATTTCAACTGACGCTTTCTGAATTTCAGTTAACTAATCTGAATTACAAATGACGTACTCTGAATTACAATTGACCCGTTCTGAATTATAAATGATAGATAGTGAATCACAAATGACATTTTCTGATTTTCAATTGATTCTTTCTGAATTCCTATTAACTAATTTGAATAATATTCGATATTTTCTGAATTTCAATTAACTAATCTGAATTAGAAATGATATTGTCCGAATTACACCTGACGCTTTTAAATCATAAATTGGAAACGGTGTAGAACGAGCCACACGCAATTAAATGCACTTCCCCACGAGTTCAGTACACTATTCTTCCTATGATCAAGAATATACACACAGCGACAAAAAAAAACGGCCACCAAAAGAATTAACCATATTGGTCGCCATGTAACTTTTATAGGTCTTCTCCAGTTTTTTCGGAATGTTAGCCGGAATTTTATTACTTCCCAAGAAAAACTGATGACTTGATCATTATACAGAAAAAACAAAAGATCCTCTTTCACCCATAACTTCGTAATGCCCTGTGGCAAAAGTGACTGGTTACACTCATCAGTGGTGGATCCAGGATTTTCTTCATGGGGGGTGCACAAGAATTTCGAAGGTACCTACTGCATGGGCTTTCAGGAAAAAGGAGCACATATGTTCGTGTGAATATACGAACACAGTAATATGTTGCTGAAAAATTTTTATTCTGTTGAATTCAACAAGACATTATTCTAAATGAACAGCAAAACAGTTCTCAAAAATCATGAAACATCCAAAATAAACAAGTCTCTTTGTTCAATTTATATAATCAAGCGTTTTGGAAAATTGATTCCTGATATTTTCGGAACTTCAGTCAATTTGTTGATAAGAAAATCAAGTTTAGATTAAGATATGTCACAGTTTCCAGTTTTCAATTCTTGTGACCACCTGTGAGTATGATTACACAGTTTATAAAAAATCAGCTCATTAAACTTTTCAAAATCATGTCAATTTTTACATATTATCTAGTGTAATGGTTCTGGTGTCCTGTATCAGGGGTGTTTTCAGAGATTGCTGACTACTCTCAGAGTCGTCTCCTAAATAGAAAAATAAAAAAAATATACAGGGTGTTCCATTCCAAATTCTGGAGTTCAAGTTTTGTTAAGGAATGCAAAAAAATGTAAAGCATTGACATTGGCATGCAATATTAACTATAATAAGTGTAGGTTCATATTTTTGTCATATGCTTTTGACCTATTATGAATAGTTTCGACACAAAAAATCATAAATCTGAAAAATCTCGATTTTCACACCCAATATCTCTGTAATTGTCACTGCTAGACACCAAGTGTTATAGGTCAATGGAAAAAGCTCTTCAGGGAGAATCTGAAAATGGAATAATATACAGGGTGTCCCATTCAAAAATTGTTGCTACTTGCGGCAACGTCGCAGCGCTAAGAATATTTTAGGTCGGTAGAGCACAACTTATCATCCAAGGCACCAAATTTCCAGAATGATCCCAAGTTACGTTTACCAGAATGTGAATCAGCCTGTATATTCCCAATGAATGGTAAATTCAAGGAATATTAACAATTTCGATAAAAAAATTAGCGATCTTGGTAGTAGGTAAAATATTGTACGGCGATATTCGTATCGTAATAGATATTTACGTTACGAGTCCGGTAAGTACACTTTTACAGTACGAGTGAGATGTTTCGGAATTTCGAAACGAGTACTGTAAAAGTTTACCGAACGAGTGACGTATAACATTTTATTTCATACTGCTGAAAAACAAAAATGAACAGTGAAAAATAAAATATTAATCTATTTATCTGCGTCCAGTAATTTCAGAATTTTGCATTCACTCCCAAGATAGCTGGCAGGTAGTTTCCTTAGAAACTTAATTTTTGTTTTAAATGATTCAACATGGAGAAAACTTTGTTGAAGTGCTACAACAAAAAAATGGGAATGTACCAGCAAGTAGCAACTCCCTAATAAATAATTCATCCAATGGAGCTCCTGGTATCCATATTCATGGGAACGAAAATTCAACGGTTAATATTAATATTAGCAATAAGTAATTTCTGTGTATTGTTTTGCTGTTGAATTTTTAATAAATGTATTCATGCTTTTGACGCATAACTGAGTTTTCAATATTTACAATCCGGTAAAATTTCATTACGGGATAGTAGCACGTAATGAAATATTACGTGCGCCTATCCTGTAAAAGTCTATTTTCCGGATTGAAATCAGGTACGTAAAGGTATGTTCTTTGATGCAGTATGAAATAAATATCTAGTACTAAATTCGTATCCCAAAACATCGTTGTTAGCGCCCCTTTTTGATTTTTCTGCCCAGAAGCACCGACCTGTGCATTTTTTATCGAACACTCGTCGCCTAGCGATTATGCTCCCCCCTCCTCCGCCCTTAATTTCTAGAACCCTGCTCCTACCTAATTTTTTTGTTATTTCATATAATTCAAGACGAAATCCGGTCCAGGCCCCTGGACTTGACGATATTTTATTTTTTGCTGGGATACTCACTGAACCACTGAACCAACACAAGATTGATGAGCATACTAATATCTATATAACACCGAAAAAATTCAAGGGGTGTTTCCTTGTGAGATTTTTGAAATACAGGATGTTGAAGTTGGAAGTATTAATTGTTTTTATTTATCGCCCCCCTGTATAAGCTTTCATGGTGCCAAAATTCAGTATGAGAGACTGAGAAAGCCCCAAAATTTCAAAATGATTCTAATCGGGGTTATTCAGTAATCTCAATGGAAGACTTGAAAACACCTACATTTAAATTTGGAGTCAAATCGAAATTTTCTTGTTTCTTCAGAAACTGAGCTAGATACAAAAATCACACAGAGGATAAAAAAGTTGTTATTTCACTAGTGCAATCTAATAAAAATATGAAAATCAGAAAAACCGTTGGTGTACAATGACATTCAGCATGAATATCGACAAATTCACCCACTGTGACGTCACTGGAAATATTATTTATGGAAAGACTATTGAGAAATGAAAAGAAAAATATTTTTCATGGAAATATTAATACCCTGTATCTCGAAAACGAAGCAAGTTAGGACACATGTTTGTATGAACTTTACATACTAAAATATCACAAAGAATAACCCCTTCAATTTTTTTCAATGTTATTCAGATACACCCTGTGTATCATTGAAGATTGGTAGAAGTCCATATTACTCGAAGTGGAGTGAAATTTTTCAAAGGGAGGAAGGAATGCTCGAAGTCATCTTCACAAATTTCAAAGGTGTTGTGACACAATCACAAAGGTCATGTTTCAAGACCGAAACATTTCCCTTCTGATTGTGTGACACCTTTAAAATTTGTGGAGATGACTTCGAGCATACCTTCCTTTCTTTGATATATCATCAAAAATTATGAAGACGACTGAGTTTGTCTGCACTTTCGCTTCACTAAAAGATACAATAGACATCTACTATACTGACATCCTAAGCCTAACCCCCGTAACCAACAAATTCACGGAAATTCAGATTTTTGGCGCATTGGTTGCTTGGCAACTATTATTTGATCCTTACTAAGCGAAAACCCGGTATTCATATTGCAAATCAGTAATTTTGGCCATTTCAACTCCCCGTATCTACCCAAATAAGGCACTCCTGCTAAGCAAAAAACCACTAATCTAAACAGTACTAATCGAGAACACCGCATCTGCATAACATGTGGCGCGTGCAGATACGTGGTTTTCGACTAGCAACATGGTTTCAATTTCTTACAGTATGCAAAATATGTATGTACAATTCTCAGCAAAAACATCGCATCTGCCATTTCATATTGAAAAACATAATTTTTAAACTGTTATCCGGTTTAATCGATTTCAGAACGTTTTTGATACTGGTCCGACCCAAAATGATACTTAAGTTAACGACAGCAATCAAACACTGTTTATTGCGTATACTCCATTTTACCTTTTTTTGTAGGTACAGGGTGATTCACCATAAATGTCCCCCCCTCTAGCTCACTTATTTTTGAACCGATTTGAAAAGGACCCCGCACTAAACTATAGGGAAAATGGCTCTCGATGAAAATCGCTGAATTTTTGGTATGTTGTAGACTTTCACAAACTGAACAGATATTCCATTGAACTAACCTCAAAAAATGGACAATTTTTCCGATATTGACCTCCAATTGTCATTTTTTCGAGAAAAAAAAGTATCTGGAAATGGTTGAATTTTTGGCATGTTGTAGATGGAAATGAACTGATGAAAAAATCCAATTGACCTACCCTTCAAAAAATTGACAGTTTTCGCGATATTGACCTCCAAATAGTTTTTTTTAAGAAAGAAATCTCTGAAAATGGCTGAATTTCTGGTATGTTGTAGATAGGAATAATGAACTTATGAAAAAATTCAATCGACCTAACTCTGTAATCATTTTCGCTAGACCCCAAGTGTGATACATTGATGAAATCAGCTCTTCAGGAAGAATCTTGAAATACAATGAAAAATTGGGTGTTCCATTAAGAAAAATCAAAAAGTAAATTGTACTAAAATTATTCTAAAATTGTTCTATCCGTCATTCGGTTGCCCCCTTACGAGCAACCCTCAGAAGTCTTCGAGAGTCTTGTGCGAGCAAGGAATGACGGGGGCCTTACCTTTTAACGTGTGATCCCGAACACTTTCTTGGGCCATCAGAAAAATTTCTGCAGTCGACGGGACTCGAACCCACGACCGGCAAGCGAATGCGAATGCGGATTAGAATATGGACACTCTGTCCGCACGGCTACCTGGCCACCCTGTAGATCGTTTGTTCCGAGCACCTTGTATTTTCTGATGTAGTGGAAAAAACTTTATCGAAAATCATTTAAGATGATATCTATAATTTTGCAATCGGTTCAGAAATAACTGAGCTAGAAGGGGGAAGGCATTTATGGCGCATCACCCTGTACGGGAGTTGTGCTTAAGTCGGCAGTATAGACGAAACAATTAACTTCGACTGACACCCAACATCTCTCTTCCACTTTAATCCACTTTACTTTACTCAACTCCACTCATCCTCCTACCTAATATTCCTGTTATTTCATGCGATTCAAGACGAAATCCGCCGCCACTATGAGCCCCTTCTGGTAGGGACTGTCGGCCAGCAGGTTGGCCAGCCTGACCGCCTCTTGGCAGTGCTGGCGCGCCAGGAACTGGGTCTGGTCCAGACCCCTGGACTTGTGGACTAGCTCGAAGGCCTTCTCGACGTCTCCGGGTTCTTGGAAACGGCGCATTATCATCGGATTCAACTCGGGGAACTGAAAGAAGAATATAATAGAATAGAGCTTTATTTTGCATTGATAGCTATTACATAACCATACATGAATATTACACATTCGATATATATATCACACATAAACAATGTTAAGATAATTGGTTATGACACTGTCTGTCCACTATGCCTGAATAAAAAAACTGAATAGAGTCGGCAGAAGTCATGCATTTGACAGTGTCAGAATTTATCTGCATAAGTAGACATGTCACACGAATTTATGTATTTTCATTCATTTCAAAGTTGAATAAACGATACAGTACACTCAAGCATAAATCATTGAACAACGAAATCTTGTTTTGAAAATTCTTACATTTCCTGATGTCTTAAGAGGTAGATCATTATACATTATCAAACCTTCAATGAAGAGAGTTTTTTCCAAAGCATTTGTGTTGAAACCTTGTATGTAGAACTGATCATTGAACCTCAAATTATAATGTACCATATCTGCCCTTTTGATTTTGTATTTTTGCAAGTTGGAAGGAGCTTGCTTATTGACAATTTTAAAAATTAATACCAAAGACGACTCTACAATCAGTTGGGAAATATTGAGAAATTTTAAGGTCTTTAGCATATCATTTTTTGCAGTAAACCTGCTACAACGAAGCAGAATTCACACTGCTTTATTCTGGAGTAGCTGCAATCGATGTATTTGTGTAGAAGAACAGGAAAGAAGTATGGACATACAGTAATTAAAATTTGGAAATATAATAGTGTTGAAAACAATTTTTCTACATCACGGGGAAAGGCTTGTATAGATTCTATAAAAGTGTCCGACTTTTTTCCTATTTTTTTACATAAAAAATCGATATGCACAGAAAAGTTAAGTTGAGGGTCAAAAAGAAGACGAATCATTTAAATCAGCTTATTATTGGAATGATCGGGATTCAAAGCAGGCAGAGCAGTGGTCGGCAACCTATCCTTTGTACCGATACTCTGATGATTTCCAAAAAAAAGTGATCTATACAGGGTGTTATTTAAGTATGTGGCCAAACTCCAAGGAGTGGACGAAAAGTTCAACTAGGAAAAAGACAAATACTCAAAGTGGAATGAAATGGTCACAAAGTGGAAAAAGGATTAGTTCATGGAATGAACGAAAATGGTAGATAACGAGAGAAAAACAACAACAATCCTGACTATAAGCCACGCAGAACATTGAATTATATCCTCCCGATATCTATGCAACGATGCTTAAAGACGAATACAGCTGCAAGTGATTCTTTCATAAATTCTGAGCTGTGCCCAAACTGTTCAGGAACGCTAGACTACCTACAGACCGGTTTCGAGCTTTGGGCTTTCATCAGTGCAGGAGTGTCTCCAGATGACTTCTTGACCGCCATCTGGTGCGAATCTGACTAGAGTCTAGCCATAGCACCATAGAGAGGTGATATTGCGCTTGGCTCGCTGCTCGCTTGTCGCGAGAAACAAAAAAATGTCCGGCCGAGGGCGCCTAACCAGTAAATGCCTCCACATTATTTTTTTCGATTAATTGCTTCGGAAAAAAAAATAAAAAAGATTAGCTGGAGTAGGGATTCGGCCACCACGCTTCTGGTAAAAATAACTACGAAACAATTTTATATACGCTCTTGATTAGCCGCCGTGGCGATATTTCCCGTATTGTGGTGCTATGGCATGACAAACTCTATGGTGAAAACTGCATATCTGTATCTATCTTCGTTTCAGAGTTACAAGGTGTTTTTCGAAAATATGAATTTTTGAAAAGTGACTAAAACTCATTTGTTTTGACAAAAATTTTTCGCCTACATGAAAATATTTCCAAAGCATTGTGTTTGTCATGAAAATTGATCCTCAGGCACTGAAATCAGTCACCATATACCTAGTTTCAAAATAGAACTTTTTCTTTAAGAAAAACAAGTTATATTTTTGAACAAGATATAGGAAGGCTGATTTCAGTGCCTCAGGAATAATTTTCATCACAAACTCAATGCGATGCAGTTATTTCCATGAGAACAGACAATGTTTGCCGAGAAAAGATTTGTACACACTTTTCAAAAATTCCAATTCCCGAAGAATACCTTGCACCTCCAAAACGGAAGAATATATCGATATGCAGCTTTCACCATTAATTTTTGCATGAGAATCGACCCTCAGGTACCGACATCAGTTTTCTTCTAACTAGTTCGATAATCGGACTTTCCCTTTAAAAGGGCCCACCCAGTACAGTGACAACATCAAGGACAACATGATACATATAAATCGGAATGACAGTCATTCCATATTTCCAAAAAATGGCAGTTCTTACTTTCTCACAAGCAAAGAGAACTGGCGCCGTGGCTAAACCCAGCTTTAGATCAGCCGCAGTAGGCTTTCCCATGGCTTCCGCTGAAGACACAAAATCCAGGAGGTCGTCTACCAATTGGAAGGCCAAACCGAGATTTCTGCCGTATTGAAACGCGATTTCTGTTACTTTTTCGTCGGCTTCTGCTAAAATGGCTGCCTGAAAAATTGTAAGGTAAGATTATACTGATTTTTTGGTAAAAATTGAGGTTTTTTGAGAAAAACAATAAGAGGCACAAAGTCGGTCGACCACATAATATTATTTCATAAAAAGTGTAACTATTTTTGGCCACATGCCATCATCAGACACAAATGATGTATTAAAGAAGTACCTAGAAGAGATTATGCAAACAGTTAAGGAGTCAAACAAGAGACACCGTTAAAGTTATACAGACCTCAGCAATACATATTAAGAACAATTACTAGCATAGCTCAAGAATCCAGAGTATAATTTGTTATTTTTGACCTATGCTAGTAATTGTAATTGCAACTGTTTCCATAATCTCTTCTAGGTACTTATTAAAAACATCAATTTTTGTGTCTGATGATGCCCTGTTGGCCGAAAGTAGTTACACTTCTTGTTAAATAATTGTATGTGGTCGAGCGACTTTGTACCTTTTATTGGTTGTCTTAAAAAATCAATTAAACCACTTTGAGAAATATGGATGGTTTCTATGATTTAAACATTGGGGTGATTGCATAAAGCATAAAGTGTTGATGCTGAATCAGAATTCTAGCTCAGAATTTTAATATTTCAGTCAGGGGAGTATTATACTGGAATCTTATATAACGAGGTGATTGATCAAGATTAAGAAGTTATTAATTAAAGTTAGTTAATATTAGTAAATATATTTGTTCTTTCTTAGTTCCGTAGGGACCGTTTCAAGAAATAGCCATATTTAAATTCATGTTATTGTCTGGATCCTGTTTACTGTCCCAGAACCACAAGAAATTGGGAATGCATATTAATTGAATCAGATCGTCGATGCAACATATATTTGTGTAGAAGATTACTACATATTCTCATTCTGTTTATGTAATACTTTCACCTGAGGCTGCAAATTGGATTCCGAAACATGACTATAACTAATTAACACTATCGCTATTGATTATCCGATTTTGGATGACAAAAAAGCAAATGAAATTACACACTATTCAATAACGTCAGCGACGATCAACTGTTTTTTCAATATCTTTCTGTTCGAGATTTAATTGAAATAAAAAATGAATCAATTTTTTCACGGCACACTTGCGGTATATCTAACAAATAGAGCACTGCAGTTTATTTCAGAGGCATTCACTGCCACATTCAATAATACATCTGAAAATTTTATGGAAATAGCTATTTCTTGTCAACTGATCATTTATTTTTCATACATCATTGTATTCAGAACAAAAATCTCAGAAAAAAAATCATATGGTGACATTTGATATATCAAATCACCCGACTATTTATTTCGTATACCGTATACCGACTCTCATCAATTATTATTTGGAGTCATAGTTGTCGCTGATAGACCATGGAAGAAGAATTTAAGGACACTATCGTACATACCGATTTGACAGAATTGGCAATCAGCGAAGCCGTCTTTCTGTAAGTTTTTGTTAGATAGTGAGCGAATCGTTCGTTTTCGGTTTCTTTGGAACCCAATTGCATGAATTCTCCTTGGACTAGATCTGTTACTACCTGGAATCGACAAAAAGATACGAACTATTAATAGATGTAATTCAGCGATGTAGAATGGAAATATTACTTGACTCAAAACTGATGTGACCTCGTTATTCCTTAACCTAGCTATCATCATGGAAGCTACTGCCAGAATGAAATCACCTGCCATAGTGACCTGAAACAAATAGAGAAAAATATTAACATTTTGCTGTAGAGGCTTAGAAGATTCAGGGCATTTGCTTCGTGGACTTGCTGGGCAATTGTGGCTTTGGCGATACTAGCAAAGAAATGTGTGATGCTATCATTGGTCAACTTGAATTAGTTAGCTATACCATTGACCAATATCAATATCACACACGTTTCATTCAGGTTTGAATATCTGGCCATTGCTGTTTTATTATAGAAAACATTGAATTGATTCTCCATCATCACTTGTAATATGCATCCGGAGAAATATATGAATTCAAAAGTCAAGTCTAATGAGATTAGAACACCAAGGTAGTAAATAATCCCGAGGCTTAAGTCGAGGGGTATAAGGATCCAGTGGTGATAATATTATTTTTCCACCACTAGCTATAAATAAAAATAATAATAGTTTTATTGCTTTGAAACGAAAAGTTACAGCAAGGGGTTGGTTGCGTACATAAATTTTAGTTTACAGTGATCCTTAAAGCTATAAGTGTACCTATACTAATATTGACAGGAGACCTAACTTAATTTATCGTTATTCACTCAAAATGAATGATAGAATTTTCAGGATATTATAAACGAAATTACAAATATATACAATATTATTACTAGCTATAGAACATACCATTATTTACTCCTTTTTGAGGCGTAAAGTGTGTTTTTACTACTAAGGTAGTTTTCGTCATTTTATTAACCCGAATGCACTGTTCTGATCAGAGATTTGCAGGAATGGCAGTGAAATACAGGTCCATATTTCGGTTCACTAAAATGATTGCAATGTATTGCTAGTGGTGCAAAAAATTCAATATACACCTTGGTAGTGAAGAATATTTCCACGGGCTGAAGCCTCGAGGAATAATCTTGGTCCCTGTGCATTCTTTACTACCTTGGTGTATAAATAACTATTATTACTACCAAGGTGTATGGAGTGTCTCGAAATTAGCCTGCCATACTTCAGTAGCAGATTTCTCGACCAAAAATAGGGAAAAAAGTTCGAAGGACAAAGTCGAAAAAGTCCTCCTGAGGGAGCTACGGCTACCTTGAAGGGGGTTCCTGAAGGTGATATTTCCTAAATATTTCCGAAACACCATGTGATAAAATGATGCAATCCGGTACAAGATGTATCATTTTATCACATGGCGTTTCGGAAATTAGGAAAATATCATCTTCAGGAGCCCCCTTTAACTCTTTCAGGTACAGGAATTTCGAAATATAACACCCCCTAGATGTACAGCTTTATTTTTCTTCAGATTTTCGAAAAATTCATTAACAAACTAACTCCAAATGTCTCAAAAATACAAACAAATATAAAATGATTTCAGAATTCTCCAATTTTTACAACAAAAAAAACGGTGGGTCAAAATTTAACCCACCATTCCATAAGGTGAAAGATTTCATGAGAATCTACTCATTTCGAATCACTGTGAAACGTCTGCAAACATGTTTTGTTCTTTGCAAGACAGAGTGAAACACACAACCAGTTTGTTCCAACTTCAAACTCTCCTGAATTGCAAAGAGCATTATCTCCTTCGACTTGTTCGGATAGGTTGATGAGGACCCTGTGTGACTCTCATTGCCGGGCTTTGACTGAGTGTTTTTCTCTATTTGAATCGTCCATTCGATTGATTTTCTCGATGAAGATACTGATATTCATTGACAACTGAATGATCAAGTCTTCCATTGATAACTTTGAAAGATATAGAGTATTCTGTGAAGAATAAATGAGTTGACTACAGCGGCATCCAAGAAAAAGATTTCATGAATATCTGTTCCTTTATGTCTTCCCAGTCGTCTGATAATTCTGCTTAGTATATAGTTTGATCTGGAAAACTATGTGATTCAATAATTTGTCCGTGATGAACTGACGAGAGAGATTATTCATCTTGAGCAACTCCAGAGAGGTTAAAATCTTTTGGCTGAACGATCTCATCCACTCCACCATATTTTCTTTATCACTGGTTTCAACTCCGCGATAGGGGTATCAAATCTTCTGGGTTTCATGTATCCATATATGAGTACTGGTGTCTTGATATCCATATTAGACAGTATAATGTTGTTAAAATTGAATTCGACATCATTTTCCTCATCATTATCCTTGAAAAATATCTTGGTCATGTTATTGTATAGTGGGACAAATTTCAAACAGCGTATATTTTCACACATTGTTAACGAAAATTAAACATATAAGTTGGAAAAATATAACAAGTAGGTTACCTATGTTGCCTAGATAGTATTTAATGCCACAAAAAATAAAATAACATGAAAAGCATGAAATTTGCAGCCGCAATTCGAGAGGAGAAACACAACGTACGGAACAAGTTTCGAGTTTATTCTATTTACTGATAATGTATTGTTTTATTCGCTTCAGCTTTATGGTTCAAAAGACCAATAATTATGAGTGAGTAATATGGGGCGGGAGAGATAATAAACCGTCGCACCACAAATCATAAGCCCATTGCAGAGCGGGATATATTTTGTCCCAGCATACCTCTAACTCCAAGAAATTCGTGGTTCAAATTCTGCACCAAGGTACTTGAAAGAGTTAAGGATGCCGTAGCTCCCTCAGGAGCCATATTTCGATGTATGTTTATTGGAACTTTTTTTCCTATTTTTGATCGAAGAATCTGCTACTTATGTATAGCAGGCTAATTTCGTTACACCCTGTATATTGCAGTTTTTCACCAGTATCAATATCTTTCAACCAATATACTTCTATGAAACTGAAATATGGACCTATTGTCACTATGAAAGCCCTTCTTTTCAATTATTCCATTCGAAATCTAGTTAGTTATAACAGAGGTGTATAGTATATAGTATGAAAATGACGAAAACAGATTCATGATCTGTTGGGAGCCACCACAGTTTTGCAGATAATAGTACCCTCCATACTGCGTTCTCTTCCAGAATTCCCATTTCTTCCCAGGAACCTGAGAACTCATGGCGATGGCAGGTCATTGCTGTCAATGGAGATCTCAAGCCTGTATTTTCTCTAGAAAGGCGGAAACTAGTATGTCTGATATGACAATGTCTGATACCAACATTCCCACCGTCAACTATTCGCGGGAATCAATGTTACCAGGTGGCGCTCGTTTTTCATCGTTCCATGTCAAAGCAACGTCAAAACTGGGGGAAAATAAACCCAATCCTCACTCAATTGACTCAATGCCATAAGTGCCATATTAGCTTGTGTACTGTGTACTGATAAGAGTGATAAGTTTTTAAATTTCTTGACATCAATTGTCAATATTCGATCGAAAACGCTGATAATGCTTGTTGTAAATGTTCTTTCGGCAGATATTTTACTCTATTCGGATGGAAAAAGCCGACCAGTAGTGAAAGGAGAAGCAGTTCTCCGTGCTAATCATGTGATTTTGTGTGAGACAGAAGACTTCAACAAAAGGCACATTTTTGCACTTTGTCTACAAATTTCGGCGATGTAATCTTCCCCACATGAAGTAAAATTGAAGTTGGGGTCCAGAGGAACTCCTGTAGAACAATGGATTTGTATTTGTTCCTACAAAGCAGGACAATCTGGGTATTGTAAACATGTTGTAGCTGTTCTTTTATATGTCAATTGATTTGCTCGTCATAATTAGTTTGAATTGTTTGAACTATCTCCAATTCTTCACCCCTTCACTGTTCACTGAACTTGTGCGAGCCCAGATAGAAACGGACCTTGTATAATATGCATATTGTTTGTTTTCATGGATTGTTTAGTTTTGATTGGAAAAATAGTTGAATGAAAAAGTTGTTAAAAAATATAAAATAACTTGTCAAGACAAAACGTCAATAAAATCTAAAAAGACGAAAATATTATTTATTTATTGGCCAGACGGTTATTTTGAGCAAGGCAACAACATTTGGTGACCCCGACGTGATCACGACTATGGAGAAAGATCAGAGACCTAGACGAGAATGTGCTGGTGTTAATCGCAATCTATCAGTCGACTTCGTGTGGCCAGGTAACTTTGGCACTGATAATGTACCCGCTGAAATTGTTACGGAAGTGATAGCCACACGTTCTGATGCTGCGGCACCATCGACGTCTACGAAGAAATCTCGAAGTTCCATTTGTTCTCTCATTAGCTTAGAAAAGAAGAGGCTAGCAATATTGAAAGAGAAGAAAAAACAAGAGTTGGAACAGAAACAGAGACAAGTACAGTTCGAATTTGAACAGAAACAGAAAGAAACCGAAAATAGTATCCGCCTTCTAGAGATGGAACATGATCTCCAAAATGCTGAATTGGATGAACAAGAAGAAATGAGAAGCTGCAGTGAAAAATCTAGGATATCTATCGATATTTTAAGAAATAATAGAAGTTTCGTGGAAGAAAATAAAGTGGAGACAGTGGCAGACTGGATAGAAACAATACCCGAAGAAGAAGTTGAGGATGTCGTATGCAAACATGACAATGAACATCCCAACAATGATATAAGAATGCTTTGTGAAACTCTTTCTAATGTTCTGAAATCTGTTTCACCGCCAAGCATTCATAATAAATCTTCAAAATTATTAGCACGACACACAGTTGATAAGGACTTTCCACGCTTTGACGGAAACCCGCGAGAGTGGCCCCTATTCTATAAACAGTTCCAGAATATATGCAGTCTTTGTGAATATTCCAACGAAGAAATCATGTTGAAATTGCAAAGCTGCTTGAGAGGGGACGCGAAAGGAGCAGTAGCAGGAATGATGTTGACACCTGAAAATGTTGATTTGGTGATTCAGACTCTACAGATGCGTTTTGGAAGACCCGAACAAATCATTGATGCTATGCTTTTCAATGTTAGGAGCATACCTTATATTAGGGAAACAAATTTGGAGAAACTCATTCAGTTTTCAACAGAAGTTCGCAATGTGGTGTCAATAATGAAGACACTGAATTCTACAGGACATCTCCAAAATCCACAATTATTGAAAGACCTTCTATACAAACTCCCAGATACATTGAAATTGAAATGGGGTGAAGTTGTAGTCAGTAAAAAAGGACAAGTGAATTTAGAAGATCTCTCACAATGGATTGGGGAAATGGCAAATGCAGCGTGCTACGTTAGTACACCTCAAAGCTACCATGTTGAAAAACATGGACAGTTTAAACAACACTTTCAAGCCAAGAAACCTGAGAGAGTATTCAGCACCCAAGAACTGAAAAGAAATAATAAATGCTATTACTGCGAAAAGGAGCACAGAGAAAAGTTATGTCCCAAAATGAAAGAAGATCCTGTAGACGAAAGGTGGAAGATAGTGACTAGGAAAAAGTTATGTTTTTCTTGCCTAAACAGAAGCCATCATAAGTTCAAATGTAGACTGAAGAAGAAATGTGACCAGGATGGATGCCAGATGTACCACCATTTCCTCCTGCATAAAGATCCCATAGATAAAGGCAGTTCAGGAATACAGGAAGGTTCAACAGAAGAGGTTGAGATGGTCTGTACTCTACGAAGCGACACGAAAAGGGTCATTCTGCGAATGATTCCAGTTCAGTTATATGGACCAGCAGGGGTGATTTCAGTACTTGCCTTGTGCGACGAAGCTTCTACGGTCACACTGTTGGACGCAAAGATAGCTGAAAAACTTGGTTTGACTGGATCTTCAGAGACTCTTTGTCTACAATGGACTAATGATGAGGTGTCGATACAGCAGACTTCACTCCGTATGGATGTCCAAATTTCGAAACCCAATGAAGAAAATAGCATATTCATCATGAGAGGAGTCCGTACAATCGAGAATATGTCACTGCCAACACAAAATGTCAACATGAGTGATTGGAGAAAATATAGACATCTGAAGGGACTGCCAATTAGTGACGTTCGGAATGAAAAACCGCTACTGCTGATTGGTCAAGACAACGCGAACCTTATAATTGCTCGACAAATACGGAGTGGTCCGGAAAATTTGCCAGTTGCGAGTAAATGCAGACTGGGATGGGCAGTACACGGTCCTTGCGATTCAAGAAGGAATGATGCCGAGATATTTCGAGCTCATACCCTCCACATCTGCGAGAAGAAAAATGCAGAAGACGAATTGCTTGAACTGGTCAAAAACTCGTTCTCGACTGAATCATTCGGCGTGCTAGTCACAGCTGATCGACTATCTGTGGAAAACGAGAGAGCACTGAAAATAATGAACGAAACGATCAAGAAAGTAGATGAACGATACGAAATTGGCCTCCTTTGGCGACATGATGATATCCAGCTACCTGAAAGCAGATATAGAGCACTACAGAGAATGCGATGTGTGGAGAAGAAATGTCGACAGAATGATAAACTAGGAAGAGACTACTGTGACAAGATTCGGGACTACGAAGAAAAAGGATACATCAGGAAGTTGACTCGAGAGGAAGCAGATACTGTTGATCCCCACACCTGGTACCTCCCACACTTTGCAGTTCATAATCCAAACAAACCAAACAAGATCAGGATAGTTTTCGATGCGGCTGCAAAGTCCCATGGTGTCAGCTTGAATGATAACCTGATGGCTGGACCTGATCTACTTCAATCTCTAGTAGCGATACTATGGAAATTCCGACAACGGCGCTTCGGATTTTGCGGTGACGTCCGCGAGATGTTCCATAGAGTTGGTATCCGGAAAGAAGACAGGTGTGCTCAACGTTTCCTTTGGAGGAATTTAGAAATTGACCGAGATCCAGACACTTATGAAATGCTCGTTATGACTTTTGGCGCAACATGTTCCCCCGTTTGCGCACAATTCGTGAAGAACCTGAATGCTGAGAGATTCGCCGAAGATCCTGAAATCCAGCAAGCCATCATAACAAAGTTTTATGTGGACGACTATCTCGATTCCAGAGACAATGAAGTTGAAGCTCTCAACGCCATCCAAGAAGTTCGTAGAATACAGAAGATTGCCGGTTTCGATGTTGTGAATTGGATGACGAATTCACCACTGATAAAGGAAAAATTGTCGGACAACATGCTATTGGCGAGTTCAAAGAACATCGATGATTCTTCAATGCATAGAGTGTTAGGTCTGTGGTGGAATTCAGACAGCGACGAATTTTCCTTCGAATTGAATCCACTAAAATTTTGATGCAGGACATATGGCGAGCAAGAATAAATTGGGACGATCCTCTACCAGAAAATTTACTGATTATTTGGAGAAAATGGATAGAAGAGTTCCAAGAAATTACTAGAATAAGAATCCCTCGATGCTATAGCCTGTTGATACCGAATGCCACATCAATTGAGATCCATGCCTTCTGCGATAGCAGCGAGAAGGCATTTGCTTCAGTTGTTCATCTTCGAACACTCTGTAATGGAAAGGTAGACATCTCTCTGATTGCAGCTAAAACTAGGGTGGCACCTTTGAAACCATTGTCGATTCCGAAGCTGGAGTTACAAGCAGCCGTCATGTCGAGCCGATTAGTCCATTCAATCAAGACTGAATTGGAAATAAAAATAGAGAAGACATATTTTTGGTCAGATTCCAGGTGTGTTTTGAAATGGATACGAGCTAATGGTAGAGACTACAAACAGTTTGTCGCTCACAGAGTGGGTGAAATCCAAGAACGAACGACTATCAGTGATTGGAGGTGGGTTCCGAGTGAACACAATACGGCAGACGAGGCGACACGAGATACATTTCGACGCAATGATAAAAAAGTATCCGCTATATCCGAATATTGGTTTAGTGGACCTGATTTCTTGAAACTCCCAGAGGATTCTTGGCCAAGAGAAGAAAAAAGTGACCAGCTCATAGAAGATGATCTAAAGGAACTCAAGTCTAAATCAACTTCCGAAGTTTGTTTGGCCACAAGAGAACATGAAAATATCCTTCCTGAAATCAAGAGATTCTCGAAATGGCTGAAGTTGGTGAGATCCACTGCATGGTAACTGAGATTCACGATGATGATGAAGAACAAAATATTGAATGTTGATATCAAATTTTCTCCAGAATTATCCGTAGCCGAAATCAAGGAAGCTGAGAAACAGTGGATACAACGAACTCAACAAGAGTGTTTTCCAGAAGATATCCGAAACTTGAAACTTGGACAAACTTTGAGTAATCAGAGTCCACTTCACTCATTGTGTCCAGAATTGAAGGATGGTTTTCTAGTCCTTGGAGGGAGAACCAACTTAGCTAATGAACTTTCTGAAAGGACAAAGCAACCCATCATTTTGAGCCCGAAACACGATTATGTTAAACTGCTGATACACCATTATCACGAGAAACTTCGCCATAGGGGAGTGGAGCTGGTTTTGAATGAAATAAGGCAAGATTACTGGGTGATCAATGGACGAGCAGCAGTGAAATCCGCTTTCTCGAGATGTCAGGTCTGCAAGAATCAGCGAGCTAAGCCGATAGCACCCATGATGGGGCAGCTTCCAGAAGCTAGACTGAATCGAGCGGTGAGGCCATTTTTAAATGTCGGGATGGATTATTTTGGACCAATCCATGTCACCGTTGGAAGAAGGAAGGAAAAGAGGTGGGGAGTCATTTTTACCTGTCTTGCGGTAAGGGCGATCCATCTCGAAGTATCTCACACCTTAAATAGCGATTCGGCAGTTATGGCAATAATGAGAATGGCGTGCAGAAGAGGAAAACCCCAGTCTATCTTCTGTGATAATGGAACCAACTTCGTGGCGGCAGCTAAAGAGCTCAAAGAATCATTAAAAAACTTGAACTGCTCCGCTGTGATTGATTCCATGTCTTCGAAAGAAATTGACTTCAAATTCAATCCTCCGTCAGCTGCCCACATGGGGGGAGCATGGGAGAGATTGATTGGGTCTGTGAAACGGACTATAGGAAAAGTATTGCACGACCAGTCGTTGAGAGATGAAACTTTGCAAACCTTCTTCGTGGAAGCAGAAAAAATCGTAAATTCCAGACCACTTACAAAGGTTTCTATAGACCCCAACGACCCTGAAGCTCTCACACCCAACCATTTTTTATTGGGTTCAAGTAATGGAGATTGTGCAGTACCAATGATGAACCCAGACTCTGGATCCCTGAGAAGAGAATGGAGGAAATCGTCGATGTTGGCGGAATCCTTCTGGAAGCAATGGGTTCGCGAATATCTGCCTACACTTACGAAAAGGACTAAATGGACCAAGGAAAGTAAACCCATTCAAGTGGATGATGTAGTCATTCTTGTAGACAATACAACACCTAGATATGAATGGAAAATGGGTCGAGTCACTGCCGTCCATCCAGGACCTGATGGTAGAACCCGAGTTGTTAACGTCAAGACTGCAACTTCCGAATACACCCGAGCGGTAACAAAAATTTGCCGTTTGGAGCTAGAAGAAACCTAGTTCCTTTAGCAGGAGGGAGAATGTGCGAGCCCAGATAGAAACGGACCTTGTATAATATGCATATTGTTTGTTTTCATGGATTGTTTAGTTTTGATTGGAAAAATAGTTGAATGAAAAAGTTGTTAAAAAATATAAAATAACTTGTCAAGACAAAACGTCAATAAAATCTAAAAAGACGAAAATATTATTTATTTATTGGCCAGACGGTTATTTTGAGCAAGGCAACAACAGAACTAATGAAAATGTAATAATGTAAAAACATTAACCAACTCAACCATCATCACTACCAACAGTGCCAACACTAACACTGTAACTTGGAAACAATGCATTTCCATACCTGCATTCATGGGAACTTTTTTTCATAAAATGATCTGAGGAATCACCCCTATAATTACTGCGTCTTTTTTAAACACCCCGTATAAAACTTTCGGCAATATAAGACGTTCAATTGAAAATGCATACTCATACTTTTTCGTGCGCCTTACATATTAAATATTCTCCGAGATACTAAACATAAGCCAGTTGATTCGAGAAGGAAGAAGAGTAACCAGCAACGATGTTTTCAATTTTTTTTCTCGTTTTTTTTTCTATTGTCAAAAATAAAAGGGAGTGGTATTTTATAACGTGTCACCCGGTATGTTGGGCGTGTCATATCCACCTGACACCTAAATTATGTAAAATTCGGTGTACTTTAACTATATGAGGTATGAGGTAATAAGGAAAACATTTAAGTAGACCAGGAAATTCTTGGAGACATAGATGACTATAAACCATCTATAAACGAAGTTGTATGTATAATTTGAGACAGAGATGTCTACATAAAAACGTTATACAATAACAGCACACTATATTATATACTACCTACTTAATTATTCCAGTGAAAGCAAACGTGTAAAAGGATTTTTACTCAAAATGTATAAGATAGGATTGTTAAGGTGCATCATTTATTATGTATAATAAAAAAATGAAACGATAAGTAAAACCGGTTTACACAAAATCAAGGAAATTTCTTTCGTGCTCATGATTTTAAACCTCGATTTAAACAATGTTGATTTTGATATTGCACCAAAATTTGACGGATGAAAATATTTAAAAAAAAGTTTGAATTGTAGCCCCAAAGATTTATAACGAATTACTGGAAAAGTACTAAGTAAATATTATGTATGTTTCTATAAAACATTTTATGCACTAGCGGGCCGTAAAGTGTACTATACCGCCCGGTTTTGCGGGCGTTAAGTCGCACTTTACCGCCCGCGTGCTCATTATGGCCCACGGGCCGTAAAGTGCACTTTACCGCCCGCTGTTCTCAGTCATCTTATATCCACATATCATTTCATGAAAAACCTATGATCATATACCTAGATTCTAATATATCCTGCGGTATATCATAAACTTCTTCTTTATCCGATTCCATATAGTCTCGCTATTATTATTATCACTAATTTTACTTTTCAGTCAAAGAATGACAATTCAGCTCGTTTATTGGATGTATTGCTATAGACAACAACCATTAGATTGATTGACAACGTCAAAATAAGTTAGGTTTATATACTGGGTATTATAATATATTGTAAAATTCTGAAGAATGAATCTCTTCTAGAGCTGAAAGAGTTTTACTATTACGATAATTGCAATATTCGTACGATAATTTTTATATGTAAATCATCCATGAACATTACGCTTCTCTTGATTACTGAATTATTACGTAACAAATTAAATTCTGGGGAAAATTAGTTCATCGAAATCTATAGTCATTACTTATGAGTCAGAAAATAAACCACTAGTGCATACAATTTTGTATGTATCCCGTGCGTGAAATGCGTTTATGGCCTTCAGCGTGTAATGGCCCTCGGATAGCGCCATCGGGCCATTATTCACGCCACAGGCCATAAACGCCTACTTCACGCCCTTGATACATAATTAACTATTGTGAGCCCCTAGAAGTTATCCCGATGCCAAAAAAGAATCATTCAGATTGCTGTATAATACCCTTGCCGAAGTTATTCCTGAACGAATAAAGAATAGTCGTCGAATTAATGGATTCTGTTAATTCTTTGGGTACGCTGAGATGTACGCTAAGAAGGTATTTCGCGGCATAAGTTTACAAATAACTATTTTATCAAATTAATGTCCCAAGCGACTGTCATCGTTTAACGAAAAATTTTCACTCCACACCTAAATAAGCAACATTCGAAATAATTTAGCACAGTACTATTTTCACAATCAATCCTCATTGTGAAAGAATGATGAAAATGGATACGACATATTTTTGATGACGTACCTAGGTATGACTATACAAATTAATGCTGTTGAAAAATCCGTTTCTTTTCATTTACATTCATGATCATTATTTGGTGTCAAAGTCGAAGTATTTATAAAGTGCATCGCATAACCATGTTTAACGAAGTAGGTAGGTATTCTATTTGCGATTCGGATTGAAAGATTAAAATTGGCGTGCCTCCAAATCGAAATCACATTTTTCAACATACAGTGTGACACACTTAAGACTGAAGCACCCCAATAAATTCAAACAATTCATTTTTTTTTTGTTCAGTAGAAAGAGCATCAAGAAGATCTAAGTTTATAATTCCTAATTTTCAGGGATACAATTTTTTTATGTTAAACATTGCAAAATATCATTCTTATGTCAAGAAAATTCGACTCCACCACTAGCTTCAGCATCTTTCAATTAGGATAGGGTGACCTCCGCCTTGGTGTCAGAGTGCATAGATAGCCTACAAAGGCTGTCAGCAACGAATAAGGTATGTCTTTTGTGGGTCCCTGGACACTCAGGGGTACCAGGTAACGAAATGGCCGATGGTCTGGCCAGAAAGGGGGCGAAAGGTTCAGTGATTGGCCCAGAGCCAATCTTAGGGGTCACTCGATCCTGGAGCAACTCCAAGATGAAGGAAATCCTGACGGAAAAGGTTCAGGACAGCTGGAGAAAGGCTCCTCGAATGAGGCAGTCCAAACTCCATATAGGAAACCCGTCACGAAGACAGACCAATGCCCTCTTGGCTTTGAACAGGAAGGAGCTGAAACTGGTGGTGGGCCTGCTGACAGGGCACTGCCACCTGAACAAACATCTCAGCATGATCGGGATTGTGGAGGATCCAGAATGCAGATGGTGCCTAGAGGATGAAGAGACTTCTACTCACATCCTCACTGAATGCCCGGCAATAGTGGCAGCAAGGGATATCCATTTTGGGAGCAGTATCCTGGACCCAGAGGATGTTAAAAAGATTTGGCCTAGGAAGTTGGTCTCTTTTGCTCGCGAGATCGGCCTTCTCCATGGCTGACTTGCGATCCCAGGAATGTGGGTGCACAATGGGCCCGAAAAGGGAGGCCTAAGTGCGTCAGGTCCCGGACCGCCCACACACATACATACATACATACATACATACATACATACATACATACATAGGTTAATTTAAGAATTTAATCGAATAATGATTGGCAACAAAGTTATAAGAACATCAATTTTCATAACATACCTACTATTTTTCATGAATATTTCAGACAAATCATTAGAAACGGCAACATTGTCAATACAAATGATGGACAGGGTAGGTTTAAGTTTTCATCTTTCGCGCCACTTCCGCCACTTTTCAATGATATTTTCTTTATTCGATATGGTTTGAAAACTTGTGATGCTTGTGAATATTTTATTTTGCCTGAATCAGTATTGAAACTTATAGGAGCCAATGTGACTTATAGCAAATAAATCGCAGATCTGTATGATGTTGAACTAGAAATATGAGTTGATACATGGTTCTGGATTGTCAGGTTTATCGATGTGTGATAAGATCAAAGACAAACCTCAAATACGATCGACAAATGTTATGTTGTGATTTACCAATGTACCTACTACTGAATGACATTGTATAGGGTTTATCTATATTCATTTTGTTTTGTTTTTTTCATTCTCAACAGATTCTGAATGAATAAAGTTTTTTCTGTGACGGGAAAAAAGTTTGGCATTTCATCCCCGCTACGCGTCGGGAGACAACACAACCTGGAGCTCAAATCTACTACTTTTTTCCCTTGTATAATAAATAACTATTTTTACGATATTTTATCCGATGTTATAAACAAACTGAAAATGAAGAAATATGAAAAATGTCGCTAAATCACGAAAAAAAGTCGCTGAGTTTTGCTCGCTTCGCTCGCTTTAGCGGTTTTTCCTAACTTTTTGCGACATTTCATGTTCAGTAGCTGGCAACACTGTCATTGAGGATTCTGGTACACATTCGAATTCAAAACACAATAGTCTAAAATCCGATTTAAAGACTACCAGGTTGCCTATCGAAATGTGGCTGCAAGTATTTTTAATTAAAATAATTTTCAATTTACTCACAAAAAAACAGGAAAAGGAATCAAACCTTGACACTTTGTATCTCAGAAATAAATAACTTGCGGAGATATGTTTTTACGAATTTTTTTTTCCATTTTGACGTCAGCAACATGCTCCTGTAATTTTTACGCGTACTCAAGAAACAGCCAGTAGAAATATTGTCGAAACAAACATTATCCGAAAGAAGGCTTCATCCCATCGAAGTTCGAAGACTATTTTTTATTATTTTCATTTTTGAAAATGAGCATTCTACAGTGCAATTCGATGTTATCAAAACCAAATACATTATTCTCAGTGTAATTTCAATGTTCGGAAGTGTAATTCTTGAACTTTCATCTTCAAGAATGTCGTATTGAAATACCTCAGTAGATTGGTTTCATCCATAGTCTTTTTTAATAAAAACACGCAAACGAACACCCTCCCTCTGAGGCTACAGACATAGGAATAGTTGTTTTTTTTGTTACCCTGTAATGTCCAGAGAACATCGTGAGAACCAAGGGAAATAAGATAGGAATTGGTGTTCTTCTTGAATTTCTCGAGGTAATATGCCTCCCTTGGCAATGTGTTCCAGAGCCTCGCTGTTCGTTGGATGAACGAGTCTTTGGAAAGAGATGTTCTGCAGGTCTCCAAAGTGACCACGAAGGGGTGCGAAGCCTCAACTCGACGGGTTAATCTCGCGGGGACTGCCAAGGGAGGAACAATTGCTGATATTTCAGAAGAGCAGCGTCCATGAAAATATCTAGAACCAGATCGCCAACTTTTCTACGGTGTTCCAGAGAAGTGAGTGAGTTTGTGAGCGAGGCATCACCCACGAGACGAATGGCCCTTTTTGCACAGAATCCAACAGCTTCAGGGTGTGTTTGGGTGCTGCACTCCAAATATGGAAACAGTATTCCAGGACAGGTCGGGTCTGTGCCTTATAGATAAATAGCTCCTGGCCCGAAACAGAAAACCAAGGTTCTGGGATGCACTTTTAGCATTTGATCTCACGTGACTTTCCCAAGAAAGGTTATTGCTGATAGTAATACCAAGCATCGAAATGGGTGTCTTCAAAGGTATGGTTACTCCTGACAAGCTTATGTCGGGCACAGTGAGATCGGCTTTTCTAGAGAAAAGGTATGCTTGTGTTTTGTTGGTATTGAAATCTACTAAGTTATTGGATCCCCATTCGAGAATTGTTGCCAAGTCCATATTTATGTTGTCAACATTTCTTTCCCGTTCGTTTCTGATTTGCCTGGCTGGTATTGGAGGCCTGGAAGAGAATGCGGTATGAATGGTACTATCATCCGCGAAGCTGTGTACTGGACATGAAGTTGCTTCCAACAAATTATTGATATGGAGTAGAAATAGTGTTGGTGCTAGAATTTATCCTTGCGGAACACCAGCATTTATGATAAGAGAGTCAGATGAAACCCCGTCTACCACTACATGGAGAGACCTGTTTGAGAGAAAACTAGCTAGCAGAGTGTTTAACCGTCAAAAGTCGAAAGATCTTTGTCTCTATTGTGGAGGCCCCTTTTCTGTGAAGGACCCATGGCTGTAGCCCCGGATGCCCTCCCCTGAATCCTGCACTGCGTAATTTCAATGAATACACCTACGCCAAAAGCTAACAAATAAATAATGGAATTCAAGATTGTCCTCAACGAACCTTCGCCAAAACACGAAAAGTAGGTACTTCGCATCTACTAGGCAGTGAAAGAAGCGTACATAGTATAGAGAATGTTCAATCAAAAAAATACTCACTTTCTTGTGATTCCATTTGACATTTACACTAGGTTTACCCCTTCGAAAATCCGACTGATCTATGACGTCATCATGGACCAGTGAAGCTGTGTGGATCATTTCTGCTATCATCGCTACTTCCCTTTGCGATGGTAAAAGATCACTGAAACAAAAAACAATAATATAGACCATAATTATGATATGTGGAATTGTGGAAATTAAGTAATTTGGATTCAACTACATAAATGAATGACTCATTAAAACTAAAGAGTTCCATTCGAGAGTGAAAGTGGAGATTCCATTCCAGAATTGGGAAACTTGATTTATTTTTCGTTTCCCACATGATTTACAGTTGCATCAAGGAATTAGTCTAATTTATAGTCGCAAGTATCAGGTACCTGTAAATTAGAACCTAAGGGTGAAAACACACGGAGCGGTTTTCGCGGGTTTCACACGAGCTGCAAAATTGAGCAGCGCTGCTGCCGCGCGTACGGTCGTCTGGATGATATGCCGAACGCGTTTTTATTGCTTTGAGCGGCTACTCAGACCGTTTTGTCAAGTGCGATTGAACACACGAGGAGCGGTTTTCGAGCGGTGCAATACAAACATTGTTGTCAAGTTGACCGATCCATGATGGTTCTCATTGATTGATGACATTTTCACAACTCCCACGCGAAACATCAACACCTTTGGAATCTCCCTCAGAATCAGTACAGTCCTATATAGAACTTTTCTCACCCGAAGATTCTGGAGACAATGAATTCCAAAGTTTGTAACGTTCATGCATTATAATAATAAAAATTGAGTTTCTCTCACCTCAGCGTTATCACTAGTTTTGCTTCTGGTGAAATACTTCTCCTCATTGTCGTATCCTGCTTAGTTATTTGATTCTTCATCAGAGTCAGAAGTTCATAAAACGAATCTTTTGACATTCGTACAAAATTGAAGAATTCTTCATCATTTTTTTCGATCTCATCATTAAATGAAGTATAAAACAAACATTTCTCAGTTCGTTCCTTGACAATTGGGTGTACCCACATACGCCTGTTTCTTTTTTCCTTCGAACGACAATAAATTAGTCCCACTAATGTTGAGAATTCCTCCTCAGAATCAGACTCCATACCGTTCAGACACTATTCCGAATTCGAACAGGAACCGACAACATCACATTGTTTTCGCATTGCGTGTCGCATCAGCAACGACCCGTGTGTCTTCATGCATTCGGCTGCCGAGTCGGCCGCCGAGTCGGCGAAAACCGCTCCGTGTGTCTTCACCCTAATTCACAGATTCAGATGACCATGAACTCGATATTTAAGCCTGAACATAATGGCAGAGTGAATGCTTCCGAAACGAAATTCAAGAGGGGTGATTCCTTGTGATATTTTAGGAAATAAAGTTCACATAAACATGTGTCCTAACTTGCTTCGTTTTCGAGATACAGGGTATGAATATTTCCATGGAAAATCTCTTTTCTATTCATTTCTCAATGGGTGTGTACACCTTAGTTGAACTTTTAACTCAAACCATGTTTATAATGATCCTTTTATACATAAATAATGATTGACGACATAATTCGATCGAAAAATCAACTGAAATGTTTTATTTTTGGACATAAATAATAGTACCTTCTGAAAACGGACCCTCTTATGACGTAGAAACCTCATCTCGCCATAGTTAAAAGAAAATACCAAACGCCCGACGGAGACTGAGGCAACTGATATATTAATTCTTTCAACTGTGATCTCGCGCTAATTCACTCTGTCAGAAATCATGTATCATTCATCGCTGTCTGGAATAGTCTTGTTTCAGTATTAGGGTTTTGACGTCACATCATCGCCTCGTTTTCAGAGGTCCGAAAAATCGGGGATTTCAATAATTTTTTATAAAACGTAGGGAGCTCACAGCAAGAAACGGTTTGCGGTGGAGAGCTAGTTTGGGTGAGTTCTATCGAATTATGAAATAATTTTTTTGTGATATAAGCCCATTGTCCTTTCATCAATTTCAATAATGTGTTTTTGTTAATAGTAATATGGAGCTTCTTCTAGTGCAATTTGATTCGAAATAATATTTCCAGTGGCGTCACAGTGGGTAAATTCATCGATATTCATGCTGAATGTCATTGTACATACACCAACGGTTTTTCTGATTTTCATATTATTATCAGATTGAACTATTGAAATAACAACTTTTTTCGTCGGCCTCAAACACGTATATCCACATCACGGTCCTATTCTCAAATCTATCGGATTTCGTGACTAATTAATTTGACAGCAGCAAATGACAGTTGTTGTCAACTCACTCTTCGCGCGGACCAGGGTTGCCAGTACGATTTTAATTTCATCAGTGGAAATTCAGATCAATTTTATGCTATACGAATTTCAAGAAAGGATAATGAAATGAACCTATGACGTCAACACATAATGTACTTTTAGTAAAAAAAAAGACTTAGCTGGATTCCTAGCCTCGCTACGCCTCGGCAGTCAATCTACTACTTTGCTGCCTAGTTAAACAAATAACTATTTCCGCAAGAGTAAGGTACAATGTTTTTCCTACGAGTGTTCTTGTCCATATTGATTATGAATCAAGGGCGTTAAGTAAGCCATTACGATAGCACTATACAGGTATCAGAATCAGAAACAAAACTAAACTTGGACAAAGGAATCACTTATCAAACAGTCACAAGAAACGTCTATTATATCTATTACCTATCTTAATTTTCAATAGTATCAAGGGCGTAAATTAGGCTTTTATGGACCGCAGCGTGTAAGTATCAACACGCCTAGGTCCATAAAAGCAAGTTACGCCCGAAATACATACAACATCTTGAGCACGACCATTTTAGACATTTATTTACTGTCAATATGGAATTTATTGATGATTTTGTTGGTCAAATTTTGTATGCCACTGGCGAAGAAAGATCGGATTGTAGTCTGCTAGAAATTACTGGAAAAACGTTGAAATTATACTTTACCGCCCGATCACTTAATTTTCCGCCCTAGGGCGCTAAAGTGCAATTCTATGCCTGAGAAACCGTGCGATGAAGTGTCACTTTACGCCCGGTCGTGCATGAAGTTCATTAAGAAAAGAAATATATAACAAGTTATTATTTATTTATGATCATTCTCGGGGGGAGGGGAGGTGGGGTATTTACCCCCGTTACCCCCCACCCTTATCGACGCCCCTGGCAGTCTCTGCTCCATCTAGAGATGAGCAGGGATGATTTCCGCTCACAACCGCGAATGCTGTCAAATAATGACATTCCACATCGTCAAAGAGTGAAAGGCCATTTTGTTAATCGGTTGTAGGAATATACAGTGCTTTTCTTTAATGTCCTCCCTCCCCCCCTCCTTTTTTTTTTGTTGAACATGTCAACGAAAAAAATTGAAACTTGATGCATTATAGTATTCATTTGAAGTAAAATTGACAGATGAAAATTTCAAGATGGCGACTGGGCGCAAACTGGGATAGTATATTCTTCAACGAGCGTATAATGATAGCTATTATTCCTGAGGATATGATTCCGAAACGAGCCGTAGGCGAGTTTCGGAATTATCCGAGAGAATAATAGCTATTATACGCGAGTAGAAGACTATACATTCTCTACGACTATACGATAGTCAGATATTTAATGTAATCTGATTATTATTTATGAAAATAATATACTTGATGTATGAATTTTAATGATATGATAATACAATTGACAGGAATCTTTAATATTCAACGAACTCAATGATGAAACAACACAATAATTATTAGGTCAGTTAATTATGTTTCTCGTACTTAGTGACTAAATATTTAGTGATATTCTCACAATTCGTGAAATTTTACTGTTGGTGTTGCATTTAAATCAACACTGACATATTTATTCATATTGCTAGTTGATGTTTTTTGTGTGAAGGAACTGTTATTTGATGATGATGAACATTCTTCGATTCATTGAGGAATTCGAATCTGCCGTTTTCTTTTTATTCAACATGGTATCTTCTAGAAATCCTTCTGCCACCGATGTGCTCTTTCAGCTTTCAGCCACCATGTCTTTTCAATGCTGTTATACCTCTACCTGCATTGACAAGCAAAGCAATGCCCGGTGTACATCTCGGGATTTGGTAGCTTCAAAAATGTAACTATTTGTTTTCCCATTGCTGCAAACTTATTAATTCCAATTTGCTGAAGAGTACATTTTCGTTTTTGGTAATTCATGAAAAAATTGGAAATCCCAACATTTGCTACTCGTATATCAATGTACTTTTTACAAAATTGATAATTTCCCGGTTACAGTGAACCTTCTTACAATTTTTGTTTTGGTCTCAGGAATAGTTATCATCCATGGAGATCCAAAATCTTGAATATCTTCAATATTCATAGAGTACATTTCTATGGAACGGCAAGCCTCCATTATATCCTCCAGATATCAGAGTTTAAACTTAAAAGACACTATAAGTCAATCTGACATTCGCGAAAGTCAAGCCGTGACGTGACCCGTAAAATGGAGCAGAGCCTTCTTGAGAAATTTGTTTTGTAGATTTGCTGGTTTTTCATTAGTCTAACCTTTTCAGTTGCTGTGGATCCTGAAAATTCTGAATCTGTGATTGGTCGAGTGCCGTTGAATAATGAGTTGGGATCCACGGTGTCTTGGAATAATCTTCATTCATCAATTACTAACCTATATGTAATCAATGTAGAATACGATAGTCGTAGAGAAAAAGAGTTATAATGTCTAACCTCGACGGCCACAGGAAAAGTATTATCCAACTTCTCTGGGACACCGTAAAAAAGGTGGCGCTCTGGATTTATTTTATAAATTTCTTCATGGACGATGCTCTTCTGAAATATCAACAATTGTTCCTCCCTTGGCAGTCCCCGCGAGATTAACTCGTCGAGTTGAGGCTTCGCACCCCTTCGTGGTCACTTTGGAAACCTGCAGAACATATCTTTCCGAAGACTCGTTCATCCAACGAACAGCGAGGATCTGGAACACATTGCCAAGGAAGGTGTTCCCCGAGGCATATAACCTCCAGAAATTTGAGAAGAACACCAATTCCTAGCTTATTTCCTTTGGTTCTCACAATGTTCTCAGAACATTATAGGATATCCCTCTTCGTGCGGGAACCAGAACATAAAAAAAAACTCGTCTGTAGTAATGTGCTACATCTTGTTCGAATAAAATACCCATATTGATGTGTATGTATGTGTAAGTCGCCATCTTGAATTTTTCATCTGTCAATTATACTCCAAGATATAGTATTCATGCATTAATTTCATTACCCCAAGTTTCAATTTTTTTGTTAACCCGTTCAAAAAATAAAAGGGGGAGGACATTAAAGAAAAGCACTGTATAATAGATGTTGGCAACTCCACAGGCCACAGGGTATCTTTAAACAGTTTCAACACAGATTAGGTTTCAATTATGGCACTGAAGAGTAAATAATCAATTTGTTCCAAGCCGTTTCGTTCAAGGTCACAGCGACGTGAATCCGTGTCATATCATGAATTTTCATAATGAAATCGAAATCGTCGATTTATTGGACATTCGAAAAATGTGAAAGTGCGACTGGAAACGAAAGAGAAACGCACTCTTGCTTGATCGTCAAGAGAATCCCGTTTTGTTATCAAAGAAGGCAGGCGAGGCGACTGTGTTTGTTTCAGCAGATGACCTTGCCCCCACCACTGCCAATTACGGCTAAGTTCAGACACGTGAAGTCTGCAGGTATTTGGCGATCCTTGAGTGATTATAGGTTATAGTAATTACCTCCGGATTTTTTATGATCGAAGTTGGTTTTTTATCTCTTGGAGTGCACGAAAGAAAATTCCTATAATGTTCGTTGGAACATCGCGCGTTTCTATGGGGAACAGGGAGAGGAGGTAGATGTTGGATTTTTTAACTTTTGGAGGTATTAAGTTCTTGGGAATACTTCCATTGGCAAACAATTCCAAAACTCCGCCGTTCTATAGACGAACGAGTTTGGGTAAAGTGGTGTTCGACATTTTTCAAGGTTAACGGTAGCAGTAGGGTTTAATGTTAATTCAAATTAACCGCTATTTTCTCCAATAACTACTTCATTTTTCACTTGTCCATTACTGCTTCATGATTCCTTGGCAATGGTTGCTATTAACAAATCCATAACGCCCGCTAATTCTTATTCATTTCAAATATTTCTAAATATTTCATTGTGTATGGACCAACTTGCTGTTTCTGTGAAATCATTGCAGTTTACTGTTGAGCTGCGACATCTGTGCTTCTCTGCCTGAACTATGGCGTGTCACTGCAGTGCAGTTTTCTGTTTCATCTGAATCTCGGTTTCTACGGTTTCTATGAAATTCGGTGCTGCTAAATTACCAATTCTATAAATGTTTATTATGATAGATTAATGTTGATGGAATACGGGTCTGATAAATTATCATTTCTATGAAATACGAATCCCATGAGATAACGTTTCTATGAAATAAGGGTTTGACACATTACTGTTTCTATGAAATACGGATAGGATGAATTATCGTTTCCATAAAATACGGGTCTGACAAATTACAGGTTCTATAAAATGCGGATATGACGAATTACCGTTTCTATGGAGTACGGGTTCGATAAATCACTGTTACTATGAAATTCTGATCTGATGAAATACCGATTCTATAAAATACGGCTTCTATGAAAAGTTGTTATGACAAAATACGATTATGATGGTTTATTGGTTCGATGAAATACGGTTTTGACGAATTACGGTTTCTATGAAATACGGTTATGACGAATTGATATTCTGATGAAAAACAGTTCTGATAGATTACCAATTTGATGGAGAACTAGTACGATAGACTGATGTTGCGACAGAATACGGATATGATAATTTACTGCCTCGATAGAATATAGTTCTGGTAAGATACAGATATGATGGAATGATGATTCTTATTAATACCATTTTGACATATAACTGTTTGATGATTTACGTATTGAAATTTTATATTTCGATGAAGTACGGCCCAATGTTTTACATTTTTTATTTCACGGCTCTACAGAATACAGTGTCAATTCTATATATACTATTTAGACGATTTACCAATTATATGAAATATTTTTCTATGTATTTCAATTCGATCATTCATATTTTGACACATTAGGTGTCCCCTTTTTATAAGACTACACAAAGAAAACAGGAATTACATTCACTAAATTAAATGATGACAGCAATATTCAACAAACGTCAAAATATCAGCAAATGCCATGCCTACCATGAGAAGAAATATTGAAAGAAAATACACTACACGCTGTTTTACCACTAACCAAACCGATTTTTTACACCTCTACACGTGTTTCGCTAACTATGTTAAAATCTTCTGGGGAAGATTGAAACTGTTCAATATCAATTCACACTAGAGGACATTTGAATCGATGAACGTGACAACAACGGCGCACATCGCGTGGGCGTGGTCTTGTCAGTTCTCAGCATCCAGCACAATGTTGCCAAGTCTCCAAATTTAACATGATAAAAAATATTTGGACATGCTGACTGCTCAAAAAAGTCAAGAATGAACTGAAATATCATGGGTTTCTCCTATTATGTTTTATTCAACGACAGGACTCAGCATCTTTTTGATAACTTGATTATAATTGGTGACTTGACAACCTTGCTTCATGAGTAGAAATTGAAGATTATCTGACCAATAACAAATAAAAATGCAAAATATTCTCCTTCGAAAATTATGTTGAGAACGGGAGCAAATGCGTTCCCGAAACGTCCAAAGATGAGTAAAAATTCGATATTTTTTCAATATATTTATATTTCTTCTCTAAAAGCTTTTTTCCAAACAAAGTGCCAGTGACACGCTATTGGATTTTTCTTTTAGGCTCCCTGATAAAAAAATTTGTTGAACGCAGTGACATTTTGGGGCAAATCATCTGATTTGTCCTACTACACATTGTATTGAAATAATTCTCATATTTGTTATCTTGTTGAAACGAGGAGAGAGAATCCCAAATAATCAAGTAAAATGAATGTAACACCTCCTCGATTAACCTACAGACAGTATTTAGACAGTAATGTTGTTATCTTCTATATTGAAAAAGGCAAAAATGAGAGAGAAGTTTTCTCAATACACCTATATTATTTTCTCCTTCAAACAGTTCTCAAACAAGGTATCACTATTAACTGAATTTTTCTCTCGAATTTCCTGAAGTTAAATTTCTGGCGCATTAGTGACATTTTGGGGCAAATCATCCGATTTGTCCTCATTATACAGAAATGTATTGAAATAATACTAACATCTTTATTTATAGATATGTGGGGAGAGAATTTCCCAAAAATCTAGCGAATTGAATATTCCTCCCACCTTCACCCCCCCTCTCCCCCTAAACAATCTACAGCTCATCTTATTTTATTTTCAGTAATACTGAGGATGGCAACTCAGTTGCCGTAATACATATTTATTTTAGCTTTCCTTATTGTTGCATTTTGGGCGAGATTTTGGGTATTATAGGACTTTCCTGAATCGATTGTCAGCCTAGAGCTGATCATGCTTGGCAAGCAGAAACAGTCTGCCTTGCATTTTTTTTTATCGCTTGGAACGCACGAAGTGCGTTCCTAGGGAGGATAGGGACAGGAGGTAGGTATTGGAATTTTTTTTTAACTTTTGGAGATTATATGTTGTTGGGAATACTTCCACAGGCAATGAATTCCAGAGCCTAGCCGTTCTATGGATGAAGGAGTCTTGATGAAGTGCTGTTCGACATCTTTCGAGGTTGACAACTAAAGGATGTGCTGACTGGGCTTGTCTAGTTCGTCTGACTGATATTGCTAGTGAAGGGATGATAGCAGAGATTTCCGAAGAACATTTCCCGTGGAAGTATCGATAGAAAAGTGAAAGGTCGCCGACCTTTCTACGGTGTTCCAATGATGTCAAAGAGTGAGTGAGTGTGGCGTCACCCACCAGGCGAATGGCCCTTCTCTGGATGGAATCTAAGAGCATCAGCGTATGTTTTGGTGCTGAACCCCATATGTGGGAACAGTATTCTAGAACAGGCCGTATCTGCGCTTTGTAGATCATGAGAAGCTGTTGAGGTGTAAAGTAGCTTTTCGCACGAAACAAGAATCCGAGTTTTTGTGAAGCAGCTTTTGCGATGGATCTGACATGATTATCCCATGAAAGAGCGTTGCTGATGGAAATACCGAGCATAAATATGGTGGGCTTGGTGGGGATGGTGGAGCCAGACATTACAATATCGGGCATACTGAGTTCCGCCTTTCTGGAGAAAATGCAGGCTTGAGTTTTGGTGGCGTTGAATTCAACTAGGTTGTTTGTTCCGCAGGCTGTGATTTCAGCAAGATCTTGATTGACAGCATTGACCTGCCTGCGCCGTGAGTTCTTAGTTTCCTGGGAAGAAATGGGAATTCTGGAAGAGAACGCAGTATGGAGGGTACTATCATCTGCAAAGCTGTGGATGGGGCAAGTTGTTACTCCCAACAGATCATTGATATGAAGCAGGAATAATGTTGGTGCCAAAATTTATCCTTGTGGAACGCCGGAATTGATGCCAATGGTATCAGACGATACACCGTCCACCACCACGTGAAGCGATCTGCCTGAAAGAAAACTCGATAAGAGATGGCATAGCTGAGGTGGTAAGCCGTATGATGGTAGTTTGTGGAGGAGTCCTTCGTGCCAAACACGGTCGAATGCTTTCGATATGTCCAACGCGACAGCTAGAGATTCCCCGTGTTTTTCTATTGAAGATTGACATAAATGGGTGACGTAGGCAAGTAGATCTCCAGTAGATCTTCGGTGGCGAAAGCCGTATCGTCTATCATTGATGATTCCTGAGCTCTCCAGATATTCAATAAGCTCAATGTTGATGGCTTTCTCCATCACTTTGGAGATTACTGATAGCAGGGCAATGGGTCTGTAGTTGTTGGGCAGGTTCTTGTTCCCTTTTTTTGGGGATTGGTTGGACTCTAGCTGTCTTCCAGCATGATGGAAAAATGCCCGCCCTGTACGAGATGGTAAACAACTTGCAGAGAATCGGTGTTAATTCTGGTGCACATTTTTTGAGGATAATGGGTGGAATTCCATCAGGACCGTTAGCCTTATTCGTTTTGAGATCAAGCAAAATTCGTCTGATAGTGCGTTGACGGAAGACGATTTCGGGCATTCGACTCTCAACGTGTGGAATGTCTGGCGGCACTTTTCCTTTGGAATCCAAAGTAGAGTTTGCTGCAAACATCTCTGCAAAAATATTTGCTTTCTCCTGCGATGTTGTTGCTAATGTGCCGTCGGATTTGGACAGTGGTGGAAATGAACTATTAGTGAAATTTCTTCCGACCGCATTAGCAAGGGACCAAAACGAACGGGAGCCATTGGGGCAATCTATGAGTTTCGATCTCATCTTGGCATTGTATGTTTCTTTCGTGATCAGGTGACAATCGATTCACGAAATTCCCATTGAGTCAGCCAGTCTTGGGATCCTAGGTGTGTGACATTTTGTCTCTCTGTAGTGCGTTTTACTCACTCGCAAGGAATGGTTGTTCTAACAAGTTAGTTATACACCTTTGCACTTTTGCCACTAGATGGCTCTGGAGGCAAGATCGTTCGTGACTAACCTAATTTCAAATGTCATGGTTTCCTTATTGGCCAGATAATCTTCCATTCCCACTCATGCAGCAAGGTTGTCGAGTCACCAATTATAATCAAGTTATTGAAAAAAGTTGTTGGAGCCCTTTCGTTGAATAAAACTACATCAAAATCTAATATTTCATTTGACCTAATATAGGAGGAAGTTATGATATTATTGTTATTCAGTTGTGACTTTTTCGAGCAAATAGCTTGTCAAAATATGTCTTATACCGTTGATTGATATATTACGCTTACGCTGGGAAGATGCCCAACCTTATGGGGCAAAACGAGGTCCAAAAAAATCTCACACCTAGATGGCGTACCATAGTTCGAAATCTCACATAGTGGCGGCGATAGTGTCGAACGATGTCGGAGCAATACTTCGTAATTTGACGGGCAGGTGCGCCACTTACGAAGAGAATCTATTGGAATGCAGATGGCGTGCGATCGAATCCATGATCAATCAGTACGATTCTAACTAATATGGCGGTAAATTCGAATTTGTTAGTAATAGTTGTACTGGATGTGCTTCTAACGAGCGCATCACGGACGTGAGATCATGAAAAAAGTTTATAGAAATCGAATTGGAGTAAATCACAAAATTTAATGTCTCAACAATAAATGCTTCCATTTTTGGCGATTGTGGAATAAACTGGTCAGCGGATATCAATATATAAGCTGCTCATAAATTTGATTGAAATTCACGAATCCGGACCAGTGTTGTCACCTTAGTGTATTTTACCCTAGAGCTGAATCTAAATGGGTCTGTTTGAGTGGAATTTCATTTCATTATGTCAAATTACTGAATCAAACGATAATTCACTGTCGCATATCATTTTCTTGTCAGAGCTATGTAAAATTTTTGAAATTTTTATTATTGAAAATACTGATATTTATCACATGAAAAACGCGGAACATTGCGTGACAATTCTATACCGCTATCAATCCAAAGTATTTTATAGTGGTATATGATCCGACCTATGTATTGCCGAAACTCGGTGCGTTTGTCGGCGATAGGGCTGCCAAGCCGTCGTTTGTCGCCCTAACAACACAAGTACATCCTAGGGACTTCCCAGGGACGTCCCTAATTTTATACAAGGACATCCCAGAGATATCCTTTGTCGGGACAGAGTACATACTAGGGACGTCCCAGGGACATCAGCTGGCTGACAAAAAAAGCATCCAAGGGATTTCCGTCTGGTACGTCCCTGGGATGTACCAAGTACGAAGAAAGGATACCCCTAGGAGGTCCCAAGGATATTCGAGGGACATCCCTTCGACAAAAGAAAAAAATGTAGGTCGAGTAGGGCTTGAACCCGGGACCTTTAGCTTTTTCAGGCACGCACCTTACTCCATTGGCTGATATGCCTTCTGAAGATTTATGTACCAAACAGATTTTTAAACAGGACCAAACTGCTGAAACCTGAATAAATACAACTTTGTTAGGATTTGGGTATAATTATTATCATTCGTGGATGTTTAAAAATGAGGGGCATCATGCATTTACGATTTCTGTTTGCGAAAAATGGTCATTTCTTGAGAAGTTCTGACTTTCTTTATTTTCATTACAATTATTTACCGGAAAAAAACCAAACATTTTCATAAAAATTCAACTTAATATTTTGATGAAAGTCAATGATTCTTATGTGAATAGATATCAGATATACCAAGGACACGAATTGGATAACCTATGGATGTACGGGGCCAGATGTCCACTGGACAACCACTGCGGGACATCACCTGGATACCCCAATTATGTCCTTGTACCGTGTGACAAAGAGTGGAAGTACAGGGTGATTCACCATAAATGCCCCCCCCCCCTCTAGCTCAGTTATTTTTGAACCGATTTCAAAATTTTAAATATCATCTTGAATGATTTTCGATAAAGTTTTTTTCCGCTAGATCAGAAAATACAGGGTGCTCGGAACAAACGATCTACAGGGTACTATTTGATTTTTTTAAATGGAACACCCTTTGTTTCATCGTATTTTTAGATTCTCCCTGAAGAGCTGATTTCATCAATGCATCACACTTGGGGTCTAGCGGGACTGATTACAGAGATATAGGGTGTTCAAAAGTGAGATTTTTAACTTTAGGATTTTTTTTGTGACGAAACTATTCATTATCGGTCACGCGGTTTTCATGTCCGTATCTTAACTTTTAATTTACTATCTACTGACATTTAATAATTGGAACAGATACAGGGTGACCAGAATTCTGAATCTTGAACCACCCTGTAAATGTTCCAATTAAATTTCACTAGATAGTAAATCGAAAGTTGGGATGGGAACATAGAAGCCGTTTTGACCAATAATGAATAGTTTCGGCACAAAAAAATCCTAAAGTTGAAAAATCTCGATTTTGAACACCCTATATCTCTGTAATCATTCCCGCTAAACCCCAAGTGTGATACATTGATGAAATCAGCTCTTCATTTTTATAGTGAACATTAACAATCAAAGATTCAAAGATATCTGACTATTTATTTTCTATCTACTGATGAGACTCTAAGAAATTATCACATTCAGATTGATTATATTATCAATAATTTGTAATGTCTTATGAATACAAAACTTTAAAATTGAGTAAAAATAATAATCAACGAAAAAGGCGTGGGATGTTTTTCCAGATATACAAATTATATTGGTCTAGGGTCTAGGCAAAAGCTTACGCGTAATATATCTTTAAAAAAACGCCACGGAGTAGGAACCCAACTGAGTGAGAGATCATAATATGTTCTTCTCTCTTCCGCAAGGAACCGAGGGAAAAATCAATACTGTCCATGGGATTCACCGACGTAGCAAACATTTTTTTATCGGAACCGGTCGGGCGGGTCGCATTTAAACATTCCGGTATAGGATTCGGCACCTGCTTAAATTCTATTGGCGGATTTTGATTTGTCTGACCAATTAAAGGCGAAGTGCCGAAATCTGTACCAGAATGTTGAGCCGTGCTGAAAAGCAGGTCGGAATGTTGCCTTGCCCTGCATTTTTTATTATACCGTCGTTCCCACATGCCAGAGATGATACACTCCCCCACATGCTAACAACAAACCTGCAATCTTGTTATTATAGTTAATTGCAATCATCAATTAGTGAAGTATACCATGAATCACTAATTATGGAAAGATTATTAAAAGTTTCAGTAAATTTGTATAGGGGCAATATGAAGAATGAAACAGAAGTTGTGCAATGGATGAATGATTATGAAGCTCAGTCGTTTACATCATGGCGTTTCAAATCAGGCCCTACAAATATTAAAAGATTCTTGTACACGTAACAATTTTATGTTTTTTAAATATTTTTTTATTTGCTCATGAAATGTATTCGAAGAAGACGAAGACGCAGTTTGGCAGGTAACGTGGCGAGAAATCAACCAAAACGCTAAGTCCCATATGGAATAGGACATTGACAGACATTAAATGTTCTAATGATTGTTATTTCGAATTTATTATCTCATTTTATTACACATAATCATTCATTTTAAACTTTTATACCAAATAAATCATGAATATAAATGAAAATTTGAAGTTATTGAAAAATGCGTTCATTACACATTATCTCGAGCTTTCATTTCATCAACATTCCGACCTGTGTTTCAGCACCGCTCAACATTCTGGTACGAATTTCGGCACTCCGCCTTCAATTGGTCAGATAAATCAAAATCGGCCAATAGAATTTAAGCAGGTGCCGAATCCTATACCGGAATGTTTAAATGCGGGCGGCATGGGTCTCATCGTAGAAGACATAGATTGAAGACAAGGATAAACCAGTAAACAAAAATTTCTGGAGCGATAGCACGCGGTGGGATGGGATCTGTAATTCTGTACAAAAGTGTAGTAATCTGTACAATTAGTTCAGACATGTTCTGTGTGCCTAGTGGAGTCGCTACCTCACAGTGGCTAAACGATAGACGAGGGGATGAGAGGGGCATCGACTCGCAAATAACACAGGTTGGGCATCTTCCCAGCGTAAGCGTAATATATCAATCAACGCTTATACTCCATAACAAAATATCAAGTAGGTAAATGTTGGCTGGAGACTTGGCAACATTTACCGGACTAAATGTCCTTCAGTACGAATCAATATAATTATTATGAATTATTTATAGCTCTTGATATTTCTGATTATTTCATTCACACCCGGCTGGACCTATGAAATGTCATGATTGAAGTCACATGATATGCGATATCAGCGGCTATTTAGGTAAACAAACAATATAAGCGGCTATTCTGTTCACCAGCATAAGAGTGCTATGGTTGTCAAACTTTGACATACCTATCAGTCACTCAAAAATTGAAATGTCTCGTTTTGGGTCAACTTCCACTACGGAAATTCGTAATTATGTAAGCGAATCGATATCAGAAAATAACAAGGAGAGTAAAGAGTCTGTCTGGAACAATTCATGTTTTTTTGCCAGCAGAAAAACTATGAATTTTATGCGACTACCCCATATCTCGTGATTGTCGAAATCCTAAAAGATTGGGTGAGGAGAATGATGAGGAAAATTAGGAATACACAGTTGAAATTGATATGGAAAACTATTTATATACAGGAAGGTTACTTCAATGAACATAAACGTATAAGACAAATCTATTTGAATATATCGAGTTCAAATAAGGTGCCAGGGTTGCGCATAATGCAAAAAGGCGAATATTAACGCTATCAATAGCGTTAATATTCTTTCTTTGGTCTAACTTTAGATGAATTGGTTGCAATTGTACGTAGATATGATGAGAACACCTCAGACGGCCTTCAGAAGAATTTTCATCCAAATAGTATCTGCAGAATTGTAACTTGAATAAAATGTTGAAACTCATATGAACCAGTATTTTCACACTGTTCATGAAATAATCTTCCTCAATATCACTCGACCATGACAAATGGAGACTATTATTTTCTTTAATTCGTCTCGTATTGTATTTTGGGGCAATTATCAATTCGACCATATGAACATAAATAATCATAGAATAACTCCCTCGAGCTCAAGCTCTCGGGAGTTATTCAGATTATTAATGTTCATATGGTCTCATCAAATTGTCAAAATACAAGGTACTCTCGATAGAATTATGAAGAAAATAAAAAGTATCGATATAGCAATAATGTCTTACCTTTCTCGCTTGTACATGTGATAGTTTATGGCCCTCGCCGTCAATATGGCTATCATGGGCCTTATCGCTTTCCCATGCCCATCGAAATAATAAGTTGCTATTTCATATAAATTATCCTGGAATGTGTTTCGCCTCAATGCCTGAAAATAGAAAAAAAACCGAAACAGTGAAAAATCTAATTTTTCTCCAAATGACATCAAAAGTGGATTTTCAATGACACTTAACAGGGAGAAAAGTTGTAGTTTTACTGCCTAGGCAGAAAAAGTTTGTTGCTATGCAACGTTCCAAGTAATTTGAACCAAATTGGTAATCAAAATTGACAATGTCTATGGGTGAACAAACAATGATGGATCATTTGGTGAAATTGAAAAGAATTTGAAGAATAAATTATATGTTTCACATGGCAGGAAACAAGATGTAATGCCTCGGCTACGCCTAGGCAATGAAACGCCAGCCGCGGCATTTAATCTTATACTTTTCTGCCTAGTAAAACGAATAACTATTATCTCTAAATCACATTAAAAGTGGCATTTCTATGATACTTAACAGGCAGAAAAGGAGAGCCAGATCGCCAACTTTACTACGTGTAAGAGAAGAGAAGTGAGTGATTTTGTGAACGAGGCATCACCCACGAGACGAATTGCCCTTTTTTGGACAGAATCCAACAGTTTCAGGGTATGTTTGAGTGCTGCACTCCAAATATGGGAACAGTATTCCAGGAAAGGTCGGATCTGTTCCTTATAGATAATAAGCAGCTGACTGAAAGGGCTCCTGGCCCGAAACAGAAAACCAAGTTTCTGGGATGCACTTTCAGCAATTGATCTCACGTGATTTCCCCAAGAAAGTTTATTGCTGTTAGTAATACCAAGCATCGAAATGGATGTCTTCAAAGGTATGGTTACTGTGTTTGGATGTATGATAAATTATTGATATTCATCATACAGGGCGTGAAAAGGAATTCTGAATTGAGACTCTATCACGAATCTGTGATTGGAGGTCTATAAAAATGACAAGTTTCCATGGTTCAAGTTTGAACCCCTTGATTGGGTATGAAAGTGTTGAAAAGGAATATTCTCAGAAAAATTATGAACATAAAAAAATGGATATATATATTTATAAAGCAATACATTGAGAATTCGCATTCTTTATGTGATGAGAATATCAAGTCTTTTTCAGTTTATTCAACAGAAAACAACTACTTTCCTGGCTATATGCCACGACGAACATTGAATTATATATCTATTGAACACACACGATAAGAGTTTGAAAATTAAATATAAAATCTTCTGAAATTGAGAATTTGCATTCTCCTTCAGACAAAAATATGTATATGCACACATCATTCTGAATATTCAACAGAAAACAACTACTTTCCTGGCTATTTGCCACGTCGAACATTGAATTATATCTGATGAACATCCATACAAGCGTATGTTGGCCACAGTGAGATCGGCTTTTCTAGAGAAAAGGCATGCTTGTGTTATCTACCAAGTTATTGGATCCCCATTCGAGAATTGTTGCCAAGTCCATATTTATGTTGTCAACATTTCTCCCTCGTTCGTTCCTGATTCGCCTGGCTGGTATTGGAGCCCTGGAAGAGAAGGCGGTATGGAGGGTACTATCATCCACGAAGCTGTATACTGGACATGAAGTTGCTCCCAACAAATCGTTGATATGGAGTAGAAATAGTGTTGGTGCTAGAATTGATCCTTGCGGAACACCAGCATTTATGATAAGAGAGTCAGATGAAACTCCGTCGACCACTACATGGAGAGACCTGTTTGAAAGAAAACTAGCTAGCAGAGAACATAGCTGGGGAGGCAGACCATAAGATGGAAGCTTGGCGAGAAGTCCGTGGTGCCTTACTCGATCGAATGCCTTGGAGATATCAAGTGCCACGGCTAAGGTTTCACCATATTTTTCAATAGATTGCTGCCATAAATATGTGAGACGTAAGCGGGCAGGTCACCAGTTAATCTCTGATGACGGAAGCCATATTGCCTATCGTTGATAATACCTGAATGTTCCAGGTATTTCATGAGCTCGACGTTGATAGCTTTCTCCATGATCTTTGGAATAATAGATATGCGATCGGTCTGTAGTTGCTAGGTAGGGTCTCTTTGCCTTTTTTAGGAACTAGTTGTATATATGTGTGTATATTGCATATGAGTGAATTGACACTATTGACAGTTTTATCTACCTAGGTAAAATTTCTTTATTAATGTATCCTCATTTACCTAGATTTAAAAAATGTTACTTCTCATTAGAATTAGAGGAACTCCTCGAATGATGGTGATTTCTCAGGTAAGTATGGTGGAAAAAATACATTATTAGGTACTCATTTGGTCGGATCGGTCCTTGTTTCCGCCTGAATTTGTTGTAACTCAATAAGGAAGGGGGTGCCATTGGAAATATTGAAGTAGGGGTGGCTTGGGGAAAATGGAATGGACATAGAATTCAATCTAAATCGAGCAATTTTTTTTTCAAAAGTTGTGATCATCATATCCGATGATATGCTGGGTGGTAAGTTTCGAACAGGGGCGGATCCAGGGGGGGGGGCATGGGGCCATGCCCCCCCCCCGGGATCCTCATGGATATGTAAAACTGTAGGTATTTTGAATGAATGAAAAAATTAGTGTTTATGTCTAGAAACTTTGCAACAGCTCTGAGAAATTGCGAATTTGTAATATCACTCTGCTGTTTGGCAAATATATTTTCGATAACACTGCCACTCAGTAATTTGCTCCAAACAAAAAACTTAGACAAAAAACAAGCTAACGGTGTTGTTAGTATCACTCTTCTGACGCTTCAAAATAAAAGGGATGATATTCTAAATACTATCTAAGTATTTCGAATGTAGCCAAACAGAAATTAAAAGAACTGAATGTTGAATTTTCGATGCCGAGAATAACAGGGAGACTGGTTCATAGACCGAATCCTACGGTTTCCTCAGTGGATGACCATTACATAATAACTGTTTTCATCCCAGTATTATCTTTGATCTGAATGATAGACTATCAGAAAATAAATTGAATCAATACAACCTTCATCTTTGTGTGCCATCAATAACTAAAAACAAAACAGATGAGGAAATATATGAGGTATGAGAAATATACTTGAACAGTTTCCGACCATTGATGAATGATGAAATGTCCTTTCAGAAGATCGTTTCTGAAATGTATATATGGAAGAAAATGAGGGATACTAAGCAAAATATACCAAACAATGGTATAACTGCCCTGAAGGTATATGTAACATTTGTTAGCTAACATAAACATTCTTCTGGAACCATTATGTTGCCTGCCTGTAAGTGTTGCATCTTCTGAAAGTAGTGTTTCAACACTCAGAAGGCTGAAAGATTAGATAAGATCCAAGAGAGGTTAAATGGATTGGCATTGATGCATATTCATAGGGGCATCTGCAGCAGTCTGAATGTTGATGATATCATCCAAAGATACGCTAGGCAGAAGAATAGAAGACTGGAATTTGTTTTCTTTATTTTATATATATTTATTTTTGTCTGTTCAATTTGTTTTGTTTTTTATAAGAAATATTTTTATTCACTTTTGAATTCTTCAACAGAAATATTTTTTTATTTACTTTTTTTATCTAATATGACAGGATTTTACATATATTGATGGAATAAAAGTTTGAACTTGTTTTTTTACACCAGTAATTTCGATACTTGAAAGGAAACTAAAGATTTCATGTTTACTATAATCAATATTTTTAATGAAAAAGCATTTGCCTCAGAAGGTCACCACATAATTTCTCTTCCGCGCTAACCTTATTGAGCCGTGACTTTTTATGCCCCCCCCCTCAAACATCGTCTGGATCCGCCCCTGGTTTCGAAATAAAAGCCCTGTATATTATTTCATAGACGATAGCTCATCTCTCCTGACTCACTGCCTCGTCATCTGCCTATGACTCAGCATCATCTACTTACTTTTTAAATTGACTAACGACTGACATTTTCCCTACTGTGTGAAGGAGTTCAATGTCCTAGATTCGTAAAAGAGTGAAGATGAAGATGTGCCTTCACTTTCAGCATCACCTATCAATACGAAAACCATATGTTTCGAGGCAAAAATAATTATATCCATGTAAAAAAACGCATTGCCTAACAATACTGTCAATAAAAGATTAATCGATTGAAAGTATAAACATCATCTGTGTGCTGATGTATTTACGGGTGGAGTAAAAAAATTTATGTTTGCATGGTATGTTGTCATTATTCTCAATTATTTCTTTCATTAGATCTCTTAACATCGACAATGACATGAAAATTATTATGTAGGCCAAGGAGACAGTAAATGCAGCCACAAAAATTACTCATAACACCTACATCCGGTAATTTGGATTCCCATATCAGGGGTCAATGGTAATCTTCATTCACCGTTACATAATAAATGACAAAGTATTTATAACGGACCTGTTTCAGTGAAAAATTTTTCTCCAAATGACATTGAAAGTGTCTTTTTAATGACACTTGACAGGCAGAACATGTGCACTTTTACTGCCTATAGGCAGATCAATATTTAATTAAATTGTAATTTTAAAAATTTTATCTTAGCAGATTTTACATAATTAAATAATAAGTACTAGTTCATTCATACAAGTGAATCGCGCGAAAAACTTGTATGATCATATAAATTGTGTATAATGAGGTTATAAGTTGATAGTTAAAATTATTATGAAAAATTTTATTTTCTTCTTTTTAGAGCGTTTCAATGAAAGCTTTTATTAAAAAGTTATTTTTCACTTTTAATTTATTAGAGTTAATTCTTTCGGTTGCAGAAAACATAGCATGTTTGATTCGGATCGAAAGTGACTTTACTTGACTCGCAAATTTTGCTTCGCAAAATTCGATTGTCAATCAAAGTCACTTTTGATCCTAATAAAACAATCTACGTTTTCCTCCCGTAGGAGTAAATTGACAACTTTGTTTCCTTAAATGAGGGAGCAAACGTCTACTTTCGATCCAGTGAGTACATAAATTGTATTAAGTACCTGAAGATTCTATTTCTGAGACAAATACTTATTTAATTCCAGTAAGATATTCTGACAATCTCATAGCTAGAGAATTTTGATGGTTTTTGGAGTGAACATTCACTTTGCCATATCCAAGATCACAATTTCTCTGAATGAAGTGCGTATTTCTTCGAATGAGAGAATAGTTTTTTCAACAGGAAAAACACAAGAGCTTTTTATCGGATAGATTTCTCTTGGTAACGAAAATCATATCTCTGCCTTCATTGATGATCCCGTGTAACTGGTAGTTTGCGGAATTGATTTTTTCATATTTTCGTGGTTTCTTCAGACGAAATTTTTCTGAAACGGCTCATCTTGCTAATTTACGCGTGAACCATACCCATCAATCCAACTAGATCAAAGGAGCAGGCAGTTTTATCAGCGATAAAAAAGGTGCATCTTTTTTATCTACTCACTGAATCGAAAGAAGGCGTTTGTTCCCTCATTTGAGGAAACGAAGTTATCAATTTACTCCCACGGGAGGAAAAAAATATCAACTCCCGTGGGAGGTAAAATAAATTGGCTTCAGCATCTTTTGGCGTCAATATACCTATATATAATCTGTGCAACCCAAGTAATCAGTGTCTCTATCCTTTTTATAAAACAAATAAGAATAATATCCTTTTTGAATTCCAATGATATCATATACTTTTCATATTCCGAACGTACTTCTAATCGAAAATTCCACAATATACAAATCAATTGATTCATGATGACAGAAGTGTCATATTGACTTTTGTTCAAATGCCGTCAACTGTCCATGGCATACTATATCTTTGTAATGCATAATGATGGATCGAGAGATAGACCACCTGAAGTGCAACACACAAAGAATGATGCTTTGAAAAATGTGTTCGTTGATGAAATCATATATATATATATACACAGGGTGTCCCTAGACCAGTGGGACAGTTGAATATCTCCTGAACCAATAGGAATTTTCAAAATATTATAATTTCACATCATATCGCATTATTTGTGCGAACTTCAGGAATGACTATATTTTCATCAATTTTTTCAAATGGAACACCCTGTATTTCATTGCATTTTCATATTCTCCTTGAAGAGCTGAATTCAACGACCTAGCATACTTGGGGTCTAGCGGGAATGATTTCCGATTCCGATTCCGATTCCGATTTCCGGGTGTGGAAAATCGAGATTTTTCATTTTTGTGAATTTTTTGTGTCAAAACTATTCATTATTGGTCAAAACGGCTTACATGTCCGTGTCTTAACTTTTGATTCACTATTTACTCGTATTTAATTGAAACAAATACAGGGTGGTGTAGAATTCTCAGGTTCAGTCAGCGAATTACATTTTTAATTTTCAGAAGACAAACTTCTTTATTCTATTCAATTGATTATTTATTTATGAAATGAAAAATTTACTGGTTTTTGTTATGAAATCCTAAACCCTAACCTCAATCCGCAAAGCTTACAAAACCAAAACGCAGAAAACGCTCGTCCGGCTTGTCAAACGTAGATTGGGTAAAAGTTACGTTCCTCTCGGAGCAGGATGAATAGTTGGAAGTCGGATGTTCTTCCTATGAAAATTGAAACGATATTTGGCATCTGTCGAGTAACTTCAACTGTAAATTGAAACGACCTCTACTAAACGGTTGTAGATCGAGTACAATTTTGAAACGCGCGTCAGGGAGTAGATAAATTGTATTAGGTAGGTACCTGAAGATTCTATTCGTGAGACAAATACTCATTCCTTTCCAGTAAGATATTCTGACAATTTTGATGGTTTTTCAAGCAATATCCAAGATCACAATTTCTCTGAATGAATTGCGTATTTCTTGGGATGAGATGATCTTTTTTTTTCAGTGTACTCACGCTTCTGATGTAATCGTAGACGTCCTTGAGATCGTCCTCCAAGATGACGTACGGGTCGATCTGGTACTCGGGCATCGACCCCGGCTGCTGCGTTCGCATGGTGGCGAAGCTCCTGCTGCTCCTCATCGCACCAGCCGTCGTCCCTGCAGCTTCGGGCCTCACGCACGGGTGCCAACATCCGGAAGTCGAAGCTGCCGCCGCGACGGCGTTGTTCAGCGCCTGCGCCTGAAACAACAGACCTTTTTAGAAGAACCAGTCGACTCACTCGTGGTATCTTGACTCAGTGTTAATCAGCGTTGGGGATGCTATAGGTCGCGTGCAAGAACTGTCAGATGACCGACCCTGGAGGCAAAACATATTTGTTTACAAGTGATCGAAATAGTTTTCCACAATTATTTTGGCATATGAATCGTATTTTTCCGCTATTCATCAATTCGCTAATGCCATCACATTGTGCTGTTGTAAAATGCACAAAAACTGCAGCGGAAGATGAAGAAATCCGGATGGTACATTATGATTCAAAAGTAAGTACCTACTATAGTCACTCACATAGTTTTCATTTTTGAAATTTGGTTATTTCTCTGATTTCTCATCGGAATTCCTTCTGCAATAGGATCAGCTAATAGAAATATACCTGAAATTCCTAGAATAATGCAAGAAGATTGGATTCATGCAATCAATCGGTAGGACTGGTCTGACATGCTGACGATCGTGTGTGTTGTAGGCATTTTCAATCTATTAGCAGTATTAGCTTGGATTGCAGAAGTGGCAGAAGGCAGAAGGAATTTTAATAAGGAATGACAACATTTCATAATGCTAACTATGTGAGATTACTATTTACCTGAAAAATCATATTCCCTAGTCTCTTGCTGCATTTTTTGTGCATTGTACAACAGCACAATGCGAAGGCATGCTTGAATTAATGAATAACGCAAGAAACACGATTCGTATGCCAAAATATTGTGAAAAACTATTTCAACCTTTTGATTCCTCTGTAACCAAATAAAAAAGTGAGGTTGTGTTTCAATAATTCACAGAAGAATGAGGTTGTGTTTCAATATTTTGCCTCCAGGGTCGGTCTTCGTGCACGCGACCTATTACAATAGTACTGAATCTATCACTATACAGGGTGTCTGTAAAAGGTTGGGACATGGCTCGGCTGTGGACTCTTGGGATAAAATCAAGTTGAAAAAAATATTTCTGAAGGGAATATCTTTCTGGAAAAAAACTGGAAGTTTCCAGTCTGGCCTCTGAAAAGTTATCACCAAATTTGTACGGCAACATGGTTGTTTGAAACACTCGCAGGTCAAAAACATCTCAAAACGTGACTTACAGTCACAGAACATGCCATGCCAAAAATTATAATTATCGATTTCAGCCTACTCTTCTTATGAGCAAAATTATTTTTTCTCAAAAAAACTTGTACCAACTCAACGAGACGATTTTGGATATAGGTAAGTTGGCCCAAATCAACTTGTTTTTATCCCAGGAGTCCACAGCCGAACCATTTCCCAACCTTTTAGAGACACTCTGTATTACACCTTGCTTAGTACGCAAATGCGACAACAGAAGCTCTTTTCCACAATTTACATATCGAACTCCTGATGAATATGGTCCAACCTCAACGTACAAGAATTTACCTTCTATTTCTGTCAGAAGTATTTATTTTGTTTTATTTCACATTTTCATTATTGACCGAGTCATTTATTTCGTTCCATTTTTCGTTATAGTAGTTATTGAGTGTTTATATTGTTTCAAAACTACCCAAATAAAGATTCATTTTCAATATTCCTATATTTTATCATCACATGTCGAATCTAGTACGATCTATTACAATTGCGTACTAAATTCGAGTACGAAGGATCGCTACTAAAAACCCAACGCTGGTGCTAATAACTAAGTGGATTTCACACTAGAACTGCTGGTTTGAGTTTTCGTTTTGTGAAAAAATATGACATCTAGGGGATGGTGCATGTTTATTTCGGTGATTTTTTTTAAATAAATGGTGACATATGGTGGTGGAGGACCTGCATTCGAAATTCCCCTTGTTTAGGGCCTTGCGAGACCAGGACTGATCAGTCTTGGTCTTGGTCTTGAAAAATAAATGTAGTCTTGGTCTTGGTATTGGTCTTGATGTTTCACCATTTTGAAGAAAAAACTATATATTCGACATAAAAGTTCTGATTGATCAAAGATCAAGTACTAGTATTAAATTATCGAATCTGTTGACCAACACGGGATTGTACCATAAGAATCGTTGTACATTTTTATATCGTTATATTAACGTATCCTTCGACATGCTATTTCAAAATGATAATCAACTATTTTGTGCAGCAGGTGTTTGTAAAAACGCCATTGTTTCCGACACAGTACTTGATATTCGTGTCAATGGATCCTATAAGCGTAACTAATAAACCTAAAAATAGCTGCATTGCATTTCTGCAGCAAATCGAGAATGAGACGTCGGGAAACAATAATTACATCATTTTTTGATTGTATTACAATGAACAAGTTCTCAACAACAAGATTTTTATCTCTTCGTTGAGTTTTATAAACATTGATTATTGAAAGTACTCTTCCAAATATACAGTGCGTTTGCTCGCGATTCCACCACCGGCTATACCTACCTTGGAATTGGAAATCACGTGTCCTGCAATTAAAGACACAAATACTTGTGATACGAGAAAGGCAATCAAAATGGTCACAAGATATAACGGACAAAAAGAGGCTTCTCACTGGCCAAGGTCAACTTTAAATTGACCAAAACCCTCTTTTGAAGCAAATCATTTACCATCATGTACAAGTCAGGTACTTTTCCACCCTGCTGGCAAATAGCAAGAGTCCAACCAATCCTCAGAAAAGACGACAAGAATCAGCCATTCATTGACTCCCAGACAGTGGTAGAATCTATTTGTGAATTCCTTTCGCACATTTGAAATGTTTCTCTAGTTATTGCCTGACATTCAACCCAATTATCCTCTTCAACTTATCGCCCAGATCATAGTCGATTTTGTTCTATAAATAACGGATTTCGGATGACCCCAAAGAAAAAAATCATTGGGTGCCATGTCCGGCGAGCGTGCTGGCCATTTAAATGGTCCTTCACGACCTATCTATTTGTTTGGGAAATTTTGGGGTAGCCATTCCCCTGTGATACGGAATGAAGTGACACATAAGCTTGTTGAAAATAATCATTATCTGCCAATAGATTTCGATTACCATCATCATAGAGGTCCGTAGAGGACCAATAGAATGAATAGCACGTCTGCCTGACTTGGCACCCAATGATTTCTTTCTATGGAGTCATTTGAAATCGGTGATTTATAAAACGGAACCTACTGACCTCGATGATCTGGAGAGAAGAATGAGAACTGAATGCCAGGCAATATCAAGAGAAACATTTTCAAACGTACATGAGGAATTTTCAAATAGACTCTACCACTGTCTGGGAGTCAATGGAGGTAATTTTGAACATCTTTTGTGAATACCTGTTCAATAATTTATTATTTACATTCATTTACTCACAATTAAAAAACATACCATTCGAACTCGAATATCTCGAGAACGACTTGTTGGAATTCAAAATACTTTCCATACTGCTAGTTTCAGAATTGAATTACCTTCGCAATGATGTATAACACGACCCTTATTTCCTATTCAAATTATTGAGGGGGCTGCTCTGGGGAGTAGAGGGTTCAAGCATGGATTATTCATTTCGCGTCGAAAAGTGTCCCCCTCCATATGAAAATCGACCTGTTTCGTCATACTTTTGTGAAATAATAATTCTGGGAGATATCGAAGGTGGATAGTCTTAAATGGACCACCCGGTATAGAAGAACATGTGAAATCTCTAGCTGTGGCGTTAAATACAGGGTGATTCACATAAGAACCGACATAGAGCAGGGACATGTAGGGGGTCCCAAAATATGGCAATTTAACGCAACTTACCTCTGTTGCTTCCCTAAGGAGTTATAGGCTTTGAAAGTGAAGTTATAAGATTTGAAAAAAATCAATATCTCCGTTATTCTTGAACTTGAAGCAACCAAATTTGGTACACTTTGTGGATGTATTTAAGGCGTTACTTGACAGTTACTAGAGTTTAATTGAAATTTGTAAAGGGGGTATGCCGGGTGGCGCACCATTAATATTCAACAGAATTTTGTTAACCCTTGATGGATTTTAAAAATCTTTGCTTTGTTTTATGGGCAATTCAATTCTAAAACTTTTCTTAGACTAGTAATTTCTCGAAAAACCTCATCATTTTCATCAAAATCTCTGATAACTGAAAACGCGTGCTCTAGGTGTGTTATCTAAAATCATCGAAAAATCAAAAGATGACTATGAAAATAAACGCCAAACTTGACAATGAAGCAAGTAAGTTGTTCAATTAAGTAATTTATCGATAAACAATTTTTTGTTCTGGTTTGTTGTTTAAGTTTTTTGTGTTTATTTTGGTTAGTTGTTAATCCCAGTTTTTCACATTTCAGTATCTGTACTTACTTTACGTATTTTGTTACGTATCTAAATGATGATTTGCCAGCCAATTTCTACTGATCACAATTAATGACCTACTTTCTTGTTGTACGTTTATTTTCAAAGCCAACTTTTGAATTTTCGATGATTTTAAATAACACACCTAGAGCGCGCGTTTTCAGTTATTCGAGTTTTTGATGAAAATGATGAGGTTTTTCGAAAAATTACTGGGGTAAGAAAAGTTTGAGAATTGAATTGCCCACACAACGAAGCAAAGACTTTTGAAATCCATCAAGGGTTAACAAAATTCTGTTGAATATTAATGGTGCACCACCCGGTATACCCCCTTTACAAATTTCAATTGAACTCTAGTTACTGTCAAGTAACGCCCTAAATACATCCACAAAGTGTACCAAATTTGGTTGCTTTAAGTTCAAGAATAACGGAGATATTGATTTTTTTCAAAATTTATAACTTCACTTTCAAAGCCTATAACTCCTTAGGGAAGCAACTTGGTATAGAGGTAAGTTGCGTTAAATTGCCATATTTTGGGACCCCCTACATGCCCCTGCTCTATGTCGGTTCTTATGTGAATCACCCTGTATATCAAAAGCCTTCGACCGGCGTGTTTGGCAACAAGGACATCTCCACAAACTACTGTCACAATATTAGGTGTTTTCACCATGTCACAACATAGAGGACTTTTACTATGTCACGACATGGGGATGGTAGTTCACTTATATCGATTTATAAGGGGTATGCTTGGCTAAGGGTTCGCGAAAGGTAATATTATGTAAATAGGTACTACGAACTCCGCTCCGCATCGTTCGTGCAACTGCCATCGCGTGCGGAAAAGTAGTACTTTCCGCATTTGTTAGGTAGATAACTATTCCAACACTTCTTACGTGTTTTTGATGGAAAAGTCATTCCAAACGTGCCGTCATGGCCGCCATATGGTCATGTTCTAGGATACGTGGGATACATGATGACGTCTGATACTATGCTGTTTTTTTGTCAGATAATCTTCCATCTCCTCTCATTAAGCAGGGTTGTCAAGTCACCAATTATAATCGAGTTATTAAAACATATACAAATTGAATATTTCATTTGACATAACAAAATATCATGTAGATGTTGGCTGATGAAGACTTGGCAACTTGTGCTGAATGCTAACAACTGACAAGACAACTCCCACAATCCTTGCCGTGTGGTCACGTTCATCGGACCATATGTTCTCTCGTATAAATTGATATAATAATTATTATATTCACACAAATTTATTATAAGCAATAAGTCACAACACATAAGAGAAAAAATGTCATTACAATGGATTTTTTATAGCCAATTAAGAGTATTACCAATTCATCATTGAGAATTGATGAATTATAAAATAAATAATATTTCTAAAGTTTCAAATCGTATTTCAACTGAGCTATTAATTGTCTGCTCCTAGTTACGAAATCGTGACGTCAGTTGCTAGTTGTGGTAAATTTATTGATGTTTTCAGGACTTTAAAATCGACAGGAAAAACAAAAAAAAATGGAATTGAAAGGTACTTGAGTGATGATTCTATATGTGAAAAATAAAAAAATAGTCCATTTTCCTATTGCCGTATCATTCTGTAGAAAATAACACGTTGGCTGGTAATCTTGTAGTGAACCTGATGGTATATGTCAGATAGGTATAGCTTTTATATTTTTATATTCATATTATATTTGTAGAAACAATAAAATACTATGTTTATATGTGAATATGAATAATAAGTTTATTGATCATAAATAATTTCCCACATGACAATTTTGATGAAAACAATTTTCTTTTATTGAGATGAAGTAAGTGACTGTTGAAATATTGTTGAAACGATGAACACTAATATGATTATGGAAAGTAAGTAGGCCGCATTTCAATATCATCAATATTGATTCTCATCATAACTTCGATGATTAACAGTCAAAAGATTAACACATTTCGCATAATACCATTTCCAAAAATTTCGTCCTTGGCTGACCATTATTCAATCATTATTGTTCTTATGAAATATGGCGAACATTGAAGATTTTTAAGATATTTCAATATTCAATCTGTAGATACAGGTATACCTACTAGTTAGAGCCACTTTCCATGTTGTGAAATAACCGATGTAGGTTATAACGTCTCATATTCTAGTAAATGCCAAAGATATTCACGATTAGATTTTTTCAACAATTCAACCATTCAAAGCGATCGGAATACGACTAATTAATAAAAGTACATGGTAAAGAGTATATTATTTTGCTATTACTGCGAAGAGAACCTTGTGGCTATATATTATGGTTGTGAAATTTAGACAATAATATTACATAGAATCACGAGGAAATTGGTTTTGAAATGTCGATAGTTCCTTCACATCTAGATTATTTCATATAAAGTCGTTAAAAATAGAAACGAAACATCTAGGAATTTCTTGATATTACTGAATGACTCAGATCCTTTTATTGGCTTTTGATTGTTTGGTTAGTTCTTAAAAAGTGATATTGTCTTTATAGGTTGAAAAATGTTTGGGTTTGGGATTTTGTAATATTATCTCAATATCCTTATATTGTAATGTATGTACTTTCTGTATCAGACAATTAAACGGAAAATTCAATCGATAGTCAGTGCAACCTTTTTTGTAAATGTTTGAAGAAAAATTAATACAAAACAACTACCAACTTCGTTATTTTGAATGGAGCACCCTGTATTTTATTGCATTTTTAGATTCTTCCTGAAGAGCTGATTTGATCGATGTTTCACACTTGGGGTCTAGCAGGAATGATTACAGAGATATAGGGTGTTCAAAATCGAGATTTTTCAATTTTAGCATTTTTTTGTGTCGAAACTATTCATTATCGATCAAAACGGCTACCATGTCTCTATCTCAACTTTCGATTCACTATCTACTGACATTTATTTGGAATAGATACAGGGTGATCAAAATTCTGAATCTTGAAGCACCCTGTATTTTTTCCAATTAAATTCCAGTAGATAGTGAATCGAAAAGTGAGATAGGGACATGTAAGCCGTTTTAATAGATGAATAGTTTCGACACGAAAAAATCTTAAAATTGGGAAATCTCGATTTTGAACACCCTATATCTCTGTAATCATTCCTGCTAGACCGCAAGTGTGATGCATTGATGAAATCAGCTCTTCAGGAAGAATTTAAAAATGCAATAAAACACATGGTTTTTCATTTGAAATAACGAAGTTGCTAGTTGTTTCTGATAGAAGTGGCAACACTGTACAGATGAAAATATTTTAGACGGATATAGAATGTTCAATTATCAAAGCATCCCAATTTTCAGAATGTTCTGTCTTTTCGTTCTCCAGATACTTCTAATAGGCCATCCACCGTGGATCACTCTGTATATATCCATCTTTTCATATTCATAATTTATCTGAGAATATTCTCAATCAAGGGGTTCAAACTTGAACGATGGAAACTTGTTATTCTTAAAGACCTTTAATAGCAGATTCGTGATTAGGTTTTTTCGATTCAGAATTTTTTTCCACGTCCTGTGTGATGAATATCAATTTGTCATGCATTCAAGAATGAAAAATTGTAGAAGCTGTTTAAATATACGGAATGACCCTATACATCACAGGAGCAGGAACACCCTGTATTATTCATTGGATAATCGGTGTGGTTCAATTACGAATAGGTATTCCGAAATCTTCTCGACAGCCGACAGGTGCTATATTGGGTGGGTCAGTTTGTACTTTCACTTTATATCGTGTTTACGCGTTTGGGCAGATGTAAATTCGACATACTTCTTTGTATCGCGATTTTCAAACTGACATTCATTCATGATTTTAAAACAATGAATGAATTCATGATTATCGCAAATATGTGACTTTACTTATGGAATAACTATATACCTGGTGTTCCAGAGAAGTGACCCGCACCTTATTCAGTTATTTTTGTTTTCGAAGATTTGATTATTAGAATTTTGGGTATATTTCTAGTATTCTAGTACTGCTCATTTTTTGACAGATAGAATAACTTTTTCAACTTCTGGTTTATCTGGAATTTGCCCCAACTTTCGATGTTTAAATGAAACATGATGTATATACTTCAGTTTTCAACTGAATGACATTCTGGGTTGGACTATATGCCATTTTTGATTTACATCAAATAGGCATTATCTACTTCGAAAACAATTTTTGAATGAATTTTATTGTCGAATTTCAAGGTCATTAGATGACGTTGCGATGACATTTGGCAATAGGAATAACTAACTACGGAAAAACATGTCTAACTTTCAATCTATGTCAGGAGTTAGAAATGTTTCTTCTATTAAACGTCATCGCAACGTCAGATGATGACCTCGAAATCCGCCATTCTTCTATTAAACGTCATCGCAACGTCAGATGATGACCTCGAAATCCGCCAATTTGCTTGAACTTGAACACTTCTGAGCGGTTTGTTTTGAAGGATTGACCAATAATCACAAACGAAAAACAAAAATGTGGACCAATAGAAACGAAGTAAACAGACCGCTTTGCCAGCTTTCAGTAACTTCGATAGGAGGCGTACGCTTATTTTCTATCGCGAATGGTCTCCTGACACTTTTTTAAACTTGTCATTAAGGTCATATCAATTCAGAAATAGTTATTCATGAACAAGACACACAAAGTCATCTCCACAAATTTATTGACTGAGTAATCAGTATCCGAGTCAGTATCTGTACATGTTTCGGACTATCAATAGTCCATCATCAGCAGCATATTTTAATTGACAATTTTCTACAAAGAAAGGTTTTTTATATAGTTACAAATGTTATGTTTAGGTTATGTATACTCACGTGGAAATGAAAAAAGGAAAAGTTAATAAAATTATTGCATGATACAATTTTTAAAAATTAAGTAATAATAAAAATGAAGGGCAAATGGCCCAAGGCCCAAAGGGGCTTTATGGGGGATCCCAACACTTGTTCATCAAAGTGATAACCGATGAAATGGGGCCCATCATGAGAATAATGGTTACCGTGACGTGGTATAGCGGTGAAGGGGGGGTGGGTTAGGTTGACACTTGACATAGGAAACTTGAAGTGTGTATCCAATGACAAGTGACACAAAACTGTCCTGTGGCATAAACAAAGAATGGAAGAGGCAAGATGCGAGAAGAAGCAGGGCCGTAATGAGTCACATGTCAATGAATAACAAAATTTCGTACAAAATTGTTTCAGAAACAAGACTGAGAAGAAATCAAGGTGAGGCAAAGTACTAACCTAGTAGACATCATCGTTAGAATTTGAGAGCGTTGAAGAATTTTTGGCAATCAAAATTTGTTTGTTCATTCAAGGAAATAATGTTGTCATCTTTGATTGATTCATTAATTTCAAAAATCTCTAATAAATTTAGAAGGGTGCCCTGATGGCAAATATGTAAAACTTCAAGGTCATTTTCTATATCAAAGTGATGATTACAATTGAGGATATGATTAGCAAATTAACTTTTCGTATTGTATAAATCTCTGGGAGAATTTTTGTAGCTGTCAATCAGTTTAACATGTTCATTAACACGAGTTTGAATTCTCCTTCCACTCTGACCAATGTATTGTGCTAGACAATTAGGGTGTGAACAAGAGATTTTATAGACACCGGATCTATGTAACGGGGGAATATTGTCTTTGGTATTGACTAACAAACGGGAAATTGTATATGTGGTGTAAAATGAAACGTTGATATTTTCGTTGGAAGGTTGTAAAATGTTTTTTAGGTCATAAGAGACTTTACCTAGGAAAGGGATGGAGTAACCATTATTCTCATGATGGGCCCCATTTCATCGGTTATCACTTTGATGAACAAGTGTTGGGATCCCCCATAAAGCCCCTTTGGGCCTTGGGCCATTTGCCCTTCATTTTTATTATTACTTAATTTTTAAAAATTGTATCATGCAATAATTTTATCAACTTTTCCTTTTTTCATTTCCACGTGAGTATACATAACCTGAACATAACATTTGTAACTATATAAAAAACCTTTCTTTGTAGAAAATTGTCAATTAAAATATGCTGCTGATGATGGACTATTGATAGTCCGAAACATGTACAGATACTAATTACTCAAATCATAGAAATCATCCATTTTTTCTCAAAGTGGTCCAATTGATTTTAAAGAAAAAACAATTAAAAATCCCAAAGTCTGTCGACCACAAAATCATTTAATAAGCGACGTGTTACTAGTTTCGGCCACAGGCCATCATCAGACACAAAATTGATGTAATAAAGTACCTAAAATATAATGATAGACAATGTTATGGGGTAAAAAGAGTCATACAATCATATTATACTAACCTTATAACATATTGAGAAAATTATTAAAATCGAAAAGCTAAGTCCAGAAATTCAGTTGACAGTCCAGCATATTCAAGAAGTTTTTAATCTGGAGAATGTCCAGTAAAACCAAATTAAAATTGGGTTATTGGCGAAGTACATCAGGAACTATAATTATTCAAAAATTCTCTCACGTGAGATTCATCAAGAAATGCGAAAAGCAAATGGAAGCTGAGATAGAATTCAAGGTACCAGAATCATCATAAATCACAAGGAAATAAATAGTCGAAGAATGAGTGACACATGTCAAAGTCAACCGGAGCTGACATGAAACTAAAAACTGAGGTGGTGACACAGAATATGACACCGACAAGAGACGTCAATATAAATTAATTAACAATAACCATAACAAAATCAAAATTTGAAGCAATGAGACCAAGAGATTGGGAGAAGAATAACAGTAGATCCATCTGGGTTATGTTGATCATTGAAATTTCATAGTACGAAAAATGAGGTTACGTTCAAAGTTGGTTTGTTCATTAAGACATGTGAAATTGGGATTGTTTATACATTTTTGAATTTCTAGCATTTCCAATAGGTTCAACCTGGAGCCTTTATTACAAATGTGAAGGAATTCCATGTTGTCAGATATATTGAAATTATGGTTAGATTCAATTATATGGTTTGCAAAGGAGTAACTAGTGTTTAAATTATTAATGTTCCTATTCCTCCTAATCGCTCTATCATGTTCAGAGGCTCTAGTTTCAAAACTCCGCCCAGTTTGACCAACATAAGAGGAGTTGCAGTCATTGCAATTAAGTTTGTAAACTCCGGATTTTTTAGAAGTAGGGATTTTGTCTTTAGTGTTCACTAATAAGGTTTTAAGGTTGGAGTTAGTTTTAAAAGAAATATTGAAATTGAAACTTGAAAACAGTTTTTTCAATTGTATTGAGTGCCTGTCAAAGTAATGTAAAGATTTAAACACTGGTAATTCTTTCTCTTGTGCTGTTATAACATTGAATGATAATCTGAATTTTGTGAAAAATTTAAAATAAATTTTCATAATTGGATCTAGAGGAAATTGATTATTGATGGCAATTTGTTTAATTATATTAATTTCACTATTAAAAGCTGAATCAGACAGTGGCAAAGAAAAGGCTCTATGAAAAAAGCAGTTGAAAGAAGCAAATTTATGAGAATAGGGGTGGTTAGAATAGTAGGGAATGACAGTATCTGTGGCAGTAGGTTTTCTGTAAACTTGAAATTCAAATCTGGAAGTATTGATGTTTTTTGTGATGAGTAGATCAAGGAAAGGTAGTTTAAGGTCACATTCTGTTTCAACAGTGAATTTAATATTAGGATGTAATGTGTTTATATAAACTAAGAAATTAGACACGTCTGAGGGGAAACCATCAAACAGTAAAAGGCAATCATCTACATATCTGTAATAAAACACTAATTTAGAATTAAAACTTGGGTTATTTAAAAATTGTTTTTCCAAATTATTCATAAAAATTTCAGCTAACAAAGGGGAAAGGTTGCTACCCATTGCTAAACCTGTTGTTTGTCGATAAAATTTGGAGTTGAATTGAAAAAAATTTTGATTGAGAACAAAATCTAATAAATCACAAATATTAAGAACATGGTGTGTATCAATATTATTTTGAAACAGAAGGTCTCTCACTAGAGCAATACAATCTTCAGGTGGAATGCTAGGGAATAAATTAGTGACATCAAAAGATACTAAAACAGAGTTAGAAGGGATTGGAACATTCTTAATTTTATGTGCTAAGTCTATGGAATTCTTGACAGAAAAGACGTTGTCAAAGGCAGTAAGATCTCTGAGTAAATGATTGAGGAACGAAGCTAGTTTGGAACAAGGTGTATTAATGAATGAAACAACAGGGCGAATTGGAATATTCAGTTTATGGATCTTGGGAAGTCCATACAAAAGAGGAGTGATAGGACACATTGGATATAATTGAAATTTTGACTTGTTGAAAAACATAAGAGTGTCTGATTTATTATCAAGTTCTTTTTTCAATTTCATGAAATAATTTTTGGTTGGATCAATACCTATCAGAGTGAAAGAATCAGAATCAAGAAATTCTTCTACTTTTGAGTTATAGTCTGTTCTGTCAAGGACTACTATACAATTCCCTTTATCTGCCTTTGTCAGAACCAGGTCATTGTTACTAAGTTTATTTTTTATTGAACGTATGGTATTATGATGTTGATCAGTGTGGGAAGAATTATTGGAATTACTCAGAGCACAAGCTTGCACAACTTTCAACAATATTATGACTAATTCCAATAATTCTTCCCACACTGATCAACATCATAATACCATACGTTCAATAAAAAATAAACTTAGTAACAATGACCTGGTTCTGACAAAGGCAGATAAAGGGAATTGTATAGTAGTCCTTGACAGAACAGACTATAACTCAAAAGTAGAAGAATTTCTTGATTCTGATTCTTTCACTCTGATAGGTATTGATCCAACCAAAAATTATTTCATGAAATTGAAAAAAGAACTTGATAATAAATCAGACACTCTTATGTTTTTCAACAAGTCAAAATTTCAATTATATCCAATGTGTCCTATCACTCCTCTTTTGTATGGACTTCCCAAGATCCATAAACTGAATATTCCAATTCGCCCTGTTGTTTCATTCATTAATACACCTTGTTCCAAACTAGCTTCGTTCCTCAATCATTTACTCAGAGATCTTACTGCCTTTGACAACGTCTTTTCTGTCAAGAATTCCATAGACTTAGCACATAAAATTAAGAATGTTCCAATCCCTTCTAACTCTGTTTTAGTATCTTTTGATGTCACTAATTTATTCCCTAGCATTCCACCTGAAGATTGTATTGCTCTAGTGAGAGACCTTCTGTTTCAAAATAATATTGATACACACCATGTTCTTAATATTTGTGATTTATTAGATTTTGTTCTCAATCAAAATTTTTTTCAATTCAACTCCAAATTTTATCGACAAACAACAGGTTTAGCAATGGGTAGCAACCTTTCCCCTTTGTTAGCTGAAATTTTTATGAATAATTTGGAAAAACAATTTTTAAATAACCCAAGTTTTAATTCTAAATTAGTGTTTTATTACAGATATGTAGATGATTGCCTTTTACTGTTTGATGGTTTCCCCTCAGACGTGTCTAATTTCTTAGTTTATATAAACACATTACATCCTAATATTAAATTCACTGTTGAAACAGAATGTGACCTTAAACTACCTTTCCTTGATCTACTCATCACAAAAAACATCAATACTTCCAGATTTGAATTTCAAGTTTACAGAAAACCTACTGCCACAGATACTGTCATTCCCTACTATTCTAACCACCCCTATTCTCATAAATTTGCTTCTTTCAACTGCTTTTTTCATAGAGCCTTTTCTTTGCCACTGTCTGATTCAGCTTTTAATAGTGAAATTAATATAATTAAACAAATTGCCATCAATAATCAATTTCCTCTAGATCCAATTATGAAAATTTATTTTAAATTTTTCACAAAATTCAGATTATCATTCAATGTTATAACAGCACAAGAGAAAGAATTACCAGTGTTTAAATCTTTACATTACTTTGACAGGCACTCAATACAATTGAAAAAACTGTTTTCAAGTTTCAATTTCAATATTTCTTTTAAAACTAACTCCAACCTTAAAACCTTATTAGTGAACACTAAAGACAAAATCCCTACTTCTAAAAAATCCGGAGTTTACAAACTTAATTGCAATGACTGCAACTCCTCTTATGTTGGTCAAACTGGGCGGAGTTTTGAAACTAGAGCCTCTGAACATGATAGAGCGATTAGGAGGAATAGGAACATTAATAATTTAAACACTAGTTACTCCTTTGCAAACCATATAATTGAATCTAACCATAATTTCAATATATCTGACAACATGGAATTCCTTCACATTTGTAATAAAGGCTCCAGGTTGAACCTATTGGAAATGCTAGAAATTCAAAAATGTATAAACAATCCCAATTTCACATGTCTTAATGAACAAACCAACTTTGAACGTAACCTCATTTTTCGTACTATGAAATTTCAATGATCAACATAACCCAGATGGATCTACTGTTATTCTTCTCCCAATCTCTTGGTCTCATTGCTTCAAATTTTGATTTTGTTATGGTTATTGTTAATTAATTTATATTGACGTCTCTTGTCGGTGTCATATTCTGTGTCACCACCTCAGTTTTTAGTTTCATGTCAGCTCCGGTTGACTTTGACATGTGTCACTCATTCTTCGACTATTTATTTCCTTGTGATTTATGATGATTCTGGTACCTTGAATTCTATCTCAGCTTCCATTTGCTTTTCGCATTTCTTGATGAATCTCACGTGAGAGAATTTTTGAATAATTATAGTTCCTGATGTACTTCGCCAATAACCCAATTTTAATTTGGTTTTACTGGACATTCTCCAGATTAAAAACTTCTTGAATATGCTGGACTGTCAACTGAATTTCTGGACTTAGCTTTTCGATTTTAATAATTTTCTCAATATGTTATAAGGTTAGTATAATATGATTGTATGACTCTTTTTACCCCATAACATTGTCTATCATTATATTTTAGGTACTTTATTACATCAATTTTGTGTCTGATGATGGCCTGTGGCCGAAACTAGTAACACGTCGCTTATTAAATGATTTTGTGGTCGACAGACTTTGGGATTTTTAATTGTTTTTTCACTAATTACTCAGTCAATAAATTTGTGGAGATGACTTTGTGTGGCTTGTTTATGAATCTATTCACTCCACTTTGAGATACCATGGACTTTTACCATAGATTAATAGTTATTTATTATACAAGGGAAAAAAGTAGTAGACTTTAGCTCCACGTTGTGTTGTCTCCCGACGCGTAGCGGAGGGAGACAAATGCTAAAATCTAATATTTTCCCCGTGTATAATACAGTATTTTTTTCTGTGACAGAAGAAAGGACGAATCAATAATGAGATGATATCACATTATTTTAAAATCTTAAAATTATCGACGTGAAATTTTAACTTTTAAACAGTAGGGACACCTGCGTTGTAGGCATCTTCATAATTATATTGAAGTAATCAAATATCTGATGTCACTTCTGTCAGTTTAATTCTGTGATTTAATTTTAAAAAATTGCGAATTTAGTGGTTGTTTAGTAATATACGTAACCACGAAGTCGAATGGAAGATAAAAGAACTTGCAGTTCTTTCTCGGAGACGGTATTATTGACTCATTTTTCGGAACTATAGCACAACAAAAGCCATCAACAGTGTATATATATATATATGATATATCCGGGAAAAAAGTACTCACTTTTTTCCCACGGGAAAAAGTAATTTATGAAAAGTGACTTTTCATAACCTGCCCACAGAGATGAAATGACAAACTTTTTTCCCGTCACAGAAAAAAAAATGATATCTTAGAGTTTATTCATAACGAATACAATTTAATTACATTCAATTACTGGTACTGGTGGGGGACGTTTCCACGTCAGCAACTAGTTCCCAATGGGACCTTTTTGCAAACCCCAAGTGTTTTCAATGACTGATGTGGTTCGCTCAAGAGAGCTGGCTAACATCCTTTTCAGGCACCGCCCATCAGCTCTCTTTTCATAGTTTTTCAGCTGTGTTTTGTAGGCTAGTAATGTACTCACTACCATATGCGCAGTGGCAGGCCTGCTAACTATCCTCGTTTACCCCCGAGACCGAGGTCTACTAAGCAGCTGGCCCGCTCTCACGCTCAGCTGGTAGTTTTCCACACCCACCTACATACACCGTCCTACTTCTTCTCTGATGCTCACAACCACATCATCATATCTTTCTGCGTGTTCTGTGTAGGCTTTGTTACTAACTCCATGCGCCACTTTAGGAGCAGCACTGTTAATTGGAACGCAACAGCGAATCGTGCAGGACCATCCCCAGCCGATGCTCCGAAACTTTACAATATTTAATTCGTAAATAAAATATTGAAAAAAGTTCCTTGCCCGTGCTGGGAATCGAACCCACGACCTTGCTGTCCACACACATTCAATTAGATACATAGACGATATTGGGTTTGAATCAAACTTGTCTTGAACTTCGAAATAATCTGTATTGTTTGATTAAAAAGTAACAAATATGGCACAAGACTTATAAAAATGATAGATGATAGATTTCATCCAATTCGAAATGCACTTCATCCTTCTCGAAATGCATTTAATCCATTTCGAAATGCATTTCAAAAGTATATTTCAGAATTTTATTGACATTTTCGAGTATTTCAATTTCGATTTTTTCAAAAAATCAACCAACCTAGGCTCGAATTTCATCAAGAATTACAAATGTTTGGTTCTCATGTCACATGATAAGTATCATCAGATTATACCTCAGATTATACCTCAGATTATAACCAATAGTCCAACCATTTCAAAATATTTCAAAACATTTCATTGCATTTCGAAGCATTGTATGTCATGGCATTTCAAAGAATTTCATGGCATTTCAAGGAATTCCAAAGTATTTCAAGGTTTTCAAGGTATTTCATGGTATTTCAGAAATGCCATTTCATTTCATTTCATGTCATTTCAGAATATTTCAAAGCATTTCAAGGCATTTCAAGGTATTTCATGCCATTTCAAGCAATTTCAAAGCATTTCAAGGATTTCAAGGCATTTCATGGTATTTCGCATTACGTGACCTGTTCCACGCATTTCCTCAGCTCGAATGACCTGCGTCATTCTGTGTTCTAGACACAGACTTCTGCGCGAGACGTGCAATCGTGTATGGCTGTGTGAGAGTTTATACAATGAGGAATTGATCGAATTATATGGAAATCAAATATGGAGATGTTCAACCCAAAATAGCTTGTCTGAAAATTCGGTTGTTAACTGTAACTCTCCATTAGAATTTATTTTCTTCATGTACTCGCTTTTCCAAAACGACTTCTCTTTAGTCAAACTATTAGTTAGCATATCTGAATCAGCTTCCTATTCTGATGATAAGTCCATAAGTTCAATCAGGGTATGGAAAATATTCTGATAATATCGTCTAAGTAATGATCTTTGGATTTCTAAGCCTATCAAGCATCGAAATGTCATTGCATTTGGGCCACAGCCAACTTCATGTATTTTAATAAAATGCTATTTAACAGCCAATTAATGAACGAATATCAAATTGCGATTCATAGTAGAATAGAGAATTTCAAGGCAAATAAGATAGGCTACAGAAATATACAGAGTGCCATTCGAAAGAAAAAGTTGGTTCTACTCCCGATCAAACAGGTGGTTGAAGGAAATTGTCATTGGGTATAAGGGAAGCGCCATCATCGATAATATAACCCTTGTGAATTTGAAATTTGTATCTCTTCAAATAAAAAAACTACATGTCTCCTGTGTCACCTGGTATAGGCGCCAGTGCCTACGGATTGCAAAAAGTGCACTAAAATTGAAGAAATACCTTCATTCAATACAATATATAGGAAACATGATACCAAAACACTAGTATAGGTAGCTAGCTCTAATAAGCGATTTTGCAATAAAATGGCCAAGCTATATAATTAAACTAATTGAAGAAATAATACTACAATAGATTTTGTAAGTTCAATCATTATTATTGTTATAGGTTCGCTGAATATCACTTTTTATCTTCATGTAGGTATCTCGCGCTTCACAGTTTCTTTTCTTGCTGTAATATATTTCCCAATGAGTCTGAACGAGTTCATTCAGTTTATACAAGGTGGTTCAGATTTACCACAATAGCTATTCGTCTATTCAGAGCGCAATTCAGGCCCATAGAACATAATTGACCAAGTCAATAGTTCGCAGCAGTCATAGTCAAAGAAACAAAAACTTTATTCAATGAACCACTCGAAAAAACAAAAACATTTCAATTCCTCAACATGGTGATGGTTGGTATGGGTGCTAATGAACGTAATTTATTATTATTGCAAAGAGAAAGAAACTCAAAGTCATTACCACGATGGTTCATAAAATAAACGAAAATGGTAGATAACGAGAAAAAAAAACAACTACTTTCCTGACTATATTTTCTTTTATGTTCTGGTTCCCACGAAAAGGGATATCCTGTAATGTTCAGAGAACATCGTGAGAACCAAGGGAAATGAGGTAGGAATTGGTGTTCTTCTTAAATTTCTGGAGGTTATATGCCTCGGGGAACACCTTCCTTGGCAATGTGTTCCAGAGCCTCGCTGTTCATTGGATGAACGAGTCTTTGACAAGAGATGTTCTGCAAGTCTCCAAAGTGACCACGAAGGGGTGCGAAGCCTCAACTCGACGGATTCATCTCGCGGGAACTGCCAAGGGAGGAACAATTGTTGATATTTCAGAAGAGCATCGTCCATGAAAATATCTATAAAATGGTGCCAGATCGCCAGCTTTTCTACGGTGTTCCAGAGAAGTGAGTGAGTTTGTGAGCGAGGCATCACCAACGAGACGAATTGCCCTTTTTTGGACAGAATCCAACAGTTTCAGGGTATGTTTGGGTGCTGCACTCCAAATATGGGAACAGTATTCCAGGACAGGTCGGATCTGTGCCTTATAGATCATAAGCAGCTGACTGGAAGTGAAATCAATTGATCTCACGTGATTTTCCCAATGAAGGTTATTGCTGATAGTAATCCCAAGCATCCAAATGTATGTCTTCAAAGGTATGGTTACTCCTAACAAACTAATGTTGGGAACAGTGAGATCGGCTTTTCTAGAGAAAAGGCATTCTTGTGTTTTGTTTGCATTGAAATCTACCAAGTTATTGGATCCCCATTCGAGAATTGTTGCCAAGTCCAAGTGCTCCAATAGGAGAATGTTACAAGTCTTGCACTTTCAGCTACATGAGAAGGTGTGTTTGATAATAGTTCACTGATACTACTTTTCATCATGAAAGAATAGGTTACTTTGTTAATCAGAAAATATTACTATAGTGAAGTGGGAATAATCTATGGGTAATTATAGCATGTATTATGTGAGGATGATTATATTATATAAATATAATTAATATAATATCAAAAAATAATCATTCAAATTCTACAGGTATACAAGAGCTCGACAAATCAAAGAATAATTCTATACAGATATTTTCTCGAATGTATTGCCATCAGGCAGAAAATTTTCGAAGATCTGCCGTATTATTTTTCATTTACTCTATTGTGATATTACTAGAGGAAATTGTATGGTGATTTATTTGATGAAACAGTGGCCATAACCCATAGTCCGACTGTTCGTATATTGAGAAAGTATATTTTGAAAAATCCATTATTGAAGAAAAAGTTTCCTTCTTCTATTCCATAATTTGTTTATTTAAGTATTTTTTACCTGGACAATACTGATATATCAAAATATTCAGATAGTTTTGCAAAATGCCTTGTGGAAACTACATTTATTAATGAGAAACAAGAACTCAAGGTCGTAGATGACAGGAGAAAAACAACTACTTTCCTGGTTACGCAGAACATTAAATTACGAGTTAAATTACATACACCCGAAATCTTCGCATCAATTCGTATAAACGGAAATTGATGCAAGTATTTATTTTCCTTAATGCCGTTTGTTTTTAGATTGTAGCCATGTAAACGCTTGACACCTACAGACGGGTTCATTTCAACTGCGAAACAGCCAAGTGGAAGACATGTTGATGAGAAGCAAAAACTCAATCATTTCCACAATAGTTCAAAAAACGAACAATGGTAGATGAAAGGAGGAAAACAACTACTTTCCAGAATAATGCCCCACACAATATCTTCCAGAAATCTATGCATCGATTCATATAAACGAACACTGATGCAAGTGTTTCTTTGTATTTCAATGTTCTGCGTGGTATTTGCCAGGAAAGTACTAGTTCTTCTCCCGTCATCTGCCATTGTTGTTCAATTTTTGGAATTTTGTATAAATGACTTCGATTTTTTTCCAATTATTAACATTCCATTCCACTTTGAGCATTTTGGTTATTTAGCAATTATTATTATTCTACTTTTATTAATTTTCATATTTTGGTGAAAGAGTCGGCTCTTTCGCCAAAAATTGGAAATGAACAGTTTTTATTATAGGCATTTTTAATCTATGATTCGTGGAAATCATTATAAATGAAAAACAAATCCCTATTTTTGAACACAAAAATACAGACTTCAAATACGTAGAGGCCTACACAAGTGAGAATTTCAAATCTTTTGAAGATTTTTCCACAAGAATAGTTTTTTTTTACACCAGCAATACACCTTATGATTTATTTTTGAGAGACGAAGACATTATTCGACAGTGTAGAGTCTCCCCATATGCAAATACCATACCTCAGTCGACTTTCCACCTGTGCGTAGTATAAATTTATCAGTTGTTGCTATTTTAAAACAACTCTGAGATTCCTGAACATATAGTGGAGTGATGAAAGTTTGGAAACAGGGATCTTGCAATGTTCTTTCCAATCTGAATGTGAGTCAATGATTAATCCTAAGAATTTACAGCTGTTATTTATAGGTAAGGGTGTGTTATATTTATACTCTCCTCCACTAAAACTATACTTTATTCAACTCAACATTGTAATTGGGACATGTTTCGAAGCTTCAACGCTTCATCATCAGCACAAATTATTTCTTACAGGAATTTTGGTTTTTCATCATGTGAAATATTTTTCCAAAGTACAGGTAGGATTATATGACTTTCATTCGGGTCGATTCAGTTCGGATCTCGTTATAACATTGCTAAGATAATTATATTGTTATGATCATAACATATATATATATAACAATATTGCTATGAAGTTCTGTATTCTGTTTGCAGAGTACCTAACTACAAGACTGGTTATAAGTTCAAGTGATAGCAATATTGTTGAAAAATTGTGAATTTTTGAGCTGACAACACTGTATTCAACTCATTGTTTAAGTGTTAGGTATCGATTTTGCTATTATTTCATGAAGAAGAAGAGTTCATGATTATCTAACCTCTCAAATTAGTCAGTCCTGCACTGACATTTCACAAAATTATATTGTTCAAATCGAGAGATTTTGTATTTGCTGAATCTGGTCGTCGTTGTGCGACTGGTGCAAGTAATCAATCATCTCCCCGAAATGAGAAAACTAACTAACTAAAAGCCGGATGAAACAAATCGTGATTTTTTTTAATATTCTAGCAAAATAGCTTGATAAACTATCCATCAAGCAACTGAAATTTCTCTGATATGCCGAAATTATAGTTTCATATTTCCTCCACAAATTGGAACTTCAAGAAAAGGTTTTCAAGTAGTTGGTGACAGTTGTGAACCTATCCTATATGTTTCTAAGTTTTTCAATAATTCTTTTACGAATTGAAACTTTGAGGAAAGGTTTTCGAGTAGGAGAATGATTATCATATGTATTTTTTTTATCTCTAGGAGCGCAAGAAAAGACATTCCTATAAGGGAAGGAGGTTATAAGTTGTTCAAGAAGGATTAGTTCATAGTTTTTATATCTTGTTAACACTCTGTTGAATATATCAATGTCATAGTGATGTACACAATAAAAATTAGACACGAATTGTCAATCAATCGAGAGTTACTTCAATCTCATATTTCTTCAAAGAAATCTATTCAAAAGCAACTCAACTATAAAGTTCACAATAGAAATTCAACCAAATACAGTCCACAAATAAAACATGGTCCTTCGAGCCGGATTTGAAAAAGTTCAGTCAAGTTAGAGGCTTCTAGCGTGAAGACAGGGTGAGTAGGGGTACAATTTTGAGCAATTCAATTCAAGGCAATTACTTACGTATTCCTGTAATAATTTCTATTTGCGCTAAGAAGTTTCCAATTCTCAAAATGTCAGAAGTACGATTCAAATCCTTAATTCGAAAACGAGGTACTATTAAAGCTTCTGTCACCAGCTTCAAAACTTTCCTGAAGGCATTCGAGAATAACTTTCCTTTGAATGAGGCCAATATAATTCAATTGAGAGATCGATTAGGTAGAATTGAGCCATTGATCATTGAGTTCAGCGAAATTCAGAACGAAATTGAAACTATTTGCGACGATGATGCATTAGATCAACAATATAATGAGCGCGAAATGTTCGAGGATAATTTTGGTGCTAGTGTTTCAAATGCCAAAGTTATTTTAGCTGCCAACCAACGAAGTCAGCCAATTCAAGATTTTAATGCTCCATTGTCTTCACACCCTCGTGAAGAACAATTAATATCTCAATTATCAGTTCCCGACATACCTAGAGCTGTCACAGAAAATTATGATGACACTAATTCTGAATTGTTTTCTGCTAGTAGGAAGTCAGGACAAAATGATTTCATACAAGGCGTTAAACTGCCTACTATTGAGTTGCCAAAATTCGATGGTGCCTATGAGTCCTGGCTAGAATTCCGCGACACTTTCGAATCTCTTATACATAGAAATGGTCACATCACCGATATTCAAAAATACCACTATTTAAGAGCATCTCTACAGGGCAATGCTGCTCAGGTTATCAAGTCTATAGAATTCACATCCTGCAGTTACAAGCTAGCTTGGAATGCTCTGTGTGAAAGATTCAATAATAAGAAACTATTAATTCACAATCATGTCAAGTCACTTTTCACTCTAGATTCCATTCAGAAAGAATCTTCTTTCAAAATTCGAAAGCTTCTTGACAATACCTTGAAACATTTGAGGTCTCTCGATCAATTAGAGCAAGAAAGCAAATATTGGGATACATTGTTAGTATACATGATAACTTCTAAACTAGATTTCCAATCATTGCGAGAATGGGAAAGATATAGTGCAAAGATGGACAATTTTCCTTCATGGCATGATCTCAAGAGTTTCTTGAAATCGCGTGCTGACTTTCTAGAGACAATTGAATTAAAAAATGTTCATGATACGAAATATAAGCCAGCAGATAATAAATCCAGAGCATTCATAGCTACCAATGCAATCACTAGGTACAAATGTAATTTTTGCAAAGGAGATCACAACATATACACTTGTAAAGAATTTTTACAATTATCTATTAGCGATAGGATTGATTTTTCGAAGAAACAAAAATTATGCCAGAACTGCTTGCGAACGGGGCATTCTTACAATATTAAGCTATGTAAAGTTGGTCCTTGCAGAATTTGCAAATCTTGGCATAATACTTTACTTCATCCTAAGAAGGAAGATCCTGAGACAACAATAAAGGAAATATCACCAGATGAAACAAGAAGTTGTTTCAGTGCAATTCCATATACTCCTGTCACTCACGTATTTTTGTCAACTGCAATAGTTTCGATTTTGGATCAACATGGTAAACAGCATTCAGCTTGTGCATTGTTGGATTGTGGATCTCAATCGTCATTTATAACCTATGAGATGATTGAACGTTTGGGTCTGCAAAAGATCAATGCCAATCTATCACTATTTGGAATAAATAATAGTATGTCAAAAATTCATGAAAAGTGTGAAGTGGAAATTCATTCCAATCATACTTCATTTGTTTCGTCTCTCACATGTTTTATTCTTCATAGAATAACTGGATTATTGCCTAGCACCAGAATAAATGTAAAAACTCTGGAAATTCCTAATAATATTGTATTAGCTAATACACAATTCAATGAACCACAAAAAATAGATATTCTGATTGGGGCTGATTTATTTTGGAATATCCTTCGTCCTGGTATAATCAATTTGGGTAAAAATCAGCCAATATTGCAAGAAACTCTTTTCGGGTGGGTGATAGCCGGTCCGTTAGGAATTCCTATCATAGAACAAACGAATTGCAATTTAGCCGCCAGATCTGATGATTTGCATGACCTACTCGCTCAATTTTGGGAAATAGAGGAATATTCGGATGTTAAATCAATTTTCGAAAGTCAACTGTCTTGTGAAAAATACTTTCAAGAAACTACCATTCGCGACAAAAATGGTCGTTTTATTGTTTCCATGCCATTGAAGCAATCAGCTTCTATTCTTGGTGATTCGAAAATAAGAGCAAAGAGACAATTTCACCATATGGAACAGAGACTTCAGCAAAATGAGGTGCTAAAAAATAGATATGTGGAATTCATGGATGAATATGAATCTCTTGGGCATATGAGCGAGATCAGAATGTCTGATACAAATTTCAATATATCCTCTCCAGAATATTTTATGCCACATCATGGTGTTCTGCGCGAGGAAAGTTTAACAACTAAATTGCGAGTAGTATTCAATGCTTCTGCGCCTACTACTTCTGGTTTATCACTTAATGACCTACAACTAGTTGGTCCAGTGATACAAAATGATTTATTCGCTATAATTTTGCGATTTCGGAAGCATGCTTATGTCGTATCAGCTGACATTGCCAAAATGTATCGTCAGGTAATGATTGAGCCATCTCAAAGGTGTTTACAAAAAATTTTCTGGAGAGCAGATCCTTCCGATGAACTGAAAACATTTTGTATGAATACTGTCACTTATGGCCAAGCAGCAGCTTCATTTTTGAGTATCAGGTGCCTTTTTGAGTTAGCTAAAGAATGCGAGTTTTCATCACCCGAAATATCAAGGATAATAAGAGAGGATTGTTATGTTGACGATTTGCTTACAGGCGGAAACTCTATCGAATACCTCTCTATCATATGCAAAGAAATCAAAAGAGTTCTGGAAGGTGGTTGTTTTGAATTGCGTAAATGGTTTTCTAATGAGCCAAAGGTACTAGAAGGACTTGACAAGTCAGAATTAGCATTCAATATTCTGGAGTTTGGGGAAGGGCAATACGCTAAAACCTTAGGATTAACTTGGTCTTGCCATTCCGATATGTTACTCTACAACGTTACAGAGTTTTCCAAACAAGAAAATCCCACAAAAAGATCTGTACTATCTCATATCTCCAAGATTTTCGATCCTCTAGGTCTATTGAGCCCTTATATAATAAAGTCAAAAATATTAATGCAAAAACTTTGGATGCAGAAAATATCATGGGACGATTCCATGCCATCAGATTTGCAAGAAACGTGGAACTGCATACAGGGTGAATTGCATTGCCTAAACAATTTACAAATACCGCGTCTAGTATTGTATCCAAATTATGTGAATGTACAGCTCCATGGATTTTCCGATGCATCTGAAAGTGCATACGGGGCTTGCATCTATTTAAGGAGCAGCAATGAGGAGGGCAAAATAACTGTACGATTAATTTGTTCTAAATCTAGAGTAGCCCCTATCAAGTCTCTGACGATTCCGAAACTTGAATTGTGTGGTGCTCTATTGCTATCAGAGTTATTTCAAAAAGTGCAAAACTCAATTAACATTTCTTTTAACGATTGTTATTTCTGGTCTGACTCAACCATAGTGCTTTCATGGATTAATAGTGCTTTACATACTTTGAAAACCTTCGAAGCTAATCGTGTTTCAAAGATACAAAAGATCACTAGTTCTTACTCCTGGCGACATGTTCCTACGAAAGATAACCCAGCTGATTTAGTATCAAGAGGGGTATTGCCAAAGCAGCTGATTGTATCCGATTTATGGTGGTTTGGGCCAGAGTGGCTAAAATCTGAGTGCACAACTTGGCCAAATATAAAAATTGATGTAGATAATTTACCAGGGATGCGTCGTGAAGTTAACTCTTGTTCAGTTACTATCAGTGATAGTTATCCATTCAATTCATTCTCCAATTTTGACCATCTCCAAAGAGTCACTGCTTATATTCTTAGATTCAAAAATAATTGTCTGTCAACGACGGAAAACCGTCAGTTTGGTATACTCACTCTATTAGAATTGTCTAATTCTCTCAAATGCTTAGCAAAATTGGCCCAAAGGGAGTCATTTCCTCATGAGTTGGATGACTTGATAAAGAAAAAACCAGTAAGCCCTAAGAGTTCTTTATTATGTTTAACTCCGTTTCTAGACGATGAAGGCTTATTGAGGGCGGGAGGAAGATTGAAAAATTCCACTTATTCATTCGAAAAGAAACATCCGATAATTTTGTGTAGTAAGCATCCTTTTACCAAGCTAATATTCACTCACTATCACTTGAGATTATTTCATGTAGGTCCCCAACAATTGCTTTCTGCTATTAGGGATGAATTTTGGCCCATTGGAGGCAGAAATTTAGCTAAACATACAATTCGAAAATGCCTCACGTGTTTCAGATTTAATCCTGCACTTGTGCAGCCTATTATGGGAAATTTGCCAAAAGATCGAGTTTCTCCCAATAAGCCTTTCCATGTAGTCGGTGTCGATTATGCTGGACCATTTCTAATAAAAGACAGAAAGGGTCGGGGATGTAAAGTAACTAAATGTTATGTCAGTTTATTTGTATGTTTTTCTACGAAATCAATACATATTGAATTAGTTTCTAGCTTAACTACAGAAAGTTTTATCATGGCACTTCGCCGTTTTGTATCAAGAAGGGGCAAACCTTACGTGATTCATTCTGACAGAGGCTCAAATTTTATAGGAGCAAATAAAGAACTAGGTAGATATATTTTAAGTCATACTTCTGAACTCAATGAACGATATATGCATGAAGGAATACAATGGAAGTTTTTACCTAGTCATTCTCCACATTTGGGAGGCCTATGGGAGGCCGGTGTTGAAAGTTTTAAGCATCATCTCAAAAGGGTTATGGGCAATATAACATTCACTTTTGAAGAATTGGAAACAGTCTTAGTGCAAATAGAAGCTATTTTGAATTCACGGCCATTATGTCCAATCTCGTCAGATCCGAATGATCTCTCTTCACTAACCCCTGCTCATTTCCTTATTGGAAAGTCGCTAATTGCTGCACCAGATGTTCACGTTGAATCTGTTCCAATCAACCGTTTGACGCGCTACCAACTTCTTCAACAAATATGTCAGCATGTTTGGAAACGATGGACCAAAGAATACGTATCTGAGCTTCAAGTTAGAAGTAAATGGAAATCAAGTCAGGGTCAGCTTCGCGAAGGAAGTTTGGTTCTTGTAAAAGATGATAATTCATTACCACTCGATTGGAAGCTTGGACGCATATTGAAAGTTCTTCATGGTTCCGATGGTCATGGTCGTATTGCAACAATTAAAGTTCGAAATGGAATAATACAAAGAAGTTTCCCCAAGATTTGTCCTCTACCAGAGTATTCTGATTGAAAACAGGGCATTTCAAGGCGGGGGAGTATGTTCAAGAAGGATTAGTTCATAGTTTTTATATCTTGTTAACACTCTGTTGAATATATCAATGTCATAGTGATGTACACAATAAAAATTAGACACGAATTGTCAATCAATCGAGAGTTACTTCAATCTCATATTTCTTCAAAGAAATCTATTCAAAAGCAACTCAACTATAAAGTTCACAATAGAAATTCAACCAAATACAGTCCACAAATAAAACATAAGTATAAGTATAATTGAGAGTTACTTAGCTGTGTGCACGTGTAGATATACCAAAATAGTACAAAAAGTAGTACTTCGTGCAAAATAAATACATCTTCTTGTACTATTTTGACATTTAGGCAAAGAATTCCAAAGCTTTTCCGTTCTATAGAAATTCTAGTTTTGGTAAAGGGTTGTTCGACATATCTCAAGGTTGACGACTAAGGGATGTGCTGACTAGGCTTGTCGAGTTCATCTGACTGGTATTCTTAGTGATGGAATGATAGCAGAGATTTCTGAAGAACATTTCCCGTGGAAGTATCTAAAAAAGTGAAAGGTCGCCGACTACGGTGTTCCAATAATGTCAAAGAATTAGCAATATACCAGACGAATGACTCATTTTTGGAACGAAATCTAAGAGCATCAGTGTATATTTGGGAGCTGAACCCCAATATGTGGGAACAGTATTCTAGAACAGACCGTATATGTGCTTTGTAGATCATGAGATGAAAATCCGTTTTTCTGCAACTGATACAGAAGTCGTCCATATTAATACCAAAATTAGATCTTGAATTGACGTTTCTATTACTGACACAAACATAGGTATGTTGCAAGGAACTAAAAAGAATGTTACGGTTGGTTAATTGGGTTGGGACGCATACCTGATTTGTTTCTGATTTCGACCTTTGATATCCATGCTGGAGATATAAATACACCATATTATAGTTGAGTATTTTTGTTTTGATCAGGAAAGCCTTCAAGATTCATATACTTGCTTGATCTGTATTTCATTCGTTACACGGGCAGTAAAACTTGTTTCTATCACACAACGATATCGTTTACCTTAATTTGATTACCGAGCCAAACACAGTGGAGTCTGGAGATGAATAAATAATCGCTATTATTATTGTTGATATGCTCACTAACCTAACATTTTCCACGTCTTTTTCCTATACCTGGCACTGGCGAGATATTTGCTATTGGGGCTGACACCGGTTCATACACAAATGGGATACTCTGTGGTTGTATTTATATTGGAACTACAATTCGAACATCCTTGAAAATAGAATAAACCTGATCTGTTAATGCAGGTAGAATATTATCACCACACGGATTATCTGTTGCATTGCATACATATAGCAAGGCATTGGTGGTTACTTCACATATTTATTTTAGTCAATTCTTTCGGTTGCAGAAAAAATAGCATGTTTCATTCGGATCAAAACTGACTTTGTTTGACTCGCTTGTCAAACATTTCATTTTTAATTCATTTATTTTACAATTGTTTGTCAATTTACATATAAATTGTATGTTTATCCTAAGTAAATGCGCCTAGGTGCGAGCACCTGTATGCGCAGAAAGAAAGTTTACATATAGGTAATATGATGACAAAAACAATAAAAATTGATATAAAAATAGTAACAATTTGAATGACAATTTGTTATAAAGATTTAAAGTAGAAACTTGTAGAGTAGTACATTTATAATTACAGTATTGTTATGGAGTATTCTATAGTAAAGCTGTTAAAGTATTGTAGTGTTCGTTCATGAACTCTTTAGTTGCTCTAGAAAAGTTTTTAGCGTTTTTAATTCTTTTGATACTTGAGGGTAAAGTATTATAAATTTTTGGTACTATCACATTAATAAACCTTTGGTTTCCATCATGCCTACAAAAGGGTATGTTTAGCATTTTTTTGTTTTGTTGTCTTCTTGGGTACAAATGATTAGTATAATTTTAATTTTTCAAAAATAGAATATTGATTTGTTGTAGAGCAGTCTTGTAGAGTAGAGTTTATTCTTGTGATGTATCATTTTCAAAATATAATTCTGAATTATATTTAGTTGTTGAAGTGCATTATCATAAAGCCCTCCCCATGCAATTATGCCATATATTATTAGAGACTCAACAAGGGATTGGTAAATCATTGTTAGCAGTTTTGTATTCAGAATGTTTCTGATTAAGTAAAATTGTTGTATTAATTTTCTTATTTTATTAGTTAGATCCTGGATTTGAGGTATTCACTTAAGGTTTTTATCAATAAGTATTCCTAGATATTTAGTCTTATTAGCCTCCTTAACTATGAAATCAGGATCGTCAATGTGTATCTGGTTAAAATCTGGCCTATTTGCATCAGTTAGAGTGAAAGCTATGTAATGACTTTTTCATATATTCAGAGACAACATGTTGAGATCTAGCCAGTTTTTGATCATTTTCATTCCTTTTATTACCCTTTGTTTTACCATATGCCATGTACTTCCTTCGAAGATAAAGACTGTATCATCTGCGTAAGATATTGAGATGCCTTTTGTGTTCATGAATAAAAGTGAGTTGATATATATGATAAACAGTATGGGGCCAAGAACTGTCCCTTGGGGAATACCTATCTTTATTGTTTAACTGTCACTATACTCATTTCTGATTTTTACAATTTGTTTTCTTTCTTGGAGGTAGTTTTGAAAAACACTGTTCCCCCTGTTCCATAACATTTAGAAGTTCTTCATGAGGTACAGTGTCAAAAGCCTTTGCCAAGTCAATAAAAACAAAGTGTCATTTTTGATCCCAATAAAACAATCTACTATTTTTGTGAAGCAGCTTTCGAAATGGATCTGACAGGAGTTTTTCATGAAAGAGTATTGCTGATTTAAATACCGATCATAGATTCAGTGGACTTGTGGGAATGGTGGTATCAGACATTGATGTATCAGACATTGATGTATCAGACATACTGAGTCCCTTCTTTCTAGAAAAAAACAGGGTTGAGGCCCAAGGGGTAATTTTTTGGTTGTGGCATCAGTTTACATGTTAAACATATGAAAAAGTTGGACATTAGTAGAATTTCCTTTCGTCCGCTCTAAGAGATTTAAAAAAACAGGATCGATTATAGGTATAAGTGCGTTAATTTACATTGACTACCTACTGATTGTACACAAAACAGCTGTTCAACTATTGAATATACATTTTTCAACAAAACGGGGACATATCTATGCTCCGTTTCATTAGATACTTGAAAAGGAGATTTTCGTGTCAAGTTCCTTTACGTAACATAGGCTAGTACGCCATATTAACACAAACTGGTTTATCGAGATTTGTTGAAATAAGCATATTTCGATATCTATCGGAATCTATAGAGCACCTACGCATAATAGAAGATTACGTAACAAGTTCGGAAAAAGCACCGATATATACAGGGTCTGAAAGTCCTTCAGAGGACGTATACAGGGTGCTTCGAAATTCGACCGACAACACTTGACAGGTGATAGCCTTCGTGATTACATAATTACTGAGATAGGGACTAGGGTTATACGGTCTTCAAATCTTCAGTTCTCGAGATACAGGGTGTTGAAGTTGTGAAATAAAAATAGTTTTTTCGCAATAACTCAAGAATTATTGAATATTTTCCATTCACATTTGGAATATGGTTTCATCCTCGGTTTCATCTTTGAATGGGTAATTTTTTTACCACAAAGTCAATACGGATATTTAATCCAGTGGTGCGCTACAACGGATTGTGGTAACCCTTCCTTTCATATTTTCTACGCCACTGATGAAACTTTGATTATTTTAAATTTCTCTATTAATTGCTCAATTTTGATCACCTTTAACTGAGCTAAAATGAACGGTTTTCGAGTAATGATTCAAAATAGAAGTTTGTATAGTAATTTTTCATGATTTTCAGTAGTCGAAAAACACAAAAAAGTTTGTGGTGGTGAGTAGATTGAAATTCTTTCAAGATCTCATTCTGTAGATGAATCTGAATAATTGTTTAATGCAGAAAGAAAAAACTAACAGTTTTGTAATTTTCTACAACTGAAAATGATGAAAAATTACCATACAAACTTCCATTCTGGGTTCAATATCTCGAAAACTGTTTATTTTACCTCAGTAGAAGGTAAGGCATTTTTTACAAAAATGAATAATGAATTCGATAAATTGAAAATAATGAAAATACCTTAAGTGGCGTAGAAAATATGAGAGGAAAAGTTACCACAAGCGCCTGTAACACACCACTAAATAAAATATTCGGAATTATTTTCTGGTCAAAAAATTACTCATTTTAAGATAAAAGTATATACCGAATTTTAATGCGAAATATTCAATCAATCTTGATTTATTGCGAAAAAGACTATATTTATATCTTAATTTCAACACCCTGTATCTTGAGAACTGAACAATTGAAGGCAAGCATTGTCGTTCGAATTTTGGAACACCATGTATATAACCTACTAGAATATCAAAAATTATCTAAATACAGGTCTAATTTCCAAAATATCGTATAATAAGTGCTTTGTGTTTTGTGTTTTTGAAAAGCACAAAGCATTAATGTTTCATAATTATTGAAAAATATACTATGCTCGATTTAAAAAATGTGATTCGACATGAAAATATATATGAGGGTCATTCTTCAAAACGGAGACAATATATTATAATGTAACTAGTTGGTGAAAATTATACAGGGTTATAAATAGAAACAATTAACGTCGGATTTCCAATTTGAGAATTCCATTTTGTGGAGGAGGAAAAGTGGCAATGATGAAGTGACATTCATTTTGAAATATCTCTTCAAATAAACTTAGTAATAAATAAAAACGATTTTGCATATTTTCACATTTTTTTCCGAATATTTCCGGAAATAATTGAAATTTTTCAAATTTCAAAGCAGCATCTTGTTGAGCATGAAAAGTTCAACTTTGCCTCAATTTAATCTACTCTGTATCTCCTAAAGTTAAAGAGATCCCCATGCTTAGCCACGAAATTGTAACACCCTGTATAGTCAAAATTTCTGATATACTATATCTTCACCATAAGCTTCCAATTAGGAATAAACGCACATTCACATTGTTAAACACATTCGAATTAACAATAATTACTTCCATATTGAGGTTAAATGCTTTCAATAAATTGAAAATAAGCATAGCCAAATACCAGAATAAACACATTAAACTTGACCAACACAATCAAATTGAGAATAAAGAGAAAACGCATTCGATCTGGGCATTAATATATACAGTGTGTCCATGATATACAGGGTGTTTCTAAATAACACCGAAAACATTCAAGGAGTGTTTCCTTGTGACATTCTAGCAAATAAAGTTCATATATAAACATGTGTCCTAACTTGCTCCGTTTTTGAGATACAGGATGTTGAAGTATTAATTGCTTTCATTTATAAACTCCCCGTATAAGCTTTCATGGTGCCAGAATTCAGTATGGATGGAGACTGAGAAAGCCCCAAAATTTCAAAATGATTCTAATTGGGGTTATTGAGTAATCTCAATGGAAGTTTTGAAAACACGTCTACTTCAAAATTTGGGGTCAAATCGAAGTTTTATTGTTTTCTCAAAAATCAAGCTGGATACAGAAATTACACAAAGAATAAAAAAGTTGTTATTTCAATAGTTTAATCTAATAAAAATATGAAACTCAGAAAAACCGGTGGCGTACAATGACATTCACCATAAATATCGATAAATTTACCCATCACTGTGACGCCACTGGAAATATTATTTTGAATCTAATTGCACCAGAAGGAGCCTTGTATGTATGTATGTGTGTGGGCGGTCCGGGACCTGATGCACTTAGGCCTCCCTTTTCGGGCCCATTGTGCACCCACATTCCCTGGATCGCAAGTCAGCCATGGAGAAGGCCGATCTCGCGAGCAAAAGATACCAACTTTCTAGGCCAAATCTTTTCAACATCCTCTGGGTCCAGGATACTGCTCCCAAAATGGATATCTCTTGCTGCCACTACTACCGGGCATTCAGTGAGGATGTGAGTAGAAGTCTCTTCATCCTCTAGGCACCATCTGCATTCAGGATCCTCCACAATCCCGATCGTGCTGAGATGTTTGTTCAGGTGGCAGTGCCCTGTCAGAAAACCCACCACCAGTTTCAGGTCCTTCCTGTTCAAAGGCAAGAGGGCATTGGTCTGTCTTCGTGACAGGTTTCCTATATGGAGTTTGGACTGCCTCATTCCAGGAGCCTTTCTTCAGCTGTCCTGAAACATTTCCGTCAGGATTTCCCTCGGGATTTCCTTCATCTTGAAGTTGCTCCAGGATCGAGTGACCCCTAAGATTGGCTCTGGGCCAATCACTGAACCCTTCGCCCCCTTTCTGGCCAGCCCATTGGCCATTTCGTTACCTGGTACCCCTGAGTGTCCAGGGACCCACAAAAGACATACTTTGTTCGTTGCTGACAGCCTTTGTAGGCTATCTATGCACTCTGACACCAAGGCGGAGGTCACCCTATACGAGGTGAACGCCTTGATCGCCGCCTGGCTGTCAGTGCATATAGTGATTTGCTGGCTGTGATAGCCTCTCTCGATATTCTCTCGAACACATGCAAGTATTGCAAATACTTCAGCCTGAAAAATCGTGGCATGTTTCCCAAGGGTATAGTAATGATATGCCCTTGGGGTCTGCCCATAGATCCCAGCACCTGCGCATTCTTTCATCCTGGAGCCATCTGTATACCAGATGATGCCCTTGGTGGGTATTATGCAGTGCCCATTCTGTTCCCATTTTATCCTAGTAGGAATTTTGACTTGGGGCATTTTCCGATCGGTGTTATGCTGTCCCCTTTCATACTGAGTGAGGGGTAGTCGTCTGTAATTTGCTTCCAGAGGCGAGAATGTCCGTATGTTCCTTCGCTCCTCCACTGGTTACAGCTTTGTAAGCGAACGGCGGCCTTCATCGCTTCGTGTTCTATATACAGGTTCAGAGGTGGCAGTCCGGTCAGAGTCTCCAGCGCCCTTGTCGGCGCCGTCCTCATTGTTCCTGCTATGGATATGCTGGCCAGTCGTTGAACTCTGTCGAGCTGACTCCTCGACTTGCCTGTCAGCGTCCCCGGCCACCATACGATGGCCCCATATGTTATCATTGGACGTATGAGAGCCCCCACGTTCCCCCAAACGTTCTTCTGCACGCCCAGAACGCTGCCGTAGCCTTCTGGACCTTCCTCTCAATATGCTCGTTCCAATTGAATCTAGAGTCAAGAATGACTCCTAGATATTTGGTGGAGCCTTTATACCGCAGGGACTAACCCGATAGTCGTATATCGGGGAAGTCCCCTGCCTTACGTTTTCTGGTGAAAAGTACTATTTCCGCCTTTTCAGGGTTAGCTCTTAGTCCCGTGATACGACACCAGCGGTCCACCCAGTGTCCAGGACCCGTTGTGCCTGTCTCCGACTGGGAGTGAACCCCCTACTGTCGATCAGGATGACTATGTCATCTGCGTAGGCCTGGATTATAGTATCCCATTCTATGTATCTTCGATAGGAGGTCGTCCACGACGAGGCACCATAGAAGGGGTGATAGCACCCCTCCCTGCGGGCAGCCTCTTTATAGGAGCCTTATATTACTATTAACAAAACCACAACGTTTTATTAAAATCGATGAAAAGACAACTGAGTAATGAATAAAAAAATGATTTTTCATGGAAATATTTTAAATGAACTCTATTTCCTTAAATATCACAAGGAATCAACTCTTGAATTTTTTTGTGTTATTCCTGTATACTCTGCTTGAAATATTGATTTTTCTGGAAATATCGTGGAATATGAATGATGAAAAAATAACAAAGGTGGAAATGAGTGCTGAACTATCGTAATGCTCCAATTATTGTTTGAAAATTAACAGGCCATAAAAGTAGAAATCACCGCCTATATAATTTTATTAATTTATTTGAGGACGTATCGCAATATAATAGGAAATCATAATTAGTAATTAACAAATGAACAGTAATTCAGATCTATTCACACCAGATGATTGAATTGATGAAATAATGGTGATTGAGCAAAGGTCTTAGTAACATAAAATTGATATAAATGTATGTGCACATAGTTTAGATAAGTAATAATTTTTATTATTACTAATTATTATGATAATTAACGCGATTGAAATATAAATAAAAATATGATTCCATGATGCTCGTTTATACCGGGTGACACAGAGTATCGGGCAACGGTTTATCTGAAATTTGGCACATTTATGTGGGCAACTAATTCGGATTTGATGACATTTCAATCGAATATGGCGGACTTCCGGTTTTTCTGGACATGCCAGCAACTTCGTTTTCTCAAATGGAACACTCTGTATATTTTTACATATTCAAATTCAACAGGTCGAAACAAGTGCAATCTTATGACAAGATTCAGAAATGTTGTTTTCCATAGCTTTCTTGAAAAATTATTCGAACTGCAAATTCATGAAACTAGTAGTTGATTTTTGAACGTATACAATTTGTTACTGCACCGAAATACAAAATGATAAGTAATTTTTTTTCATAATGTATCTTCTACAGAGACATGTGGGTGGCCCATAGGGGTTCCATTTGAAATAAAAAAAATTTATCAAAATGTGATGTGACTAATAATAATAATAATAATAATAATATTTATTTTACTTGTTAAACCGTATGAAAGCGTTACAATAAACATTTACGTACAGTAACAAGGAATACGTCTGTGTATAAATAAGAGAGTATAGGAGATAAATATAGATATAGAAAAAAAAAAAACATTTTATATAAAACGACAAAACTTGACACCTATTAATTTGGACATATACAGATGGGTGATTTATTGATTATCGTGAGTTACTAAAACTCGTCAACGGTGTAGCAGTTTCTTTCTATGAGATATTTTTTTAATTGTCTTTTGAATATGGAGATATTCTTTGAATCCTTAATAGAAACATCTAGCTTGTTAAATAGTTTGGGTCCAAGGTAGAGGTGACTCCTCTGATAAAGGGAGGTTCGGTGAGGGTTTGCTATCAGCAAACCTCTTGCTCTCGTTGGATAAGGGTGGTCTTGTTGGTTTGCCCTAAATTTATCTCTATTCTTATAAACGTAGAGACATATCTCATATATATACAGACCAGCAACTGTGAGTATTCCCAGCTCTCTAAATGAGTTTCTGCATGATTGTCGCCATCCTAAATTAGCAATTATTCTGACCGCGCGTTTTTGTAGAATGAATACTCTTTCAACAGAAGAGCTCATACCCCAATTTAGGATTCCATAGCGCAGGTGACAGCCAATAGTTGCATAATACAGATTTAGCAGGACCTCTATTCCACAATGATTCGACATAAATCTCAGTGCATAACAGTTCTTTCGTAGTTTATCACATAATGAATCTAAATGAGGACTCCAATTGAGCTTATGATCTATAATTAGACCTAGCATTTTTGTTTCTGGGTTGGATGTCACCTCTATTTGGTTATCCTCATATATTTTCAGAGTTTCAGTTGTGTTATGCATTGAGAATTTTACTAATGCTGTTTTGTTGATATTTAGTGCTAAATGATTTTTATCAGCCCATTCCATTATTCTCTCATATATGGATTCTGTTGTTTCTACAAGTGCTGATTTATTATGATCATTGACCAGAACATTTGTATCGTCTGCATATGCAACTATATGTACCTTCGAAAGACTATTTAGATATAGTATCAAGTCGTTCGCATAAATGAGAAAAAGTAATGGTCCGAGTATGGATCCCTGAGGAACTCCTTGTTTGCACGCCAATGACTGACTGTGAACACCTTGGATTATCACTGTTTGTGACCTATTCTCTAAATAGGACCTTATCCAATCTTGGGCAATTCCACGGACCCCATAACGATGCAATTTCTGGATTAGCACATAGTGATCAACGCAGTCAAATGCCCTGGAAAAATCGATGAACAAACCACAGATTTGTAGTTTGTTATCCAAGGCTGTTACTACGTTCTCTATGAAATCATACAGAGCTGTTTCCGTGCTTTTATCTTGCATGAAACCATGTTGGTTTGTCGAAAGAAGTTCATTTCTAAGGAAAAATGATATTAACTGATTTTTAATATTCAGTTCGTATAACTTGGATATACTAGAAAGAAGACTCACTCCTCTATAGTTCTCATAGCTATTTGAGTCTCCTTTTTTGAAGATAGGGGTAACGATTGCCGATTTTAATTTTTCAGGGAACACTCCTTGTTCCACGGAAAGATTTATCAGATATGTCAGGGGGTAGACTAGTTCTTCCATGCATTTTTTTAGAAGATTGTTTGAGATCTGGTCATATCCGGTGGATTTAGAATTTTTCAATTTATTTATTAATTCAACAACCTCAAGTTCGTTGATTGGATGGAAAAAGATGGAGTTTGGGCAGAGTGTGACTATATTTTCCATAAAATTCAGATCATATTCTCTTTGTTCTACAGTTTTCGTGAAATGTGCATTGAAATTGTTAGCCATATCAGCACATGACACCCTATGTTCCCCCTCAAAAATGGAAATATCTTTGGGTTTATAATTTTTTTTTTGGATATTATTAATTGTTTGCCACATGGTTTTTTGTTTATTTTGAGAGCTATTAATCTTATGCTCAATGCATCTTTGATTATTCTGCTTTAATTTCTCTCTGTATGTTTTTGTTACTTGGCGACATATGTCCTTGAAATTTTCGTCTACTCTTGCGCATTCTGAGTATAGAGAAACCATATTCTTGAGGTTATAGAGTTCTGGGGTGAGGGGGTTAGATCTAGCTATTTTTGTTTGTTTTGACCGTTTAAGTGGAAAAGATATCTCGATATAATATTGAAGGATTTCATAAAATCTATTATATGCTTCGTTTGGACATGTTTCCTTGTATACATTTTGCCAGTTCTCATTTCTCAGTAGTGTTTTGAAATCTGAGATATTTTCGTCTGAGAAGCTTAAATAGTAAGAAGTTGGCACATGGGAGGTAGTGGTGGTCTTTTTTATTGGGAAAATAATTAATTGTCCATAGTGATCAGATAAATGGAAATCCTTGATCTTCACCTCAAAATCTGCCATCTTGGTTATGAGAAAATTATCAATGCACGTGCTCGAGGAGGCTGTCACTCTGGTTGGTTCGAAAATTGTACACATTATGTCATAAGCAGCTATCAAATCCTCCAGATGGTTCATATTTGAGCCACTCGTTAGAAAATTTATATTAAAATCCCCACCTATAATTACTTTCTCATTTTCCCTGCAAATTAGTGTCAATAATCCTTCAAATAGGTCTATAAACAACTTAAAATCTCCCATTGGTGGTCTATATATACAGATGAAGGTTGTTTTATATTGTTGGGATCTGATACCGCAGCATTCAAGTACCCCCTCAATTACCATGGGAACCATATGGAAAACCAAAAACAAAATAATGACGAACCTGCCCATCTGATGGAGGTTGAGGGGACACCATCCTCATCTTCATTGGATGCAGAGAATAGGCTTCTGGAGGGCGACTCTTCTGGAACGGGAACTGAGGCACATCAAACCTTGGTTACTGTGGAGGAAGAGCGCATCCTACAGGAGCTGATGGAGTCGACAGAGGAAGGGGAGGAATCTGGGGGCAGCCGTGAGCAGCCACCGGTTCCAAACCCTCAGGATCTGCCGGACACAAAAGTGAAGATGTCTGGAGCGCAGCGCAGGAAGCTGGCGATCCAGGCGGCTATGGCTCGTGGGGACCCGATCATTCCTAGGAAGCCTAGGTCAAATCGGAGGCCCACGAAAAAACCTCAAGCACTGGTGGCCGTAAATCCATCATGTCTTAAGAGACCAGACAAAACCATCTCCACAACGGGAAGTGGGAAAGTCTGCGAGGCCGCTGGAAAGAGGGGGAGATCCGAGACCAGCACACCTTCGCCGCTCCTTAAGAGGAGCAAACAGAGTGTCTCTGCGGGACCTTCTGTAACTAAACCCGTCAGTACACCAACTGGAGGCAGTTACAGTAAGGCCCTGACCTCCTTTAAGATGGCAGTGACTACGGGCAACTATCCCGAAGACAAGCTATCTTTGGAGCAGGTGAAGCAAATCCAGCTTCTTATTACGAGAGAGATCTGGAGATGTGAGCCAGGAACTGGGCCTCAATTCGCAGGCAGCTACCCTCAATCGGGGGTGCTGATCCTAACCTGCGAAAATGAGGAATCCAGAGAATGGCTCAAGCGGAAGGTGCCTACGCTGAAGCCTTGGGAGGGGGCCGCCCTTAGCGTCGATGACGCTAATAAGGTGGTCAAAACTCACAGGGCTGTGGTATGGGTGCCAACCGAGTTCCTGGACGCCAAGGAGCCGGCTAGGATCCTACAGCTCCTGGAAACCCAGAACAAGGGCATTAAAACAGGAGACTGGAGGATTATTTCCACCAATTCCGACAAACAAGGAATTACCCTTGTTCTTGGAATTGACGACCTCAACCTGAAGGAGTTGGCCAAGAGAGGCTTCAAAGCCTACCTAGGCCTGTCCCAACTTACCTTCAGGGTGGTAAGTAAAAAGAGCGCCGAAGATGCTGCAGGTCCTTCAAGTAAACCTGCAGCATAAAAAGGCTGCGACTGCTGCCTTAGTGAGGTACCTGTCCCGAGGCGAAGCTGACATAGTCCTGATACAAGAGCCCTGGATTCACGGGGGACGAGTCTCAGGACTGGGAGAAGCCAAGGGTAAGGTAATATACGATCTGACGGCAGGGAATGTGAGATCCTGCATTTTCGTTAAGAACGAGCTACACGCACTAAAACTGCTTGATTTCTGTTCTAGGGACCAGGCAGCAATTAGGCTGAAAATACGTATGGGAGGAATCTGGACGGAAATCATAATAGCCTCAGTGTATCTGCCATACGATTCTATCGGGCCACCTCCGTCAGCAGAACTGGAGAGGCTAGAGGAGTACTGCAGGCTTTCAAACCTACAGCTCATCTTTGGCATTGATGCCAATGCTCACAGCACAGCTTGGAGGAGCAGTGACACAAACAGAAGGGGTGAGTTCTTATTAGATTACATAATTTCTAAGAATTTAGTTATAATGAATCGCGGGAACGAAGCAACTTTTGTTACCAAAACTCGTAAGGAGATCATTGACATAACCCTGGCGTCTTCTAGAATAAGCTCTCAGGTAACTCGGTGGCGTGTATCTGAGGAACCGTCCTTGTCGGACCATAGGTATATCTGTATGGAAATTTCAGATACTGAACACCCGACAGAAGCCTATCGAAACCCGAGAGGTACGAACTGGGAGAAATTCAGAGAGGACTTAACAATAAACCTAGGAAACGTCAAGAAGATTATCAAAAACGGCACTGATGTAGAGGTAGCCTCCTGTCAGTTGCAGGAGGCAATAATATCCTCATATCAGGACAACTGTCCTTTGGTAAGGCGCAACAGCAGCAAAGACGTTAGCTGGTGGAACGAAGAACTTAAAACGCTAAGAAAAGAAACACGCAAACTTTTCAATAAGGCGAAGAAAACTGGGGAGTGGGGGCAGTATTCCATCACTCTGACCAATTATAATAAACAGATCCGTAGGGCGAAAAGGGAGTCGTGGAGGCGTTTCTGTGGAGAGGTGGAAACAACCTCTGAAGCAGCACGCCTCCATCGAATCCTAGCCAAGGCACCTGTTAATCCTATGGGGAATATAATGAAACCTGACGGGAGATATACTGAAACTGGCAGGGAAACTCTGGAGATTCTACTTCGGGCTCATCTGCCAGATTCGGTTGAAATTGAAAACGATAATCTACCAGACCCACTAAACCCTCACATGAGGGCTGCTGTTGGGGACTGGCGGGTATCGAAGAAGATTGTTGACCACAGTAAACTGCTGTGGGTCATAGAAACTCTTGAATCCTACAAGGCGCCGGGACCGGACGGAATTATCCCTGCAATGCTACAGCAGGGTAAGGACCAGCTGGCTCCGTTTATTTGTGGGATATTGAGAGCAAGCATGGCAACGGGGTACATTCCGGTTGCATGGAAGAGAGCGAGGATCGTCTTCATCCCAAAGCCTGGAAGAGATTACTCTCAGGCTAAGGCGTTCAGGCCGATAACACTATCATCATTCATGTTGAAGGTGATGGAGAAGTTAATTGAAATGCATATCAGGGAAAACTTTCTCATTGAAAGGCCACTACATAAAAACCAGCATGCATATCAATCGGGAAAATCCTGTGAAACGGCACTTCATCAACTGGTGGGGAAACTTGAGGCCGCAATAAGCAACAAGAGCATAGCTCTTGCGGCTTTCCTGGATATTGAAGGGGCATTCGACCATACACCCTTCATATCCATGGTAGCAGCGGTTGTTGAGCGTGGCGTGGAAGACACCACATGTCGGTGGATAAAAAACATGCTACACAACAGAACAGCGGAATCCACATTGCTTGGTGAAACCATGGAGGTGACGATTTCTAGAGGTTGCCCACAGGGAGGAGTTCTTTCTCCCCTGCTGTGGGATCTGGTTATTGACGAACTCCTGAAAAAACTAAACAATGTAGGAATTTACTCACAGGGGTATGCAGATGATGTTGTCATTCTAGTAGAGGGGCAGCATCCTGAAATTATTTCAGACTTGATGCAGAGAGCCCTGAAGATAGTAGAGGGCTGGTGCAGAAAGGCAGACCTCAGGGTCAATCCTAGTAAAACTGCACTTGTGGCCTTCACGAAAAAGAAGAAACTGGACAAACTAAAAGTTCCCAGACTTTTTGACACACAGCTAAGTATGACACAGGAGGTTAAGTATCTGGGAGTAACCCTAGATGCTAGGCTAACCTGGAATACTCAACTGCGAAAAACTGTCAGCAAAGGCAAAATGGCACTAATGGCTTCTCGGAGAGCGATTGGTAACACATGGGGACTGAAACCACGCATGGTACATTGGCTGTATACTGCTGTGGTGAGACCAATGATTGTATATGGATCGCTTGTCTGGTGGCCTAAGACTGAACAGAGATCAGCTATAATGGAGCTTTCAAAACTCCAGAGATTAGCTTGTCTCTGCATCACAGGTGCTATGCGCAGCACTCCTACCGCTGCTATGGAAACCATACTCAATATTCCACCTCTTGAAATCTTCATCAGGGCGGAAGCGAGGATGGGGGCATACAGACTGGAGTGTACCGGCAACTGGTATGCTCGGGGTGACTCCCTGGGACATACAAAAATAATCAGCCAAGTTTCAAGCCCACTAATGGATATGGGAAGGGACAAAATGCTGCCTAGAAATAACTATTACAGACCCTTCAACACTCAGCTCTACTGGGATGAAAGGGTCTTGACTAACTGTCAGGAAGGCACGTTAGTATGGTACACTGACGGTTCTAAGACTGATGAGGGCACGGGAGCCGGAATATATGGAGATAGACCCAGAACCAGGATGTGTGCTTCCTTGGGGAGGTATGCTTCAGTATTCCAGGCAGAGGTGCATGCTATTGAGGCATGCCTGAGAGAGAATATAGTAAGAGGATACAGAGGTAAACAAATCCTCATATGCTCAGATAGTCAGGCGGCCATTCAATCTCTAACATGCAATAAAATCAGATCAAAATTGGTCTGGGATTGCCTTCAAAGCCTGCTAACCCTGGCTAACCACAACAAGGTAACTCTTCAATGGGTGCCAGGGCATAAGGGAATTGAAGGCAATGAAGCAGCTGACGCTCTTGCCCGGCAGGGGTCTGCGACGTTGTTTATGGGGCCGGAACCTGTGTTCGGTATCCCCAAAACCTCAATACGCGGCTGGCTGGCAAGGTGGACGCAAGAAAGACATCAGGCATACTGGAACAATGTCCCAGGACAAAGACACAGTAAACTGATGGTTGGAACACTGTCCAAAACAGTGACTAACGACATTCTGAGCCTAAACAGAAGTCAGATCAAACAAGTGACGGGACTAATAACCGGTCACTGCCCCTTGAGGAAACATATGCATCAAATGGGCATCTATACAGACGAACCCATATGCAGACTATGCAATGAGGAGGAGGAAACTGCCACCCATGTAATACTGGAGTGCGAAGCACTAGCGCGTTGGAGATACAACCTTCTGGGAGCAGTAAACTCTCAAGAGGCATTTTCAAAGAATGATCTGGTGAAGAGGCTGCTAAACCTCATCAAGGTAGCGAACCTGTTCACCTGAGTCAACAGCATGATCAGGAATACAATAGGCCCAAAGGCTGCAGTGTTTTGGGCTTCAAACCCTGACTGATCATTCTGCCATTAATCAATCAATCAATAATCACCCCCTCAATACATACGTTCTCTAGGTTTAGGACAGCAAATTCCAAACTAGTTGAATCATTTATAAAAATTGCTACACCGCCGTTTTTGGTTACACTTCTACAGAAACATGATTTATGATTTATCGATAAGTGACACAAAAATAGTTTTTCAGAAAACATTATGTTCCTCTATACCTTTTCAACTTCAATTTCGGAATCGGTAAGTTATATTTCGGAAAAAGTAATCTCGATTTCAGAATTGGTTAGTTCGATTTCAGAAATGGTGAACTCAATTTCAGAATCGGTGAGATGAATTTCAGAAGAAGTCCATTCAATTTCAGAAATAGTAGGTAAGTTGTATTTCAGAATTGGTAGGTTCAATATAAAAAAATCCTTATATTTGATCTTGCATGTGAGATTAACAAACCATATTCAAAATATTCAACTTTTCAAAAACAATTTAACCCACAGATGCCTTCCATCTGAATCGCTGGAAGATAGTGACGTTGCACATGATTATAAGAATGCAAACACATTTGAGGTGTTATCATTTTCATTGAATGATCTGCACATTCTTCAAGACATCGCAGTCTGAATTCTATCTGGTTGAGCAATCTGTTCGGCAGCTATGACCCTTTGGCGATGCTCTTGCAAGAAGCTTTTCACTTCTGAGGCACCCCATATATGTTCAATCTGATTCAACATAGGGCCAGCGTACATACATTACGCTGATAGGGCTCTCAAACACCGTTCCATCCATTGTGAACAATCTTCTCTTTTGCAATTAAAAAAATTTCAAACATATAAAAGGATTTCATCTTCTGAAATTGAACCCCTACCAATAATAATTCTGAAATACAACTTACCATTTCTGAAATTGAATGAACTTTTTCTGAAATTCATCTCACCGATTCTGAAATTGAGTTTACCATTTCTGAAATCGAACTAACCAATTCTGAAATCGAGATTACTTTTTCCGAAATTTCCGAAATTTACCGATTCCGAAATTGAAGTTGAAAAGGTATAGTAGTCTAGTAATTATGTGGGACTCCTTGTGAATAGCTTTGACCACATCTCATTTAGCCACGCTGTGAAATAATAGTATATTATGTAACAAGTGTTATAAACGTCCTTTTAGTAACGAGTATTTTAAGCACGAGCGGAGCGAGTGTTTAATAAACGAGTGTCTAGAAGAGTATAAACGCGTTACATACTATGATTTTTCTACGAACTCCGAAAATTACATTAACATACCTGCTATTCCTGCTAACCTACAAATCAATTCGAAAGGAATGGGAATTGAGAACATAATACATGCAACTGCATGCAACCAGCGAGACACGACGTATAAGTGATATCGGTTGTAGATGTGTCCAGTCCATTGCTTACTAACCTTTGTTTCACGTTTATTGTCATGCTTAGCGCAGAATGAATAAATTGTTCTCAAAGATGGATGCTTCATTTTGACACTTCTTGGAGATATGCAAGTACTAGAACATTCTCTTCGATTTCACTTTCGTCTACTTTTCGCATATATTTTTAATGAAGAATTCTGATACAAACGAATATTGTTTGAATAATTCTGATACAAAATTTGAAAATAACAGTTGGAAGTTAATACAATGGATAGGCCAGACATGTCTCAAATTACCGAAGCTGTGTTTGATGAACTGCGTTGCCATGGAAATGTGTTTAAGAAATCTTGTTGCCATGGTAACGTGTTTAATATTTCGAACGAATCACAGATCGACAATCCGTGATTAATCGATCATTTAGCGTGGTACCTATCGGTACGCTAAATGCCATTTTAGTTATGTGAGCAGAAAAAATAATTTTGATCTCAACATTCTCGAAAAAATTACATTTGTCATAAATATTGCAGTCGTTTTGACCTGTTGAACTAGAACATGTAAAAATATACAGGGTGTTCCATTTGAAAAAACAAACTTGCTGGCATTTCCGGAAAAACCAGAAGTCCGCCATATTGGATTATAACGTCATTAAATCCTAAATTGTTGCTTATATAACCATACCAATTTTCAGAAAAATCCGTTGACGAATGCAGAAGTTACAGGGGTAGCCCGGATACCCTGTGTCACCCGGTATACTTAATTTGGTTTTATGGTATTACTTATCAATAACGTATCCCGATAATAGAGAGTTTGCGCATGGGGGGTTTTTCGCTTATAAAACCTCACGTTATGCTTATATTTCTGGCAGCAGTCTTATAAGTATACCGTAAAAAGTATAAGCGTAAAGCTCCTTACACTATTTCTGAAAATAGCGGGACCAATCAAAAACACACACTTATAAATGACATGACAGATGAAAGCTGTTTCTTGCTTTTATTCTGTTTGAGGTTATGATTAGTTGTCATTAAAAGTTTTCAATTTTTGTAAAAAAAAAAACAAAAATATCTAGCCAAAGAAGTGGAATTTGTTGAATATAATAATATATCATGTAATATAACTACCTATCAAGAAACAAAATGTGCTCAGCAGAACAGTGGTTAGAAGACTGGAAGAGGAGGGAAGAGAATTCTCAAACTCAATTATCAGATTCTCAAGCTGTGAACTCAGAGTTTAATCTAGATCAAGAGAATGATCCTGAGAGCCAACAATCAGCAAAAGAGTCCCAAATTCTTGCTTTTGCTACTCCATCCAATAAGGATAGGAAAACTAGGTTTAGATTTACAGAAAAAGAAAGAGTCACAGCTCTGAAAGAATTATTTAATATATTATGTGAAGATGTACTGGACAGTGAACCAGAATTATGGGAGAACTTACGAAGTGTTCTCATTCATGATAATCCCAGGTGATTCTATGTTACATTATTATATGTCATTACATATTAAAGTTACTGTTAAATGATAAAGGTTAATACTAATTCTGAATTTGTTACAGATTCAAAAGCTGCACTGTTAGACTACTGAAAGACCATATGCTTGAACAAGTAGCAAAATTCAAAAAATATGATACAGAAGAAGCTACAGAGTCGGGCAAAGAAAGAGTTCAAACGGAATGGGGCCAAACAATTAGAATGCTTCTAACAGTTTGGACTAATTATGAAAACATTGTGAACCGATCAACTCAGAAGTCATGTTCCAAAGGAGGTAGGCCTAGAAAAGGTAATCCAAAAGATGATGCAACTGCTGCTAAGGCTATCCGTGATGCAGCCCTACAAATAATTAATGAAAATATTGAAGTGGAATCAGAAACGATTGTTTCTGATGACACCAATCCTATTGAGATTGATGATTCAAATGGGGATCATAATTATGCAGATGCTATACCCATTCCAATTCCAACTATCAGAAAACGCACAGTAACTGCTTCAAAATCTAGGAGTGGTGGTAAAAATGATGCCTTTCTATACCTTGCAGAAAAGGCTAAATTAGAAAATGAAATAAAAAAAGAACAACTGAGACTGGAACGCCAGAAGCATGAAGATAATTTAGAACTCCAAAGAGAGGAGCTTTCCTACAAAAGAAGGAAGTTGGAGTTTGAAGAACGCAAATGGATGGAGGATGCTGAACAAAGAAAATTAGAAATACAAAAAAATGAAAAACTCACAAAATTGCTTTGTGACCAATTATCTAATAGGAAGAATAATGTGTGAATTTTTTTAAATAAAGTTTTAAACCCAGTTTTGTTTTCAATTATCTTCTGATTAGGTTAGGCAAAAATGCACAGGTTTTTGTATAAGAAAAATATTTATTCATTTAGGTACTTTGATTCATCTCAACAGAATGTTTATAATAATGATCATACATATATTATTGGTAATAACCCTCAATAGACTAATGCTGAAATACAATATAATCACACTTTGAATTATATAGTGAATAAATACCTAAGTAAATAACCAAAATCTTATCATGCATGTTAAATCAAAATAATATCAGCAGGGGAAGGATATAATTCTACTATTAACTCCTATTTGAAGTACTCCATCAAGTCTGGTGAATCTATATCAAAATATCTGGTTACATGGCTGCCATACAAACATGTGTGAGCATTTGTCAATAATACAGCAACAGAATAATATTTCCCAACTGGCTGCAAGAATAATTTCTGATTTTTTTTGAAATCTACAAATGCAAACAATTGCACCACTTTACCGAAACTCCACTCCACACAAACTCTCAACTTTGACATTCTCCGATTAAATTGCTTTTGGGCATCTGTGAGCACAGTATTAGAAAATGGTCTGATTAACTGTTTCCGTAGAGGATATCCTTCATCACCATAAATACAGAACTGGGGACAATACAATTTCAATTGTTCCATCATCAAAGTATCTCTGAGCATAAATGCATCATGTCTTCTTCCTGGATATGGAGCACTGAGATGCAAAATAATACCATTAGGTAGAGTTACTGCTTGGAATTTTAAACAGTGAGTTCGCTTGTGTCCACTGTACAATTCCTTCTGGAGTTTTGTGGGCCTACATGTTGGCCGTGCAGTACCATCAATAAATCCGACACAGTTTTTCAAAGGTGCACCTTTGCTGTTGACTAGAGATGCAATTTCTTCTAAATATTCTATTGTCAACCACTTATTCTCACCGAAATTCAGTAATAATCTGCCCCATCTCATATAAATGAAATTGCAAATATGTTTAAATAGTTTACTGATTGATGAGTATTGCAATCCAAACTCGTTTTGCATATCCCATAACCTACTAGGATATGCAAAGCGTCTAAGTAAAAGACACAACCCTTCAACTCCTGAAATTAAAATTAATTTGAATCCACTTATTATGAACGAATAATTTAGTTACCTCCAATAACATGTCGATCAACAGTTTCAAATCTACGTGGAAATTGCAAAGCGTTGAAAAGTTTGTAAATGTCTTCTCTGTCGAAACGAAACATATATTTAAAATTCTTTTCTGGTACATCATTTATGTTGAAGGCGACACGATTATACAGGCATTCTTTTTCAGTTAATTCCTGCTTCATTAATTTGTAGAGAAGATAATTTTCGATTACTTCTTCGTCCTCGTTGGAAATACTCAGTATACTCAAATAATTCCACTGGGCCATTTTTTCATTTTCTTGTGAAATGAATTTCACGCGGTTACGTACCTTTCATATATTTTTTTTCAATGATGATGAAAAACATTATTAATAAACCCTCCATGCGCAAACAGCAAGAAACATGACAGTTTTCATACCGTATAAATTGTCTACAAACATATCGTAAAACCATCTTCCGCAAACTCTCTAATGCCATAAATATTTATTATGCATAATGCGAGGCGTAATGATCCGTAATAGCTTGTATCGAATTCCATTGGCAGGAGCTGGTGGAGTATTTCTGCACTCAATGTATAATTGTTTCCTTCTTACTCGCATGTGTTAAACAGAGGTACATAACACTCAGTGGAGAAACACTCCACCGCAGTTCCTGACAATGGGATTCGTTATTAATCTAAAGGTGTGTTCCCAATGCAGCTTTTTTGCTTTTCGCGTCACGCGTCACGTAGTCTGATTGGTGAGGAGTAAATGAGAATTGCTGCAGTGTTTTTTATTATTTTCTTCAGTTCCCAATGAAATTACCTATCATTGTCGATGTGGTTGAAGTTTGCATTGGAAAATCATGGGAATATCAGAGAATACTGAAAATATAGGATAATGCTTGCAAGATATACATCAGAGCTGCATCAGATAAGTAACAATTCATCAAAAAACGAAAATTGCATAGTGAAAATGAGATAATTAGGTAGGTATACCTACTTCAGTGATACTGCAAAGATTTACTCACCATGAAATTACTCCCAGAAATCAGGGTTTGATGAAGCTGCATCCAGAATTTCTACATTTTCATGAAAAATCTTGTGTTGAAAGAATTTATAATGCTTTAATGAATATTAATGTTGCTGGAACATAGCCTCAGCACAACAAAAAGCAGCAACGGCAAAAAGTTAAAATATTTTAACTTCATCGCGTCAAATATTTTTCAAATTCAGCGTCACCAATCAGGTTGCATGACGCGCGACGCGTAAAGCAAAAACGCTGCATTGGGAACTCACCTTTAATAGATGTAGTGCGATTAGTGCGAACACTTTTATCAACAACTAATGACAGCTGTTGCCGCTGTTGAGAATTCGGTAAACATCGTCTAGTCAAATGACGGCTAAATATCAAGTAAGTTGCGACAATGGGCGAGTGGACTAATATGAATTATTGGCATTCAATTACTCCACTGTATCGTTGGGGACCTAAATTAATTTTTGCAACACTTCGCATGCTTTTTATATGTAAATAAAGAGTCTATGCGTTGTTTGAAATTGTTTAAATTCAGAGCTTTTTTCAAACGTACCGTCATGGCCGTCATTTGACGATTTGTCGAATAAATGGTGACGTCAGTTTTTAGGCTGAGGAAACATTTCAAGACAATTGATTTTTCAATGCTGATTGGGAATATTACCAATACATAATTGAGAATTTATGGATAATTGAATAAATAATATTTCTGAGGTTCCTAATCGTATTTCAACATATGGCAACTGTGCTATGGTCTGCCCCTACCTACTAAATCGTGACGTCAGTTTTGATTCGCGGTAAATTTCTAGCCGTTTGAAAATTACCATGACATTATTGATGATTTTGACACCTTAAAACCGACCGAAAAATTCTGAAAGAATGTGAATTTGAGTGATGACTCTATTTAAGAAACAAAAAGAAATCAGTCCACTCGCCTATTACCATATTTTCCCATGGGTTAGACATTTCGTACTGTGAGGGTGTCAAACGTCATTGTATTTTAATAAGATCAAAAACTGTTGAATTGTTAGTTGTTGAAAACGTGATAAAGAATAACTACTTCTTAGAGCCTTCGTTCCTCAAACTGATCATAATCGACATTGACATAATACAATGCATTTTGCAGTTTTACAGTAATTGCCTGGGGCGGATCTTTACATATATAAGGGCCTAATAGGCTGCAGCCCAGGGCCCCGTAGGTAAAAGGGCCCACAACCCCCATTGAAGACAATATAATAAATGATTAATGAATTCAAATTCTCATCTTAAGCTTGAAAATTTTCAATATAACATAACGTGTATTTCATTTGTTGTTTGTGTGTTCAGATCATATTTTATTATCCTCTTTTAATTAAGGATATTGCCCTTTTTCTTTGAAGATATTTTGCTAGATTGTGGTTAGCTAATGATATGTTTTTTTAACTCTTGGAGCGCACGAAAAGAAATCCCCATAATGTTCGTGGAACATCGTGCGTACCCAGGGAGCATATATAGAGGAGGTAGGTGTTGGAATTGTTCTTGAAATTTTGGAGGTTATAATTTCGATGAACGAGTTTTGGTTGGTTAACGACGAAAGGGTGTGCTGACTGGGCATGTCGCGTTCGTCTGACTGGCATTGCTAGTGATGGAATTATATGGCAGAGATTTCTGAGGAATATTTCCCGTGGAAGTAGACCGGTCACCGACTTTTCTACGATGTCTGTGTATTTATGATTTAAAATATCCTGTGTTTTTTTTCAACAGTTTAAATATTTAGGTATTTGTTCTATTACAGCACAACACAGCTGGAGTGCTTGTGAAATAAACACGAATTCTCATAGTCTCAAATCTTAATCACCTCTGTCCAATAAACAGCAAATCGAGAATTTATTGTTGTTCAATTTCAACTGTGAGTGATCGTGAAAAAGGAATTGACAGTTTGCAGAAGGCAAGAATTCGTTTTCGACACACATCATACGTAACGAATAGAGTACTTATATGTAAACCAATCAGAACAGTCTCAGCCCTTAATCAAATATTCTGCATCAGTTTTCACGTAGATACTTATGTTCTGAATAAATAATCTGTAATAATATAACAAGAAATATTTCTCAATAAGTTCTCGATGACATTAAGATCTTCAATTGAATTTAGCAATTTTGCAATGATTACTATATGATTTTCAAAGATTCAATTTTGAACTCTAGTAGTAGATGAAGTATAGTGTTCTGCATCTTCGTGAATGATAGCCATATGAAAAGAAGAACATCATTCTTATCCTTAGACCAAGATTATAATTATGCGGCTTTAGCTACGATTCGCAAAGTTCTTATTTCCATTTCTTCATCTTCATCTTCATCATCAATCATTCCAGAATTACGTCATTTGACAGGTCGTTGGAGGGCAAACATTGTTTATTGTCATATGAAATCAGGATTAGTGAGATCGTTTTCCTTGGAACCCGAGTTGGAACCCAAATGAATTTCATGATTTTGATTCGTGAATCTGTTATTGTATTCTGGATGTGGCAGGGCAAACCCTGTCATAAACACGTGTTCTAGAATGGTCAATTGATAGAACCCAGTATTTATTATTACAAATGTACCCACCTATTTCGAAGAAAGTTCTTAACATTTCCAAATCGGGCATGAAAAGTTAGGTATATTTTTTTTATGTTCTGGTACCCACGAAAAGGGATATCCTGTAATGTTCAGAGAACATCGTGAGAACCAAAGGAAATTAGGTAGGAATTGTTGTTCTTCTTTAATTTCTGGAGGTTTTATAACTCGGGGAACACCTCCCTTGGCAATGTGTTCCAGAGCCTCGCTGTTCGTTGGATGAACGAGTCTTTGAAAAGAGATGTTCTGCAAGTCTCCAAAGTGACCACGAAGGGGTGCGAAGCATCAACTCGACGGGTTTATCTCGCGGGGACTGCCAAGGGAGGAACAATTGTTGATATTTCAGAAGAGCATCGTCTATAAAAATATCTATAAAATAGAGCCAAATCGCCAACTTTTCTACGATGTTCCAGAGAAGTGAGTGAGTTTGTGAGCGAGGCATCACCCACAAGCCGACTTGCCCTTTTTTGAACAGAATCCAACAGTTTCAGGGTATGTTTGGGTGCGGCACTCCAAATTTGGGAGCATTATTCCAGGACAGGTCGAATATGTGCCTTATAGATCATAAGCAGCTGACTGAAAGTGGAATAGCTCCTGGTCCGAAACAGAAAACCAAGTTTTTGGGATGCACTTTTAGCAATTGATCTCACGTGATTTTCCCAAGGTTATTGGTGATAGTAATAGCAAGCATCGAAATGGATGTCTTCAGAGGTATGGTTACTCCTGACAAGCTTATGTTGGGCACAGTGAGATCGGCATTCTTGTGTTTTGTTTGCATTGAAACCTACCAAGTTATTGGATCTCCATTCGAGAATTGATGCCAAGTCTATATTTATGTTGTCAACATTTCTCCCTCGTTCGTTTCTGATTTGCCTGGCTGATATTAGAGCCCTGGAAGAGAAGGCGGTATGGAGGGTACTATCATCCGCGAAGCTGTGTACTGGACATGAAGTTGCTTCCAACAAATCGTTGATATGGAGTAGAAATAGTGTTGGTGCTAGAATTGATCCTTGCGAAACACCAGCATTTATGATAAGAGAGTCAGATGAAACTCCGTCGACCACTACATGGAGAGACCTGTTTGAGAGAAAACTAGCTTGCAGAGAACATAGCTGGGGAGGCAAGCCATAAGATGGAAGCTTGGCGAGGAGTCCCTGGTGCCAGACACGATCGAATGCCTTGGAGATATCAAGTACCACAGCTGAGGTTTCACCATATTCTCCAATAGATTGCTGCCATATATGTGAGACGTAAGCGAGCAGGTCACCAGTTGATCTATGATGACGGAAGCCATATTTCCTATCGTTGATGATACCTGAGTGTTCCAGGTATTTCATGAGCTTGATGTTGATAACTTTCTCCATGATCTATGGAATAATAGATAGCAGTGCGATCGGTCTGTAGTTTGCTAAGTAGGGTCTTTTCGCCTTTTTTAGGAACTGGTTGTACTCTTGCAGTTTTCCAGTTGGACGGGAATATCCCCAATTTGTAACAGTAGTTGAACAACTTGCAGAGAATAGGTGTTAGTTCGGGAGCACATTTCTTGAGAACAATCCGTGGGATTCCGTCGTAGCCACAAGCTTTGTTGGTGTTGAGACCCAATAAAATCTTCCTTATAGTACATTGGCGAAAGGTGATCTCGGGCATATGACTGTCAATTGGTGTTATATTTGTTGGTTGTTTTCTCGATGTACAAAATGTGGTTATTTTATCACAAATGATGGTTCCAAAAATATTTACACAAAACCATCATCCGGACCATCCTTCAGATGGCTATCAACTCCCCAGGGAGGAATTTCTGGACTCATGTGTATGCATTTTTTTAATATTTTTGTTTATAGAACCTGTGGTTGAAATATTTCTATGTAATTTCGGGACAACCAACAACCAACCAACAAGGAACCTGTCGATTGACATGAAAGAATTTTATTCAGAATTATTCTGCATCTATTTGCATTTCTGATAGCAGTTGCAGCTTGCTCGTTTGGTTACGCAAATATTTGTGTGCAACGTAATGATCAAACTGTTAAGTTTGCACTGTGTTAAGTAGTTGGTAAAGGTGATATATTATTCTTCGGGTGTATTAATTTCTTTATTCTAATACGGCGACTAAATCCGTATACAGAATGGTTCATACATAATTCGATCAACGATTAGCATTATTTGTAGTTGAAAGTGTTTAGAACTTTTATTTGTGAACGAATTTGGATTCACACTTTCCCTTGATTTGGTCTTGACATTGGCGTGAAACGACGAATCGTCTGCAATTTTACTTAATATTTTGTTGCATACTTTATCAAAATCTAGGTCAAGTATTTCTAGAAATACTCCACTCATAACATTTAATATCAGTATAATGTATAATCGTTCATATTAAAATACAAGAAATATACCTGTTCCTGTGTGCATGAAGCACATCAAGAACAAGTATACCGAGCAGAACCTATTTATTCAAGTTTCTATTTAAAAAAATCTTATAAATGTTTATTGAAACATTTCAACAATGAATTGTAATCTGATGAACGTGAAAAGTTGAAACACTTTTTTTGTTCTTGAAAAGTTACAATTTAGTCCTGTTCGTTTGTGCTTGCTCTACCTGATGTTGAACTCGATTTTTTTCTATGACTTTTCTCGGTTCACATCATGACGTGTAAAGAGACAACTATGGGAAAAAATCAACTACAGCAAGTTCAGCAATAGAAACGAACAGACCTTCTATTTAGATTTCATAATATAGGACAAGATTATAAATAGTTAAAAAATGGAATTTGAAAAGGACTTCCTTTGCCCATGGTAGATGTCTTCTCATAGGTACTTTGTGATCCATAAACATGTTACTTTCAAATTAGAAAATTGTTAGAAAAACCCTAATGTAAATCACTAAACAACCAAATAAATGGAACGTGGCAAACAGTGACGAACTACTCTCCGTAAAGAGTAATAAGGCTGACCTGGCTGACTGCCTATTGCCTGATAGACACGTTTTCATTGATTTCTGTTAAGTGATTCACACATACCAATACGATGTTATGACGTTTTGCAGGGCATATAACCTCCAGAAATGTAAGAAGAACACCAATTCCTGCCTTATTTCCCTTGGTTCTCACGATGTTCTCTGAACATTACAGGATATCCCTTTTCGTGGGAACCAGAAGATAAAAAAAATTCTCAGGGTGCGCTAACAGAAATTTAACGGTCTGTTCGACTACCTACCACTCATCATAATATACCATCTTCCTCTGCGTAAACTTATGTGACGAACGTGGATTATGCGATAAAATAAACCGATGTAGATATCTCATGATGATTCCTCTTGCCAAAAAATCTTTAGTTCCGAAATTTGAATGCATTCATATCCGAATATTGCCAAAAATTAATTTTAAAATTTCCTCTTAATGTCTGAAGTAAGTTGGCTCAACATGTTATATTTTCAAACCAAAAATTCAACATATTTTCAAAAACAACTTTGAGGACCACCATGTATATGTAGATTGTAGGTAATAAGTTATTTTTCAACTGCGCTAACACGTCGAAGCAAAGTCACAAGATTTAAAGGATATAACATGTAGAAGCTGTCCCATTTTCGATGTCCTTACGGGATATCTTACTCATTTTAAGAGATTGAGACTTGTGATTTCCGCGAACGATGGGTATTGTTTTGTGAAACTCACGATACAACACTTTCAAAATTCGTTCGTTTCAGAGATACAGGGACAAATTGAAAAATGTTACATTTTGGGACCACCTGTATCTCAGTTATCTTTCAACTTATCGAAGAAGTAGAAACTGTCGTTCATACATATTTTCACGTGGAATCCAGTGGCCTAGTCAGATTTTCAAAATAATTCTTATTATTCAGATATTTTATGAACATTGTGTGAAAATGACTTTGAGCTTTTTGTATTTATTTAACATTTCATTCCACTGCTTTTAATGGGGTCAAAAACAAACATCCGTTTCGAATAAGTACGATACACCGTTGATTTCAGCAGATTGAAAAGTTTTAAAATCCATGACAAAAAATCCAGGATCGTATTTGAAAAAACAAAGTTGGTGATGAAAGATAAAACCTTATTGGTTCTGATACGATACAATCATCATGTAGTACAGGAAAAGTAGCAATGGGAATGTGATTTGTTTTGTTACGTTACGTTAAACATTAACTTAATAAAAACATTCTTAATCTTTTATATCTATTTTTTTCCACAGGGCGTCGCAACTGCACCCCTTTGCACTATGCTGCCGGCGCCCATGGATGTGGCATTTTGAGTATATTTTGTATTTAGTTAACTAATGAAAAGTGTACTATCCACAGTATGAATAACCATAGTGTTTAATTTCCGATTTTACGGTCCATGGTTATTAAGACCCAAAACCAAAGCTTCCTCGAAACAGCCATTGATGGGTATAGTATCTGAATAACACCGAAAAAAATCAAGGTGTGATTGCTTGTGATATTTTAGGAAATAAAGTTCATATAAACATGTGTCCTAACATACCGGGTGTCAACGAATCTATTAGACAAGTCATAACTTCTAGACCATAAGGTGTATCAAAATGAGATTTAGTATCGGTAAATGGTATGTGAAGAGGAGAGTTGTCACATATTTTTCACTTTCTGATGGTCACTTCCGGTTTCACCGGAAATGGCTCCGGTTTTGAATAAATTTTTAAATGGAACACCCTGTATATTGTAACATTTTTGGATTTCTGAGACAATTCTAGATCAGAAAGTGACATTTTCGAAAGTTTGTATGCCTACTTAATTTTTTTGGAGTCACTTTTGAAATTATATCTAGGTGGCCATGATCGAAAATAAACTAATAATAAGGACCTCAGGTGATATCAGAAAATTACAATCGCGAAGTTTTAGTGACCAGTATGATAGATATGAATAAGACAAGTGGGCAAAATTACATTTCCGAAAAAAGGATATTTTGACGAATCTAACGATACTAATTTATTTGCGATTGGATTACAAATAAGAACATAAATTGAATATTACTGACGAAAATACTTCATAATAATTCACTTACATTTTTCAAGTGTGCCGAGGATAGGCATGATGCATAATATTTTGCAGTTATTTCGATTAAGTCTTCTTGGGAGAACAAAACACTCAATTAGGTTATGACAGTGACTCAGTGACATAAGCTTCAAGAGCAGAAGGTGGAATTTTCTTGATTTTCGTCGAATTTTAGTTTAATTTTCCGTCAAAATAATGTATACTCAAAGTGAAGAAGTGGATATGTTGTTATTGTACGGAGAATATCTAAGAAATTCAAGGAATGCTGCTGAGTTGTATGCTCAGAGATATACCAATCGGCAACATCCATTCATCCCATCAGTATTTTCCGTATGTTGAGAATCGTTTTAGGCAAGAGGAAAATCGAGAGGCAGAACAGAGGTTTATCATGAATGAGGAGACTGAGATTAACGTTCTTGCTATGGTTGAGGTTGACAAAACGGTTTCTTGAAGAGAAATTAGTCGAGATATGCAGATAAGCAGCAAGAAAAATATTGAAAAAGGACGCATATCGAGCATTTCAATATCAGTTACATCAACATTTGCATGCTGACGATGGCGATAGACGAGTAGTGTTTTGTGATTGATTGCTTCAAAATCATAGTTAACCCAAATTTTATCAATTTCATTCTATTTTCCGACGAATCACGATTTACTAATGATGGCTTTTTTAATAAGCAAAATTCTCGGTTCTGGGCCCAACAAAATCAACAACAAATTTGTTGATCCAATCGCAAATAAATTATTATGAAGTGTTTTCGTTAGTAATATTTAATTTATGTTCATTATTTGTCATCTAATCGCAAATGAATTAGTATCGTTGGATTCGTCAAAATATCCCTTTTTCGGAAAGTGCTTGTCAAAAAATGGTCGCCATTTCAAAAATAATAGTTAGACACGAAAATGTAATTTTGCCAACTTTTCTTATTCATATTCATCATACTTGTCACTAAAACTTCGCGATTGTGATTTTCTGATATCACCTGGGGTCCTTAGATTAGTCTACTTCCGATCATGGCCACCTAGATGTAATTTCAAAACTGTCTCCGAAAAAATTAAATAGGCATAAAAACTTTCGAAAATGTCACATTCTGATCTAGAATTGTATCGAAAATCCAAAAATGTTACAATATACAGGGTGTTCCATTCAAGAATTTAGAACCGGAGCCATTTCCTATGAAACCGGAAGTGACCGGAAAGTGAAAACTCTCCTCTTCACATACCATTTACCTATACCAAATCTCATTTTGACACACCTCATGGTCTAGAAGTTATGACACAGGTTATGACTTGTCTAATAGATTCGTTGACACCCGGTATTTCCATGAAAAATCGTTTTTTTTTCTGTGACGGGAAAAAAGTTTGGCATTTCATCTCTGTTGGCAGGTTATAAAATGTCACTTTTCATAAATTACTTTTTTCCCGTGGGAAAAAAGTGAGTACTTTTTTCCCGGATATATATCACATATATATACTCTGTTAATGGCTTTTGTTGTGCTATAGTTCCGAAAAATGAGTCAATAATACCGTTTCCAAGAAAGAACTGCAAGTCCTTTTATCTTCCATTCGACTTCGCGGTTTCGTATATTACTGAACAACTACTGAATTCGCAATTTTTCAAAATAAAATCACAGAATTGAACTGACAGAAAGTGACATCAGATATTTGATTACTTCAAAAGAATGATAAAGATGTCTATAAAACGCAGGTGTCCCTACTGTTAAAAACTTGAAATTTCACGTCGATAATTTTCAGATTTCGAAATAATGTAATATCTTCTCAATATTGATTCGTCCTTCCTTCTGTCACAGAAAAAAATAGTGTATTATACACGGGAAAAATATTAGATTTTTGCTCACGGTTTTTTGTCTCCCTCCGCTACGCGTCGGGAGACAACACAACCTGGAGCTAAAATCTACTACTTTTTTCCCTTGTATAATAAATAACTATTTTTTTCATTACTCAATTGTCTTTTCACCAATTTCAATAAAACGTTGTGGTTTTGTTAATAGTCATAGAGCTTCTTCTGGGGTGATTAGATTCAAAATAATAGTTCCTGTGACGTCACAGTGGGTAAATTTATCGATATTTATGGTGAATGTCATTGTACGCCACCGGTTTTTCTGAGTGTCATATTTTTATAAGATTGAACTATTGAAATAACAACTTTTTTATACTTTGTGTGATTTTTGTATTCAGCTTAGTTTTTGAGGAAACAATAAAAATTCGATTCGACTCCAAATTTTAATGTAGGTGTTATATTACAATCCAATTAGAATCATTTTGCAATTTTCAGGCTTTCTCAGTCTCCAACCAACCATACTGAATTTTGGCACAATGAAAGCTTATACAAGGGGGTTATAAATAAAAACAATTAATACTTCCAACTCCAACATCCTGTATCTCAAAAACGGAGCAAGTTGAGATACATCTTTATATGAACTTCATTTGCTACGATATCACCAGGAGTCACTTCTTGAATTTTTTCGGTTTTATTTAGATACACCATGTATAGCATACGCGCGTTCACTTTCACATTCTTGTAAGACTGAGAATGTGGGTTAAAAAACCACAGATTCGTATGTATCGAGCATATAGTCCGATAAAGGTACTGCAACCAAAACAATAATATATGTCTATCAAAAATGAGATGAAAAAACACCAGACAGTATATCTGTGGGAACCATCTACCTGTGAAAGAAAGTAAAAGGAGAACGCACTTGAATAATGGTCCATGAAGCGCATACGGGTATAGCAGACCCGAAATGTAAGGCCCGAGGCAGACTGGCCTTACAATTGGCCCTTGTGGCACACCGCTACAGTGATTATTTATGGAAGTTACTTTGGCATTTCTTTTTTCCAATGGGCCTCTTTCAGTGAAAAATGTTATTTCATTTCAAAGAAATTTTTCTTAATATCAAAAGTGATGCTGTTGGTATCGATAGAATATCTCGGACTATGATATCATACTGTTTGCCAGCAGTTTTATTACCAATCACACATATTGTTAACCTCTGCTTAGAGCAAGGTTATTTTCCATCATCTTGGAAGATAGCACTAATTCGTCCTATTCCCAAAAAGGGCGAGCCTAATAGTTTTTCAGATCTTCGTCCTATTAGCATCTTCCCAATTCTATCCAAAGTCTTAGAGAAAATCGTGTACAAGCAACTCTACGATTATTGTAATTCAAATTTCATCATTCCTTTTCAGCAGTCAGGGTTCAGGGAGGGATACAGCACTGCCACGGCAATGCTAAATATATGTGATGATATCAGAGAATGATGGGATAACCATAAAGTTACAGCCTTGGTATAATGTTAGATTTCACGAAAGCATTTGATACTTTAAACCACCAACTTCTACTTTCTAAGCTGAAATATTATGGGTTGAACTTGACAGCACAAAACTTCTTTCGAAGTTACCTGAGTGGAAGAAGTCAAATAGTCAAAAATAACAATAGCGAATCTCAATCACTCAGATTACATAATGGTGTACCTCAGGGATCGATTCTGGGGCCACTTTTATTCCTTATATATACTGCTGAATTATCTAATTGCCTTTCAGATTGTAGAAGCCACTTCTATGCTGATGATAGCCAATTATATTATAGTTTTTATCCCGAAGATGCCTATTTAGCTAACTATTTCGTCAACAAAGATTTACAAAGAATTATCAACCTCTCTAAGCAACATAATCTCCATATTAATCCCACAAAATCCACTTATTTATTATTTGGCAATGAATGTCGAATGAATCGGGTGAAGAATGATATCAACATAGTCATAGGAGGTGTCACTTTAACACTAGTATCAGCAACCAAAAACTTAGGTTTAATTATTGACTCTAATTTGAAATTCTCGGAACACGTCAGCAAATCTATTCAGCGTGCTTACGGGTGTCTTAAATTGCTGTACTCAAGTCGACAATTTCTGTCTTTTGATTTAAAGAAGAAACTGTGTGATCAACTAGTTTTATCTAATTTCAACTATTATATGGTCCATGTATCGACTCCTTTGACTGTTATCGAATTCAAAAAATGCAAAATAACTGCACTAGACTGATTTGGGGCTTGCGAAGATCTGATCATATCACTGAATATATTTCATCTCTTGGCTGGCTTTGCATGAAAAAACGTCGTCTTCTACATGCCACTACTGCTTTCCATAAAATTATCAACGAGAAACGTCCATATTACCTTTATGAAAAAATAATATTTCGTCATCAATTGCATAACCTCAATATAAGGAATCTTGCTACTGTGAACATCCCACACTACTCCACCAGTAAATTTAAAGCATCTTTCTCCTACCAACTACATACCACTTATTTATAATGCTTTAGATGACAATGTAAAAAAACTGAGTATGAAGTCATTCAGAATGAAGCTGAAAAATAAAATCCTTGATGAACAAAGAACACAGTGTACCTAGCTGCACAGATTACTTCTACATTTATCTAATATTTCCACAATTCAAAAAGTAGAAAAGTGAAGAGTTATATCTAAGAATAGAAATATGATTTCTTGGAAAATACCTTGTAATACCTACTATTTATACATATATGTACCTAGGTTAAAGTGTAAGAATAGCTCTTTGTAGCTAAACTTCCGCCTAATAAAGTCCTATTATTATTATTATTATTTCAAAAAACTAACCTGTCCACCACTATCGCAAATCATTTTCTCTTCATGCCTCATTTTTCAAATAATTATTGAAATTCACGATATTTTATCATATGAAAAAGGCGGGACAACACGTGACGACATACACCGTGATAAATCCACAGGATATCCCGAAATTAGCCTGCCAATGGAAAGTTTCGATGAATATAAGTTGAAAAATGTCTCCTAAAGGAGCTAAGCCCCCTGAAAGAAAGCTTCTGAAGATGATATTTCTTGAATAATAATATACCCAAATGATGTATAGATGAGTCACTCGGCAATGAATGTGTTCAATCGAAATATTTCCTGAATTCTATTGCCGAAAACAAAAGTGATGAAATATTCAATAAGAGATCGTTGATGGCGCTTTTGCAGAAATACAAGATCACAGATACTTCTTGCAACGTGGAAGTAGCTCTGAGAATCTTCCTATCCCTGATGATTAGTAATGCCAGTGGTGAAAGGTCATTCTCAACTTCAAAGAGAGTGAAAAACTACCTTAAGAATTCCATTCCAGAGGTTACATTGAATAGCTCATCAATTTTGAGTATTAACAGTGACATGTTATTGAATCTGGATTTTTAATGATGCCATTGACGACTTTGCATCAAAAAAATCAAGAAAAGTATTTTAGTATTCATCTGAAAAAAATATTTGTTGTTTGTTGATGTTTAACGTGTGAAGTAAATATAATTTGATTCGTTGTACATAATGATTTCATGTTATTGTTATATGCTGTAAAGAAGCAGTGAAAGGATTATTTGAATTTTTAATCTGACAATTAAAATTTAATATTTGGCGGCGGCGCGGCGGCATCGTAAAAGATGGTAAAAGTTAGCATCCGGCGTAAAGGAGTATTAATCCGGCACTGATCGGACTCATGTTGAGATCTATCATCCATTTCAGTTTGTACCTTCAAACTTGAATCACCCTGTATTTCCATTGATTGTTGAGAAATTGGTGCTCATTGGTCCTTGTCGAAAACCGAAGAGAAACTTTTGAATTCTCACACACACAAGCCCATGAAAATGATCTCAAACACCTTCAACAACAAATTACATCTGTAGACGTTCGCCAAACATTCTTCTGTGAATTGAACTTGAAAGTGAGTATAAGAAGAAGAGAAGGCAGAATTACTTTCGATAGGAACCTCAAGTAATTCTCTCGCATTTATCACATCAGGCAGTGGTCCCTAGCTCGTGATATTGAGACTAATTCAATATTATATCAGATAATAAGATCATTCGGAGCCCCGTTAATATGAAATCTTCTCATTTGATTAAACGCGATATTTCAGAATACTGAAAACGCGGAAGGCAAAAACAATGAGATTCCCAAGAAATTTTCGCATACAATGTGAAGTATTTCACCTGTATTATTAACGAAACATGTCATGGATTGCTTTGAGGACTTTGTCTAAATTTTATCGTAAGATGTGAAGTTTATTGAAGCGACTTTAGTACAGTGTAATTTAATTGATATAGTTGAAAATATAAGATATGGTTTCTTAGCTCATTTAAAGAAGAAAAGTTCATGTGAATGCCCTAAACCTCTCACATTAAACTAAAAGTAAAATTAAAAGTTGACATTTTCAATAAAAAGTTTGTTTTCTTATCATTTCTTCAATAATGTTCTAGATATTTTCATGAAAATACCACACCAAACATTTTCGATCAATTTAAAGCCTGTATTTCATATCGTTACCACAACATGAATACATTTCTTGGAATTTTTTTCCTCTTCTATAGGGGACGGAGCATGAAATTAAACTGAAAAATTCTTTGATGTTTATAGGTTAAATGACATTTACATTCAACTTCAGATTATTTAGAGTTCATTCTATAAATCAATAAATAAACATCATTTATCAAAATTTTACCATATAATATCATGTAGGTACCGAGGTAGGTATACTTGCAATATAATATTTCAGTGTGACATTTCCTAACCGAATACCACTTTAGCTTCAATTAATCAATATAATAATAGTAATAATCATAATTGAAGCTCTCGTGATATTATAAGTGAAAATTAACATGCACCTACTAAGCACCATGTGGTAGTAGGTATATATTGGAAAAAAATCAATGTGTTGGAAGTAAATCCAATATATTGAAGATGAATCCAATATGTTGAAAAAAATCCAATATATTGAAAATAAATCGAATACATTGAAAAAAAATAATCCAACACATTGAATATTTTTTCAATACCGGGTGTTCCAAGTATATTGTCATTGGAAATTACGTGTCATTCAATTTGAAACACCAACGATAGCGTAAACTTGGTATTTTTTCATTGATAATAACAAGAATATCAACATTTTGTGACTTGTTTCAAGTTACTTAATTATCCTTATGAAAATGAATAATTGCCTCCGCTCATGTTCTTTGTTACAAAAAGCCGGTGCTCATCATATTAAAATAATTTTGAACTCTTGCTGTGATCTTTAGTTTCATTTTTTGATTCACATGAAACAAATTGAGTTGAAATTCTGCATATTTCACTGAATTGTTATAAAAATAAAAAATACCAAGTAGGTAAATGCTATATATCGTTGTATTCCTGATAGGATGACAAGCACGAGGACAAGCAATTTTCAATGACAATAAGCAGGGGATGACATTTGAAAATAAAAATAGGGGATAGCTGTTAGAGAACTGTCAAATGTAATAGATTTTTTTACTTGTCATCAGGAAGGTGCTTTAATGCAGTTTTTGGATTTTTCAATTTTCTTGTCAAATAAGAGAGATATTGCCTGTATACGATAACTTGGGACACCCGGTATATTGGATTTCATTTTCAACATATTGAAATATATCCAATATATTGAAAATAAATCCAATATGTTGGAAAAAAAACAAAAGATCCAATATATTGTAAATGTAGGTATGTATGTTAAATGGTCCGACAAATAATCAATGAAGAAATTGAAATGGACAAAGGTGATTTATTAGACTACTTAAATTCCCACCGTATACAGGGTTGGTGGAAACTACCGGATCGGTTGATCATCACATTTGGATTGTGAATTAATGAATGTACGAAATAAATTTTCAAATGGGTATTCACAAAAAATGTTAAAATGTTGAAAATAAATAATATCTGCCAATTGATATGGATTACCATCATCATTTATAGGCCAGTGAGAGAATCCCTCATCCCAAAATTTTACAAATAAATGAATAGGTCGTAGATAATCAATAGAATGGCCAGCACACTCGTCGGACTTTGCACGCATTGATCTTTTTCGTGGTCCTTTGGAATCAGATATTCTTTAAACGGAAACTACTGACCTGGACGATTCGAATAGGAGAAGTTTTTTCAAGTGGAGTTTTTTCAATTTCCATTGTCACTCGAAATTAGGGCTTTCCATCTTCATCATTAAAAGCAAGACAAACATCTTCGAATTTGCAAGAGGAAAATAGACTATATACCACTGTCTGGGACTAAATAAACGTAATTTCGATCATTTGTTTTGAATAATTACCTTTGCAATGATGTATGACATGACCCTCCTTTCCAATTCCAATTATAGAGGGGGTTGCTCTGGGCAGTAGAGGGTTGAAGTATGTATCATCTTATTAATATTAACTTTTTTCTCGCCAAACCGGCTCAAAAAATGCCCCCCCCCCCCTTCAAACAAAATCCGACGTGTTCCGTTATTTTTCTGTACAGGGTGCGCCTCTTAAAATGGAACCCCCCCTTAATTCTTTTGCTCTCAGAGATTTGAAAAAATGTTGAATGAAGAAGTTTTTTAGGACGACCCAAACTTTCATTTCGTGAAATTGTTTAATATACAGGGTCATTAGTTTTTCCGGAAAGGACATGAACTTCGATTTTTTCAATAGAACACCCTATATATTTTCCGACATGTCGATAGAGCCTTTTTTTCTGATCTCAAAAATATATATGAGTTGCATATTTGGATGAAAAATAGTTGAGTTATTGATGATCAAAGTTTATCAAAATACCGCTTTATGAACCTCACTTCATATCATCTAATAATGTGAGTTGAACATAGTGGGCTTAAAAATAATGTTTATATATTGTTTAGTTTAGACTCTATGGAAATGTCATGATATTGTTTATCATTAAATTGAAATATTTCAAACTCAATACAAAAAAATATGAGTGGAAAATGCGGTATTTTGGTAAATTTTGATCAGCAATAACTCAATTATTTCCAATTTATATATATTTTTGAAATCAGAAAAAAGCTCTATTGACATGTCAGAAAATATATAGGGTGTTCCATTGAAAGAATCAAAGTTAATGTCCTCTCCGCAAAAACGAATGACCAAAGCAACTTCTTGAAATAAGAGTTTGGGTCGTTTCAAACAACTTTTCTACTCAACATTTTCTCACAACTCCGAAAACAAAAGAGTTAAGGGGGGGATCCATTTTAAGAGGCGCACCCTGTACAATCATTTTTATGAGAGTTATTGAGGGTGCATAGCGAGGTGCGAGTGGACCGATATTTATGTTTATCGAAAGACTTATTCTTATCGAATGCTTCAAGTGATCATTTTCTCGGAGTATGCTAGCGATACTGGGCCAAACCAATTAAATACCTATTTTACAAGACCAAGGTTGATAAGTGTCTCTATGTGTGTGTCGGTATGTTATATGTCGAAAGATATAATTTGTCTTCGATGCATTAATTCGCTTTTATTGAAATAATATCTTTAGGGTTACGAAATTCCGCACTTCAGGTTAGCAGGAACGTAACTAAAGCCAAGTTTCCATGCTTATCCATACGACAAAATCTTCCAAAATGGAGACCAGGCGCTATTTTGAATGTCGGACTCAAAATATAGCACTGCCCAACAACTACAGGCCCATTGCCCTGTTATCAGTAATCTCCAAAGTGATGGAGAAAGCCATCAATATTGAGCTTATCAAATATCTGGAGACCTCAGGAATCATCAATGATAGACAATACAGCTTTCGCCACCGAAGATCTACTTGAGATCTACTTGCCTACGTCACCCATTTATGGCAATCTTCAATAGAAAAACACAGGAAATCTCTAGCTGTCGCGTTTGGACATATCGAAAGCATTCGACCGTGTTTGGCACGAAGGACTCCTCCACAAACTACCATCATACGGCTTACCACCTCAGCTATGCCATCTCTTATCGAGTTCTCTTTCAGGCAGATCGCTTCACGTGGTGGTGGACGGTGTATCGTCTGATACCATGGGCATCAATTCCGGCGTTCCACAAGGATCAATTTTGGCACCAACATTATTCCTGCTCCATATCAATGATCTGTTGGGAGTAACAACTTGCCCCATCCACAGCTTTGCAGATGATAGTACCCTCCAAACTGCGTTCTCTTCCAGAATTCCCATTTCTTCCCAGAAAACTAAGAACTCACGGCGCAGGCAGGTCAATGCTGTCAATGAAGATCTTGCTGAAATCACAGCCTGGGGATCCGGCAACCTAGTTGAATTCAACGCCACCAAAACTCAAGCCTCCATTTTCTCTAGAAAGGCGGAACTCAGTATGCCCGATATTGTAATGTCTGGCTCCACCATCCCCACCAAGCCCACCATATCTATGCTCGGTATTTCCATCAGCAACACTCTTTCATGGGATAATCATGTCAGATCCATCGCAAAAGCTGCTTCACAAAAACTCGGATTCTTGTTCCGTGCGAAAAGCTACTTTACACGTCAACAGCTTCTCATGATCTACAAAGCGCAGATACGGCCTGTTCTAGAATACTGTTCCCACATATGGGGTTCAGCACCAAAACATACGCTGATGCTCTTAGATTCCATACAGAGAAGAGCCATTTGCCTGGTGGGTGACGCCACACTCACTCACTCTTTGACATCATTGGAACACCGTAGAAAGGTCGGCGACCTTTCACTTTTCTATCGATACTTCCACGGGAAATGTTCTTCGGAAATCTCTGCTATCATCCCTTCACTAGCAATACCAATCAGATGAACTAGACAAGCCCAGTCAGCACATCCTTTCGTTGTCAACCTCGAAAGATGTCGAACAGCACTCTATCAAGACTCCTTCATCCATAGAACGGCTAGGCTCTGGAATTCATTGCCTGAGGAAGTTTTCCCAACAACATATAATCTCCAAAAGTTCAAAAAAAATTCCAATACCTACCTCCTGTCCCTATCCTCCCTAGGAACGCATGATGTTCTTTGAACATTATAGGGATTCCCGTTCGTGCGCTCCAAGCGATAAAAAAAAAAAAAAACTTGACCTACCATTGAAGCAGAAACAAAATTTTAAAATAACCCCATTAGCCGTTCAAAAGACATAGTGAAAATTTAATGATGTTGGAATATTTTTCACGTTTTTTGAAATCACACAGTATGCGAATTCACGTTAGAAAAAATGCAAAATTTTCTTTCATGTCGCGATATTATAGACGCCGCTGTATAAAATTTCACAGACGGCCCGCCGGTGAAGTGTTCTTCCAACAGGCTTTGCATAGACTTTACCTACATAAAGGGCTTTCACGCTAGGTTGATAGTTGCCTATAGTTGCGCAATACTTGGTAACAATGTCGTGCCAAAAATGCACAGCGAAAAATACTAAAAGTAACTTTCGAAATGGGCGAACCGCGTTATCGATTTAAGTTGGCAAAACTGTACACCGATGCCAGATTTATTCGACATTTCTAGAAGCGATTTTTTGTGATCAGCTGATCTCTGCGAATTATTCATTACTGACAATTTGTACTTTCAAGGAATTGTTTGTGATTTATTCAAAATGCCTAAGCCATTGAGTGCGGAGGCGCAGAAGATGGTGGTTTCATTGATACAATATTTCGAAAATGAACGTGATAACGATGGCCCATTACTACCACTTACTGCTGTGAGATATGTAAGTTGAATGATGGTATTAATACTGATATTTTGTGTTGTGCGAATGATCCAAATATGATTTGTCTGAATTACAGAGAGTAGCTGCTGCATTGAAAACGAGATTGAAAATTAGTATCGCTACTGTATGGAGAATATCTGCCAAACAGGAACATGGTAATGTTTTGGCTGGCCCAAAAGAGAAACACACCCATTTTAGACCTCATCATTGAATTTGATATTCAGTATATTGTTTAGGTTCATGGTTCTTTGAATACAAATATTGAAGTTCATTTATCAACTTCAAGTGCTGATTTTGAAACATAAATGGACGGCTTTTGAGTTGGTTGCAGAAAACATTATAACGTCCGACGATTGTAACACTATAGACGTATCCATCATATTCGGGCGGTTGGTCATTCAGTCATTTCCTTTCAACTGGCAACACTGTATGTGTTGAAATATTGACGTCACTATCAACTCTGCGTGAAAGCCCTTCACCAGTTTTTCTGGCCTCTGTATCATTTAATTCGAAAAAAAGTACTTACGTATTGAATGAAAAGAAAAAATTGATATTCTCGTGACCTTGTATATGCGAAAATAATGATGAGTGTCCCAATCAAAATGATGTGTCTCATTATGAGTGTACCCTAGGACATTTAATTATTTTTTGCATACTAATTATCTACAGTTCCCTTATCATCCATTTATCAACAGAAATCCATTAGCCGAGCTTGGAAGCATAGACATATTTGTTATCAATTTTTTCCACTTCAATGGCTAAAATGGCTATCCACTTATCTATACTACCTTTTTAACAATCGAGACAAAAACCAAACACCACTACTATCTGTTTTCATTCATGCCATCCGTATATCACGTTATATCAAGGACGAACTTTCGTAAAAAATGTCTGTATCGATCGGCTTTATCTGTCAAATTTGACATATTTTGACATAGGTTCGGTTAGAGCATCAGGTATATAGCGAATTCCAGGGGTAAACTGGCTCGCACTGTGTGCTTATTTTGTATTTCATTGGTAAAACTGGTGTCGGGTTTTGAATTCCATTGGAAAACTGGTTCGCATAGTTTGGAGGTCAGTGCAACAATTCTCGCACGAGCTCTAATAGGTCGTGCGAAGTCAGTGCAGTTTGAAAATGGCGAAAACATTGAATACGAATAGTTTGAAAACCAAATTTTGCACTTATGATGCGATGGTTTGTTTTTCGAATTTTTTGTTGTACTTACGTATTTTTGTCTGAAAAACACGAATTTGATAACAAAAATGTGAACAAACCATTATTTATTAAGATATTTCACTATAAAGTTACAAATTTCACCTTCTTTTCTGCCTGTCTTCTGGGTCGCATTTAGAACAATTTGCCCTTCTTTTTCCATCATTGGACAATTTATGTATAGGTATATCACAATGTGACACATTTTTTTCTATTATATGAGTCAACTAGAAATATGATTTTCTTGTGATTTATCCATGTTTAGTGAGAAGAAGATATGAATTAGTGGACGAATGATTCATGTTCCAAAAAGTTAATTTTGACAATTCCACTCTTGTTCTAGAATCAATCAGAATCGGCGATTTTCACGGTTTCTTTTGTATAACAGCGACATTCTTTTGTTTACTAAATTTTATCGGACTTGTTCTACCAATACAGAAGCCGAATTGACCCACACGTGACCAACCTTCCTCGTTTTTCAGGGATAACATTTTGGACGTTTAAAACGTCAATTATGTGGAAGCCAGAATGATGGATTCAGTGTGCGCAACTCTCGCAAGCCGCTCGTTTATTGTCTCAATCATGAAATGCTCATATACGAATATACAACTCGTGATACAATTTTTCCTGGAAATATTCATCGGTTGACATACTCCAGCTTGCTGCTTTAATTTCGCTCATGACATTGTTCCAAAACTTCTCGCCTACAGCTCGAAAGTTTTTATAGACAATGTCATTCGGCGAAATTATCAGGCTACAAGCTGACGTAACAATCGCTGAATATTTCCGTGAAATAGAATCACTTGTGGTATTACATATGAGAAAATCCGAGGTGATATCTTTCGATAAAATACAATGTTTTTACATGTCTTTGGGACATATAACATTTCGTTATCAGATGACGGTCGAATTTTGCAGTAGTGGTGCCCGCGAGAGTCTCGTTTTCGAGAGTCGCATGGTCTCGTCTCGTTTTCGAGACAAGACTCGAGACGAGACTCGGACAAGACGAGACAAGACTGTTATTGGTCTCGTCTCGAGTCTCGTACGAGACTTCTCGTGTCTCCTGCGAGAGTCTCGCAGGTAAATATTTCTGCGTGCCGACTGCAGACTTGAGAATTTCATTCATAATACAACATTTAGAAAGAATTCAGACTATTTAGCACAGATAGACAAAAAAAAATTATTTTATTTTTATAACTTTCGAATATATTATGCTATGTTTTTTTCGAGGTTTTTTTCTTGTTTAGATGTATGATATAAGTTTGTACCTATTAGGTACTTACTTTTCAATAAATAATGTTATTTTTGTTGTAATTTTTTTTTCCTACTTCTACATTATACCTAAAAAGTAGGTAAAGGTAAATATCACGAACTAGACTGGAACAAGATTATGCATGACGAAATTGCGATACATTTGCGAGACTCTCGTACCAGACGCGAGACTAGAGGCTGCGAGACGAGACTCGAGACAAGACTTCATATTTCATCGGCGAGACTAGACGAGACTTTATGAAAGTCTCGTCTCGTTGGTCTCGTGTAAATCACTATTTGCAGTAGGCTCTTGGACTAATTATTACGTCGCGGTTTACTCGAGGTTTACCACTAGTGAAATAATGAATTCTCACCACCTACAGTGAACACATTTGTACCCAGTATATTATTATATCATTCTGACTGAGTGTTGCCGTTTGCCTGATAATTGTCCGTTTTACGGATAATTTCAGGTGCTAGCGGATCCTTTCGGGTCCAAGAAATTATCGGATAATTTCGGATCATTCGTAGTGAGTTCGGATGATATTCGGAACTTTCAACTTCCAAAGGATTTTGGTTTGAGATTTGTCTTCTTCTTACTCCTAGCTCAAGACACGAATCAATATCTGTTAGTTCCACAGTTTTATGTTTCATGATTGTGTAATGCCATTGTCATGTGTCTGTTGCGTAATGTGTTATGGGTTCTGTGGCCTGTGGACCTGTGCTGTAATGTGTTTTGTGATGTGAAGATTATTATTTTGAATAGGTATTCGCCGTTTGGACTTTTAGCTGTGCTATTAGTTCAAAACAAAAATCAGTCAATAGAATAGTCTCTACCTCGGTCTCTACCTAGTATCTCTAGTTTGAAATGAAAATGTGTTGTGGTCTCTTCTGCGATATTTTTGATATTCAATATAATGTATTTATACACTGTAGGGGTAGATAAAAGAATAATTTGTCAGGAATAACTGCTCTTAGTTTTTGATCACCTAAATCTACTCTTATACTTCTTTTTTCTAAGCGTATCGATCAGGACGTAAGCAGAACTATAATCCTTTATAGTTCAGTGGACGTTAAGACGAACTATTACAATAGGTCGCGTGCACGATGACCGACCCTGGAGGCAAAATATCGAAACACAACCTCATTCTTCTGTGAATTATTGAAACACAACCTCGAACACAACCTCACTTTTTTACTTGGTTACAGAGGAATCAAAGGATTGAACTAGTTTTTCACAATATTTTGGCATACGAATCGTGTTTTTTGCGCTATTCATTAATTCGAGCATGCCTTCGCATTGTGCTGTTGTACAATGCACAAAAAATGCAGCAAGAGACTAAAGAATATGATTTTTCAGGTAAATAGTAATCTCACATAGTTATCATTATGAAATGTTGTCATTCCTTATTAAAATTCTTTCTGCCTTCTGTCACTTCTGCAATACAAGCTAATACTGCTAATAGATTGAAAATGTCTACAACACACACGATCGTCAGCATGTCAGACCACTGTCCTCCCGATTGATTGCATGAATCCAATTTTCTGGCATTATTTTAGAAATTTCAGATGTATTTCTATTAGCTTCTATCGCAGAAAGAATTCCGATGAGAAATCAGAGAAATTACCAAATTTCAAAAATGAAAACTATATGTGAGTGACTATAGTAGGTACTTACTTTTAAATCATATTGTACCAACCGGATTACTTCGTCTTCCGCTGCAGTTTTTGTGCATTTCACAGCAGCATAATGTGATGGCATGAGCGAATTGATGAATAGCGGAAAAGTACGATTCGTATGCCAAAATAATTGTGAAAAACTATTTCAATCACTTGTTAACAAATAATTAAAGTGACGTTTGTGTTTCAATATTTTGCCTCCAGTGTCGGTCATCTGACAGTTCTTGCACGCAACCCATATAACATGTGTTGCAGTCGAAGTAGACAGTAGCCGTGGTGGTTGACATATGCATTGTTTCTGCTTTTGCACCACTTTTGCACTGAGTGTGTATTCTTCCTGCTACGTTGAACAACATTTCCTAAAATCGGATAATTTCGGATAATTTGGTAGTAGCCATCGGATAATTTGAAATTATGGCTCCGGCAACACTAATCTGAGGTAAGAGTGGTGGGTCGTCTGTCATTAACAGAAACACGCATATACAAATCAACACATGAAAAGTAGGCTAAACGGATCCACAGTTCGCATCAACTCTTGTGGGCAACGCATTGCGCGGTTGGGCATGGTTCGTGAAAAAAAAATTCCTTACATATTATTTACTTTCACGTTGCTCCATCTTCGTCTATCGACTTTCTTTTTCGCCATTATTCGCTTGCAGCCGATAATTTACATCGAGGCGAAATGAAGAGAAGAGAATCGAAGCTGTGACATTGACCTTCATCAAATGATACGGAAAATCGACAGTGATGTGTATTCTCAGCGATCTTCAGAAACACAAAACTGACACAGCTACTATGGCACAAACAAATGAAAATTACGAGGAAAATTATCTACCTAAGTAGTAGATATTGATAACTATACAGGGTATGTCACGACGAGCTTACACTATCTACTCTCTATATCGAAAATCAGTCGGGAGAAATCCATGAAAATATGCATGCTAATATTTCAGAATACGCTGTCTTCATTTAAAGTATTTTCACGAGTATTTTCAGCAATGCAGTGTTGCCGCTTCTATCAAAAAGTAGCAACAACTTTGTTATTTCAAATAGAATACCCTGTATTTTATTGCATTTTTTAGATCTCCCTGAAGAGCTGATTTCATCGATACATCACACTTGGGGTCTATCGGAAATGATTACAGAGATAGAGGGTATTCAATTTTCAACTTTAGGATTTGTTTGTGTCTCAACTTGATTTACTATTTACTGATATTTACGATGGCGTATTAGCGCCACAATAACCTATTCATTTTTTATCAGAATCTCAAAATTTCGAGATTTTTTCTCAAAATTTTGAGGTTTTTTCTCAACATTTTGAGTTTTTTTTCTCAAAATTTTGAGATTTTTTCTCAAAATTTTGAGATTTTTACTCAAAATAATCCACATTATGGATGCGTGTATTCAGCAGTGGCGGCTCATGACTTTCAAGGCAGAGGAGGTTGAATGATATGATATTTAATGTGAAAAACAACTCCCTACTCACCCAAATCAATAGCTTTAATGACATTCTGTTTACCAGTTAACCTGAACTTAATACTTGAAGAAATGTGTTCCTGTGATTTGCAGTGTCTATCCAATCCGCGAGGCAAATTTTTCAAATCATTATATCCTAATCGCCCCCAACATGATGACTTATGGGTTGAAAATAATACGCAATACCAACAAAATAGCTTATTCCATACCTCAGATCCCGTCAACCAGATATATTTTTTATAATTATCAGAATTGAACGAACGATTTTGTTTGTTACCTGTTACAATCAGATTTTCAATTCCGGTGTCGGACGTTTGTTTTTCACAATCAATTTATTTTCATAAGACAAAGCCCTGAATGAGTTCACCAAAAAGTATTCCACTAAATCGCAATCGATTAAAACACTCAATTTTCAGAAATTTATAGAGTCCCTAACTATTAACCTAACATAAACTCTGCACTCGCGCTGGATTGTCCGCAATTCGCGACGCGACACGACAAACACGTGCTATTCGGGCGTATTCGGGCATTTGCATTGCGCGCGTGGGTTGCGCTTTGTGAAGGAGTCTAGCCTCCTATAGATGTTGCCAAGTTGAATATTTTACGCGTGATTTGCAGACTTCAACGTGTGATGCGTGGGCAAGCACTATTGCCAATTCAAAAATATTTACCTAGAAACAGGAAATAAAATCAAAATCCATGTATTTTGGTGTCCTTTTAATGAGAAAGTATAGATAATATCAGTTTAAGAAAAATTTCTGAGGAGGCTCAGCGAGAGGCTCAGCCTCCGTTGCCTCCTCTGAGGAGCCGCCACTGGTATTCAGTTACAATACTGCATAGTCAATTATAGAGTTGAAAGTAGGTAGATATCAGAAGTGTGAAGTGCATGATATAGGTGCACTATATAAATTGAAACAACAAATAAAACGAGAGCGGTCCTAGATCTGATTCTTCGTTTTCCTACTGGATTTGAAATGGACATCCATGAGATATCCATCGAAGGATTTGTTATGGATATCTTATGGGTATCAATGAGATATTCACAGCAATCACGAATGAGTTCAATCCGCAAGATTGTTTTTCATAGTGTCAATTTCTCTTTTTTGTGTCCGAACATGGATTGAACCTTTAGGAAATAGAACTGATTCTTCGTTTTCCTACTGGATTTGAAATGGACATCCATGAGATATCCATTGAAGGATTTGAAATGGATATCATTCAGTAGATATCTTATGGATATCCATAAGATATTCACAGCAAAAGCTGATGAAAGTAATGGATGTAATTGTCCAGAAACGTCAATTTCTTTATTGAGAAAAGGAAGAAGCTCATGATCATTCGTATAAAATTTCCTTCTATACAATCCCAAGGATTTCAATCGTCTTTGTAATGTTCTTCTGCTGATGTCGTTGTTATGTACTAACTGCAAACATTGTAATATTTCATGGTAATTCAAACCAAGGAAGAAATATCTCTTTATTAGTTCATTGGTATATATTAGTGTTCTCCATTTAACACATAAATAGGTCTACTAGGTGAGGTGAGAAACTTTCGCAAAGCACAACCACTTTATAACTGAATGCAAACATATACAATGTTGTTATCATGTAGGTAACAAATTCGAGAAAAAACGCTCTGCGATTAACTTAGATCAGTTTGATTCGCGGCACGTTTGGATATTCGCAACAAGGACATTTTTCCTTTCATTTGTTTCTTGTTTCAACTCTTTATCACATGACAGAAGTATGTCCGGAATAATAGCAGCAAATAAATCGCTGTGCCGTAGATTTGACTAGACTGAGGGGTGGCACAGGTAAGTTATTGAAATCTACAATTCAATTGGTATCAGATGGCATAATTATTATCTTAATATCAAATCATTTTCTTTTTTTTTTCGAAAATCTTCGGTAGTACGGAGTAGGTACATATATTATATACTTACCTATTCGGAGATTTTTGAATTTTGTTATGTGTAAAATTGCGCAACTTTAACACCATTATTTAACCTTCTCTGTAGCTCTCACCCCATTCCCCATATGTATCTCATCTACTCGAATTTGTATAATATACAGCATGATGGTAGAACAAGAATAGGTTATATAAGAAGGTACATATTATACATCAAAAGAAAATAAGTGATGTGTTATTCGCGTCATATGAGATGCTCCACCCTGTATAGGTAGATTTAACGACTTCCATGTTCCATACCATATATACCTCAACTCAACTCTTTATCACATGACAGAAGTATGTCCGGAATAATAGCAGCAAATAAATCGCTGTGCCGTCTCGGCCGTAGATTTGACTCAGACTGAGGGGTGGCACAGGTAAGTTATTGAAATCTACAATTCAATTGGTATCAGATGGCATAATTATTATCTTAATATCAAATCGCGAGTGCAATGCATTGATGAAATCAGCTCTTCAGGAAAAATTTAAATATGCAATAATATAAAGGCTGTCCCATTTAGAAACACCCATCATCAGCCGATATCTTGGAATTCGAACATCGTATAGATATGAAAATAATTTGAGGTGATAGCTCTCATAAGATTCTATAACTGTTGTATTCGAATTTTTTTTATATATATACCTGGCGGTTTGGCTAATATTGAAGAACACACTATTGACTCACCCTGTATATATAAAGAAATACATTGAGAATTCGCATTCTCCATGTGATGAAAATATTAATTCTTTCTCGGTTTATTCAACAGAAAACAACTACTTTCCTGGCTATATGTCACGACAAACATTGATCATCTATTGACCACACACGATCAGAATTTGAAAACAAAATCTTCTGAAGTAGAGAATTCGCATTCTTCTTCATATAAAGATATGCACTTCGATATGCACATAATATCATTCTGAACTCGATTCTGAATATTCAACAGAAAACAACTACTTTCCTGGCTATTTGCGAGGCTATTTGTCACGTCGAACATTGAAAGAAAAATCATTTCAGCCGGTTCTTGGACTAATATCATCATTATACATATACTTATATTTATTTCTAGTTATTATCGGCGAAGTTAACAGTTATCGATTATTATGTAAACATTGGTAATAAAATAAACAACCAAACCCATATAGTAAACAATAGTATAAAGACGTATAAAGGCTCGTATCGAGGCTCGTATAAAGGCGAGTATAAAGTATAAAGGGCATTCGTAAAGTACTGATTAAATTCATTTTTAGCCAAATTATCCATCTTTGAGGAATATCCTGGAACAGGTCGATTTTTATTTTCAATTTGCCACATTTATGAGGAAAATTAAATATACAGGGTGATCCACGTTTGAGTTATGACGACAACGACATTTTTTTTAATGGAACTCCCTATAGGAGACCCTATACTACTCAATTTTCGGAATAACCATGGTAAGGTACGCTACCTACTAAATACATTTGAAAGAAAGACAAAATAAATATTGAATTAAGTTCGAGTCATTTTATTGATTGTAGCGGACCCGGCAAACGTTGTTTTGATACGAGTTTTGCTATGTAGGTACATTATTTCAAAAAAATATTTTTTTTATTTGAATATTTGACAGCACACTTTGATCATTTTATTTTCTAGTTCTGTTTAGTTTGACTAACCATAAAATAGTGTTTTCTTAATTTTTCAAACTACTATTCATTTTCTATATCCTTTCAGTTCGGTAATCTATCTCTTTAGTTTCTTTTCAGTTTGGCTCGCAGTTTGGCTATCTATAAAAGCGTATTTCATTAGTTTTTCGAAACACTTTATTACGAATGAGATTATAAAGCTCGTTCGACATATTGAATCGGCCATCCTGAATTTTCAAACCACCAGACTGGATCTGCCATCTTGAATTTCCAAAATTTGGTGAAAGAATCATTATCTCCGAACCCGAAAATCCCCAGATACCAATTTTGAACAGAATATCGGATCATGATTACAAAAGTCGTTCGCGATGTTGGGTCCGCCGTATTGAATTTTCCAATTTTGACAAAAAATCATAATCTTCGACCCCAAAATCTCCCAGATACCAATTTTGAATAGAATCGGATCATAATTACATTACTTGTTCGCCATATTGGATCCGCCATCTTGAATTTTCCAATTTTGACAAAAGAAATCATAATCTTCGACTCCAAAAACTTCCAGATTCCAATTTTAAATATATCCGGATTATAATTACAAAACAAGTCCGCCATATTGGATCCGCCATCTTGAATTTTTCAATTTTGACGAAAGAATCATAATCTCCGACCGGAAAAACCCCCAGATACCAATTTTGAATGGAATCGAATAATAATTACAAAGCTCGTCCGCTATATTGGATCTGCCATCTTTGATTTCCTAATTTTTTTCTCTCATAGGAACCTTCTCCTGACAATACATCCATGAGACAATAACATACACGAGCAAAAAAAGATTTAGTGAAATCGGTCAAGCCGTTTAATTTCTTAATATTTTCTTTCGTAGGAACCGAGGTAGGAACCCTATTTCTATTTTCTTCTGACTATATTTGAATAGATTTACCAAAATAAATCACACATTCTCATTGCTACTTTTTCTGTTCTACAATATGGTATTATCAGATTTTCAAACCGACGTTTCGTCATTAAGCTACCATCATCAACTTTGTTTTTTAAATACGGCCCTAGATTTTTTATAATGGGTTTTGAGAACTTTTAATAGTTTTAATGTCCTCCAATCAACGGTGTATCGAAGAAGTTTTTAATCCTATCAAAAATGTTTTCTCGGTCGTCATCATTCACACATGAGTTCTTATCTCGAGTTCTTATGGATAATGCCATTAATATGAATTTTTCGAATTAGTGCGATACATCGTTGATTGAGGGAGAATAAAAACTATGTAAATCCTGAGTAAAATTCATAATAATCCGTATTTAAAAGAACAAAGTTGATGATGGCAGCTCAAAGACGAAACATCGGTTTGAAATTCTAATAACACCGTCTTGTAAAAGTGAAAAAGTAGCAATTAGAATGTGTGATTTTTTTCGTTACATATATTCTCGCATATATTCAAATAAGCAAATAAGTAAGTATATTCCGAAAAATAAAAATAGAATCACGAATATTGATTTTCTTTTTTTTCGAAAATCTTCGGTAGTAGGGAGTAGGTACATATATTATACACTTACCTATACGGAGTTTTTTGAATTTTGTTATGTGTAAAATTGCGCAACTTCAACACCATTATATTTAACCTTCTCTGTAGCTCTCACCCCATTCCCCATATGTATCTCATCTACTCGAATTTGTATAATATACAGCATGATGGTAGAACAAGAATAGGTTATATAAGAAGGTACATATACATCAAAAGAAAATAAGCGAAAATAAGTGATCTATTATTCGCGTCATATGAGATGCTCCACCCTGTATAGGTAGATTTAACGACTTCCATACCATATATACCTATCTATTTCAATTTGAATAAAATCGAAATCCGCGTTGCCATCAAAAAGATGAAATTATTCAAAAAGTAAAAGTGAAAAAGTAGTCAACTAGCCAGAATCAGAAACATACATTATGCGAACGACTGATGTGAGTATACCTACCTACTTTATATCTTAAATCTGGTAAAACTGCTTTTCTTTATCGGTTTACCTGTGTGTATAAGAATGTAGGACGAGAAATTAATACAATAAACTCATCATCAATAAAACTTTCCAATGAGAAAAAGTAAAAGTTATTTATGTAAATAACAAAACGTACCTACCTACTCTCAATATCAAACGAGATCCTCCCTACTCTTTCCTTAAAAAAAGTGTTTTTTTTTTAATTTAGGCATAGAAAAAAATAGATAGGTACCTAGGTAAAAATATAAAAAATTACTAACCTGTCCTGTGTCCTGTGTAAATGTCCTGATAGGTGCTAGAAATCCAAATTTTGCACGCACACACGTCGTTTTTTTAATCAAAAATTGCGACTGTCCCCACTGGCACAGTTTCTCGTGCACCCGAGCACAAATTCTACTAGAACCTATGGAAGCCATCTCCAAGACTATTGTGACTTGACAATCGAGGAATCGGCTCGCCGCATATCACCTTTCCAACCAACGTCTCGCGGGGCCGCGATCTGCCAGTACCCCCAGTCCCCACGAACAGCTGATTAGCGTCTTGATAGCTCCTTCCTTCCCTTCAATCCCTTCTTCCTTCTCAGTTCTTTCTAACCTCCAAACTTTGTCATCAAATCGAAATGTCTGTTTCGCTTTTAACGCGTGTGAATTTCGTAGTTAATAGGCTCAAACAATCATTGATCAATACATTTGGGCACAGATATCCACCAGGTAATTAATTGGAATTATATAACATTATATCATCACACTTTTTGATCAGTTTGACAATTCTAACCTCACTTTTTGACAGACGGACTTTGTCTTGCTGGGATAGAAATCAATCATTTACCACAAAACGCCCCCAGCAGTCCGAAATGGTCTTTGAAGGAAATAATCTCGGAAGGTTTCCTCTGGGCTGTTCCAAAACATAGAAGATCCATAGAGAAGAGAATGAAAAGGAAGTATGGTTCCCCAGAGTATGTTCTCAAAATATTAACTCCCAGAACAGACTTGAAGACATGTAACGTTTGTGGGGACGACCACGAAGCTGGAGTTTTATGCCGTGAGTAAAAAAGTCCTCCACCTACCTAGGCACCAATGTCCATATTTTTGTTGTAGCAACTTGCTATAAAAGAGTCATAGAAGAAACCAAAGCTATGCAAGAAGCAATACAGAGTGAGTTGAAATTGGAGCCAGTGGAGAAGGAAGTGGTGGTACTCTATGAAGGTGAAAAGAATAACAAACCTGAAGAGTTCTTTGAAGGAAAGAGGATAGTGGAGATGCAAAAGCAGAGACCAGCATGGTTTAGTAAGAATTTGTTACAGCAGACCACACAAAAAGGTGCAACTACCACTGAAGTCAAACCTACTGATCTAGGATAAAAAAATCATCATTATTATTATCATGGAGTGAAGAAAAATGTTGTAGTTCTCACTGTACTCTGTGAAGGTATTTGTACCATACAAGTATACATGCTAACCATTGGCAAACAGAAGTGAAAACATCAATAAATGTATAATTTATATGCTGTATATCATATTATTATTCATGCTTACATTCACATTTCTCACAATATTCTAATTCATTCAACATCTTCATGAATTCATTTATCTCTATATTGTGGCAATCTCTAAACACACCAGTTCCCCTGAAAACAACTGGACTACACTTCAAGTTTATGGCAGTTTGAAATCTCACCTGCATACATTTCTAATCAAATCATTTGTTTTATTGATATAATTGTTACTGATATGTTTCAAATCCATATATGATGTGTAAAGATGGCACATTTCTCTCAGCCTGAAATTGAATATGAAATAATCCACCCTATTGCCAAAAAATATTTACTTTTTTGTCCAATTTCCATCCATTCTTGTGTTAATGTGTTCAGTGCACTTCAATTTATTTGTAATCATATTATCATCATTGTATTTCCTCAAATCAAAGCTGAAATAATGAAATATTTTGTATTTATAGGAAATGAATACTTACCAAACAATATTAACTTCCTAAATCCATTATTACACAAATTATTTATGTCTTTAAGAAGAGCTTCATTTGTGAAATCTTGTCCTCTTTCATTGATAATCATTTCATTCATAGTATCTCCTATAGTTTTTGCCAACTGAAAAAACTTTATTAAAAAATCATCAATGTTTTCTGAAATCCAAATCCTCTACCTGATCAGCAACTGCTAGGCAAGCTGAACACTTCAAACAGAATGATCCAAATGGTTTTTGTTGTACATAGTTCTCTAAATCTTTCTTGTAGGGATTGATTACTTTTTTTGGTGCAACTAAAGTGAAATTGCATTGATCATAGGTTACATACGTGTTCATTTCCATAAGATGAACATGATGAGGTAATATTGGATGAGGGGAAGTCATACAAGACATACAAAATGTAAAAATATTGAAAAAGTGTAAATAGAAAGTATACATTTTGGTATAAAATCAAACTGACAATTTTGAAACATCCCGCGAAAGAGATCACAGAATTTGACACGAGTATATGACAAATACCATAGGTTATATTTATTATATGACAGTTGAAAAGTGACAACTATTCCAACAGCAGTGGCACGAATTCAATCTGACCTCAAATGAGGCATCTAGAGACAGGGCGCAACAAATGATCCTGAAATGAAACATTGAAATGACTGAGATAAGCTTAGATCATACAGGTGATCTAAGGAGATAAGCATCTCAGAAATAACGAATGCCTATCGGTTTCAACATTGTCTCAACAGTAAATTAATGCCTTCACGTTATTTTTTCGATCAAACACTTCGAAAAAAAAAATGCCGTAGAGAAAAAATAATGCGAAACTTATCCTTCACTTTCCGTCCTTATAGATTCGAAAAGTACCTCTCATTATAGAAGATATATGTGTAAAGGATCTACACATAGATCAGTGATCTACACAGAGTGTGTCTATTAGGGGTGGGCAAATTTATCGATATATCGATAATAATTCAGATAAAAAATTATCGGTTCATCGAGAATATTGATAAAATATATTTATTGATATTATCAATACTATTGATAATATCGATAATTATAGTCCATTCCAACTAAGAAAACAGCATTGGAAGTCATAGGGGATCGTTAATCTTCGCTTTCATTGGTTAATATTGAAGGCAATAATACACTTGCTTTATATTATGACTTGACGTGGCGTAAACGTTGAAGTTTTTTTCTTGGGAAGATGGCAACCCTATAGTTAGACCAGGAAAAATATAGGCAACTCTACGTTTGCATATTTTAAAGGCTTTGTACTTGCGGTTGGTGTAGATTTTTTTCATTAAACACATCGGTGAATATTAAAAAAGAAGTGATTTTCGAACCTTCAATTAATTATAGCCTAGTCAGGAGTTTTTCAGGCAACCCATTGTTTTTATAATTTTTAAAATACACTTGATCTTATAAAACAATTTTCATCCATTACACAGATGGGTGAAGGTCGACCTTACTTAGGATCTTAGAAAAAAATCAAGTTTAGCAGGTAGCAGGTATTTAAGCACACTTGCGTTTTTTGCTCTCAATGTGGAAATTTACGACCAATTCTTATAATGACGGAAAAAAAGATCATATAGGAAGAGACCAAATGACACAAAAATAGGTATATTTATCAGTTGTGGACAATAAAATAATGTTAGCATTCATTCTGGTAGTTATTGGCCTCGTCTCTGAAAGAAGAACACCCTATTCACGGTAGTCAAGGTCATCATCTGACATTGAGATAACATTTAATGTCATCGCAATGTCAAATGATGACCTTGAATACCGCGAATCAATACTAATCATTGGTGTGCTACGACCTCCTTCCACTATGACTACGTCACTGAGAGTAAAACAATTGTTAGCAGTCTGAGCTCACAGTTATCAGTTCGCCCGAGTCGCCGTGATCATTTTGGTGCGAGTATATACTCGCAATGACGTCATGCGCAGAAAAGACGAATTCAAGATACCTGAATAGCACACCATATATTTTTCCACCATGATACTGATGAGAAATTCAATCTAGAATAAAAATGTACAGAAAGTTGTCAAATATGGTGTGAATCATCCCATCTGATAAGAACATTACAAGTCAGACCAAAAGAAAGTGTGTTAATTTTGATAAATGATACAACTAGAAATAATATTTTTCATTAATTTATTTAAAAAATGTCAATCTAAAGAATTAACGTATTCAAATAATACATGATGAGTGAACGTGATTATTCTCAAAAAGCGATAAATTAGTAACGTGATATTAATGTTGAGAGACTCAATCGTATAATTCTCCACTATCCATTGCCTGTTGGTAGTTCTTTCCTCCCTTCTGCTCGGCATCGAGTTTGATCATATCGTCGATTCTCAGAATTGTGATGGCGGCCTCGGTAGCGAATTTCAAAGACTTAATCTTCGATATTGTCGGCTCCAATACACCAGCTTTCCTATTATCTCTGACTGTGCCTATAAAATAAATTCATACAATAGACATTATTTTATTCACCGGTGGCTCCATCAATCCACCGTGTTCATATTTTCTTTGGTGGATTCCAGTTTGACGTAACCACGCGTTCATTTATTACTGTTGTGTCAACCAAAATTGCAAACCATTCCACCGATGTACAAAGATGGTGGACGAATTTTGGTCGCTTCCGAAATGACAGTGACAGCATAACCTCAAAAAACTAAAAACAAAATATTGGATTTGAAAGCTGTTTGCCATTTGACTAAGAAGAATATGAAAATAAAAGAATAGCTGCATTATTGTCACCAACAGATATTGAAAAAATTATAGTGGTAGGTACTTTTTTCAAGAAATTAGTGCGAACATTCAGGAACCTTGAGTACCAACAGAGAATTATTATTAATTACTTTATCCATATTATCATAATATTATTTATTTATTTATTTATTTCAGTTATTGCATTACATTCTTTTCTTCATTGATACATTTCATACAAATAATATATAAAGTATAATTAATTTTCTAGTAGGAATGACATGAATGATCAGACAGTAATTCCTGGTATAAGATCATTCATGAAGTATTATCGACTGTTGTATAATTGAAATTACAAATTGTGAACAAAACTTACATATCATTAAGATACAGTCATATTATAGTGAACGAAAAAAAAAGAAAAAAGGAAATTCATGGTCTTTCAGCTTTGATCATTCCTTTGCATATAAATATATTTCTTAACTTTATTTTTGAATTGCATAATATTTGGGCTGTTTTTGATATCATCTGGTAATTTATTGAATTTCGAAATCGCCTCATGTGTAAACTTTTTTTGCCCAAGTTTAGAATTTGCAGCTTCAAGATGAAACAAGTAATATTGTCTAGTGTGATGATCATGAATTTCAGAATTCCTGATTAATATAAAATTTGATTTAAGCTTTTTGTTGATAATATAATAGGAAATTTTGAGAGTATTGATTAAAAAGTGCTCTTCCAAAGAAAATGTGTTTGTTTCCTTATACAGTTGATTCGTATATAGGTTGTTGAGAATTTTCAGCCTATCTCGTTTACTTCCCAACATAAACAATATTTCATCCTGGGTACTATCAGAAGCACTGCTGGAACTTCTGGATCTGGAGACAAGGACTCCAATAATACTTTTAATACATCATTTTCCATTCAACATTAGTTTTTGCCAATTCTGAGCTTCAAATTGAAAACAATCTAAATCACCATCAAATCACGAACAGAAACATAAAAAAAGGAGAAAACAGTTGTGATTGTCATGTCAAATAACTGCGTTTTTTTTTTTCAACACTGATGACTTCAACAATTCGGTGCATCAGAGAGTGACGTCACTTCCATCAAAGATGAAAATGTGGTGTGAAAAAGAGCATACCTGTTTCAACTCATTCAAGGAAAAACACATCTGTACCTCAGAGGTAAACTGCACTAAATCCAATTATGTCAAAACTGACAGATTTGTACCAAGTAACTTACTTATCAGTTTCTTGTTCATCACAGAGGTGAGGTGTTCTTGTACATGAGATGACTGATAGGAATAATAGAATATTTTTAAAAAATCCCCTATTAATAATAAATGACCTAGGCGCACGCACGGATTTTGAATCTATCAATGAAATGTCGGTTGCCTAGGCTCCTGAAGAATATTTGGTATAGTTTGTGCAAATTCAGTTGGAAAAACACATCACCGCAAGCCGTCGGTCCCTTTGAACGTTCAAAGAGTGCGGCAGCGCGGCCCGACATACGTTTGTAGATCTGTTCAACTGACTTTGCATAAACTATATATAGAATTTAAAAGAGAGCATGGGAGGCGACATTGATTTGTTACACATACCTTCGATCAGATCCAAGCCGACGTACTTCAAATGCGCGTGATCCTTCTTGGTTTGGCTCGAGTTCTGGTACGCCCGCAACTTCGCCACCAGGTCAGTGGCGTCCTGCGCCGCGTTTACCGCCAGCGTCTTCGGTATCACCAGCAGACTCTTGGCGAACTCGGCGATGGCCAGCTGCTCCCTCGAGCTCAGCGTCGTCGCGAAGTTCTCCAGGTAGATCGAGAGGGCGGCCTCGACGGACCCGCCGCCAACGACCACGCTCTTCGATTCGAGCACGCGCTTGACGACGCAGAGAGCATCGTGCACGGAACGCTCCATCTCGTCGCAGTAGAAGTCGTTGGGGCCGCGCAGGATGATCGAGGCAGCCGTGCGGGCTTTGGGACTGTTCAAAACATGACAGGATTAACCTCAGACTAAATACTTAGCGCCAAACACGGATAAACGGATAAAATCGCGAATAGTGGGGATAATGCTCGTCGATTCAAGCATTCACTCGGGCACAGAGCGCTCCATTTCGTCGCAGTAGAAGTCGTTGGGGCCACGCAGGATGATCGAGGCAGCCGTGCGAGCTTTGGGACTGTTCAAACTATGACAGGATTAACCTCAGACTAAATAACCATATATAGACAACGCGATTCACTCATAGATCATAGGACAACAAGCCTTAGCGCCAAACACGGATGCCAATAGAGAAGAACTAATAGAAATGGAATAAACGAATAAAATCGCGAATGGTGGGGATAATGCTAGTCGATTCAAGCATTCACTCGAGCACGGAGCGCTCCATTTCGTCGCAGTAGAAGTCGTTGGGGCCGCGCAGGATGATCGAGGCAGCCGTGCGAGCTTTGGGACTGTTCAAAACATGACAGGATTAACATCAGACTAAATAACAATATAACACCGCGATTCACTCGTAGATCATAGGCCAACATGATTTAGCACCAAACACAGATAAACGGATGAAATCGCGAATGGTGTAATGCTCGTCGATTCAAGCATTCAACTCGGGCACGGAGAGCTCCATTTCGTCGCAGTAGAAGTCGTTGGGGCCACGCAGGATGATCGATGCAGCCGTGCGAGCTTTGGGACTGTTCAGAACATGACAGGATTAACCTCAGACTAAATAACAATATAACACCGCGATTCACTCATAGATCATAGGCCAACATGATTTAGCGCCAAACACGGATAAACAGATAAAATCGCGAATGGTGGGGATAATGCTCGTCGATTCAAGCATTCACTCGGGCACAGAGCGCTCCATTTCGTCGCAGTTGAAGTCGTTGGGGCCACGCAGGATGATCGATGCAGCCGTGCGAGCTTTGGGACTGTTCAAAACATGACAGGATTAACCTCAGACTAAATAACCATAGATAGACAACGCGATTCACTCATAGATCATAGGACAACAAGCCGTAGCGCCAAACACGGATGCCAATAGAGAAGAACTAATAGAAATTGAATAAACGAATGAAATCGCGAATGGTGGGGATGATGATAGTCGATTCAAGCATTCACTCGAGCACGGAGCGCTCCATTTCGTCGCAGTAGAAGTCGTTGGGGCCACGCAGGATGATCGAGGCAGCCGGGCGAGCTTTGGGACTGTTCAAAACATGAGAGGATTTACCTCAGACTAAATAACAATAGACACCGCGATTCACTCATAGACTATAGGCCAACAAGTCATAGCGCCAACAACGAATAAACGAATGAAATCGCGAATGGTGGTGATAATGCTCGTCGATTCAAGCATGCGCTAGACGACGCAGAGAGCGTCGTGTACGGAGCGCTCCATTAGGTCACAGTAGAAGTCGTTAGGGCCGCGCAGGATGATCGAGGCGGCCGTACGGACTTTGGGACTATTCTACTTGGTACTATATTCCAGATAAGAGTAAAGTGGAAGGCAAAGCCAGATATACACCAGTAAACTACTCGAATACAAATACTTAAGAATGATTCCCAAGTTTTATGATGAACCATATATAACCCAGAGTGCCTAGAAGATATTATATATCTCATTCAATACATTTTAGAGTGAGCACTTTTCTCATTCCATGGAAATATATGCAAAATAGTATATTATACACCTAGGGTGAGAAGTGACCTATTGACTGTCTGATTGTCTTTAATACCCTAAGAAACATATCTATTTATAATAGGGATAAATGGGTTCATAAAAAAATATTATTGATAATAAAAGGTTAACTAATGAATTCCACTCAGTGGGAACAAATTCATACTTTTCCTTAAGATGAACGTTATAACATTTCAATTCTGAGTAATCAAATCCAGCAAGATATTTCACAATCAAATTGTCCTGACCAGGTATTTTTCAATGTAATCATGTGAATTTTTCAATTTATTCGGTGATGAATGGTATAAAATTATTTTATTATGAAACACAGATTTTTTTGGCAATGTTCAACTTGAATGTATTTGCTATAAAGTAATTCAATTGTCTTGTCCCATAACCATAGACTGTATTGACTTCATTGAAAGCTAAGTTTGATATTTTAAATTCATTCCTGACAAAATTAATAAAACAACATATTTTGAGTTTATATTCGCGATAGGAAATAAGCGTACGCCGCCTATCGGAGTTCTTGAAAGCTGTGAAAGTGGACTGTTTACTTTGTTTTCATTGGTTCACATTTGTTTTTAATTTGTGCTTATTGGTCATAGTATCAAAACAAACCGCTCAGAAGTGTTCCAGTTGTTTCCGTCAGATGGGGCGACGTGTTATTTTCTATCGCGAATAACGAAATCAGATTTAGAAATTGCCTAAGTGTATAAATATACTGTTGGTTCTAAAACATTTTGATGAAAAATGCACTAAATTGATTTGTTTTGTAATTTCATTAGTGGTTGTAGGCGTGAAATGTTTGTGCCCCCAGTCCCCAAAAAAAAACTATATATTGTTAATTTAAATATATGAGGCAAAAGAAAATACAGATCAGGTATTTTACAGGAATGATATTTTTTATAAAATGCCTATCATTGGATTCATTTCATTTCCCAAATGGTCCATATGTTTAGTCCACAATAATTTCTTATCAATATAGAGACCTAAACATTTTGTTACGTCTGTATATTTAATGAATATCTTGTTGAAAGTTATTGCATTATATATTATACAGCAAGCACTTTTATATACAGAGGTGCGGTGCATGTTTTTTTTTAAGTTCTGGTTCCCACGAAACGGGATATCCTGTAATGGTCAGAAAACATCGTGTGAACCAAGGGAAATGAGGTAGGAATTGGTGTTCTGTGATGTAAGTGAGTGATTAGATAAATGACCATAGAACATCGACTAATCCCAAACACTCACCCCTTGATGATGATCAACTCGTCATCCGAAATCCTGTCCTGCACCACCTCGGCAGCCTCCCCCACCATGCCGGCGTCGAACGTCTCCTCGCCCTCCATGTTGGTCAGCGAGGTGAGGAAGGCCGCCCCCGTCGCCTTCGCGATCCTCTTCAGATCGGACTTTTTCACTCTGCGCACCCCCATCGCCCCCGCCTCCACGAAATACTTGAGGCACAGGTCGTCGATGCCTCCCGAGACCAGAACGACGTTGACGCCGGTCGAGAGGATCTTCTGGATGCGCTCCTTGGTGATGTCGAGCTCGCGCGTGCGGATCGATTCCAGTTGGTCGGGATCGGTGATCAGAACCTGGCGAAGTTCGATATATTTCTCACAGATCTTATAGAAATTCTCACCATAACAAATTGACGCTCAGTTTTGGTTTTTGTGGCGGGAACGAGAACTTGCTTCTGACTGGAAGTTATATTTTTAATGAATAAATAAATAATTCATATCATGACCATTTCCGAACTAGATCAACTAGAACAATTACTGAGAAGTTTTGAGGCGGCAAAACATGACGTAATCGATGCATCTAAATACATAGTATGAATATAATCACGATAAGTTTCGCTAGTCGTAATTAAACATCCGAACAAACATGAACCGAAAACAAAAAGAAAATCAGAAGAAGAATGCATGTACTTCTGGGTTAGATGAATGCAAAAACTTGGCGTGAGAATAGGTCGCGTGCACGATGACTGACCCTGGAGGTAAAATATTGAAACACAACCTCACTTTTCTGTAAAACATTGAAACACAAACTCACTTTTTCAATAGTTTACAGAGGAATCAAAGGATTGAAATAGTTTTTCACAATATTTTGGCATACGAATCGTGTTTTATGCGCTATTCATTAATTCAAGCATGTCTTCTCTTTGTGCTGTTGTAGAATGCACAAAAAATGCAGCGAGAGACGAAGGCTTATGATTTCTTTAGGTAATTAGTAATCTCACATAGTTTACATTAAAAAAAAAATGTCTACACACACGATCATATTTTGTCAGCATGTCAGACCAGTCCTCCCGTTTGATTGCGTGAATCCTTAACATTGTCCTGAGCAAGTATTTTTTAAGATTGGTGATGCCGAGCTCGCGCGTGCTGATCGATTCCAGTTGGTCGGGATCGGTGAAGTTCGATATATTTCTCACAGAAATTATCATAAGTAATATCACGATACTATAAATATTCGAGATAATTGCCGTGCAGCAATGCTCAGCATCACACTTTTTAAAACAATGAAGCGACAAAAGGACAATATTCAGAACAGACTATATTTCGCGTTCACGAAGCATAAAAAGTTATTTATTATACAAGATTTTTTTGCATGGAAACTATTCATTATCGGTGAAAAGAGCTTCCATGTCCCTATCTTACTGACATTTAATTGGAACAAATACAGGGTGGTTCAAGATTCAGAATTCTGATCACCCTGTACCTGTTCCAATGAAGTCAGTAGATTGTAAATCAAAAGTTGAGATAGGGACATAGAAGCCTTTTCAACGCTAATCGTGAAAAATCCTGTATATTTTGATGTTGAAAAATGATACATAAAAGAATCAGAAGCATTTTTTTCTCAAAGAAAAAACAGCAAAACACAAAGTCAGTCGACCTCAAAAATTTTATTAACAAATCATGTTTGTGACCAGTTTCGGCGCAACGGACATCTTCAGACACATAAAAATCAGTGGCGGCTCCTCAGAGGAGGCAGAGGAGGCTGAGCCTCCTCAGAGATTTTCCTTAAACTGATATTATCTATACTTTCTCATTAAAAGGACACCAAAATACATAGATTTTGATTTTATTTCCTGTTTTTAGGTAAATATTTTTGAATTGGCAACAGTGCTTGCCCACGCATCACACGTTGATGCTGTAAATCACGCGTAAAATATTCAACTTGGCAACATCTATAGGAGGCTAGACTCCGTCACATTGCGCAACCAACGCGCGCATCGCGCAATGTAAATCACATGTAAATCCCCGAATAGCACGTGTTTGTTGTCGTGTCGCGACGCGAATTGCGGACAGTCGAGCGCGAATGCAGTGTTTATGTTTATGTTAGGTTATTGGTTAGGGGCTCTATAAATTTCGGAAAAATGAGTGTCTTAAAAACGATTGCGATTTAGTGGAATACTTTTTGGTGAACCCATTCAGTGCCTTGTCCTATGAAGATAAATTGATTGTGAAAAACAAACGTCCGACACCGACATTAAAAAATCTGATTGTAACAGGTAACAAACAAAATCGTTCATTCAATTCTGATAATTATAAAAAATATATCTGGCTGACGGGATCTGAGGTAAGGAATAAGCTATTTTGTTGGTACTGCGTATTATTTTCAACCGATAAATCATCATGTTGGGGACGATTAGGATATAATGATTTGAAAAATTTGCCTCGCGGATTGGATAGACACTGCAAATCACAGGAACACATCTCTTCAAATATTAAATTCAGGTTAACTGGTAAACAGAATGTCATTAAAGCTATTGATTTGGGTGAGTAGAGAGTTGTTTTTCACAATAAATCTCATCATTCAGCCTCCTCTGTCATGAAAGTCACGAGCCGCCACTGATAAAAATACCTAAGGTGACATTTTCAGCGCCGTCCTTTAGGGGCCCATGTCTGCGTAAAGAGTGCTTTTTTTGTGAAAACTTTTTTGAAAATGCACGAACCTCTGCACGAACGCACTTACTAACTTTAATTGAACGCCCAACAACAAAAACTTGACCTGATCGGAAGTAAACACTCAGGTTAGGCAGTTAACATATATTTAATGACAAAAAATTATATCATATATCTTCTATTACCCACTTATAAGGTTCAAATACTGTCAGGCATGAATTATCATTTTATGCAAGAATTTTCAATTTTTCTAATGGAATTCAGAAACGTGCCGAGATATAGTATCGTAATTTTTTAAGAGTTAAAAATGTTGTAATTTCACTGGGTGCATCTGAATATTTAATAAAAAACTGCAAAGTGCGATACAGTGATATTTTTTGCTTGCTGCGTACGCCCCTGGAAATTCTGAATCAAATGTAATTGGTCTATTGTAGATGTCTAATGCTTGTTTGAAAGAAAATAAAAAAATACCCAACACCCAGTAACTTGGAAAAGAAGCATTTCTGACCGATGTTGAATATGAACTTTTTTCCATAGTTTGCTGAGCAAAATCTCCCCAACACTTTTTCGCACAACAACTCTGAAACACCCTGTATATTATGATAAGTGGATGGGACATGGTAGTAATGAACACGTGACATGGTATGAACCTAGTATGAACTATAAATAATACAAATCGAACTTGATATAAAGCTATAAAGTATGTTGATCATTTTATGCAAACAATGTTCATTTCATTGATATGACTTTTTGAAACACCCTGTAGAAAAATCACACCACCAACTGATGAGTGTTTCAAGTTAAAGTTATATTGTTCCATGAGTTTTGAGTCATAATTCTTGATGATGTCATTGTCAGTTTGATCAATACAAACAAACCCACGTCTCCACCAAAACGTATTCCAAACATGGAAGTCAATAAATTGAATATTATTCAGCAAGGCCTGGAAAAATCGGTCAACTCTACTTTAGCGCAGCTGAAAAAGTATCAGGACCATGAAGAAATCTCAAACTTGATAACCGAATTGAATAAAGAAAGGAATAACAATAGAGAAACATTACTGAGCACTCTGAAGGAAACAGTAGGTTTGGTGAAGAACAAAACACAATTACTGAGGCACAATAAAATCTTGGATATAACAGACTTGAGGCAGTTCAAGAACCAGATGATACTCATCCAAGAAAACATAAGAAACCTCAAATCTGAATCCAGAGCCAAATTAACCCAACTGAAAGATGAATATGCTGATTTGACTGAAGACCTAGATTACTACAGTGAGAAAATACCAATATGGTCAGAAAAGATGAGAGATCAAATTTATACAGAAACCATGAAAACACCTCTGACATGTAAAGGTCCAAAGTGCAAGGAAGTCAGAGATTTTATAGAGTTTGTTCACAAGAGTAAAGGCCATGAAAATGGTTGGAGAAAAGAAGATCATCAATTATTTCTGAAAATACGCCAAAAACACAAACATATCGACACTTTGGCCAAACATTTACACGAGGCTTTACCAGATATAAGTATCAATGAAATAGAATGCCACGAAAAATGGTACAAAGAATATTTGTCTCTTCAACTGAATAAACGAAAAGCAATTAAAGCTTGGAAGACTGCAAAAAACTCGGCAACAAGAACGAAAACTAACCATATCTCTGCCACAAATTCCCTTGAGCAACTTTGTGATCCACCAAACACTGGGATAGTATCTAGACCACATGAATACATTAAGAAAATGCTTATGGAGTGGAAATTAGAAAAACAAGAAAAGTTACAAAATGCCTTGCAAATAGAGCAGACCAAAGAACAAAGAAGAAAAGAGATAGCAGCAGCACAAAGAAAACAACATGAGGAGCTGAAACAGTTAGTTGAAAACTGGAAAAAAACAAGAACAGAAATTGAAGAACAAGAAATATTACAAAGAAAAGCATTGGAGGAGAAAGAAAAGCGGAGAAGAGCTGCTGAAGCCAACAGGATGATCAAACAATTTCAAATTCAAGATGACCTGTACATCTTGAAGAAACAGACCAAAAAGACAGAAGAGCTGAAACCATTAAGAAGCAAATCTAGTCAGCTGGCTAAAAGAGACCCAATGAGACTACTCAAACCTACTCAACAGTGGATAAATAGGGTTCATGATGAGAACAATTACCTAACAGAAAGTGTATCCCTTTCCTTGAAAAATGTTCAAAAACTTAGAATACCTGAATGGAGAAAAAAGACTGACTAAATGTAGCCTTTAATATTTATCATAATTTGAATAACAAACTGTTTTTATTCTTGAAATTGAATAAAATTAAAACCAATTCAATATGGTTCCAATTCCATTTTAACATACACAAAAATGATGAGTATATCATCAGGTATATTATAATGGAATTCAGTGTTACTATTGTCATTTTATCATTCCTATTAGAACAGCTATTGATCATTCTTTCAAACAGAAAGGAAAAAAAGCTAAAAATCTAAAATAATGGGTATTTTTCTAGTACATATTTAGCTTTAATCACTTAATCATTGATTTTTTGCACTGCTCCTGTATCATCATATTAAGAAACAGTAAAATTTGTTTCCACTGAGTGGAATGCTTTAGGTAACTTGGTAACTTTATATTATAATCTTCAAATGATTTATTGATATTTGATCATGCTTCCCTATTATAAACAATGATTATGATTCTTATGGTAATTAAGACAATCACTGGATAATATCAGGACTCAAGCATAAATACTAATATTTTATTTAAAGAAACAAGGATGGAAAATTCCAAGAAATCTCAAACTCCTGGGTTAGCCTTCATACAATATTTAAATAACTTTCCACTTGCTCTTCTTATTGTTGTTTTTAGATCTATTTGTATCAGTTGAACAAAATGAGAACATGAAATAGAATAATATATAACATAATTGTGTAATGAAGTAATTGTCACTCTGGAAGAATCTAATTTTCCATTTGGAGGCATTTGACCAACAAATATTTTGCCTGCAATGCATCTCAAACCATACAGAGTTGGTTTCTTGCCCCCCTCCTATGAAGCCAATGGTAGGCAACCAAATTTTTCAACCTTATTTTATGAATACAAATTACAAAGATAAATTATAGCCTGTATATATTTCTGGAAGTGTCTTGTTCCACAATATTCTGTATATGAACTGCAATTCAAAATAGGCAAAACAGGACATTTTAATAGACTTCATATCATCAAGTAGCTGTCCTGAATTACAATCTTGATACAGAATATTGCACAATACATAAATTCAAAAATGAATTGAATAAGTTTTCATTATTAATATATTTTACTAGTTCATTGAATTTCTAGTGAAATGATAAAGTTGTAAAAAAAGCAGTAAGTTTCTCAGAGTTGAAGTTTTGTTATTTCTAAAAGAAGTAGGTATCTTACCTGAACTCCCATCTTCATCTTGGCTTTCTGCAGGGAGAAGTCAAGGCATGCAATTTTTGCATTGACAATTTTCTTGGGCATTGCCTGACTAGCTACAGTACAATTCAAAGCATAACCTTGTACAAGGAAACTTTCTCTTGCACTTTTACCATGTGCTTTAAGGATGTTGACAGCTTTGATTGGATACAAAGCATTTCCTCTAGCATCTGTTACTTTGATGGCATTAGCAGCATCAACAACCATAGCAGAAAATAATTCAGCATCACTATCTAATTATTAAGGAATTTGAATCAACTCCTTAGGTAATTATTATTTGAAGAACCAGTTCAATAAATTTTCAATGAATGGTCAATATTAGATATTAAAATCAACTTGGATAAAAGGATACGCTCCAATGATTTTTGAACTCATTGATGTTTTAGCAATATTCACAACACATTCCTTTCCTAATTCTTCAACAGAAATGGTGAGGTGATCTTGAATATACCTACAAGCTTCTTTACAAGCTAACCTATATCCACTAATGATGGATGTGGGATGAATTTTTTGTCTCACCAGTTCATCTGCATTCTAAAAATATGTATTAGATCAGTTACAATCCATTATTCTCATTGTTCTGGATAAAACAAACTTTCAGCAATTCTGCAGCAATTATGACAACAGAAGTAGTGCCATCACCAACTTCTTCATCTTGTAATTGTGCTAACTCTACTAATACTCTGGCGGCAGGATGTTCCACTTCCAACAAACGTAAAATAGTGGCCCCATCATTTGTGACTGTTACATCTCCAATATCATCTACCAACATCTTGTCTAGCCCCACAGGACCTAATGAACTTTTTACTACATTTGCGATTGTAGATGCTGCCATTACTGAAAGAGAAATAATATAGAATAGAGGGGTTTTTCTGCATCACCACACCTTCCTAAACAGGGTCCATGCTTTATCTTAGGCCGGGTATTTGATGAGAGAACTAGTATTAATAATAGCCATGAGATACTCACCATTTTGATTGCGTACTGAGCTACCAGTAGTTCTAGATCCAGCAACTGATAATGGGCTCGCTAAAATCGACATTTTATTAATTATTCTTTTAGACACCCACAAGAAATGTAACCTATCCTTCGCGAGAATAAAAAAATTCTCACGTTCTTTCAAATGACTGAAATGACATTATTGACAATTAAACGAATTGACTATTGACAGTATTGACAGCACGACAACACCACCGTAAAGCAGCGTTCACAACCGAACTTTTTACGTTTTGCTTTTTAAGTTTCGTATTCTGATTGGTGAAGCAGAATCTGAAATTGAAGGTCCATCCCCAATCAATTCAGTGGCGAAGTGACACTTACAGAGGAATCAAAGGATTGAAATATTTTTTCACAATATTTTGGCATACTAATCGTGTTTTGTGCGCTATTCATTAATTCAAGCATGCCTTCGCATTGTACTGTTGTACAATGTACAAAAAATGCAGCGAGAGACGAAGGAATATGATCTTTGAGGTAAATAGTAATCTCACATAGTTATCATTATGCATAGATAATTATACAGCAGCGTGCTGTATAATCATCTATATCATTATGAAATGTTGTCATTCCTTATTTAAATTCTTTCTGCCACTCCTGCAATACAAGATAATACTGCTAATAGATTGTAAATGTCTACAACACACACTATCATAATATTTCGTTAGCATGTCAGACCAGTCCTCCCGTTTGGTTGCATTAATCCAATCTTCTTGCATTATTTTAGAAATTTCACGTGAATTTCTATTAGCTTCTATTGCAGAAGGAATTCCGATGAGGAATCAGAGAAATTACCAAATTCCAAAACTGAAAACTGTACAGTATGTGAGTGACTATAGTAGGTTCTTACTTTTAAATCATAATGTACCAACCGGATTCCTTCGTCTTCCACTGCAGTTTTTGTGCATTGTATAACAGCACAATGTGATGGCATGAGCGAATTAATGAATAGCCGAAAAATATGATTCGTATGCCAAACAAATTGTGAAAAACTATTTCAATCACTTGTAAACAAATGAGAAAAGTGAGGCTGTGTTTCAATGTTGTGCCTCCAGGGTCGGTCATCTGACAGTTCTTGCACGTAGAGTCACTGGATGGTATTAGTTTGATAAGAGTTCGGACACAGAAATGACAACGGTTAGGGTTTTTGAATGTTTAGATTTATAAAGTTACACACCTTGCATTGTGACAAGAGAACCATAGTCGTCCCGCGCCTTTTCATTCAAAAATTCTTTGAATTTGACAATAAATTTTATAAACGTCAGAATTGAAATAAAAGTTCATAATTATTATACTTTCGAGATGAAAGCAGCTATGGAAATCACTTGCTGTGTAATAAATTGTGCCAATTCTGAAACAAATGGATCATTTATTCCATTTTCCGAATCAAATATAATATCCAGCATTCGCTTATGGAAGGAAGATATGAAACGGCCTGGGTGGAAAATCAATTTGAAGATGAGCGAAACTTGTGAAATTCACTTCTTATAACATCTTCTGATTGGAATGAATCTATATTTTAGGCCCATTTTCAAACAGAAGATTTCAAAATCTGATTGAGAGAATCTGCTGTTCCATCAATTTACAAAGCAGACGATCATCACACAAAATACAAAACAAAATAATAATGGAAAAAGGGGAAATGATCGCAAAATTACATTATGAAATTGAAAATTTGAAAACGAAACTAAGAAAAGCAAGTAAACTACAACGTGATATATTATTATTGAATGGCGTTTTTGGTGCCGACCGAATTCAACATTCAACAGTGAAAAGTAAATAGATATTTATGTATCAAGGGAATTATTATATAAGGGCCTTAATTACGCTGGAGGTATCGTTTTGGAGATATTTTCTATATTGATCCATGTTACTTAGCTCCTAGGGCGCTGAGTGAAGTTGCTGAGAACTTCACAAAACCAAGTATTTGGTAGGTCTCGTCAAAATGAATTACTTTTTTCCTATGAAATCTTTATCAAAAAATGATGTATCTCCGAAATGAAGCATTTCCGGATGCAAGCTTATATAGACTTAATTTCTTAAAATTGTCTCAGGAATACTTCACTGGAGTACAGTTTCACATACAATAAGGAATTATAGCTATAAGTTTATCCATATGTATATATTCTCTGATATTGAAATGTTGTTACATGCATTTGTTCATTTATATAATAGTTGCTCTTCTAGAAGTGTATCACTATGAATTGAAGTGGGTGTTTGTACCCTATATCCATTGTCCATCTACGGCTATGATTGATTTGACAGGAAATATAACCTCTAAAATCGTATCTGACAATCAGGCGCTACTAGGGAAATTGAAAAGACGAAGAGCAGAATATATGTCTTATTCTTTTATTCACTTAAACCATTGTATTATAGAAAATAGAAAAGGACAAAAGTTCAGCTGTGTCCGAACTCTTATCAAACTAATTAGGTATTTCGGAATGCTGTCAAAATCAGATTCAAGATGGTTGCTGTACCCAAACAAATAGCTGTCATTCCGTGACTTTTTTAACCATATTTTCAATTGAATTTAAAATGTGTTAAATGCTGCTTTCTTCGCTTCTTTAGTTGATAATTGAACTTTATATACTTAGTTTTATTAGGATTGCATCATCTTTATGAAAATTATTGAATAGTTGATGTGTATTCCTGTGGTGTATTCTGGACACTATTTGGATAGGTTTTACTTGGTGTTTGTGTTATAACAATGTTTTATTGTGGAATAATCAATTGTAAGAGTCGGTAATATCGTGATAGCATGAAGTTTCATCGAATCCTGAGTGTCTTGAAATTTAGACATAAATTGGAACAATGAATTATCAAAAGAAGAGACAAGTGGATAAATAGAAATGGTTTGATGGAGCAGAAACTCAAAATGTTGAGAGTTTGCAGCAAACATTTCCTACCTACTTGGTGAGTTCACTGAAACAGGTAATGAATAGTAGTAAATATAATAGGTATAATGGAAATTATAGGGAAACCTGCATATCTATCAGATGTTAATAATCCTAACTGGGCTCCCAGTTTATTTTTGGGATATGATAGCTTAGCCTCTGACAACCGATCTAAGGAAACTATCAATGATATGGAAACATCAGAATGACAAGCTGAGGCTGCAGGACTATCTGATTTCAAACAGGCTGCAGGGCCATCTAATGAACAGGCTGTTGGATCATCAGATTTTCAAGATGAGAACCTTAGTATAGTTCCTGAATGTGATAAATATTCACGAACAAATATCACAGCTGTCAGCCTAGTGCTGATCTAATTATAATTTGATAGGAATCATCCCACAAGGAACAGTGTGTTTGATCAGTGAGGCTTGTGGAGAAAGAGCATCTGATTATCCCATAACAATCAATTCAAAATTAATAGATAATATTATTCCAAGTTCCAAGTGAGTTTCTGTACAAGATCAATTGAATATAATTGATACCAATCTTTATTAAATCCAGAATTACTGAAAGAGAATAAACTTTTCAAATTAGTTTTATTGACTAGAAGCTAGAAATCTTTTATATGTATGGAAAAACTAATTTTATTAAACAGCATGCACTGTTGAAAATGTTCCACTTGTCCTGACTTTCAATCTATTTATGTATGTCTACTGTTCTAACAATCTTCCTGAACTCATCTGAATTTCAAACAGTATCTATCCAACATACAATTAATACAAATTCAATTTGTAGGTGATTTGATTTTAGGTGACCATGGCTTTTTGGTTGGTGACTATGTACAAATTTTGAATGCCCAAGTAAGGATTCAAGCTTTTACAAAAGGAAAGAAACAATTAAATCCTACTGAGATTGTGGGAACTAGAGCTACTGCCAATGTGAGAATTCATGTGGAGTGAATTATTGGTGCAATGAAACAGAAGTACAGGATATTAGCTGATTAACATGCCAATTTCACTTATAATGTGGTGATGATCCAACTCTCCACAAAATCATTACAATTTGCATATGTCCCCCAATTGTTCAATTAGACTGAATATGTTATGTTCTTGATTGATGAAGATATATAGTAATAGAGTTATGCAATATAGACAAATCTTTGATAAGTAGGAACCAAATATATACAGCATATCTCATTTTGAAAGCCCCTTCCTCTATATCCCTCAACTGGTCCCTCAATATCTTGATTTTTATGAAATCATATTAGGAATATTTTGGCATAAAAACTAACTTCATATTGTTCCTCATGCTTCCAAACCTCCATAACATGCAAAAAAATCACCACATTTCAAATTGACAGGATTGGCTTAATTTTTTTAAATATTTAATATTTATGTTGAAGTCACCATTTCAGAGTAAATAATGATAAGATTACATTTGCAAAATTGCTATTTAGATATGCCTGTTTTTGAATTTTGAACAAAACTGGTTTGCTCACTCACAACTCACCTAAATAATAAATCATGATAAGTAGTAGATATTTGGGAACACAGGAGAAGAAATACTCCGTTTTTTTTCAAAAACACAAATGAACAAGATTGAGATTTATTATATTGTTGTAAGACATTTTTCTTTGTGCCAACACTTTTGGTTGGTCAATTTTCACGAACTTTTCATGAAACATCAATGAACAGTGGATTCATATGTTAATTCATAATCAAATTGTTGATAAAAATATTCCTTGTGATGAGACTGATGAGTATTGTTTAAAAAATCTGAATTACTATGTTATATTAAGGTAATGTGATAAATATTTTGTGTATGAATGATAGGTACTCATTATGATAGCAAATGTTTGTAATTATTAATAAGTATTTTGTGTGATTATGATATCTATAGATACTTTGATGAACTGTGATGATAGTCAAAATTTCTAAATTGAAAATTCAAGAAGAATTATTGATGAATAAGGTTGATCTGTTTCTCAATGAATTGTTGGTCAGTACAGCAAACTTGCAAACAAGACATCAAAATGTTCAAGATAATTCACTAAAATGACTTGGTGGACTTTCTGGAAAGACATTCTGTTGACTATATAATTATTATTACAGGTATTACATTGAAATGTGTTTGAGAAAACTATAGTTAAGATGAATAAAATCATGAAGCATGAATATGTAGTGTTTTAATGAATTATAAGGTTAAAAGAAACCATTTATAATATAGCTCAATTTTTAATTGAAGAATAATTGATTTCATCAATAGTGTAGATATTTGGGTGAATTGTGTCAATATCCTATTTGTGAATTTTCATATTTGTCTAGTAGTTAAGAACAAAGTAAATATTTTTGACATAAATTTCCAGTAGTCATATTGCAGAGCAAGACTAACATTGAAATATTTTCTGGAGTTACTATGTTCAGTATACATTTTTAGATATTAGAGTTGAATCATAATAGTTTAAATCCTTGCAGATCAGAGAGCTTACAAGAATCTGATACAAATTTTTTAAACAGGATTTGCACAAATAGGTGAAGTGGAGGGAATCAGTGATATGCATTGGTGTTGTCCTTGTAAGTAAAAGGGTATCAAAGGAGAAAAGTACCTACACTCACTATAATATGCCTGTTTTGTGTGGAAATGATTGAGGAATTAATATGATTAATTGCTTATGCATGGCAGGGATATCAGATATTTGCTAGGTCAATTTCTCTTAAAGATTTCAATATTTCTGAGAGCTGTTGCCTTCTATAGGTTGAATATGTTCTAACTTTAGTGATTTTCTCTCAGATTTTTGAGACTGGCAAGAGGAACATTAGATGGTGTTGGTTTCATCCATTCTGCCTGAAAATGGGTACTTGACTTGGCAGTTCTGCAGTTGTGAATACATGTTAAGCTATAGAGACAAGCAACAACATGACTATACAAACTTCTGACAGCCCAGCCATGCAGGTGTGATGGCTCTGTATTTATTCCTTGATCACTTTTACACAATACCCAGACTTCTAGTGAGGGTAAAATCATTATTTGAAAATGTTTCACCTACAAAAATATCAAATATTTAACAGGTACTGTCCAGATATCCACTCATAGTAATGACTGCCTAGAACAACAAACATATGCCACTGATTTTCTTCACTCCTCATAGGTATTTGTACAAAACATGCCTCAGAAAATGTATACCCACTCAAACTTTCATGAGCTTTCGTTTGCTCTGCAGCATAAAAACTAAGTGTTAACAATTATATCATGTCAAGATATCTATTGAAGTGACTCCAGGAAACATCGGAGCCTGGGTTTCCATTATTCTGCAGAGAATAGGGATCAATAGAATCGATGACTTTGATTTTCTCTTTGTATCGCTCTAAATTATGACCACCAGAAATTTCTAATTTCAATAAACATTCACTTTATTCATGATAAAAACCACAATATTAAAAATTCAAAACAAAATCCGTGACAATCATAACCTTAAAACTCGCAATTTAGAGGAAGAGGAAGTACATTTTTGACGTTTGAAGTACGGGCGGAAACGGGGCAGGTACAGCGGCCATTTTTAGGTCACGGGTTCTGGAATGCCTAATACCATCCAGTGACTCTACTTGCACGCAACCCATAAGAAAAGTGAGGTTGTGTTTTAATGTTGTTCCTCCAGGGTCGATCATCTGACAGTTCTTGCACGCCACACGGTTAGGAGGTTAGGTTAGATTAGACCTGATTCCCCCATTGATAATAACAATATGAGATCATTGGATAAACCCTTGGAAAAACCTTAGATAAACCCATAAATTTCTGATGAACAGAGGATGATCTTATGTGACTAAGCAAATTTGTAAGAATCTGGACATTGATCCACAAAAATTTGTAAAGATGAACTGTGTTGACCAAGGTATTAACAAAACCATGACATGGTCACCATGTGAAGAACTGACAACAGAATTTACAAGGAATCACTATGGCATTATTATCTTGAATAGCCCTATCAATTTCAGTTTTCATCAAGAATTTGTAATACGTATGTGGAGGCAAGGTGAGGTTATATCAAAGAATATGGAAGAATATGTAAGGGAATTATGGAAACTCATATCTTATAGCTAAGGTACGAGTGACTGTAGATGGAGGAACAGACAGGTGGCAGCATTGGCTCACAATGAATGAACATGAGTTCAAAGATGTACCAAATCCTGATCTCATCACAGGTGATATGGATTCCTTGTCTAAAGAAGTATTAAACCACTTCACAGATTGTGGTACCAAAGTAGTTGTGACACCAGATCAGAATGAAACAGATTATGTAAAAGCTTTGGTAGAGCTCAACAAATACTGTTGCTCAGAGAATATAGAAGTAAGTAATTGATGCATGTAGTGAAAATTATATAGACAAACTTCAAACTTTGAAAGTTTTGATATTTGATATAACACTAATAAAATATCCAAAATAATCATCTGATATGGAGACAATGTATTGGATGAGACATTTTCAGCATAAGAGGAGCCAATGTTACTTATAAGACTATTGTTTAATGAGGCTCAGTTTGAAGTACTTTAAGTAGTTACCTATCCCCTGCTGAATATTTTGAAAAACAGTAGGTACTCGCACTAATCATTTATTCATCAACATAATCATGCCCCTATAATAAATAAAATTAATAGATATTAAAAATAAGGAGTAAAAGGAGGCATATGGGTATCTATTTATGAGGAATATTAGGGAGTCAATTAATGAGAGTCAATTAATGAAGATATTTATTCTATTATAAAACTTCATCTATATGGAGAAAAATCTATAGCTATCTGAATCTATATAGCTCAATAATGCCAACATAATTGTCTGCAGGTATATGAGGACCTGATGGCAGTTGCAGTTTATAGTTATTCAAATGAAATGATTTGCCTATTTATCTACTGATCTACTGAAACATTTCATAACCTACTAAAAAATATTTTGACATATTATAATTACCTATATAATTATTAACCTTTAGTTACAATTACAAATTGAGTGGTAAATTTTCATATAGTTACTAATGATCTCGCTAATGATATGTATAAACCAAAAAAAAAATCAAATTCAAATTTGTATGTACCACTGTTATAACAAATCCTTTCTTATGTTTAATTTTTTTACGAGTTTTTTTATTAGTTTTGTATTTTTGTTCATCATTATTATTGTTTCCTGTTTTCTATTCTCTCAAATCTTACAAGACCTATGTAACTATTTTTGAGATGTTGGAAATTGGTTACATTTCTGTTTATCAAAGAACATAATGTTTTGATGTCATGGTTTATTTCATTATCCTTTCTTGGAATTCCTATAGCATCAAATAGATCTGAATTTTTGAGAAAGTATATCTACTGATGAAATAAAAACCCAACCGGCAACCCTGGTCGTCATAGAGAGTGAGTTAACAACAACTGTCATTTGCTGTTGCCAAATTTATTATTCCGGAAATCCGAATAATCCCATAGATTTCACATGGTGGATGAAAAAATGTATTATGCACCTCAGTGAAAAATTGTCTATTGTCTTGTCTGCCTAGAGGCTATCAATCTGCAGACTCAACTAGTAGACAGTTTTTCATCGTAGGTAAATAAATAACTATTTTGAGCTGTGAAAAATAGTTATTTATTATATAAGGGAAAAAAGTTGTAGATTTTAGCTCCAGGTTGCGAGCTAAAACCGTGAGCTAAAATTTAATATTTTTCCCTCATGTATAATACACTATTTTTTCTGTGACAGGATATTACATTACATTAAAATCAGAAAATTATTATTGACGTGAAATTTGAAGCTCTCTAATTCTGTGATTTAATTATAGAGTACGAATTTAGATGTTGTTTTATTGATTATAAAAAAGTGCGAATTTAGTGGTTGTTTAGTAATTTACCGAACCGTGAAGTCAAATAGAAGATAAAAAAGGGACAGTTCTTTCTCGGAGAGGGTGTTATGGGCTTATTTTTCGAAAATATAGCACAACAAAAGCCATCAACATCAATTTTTTCCCATGGCGAAAAAGTAATTTATGAAAAGTGACATTTGATAATCTGTCAACAGACATGAAATTTCAAACTTTTTTCCCGTCACAGATCTTTTTTTCTTTGAAAAAGATTCAATACCCTGGAAATGAGCCTCCAAAACCAAGTTTGTATGAACTTATTCAAAAAGGAATATTCTCATATATATGAATCACCCTGTATATACAGTAATAATATAACTCTATGATATAACGCAGCAAAAAAAACCAAACAAAGAAATTGACAATAGCAATGTTGATGTCTTAAACGTCAAAATTGAGAACAAAATTGGTCATGGCTCCTAAAATATCACACTTGGGGTCTATCGGAAATTATTACAGAGTATAGGATAATACAATTTTCATCGCTTTATCAAATGCTCCTGTTTTTTCACCGAAAATGATACAAGGAAAATAGTTGTCTTCTCTAAAAACACCCTTTATAACTATAGCAGAAATGTAGAAGTGTATCAGAAAAATGTATTTCATCATCATACATTCATGCAAGAAATTTTGATTTGGTGGCTCCTACTGTTTAGAAGTTATGCGGAAAAATCATTTCAATTTAATCAACTTTGGAAAAATATATCTCCCTTTATACACATTTTGTGCCATTAGTTTACTACTATGGTGTGTATAATCTCTGCTACTATTATATTTATTTCTCAATGTTCTATCACCTCCAGAAAGCTTGGTACACATTTTTGACTAACCCTGTATTTATCAGTTCTACCAACTCTGACCTCACGTTTCAGTACCGAGATCTGGTGGACCATAAATAATGATAGCCCTCATTATGTAATTGTGCTCACATGCAGCGGCGTCAACAATCAAATTTGAATTTGCATTGAAAATTGATGATTTTGAAAGATAAGTAAATGCATGCAAATTGGTTCTCGTTGAAATTTGAAAAAAATGATAGTGCGGAAAAAATTTGCATATGCCGCCCTCGTGTAGGAAGTCCCGAAATTATTCACTGAACATGTGATAAAGAGGGTATTTTTGAAAAATTATTTAACGTATGTTTTTTCACAGACTTATTTTTCGTGTTACTTGTTACTTATTACTCTGTTTATAATAGTGGCGTGCACAAACGCTGTGGTAACTTTTTAATCAAGCACATTTATTGTGATTACAACTTGAAAACGTTGCACAAAATCTGTTATTATCAGCTAGTCATTTTCTACTTTGCTGTTCTAGCGAGATTTCTGAAATTTGGAATATCGAATATGCTCACCAGAGGGCACTTTCTCACATTTCAGGATTTTTTCGCATCCCGGTTTTCCTGGAATTCACATCAACTCTCGATTTTCGAATAGAACACCCTATATTTTATTCCATAATGGGCGTGTACACCTCAGTAGAATTTTTAACTCAAACCATGTTTATAATGATCCTTTTTTACATAAATAATGATTGACGACATAATTCGATCGAAAAATTAACTGGAATGTTTAATTCTTGGACATGAATAATAGTACCTTCTAAAAACGGACCCTCTTATGACGTAGGAACCTCATCTCGCCATAGTTAAAAGAAAATACCAAACGCCCGACGGAGACTGAGGCAACTGATATATTAATTCTTCCAACTGTGATCTCGCGCTAATTCACTCTGTCAGAAATCATGTATCATTCATCTCTGTCTGGAATAGTCTTGTTTCAGTATTAGGGTTTTGACGTCACATCATCGCCTCGTTTTCAGAGGTCCGAAAAATCGGGGATTTCAATATTTTTTTATAAAACGTAGGGAGCTCACAGCAAGAAACGGTTTGCGGTGGTGAGCTAAAGGGGTGAGTTCTATCGAATTATGAAATAAAATTTTTTTTTGATATAAGCCCATTGGTTAGAGATTATTATAACGAATTCAACGATACCGGATTTGATTGAGATATTTCAAACGGGTACGCAGATATTTGCGTTCGAAGTTTCCGTATGCGCAATATCAAGTTCTTTCTCTCTCACACTTCGAAAGATGAATAAATTTCCTGGAATTGAGAAAGTGCCCTTTAGTGAGCATATTCGATGTTCTAGATTTCAGAACTATAACTACAAAACCAAAGGGGAAAAGGGTATGCTGGATTCAATTCGGCAGTGTTGGCAAACTGTGTTTCTACTATAATAGTTATTTATACACCAAGGCAGTAAATAATATTATTATTACCCAGGGACTAAGATTATATCCAGAGGCTTTAGCCGAGGGGTATAAGGTCCGGAGGTAACAATATTCTTTACTACCAAGGTGTATATTACATTTTATGTTAAATAAAAGTAGTCCAATAAATGAAGGAGGAAAAAAAGGCAAAGTTAACGTTAATTACGCACTATTTCCATCTTCCGGTTGGAAGTAGCTTTTGGTACCTCATTAAACATGAGACAAAGTTTGACTGGAAAACGCGTGCGATGGCGGAGAAAATGGCCCCAAAAGACCAGGAAAATAGGTTTTCAGCCAATATCTCCTAAAATATGGCAGTTGGAGATTTTCGGTTCAGATAAAAATTGAAGTTCATCTAATTTTCTACAAAAATGGTCCTTATCATTTTTTTCGCAACATCAATATTTTCTGCAAAAAAAATCGGGTTGAAAAATTGGAAATTTTGAGACTTGTGAAATATGCAAGTTTTGTACAAAATTTGAGCTGGGGGGTGTTGGAAATCCATTATTTTCAATGTTTTGGATTGTGGAAACCAATTGTAGATGGCGCCACCACATTTTACAGATTGGGAAAATCCTCGGTGCCATAAATGAGAAACCCTGTAACCAGACATTTTTGATGGATATTTATGTTTCCGAGGGTCTTGTTTTCCTCTCAGATGAGGCCTCAAGATATACTTATTAGGAAAACAGGTTATAAGATTAATTACAGCAGGATGGACCTCACCAGTTGGCCTAAATCTAGCAGAATCAAAATTGTTGCACTGGAAGCCGCCATTTCTCCATTTGAGAATGAAGCGTCTCCTGCACTGTTTGTGCATTTGCACAGACGTTTGTTTTTCTAAAAAAAATATGATGTTTATCCTTCCTTTCCTTGCTCACATCAATCAGATTTTCTAAGCCCCGAGTTACGGTGACAGCATCCGCAGAAATTGGTTCCTTACAAAGGAAACACACTGCCGTAGCAGAGTTGACCTCCATTTTTCTATAACAAGAAAGGCAGACCAAGATTTCACTTAAAATAGTTGCTTGTAAACAAATGTTCTTGAATAAAAACAACATGAACAAATTGTCACCTGTTGCTCCAATTTTACAAAATTTGAATCATCACTTTCTATATGTTTTGGGTTGGTGATGAAAGTTAATTTTAACGAAAAACGTGAATATTTGTTCAATATTCTCCACTTTTATCACTCTTCTTTCTATAATTGACGATAATATTTATCAAAACAATGACAGAAAACACACACAGTTATGCCTCCAAGCGTGGCCGCATGGTTTGTAGCAGACGACCCGAGCGCCACGTAGAGCACACACGCGGCGAACGACGGAGGAACGAAAGTAATAAATTATAGCGTGTACATTTAGATATACTGGTTTTTTTCCCGGGATATCAAAGGTATGACTTATATACATCGATGGAGAAGTGGGAATTCCCCCGTAACACCAGTTAAGGTGTTGAAATGTTAGAAATAAAGAGCACGGAGAAAAAAACCACCGAAAAAAAGTGCGTTTTTTCCTTGACCCCGCTTTTTCTAATTTTATTGAAAAATGGACGACTTCGTCTAAAAAAGTAATTGCACAATCGAGAAGTAGATCTTCTTAGCTTTCAAATGATGTATCATAGAAACCAATCGGATCATGTATAAATTTTTAATTGATGGTTGTTCACAAAATTTCCCCGCGCTCCAAAAACAGCAAAAAATTGGGATTCAATAAACAAAGATTAAATGAAAATTAAAAATTAGGGTATACACATTTCAGGGATGACAAAGGACCTTGTGAGGACCCATAATCAAGAAAATTTTGAGTAAATTAGTGCAATACAAAAAAAAATAGGAACAAATTCCTGGCGAGGTCAAAATTGTCCGGGAGCAGAAAGTTTGACCCATGTTCCGATATGGCCAAAAGAGTCAAGCGTGACTCAATTCACAGGGTATGATAGCAGCAGAATTCCTCTTTCACATTAACTTTGAATCATGAGAAAATATGCATTTTTAACATAGTTATTGAATAATTTGTCCCCCCGCCGATGTGTAAATACACGGACTGTGCTCTCCGGCATACAACAGAAGCTCATTATTCGAGGTGCGCTTCGTGCCGTTTTTCTCGAAACCGGGCAAATTTTCGAGAAAAATAATAAGGACCATTTTTGTAGAAAATTAAATGAACTTCAATTTTTATCTGAACTGAAAATCTCTAACTGCCATATTTAAGGAGATATTGGCTGAAAACCTATTTTTCTGGTCTTTTGGGGCCATTTTCTCCGCCATCGCACGCGTTTTCCAGTCAAACTTTGTCTCATGTTTAATGAGGTACCAAAAGCTACTTCCAACCGGAAGATGAAAATAGTGCTTAATTAATGTTAACTTTTTCCCTTTATTTATTAGACTATAGAGGAACAAGGTTCGACCCTTCAGATAATAGTGATTGGTCTGAAATTAGAAACATCTAACCGATCACCTTTCTTGTATATTGGGCAGACTTTAGAAATCTTCCACGAAGATGGAACAGTTTTGGTCCTCAGGGACCTCAGGCAAATATTCATTAGAGTTGCTAAAGGATAGGCAAGTACAGTTGCGCAGTCTTTAACTAAAAAGGCTGGAATATGATCAGGACCGGTATTCTTTCTAGGTTTGATTTGCTTGAGTGCACTGAGGACCTCACATTCATCAATTCCTTGTATATGAATTGAATTATTCGGTATTATTATCAACTCCTAGTAATGGTAGGTTTCATAGCTAGTGGTGATGAAAACCATTTTTTTATTTTTAGCTTGATACTGTATATGTGCTAGCTGACACATGTGGTCGTTTTGACCAAATCATGGCAAACATCAATGCATTATTTCGGAGCAGAGATATTCTGAAAGGAATAAGAATATATCAGATAGCATCAACGTCATTAACTTGGCTCTTAGATGAGGGATTCCATTCGATAAGTATACCAGAAGGCCTTGTAAGCAATCGTGATTGGTGTGCACTTATACCAATTGGTGGCCCCTGTCAGGTATCAACAACTGGGCTGAAATGGGATTTAGGTATGTTCAGCACACACTGAGCTTCAATTCTCATATTTTTTCAATATTGAGTTAGTGGACAGTTTTGTTCTCATTTTTTATTCATGATCTTCACACTAATTTATGGTTTCAATACCATCATTTTTCAAAACGTTTGTGAATAGTTTCAAGGTCTACTTTTCGCGATAGAAAATGAGCGTACGCCTCCTATCGGAGTTCTTGAAAGCTGTCGAAGCGGCCTGTTTACTTTGTTTTCATTGGTTCGGATTTGCTTTTTGTTTGTGTTTATTGGTCATATCATTCAAACAAACCGCTTAGATGTGTTCAAGTTGTTACCGTCAGGAGGGGCGACGTGTTATTTATTATCGCGAATTGTTCTCATAATTCAGAGAGTGAATCACGTAGTTGTCAGATGACAAAGTATATCTGGAAATTACACAAATTGTCTGGATATAAATAATCATAAATTATTATTTATCATTACATTCATATTACAGCACGTATCTGTTCGCAACATTTCCATGCAAAACTTTTTCGAACAAGTTTGAAAGTTGAATTGCAGACATCAAAAAAAAAAACACAAATATACAAATATTTGAAACAGGAAGCAATTCCTACAGAACATCTTCCGTCGAATATGTAGTTGGAAATATGTGGTAATTGATTCAAAAGACTCAATTTTTAAATATAAATTGCAGCAAATATTTTAATAACAAAACGGCAAAAAAATATACTCCTGTTTTCGATGTCAAAGCAGAAGCATTATCAACTTCTGAATTTGAATCTATCATAATTGACACAATGGCTGATCATTCGATAGGATTGGCAATGCATATTAATTCGTACGTATTTCCTATTGTCAATTACCGCAAGATAATAAATTCCAGTATCAATGAAATAGTAATATAAATTTAATTAATTCTAGACAGATCCAGAAACTCATAGATATTTCAATAAACTTGATTAAATTCATAGCGCACGCCTATGGCAACTGTATCTGTCTTTGACTGGCAGCTATCATTGATATCCCAGATGACGTCACGTAGGCACACCATCTTCTCCTTCCACTATGAATGTCATCCTTTCCATGTAAACAATTTCATGAGTGGTTACGATTAGGGTCCCTTGATGTAAATTGACGTATTTGTCATCTGAACAGGGTACGTCTCTCACTCTAAAGTGTTTGTGAAACAGTTATATAGTTCCATCTCTATTCATTTCTGGGATAAACACTGGATTTCTGACATTTGTTGTATTTTAGGTTATATTGAGGCCATTGGCGTATCATACGTAATTTCCACATGTAATTTCTCGTTCAACTCTAAATATTATATCCGAATGATGATGATAATTTTCGATTTTCTGATTTTTCAACTCATGCATAATCATTCTGAGGCAGTGAGCAAATGTTTCTGAAAGTTCAATACGTTTAACCAAATGGGACTGTTCTTAGGCAGTACCTATCAATAAATGAATGTTGATTTCAGACTAAGCCTTATGGTTGAGAAATGGTGAAAAATTTTATGTAGGTATTTAAACTAATGTGCTCATATGTCATGTAGGTATATTTTTTTAAATGGTAGGGCATAATACCTCTTCTTTTGATCCTTCGTTTGTGGAGTGGATAATTATAGGCACAATCAAAAAGTATATGTGATTTCGTATTAGTTTTGCCTTGAATATTTTGCTGATGTATTCACCAATTTTCCCCATTCGTTCACTTCACTTTCCAAGTTATAAGTTCATTTGCATTTGATGGAAAGCTGACAAATTCAAATTTGCCATCCAACTGATTGATACATCCTAACGCAGCACATTTTACCATCCTTCCAAAACAGAATCGAATAATGTCGTATTCAGATCAAGTATGAAATTAATATTTTGTAATATCTCTCTGTTAAGATGACAAATACGTCAGTTTGCATCAAGGGACCCTAGTTATGATAATTTTTCACGATCGGAGAGTTTCAGTTTTTGGTCATTGTGAGAAACATGTGAATACAGAGTTTCCTAAATAATCATGGTTTTTTGTTATCAAAGGGTTACACTAAATATGTGATTCTCAACAGTCATATCACGATATTCTAATTATCCGAGATAATTCTGACACTATTTCACGAAGCATTTATTATAAATGAAACAAGCCATATAACCAAAGCGATTCATCCTCTCATCTACAGCTATAATTATACTATGTCGAACTGACAGACTTTGCTTCACTATCCTTGGTTACATCATTGCAGACACTAACGCTGATAGACCAATCAGAATTGAGAGACAGCTAGTGTTTTCGCGATAACACAAGTTGTCTTTGGCTTGTGATTGGTCAGATTATGTGAGAATTTTAAGATGTGTGAAATAGCCATAAAAATTCTTTTCAGATAATACGAAATTGGAATTTGGGGATCTCGTTAGCACTTCAAATACATATGGTGGTCCTTCAGTTATTACAGTGAAGACTAATTCACCTGTCATTTGGTCCATGAGCATTGACTCATTATTATAGTCATAGCGGTTTTGAGAGTTGATAGAAATTTATTCGAATGTTGAAAGGAAATTTGTTTATATTTTTCCTGATTTTACATGTTTTGTACAGAGTGGCGCAAAATGGCCTTAATGGATTGAAATCATTTAAACTTTTTTCATTTCCAAATGTATCTCGGATATTTTCTACTTATAGACAGTATACAAATGGGAAATATCATTGACTTATGTACGACGTTCCATGAACATTACATAAATTTCCTTTTGTGTACTCCAAGAGATGAAAAAAAAGATTCACAAATTTGTGATTCTCAAAATTAAGGGTGTAGTGCTTCTTATTGCTATTTATTTCTATTTTTCTGTTGGCTTATATTTCGGAAAATAAATACAGCGTGTCTCATTTCGAACGGCCCCTCTTCTATATCTCATGCGATCTTTACCAAATTTGGACCGGTACAAAAAACCATCAATATAATCACTTTTTCGGAGACGAACAGCATGTTAGATAGTGAAATCATAATATGACTTCATAAAAACCGGCCTCGGTTTTTATTTCAATTAAAAAGCTCGGCACTGTCCAAATGTATTGTCAAATTCAAACAATTTTTAATGAAAAAGCGCGGGACGACTATGGTGCTCTTGTCACAATTCAAGGTGTGTAACTTAATAAATCTAAACATTCAAAAACCCTAACCGTTGTCATTTCTGTGTCCAAACTCTTATCAAACTAATAGCATCTAGTGACTCTAGTTAAAAGTATAATCTTTCGAGGACCAAGTTGTAGTCAAAGCTACCTACATCTGAAAGATCTGTCAAATTTGAATATTTACATTTATTTAGAAGAAACAGGTAGGTTGTACAGTGTGTGCCGTTTTCGATGTTTTTGCGTCATATCTCTGTTAAGTTTGGAGATATAACCTTGCGGTTTTCCCGGTCCTGTGCCACTTTTTTGTGAAACTCAAGATGGCCTATTCTGATTTAGCGTAACTGTTTCCGTTTATGAGGTACAGGGCGATTTTTAAAATTTTTTTACCCCCTCTATATCTACGAGGTCGCACTCTTTGTGATTCCCACGAATTCTATTCGCTGTTATATCGTGAACCGAATTGTTTATGCTTGCAGTACTGTCGGTTCAATCTCTCCGAGTCCTCTCAGTGAAATTATGACAAAAAATAATTGAAAAATGAGAAAATAAAGTTATAACGAATTCAAAGCATAAAGGTTTTTTGTGCCATCCTGTAGTCTTATGAGATTTTAATCATGTTTTTATTAATGAAGCATTTGTTTTTAGATAATTTTTTTTTAATTGTTATATCCATAGTCATTTAAGCTGTTAAAGTGCCTTTAACTTAGATACTTGAATCATTACAGTGCAACCAATCTGGGACTGCCATATCTTCTGCTCCATTAAAAAAACTGAACATTATCAGTTGGTGTATGCATGGTAGTGGGTAACTTATCTCTGGTATGGGGTACTTGTATTGATGTCAAGTTAGTAGATAGCTAGGAACTTGATTTGTTGTATTCCATTTTTGAATTGTTATTTTTCCTATTATAAACTTCCTAGAAGTCTGAGATTTAATGTGATAAAGACTTATTTGTTTTGTAAATTTGTTATGAGAACATAGGTAGGTACGTCAAAAACACTTTTTAAGTCTGTTACTATTTATTCAAAATAAATAAACTGGATTTTCAAATAGTTGTTTCAATGTTCCATATTCTCTAACTTGAAATTACAGAACTGAATAAAGATGAGTGAGGATTGGAATCAATCGAGTGAAATAAAATGGAGCCTATATAAAACAACATATTATACAACGTGCCTCATTTCAACCCCCCCCCTTCTATGTATCAGCTAGTCGTGCGATTTTTACCAAATTTGGACCGATATGAATAATATTTCAGACCTTTGGCACGATAATACACTAGGTACATTGCTTTACCACTAACCAAACCGTTTTTTTATACCCGTCGACACATGTTTCGCTAACTATGTTAGCATCTTCAGAAGAAGGTTAAAACATAGTTAGCGAAACACGTGTCGAGGAGTATATAAATTCGGTTTGGTTAGTGGTGAAACAATGTAGTGCGGTATGAATAACATTGACTGAACATCAATATGATCAATTTTGGGTTTTATTAAAATGGAAGGAGGTCCTGGAATCAAAACCTGAACATCAATTATTATTTCAAAATATATGACAAGTGCTGGTGCCCCCCTCCTCTGTTTTTCTACAAAAATCTGATTCTACTTAGAACCATCCTATAACCACATGACGATACACATCAGTATTGCATCAGTACTTAGAAATGAAGAAAAAAAAATTCTTCAATATTCGGAAACATTCAGTATTATAGTAGATATTATTATTATGAAAATCGATCTCAGCCTACTCTTTTTATGAGCAACGTTATTTTTCTCCAAAAAAACTTCAACGCCTTGCGCCAACTCAACGAGACGATTTTGGATATAGGTAAGTCGGCCTAAATCAACTTGTTTCTATCCCAGGAGTCCACAGCCGAGCCATGTCCCAACCTTTTACAGACACCCTGTATATAGATAACTACTGTATAATGACATAAGAGGAAACATAGAACACATGACCTTCTTGAAACATTTTATTCATAAAAAAAGTATAAATGTATTATAATTCAATTATTTTTTCTACAAATTAGATTTAAATAAAAAAACTATCAACATAATGCCAAAGTCAATGATCATCGTCGTATTTGATGATTCGGAATGAACAGAAATTGTAGATTAGTCAGAAAATAAAAATGGACGGAAAATAATCACAACAAAAAATGAAATGGAATTTTGCACTATCTGCAAAGAACACTAAATATACATAAAATAATCAATAATCTACTGAATATGTTATGAAATAAAGTCCTAGTCATCAACATCAGAAAATTCAGAGCATCTTTGGCATTGAATTATTCAATAAAAAAGATTTTATCAAAATCCTGTCATGATCTATAATCAGCATTGAACGTAAAAATGAAAAGAGAGATTATTTACCATCAGATCACAAAAAAATTAAAGACAATTCATCATCCAAAGTTGTTATTGTTTTGTATTAGTATCAAACTTGAATGAAAAGAGAATTGCTCGATTCTATATACATTGAAAATACATCGAGTTTGAGCTGTCTAGTTTTTGTGAAACACATAATCACTATTGCGATGGTCCGAATTCCGAATTTGTATAATAACTAAAAGACCTAGGATAAACAGATCTATCTAGATCATGAAAATCATCAATGTCTCAGTGGTCCAAAGTAGTTTCAAAAGAAAAACACCAAATATTCCGACCGACTTTGAGATATTTGGTGTTTTTCTATTGAGATCTATCTAGATTGTAAGCAAGAGCAAGAACGCGCTGTTTCGTCCCTTCAGACCTCATCAGCTGCTCTCGGTCTGCTAAAAATTGGGAATACTAACCGCTTCGGGTAAATCGCCTTCTTCAAAGATGCCGAAATTTCTATAAAAATCTTGTCATATTTTTGCCATCTAGTGGCTGAATCATATGAAGGGATTACTCTTCGTTTCATCTTTTCATTCAATGATAAGTATACATCTAAAGCACTAAATACTGTTTTTTCGCCAATTGCTTGAGATTCTGAGCAGATCCGATTTCTCCCTTTTTTTCTAGTCTAATCAATTTCAGTGAAGAATCTATACAGCTATTTATAATAATTGTACTTTTAGGCCCCTTCTCATACTACACACTAAGCCAAGGTGGATATATTAGATGGTGACACAGCCTCCTTTTGATAGAAATCTATTTGATTTTGTCAAACTTTAAAACCGTAGAAAGACTAGTAAGGCTCCAGAATTAAACACCGAGTGGTGTAACTATCTTAGTTCTAGAAAGATTCACTTTTATGACAGATTTGATAGTTTAGCAACACATCTCATGTAACCACTTGAACTCTGATCAGGTACAATTTTCGATGGGCCATAGAATTCTCTATTTATTCGCATTTTATCAACAATATCTTCATGAAAATTCTTGTCCCATGGGAAAGTTTCTTTGGTTGAGATTTTTATTTATGAAAAATAATTTTTTCTACTCCCATATTATTAATAAGATACGCGTTTATTATTATTGTTCATTTTAACACGGATTTTCATTATGAAACAGAATTGACATTCAATCACAACACTTCAAGCATACCGGGTGTCAACAAATCTATTAGACAAGCTATAACTTCTAGAATATCCGGTGTATCAAAAAGAAATTTGAAATGGGTACATGATGTGAAGAAGAAAATTTTCGCATATTTTTCACTTCCAGGTCACTTTCTGTTTCACCAGAAAAGTCTCCGGTTTGGAATTTTCAAACGGAACAGAAATACATTGAGTATTCGAATTCTCTATGTGATCAAAATATCAATTCTTTCTCGGTTTATTCAACAGAAAACAACTATTTTCCTGGTTATATGCCACGACGAACATTGAATTATATCTATTGAACACACACGATAAGAATTTGAACACAAAATCTTCTGAAGTTGAGAATTTGCATTCTGCTTCAGATAAAAATGTGTATATGCACATAACATCAATCTGAATATTCAACAGAAAACAACTACTTTCCTGGCTATTTGCCACGTCCAACATTGAATTATATCTGTTTAACATCCAAAAGGAGAGCATGAATTTTTCCTCGTCCTATATGATGAATATCAATTTGTCATACATCCAAAAATGGTAATGAATTTTTCCACGTCCTGTATGATGAATATCAATTTGTCATACATTCAAAAATGATATCATTAGATTCGTCAAAAAATCATATTTTCGAAAAGTGCTTGACAAAAAATGGTTGCTATTCGAAGAATAATAGTTAAGCACGGAAATGTGGTTTTGTCAACTTTTTTTCTTCCGATATATCATGGTAGTCACTGAAACTTCGCCATTATAATTTTATGAAGTAATCTGAGGTCCGATTATTGCCACCTAGATGTAGTATTAAAGGTGACTTAAAAAAAATTAAGTAGGCGTAAAAACTGAAAATCCACCAGTGTTTCAGGAATTGAAAAATGTTATAATATACAGGGTGTTCCATTTAAAAATCCAAAACAGGAAGTGACCGGGAAGTGAAAAATATGCGAAAAATTTCCTATTCACATACCATATAATCATATTGAATTTCATCTTGATACACCGAACATTCTAGAAGTTATAGCTCGTCTAATATATTCGTTGACACCCGTTATAGGCCATTCATGGACTGATGTTGAAATATGAAGTTTGCGATTATGTTATGGCTAAGACACTCGCCATTGGCTCGTGCTCGTGTATCAATAGCTATAGCTAAATATAATAAAATTTTACTTTACAATTCCTGATAAAATGAAAAACCAAACACATCTAGACAGACATAATTATGTATAAATAATCCGGAATAGTTATTAACTTGAAATATTTTGGAATGCATTTTGATTTTTGAATTATATGAATATTATTCTGGTATCGCGCCAAAGATTTTACCGATACCAGTTTCACATCAAACATTGCCAATAGCTGTTTTTATTCAGGCAATGTTTTCACTATTTTTAGTTCATTTCTTTATTCAAATTTAAATTCTCATTGTATTCGATTAATGATTAAAATTTATTGTGATGGATCAATGAGAATGGAAATATTCTATCGTTCATGTGTATAACCCAGAAGGTTATGCATTCTTCTGATTTTTCGTTTGTTTTTTAGTTTCCGCTTGTTCCGATGTTTAATTACGGACAGCAAAACTTACCATACCTGAATTCACACTAGATTCTTTGGCTAGGCTATCGTTCCAAAACTGCTCTGGTTCAAGAATAGAAATAATTTGAATCACTTTAATGAGCATTTTGGAACACAAAAACAAAAATCATATAAGTGTAAAATCAATTTGATGAAAATTCATAAGGAAACTTTCCCATTCTCCAAAAGAAAATCCATCAGAGTTTTGATTCATGACATTTTCATATCAAATATGATTCGTACAATGAAGATTCCAGATCTTCTCTCATAATATTCGTGCACTACTTGCGTTCTACGAAAAATTATCGGTAATTTTCATTGCACTAGTTATATGTATTATTAATGATTTGACATTATGCATTCTGAAACGAAGTTGGCAGCTACCAGTCACTGTCAGAAATCGAAATTCTACCGTTATCTGGATTCAAGCTGGTGTACCCTTACAACATATCATTCTTTAGGGGCCTACATGTGTTGAAAATAACAATTGAGTTGTTTACTATCCAAAAGAGAAAGAAGAAACTTCTAATGTTCTGGTATTTATATTTTATAACAATCCTAAAAATGTAATGATCTCGAAAAGGTCCGATCTCTTTTCTTTACCGAAAACGAGGTTCCTAGTAGCACATTGCAAACGGATCTCTATCTCTCATTTTGAGTAAAAAAAAATGTTGGTATCGATATAATCAGACTCTTCTATATTCCGACATGGTAAGGTTGGTAGCATTGCTAGACAGAAATTGAAGTCCTCTTTTATCTCTTTTAGCAGAGTAAACAGGGGTGTGTTTTTCATTCCATCAAAGAAGTCCGCACTGATAGATGCGCTTTTTTGTCGTGACGTCATCAATTTTCTGATGGAATATATGATGGAACCGATGCTGCAATGGAATATACAACACATTGATGGAAAAACGGATTTCGTTGTGTGTCAGTCTGTCATGTATCTTCAGAATCAGAAGAGGCTGATACGATTTTATTGATTAACACTAACTTCATCTTCTGAAATCTCTCAAGAATCTCAAAAATTTTCGATATCTTTTGTTTTCTATCAAATAAAAAAAAACAAGACTTAAAATGTGTCAGGTTATGTCAATCTCCTCCAAACCGCTGGATTCTCTCAAAGTAAATTGAAAGGGTGCATTTTATAACAACAGTTTTATGGATTTCCATCAACATTTCATTGGAATTTTGCCACAGTTCGATGGTTTCTTCGATTTATGTGCATGACAAATTGTTGGAATGAAAAACACACCCCAGTTTAATCGCCCAAATCCGTTTTGCACAATCATACATAGGCGATTCCTATAGACCAATCAGAACAATCCAAGAAGCGCCTGCGTGCTGCGTGTTGAGCAATGTCTTATTAACAAATAATCCGTGTACGGGTAACTGCTTTTGTCGACTAAATTCTTTCTTGCAAGGGAATATTCTCAGAATCGTGATTGGGTTTTCTCAATTCAGAATTACTGTCCACGACTTGATGATGAAGATCAACTCATCATACACTGTAAATAAATTCTTTCTTCATGCAATAATTTTAAAGTAATTTTCCGAACAATGGACTTTTTGGTGAGAAGGTTCATTTAGGCTAAGTGAGGTTGGAATGTTTGAAAAAAGTAGTCTCCCTTCTTATGCAAAAGGGATAATATGGCATTTCAGAAAGCATCAATTGTATTTCAGAATAGTCAATTTAATTTCAGAAAGGGTCAATTGTATTTCAGAATAGTAACTTGTATTTCAGAAAGCGTCAATTGTATTCCAGAATAGTCAATTGAATTTCAGAAAGCGTCATTTGTATTTCAGAAAATATCATTTGAATTTCAGAAAGCGTCAATTGAATTTCAGAAAGCATCAAGATCGATTAGTTAGTAGAAAGTGCACTCCATGTAAGAATGCGTAGGATGTTCAGTGCTTCATGTAGTGATGTTTTCAATTTAATCACCCCAAATTTCTTTTTTATGTACCTTTAGGTAAAGTGTATTTCACAGTAAATGGTATTGACTAAAGGATTATAATAAAATCAATTAGACCCTTAAGTTGTAAAATCCGAGATGCACATCATTAATGTAAAAGGACCGGATTCAGGTAATTTTGTTTCTCAGAGAGGGATTGTAGAGGATTACAGCTTACACTTCTTGTTCATTTTAGTCTTTGTATTTCATTGGAAGTGTTCACTTGTGTTTCGGCGTGCAATAATTTTATAACATTTATTTGTTATTACAGACATCAATAGTTAAGTTAAGAAATATATCTATATGCAAAGGAATGATCAAAGCTGAAAGACTATGAATTTCCTTTTTTCTTTTTTTTTTCACTGTTTTTATTTTCCCCCTTCTTGTTCACTATAATATGACTGTATCTTAATGATATGTAAGTTTTGTTCACTATTTGTAATTTCAATTATACAACAGTCGATAATACTTCATGAATGATCTTATACCAGGAATAACTGTCTGATCATTCATGTCATTCCTACTAGAAAATTAATTATACTTTATATATTATTTGTATGAAATGTATCAATGAAGAAGAGAATGTAATGCAATAACTGAAATAAATAAATAAATAAATAAATATGACAGGGTAAATAGCAAAGATTTTATACCCCAACGTACAGAATTGGCAGTATGTGGCGTCCGTGGATAAAAAGTAATAGTGCTTCTTCCAGTGGTTCGTTAAAGAATAATCACTTATCTTGTGACGCGAAAATCGTTATAAAAAATGTGTATAGTTCCTTACTTCAGCAAGGATATGACGCGGGTGCTGCAGCAAAAGTAACCAGTAATTTGACGAAGATGCCTCTTACTTCAGTTAGACGAATTGTTGAAAATCCCATGGAATCAAGAAAAAAGCGTAAAGATTCCGGTGTCACAAAAAGTCTAGACGACTGGGAAAAAGATCTGATAAGGCGAAAAATCTACACTATGTACGATGAGCAGCGTGTCTCTACAATCAAAAGTCTAAAACACCGGCTCATCATTGACGAAACTCAAATCAACTGTAGCCTCACTACTCTTTGGCGAGTTCTCTGTTACCCAACATTCCGCCAAACAGCGTTATAGTAATGGACAACGCAAGCTATCATAGTCGACAATTGCAAATCATTCCTGGCTCAAAGAATACGAAATTGGAGATTCAAGACTTCATGGCTGCAAATGACATATATTTTGAGGAAAATTATACAAAAAAAGAACTTCTACAAGTGCTGCAGTCATTTTCTTTAATGAAAACGTATGTTTGTGATACAATTGCAGAAGAATTGGGACATACAGTGTTACGACTACCTCCCTACTACTGCGTGTTCAATCCCATAGAGCTTATGTGGCACCAACTTAAATCGAGCGTGCGCGGAAAAAATACTTCTCCGACTTTAAGTGGTAGTGTGGTAGAATTAATTAGGACCTGTATGAATGACATTCCTACCGAGAGTTGGAAAAGTTCTGTTAGTCATGTTATAAATGTTGAAAACTCGTACCTTTCTGTAAAATCAATTGCGCCAATTATAATTAATTTAGATGAGGATAGTGATAGCGACACTGAACTAAATATAAAATAGAATTGTAACATTTGAATAAATTACTTGTATATCCTATATTATGCAAAATTCAAATCTCTTAAGTTCGACCCTGTAGCACATTTGCATCTTTCACCTGACGATTTTCCACACAATGGGATTGAATCGGGTAGTTTATTGCAGTTAATAAGCCAATACCATTTACTGTGAAATATACATTACCTATATATTATTTGATGAACAGATTACAGAATTTCAGGTATGATGGACTATCATAGATACACTTATTATTCCTATTGCTATGAAAAAGTTCTGATTTTTACATGTTTGTCCAACAGGAAGTGACTGATGGCTGTTTCATACTGTAAAATAGGCTTCTTAATAACATTTACAAAATCAAGCTCTGTTGCTATGATATTTCCACGATTTATAAAGTTGTCTGGCAGGAGAACACCCCGTGGAAAGTGCCTGGCAATTGTATATTCTCTTTCATGATAGGATCCGATTGAACATAAAAAGATCAGCTTTTGTTGAAATGATGTTTTTGCCAGTTTTTTTGTTCATACTTTCAACACCCGTTATCTCTTGAAAGCCCATCCAGTACTGAAGATTTTTAACCCCCAAAACGATTCCACCGAATAAGCAATAACACACATAAAAAATATCAACCTTGTTGAAATGACGTCTGGCGGTCGCTGGCTTTCAGTCTATAGAGAACGATTTCTGAAATTCTATTGACTATTCTGAAATACAATTGATGCTTTCTGGAATTCAATTGATGCTTTCTGAAATTCAAATGATACTTTCTGAAATACAATTGACACTTTCTGAAATACAATTGACACTTTCTGAAATTCAATTGACTATTCTGAAATACAATTGATGCTTTCTGAAATTGAATTGATTATTCTGAAATACAATTGACGCTTTCTGAAATTGAATTGACTATTCTGAAATACAATTGATGGTTTCTGAAATGCAAGTGACTATTCTGAAATACATTTGACGCTTTCTGAAATTGAATTGACTATTCTGAAATACAATATACGCTTTCTGAAATACAAGTGACTATTCTGAAATTAAATTGACGCTTTCTGAAATACATCTGGAAAAGGTGTAGTTCTAGCTTTTTCACTGATGAATAAAAAACAATGACCTTGCATGATCAAACCTCTGAGTTTTAAGTGAATCGAGATGTTGAACATCTTTGAATTGCTCTCCTTTAAAATTAAGAAAACTGAGATACGTCACTACGTGAGATGACCGTCGATATGTTTGGGCAAAACGGATTCGTGTAGTTTAATCGAAAAGTGCCTACACCATCTTACTTCCATCTTGGACTGTGTGCGCCCCCACCTAGATGAACCACTCCTTCTTCTTCTGGACGTGGTGGCCGGTGGTACCGTGCACGACGGCCGTGTCGGGATCCAGCGCCGAATCGGCGCCGGCGTCCTCTTGCGTCAAGTACTCGCCCTTGTGTCGATGCAGGTACCGGCCGATGATGATGAGCAGGATGACGAGCGCGATGAAGATGATCGCCAATATGCCTGGAAATAAACGAGGACCGTTTACTATCTATTTATTCATTACTAGCTGGCCCCGCAAACGTTGTTTTATTAGATTTACCATATTGAATTCCCTAATTTTGACGAAGGAATCATAGTTTCTTATCCCGAAAACGCCCACTTACATCAAATGTTTTTTTTTATTTGATATTCTATATGACGATTAGAAAACACATAGAAGGAGCCGAGGAAAGAGCATATTTGAGATGATTATCGGATATTGATACGCTACAAAAATTATCGCCATAAACCAGGAAAAAATACCAATTTGGTACAAAATTACCCCACTTAGTATTACGAAGGTTAAATGATATGAGAAATATTTTGAGAAATATTGTTGAAACTTACTTCCTAAAATTGCCGAATCCACTTGATTATACGCCCTTCTCAATTTCTCTTCGTCAAGAATAGGCGGTGGCCTGGTCTCAACCATATCCGGAGGATGGGTAATCGGTTCCACCCCACAATAATCTTCGGTCAATGGAGCTGAAAACATATATTATCGAGAACTGTACAAGGTTGTTTGTTGATATTTACGTAATTTTTAATGCCGCAATGAGGCCTTTTTACGGCCCTTATCAGAAGTTTTACTTGGTGATCTCTAGAAGCAAGACAAACCACACATATCCATTATTCCGCATATGTATATACAGCGTGTCCCATAAGTCATGGATCAAAATAAGTAAGGTGGTAGAGAGGGTCACTTTCCATCAAACTAACCGTATACGTTGTTATCCAATTGTTGATGGTTCAAAATTTTTTTAAAAAAAATTCATTTCTATAACACATGTCACATTTGTGATTTTTTATTTTACAAAACGAAAATAAAAACGAAGAAGGCTGTGAAAAGACCTCATTGCGGCATTCAACTTCCTCATATTTTTTATGTCTGAGTGAAAAATAACGAATGAGTGTGGTATAATTCTCGAGGTGAATATCTTAGGAAATAAAGTTTATATGAACAAGTGTTCCGAGTTGCTTCGTTTTGGAGATACAGGACGTTGAAGTTGGTGCCGAAATTCAGTCCAGTTGGTGCCTGACAATGTTTCAAATTTCAGAGAATTTGAGAGCACCGACATTAAAATTTGGCGTCAAATCGAATTTTCATTGTTTACTCCAATACTAAGTGAGATACAAAAGTATCACAGGGGGCGAGACAGTTGTATTTTCAATTGTTCAATTTGATGAGAATATGAAACTATTATTTATGGTATTTACCACAAATATCGGTAAGATAACCCATTGCAATGATAAAATTTTCATTCCCATTCTAATCGGAGAGCCTAAAGATTTTGATCCATGACACATTATGGATGCATGCATTTTCCCTCGCAGAAAAACTTCAAATTATTGATGAGAGCGTCTGGGTCTCGAAAAAAAGAGAAAACGTCCTTGAAATTTTAAATCACTACACCAATGATCACCAAACTCAGCCTATACAAAAAACACGAATCCAAACAGATCACGTGATGGTTTGAAAGATTTCTACACTCCTAATCAAATTAAACAAGGAAGCTACATGTTACTATTACTATTACCATAATCAACAAGTTCCATTGAAATTGAAAAAAAGACTTGAGTAATTAATAAAGAATCGAATTTTCAAGGAAACATTGACACCCTGTATCTTGAAAAGGGGGGGCATGTTAGGACAAATGTTTACATGAACTTTTTTTCATAAAATATGACAAGAAATATTACTTATTCATACACATCCTGAATACAGACCTCCTAATTCTCTAAGGTGGCTCATCCCTACAATATTTTTTGAGATATCTAGCTGCTTTGCCGTACAGGGTGATTCACCATAAATGTTCCCCATCTAGCTAAGTTATTTATGAACCGATCCCAAGATTAAAAAAATTATTTGAAATGATTTTTGATACTTTTTTTTCGCAATATAAAAAATACAGGATACTCGGAACAACCGATCTACAGGGTACTAGTTCACTTTTTAAATAGAACACCCTGTATTTCATCGCATTTTCAATTCATTACTGAAGAGCTGTTTTCATCAATGTAACACACTTGAGTTCTAGGAAGAATGATAACAGAGATATAAGGAGTTCAAAATCGAGATTTTTCAACTTTAGGATTTGTTTGTGTGGAAACTATTCATTATCGGTCAAAACGACTTCCTTTCTTTACTTTTGATCTACAATCAGTATCACAGGCTGATTAAAATTCTGGATCTTGTACCACCCTGTATCGTTCCAATTAAATATCAGTAGATAGTAAATCAAGAGATAACATAGGGCTATGTGACTCGTTATGAACAATAATAAATAGATTAGACACAAAAAAATTGTTCAATTGAAAAATCTTGATTTTGAACACCCTATATCTCTGGAATCGTTCCCGCTAGACCCTGTAGATCGTTCGTTCCGAGCATCTCGTATTTTCTTATGTTGCGAACAAAAAATTTTGAAAGATTACTTAGGATGATTTTTGTTCGGGGAGATCACACGGTAACCAATCTGCTGACCTACCAGGGTTTCCTGTTGGATGCCTTGGAGAGGGGCGAGTTGGCGAGGGACGAGTTGACACAAAATTCTATTAGAGAAACTTCGTTCTTTTGGTTTTGCGGATAATATCGTGAAATGGCTACGTATTTTCCTTAATGGCCGCTCTCAAAGAGTTAAAATCAATAACTATAGATCTAACGATAATCTGGTCACATCAGGTGTCCCTCAGGGCTCTCACTGTGGACACTTACTATTCAATCTTTTTATAAATGAAATTTCCAATGTATTCAAAAGTGCAAGCTTCTTAGTTTTTCCTGATGACTTAAAAATGTTTCGCATCATTAGAGATGTCCTAGACAGTCAAATTCTTCAAAATGACCTTGACAACCTTTATCTGTGGTGCGTCCGTAACAATATCGACCTAAATACCGATAAATGTCTTACAATATCGTTTTCCCGTTCTCATAATGTTGCCTTATATAATTACTATACAGTGTGTCCCACTTACCATGCTCACCATGGGTATCTTTTTAACGGTGAGAGATACGAGGTCGGTTAAATGACACCAAATGTGGAGTTTGTCAAGGCCAACTAGAATGTGAAAAAATATTTTGATAAAATCTATTCGTTTTTGTTTTATACGCAAAAAACAGATTTTGATGATCATTTTCATGTGTCCTCCGTAACTTCTTTATTTATGAAAATATTCAAATAGGAATTTCATATTGGCATGGCATGGCAGTTTTTCAAAGTGATTTTGAAAAAAAATTTGAAATTTACACCAACTCTTCTAGAATTTGAGATATCAGCACCAACTTAAGTTTTTCAAATGTAGGTCATAGCTCACTATGACTTAGTTACAAATAACTTTTTTTCCTCTTTCAGATGATATGTTGCAGTAATAGTTTTGTGTTGATAAGAACGGAGTTATCGTCATTTATACAAAAACAAAAAATTATTTGGAAGCCGCCATCTTGAATTTATAAATTTTAATAAGAAAATCATGATCTCCGACCTCAAAAACCCCGACTTACCAATTTTGAATGGAATCGGACCAAATCTTATCCGCCATCTTGGAGCAGCCATTTTTTTTTTTAATTTCAACAAAAATTCCATAATGTATTGTCCCGAAATTATGAACACCTGCCTAATTTCAAGTTGATCGGAGTCATGGAATTTTTGTTGAAATAAAAAAAAATGGCTGCTCCAAGATGGCGGACAAGATTTGGTCCGATTCCATTCAAAATTGGTGAGTGGGGGTTTTTGAGGTCAGAGAGCATGATTTTTCTGTTAAAATTTATAAATTCAAGATGGCGGCTTCCAAATAATTCTTTGTTTTTGTATAAATGACGATAACTCCGTTGTTATCAACACAAAACTATTACTGGGACATATCATCTGAAAGAAGAAAAAAAGTTATTTGTAACTAAGTCATAGTGAGCTATGACCTACATTTGAAAAACTAAAGTTGGTGCTGATATCTCAAATTCTAGAAGAGTTGGTGTAAATTTCATATTTTTTTCGAAATCACTTCGAAAAACTGCCATGAGAATGTGAAATTCCTATTTGAATATTTTCATAAATAAAGAAGTTACTGTTACGGAGGAGACATTAAAATGATCAAAATCTGTTTTTGCGTATAAAACAAAAACGAATAGATTTTATCAAAATATTTTTTCACATCATAGTTGGCCTTGACAAAATTCACATTTGGTGTCATGCAACCGACCTCGTATCCCTCACCGTTAAAAAGATACCCATGGTGAGCATGGTAAGTGGGACACACTGTATATAATATAATTACAATATTAACAATATATTCTTGAAAAAAGTAACCGAGATTAAAGATCTTGGAATCATCTTTGATGAACGTCTCACCTTCAAGAGCCATCTACTGAAAGTATCGGCATCTGCCAATAGAATGGTAGGTTTTTTATCGCAAAATACAAACAAAAAAAAATTCATGCAACACATCGTATATTTTGTACTGCTCCCTTGTACGTTCCTTATTGGACTATGGCTGTATGATTTGGTCACCATACTATTTATTTATTTATTTATTTATTTATTTCAGTTATTGCATTACATTCTCTTCTTCATTGATACATTTCATACAAATAATATATAAAGTATAATTAATTTTCTAGTAGGAATGACATGAATGATCAGACAGTGATATCACACTAATCGAACAAGCCCAAGTTAGATTCGCCAAACACATATCCTACAAAATGGAAACTTACCATCATTTCAACTATTCGGATACTCTTGATGAACTAATTTATCTGTCCGTCGATTCAGGCTAGGTAGTCATACTATGTTTAAGATTATCTCAAGTGAAATTGATTGCTATGAACTTCTCAATAGGATTAACTTCAATGTTCCCTCATATTTTACTGGAAACACAGAATTATTTGTTATAAATAATCATAAAACCAACTATGGGTTCTTCAGCCCTTTCTCCCGCATTTTGCATAATTTCAATGCATTTAACATTGTGACCCGTTCGTTCAGTCTTCAGCCATATTTAAAAATAGAATTTGTAAAATTGATCCTGAGTTAATCAGTCACCATTAATTTAGTTGATACTTTTTTTTCTCTTTTCCCTTTTTTTATTCTCTTTGGGCATAATGTAATTTTTCAACCTAATGGCTGTAAATATTAAATAGTTTCCACAACAAGTTGTAGTGTTTACAAAAAGTGAAATTTATGTTATTGTTGAATTTCATTTGTTGATGCTGTGATGTTATTGTCCTTATGCCATCTTGAGTATATATAATTAATTTCTATTGTAGAGGTGAATCCGTTTGTTAAATAAATAAATAAAACAAAATACAGACACAGTTAATTGCAAGAACCGATGATGGCACTATTATAAAGATATAGTATTCTGTATTTGAATAGGACATCCTATATATTTTTACTTATTTCGATCGAGCCACCTTGGAGAATCACCCGGGGTGCGATATTACTAAATATACTGCACGCTAGCACAAACCACGCCCACCGTAATACGTCATATCTCCAAACATCACCGATATATTCGGAGTCAGCACATCGTACTAAATATACTGTGCACCAACGCGAGAATTCACTTTTTATGATTTTGACACGAATTCGACTGAAGCTCTCTCGTTGTCTATCTCTTGTATGCAGTATATTTATATACCCAAACGGTCTACTGGTTAGCGCTGTCGACTTTAAGTCTGAAGGTCCATGGTTCAAATTGCTGTGAACTTAAACTTTTTTGCAACTTTTTTTTTTCACCAATGTTTTTTTACTTCATTCTCGTTTTCCTTCTTCAGAAAATATTTGAAGTTAAATAGGTTAGTGTGTTTAAGATGAACAGTCTCATTTTATTCAATTTTGTTGAAGAACTTAACTTTTGAAATATATTATTAATCAATGTGTTTTTACACTCCATTCTGGTTTTCCTTCCTCAAAAATATTGCAATCAAGAATAGGTTAGTTCGTTGAGGATAAATAGTCTCTGAATTTTGCCTAAGTACTTTGAAGATGAGATATTACGGTGGGCGTGGTTTGTGCTAGCGTACAGTATATTTAGTAAAATCGCACCCGGGGTAGATACATTGACAACAACAAATCACTTACTTCCCAACGACCTGACGTTCCCAGGCCCGTGCTGCTGGAACAGCAACTTCAGCGGGTAGATGTCGTCGAACTCCACGCGCGATATGCACCCGATGTAACCCTCGGTCATCGATTCGTTGCGCCCGATGTACATGTACTGAATGTTGTTGAACTGCGCGTCCGCCGACGCCTTGATGTTGAAGTTGAACTCTCGGGGCTCGTAACCGTCCACCTGCATCACCAGAGTGGCGCCCCCATTCTTCCTCGACAGCTGGAACAAGAGTTATTATCATAGTGGAAGGAGAAGATGGTGTGCCTAGGCGCATATTGTCACGAGTAGAACATTCGGTATATTAGTATGTAATTTCGAACCATGAGGGTTTTATAAACATAAAGTTAATCAAATCATCCGTTGACATTGAACTATGAAAACTGACCAAGGAGCTCTCATGAGAAACGTGCAAATATAATAAAATGATGTATATAAATATTGGACGTGAGGGTTCCAAAGTTGGTCTGGTCTGGGGCTACTCTTGACTTGACAAGAGCTCGTCGTATGGTCATTATAATGTAAGTTGTTATTAGGTCTCTATATTCATTGTTGTTGATTCATATTTTTATCATCACTACTCATAATGTACCATGCATTAAAAAATATTGTTATGTTTGACAATAGTATCGAAGTTTCAGCTACCCCTAAACTATTAGTGCCTATTTGAATATTAAAAGTACTGTATCGTCTTCCATATGGCACCCCATCAAATCAACTTTATGAAGAAACAAATACATTTTCTTTGGAAGAGCACTATCTGATAAATACTCTCAAAATTTCTTTCGATATTATCAACAAGCACCTCAAATCTAACTTCATATTGGTAAGGAATTCTCAAATCCATGAACATCATACTAGACAATATGACTTGTTTCATCTTGATGCTGCTAATTCTACACTTGGCCAAAAAAAGTTTACTCACGGAACTATCTCAAAATTCAATAAATTACCTGATGATAATTCAATAAATTACATGATGATATCAAAAGTTGCACAAATATCACCCAATTCAAAATGATAGTCGAGAAACATATCCTCTTGCAAAGAGAAAATCAAACCTGAGTGAATGATTTCTCATTCACTAATTCATTTCATGTCATAATGTACTTTTCATGAGTTTTTTGTTTTATTATTATTATTATTGAATCTGTTGTTCATTTCAATAATTATAATTTAATTTAATAACGCATGAATAATCTCATACCAGATATGAATCTGTCTGATTATTCATGTTATTTCATTGTAAATGTTAATGAATATATTTATATTTATATGAGATGCATTGTAATGTTTATAGCAGAGAATGAAATAAATATATTATTATTATTATAACATTCATAACATAACCTCAAATCAAATAAGATTAAATTTGAAAGTACGAAATTGTAATTTTGTGGAATTTTACTTATCATCAGTTCTACCAACCTTGGATTTTGGTTGAGATATCGTCATCTAACGGGTAAAATGCGATATTGAAAAGAATCCTTCTGTCAAGTAGGCCGTAGGTCAAGAACTTTGACCGAAAAACAGTAGATGGGATTTGATAGAAGTTTTTACACCATCTTCTGTTCATCCTGTCAAAGACAGATACCGTTGCCATATGCGTGAGCTATGAATTCAAATAAGTTTATTGGAATTTTTATGATATTCTCGATCTGTCTAACAATAAATCAATTTATCTAAGTAGGTACCTATTGCTCTGATTTCACTATTCCATTGATTCTGGAATTTGTGATCTTGCAATAATTCGCAATGGCAAATAGCAAATACATACGAATTATCGTGCATTGCCAATCCCATCGAATGATCCACCATTGTGTCGATTCTGACATATTAAAATTCAGCAGTTAACGACGTTGACGTTGCTTCTGTTTTGACATCGACAACAGGAGTAACATTTTTTGCCGTTTTGTTATTCAAATATTTGCTGAAATTTATATTTTGTGAGAAATTAATTCAATTATTTCTAACTTAATATTCGACGGAAGATGTTCTGAAGGAATAGCATCTTGTTTCAAATATTCGTAATTTTTTGGAGGTGTGTGATTCAACAACAACTTTACTTTCAAACATGTTTGAGAACATTTTGCATGGAAATGTTTCGAACAAATATGTGCTGTAATATGAATGTGATAATATGATAGGTGAATACTTTGGAATGAGGATATAAGGTAGGTACCATTATTTGAGCTTCGGTCGGCAGCAAGCTTTCACCCATCGTTTCATTAGGTCTCCATTCTTGGAAAAACAGAAAAATTCAATATCTGTGCCTTTTGTATATTAGTTGGAATTTCCATAACCAGAAACGAAACAAGTGGGCATTTTGAAATCATTTCATTCAATTGCAGTACTTGTATAATATCTGAAGTTTGGGACATCGATCACGAAAACAAATAATAACAATGTGCAACACTCTTTTTAAGTGTAATTTGTGTTGTGGGATACTTTGGTTTGATTTTTATAAAAAAGAGATGATTGTTGTACGTAAAACTTCGACAGACAGGCAGAGCGGAATTTATACAGGGTGGCTCATGATAATTACAAATGACAGTTATATCCCAGTTGACGTCATGCGCAGAACAAGACGAGTTTGAGCTTTCTGTCGAGCACACCATATTCTCCTTCCACTATGGTTATTATCAAATTTCATTATAGTCCAAGATCCCATGAACGCCAGACATTCGACCTCCGTTATTTTACAGGGCTCGGCAACAGCATTGAATGGTTTTGAAAAGGTTGCTGTGGAAATACTGTTTATTTGACAAACAATGGCAAATTGGTCGGTTAATCAACGGATCTTTGCTGTGAAATCATTTATCCTGACCCAGTCCATCGTGCAAAGCCAGAGGCGTTTTCGCCGTGAATTTAATTTGGCAGTGCCAGCTGAAGTCCTATCAAGAATTGCAATTTTGAGTTTACACTACCTTTTTCGTCTATATCTCTTACCCATCTCAAAATTGTATTGCTTGATGGGACTGCCAAATTAAATTCACGACGAAAACGCCTCTGGGTTTACACGATGGACTGGGTAAGGATTAATGATTTTACAGCAATGAGCCGGTGATTAACCGGCCTATTTGTCATTGTAACACAAAACCTTCAATAATAAAATACAATTTCATTACTATTTGACGTTTGTCAAATGATCAGTATTTACCCAGCAACACTTTCAATGCTGTTCAATATTTGATTGTGAAGTCCTAGCACCTCCAATACACGAATAAAACGACTGATACAGAAGTGCTTTTGCATTTACAACAATTCACTTCGTGCCTATATTGTTGTTGCCTCCTGTAGACTAACAATTTATTTTTATTCACCCCTGACTTTTTAACTTTAGGCATACTTAGTGTTGAAAGTATTATCTTGTTATCTTTTTCATCATGCATAAACTGTATTGTTTTATTGGATGAATATGTGAATAAATTATTATCATTATAAAAGCTGGAAGTTTCTCAGCGCTTGCTCCCAACATAGGTAAGAACAATGGGCAAATATGAAATTTAGGTCATGATGCCCTTGGGAGGTTACAGGGAGCAAAGGTGCTGGGATATTTAGTTTCAATCATCTCCTGAAGATGCTAACATAGTAGTGAACACGTGTCGGAGCATTTAAAAAATCGGTTTGGTTAGTGGTGAAACAAAGCAACGTTTCCGATCACGGCATATTGCTACTCACCCTCAAATCGTGGTACTGCCCAAGACCGAAGTGCTTGTCCGGATAGATCACTTCTTGACGCTCGAAGCCGAAATCGAAGACTATACGCAGGTGGCCCGAGTTCGAGACCATTATGGTGAGATATTCGCCGGTGATGTTCGACACGAAGCCTAGAAGGAAGCCCTTGGGGTTGGTGGTGGTGAAGCCGACGCGGATGTGCTCGGATATCGTCGACCTGGAATACAGAAAACGTATTAACATTCAAAGCAAATAGGTATACGATGATGATCAAAATATATTGTAACTATTATTTATACAGGATTGAGATAAAATATGGAGTAAATATCTCTGAAATGAAAAATTAGGAATTTATGAAACTTTGCATATCAGTGCAATGACGCAAGATGCATCTGCGGTGATTGTTTTTGGTAATAAATCATTTCCGGTTCAACTCGAAATATACTCAATTTTTTAATTCAAATGGGACACTTTGTTTTTTGCAAATCTTGATAGTTCTTGATACCTATTTCGAGTTCGTACATACTGGGTTCAGTGGGAATAATAAACATGATTATCATTAGTTCTTTTTTGAATTTATAAATGTTCATAACATTTTCGCTTTCACTTACAATTTTTCATTCACCATATCAATTCACTACAGTCCCTTCCAACTGATAGCAAATTCCATTGGCAGAAACTGGTGGAGTTGCTGGCATTTCGGAAGAAGAACCGGAAGTCCACCATATTGGATTTCGATGTCATCAAATCCGAAATGGTTGCTTACATGACTGTACCAAATTTCAGAAAACCGGTATATTTATTTCGTCAGTGTAAACATTCCTGCAGAGGCAGCACTACCTATCATCTCATTATTGGAATGTAGTATAGTTTTTTGATTATTATTTATAAATACACTGCCGTGCGAAAAAACCGGTCACTAAATAAAGTTATTATTGTACTTGTCATTATATTTCAGTAGTAGGTAACTGAACGTGAGATATACTGCAATTTTTGAAAGGCAAAGATAACCGCGAATCGTTGAGATCAAAGCAACTTTTAGCAAGAAATTTCAAGCTTGAACCAGATAATTTCATTGCTAAAATGAAAAAAAAAATGTTTCCATTCGATTCACCTGAAAGACCCTTCAAAATCGTATCTGATCAACGAGCTCTTCCGCATATTAACCCCAATGTCATCAGCGCAAATCGACCACATAGCTGTCATATCTTTCGTGACAGGTGCCTTTGTTCAGGCACTGATCGCTCTGACACTTGCCCACACACCTCTCAGTGATGCTGAAGATGCCCATGCGGGCCCCAGAATGCAAATGGATGTTTTGCCACTGAATTTATTAATGTTCATTTCCACTTACAATTCTTCATTTGTCATATCAGTTCACTATAGTTCATTCCAACTAAGAATACAGCATTTGAAACCATAGGGATCGTTGACCTTCGCTTTGATTCGTTAATATTGGAGGCAATAATAATACTCTTGCCTAATATTATGACTTACGACGTGACGTAAAGGTTGGAGTTTTCTTCATGGGAAGATGATCACATCATCACATCTCATTCATTTGTCGTTATTCTTCATGTTACAACAAATTCTGAGAATAAACTCGAACCCAAAGTGGAATTCAATCATTAGAATAGCCATGATTTTAAATTGAGCGCCATATATTCATTTCGTCAGTGTATACATTCCTTCAGAGGCAGCACCACCTACTATCTTCGTTTCTGTTTACCAGATTCACATGTGACAATTGTTGATCTCCAGTTATTCGTTTATGGTTGTTTTGCTAGTTGATCATCGTTAGTTTTCATGATATAAATATTAGCAACGACACCAATATGATATGAATAAGAAGTTTATGAGGTTATGTTGTCTTTTTCTTCTATTTTTTTTATTCGTTAACTATACTCTCGTATGTTACCCTTAGTTTGTCGCTCCGAATATTAGAAAATGTTCAATTTTGACAATGAAAACGACTTGAACATTATCAATCGCCATTCTAACAGCGTTTGCATAGACTTAGAGAGTTCTTAACTTATTTCATTGAAATTTTCCCATTTGAGAGCCAAAACAGGAAGAAAAAAGCAACAAACTGTCTTCTTGTGACTCACCTGAAAGACCCCTCGAAATCGTATCTGATCAACGAGCTCTGCCGCATATTAACCCCGATCTCGTCGGCGCAAATCGGCCCCTTGAACGCGGTCCACCGACAATCACACACATAGCTGTCATATCTTTCGTGACAGGTGCCGTTGTTCAGGCACGGATCGCTCTGACACTTCCCTATGCAGCCCTCCGCGATGCCGTAGATGCCCATGCGCGCGTACTGGCCTAAATCGACCTGCCGCCCGTTGATTATTAGGGCCCTGATGCAGCCCGTGAAGCCGTCCCTGAATTCGGTGGAGGCGCCGATGACCAGGTCGGAGGTGAGGTGGAGCGCCCTGACAGGTCCTGGAGGTTCTCTGACCTGTAACGAAGTTGTTCTGTGTGGTCTTCATTTTATTTATTTATTTATTTCTTCTGTGACGGAAGAATAGTTTGGCATTTCGTCTCTGTTGGCAGGTTATAAAATGTCACTTTTCATAAATTACTTTTTTCCCGTGGGAAAAAAGTGAGTACTTTTCTCCCGGATATATATCACATATATATATATACCCTGTTGATGGCTTTTGTTGTGCTATGGTTCCAAAAAATGAGTCAACTGCAAGTCCTTTTATATTCCATTCGACTTCGCGGTTACGTATATTACTAAACAACCACTAAATTCGCCATTTTTCGAAATCAAATCACAGAATCAGACTGACAGAAGTGACATCAGATATTTGATTACTTCAGAAGAATGATAAAGATGCCTACAACGCAGATGTCCCTACTTTTTTAAAACTTGAAATTTCACGTCGATTATTTTTATATTTCAAAATAATGTAATATCTTCTCAATATTGATTCGTCCTTTCTTCTGCCACAGAAAAAAATAGTGTAATATACACGGGAAAAATATTAGATTTTCCCTTGTATAATAAATAACTATTTTTAAATTCTAACGAGTCTATGTTATTATTATATTTTATAACATTTAGATCCCACGCCGTGTTCAATACCGGTGGAATACGTATTCAACTTTTTGAGAAAAAAGAGATACAATCAGATAATGTGTTTGAAAAAACGATATATTGAAATTTGTAACACTTTGTATAACAGAATATATGGTTAAATATGTTTGAGATGTTCTCATCTACCACCCCCTTTCAGATATACGTCGGTGAACCAGACACCCTGTATTATTTTGAATTATTATGATCATGCCACCAAAGTTTTGACACAAAAAATTGCAAGTGGTGAGTTCCCCCATTAATAACTATGAAACCGGTAGTCGAGAGAGCAAGACGCTGAGTTCGCATGGGGACTTCCACCGAGGCATAGGTTTGAGATTGATGAAATAAACCTCTGGTGCGCTCACTCTTCATTTGTTTCGTCAGACGATGACGTGGGGTTCACATATTGATTGTTAGATGACGTGATTAGAACTTATGATCAACATCAGTTCTACCAACCTTGATGCAGCTGAATCGCAAAATGTATTCCCTATCTACATATAAACAGAGTTTGTTCTAAACTAAGTACATGAAAGAAAGAAAGAAAGAAAGAATTTTATTCATCTATGAGGACTATACATTACACATATGACAAAGATATAGTACAATGCACCATCCTATCAGACTAGTCAGTTCACAAAAAACAAAATGGACAAACAACGGACAATGACATGCTATAGAATAATAATTATATCCAAAAGGAACATTATTATACATGCTGCTATATAATTAGAAATTTGAAAGAAACAGTATCCTTTGACGTACTGAGACTGTTGTATTTTGGCCTGGTACAATCAACTTTACATTATTGACTGATATTTTGGGGATCATCAGCACACTTTGAAAGGGCTTTCATCGCTCAGAAAAAAATCATGAGAACCATGTTCAATGTTCATCCACCTGTAATAATCTCTTCACTAGAGCACAAATAATGACTTTACCTAGCCTATTCATCTATTGCTTAGTTATCTACATTCGAGCTAATGAACATAAGTTTGAGAAGAATGAGGATATACACTCGCATAATACAAGATCAAAATGTGATATTCATCAAACTTACTCACGAGAACAAATATGTCAAAATTCACCTAATTACATCGGAATTAAAATATATAATAAGTTTAAACTCATATACGAAATCATCATTGCTAAAAAAGATTATGAACAATTATCCGGTTATCTTGAATACGAACTGGCATCTTTATTCAACGATTCAGGTATGAGGAAGATGGCAGATATGTAATAGACGGTGTGTATCTCGTGCACCGTGTCATTTTGCATCAAAATCAGACATATCAATCAATTTGCCTAACATACGTGAACAATTTGAAGAAATATTTAGGAACAGCAGCAACGCTTCAAGCACTTAAACAGCGGAACAATGCTTGCGATCTGCGGAAAATACTAGCGTAGATATACTCTTCGATGAGACAATTGCTGCCACTGTCTCACAAGAAAAAATTCTGGGCAATGAAAATAATAAAACTCGATTGATTTCGGAGGATTCACTATCAAACATGCCAAAGATGATGCCGATACTCTAATCATCACAACAGCGATAGAAGTATCATGTAAGAAAAAGCTGTGATTGTTGGTGAGGATATAGATTTGCTCGTTCTACTCACTGCTTTAGCTCCACAAGAACGGAATATTTATTTTCTGAAACCAGGAAGGGGCAAAGTCGAATAACACGAGCTGGGGAACGATTTTTCTTGGCTATGTATGGTGCACATGTGACTGATACCTCTTTGAATAAACATCGTTTCAATATCTTCGAAAAGTCAGCGTATAAATACAAATTGAATTTGGCTTCGTTGCCTCCCACAGCTGCAGCAGCTCAACAACACTCTTTCCGTGTGTGGGTACTGCCAAGGTACATGTATGAATTCAGATACTTCGTGTGATACTGAAAAGAAGATGGACCATGAAGATGAAAACTTTTTCGTGTTTGATGCGGAGGACAAAGATGATGATCATTGATCTGCAGTACCTCAGTCATCTGCTCGCAGGACAATTAATTTTTTTTTCTATATAAGTACTTGTTTGAATAAAACATTTTTGTATACACAAGGAAATATTATATTAGTTTTCAAGTAATCACTCCAAATTATATCATTTCTCACAAAGAAACAGAGTGTATTTTTTTCGGCAATGAATACAAATATCCAAATATTTAACAGTGTATAACAGAAGAAATATGGAGAAGAGGAAAAAATGTTCTCAACCTTTTTTATGTGGAATTCAATTAGCTTCATTTTTGTAATGACTTTCAATACGATAGAATCAACAATAACTGAAATATGAGAGAAAAACTGGATTAGTGTGCTTTTTTTTCAAGATGGCGGATCGAGCCGTGCTTGTATTGGTCCGGACTTTTGGCATAATCAACAGTAGGCCAAGGTTGATGTTTCTACCAACTAATAGCTTTTTATCAATTATTTTTTCTATTTTTTCTAATATGACTGAACTAATTTGAGACCAAACTTAAAAGCTTCCTACTTTAAAATGCACTCTATTCCATAGAGCAGTTTCTTCAGTTTTGAAATGGTTTTACTTATTTTTTAATTTGTTTGTGAATGTATTTATAATGATTACTTTGAAATGATTTTTACTTATATTTTGATCTGTTTGTAAATGTATTCATATTGATTATGTTATCATTATGTTTCATTTTACAACTACTATCTACCTGTATCTTGACTCGGCTGATAAGTGTTATGCATTTTACTTATGTACAACCATTCATGCTGCTATAAATCATATCATATCATACATTGGTCACAATTCGGTCACAATTGTCACAGCATGTAATTTTGGTACGGCACCAGACTAAACTTAACGAGATTCACCCACGCCATGTTATGTTTATCGAAGTAGGCGAAAATCAAGAAATTGTAAAACAGGAAAGGATTGAAGTGCGTGCACCAGAGGTTTATTTCATCAATGGTTCGAGTCCCAGTTAAGCCATGGATGTTTGTAGGTATGGTTCCCTAACCCCGCACAAGTTTTGACTTATGGGGCGTTGGTTCCAGTCATAGACATATTAAAAGGAGGGAGACGAAACTGATTACATTTTGTCCTGATCCAACATCGTTATCAGCAGAAAACGATGACAAATTTCTGCGGATTGCTAGATCTACCGCCTGAAATCTGCTATTGAAATAATTCAAAATTTCCTAATTTCATCATTACATAAAATTATAATATAGTATGGAAATAAGTGTGGCAACGTTGTATTGGCGTGTTTACTACCAGTTTCACATATTTTCCTTAACGTCATTCACGTAATGCAAAATATGAGGTTACAGTGTTGTGCTGTGTTTGTTATCATTGTGTTTCAATTGATTTTCAGTGTTTTCTTGTTATAAAACTATATAAAGACAATTATTAAAAGTCTATTATGGTTCGCCAGTGCTTGGATTGTGAAAAAGTTCATTGCCATTTTTTGAAGCCATATCTTTCTAACTCATTTGAAACGGTGAAAGTATGTATGATTGTAAACAAATAATGTTTTATGAATGAAATGTTATGGAACCAACGAGGGAATGTAATGACAAAAAAGTGCGGGTCCTTTCTTGCCAAGCTTGGCCCACAATAATTCACGTGGGTTCAGAAACGAATTAATTTACTTCCTGCTGCTTCCTGCTTTACTTGTGAAAAACTTGTGAAAACCCAGCACTTGCTGTCCGGTATTTCTCCCATTTCGCGTAATCCGGTACCGCTGGTGTAAACAACCAATACTCTTTTTTCGTCTCTATTTTTTCTTCCTTCGGAAAATCTCCTTATCTTTGTACTGTCTCCGTGACACCCACCTTTCTTTTCATTTCTCTATACAGTCTGTATAATATTTCTTTGCGTGTGCCTGAAATTAGCATAGACCTACGCGCAACTTGCTATCCTCCTCAGACTTGCATATAGAGCAGCAATGTCTATCATGACGTTTGTTGACATAAGTTACGACATCGTTTCTGAACTCAACGGGTTAAAAGCTTGAATACAGAGGTGTTCGTATGTCGAGACACATTTGAATCGGCTAATTCAGAGGCGTGCAGTAGGTGCTGAAATGACATCGTTTTGCGTGGCCATAGTCAAATATTCAACATGCCAGGAAAACGTTTGAATTCGCAAGCACGAAGTCTTGTATCGAATTTGTTACAATATTTCACAAGAGAGAAAGATAATAATGGTCCTTTAATCCCGTTTACTTCCATACAACAGGTAAATCATAATTCTTCCTGATCAATAATAAAAATAGTCAAACCTTACTTCAAGAATATCATCATGATGTACATAATTTTAGCGTGTCGCTGATGCCCTCAATATTAATTTGCGGACAGTTTCGAGTATTGAAGTACGTTCTGAGAGAAACGAAAGTTTGAGTACGCCAGGGAAATCTAGGACTAAAAAAAACCCAAGACAGTAGATCAGGATGATCATTTGAAAATGGAAGTACGCAATGTGATCTATACTATGTATGCAGATAGTAAGTGATTTCATTTGATACCTACCTTCAACTGACTATTTTACAGAAAAACACATCACTTAGAATTTTGAAAGAAGAACTCAGAACTAAACATATTCTTGATGCAAGTATAGGCACATTGAGCAAACTTCTCACAAATGTAGGATTCAAACATAAAAAAGAAGACAACAGACGGTTATTGGTTGAGAAGACGGACATATCTACAGGGTGTTTCATAGGTAAAGGGAAATATTTCAATGGTACATAGAGGTCACCAAGGTGGTTCTGAAAATACCATATTTGATAGGTCTTAGAGTCTTCATAACGGAGATACAGGGCGATTTATCGATTTCGAATAATTATTCATTCGTCTATAAGTATTGAACTACCCAGTATATTTTACTAAAATTTGGTATGGAGCTTATACTTGGGACGTTGAATTCATTCACCTATCGGGTGAAGTGAAAATCCAGGTTCGGCTTGAAGAAAAATTTACATTTATTCGAAATATTAAAATAACACACTGTATGTAATAATTGACAGAGTTCATCAAAGGAATCGTGAAGAGGAAGAAAAACTGAACTGGATTTGATGCTTTTTGTTTTCCCGCCACCAATTCTCATCGTAACAATCATAAACAGAAAGCTAAAAGTATGTCAATTTGAAGAGTATTGAAATTATGAAACCACTTTCAATTATGATTATTTGATATATTCTTGTTAAATGATTGTTCGAAAGAACTTACTCAGTCTCACAGTCTTTATAACAGAGATACAGGGTGAATTATCGGTTTCGAATAATTATTCACTCGTCCATATAAGTATTAGACTACCCATCGCAGTAATATTTTCTCAAATTCGGTATTGAGCTTACTTGGGACGATGGATTCATTGACCTATCAGGCAGAATGAAAATACAGGTTCAGCTTCAGGAAAAGTCTCATAGTCTTTATAACAGAGATAGTGAATTATCGAATTATAATTATTTGGTATTATTTCCATTCCGCCTGATAGGTTAATGAATCCATCGTCCCAAGTAAGCTACATACCTACCAAATTTGAGAAAATGTTACTGGGCAGTTTAAGACTTATGGAGACTGTGAGACTTAGTGAGTTCTTTCGAGCGATTTTTTGACTGAAATATCAAATTATCATAATTGACACTGGTTTCATAATTCCAATACTCTTCAAATTGAAATACTTCCAACTTTCTGTTTATGATTGTTACGATGAGAATTGGGAAAACAAAAAGCATCATACACAATTCAGTTTTTCCTCCTCTTCACAATTCTTTTGATGTACTGTGTTAATTATTGAATACAGTGTGTTATTTTAATATTTCTAATAAATGTAAATTTTTCCTGAAGCCGAACCTGGATTTTCACTCCGCCCGATAGGGGAATAAATTTAACATCCCAAGTAGAAGCTCCTTACCAAATTTTAGAAAAATATACTGGCTAGGTCAATAGATATAGACGAATGAATAATTATTCGAAATCGATAAATCGCCCTGTATCTCCGTTATGAAGACTCCAAGACCTATCAAATATGGTATTTTCAGAACCACCTTGGTGACCCCTATCTACCATTAAAATATTTCCCTTTACCTATGAAACACCCTGTATAATGAGAGCAGAGTTTTTCAGAAAGTTTTATGAAAATCGCAATTCTAGTAACCCTAGACAAATCGTCTTGTTAGATGAAACTTGGATATTTGCGAAAGGGAATAAGATGAGATCATGGGAAGATCAAAGTACAAAAAGCGTTCGTGAACCAGAAGGTAATGATGGGAAACGATTTATTGTACTTCATGCTGGCCATAGTGGTGGTTTTGTGGAAAATGCTGCATAGTAATATACCAAATACCCGAAACGACTCAACAGTGTTCTGCTTTGTCAGGATCACAGAATACCTCACAAAAGCATTAAATAGGTGTGTATCGGGCCACATACCAACCCATACGTATATACAGGGTGTCCGGAGATAAAACCGACAAGACTTGTGGAGTTATAGGGACTGTCAATATGATTGCAAAATGACATAAACCAATGTCCAAAACCGCTTCGTTATTGACATACAGAGTGATTTGTGGATTTTGACAAAAAATTCAATCCGCCATATCAAATACAGGGATTATCCGATTAGATTCAAATTTGGTACACGAATTACACTGAATAGCATCAACAAGTAGCCCTTTGATCGAAATCAATATCAGGACCGGATTGATATTTTTCCCCTATGTTGAGTTATTGTGAGAATAACTCACCCTGTATAATAATAACGGTAAAAATTTTATAGGAATTTGTTGAAAAATCTCTTGGCACTATCTTAGTTATTCCGTAATAAATTATTATTTTAATTTTTTTCTTTCAAAATTCAATTATTGTCGGATAAAGTACTATCAAAATTGGTAATATAATAAATATTAACGAAACCATGACATCAATATCGTTATTTTCTTCAATCAGTCCGTAAATCGTAGTAAAATAAAATACTCTCATTACCCGAAAAAACTGAAAAATAAATTCGTATCAGGACTGGAATGCGGTTTTCTATGATTATATTCCTGTAAGAATAGATGATCTAGTATAACAATGATCTGATCGCAGATTCGAAATGCACTGAGAAAAGTTAAAAAAAAATGATCGGATTGAACTTTCAAATAATAAATCCGTATCAGTACCTTATAATGTTCGTGCATAAAGAATACTAGGCTTGTGTCAAATTCAGAATTTCATTATGGAAAACCATTTTTCACCTGTCATCAGCGTTTGTTTTATTGGTGTTCATTCATTATTCCACTGTTTTTAGGATCAAATTTCTGAGAGTGTGCTTATGATGCCGTTTCATTTCACTTATGAAGAATACGCAAATATTCTATTTGTGTTTGGGCTTTAACTGGTGATGTTTACCTAAATTTCCTGGTCAATACTTGACCGGATCTATTGCAAGGTGTAAATACCTGAGGTATATGGTTTCAGCATGATGGTGCTAGACCTCACTTTTCAGTTCCAGTTAGAAACCATCTTGATGCCAATTACCCCAATAGATGGATTGGCCGTGGAGGTTCAGTAAATTGGCCACCGCTATCTCCTGATCTACCTAACTCAGCTAGATTATTTTTTATGAGGTCATTTAAAGTAAGAAGTTCATAATGAAGAAATTTTTTATGGGAAATTACTGTTGCATGTGTTAGTGTTAAAAATAACCCTCAAATAATTCGCAAGTCAGTGAATCATCTAATAGCACGCTCTCAAAAATGTATTGATGTTGGAGGGCTCTACTTCGAAAATGTTCTGTAATACTGGGTAGTGGAAGTTTTTCACGAATTCGTTACTTTTGTTATGTTCATTACAAACAGTTATTGTTCGTTGAATCGTTGTGTAGTATTCTCATAAATTCAAATTCATTAGTGAGCGAATATAATTTACGATAACTTCAATGTAATCCTTCTTTAACAGGTTCTTATACGATTTTTTTAGATTCCGAATCTACGATCAGATTATTGATAACTATTGATGTACTAGGTCAGCTAACATGACCAAACAAAACACTCATTCCAGTCCTGATACGAATTTATTCTTCAGTTTTTTCCAGTTATGAGAATATTTCATTTTACTCCGATTCATGAACTGATCGAAGAAAATAACGACATTTATGTCATGGTTTCGTAAATATGCGTACTTTATCCGACAATGATTGATTTTTCAATGAAAAATATCAAAATAATAATTAATTACGGAATAACTAAGATGGTGCCAGGAGATTCTTCAACAAATTCCTATACAATTTCCACCGTAGATTGCGAATCTGATTTGAAATTTTTGGTTATTATTATACAGGGTGAGTTATCCTAACAATAACTCAACATAAAGGAAAAATATTATTCCGGTCCTGATATTGGTTTCGATCAAAGGGCTACTTGTTGACGCTTTTCAGTGTAATTCGTGTACGAAATTTGAATCCAATCGGCTAATCCCTGGCGGATTGAATTTTTTGTCAAAATCCACAAATCACTCTGTATCTCAGTAACGAAGCCGTTTTGGACATTCGTTCATGGCATTTTGCAATCATATTGACAGTCCCTATAACCCCATGAGTTTTGTCGGTTTTATCTCCGGACACCCTGTATACATGCCAAAGTTCTGATACATGTTTTTGCTTTCAATAAATTGACGAATTAAAGAGTTTAAACTTGAAATGTATACCAATCCTATGTTTTATTGAATGTTTCTTAGTCAAAATTACCAGGAGTAGTGAATAAAAATGTTCTGAATATTATTATTTATTTTTACCCAATTTCTGAAACAGCACGGCACTGCTTCACTGGAACATATGACCTTGAATTGATTCGTTTCGTTTTTTGAAGTCGTGACGTACGCGCAAAGTAATATTATACAGACGGTACCTACCTACTATTCTGATCTATCAATTGATTTAACATATTCTTGAACGGTGTTTACCAACTTCAGAACATTGAATAATATAAATATACGTATATACAACTATACTATAAGCTGTTGCAAGGTCAATCACAATCTACGAACCTCGGCCTTGAGCGCTCCGTCCACCACGATCATGGCCTCCTTCCTGTTGCGCTCCACCGACACCGAATGCCACTCATCGTCGTTCAGCCTGTACGAAGTCTCCCTGATCACGGCCATCGGCCCTGACCCGGCCTGGTACTGGAACTGCAGCTGATTGCCGCCCACCAGACTCAACTATACAGAGGAAAATGAAAAATATGTCAATCCGTATCCCAACGGCATGGAAAATAGTAAAAATCTGATAAATGGCATCACCACAAATGATTTGAAACCAAATAAGGTTTTGAGTATGAAATGTATTTACAGGGTGAGTCATGACTAACCAGCCATAGCCTAATAGCGAATAGAGGAAGTCAAGGTGAGTTGATATATATGTGAGAAAATATATTTTGAGTATTCGTAACAGTGATACAGAGCATTATTTGAATTCGGGGCGAAACTTTGATGAACGTTATTTCAGGAACGTCTTGATGTTATCGTCTGAAATTTACCAGCAATTTACTTCCACTGACACACTACACGATGGCCCACTATAAAAAAAATCTAGAGCCGGACTTGGAAAACTCATTTTCTTTTTGAATGTCAAAATTTCGACTTTCTGAATCGAATTTTTCAAAAACTTTGATGATTTCGTACTGGGTATTTCATTTGAATAAATTTCTTGCATATCAGTGTATTATAAGACTCTAACTCTTTTCGATGGAAAATTCCAGGATCGGACTCACTTTTCTTGAAGAGACCTTTCAAAACATTGAAATAAGTACATTATTTTCCGAAATAAAACTCTTCTTGTAATGGGGATTCCTCTTTAGATACAATAAATGTTATTGATTGATTGTATATTAAAAAAACTCCAATACCTACCTCCTCTCCCTATCCTTCCTGGGTACGCACAATGTTCTTCGAACATTATAGGAATTTCTTTTCGTGTGCTCCAAGAGATAACAAAACATAAAAAAATATTGCTTAGGTTAAATATTTAGGTTACAAATTTTGAGGTAATATTGAATCAGCAAATCAAATTGTGAGTTTGGTGTTTTCATTATTCAGAAAACACTTCAGAAGAAGGTTGTGATGGATGTATGAAAATGGATTGAGATATGTATTTTCTCTCAACAGGATGGGGCACCTCAATATTACTCAAACAAGTGAGAGAATACCAATAGACAAATAATTCTCTAATCGCTGTATAAGCCGCCATCTTCGCAAGATGGTGGCTCCGGCGGAATATGTTGTCATTCAATCAGCTCTTGAGCCTAAACGGCTCTCTTTGCAGAAATATGCTCGGGACATTTCATGTAGAAAATGTCTTCATCTTCAATTATTCTGTCCTTATATTTTCTCGAAAAACGCACCATTTTGGAGATATTTTCAAAAAACCGTTTCTGAGCGCCATCTTGGCAAGATGGCGGCGCCGAAGGCATGTCTCGGAATGTGCATTTTGTGTTTGTTAGTTCTGGACACCCAAACCTAGATTAGATTAGATTTGGAATGGGGCCTTCGGGCTATCTGCCTCCACACTGCGACCTTTTCAGATCTATTGTGTCTGCCCTCAAAATCGATTAGAGTTCTTCGGCTAGCCCCGCCTTCTCTATGAGACTCCATAGGCTAGCTTTCAGATCTCCTGTGTATCTCTGGGCTCCTGGTTTTTCCTCACCCAGCGTAAGGAACCTTAGTCTTGACAAGCCCTCACAGTGGCAAAGTATGTGTACTGCTGTTTCTTCCTCTTCTTGACAGAACCTGCACAGCAGTTCTTCAGTCAGACCTATCGTACTCATGTGTTTGTTGAGCCTACAATGCCCTGTGAGAAGTCCCACTAGTATTCTAGTTGAACTTCGTTTCTGGCTTAGTAGATATTCTGTGAATGTTGGCGATGGTTTTTTAATAAACTCTTTTGCCTGTCTCATTCCTGGCGAGTTGTTCCACCATTCTTGAGATTCAGTTTGCATCCATAATTTGATACTAGTCTTTTGTATAGCTTTCGCAATACCACAGAAGGGTTCTGGGCCATTAAGAGCTTTGTTTGCTCCTGCTCGGGCAAGTGAGTCTGCCTCTTCATTTCCCTCGTACCCTGTATGTGCTGGTACCCATGCTAGAGTCAATCTGTTCTGACTGCCCAGTGCATTTAGGGTTTCTAAGCAGTCCCACCCAAACCTATAATCCTATAATCCTACAACTCCCAGAACTTCCGGACTTTTTTCCAAGTAAGCCTTATTTTGGATCCCCAATGATAATATTACCTTTATGTAGTCCGTGGGCCCGGTCGAGTGAAACAGCACGGCGTTGGACGAGGCGGTGCGGAACTCGAAGTAGATGTCGCCGCTGTGGCCCATATCGAAGGTGGGCAGGTTGATGGTGGAGTCGGGGATGCGGAAGGTCACCACGTTGTTGAACAGATCGTCGCCCTCGCAGACGAGCGGCCCGAGGGTGTAGCGGCCCTCTTTCTCGTCCAGGGCGCTGCCCGTGTCCCCGAAGCGCAGTTGCTTCACCTATCGAAAAACAAAAAAAAAATCCACTGAAATATTGTTGTTGTTGTTCTTTATTACCCCAAGAAACATATTTGTTTATAAAGAGAGAAACTCAAAGTCATTACCACAACTAGTTCATAAAATGAACGACAATGGTAGATAACGAGAGAAAAACAACTACTTTCCTGGCTATATGCCACGCAGAACATTGCATTACATCCTCCCGAAACCTATGCGATAGTTCGTATAAACGAATAAAATCGCAAGTGTTTCCTTCCTAAACGCTGAGCTGCGCTTAAGTGGTTCAGGAACGCTGACTACCTGCAGACCGGTTTCGAGCTCTTGGCTCTCATCAGTACAGGGCTGTCCCAGATAGCTTCTTGACCGCTATCAGGTGCGAACCTGGCCCAACGTAAACGCATCTCAGCATTTATACCATACGAGGCGTTCGACGTCTGCGAAATGAAAACGCGAACGCCACCTGGCAAGGAAAGAAACACTCCAAAACAAGATTCCATTTCAGGCGAAATGGGAGTGGCTGGTTGCCTGACTGGCGTATTTTCAACTAGGGAAAAAGCCAAATACTCAAAGTGGAATGCATTGGTCACAAAGAGAGAAACTCAAAGTCATTACCACAACTAGTTTATAAAATGAACGACAATGGTAGATAACGAGAGAAAAACAACTACTTTCCTCTAATTTCCTAATGAACTATGTCAATATAACATAATAATCAAAATAAAATCATTCCAAGTATTCAAATGAGAATAAATTGCTCCTTTTATAGTGTCATGAGTATATATTTTTTCATATTGACTTTGAATCTTGTTTCACCATCAATATGTTTCAAATCATAAGGTAATGAATTATATAAAATGATTCCGTTGTAGAATACTCATTGTTTGCCAATAATGGAGTTATATGGGTTTGCTATTAATGCATTCAAATGTCTCGTTTCATGAGTATGAATTGTATTTACTTCAGTAAAGTTGAAGTTGGATATTTTTTTTTCCTCACAAATTAAATAAAAGAACAAATTTTCATTTTATATAATGATGATAAATTCAACAGATTTTTTGGTTTGTAAAGATTATTAGTTGGTTCCAGGTAATGTGAATTGTAAATGCACTTAATTGTTTCATTTTGTAATTTCATAAATGGTTTCAAATGTGATATACTTGTGCTTCCCCAAATTGATATCAATGTAACTTTGAGTAAATCACGCAGGAATATATATTCTTCAAATATATGAGGAATGAAATTTCGAATTTTGTATAAAATGCCAGTAATTGGATTTAGCTTTTTTCTCAGATGATCTATATGTTTAGTCCACGATAATTGTTCATTAATATAAAGACCTAAGAATTTTGTAACATCTAAATATTTTATGGCTTTCTGGTCAAAAAATATTGTTGTTTTCGATAGATCAGTTTTTCATTTTGAAATATACATATACGTAGATTTGTCATAGTTAAAGAGTCAACTTATGAATTTGTTCAAACATCTGAGGCGATCCATCTTACAGTGGAGTGAAGGCAATAGGACAGGACAAAATTCTCACAGTCGACTCCACCAAAGCTATACTTTATTGTAAGCAATCTTACAGGGACATGTTTCGAAGCTTTGAAGCTTCATCATCAGCGTTATTGTTACATAGGAGTACTGTTCTGAAGGAAAAAAGTTATGTTTACATATTTATATTATTGAAAAATGTTTAAGAAAAATTATTAAAAAGTTGAATGGGGACCGCAATTATTGCGGAACCCCTTTGTTAAGGAACTTTAAATATCATGTTAGGTAGTATTCAGATAAAAATCTACAACAGTATTATCTGTTCATGCCGAACTCTTAAGAAGACAAGCTTGTCGCTGAAACCACAACAGTGGACGGTGCGCACTATGGGGCCATGTTAACCGAGTTTTTTCTGCCGCAAATGAACGAATTAGGACTGGAGGACATGAGATTCCAACAGGACGGAGCAACGGCACACCGTGCGCGAGCCACAACCGATATTCTGAAGGCGGCGTTCCCAGGTCACCTCATCTCTCGTTTTGGCCATTTGCACTGGCCCGCAAGATCGCCCGATTTAACCGTTTCCGACTTTTTTGTGGCGTTTTTGAAGTCCCGTGTTTACGTGAACAAGCCCGAGACCCTTGAAGGCCTCAAGAACAACATTCGACACGAGTGCGAGAATCTGTCGCCCGAAGTTCTCGCCGAAGTGATGAAAAATGCCATAAAACGAGCCCATATAACAATAAATGGGCGTGTACACCTTAGTAGAACTTTTAACTCAAACCATGTTTATAATGATCCTTTTTTACATAAATAATGATTGACGACATAATTCGATCGAAGAATTAACTGGAATGTTTCATTTTTGGACATAAATAATAGTACCATCTGAAAACGGACCCTCTTATGACGTAGAAACCTCATCTCGCCATAGTTAAAAGAAAATACCAAAAGCCCGACGGAGACTGATGCAACTGATATATCAATTCTTTCAACTGTGATCTCGCGCTAATTCACTCTGTCAGAAATCATGTATCATTCATCTGTGTCTGGAATAGTCTTGTTTCAGTATTAGGGTTTTGACGTCACTTCATCGCCTCGTTTTCAGAGGTCCGAAAAATCGGGGATTCCAATAATATTTTATAAAACGTAGGGAACCCACAGCAAGAAACGGTTTGCGGTGGTGAGCTAGTTTGGGTGAGTTCTATCGAATTATGAAATATTTTTTTTTGTGATATAAGCCCATTGTGCCGGCGCCAATTTGGCCGATATCATTTTCTCGACTTGACCAATAAAATTCTTAAGGTTCAAAAAACATAATCAAAAAACAGAATCGAAGCTTTTCATTCAGAATAAAAATGAGAGCCAAACAACATCGGTTTACTTCTTTTGGACCACCTTGTTTATGAAATAGCTTTTTTGGCTAGTTATTGTGGGATACCTTTGAATCCTGGTATTTCAGGTAAGTTGTTCTTCAGATGTAAATGTAATTGTTAACCTATTCAGAATGGTATGATGTCGGAATTTAGGTGTGATATAATTTCTTTATTAGTTGACATTTGTCTAATTCACTGTCAGGTATTTGATATCGGGTATTTCAAATGCGAACTGATTTTCACTTATAATTACACGAGAGCTTTTTTTTGTCGAAGTAAAGTTGACATGTAACAATAAGAATTTTGTTGCCTGCCAGTTTGACGAAAAGAACTGCTTCTGAAAAAATTACGAGTCCGTAGGACGAGTAATTTTTGTCATAATGACAAAATCACGCGGCTTGTGGGATTTTTCATACATGAATTAAATTGTCAATAAAAAACTCCAATGAAGAGTTTGCTGTATTGAAACCTCTTCAACACAGATATTTCAACCAATCGAAAACGTATTTTTGAAATGAGTGGAATGATCGCCCAAATCTGCCACACTCACACTAGGGTCTCGAGATCATACCCGTGTGTTCACCGAACACGCCCGATCGTTCCCTAAGCGGTGGGGAAACGTAAACGGGCAGCAGTAACTACGTTATGAATATTGGCGCGTGCCTGAATTATTTTGGAGTCAAAGGACCCCGCACTTTTTCTATATAAAAATGGCGTTCCGTCGAATTTCCCCAATTTTTGGTAAATGATAGTACTCGACATACTGATTGAATATGCCAAGTCCCAACTCAATCCTATGACTAGTTTACGAGATACAGGGTGTTGAAGTTGAAGAATACCTAATTTTTCTCGGCCTATATCTCTAAGATAGGACAAATGAATTCCAATTTTTCGGGAGCACGTAATAGTTATGCCCTTAGGCGCAAGAACTATATAGGTATTCGACCAAAACTGATTTTTATTACAGGGTGATTCTCATTTCAAATAATGTGTTTTTTTGAATATCTGAATATCAATGCTACAAATTGATAACAATTACAAAATGAGATTTATAGCCAAGTATGCTCTTCTTACATCAATTGAATTCGTAAAATATAATAATTATACATGGTGTTTCATTAATGCTGTTGATTGCATAATTGGTCTATCCTAAAGTTCATTGGGCCACCTCGTATTATCGGGTTGATTCCAGACATTCAAAATATTTTTGAAGGATGTATCCCAATGAGTTCCATGATATACAGAGTGATTCATCGATTGAAAAAATTGACAACCACGAAAAAATATTCAAAAACCACTATTTTTTTCATCACCCTCTAATTCGAAATTATTACCGTCGATGTAAGATTTTTTTCCACCAATATACTCAGTATGGATATTTCAATCAAATTGGGAATTTTCAGACCCATGCTATGACTAGTTTTTTTTATACATCGAATAATGTGAAAATAATTATGGAAAAGTAATTACATAATAACACGAAAAATTGCTCCGAATCGCAAAACTAGTAGTCACTAGTCAACTATGTCAAAAAATGTGATTTGTTCGTAAACAAAATCTAGTTGTCTTATTATAGGTCCGCTAGCAAAACATCTCGAAAATGTTTTTCAGAAAACATCAAACAAATCACAATATGCCCCCGAAAAAATCTCATCAACGACACAACTCATCAACGATCCCACTCATATAAACGTGCTAAAACTCATGAGCGTTCCAAGTCGACAGCGGTTTTTCCCAACTCAATCCTATGACTATACTTTTCGAAAAAAATATGAAACTAAACTTCCGCAAACGCCTAGTGCGCGTTAATATATTTTGCAACTCTCCTTTATCCAACCAACTTCCAATCTTTTGATCATACTGTATATTGTTGGAATCGAAGTTAGTATATGCACATCGGAAAGACACTAAAGTTGGAGTTTTGGTTATGTAGATATTCGTTACCGGGTTCAGTATAGACTTGAAAGAAAAATGGAATACAGGAACATCAGTAGGTACCGAGGAATCATCATTTATCCAACACATCAAAAATATAGTAAAATAATAATGAAACAATCTCGAAGCCTCTTTCTTCCACTCAATATCAATTCAGAATTGCAATCATAGATTTTGAAAAAATACATGAACCAACTCGTTTTCCAACAACATCTATTTGTTGGAAGAAATAGTGGCATTAGGTAATGTATATCGTAAGATATACATACCGTAATAGATCGATAGACATCCTCAAATAACTATAAAATTATATTTTAGGGTAAGTTCTAGTCCCAATTCAAGTTGACAACTGATATTTTCGGAATCGGCGGGGTCGAATTAGTCTAGAAACTTGGGTTGTCACGAATTAATAAGTATGTTTTACTTCGTAGAAGTCGAATTTGGATTATCGCAACCAGATAGAATATTTTTCAGTAGGCTTAGAAAACAAAATCATGATATCAATAAATGTGTCTGTCATCCAGCAACTTTCGGGTTGTCAGTATCTTAAAATATCATATCAGCGTATATCTTTATTCTGAGTGTTTTTTAAGTCGTTTTCAGTAATTGTTTAGTGAATTTAGTGCGCATTATGGCATTTGCAAATAGGGTAAGATGTTATGTATGCGAAGGGAATTTCATTCCTAGACTCACAATTCGTATAAATCGTGAAGATAATGTTGATTTTCTGCAAATTGCAACATTTAGAAGACAAGCTGCTGGAAATCCTCCAATTGACATTTTTGATGATACCAGAGTTTGTTTCAATTGTCATAACAGTGTAATAATTGATATCAATGAGATGGAAAATAACCCAAACTGTCTTCGCCTAAATGTATTGAGTCCAGTAATGAGCCGTGCCTGCATAATCTGTAATGCTCGTCAACATGTTCAGAGAATAACTCTTGCATGTAGGGTGAACATTTTTGTTGTAACGAATATTTATGTTCCGGACTTTCTGAGAATTTGTGGTCATCATCTTGACCCTCATGGATTTCTCTTGAATAATTTGCATGGAGGTTTGAATTTTATCAACAAACCCTATTTGATATCAAATATGCTTCAATTTCTACAGTGTATGAGAACAGTTGCCAATGAAAATAGACGTATTAGAAACTGGGATGATATTGATAGTTTTACAGAAGAAGAGTTCAAAGCTCTGACGTCGATTTCAAAAGAAGATTTTCAAGAACTTTATGGATTTTGTGATACAATCGAGCAAGGGGGAAATAGAAGGCATATCAAAAAGAAACATTTACTGACATTTCTAATCAAAATGAAACATGGAGTTTCAGATGAGTTTTTGAAAATCTTGTTTCATTTTTCTTCAAGACAAACAACTAGCTTGATAATATCGAATGTGAGGATATCTCTAATGCAAAGATTTGTAACTAATAATATTGGTTTCGACTCTATTACAAGAGACGATTATATTAATAGACACGTGTCTGTATACACCAATCAGCTATACAACCCTTCTCCCAATATCCCAAAAGCAATTGTGTATATAGACTGTACATATAACAAAATAGAAAAAAGTAGTAATTTCCGGATATTGAGACAATCCTACTGCTTCCATAAAAATGAGCACCTGGTTAAGCCTGAAATTATGGTCGCTCCTGATGGCTACATCTTGGCAATTAATGGTCTATACTTTTCTGATGCTAGAAATAATGATGCCACCATTCTGCAGCATGAGCTACAGAATGATATAAATAGAATGAGGACATGGTTTCAAGAAGGCGATGTAGTGATAGTCGATAGGGGTTATAGGGACTCTATTGGTCTTTTACAGGATCTTGGTCTCCATTACCATATGCCACCATTTCTACCACCAAACCAAAGACAACTCACAACAATCGAAACTAATAGGGCACGCTTAATTACTAGCACCAGATGGATTGTAGAGGCTAGAAATGGGCATTTCAAATCGATTTTCAAATTTTTCCGAGGAGCGATATCAATAACACATGTTGCAAAATTACGCGAATTCTATTTGATTGCTGGCGCCCTAATAAACAAATACCATCCTCCAATAAGGATGCCGGGCACATTGGAATTAGCTACACAAATGTTGCATGATATCGAAGAAGTCAACATTGTTCAGGCCCGAGTTGAGGCTGAAAACCTCCGTACAAGAAATGGTCGATGGTTTCGTTTGAACCATAGACATGTACCGACGTTTCCTCGACTTGACTTAGAATATTTGAAAACACTCACAGGGTCATATCACATTCACTTAGCTGCCTCCTACATACAAGACACGATACAAAGAGATGGAGGGGAACAAAATACACTCGATATTGACGAACTCATTGAGGAACCCAATTTTTTAAGATTTCGAGTATTTTCTCGGTTCAGAAATGCCACTAAACATATGCTGTGGTTAGTATTCAGAGAAATCGATGATAATAATTTACAAGATCCGCCCATTTTAGGGTACTACTGTACTTGTAGGTCCGGTGCTAGAACATTAGGGACGTGTGCACATGTAGCCAGTGTGGTATGGTTCCTTGGATACGCAAGAAACCAAGGAAATATTACCTTTCCATCTGATCGCCTTTTGAATTGTATCGACGATGCTGCAAATCGATTGAATCCTGAAAATATGAACATCGGTCCGGAACTGATTTGAATCTGGCGATTAGTTGATTTCTGTGTTCCTTGTGAAACATAATTATAGTAGTAGTAGTAGTATATGTCCTTCGTTGGTAGGTATGTACATACCAACCAACCATCGATCCCTAATGAGGTCCTTTAGCCCATAGTGTTCTGAACATGTATCTATATTGTATGTAGGCACGCAACAGTGAATCGTGCAGGACTATCCCCAGCCGATGCTCCGAAACTTCACAATATTTAATTCGTATATTAATATTCGAAAAATTCCTTGCGCTGTCTGGGAATCGAACCCACGACCCCGCAGTCCTGACTCGGGTGCTCGTCCACTGCGCCAATCCTGCCTACACACAATTATATTATAGGTATTGGAACTTTCACTTTCTAACGTGGACTAGGCCTACAGGGGATACCACAATAAAAAAAACGCGCCTGAAACTCTACCTCTCAGGTGGTGGGGAAACGAGTTGGTTTGTCTATTTTTTCAAAATCTGTGATTGAAATTCTTAATTGACATTTTTCTTTCAGGCCTATACTGAACCCGGTAACGAATATCTACATAACCAAAACTCCAACTTTAGTGTCTTTGCGATGTGCATATACTAACTTCGATTCTAACAATATACAGTATGGTCAAAAGATTGGAAGTTGGTTGGATATAGGAGAGTTGCAAAATATATTAACGCGCACCTCTTACTAGGCGTTTGCGGAAGTTTAGTTTCATACTTTTTTCGAAAAGTAGTCATAGGATTGAGTTGGGAAAAACCGCTGTCGACTTCGAACGCTCATGAGTTTTAGCACGTTTATGAGTGGGATCGTTGATGAGTTGAAAGTTGATGAAAGGGGTGCGTAGAATAGTTGTGTCGTTGATGAGATTTTTTCGGGGGCATATTGTGATTTGTTTGATGTTTTCTGAAAAACATTTTCGAGATGTTTTGCTAGCGGACCTATAATAAGACCACTAGATTTTGTTTACGAACAAATCACATTTTTTGACATAGTTGACTAGTGACTACTAGTTTTGCGATTCGGAGCAATTTTTCGTGTTATTATGTAATTACTTTTCCATAATTATTTTCACATTATTCGATGTATAAAAAAAACTAGTCATAGCATGGGTCTGAAAATTCCCAATTTGATTGAAATATCCATACTGAGTATATTGGTGGAAAAAAATCTTACATCGACGGTAATAATTTCGAATTAGAGGGTGATGAAAAAAATAGTGGTTTTTGAATATTTTTTCGTGGTTGTCAATTTTTTCAATCGATGAATCACTCTGTATATCATGGAACTCATTGGGATACATCCTTCAAAAATATTTTGAATGTCTGGAATCAACCCGATAATACGAGGTGGCCCAATGAACTTTAGGATAGACCAATTATGCAATCAACAGCATTAATGAAACACCATGTATAATTATTATATTTTACGAATTCAATTGATGTAAGAAGAGCATACTTGGCTATAAATCTCATTTTGTAATTGTTATCAATTTGTAGCATTGATATTCAGATATTCAAAAAAACACATTATTTGAAATGAGAATCACCCTGTAATAAAAATCAGTTTTGGTCGAATACCTATATAGTTCTTGCGCCTAAGGGCATAACTATTACGTGCTCCCGAAAAATTGGAATTCATTTGTCCTATCTTAGAGATATAGGCCGAGAAAAATTAGGTATTCTTCAACTTCAACACCCTGTATCTCGTAAACTAGTCATAGGATTGAGTTGGGACTTGGCATATTCAATCAGTATGTCGAGTACTATCATTTACCAAAAATTGGGGAAATTCGACGGAACGCCATTTTTATATAGAAAAAGTGCGGGGTCCTTTGTCAATTATTTAATGTACTTCGAAACGGAACACTAGTAGTTGTGCCTTCTTGTTTTACATATATTATAGGTAGACATCAAATCAATAAACATAGTGCTCTCGCCATCGGTATTTGCTGAACTTCGCTATGGGAAAAATGTTGAATAACTATATTGATATGAAGAATGATCTATACAGGGTGTATCTAAATAACACCGAAATAATTCAAGGGATGATTCCTTGTGATATAATATGATGAATAAAGGTCATATAAACATGTGTCCTAAACTTGCTTCGTTTTCGAGGTACAGGGTTACGTCCTGATTTCGAATCCGAAGTGATTTTCAACCTATCTTGCCTCCTAATATCATTTTCCGGAAATGTTGGTGGGTCCATGACCAGAGCAGTGTTTTAGACTGAAGATAACCTCACTTTGGTCATAGTTGGTATATATATATCTATCGCTTCTTAAAATTGAACAGTTACGTTAGATATACGGGTTGATATTCCATTATAGAAGTAACATGCACACTGTTTTTAAATACATCCAGTGGGATTGAATTTTATTTTATGTTGAATATTAGAGTGTGTTTTTTTATGTGATATATTTGTTTTGTTTATTTCAAATATATATATATTTTTTTAGTAGGCATACTAGCTAGTACTTCTTTTATATAATTCTGAAATCTGATCCACCCTGTATTTGTTTCAATTAAATGGCATCAGTAGATAGTAAATAGAATGTTAGGATAGGGACACATGTAAGCCATTTTGACAAATCAATATAGGTATTGTATAGTTTCGATACAAAAAAAATCTCGATTTTTCACATTCTACAAAGTGGTATACCTTGAGCTTGATCAACGAAATCATAGCTCAATTAGAAGAATCAAAAAATGTAATAAAATACCCATAAGGTGTTCCATTTTGAATAACAAAGCTGCTACTATACTTTACTACTAAGTACTACATAACTACTAATAATAATTTCTAGTGAAGCAGATGAACATTATCTAAAATAATTTGAATAAAACGAGCGTCCTCGTCAACAAAACATAAGCATATAATATGTACATATAGTTTCATGATTTTCGATGAGTGGTTCGCTATTTACATGTAGGACTCGTCGTGTCATAGCGAATTATTGCAAATCAAATCATCGCTTTCATTATCTGATAGGTCGCAGTAGATTACTTGATGCCTATCAAATGTTTCTTATTTATTCGAAAAAAAAAAAGTTGAAATGTGATCAAGAAAACTGTTGGTGGCCCACCCCGTACTACAAAAACAAAGACAGCATGAGAGAAGCTGCCTGCCCACTCATTGTATCATGACTGCCTGCTTACGTCTCGGTCTCCCCACCTCTTAGGTAACGATCGAGCGTGTTCGGTGAACACACGGGTATGATCTCGAGACTCTTGTCACACTCACCGGCAAATCGTTCTTCTCGATTATATCGCCCGCGTCGACCTGCCACACGTCGGACTGAGCATCGCAGTTGCACCACTTCGTGCGGTCCGTGCAAGTGCTCAACACCCCACAATCGCACTTCCTCGAGCCCGGCAACCCGCCGCCCCAGTAGTCCATCTTCTGGTTGTGCCGCGACACCCACCAGGAGTAGGGTCGGTGGGTGGTCTCGTCCGAGGGGGAGTTCATTAGGCGGGCGCCCTTGCAGGCGTACTGGATGTGCTGGCGGCAGGTGGACGATCGGTTGATCAGGGCAGCGATTTGGTCGTCGTCGGCCTCGTAGTGGATGTCTTGGATGAAGCTGCCGGGTTCCTGAAAGTTGGTTTGTTTTATGGAGGTTCACATTGTATGCTGCATTCCAAAAGAAACACCTGGTATACTAGATGATTGACGTATTGTGTTCACTTCGACTGGAGATGACATTTTTCCTAGAACCTAGGGTCCCTTGATGGGTTGCGTGCAAGAACTGTCAGATGACCGACCCTGGAGGTGAAACATTAAAACACAACCTCACTTTTCTCATTAGTTTACAAGTGATTGAAATAGCTTTTCTGCAATCTGCAATAGGAACTAATAGAAATACTCATGAAATTTCTAGAATAATGCAAGATTGGATTCATGCAATCAAACGGGAGGACTGGTCTGACATGCTGACGAAATATGATCATGTGTGTTGTAGACATTTTCAATCTTTTAGCAGTATTAGCTTCTATTGCAGTAGTGGCAGAAGGAAATGACAAAATTTCATAATGAAAATTATGTGAGATTATTTATTTACCTGACAAATCATATTCCTTTGTCCCTCGCTGCATTTTTTGTGCATTGTACAACAGTACAATGAGAAGGCATACTTGAATTAATGAATAGCGCAAAAAACACGATCCGTATGCCAAAATATTGTGAAAAACTATTTCAATCCTTGTAAACAAATGAAAAAAGTGAGGTTGTGTTTCAATCCTTTACAGAAAAGTGAGGTTGTGTTTCAATATTTTACCTGCAGGGTCGGTCATCGTGCACGCGACCTATACAAACTGACGTATTTGTCATCTTAACAGGGTACAGAGAGAACCTCGTCTCCTCTCACTCTAGAGTATTTGTGAAACAGTTATACAGGGTGGCATTGAAATAAGTGCAAATATTTCAAACACTGAGAAAGCTCGACGTAGACTATCGAATGGCACTAATAAAAAACATTTAGGGATCAAAATAAAATTTGAGGTTAGACCACTTTTTCCATCCAAAGTTCTACACTGTAGCAAATCTGACGTCACTTCTGTTCAAATTTCCATGCGGTAGGCACAATCAAGCGGATTTCAATCATTTAAATTGTTTCAAAGTGGCGTACTTGATTTTTTTCTCGTATTTTGTTCAATTTTCGGGGTGAAATTTCTCGTTAATTAGAAGAATTAGAAAAAATCTGTTATCATGGGAATATTCCTTAGACTGTATCATGTGCAATATAATTCCATCCTCATTCAATTCTGGATATACAGGGTGTTTCCTAACTACGGTTCCTAACTGCAGGTGGTGATTCGTTAGGTCATTTCAGGAAGAAAAGTTCCTATGAACATATGTCCAGAGTTGCTTCGTTTTTGAGATACAGGGTGATGAAATTGAAGAAAAAAAATGGTAATTACAAAATATCAAGAAGATCCTGGAAGCGATTCGGTTGAAATTTTGTACCTTTATTTGAACTAATAAGGCGCTTATTTAGCCCTATTTTGATTGAAATTATTGGGGCTAGTGACGTAGCAGTGGGCGCCACAGCCAACAATATTGTAAAAAAAAGTACGCCACTGACTTTTTTTGAAGAATTTCTATTTTTCTCAGATTGAGCAACTAAATATACAACTTTTTGGTCTCCTGTATTTTCTTCATATCCAGCTTCGTTTCCGAGAAAAAAAATTAAAGCCACTGTATTGCATATCATGAACACCTGCATTGGAGAAATGAGTTCTTCATTATTTCCGGTAAAAATATAATTGAAACTTGATATTCTGAAATTTTAGAGAATTTGACAAATAAAAGTACCAAATTTCAACCAAATCGGTTCCAGGATATTTATGATATTTTATAATTACCGTTTTTTTCTTCTTCAATTTCAACGCCCTGTATCTCAGAAACGAAGCAACTCCGGACATATGTTCATAGGAACTTTTCTTCTAAAAATGACCTAACAAATTACCCCCTGCAGTTAGGAGCCGTAGTTAGGAAACACCCTGTATAAGTACACTAGATTTCTGACATCTGTTGTTTTTTTGGTTACATTGAGGACAATGGCGTATCATACGTAATTTCCATGTGGATTTCCTGATTCAACCATACAGAGTGACCCATTTGAAAGCGGGCCACCCCTGTATCTCACGTAATCGTTGGGTAAGGATCATGAAATTTGCTGGAGCGAGAGATATACCAAAAATGCACTCTATGACCAAGTGGGGTCATCTTCAGTGATATACACTGCTCGCCAACAGCCATGGAACCACTCCAATTTCCGGAAAATGATATTAGGAGTCAAAATATGTTGAAAATCACTTCGGATTCGGAATCAGGACGCCCAATTCACAAATTTCAGTAGGATAAAAGAGCGACGGTGATTTTTATAAGTATAACAATGATCATTGGATTGACTGCCTCCTTAGACATTAAAATTGTGGAGACGACTTTGAGTTTTCTTTCTTGATCATTCCACTCCACTTTGAGTATCGACTACTACAGAAAATAAATAATTTGAACATATTTCGTGTGAATCCATAATTATCTCATTAAAAAGTGTATTTTTTTCCCTTATGATCAGGGCCGCGATTTGGTCGTCGTCGGCCTCGTAGTGGATACCTTGGATAAAGCTACCGGGTTTCTGAAAGTTGTTTTGTTTCATGGTGGCAAGGTGTATTTCAGATTGCTATAATCCAAAAGAAACACCCAGTATACCAGATGAAATTACCTGACCATTGTCGTTCTAAATGGAAACCTAGTCAGTAAGCGAGAGGTATCATATTGTCCAGTGGCGTAGCTTGCCCTAAACGGCCCTGTTTTTCTTATTTGCCAGCGGTTTTTGTAAGTCACAAATGAAGATATTTCGGTCCTGTCTGGCTCTGGGCCACATACCAGTGGAATGGAGATCGGTTAGGATCGTATTTATCCCGAAACCAGGGAAAACAGATTATTCCGATGCCAAAGCGTATAGACCCATCAGCCTCACGTCTTTCCTCATGAAAACACTGGAGAGGCTGATAGATCGATACATCAGAGATGTGCCACTGCAAATAAACCCGCTGCATGCACAACAATATGCCTATCAGACTGGGAAGTCCACAGATGCGGCTCTTCATCATCTTGTCCATAAGATAGATGGAGTGCTAGCTGGTGGACGCTCAGCCATGGGAGTCTTTCTAGACATAGAAGGAGCATTTGACAATACGTCATTTGAATCGATATGCCACGCCGCGGATAGACATGGGGTCCACCAAACCTTGACCAGGTGGATTAGGGCCATGCTCTCGCAGCGAGTGGTAAAAGCAGAACTATGTGGGAGGTCGGTTGCTGCCAAGGTATCAAGAGGATGCCCTCAAGGAGGGGTTTTATCACCACTACTATGGTGCCTGGTAGTAGACGAGCTCCTCATAGATTTGAATAAGCCAGGGCTATATGCGCAAGCATATGCAGATGACTTGGTAATAATGGCCCAAAATCAATCGGCGAACCGGCTAGGAAATCCAATCATGGAAGCCCTCAATAAAGTGGAACAGTGGTGTTCCACCAGTGGATTAAGAGTCAATCCAGAAAAGGCGAACTTGGTATTATTCACTAAGAAACGCAAAATAGGAACACTTCCTGAGATATTTCTCTCGGGAAAGTGTCTCCAATATAAAAGCTCATCAAAGTATCTTGGAGTTATAATAGACTCCAAGCTCACTTGGAATGAGCACATTGCAAACCGCACTAAGAAGGCTGTATGCTGCTTCTGGGCATGCAGACGAGCCTTTGGAAAAACATGGGGTCTCACACCTAAGACCCTTCACTGGATATACACGGCAGTAATACGCCCAACACTTACGTACGGGTCCATTGTATGGTGGACCAGTACCAATAAGGGCAAGACCAACAGAGAACTGGATAAAGTCCAGCGACTGGCCTGCCTGGGAATAACAGGTGCTCTGAGAACGACGCCTACCAGGGCTCTTGAAGTTCTGTTAGGTCTGCCGCCTCTACACCTGTTCATACAACACGAAGCCATGAGAACTGCTTACCGACTCAACGGTGCAAACCAGTGGGTCGGAACAGAAGCAGATCAAGGCCACTCCCTCATATGGAATAAGGCAAAGGAAAACTGTCCCATCCTCATGATGAGAAGGGATAATACCTTGCCAATTCTGAACTTCAACAAAGCCCCAAACACTGTCATCCCTACGAGGGAAGAATGGAATGACACAACACCTGGCGTGCCTCCTCCGAATGAGTCAATCTGGTACACGGATGGCTCAAAATTTGGGGGCGGTTCAGGTGCAGGGGTATACAATGAAGGAACAGGGAAAGAAATTTCAGTTCCTTTGGGCGAATATGCCTCAGGGTTCCAGGCAGAAGTACTTGCAATACTCACCTGTGTCCAAGAAAACCTAATTATGAGAGGTCATAGACCAATCACTATATGCTCGGACAGCAAAGCTGCAATACTGGCTTTGCAATCCAATAGGATCACATCCAATTTGGTGTCCGAGTGCAGAAAAGCCTTGGAAAACCTGGCAAAATCAAGAAAAGTCAGCCTCATGTGGGTTCCGGGACATTCGGGAATACCCGGAAACGAGGAGGCAGACAGACTGGCAAAGATCGGTTCAGGACGGACCCCGGTCGGACCGGAACCAATCTTGGGAATACCAAATAGCCTGGCAATGTCCTCTATAGAGGAACAGCTGCAAAAGCAATTCCTCAAAATATGGAAGGACACACCAGGAATGAGACAATCGAAGCTCCACATAAAGGAACCTTCGAAGAGGCTCGCAAAAGAGGTTTTATTCCTAAACAGGCGAAACCTTAAAATGGTAGTGGGGCTCCTAACGGGGCACAACCACCTCAATAGGCACCTAGAGCTCATTGGGATCAAGGATGACCCCCTTTGCAGATGGTGCCTGGAAGATGACGAAACGTCATCACATGTCCTCACTGAGTGTCCAGCACTGACGCATCAGAGGAGGGCTGTCCTTGGCAACATAATCTTGAGGCCAGAGGACGTAAAAGAGATTCAGCTGAGGAAGCTGCTGAACTTCTCCAAGGCAGTCGGCATACCCAGCTGAATGTTGTAACATGTGGGCGCACAATGGGCCCGAATAAGGAGGCCCACGTGCAGGGGGTTCACCCGCCCACCAGTGCTTCGAAGAAGAAGAAGAAGAAGAAGAAGTAACAAATGTTTGAGATACTCCACCATTTTGTTTCTTTCAATTATGGAATTTTCAAATATTGCACTGTATACTATAGCCCTTTAGCTACAAAATCACGTCAAGAAATTCAAATTCGGTTGAAAAATGATGAAACCACGAAGAAGAAAAAAACTTCCGTTTTTTTTGTGACCACAGTATCAGAATACCCACCTGGAATCCATCGACTGGTGTGGTCTCTTCATTGCTGTGATGCAGAATGGTGGCTACTGTACCGTCGGAATGAAATTCGCAAGTCACTGGAAATGGAGCGAGCGGCCCGCTGCCATCCACATCGATTTTGATCTCCGCCCTTTGGCCGACGGCTTGTACGTTCTTGTACGCCACGCAGGACAGGGTGTTCTCAGCTGAATGGCAAACTGCTCCCCCGTAGCCGGTGCCCTAAAAATATGAAATTGTCAAGATATAATTCTCATTCGTATTCTATTCAGTTATTTTAAATTTCAATTATTCTTTTCTCAATAAATATATTTTTTATAGCTTATTTTACATTTCCGGAAGACAGTACAGTCGATCATATTCAACAAATCGTTTTCAAGCTGTATATTTTAACAGCAAACTATCTGAATTCAGAGATGTGAGATTTGGTGTGCCACATGGTTCTGTTTTGGGCCCTTTACTGTTCATAATCTACATCAATGACCTATGTTCATATATGACTCCATACAATAGTATCCTATCCGCAGATGACACAACATTGATTTATTCTCATGAAGAATATGACTACCTAAATTCTCTTTCTGACGAAGTAGAGGAAAAAGCCGAACTTTGGTTTATCGCCAACAAACTGAAACTGAACAACGAAAAAACTCAGAAACTCTTTATCACTACTACCACGTTCTTACAAGAAGAGGGAGAAGTAAAACTATTAGGCCTGACTAGACTATAAGCTCAATTGGTCGGTTCACGTTAGCCAACTGAATATGAAACTATCTAGCTCACTTTTCAATTTGCGACAACTAAGACGCATCACTAACACTACTACTCTCAGAACGGTATATTTCTCCTTAATTCAGTCCCACCTCAATTACGGAATTTTACTGTAGGGTAACTCATCGGCAGCTTCTACTGTCTTCAGACAGCAAAAAAAGGCCATAAGAATTTTGAGGAATGCAAATTATAGAGAATCTTGCAGACCTCTTTTCAAGAAATTAAAAATCTTCTCTCTTCCGTCACTTCTCATCACAAAAAAATCTCCAATAATAACAACGCATTCAGACGTTCATCACCATGATACCAGAGGAGCAAAATGATGCCTAGATATCGGCTCACTGAATCGAAAAAGAATTCTATAAACTATAGCCAATATAATATTCTTCCTACTGAAGTCAAAGATATGAATATATTCAACTTGAAAAAAAAACTATCAAATCATGTCTGATTGAAAATGCCTTCTACTCCCTTGAGGAATATACTAACTTCATGAAACAGGGTTTACATAATATACTCACTGAATCGTGAATCAAATAAAATAATTACATATCCAGCCGTTCTCTTTTGCTAGTATGCTCTAATCATCTGATAAAATTGTGTACCTACTGATTTTTTTTTTAATATGTTGTTCTGTAATAATTAGTATATGAATTATTGTCTTTATTATGTTTTATACTATCATGTGACCTGTCATAAATGTATTTGTATATACATAACATGATCAAATAAATGAAATGAAATGATCGTAGTTACCAGCTAAAGAAATCAGGAATCCAATTACAATTAGTATTATTTCATTTGTACCAGGTCGCCTCCACCTATGAGCGGGTAGATTATCGCTGACTTATTATTTTTCGAAACGAGGAATATAGGGTTTGATTAGAAAGCCGGAATTACGATGAGAGATCGCGAGTAGTGCGAACGCGGGTAACATTTTTTAATAAGTTTAGTTTTCGATCTCACGCGTCATGAAGAATCACGCTCTTTAGTGAGTTCATGATTTTTATTTTCAATTTGTGTTCCATTATCATATGATTTTAATACTAGGTGTTCTGTTTATTTTGTCTCGTTGACGCTCGACATCTCTTTATTATTTTACCAGCATTCTCTTTTTCCATTCAGTTTACACCCCTATGCAAGTTTTTTGGTTGAATGAAAATTAATGAATTTGTTAAGTTGAATCTGCCACGAAAAATTACTCGTCCTACGGAGTCGTAATTTTTTCAGAGGCAGTTTTTTTCGTTAGATTGCCAGGCAACAAAATTCTTATTGATATATATGTCAAGTTTACTTCGACAAAAAAAGCTCTCGTGTAATTGAATAAAATCTGACGACTAGTTGGATGAAACAATAAAATAAGTTGATAATAATAGCTCAATCTCTCAGTTTTTCACAAATTAATTAACCTAAAGTAGGTACAAATACAGTGAGGACGTAAGAATTCCTCCTCCCTTCAACTTTGGAACGGGGCAAGCAAGCGAGGTCAGGTAAAATTCAGGTAACAACTTTTTAGCATAAAATTGGTTGTGGTCACGTGGCCTAGTGTCAAGAGGTCATTATCTTTTGTTTTCAAATGAAACGGAGGGTCACGTGGTTCCTGGTTTTGAAGGCCTGTTGATTATCTAACCAATACCGCTTCGTTTGTGAAAATCGGCCAAGCCGTTTAACACTGACAAACGTTGGACATTTGCTTCAAATATTAATATTAATAAATAAAAACCTGAATTACTTTCAATTGCCACAAAGTTTGAAGTTACAATCGTAACAAGTGCTCTAAAATGCTTGTTATGATCACCGTTCGCTTAATTGACACAAAAAAATTGGTTTTGGAACCCTAATCCGAACGTTACTTACTGTTTCCGAGGTAAACTTCAAACACTTGTCATTTCAAAACGGCTTGGCTGATTTGCACAAATGAAGCAGTGTTAGATAGAGAAACGAAAATCTTTCAAAACAAAGTACCACGTGACCCCTCATTACATTACAAAAAATTGATGGTGCCTACTTGACACTAGGCCATGTAACCACAAACATTTTCATGCCTAGCAGGCCTATTCAGTAGCTCATAACGTTATCGTTATGTGTCGTTAGTGAATGACATATCGTTAAATAACGATAATTTTCTTGAATCGAATTCACTACCGATTTGACAGTCGGTAACGAACGACAAGCTGTCATCAGAACATCGTTTATAGACGATACCTATTTTAGAGTATCGGTAGGATAACATGAACACAAAAACAATCAACGCATAATATCCTCTCATCCATATACATAACGATTTGTCAAGTTTATGACAAATAATGTCACATTATGTCATACTATTGTAATGATATTCCCCTTAGAGGTGTTTTAGAAACATCAGCAGGAAGGCAGGAGTACAACGATCATCCTGTATCACGCATCCCAGATTGCTCTTCAAAAACCTCTCAATGATTCCTACATACACCAGCATATTTCTGAACACCCAATATGAGCCGCAGTGACAAATAACGTCACCGAAGATTCTGGAATGTTCTGGAAACAATCGATGGAACAATTAGAGAGAGAGGATTTGTTCTAAGATGCTTCTAGAACAAAAAGAAGGAGACGAAAGATCATTCGAGAACGTTCTCGAACCAAAGCCTGTCATGTGTTCTCATATATATGACGGCCGAACAACTGAGTCAGTCAGTTAAGCAGCGAGTGTCAGAGAGACAGTTATATACCGCGTGATATAAATCGTTTTACATAAATAGTAGTTATAAGTTCGATATAAATTAGTGTTTCTTTAGTTTAAATAAATCAATTCGAAAATAAATAGTGTCGTGTTCGCTTCTGCACCCGAATAACGTAACACTATCTATTCTGAAAATGTATACTTCTTGTTAATTCTCAGATATTTCAACGACATATTTTACAGAATCCATTTTATCAAGACGTTTGAATTGTCGTTACACATTAGGATAACGATAGTTGTTAACTTAATGACTCGTAAAATAATATTTTACTGAATAGGCATGTAAAAGTATTAAAATAGGTACCTTTTTGCTTGAATACCCGACCTCGTTAGCTTGTTCCGTTTAAAATTTAAAGGAGGGGAAGGACTTTTAACGTCCTCACTGTATATTTTCCTAGATGGAACTTATCAACTTATGAAATAAATTCAACATCTTGCCTATGAACGTCAATAAATACTCCTTAATTCAAGAATGAGCAAAATATTTCCGGAAATCTGCCCAGTTGCTATGGTAACGATACAAAATACAGTCTTTTAATTGGTCGAAAATTTTAGGTGTGGAATTTTGAAATTACCGATGATTTTGCAAGGAAGCGTGTTAAAACCGCGTTGCCGCTTCACATCGACTCTTTACTTTCCAAATTTAACTGAATCAATGAGTGTAATGGGTTCCGTCCCAAAGATCGACAAAAATTCAAAGTCCTCACCTTACACACGCAGAAAAACTCCATCGAATTCTGCTTGCACACTCCACCGTGCTGACAAGGATTCGGATTACACCTGTCCGTCATATGGCAAGCATCGAACACGACCTCTTCGCCGCAGCAATACTCCTCCCTGGTCCAATCGGTGGGCAGCTTGTGATTGCCGTCAATACCGATCGTCCTCATGCAGCCCACGAAGCCCGGGAAGATGGTGTTCGAATAGCCCAGGGCGGCCGTCACGCCGCCCGCTATGAAGTACTGGCCGCCCGTGACGATTTTCAGGAGGCGGGACGTCACCATCGGGCGGTAGTCGACGTTGAAGATTATCTTGTTGGCGGAGATCGTGAGTACCACCGTGTGCCATCTGCCGTCGTTGAATTGGTCGTCGTAGTTGTCGAACACGACTTTGGGGATGTTTGGGGCGACCAGTTCGACTTTCAGCTTGCCAGTTTCCAAATACACCTATGATAGTCAAAGCATTGCCGATGCGAATAAAGAAGGTAGCTGGTAAACGAGTAAGTATGGAAAAATATTGCAAAAATCGCCCATATTGAGACAGTTTTCTGTGCCGTAGAGACATCTGCCTTCACTGAGTTAGGGCCCGTTGATATGCTAGCTTGAGCATATAGCAGAAGGAGTGTATGAAACTGGCGCATGGTTCACATGAAAAGGTTATATAGTTCTGAAAACCGGTAAAACTAGTTACCTCCACAGAAGACTACAAACTTTCTCAGATATCAACCGAATTTCCAATCGCAATAAAACTCTTGTTATCCCAAAACATAATTCATCTTTCTTCAAACGCAGTTTCTCTTATACAGCTAGCAAATATTATAATTCACTTCCTATGAAATTTTGATCTTTCACTCTCAGTAACTTTAAGAAGAGATTTAAGCTTGATCTCTCAGCCAGGTAGGTCTTTTTATTATCAAAAATCTAGCAATGCCTTTCTGACAATCCTTTGTTCATTCAATCCTCAATATTATACAATTTTTTATTCGAATTTTTCAATTATGTCGATCTATTGTATTTCTTCGAGAAATAACGCATCTACATTGTTTCTACACCTTTTATGATTTATATTCTTGTAAATTAACTTGTTCTTCCAATTTCATTTTTGGAGTTGAGTTGAAAAACAGCTTTTTGCCTATTAACCATTGCAGATAGGTATAAGGTTTGGCAAAATATCTTTGATTTTGATTTTTATTTGTGCGATGTTTTTTTCTGCAAATGATGAATTAAGACGATTCATTATTATTATTATTATTATTAATAGAGAAAAAAAAACCCAAAGTCGTCTCCACAATATTTAATGTATAATCTGGCAGTCAATCCTACATTAAATATTGTGGAGGCGACTTTGGTTTTTTTTCTCTATTGATCATTCCACTCCACTTTGAGCATGGACTACTACAGAAGATTATTATTATTGTTATAAAGTTGGAAAAATGACAGTGACTGTCAAATTCAGTTGAGTTTTAGGTGTACATCCTCTAGAAACCACATTTTTATATTTTACTACTACTGCTGCCCGCACTGCATAATATGATAACTATTTATGTGGTTCTATAATTGTGAGATTTTTCCGCGCAAAGTCGGATAGACACCGACTTTCTAGCTTTATGACCTTGATGCGCGCCTTCTGACAAATGGGCCAATGCGATGGGAATACGCTGTAAGATTATCTTGTTGGCGGAGATCGTGAGCACAACCGTGTATGTACCATCTGCCGTCGTTGAATTAGTCGTCGTAGTTGTCGAACACGACTTTGGGGATGTTGGGGGTGACCAGTTCGACTTTCAGCTGTTCCCAGATACACACTGTGACAGATAAAACATTTTCGATCTGAATGAAGACGCTAGCTAGTAGGCTGGTAGGTAACATTGTCTGGTCATTGAACACCACATTCGAAAATCACCCTTATTGTGGCACAATTCTGTACCGCAGAGACATCCACTTGTACTTAGTTACTCATTTTTAATTTTAGACCTTGAAAATCACAATGTTCCTGTCAAGTTTGTGAACAAAAATATCTCATGTTGAAATTTTATCAACGAATGATGAACATTATGGTACCATAGTTGTATAAAAATTCGCCTACTTCGCAAGAGTGGCGATAAGTGGGAAAATCTTGTTTTCCAAAGTTTCAAATTGAATTTACAGGTAGATTCATTTGACTTGTCTAACTCATATACAACTTAAGTTGTAATGCAAGGATAATCTGTTACAAAAATTTCTCAATTCACTTTTGGCGAAAAAAAACAAACAAAAGTTCGTATTTTCAGATGATCTGCACACATTGCAGCAACGTCAGTCGATGATAAAAGTACAATACACTTACACAACCATTGTCATTCTGAATGATAACCTAGTTAATATACGAGAGGTTTAATAATATTGTCTGTCCACTGACCCAAAATTCGTCTGCCTGTCAGTGGCACTTGTTTACTGAAAAACGCCACTTCAGACAAATTGCAATTTTGATTTGAATTTATAATCTCAAGTTAGTTGTTGGTTTGTTGTTTGTTTGATATTAGTGCTCCATTTTGCACTTCTACAAGAGGAGGAGGTATGTGCATTTTTTAACACTCCTTTCTCAACTATGACGTGAATTTGTGTCAACATGCAATGCCTTCCAACAACATCAGGTAAGAGTTTCTTCTGGAGTCACATAGGTATTATTTATTTTATAATAATAAATTGATATTCCAGGAATCACGAATTTAGTGAGTTATCATCAATAAGTTCCAACCTTTTTATTCTAAGCTTACATGTCATCAATTCGATAAAATGCGAACAGTGATGTTCTACCACAGCACTGATGAGTTTGTCCAGTTTCTACACAAATTCAAATAACATCAATAAATCTATAATTTTATCATTGCATAAACAACAGTTTTTTTCTTTATGCATCCTGTTTTCCTTTATTTCAGTAACTACTTGAAATGTTTCAACATGAGAAAGTTTTGATTGCAAACTTGACAGGAAGATGGATCTTGACAGGAATAGAGGTCACTAGTCTATTAAAAATATTGTCACCAAGGACGATTCGTGATTTTTTTTAGTGAACAGACAATATTATACCTATTGTCTACTAAATAGGTTTTAATTTAGAATGACAATGACTCAACATAACATCCATACCATAAAGAATTTTTATCTTTACCACCGACACTGATTTATAATCGATTTAAAATTTGAACAAATAAAGACGAAAACGTGACACTTGTGACAACTGTCGAGTCAAGATGTCATCAAATCTGTTTTTTTTTCTTTTGTTCATACAAAAATTGACCAGAAGTTTACAGATAGACTTGTCTGGCGATCACTGGGGCCATCAGCACCACACCGTCAGCAGCTATGGAAATCCTTCTAGACCTACCTCCTCTCCACATTTTTCAGGAGAGAGAGGCTAGATATGAACAACATACAGAATTGCGCACATAACAAAATACACAAATCAGACTAACGCGAAGCGTAGGAGACCACTGGCGGACACTGAAAGTCACAGTATTCTGGGAATGACCTCCTATACACCGTCCTGATTCCGAATAGAGCGTGTTTCGATCTCTCTCGAGCCGAGATGTCATCAATTTTTTTTTAATTTGTTGAACAGAAGCTGACCCTTTGGGAGCATTTCCGTTTCCGAGTCCTTATCGGTCAAACGAAAGAAGGTAAACACATCCTTGAAAGTCCATATAAGTACATGAACACAGTGACGCCATGCTATTAACGAACTGGGGTTCAAGCAACTGAACAACCTCGGCCTCCAGTCTTTTTTACAAAAAATACTCATCGAATAATACGATTCTCAACATTGCACGTGATGGGAGTGCTTTGGAGGATTTTGGCCAAACTTCATAAGATTCGAAACACATTCAGAAGTTTTCCATCGTTCATGCCATCTATCATCGAATTTGAGAACGCCACGCTTTGATCTCAAATTCAATTTGTTCGCATCAAATATTTGAAGTGACATCAATTATTCGATGTCACTTCAAATATTCGATGCGACGTTATAAATGGAATTCGGTTGCATAAAAGGCCCATCATGTACTTAGTGGCATGGTGACTTGATTATTTAATTAACTCATGATAATTACTATTCATGGCATCAACTTAATCAGTGCTCAATCACTGATTAAATTGACAACCAGCAAATGACTTGTGAGAGTTCCGCCAAATTATTTTGAATATTTCGCAGAATTTTTGCAGAATCTGCAAAAAACGTTCTTAGTTCTTGTTTCATTTCATAAAGGTAGAGTAGGTATATGAACTAATGATTCCCAGGCCAAGAACCTTTGGAAATAGAAACAATCCATTCGAAATGTATGGTGATAATGATTTCAATACCCGATTCAGGTTTTTTGTAACTTCTGTCAATCTGTATGAAAATCAAGCAAATAAACCTAACCCAAAATGCGTATCATCAATGTGCGAAACGCAAGGAGCAGAAAGATTAGCACTGTTGCCACACCCTTCTCGTCATTAGTAAATGGAATGATTATTATAACATCAGATTGTTTATGCAACGCAAATAACATTTAACATAACATCAAAGTTATTGTGGCATCATTTGATTGTATGATTAATTTTTCTTTATGCAACCGGCCCGTCACAAAACAATTGAAGAGTGGGCCCACCACCTCAATGGTGTAGAAGTCACCAGAATGTTTCATAACTTATCAACTTACAGCAACATAACCGCTGGTCGCAAAAGCATGATATAACATGAGTCCATCATTTTCATAAGTTCTAAATGCAAACGAGGCATTCAACGATGACGCTCCTTCATAACCTTTCAACTTTGCAAACGAATGGGCTGTTCTAAATGTAACTGGCACAATTTGTGGTTCCTAAAATAGACAAGTTAGTATGTGAATACGAAACAATAATCGAATATCTTACTGGGCAGTTCCAAAGCGTATTAACTTTTTCATATTTGAAAGTTTCTCCATAATTAAAAGCTTCCCTAATTTCATGGAATAGATTCGTTGAATTCAAGTAAAGGTTTTCAATACACCCAGTGTAGTTTTGAACAACTACCAAGCCTTCCTGTATGTTTGGTACTCCTCCAATATAAAACTGAAAAATTATAATGGGCAAATTAATTTATGAACTGAGACATAACATGCAAATATCTTACTCCTCTGTTCAAGTTGAGTCTCTGGAATTCCCCCTTGATTTTATTATGGACCACAACTCTATCGACGGAGAACAAAATGTCTCTTCTATTCCTGGATATGACAACATCATGCCAAATATTATCATCAAGAAGACTGCCAACACAAAGACTTGTAACTATTCCAGCACCTGGAATAAGGGCATCCTTACGATATCTTTTCGTGAAAAAATAATTACTCTACAAACCTAAGTCGATATTTAGAAGCATTCTGTTATCACGAAGTTGAAGGGCAATGTAATCGCCTTGAGTTCCTCTACTGTACAACAAAACTCCATTCGGAGAAGTAGTTTTGAACCTGAATTTTATACTTTCTTTAGATGCTGAAATAGGTTCTCTGAACAAATCGTATTTCAGTAGAGACGTGCCGTTGAAGTGCATATCGTCGGCCTCTGAAAAATTGAAAAAAAAATACAGTGAAGCGCTCAAACAACAACTTGGCCACTAGGTTTCTTGACAATATCAAAATGGTAATTACTTTTTGAAAGAATAACGAATTCAAAAATTAAGTCAAAAAATATATTCTGATGCAAAGAAACAATCTAAGCTGATAGACAATATTAATGTATACTTTTGTTTTATACCCTGTTGTTTCTCCTCACTTCTTGTTCAGTATGAGTACTCTTTTGTAATTTTAATTACTGTCTGATCATTCATGTCATTCTTACTTGAAAAAATAATATACTTTAAATATGTATAAAATATAGGTAATGCAATAACTGAAATGAATCATCTGAACGTGGCTACAGTCGTTCTTTTCAAGATCTATCACCTAGTCAAAAAGTTTTCCAGTTATTACACACTAACTGTTCAAAAAAAGTGTTGAAAGAATAAAAACGTGCAGTACAGTGTTTCCTTCATTTAGTAAGTGCAAAAGTCCGAATATACGAAAATGCAATAATATACAGTGTCCCATTTCAAAATCGAAAGTTGATTTAATTTCCTGAAAAACGGGAAATTGTATTTTTTACATTTCAATTGTTGAAATAAATAAATATATAAATGAAAAAATCAGAAAATGAAATAATGAAAAAATTAAAAAATTAAATGAATAAATAAATAAATAAATAAATAAATAAATGAAGAAATAAATGAATAAATAAATGAATAGATGAATGAATAGATAAATGAATAAATAAATGAATAAATAAATGAAAAAATAAATGAATAAATAAATGAATAAATGAATAAGTAAATAAATAAATAGATAAATAAATAAATAAATAAATAAATAAATTAATAAATTAATAAATTAATAAATTAATAAATTAATAAATTAATAAATTAATAAATTAATAAATTAATAAATTAATAAATTAATAAATTAATAAATTAATAAATTAATAAATTAATAAATTAATAAATTAATAAATTAATAAATAAATAAATAAATAAATAAATAAATAAATAAATAAATAAATAAATAAATAAATAAATAAATAAATAAATAAATAAATAAATAAATAAATACATAAATCTAGACCAAGGCAGCCGATCCGTGAGAAATATAATTTTAATAGTATTATTATCAAGATTGTAGCAACACCAAACTGAACAGACCATTTCACGGAAGTTTATGGACTTTTCAAGAATTGTATGGAATTACTACTGCTCTCAAAGTAATGTATTGTAATGTAAGGAAGTTCGAAAATTCCAAATCCTTTTCGTTGAACACTTAGTGTATAAGAACTGTAAAACTTTGATACGCATGGAATGGCATGGATCAATGGATCTTGATAAGGAAACAATCAGCTTTCCAAAACACTAGGGGTCCAATTATTGTGTTAATCAAATATATATAGGGTGATCCATCGAGAAGGCACACCCCTATAGTTACCTTTTTTTATCGAGAAAAAAAAATTGCGGAAGTTGAATGCTGCAATGAGGAATTTCCACAGCCTTTATTAAAGGTTTCACAGAGTGAGTGTTGGCTCCTACAGATATCGTATAAGCCATGAATGAGGATACATTTGACAGTTGTATATTGCATCATTATCGAATACATTCCCAAACTGATCGAGTGATCACCAATTAACCAGAGAAAATTTGTTTTTTTTAGGCTCAAAACAGTTGTGACAAAGAAGTGAAAATTAAATATATGACCCTGTACATTTATATTTTTTTAATCACAAAAATATAAAAAATAGGGTGTTCCATTTAAAACAATTAATTTTTTGTTCGTCACGCTTTTTGGAATCACCCTGTAAAACTTCGATAAGGGCTGTGGAAAGGCCACATTGCGGCATTCAACTACCGCATTCTTTTTTTCTCGATGAAAAAATAACGTTAATATAGGGTTGTTTCTTTTCTATGGATAACCCTGTACATGAGATTATTTTTGTTTGGTTTTTGTTCATCTTACCATAGTCACAGCCGAATAACTCAACCCTCAGAGATATGCGGTCTCGCCAGCGAGTCGGATTGATTCTGATCCACTGAGCTATAATTGGAACTTCGAATTCATTTTTGTGCACCATATCACCGTCCACGTTACCGCGGAACATCTAAAAAAATCATTCACACTTTGTTGCAATCATTTATTTGAACGAGCTGAGCCAATAAAAATTGCAAATAGTTATTTATTATACAAGGGAAGAAAGTACTAGATTTTAGCTCCAGGTTGTGTTGACTCCTGACCCGTAGGGGAGGGAGACAAAAAACCGTGAGCTAAAATGTAATATTTTTCCCGTGTATAATACACTATTTTTTTCTGTGACAGGAAAAAGGACGAATCAATATTGGGAAGATATTACATTATATTAAAATCAGAAAATTATTATCGACGTGAAAATTGAAGTTATTAACAGGAACGACACCTGCGTTACAGGCATCTTTATCATTCTTTAGAAGTAATCAAATATTGCGAATTTAGTTCAGTGGTTGTTTAGTTATTTACGTAACCGCGAAGTCGAATGGAAGATAAAAGGACTTGCAGTTCTTTCACAAAGACGGTGTTATTGGCTTATTTTTCTTAACTATTGCACAACAAAAGCCATCAACAGTGCACTTTCCCGTGGAAAAATAGTTATTTTTGTATCTAGAGCGCGGAATGCTACTTTGGTGATCGATCTGAAAAATAGTCGAGACGACCAAAGTATTTCGCGCTCGAGTTGCAAACAACATTTTTTCTACAAACGTCAAAAAATATAATTCTAAAGTAGAAATATGCTTAGCTTGATATAAAAAATAGTGTTGAACTGGCTAAAAAGGTCTCCCCTATCCTCCCTAGGTACGCACGATGTTCCACGAAAATAATAGGAATTTCCTTTCGTGCGCTCCAAGAGATAAAACAAAGTTATTGGTGAACATTCAGAAATAAATGATTTCGTGGATGTTTGCTCGATTGAGGACGATAAAGTTGAAATATACATATCTCATATTTTACATAACATGGTAACGTAGGAAACTGAAAAATAGTATCACTTCGCAATTTGTTATCAATGCGCGAACCTTGTCATTTTTTGACGTTGGTGGAAAAAAATTATTTTTGAAAAGTGACATTTTATAACCTGTCAACAGAGATGAAATTTCAAAATTTTTTCCCGTCACAGAAAAAAATACTTCTTGGACATTTGATCTTGAGTTAACTGGCAAACCTTCTATACATATGAAAATATCTAAATAACACGAAATGTATAATGAAGGAATTTTATATGCAAAATGAACTCGTATGCCAATTTATAGTGAACATAATTATACAGGGTGTTTCCAAAAATCTGACCCACTTGCTAGGGTGAGTAGAATACTACAAAATAAGTTGGGTTTGCTCAGTAAAAAATGTCGTAACTGCATCCTTTTTGAAAATACAAAAGGTGAAAAAATGTTTTTTCTACACATTTTTCACGATTATGTCGAAACTACCGGAATTGTGGGATTTTTATCTGACTCTCATAGAGGGCGCTAGTTACACGGTTCTTACCGAGTAGTATTAAACATAACTTTTTGAGGTTAGATTATTCAATCCGAAGTTGATGTGAATTGGAGCATCATTGATTTCAAAATCAAAAAGGTACCTTAAATAAAACTCGATAAAACTGATGCTGGTATAAATTTTTTTTTCTGCAATCGGCTTAAGAGTCGCCCATTTTTGATCCAATATTAGCTCTTGAAGTTGACGTTTATCTTACTGACACAATAATATGACCAGTATGTACCGGGTGTACCACTAAGAAAGGACGCCGGCTGTATCTCGGAAACGATTTGCCGCACAGGTTTCGGAAAAAAATATTCATGATAAAAGTGACCAAGAAAAATCTCTGGAAATTATTTTCGAGTTTCCAGGACAGCCGCTAGAGGGCATAATTGCATTGGCCAACTTAAAAAACAGGTTTTTAGGAAAATTTGATATATCAAGACATATTAGAAACACTTTTTCCATGTTCTCGAGTAGATTTCCAATCATTTGGATCAAAAATAATTGCGCTAACTCTTTAAATAAAAGAGGGAGGAAGGTTGAATAGTACTCTAGAAAAACTCTTATTACTACAGTTTGGTGTAACGGAATTAAGCGATCTTGGTCTCATTATGAAGGGTTTCTTCAGATCTTCCCGATAAATCACGAATCAAGTCGATTTAAATCCCGTGGTGGCCGCTAGATGGCATCGTTTGAAAAATCAGCTGATTTCCCTTTTTTTTTTCGAGAATTTCAAATGGAACCATATATTTTTCCTGCTATGATATGAAAGTAAAGTGAACGAGAAGATAAATGGTGAAAACCGCGAGTTGATACCTGTTGAAGAACCGGAGAAATACTCGGAATAATATTAAAATTTAAACTGTTAGCATCGGCATTTTGACAAATAAGCAATCCACAGTGAAAACTTTCAATGGAACATTTCTTTCATTCAAAGCCAACTTACCTTTTCTCATTCCTGAGCCTATACTCACTACTTACATTTCAATTAGCTATGTCATTACTAAGAGTCTCCTTCACTATTGTGAGATATAACAGCAGTTTGTGAAACCAAAATAAATGGATTATTGAAATCATAATTTCATAGATACAGGATATTTCTGATGACGATTATTGAAGTTACATTCCTGTGGTGAATATTTTCATAATAGTATTTCACCGTTTCCTCAAAAGGCATCAATTCGCGGTTTTCACCATTTTTCTTCTTGATGGCTCTACTTTCATATTAGAGTAGAATGAATATATGGTTCCATTTGAAATTTTCGAAAAAAATGGAAAATTGTCTGATTTTCCACGGCCACCACAGGATTTAAATCGACTTGATTCGTGATTCATCTGGAAGAAGCAAAATAACCCTTCATAATGAGACCAAGATTGTTGAATTCCGTTACACCAAACTGTTGTTGTAATGGAAGTTTTTTCAAAGTACTATTCATCCTTTCCTCCCTCTTTCGTCTAAAGAGCTAGCGCAATTTTTTTCATAGAAATGATTGGAAATCAAGTCGAGAACATGAAGAAAGTGTTTTTGATATGTCTTGATATATCAAATTTTCATAAAATCTCGTTCATTAAACTGGCCAATGCCATTACGCCCTCTAGGGGCTGTCATGGAAACTTGAAAATAATTTCTCTTGGCCACTTTTATCATTCATATTTTTTTTCGAAACCTGTGCGGCAAATAGTTTCCGAGATACAGCCGGCGTCCTTTCTTAGTGGTACACCCGGTACATACTTTGCTAGGCAAAACTTTCAGCGTCTACGAGCTAAAGAAGTTCAACTCCTAGGAACTAAAAAAAATTCGGATGACAGCTGATAGCAAAATTTGAGTGCTCTGCATCGCGGTCTCTCCGCCTCACAAACATATCGCTTGTCAAACGAAGTGTCACATTTGATCCTAATGAAACAATGTACAATATTTGGCAAAATAACTGGAACTATTGGCTGTCAAATCTTCTAAAGAATAACCCTCGTTTTATAATCATTTCGTGTTATCAGATGAAAGTGAAACTAAGATGATGGCATGCACAGGAAATAATCTCCCACAGAATTCAAAAGAAAAAGGTTTTAGTTCGCAAACAGCAGTTCTTAGCGCAAAGTAACTCAATTATATACACAGAAACGAGATAGGAAGTGTTTAGCTTGCCGACCGTGAGACAGACATTAGAGCCTAGCCATAGCACCACTATACGGGAAATATTGCCACGGTGGCAAGTCAAGAGCGTTTTGTAGTATGTTTTGCCATCCAGGAACGAACAGACCGGGGTTCGATCCCTACTCCAGCTAATCTTTTTTTCATTTTTTTTTTTTTCGAAGTAATTAATCGAAAAAATACTATGGAGGCATTTATTGGTTAGGCCGATAGTGATTTGCTATTTTAATTATGTTTCTTCTCAGAATAGGCCGGAAATTTTCAGTTTCTCGCGCCCAGCGAGCAGCGAGCGAGGAGCAATATCACCTCGCTATGGTGCTATGGCTAGACTCTAGTGAGACAGTCTAAAGGTGAGTTCCCAATGCATCGTTTCTGCTTTTCGCGTCACGCGTCACGCACTCTGATTGGTGACGTGTAATTCGGAATTGCTGTACCGCTTTTTTGATTATTGTTTAGTTCCCAATGAATGATGTTTAGCTATGTCGTTATTGTCAGGAAAATGTCGAAGTAGATGAAAATAATCTAATAAAATGGAAGCAAGAAACAAAAATAGATTGAGAAAATTGCTGCTATTAGCTTATCTACTGAGAAAACGAAGAAGACAGGTAAAAATAAGATCATGCTGGGTCAGACCTACCATTACAGTTGAGCAGAGGAAAGCACATAGCATCCATTTAAATCTCAACGTTCAACAGAGGCTCCAGGATGAAAAATATTTTACAAATTATTTTAAAATGAATCCTGAACATTTTGATATGCTACTTTCCCAAGTTAAGCCAGCTTTAGAGAAAACCGCAAACAACAGCCCAAAATCAAATATAAATGACATATCACCTAGCAGCAACGCCGGAAAGTTGAAATATTTTAACTTCATCACTTCAAATTGTACTTGAATTCCGCGTCACCAATCAGAATGCGTGACGCGTGACGCGAAAAGCAAAAACGATGCATTGGGAACTCACCTTAAGTCGAGATAAGTCTTAATTTCCTGTAATGTGTATTCTATTGAGTGGCCGGTCGTCTAGCCCTGAGATCTCTCCTAGCGATGAGTAGGCAAGCTAAACACTTTCAACGAGATATGAAAAACGCCAAAAGAGATTAATATGCACCTCAGTCTCTCCCTCAGGATCATGGAGACTTTTCCAACCTTCACCATCGTCCGAATATTCTATTATGTATTCGGTAACGTATTCGTGAGAACCCCTACCGCGTCCCTGAGTCGCTATCGATTGAATCTGATACCGACTACCGAAATCCAGAATAAGCTTTTCAAAGTACGTGCTCTCTTTAGGGCTCCAAGCTGCTCCTCCTATCAAGTTGGAAATGGTTTGGTTAGTGTTAGAAGCAGTAAGAAGAGAGAATTATTTCCTCATTTTGCGTGTTTCGAAAGGTACCTTGACCTTGACGTACAGGAGTTTTCAGTATATTTTTCACCTTTTCTGTCAATGAATAAACTTCTTGATAGTGCTTAGAGAGCAATGCATTAAAGACAACATAAGAGTGGGACGCAAGGTGCAACAGAATCAGCTGATGGTTGGGTAGAAACATATATCTACTACTCATATACAGTGTGTCCCACTTACCATGCTCACCATGGGTATCTTTTTAACGGTGAGAGATACGAGGTCGGTTAAATGACACCAAATGTGGAGTTTGTCAAGGCCAACTTTAATGTGAAAAAATATTTTGATAAAATCTATTCGTTTTTGTTTTATACGCAAAAAACAGATTTTGATCATTTTCATGTCTCCTCCGTAACTTCTTTATTTATGAAAATATTCAAATAGCAATTTCACATTCTCATGGCAGTTTTCCAAAATGATTTCGAAAAAAATATGAAATTTATACCAACTCTTCTAATATTTGAGATATCAGCACCAACTTTAGTTTTTCAAATGAAGGTCATAGCTCACTATGACTTGGTTACAAATAACTTTTTTTTCTCTTACAGATGATATGTCGCAGTAATAGTTTTGTGTTGATAACAACGGAGTTATCGTCATTTATACAAAACAAAAAATTATTCGGAAGCCGCCATCTTGAATTTATGAATTTCAACAAAAAAATCATGATCTTCGACCTCGAAAACCCCCACTTACCAATTTTTAATGGAATCGGGCCAAATCTTGTCCGCCATCTTGGAGCAGCCATTTTTTTTATTTCAACAAAAATTCCATAACTCTGATTAACTTGAAATTTGGCAGGTGTTCATAATTTCGGTGACAATACATTATGGAATTTTTGTTGAAATTAAAAAAAATGGCTGCTCCAAGATGGCGGACAAGATTTGGCCCGATTCCATTAAAAATTGGTAAGTGGGGGTTTTCGAGGTCGAAGATCATGATTTTTTTGTTGAAATTCATAAATTCAAGAGGGCAGCTTCCGAATAATTTTTTGTTTTGTACGAATGACGAAAACTCCGTTGTTATCAACACAAAACTATTACTGTGACATATCATCTGTAAGAGAAAAAAAAAAGGTATTTGTAACTAAGTCATAGTGAGCTATGACCTACATTTGAAAAACTAAAGTTGGTGCTGATATCTCATATTCTAGAAGAGTTGGTATAAATTTCATATTTTTTTCGAAATCACTTTGAAAAACTGCCATGAGAATGTGAAATTCCTATTTGAATATTTTGATAAATAAAGAAGTTGCGGAGGAGACAAGAAAATGATCAAAATCTGTTTTTTGCGTATAAAACAAAAACGAATAGATTTTATCAAAATATTTTTTCACATTATAGTTGGCCTTGACAAACTCCACATTTGGTGTCATTTAACCGACCTCGTATCTCTTACCGTTAAAAAGATACCCTTGGTGAGCATGGTAAGTGGGACACACTGTAGATTCGAAAAGTGCCTCGCATTTTGTTGAGATATCGTATAGGCGATGCGCCATATATAGAAATAGTAGATATATGGGTACAAAGTACGCCATCATGCTAATGGGCGAGTGGACTGATAATGAATTATTGGCATTCAATTACCCCAGTGTGTCTTTTTAGGAAACTATAGTTATTTAACCAACTAGTGTATTAATGAGCGCGATTAATGATCGAGATATTTTAACGAGCGAGCGAAGCGAGTGCGTTAATGTTCGAGATTATTAATCGCCTTTTAATATACAAGTTGGTTACAAAATTTTTCCGTCGACTATATTTCTCATTTTACCTGCAATGAAGAAAACTTGGTTCGCGAATTCATCATCCATCCGGAAACTGCTAAGAATCACCCAGTAGCCTTGTTACTGGCATTAGTGTCATTTGACATTTGTCGAAATGATCAACATATATAGGAAATAAATTCCTTGTGTTAGAAAACAGGGATGAAAATCGTATCAGAAACTTGGAAAGGCGAACCCGTTAACGGAAAATCGTCGATGAAATCCATATTTTCGATTTAAATGCAGATTCCGCTAGTTATAGCATAAACAATGAATGCACTCGGTGTATGTTTGGTTGCCTATAAAACAATCGTGCATTAATAGACAAATCGTCCATTAATAGGGGTCATTAATGAACGATTTCATATACATTAAACTTAGTCATTAATACGAGGTCGACGGAAAAATTAATTTTTGCAACACTTCTCACGCTTTTTTAAGTGAATAATGATGAGTCCATGCGTTGTTTAAAATTGTTGAATTTCAGAGCTCATTCCAAACGTACTGTCATTGCCGCCATTTGGCAATGCGTCGAATAAATGTCAGTTTTCATGCTGTTTCGTTATTGGTCAGATAATCTTCCCTTTCCACTCATGAAGCAATGTTGTCAAGTCACCAATTATAATCAATTTATCAAAACGATTAGAGTCCTGTCGTTGAATAAAAAACGAGATGAAACATAATATAAGGAAGCCATGATATAAAAGTTCATTCTTCACCTTCTCTAGCAACCAGCATGTCTAAATATCTCTCATACTCCATAACGAAATATCATGTTGATGTTGAAGACTTGGCAACAATGTGCTGAATGCTGAGAACTGACAGGGCACCGCCTACAATTCGTGATTCCGTGTTGTTCCGTTTACTCTCAAATGTCCTGTAGTGCGAATTAATATAATAATAATATTATTAACACAAATGTATTATAAGCAATAAGCCACATCATATGAGGAAATATTTTGAGAAAATTGATTTTTTATGCCTAATGGGGAAGACCACTGAGGAAAGAAATCCGTACAAACCTCTTTCAATCGACGAATCATGATTTACGTTTTATGTACAATCAATATTATGAGTTGAAGTTGAAGGGAATCGAATCTATATCATTTTAAAATCAGCATATTTCATTCGGTATTTCAAAAAGCCGAATATGATGGTGGAGCCGTGACGTATTAGTCCCGAACTGTAGCTATCCCTCTCTGATACCTCGTCATTCTGCAGTGTTGCAGTGTGATTGGTCAGTTCAAGGGCAATAGGCGTGTTGGGACTAAGATGTCGCACCAGTCACACCAATGAATTGACAAAAATTCAAATGGCGCAGGAATTGTGTGTTTTGAAATGGACATATACTAATTTATTTTTTTCATCGTCTTAGCATGAATGAAAAAATTCGAAATTAATTCACTGGTAGTTTTTCAGTATAGAGCTCACGATAATGTCGTTTTTGAAAATCAGTGGTCTTCCCCATTAGGAATATAACCAATTTAAAATTGAGAATTTATGAATAATTGAACAATTATTATTTCTGGAGTTCCAATCGTATTTCAACATATGGCAACTGTGCTGTGATCTGTCCCTACTTACGAAATCGTGACGTCCCTTTTTACTCGCGGTAAATTTTTAGCCGTTTGAAAATTATCGTGGTATTTTTGTTGATTTTAGCATCTTAAAATCGAACGAAGAATTCTAAAAAAATATAAAATTGAAAGGTATTTGAGTGATGATTCTATTTAAGAAAAAAAACTAGTCCACTCGCCTATTGCAATGCGAATATAAAGTTATTTTCATTGTAGTGACCTTGAAATTATCGATTGTGTAATTATTCATTTGTTTCATTGGACTACGATTTCTGGTGGTGCAAAATATACTGAAAACTTTTGTCTAACGCCAACAATACAGGGTGAATCTGAAAGTGAGGAGCGTGTTGGACAAAAAGCAATATTTTGCCAAACAAGTTATTTTGGAGATATATATCCTGTTAAAAAGAAAACCGCACTTTCAGATTCACCCTGTATATGCTCAAGTAGATATTGAATTCTTTTTCGCAAATGAGAATATAATTCATAGGAAACTTAGCTTCCATATTAATGAATTCAAAATATTTATTATGAGTACTAACCTAATATTAGTGTACTAGACTACATTTTTAGTTTTCTATTTCAATGAGGAGAACAAACATAAGCCATGCAAGTAATAGGCAGTAAAATTATACGGGGTTTCCATAAATGATTGTTTATCATCTATGAACTTAACTATGACAATAAAGATTATCGGAGGTGCGAAGTTATTCGTTGTCATGATTAATTCAACTGGGAATACGTGAAAGCTAAGAAATTTTCTATAGTCTATGTCATTTCGCGTCACCTTGAAGAGAATACATTGGTCACTAAGACGTTTCAATCATTTATAGAAACTCTGTACAAGATGATTGTAGTGATCGAAATCTAAATTCGCCCAAAAGTCAGGTATTTTTTGCATGGAATAATTCAAAGAGTTCAGATATCCGGTGCATGTGATAGGTGTAGGGAATGATACAAAGAAATACCATTTTGCGACCTTGAAATCCAGGCGGAAATTTCGAAAATATCTCGATATCGACTCATCCTAGGTTGAATAATCATGTTTCATTAGTTTTTCTGTGACACTAATAATGAAGGTCTAACAACTCGATGAAAGACTTCAATGGTGAGTCTCTTCTATCAAGTCTCGTAGTGTTCGAATCTCGTTCACTGTCATAGACCAGGAGATGGTGATATAGGTGACATTGTCCCATTTTTCACTGCATGCCTTTTCAAGGCTTTATAATTAACCCAAGATTAACCCCAAAATATGATAAATTAGCGGATTCCTGGCTGCCGCACGAGTGCATTTCATAAGGAAAAGCGCTTTTCTTTTTGTGAAGAATTTTTGAATTTTTCCGCGATATTATACTGCCTGCCGTTGTAATATACGGAAGTTAAAAGAAACTGAGGCGCTAATAATTGATGATATGCAATCCGAAAAATTGAATAAAATTGAAGGGGACTTCCGTGTTTTCAAATTGCATGCCGATGTGGAGAATTGAAGTTTTAGTAAACAAACACCGTCTGACCAACGGTGGAAAATTTGGGGGAAACTCTGTTAAAATTCAATACAGGTTTTTCGTGATTCCAAACTGCATGCCATTAGAAAAATACTTTATTTGTATAATTCATTAATAGTACGTAATTTGGCATGCACACCAGGATTTTGCAAAATAGAGGCGTGAATGACGAAAGTTGCCACAAATAAGTGTTTTTTGCAACTTTTCCTCTTTGACTCTACCAGTGGTGTCTGTGCGGGTTTTGCATATCTCAATTTGCTTTTAGCCGATGCACAAACATTTCCACACCGCATCAGATTTTCAAAGAATGGATCCTGGAGTAAAACAATTTTTATTTTTTCAAGCGAAAACCATGCATTGGACAAAGAAAACCCATGAGATCAAATTTGCTCAAAAATGAATGAGGATTTTAAAAGTAATTTTCATTTTAAGAGAAAGCAGTGGCGTAGTATTTTTTTATCGAAAAATATTCAACGCAGAACCCGTACGGACGCCACTGGTAGAGAAAATGAATTTTTTTTTTTTTAAATGAACCTTGATGCATAGAAGACTTGTAACAAATTTCATAAAAATTTCTACAATATTATCTTAGTTATTATTGAATAACTGATTTTTTTTCAAAACTTTATCACCCTGTATCCCAATAGTGAAGACACGTTCATAGGAAGTTTTTTTATTAAAACGAGTCAAAGAATCACCCCCTCAAATATTAGCATGTCTTCAAGGAACACGCTGTATAGTGTTAATCAAGTATGTGGCCAAAATTCAAGGATGATTATTTGGGTGATTCTGAGATGAAAAGTTCATAGAAACATAGGCCCAGAAATGCTTCCTTTTGAAGATACATTCAAAGTTTCAATAAAAAATCGTTTTTTATTAATTACCTACTCTAAATTCTGTTTTCCAATTTCGATGAACCTTGGTGATTTTGTTAACAGGGGCAAGAAACTCCTTTTGGTGTGATTAGATTCGAAATAGCGTTGCAACGGCTATTCGAAATTTATGATAAGATACCCACGTCATAGTTTTTTCCAAGTTCGATATTGTCATCAGATTAAACAATTGAAAATACAACTCGCTTGTCTCCTATTAAATTTTTGTATATCACTTAGTTTTTGAGAAAATAATGAAAAATTGATTTGATTCCAAATTTTAATGTAGGTTCCCTCAAAACAAACATTGCGATTACCCAATAACCTCAATACTGATATTAAGCCACCAACCAGACTAAATTTTGTCATCATAAGAGCTTATACAGGGTAATCATGAAAAACAACAATCAATACTTCCAACTTCAACATGCTGTATCTTGAAAACGAAGCATTTCAGGGCCTATGTTTATATGAAATTTTCGTCTTAGATTCACCCAAATAATCGCCCCTTGAAGTTTGGCCACATACTCAAATAACACCCTGTATATCTCAATAAGTATTATAGCTACCACTTTTCCACACCACCTTACAGTGGAGTGAAAGTATTTCAGGACCTATGTTTATATGCAATTTTCGTCTTAGCTCCACCCAAATAATCGCCCCTTGAAGTCTGGCCACATACTTAAATAACACCCTGTATATTTCAATAAGTATTATAGCTACAACTTTTCCACACCACCTTGCAGTGGAGTGAGTGTAGGATTTGTATCCTATGTGAGGATGTCTAAGATCTTCGTTACGAGACAGATGAAAATGATATGATATTTCTCCATCATGGAGATAATCGTTTATCGTTAATCGAGAAATGTATTGGAATCTTCAATGGTGAAGATTTTCCTGAACCATCTGGAATTTAGAATAAAACTTGCCCTGTGGATTACTCTACTAGGGCACATAATATGAACACGTTCCAAGAGATATTATGCAAAAGTACACTAGAGCTGCAAGAAGCTGAAGAAAAAAACTTACCATAACGGTATTTCATTGAATTGTTAAACCTTCATTATTGGTGGTACACAAAAACGTATGGAATTGTTGTAAATGTGATTTTTCATTTTTGTAGACATCCATCGGGAAAACAAGACGAAATTTCGAATTTTCAAAACTGGAGATAAAGTTCGGATCACGATCACCAGTGAATCAATCATCTTGTGATTTCCAATATTCAACCTTTAATTCCAAGTATTAGTTATGAGCCATGATGGGATGCGTTAATCTACAGAAGCGTACGAAAATGATTCATTCGAAAAATGTAACCAAAACCGTCTTACAAAAAACAAGATCTCACCATAGTGTCTCCACCTGATTCTTTATAGTCAGCATAGTCGAGACCGTTAGTGCTATAGCTGATTCGATATTCCATAACGAATTCATTGCTATGCGGCCTACCCTGACTCCATATCCTTGTCACGTTCATCACTTGTCCCAAGTCAATGATGAGATATTGGTCAAAATCACTGTCGCGGGCGCTCCAAGCGTTTCCACCTTTATTATTCGTCAATTTGTATTCGTCATTTTTAGCCTTTTATTTACAACCATATATGTAATGTTGTCATTACTATAACGTCATTGAAGGTTGGGAAGTGTTACATTACACACTTCTACTTCCTGCCCTCACTACGAGAAAGTTTTTGATTGCCGACCGGTTGCGACCACTTGGACCCATCTTGGACCACACTTCGACCACATCAGGGTATTCAATAAATTGATGACCGCATTGACTGATCTCCACATGGTAACATTTTTCTATTGAAGACCAGGACCGACCGATCCAAGACCACATCGCCCGGGCTTTTTGATGGCCGATGTGGTTCAAGGATATAAAATATAACCTCAAAACAATCCAGTTACTCGAAAAGTGGCAATGGCAATGGTATTATACATTCTTCAAAATGAGTAGGGATCGACCGATACCGATATTTATATCGGCCTATCGGTGATATCGGCCTCATTGGCCGATTATCGTATCGGCCGATATCAAAAACCGATAGACCGATATATTTTTTTATTGGGAAAAAAAAATCAATTTGAAAAATGAATGAAAAAATACACGTCCATCAAAAATATATCTTGATTACCAATAAAAAGTATGTGACGTAAAATCAACTAAATTCTTTGACAATTAAAAATTAATAAAATAAAACCCTATGCGGATTGCAACTGTAAGGTAAAATTATTTCACCTTACTAAAATACCCTGCTACGTTTTGCATCATAAATATTACCAGCTTCAGAGAAAACTTGTTAACTGCCGATAGACCGGTATATCGGTATTTGAAATATCGGTATCGGCCGATTATCGGTATCGGCTAAAATTTCTATATCGGTCGATCCCTAAAAATGAGTAACTCAAATTGCTTATAATTTAACAAAAATAGCGTAACATTGCTGTAAGCGCGACATATTTCTGGTAGACAGTTCAAAAGTATTATTCCATCTAAAGCCGGGATTGGCGCAGTGGAAGAGCGTCCGTCTCACGACCGCAAGGTCGTGGGTTCGATTCCCAGCACGAGCAAGGAATATTTTTCAATATTTTATTTACGAATTAAATATTGTAAAGTTTCGGAGCATCGGCTGGGGATAGTCCTGCACGATTTGCCGTTGCGTTCCAATTAACAGTGCTGCTTCTAAAGTGGCGCATGGAGTTAGTAACACAGCCTACACAGAACACGCAGAAAGATATGATGATGTGGTTGTGAGCATCAGAGAAGAAGTAGGACGGTGTATGTAGGCGGGTGTGGAAAAACTACCAGCTGAGCGTGAGAGCGGGCCAGCTGCTTAGTGGACCCCAGTCTCTAACGGGGATAAACGAGGATAGGTAGCAGGCCTGCCACTGCGCATATGGTAGTGAGTACATTACTAGCCTTAAGGTTTTTGTCGTTTTTGTATACAAGCGACCGGTCGAAACCAATCGTATTTGTCATTGTGATCAGTCACGTGACATTTAATACTGGTCGGTCAAATCGGTCGGCAACTAAAAACTCTCCGTACTTGCCACCCTCACTTATGTAATATTTTAGGTATGTACGACGAATCTGAGATTTATTAATTTTGATCGAAATATGATGGTTGTAAATAAAATAGTATAAAAACCTCGGTAGGAAGTTTCATTCCTGTCTCGAGATCATAGCTAACTAATCTCACGACAGGAATGAATCTCTTCCCACCTCGGTGTGTAATACACTATTGGTTAGTTGGTGGCGAAGAATGAGGTAAGTATGACACATCATGAGGTGGTTTTCTTTCGTTTCGATGGAAATTAAGTTAGGGTTCTGACACCAAGTTCTTGTCACGGTCATTTCTCTATGTTGACTAGAGTTAGACCAGAAAATACTTTCCTAGTGTTCAGAGTTTCTAAGTTTGCACAGTGAAATTTCAAGATCAAGATATCAAACGGTGATTTTTCGATATCTTGATTATTTTGTATTTTGATACTGAATAACATAGGGAAACATTCATTTCAGGTAATTGTACTTGCTATACGCCGAGATGTAGCACTTAAATTAGCACTTATTAATTTTTATAACGAATAAGTGAAATTTTGTGCCCGTCCTGTGTATTAGATTCTTACTGTATACCAGGTGACACAAAGCCAATGTATCCCCTTGTATATTTGTTATTTTGATTAAATATATCTAATTTTATTTAAAAATTAACACTCCAAAATTATGATTCTGCTTGCAATGTAATGATATTTCATCTGCACAGTTCAATAATTTTATGAAATTCGAAGTTTTTGCATTCATTTCTTCTTGAAAACTATGCGATGGTGAATAGAAAGTATTCCAACCTTTTTTATAACATCAGAACCAATAAACTCATTCCTTTCAAATGGCATTTTCGTCGACTTCTACAAAAAAGTACATTTTACTTTCTGATTCCCGAATGAAAAATCAACCTTTTTTTGAAAGCAAGTATTTTTCGTCCCCAGACACTCATCTGCAAACTCATAGTGACCACAGCGGACGAAAAGTGTCTGTGGACGAAAAATACTTGCCTTCAAAAATAGTGTATTTCAAATTCGAAAATTAGTCATTTTTTGTAGAGGTCCACGAAAAAATTGGATATGCACCTTGGCGAAAAACTGTCTATTGTCTCGCTTGCTTGCTAGCCTCGGCTCGCCTCGACTATGATAAACCGTTTTTCGTCCTTTGTACAGGGTCTTAAAATGGAACCCCTCCCATAACTCTTTTGTTTTCAGAGAGAAAATGTTGAATAAAAAAGTTGTTTGAAAAGACCCAAACTCTCATTTCAAGAAGTAGCTTAATATACAAGGTCATTCTTTCAATGGAACACCCTATAGATTTTCTGACATGTCGATAGAGCTTTTTTTCTGATTTCAAAAATATATATGAATTGGAATTAATTGAGTTATTGCTGATCAAAGTTTACCAAAATACCGCATCTTCCATTCATAGTCTTTTGAATTGGAATTGAAAGATTTCAATTTCATAATAAACAATATCATGACATATCCAAAGAGCTTAAACAATATATAAACATTATTTATAAGCCCACTATGTTCATCTCGCATTATTAGATGATATGAAGTGAAGGTTCATAAAGCGGTATTTTGATAAACTTTGATCATCAATAACTCAACTATTTTTCATCCAAATATGCAACTCATATACAGGGTGTTTCCTAACTACGGTTCCTAACTGCAGGGGTGATTTGTTAGGTCATTTTTAGAAGAAAAGTTTCCATGAACATATGTCCGGAGTTGCTTCGTTTCTGAGATACAGGGCGTTGAAATTAAAGGAAAAAAAACGGTAATTATAAAATATCATGATTATCCTGGAACCGATTTGGTTTAAATTTGGTACTTCTATTTGTCAAATTCTCTAAAATTCAGCATATCAAGTGTCAATTATGTTTTTATCGGAAATAATGAAAAACTCATTTCTCCAATGCAGGTGTTCATGATATGCAATACAGTGGCTTTAATTTTTTTTCTCGGGAACGAAGCTGGATATGAAGAAAATACAAGAGACCAAAAAGTTGTATTTTGAGTTGCTCAATCTAGAAAAAATAATGATTTACCAAAAAAAGTCAGAGGCGTACTTTTTTTACGATATTGTTGGCTGTGGTGCCCACTGAGACGCCACTAGCCCCAATAATTTCAATCTAAATAGGGCTGAATAAGTGCCTTATTAGTTCAAATAAAAGTACAAAATTTCAACCGAATCGCTTCCAAGATCTTCATGATATTTTGTAATTACCATTTTTTTCCTCCAATTTCATCGCCCTGTATCTCAGAAACGAAGCAACTCCGGACATATGTTCATAGGAACTTTTCTTCCCGAAATGACGTAACAAATCAGCACCTGCAGTTAGGAACCGTAGTTAGGAAACACCCTGTATATTCTTGAGATTAGAAAAAAAGGCTCTACCGACATGTCGGAAAATATATAGGGTGTTCTATTGAAAAAATCAAAGTTCATGTCCTTTCCGGAAAAACGAAAGTTTGGGTCGTTTCAAAAAACTTCTTCATCTAACATTTTTTCATATCTCTGAAAACAAAAGTTAAGGGGGGTTCCATTTTAAGAGGCGGGCCCTGTACATAAATAACTAATATCGGATTTTTTTCTTAATTATAAAGGAATATAAAAAACTTCACACACCAACTTGTTTCACTAACATAGTAGCTTCTTCGAGTGGAATACTCGTACAATAAATTAACCTTACATCAACTGACAAACCCAAAGTATTATAATTACTTGCGAAAAGGCACCAAATCTATATGATAATTTGATGTGACGGATTACCTGGAAAGGACTGTCATTATTCCAGATTTTTTGGGACTTTCTCTCCTCGTCTCTATAAAAAAAAAATATGAATACTATTTCAATATACGTGTAGTAAGGACAAATTAGATGATTTGTCCCAAAATGACACTGCGTTTAAAGAATTTTCCTATCAGGGAGCCTAAAAGAAAAAATTCACTAGCTTGTCAGTGACAATTTGTATTGAAAAAGGTTTGGAGAAGAGAAATAAAGGAATATAGAAAAAATATCGAATTTTTACTCATCTTTGGCCATTTCGGGAACGAATCTGCTCCCGTTCTCAACATGAAAATGCAAAATATTTTTCTTTGGTGAGAAAATCCCAGAAATCAAGTAAGATGAATATACCAACTCCTCGATTAACCTACAGATAGTATTTAACGGAGCATATTTTTTTTTTCAACTAATAGTCAACTTTTTATGCATCATTGTATTCGAATAAGATTTCTATCAGAAAAGAACTTACAAGAACACAATGATGTTCGAAAAAAAAGTTGACAATCGATGTATTTAGAGTTGAAATTGAAGGAAACATTGTTTTTGTCACCTTTCAGTATCTGATGAATCATTTGATTAGCTTTTTTGGTTTTCAACATCGGGGGGCGTCAAATCGTATATTAATGTTTCGAAATGTATATAACAAATAACACGTCGGGAAAATTTATCAAAAATAATAAAGACAAAACTTCTAAATTCTAAAAATCAGGGATATACAAAGTCAACTGTGGATCTTGTACTAAGGTATATATCGGTCAGACAGGGCGTACGTTCAATCAGCGCAGGTAGAAAATGAAGGAATGAAACTAGATCATTTTGAATCATTACAAATCAACAAACTCAAAAATCCTGACATTTTACTTAACGATCAATTAGACCTCAATAGTTCACCACTGTTGGATTTGTTTTCTTAGTAGCTAATTATATGTCTTTGCTATCATAACCCTTTCAAGTTAATCCGGTACACCGTATTTTAATGTAGGTAGATATTGTGCCTATTTCCGAAAAGTAAGGTTTATCGAACCTAGGTTACTAATCCTTCAGGTTGGGAAAGTAGGATATATAAAAGTTAAGCAAGCCAAGGTTAGTTTAGTTCATTGTACCAGTATATCACCTGACGAAGCTACTGTGTTAGCGAAACATGTCGTGTGTTTGAGAATTTTGTGGAAATCTTATCGTTTGTGAAGTTTTTACATTTATCATAGGAACATTGATATAATCTAATCAACATTTTTTGGGGGATAATTGATCTGGGTCACCTAGTATTTGATTTTATTCTGTATCAAAATGTTATTGATCAAATTGAACAAAATATACTGATTGAATCAAAAACTAGATAATCATGCAAAACATATAGCTCTAAATTATTATAATAATACACAAATTTCGTGCAGGATAAGGGTGAATACAGTGCCATACTACTGGATGGTACACATCTATTAGAAACTAGAGGGGCCATAATGGCTTATATATTGATTCTGAACATTTGTGGATCAATTCAGTTCTCATATTACCTGAGATAGACTGAGGAATATACATACATACAAATATCCATTTGGGATATCAGTTACAATTTGTTTGGATTTATACATTTGCTGAAAACATTTCTCATTGAAAAGTTACAAGTGCATTTCATAATTTCAAAACAAAAATAACACAAATTCTCACAAAATTATTCAAAGGTTACATACTTTTCAATCAATTCAACTTCTTATGATCAAGAATCCAGTCAAAAATCTTGAATACAACTTCAAATTCCATGTTTCAACTTTTTCATAAATTTATTTTTCTTCTAACACAAAGGGTAGATGAAAATGAGAGGAGCAAAAGGAAATTTCTGGTAGAAGAGTACAGTGGTAAATACTGAATAATACACAAAAACATCTCCACAATTTATTGTGAAAACTCACATGTTCATTGTGAATAATCACATCAAGGGAACATGTTTTCGGACATACATATGTCCATCATCAGCCTAATAAGAAATTACAGTCCTACAATAAAAAATAATTAAGTATATCAAAGGAATCCTCACCATAAGATAGCTTACATGAAGGTGTAAGACATTTTTCTTGTTACAATTGAAAATTACAAAAGAACAAATAACCATTTAATTTAAATGTTCTGTATTTCTCAATTGTAGCAAGAAAATAGTATATTATTCAACGAGCGGTAATGTAGGTCATAACTCACGCAGATGAAGTTTGCAGAACGAGCCGTAGGCGAGTGCTGTAATTCATCAAGTGAGTTACGACCATTACCGCAAGTTGAATACTATACTTTATCTACGACTATTACAATAAATACTAAGTTACATGTACAGAGAAAGAACTTTATTGACAAATCTTAATATACTCAATACACATTTTAGTTTTAATCACTCATTTTGTTTATTGATAAAATTGACTGTGAAGTTTGAACAACCAGTAAACTGAATATGTGGAACTGAATTATGGATGTTTATTGTTTCTTTTTGTGTTTGTTGCATATCAGTTGAGCTGTTATAGAACTGTATATTTTATTTGCAGTATCTGTCTTATTCTTTTCGGAATCATCAACGTACCCCTCAGCCACAGTAGTTGATCGCCAACCGCCATGGCGTTTCAGTGCCGTTATATCCTCTCCAGCATCTACTAATAAAGTTGTCGACGAGCCATTGAAATCATATTATATATGTATATATAATATGATTTCTATGAGAAGTACTGAGCCATCTTGATTTTCGGTTCGTAAATAATTCAAAGAGCCTTTCCCGATGTAAGTATTTTATAGTGAGTTATAGTAAGTAGCGAGAGTTATTATAACTCACGCTGTTTGTTTACAGATACTATTAATTGTTCAAAAGCAGTTGAATCATTGATATATAATTCAATAGGAGTAGATAAATGTCTTTTACCTTTATGTAAGCTATCTTATGGTAAGGATTCCTTTGATATCCTGAATTATTTTTTATTGTAGGACTATGAAATTTTTTTTTTTGGCTGATGATGAACATATATTCGAAATACCTGTTCCATTGATGTCATTATTCACATTGAACCTGTGAGTTTTCACTTTTCACACTACAAATGACCTCTGCGACTCTATAATTTAGTGTTCGAGATATTTTTCATTCATTTATAGTACAGGAAATTTTTTTGTTGTGTTCTGAGATGTTGATATTTTTACTTAGGAACCTGATTTGATAAACTCCTATTCAATGGTGTCCGGTAAACCTTGGATCATACTCTAGCTCGTGATCAACAAGTTCATAACCTATCATAAAACCACAACTTGACCTTAGTAAAAACCTCACAGTTTCTGAGATTCTTCATTTCCGAGATACCGGGTGTCATTTTTTTATAAGTGTTTTTTTAAGCACAAAAAAGATTAAGCCCATTTATCAAACAGAAAATAGGTATCAAAAGAAATTCCCACTTCTCAGCATACAAAATACCGAAATTTGCGTTCTTGTCCATACTGAAGATTAATTCTTTCAGAAAGTGGAAATTTGTTCTTCAGAGAAAATATTTGATATTCATTTATAATGACTCAATTTTTTTTAAACTTCACAACTATCTTGGAAACGTAGCATTTTTGGACCCATATTAGATTCCACAGTAATGGCAAAACATATGTAGGTCAAACTAAGAAATTTACTAATATAGGTTTGAAGATCATTTCCTATACATTCAAAGTACGCTAGAATGGAAAAATCAATACATATGTACAGCCACAATCACAACAAAGCGATTGATGATTTACTTGAAGATTTATAATTTATGAAACTATCAAAACAAGTTGATAATCCAACGTATATAGAAGTCTAGATGCCTAGAAATAAAGCACCTATTTTGTGTAGTCCCCTGTACATATCATGAATTTTAAAATGGGCTAATAGGCTAAGTATTTTATGGTCATCTAGTAAATAAGTAGCATTTCTGAATATCACTTTGAATAAGTATATTATATTTGATTTGAATAACTTCCACCCTTAAGACTACATCAACTCAAAACATCAATATCAAGGTTTATCCAGTTTTTTAAAATAATCTTCACAAAATTGTTCGTCTGCTTCCACAAAAGGTACACAATTTTCCATTAACTCTTCAAAAGATATTTCTATGAAAATCCCACCACACAAATCGACATTATTCACTGCCACTGCTACACAGTGTTCGGAATCCAATAACATTTCCTCAAACTTCCAATCCAGTTTATTTCCTTTAACGAATAATTCTGTGTCGGAAACTAAATCACTTTCAGCAAGATTTTTTGTATGGGTTCTGAAACTGATCTCTTGCAGGTTTACTGTTATACCCACACCTATTGCTTTAACATAACTTTCCTTCAAACTCCAATGCCTACAAATAGATTTTGGTTTTAGGTTTCAATTGTTCATACAAATAATTCATTATTATAGTATTAAAGCTTGGAACTCCCAGGAAAACAAGAAATTTAATCAATATGGAAATCATTCTTCCTTATAACCCCTTTGTCAAAGCTAGATTTTTTCTAGTGTACCGGATGTACCACTAGGAAAGGACGCCGGCTGTATCTCGGAAACTATTTGCCGTACAGGTTTCGGAAAAAATATTTATGATAAAAGTGTCCAAGAAAAATCTCTGGAAATTATTTTAAAGTTTCCAGGACAGCCGCTAGAGGGCATAATTGCATTGGCCAACTTAAAAAACGGGTTTTTATGAAAATCTGATATATCAAGACATATCAAAAACACTTTTTCCATGTTCTCGAGTTGATTTGCAATCATTTCGATTAAAACAAATTGCGCGGAGGGAAGGATGAATAGTACTTTGAAAAAAACTCTCATTACTACAGTTTGGTGTAACGCAATTCAACGATCTTGGTCTCATTATGAAGGGTTTTTTTGTTTCTTCCAGATGAATCGCGAATCAAGTCAATTTAAATCCTGTGGTGGCCGCTAGATGGCATCGTTTGAAAAAATCTTTTTTTTTTTAAATTTCAAATGGAACCATATAATGCATTCTACTCTTATATGAAAGTAGGACAAACGAGAAGAAAAATGGTGAAAACCGCGAATTGATACCTCTTGAGGAACCGGTGAAATACTCGAAATAATATTATGAAAATATTCACCACAGGAATCTAACTTCAATAATCGTAATCAGAAATATTCTGTATCTATGAAATTATGATTTCAATAATTCATTTATTTTGGTTTCACAAACTGCTGTTATATCTCACAATAGTGAAGGAGACTCTCAGTAATGACATAGCTAATTGAAATGTAAGTAGTGAGTATAGGCTCAGGAATGAGAAAAGGCAAGTTGGCTTCGAATAGAAGAAACGTCAAAATATAATTTTTCACTGTTCATTGTGGATTGCTTATTTGTCAAAATGCCGATAACGAATGAGGAGGCATTTGACATGCTAACAGTTTGAAATTTAATATTATTCCGGTTCTTCAAGAGGTATCAACTCGCGGTTTTCGCCATTTTCCTTCTCGTTTACTTTACTTCCATATCATAGCAGGAAAAATATATGGTTCCATTAGAAATTCTCGAAAAATAAATGCAAGTCGGATGATTTTTCCATCTAGCGGCCATCTAGCGGCCACCACGGGATCTAAATCGACTTGATTCGTGATTTATCGGGAAGATCTGAGAAAACCCTTCATAATGAGACCAAGATCGTCGAATTCCGTTTCACCAAACTGTAGTAATGAGAGTTTTTCCAGAGTACTATTTATCCTTCCCTCCCTCTTTTATTTGAAGAGCTAGCGCAATTTTTTTTGTCGAAATGATTGGAAATCAAATCGAGAACATGGAAAAAGTGTTTTTGATATGTCTTGATATATCAAATTTTCATAAAAACCCGTTTTTTAAGTCGGCCAATGTAATTATGCCCTCTAGCGGCTGTCCTGGAAACTTGAAAATAATTTCCAGATATTTTTCTTGGCCACTTTAATCATAAATATTTTTTTCCGAAAACTGTACGAGATGTTGTGTGTTCCGAGATACAGCCGGCGGCCTTTCTTAGTGGTACACCCGGTACAGTATACCCGGTGACAACGAAAATATTGGCCAAGGCGAAATTCAGTTGTTTATATTTTGAGTATCGCTTCCGATTTTACCGGAAATAGACCGAAGCGGAAAATTTACAATGGAAACCTGTAGAGATCACAAGTAAACATTTGCTCTCAAAATGGCGGCGTAGGGCACATTCCTAAAATCAATATGGCGACACTCTGACGTCATCATCGATCGAATTTTCGTCACGCAACCTAATAAAATAGCAAATAAACAAAGCACTTTGATAATTTTTTGATAGAACATGTGAACATTTTGATTCATCGCCATACAGAAATTGTTGTTTTCAAAATAAAAATCAAAGTATGAATCAGAACCTACAGATAAATTCTTGACTCACAACCACGCCTCTTGTTTTTAGGCTTAGGCTTTAAAAATAGTTATTTATTATACAAGGGAAAAAGTAGTAGATTTTAGCTCCAGGTTGTGTTGTCTCCCGACGCGTAGCGGAGGGAGACAAAAAAACCGTGCATTCGATCTGAGCACCCGGTATGTCCATATTTACCTTTTCGTACGTGAAAAGTTACGCCCTCTTAAAATTTCGACGAAATAAATAGGAGTATGTGAACATTATGAGACTACCGTAAGCCGCATAGGCATCAAACAATAACCAGTACTTTTCGAATTATCTTAAAAACAAATGATTTTATGGAAATTTTACAGGAGACAAAAAATACTGAAAAATGATCGAACATTCGAAGGAAAATAGATAGGAAGTCATTAGCGCACGTACAAAAAATATGGGGGTAAGTGTGCACTTGACCCCCAGTATTTTGAATATTTGACAGATATTTTTTGTTCTGTTTTCCTCACACGATGTAACCCTTTGTGCTGAAGTAATGTACCGATTTTAATATTTATATATCTTCAAATACGCGAGTAATTAAAGAAGAACAATTTTTGATTTCCACCTTTGACACCCTGTATATCGAATATGGAGGGCTAAAATGGGAAATGGTATCAAGAAACTCATATTGTTTTTGTTCAAGGAATATAATTATGGTTGATGGATTGACCTCCTTTTAGCGGACACCCTGTATATTAGGTATGTTCAGAACGAAACAGAGATTTATTAATTTTGATCGAAATATGATGGTTGTAGTCGGAGCTCGATTACTCGTGTTCTATAAATAACTAGAAACTTGATTCAAATAAGGTCCATAACTAGAAATTATTGACGCATATACAGGGTACACTGAAAAAAATCTAGAGGATCAGGATCACTTTCTTTAATGGAATGCCCTGTATATTAGCACATTTTTGGAAGCATCCCTGTGACCACTGTCCACTCCAATAATATCGTTGACTATATCTCGATCATTTCAAAGTTTTTTTTTTTAATTTAAGAGATAATAATCATAATATCAGTTGATAAAAAAATGCATCATATTTCTGCAGAATTTTCAAATCGGGACTTTTCGAACTGATTTCTCTCGAGTTTTTCAAATGGAACACCCCATATATTTTTCGGGGATTTGGTGTAAAATCGAAACTCGAGCATATTTCATCTCAACATCCATATTGATATTCGTAACAATTTTCGAATTATTGAACTTCGAAAATTATAGGTTGGCCATTTTCATGGATATGTACAGGGTGATTCACTATAAATGTCCCCCCCTCTAGCTCAGTTATTTTTGAACCGATTTTGAAATTTGAAATATCATCTTGAATGATTTTCTATAAAGTTTTTTTCCGCTAGATCAGAAAATACAGGGTGCTCGGAACAAACGATCTACAGGGTACTATTTGATTTTTTTAAATGGAACACCCTATTTTTCATTGTATTTTTAGATTCTCCCTGGAGAGCTGATTTGATCAATTTATCACACTTGGGGTCTAGCGGGACTGATTACAGAGATATAGGGTGTTCAAAATCGAGATTTTTCAACTTTAGGATTTTTTTGTGAGGAAACTATTCATTATCGGTCGAAACGGTTTTCATGTTCGTTTCTTAACTTTTGATTTACTATCTACTGACATTTAATAATTGGAGCAGATACAGGGTGACCAGAATTCTGAATCTTGAACCACCCTGTAAATGTTCCAATTAAATGTCACCAGATAGTAAATCAAGGGTTGAGATGGGAACATAGGAGCCGTTTTGACCAATAATGAATAGTTTCGGCACAAAAAAATCCTGAAGTTGAAAAGTCTCGATTTTGAACACCCTATATCTCTGTAATCATTACCGCTAGACCCCAAGTGTGATGCATTGATGAAATCAGCTCTTCAGGAAGAATCTAAAAATACAATAAAATACAGGGCGTTCCATTTAAAAAAATCAATTAGTACTCTGTAGATCGTTTGTTCCGAGCACCCTGTATTTTCTGATGCAACGAGAAAAAAAATTCTGAAAAATCATTTTAGATCATCTTTCAAATTTTTAAAACGGTTCAAAAATAAGTGAGCTAGGGGGGGGACATTTATGGTGAATCACCCTGTACATTCTCATATGTAATTGAAACATTGAAGTCTAATTAATAATTTAGTAAACCAGGTTTTTTATTGAAAGAATTGTTGCCAGAATCAAAGCAAACAGAAATAGTTCATATGCTAGTTATTCACAAAGTGAAAAATAACTAAATTTCCATTTTGCATAATATCATGTCAATAGTTCAATGTTTTTATAATGTGCTATGAATTTATGGGATATTTAAAAAATGTCATGTTTTTCCTTCCTTAGCTCCTCTGTCAACCTGGAGCTAAAATCTACTACTTTTTCCCCTTGTATAATAAATATTATTTTCTACTTTTATTCAGTTTCGCTACCTATAAAAGTTTGTTCATTCAGGGTTTTAAATTACTATTTATTTATAGTTGGAAAATATAATGGGTCGTCTATTCGCGATAAAAAATAAGCGTACGCTACCCATCGGAGTACTTGAAAGCTGTCAAAGCGGCCTGTTTACTTCGTTTTCATTGGTTCACATTTGTTTTTTGTTTGTGCTTATTGGTCCCATGATCAAAACAAACCGCTCAGAAGTGTTCAAGTCGTTGCCGTCAGGTGGAGCGACGTGTTATTTTCTATCGTGAATCACCAAATTGGGTTTATCATGACGTCACGTCGCATATTTTACTCCCAGAGCTTCTCCCCGAACCTTTTCATGTGATACCTCAACAAATGAAGATATTACAATGTCACATGATTGAACCCATCCAAATACTTCTTATATATTCATTAAAGTTGTGAAATATCAATATACACAGTATGCCTGAAAAAGTTGGCAATAAATGGAGAACTTTTTTTATTGCTGATTTTAGGAAAGAGAGTAATTCTTCATAAAAAGTTCTACAAAGCCTAAAATCGAAGATGCAAGTATCAGATATCGTTTTTTTTTTTCAGCGGTATACGAGGTATGTCAAAAAATATTGATTTGCCCAAGAGGAAAGTACCGTTATTTTCGACTACACCGAAAATTATAAGAAAGAAAAGTTGCCTGGAATTGAAAACTATGTTCAAATATTCAATTCAAAATTATGTTTCATTATTTTTCACAACTTCTGACGGTTGCAGTATATGGCCATAGATAAAGTATAGTATATATATAATGCGTGTTGTAAAGCAATTATTATGCACGCATGCGTTATTTTTTATATTTTGCGGTTCACAACACTCATTATGTAATATACTATTACAAATCTTGTAAACCTGCTGAGTTCTAAGCAATGAAAAGATATGTGCTGCCATTTGACTCACCTACAAAACATAGTTATTTGTTCTCTCTCATTTCCAGCACCTTTAATATCATCCCATTCATGTGAAGAAAATTGTCTACTCATTATCCTGAAGAATTCAGAAAGAGATTTTACTCCAGAGTATCCTAGTTTCATTACATCAACACCCAGCATTATGTCCCCAGTCTGTCCCACACAAACAGTATAGTTTCCATGATGAGACACATTGAAATTCAGTTTTGGACCACTAGGGTCATCACCCAATACTGGCTTCCCTTTTTCATCTCTCTCAAATTTTATTTCATTATATTTCTGATTAGATGCTTCAGAAACAAATTTTCGTAGCATCAATAGTCCAATTAGAGATGATTTAAGGTCTTTTTTGAAAACAAATCTTGCTAAACGTTTTTTTTCTTCAGATTGAATACAGGAAGAAGCAAGTAGTATATCAGATCGTGAAGGACTCCATTTGGAGAAATTGAATACCCATCTAACACAGTTGGAATTCATTTTATTGAAATGTCTACAGATGAATTTCTTGTGGATGTCTTGTAAATCATTCAGATGTCTCCACCTATCAAAAAAGAATAAACTTTGTTCACACCCACAGTGTTTTTACAGAGCAGAATCAAAATTTTGTATGACATATAAAACATTTCCAGGAGATATTATTATAATATAATCCGAGATATAATCCCTTAAATATGATCATCAAGCAACATTTCATTATGGGTATTCTTCCATGAATACTGAAAGAAATTTGATATATTCTAAATTGTCATTATTTTTGTATCAATCTTATGCAATGGAACATATTTTCTGGCATATTAATTTCACTTTTGAAAATGTTATAAGTTATTGCCAAGTAAAACTACTTTGAGACCTATAAAAAAATCACACCACATATTGTTATTTTGGTGAAATAACCTTTTAAAACTGTTGATTTCTGCAGGCTATAAGATGCATTAACTCATACCTTTTTCCACTTGTGGTACTAGCTTGATTTTTTCCTTACTGAATGCTAGTGGCTTCTCTCATCATATTTGATTATTCAAGGTAGGATATACACTAGGTGCATGATTTCAGTCAAATGGAAAATGGTATCAGTGAAATCAGGTAGATACAATAATACAAATCAAGATACAACTCTACCAAAGGTAGTATGGGATCTTACATTTACATTCCTCAGTCTTATGTACTTCCAAATTGTTTTTAATTATTCTTGGTATACAGTTCTATGAAAATATTTTGAGCTGTATTTCCATCCACAAATGTTCATAGAATTAATGATTTAGAGAGGACTTATGACTTGCTTACCATATAATACTGCATTTTCTGGACCTCTTTCATTCATGGAAGATGTAGCACTTATTGCAGCCCGACTTAAAAGAGGCGTGTTGCATTCATATTCGTTGTAGTACTCTAGAAATTATGATTCAATACAAAAATGAAATTGATGACTCATTCATAGAATAATCATAATTTATAAACGGCAGGTATTAGGTAGGTATTTATGATATTTTCCAAGGAATGATATAGTATTGTTGAATTATAGTCCAATGAAGGGTATTGAGAAGCTGACATACCCATAGGATCCAAAAGATTTCAAATTTGATTCAGAAACAACAGAGGAACTACTTATATTTACAAATAACACTGGGTTAAAATACTAATACTCCATACTTGTACTCAACTGATTTTTCAATTATTTTGTTTTGCAGAATATTACATCAATGAACAATACTCACGTGCTGAAATTAAATGTGTAATAGAAAGGCACAAAAATAAATAAACATTGAAGACCACCATTGCTACAACATGACAAAACACCAACACCCAAATTTTTAAGCAGAAATAAGAATTCCAGAATGCACATTTGACACTAATTGACTATTTGACATTTGTACAACTTGCGCAAGCGCACTTTGCCTGTGACAATTGACGTATAGTCACAGTTACACTGTCAGTGTCAGTAATGTCACACATGCTTCCAAGATTGATAAACTGTACAGGCTGCTTTATAACTTTTCGTTGTGTACTGACGTCACCTTGCCGACGTGATTCGTAATTTTCTTACAGGATTCCGTGGATTTTTCGCTGCGAGCGTTTTCAGCGTTTTTTAAGATAAGTAGTAATTCAATAGGACATGGTTCTGTACATATGTTCCTATAGGTTGAGAGGTCCCGGATGTATGTATAATTTGAATAATTTCAGCGCCAATTATTTTAAAACATGCATTTTCCGATATTGACTATGATATTATTAATTTATTATTGAAAAGACAAGATTTATGTTTGAAAAACAACGGAAATGAATGTGAAATTCCGTCTCTAAAATAATGACAGTTCACTTAAGGTAACTTATCTCTGTCCTGGGTGAGACCTTTTCTATAGCCCAAAGTCCTGCACTGTAGCAATTTTGAGGTCACCTCAGTATAAATTTCCGTGCTGAAGGCACATTCATGCGAAGTTCAATCATCTAAATTCATTTGAGGTGGCAGGTTAGTTTTTTTTTAGATTTTTATTCAATTTTCGAGATCAAATTTCTCGTTGATTGAAAGAATTAGGAAAAATCTGATATGGAAATATATTTCATCAATTTTCTGAATATAAAAACTCATTTCGAAAACACCTCGTATAGATAAGAAAATGAAAGAAAATATCCTCAAATGTCTCTTCACTCCACTCCGTATACCTACTATCGATATCGGAATTTGTCATACTTGTTCAAGAATTAATCGGTTGAAAGAATGACGTAACTAATTAGTCATTTGATAATTAATCAAACCTTTTATTCGTCTGAGAATCAAACCCATCAGCAGTCTCGTTCTAGACTTCTTCGCGCACGGTCGATTCAGGTGATGATTAAAAAAGAACTCGAAGTATATTTGAGAGTGGAAAATTCATATTCCGCTTAGTGATTTTAATTTGAGTGTGTGGAAGTTGTAGTTTTTCAAGGGTGTCCCATTCAAAAAAACTCATCATTATCAGCCGATATCTTGGAATTCGTGCATCTTTGCTATAACTGTTGTATTTGAATGTTGTCTGAATATCTGACGGTTTGACTAATATTGAAAGAGAACACACTATTGACTCATCGTATATACTAATAAAGACCCTGATTTTTTCATTGAGGGAATATTTGATTTTTTTTTTTACCCCTGGTAAAACTACATGAAATTTGATCTTCCTGGAATTGATCGTTTTGAAAGGTGACGTAACTAATCAGTCATCAAAATAATAAATCAAATAAGCTAGCCACTCACTAGTCGTATATTAGTTTTCGTCGCGTACGGTCGATTCAATTGGTATCAGAAAATAACTTGTATCATTTCATTTGAATCGTGAAGTTTCAATACTTGAGCAGTTTGTTCGATTCACCATATACTGAAATTGACCCGGTATTTTTTATTGTACGTATCTTGAAAATTTATTCTAACTTCCTGTACAACAATTTTTCCATATAAACTTCTGATATAATATTTAATACCACAGGCCGAAGCCTATATGTGTTATGTGTAGGCTTCGTTACTTACGCCATACGCCCCTTTAGGAGCAGCACTGTTAACTGAAACCTAACAGCGAATCCTGCGGAATCATATCTCTAGTCGAGGCTACGAAAATTAGAATTCATAGCTGTCTTTAGAGATACAAATCCTCTGCTCTGCCGAGGTTCGAACAACCTTTCGGTGTTCTGATTGCTAGTCGTGCGCTCAACCACTCCGCTATTCCGAGGAGGAAGACCGCATACAAATATAAATTCTTAAGGAATACTCGAAATAAATTGAATATAATGATATAATTTTTAACAGGGAATGGGAAATTTCATCCCCGGCTGCTTATTTCTGATCTGATTTCTTCTGCTGTGTAATTTTTGGTCTATTTATTACAGGGTGCTCCTTCAAACAACAACATAGTTGGTAGCTAATCTTGAAGGTTTGAGTAATTGAGAGTCGAAATTTCATAAGTTACATGGAATAACCCAGGAAACATTCGTTTGCGGTGAACTGAAAGCCCAATACATTGCTCCCATAACTAGATGTTGCGGCAAAATAACTGTCGTTGGTACGGGGCCATCAAGAAAAGGGCCATTTTGGCCGACGGTTTCCAGATGGTCAATCAGCCAGCATTCATTCCATTCTTACATTTCCCCGACACATACTACATGAATTTTGATACAAAATACAATACGAGCAACATCAGATCTCATTTTGATAGAGATTGGTAGGTACAAATCTGGGATGACTCATTCGAAAATGTAGCTAAATCACGAAAACATTCGCCTAAATTCGCAAGTATTTCACCTTTGGCACGCTTTTTATGCTCGCTTGCTCGCTTGAGTCGCTTCGCTAGCGACTTTTCTAGTGAAGTTTTGTGAAATATTATTCAAAGCAGTTGGCCACACTGGAGGATCGCTCTTGTCATCCTGGTCCCGTGTCATTTGTCATTTTCGTTTGGAACACGATTTTTGTTTTTCGTTTTCGCGGTGTTTGATGTTTTGTGTTTACAGTGGTGTTTTCACTTTTCCCATCTTTTCTTTTCCCACTTCCCAGTTTTCCCTCTCCTCTATTCGTGTTGGGATGTTCACTGAAATCTGTATCCTTTTGATTGTGATTTTTGATAAATAATAATTTCGACCGAGGTTGACTTCCCTGTTGACTCAATATTGTTTCAGTGATCAAGCAGTTTTTCATAAGGTAGTTTCTTCACTTGAAAATGCTCTGTTCATAAATATAAAGGTTAAAGAATTTGTTATCTTCTAGTTGGATTATTTTTCGGAATTCGAGAGTTTATTAATGAACAAAATATGCCCGCATCAGTGCGACCCAAAGGGTCAGGTAGTAGCAGAAATACGACTGTAGCCCCAATGTCTGAAAGACAACAAATGGCTTTGTTGATGCAGATGACGTCCAGCTCCAATGAGACGGGTTCGAGAAGCCCCAGTTCAAATTCTCGCTTGAGGGATCGCAATGAAAGAGGTGAAACTCCCTTGCATTTAGCGGCTATTAAAGGGGACGTTGAGCAAGTGTGTAAATTGTTGGCACATCGTGCAGATCCAAATGTAGCTGATTTTGCTGGTAATTTCAGTTGTTCAATACTTTGAAAACACTTTCTCTGAAGGTATTGAGTAATTGTTGTAAACAACATTGTAATAGAATATGTTTCATGATGATGTTTTACTAGGTTCTTCAGATATTAGGTACACCCAGTCACATATTATATATCTGATAAAACTTGAGTGAACTGCAAGTAGTATTGAATTCCTGATTATAAATGAAAAAAATATTGCAAATCTAAAAATTATCAGAAATTGAATAATAAATTTTGAGATGGGGCATTTTCAAATGTGGAAACATTCATACTTATCATTCATTTCAAAATCAGGTTGGACCCCCCTTCATGAGGCCTGCAATCATGGGTGGTATGAAGTGGCTTACAGGTTGGTACAAGCTGGAGCCAATGTCAATGCCAGAGGCCTAGATAATGATACTCCTCTTCATGATGCAGCCATAAATGGCCACTTGCAACTAATCAAACTCCTAGTTGAACATGGAGCTGATATTCATGCCAAGAACTCTAAAGGGAAAGCTCCTTTGGATGTTGCTCCACCCATGGTTAAACCATACCTTCTGAACACCAACTTGCCTCTGCCAGGTAAGGTGCTAGATTGGTAGCATATTTTCATTCTGAATATTTCTTTTATCACTGTTGAATATTTTACATGACCAATCATTCCAAATTTTTTCATAAGTTTAATGGTTCAACATACACATGTGCAAAGAAAAACAGTAATGGTATAATATGTGATAAGCATACTGTCTCAAAGTGGAGTAATTTCATTAAAGGAAGAATGAATGCCCAATACCATAATTGACAAAGAATGCTTCCCTGTACTATATGACTATGAAAGGTGGTTTCATGGCATACATTGTACTAGCCAAAATTCCCATCCCCCTTTCTATATTTATAAAATAGTTGTACTAAAACTTATGACATTGAGAATATGGAACATGGGCATTGATAAATGTGAACTCCTTTTCTAGTGGTTACTAAACTATGTGTGACCTATATCTTCACATGAGATTGGTTGAAACAGCCTAAATAATGTTTGAATAGGTCTTTGTAATACCATTTAAAATCAAATAAAATGAGATATTACTTGCCATAGGGTCATCATATTTAAGGTTATAATTGGCCACACCAACACTGTGATGTTATCTACTATGGTGATTATGTCATGTCACCTCATACATCTTTGAAAAAGATTCACACCCATCATCATCCATTTTATTTCATAATTTAAATTCCATAAGTTTGAGTGATTGTTTATGTACTTTAAAATTAGTGAATATTTGATTTATTAGAATTTTCGAAATTTCCCGGAAAAATAAGTAAAATTAGGATGTACTAGTGAATACCTACCTGCCTTGTTATCTAATGAAAATTGTTTATGGTGATTATAAGTCCATTTTGCCATTCATCTTCATTCCAGGTATGCATTAATTCATTTCAAATGCTGATTTCAAATACCAGATAATTTCTACAAACAGTGTTGCCACTTTTCTAGAAAATTACCATTTTTAGAGAATTCAGACATTTACAAAATTATAACTCATCAAAATGATATTTGAGAAAAATTTGATGGCCACCATAGCTCCAAAAGAAATAATCACTCTAATGAGCTCATTTATTTAAAATAAAATAGGAATTAAATAGTTATTTATTACACAATACCTTTTTCTGCAGCAGGAAAAATGATGATTCAATATTGAAAATGATAATTCAATATTGAGAAAATATTGAATCTGAAAACTATCAATGAGAAATTTTTAAGTTTTTGAATGGTAGATTATACGTATACTGAGAAAAATCAACCATCCAACTAAGGTTAGAATCAAAATGGCGCCTGGTTAGCATCTTATATAAAATCGATAAAATGATGTTACTAGAACAATTAAATAGTTAATGTTTGTGATTTTCTGTAACTTATGACTAGTACTTCTGATACCAACAGGGATTTGCATATATACAAATTTTTCACAAAAATAATTTCATTGTGTGCCAACCAGGGTATAGTTTGACAGGTCATTGGGATTGCCTAATTATTAGACACTAGGTTCCTAAGGAAACCTCTAACCTCTTAGGAAACCTTTTGAAATAATGAAATATTTGTCAATTTAATTCTCTGAATTGATTTAGGAATTGCCAACTTAGTGATTGTTCAGTAGTTTATGAAACCTCATAGATATCCAAGTTCTATGCAATGGAAGATGAAGTTTGCACTTCTTTCTCAGAGACGGTGTTATTGTCTTATAATTAGGAACAGGCACAACAACAATGGTTGAATTTGAGCAGGTTTTCACGGTATTTTCATCCTGTATCACTACTTCAATCAATTAACACCAAAAAAGGTCAAATAGCGATAATTTTTCAACATTTGTAATGTCATTTCCATCGAGTATTGAATCGCCGCCACGGATTTCTCTATCATCATTTTGTCTGATTCAATCATGAATATTCATACAAATACAACTAGTTACACTATTTTTCTAAAAATATTTGCCAATTGACATACCTTCACCAGCTTGTCTATCCCAAAGGCATGTAAATACATTGAATTTTATCAAATGGTACCTGTGCAAGTCACTATCCGGCCATTATTCCGGACATACTTCCATCATGTGATAACAAGTTGAAACAAAAAGCAAATGAAAGCAGATAATGTCCTTTTTGCATATAACCAAACGTGCTGCGATTCAAACTGCTGGGTTAATGTTAGAGCGTCAATATTTCCGTGAATATTTCGCCCCTCTCGATAGATAATATCTGACGGACCGGTATATACATGGTGTCCGGAAATTATGCGCAAAAAATCAAAGGGGTGGTTCTACATGATGAAATAATAAATTGTTTTTATATGCACATGGGTCCGGAAATGCATAGCTTTCAACATAGAGTGTGTTAGAACTTTCGAACAAGATCGGTTTTTACCAATTTCCTCGAAATTTGGCAATGATATTCTTTGTCATAAGGGGCTGATATAGCCATAATTCAATTGGAATTATAAAATCCAGTGGCGTCCCGGGGTGCATCCTACCGAATATTATTGTCAATAAATTGTGCGCAACCGATTTTTTTGAATTCTGTATCTTCATAACCTATTGACCAACTAAAAATACAACATTTTGGACTCTTGAATTATTTTGATAATTTGCTTCATTTCCATGGAAAAAAATAATTACCAATTTATTGCATAAATTTGTGCCAAAAAAATTCCTTCAAAAGCTGAGGTGGAAATAAATGCGGCATCAATGTCCATAGATAGAGAATAAGTATGAAGATTCATTTTCTACAAATATTCCTTGATACATGTTTGACACACTCTACACTCTACACTCTGTATATTGAGAACTATGTATTCTCGGTCCAGGAAGGCGTAGTTTTCGATAATACAAAGTGTGTCAAACATGTATTATAAAATATTTGAAGAAAATGAATCTTAATTCTCATTCTACGTCTATGGACATGGATAACACATTTAATTTCACCCCTGTTTGTGAAGCAATGTTTTGCACAAATTTATACAATGAATTAGTATTTATTTTTTTCCACGGAAACGCAGCAAAATTGCAAAACAATTCAAGAGACTGAAATGTTGTATCTTTAGTTAATCATTTGGATATGGAGATAGAGAATTTGAAAAAATCAGGGGCGCACATTTTATTGGCAAAAATATTCAGTAAGGTGCCCCCGGGACGCCACTGGATTTCACAATTCTAATTTAAAAATGGCTAAATCAGCCCCTCATGACAAAGAATATCATAACCAAATTTCAAGAGAATTGGTGAAAGAATATTCGAGATATTCATAAAAAAACGATTATTTCTAAAACGTTTAACACACTGTATCTTGAAAACTATGCATTTCCGGACTCAAGTATATATGGATAAAATTTCATGTTTTCTCATGCAAAATCACCCCCTCGATTTTTTGCGCATAATTTCCGGACACCCTGTATAATAACACTAAAAAACACGGTTTTGTAGTTAGTCGAATTGAATAATAGAGAATAAATATTATTTAAAAAACTAAACAAACACCCTTTTATAGATAGCCAAACTAGAAAGAAGTATAGAAAATGAAATAATAAACATCATTGAATAATAATATACTGATTAGGGAGATGCTAATATTTTCTATGTGTATTTATCAACACACATTTATTATTTTATTTTCTACTTTTTAGTTTGGCTATCTATAAAATGGTGTTTCTTCAGTTTTTTTAAATTACTCTTAAAAAAAAACTCTTTATTTCTAAATAAGTGAAAAACTAAATATTATATTGTTCCATAATTTTCTACCGCTTTTGGAATGAATACTGAATACGCAACTTTTTCCTCATTTTACCGAATTCGTACCTATCACGAAGGGCCGTTTTCGGGATTCCCATGCTGTGCAACCTTATCTCGGTCACACTGTATAATTTTGGATGTTTTCGATATTCCCAAGGGGACAAATGCCCCCATTTTCCCCGTGTAACCGACGCCTATGACTTGCGCTAATTCAAAAATGAGAAAAATATGAAATCGGGAAAAACCATAATTGCAGTCTGGCAACGCCGCGAATCATAAATCCTGTTGGAATCTCGCCGATCGCGCTCGTGCTCGATTAAAAGTCGAAAAGCGCGACAAAGCGTCGAGAGATCTCGACAGGCAAGGCAAGTGCACACAGGCGGCCAGATGCAGCGTCGAGCATCGCAGATACACAAAGGTATGTTACCAAAAAAGAAAACAAAAAAGGAGAATATCCGCCTTGCACCTTGTCTCGTCGCTGCCGTCCGGCCGCTTTGCTGTCGTTATCGCAGTTCGTGATTCACTGTTGTTTCATGGCTGCCATCGATCCGGCTCCGGCTCGCCTATTTGATTCTCACGACAGCGACGGTGTGTTCTCTTCGTTGGCTCACCTCCGGCCTTCGATAATTGAATTGGAAACTAAATGGCTGTTTATTAGCTCGCGGACGACAAGACGGGCCGATTTTTTGACGTTGGGGTACGTGCAATCTCAGAATATTATTCGAAAATCGGAATGATCGGCTCTCTTGATGGTGAACCGATTATGTTAACGTTGTCCTTTTGTTTATATCTTTACATGGCTACTTTGGGAATCACCTGTTCCAAGAGTTGTTAGGAATAGAGATCGGGTTGCTTAGGACCAGCATAAATAAGGGCGGTTGGCACGTCACAGTTTGCATTATATAGGGTGATTGATTGATAACTGCCATCAGCTGTATTCAGGAGCGTAGCTAGGTTTCTTACATGGGGCATTTCTACAAAAAGTTTATTTAACATGGAATCTTCCTGTAGGTTTTGAGGAAACAGCGTGAAACACACAGCGATACATCAGTACTGTCATTGAGATACTTTTTTATTGATCTTTATAAAAAAATTCTTAGTTTTTTTCCTTCAAATTTCTTGAGATTGCCAATCTGGGAAAAATCTAATTTTCAATTTGAAGGCGTTTGATCCTGAACCTCAAAAAAATATCGTTCTATCATTTCCGGTTTCACTGGATACTACCCCAACTTTTGATTTTCGAAATAATCGGTTAGGGATTATCTTGACGAATTCAACAATACCAGGTTTCATAGGGTTATTTTAAATGATCACGAAGATATTTACGTTCTAAGTTTCTATACAGGGTGTCCGGAAATTATGCGCAAAAAATCGAGGTGGTGATGCTACATGATGAAATAAGTAATCTATTTTATATGTATTATAAAATATTTGGAGAAAATTAATCTTCATTCTTATTCTACGTCTATGGACATGGATAACACATCTAATTTCACCCCTGTTGTTGAAGCAATGTTTTGCACAAATTCATGGAATGAATCGGTATTAATTTTTTTTTCTACGGATACGCAGCAAAATAGCAATACAATTCAGGAGACCAAAATACCGTGTGTTTAGTTAATCATTCGGATATACAGTGTGGTCATTTAAGTGTGCAACATATGGGAATCTTTTTAATGAATTGCACAACCAAAATACAGATAGTGCCGAATGTTGGTGCATGTTTGGTAACCATTTTAGGTGCACTTAGAATGGTTGCAAGTCACACAGCATACAGGGTAGGCCAAAAAATATAAAAATTGCTCAAGAGTAAAGTACCCTTGTTTCAGAAAATTCAGCAAAATGTTATTGAAAACAGTTGTTTACAATTGAAAGTTATGCCTAAATACCAAAACATGGCCTTCTAAGACATTTTTCAGTTTTTCAACTTTGTTCGTGAATAATTTCCCAATTTGTAATTTTTTTCATATTCGCCCTAAATACTTTCATAAGTTAATCATAACAAAATCAGTTGAGCATACTTTTGTTCAAATCCAATCTTATTTGTGCAATTAACTCAGATTTTAATTCTTTTAGGGAATCACAAACTTTATGTTTGTTGCAACGATATTCAGCTTAACTTTAAAATTTCGCAAACCATATTTTTAACAAGGTAAAACATCATTAATGATAATATGCATATTCAAAAACTTCCATTTAATGTGAACTTTTTGTATTTAAAATATTACAAATTGGGAAATTATTGACGATTATAATTGAAAAACTAAAAAATATCTTAGGTGGCTATGTTTTGGTATTTAGGCATAATTTCCAATTGTAAATAACTTTTCCAAATAACATTTTGCTGAATTTTCTCAAATAAGGGTACTTCACTCTTGAGCAATTTATATATTTTTTGACCTACCCTGTATGCTGTTTGACTTGCAACCATTCTAAGTGCACCTAAAAATATTACCGAACATGCACCAATTTTCGGCACTATCTGAATTTTGGTTGTGCAATTAATTAAAAAGATTCCCATATGTTGCACACTGAAATGACCACACTGTATATAGTATTAAAAAAACCAGTGGCGCACATTGTATTGACAATAATATTCGGTAGGGTGCCCCCGGGACGCCACTGGATTTCACAATTCCGATTTAATTATGGCGCCCCTCATGACAAAGAATATCATTGCCAAATTTCAAGAGAATCATAAAAAAAAACGATTTTTTCTAAAAATTTTTACACACTATCTTGAAAACTTAACATTTCCGACCCAAGTATGTATGAAATGAATTTCATGTTTTCTTATTCACCCCCTTGATTTTTTGAGCATAATTTCCGGACACCCTGTATATGCGCAATATCGAAACCTCTTTATCTATCACACTCATTGAGCATGGAATCTCCGAACTAATAATCGTTTGAAATAATCCTATCAAACCCGTATTGTTGAATTCGTTATGACAATCCCTAAGCGAATATGAAATAAAATACAGGGTGTCCCATATAAAAATCAAAAGTTGGGGTCGTTTCCGGTGTAACCGGGAGTGATAGAACAAAAACTGCTTTGTTGATAAATGAGTAATAATTTTCATAATCCGATATCGAATGATTCAGAAGCCGTTTTTTGTGCACTTCTCTGTATGGTGGGAATTCGACTAGTTTGTACAGCCCCATTTTTCAAATACATGTTGAGTGTTATTGATTGAAGGCGTTTTCAAACTACTATTTAAAAACTAAATTTTTTACTGAAACTCGATAGCCGAAATATTTTCTAAACACATATTCATGAACTTTTTCCATAGTGTGCTGGTGTAAATGCCTTTGCGTTAAGGCTCCTGTAGACAGAGGTTTGCAGAGGTCTAGGTCTGGTAGATATAATTGCTTGAGAGTGAGGGGGAATCATACAAAAACGTTTTGCAGTGCTTTGGATACAGACATGAAAATCCCCGCAAGCTGTTACTTCGCTATTTTTATCAGATTTCAATGTTTTGAAAACACTGTAAATGTAAATTTGTTCAATGTCAACAAAGCATGTTTTTTGTCTTCCGTTGATTTCAGCATCTATTCTGAAATTCATGATTCATCACAAGTTGATATTTGAGTACATTTTTTTGTTAATAAAATGCCTGAAAACTTCCATCTGAATTATGGCGGAGTTACGTTTTATTCGATAGGTACCTATTAATGAATACTGTATCAAAATAATCGATTTAAAATACACTAGGAACTGTTTTTTTTTTTTTCGTTTTTCATGGCTAACTGAATAATTTTGACACTAGTATGAATAAGTTCTGATGAAATTAATTTTTATATGCCTTGGTTGACGATGAAAAAAGATTGACACCAGTTTTTAATGTGTTTCAATCCATTAAATATGTTTATTGATAACGTATGAAATATAATAAGTTTTAGCTTGCGGCGATTTTACCAGACATACCATAGCCGGGTATATTTTATTCTTTTGGGGGTTGATGGATTTATACAAGAATAAAACAAGCACATTTTCATTCGAACTGTGAAATCACCAATGACAGTCTTGAACTTACCACGAATATCTTGGGTCCAAAAAATTTGAATGAAATATCTATACAATAATAATGACTATTTCACGCAGTTATCAAATTAAATATCAAAAGCTCAAGTCCAGTTCGGCTTATCAGATAACACCGACATTATTTTCAGTGTTTTCTAACCAAACTAGTTTAGATTTAAACAGGTGCTGGCTGTTTGCCCCATCAATTTTATTGATATTTTCCTTTAAGTAGCGCTCTCACAAGGGCACGGGAACCCCTTTTAAAAAAAAACCGTTAATTTATGGTGTTGTCAAAAAAACAAAACTTTTTGGCAATACCCTTCATATACCATTCTGCAGGGTTCGCCTGATTTAAATCATTTGATTTAAATCACGATTTAAATCAATGATTCAAATCAAGTGATTTTTTTTATTTTATTCACTGAATAAAATAAAAAATGTGGAATCAGAAATAACATTTACTTATTTTATAAAATATATTCAAAATGCAAATTAAACTAATACAAACTGCAAATAAAACTATATTCTCAATATTGAGAAAAAAAATAGATATTTTTACAAAAATGCAATGTTAATTTTCATTTTCATTATAGTATTTGTACAAAAATACTAATTTTCCCGCTTTCTCCACTCCTAATTTATTTCGTAAATTGGAGTGAACCAATCCAAATGTAGAAAATACTCTCTCCACTGAAGCGGACGAGTAGACAGCACAGAAAAATGGCCACCTTGTATATTTGGGAACAGAAAAAAGATCTTTCACAAAAGTTCAAAATATATAGGGTGTTTCATTTAAAAAAACTGATGTACTTAAACAGTGCTAAAATATAGTACAGATGAAACCCCACAATTTCCATATTTGAAGTTTTCTTCCACCTCGTATATTTTCGAAGCAAATAATGAAAATCGACATCAAAGCGAACAAGGGCGGTTTGCACTTCCAGTTTGAATTATACAGTTTGTTTGATTATTGGATTAGATATTGGTTGAACCTTATCTCACAACTTTGATATGATTAGTTTTTTTTTTCAATCGGATAACAATACGAGACAATTGAGTTAACAACAATGAAATATAGAATTATGAGAAGATTTCCGAACAGTGTGGTATTTTGCTTCACGAAGCATAAAAAGCATAAAATTAGCGATTCATTCTGACCTCACTACTGCTATGATTATTTTATGCCAAACTGACAGACTTGACAACAGACATAACAAGTCCGGAAACAACTGTTTTCGGACGTGTTGCTTATACTATTTTTTCGGTGTAGAATAACAAATCAATTGGAAAGTGGCTATGTTTACATTTGTCTTCACTAAAATGGTACATTTCAACATAGAGTACATGCTCCACAGGGTAGAGGAGGCTTTGACAGTTTCATATTTTAGCGCCAAATAAGCCAATAATATCATCTGTAATTTGCATTCCTTCATACCCATCCAATCGTGAACAAGTTATAAAAACATTTAAGGTTTTTGTACCTGGGCTTCTGATTTTTCAGGCAATAATTGTGCTGTGACAGCAGCTGCATTGGAAATTTCTTAGAAGAAAGTTGTACTATGATATATAGCAATAATGCAAGGGTTTCGTAGTCTCTAACTTTTCAGGGTCATTTTTCATTTTGAGTGGATGAAAAAAATTGTACATATTCGTGAAGATCTTATCAATGTTCGTATCGTCTTACTTTTTCGAAATTCGATTCGGTTCTCCCAAAAAAAATTGGAAAATCATCAAAAAACACGTTATTTTGCGATTTCTTTTTAGGAAAAACTGATTCATATTTCGCAAAAGTGAGACGGCAGGAACATAGATTAGATCTTCACAAATATGTACTCATTTTTTCATCCACTCAAAATGAGAAATAAACCTAAAAAGTTAGGGATTACGAAGCCAGAGAGTGGCGCCGCTCTCAGAATTGAAAGGAATTAACATTTATGAATAGAGATGAAATATACATTCCTTATTTGCAATGTTTACGAGGGTCTGGCATGTGTAAAAAATTTAAATTTCATAATTTCAGTGGGATATCAAATTAGGTATCATTATTTCATATCATTTCAGACTGCTCCAATATACCAAGAAATTCAAGAATATTCGGCAATGTTACCACAGTTATGTTACGGTGAGGTTCTCACAATTAACGATAATATTTCTTGAGTTCCCGAATCATGGAATATTTTAAAAAATAAAAAGTTATAAACGTTCATTTACGCGTATAATTTGAATTAGGATTACCTCGGGAATAATAAGGACGGTAGAATCAGAAACAATTGTGGACACCATAGAAAATCTACTGCCATCCAGTTCTAGGCACATCAAAAAAATATTTATCGCAATAAAAAAGGATGCGCTTTTCTATCGGTATCGAAGTTTTTTCGACGACGACACATTAGCACTGCGGCTTGACACGCATCTACTGTCTTTTGACCCTCGCCGCATGATTTACGACCTTTTAATCGATTCATAAAAAATAGGAAACGCTGTTTGCTGTTTTCAAAGCTACCAATGGAAAAGAAGCGTGAAAACCTTTTAGCATGGGGGGTGAGATAATTCTGTATTTCCATGTATTTCTGGAGCAATCATTGATTTGTGCACAGTGGGAGGTAGGAGTATTGCGATTTTGAAAAATTTTTAACAATGACGCGGGGGCGTATAATCTGCCGACCACTATCAGAGTATGCTGACCAAGCATGTCTGATTTGAATTTTTTTTTCAAATTGCATATTTGAATATAATATAGATATATAGATGCAACCAGTGGAATAATTCTGATCAACCCCTCCAGAGGGGTAGTTTATACCTGCCGTTTTTCAAAAATCCTTGCTGGAATGTATTTTCTTCACCGAGCTTTTCAATGAGGTATCACAAGTAGGGGCTACTTGACATGATATGCGTTGGGGTGGTTGTGACTCAGGGGGTTGGTGGGGGTATTTCATGAGATTTTATTTTCCACTTTCAAATATTATATAAACAGTTATGAACAATTTGTTATATGTATCTCATTTTGTATATACATGAGTTACATCAATTCTAAGCTTTCAAATTGTCATCACCCTATATATGGCAAACCGGACATTGTATCAGAGAAAATCATATGAATTCCCATGTTGATGATTAAGATCCATAGTGTGTCGAATAATTGGCCGATTCTAGCCGTTTGTTTTCAAGTTTTCAGTGATTGAGTAAAAATCGATATTCTGATATTTTCAATATTTGTCAATTCCCGTGAATATTACCTTGTCATGATGAAATGGAATACCCTGTATGTGATATTATTATCTATTAAAATAGAGGGATTCATAAGGTAGAAATTAGATGTGGACCGTTCATTTCTACTGAATATTTATAACGATTTGGAGCACATAATTCAAATCGACGCAAAATATTGTAAACAGCCAGAATCAAATGATTGACACCCTGTAGCTCGAAAACTGGTCATAGGATCGATCTGTAAATTGGACTGTGTAATAAGGACGCTAATATCTGGAACATATCAAATTTTCAGAAAAATTAGCCGAAAGCCAATTTCCGTACTCAATGTGCGGGGTCCTTGATATTCATCATACAGGACGTGGAAAGAAATTCTTAATTGAGAAAACCTAATCACGGTACATCCTTTCATTTTCTTCAGAAAACACATCTAGCAGCAGGCCCCCACCGCGCACCTCGAGGGATGACAAGAAACCCCCGCCCAGCGATCTCCCGTCCACCTCCGCCACCTCCAACCCAAAACCCCCCAAAGACGAGCCCATGGAGCAAAAGCCGCCGGCCGATGACGCGTTCGAGTTCAAGGCCGTGAAAGAGGGCGATCCGGCGCCGGCCGATCAGGCGGTCGACGCGCCGGACGCCGGCGCCGGAACGGAGGACGCGCCGGGCACTGCAATGGAACAGGGGGAGGAGGCTGGAGCTGGCAAGAGAGGGTTTTCGGAAGCGAACGAGGGAGCGGAGGAGGGGAATGTGGCGGCAGGTAGGGCAAGCAATCTTATTGGTGATTTGTAAGCGGGTCATTGTCGTTCTGAATGAAAACCTAGTACAACTTCTAGATCTCATAACTAAGAGATCCAGGATGAACAGAGTTGCCTCAATTGTCAGGAGGAGCGAGACAGTACTGTTTCGACCCACCAGGTCTCATCAGCCGCTCTCGGTCTGCTGACAACTGGGACACTATGCTTCGAGTATATCACCCATTTTGAAGACGCAGGGTATAACAAGAAGTTATAGTCATGTTGTAGCCATCTAGTGGCAAAGCTCTAAGGTAGAATCCAAGGATCGCGACACTCACTGTATGGCGCTGTCATCTATAGTCACAAGTACAGACCTTTACGTCTATTCGCTACAGAGTGGCACTACAAGTAAACCACTCTGCTGACAGATGGCACTACCTGACATACTTGAGTGAATTTTTCCACCGACCTGTTCAACCAGTAAGGGTCTGTACGTGTGACTATCTCTGTTTACATCTCGCATCCAACGACAGTTGCGGCCATTTTCATCGAAACACTTGCACCACAATACCCCACACCTCACTAACGCATAAGTAACGTTTTTTGGAATTGAATTATACATTATAATACACACCAGGAATATAAAAATAAAAATACTATGTTGTTATTGTTGTTTCTCAATGACGAATGCCCATGGTGGTTGACACTGTTGACATTTGACAGAACGTCAATAATACCCGCCATATTCGAAATGGCCAATCAGCATTTTGTGTTGGAACTATAGCCAATGAGACTTCACCTTCGCATTACCCGATACATTTTTGGATCTAAAAACGAGCGCATGCGTCTTAAAAATATATCTAGATGAAAAGGCCTATTGAATCAATGAGGAGTGTGAAACAAGATGAAACAGTTAGTTAACTGTTCGAAAAATCAGTAAGATAAGTCGGAGTTCAGAAAGTGTCCAAAATTTCACTGTGATGCTTTTACAAGAGCTCGAAATATCTGAGATTGAAGTAATTATGAAAATTGAAGTTCAATTATCTCGGTACCAAGATTTCGTTGTGTTGCTTTGAGGCGACGATATGTGTTGTTGATTCTTCATGGAAATTGCGATTTGGTAAAATAAAACTATAACTAATTCTCAAATGTTCGACCTAGAATATTTCATGAACGGCTGAACCGAATCTCAACAACCTATATATTTTTGAAATCAGAAAAGAAAGATCTTCCATTTTTTCTAAAAATATATAGTGTGTTCCATTGAAAATAACGAAGTTGGTACCCATTTCTTATATCAACGATATTCATTTGTTTCACCTCGTAACATTTTTTGGAATTTCAGAACAAATCCTACATATTTTATATTTGATTTTTCTTCTTTCTTCTATGATGAACCCTGTAGAAGCTGTTTAAATATATGGAATGACCCTGTACATTCTGATGAATTGCTCTCATATTTTGTGTCTATCGCTCACTAAACACTGAGGGAGAGGGGGGGAAGCGTCTGTCGGAAATACGGCTACCGACTGCTGCCTACGTTACGAAGTGGTTTACCATCCCATAAGAAGTTATCACTTCAAAAATTATTATATCACTTCTGCTTAAACCAGAAGCAACCCCAACTTTTGATTTTCAAATAGGACAACCTGTATATTTTGATATTCAGAAAAAGTTCCTAGTGTATCGAAAACGATTCACGAAAAACCCAATAGGCGAAGTATATTATTGCCTGTGTTTTGAAGAAAAAAAACAGCTCCAGAAAAAACATACGCCGCGCGTCGTCGGTCCGTTTGAAGTTGAAACAGCAAAAAAAAACCCTATTTATTCCTGGTGAATAGAAGCTCACAACTTCAACCTGAAATTGTCCATATCGACAAATATTCAAATATTGAAACACATTTTGACATTTTTCAATGAACAAGCGTCACCGACAGGCACACAATATTACAACAATATTACACCCCGCCCGCTAGGTTTTTATTAGGAACGACAATTGTTCAGAAATTTTCAGAGGAAAATGAAATTAGAGAGAAATTTAATGAAAATCTCATTGAAACTCACAATGAATTCTTCAAGATATATCAGGAGTGAAAGGTGAAATTTTCAGTACCACTATGGGTCAAATTATGTCCGATATAATTTGTTGTCGAGTGGTATTCGCTAGGGAAATTTATTCGCTAGGGAAATTTATTCGCTAGGGAAATTTCACGTCATCATGGGTTTATATGATAGAAAAATGCTATTTATAATATCGGGTATTTTTAAAGGTTAGCCATCCATTTAACGGGTTAGAACTGGTGGAAATAAATAATTTCATAAAAAAGAAACACTCAAATAATTTCAAAATAGGATTAGAGTAAATGTAAGCAATGTTCTGTGGACGTGGGCATCGTCCGGTTTAGTATGCACGAGTAGTATCAGTGCCGATTATAGTGCGTATAATGAATTTTATAAGAAAACATACAAGAAATTACTCAACACTAGAGTTCCTAAATGTACTCGACACTGCTGTTTTGACGTCTTTTGTATATTAGAGTACGGACAAGCACTGACAATCAGACATAACCACAAATAAATTGATGGAAAAAGCGGGAACTGACAGTACACGGACGTACATGACATAAATATTAAAGGTTTGACAAATTGAGAGAATTAGGAGGAAGATGCAAGTTTGTGCAGTTTCCAACTGTGAGAACATGGGAAATCAATTCACTTCGAATTTCCATTGGATAACGTAATTTTCCAAAAATGGAAACAGAATATGATGCGGCCGGCATGGAATGTAGGGTCAGGCCACAAAATTCGCGAGGTATTCAAATTTATTGGTAGGATATAGAACATTTTTCAACGAATTATCATCAGGTACACTTCAAAACGGAAGATTTGATATTGAAGAATGGGATCGTATTGAGAGAAAGAGCCGAACCCACAATTTATAAACCGAGCGAGTATCGAAAAGAACCTTATTCCAATTTAGAACCAACAAAAAACGAAGAACTTGCAGATAATGAAATTCATTTCGAACATATTTTGAAAGAAAAAGACTTGAGAATGATCTTTCGATGGCCGGGTTCAAACCAACAATCCCCTTTAGCAATGTGAACGGCGATCTATAGTCAGTCGAGCGCCGAAGTCCATTTATACCTACTTCCGTATGTCTTGGAGAACCTATATTATTCATCCTAACTGAAATCAGCTGTTATTGTTGCCATATCATTTGTTCATTTATTAATGACTTATTACCTACCACTCTTATGAAAATGTTCCATACGAAATAAAAGTATGTTTCATTGGTTGAAATTGATCAGTTTTTACCCCATTCTGAACTTTTGTGGGATAAAAAAATATTCAACTGAACGTATACATATAAGAGACTTATTTCATAGGAAAAGTATAGGGGTATTCCGGAGCCCTCGTATCTGACTTCGTATATTTACGAAAATGGCCTACGTATTGTTACGAAACCTCAAACACGGGAACGACCCATGGATAGCAATGTAAACTGTCAGCTTATTCCGAAGCTTCCAGTGCGAAATTGAAAAATTCTTATTCATCATCTGTCCTGTCAATTTCAATAATTCAAGTCCTTCTCCAAGATTGACACATAGTTTTTGTTCTTATTCTTGCCATTTTTGAAATACCTTTATCCAAATCAAAATGCTCAATACCAGAGATTAGTTACAATAATCAGAGGTATTTATATTGTGCTTTATGCTCAGGCGGGACAAATTCTGTCAGAACAGTTTCGTCAGAACGGCAATTTTGTAATCTTTTACACAAGAAAATGGTAGTGTAAAGTTACGAAGGACCGCGTATCCTAATCGACCAATCAGATTAGTTTGCTGAATACGACGATACGAAAATACGATAATACGAAGCATTATACGAGGACCGGGAATACCCCTTATATGTATTTTGGTATATATGTACCAGTTGAAAAACTAAGAACGGCTGGCATATCTATCATTCTTCCAACTTTGATAGTTAATATCTTCCGTTGGCGAAAAGGTATCATGTTGCGGTTTTCGTTGGTCTGTTGAGATTTAGTTTCCCTATTACATCGTGTTATGATATGCATAGCATTAGATTTATTCTATCTCAAACTTGTATCATTATTCGTTGCTGAGATATGGCCGTTCTTAGTTGTTCACCCGGTACATACCAACTTGATATCGACCTCCATTGAGGTCCTTCAGCCTTATCATTCAATATTTCGAAAAGAAATAATTTTCTAATCACTTCATCATACCCTTTTACTCACTCGAGGAGACGCTATGCACTCTCATACAAAAATCAAAGACAGAGAAAGATATATGGATGTACTCTTCCCAGTATATTCTTTATATAATATATTCTTTTCCTTGTCTGGCAAAACATATAATTTGCTTCAAAATCGTTTGTGGTTATGTTTGATTGTCACTGCTTGTCTAGTGTGCATATTCTAATATACAAAGAACTTCAAAACTGCAGTGTCAAGTACATTTAGGAACTCTACTCAACACCACGATTAATCGTGAATTTAGCTCAAAGGGCTCGTTATTTGGGATATTTGAAGAATCAGAGAGACGATGACATGATGTCATACTTGTATCACTATTTAAAACACTTGCTTTATCATAATGGAAAACCGAGTGGTAAACTGATCAATAGCAAACACGTGTAAAACTGTTTTGCAGGCGGTGCTGAGGAGGAAAGTCGAAGGAAGAAACGTAAGGAGGAGAACGCAAAAGAGGGGAAGACCGCTACACAGAGGAATACAGGTTAGTTCTCGAGTGGACTACGGTGACGACCTCTGACGACATATTTATTCATGACTCACAAAAAAGTATTTGTCATCTTTTCTCAGTGCCGGATTTATACTCATTTACGCGGGGGGCTAACTATTACTATGCCGCCGCGCCTCCGCCAAATAATTCAAAATTCAAAGTATCCGGTCACCAAATGTAAAAAAATATAAAACTGTAAAAGTTTCCCTTCTTCAGAACTTGGAGTCCCGGATACGGTTCTGTCGGTTCTAATTCTATCTCATTTGAACTGAGAAAAAATGAATGTATTTTAGTGCCTTTCTTGACAACATCATCCAACTTCATTTGTTTATTCATCTTCTGCCGTTTCCAGAATGCACCACTTCCTTTTTTACTCATTTTTTCTAACGACAACCTATCGACTACTGTATTCTGGTGTTGTAATTTGTTATTGAATTAGACGAACCACAAAATCACCCCTACTGAGTAGAATATAGTATACCACCATCCGAACAACAAACTCCCTGTATGATCGAAGATTCCAATCTAGTCCTTTTGATGCGGTGCCGACTGCCGGTGGTCGCTAATTATAAAATAGAATAGAATAGTTTATTCACCAAAAGACCATTATACAATGATATAGGAAAAGTCAATTTACAAAATGATCACATGTATAGTGGTAAATATAGACATTCATGAATATTACAAAACAAAGTATGTATAACAGGCGAGTACAGACATTTACATTACTAAACTGAAATAAAAATATACATATAAATATATGGAACTAGGAATACATTGATTCAAATTCTGAGGATTGTGTACATGGTTTGAAGTTGATGAAGTCGTCACACGAGTAGAAACCTTGACAGCTAAGAAATTCTTTCGTTTTCTGTTCCACTTTATTCGCATTTGGCAGCGACTTGATCTCAATGGGCAGAAAATTGAAGAACTTTGACCCTATATACATGGGTGACTTTTCGATAAGTTTCGTTTTGTGCTTGATCATTTCCAGTAGGTTTCCATTTCTTGTAGGGTATATGTGTTGTTCACCATTAGTTATAATTGGAACTTCATTTTTTTATATATAAGTGATCAAGCTGAGGATGTATATGCATGGTAAACTGAGTATTCTGTTATTTCTGAAGAAGGGTGAATTGCGCGTTTGCTTCAAATGGCGAAGAGTTGAGAGGCGGCATATAAAAGGCAAGAAGCAATATGATATACTTGTCGCCTCGTCGGTGACGAGTATATTGCTGCTTGCCATTTTTCTTTTTTTTTATACCACCTCTCAAAATTAACCGCCGGGGGCTGATAGTCCCATAGCCCCCCCTAAATCCGGCACTGACTATTCTAGACGCCAACAAATACAAATCGATGAAAGAAATGGTGCTGATAACTGTGTGGAATAATGGTCAGAGAATCAAGGTTAGGCCATCAATAAATTTAGTAGATATAAATGTTGATTTCTACTAATGTAGAGATTGGTTGTTACAATTCCGTAATGGTTATTCACCTGTTATCACATAATTATACTACACAATGCATTGTCTCAATAAGGCTGTTGAATAGTTTCAATATTTCCCCAAACTTTTTAATAGTTGTATAGTAGTCTTTCTAATTTCCGTGATTTGTTACCGTTCTCGACATGCCTCTTCTGAATATCAGTGATGAGATCCAATTCAAACTTATTCAACGGGATTCATCTTAGATCTAAATTTTCAGTTTTTAGCCACTGTCAAACTTTATTATCTCACCATTTTTATGAACTGCAACGTCGCTTCGTTCTACGCGCTTCTTCTCCACCATGAGGCTGTGGAGTAGAATGTTTGGTGAAAAAAGGAATCTTGCATCAAATTAAATGAGATCACTATGTTTTCGAGCCTTGGGCGCTCTCAGGGTTCGAATTTAATGTATTTATTTCGATAACATTCGATTGTTAAAAATCCTGCTATTTGAACTTGAGACACCTGTGTTGCACGGAGAAATCCATATTTCAAACTGGGAAAGGCCCATTTCGCATCGCAATTCCTTTCAATTCCCATGTTCATCTAAAACGTAAACAGATCAACGAATTCATTCCAATGAAGGTCAAACTAAAGGACAGAACAGTAAGCAGTCTGCGGGAAGCCAAAACAAGGCTGGTGCCTCCAATTCAACCAAAGGTGGCAACGACAAGAAAAGTCCTTGCTCCAGCCCGAAACCATCCTCCACAGATGCAGACAGCGAAGACGGAAAAACAGATTTGAAGGTAAATCCTTCCCCTCTCGAACGTCTCAATAAAAAGCCGTGATTTTTTTTTTATAGTTTCTCCACCTGTCAATGTTCAATGCTTTCTGGATGATTTTTAGGATGGAGAATACAAGTTGGGGAGCTATTTTGTCTCGAATAATTAACATGGTAATTCAAATTAGGACGGTTTTGAACAAACTATCACCATAATGGCGACCCAAGCACTAAATATGGTCATGAATGTTGTTTTTGAGGGCTTCCAGGGTCCTGGGACAATTATTAGTTGCGTTTTATTGATGTTGTTAGTGTCACCAGTGGGACAGAATCACCGTGTTATTGAATATTTCTTATCATGGTGCCAGAACATCGAATGCGTGGTGGAATGTTTAGAATGTTCGACAAATAAGGGTATTTGACATACATCATATTAATTTTGTTGTAATCAAGAACTTTGAGAAAACATAGTAGATACGGAATAAGCATGATATAGGGGATAGGTAGGTACTTCTACTGATGGAACAGATGATAGCCAACAAAAGAGGAGAATTCAGGAGTCATTCTGAAATGGCTCTGAATGGTCTTTGTATTGAATCTTCGTATAACAATCTCATAAAAGCTTTCAATTTTTAGGACTTCTTCGTTACATATTCTAAACGAGGTCAGTGTAATACATTCATCATCCTGGATTTAATTATGTTGTCCTACGAATCCATAATTTCATGAAGGATGTCGCTAGGTATTATCTTCTCCGACAAATATAAGTTTCAATGCTTTCCATTACTATTCCCACGTACTATTTCCACGTACTTACCCCACAGCCCGCACGTATACAGGGTGTTTCATAATTGAATGTCAATATTTGGGGAGGCGATTTTTGGGCCCATTCTAAGAAGAAAGTTTCATATGAACGTATGACCTAAACATCCTAACTTTTGAGATACAGGGTGGTAAAGTTCTCAAAAATTAATAGTTTTTTATTAATATCTGTAATACCACTTCAGATATTCTGATGAAATTTGGCATACATGTACTATGTATCAAGATGCATCAGTAAGCGTACCACATTTTTTGTTGTTGCCACCAGTGGCGTTCGTATGGAATTTCACATACCTATTTTGGCAGACATTAATGGTACGCCACTGATTAATCTCCAAATTGAAATCATTCCTGAAATTCCCAAACATTTCTAAGCAAATTTGATCACTACAATTTTTTCAATCTGATGCACGGTTTTCGCTTAAAAATATAACAAGCTTTTTACTACATGATTATAGCAATATCGTTAATATGACAATATCACAATGCAGAGAACTAGATTTTATTTCTTAGATCAAATTTCAGAAATACAATTCATAGTTTATGAACTTCGTATTCATATTTGGTATTTTGGAATTATCACTTCTCATTGTAGTAGGCTATATTAATTTTCGAGAATTTTACCACCCTGTATCTCAAAAGTTGGGATGTTTAGGTCATATGTTCATATGAAACTTTCTTCTTAGAATGGGCCCAAGAATCGCCTCCTCGAATATTGACATTCAATTATGAAACACCCTGTATACCAAAATTATTATTCAATGTTTTATCAATTCATGGGTTCAATCCAAAGATCCAAAAATTCATATAACCTAAACTTTGATGTTTTTTATTGTTGATTAAGTCAGTTTGACTGCATCTGTTTGTCACACGGTTGTCATCACATTAATGTAATTCTCCATTCTTTGCCGTTTTATTCGTTCCTACACAATTCCTAAACCAGAGAATCACAAAAAACGCGACCATTGTAACACCAGAGATTTTAAGGAGCGTTTTTTTGGTTTCCCATTAGTGGCAGTAGAATTGACTACCAATAAAACGACATGATTCATTTTGAGAGTTGTGACATGCAGCTGATCTTTTTCAGGTTATATAATAATAATATAATTCCGGGATCATGCTGTTGATCCGTACATAATTATAAGTATAATTTAAAATTGATGTTCCCGCTTTCTTGTTATCCTCCTCAGTAAGTAGGTGCGTTGGTTAGGGGGCAACATTCATTGATATTTATCTATGAAATTGACCCATTGATACTTGAAGGAATTTTATACTTGTGATGTGAGTATTTTGATGTTATCTACAGGAATAATTGACTAAATTTATATTGATACTTTCAGATTTTCTAGCAATTTCATATCAAAAATTCAAAATTATTATGAAGAAGTAATACTGCAAATGGATTTATCAACATTCAAAATTTATTTCAGGAGTCCGGAAGTGTTTGAAAGTATTCTGGGTAGAATTCCGAACAATTCCAAAATATTCACTAAAGTTCACTTTTAGTCAATTTTCAAGTCAGGTTTTGAGGTTAGAGTATCTGAAATACCGTCATTTCATACACTCCCACCACAATCGTCATCCTGTTTGTCATTCCGTATGAGAAGGCGGAATAAAACGACAAGAATTGTCATTCCGGTGGAAGAATCTTGCCAATAAAACGCATCTTCAGATGTACCTACAGGGGACGGCAATACAATTGAGTTAACAATGAAAGACAGAATTATGAGAAGATATTCAGAACAGAGTGATATTTTGCTACTATTTCACATTCAGAAAGCATAAATAGCATTAATTATATATGAGTGATTCATTTTGACACGTAGAGCCATAATTATTTTATGCCAAACTGACAGACTTTGCTTCGCTATCCATGGTTACATCGTTGAAAACATCAACGCTAATAGACCAATCAGAATTGAAAGACAGCTAATGTTTTCGAGATTATGTGATGAGTGAAATAGTCACTATTAAATTGCCTGGCTTCAAAATCACGTGGCTTCAATTCATGGATGACAACCATCCTATGAGGGTGCGAAATGTTTATTAACGATTCGTTTCCGAATTGAACGCCTGGAAGATTTTTTAATTGCTGGTCGAACCCTCCCGATGTTTTCTAGAATTCGATTTCGATCGGGAATTCGGCCGCATGGAGTGAGATCGAATCTCAAACGGAAGGCTTGCTATACACAGACGATGGAACGGGCGTTCGACAAATTGATGTACCGCGTGGAAAATGTACTTCCTATCTCCTTCTTTGAATCGCCTCACTTACAACATTCTAAGACCGTCAGGAGGGGTACAATGCCCTTTTAACTTCTTCTTCACACTACCAGTCCGGTTAATTTTCCTTGACGGAGCTAGTTCGGTAAAATAATCTTATGATCATACAATGTAGGTTTTGGAAAGTACCAAGTTTTTGCAATAACTATCTACCTATTCACCATCTTATTTGGGCATTAAAGCTATAATATCATTCATAGATGAAAAACCCAAAGTCATCTCCACAACTTTTATTGAAATGATCAAAGATCATCAATGGTACATGTTTCGGGCTTATATAAGCCCATCATCAGCCGATAAAATAGTTCAAAGTTCTAGAAAAAACCGGTATTGACTTAGGATATAAATGCAATGATTGATTACTTACATGGAAGTGAAAAAAGTTGAAATTCGAATAACGTGGACAATAACAGAGCAAACAAATGCAACTGCTCCATGATCTGGAATACAAACAGTTAAATAGATATGTAAAGGAAGTTCAGAATCGGAAAACTTACTGTTAATTTAAAATTGTGTTTTTATAAAATGTATAACAATTATTTTTAAAATTCTTATGAAATGATCATTCAAGGGTCGGGTTCATATTTTATAAGGGCCCATTATCATTATTTTTAACTGTTATTCGAATTTGTGCATGACCAGCTGTGTATAAAACCCACAGCACAATTTGTTTATTACCAAGACTTTTATTACTACATAATTATTTTACCGAACTAGTCTTGTCAAGAAGAATTCACCAGATTAGTATTGCAAAAAGGTACTTTCCAGTTTGAAAATCGTTGAGAAAACATGATTTTTGCCGACCAGGTGCTTGAAAGCTTGTACCTACGAGCATCAGCATCGATAGCTTTGAAAATATTTTCGAAGAAAGTGACCAGTGGAATGACAGACAGACTATATAAAATTTTACTCATCCTTAGACTTCCAAATGAGTAGCATTTTATATTTTCAATATACTGTTAGCGACGGTGTTCAAATCACCCCGTAAATGAGAAGAACGCCTAAGGAATGCCTTATCACAAGCGGCCTCGACGACTCATCGGTATTCGTAATCATCGTGTGATTCAAGATTGAAGCAGATTTAGTAATTAGCATCGTAGCATCAGAACGAATCACTTGTCGATGTTGTATTTTTATAAACGGTCATTTTTGTACAGGGTTTTTGACTATGGATTTCTCGACTTCAACAGCTGATATATCGAAAACGAAAAAAGATATTTGAAATTTGGAAAAAGGTACTTGAATGAGATGTCATTTCCTTCTAGAAATTTTTTTTTTAAATGGAACCCCCTGTATATTATCGCATATTTCGAAAGAGCTATCTTTCCTGATTTTGAAAATATATACTTTTCATATATTCTATCGAGGGCTTGACGAAATATCAACAAATTAAATATTAATATTTGGTCCAAGTTACCTATAGTTGAAATAGAATGAGATGATGAATAAGTGAATTGACATTTGGTCAACATTCCAGTGACATAAGTGCGCAAAATTTCGAGAATTTTTTCACGATGCTATATCCACTGGAACAAAGAAGAGATATTTTGGAGTGTTATTTTTCAGTTAATAAAAATCTTGCTGAAACACTTCGTAAGTATATGAGGAGTTATCCAGGCAGGAGATTACCAAGTAAGAATTAAGTATGTAAAGTATTTGGCTGCTAAATTTGACAGAACTTTCAGTTTGTCGAATATCAAGAGAATAGTGAGAAGGCAAGACAACGAAGACAAGGAACTTCTTGTAATCCAGTATTTTGTTGAGGATCCTTCACATTCAATAAGAAATGCAGTGAGAGAGTTTGGTTTCAGCTATTATTTTGTTCAACATACCTTAAAGAAATATAAATTTAGGGATTTCAGAATTAGACCATGCCACAAACTCAATTATGATGATAATGAGAAGCGTATTGAATTTTGTCCTGTCATATCTGAAAGATTAAATATGAGACAAAGCTATTTTGACGATATCATTTGGACAGACGAGGGTTGTTTCACTACCAGTGGTATGTTCAATAGACGGAACTCGCATCATTGGGCATCCGAAAACCCGCATGCTTTTCAAGCAATACAGAAACAAGGTCGGTCGTCTGTTCTTGTTTGGTGTTTCACGTCGATAATTTTCTGATTTTATTATAATGTATTATCTTCTCAATATTCATTCGTCCTTTTATCTGTCACAGAAAAATATAGTGTATTATACACGAGAAAAATATTAGATTTTTGCTCCAGATTGTGTTGTCTACCGACGCGTAGTGGAGGGAGACAAAAAACTACTTTTCATAATGATAATAATAATAATAATTTATTGCAAAATTTAAGCAGTCTGAACCTGCTGCACTATCCAGGCACTGCTCAAAATATTAATTCATGGAATAGGGTTCCAGATTAGATAAGAATTTAAGTATGGGCTTCTTCACTAGTTGGAAGTTTTCTTTCAGTTTTATTTGTGTAGGTAATTTGAGGCGGCAAATAACAATGTAGTATCATCTGCATAGTTAGTGATAGTTTGATCTTGTTCGGAAATTGATAAGAAATCGTTTTTCTCTTGTATAATGAGTAACTAATATGATATGTAAAATTGAGCTGTCCAAGAAACCCAAGAAAAAAACTATTAATCCCTTCAGGTACCTCCATTAAAAATAGTCATCCCTCAAACGAGTAACAGCGAACAGGACAACGGCGCAGGCAGGAACGGAAAGAGCAGCTCTCAGAGAGCCCACCAAGCTCTACCTTACGTCGTCGCCAGTTCGAGCAACAGCGATGCTAATAGCGAAAAAGACAGCTCTTCGACGGCAGCGGGTAATTCCGAGTCGGGGTTGGTTTCCAACAAGGGCGATGAGAAGAAAGATGCAGCCAGTAACAGTACTGATGAGGTTAGTTATCATGAAACATAAAACATAAAATATCAGTGTTGCGGTATTTACACCCACTTCTGCGGACCCATGGTGTTCAGTTTCGTTAAGAAATGAATCTACAGACTTATCAGGGGTGGAGTCACTGGATGGTATTTTAGGTTGAGTCGTTGTTACAAAAATATAAAGCTATAAACTAGATAAATGACAGTTTACATAATATAATAGGCCAACATTTTATAAAAAAGAGAAACATTATGATAATATGTACAATTTTCATTTGGTAGTTGGATGGTCAATAATTATGAACATGAAAATATTCGTAAAGCGAGTAGAAATATTTTTCTATAATAATAATAATAATAATAATTTTTCTTTATTTGTCCTCACAAAAAAAAACAATAATACTGAGGGCAAATGGGCGAAGTCTAGTCATGACCAGACGAATCCAGTCAATTCCTACTCAACTTAACCCCTATGAGGAATGATTTCAAGCATTTTTTGAATAAAGATATTTTTTTTCGTTTCCCAATATTCAGGTAAGTTATTGAATATTCTAGGACCTAAGATATTTGGTGTATGGCTCAAAATATTTGTTCTGCATAGTTGAATATAGACTTTGTTCCTTGAACGATTATTCACATCATGTATTACAACAATTTTATGTAATGATGAAATGAGTGAAATTTTAAGTGATTTTTAGTGATACTATAAAAACTTCACAATATTCAGATTATACATCAATAACTTGTTGCATAATTATTACAAAGATAATATCGATGAACCGATAATATCGATATGTTGTGATTATCGATAATCCAAAATCACTATCGCCCACCCCTAATTTCACTGCTACAGTTTTTTGTCAAAGTGTACATTACATTCTTTCGTTGACCTATAACACTTATATTCACATCATACAAATGAGAATCAATAAAGAAGAAATTGTATTCTACAAAGAAATATAATATGAAAATGTGTCTCATTGATATGTTATTCTACATAGTTGCCGAAAAAATTGTGTACGCACCACGTCCTAGAACAGTTTTTTTAGACTCGCAGACTTCCAGGTCTCACCTATGGCTCGGCTTAGAATTTTGTGTACTCGTCCAAAAAAACAGTATTTTTCGGACTTGTTACACTGAGGAACATTCCTATTAACCATATTCAGAAATCGAATAACCCCAGCAAGAAACTTCAATAGCATAGGGGACAAGCGAGTTATCACCTGTGAATATAAAGTCGACTTTGCTGATTATACCCCACCTGCGATTATTAGATATAGAACCTTGCTGCCACTAGCTAGTGCATCTGTATATTGAAATTAGACGATGTTTCTGTAGTAGGTAGTATCTAATAATGTATCTAATAATGGGAGTCGGGCAATGTTATAATCGTAGGTAGGGAACTTTGCTACTCTTGGTGGGTGATCATATAGATAGTTGCATGACCTTCTTACTGTAGTTATTTAGTTATTTTCCAGGATTGTTGTCAACAAGAAAGATGAAATTTTGACTGATATCCAATTTCACTTCAAATAATTTCCTCCCTGATGTTTGGTATGAATAGCAATTTATTGATTCCTAAAGAAAATTTCGGAACAATGATCATTGAAATTCAATAGATCAATTGATTCTTCATGCAGCCTCAGGAAAAACAAAAGGTTTTTGAGTAATTGATATAAACATATTTTTTCTTAAACTTCCTGAAACCATTGTATTTCGAGAACTAGGCAAGTTATTACAGATAGGTTATTACAGAACAAAATGTTACCAGTAAAATCATTGAAATAATTTCATAACATGTACATTTTTGCTTTCAATAAGTTTTCAGACCACATTCTATGGAGAAGCTCTGGAACATATTTGACAATTTTAAAGTTTCAAGGTACCAAAAAGAAGGAAATGTTTGTAAAATATTTGAATTCCAGTCGAAATACCATAAAAAAAACTCACCTTTATCATTCCATCAATCCTGGTAATAACTAAAGCACTCAGATCTACGAAAGAACTGGAAGGGACACAGAAGATTTTTTTATTTGTTTGGAAATGTTTCCATTTTATATTCGTATTCAGATTCAGATTTTAAATAATGAATTGAATTCAAGAGGGGAAGTATTCGTAACATGGGTTTGCATCAAGAGCCCAACTGTGAATGATTGATCGAGCAAGATGTATGACAAATGCTTATATAGAGGGGGACAAATCAGCAAAATATCGAATAACGATAGGTATGCGGTGAATAACCCCAAGTAGGTTCGTCAAATATTATTTTCGTGGCAGACTGATAGTTGTATTATTGGTAGTGAGTGCAGTTCTATGCGATGAACCTCGCAGCCACAAGCATATAACTCACTAGTAGTAGTTCAGCTAGACAATTATAAAAAAATCATGCTGTCCCAGAGTGGCTGCCTGATAGCGACAGCAGTATTTCTTCCTGTGGCAGGAAATTCACTTTCAACAAAGTCGTTATTGCTTTCATAGGATTTCAAGGTTTTGCTTCTATTAGAAAATATATAACGGTGATAAGATTTCTTGTAATGGTAGCAAGAAATATATCTGAGCAAAAACTCTAATAGCACAATTTCCCTCAGTGTACGTAAATATTACTATTTTCTGAAATTTGGCCTATACATATAATATTGAGATCATGAATTGCCCCTTATCATCTGTATTTTTTTGTTCTGGCACTATTTGCATTTTGAAAACGGTAAATGATAGGAAGTTGGTTGAATTGAAGAGAAGTTGTATGTGAAGAATGAAATGATTTAAAATCAGATATATGAACCATTTTAAAAATATATAAGGAAAACCAAAATGTACCGACCATGACTCCTTTTGAAGAAATATGGAATGTAAAGAAGAAACTTTCTTCCCTGTAGCAAATTTGCTTGGATTTGTGTAATTCAACCAACTTTCTTATCACTTACTATTTTCGAAATGCCAATAGTGGAAGGACATTGAAAATACAGACCTGTATAATAACAAAACAAAAAAATCTGAGTTACAAATGTTAATAGCCTTTGCAGTTAGGTATATGACAGGGACATACAGATGTAACTTAAAATAAATGTATAATTTTCTTCTATACAGTGTGTCCCAAATTCGATCCTCACCATTGGGATCTCAGTAACTATGAGAGATAGAGAAACGGTTAAATTAGCAAAGTTGTAGTCATTCTTGAGTTATTTGAGAAAAACTGAAATCTTGTATTTTTGTTTTTCTCGAATATCTCGGAACCTATTGATTTTATGAAAAAATGACTTCAACATTCTCATAGCACTTTTTAGTGCTCTTTTCAATGGTTTTGTCAGTTTTCCGTCAAAATGTCAAATTTCTGAGATATCACCTACAACTTCAATTTTTCTCATGGACGCCATATTGGATTTTCACAGATTTGAAATCAGCATCAAATTTCCTTTCTAGTGATGTATCACACTTACAGTTTTATTTTATTTGGGGTACTGATTTCCAATGTTTGTTTTTATGTCCAGTAGGCTATGCGCTAAGCTCTCTATAAACATTAACGATAATGTGTTCTGGCACAACTTTCATATAGTAGGCTTGGAGCAAAGGTGAGCCAAGTGACATTTCTGTAAACGTCAAGAAAAAATACAAGTCAATTATTTCGGGGCAAACAATGCCGTTCACAAATCTCGAAAAATTTGATATGTACAATTTTTATATCAGAAATAATCGAAATAACAGAGAAACAGCTAGACAATACTTCCATTTATATCCAGAAAGACAACAACCGCATCCTTCTATTTTTCTAACATTACAAAGAAATTTGCAAGAGCATGGAAGTTTCATTGCACCTAGGCCAAGGTATGGTTTGCGCTTGGATGAACAAGATATTGCAAATATCGAAGGAATCATCAATCAAACTCCTACCATTTCAATTCGAGAGCTTAGTCGGAGAACTCTTGTGCCGAAAACAACAATCCACAGACATTTAGTGAATGATAAGTACCACCCTTTCAAACCAGTACAAAGGTTAAGACCTGGTGATAATGAACGTCGTCTCGAGTTTTGTCACTGGTTTCATAACCAGTGTGAAAGAATCGAGAACTTTCCATTGAATATCTGCTGGACCGATGAAACGAGATTTCATAATAATGGAATTTACAATAAACATAATCATCATTACTGGGCACAAAATAATCCGCATGTCATCAGAGAATCAAAGTGGCAGAACAAATTTGGTTTCAATGTTTGGTGTGGGATATTTGGTACCTTACTAGAATTTTGGTCCATAAATAACTGTTTCTCATTGTGTATTTTTTTCAGGCAGTAGACTACTAGGTCCAATAATCTACGATTATAACTTGAATGGTCCACGTTATTTAGAGCTATTGAGAAATGAAATTTCGAATTTTATAGACGAGATACCACTTGCTGAATATGAGTTAATGTGGTTTCAGCAAGATGGTGCCCCACCGCACAATACGCGATTGGTTAGGGAATATCTCGAGAATCAATTTGGTGCTAAATTAATTACTACCCATGGACCTGTGAGATGGCCTCCAAGGTCGCCTGACTGTACGCCTCTCGATTTTTACCTGTGGGGCTACGCCAAAAATAAAATTTATGAAAATCCGATTCAAGATATTGATGATCTACGAGATAGGGTGATGGACACATTCCAGAACATCAACAGAGTTCATCTGAGTAAAGCAGCGAATCATGTTCGCTCGCGAATATTAAAATGTATCGAGAACAAAATGGGGGCCATTTCGAGCAGTTCAATTGATTTTTTTTTCAGTATTTGTATTATTCAACTGTTATTAAATTTTTTTCTGCTAGAACATCAACAGAGTTCATCTGAGTAAAGCAGCGAATCATGTTCGCTCGCGAATATTAAAATGTATCGAGAACAAAATGGGGGCCATTTCGAGCAGTTCAATTGATTTTTTTTTCAGTATTTGTATTATTCAACTGTTATTAAATTTTTTTCTGCTATAATAGTACACATCCAATTCCATGCGATAAGTTATGCAAGAACATAGAACACAGAATTCATAGCCTACTTGACATAAAAACAAACATTGGAAATCAGTACCCCAAATAGAATTTAACTGTGAGTGTGATACATCACTAGAAAGGAAATTTGATGCTGATTTCAAATCTGTGAAAATCCAATATGGCGTCCATAAGAAAAATTGAAGTTGTAGGTGATATCTCAGAAATTTGACATTTTGACGGAAAACTGACAAAACCATTGAAAAGAGCACTAAAAAGTGCTATGAGAATGTTGAAGTCATTTTTTCATAAAATCAATAGGTTCCGAGATATTCGAGAAAAACAAAAATACAAGATTTCAGTTTTTCTCAAATAACTCAAGAATGACTGAAGCTAGCCCGGATTTCTCGATAGATTATGATTCAACATTGAATTTGCTACAACTTTGCTAATTTAACCGTTTCTCTATCTCTCATAGTTACTGAGATCCCAATGGTGAGGATCGAATTTGGGACACACTGTATGTCTTGTTTTCAGTTATTTTACTCCATATTACTGAAATCTCGAACTCACATTCTTTCTTGCCCTGATTTCTTCTGGCTTTTGTTTTCCATTCTCCTTGGGTCTTCTGTTGTGACTATCCACTTCAATGCAATCTCTAAAAAACACAAAAACATGTAGATGAAATACCTAATAATGGTTTGCTACTTTATACTTTTAGTTCAACTACAATACAAGCTATTCAATGAACAACTCTATCTCTCAGGATCAGTATTGAATATGAATTTGCATCCTCACTCATCAAGTACTGAGCAACCATTGCAACCAATTCAATTATTCTTATCACCTACTATCTTGAGAATTAAGAGAATGTTGAAATATGACCAGTTATTATACCTGTGATTATACTATCTAATTATATGTATACTCACATTCTGAAGATTCCTTTGATCATCAAAAGGTTCATTATTCCAAAGATGATTCCATCAGTTGGGATCATGAAAACCAATTTATGAACGCTTCAGGACCAAGGAATACCTTTATCCTCGTCGAAAATGAATTTCTCGAATTACATATTCAATTATTATCACTCAACAAACTATCTTGCGAGAAATATGAAAATTACTTTTCTTTGCAATGTTTTGTTTATGTTTCCCATTCCCAATGCTGACAGACGAAGTGTGAAATCGACTAATTTGACACACTTCAACGAAATCTTGAATGCCATGGCGTGTGACGTCAGTAGGCATGCAGCTTCTTGCATCTCTTTCTTAAACAATTGCCTGTCATTGGTTTTGAGCAGTCCTTGTGTGTATAGTCTCCTTGGGAGTGTCTCATCTGTAAGGTTTGTTAATCTGTGATCGCAGGTACCGTCGACCGCAGAGCCGGACCCGCCACCGATCGCCTCTACCTCCGCCACCGCCTCCGCTGCGTCGACGCCTTCCCAGCCAAGCGCTGCCCCTTTGCCCCCGCCGCCGCCGCCCCCATCTGCTGCCGCGCCTCCCGTCGAGCTGCATCCGCGCAAGCGCAAGATGAAGCAGAGCAGGGGCGAGGGAGTGGGCGGGGCTGCGGGGGCGGTCGGCGGCACACCTGTCGCTCCGCCCTCGGAGCCGCAGGACGCGCTCGCCGCTGATGCGCAGGCGCAGGCGGTGCACCCGCACGACCAGCCCATCACCAATTGCTACCAGCTATACTTGAATATCAGGAATCAGGTAGGCGGTTTTTATTATTTTGAGACGCCAATAATCGACTTGAAGAACATAAGCTCACAATTTCAGAGAAACATTCTAGTTTTCATTTTACTTGATTATTTGGGATTTTCTCCTCGTTTCTATAAAATAAAAATATGAGTATTATCACAATATATGTGTAGTAGGACAAATCAGATGATTTGCCCCAAAATGTCACGTGAGAACAATTGCTAAAAGTGCATTCCAAAAACTTGGTTTACTGTTTTTTACTAGGAGCTATTTCACTTCCACTCAGCTGCTTATGATCTATAAGGCACAGATCCGACTTGTCCTGGAATACTGTTTCCAAATTTTGAGTGCAGCACCCAAACATACCCTGAAACTGTTGGATTCTGTCCAAAAATGGGCAATTCGTCTCGTGGGTGATGCCTTGCTCAACACACAAAAAAAATCATAAATATATTTACTTCCCAAATAATAACACAAGTCATCAGATTGAGAGTACCGAATGTGTAAGTCATGGTATAGCTATAGCTATAATAAGGATTTGTTCAGTTAGCTTCGATTTATACTGAAGATGGACAACATATGGCAGAGTGGAATAATATCAAAATCATAGGAAAGGAAGATAACAACCAAAATAGAAAAATCAAGGAATCCGCTTGCATTCTTCTAAACGGAGACAATAGCATTGCTTCCTGTTCAGTTGATATAGATAGAACATGGTATTCACTACTGAAAACTGAACATGAAAATGGTAGATTCAAGATCAATTAATGAAAACATCCTTCAACTCCTTTGTAGACTAAAATCACTCATTCATATGCCAACATCAATATGACACTGAAATGTGTCAAACTATAAGCAGCACAACTTCCAAAGAAACATATTTTGCATTTACATGTTGAGAACGGGGGCAGAATCGGTCCCGAAACGTCCAAAGATAAGTAATAATTCGATATTTTTTCAATATATATAATCTATATTTCTTTCCTACAATTTTTTTCAAACGAATTGTCACTGACAAGCTACTGGATTCTTCTTTTAGACTCCCTGATAGAAAAATTCGTTGAACGCAGTGACATTTTGGGGCATTTGTCCCTCTACAAATATATTGAAATAATATACTTTTATTTTATAGAAATGAGGAGAAAATCCCAAAGAATCAAGTAAAATAAATGTACCACCTCCTCGATTAACCTACAGACAGTATTTAAGATATACAGGGTGTTTCAAAATTCAGTATCAAGATTTTAGGGGCGTATTTTTCAGGTCAAAATAAGACGTTTTTGTTCATAAACATGTGTCCGCAAACGCTTCGTTACCGATCTACAGAGCGTTAAAGTTAAACAAATACACGATGAGACATCCACCAACTTTCAAATAATGTCAAATGCTTCAAAATAAACCTAAACGTCAAAATGAAAATAGCAGTCAAAGCCCACTAATTCGCTTTTTCATTGTTCCGTTGAAAATTTTAATTAAATGTAGCGAATCACAAAAATTGATTTTACTTTTTTCTCGATAACGATTGCAGATGCGTGAAAATTACAAGAGACAAAGAAATTTATAAACAAAACAAAGAATTCATTTCGTATCTCAGAATTCACCCGCACCACAAAAAAGTTTATGGGGTAAAGGGCTTGACCCCTGAAAAAAATATCTCCCTGTAGATTCTCACAATCACTCGGCATGCTGGATGATGTAAGCCCTAGAACGTAACCTACATTCCAAATTTGATCTTAATATCTCAAAAATTGAAAGAGCTATGAAGAAAAAAATAAAAAAATCTTGAAACTTTAACGCTCTGTAGATCGGTAACGAAGCGTTTGCGGACACATGTTTATGGACAAAAACGTCTTATTTTGACCTGAAAAATACGCCCCTAAAATCTTGATACTGAATTTTGAAACACCCTGTATATCGGTATGACAATTATTTCAAAATAATGATTGAAGAATATGAAGGAACGATGTTTAACATATTCTTTTAATCGTCTATATATAATATAAACGATGGAAAGATAAAACTAGTGAGCTGACCAAATCCAGGACTTGACTGTGGTCCTGTGAGAAAATTTGAGTAGAGTGATTTTTTGTTCCGAAATATTCCACTTATATTTTGTTTGAATTGTGCCTGCAGTCATTGAAGAAGATAAGTAACATGTTGTCTTCTCTGCAAGTGTGATAGTATATATCTCTGCAAGTGTGATAGTATATATATAATACTTCTCGAATGACTGAAAATGTTGCGAATAATACTACTGTTAATATACATCAGGGAAAGAGGTCGACCGAGGTCTACCAGTTGACCGCGAGAGTTGATTGAACTGAATAGGAAGATATGAAAATAGCCATTTTTTCTCGGAGTCAACTACACACACCGGGTAAACAATAAGGCATATAACCTCCAGGAATTTAAGAATACCAATTCCTACCTCATTTCCCTTGGTTCTCACGATGTTCTCTGAGCATTACAGGATATCCCTTTTCATGGGAACCAGAACATAAAAAAATAATCGTTGCTTCCAGTACGTCTAGAAATGAATTTCAAGAAATAAAGAGGTACATTCACTTTTCTGACAATACCCAACTGGATTGTGATGCAATTTTAAGATATTAAACACTTTTTTGTTGTATTCAAAATTTTTAGTTTTTTCCAATGCACCCTCCCATCGTACTCATTTGAGTACACCAATTTCTCTCAAAACCCTCCCAGAAATATTTTTTTTCAATTTTTTTTCCTAGTGTTTGTGTTACTAGGAAGGACTAATTATTATAAAATACCTATTAATTAATATAAGAAAAAAATATCTGTGGGAGGTAATGGGTTAATAATAATGAAGATGATGGAAAGCCCTAATTTCGAGTGACAACGGAAACTGAAAAAACTCCAACGGCCGTGAGAGTCGAACTCACAACCTTTGGGTTACATGCCCAACGCTCTGCCAATTGAGCTAACGGGTCATCTGTCGATCAATTGGCAGGAAGGTACACCAGGCGGCAGAATCCCTCCAAATCCCAGAGTCACTCGAAATCATGCACTATTTGAAGCATTGCAGGGCAGGATGGTACTATACAGTCTCCATTTTTCCCCGTTCTTCCTCTGGCATTGTCTTTCCTTGTATACGGAAATGTCCGCAAGCAATCTATACATAGAAGTGAGCGATAATTTTTTTCCGTTTCTCGACCGAAAAGATACATTGTATAATAATGAAGATGATGGAAAGCCCTCATTTCGAGTGACAACGAAAAATGAAAAAACTCCACCGCCAAGCGTGAGAGTCGAACTCACAACCTTCGCGTTGTCACTCGAAATTAGGGCTTTCCATCATCTTCATTATTATATATATCTTTTTGGTCGAGTAACCGACAAAAAATTATCGCTCACTTCTATGTGTTGGGTTAAGCCCACTACCAACGCAAACGTGAAGAATTGAAAAGTGCGCATGCGTATGTGTAGCTGTCAATTTCTACATTCACGTTAACGTTCATGGCAACTCTTCAAATCTCTATCATCTTCGAATGATCCAGATAGCGAAGCGCCGCCGCGGGCTGTTCCCTGTGCAGCCGAAGCCGCCGCAGGGCTTCAAGGACTACCTGATGAACCGGTGCACGTACGTGCTGGCGGGCACCGCGCCCACCACCCCCAACGTCGCCCATCCGCCCACCTTGCCGCAGCAGATGAAGGAGCTGTTCACCGAGCAGGAGAAGGAGAGATACAGACTGAGGACGCAGGTAATGTTTCAGCCATATATCTACTATCTCTATATATGGCGCATCACCTATACGATATCTCAACAAAAATGGGACCAAAATGAGAGGTACTTTTTGAATCTATAAGGACAGAAACTGAAGGATGGAAACAGCCATATTGGTTTGACAAGTTTCGTATTATTTTTTCACTACGTCGGCATCAACGCCAATTGGTCGATTTCGTTACCTATAGAGGCAGAAGTTGGTCCCGCTTTGAGGACAGCTGTGCTTCATATATGAGTAGTACATATATGGTTTCAGCAATGAACTCAATATAAACAACTGGAAGGGACCCTCTGTGAACGACGAGTGAGGCGAGAATATTGTTCACGCATTTTTGTATTTATCTGAGAATATTCCTTTTCAACACTTCCATACCCAATCAAGGGGTTCAAGTCAGGGTGATTGACTATGGATTTCTCGACTTCAACAGCTGATATCTCGCAAACGAAAAAAGATATTTGAAATTTGGAAAAAGTTACTTGAATGAGATGTCATTTCCTTCTGGAAAATGGGTTTTCTGCTTGATTTTATCATTTCGTATGTGAAATTTTTTTTTTTTTCAAATGGAACTCCTTGTATATTATCGCATATTTCGAAAGAGCTATCTTTCCTGATTTTGAAAATATATACTTTTCATATATTCTATCGAGTGCTTGACGAAATATCAGCAAAATTAAATATTAATATTTGGTCCAAGTTAGCTATGGTTGAAATAGAATGAGATGATGAATAAGTGAATTGACATTTGGTCAACATTTCAGTGACATAAGTGCGCAAAATTTCGACAATTTTTTCACGATGCCATATCCACTGGAACAAAGAAGAGATATTTTGGATTGCTATTTTTCAGTTAATAAAAATCTTGCTGAAACACTTCATAAGTTTATGAGGAGTTATCCAGGCAGGAGATTACCAAGTAAGAATTATGTAAAGTATTTGGCTGCTAAATTTGACAGAACTTCCAGTTTGTCGAATATCAAGAGAATAGTGAGAAGGCAAGACAACGAAGACGAGGAACTTCTTGTAATCCAGTATTTTGTTGAGGATCCTTCACGGTCAATAAGAAATGCAGAGAGAGAGAGTTTGGTTTCAGCTATTATTTTGTTCAACATACCTTAAAGAAATATAAATATAGGGATTTCAGAATTAGACCATGACACAAACTCAATTATGATGATAATGAGAAAGATTAAATTTAAGTAAGTATAAGTGTAAGTGTTTCAGCAAGATTTTTATTAACTGAAAAATAGCACTCCAAAATATCTCTTCTTTTTTCCAGTGGATATGGCATCGTGAGAAAATTGTAGAAATTTTGCGCACTTATGTCACTGGAATGTTGGCCAAATGTCAATTCACTTATTCATCATCTCATTCTATTTCAACCATAGCTAACTTGGACCAAATATTAATATTTAATTTTGATGATATTTCGTCAAGCCTTCGATAGAATATATGAAAAGTATATATGTTCGAAATCAGGAAAGATAGCTCTTTCGAAATATGCGATAATATACAGGGGGTTCCATTTAAAAAAAAAAAATGTTTTTCACGAACCCTGTATATGAAATGATGAAATCAAGCAGAGAACACATTTTCTAGAAGGAAATGACATCTCATTCAAGTACCTTTTTCCAAATTTCGAATATCTTTTTCCGTTTTCGAGATTTCAGCTGTTGAAGTCGAGAAATCCATAGTCAATCACCCTGGTGAGGTTGACGAATTCAGTCATCCAATTCCAACGCTTTTAATGAATCTCATTGAGAGAGAATATTTATTTTTCAGCATGTTATAGAAAAAGAGAAACTTGTTTTGTCTGTGGAGCAAGAAATTCTGAGAGTGCACGGAAGGGCGGCCAGAGCCCTGGCGAATCAGTCCCTGCCGTTTTCTGTGTGCACCATTTTGAGAGATGAGGAAGTTTATAATCTTATAACTCCCGAGCAAGAAGAGAAAGATCGGAATGCTCGATCGCGATACAACGGTAAGTAGGCAAAGATCCTTTTTCTCACGGCACTTTGCCAACACCACATACATTTCCATGGAGAATCAACAAAAACCGGCCAAAACTTGGCTGCTGTTCAGCTTTGAATAGTTGTCACAACTGTCAGAAGAAGTTTTTTTTAAATTCTATATGGTAGTTGTCATTAGTGCTTTTGATAGAAATCGCATTTTCCATCAGATGATGTATATACCGAGATGTGACGATTTTGATAAATACACCACCAGAAACAAGTTGATGGAAAAAGCTGCGAAAGTTGGATTTGTTTCCGGAAATTTCAAGAAAAAAGTATGAATTGGCATATTGCTACGAAAAATTTATGAAATCTAAAAAAATACAGAAATAAAATCTTTTTCGGAAAGTGTACTTTTTTGAAATACTTTGAGGAACTAGGAAACTACTCCTTGGTCACAATATTTATTGAGGCATTGTGCCACATTATAAAATGAATACCAATAAGTTACATTACTCGGATTCTTTGAATAAGTGCAGTTGTAGAAAAAGTATAGAGTACAACATGTGGGGAAAAGCACTTTTCTCACTCGTTCGTTTGCATCACTCGCCCTTCAGGCTCATGCCACAAACTTTCGCAAAGTTGAACTTTTCCCACTTGTTGCACAATATACTATTTTCTACGGCTATAACACAACATTGCTCTTGTTTTACTGTGTTCCATACATCAATGAGCTACATTGTATGCCATCAATTTTATTTACGTATCTGATATTACAATGACTCCATTGTGTTATTATTTCACAAAAAAATCTCATCGCTCATGGAATGTCAAATTTCAAGCAATGACAGCAACGTCTAATAGATGAGCATTACTTGAGAAGAAATCAGATGGCTACAGGACGAAGAAATCAAAAATGCCGCAGTTATCTGTTACAGCCGCAGAAAACTTATAGTGTATAACTCGCACGGAATGCTAATTTCCCACTCGAATGATCGCATCATTCGCCTTGCAAATTTCATTCTCGTGGGAAATCACTATCATTCCGTGCTCGTTGAAGAATATACTATTTTAACACCGTTTTATTAGCTCCACCTGTATGCATGTATGTATGTATATATGTGTATGATTTTATTATTATAATCCGAATCTATTCAAAATTTTTATCTGCATGTTTTCGGGATCTGAGATTATGATTCTTTCCTAAAAGTTTTTATATTCAAGATGGCGGAACCAATATGGTGGACGAGTTTCGTAATTATGTTCCTATTCTATTCAAAATTGATATCTGGGGGTTTTTGAGGTCGGAGATTGTGATTCTCTCCTCAAAACTTGGAAATTTGTGAAGGCGGATCCAATATGGCGGACGAGTTTCGTAATTATGATTCGAATCTCTTTAAAATTTGTATCTGGAGGTTTTTGGGATCGAAAATTATGATTCTTTAGTCAAAATTTGAAAATTCAAGGTGAAGGATCCAATATGGCGAATGAGTTTTGTAATTATGATCCGATTTTACGCAAAATTTATATTTGAGGGTTGTCGGGGTTGGTGATTATGATTCTTTCGTCGAAATTGGAGAATTAAAGATGGCGGATCCAATATGGTGGACGAGTTTTGTAATCATATGATCTGATTCTATCAAAAGTTGGTATCTGGGGGTTAACGAGGTCGGAGATTATGATTCTTTCGTCAAAATTGGGTACTTCCAAGAATATAAGAACACTAAAAATCACTCTTTTGTAGTTAGCCGAACTGAAAAAAAGAAAATAAATAATAGTTTAAAAAACTAAAGGAACACCCTTTTAAAGATAACCAAACTGAACAGAAGTAGAAAATAAAATAATGAGTCTGTTGATAGATACACAACATACAGATTACGGAGATGCTAATATTTTCTATGTTGTGTATTTATCAACATACTTTTATTATTTTATTTTCTACTTCTTTTTAGTTTGGTTAACTTTTGTTTTTTTAACTACTATTTATTTGAACTACATTTTTATCACCTCGGTTTTATGTGTATGTCGATCTATTCAGTACGCATTTTCCATTTGAATTTTTACTCACTTCCTGTCAACCGACTGATATAAAATTTTATAGGTAGGGCTTTTCACGATGAGCATTAATTAGACGGTTCAGGCTAACCAAGCAACAGATGAATCTGTTCAGTACACATTTTCCAATTGAATTTTCTCTTACTTCCTGTCAACAGTGTCAACCGACTGATATGAAATTTGGTAGGTAGTTTTTCACGATGAGCATTAATTAGACGGTTCAGGCAAACCAAGCAACAGATGAATCCTGAAATCTGATGGAAATTGACATGATTAGCATGATATTTCAAACGATGCAGCGTTGCCGCTTTTACTAGGAAGTAACAGTAACTTTGATATTCCAAACGGAACACCCTGTATTTCATCAATGCATAACATTTGTGGTTTAGTGGGAATGATTACAGAGATATAGGGTGTTCAAAATCGAGATTTTCCAACTTTGTGTACAAACTATTCATAATTGGGCGAAACGGCTTACATGTCCCTATCTTAACTTTTGATTGACTATCTACTGACATTTAACTGGAACAAATACAGGGTGGTTCAAGATTCAGAATTCTGATCACCCTGTATCTGTTCTAATCAAATGTCAGTAGACTTCTTCTTGAGATAATTTAGTCATAATCAAGACAGATCCGCTTTAATCGCGATAGAAAAACAAATGTGAACCAATGAAAACAAAGTTAACATACGGCTTTGACAGCTTTCAAAAACTCTAATAGGTGGCGGCGCATGGAGCAAACTTGTCAGTGCGGCGAGTTCTCGCAAGCGAGAAGTAAACTTGTGACTCGCGACATGTTATGTCACTGGCGTCTAGGGACAAACGCAACAAATAAATCGTCGACATTAGCGGAAGGATGCGTATAGAGGAATCACTTGCAAAACGACTCAAGGTTGCAAAACAGATATCTCAGCCTGAAGAGTATGACAACGAACAGATACCAAGTACTTGTACATTCAGAGAGGTCGCAAATCAGGAAGTAAAATTGAAAAATAATTCGTTGAAATATAAATATAGAATATTGTTCAAAGTGTACATTTATAGCGTTTTCCACTCGTCGCACTAGCTCGAACTTTTTCGGCCCGTGCGTTTTTCGTGGTTCACTGAGAATTTCAAGAGCGAACTTTTGTCCAGAAATGATTTCCACTGGCTTTCAAACTTGCTCGATGCCCGCTCAGAGTTCGAGTTTTCAGAACTGTGCTGTACGACGGTGCGATACACATAACCTCAAATATTCGAGTCACGAGGGGCAAAATGTTTGAAATTTGAATAATTATGAATGTCTCATTGAAGTTTATCACTATTATTACAATAATTTCCAAAATCATAGAGATACTTCGGATACAAGCGATGGTGAAGAAATGATGATTGAGATACAGAAGTACTTCGTTACGAAACAGCGTTTACGGAAGTTTCAAAATTACCTAAAAGTTAAAGAAAGCTATTCAGATGTGCAGGTATTAAAGATTGATTCAGTAATGATGAAAAATACTAACTTTGTGAACGACACTTCAATGCTACATCACTATTGTCGAATGATTCAATTGAACATAATTGACAATGAACATTCATATATATATATATAAGACTGTTTCTGGCAGTGTTTACAGGGAAAGCACAATAAGAGGTAGATGAATCCATTCCATGTGGACCAACGGAACCAAATGTACTTTCAATAATTCAACTTTTTGGTCAACAAAACAATTATTCTGACATTTCTGATGACAAGAAGGTCGCACCAACTCTCTATTTCTATTCCACTGATCTGTGTTAGAACAGCACTTTATGGAAGAACCGAGCCAGTGCCACTTGTACTTGCTCTGTGAATCGGCGAGTGGAAATAGTATATTACATACCGAGGTGGGAAGTGATTCAGTCCTGTAGTGAGATTAGTTTGTTAACCGAGACGCAAAGCGTCGAGGTTAGCTATAATCTCGAGACAGGAATGAGACTCCCTACCGAGGTTTGTATACTATTTTATTTACAACCATCATATTTCGAGCAAAATTGATAAATCCATGTTTCGTTCTGGACATACCTGAATTATTACATGAGTGAGGGCGGAAGAGGGTGTGAAGTAGAGGTGTGTAATGTGACACTTCTCAACCTTCAATGACGTTAGTAATGACAACAAATAATGTATAGATTCACTGAACAAACCGTCGCAATTCAACTGCATGAAACTCGTTATGGAGGGCGGTACTATCGAACGGCACAAATAAAAAATTATAGGTTTGCTCCCCGCAAGACTGTCCCAATTTGTGTTGCTCTGTGCTTTGTTGACAAAGGAGCTCATCGCTTCTCCAGAAAAGAGTCACATTTTGAATGGTGCCTATGAAAAATTGTGTTTTTCTGAATAAGACAGTCATAATTCATCGTAGAACAGTCTTCTCCATAAGGATATCGTAATTCAGGTGAATATTTCATGTGAAAATGCGAAATGTGCCAGTCTTTTCAATAATTTTTTCGTGTTTCCATTGTCATAAGAAGAAATGTGTCATTATTGCTCAGATGTTATGAAATAATTTCGGAAATTTTTTGTCGAACCTTAATTGTGTCAGTCTTTCTAATTCGCAAAATTTCACCGTCACACATGATTGAATTTGTCATTATTGCTTAACAAAATATGCGAATATGTTAAGATAGTTTGGATATACGCGAGGTTCAAAACGGAGTTACTATAACTATTGAAACTTCTTTTTAATTAGAATATGAGTGAGAATATCAGGTCTGAACCAAAACCATTGAGAAAAAACTATTCAGCGATACTGGTCTATTTCACAATGAAGGTATTTTGAATATATTGAGAGAATTAAATTTAGATAGCAATAGGAGTAAGTACCTCTTTTATTTTCCAGAAGTTGAATCAAGAGATTTTCCATCATCTAGCAATTTATTAGATAACGCCGACCAACATAACTGTTCGAATATTTCACCATCAATAGTCGAAAATCTAGTTGGCAATCGTGGCCTTTGCAACCAAGCCTCCAGTTAAGGTGAACCGAAATGTAGCAAGATTTTGGAGAATGTTGACATCATAGTCGATACAAATTTGTTTAGTAACAAGACCGGCAGTACTAGAAGTAGCCGATCAGAATTTACTGAATCTGATCCGTTCAGTTCTAGTTCAGACATAGATCCAGAATATGAGCTCAGTTATACCTCTAGATTATCATCATCATCATCTTCCAGTTCTAGCGACCATGAACCAATAAATACGACTCCTGATACGAACGAAAATTCACCAATTATAAAAAAAAGCCGAAAGTGAAAACATAATACGATAATTCGGAAAAGAATTATTGTGAAACGTTTGAGGAACAGTGAGTTTCATGTTTGTGAAGAATTCATGGGGAATTAATAAACTTATTTTTTATATACAACTGTTGTCCGTTTTTGAAAATCTTCAAGTTTTGTTAAATAATGGGTCAAACAACGAATTGGTACCAAAATATTGGTGTCAACCTCGAAAATTATTTCTGGTCAAAACCGTCATTTCAATTTTTTTCTTTAGTGAAATATAACTGAAATCGAAAACTCGACAAAAATAGAGCTATTGCCGTCCATTCAACATAAAATACACGAATTCCAAATCCATACCTCATCATTCACTTATGAACAGTGCTATTTAAAATATCGCAAAGTCTAAAATTGCTCTCCTCAACATTATTCATTTTCGAGTTGTGCCTGTCTTGTTCATAGGTAGCGATATATGGTTGTAAATTAACGCTATTTCTTTTGATATAAATGGTAAAAATAATGTTTGAGTTAATTGTTCCTAATATATTAGTTCCTAACTTTTCCAATGCAAATTGATAGTGCTAATTAAGTATTTATTATTCTGCTATTTATTTACTCTTTTTATTTTTCTGCACTTAGTCACTTTGATAAAAATGTTTTGGTTTTTGCACGAACTTAGAAAACTTATTGTATGTAACTCCTGCAAATAAGGTTTAATTGCACATGACATGTTGGACAACGACGTGTGCAATAAACACTTTGTACCTATGTTTTTTTTTTTTTCAGGGCGATTATTTTTGAGTTGGTTGCAAGACGTAGACGACAAATGGGAGAAGATAAAAGAAGGTATGTTGTTGAGGCATCACAATGAAGCAGAGTCTCTACATGCTGTCCAGAAGATGGATTGGGAATGGAAGATGAAAGAACTTAGTTTGTGTGACCGTAAAATTACGCCCAAGATAGAGGAAGCTCATGTTCCAATGGTTCATGTATCTGATGACTTTGATCTTTTACCTGCCTAGGGCATGTAAATATTTTATCATCTTAATTATCGGTGAAATTTGTATATTTTTGTGAATATATTTTTGTTGACATTTTACAGCGAATTATTTGATAAATTGATACCGATTGTTTGTGGGGTGCACTTCTGGAATAGGGTAGTCAACTTTTTGTTATAGATTCCAAAAAATGTGCAATTAATATGGTGGAAGAGTTTTGTAATTAAGATCCGATTCTATTCAAAATTGTATCTGGGGGTTTTCGGGGTCGAACGTTATGATTTATTGTCAAAATTGGGATATTCAATATTTAATAAATACTTGTTTGAAAAATCAATTAAATATGCGTTCCTAGATATTTAGTCGAATTTAGAAGAAGTAGAGAATGAATAGTAGTTTAAAAAACTGAAGAGATAGATTGCCGAGCTGAAAAGGAGTATAAAATGAATAGTATCTTTAAAAACTTAAGAAACATGCTTTTATGGACAGCCGAACTAAAAAGAAGTAGAAAATGAGATTAATGAAGTGTGCTCTGGTAAATATTTTACTAAAAGAATATTTTTTCTACAAACGTCAAAAAATGACAAGGTTCGCGCATTGATAACAAATTGCGAAGTGACACTTTTTTTCAGTTTCCTACGTTACCATGATACCTTGCACATAACAATGCGCGAAGTAAAACAGTGCGCGAAGTACCTACTTCGCGCACTGTTATGTAAAATATATGAGATATTTATATTTCAACTTTATGGTCCCCAATCGAGCAAACATTCACGAAATCATTTATTTCTGAATGTTCACCAATAACTTTGTTTCATCTCTTGGATTGCACGAAAGAAAATCCCTATTATGCTCGTGGAACATCGTGCGTACCGAGGAAGGATAGTGGGAGGCTTTTTAAGCCAGTTCAACACTATTTTCTATATCAAGCTAGGCATATTTTCACTTCAGAAATATATTTTTTGACGTTTGTAGAAAAAAATTTGTTTGCAACTCGAGCGCGAAATACTTTGGTCATCTCGACTATTTTTTTAACTCGGCTACGCCTCGTAAAAAAAATGAGATCTCGATCACCAAAGTAGCATTTCGCGCTCTAGATACAAAAATAACTATTCTAGAAATACGTTTGCCAAGTCAGCTAGTAATCTAGTAATGAAATTTATTTTTATTTTCGTTCCCAATACAATTTGTATATTGTTGAAAAAAAAAATACTGACTGTCAAATGATTTCTGAATGTCAATGATTATAAAATTCAAGAGAATAAAAAGATTTTACGATTGAATAAGTTATATACATAGTGTGCTATTAGTCTCTCCATAAATTCTTCTGCGAGTTGGATTTCTGAAAATATATTTAGCACACATGACATAAGTACAGTAGTTTAGATACCCACATAGAGGAAGAATAGCGTCAGCTAAACTCCGCCATGAAAAATGAAAACCATTTATTATTATTATTATTATTTCTCAATCATAAGGCTCAGCTCATTCAGCTCTTAGATAAACTGCTGCTCAGCTTGAAATCAGAATTCAATCAGTCAATTCAGCCAACCCTGGTATACAGTCTAAGAACAGTATCTTTTGGTGACGTTTATAAAGCTTTCAGTACAATTCATATGTTCCCAACCTCGCAAAGATTATGCTGGAGTAGTAAACTCTAAAACTAGAGGATTGTTCATCTATATCTTGGTGTAGTTAAATCAGGGATTCCATATGGAAATTCCGTATGATACGCCAATGACCTCAATATAACCTAAAAAACAACAAATGTCAAAAATCTAGTGTTTATCCCATATATGTACTATTTCTATATATGGCTCATCGCCTATACGATATCTCAACAAAAATGGAACCAAAATGAGAGGTACTTTTTGAATCTATAAGGACGGAAAGTGAAGAATGGAAACAGCCATATTGGTTTGACAAGTTTCGTATTATTTTTTCCCTACGTCTGCATCAGAGATCAGTCAGTGGGTGACTGTGACTGATCTCTCGTGTGCATCAACGCCTATTGGTCGATTTCCTTAGCTATAGAGATAGAAGTTGGTCCCGCTTTGAGGACAGCTACGCTTCATATTTGAGTAGTAGATATATAATTTTTCCCCAGGATAACTGTTCCACAAACACTTTAGAGTCAAATTCCATCAAGAGACCCTAACGTAAACGAGGTACAAATAAATTCTTACACAGAAAAACGTCCGACGTGCATTTACTCACTTTATTATAATAATAACCATGAAATGTCACTTGTCAGTGTCAGCTAGGGCACTGCTTTTCGAGTAATGGCTGACTGCAGATGTTATCACCATAACTAAATGATTCAAACCCTGAATCACAGATTGATTACCTCCGTTGATTGAGATTAGTCCTTTTTCATCATACCATTATCTCTGATTATTTTGATTTGATGGTTTGAATCAGTCATGATCGGTCAGTTAACTCCAAAACTGTGATAAAAACTCTGTTGGTGAAACCAGGTTTAGAAACAAAAATTGAGAAAACCATAACAGAATTCATATATCATTTTCTTATTTTGTTATGCGAAAGAAAATGAAGCCACAAAGGCCAGGCAAACGGAAAAGTCCATCACGTAATGTTGTTTTTGAAGTGAGTGATAATGATGTATCCCCTGAACATTCAGGCAGTGATATTGATGAGCCAGAGGCCAAAATATTCAAACCTCAGTCAGCTTTTGTGGAATCTGTTGTAAATGCACTAGATGATCTGGAAGCTGAGGCTGCATGTGTAGAGCCTAGTGCTGAATTGACTTCAAATATTCCTGCTGAATTAACCCCAGCAAATATTCCAGAAGTTGAGCAAAATGTAAATACTGACACTGATAACTTGCCTATAACTAGGCATGATAATCTTGAAGTATCAAGTATTGACAAAGTTTCAAACATATCAAGTCAGGTTGGCATTGACAAAGAAATGGAAGTAGTTGAAGTTGAAGAGAAAAGTGAAGAAGTTACCCCAGAAACTAATATTGAAATTGAAATTAATGAAAAGAAAGATGAACAAATGGATAAGAAAATTGTCCAGCACATTGACAGCAAAATGAAGGAAGAAAATACAACTCTTAAAAGTGAAGTTATGATGGAAATATCACATCCTGATGAAACTGATCAGTACATTAGGATAAGTTTCAGTGATGAAACAACATCAGAATTGTACAAGTTCAAATTCTTGAAATTTCTACAAACCTTTGTGGAATTAGAGGTAGAGTCTGATGATAAATTAAATATTTCTGTAAAAAGGGATACCCTTCTGAATCCCACTGAATGGGTTGTTTTGGATGCAACTATGTGTTTAAATGAACATGAACAGAACCCAGTTACCCCAATTAAAATGCCATTGAAAGATAAAACTCCTAAGAAAAAGAAGAAAAAAGACAAGAAAGACAAGGGATTGTTTGTACTTGACCCAAATCCATCTGCATCTGAAACAAACACATATTCAATATATTCTAGCAAATTTAACATTGATTTGGCCACTGAAAATGAGGAACAAGATAACATAAGAATTTCTACACAAACTTGTTTCAATTGTGATGGAAGCCATGCTTTGAAAGATTGTCCTGCACCAAAAGATTTTGGTAGAATATCAGCAATGAGACAAAAATTTAAAGCACAAAGACAAGTATCGTAAGTAATGAACTGGATTGAAATAATAAAATTGATTCATTGAATGTTCTTGCACCTTATATCTACTATAATTCTGATAGGATTTGAGTACTTACTTATTGACTAACTTATAGAACCTATGCGTGTTGAGCCTATGGTACCTACTTACTGGTGATAGGTATCTTTCATGAATTCATGCATGAAATTGAAATATAAACCCTTTAAATTCTTGGTTTTTGAGAAGCAGGGAGTGAAAAGTAATATGAAAAAGATGAGCTGCTTTTGGATTAATTCTTATAAAGTAGGTACTAATAAAATCTGGGACATAATATGTCCATAGTGTGTTCTGAATTATACTAATTATTATTAATTATTACTCAGATGTGTAATCTAGTGGTAGGCTACAGGCTACAGAATAATGTGGATACCTACCTTTTAATTGTTACATTGTAAACATGATTGTAACAAACACCCTGTTTATAGAAAGATATATTCAACAAACCAATAAGTAGTGCCCCTTTCCAGGGTGTTTGGGACAATCAACATCAAGATTCTCAATTAAATTGAGATAAAACTTCATTGTAGGAGGAGACACTAAATCATCTCTGCAACATTTATTCACTGATAACTGATCAGCAATCAGGGAAACATGTTTTCCTTCAATTTGCAGCAAATATTAATTTTGCTGACACATATCAATCAGCAAAGTATTACTTTTCCTGCCTAGGCAGCAAAGTGGGTACTTTGCTGATTGATATGTATCAGCAAAATTAAAAATCCATAAATCGTTTATAATTTTCTTCATATTTCATCCGAGACTTCTCCGGCAACAAATTCAACTCTATATTTTTTGCCACCTCCCTTATTAATGGAGGTGTAAGTATACTTCCAGGTTGCTATCTTTGTCCATTATATAATAATTTAAATATACCGATATTTTTTCGCACAACTGTCAGAAATTTCATGAATTGTCAAACCAACAACTGCGATTTCTATCAAATTTTATTTTAATTGAACACTATACAGGAAGAATAAAGAGATTGTGGGAATTGTATTAATTCGCAAATACAATATTCTCCCATATCATTATGAACAATCGGAGAAAAAATTATATGTTCAACTCGGCAGCAAAGTAGATTGACTGCCGTGGCTGAATTCATAGCCGAGCGTAGCCGTACTTTGCTGCCTAGTTAAACAAATAACTATTTGGTCTTATATACAGTGTCATCCATGAGGTCCATAACAAGTGGGGAAAAATTATTGATAATAACTTTTTTCTAGGAGTTATTATTAAAAGTAGCTAGGAATTCAATTCAATACTGACATAAGTACAGAGTTTCATTATATTATTTGAGAAAATTTGAAATAAGTATTTTTGTTTTATAACAGTATCAAATGATGCATCACAAGTATACTAGTTCTATTGGAAATTCGGAAGTAGGGGGTGCTGAGGATGAAAGGGTTTAAAGCACAATTAAGTATTTGGTGGAAGAGTTTCCCCTTGAAATAAAAATCGACGGGTTTGAGGGATTTTTCAATTTTTTTCTATGACTTTGAAGATAAGAAGGGTGACAAGTTTTAGCTGGGACACACTCTACAACATATCTCACTTGAAACTACCCTCCCTTAAAACAGCCCTCCCTCTATACTCTATATCTCATCTATTAGTCCTGCAATAGGCGAGTGGGCTAATTTTTTTTATTTCTTGAATAGAATCAGCACTCAAATACCTTTCAATTCAATATTTTTTAAGAAATTTTCGGTCGATTTTTAGGTGCTAAAGTCATCAATAATGTCACGGTAATCTTCAAACGGCTGAAATTTCCGCCAGTAAAAACTGACGTCACGATTTCCTAAGTATAATTCATAAAATATTAATTGAGTATTGGTATTTGTGACTTATTGCTTATAATGAATTTGTGTAAATAATAATTATATTAATTCACACTGGAGGACATTTGAATCGGTGAACGTGACAACTTCGAGTGTGACTTGTGGGCGTTGTCTTGTCACTTCTTGGCATTCAGCACAATGTTGCCAAGTATCCAAAATATTTGAACATGCTGGTTACTGGAAAAAGTCAAGAATGAACTATAATATCATGAGTTCCTCCTATTATGTTTTATTCGAGGGGGCGACCACTCTCTGCAATACTTTTGGTACATTTGGTCTGAAATCACTTGCAATCGTCACTGAAATCCCCTGAAATCCCGCAGTCAATTTGCAATCGCCGAAATCCCTATCTGCAATCCCGCAATCGCTTCCGCAATCACGGAATTCATCGAATTCAATGATGGAGGGGATACGACCATTTGCGGTAAACCAACGAAGGTATCTTGGAAGGTATATTATATTTTATGTTGTTTTTCGGTTATACGTTAATCTTTGAAGAATCTCTAGTGTAGTTTGAGTTTGTGTGAAAAAATCGACATTATGTTGGTTCTTCGCTGACAAAAAAGGGAAACTATCATCTGACAGAAAAATTCGTTGTCGAGGTATGTCAACACGAAGTCAAAATCTTGGTCAAATGAATAAAAAAAAAAAGTGTTTTTAACCGCCAGCTTAGTTGCAAAGCAACCCTCGAAAGTCAGAGACTTGTGTGAGTTAAGAAGACGGGGACCTTAGCTTTTTAAGTGTCATCCGAAGCACTACTCGGCTGGTAACCGTGGACAGTCCAAAGGATTGATATCTAGGTACCAAGAATGTTGGGTTGGCCACCTATCTCCTCCCGCCCAACGAAACTACCGAAAATTAATTCAGTGCTCGCGCCGGGGATCGAACCCGGACCGCCTGGGCAACAGCCAGCGACTCTACGCTCACGGCCACCAGCCCAGCTGGTGGCCCACTTCTTCTGCCACAAAGAAAAAACAGAACGAAAAACCGTCAAAAAAATCGACGAATCATCATGTTGAGGAAACCTCGGATAGTGAAAGTGACGTATGCTATTCTGAGAAATCAGAATTTGAAAATGAAAGTTTTTCGGAGGAAGAATCAAATGGAGAGAAAGAAACGTCAATATGCATGGAAAAGTATTATGCAGCTATTTATGACACCTGGTATATTGGACGTATTTTAGAGATCCTCGAAAATGATACCTTTAGAATTAAGTTTTTGAAATCGGAGCTGGATATGTATACAGGCTGATCCACGGTGGATGGCCTATTAGAAGTATCTGGAGAACGAAAAGACAGAACATTCTGAAAATTGGGATGCTTTGATAATTGAACATTCTCTATCCGTCTAAAATATTTTCATCGATACAGTGTTGCCACTTCTATCAGAAACAACTAGCAACTTCGTCATTTTAAATAGACCACCCTGTATTTTATTGAATTTTTAGATTCTCCTTGAAAAGCTGATTTCATCAATGTATCACACTTAGGGTCTAGCAGGAATGATTCCAGAGATATAGGGTGTTCATAATCGAGATTTTTCTTAAAATTTAAAAATCTCGATTTTGAACACCTTATGTCTCTGTAATGATCCCTGCTAGACCCCAAGTGTGATACATCGATGAAATCAGCTCTTTAGAAAGAATCTAAAAATGCAATGAAATACAGGGTGCTCCATTCGAAATAACAAAGTTGCTAGTTGTTTCTGATAGAAGTGGCAACACTGTATCGATGAAAATATTTCAGATGGATAGAGAATGTTCAATTATCGAAGAATCGCAATTTTCAGAATGTTCTGTCTTTTCCTTCTCCAGATACTTCTAATAGGACATCCACCGTGGATCACCCTGTATATGGCCTGATAAGGAAGATATTCAAGTTGTAGAAAAAAAGTACATATTGTATGGGCCAATCGACTTAGTCGGTAATGGACCTTTCCGCATTAAAAGAAATGATGTAATGAATATTGAGAAAAAATAGAAAGATTCAAAGAAACAGTCAATTCGCTAACATGAATGCCAGTATAATAATTATGCTATGTTCACTTTTATAAAATGAAAAACACCAGAGTTGAAAGAATAATAAAAATGTCTATATGAGACAAAATGGTTTTTCAATAATTCCAAATTTTCTTCAATTATGTTTATACTTTATTTGGTTGTATAATCCGTCATGCTTGAATAATTAGGTAGATGCTCTACAATTCGAAAGGATTACCTATGTGGTAATTGAATTAAATCACATATAAACTCTAATTTCAGAAATTCACCATTGCAATCAAGCTAGCAAATGAAACCACAATCGCGGAAATCGTCTCGCAATCCTCAATATAATTTCACAATCCCATTGCAGCCCCTGTAATCACTCTGAAATCACTGAATTCAGTTCGCAATCCTCCGAAATCACAACAATTTACAAAGAATTCTCTGAAATCGCTGAAATCATGGGATTTCCGCAATACATGTACATATTTTTCAGAGGTGGTCTCCCCCTCGGTTTTATTCAACGACAGGACTCAAAATTTGATTATAATTGGTGACTTGACAACCTTGTTTCATGAGTGAAAATGGAAGATCATCAGACCAAAAACGAAACAGCATAAAAACTGTCGTCACCATTTATTCGACGTATCACCAAATAACGGCCATGATGTTACGTTTGAAATGAGCTCTGGAATTCAACGATTTTGAACAACACATAGATTAATTATTTACATAAAAAAAGTGTGAGCAGTATTGCAAAAATTAATTCAGGTTCCTGAGGACACAGTGCAGTTATTGAATGCCAATAATTCATTATCAGTCCACTCGCCCATTTTCAGTTTTTCAGAGACAAACATCATTTTGGACAGTGCCGTGCGTTTTTATTAAAATAAAAAAAGGTTTTTCGTGAAATCATATATTTTTACAGGAAAACCAACCTCATACTATTCTTCTTATTTAGAAAATATATAAATTTTCATATAATTTCTATGAAGGATTTAAAATAAAACAGGCACATCTAAACAGAATTTTTGTGAATGTAAATAATTATTTATTAGAAAACAGAGAATTATAAACGAAAAGTATTTCCTGTTTCTTTTGCAGGAACATTAATTTTCTTCCCATAGCTTATACGAAAATGCACCCTTGATGGTACTGCTCTAATATTCGGAGAGCAATTTTGATTTTCTATAGTGAATGTGCATGGAAAACATGTCCTACCAATTCAATCAATGTACAATGGCATTTAGCATACGGATATGTACCACGCTAAATGATCGATTAATCACGGATTGTCGATCTGTGATTTATTCAAAATATTAAACACGTTACCATGGCAACACGATTTCTTAAACACATTACCATGGCAACGCAGTTCATTAAACACAGCTTCAGTAATTTGAGACATGTCTGGCCTGTCAATTGTATTAACTGTCAACTGTTATTTTTGAATTTTGTATCAGAATTATTCAAACAATATTCGTTCGTATCAGAATTCTTCATTAAAAATATATGCGAAAAGTAAACGAAAGTGAAATCGAAGAGAATGTTCTGGTACTTGCATATCTCGAAGAAGTGTAAAAATGAAGCATCCATCTTTGAGAACAATTTATTTATTCTGCGCTAAGCATGACAATAAACGTGAAACAATGGTTAGTAAGCAATGGACTTGACACATCTACAACCAATATCACTTATACGTGTCTCGCTGGTTGCATGCAGTTGCATGTATTATGTTCTCAATTCCCATTCCTTTCGAATTATTTTGTAGGTTAGCAGGAATTGCATTGCAGGTATGTAAATGTAATTTTCGCAGTTCCTAGAAAAATCATAGTATGTAACGCGTTTATAAACTCTTCTAGACACTCGTTAATTAAACACTCGCTCCGCTCTGCTCCGCTCGTGCTTAAACTACTCGTGTCTAAAAGGACGTTTATAACACTTGTTACATAATATACTATTAATAATGATAATGAAGTTTATTTAAAATATTGACATAATATAAATAAAAAGTACCATATTGGTATTGAATAAACAAAGAAAACCTCACGAAGTATAACTTGTTGTAAGGTATATAAAATAAAAATTATGGTTATAATTCAATTGATTAATTAATTTGAGACAGAAATAATTTATAAATAAAAATTCATTGTTTTTCATTCAATCATTGGGTCTAAGTACAATTCAGAACTGATTCAAATTCCGTATAATAGATATTAAATATTAACCAAAGAAGCAAATAAACTCTTTGAAGAGACTAATATCCAGTTTTTTATTTTAGTATTGTAGCAATAAAAACATTCGACTTCTTCAATATCACGCGGAATTTCATCATACAATAAATATGGAATCAAATATTTATAATTTCTTTGTCCAATTGTTTTATTAGATTTATATTTCAATGTTTTGTTTTTGTTTCTCATTTCTCGTATCATAGGTAATTTTTTGATGAATGACAAAATCGATTGTTCAACTTTTTTCTACCTGCAGTTTTTTATATTTCTTGGTTTTCGAGATAAATAACAAAATTCATTTTGGTGCTTCTACATACTACTCGTTTATGATCGAGTTTATGATGTTAGAATTTTATCATGTTTTGCTCGTTTCTACCTCATTTGTGTTGAGTTGTTGCTCACAATTATCATGTTTACGGATTCGCAAGCTCTTCATCATAGGATTTGGGAGCTGGTCATTTCCGAATTTCATTTCAGGGTTTCATGTAAAAAAAACTCAATTCGAGAAAAAATAAATAAATTTGATGATGACCAACACTATTATCATATTCTAAAGTAATTCATAATAGTTATTTATGTAATAAGGATCATAAAGACGATCATTATGGTACAAGTCGTGAATGTTATTCGCCTAGCTCATGCTGCAAATTTCATTCTTGTGAGAAATCACTAGCATTCCGTGCTCGTTAAACAATCGTTAAATTATTGTTAGATATCTTACCAAGAAAAATTATGAAGAAACTGCAGTTAGAAAAAGTGTGATCATTGATTTTGTCATTCATCGAAACATCAAAATGTGGTAAATACCGGTACTGCAAAAAAAGATACATTAATTTTTATCAAAGAGAATGTGAAATACCTAACTCCCTGTATATTGATTGAATTGGTACGACTTGTTATCCATGCACATTCACTATAGTAATTTACCCTACGAATTCCAGAGCAGTTACTTCCAAGGATTTCAAAATATTGAAGAAAATCTGGAAATTAAATTGTTCTTCATCGTCCTCTCACGGCTCAGTAGTGTACTTTCGCATGGAGGTCAGTTGATTTCAATCGGCCAATTTTGGTCTCTAGTTCACCCTGTAGAATGTATGGTACGTTGTTCTGTATAGAGTCCCTGTATGTATTTGACAACAAAACTGACAAATATATACAGGGAATTATACATACAGGGACTCTAGTTCTGTATAGAGCTTCAAAAAGCATGAAGAACAATACAATGAAATTAGTTTCCCTGCAAAAATTTCCTAATATGATTTAATCGGGCCGATGTCATTTGACTTCAATGAAGTCAATTGGCCGAATACGCCAATTGGCCTAGTACGTCAGTTGGACTAAATTGGGTAAATTCATCGAATTTCATATGTTATAAGATATTTCCAAAGTCTTTCCGAAGTTTTTTTAGTTCTTGTTCCAAAAGCCTCTACAGATTTATACTAATTAATAGATATACAGATAAGTCGTCTATGACCAGACGACGTGGAAAACCATGTTTTGCCATTGATGTTTGAACTATTTATGAACGAGTCAAGAATGATCTACCTAAATCGAATAATGATTCAAAAGCATGGCAATTGTAATGGAGCAGACCTATTCATCAATTTTCAAATATTTCCCATAACCTTTTAAAAGTTGCATAAGTTTGTAGATAGCTATAGGGTTTTTGCTGGGGGTTTCGATTATTCTTCTTTCTTCCGCGATGGAATAGGAACCGAGACTCAACAGTGACAGGAGAAATAGAAACTCAAATAACTGTCTTTGTTTGTTCATGATTTGAGCGTGATTTCCACAAAAAAAACGGCCAATTTAGTCCAACTGTCTTATCCGGCCTATTGACGTATTCGGCCAATTGACGTATTCGGCCAATTGACGTATTCGGCCAATTGACGTATTCGGCCAATTGACGTATTCGGCCAATTGACGTATTCGGCAAATTGACGTATTCTGCCAATTGATTTTTGACGGATTGACTTTTGACGAATTGACTTTCGCCGAATAGACTTTAGGTCAACTGACATCGAGCCGATTTAATCAACCACTTTTTATTTAGACATGAACGCACGGCACTGTCCAAATTGATGTTCGTCTCTGAAAACTGATCATATTATGGACAATCATACTGGTCCAAATTTGGTAAGAATCGCAGGACTAATAGCTAAGATATAAAGGAAGATTTTTTAAATTGAGACAAGCTCTATATTGGACCAACCAATTTATAAGAAGATCCAACTGTTCCTGTTCTTAATTCAATTTTCCTTGGTTGTCTTTTAGTCGATATCACCTAGAAGATGACCAGAAATACAGTCATTTAGTACCTGGGAAGATTTCCAGTCAACTGCGGGAGGCACTAGGTTTGAAGAAAAAACAGTTACCATTTTATATCTATAGAATGAGACTATTAGGTTACCCACCGGGGTGGCTAGAGGAAGCCAAAAGTGTCAATTCTAATTTGAATATGTTCGATGCTGATGGTAATAATGTTCGACATACTGTCAAACAAAAGCAGGGATTGGATCCTGATAAAATTGTGGACTTTCCAGGATTCAATGTGCCCATGGATAAAATTTTTGAAGACGTAAGTAACAAAAAGGGTAGGCGAAACGGAATACAGTACACGGTGTTTGAGTGTGACTGTCTTGAATAAAATATGAAAGTAGATGTCCAATATACATCATTTGAAATAGAATATCTTGTATTTGCATGCTCATATTCTCAATCGGAATTCAAGGATTACTTACCTGAAATTAACTGTCAAGAGAGAGTTTATATTCCACTCATTTCAAAATACACGTTCATGATTGGTTGAAATATCTGTGTTGATAATGGAAAACATTATGGTTTCTTTTGTATTTTGGCTGTTATAATGATAGTGATGATTTATTTTATATAAAATTACAAGAATTTTACACTCGTCACAGATACACTTTAAAATCGAAACTACAGGCACTGCAATAATATATATATATAAAAAAAGTAAAGTGAAACATGACACACGAGAATAAATATCAAATATCAACATGCAACTCGCATGTACAGTGTGTCCAGTTTTCGATGCTTTTGCCTGATATCTCAGTTATCTTTGGAGATAGAACCTTGCGGTTTTCGCGGTCCTGTGCCACTTTTTTTGTGAAACTCAAGATGGCCTAATCAGATTTTGCAAGACTGTTTCCGTTTATTAGATACCGGGCGATTTTGAAAATTTATACTTTTTGGACCCCCTCTATATCCACGAAGTTTCTAAACAAAAATGTCAAATCAAAATCTTATCGCATAGAGAATTCCACACATAATCCAGTCGCGCACTTAATTTTTTTTTTCGGGGTATGGTTTTGGAGATACGACTTAAACTTATGATTTTTTAAATGGAACACCCTGTATTTCATAAGCTCATTAAATTCCTTGGCATGTGGAGGAGAAACTCCTCAACTGAGTAAAAACATAACATCAGTTTATCACGTATTTTTTTCTTAAATACTGAATAAGTTGAACCTTTATAGCTGTGTGGTAGGACATTATAGAGCTTAGCACTGATATATATCTATATGAATTTTGTGTTTTCTTAATTCTACAGAATGGTATGAGTATGAATGTATATGATTGTGCCGTACAACACCATCTGTTGAACATTTTTTATGAATGATTAGAAGTCACTCCATTATATAGCAACAGGGTAATGGAAGAATTGATAATTTTTAAAAAAGAGGTCTACAGTAGTACAGTGAGATAGATAGCTACTAAAACTCATATTATCGTATTATTTGAAATATTTTCTAGTTTTTTTTCTCCTTTTATTTAAGAGTATTAGTCAAGAGGCGAAATTAATATGAAATTTTATCCGAAAAATCCTGAACCCTGAATTGTTGATTTGTCAGCGGTTCCACACAGAGGTCCTTGAAATGTGATGTATTTTCTGCATAGGAAATGATCAGAATAAATCTCTTTCAATTGTTCTATTTGTCTTTTTCAAATGGAATGAAAGAATTTCTGTTGATTGGAGTATATCTCTTACAGGAATTTAGACAACATCGGGTGCCTCCATACTCGGAAAATTACAGCAAGCAAGTAATGCTGGACTACTTTGAAAAACAGAATGCGAATAATGATAGTGACATGGATGTTGACTCTCCAAACGATGATTCAGTGTTAGAAAATAGACCAAAAACAATTTCACCAGTTCATGTGAGTTTCATTTCGATTGATATCATAATGAGTCATCTATATAATGTTTTCATTTTTTCAGGCGGATGAAGATTCAATCACAGAATTGGTGAAGCAAAAGGAGATCCTTTTGGAAGCTCTACAAGATAATAATTCAGCTCCTGACCCCAAAACGGATAACAATAAAAATGGAAAAATTATTGAAGACAGTGTCGTTTCTCAGACGACTATTAAAAACGAGGATTCTGCATTGGAAATATCCCAATATTCCCAATCGACGTTATCGATTTTAGTATCTGAAACCCTGAATGACGAAGTGAATGAAGATTGTGCCCTATCACCCCCGTTGAATGATAGTATCAGTTGCATTAAGGGAAGTGCCTTCGGTACTCCTATTCTGAAAAGTGGTTCCCCATACTCGACAATTCCAAAATCCGATAATTTCATGAAGGACGTCAGCCCAGTTATCAATTTTGAGAATTTACCGAATTCGACGGGGAAATACGAGCAGATGACGAACGTTTTGCAGAAAGTTAGGAAGACCTTGAAACAGAAGCAAGACTGTGAAACTTGATTGTCTGTTACTCCAATTGTAAATACATCTGTTTTTTTACTCAACAGAAATTATTTATTCCTTAGAGGTTTTTTATTTGAATTTTCAAGTATAAAAAAAAGTTTCATTCTGGTACCAAGCATATGATATCAGGTAATATATTTTTTTCAATTTCCTTATAATAATGGGCCTGTTCAGTGAAAAATGTTATTTTATTATTTTAAAGTACTAACCCTAACTATATAGTTCACTGTCGCAAACCGTTTTTTTCCCAGAGCTCGATCTGTACATTTTCAAAATAATTATTGAAATTCACGATATTTCGTAACATGAAAAACGCGGGAAACGCGTAACGTAATAATCCGACATACGTATCCTTCATTCTTGTCTGTTAGACCAGTGCAAGAATATTTCTGATTGTCATTTCAATCCAAATATTGAAAAAGTTCGCGTCCTCAGAAGGTGCTCGCCCTAGACTCGAGTGAATTTTCTGGACTGAATACTCACTGCAGATAACAGTGAACACAACACACAATTGAAGAATCAGATATTAAGATGAATATCTTTGAATATTCGCATCTTGACTAGATGAAACAATGAAGATAAAGGTGACGTTAGAAAGTTGAGTTATCAACGTAGTTCGTCTTCTCATCTTGTATTTCTGGAACTCTAGGAATTACGCTGTTGCCAGTGCGACAAAATAATTCGGGTTCAAATAAAATCTCGCTCATTATTAGGAATACTAGGATATTTTTATTGGTATTAAAGCATCTCGCAAGTATATATATATAAAGTATCCAATAAGTGATTATTAGGGACCAGGTCGAACTACAGTCTTCTGGGAATATAATAAATAGGTAGGTACTGTTGCCATTGGTCATTGGTCACTAGTTACAAATTTGGCAGCGTCTAAATACGTGATCATACTTTTCATGCGAAAGCCAGAAATTATCAGATAACTATGAATTTCGGTTCGGTCCATGACGTCATCGAAACTGGCGTTTTCGAGGGTGCCGAATTTCATTATTGAAAAAATATATTAGCGATGATTTTAAATAACGAATGATTGCATCGGATACTATCTATACACGGAATAATTAATATGAAATAGGTTTGTGGCGTAAATTCGACTAGTATGTTTGCTACCCCATTCCCCTAATAACACAATTATGTCCCATGGATATCCTTAGGACGTTCTGTCGGGGCATTCAGGACATCCATAGGACGTTCGGATTTGGTACCGTGGACGTCCATTGGACGTCTGTGGGACGCACAAATGTCCCACTTGAGGACCAACTAGGGACGTCCTTGAGTGATGTCCATGAGACAACTATCGAATACCCAAATCCTACAGTATTCCTCATCAAGCACTACGGAGGAGATCCTAATCAGGACATACGTAGGACAACCTAGCAGCAACGCCGAGGGATATTAATTGGATGTCCATAGGATGGTCCCGCAGACACCTATACGAATTATTCTTGAATTTGAATTTTTCTGGGTCCCTCTAGGACCAGATCTTGCATAACTGATGAGGACATTCAGTTGAGTTGATGGTCCGTAGAAGGTCCCCAATAGATCTTGAAAAAGTTTCCCAAGGATGTCCAATGGACTTACGTGAAGGACATTGACGAAGAGTATTTATAGCCTACGAGCAATCATTCGTCGGCGAGGTGTAAGTTAACGTCCTCGCAAGGACAACATATTGAAAGTTATTATTTACGCCGGCATCCAGGCCGGATGGGGACGGATTCTCCGTATAAGGGCTCTGGCTGTATGTCGTAAGACAAGAGGCCATATATTCAGAGATAGAGAGATTTGTTATATAACAGATAATTCTTGATGTCAGAAGATATAGTTTATTGCTGGGATCACCATAAAAAAGTGTGGAGGGGTGGTATTCGCCCCACTCCCATGAAACCTTACAATATGAGAATATATTTATACAATGAAGTTTGTCTCCAGCGTCGAATCGACAGCGGCGCGATTGTGGCATATCTCTATAACGGTCAATTATGGGATGGAAGACAATAAACGAGGATAATAAATATGCGTACATCAAACCGTGGCGGCACAACCGATGTCATTCTAACATTTTGCCTTTATCGGTTTTCCGCTTCCGACACATATCCGCTGCGACAGCTATGGCCCGGCTATTTACCGCCTATTCAAGTTTGCTGGGTTACTTGTAATTGTATAAAAAATTATATGTAGTGTGTCTTAGCAAACCAAGACTAGTTTGATAGCGATGTAACGAATGTTTACGAGTTTAGCTTAACTTTGTGGAGTATTGTATTTTCCTATATATTTTTTTACCCAACAAGAATATAAATGACAATTTTTTTTACACATTTTCTGAAATGCGATGAGTTGAGTTTGCTTCTGTACATCGCAGCGATGGAATATTCGTAATAATATCGCACTGTTGCCTCATCATCGATCGCGATATCTCAGAGATATCATGTCGCAGATATGACTGCTTCTGATGTACATCGCAGCGATGGAACATTCGTTATATCGCAGTGTTGCCTCATCGCGACATGTTAGAAATGTCATATGTGTCTGCTTCTGTACATCACAGCGATGGAAAATTCGTGATATCACACTCTGTTATTGCCTCATCGCGACATCTCAGATATATCATATGTCGCAGATGTATTTGCTTATATGAACATCGCCGTGATTGAACGTTTGTGATATCGCACTGTTACCCAAACGCGACATCTGATGGGTATATGTATATGTGCAGAAAGACAATTGAAAATTAGACGTTAGATATACAGCTACTCTTTACCACTTTTCCTTTCATCTCCAATCCTCGCCGCAGTGAGGAACTAGGTTTTGTAAATGCATGCTTTCCTATACCGGGTTTCACAGGGTATCGGGTCACCCTGCTTGAAATCTCTGCATTCGTTAGCGGGTGTTTCTAAAATTTTGTACAGCTATAGGTATAAGGAACCATTTTGGATTTGATCACATCACAATCCAAAATGGCGGACTTTTCACGGTTATTCTGGAAATGTCAGCAACTTTTCTCTTCAAATTAAACACCCGGTATATTTTCACATTTTCTAGTTCAACAGGTCGAAACAATAAGTGCCTTCATTTGTCATTTTGTCGAAAATGTCGAATATAGTCATTTCATTTTACCTCATCGTACATAAATGCATGAGAATGCGAGTTCCAGCACATACCTACTAGAGAAACATACATTTTTCTAAAGTACCTACTATTTTATGTGTCACATCGATGAATTCAGTCTCATTTCATATTTTGATCAAAAATTCAATTGTCTCAAATGGGGACACCTATGGGACACCTTCATGTCTTACTTGAACATATACATTCAAGACAGCTACGAAATATAGCCACAGTGCTCAAAGTGGAATTAAATGTTAAATGAACACAATAGCTTCGTCATTATGAAATGAACAATGGTAAATTTAGGGAGGAAAACAACCACTTTCCTGGCAATATTCCACGCAGAACATTGAATTACATTCTCCCGAACTCTATGCATCGACTCGTATAATCGAATACTGATACAAGTGATTCATTCCTGAATGCCTATGGTGATTTCAATTCAGCCAGGCCACGCTAGACACCTACAGATCGGTTTCGAGCTCTTTGATTCCACCAGCCACCAGTTCTGCGGCCGCCGAGTATAAGCGTAGCCTATAGCGAAAGAAAAATCAAGTCGGCATTATATTCCTTCAGAGGCGTCCTCCATAGACAATATAAGAGTAACGCCATCTGAGTAGAAAAGAAGGAAACACTCAAAAATCAAAATTCCCATACGGGAGTGGCTGGTTGTCAAAAATTCTGTAGATTTCAATAGATCTCATATTCTCATACAAAAATAATCAGATTTATAATTCTCAATTCAAAAATACTCACAAATATCACAAAATACAGTTACATAGATACTTATAAGATCTTCTTCTTCTTCTCTGCACAGGTGGGCGGGTACGTAGACCCCTGCACTCAGGCCTCTTCAGTCGGGCCCATTGTGCGCCCACTTCCTGTGAATCAGCTGGGCATGCCGATTTCTTTGACGAAATTCAGCAGCTTCCTCAGCTGAGTCGCTTTCACATCCTTTGGGTGCAGTACAATGCTCCCAAAGGCCGCTTTCCTCTGATGCACCAGCGCGGGGCATTTAGTGAGTATGTGTGATGATGTTTCATCATCCTCCAAGCACCATCTGCAGATGGGATCATCTTTGATCCCTATGAGTTCTTGGTGCTTGTTGAGGTGGTTGTGCCCAGTTAAGAGCCCAACTACCATCTTGAGATCCCTTCTATCAAGTGACAGGATCTCTCTCGTGAGCCTTTTTGAAGGTTCCTTTATATGGAGCTTTGATTTTCTCATTCCTGGTGTGTCCCGCCATGTTTCAAGGAACTGCCTCTGTAGCATTTCCTTCATGAAGGACATATAGCCGTACTATTGGGTATTCCCAATATGTTTTGGTCCAATGGGTGTCGTTCCTGAACCGTTCTTGGCTAGTCTGTCTGCCTCCTCGTTCCCCGGAATACCAGAGTGTCCTGGAACCCACATGAGGCTGACTTTCCTAGTTTTTGCTATATTTTCTAAGGCACTTCTACACTCGGACACCAATTTAGTTGTGATCCTATTGGATCTCAATGCCATAATAGCAGCTTTGCTGTCCGAGCATATGATGGTCCACGTCCACTTCTGCCGAAATTTTCTTGGACACTCGTCAGAATTGCAAACACTTCGACCTGGAACATTGAAGCGTATTTGCCAAGAGGTGCCGAGATTCTTTTCCCTGTTCCCCCTTCAAATACTCCTGCACCAGACCCGCCACCAACCCTTGAGCCATCCGTGAACCAGGTTGATTCGTTGGCAGGAAGCAAACGTGGTGTATTGCCAGTTCATTCCTCTCTTGTAGGAAAAATTACATGCGGAGCTTCATTGAAATTCAAAACTGACAGAGTGCTGTCCCTTACCATCAGCAGACTGGGACAGCTTTCTTTGGCCTTGTTCCATATTAGGGAGTGTCCATAGTCTGCCTTTTCGATCCATTGGTTTGCACCTTTGAGTCTGTAGGCAGTGCGCATGGCTTCATGCTCTACAATCAGATGTAGAGGGGGCACACCTAGTAGGACCTCAAGGACCCTAGTAGGCGCTGTTCTTATAAGATTTGAGTATATAAAAAACCGGAACGAATAGTAAGAAAAACAACAAGAATACAAAACAAATGAAAAAATTGAACGTAAGAATCAAGCTGTTACAACAGAGGTATATATGAGAAATTGAATTCTATCTGAATCAGGTAAAGTATTGTTCTTTTTTGGTTCATACATATTATTAATTAGTACCAATACAGTGTGTGCCAGCTAAAACTTGTCACTCTCCAAATCTCCGATGACGTTAAAAAAATTGAAAATTGCTTGAACACGTCGCTTTCATTTTGGCAGGGGACTCATTTTTCTGCATTTATCATATTCCAAAGTTGAAACCTTGAAGCGTAACGGGCATCAACTTTCGATTTTAAAATGGAACACCCTGTATTTCATTGCATTTTTAGATTTTCCCTGAAGAGCTGCTTTCATCAATGCATCACACTTGGTGTCTAGCGGGAATGATTACAGAGATATAGAGTGTTCAAAATCGTTTTTTTTTTACTTTGGGATTTTCTTGTGTCGAAACTATTCATTATCGGCCAAAACGGCTTACATGTCCCTATCTCAACTTTTGATTTAATCACCCTGTATCTGTTCCAATTAAATTTCAGTAGATAGTGAATCAAAAGTTAAGATAGGGACATATAAGCCGTTTCAACCAATAATGAATAGTTTCGACACAAAAAACCCATAAGTTAAAAAGTCTCGATTTTGAACACCCTATATCTCTGTAATCATTTCCGCTAGACACCAAGTGTGATACCGTTGATTGAAATCAATCAACGGTGATCCGTTGATGAAAGCGACTCTTCAGGAAGAATCTAAAAATGCAATGAAATACCAGGGTGTTCCATTTGAAAATCGAAAGTTGATGCCCGTTACGCTTCAAGGTTTCAACTTTGGAATATGATCAGAGTATTACTTCGTATAATTATTGTTATCAATCAGCTCATAAGGAGGAATCTGAAAATGCAATGAAATACAAGTTGTGCTATTAGACAAAGTTCAACTTTGATACGCCACGCATTTCTGAGTATCCCTGCATAATGCAAAATATTTCAGAAATGTACTGCTCATGAGACTTGAACATCTCAAGAATTTTTGTTCATCTATCTCTAACAGCAAAGCCGTTATCTCACTTTGCCACACTATTGGTCCACCCTGTATGTCTACATGAGCCGTCCATCTCAAAACCTTGAATTATTCGAGCTGTTGAAGTCCTACTAGGTACAAAAAAATGACGCACCCTGTATATTTTATATTTTAGTTATTACATTCAGTCAACAAAAAAATCCAACCGTCAGATTAAGGTAATTCCTCTATACAGGGTGGTCCGTTTTCTAATACGGAAAATTTAACAGCGCATAGTACTCGTTGAAATAATGAAAAAACTCCCTATGCACATATACATACTTTTAAACGCTTCGTTTTTGAGATATTGGGTGTCAAAAGTACGCTTCTGAATATATTTTTTCAATCAAAAGTTAGAAACGGTAGATAAATTGACGACATTTTCCACAGATACTAAACTTTTTGAGCTTCATTAGATTAAATAAAAATTATTCATAAAACTATTCAGTGGCCGCTGAATCTGGGGTGGCGAAGGTAATAATTACACAAATTTTTCGGGTAATTATTTGTCATTTATTTTTCACGTTTAAATGGAAAAAGCCCGCTTGTAAGATTTTATAACAGTTTTTAGTTGAATAATACTACTTGATATCAATTAAAGATGTAGGCTATGCTAAGTTGCTCACTGTTCACTGTTTATATGTGCTGTCACTCTGGAAGTTGTGTCAAAGAAATAACAAACTGGAGTTATTCCGTGTTTTTATCAAAAAGTGTAGTAATTACTCACTCACGTTTCCGAGCACGTTTCCGTCAGTTTGGATTACGTGGCAATAACGAACAATACCGAAATAATGGCCCAATGAGGAGAAATGATAATAATCACATTCTTAGATTTTCTTATGTTAACCTACAAATCAGTTCTAGAAAAGCAGCTCAACAGTTGCAGGTAATTTGTAAACTAATGGACAAATGGACGGCGCTCCAGCGCATTATGGACTGGTTGTCAGGGATTGGTTGAATGTAAATTATCCAGATCGTTGGATTGGTCGTTCAGAACCAGTTGCTTGGCCACCTAGGTCACCAGACCTTAATCCTTTGGATTTTTATGTCTGGGGGGCAATTAAAGATGAGGTTTATGAAGTACCGATTGCTTCAAGAGAACAATTAGTTGAAATAATTGATGAAGCTTTCAATCAAATGAAATTAAACCCAATACAAATTTCCAGTGCCGTTAATTCTATGATAAGACGTTGCAGAAAATGCATAGAGGTTAGCAGACAGCTATTTGAGCAATTCCTCTGATGGATTCCTTTGTTTTCCATTGATATTTACCTAATTTTATTATTTAAAAGTTTGATTGTCGAACCAAAATTTTTTCCTTCGCCACCCCAGATTCAGCCGCCACTGAATATTTTTTATGAATAATTTTTATTTAATCTAATAAAGCTCAAAAAGTTTAGTATCTGTGAAAAATTTTGTTAATTTATCTTGAACCGTTTCTAACTTTTGATTAAAAAACTATATTATTTACTCTGAAGCATATTTTTGACACCTTATATCTCAAAAACTAACTAGTAAAAATGTACGAGCTCGGTACATTGAAGACAAATAGCAGGATATCCACTGGTGTCTATGGCCTGTTGTGGCTCTTCTAATACGTAAATGATTGATTTGCAATGGTTACATGATTGGTTTGGCAAACGGCCACTGCTAACTAGATTTAATGCATTACAATGATTCTTTATTCATTGGGTTTAGAGACATGCATAGGTTTGGTTTTTATTTTTCCTTCTGAAACGAAGCTATGATAGATATGAAATCTAAGAGAAAAATTGTATTTTGAAATGCACGCCCCTGAAAATATGTAACCCATTCATGAACTGTAATAGGTCTAAAAGTTAGCTCATTGATATTTCAACAATAGATGTGAATTTCATCACAATCGGTTATAGCATTTCTGAGAAATCAATAAATAATCGATTTTTCAAAGAAACTTGAACACGCTTCGAAAACGAAGCGTTTAAAAGTAGGAAGTAGAAGTAGGAAGTTTATTCATTATTTCAACGAGTACTGTACGCTGTTAAATTTTCCGTATTAAAAAACGGAACACCCTGTATAATTGTCAGATTATGGGTGGATAAGACAAGGACATCAAGATAAAGCGTCTGTATAATAATCTGACGCGCTCGAGTATTTCAAAGGCACGATTTTTTTTTCATTTTTAAAAATTGATCATGACTTTTGGTCGCGTCCAAGTCGTCAGTCTTTTGAATAGGTCTCAATATCTGACGTGCTCGAATAATTTTTTTTATCGCCTGGAGCGCACAAAAGGGAATCCCTATGATGATCAAAGAACATTGTGCGTTCCTAAAGAGGATAGGGACAGGAGGTAGGTATTGGATTTTTTTTGAACTTCTGGAGATTATATGTTGTTGGGAATACTTCTACAGGCAATGAATTCCAGAGCCTAGCCGTTCTATGGATGTCTTGATAAAGTGCTGTTCGACATCTTTCGAGGTTGACAACGAAAGGATGTGCCGACTGGGCTTGTCTAGTTCGTCTGATTGGTATTGCTAGTGAAGGGATGATAGCAGAGATTTCCGAAGAACATTTCCCGTGGAAGTATCGATAGAAAAGTGAAAGGTCGCCGACCTTTCTACGGTGTTCCAATGATGTGAAAGAGTGAGTGAGTGTGGCGTCACCCACCAGGCGAATGGCTCTTCTCTGGATGGAATCTAAGAGCATCAGCGTATGTCTTGGTGCCGAACCCCATATGTGGGAACAGTATTCTAGAACAGGCCGTATCTGCGCTTTGTAGATCATGAGAAGCTGTTGAGGTGTGAAGTAGCTTTTCGCACGGAACAAGAATCCGAGTATTTGTGAAGCAGCTTTTGCGATGGATCTGACATGATTATTCCATGAAAGAATGTTGCTGATGGAAATACCGAGCAATGATATGGTGGGCTTGGTGGAGATGGTGGTGCCAGACATTACAATGTCGGTCATACTGAGTTCCGCCTTTCTAGAGAAAATACAGGCTTGAGTTTTGGTGGCGTTGAATTCAACTAGGTTGTTGGTTCCCTAGGCTGTGATTTCAGCAAGGTCTTCATTGACAGCATTAACCTGCCTGCGTCGTGAGTTCTTAAGTTCCTGGGAAGAAATGGGAATTCTGGAAGAGAACGCAGTATGGAGGGTACTATCATCTGCAAAGCTGTGGATGGGGCAAGTTCCGCAAGTTGTTACTCCCAACAGATCATTGATATGAAGAAGGAATTAATGTTGGTGCCAAAATTGATCCTTGTGGAACGCCGGAATTGATGCCAATGGTATCAGACCACGTGAAGCGATCTGCGTGAAAGAAAACTCGATAAGAGATGGCATAGCTAGGGTGGTAAGCCAGGGCCTACTCTATCTAACCAGAGTAGGCCCTGGGTAAGCCGCATGATGGTAGTTTGTGGAGGAGTCCTTCGTGCCAAACACGGTCGAATGCTTTCGATATGTCCAACGCGACAGCTAGAGATTCCCCGTGTTTTTCTAATGAAGCTTGCCATAAATGGGAGACGTAGGCAAGTAGATCTCCAGTTGATCTTCGGTGGCGAAAGCCGTATTGTCTATCATTGATGATTCCTGAGCTCTCCAGATATTTGATGAGCTCAATATTGATGGCTTTCTCCATCACTTTGGAGATTACTGATAACAGGGCAATGGACCTGTAGTTGTTGGGCAAGTTCTTGTTCCCTTTTTTGGGGATTGGTTGGACTCTAACTGTCTTCCAGCATGATGGAAAAATACCCGACCTGTACGAGACGGTAAACAAATTGCAGAGAATCGGTGTTAATTCTGCACTGCACATTTTTTGAGGATAATGGGTGAAATTTCATCAGGAACGTTAGCCTTATTCGTTTTGAGACAAGTAAAATTCGTCTGATAGTGCGTTGACGGAAAACGATTTCGGGCATTCGACTTTCAACGGGTGGAATGTCTGGCGGCACTTTTCCTTGGGAATCTAAAGTAGAGTTTGCTGCGAACATCTCTGCAAAAATATCTGCTTTCTCCTGCGATGTTGTTGCTACCTATTCTTTATCCCTTCGTACGGCCACCCCCACCATGCAAACCGTCAGATTGATATTTTTCGGTTATCAGAAACACGTGGGGCGCATACACTATTAATGTCTGAAGCGGTCGAGTATTTCTATGTGACTGTTTTTTTTTACATTTTTGAACTCCTGTACACGCTCTCCCTACCAGTGAAAGGTCATACTTTCTTTCATTTCCGCATCTAATCTTCACAATCTGATAGGTCCCCACGACGCTCGAGTAAATCTCTTTTTAGCCTCTTTGCCTCCCCTACTATAAAGGGCGTGTAATGAGATGTTTGAGGCACTCTAGGTGAGATATAGAGGAAGGCCATTTGAAGTGAGACACGCTGTATAAAGGCACATGAGTACATGAACGTCAACTAAAAAAAGCATGTGGCGCATTTTCATTCGGCATCCCACAATTTTTTTTTATTTCAACCCTCGTCCCTATTGGTCACTGTATCTGGTAACCACCGAATTAGACGTGATAAATGGACCCTGGAGGATGTACCATCAGGAAGAGCTTACGCATGCGACCTTACCACTTCTTTCGTCTCCAATTATCCAGTGATTCTCCGCGGACTGAATACTGGAAGGCATTCGCTTGTTGAATGTGATCTGGGCACGTTTGGGAGCAACAAGAGGACCAATGACTGTCTCGATGGGCCAGTGTGACTCCAGCTTCAGCGTCCTCTACACCCTTTGGCGTTAGCTAGAGATGGTCGTCATCCAGATACTTCCCTATTGGTGAGTGGGAGCTTATACAATAACCGGTACAATTTTTGACACAATTGAAAAAAATGCTACTTCAAATTTTATTCTTGATAATACCTAATATGTATGGTCGTCACAGTCGAGTTTACTCGTCTGGGGGGTAATGGGGGTAATCCCCCCCTAGACGATCGAAGAAAATTCAGTGTTTAAATCAAAATTAACAATGAGATCATATAAACTACTTACCAGATGAAGTGGGACAGCCAAAAAATTGACTAATTTTGATAACCTATAACTCGTACATTTCTTGGCCGATGTTGGATTTTCAACCAAAGGTAGAAAGCGGCATCCTTGTGCTTTGCGTCATCAGCGTCGGCTTTTTATTTTTGCGATTCGTTCTCTTTGTACAGAGTGTGAATTAAGAGCCGGAAAAATTTCAAATTTTTGACCAATAATTTGGGAAATGTGATGGACCCTAGAATTCTTTTTCAGATGTTGGGAGAATGGTTGGTCCGATACCTCGGGACATCTTTGAAATTTTTTCGATAAATTGCGTTGCTATGGAAAAATCGCCATTTTATGAAATTCCATTTTTATTTTAAAATGTGGCCTTTCTTAGTTGAAAAATAACAGCTAACATCTGAACTGCAATAAGGGATATTCCTACTGAAGATAATCAACACCAGTGGCGCGCAAAAAGGGGTTTATGATATTTAGAAACGAAAAATTCGTTTTTATTGGAAAAATTCAACAGTTTTATTGATCGTTACAGTTGAAGAGGTGTCATACCCTCAATTAGCAAGAAGTTGACAAATCCAGAGTCGTGCAGAAAAGGGGCTTATGATATTTAGAAAATAAAAAAACGTTTTTATTGAAATAAAAACAACAGATTCATTGATCGTCACAGTAAAAAAGTTTTCATACATCCAATTAGCATGATGTTATCAAATTCTGAGGCGTGCAGAAGGTGATTCTGTAATCGTAGACAGATTAAAATTCCAGTTTCATAATTAAATAAGGGAAGCCATTGATACAAGGCGATTGAAAAATGTTACATTGTATGGAAACATTTTAAATAATTTTGCTGAGTGTTGTTCTCTGTTCGCCCAGTAGAAAAATTCTTGATCGTGTCATATGATCGGGTCCGTGTAGTAAAAATGAAGAGAATAATTATCTAAAAAAAATGCTTCATCATAAATAGGACGACAAAAATTTATAAAGAAAAAATACTTGAAAATTTTTTTGGGGGCAGAAATCGATGATTTATTGATTTTTTTTCGAAAAAATTATCAAATTGTACGGTTCGAGAAACACCAGAGTTACGTTCCTGAATTTTCATTCATAAATGATGAGAGAAGAAAATTTTCACTGTGCGAACAGAGAACAACACTTGAAAATGTTTCCATATCAAACTTTTTGAATCGCCTTCAATTATGGATCCTCTTTAATACGTCAATGATTACAGAATCATCCTGCGCACGCCTCTGCATTCGTCAACATCATGCTAATCAAATGTATGGCAACTTTTTTACTGTAACGGTCAATAAATCTGTTGTTTTTATCCCAATAAAAACGTTTTTTTATTTTTTAAATATCATAAGAATTTGTCAACTTCTTGCTAATTGAGGGTATGACACCTCTTCAACTGTAACGATCAATAAAACTGTTGAATTTTTCCAATGAAAACGAATTTTTCGTTTCTAAATATCATAAACCCCTTTTTGCGCGCCACTGGTGTTGATTATCTTCAGTAGGAATATCCCGTATTGCAGTTCAGATGTTACCTGTTATTTTTCAACTAAGAAAGGCCACATTTTAAAATAAAAATGGAATTTCATAAAATGGCGATTTTTCCATAGCAACGCAATTTATCGAAAAAATTTCAAAGACGTCCCGAGGTATCGGACCAACCATTCACTCAACATCTAAAAAAGAATTCTAGGGTCCCTCACATTTCCCAAATTATTGGTCAAAAATTTGAAATTTTTCCGGCTCTTAATTCACACTCTGTACAAAGAGAATATCTTAGCTTATCAAAATTAGTCAATTTTTTGGCTGTCCCACTTCTCTGATAAGGAATATTCTTAGATGAATTGTGAACACATAAAAATAAAAGGATATACATATATAGGAATACATAATTCTATCTCGGTTTATCCAACAGAAAACAACTACTTTCCTGGCTATATGCCACGACGAACATTGAATTATATCTATTGATCACACGATAAGAATTCGAAAACTAAATCTTCTGAAGCTGAGAATTTGCATTCTCCTTCAGATGAAAATATGTACTCGCACATATATAACATCATTCTGAATATTGAACAGAAAACAACTACTTTCCTGGCTATTTGCCACGTCGAACATTGAATCATATCTGTTGACCATCCAAAAAGAGGGCATAAAAAATTAAAATCCTTTGAAATTGAGAATTAACAATCTCTCAAATCTGATAAATAATATGATATATTATGATATGAAAATATGTATTATGATATTAAAATATAACTTACCAATATGTTCACTACTGAAATGGAAATTGAAATGTATAGGAGAAGTAAACTTGTATAAACTCTGATCTTGATGAGTTCGGAACTTCCAAAAAATCATTCGTATCAGTGATATGTGAATTATATCTCACACAAACAGGCCATATGACTTCATTCGAATAAACTCATTTCGGATTTCAAAGTAAAGTAGTTGTTTTCTATTAAATATTCAGAATTATGTTATGTGCAGATATATATTTTTATCTATAGCACAGAATGCAAATTCTCAACTTTAGAAGATTCAGTTTTCAAATTCTTATTGTGTGCTCAATAGATGTAATGTTCAATGTTCGTCGTGTAGTTGTTTTCTGTTGAATAAACCGAGATAGAATTGATATTTTTATCACATACAGAATACGAATTCTCAATGTATTTCTTTATATTTTTCTCACACATTTCATATTTTTTTATATGTTTATATGTTCATAATTTATCTGAGAATATTCCTTTTCAATGCTTCCACCCAATCAAGGGGTTTAAACTTGAACGATGTAAACTTGTTATTTTTAAAGACGTTCAATCGCAGATTCTTGAGTGGGTTTTCTCAATTTAGAATTTTTTCCACGTCCTGTATGATGAATGTCAATTTGTCATACATCCTAGAATCTTATTTCATTCAACACATAACTAGTATCTAATCCTGAAAACTGAAAAATGCAAAGACTTAATATAGATTTATATACATGGAATCCCTTAAGCCGCTGTGATTTTGTCATTGTGAAAGCGGAAAAAGTTGCGAGAAAAGAATATAATCTGTGGAAACGTCGCGATTTGGAGAGTCTTCAAGTGGGGGAATTGAAAAAAAAACCATATCAACAACGTATTCATTAAATTGTCTTGCCGACTCACACTCAAGTATTTTTTTCGGGTGGAAGTAAACGTGACATTTATAATTCGTTTTTTGTTTCCTTCAGGAATATTAAATTTCCTATACTGAATTTTAAATCATGTTTTTCCACCTTTATGGAACTTTTCATATATTTCCACGATGCCCAATTCCCACCATGCCCACCTTCATCATGGGCGGAATCCAAAGAAGGTGGGCATGGTGGGAAATGGGCATGGTGGGAATTTGGCATCGCGGGGTACTCCCGGAGTTAGGTAGGTATATAGGGAATGCTCGAGTATAACTAATCCTCAAATTAAACTTTCCTTCGAATGGCCATTTCAGAATGTCGGCAATTTTTAATTCGATATTTGATATTTGCCCGCGCTCATATGGTACAAAATGGGAACTTCGATGGGAAATCAGGAGTTAACTGTTCCAGAAATTTGGTGTTCTAGATTTGAACAGGTTGCGAGATACGGAATGTTTTCATAAACTACTATACATATAACATCAGGTTGTCCCGAAATAAGCTTGCCAAATTTCACCAGCGGCTTTTACGATCAAAAATAGGAAGAACAGTTTCAATGAATATAAGATGAGAAATGTCTCCCAAGGGAGCTACGGCCCCCTGAAAGGGGGCTCCTGAAGATGATATTTCTTGGCTATTTCCGAAACATTATGTGATAAAAAGATGCAGTTTGGTACAAGAACTAGACTTTCCATGCCCAATGGCCCAAATCATTCCAAAGTTTCATTCAGAAGTGTATAATACATGGTGGGAATACATTAAATATTGCTCAAAGTTTTTTGAGAAATCCATTTGAAAATATTTATACACTCATATCTTATGCATAACGTTGATAATATTCAAATCATAGAGGCCATAAAAAAATCAACTACACTCAGTTCCAAAAAAAGTGACGCACTTGATATTTGACCTATCTTCTTAAAGAAAAAAACAAAAAATAGTAGGCCGATTTTTTTTTATTTGTTGGTAGGTACCTAATGCATTTTTCTTGAAAAAAAAATAAAGAGGTAAAAATGTTTTCAAAGCCTCCTTGATGGTGGTGGAATAACTCGAACCATGATTTATTCTTGATTTTTGACTCACCCTGTGTGTTAATTGAGTAATGGTATACAAAGTGCTCACACCCTATACGAAAGAGTCTTCTTTTGCGAGCATTCTGTTTTTTTATTCATTGATTTATCTCTAGAATTTTCCGAATTACAGCTTTTTTGCTGATACCTTACGCTTATCCCACAAATTAAATTTATTGAAGGGTCAGAGTACTCAAAATTGATTGGGTTGTACTCTGGTAGGATCACATATTGTCTTTAAGAAAACAAATGCCGTTGCCATAGCAACTAATTTGTTGTATGCCTCCATATTTGACCATTTGTCGTTGTGTCATTAATTAAGTGTCTTGTTTTATTGACTAAAGTTACATAAAATGCCTCAAATAAATCCTGAACAAGTAGCAAGATTAGTTGCGTTAGTAAACGATGGGCGTAGTAAACGTTATGCCTCTCGTGCAGTGGGAGTTCATGAAGCAACTGCTCGTAGAGCAATCCGCAAGTACGAACAAACAGGAAGTACCGCTTGGAGGGTCGGTTCTGGTCGCCTCCGAAAAACTTCTCCAAGAGATGATCGCTTCTTGAGATTGCGAATTTTACGGAATCGATCAAATACCTACTGCGGTAAATGTTCAGCAAGATCTTCGCCAAATTCGTGATGTTGCAGTAAGTAAGCAGACAGTATGTAGACGTCTAAAAGAAGTTAATTCAAAAGCTAGAAGACCTGCAAAGGTCTCAAATTATTGCCCGAACATTGTGCTGCTAGAAGAAATTTTGTTGAAAATTATGGACAGTGGAATATTCCTGAATGGTCGAAAGTTTTAATGGTGGGTCCGTTATGGTGTGGGGAGGGATTTCAATGAATGGAAAGACACCCCTCCATGTTTTTCCGGTGAGGCAGTCGATGAATGTGTAAAGCACCCCTTTTCTTGGGTTGGCCTATACAGGGGTCTTCACAAAGTTACTGATTCACTGGGTTCGTGAATACTTAGGCAGGAGTAAGATTGGTGTATATAGACATTAATACGGCAGTTCAAAATACATAAATCTCTATTCAGCAATCATCATAATATGGACAGGCAGAGTTGACATGGAAGTAAAACAGATGTGCTTACATATTGGTTGGTTATACATGATGACAGGATGATGTACACTCGCACAATTATACCGGGTCACTTTGAAAAGTTAATACATTTTTATAAAAGTTCAATAATTCTCGATACACATCTATTGCAGAAACACAATATGTTCACTAGGTGCAGACTTTTAAGCAATTTCTAATATTAACTACATATCACGTATAACTAGACTGTTTAGCAGAGTTCAAGACATGAGACTTCGTATCAAGAGTTCGATCAAGACTTGAGACTTCGTATCAAGAGTTCGATCAAGACTATCTTTTATGCCAAAATTCCCTGCCTTTATACTGAGATTTGGTCATAAATTTAATCAGAATTCATTAGATTTTCGCTTAGTTGAATTGACCTCGAATTAAAGTGCAAAAAGAGTGGCTTCGGATGTTTTTAGAAATAGTTTTTAATCTAATGGATTTTTAGCATAAATCATTTTGCAAAAATCGATGTCAGTTGACCTTGGGTATTACTTAAAATTAAGTACAGAAAAAGGATTTCAATGTTCATCTGAAAAGATTTTAAACTAATTGATTTTTGTAATAATTCATCTGGCCTCTACCTATCTTTGGCCCGCCCCTCTGCTGTGGCTCAGTTACTTAGGTTATGAATTCCCTGTACACTCTTTTCTAACTTTTATACACATCTTTTTCGCTGTTCCTGTGTGCCACTATCAACAATGTTACAAAGGCAAAGTACCTAATAATAAACCTATTACATATATGCATTTCTTGGTATTTGAAACAAATATTCATATTTCCAACAAGAGTTAATTCACGTAATAATATTGCTCTATCAATCTATCCTTCTAATACTTATTGAATGCATTCGAGTTCAGATACCTAAATATTTATTGACCTAATTAAAACGACCTTCTATTTCCTATAAGTGTGAAGTGTCTAGCATTAGTATTTGTTATGCTATTTTTGGTCGAGTCTTCGCGTTCATTACATTCGATCCATCCCTCGTAGACGAAATACCATATTTTAACATATGAATTTCGTTGCTATATATAGATTATGATCTGTATTTCTTTCTAGCGCTATTATTACGTGAACTTCACCCATGAAACATCAAGAGCATCTTACAACATCCTCGAAATTGTTTATATAAAGTTGTGACCCAGTAAATTATAGTATCAACAAATAAAATGAATGAGATATTTGAATGATCTTTGGTAGGTACCTGCAGACCTCTCTTACGATAAATATATAGAGTCGTTCATGCAAAATTCCTATACCTGAATAATTATTATTATATATATATATATATATATTAATTATAATTATTATTAAAAATTAAAATTATTGCATTTTTTTTTTCACACTATACTACTACCTACGAAAATTTTAGACAATTTCCAATATCTATACTTATCTCTACTCTGGTAAATTATGAAATAAAGCTAATTACATGCATATTGGTGGACGATGGTCTAACGAAACCTATACCTATAAAATCAAATCACTCACTCAGTTGATCGACGTTTAATGGTAACCTTCAGGTTACGTCCCATTTGATAAACCCATCGCTCGGTCGGGGTGTTTGACCACTGGGCTTCTTGGGTAGATCCGGGCTGGTTCAATGGATGGTCCTCTCGCTGTCCTGGGTTAGGTGCCGGGTATGGCACAGAACGGTTCAGGGGTGGCCTTTGAGGTATCATAGGCCCAACACCTGGGGCGATGTTTTCGTGCTCATAGGGTGGTGGTGGGGAGTTGGATCGCCCTGCTGTTGTTAAATGGCCCTTTTGAGGATCCAATCATGGTCCTCTGCCTGCCCTTGTGACCTAGTATTATATCTAGACTGCGATACTTGAGTATTCATATTGTCCTGTGTTTTGTTGTGCTCCAGGTCTTCCTCACAGTTTTCTTCATTCACTTCCTCATTCTTTCTTTCATTTTCAGAATTATCTTCTTTGTCTCCTTCTTCCTCCTCTTCGTTATCCTCTTCTTCCTCTTCTTCTGAAACATCAGTGGTTGATATTTCAAGTGGTTCGTCATTATAGTGTTCTTCTATGTTTTCGTGATCCTCAGGATTTAATTCTTCGTTGGATGTGATAAGATGCTCAGAATTCCCTTGATCTGTTTGTTCTTGCGGTAATCTTATGATTGTACTTGGATTAGTATCAATAACTGGTTGGGGGGTTCTTTCTACCAGATGTTTAGGAATTGTTCGATCATTTTCTTCCTCATCCATTTCTTCCAATCCCCGATATCTTTTCAGTCGGTTGGCATGTACCACTTGTTCTTTTCTTCCATTGATTTCTTTAATACGATAAGTTACTGGTCCTAACACTTCAATTATTCGGTACGGTCCTGAGTACTTGGGATAAAATTTATGAGCTAAATGACGTCCAGCCTTGACGGCGGGCGAGTAAAGATATACACGATCTCCTAAGTTAAGTGATGTCGGTTTGGCTTTTCGGTTATATCTTTGCACCTGTTTTTCGGCTTGTTTATTCAGATTTGATCGAGCCACTTCATGCGCTATTTGCATTCTCTGAACCATTTCTGTTGCATAATTGTCATCTAAGTCATAACGGACCTGTGCATGTTTAGTTATTAAATTTAATGGCATTTCCATATCTCTACCGTACATCAAGAAAAATGGAGTTTCTTGAGTTGATTCGTGCACGTGATTGCGATATGCCATGGTGGCGAATGGTAACCATCTGTCCCACGAATCGTTGTCTTCGGTCACATAATGCGATAAAGTGGTTTTTAGAGATCGGTGCATTCGTTCTATCATTCCGTTTGATTGAGGGTGATATGGAGTAGTTTGAAGTTTCTTGATTTCCAAAATTTTGCATATCTCTTTAAATAATTTTGAGACAAACTGCTGACCGCAATCCGTTAGTAATTGTCGAGGTGTACCATATTTTGTGATGATGTTTGTTACGAAAGCTCTAGCCACCGTATCTGCTGTTATATTTGGAAGCGGAATGCATTCTGGGTATCTTGTTAGGTAATCCATGACAGTGAGGATATATTTATTTCCATCTTTGGTTTGGTTGAGAGGTCCAACTAAATCCATAGAAATACGCCCAAACGTAGCGTATGGAACTGGTAGTTTCTGTAGTTCTGCGGGAGGTTGGTAATTGGTTTTCCGTAAATTGCAAGAATGGCATGCATTGCAATATTTTATAACATCTTGTCTCATCCCTCTCCAGAAGAAATCCCGGTGTATTGCCTCTAGGGTTTTCTTTTGTCCTGCATGACCAGACATAGGGGAGTCATGGTATATTTGTAGAATTTCCTTCACCATGGCTTTAGGTGCATACAATTTGTCATTGCGGTCCCCTTCTTTTCTCTTAACGTAAAGGATATTATCTGGGCATAGATAAAATTGGTTATCGTCGTCCAATACTTGTGGTATTATTTGCGAAATGATAGGGTCTGCTCTCTGCAATTTACTTAGTTCCTCTTTCGTCCAAATAGTCGATAACATTGGGCTATACTCCTGCTCTTCTTCCTGAGTTACCAAAGCTATTGCAGCTAATGGACTACAAGTTGCCTCTGTAGATGTCTCCTCTAGTTCTACCTCTCTTAGCCTGGTTAATGCGTCAGCGTTTCCATTTCTCTTTCCTGGGCGGTATTTGATATTAAAACTATATTCCATCAAGAACATTGCCCATTTGGCAAGCCTTGAACTGGCATCTTTTATTGTTAAAAGATACACCAATGGTCGGTGGTCGGTAATAATGGTGAAATGAGTTCCAGTCAGGTAACACCTATACTTTTTCACAGCCCAAATTACTGCCAAACATTCACGCTCTATTGTTGAATAGCGTCTTTCTGCTGAGTTCAAGGTTCGGCTAGCATAACAAATTGGATGTTCTATATTATCATATTCTTGACTCAAGATTCCACTAATAGCAGTAGCGGAGGCATCTGTATTTACAATGAATTGTTTTTGAAAATTTGGGTATTTCAAAATAGGAGGAGTAATGAGAGCCTGTTTCAGATGTTGAAAAGCCTGTTCATGTGGTTCCTTCCAAACAAAGGGGGTATTTTTCTTGGTGAGATTCGTAAGTGGTTGAGATATTTCAGAAAATCTCGGCACGAATTTGCGGTAAAACCCACAAAGTCCTAGAAAAGCTCGTATTTCATTTACGGTGGATGGACGAGGGTAATTACGGACTATCTCTGTTTTTTCGGGGTCTGTCTGACATCCAGCTGCTGATATGATGTGTCCCAGATACTTGGCTTCATTCTTCATAAATTGGCATTTGGTTGGTTTGAATTTCAAATTACTGGCTCTCATTCTATCAAATACATGTCTCAGTCTGTTGAGGTGTTCATTTAGGTCAGATGAGCTGAACACTATTACGTCATCCAAGTAGACAAGACATTCGTTTCCAGTTAAATGGGCTAGAACCGAATACATCAGTCTTTGCCAAGTTGCTGGACTATTCTTTAAGCCCATAGCCATGCGATTGAATTCATAATGGCCAGTAGGGGTGGTAAATGCACTTTTCTCCTGATCTCGTGAGTCGAGTTCTACTTGGAAATATCCACTAGCCAAATCTAACACACTGAAAATACTGGAGCCAGTCAATTGATCTAAGGTTTCTTGGAGATTTGGTAAGGGAAAGAAATCTGTTTTAGTGATTGCATTAAGATCTCTATAGTCGATACATAGACGAAATTGGGGTTCTTCTCCAGGGTGCAATTTCTTCTCTACCAATATTGCTGGAAATGACCATGGTGATGAAGATTCACGTATAATTTCATTTTCTAGCAGATCTTGAATTTCCTTGTCCAGTATTTTCTGACGTTGGTAGGGTACTCGGTAAGGTCTTTTTGAGATAGGTGGTACATTTTCTGTTATAATTCGATGTTTTACTCGAGAAGTACAAGTCAATTTGTGTGTTGGAGCTCTGAATATGTCGATATATTCCGTGATCAATTTTACAAGTTTTTCTTCTCCTTCTCCTTGTGGATTAGATAGCTGAAGCTGCTCAAGAATAAGTTTAGTATCTTGCATGCTCACAGAGCCAATTGTTTTTCTTCTTTTTTCCTGTTTACTTGGGACTTCACATTCTGTTTCAAATGCTCTGGCTATTATTTGTTTCCGCTGAATCACTACAGCACAATTGAGAACGTTAATCAGTTTTACAGGTATTTCTTGGTTCTTGTGACAAATGGATCGGGCTACCAATATTCCGTTGATCGAGTCCATAGATTCAATTACGATAGAATCGGTGGTAAGTCGTTTCGGCTTCTTGAGTAGTGCTGGTTGTATGGTCATTGTCCTTGGTGGTAAGTGAACATCTTCTTTGAAATATACTCCCACTCCGTTACTGTGGTAATTCATAGGCTTGGATATGCATCCATGTGCCTTCTCATTTTGTGTCCAAGGCACTACTGACTGTGGGAGACTGGTATCAGTTATCTTACTTTGATGTTCAACTTTTGTACAGTCATTTCCTGATTTATTCATCCGTTTTAATTTAGAGACTTCTTCTGTTGGGTACTCGCTGCTTCTTTGACTTCCACTGTCGGTGTTTCCAGACTTAGAGGTGCATCTTTGTGCCCTATCCTCTTGTATCTGCGAAACAGGTGCAGTCCTGAGGCTATTTTCTCGACTATCGATTGGCTCTCCACTACGATACTGTGTTCTGCTATCATTTAAGGACCCTTTGGAAGCTGCAGTCTTCCTTTCCTTTGACTTCTCTTCATACCTTGGAGTATCCGGGATGGATATTGCTGTTTGGTGAACCAGAGGACTGGAATTCCCCTGTTCACCGGAATTCGCTGCCAATTCCAGTGGCATCGAATTCATATCCTCCTTGAGTACGGTTGAAGTAAAGGCTTTCAAGGTATTCTTGATTTCAATTATATTATTTTCCATTTCAGCTAACCTCACTTTTATCTCTTTCTCCCAATCGTTATTTTCTTCTAATAACTCAATAACTTCATCTAGAATGAACATTTTCCCTGTTCCCCAATCGATTTTTGCTCCGAATCTTTGTAAAAAGTCTAATCCCAGCAGCATATCTGCTCTAAAATTCCCTGTCTCTATCAGGATGAACTCATGTTCAATGGTCTTTCTTGAACTCAACTGTATTGGTAAAATAACCCTTCCATTATCATTGATTTTCCTTCCCTGAATATCAACTAGACTAATATCGCTGTTAACTTGAATATTAAACCCCTGCACGATACTCGGCTTAACTAGAGATACTTGTGCACCTGAATCAATTAAAGCTGTCAAGTACTGACCTTCTACTTTAATTTTTGCTATGTTCCTGGGTTCCTCCTTTCCTTGCGTGCAACTTAGTATCTCTGCCGTCCTTGACTTTATTGTCGAGGCACCTCGCTGGCAGCTACATGGCGGGGTTGAAATGCAGCTGCGGTCGTGTTTAAATTACCGGTGGAACGTCCTCCTCTACCTGCAGTTCTCCAGGTCCCAGTTGGATGACCTTGACCTCGTTGTTGGCTTCTGTCTGGACAATACCTCACTATGTGTCCAGGTCTTTGACATCCATAACACACCCGGTTTCGGTTATTGCTGTTGATTCGTTCCTTGCAATCTCTGGCAAAATGTCCCATTTTCTGACATCTGTAGCAGTTAAGAGTGTTTCTTGACCTTGCATTCTGTTGATTTATTTCGCGTGAGTCCACCACCCTGCATTCTCGTTCCTGTATTTTGGTGAGATTTTCTATCGTCTCCTCTTTTTCTGCAACTCTCACCGCTTCTTCTAGTGTGGCGGGCTCTGCGGACAATACTTTCTTCCGTATCGGGTTGAGGAGGCCGAGAACAAATTGTGTGGTTGTATCCGCTGCTAATTTCTGTTTTATCAGGCGGTTGTCATCTGGTCTAGCGGTGTATTTTACAGTCTTGTTAGCAGCAATTTTCAATCGGGCCAAAAATTGCCTGCAAGACTCACCATTTCGTTGTTTGCACTCAATAAACGCCTTCAGTGCTTGTCCAGGAAGTTGAACTACGCCAAACTGCTTACGTAAGGCCTCTTCTAGAACCTCCCATGTTGATGTAGCTCGCAGATCTGGTTCTGAGTCTATCAACTGCTTGGCTATTCCTCTTAATTTCAATCGAGTTATCGCTGTTTGTTGTTTTTCTGTCCACCCTGCCAATATTGCCGTTTCTTCGATAATTTGAAGAAAGTCATGAATACTTGTCTGTCCATTATACTCTGGTATTGCATCTAAGTTCATGGGCATGGAAACAATGATATTTTTCTGGTCGTCGTCATTGTTGTCGTCTCCTGTTGGTGATCCGGTTCGTGACATCTTTCAATCTTTATGTCTACGAGTAGTTCTTCTGTCGTTGATGGTAGAATGTCTACACTTCTCTTTCCTGCCGCTGAGGGGGTTTAACAGCTTCTAAATATTCGAACCCCACACCACTGACACCAATTGTAAAGCACCCCTTTTCTTGGGTTGGCCTATACAGGGGTCTTCACAAAGTTACTGATTCACTGGGTTCGTGAATACTTAGGCAGGAGTAAGATTGGTGTATATAGACATTAATACGGCAGTTCAAAATACATAAATCTCTATTCAGCAATCATCATAATATGGACAGGCAGAGTTGACATGGAAGTAAAACAGATGTGCTTACATATTGGTTGGTTATACATGATGACAGGATGATGTACACTCGCACAATTATACCGGGTCACTTTGAAAAGTTAATACATTTTTATAAAAGTTCAATAATTCTCGATACACATCTATTGCAGAAACACAATATGTTCACTAGGTGCAGACTTTTAAGCAATTTCTAATATTAACTACATATCACGTATAACTAGACTGTTTAGCAGAGTTCAAGACATGAGACTTCGTATCAAGAGTTCGATCAAGACTTGAGACTTCGTATCAAGAGTTCGATCAAGACTATCTTTTATGCCAAAATTCCCTGCCTTTATACTGAGATTTGGTCATAAATTTAATCAGAATTCATTAGATTTTCGCTTAGTTGAATTGACCTCGAATTAAAGTGCAAAAAGAGTGGCTTCGGATGTTTTTAGAAATAGTTTTTAATCTAATGGATTTTTAGCATAAATCATTTTGCAAAAATCGATGTCAGTTGACCTTGGGTATTACTTAAAATTAAGTACAGAAAAAGGATTTCAATGTTCATCTGAAAAGATTTTAAACTAATTGATTTTTGTAATAATTCATCTGGCCTCTACCTATCTTTGGCCCGCCCCTCTGCTGTGGCTCAGTTACTTAGGTTATGAATTCCCTGTACACTCTTTTCTAACTTTTATACACATCTTTTTCGCTGTTCCTGTGTGCCACTATCAACAATGTTACAAAGGCAAAGTACCTAATAATAAACCTATTACATATATGCATTTCTTGGTATTTGAAACAAATATTCATATTTCCAACAAGAGTTAATTCACGTAATAATATTGCTCTATCAATCTATCCTTCTAATACTTATTGAATGCATTCGAGTTCAGATACCTAAATATTTATTGACCTAATTAAAACGACCTTCTATTTCCTATAAGTGTGAAGTGTCTAGCATTAGTATTTGTTATGCTATTTTTGGTCGAGTCTTCGCGTTCATTACAAATGCCCAAATTAACATTGACATTTTAGAGCAGTATGTCTTACCTTATGCAGAGTTAGTGGGCAATAATTTTATATTGATGCAGGATAATGCCCGACCACACACCGCAGCAATAGTGCGAAAGCTACTGGTATTACAACATTACAATGGCCTGCGAGAAGCCCCGATATGAATCCTATAGAACATTTGTGGGATGAATTAGGGAGAAGGGTACGTTCTCGCGAGAGGTCTCCGGAAAGGCTCGCAGAAATGGCAGATGCATTAGTGGAAGAATGGAATCGTATACCAATGGAAACGATAAGCAACTTAATTTCCAGTATGCCTCGTAGATTAGAAGGTCTTAGAGTTACTAGAGGAGGCAATACATGCTATCAAGCAGTCATCCCAATTTATAATTTTGTGTTTAATAAAAATGTTTTTTAAAATTATTGGTATCAGTTTATTTCATTAGAAAATTGTTTCTGGATAGATTCAGAAAGTTGGTAATCTGCAAGGATTCAACAAAAAAAGCTGTAATTCAGAAAATTTTACAGATATATCAATGAATGAAGAAACAAAATGCTCGCCAAAGAAGCCTCTTTCGTAGAGGGTGTGAAAGCACTTTCTATGCCATTACTCAATTAATACACAGGGTGAGTCAAAAATTAAGAATAAATCATGGTTCGAGTTATTCCACCACCATCAAGGAGGTTTTGAAAAAATTTTCACCTCTTTATTTTTTTTAAAGACGAATGCATTACCAACCAGCAAATAAAACAAAAAAGGAAAATCGACCTGCTATTTTTTTTTAAAAGATAGGTCAAATATTAAGTGCGTCACTTTTTTTTGGAACTGAGTGTACTTTCTTTTCACCAAACAATCTCATGAAAGCGAGAAAAATAGGAAAACAATGTTAAAAAAGTACTTCAATTTTCGTGCATTTTTTTTCCATTTCCATTAAGAGTCATTGCAATTTTATGCATATTATCAAAGATTACTGAATTCTATCTTCTGTAGTCTATGATATTATCTAAGATGTAACAATATTTTCAAATCGCTTCTACTCGAAATTTCATTGACTAATAAATAACATAATTGATTTGATATTTTGATACCTACTAGATCCATCTTTTCAATGCGATTATTTTTTCATGTTAGTTTCTTTCAGATATGAATCGACTTTGCTCCAAAAGTGTGCATTCCCAATTTATATGGTGAAATTTCAAGAATAATTGCTGACAAAAAAGTGAAGATATTCATCTCAAACCGTTTCGGAATTTATACTATAATACCTCTTCAAGAGGCTGTAGCTTGATCCATGTTTATCCAAGCTCTGTCTCTCATTTCTGGTCGAGAAATCTAGTATTACACGCTAACCATGGGCTACCCTGTATATCCCATGATTCATGAAGCAGGTTCTTTCATTCCAGTTCAATTTATATCATTTTGGGACACCCAGTCGTGTGAGTAGCTATTATCAATTATCTAATAAAATTAATTCCAAATTGTGATGAATGCGGCAGAAGGAATGAATGTGGGAGATTGTGTCGAATGTGGAAATGAGTCGGTATTGTTTCATAGACATTCTCGAAGATAAAATATATGTATGAGAATTCAATGTTCTTGTTTCGATATGGTAATTTTCCTAACAAGTGCGGAAAGTGATACTTTCCCGCACGCGAATGCCGTTGACCCGAACGACGCGTAGCTGAGTTCAAGCAGGCAGTCGAGTGCGGGAAAGACACTTTCCGCATGATTCAGGAACAATATTTTTTCTACAAGCGTAGGAAATTGATTGATTTGTTCAATCAATTATTCCTGCAAATAGGAACAACTAACAAGTGACATATTCTCTATCTTCTAATTATTAGTGATATATCTATTGTGTGTACCGTTTGAAGCATTATGTAGGTAAGCTTATTGCGAAAGCCAGCATGCCCATGGTGTTTGGCCTCTAGGTTTCAGACAATTCTAGGAAATGAGCCAAAAATACTTCTTCTTTATTTGGTGTTTTCACTTTTTTACTATTGCACCATTCAATAAATCCCGTGTAGTGCTTCTCATACCTTCCTTAAGTCTTCGTTGGCAATAACTCATCTGTATCGCATCTGTAGCTGGAAGTTTTTATCGCAATTCCACTGAATCAAAAATGACAGTGCAATTTGATGAATGATTTTGAACAAACTCACCCAATACTGCAGCAGCAAATAAGCTTAAACTTACATATTCCATCACCAACCACTTATATTTCGCGATAATATCATCATCATTGTTTTTCCCGCACTACTGCGGGAAAATGACACTTCCCAAACTAAATTGCGTGAATCACGCACGCTTGTAGAAAAAATCTGTTCTCGTCATAGTTATGGTCGTTGGTAGATTTTTATCTCAAAGATTCTGTTTCATCAAGTCGAGAACCAGATTTTCAAATTGAATAACTTAGACCTACTTGTAAACATTTCGCTTTACACGTATAGAAATGCAATACTTTCCTACTACCTACGACTAGGACCTACATATCTTCCAATCATTGGTTCATTTTTGAAAATGCTTATGAACAATCTTTTGATATCTGAGCGTCTGGTATTCCACTTGAGATTATCCACCTTCAATGACTCAAAAAAAAGATCTCTGAAACACGTCGATTTTTGTTCGAAAAGGGAAAAAACGTCTAACTCGTAGAAAGAATTGAATATTCAGCCTCCTTTTCAATTTTGATATAAAATTGGGTCGCGATTCAATTGTGACACTTTGAGCCCGTCGACAAACCTCAATTTCAATTGACCATGAACTAAAAAAAATTCGCCAAAAGCGTACCTATTTTCTATTTCTGACTAACCGATTTTTAGTGAGAAATATTTCAGACTCCAACGTCCGTTCCAACCCCTTCTTCCTAAGAGAACCGGGCCTGAAACAATTTGATTGATTTTTCTTCTATGTATATGAGAATGGTATTATAGATACCCTTCGGACCTTTGAGATAAGTTTCAATAGAAACTATATGAAATGTCTTTACTTGGTCGATGCTCGATTGGTTCTAACCGTAAGTAAATGTGCCGAAAACATTTTTATAGCAATCTACCGAATTGTTTCATTCCTTAGATTGTAAATTCACAAATTTCACATTCTGAACCAATTCTCTGAAGAATGAACTATTCAAGATATCAATAATGAATGACGTGGAAATATATCACTAAAATTACGGCTCTTTGACGTCATATTATGGAGAATGGCCAATATGGTTAATAATGACTCAAAAATTACGTATTTCTAACATCATCCGTTAAATACTGTCTGTAGATTAATGAAAGAGATGGTACATTTATTTTACTTGATTATTTGGGAATTTCTCTTCTCGTTTCTATAAAATAAAAATATGAGTATCATTTCAATATATGTGTAGTAGGACAAATCAGATGATTTGCCCCAAAATGTCACTGTGTTTTACAAATTTTTCCATCAGGGAGCCTAAAAGAAAAATCCAATAGCGTTTCAGTGACACTTTGATTGGAAAAATGTTTGAAGAAAAGAATTTTTAAAAAAGATGAGTGAAAATTCAATATATCTCCAATATATTCCTTCTCTTCCAACATTTTTCCAAACAAAGTGTCACTGACAAGCTGTTGGATTTTTCGTTTATGCTCCCTGATTGAAAAATTTGTTATACGCAGTGACATTCTGGGACAGATCATCTGATTTGTACTACTACACATATATTGAAATAATACTCATATTTATATTTTTATAGAATGAATCATCATTCGTCATCTGGTTAGCTATGGGATGTTTCAGGAATGTTATAGAATATTCTAGGGTGCTCTCGAAGTTTTGTTCTCAAATTCAAAATGTTTCGACCGTATGCATGGTCTGTTGAATCTATTGAAAACTGTAGGTTTTAGACTCATTTAGTGACACTCTGTATAGATTCCGGATGATAATTCGAGGATTAATTGGCCACAGTCAATCAGAGAATTTGAGAGACGATCAACTACATCAAACTTGAAAAAGTGTATAGGAATGTCGGGAACTTTCGTTCGATATGATGATGACCACATTGCCTGTCAAACGCAGCATTGGGCAAGATTGATTGACATCAAGCACTTTTCATTATAATGCCCATTAACAAGTAACTCATGAGCCAATCAGTATTGAGCTGTGATTAAGAGTTATCTGGAAATCAATATGCTATAGGCATTCGCGTATACCTGCGTATACCTAGCTATATTAAAAATCACTACCTATATCACGAACAGTTTTGAGGTAATAATAATTGCAAACCTATATTTGAAGTTTTTTGTGAGATTGAGGTTTATTTTACGGCTCTGAACTTTCGAGGTATCTTAATGGGTTGCGTGCAACTTTCAGATGACTGACCCTGGGAAACATTGAAACACAAACTCACTTTTCTTATTTGTTTACAAGTGATTGAAATAGTTTTTCACAATTATTTTGGCATACAAATAGTGTTTTTCGGCTATTCATTAAATCGCGCATGTCATCACATGCTGTTGTACAATGCACAAAAAATGCAGCGAGAGACGAAGGAATTTTAATGAGAAATGACAAAATTTCATAATGAAAAATATGGTGAGATTACTATTCGCCTGAAAACTCACATTCCTTCGTCTCTCGATGCATTTTCTGTGCATTGTACAACAGCACAATGCGAAGGCATGCTTGAATCAATGAATAGCGCAAAAAACACGATTTTTATGCCAAAATATTGTGAAAAACTATTTCAATCCTTTCATTTCTCTGTAAACAACAAAAAAAGTGAGGTTGTGTTTCAATGTGTCACAGAAGAGTGAGGTTGTCTTTCAATATTTTACCTCTAGGGTCGGTAATCGTGCACGCGACCTATAGTGACAAACATTATCTCAGAAATGACCCCAATGACATCGATGAACTGCACTGTCCATACAGACCTCCCTTCTGTCCATCTGCTGCCAAGATTGGCGACCAGCCCATGATATGTTCTCTTTCGACCTGAAGGAAACTTGAAAAGCGAATACAATCTCGAAAATTTAATTCTTTGTTGAAGGAGGAAAACACAAAGTCGTCTCCACGTTGTCGTGTTTTCCTCCATCGTCAGGCAAACCCTCCACTTTGAGGTACTTGGACTTCTTCAACAGTTTAATCCATTACATCGAAATGAAATGTATCTAGCGATTACTTCTTTTATCTTTCAGCATTAATGGCACACGCAATCGCCGTACCCTCTATCTTATTATCCACCTGAATGATGAAAATGTTCTTCTTCTTTAAGTAGGACGCGAACAACTTCCTCCAATGTCTAATGGACGTCGTAAAACGCGATTGTTTCAAGTTTAATAACACAGATTTATCCCTTTTATGTCAACTTGAAGTGCATATTTGGTGATGACTTCTTCTTCTCAGCGTTGATGGCACCAGCTATTGCCATACCCTCTATCTCATTCTCCACCTTGAAAATTGAAACATATGTTTCAATTTGGAGCGACTAACTTTCTACGATGTCTAATAGTCGTTCTGAAAAGCGATTATCTCAAAAACCGTTGATTTTGGAGGTTAATAACAAAGTTCCATCCCTGTGTCAAATTGAAGTGTCTTCAGTGATTACCTCTTGTTAGTTTCAGCATTGATGGCACCTGCTATCGCCGTGTACCCTCCATCTTATTGCCAACCTAAGCAATGGAAATGTCCTTCAAGGAGAAGGCTCACAACGCCCTCCGATGCACTACCATTTCTTTGTGTCAAAATGAAGTGCCTTTAGGGATTACTTCTTATTGTCCCGTATGACATGAAAAGAGTAGAGAAGAGAGTTGTTCTCAAAATGGAACCTAGCATTCTGTTCGCTTTCTTAAAAATGTGAGGAATATGTTTATTGAAAGTCATTTTTGAATCAATAATAATTCCCAAATCCTTCACTTCACTACAGATGTGGAGGTAATGATAGCGCATGGTATAGTTATGAGTAACTAAATTAGAGTTTCTACTAAGAGTCATCTGATGGCATTTGTTGGGATTCAGGAAGAGGGAGTTATTTCTGCAGCACTCTAAGAAGCAATCAAGGTCCTCTTGAATTAGCACACAATCATTCAAGTGTGAAACTGTATGAAATATTTCAAGATCATCAGCATACATTAGGGAATACGAGAATTTGAAACATTCAGAGATGTTAAATACTGTCTGTAGGTCAATCGAGGAGGTGGTAGGTTCATTTTACTTGATTTTTTGAGATTTTCTCTCCTCGTTTCTATAAAATAAAAATATGCGTATTATTTCAATATATATGTAGTAGGACGAATCAGATGATTTGCCCCAAAAGACATACCGATAAATCGAAGCTAGCTGAACATATCCTTACTGAAGATGGACAACATATGGCAGAGTGGAATAATATCAAAATCATAGAAAAGATAGATAACAACCAAAGGAGAAAAATCAAGGAATCCGCTTGCATTCTTCTGAACGGAGACGATAGCATTGCTTCATGTACAGTTGATATAGATAGAACATGGTATTCACTACTGAAAACTGAACATGAAAATGGTAGATTCAAGATCAATTAATGAATCATCTTATATTGAAATAATACGCATATTTTTATTTTATAGGAACGAGGAGAGAAAATCCCAAAAATTCAGTAAAATGAATTCAGAGATGTCATTTATATAAATATTGAAAAGTAGGGGACCTAGATGTGAGCCTTGAGGAACACCCGACGTTATATTGACTGTTATTGTTTCTTTCAGTGTTGATGGCACCCGCTATCGCCGTTCCCTCCACCTCCTTCACCTGAACAATGAAAATGTCCTTTAAGAAGGAGGCGAACAACGTCCTCCGATGCCCCGGTCCGCCAGATGTCGCCCTCACAGCTGGGGACGGTCGCGAGACGTGGGGCAAGAAGGTCGACTTTCTGCTGTCGGTCGTCGGGTTCGCGGTCGACCTCGCCAACGTCTGGAGGTTCCCCTATTTGTGCTACAAGAACGGCGGAGGTGAGTTGAACGTTGTTTTTCATAGGGCTTCGCGAGACCAAGACCTTGATCTCGAAAAATTTATGTAGTCTTGGTATTGGTCTTGATGTTCCAAGACCAAGACCAGACTGGCTCAGCCTTGGTCTTTTTTTTATCTTCTGGTTCCCACGAAAAGGGATATCCTGTAATGTTCAAAGAACATCGTGAGAACCAAGGGAAATAAGGTAGGAATTGGTGTTCTTCTCAAATTTCTGGAGGTTATATGCCTCGGGGAACACCTCCCTCGACAATGTGTTCCAGAGCCTTGCTGTTCGATGGATGAACGAGTCTTTGGAAAGAGATATTCTGCAGATCTCCAAAGTGATCACGAAGGGGTGTGAAGCCTCAACTCGACGGGTTAATCTCGCGGGGACTACCAAGGGAGAAACAATTGTTGATATTTCAGAAGAGCATCGTCCATGAAAATATCTATAATATAGAGCCAGATCGCCAACTTCTCAATGTATTTCTTTTTATCTATGTCCTTTTTTTCATAGGGCTTCGCGAGACCAAGACCTTGGTCTCGAAAAATAAATGTAGTCTTGGTCTTGGTATTGGTCTTGATGTTTCAACACCAAGACGGGACTGGCTCAGTCTTGTTTTTTTTTTGTTCTGGTTCCCACGAAAAGGGATATCCCGTAATGTTCAGAGAACATCGTGAGAACCAAGGGAAATAAGATAGGAATTGGTGTTCTTCTTGAATTCCTCGAGGTAATATGCCTCGGAAAAACACCTCCCTTGGCAATGTGTTCCAGAGCCTCGCTGTTCGTTGGATGAACGAGTCTTTGGAAAGAGATGTTCTGCAGGTCTCCAAAGTGACCACGAAGGGGTGCGAAGCCTCAACTCGACGGGTTAATCTCGCGGGGACTGCCAAGGAAGGAACAATTGTTGATATTTCAGAAGAGTATCGTCCATGAAAATATCTATAAAATAGAGCCAGATCGCCAACTTTCCTACGGTGTTCCAGAGAAGTGAATGAGTTTGTGAGCGAGGCATCACCCACGTAACGAATTGTCTTTTTTTGGACAGAATCCAACAGTTTCAGGGTATGTTTGGGTGCTGCACTCCAAATATGGGAACAGTATTCCAGGACAGGTCGGTTCTGTGCATAATAGATCATAAGTAGTTGACTGAGAGTGAAATAGCTCCTGGCCCGAAACAGAAAATCAAGTTTTTGGGATGCACTTTCAGCAATTGATCTCTTGGTCTTGATAGTCTTGGTCTTGGTCTTGATAGTCTTGGTCTTGGATCAAAATGCGTCTAGAAATTTGAAATATTCAATTCAAATATCTGGTTTGTATGCATATTTGCATATAATAGGTATTTCATATTTATCGTCTTTAAAATTATCAATTTGTGCGTATTAAGTGAGCGAAAGAAATTTCTCCTTTCACCATAAGAATATAATTTTTGAGAAACCTTAAATAAACATTAAATGAGACCCAAACAGCAAACAGGTCGACACCCGATAGGCCAGAAAAAAGGTTCAAAAGGGGCGGAACTGACACAACGTATTGTTACGTTATTCGGGTGCAGAAGCGAACACGACACTATTTATTTTCGAACTGATTTATTTCAACTAAAGAAACACTAATTTATATCGAACTTATAACTACTATTAATGTAATAGTTATTTATGTATCAAGGGCGTAAAGTAGGCGTTTATGGTCTGTGGCGTGAATGATTGCCCGATGGCGCTAGCCGAGGGCCATTACACGCTGAAGGCCAAAACGTATTTCACGCACGTGATACATACAAAATTTTATGCACTAGTGGTTTATTTTCTTACTCAAAAGTAATGACTATGCATTTCGATAAACTAATATTCCCCCGAATTTAATTTGTTACCTATAAATTCAGTAATCAAGAGAAGCGTAATGTTCATGGATGATTCACTTATAAAAATCATCGTACAAATATTGCAATTATCGTAATAGTCAAACTCTTTGATCTCTAAAAGAGATTCTTTCTTCAGAATTTCACAATATGCATACCCAGTATTTATACCTAAATTGACGTTGTCAAGCAAGCTGATGGTTGTTGTCTATAGCAGTGATAGAAAATACATCCAATAAACAAGCTGAATTGTCATTCTTTGACTGAAAAGTGAAAATTGGTGATAATGATAATAGCGAGACTATGGAATCGGATAAAGAAGAAGTTTATGATATACCGCTGGATATATTAGAATCTAGGAAAATGATCATAGGTTTTTCATGAATTGATATGTGGATATAAGGAAACTGAGAACATCAGCGGACGGTAAAGTGCACTTTACGGCCCGTGGGCCATAATGAGCCCGCGGGTGGTAAAGTTCAACTTAACGCTCGCAAAACGCGGTAAAGTGCACTTTACGGCCCGCTAGTGCATAAAACGATTTATATCACGCGGTATATAACTGTCTCTCTGACACTCGCTGCTCGACTGCCTGACGGCAGTTGTCCGGTCGTTTATATATGAGATCCTTTGGTAGGCTTTGGTTCGAGAACGTTATCGAATGATCTTCCGTCTCCTTCTTTATGTTCTACATAGAAGCTTTTTAGAACAATACCTCTCTCTCTAATTGTTCCATCGATTGTTTCCAGAACATTCCAAAATCTTCTATCACGTTATTTGTCACCGCGGCATATATTGAGTGTTCGGAAATATGCTGGTGCATGTAGGAATCATTGGGAGGTTGGAGAACAATCTGGGATGCGTGTTACAGGGTGATCGTTGTACTCCTGCCTGCCTGCTGATGTTTCTAGAGCCCCTCTAAGGGGAATATCATTACAGTATAATCAAAATATTTCAAAAAATTTCAAATTCAAGCCAAATAACATTTGTATTGAATTTGTTTCTATCCTCAATAGGAGGAGGTATGGACCACTGTGACCTCACAACATACACCTATTTGTTGTAAACTTTGATACTGCAATACTGAATTTGAAAAATGTATTTCGGATTTTGAGTAAACAAAAATTAAAAACCTACCATATGACAAATAAATAACTGAAATAAAATGTCATTACATTTTCCATCTGATTTTTACTAATTTGAGTAGATTTAGGAGAGCCTTGGTCTCGAAAGTCAAGTCTTGGTCTTGGTCTTGGGAAGCCCTATTTTTTCATCACGCTTTTATTAGTTTGGTATCACAGAATTCATAATCTTTATATTTCACGACCGAACGCATTGAAATATGGGTCAAATTATACTAATCTCAGACTTACGTGGCTGTACGGTTATACAGGAGAGGAGAAAAACTACTGAGACGTAGTTTATGCATTTTCATTGGTTTGTTTACAGCAAATTTTGCCAGTTTTATTAGCTGCCACTTGTGACTGCTTGTCATTGAATTTATTTCCGAAAAGTCAGAAATATTATTATTAGATCTTTCGTAATATCAATATTATACTTGGTTAGTGTGATGAAGTGATATGTTCAAGACTGCATAACTAACTCTTTGTTGAACACGAGGGCTAAGTTAAAAGGCGGAGTATAAGTACATATCTAAAATACTTCTGATCTGTTTCTATCACATAAGATATACTCGAGGTTTCTTGATTTCAATTACAAAAAATAGTTTGTGATACACTTGAACTTCGAATGGCCATCATCTGAAGATCTGGTCAATTCATTCAGAGGATGGTTTTCTTTTAACCAAATGCAGAGTGAGATTCGATGCCTAAACCAAAATCAACATAATATCTTGATTCTCGCTCAGTTGAGGCTGTTGAAAACACTTTCCTCGAATTTGCAGATGATATAATAATATTAATTGTCTTCACATAGTGAATTGTTTTTTTTTATCCATCAGGAATATAGGTATTCTAAAAGATTTTCGAGAAGTTTAATAAAATCAGTCTAAGGTAAAGACCATTTGATTTGGAGAATAATTGTATGTTCTGTACCCTATATTTATCAGCCTTATGAAATCATCCTCTTCAGCTTCCATTACAATGAAAAATTGAGTGAACCAAAAGCTTATTGAAATGTGAATTCTAAAATTTGTTAAATGACAAATTTTAAATGTTGGCATATAACCCTCTAGTCTCTATTCGAAGTGAAAGAATTCTTTTGAAATGAACTCTGTGATTTGATATAGTAGAATGCGATACTCATTTAAACCATGAACTATGACAAATGAATGTTATAAAATGTGCAGAAGAAATATGGAAGAATATATTATTTTAATTATATTCTATATTTGTGCAGTGAATTCCTTTCCCAAAAAACCAAAATCATAAATGTAGAGTGCAAAAAAATGAGCAGCATATCTATTTATTTATATCATCCAAATTCATCATTAGAATTTTATAGTCATTTTCCGATTATCCGAATATTCATATAATAATACTTTCATCTCATCTTCACGATACGCCACTGGTGTCCATTCACATTTCACCACGAATTTTAACGCCGGCACTGTTTATGGTTTACTTATAAGTGTTGCAGCTAATGCATGATTTGTTTGTCCGCCATATTGGATATGCATTTCGACCCACTTCAAAACAAAGAAATCAAAAATTTCCGCTACCAAAACCTCAAATGTCCTGCCACCAGAATTTCAAATGTTCGCCACCAAAATTGCAAATGTTCGAATAACATTTTACATCCACAGACACGGCAGTGTTTCACACCAAGTACTCGTATGAAGAAACAACGATAAATAGGAGATAGAAAAAAATTGACTACATGCTTCCATAGTTAGCCAAATTAAGAAATAGAAAATGAAGTGATTTTACTTAATTCGTATTTCGAATATATTGAAAATTATTATTTTATTATTCCTTCCGTTGTCAACCTCTGAATTTGTCGAACAGCACTTTATCAAAACTCGTTTATTTGTAGAACGGCGAAGCTCTGTAATTCATTGCCTGAGGATGTTAAGAGGATACAGCTAGTGTAGTAGTTTGATAACGAAATTATATATTTTTGATATTTTGACTGACTTGGAAGGTTCTTTATTAATGTCTCAATTGTTTAACAAAGTTCTGTAGTCATGACAACATCACCAACTGTGTATATAAAGGGTGGAGAATAAAAGCCATAAAATTATACAGACAAATAACATTTATTTGAGTTGCCCAATGACGAGACATATAAATTTTTCGTTGAAGCTTCTGATATTGATTTAATGAAAATACATTCATTGACATAATATTGATATAACGACACAATAAGCATTATGTGCCTTTGGTGTTATTCAATGAATGGGTACAAAAATAGTATATTGTTTAACGAGCACGGAATGATATTCGCCTATGGCTCATGCTGCCAGGGCCGATCCTAGCGGGTGTGCAGCGCGTGCCCCGCACGCGGGCGGCCAAAACAAGGGGCGGCCGCAGGCCGCATATTGTCCTATCAAACAAAATTATTTGAAACTCATAAGTCGAATGAATATGCTGCATTTTGAATAAATAAAATGATAGTAAATAGTGTGTTGGTCCATTGTCAATTAATGTCTACTTTTTATACACATTCTTATCTTCCCAAATTTTAAATTTCTATTTGAAACAATAACCAAGGGGCATATTTTTCAGACGCTTAAGGATGTTTTGTTCCATCACTGTGCGGTAGCTTATTTATGCATTTCTACTACTTACTAAGAGACTATGAGAGAAAATCCCAAAAAATCTGGAGAACATCCACTTGGTTAAACTACAGACACCATTTAAAATACTTTTCACTTGCTCTTCTTATTGTTCTCATTTTCAGATTCCAGATCATTTTATATCAATTACAATAAACTGTAATATACTAATGTGATGAATTTGAATCCCAACAAAAATTCCGCCTGCGGCGCATTTTTTGCCATAGGAAAATTTTGTCTGAGTTTCTTGGCCGCTCCCGGTATGCACTGAAATGGAGTTATTACCTGAAAGCATTTGACCTTGAACTCAGAAAAAATTCGCCTGCGGCGCATGAAGATTTTGTCTACATTTTTTTCTGTGTTTTACTTCTTATCCTTGTACAAGTATTTGAAGTTATGAAGTCATCAGGTATTATAGTTAAAAAATATGAAAAATTCTCTAGAAGGGCGGCACATTAGGTTTATGCACGCGGGCGGCCGACACCCTAGGATCGGCCCTGCATGCTGCAATCATTCGAGTTGGAAATTAGCATTCCGTGCAAGTTATACCCTATACTTTTTCTACGGCTATAATAGATAACAGCGGCATTTTCGATTTCTTCGTCTTGTAGCCATCTGATTTCCTGTCAAGTAATGCTCATCTATTAGAGAGAGCTGTCATTGCTTGAAATTTGACATTCCATGGGCGTTTAGTTTTCTTTATATAATAGCACAATGGAGTCATTGTGATATCAGATACGGAAATGAAATTCCCGACACGTAGCGGAGGGAGACAAAAAACCGTGAGCTAAAATCTAATATTTTTCCCGTGTATAATACACTATTTTTTTCTGTGACAGAAGAAAGGACGAATCAATATTGAGAAGATATTACATTATTTTGAATTCTGAAAATCATCGACGTGAAATTTTAAGTTTTTAACAGTAGGGACACCTGCGTTGTAGGCATCTTCATCATTCTTTTGAAGCAATCAAATATCTGATGTCACTTCTGTCAGTCTAATGCTGTGATTTGATTTCAAAAAATTTCGAATTTAATGCTTATTTAGTAATATACGTAATCGCGAAGTCGAATGGAAGATAAAAGGACGAGCAGTTCTTTCTCGGAGACGGTATTATTGACTCATTTTTTGGAACTATAACACAACAAAAGCCATCAACAGTGTATATATATGTGATATATATCCGGGAAAAAAGTACTCACTTCTTTCCCACGGGAAAAAAGTAATTTATGAAAAGTGACATTTAATAACCTGCCAACAGAGATGAAATGCCAGACTTTTTTCCCGCCACAGAAAAAAATATTATATCGAAGCCTTTGGGTTTGTTAATCTGTGATAATACACTACACACTGTTTTACCACTAACCGAAACGATTTTTTACACCTCGAAGTGAAAAATATTGAAGTTTGACTTCATGTTCTTAGGAAGATTTAGAATCATGTTATACTTTTAGTTTTCCACATATTATGTAGATCGCGTTAACTCATGACGATATATCCTGTATAGCTTCAGAGGGTATGTATGGTCAGGAAATTAAACGATTCAAAGGATAACCATACTCAAACGGCAGGTTATTATAGTTGGAAAACTGTTCATGACACATGACACATCTCTTGTTCATTCGAAGAAACTTCCAATTCCCAGCAAAGCCTTGTATTAGAACTTTTTCATCCAGAATCAATTTATTGATGTATCTGAAAGAAAAAGAGAAGAGCACTATTCGCTCTGAATAGACACTAAGATGAAGACTCATTTTAACAAATTTATGCACCAAGTTTGAGTGAGATAATATCTCATACAGAGTGAATGACAAAATGCCCGCCCAAAATAGCGTCATTATTTTTAGTGTCCGATTTTGATCAACTGTACATAAAACAATTGGTTTTCTTCAACTATTAGATCCCTGATACGATGAGAAAAAATTGTTCGAATAATACACGACTGTCCTGAGAACTAGAGTCCCTTGATGGAAATTGACGTTAAAGTCATCTTAACAGGGTACGGACAGATCCTCGTCTTCTCTCACTCTAAAGTGTTTGTGAAACAGTTATATAGTTCCATCCTTATCAAGTCTGGGGATAAACACTAGATTTTTGACATTTGTTATTTATTAGGTTATATTGAGGTCATTGGCGTACCATACGTAATATCCATATGGAATTCCTGATTCAACTATACAAAAATATAGTTGAACAATCCTCTAGTTTTAGAGTTTACTACTCCAGCATAATCTTTGCGAGGTAGGGAATATATAATTTGTACTAAGAGCTTAATATATATTTCACCCAAAGAGACTGTTCTTAGACTGTATACCAGGTTTGACTGAATTGACTGAATGAATTCTGATTTCAAGCTGAGCAGTTGTTTAACTATGAGCTGAATGAGCTGAGACTTATGATTGAGAAATGGTGAAAACCTCGATGTGGGTATCTGAACTACTGTACTCATGTCATGTGTGCTAAATATATTTTCAGAAATCCAACTCGGAGAAAAATTTATGGAGTGACTAATTCTAGGACGAAAAGTAGGCTTATAAAAAGTAATACGTGAAATTGCAGGAAAATGAAGAATAGAAAATACTTTACCCCCATGTTATACATATGACTTTTCCGTCTCCCTCAAATAAAAAGTAATTTCCAAATAATTTATTGATGAAAGTAACAAAGAAATAGGTATACAGTATAACTTATAGGCACGTTATTTTCACTCTTGCATCCTACATATTTTCAATTTGTGGTAGAGTAATGATTATATAAACTAATATTAGAAGTGCAGTTTTGAGCAGTGGTTATTTAAATACCACTAGAAGTGAGATCTGGAGCGAATGCAGTTTTCGTGATGTTTTCATAAAAAACTCAGTGACCCACAATTTGGTTCGAAATATTTTGCTATTTTGTACCCTTCAGCGATATTCGTAGACTTCCAAGCAAAAATGTCTCCTCCAGAATTTGTAAGTAAACTTGCCGAGGTTCTTTTGAAACTATGCCCGGTATAATTTATGACATCAGGCAGTTCTAAAAATTCTGCAATTTGATGACCGATGACCGATGAACGATGAACGATGAACGATGAACGATGAACGATGAACGATGAACGATGAACGATGAACGATGAACGATGAACGATGAACGATGAACGATGAACGATGAACGATGAACGATGAACGATGAACGATGAACGATGAACGATGAACGATGAACGATGAACGATGAACGATGAACGATGAACGATGAACGATGAACGATGAACGATGAACGATGAACGATGAACGATGAACGATGAACGATGAACGATGAACGATGAACGATGAACGATGAACGATGAACGATGAACGATGCACGATGAACGATGAACGATGAACGATGAACGATGAACGATGAACGATGAACGATGAACGATGAACGATGAACGATGAACGATGAACGATGAACGATGAACGATGAACGATGAACGATGAACGATGAACGATGAACGATGAACGATGAACGATGAACGATGAACGATGAACGATGACAGATGTCAGTTGATGACCGGTGACAGATGACCGATGACGTGTGAGAGTTGACGCATGAGTTGGATGAAAAATGAATACATATACAGTGTGTTCGGGACGAATGAATATCAGATAAAACCTATACAGAGCGACCTACAAAACCAGATCGCGGCAGATCAAATATCTTGAACTAAATGAAATATCGAAAAACATATACAGGGTGACCTAAAGAATCAGAGCCAGATCAAAATCTTATTGATGGAAATTGAAAAAATGTACAGTGTGTTCGAGACGAATGAATATCAGAAAAAAACATTTACAGAGCGATGACCGATGACCGATGACAGATGACAGTTGATGACCGGTGACAGATGACCGTTGACGTGTAACAGTTGACGTATGAGTTGGATGAAAAATGATTACATATTCAGTGTGTTCGTGACGAATGAATATCAGAAAAAACATATACAGAGCGTCCTACAGAACCAGAGGCAGATAAAATATCTTGAACCCAATGGAATATCATAATTTATCACAGGGTGGCCTGAACAATCAGAGCCAGATCAAAATCTTATTGACGGAAATTGAAAAAAATAGTGCGTTTGAGCTAAATGAATATTAGAAATATCATATACAGAGCGAGCTGAATTCCAGAGGCAGATCAAATATCTTGTTCCAAATGGAATATTATAATTTATTTCAGGGTGAGCACAAAAACCAGCGGTAGATTAAAATCTTATCGATGAATATTCAAAAAATACACAGTGTGTTTGAGACGAATGGATATTAAACATATACACAGAGACCTACAAAACCAACCCAGAGCGCAATATTGCAGTCCAACATTGAAATCACTTCCCCCAAATTCAATTCCCTGTGAAGTTATTCCGTGAGTTTCATAAATCGATTCAGCAACATTAAACCATGATGCAGGCTCATGTTTCCAGAAAGTTGGTAGGTTAATTGATTTAATTGATTCTTGCTCTTTCTTGGAATGTCCAGTTGAGTGTCTTCTGAGGAGATGATGTCATGAGGCATGATATTGTTTGGAAATGTTGAACTTTCACGATATTTTTCCAAGATATCGAGTCTTGCTTCCAACGAATCATATTTTTTATTATTTTCATCAAATTTGACGATCGGAATTTTGCACAATTCTTCAAGCCTATCGATCTTCTTCATAAAAATGGTATTCGAAACATCATTTGGTATGATTCTTGATGAAATCTCTGCTCCTGTAGTCGGCTTCGTGGAATTGATCCTTATAAGTTTTTTTAATGTACTCTGTCAGCATTTCCTTCATATCCGAAAATTCCATTGAATCACTAACATGGATGTTGAAATGTCTTAAAATTTGTATGATCTCGCCTTCCCTCAACTGCTCCATAATATCACGTCGGGGTCACCAAATTGTGGATACAATTAATACAAATTATAAGATTTTGAGTTGTAATTATATTATAAAAATGTCACATCGATGTCAGACTATCAAATCGTGATATAAAAAGTATATAACATAACTAGTCACCACTAAGGATCAATTCCAAATTTGAATCCTGACACCTACATAGAATATTGGATATTGTTCTCAACATTCGTAACTGGAACGCATTTTTGTAATTCATCAATTCATCAACTCTCTCAATGAAGACGAAGCAGGCAGATGAACAACAATTTTCTCTGCAATGAAGAACACTGTATATACCTAACCCACCATGCGTCTACCTCCTTTGCAGAGAGGGTTTATGAACGCTGTGTTGATACTCTCCCCTCGTAAGGGTACCTGTCGTGTTTCGATAGAGACATAAAGCTGAATATCTGTCTATATGTCTGCTTGAGAATCTGGAAGGGTAATCAATATATCGCCTTCCGTACGAATATAATGATCTGAATTCTGTAAAGTACCTATACTCTGGTCAGTTCTCTTTGCGGATGTTCTGTTCGATCCGTATTTACTGGATGGTTTTCTTCGAAAACAAAAATTTGAAGTCACTTCTGGTTTGACTAACTTTTTTATTTCAAAAACACCCTGTATATTTTTTGCAATTTCTGATTTCTACCCAGAATTACCGTTCCAACGATGTATCAAACTTCGTATTTTAAATCTGATTTGATGGAGAAAACGACAATTGAATTTTCAAATTAAACGAATTACAGTAGGCTATGATATTTTTATAATCTTGATTTTGACTTCAATAATAATTTCAAATCATTAGAATTATAGCAGATTATGTAATTTTCAAATTTTCATCTTTCGAAATGGCTGAGATAATCTATTGGAACAGGTATACTGGGACATATTAAAGTAAAATTGACAGATGAAAATTTTGAAATAGCGACTGGGCGCCATCTGAGAAAGAAATTTAAATGGAAAGGGGGGGGACATCCTTTCGAAGCTCCTGACGAATACTTCACAACCCTAGGATATAAAGTCAATATCTTCACCTAGTACAAAATGGCAGAACATTTAATGGTTGCCTGTATTCAAACATATTAATATGGATATTCTATACCAACTAGATGGAGCACCACCACATCACTCCAGATCAGTTAAAAACTATGAACATCATCCATTCTCAAAGTGGCCCCACAGTATTCATAAATGAAGTTAGAAACAATTTGGATAATACTTTCCCAGGTCGTTAGATTTTTTATGTGGCTATTAAAAGCAAAAGGTGTACGAAACTGAACCTGCTTCAATATTGGATATACGACAGCGAATGATACATATTTTTATGTGTTCGGTTTGAAATATCCGATGAGCTGTTCTTATGTCAAGAAGATCAAGGCAACCATTTCGAGCATCTTCTGAACTGAACTTAGCTTATTTCCTCAAATTATGAAGTTGAACATCGATGTTTTCAGGCATTATTAAATGATCCGTCATTTTGTAGTAAGTGAAGATCTTGACTTCATATTCTAGGGTCGTGAAGTATTCGCCAGGCGCTTCGAAAGGATGTGTCGTAAGACCTTTTTTTTTTTTTGCCCAGTCGCCATCGTGAAATTATCATATGTCAATTTTACTCCAAAATATAGTAATCATGCATCAATTTCATTATATGCCAAGTTTAATTTTTTTCAGTTGACTCGTTAACTGTATAGTAGCGAGAGAATTATCGTTGATAAAGACGGACCTAAGGTGAGATTCTCCCAAACACATCCAGGAGCTCCGACTGCACTATCGTTCCATCAGCCAAGTTCACTGCTTGCTTGTTTACTACCTATCTAAAAATCGTTCTAGAATTGTTCTTATCCATCATTCGGTAGCCCCCTAACGAGCAACCCTCAAGAGACTTGTACGAGCAAGGAATGACCTTTTTCTGCAACCGACACAAAAGTCGTCCATTTTGATACCAAAATTAGCTCTTAAATTGACGTTTCTACTACTGACACAAAAATTGGTATGTTGCTAGGCAACATATTTAGTTCCTAGGAGCTAAAGTTGAATTTTAGTTCCTAGGAGCTAAAGTTGAACTTTAGCTCCTAGGAACTAAAAAGGATGTACTGGACGTCATCAAGAATGAACAACATTGTGACGGTTGGTTATTTGGGTTGAGACGCATACCTGATTTGTTTCCGATTTCAGCAGATTTGGCATTTCATACCCATGCTGGAGATATAAATACACCTCATTATAGTTTAGTATTGGAATTATAAACATCTCAGTTAAGTATTTTTGTTTTGATCAGGGAAGCCTTCAAGATTCAAATACTTGTTTGATCTGTATTTCATTCGTTATTCTCGGGATGGATAACTTGTTTTTGAATAATCACGGCAAGCAATAGTTTTTTTGTCTCAAACAACGATATTGTTTAGCTTCATTTGATTATCAAGTCAAACACAGTATAGTATGGAGAGGAATAAAAATAATCACTATTATCATTGTTGATATGCTCACTAACCTAACATTTTCCACGTCTTGTTCCTATATAGCTGGCACTGGCGCGGTATTTGCCATTAGAGCACCTGGTCCATGCACAAATATGTCACTCTGTGGTTGTATTTATATTGAAACTACAATTCGAACATCCTAGAAAACCTAACCTGCTGTTAATGCAGGTAGAATATTCTCACCACATGGATTATTTGTCAATATTTGTTGTATTGCATACCTACATATGGCACGACATTGGTGATTACTTCACATGTTTATTTGAGTTAATTGTTTCGGTTGCAGAAAAAATAGCATGTTTGATTCGGATCAAAAGTGACTTTGTTCGACTCGCAAATTTTGCTTTCGCTCGGCTTCGCTAAACGCTCCGCCTCGCAAATGCAAAATTCGCTTGTCAAACAAAGTGTCACTTTTGATCCTAATAAAACAATCTACTATTTAATCGTGTGATCCCAAACACTTCCTTAGGCCATCAGAGAAATTTCTGCGGTCGTGGTGGGAATCGAACCCACCTATAGGCAATCCAACGTGGATAGAACATTGGCGCTTCAACCACGAGGCTCCGCTGTCGAGGGAGATTGAATGAAATAAAGCTCTTTTTCTTTTCTCCGTAGCGATAAAATTTGTTCAATAAGATTTTATGAAGATGATGTAAAAACAGGCGGGCGTTCAGGGAGCTAGACTCCATTCTTATAATATCTAACGAGATTCGGATTTGAATCTCCAGAGTCGGGAAAAGCTACTTACCTAAGGAATTAATCAATCATTGACTTCATGAGACGAGACAATGTAATGCCATACCAATCCCCTTATTCCTGAAATTTACTTACACTGTAACTACTGGAAAATTGTAAGTCGAAAGATTATGACTTATGGTTGGCATAATGAGTTATATAGGTATAGGTACCGTGCTTTCGTAAAGAAGTGAATAAATATCAATTTCACAGGGATCTCCTGAAACGGGTCAATTTTTAATCGCAAGTTGCCATATTCATGAGGAAAAATTGAAAATACAAGTAGAACCACGTTTGATAAATGACGTCTGTGACGAATTTTTCAAGGAATACAGGATTTCCCACGGTGTTCGTTAATTAAAAATGTTTCTGGCAAACCAAGCAACAGATGAATCTGAAAATCTGATGGTATGTATAAATTGTCATGAGCTACTCGTCTAAAATATTTTGAATGATGCGGCGTTGCCGCTTCTACTAGAAAGTAGTAGCAACTTTGATTTTTCTAGTTCACCCTTTAGAATTTATAGTATGTTGTTCTGGGACACCTTGTATTTTACCAAATGAGACTGTTCTCAGACTGTACATATGAATAAAATGATTTCGATTTCAAGCTGAGCCTTACTGTTGGGAAATAGTGAAAACCTTGATGTAGGTATTTTGAATATTAGCCTTCTTATATTCTCTCTATATTTTCAATTCTTCCATGTTTGAATTCAACGCATTCTCAAGATTTCGATTTTCTTGAAATAATTCTATTATTTTCCATGTTTTTCTGAACGGATATCCATGTTATCCTTTGTTGCAATTGTTTGCGCGCAGTTAATATTTTCTGAATCTATAATTTTATAATTTTTTTATCTCAACTATTTCTACTGAAATACATCTAAAATTCTATGGAGTGTGGACTAATAATTGAACACAATGGAAATGTATAGGTATGTACGTAATTTTGTTTTATTTTTACCTCGATATTTTGCTAATAATATAGGTATTTGACTTTCCATGTTGTTAGTTCATTTCTGTTTGTTGGAAAGCTAAAGAATTTGAATTTGCCATCCAATCGATTGATACAGCCTAACACAGAACATTTTGCCATTCTTCCAAAACAGAACTGATTTCTTGAAGCGCCTATTGATACGCCAGTATACAAAAATAAAGTCACTAGATCATTCAAAAAGAAAGGAGCTACGATCTGGCTGATAAGATGACAAATACGTCAATTTGCATCAAAGGACTTCAGCTTATAGACCAAGAGCTAGCGACCGCCAGACTTACGTCATTTCAACAAGGTTGACCTTTTTTATGTGTGTTATAACTTATACAGTGACAGCGGTTGGGGGGGTACAAATCTTGAATACCGGGGCATTCAAGAGAAGGTTATTTTCAATCATCCTTTAAACAGCTAGACACCTCTGAATGTCAACCTTCAGTGCGAGCGGGAGCGCATTCTGTGTGTGCCATGGACGTATAATAATCATTATTAGTGTTTGAGTATAAGATAAGTATTAAATGAAATATAAGAGAGGAAGTATCGAGGATATATCGTTTGATAGTTATTCGTTCGTTTTAATTATTTAATCAATTTTTTAGTACTTGGAGCGCACGAAAATAAATCCCTATTATCTTCGAGGAACATGCTGCGTACCTAGGAAGGGAGAGAGAGGAAAGAGAGTAGGTTTTGGATTTTTTTAAACTTTTGGAGCTTATGAGTTCTTATGGATACATTCTTCGGCAAAGAAATCAAATGCTTAGCCGTTTTACGAGTTTTGGTAAGGAGTTGTGCGACATATTTCGAAGTTGACGACGAAAATGTGTGCTGACTGGGCTTGTCGAGTACGTTTGACTGATAGTAGCGCATGTGATGGAATTATAGCAGATATTTCTGAAGAACATTCCCCATTCCATTCTGCTCAATTATAGATGAATATATAATCATACCTATACGGCATTGAAATAAGTGCAAATATTTCATACCTTGAGAATGGTCGACGTATACTCTCGACAGGCACCAGTAAACAAAATATCGGGAGCAAAGTAAAATTTGGGATTAGACCCCTGTTTGCACCCAAAGTTCTACATTATAGCAATTCTAACGTCACTTCCGTTCAAATTTTCGTGCGGAATGCACACTCTTGGGGAGTTCAATCATGAAATTTTTTTTAAAGTGGCTGTTGAAAGGATGATTTAAAATAACCTTCCCAATAACATATATAAATTTCAGCTTTATTGCTATTACGTAAATGACACGATATTTTTACGATTTTTGAAACGTGTCTGGCAGGGGTAACACCCCGTGGAAAGTGTCTGGCAACTGTATATTCTACTTCATGAAAGGGTGCAATTGAACATACGAAAAAATCAGCTTTGTTGAAATGACGTTTTTGCCAGTCATTTTTTCGCACTTTCAACACCCTGTATCTCTTGAAAGCCCCGGTATTCAAGATTTGTATCCCCCAAACCGTTGTCACTGTATGAGTTATAACACACATAAAAAATTTCAACCTTGTTGAAATGACGTAAGTCTGGCGGTCGCTAGCTCTTGGTCTAATGCTCTATTAGGTTGGTAACTAGGATAGTATATTGTGCAACAAGTGAGACAAGTTCAACATTTCTCACGGGTGTGAAAGTTTGTGGCACGAGCCTGAAGGGCGAGTGATGCAAACACACGAGTGAAAAAAGTACTTTTCCCCACATGTTGCACATTATACTTTTTCTACAACTGCACTTATTCAAAGAATCCACGTAATGTAACTTATTGGTATTCATTTTATAATGTCGCACTATGCCACATTGAATTTTGTGACGTGACCAAAGAGTAGACGCCTTTTCTAGTTCCTCAAAGTATTTCAAAAAAGTACACTTTCCGGAAAAGATTTGATTTCTGTATTTTTTTTAGATCCAATGAATTTTTCCTATATGCCAATTCATAATTTTCTCTAGAAATTTCCGGAAACGAATCCAACTTTCGCAGCTTTTTCCATTATCTCTACCTCTGGTGGTGTATTTATCAAAATCGTCACATCTCGGTATATTCATCATATTATTTATTATGAATTGTTGGAATAATATTTGATGGAAACTGCGATTTCTATCAAAAGCACTAATGAGAACTACCCTAAAGAATTTGAAAAACTCCTTCTGACAGTTGTGACAACTATTCAGAGCTGAACAGCAGCCAATTAAGTTTTGGTCGATTTTTGTTGATTCTCCATGGAAATGTATGTGGTGTTGGCAAAGTGCCGTGAGAATAGTAATTTTCCTAACAAGTGCGGAAAGTAGTTCTTTCCCGCACGCGACTGTCGTTGACACGAACGACGCGAAGCGGAGTTCGGGCAAGCAGTCGAGTGCGGGAAAGACACTTTCCACATGAGTTAGGAACAATATTTTTTCTACAAGCGTAGGAAATTGATTGATTTGTTCAATTAATTATTCATTCATATTGGAACAACTAACAAGAGAAATATATTCTCTATCTACTGATTATTAGTAATAGCTATACTGTGAACTTACAGTTTGACGCATTATGTATAGGTTCATTGCGGAAGCCAGCAGGCCCATAAGGTGTTTGGTCTCTAGGTTTCAGACACTTCTAGCATTAGGAAATGAGCCAAAAATACTTCTTCTTTATTCGGTATTTTCATTTCCTTATTGTTGCACCATTCAATAAAACGCGTGTATAGCTTCTCATACCTTTCTTAAGACTTCGTTGGCAATAACGCATCTGTATCGCATCCATATAGCTGGAAGTTTTTGATCATATTGTGGCAATTCCACTGAATCGAAAAATACAGTAATGCTGTGTCTGTCACTTCGACAATAACAAACTCATTTTGATTGGCATGACAACAATAATCGTTTCCCATCAGATCAATCCAAATCTATAGGGGGATTTTTATAATAATCAAAATCAATTTTTATTTTTCAATATTTCTTAATTTTTACAATAAATAGTGCAATTTGATAGATGATTCTGAACATACATACTTAATACTGCAACAAACAAACTCAAACTCTCATATTCATTATCATATTTTTGTTTTTCCCGCACTAGTGTGGGAAAAATTTTCCCGCAAGTTGCGGGGGAATGACACCTCCCAAACTAAATTGCGTGCGGGTATAGGGTGAATCACGCACGCTTGTAAAAAAAAAATATTTCTCACATTATGAGCAATACATGGTTTTGAAAATAAGTAAGCTATGAGAAATGCGCTACTTTTCATAGCAGTATTAGAAAAAAGTTTATTATCAATATTTAAAGCACTTTCAAGGCACAATATGGTTTTGTTATTTAACTGCACGTTCCAATACCCACGTGGGTGCGGGTGCGGGTAGTTAAAATCACTTCAGAGAAGTTCTGAAAGCCAATTTGGGTACGCATTATTGGAGGAAATAATATCGCTTCGACTTAGGAGAGTGAGTGCTCCTCAAAATGGTAATTAGCCGGGAACACGAGCCATCCAGTCACCGGGTAATGAAGGAAGCGAAGTGCCAATCATAACGACGCCTTCTTTCTATGTCGGTGATTCTGTAATTCGATTCGGAAGCCATTAGGTCTGCAGCCCAGCTTTTCGCATACTCACTCTTTTGACATTATAACATATAATGTGATTATTATACAGGGTGTTATCCAAATAACTAAATGAACACAGCAATATGCTTCAGTGTCTCTGGATATGAAAGTCGTTGTAAGAAGTTATTCGGAGGAATAAATACATCATTCACCAACTTATTCTAGAAAAAAAGTCGCTCATCCTGAAGATCCTGATCAGGGTAATGGAAGAAACCTATTACATCCTATTATATTATTTTATTGTCATTGGTCCTTGATAAGTATTCAAAGTTTCAAGTTAATTCGATGTTTTGAAGTGGGACGAAAACACTTCATATGAGTACTTGATGCAGATGCAGATGCAGACATTGTCGTGCTTCTGGATATAAAAAGCATTATTCTAGAAAAATAGTCGCTCTTCCTGAAGATCCTGATCAGGACAATGGAAGAAATCTATTATATTATCCCATTGTCATTGGTCCTTGATAAGTATTCGAAGTTTTAATTAGAGGAAAAAAGTCGCTCTTCCTGAGGATCCTGAACAGGATAATGGAAGAAACCTATTATATTATTTTATTGTCATTGGTCCTTGATAAGTATTCGAAGTTTCAATTCAATTCGATGTTTTGAAGTGGGTCGTAAACTATTTATACTAGTACTTGGTTCAAGACACTGCTGTGCCTCTGGATAGAATAGAATAGAATAGAATAGAATAGAATAGAATAGAATAGAATAGAATAGAATAGAATAGAATAGAATAGAATAGAATAGAATAGAATAGAATAGAATAGAATAGAATAGAATACCTTTATTCATCCAAGAAGATCATACAATTATGATATAGGACAAGTCTTTAGAGTTTTTAACAATTTTTATTATCACCTAAACTAATGACCATTCATCCATCCTCATATGTTCATACTTGCGCTCATCACCATTCACACATATAATAAGCATTGTGGAAAGTAACTCGAAAATTCGAAGGAACAAAAACGTACATTTAAAATTTTGGGGATGGCAAATTCGAAATTTTGGTGGCGGCACATCATTCACCAATCTATTAGAGAAAAAAAACGCTCTTCCTGAAGATCCTGATCAGGATGATGGAACAAAACTATCATATTATGCTATCGTCTACGGTTCTTGATGAGTATTCGAAGTTTCAAATTGAATCGATGTTTTGAAGTGGGTCGAAAACTATTCATACTAGTACTTGGTTCAAGACACTGCTGTGCCTCTGGATATAAAAAGCATTGTGAGAAGTCACTCGAAAATTCGAAGGAACAAAAACGTACATTTGAAATTTTGGGGACGGCAAATTTGAAATTTTGGTGGCGGCACATCATTCACCAATCTATTCGAGAAAAAAAATCGCTCTTCCTGAAGATCCTGATCAGGATAATGGAACAAACCTATCATATTATGCTATCGTCTACGGTCCTTGATGAGTATTCGAAATTTCAATTCAATTCCATATTTTGAAGTGGGTCGAAAACTATTCATACTAGTACTTGGTTCAAGACACTGCTGTGCCTCTGGATATAAAAAGCATTGTGAGAAGTCACTCGAAAATTCGAAGGAACAAAAACGTATATTTGGAATTTTGGGGACGGCAAATTTGAAATTTTGGTGGCGGCACCTTATTCACCAATTTATTCGAGAAAAAAAATCGCTCTTCCTGAAGTTTCCGGTCAGGAAGGTCGGGACACACATAACCGCACCGAGCCCGCGCCAACACACGGCCGAGTGTTGGACGTGCTACGGTGAGAAAGAAAAACAATGCATTTGAACGTGTCGGGACACATTCCACCGCACCGCGCCAGTACCGTCGTGGTGCTTGGAGACCGCACCGAGGCCGTACCGTCACAGACCAGTTCAGTTTACTTTTTTAATTTAACACGGATGCGGTGCGGGCTCACAGAGGAATATAACATGTAATCGGAAAAGCTAATAGAGGAAATTTGGAAGTTTTCAGTGTTGAACGACCAAACAAATGAAAAATACAGTCAATTACACAGAACGTGTGTTGAAGATAATTTCGATTTCGTCTCCAATTGAAGACCTCGGTGCAATAACAGGGCAATGGGCAACTCCAATTTTTTGAAATGTTGGGGAATGGAAAAAAAACTCATATTTTCGAAAAGCTGTATTTACGTCGATACTATTTTCATTCACATTGTAGAAGCTAAAAAAGAAGTTTGCCTGTTTCTTGCCCCAAAAAGACAACATTCTGAAAATATAGTCAAACTCGTGTAATAATTTTCCTTCTTTATTGAAAATGAAATATATAACGAGAAATATTGTGAACAAATATTATTTTGAACATAGGATGAATCGCTGACGTTTCCTGCGTCTTGATCTTCGTTAACATTGCCAGAATTTGGGTCCTCGTCGTCAACAGTTATGATTTTGGAACATATATTCACTCCCCGAATCTCGAAAGGGCTCACTTTCACTTTCCTAACTCCTGGAGTTGGCCGACTCTTGCACCTCAATTGCTCATGAGGTGAATCCTTTACCGTGTTAACTCAATAGAAGATTGTTGGATTCGCTTGATTCTTGCACCAAAAGATGCGCAAGAAAAAATTCTATATGTTGAATACAATAACCCAATTTCGGCATAAAATGGAGTTGCTCGGTTCTTGCACCGAGGTCCTCAATTAGTATCTTCTTCCTCTAATGCGAGTGCTGCCATCCCTAACTCACTGCTACTGAGTTTTTTCAACATCTTCAAGAAGGGCAAACTGAAAATTGAAATGCAAGTGCATGCACGGCCGACACACGGAAATGTGTGGCCTCCCACCTCTATCACTGACTGTCGGCCGACTCGCGGAGTGGGCTCGGTGCGGATGCGCTGCGGACTCGGCGCGGATATGTGTGTCTCGGCCTTATGGAACAAATCTATTATATCATGCTATTATCATCGGTCCTTGATGGGTATTTAACATTTCAATTTAATTCCATATTTTGAAGTGGCTCGAAAACTATTCCAACTAGTACTTGGTTCAAGACACTGCTGTGCCTCTGGATATAAAAAGCATTGTGAGAAATCACTCGAAAGTTTGAAGGAACAAAAAAGTACATTTGAAATTTTGGGGCACATCAACCACCAATTCTTTCGAGAAAAAAAAACGCTCTTCCTGAATATCCTGATCGGGATAACGAAACAAACCAATTATTTTATGCTATTGTCATCGGACCTTGATAAGTATTTAGAGTTTCAATTTAATTCCATCTTTTGAAGTGGGTCGAAAACATTTATACTAGTACTTGGTTCACGACACTGCTGTGCCTCTGGATATAAAAAGCATTGTGAGAAGTCACTCGAAAATTCGAATGAACAAAAACGTACATTCGAAATTTTGAGGACGGCAAATTTGAAATTTTGATGGTGGCACATCATTCACCAATTTATTCAAGAAAAAAAAATCAATCTTCCTGTAGATCCTGATCAGGATAATGAAACAAACCTATTATATTATGCTATTGTCATCGGTCCTTGATGAGTATTTAAAATTTCAATTCAATTCAAATTCTGAAGTGGACTGAATACTATTCCAACTAGTACTGGGTTCAAAACAATGATATGCCTTTGGATATAAAGAGCATTGTGAGAAATCATTCGAAAATCCGAAGGAAAGAAAACCTCTTTTCAATTTTGGGGACGTCAAATTTGAAATTTTGGTGGCGGCACATCATGCACCAGTTAATTCGAGAAAAAAAATGCTCTTCCTGAAGATCCTGATCAGGATAATGGAACAAAACTATTATATTATGCTATTAACATCGGTCCTTGATGAGTATTCAAAGATTCAATTTAATTCCATATTTTGAAGTGGGTCGAAAACCATTCCTACTACACCTTTTCCAGATGTATTTCAGAAAGCGTCAGTTTAATTTCAGAATAGTCACTTGTATTTCAGAAAGCGTCAATTGTATTTCAGAATAATCAATTCAATTTCAGAAAAGCTTCAATTGTATTTCAGAATAGTCAATTGAATTTCAGAAAGTGTCAATTGTATTTCAGAAAGTATCATTTGAATTTCAGAAAGCGTCAATTGGATTTCAGATAGCGATAATTGTATTTCAGAATAGTCAATTGAATTTCAGAAATCGTTCTCTAAAGGCTGAAAGCCAGCGACCGCTAGACGCCATTTCAACAAGGTTGATATTTTCTATGTGTGTTATACCTTATTCGGTGGAATCGTTTTGGGGGTTAAAAATCTTCAGTACTGGATGAGCTTCCAAGAGATACCGGATGATGTTGAAAGAACAAAGAAAAACTGGCAAAAACATCATTTCAACAAAAGCTGATCTTCTTATGTTCAATCGGATCCTATCATGCAAGAGAATATACAATTGCCAGACACTTTCCACGGGGTGTTCTTCTGCAAGGCAACTTCATGAGTCGTGAAAGTATCATGACATTTACATCATAGCAACAGAGCTTGATTTTGTGAATGTTATCAAGAAGCCTATATTTTACAGTATCATTCAAACAGCCAGTCACTTCCGATTGGACAAACATGTAAAAATCAGAACTTTTTCATAGCAATAGAAAGAAGTTCATTTCTGATGGTCCCCTCTATACCTGAAATTTTGTAATCTGTTCATCAAATAGTATATAGGTACCTAAAAGGTACAGAAAAAAAATTGGGGTGAATAAATTGAAAACATCACTACAGAAAGCATTGAACATCCTATGCATTCTTACATGGAGTGCACTTTCTACTAACTAATCGGTCTTGATGCTTTCTGAAATTCAATTGACGCTTTCTGAAATTCAAATGATATTTTCTGAAATACAAATGACGCTTTCTGGAATTTAATTGACTATTCTGAAATATAATTGAGGCTTTCTGAAATACAAGTGACTATTCTGAAATACAATTAACCCTTTCTGAAATTGAATTGACTATTCTGAAATACAATTGATGCTTTCTGAAATTGAATTGACTATTCTGAAATACAATTGACGCTTTCTGAAATTAAATTGACTATTCTGAAATACAATTGACGCTTTCTGAAATTAAATTGACTATTCTGAAATACAATTGACGCTTTCTGAAATACATCTGGAAAAGGTGTAGTACTTGGTTCAAGGCACTGCTGTGCCTCTGGATATTGAAAGCATTGTGAGAAGTCACTCGAAAATTCGAAGGAACATAAACGCACATTCAAAATTTTTTGGAAAGCAAATTTGAAATTTTGGTGGCGGCACATCATTCACCAATTTATTCGAGAAAAAATAATCACTCTTTCTAAAGATCCTGATCAGGATAATGAGACAAACCTATTATATTATGCAATTGTCATCGGTCCTTGATAAGTAGTCGAAGTTTTAAAATAAATCGATGTTTTGAAGTGGGTCGAAAACTATTTATACAAGTACTTGGTTCAAGACACTGCCGTGCCTCTGGTTATAAAAAGCATTGTAAGATATGAAGATTCTAATAAGGATAATGAAAGGAAACAATTGAATTATGCCTTTATCATCGGTCCTTGATGAGTGTGCGAAGTTTTAATCAATTAGACTATTAGACTATTTGAAGTGGGCCAAAATCATATTCGAAGATTCCGTTATATACAAACATACAAACATACAAACATTTGTTCCAAGCAAATATATAGCGTGGTATAAATCGAGTTCTCTACTTCATGACTATTGGAATCCTAGTGACTGCGCCGTACACATGGAAATTTTATGCGTCTGATATTTTGAATTTAGTTTTCGAATATCTTATAGGTACTGAAATTTTCATTTTCAATTTTTTCTCAAAATATTGAGGATTCATTTTTTATTTCTTTTGGTGAGAGGTTGTAGAGACAAACTTTTGCGAACATAGAGGAACTTTCATATTTTGAGTGCTGGTGCTCATAAGTTGTGATCATATTTCTGCTCCTGGTATTTTGACTGTGAATTTTCATTCTTGTTTTCAATTCTCCTTCCTTTTTTGTATTACTGTTGATGGTTGCGAAATAAATATACTTGTCACGGTTAATATTTTATTTTGGTAGAAAATATCTCTACATGAAGATCGATTCGAGGATCGATTATCTAGATAGAAAATGCATCTCAACAAAGTTCTCTTTTTTATGAAAATTCGATCTGTCCTTGGAGACAGTCCCCAAATGATAATGTTGTATTTTGTTTTTGATAATGAAGTGGAATCAGTAATTTCGTATTCAACTCACATAACATTTAATAAATGTTATGATTTTACTTTCAATATATAAGAAGATGGTCTACTTCCAATTTCGCATGTTCGCAAGCAACCAAAAGTAACATCTTAATTTCGCGCCATTCGAAATATCTTGTGTTTTTATTCCCGAATATATTTTGTTTTTATTATTATTAGAGTTTGGAGTAACTCTATTTGAATCAAATGAAAAATATGGATACTGAAACGTTCTTTATCTACGACCACTGTAGAAAATAGGCAAAAACACATACGAAACACAGTCTCAGTAAGTAGCTCATTACGCACGGTAAGCAAAACGCACTGTTTGAATATGCTATTTAACATAATAGTAACAATCTCAACAAATTAAGATATTAAATTTCTATATGATTGGACACATCTGACTGAATACTTCTTATATATTCATCCTAGTTGTAAAATATGAATACAGTATGTCTCGAAAAGTTGTCTGTCACCTGAGCTATATTCAATGATTTGGTTGAACTGTTGCCATACTGTAATTCGATGCTCTGCGTGGCATTATAGCCAGCAAAGTAGTTATTTTCTCTCAGTTAATCTACCATTGTTAATTTCTTGAAAATTTGTGGAAATGACTTTGAGTTTTTGCCTTTTATTTACTCATATTTTCATCCCACTTTGATCAATTTAGCTATTTCGTAGTTCTTATATAGAATATAGTTTTATTATACAATTTTGTTCTATGATGTGAGTTTTGAGAACGAATATACAGGATAATTATCGAAAATTCATTTTATAAAACGAAATTGTTCTATTATTGGTAGGGTACGCAGTAAAAGACTAAAGAGTTTTTCAATTGGCATTGAGCCAATGCTCAAAATTCATGTAACAAAATGTTTACTATTTTTTTTTTCATGCAAGTAATTTTTTGTATCACTTACAGGGGCATTCTTGGTTCCTTATTGTGTGATGCTGATCGTCGGTGGAATTCCCTTGTTTTATATGGAGTTAGCTTTGGGACAATTCAACAGGAAAGGTGCTATAACGTGTTGGGGAAGATTATGTCCGCTTTTCAAAGGTGAGATTATAACAAACTGTAATATACAAGGTATTTGGTTCACCGACGTATGTCTGGAAGGTGTTAGATAATGTGATTTTGAACATATTTAAATCTATATATACAGGCTGATTCACGGTGGATGGCACATTAGACGTTTCTGGTGAACGCAACGTAGGATTATACTGAAAATTTAGTTTCTTGGATAATTAGTTGTGTTCTATCCACCTTAAATATTCTCAACACTGCGACGTTGCCACTTATATTGAAAAGTAGCAACATCTTTAATTTTTCGAATGAGACACCCTATATATTATTCCATTTTCAGATTCTTCCTGAAGAGCTGATTTCATCGATCTATTACACTTGGGGTTCAGCGTAAATGATAACGAAGATATAGGCTGTGAAAAAATCGAGATTTTCCAACTTCAAGAATTTCTTGTGTCGAAACTATTCATAATTAGTCAAAACAGTTTTCATGTCCCCATCTCAACTTTCCATGGTCTATCAATTGCTATTTAATTGAAATAGATACAGGGTGGTTGAAAATCTTAATTCTGAAACACCCGGAACTATAACACTACTTTCGAAGAAAAATATAATAATAAAAATACATCTCTATTTCTTTCCGTCAAACTTTTGTCCAAACAAAGTGTCACTGGCAAGCTTTAGGATTTTTCTTCGAGGTTCCCTGATAAAAAAAAAATTGTTAGACGCAGGGACATTTTGGGGCAAATCATCCAATTTGTCCAATTACATAATATATTGAAATGATATTTTGCATTTTATAGAAAACAGGAGAGAAAATCCCAAATAATCAAGTAAATTACATATAATATTCCATTAATCTTAGTCTTGTTTTCTATTATCATTTGATGATTTCCGATTTCCTTCATTTCAATTCTAAATTTCAAGTTCTCCATTGAGACGATGGAAACCCGAAACAAGTCCATCTAACCCCCTTGACATATTAAGTACCACTTATCGTGAAGCCGAGCATAACAATCATGCGATAATCCCGCTTTCTTCCAAGCTCACACTTTACTATAAATTTAATATTCCTCTTGGAGTGCCAGTGCGATATAGAAAATGACACTAAATCGCTCCTCGCATTTTTCAACATCAACCTTCCATAAATGCACCCAAAGCTTGAACAAGCGTCTAGCTATACCATTTCTATCGTTGGCTCTCTGGATCATGAATTCCGAACACGTAATAACGTAATACGAAGGAAGAAGAATATCCTTTCTGGTTGAAAGGAGACTCTACTTTTTTTAAACAATCTAACCTAACTCGGCCTAAACGAACCTTCTTTCAAGAAATGATATTTTCCGGAAAGTCACTTGAGAGAATGAAATGGAAAAAGTTGACCCTCGATAGGATTGAACTTTGAATCCAAGCCGAAGACATGACCGTCGTATACACAGCTCTCTGTTTGTACTCTTTCAATCTTTGCACCTGTCAGAGTTCTTTCTTGTGAGTAGACAGAGAGATTTATTATTCAGCGATTAAGGTCGAACTTCATGATATATAGAAAAGCGATTTAGAAGAGCGATATAAATATCCAGTGATACTTTTATAAGAACAGGAGATATTATAAGAATAATTAGAAAATAGTCACAAACGACTATAGTATTCCAGAAGAGGAATAATAGTTATTGAAAGCTGGATTGGCATTTGATTCGATGAAGGAAGCGATCCTGCAACATGATTTTGATATAGGTCTACGGCAAGCTTGTATCTAAACTAAAGGGGTTGACTGTTGACCAACCTAATTGTGGGCTCTTTTGAGTATACTTTTCCTTATAGGAAGATTGCGATCTGTTGTGAGCCCTGAAGTGTTGAGACAAATATATTTTATGCACTTCAGGGAATTAAAGGGTACCTTTATTCACTATTTCCGGGAAAAAAAGTGGTACTTCAAATCCCTAAGGATTTGAAGTTACTTTAAATCCTTTCGATAAGGATCATCTTATCAAATTATTAAATTACTTTAAAATATAGGAGAAAGCAGTACAACACCAAGGGATAATTGAATTTTGGTTCTTCCTGTTGATAAACATCATTATAAGAACAATATAATATCATTTGTTCGATAACAAATTATATATTGATGGAATTTAACATGATTTACAATGATTTTTGTAAAAAAGCCGATCAAAACAAAACCATATTTCCGTTGAAAAAAGCTGTATTTTTTGAGCGCATTTTGAATTTCGGAACAGAATCATCACATTTATCGATAAACTGTCTGTTGTTTATATAATTTTCATGTATACGAGTATCAATTATTTCGCGTGTTCGAGTTTGCATTCTTTGGTGGATATATTTCTCTTGTTTATTATTCGTATGTGATCTTCATGGTTGAAATAATGAAGAGGGAAATTAATATTTTCATGAAGTGGAAATGTAACAGAAAGTCAGTAGGAAAATTTACTTCATCCTCACATGATTTCGACGTCGACGAGACAGACGCATTATGTAATTTGTTCCCCATTTTTGTCGTAAATACGTAGTAACTACGTAACTAGTGAATATTACTTGATAGATAGATAGATTCATTGTATTTGAAAAGAATTACAATTTTCATTACAAGGGTTGAGCTTAAGCATATTTGACAGAGGTGGTGTAATACTATGATTTATTACACACAAGTGGTAATTCATTCAAAAGTGGTAATACATTGAAAGGGATAATATATTGAAAGTGATAATACATTGACTCAAAGATATGATCGAATGAGAGAAAAAGAACGATGAAAAAGAATATAGCAGAATGTAAACAAACCTAATAAGCTCGGCAAGACAAGTGTTGAGCAATTATCATGGGCTCTCTAGCCCTATTCGTTGATTATGAATGATCTCAACCTAAGTATGTTCATTCTCACACAAACCAATTGTTCAAGAGATGTTAGCGGACCATAATTCAGGGCATATGTCAAGTCGTTTAGGTTCCTCATCTCCAGAAAGATGTTTGACGCTCGTATACCTTCGTATATAGGACACTCGAATAGAATGTGATATAGAGACTCCCTTCTTTCCATGTTGCATATTGTGCATAGTTCTTCAGTGTTGATGAAATAATTCGAACCCTTGAAGGTAAATTTCGAAAATTTCTTGCTGCATGTTCTCAGCTGTGCTAAAATTCTTACTGTATGTATTGGAAGCGAAGCGGTTAGATAGTTCTGTGCATTTATTCGTAGGGACAGACTTTGGAAAATATAGGGATATGTGGAAAGACTCAATCTCTATTAGACCTCACCTAGAAGTTTGCTTTTGAAAGCGTTTGATATCGATTCAGTCATCCGTTTCGAGGTACTATTCGAAAAAGTCTGCCATTTGTCTGCTTGCCCTGCCTTTACAAAATGATCTTTGACCTGCAGAAGCCAGTTATATTTTGGATCAACGTTATCCAGAGTTATAAGCCTTCGGAAACAAATTTTTGGGAGCCTGGTGCTATATCTAAAGTTTTTATATGGTGTATGGTGAATATTCGATTCAATGGTCGTCATTACGTAATCGCGTCTATGAATGCCAGTTGGGGTGGGTGACACTACACGGTCACATGCACAGTTTTTATATGAAGAAGCATTGCCTCTCGCAGATATCACGTGTTGTGAGTGACGTCATGTACGCGCGAGAATTCAGAGAGCCACCGATGGAAATGGTGTAGCTAGACGCTTTTTGGACCCGAGGCATTACGGCATTAATCATTCTTTGGAGTCGCTCTTGTCAGCCCGGTCGGTAAATGGCTTTTGTGGTGTCGAGTAGGAATCACAATGCATTCCTGCGACACTTTCCGGACCCCGTTTCCGCCGATCCGGGACCGGTAATTGACTTTGTACTGCTGCCATAAGCATCGAGATGAGTGGTCGAATGACAGGGTCGAATTAGGGATGAAATCTCACAAGAGTCTCGAGATCATACCCGTGTGTTCACCGAACACGCTCGATCGTTACCTAAGCGGTGGGGAGACCGAGACGTAACGTAAGCAGGCAGTCATGATACAATAAGTGGGCAGGCAGCTTCTCTCATGCTGTCTTTGTTTTTGTAGTACGGGGTGGGCCACCAACAGTTTTCTTGATCACATTTTATCTTTTTTTTTTTCGAATAAATAAACATTAGATAGGCATCAAGTGATCTACTGCGACCTATCAGATAATGAAAGCGATGATTTGATTTGCAATAATTCGCTATGTCACGACGAGTCCTACATGTAAATAGCGAACCACTCATCGAAAATCATGAAACTATATGTACATATTATATGCTTATGTTTTGTTGGCGAGGACGCTCGTTTTATTCAAATTATTTTCGATAATGTTCATCTGCTTCACTAGAAATTATTATTAGTAGTTATGTAGTACTTAGTAGTATAGTAGTAGCAGCTTTGTTATTCAAAATGGAACACCTTATATTTTATTACATTTTTCGATTCTTCTAATTGAGCTATGACTTCGTTGATCAAGCTCAAGGTATACCTATACGTAGAATGTGAAAAATCGAGATTTTTTTTGTATCGAAACTATACAATACCTATATTGATTTGTCAAAATGGCTTACATGTGTCCCTATCCTAACATTCTATTTACTATCTACTGATGCCATTTAATTGAAACAAATACAGGGTGGATCAGATTTCAGAATTATTTAAAAGAAGTACTAGTATATGCCTACTAAGAAAATATATATATTTGAAATAAACAAAACAAATATATCACATAAAAAAAACACACTCTAATATTCAACATGAAATAAATCCCACTGGATGTATTTAAAAATATAAACAGTGTGCATGTCACTTCTATAATGGAATATCAACCCGTATATCTAACGTAACTGTTCAATTTTAAGGAGCGATAGATATATATACCAACTATGACCAAAGTGAGGTAATCTTCATCAGTGAAAAACACTGCTCTGGTCATGGACCCACCAACATTTCCAGAAAATGATATTAGGAGGAGGCAAGATAGGTTGAAAATCACTTCGGATTCGAAATCAGGACGTAACCCTGTACCTCGAAAACGAAGCAAGTTTAGGACACATGTTTATATGACCTCTATTCATCATATTATATCACAAGGAATCATCCCTTGAATTATTTCGGTGTTATTTAGATACACCCTGTATAGATCATTCTTCATCCCAATATAGTTATTCAACATTTTTCCCATAGCGAAGTTCAGCAAATACCGATGGCGAGAGCACTATGTTTATTGATTTGACTTCTACCTATAATATATGTAAAACAAGAAGGCACAACTACTAGTGTTCCGTTTCGAAGTACATTAAATTGACAAATTTGACTCCAAAATAATTCAGGCACGCGCCAATATTCATAACGTAGTTTTACTGCTGCCCATTTACGTTTCCCCACCGCTTAGGGAACGATCGGGCGTGTTCGGTGAACACACGGGTATGATCTCGAGACTCTAGTGAAATCTCGCTTAGAAGAAATATTCATTCGGCTACCGTCCGGGAAGTACAGTACAGGCATTCTGTACTATTTTTCAGGGCAGCGGTGTGTAATGAACGGTGATTTCGATCAAGATTAATACGTTTACCCGGCGTCACATAACACAACATCAATATATGTGGAATAATTTTGCATCAGTACCTACATATACAACGAAGTGCACAAAAAACGGTCAGGATTGTAACTTTTGAATTATTCTAGATAGGGTTTTGAAAATTGGTGGGTAGCAAGTATACCAAATCGCTCATTAATTGATGAAGCAATCTCTCATCTATCACTTCCAATTTCACCGGAAACGACCCCAACTTTTGATTTTTCAATGGGACACCCTGTATTGTATTCCATAATCGGTTAGGGATTATCATGACAAATTCAACGATACCTGGTTTGATAGGGTTATTTCAAACGACTACAGAGATATTTGCGTTCGAAGTTTCCATATGCTCAATGGGTGAGATGTCGCAATATCAAAACATCTTTCTCTGTCACACTCATTGAGCATATGGAAACTTAGAACGCGAATATCTGCGTAATCGTTTGAAATAACCCTATCAAACTCGGTAACGATGAATTCGTTATGACAATCCCTAACCGATTATGGAATACAATACAGGGTGTCAAAATCAAAAGTTGGGGTCGTTTCCAGTAAAACCGGAAGTGATAAAACAAAAGCCGTCAATTAATGAGCGATTTGGTATACTAGTTGCCCACTAATTTTCAAAACCATATCTCGAATAATTCAAAAGTTACAGTCCTGGCCATTTTTTGTGCACTTCTCTGTATGTGGATTGACACAAACTCCATTTCCTGAAAAGTCGCATACTTTTCATCTCTCCTTTTCGTAATTTGATAGATTCAGGCAATTATTATCTTTTAGGATTATTGAAACACGAAAGGAATGATCAAATTACCATTATTCTAGAAAATCATAACATAAACTGAAGAAGGGTTATTTTCCATGGTCCAAAAACACAACCTAGCTCAAAAAATAGAATCCAATGAAATATACATTTCATTTCGGTATAAACAATTTAAAACAACGATCAGATAATGTGTGGACAAGAAAAAAATTAATGTGCAGCTTGCAGAGCAGGTTTATTCCATTGATCCATTCTTTTCGAAATAGATCGTTTGGCTTCATAGAGTCCTGCTATTCCTCCTATCTCCGATTCCATTATTATGTCGTTCACTTCTCGATATGTAGCCCTGTTTGAAATTCTGTCATAAATTTCCGCCCCATTTTGGCTTTTTTTCTGCACCTCATCTTCTGACGTGCTATATCTTGCTCTAAGCCGGTGTCATGCTCGCTATCAGAAATAAGATCAAGACCGTCTTCGCTTCCTAATTCGATTACATCATCATCACTATCAATTTCAGCCCACAGAGCTTGAACCTTTTTTGTTAATCTTCGTACAAATGTGATGTGTTGTCTCAGCTATAGAAATGCCGAAAATTTATTTTCCTGATTTCAGTAACACCAGAATCATAATTTACCTCTTATTTCAAAATCACAAACGCCAGTAAAGAGTGTTCCACTTCAATGTTCCACCAACCCCTTTATCCTTGTAATTCTTAACATATTTTGGCCATTCGAAAACTTTTCACAGATTGAGATATCTGTGCTCACTTTTTCTTCACAAAAGAAAAAACATTTTCCCTTTGAATGATATGATCTAAATTTTATTCGATACTAATATATGAATGATATAAATTTTTGAATTTAGATTGACGGGCTTTAAAGAATTATGGAAAAAATATATATCATTTCAAAGGAAAGAAGTAACGCTTAAAGTCATCTCCACTACTTTCTATAATGATGTAAGTTATTCAAGGGGACATTTATAAAAATCCATCTAAAGCCCAAACAAGACAGTACTACAAAGAGAATCATAACATCATACAATATCAGACAAAACAAAAAATTAGACTTATATGGAGTGAAGTCAAAATTTAATGTAGGTGCCAATGCCCATCGTCATAATGACGCCGAAAGAATTATAAACGGGTTGTGAAACACTAAGTATATTGAACAACAATACTCTGTGTCTCATACTTGGGCAATAATTATTGGAAATCAGTTGATAAGAATCATCGATATCAGGAAACAAGTTTGAATTGCACATTTTTATACTGTATTTCAATTAGAGGCGAATTTTCGAAAACGTCTCGAGTTAATAGTCTAATATGAATAATGGATATCGAGAAGACCGTTTCTGAATATACTGAATTCGATTCGGCCATGGTTTTAGTCACCATTTTTGTTTTTTTTTACTGAAATGAGATTTTGTCCTATTTTCTTATCATCCTGTATATTCCACAATAGTGCTTTTTTTCCTCTTTCATTGTCCTCCACAAAACATGAGAACAGTTCTTCCCAATAGTCAGCTCAATTGGGTTCTAGAGAAAAAATTCAAGAAATGCAAGACTTTCGAAATGAGAACGAATTTTTGTTCCAATGGCCAATTAAGGAAAAATCCCAGTGTATTATAATATGACGGATTTTTGATCAGAAAAAACTTTCCAGAGTTCTGGCAGCATTTGAAATATAGATCATAGTGTAATGCAGGGTATAACATGAAGTTATAGTCATGTTGTAGCCATCTAGTGGCAAAGCTCTGAGATAGGATACAGAAATCACGACATACACTGTATGGCGCTGCTATCTGTAGTCACACGTACAGACCCCTACGTCTATGTGCTACAGAGTGGTACTACAAGTGAACCACCCTGCTGACAGATGGCACTACCTGACATACTTGAGTGGAATTTTTCCAACACCTATTCAACTGCTAGATCTCATAACTAAGAGATCCAGGATGAACAGAGTTGCCTCAATTGTCAGCAGGAGCGAGACAGTACTGTTTCGACCCACCAGAGGTCTCATCAGCCACTTTACACCCTGTGTAAGTTTTGATCTGCGGACTTTTTCAGAGTGTTCTAGCTCTCTTTGAAGCCGATGAAATATCACATCTGATATCGAAAACCGCATGAAGATCGGTCAATTTTTTCAAAAAATACAGGTCTTCGGAATAGAGTCAAATTATGAGTGGTCCATTTAGTGTGTTGAGAACTGTAGATGCCTATTTTGGATCCGTCCCTGAATCCGGTGAAGTGGGTAATTATTCTGGATATTCCTTCGTGATATTCGTAAAGAAGTCTCTGCTTTCTTGAGAGGACTATAGCAGGAGATTTATGTTGTCCAGTTCGGTAGAATGGAAGAGAGCGAGCAGAACGAGAGAGCGAAGGATTTTATCAAAATTTTCATCGATGGCAGTAGTATTACACACAATTACATATTGCCTTATACAGGGTGTTTGGTTCACCGACGTATATCTGAAAAGAGGAGGTAGGTAAGAACATTCAGAACATATTTAACCATATCAAATATTATACATTTATTATATTATAAGGAAGGAAAAACTTGCGATTTCATTCATCTACAGGGTATATCACGACGAGCTTACAACTATCTTAATATCGAGAATTAGTGAGGAGAAATCCATGAGAACGTGCATGCTCATATTTAAGAATACGCTCTCCTCATTTGAAATATTTTCGACAATGCAGTATTGCCATTTCTACTAGAAAGTAGTAGCAACATTGATATTTCAAATATGTAACACCCTGTATTCTATTACATTTTTATATTCTTCCTGACGAGCTAAATTTAACGATGTATCACACTTGGGGTCTATCCAAAAAGATTTCAGAGGTATAGGGTTTTCAAAATCGAGATTTCTCAACTTTAGGATTTTCTGTGTCGAAACTATTCATTATTGGTCAAAACGGCTGACATGTCTCAAGCTCAACTTTTGATTCACTATTTTTTTTTTGGATCTTTCTTTTATTTTATTCAGACCATCAGGGAAGAGTCCTTCTTATCCTGATATCTATTATGGAACAAAATGAAAACGGTATTGAAGTTTGATGCGAACAGCCCTTCTGCCCCAAATAAGTTTCAGAAATACATTCTAAGAATTGAAAGAGATCGAACGGAAAAAATAAATATCAAAAACTTGAGAATAGTAAATTTGGTCATAATGTCGATATTTTCTCTTGTTTATGGACAATCTCGGTCTTTTGAACTTCGATTGATCACCTGGGTCATAATCAACTGCATTTCGAAGAAGCTGATTCTCATTAACCTCAGCTTTTTCGAAAGTCTTGATGTTTCGTTCTTTAATGACTGACACGATTGAAGGGAGTTTCAGATCCCTGGCGATCTGGTTATTCCGAACATACCAAGGAGATCCTGTCACCATTCTCGCGACTTTGTTTTGTAATGTTTGTAATCTGGTGATATGAGATTTAGCTGTGTGGCCCCAGACTACTGAGGCATACAGTAAAATTGGCCTGATTGTCATGATATAAATATTCCATTTTTGTCTCAAACCCAATTTACTTCGCCTGTTTAGAAATGGATACAGGGCTCCAATGGCTCGTTTAGCTTTAGAAACTTGCTGTTCAATGTGCTGGGCCCAGGTGAGCTTCTTGTCAATGCACACACCTAAGTATTTAACTTGTGAAGACCACTCTAACTCATGACCATCCAGGACTATTCTGGTTCTGGGAGGCCTCCGCTCCCTTCCGAGTGCGACCAATTGTGTTTTTCTAGGATTCAATTTGATCTTCCATCTTAGGAAGTACTCCTGAACTCGAAATTTGTCGAATATGCAAGAACTGCCGTATCATCAGCAAAAAGCGACATCTTGCACATCACTGGTCTTGGCAAATCGCTAGTATATAAACTGTACAACAACGGAGATAAAACTGCACCCTGAGGAACACCAGCTTCAATGGGCTTGATACCAGATCGTTGATCATCAAGTTTTACTTGAAAAGTTCGATTTTTCAGAAATTAACACATCAACTGAATCAAATCGTCAGGAAAGCCCATATCGATCATTTTGTATAAGATACCATCATGCCACACCTTGTCAAATGCTTTCGCTATGTCAAGGAGAGCAAGATGGGTCTTTTGTCTATCATTTCTCAACGATATTGTGTTCTCAATGAGTCTCAAGACTTGTAGTTCAGTATTCCTAAAATATATGCATGCATAGTTTCATGGAAATACTGTAAGCTCGTCGTGATATACCCTGTATTATTGCATAGATTTCGGGACGATGCAATCCGATGTTCTGCGTGGCATATAGCCAGGAAAGTAGTTGTTTTTCTCTCGTTATCTACCATTTTCGTTCATTTCATGAACTTGTGGTAATGACTTTGAGTTCCTCTCTCTTTGTATTATACAAAGTGTTGAGAATTTCAATATATCATCGTATTGTCGAACGTTTCATCTGCTTGTATCCTAGTTTCATTAATAGTAGAATACGTATTCTATCGATATTGAACACGTAATGGGACCCAAATGTGTAAAAATGTTTTGGCTCGTCACAAATTAAAAACCGACTTCGAATTTATAATTCGCGATGATTTCTCGAGAAGTGTAAACTTTGTATAATAGTATATATGTTCGAAATCCCATTACCTCTACCACCTCCTTCCAATACGTCGGTGAACCAAACACCCTGTATACTCTAGGACATGATGAGGAGAGCAGTAGGGGAGAAAAAGTTCGAAAAATGGAAACATTGATTTTCTCTTAGATGAGAATAAGATAGAAAAACGGGTTATATGCAAGTACAATGACTTACTCAATCAAGAAGGGTAGCAAGAAAATTACGATAAAAAAAAACAAAAAATGGAAAGCAATCAATTTAAATTTTATGAAATGAAAACCGCTCAAATTTTCATTTTGATAAACTCACATAAAATTGGTTTGAATTGGAGGAAAAGAAGGGCTATGTACAAGGTGTTTCATTATTAATTCAAAATATTTCAGCTGAGGATATGAAAATGTTGCTCAAAATATGAAGATTTTGCCCAAATCACCTAGATGAAATTTGAAAATTATTATGTTATTATCTTTCCTTGTTGAAACAGGAGTTTCATTTCCGTAATGAATGCAATCCAATGACTCAAAACACTCGACCTTTAATCAATAGGTACACATTAAAATCTAAATAATTATGTAGCTTTATGCTCAGCTGAAAATATCTCGAAAAATTATGACTATCGCTATTTAGAAATAATACGATATTTACGTAGACTGAAATATTAACGAATACTATGCAAATAATTTCAGAATTTTCAAATAAAACACCCTGTAACTGTAAGACAGGAGACACACTTATCTAGTTGATTTTGGTAAAATCTTCATATTTTGAGTTCAGGTTTTATAGTTGAAATATTTCCAATTAGTAATGAAAAACCCTGTACATATTGACTTATACTAACTCTAGGAGAGCGTTAGCCAGTATGTTCCACACTTGGGGGGGTTGAATCATTAATATTATTTATACGTTCCACTGAAACATTTCTGAGAGCAGATATCTTAAACATCTCATTCCTGAAACATACTGGAAACTTTGACTGCAACTTTTCAGTCAATACAAAGTAAGTTTCCGAAATAGTTCTGAAATGAAAAATTGTTTGATGGGTACTATTCTGTGGACAAAAAATAGAGAAAATGTGGAATCTGCTCTTCACACCGTTTCTACTGGGTGTCCCCAAAAGGTCTGTACAAAATCTCAACACATATTGCTGAGGTAAATACATCGGGGTTATGATAAAGTAATGCACAAAATTCATAAAACGTACAACGATCACTTTTGAAAAAAATGCAAAAACACGTCAAACTGTTCTTTTTATTCCGCATCTTTTGACATAAGTTCCGAAAATAACACGCAAAGTTATGACGTCATCAACAAATTTTTTTAATGGGAAGCTAAGATTTTTATTACATTATGTGAGCCCTACTGCAACTATTTTTCCCTCGTGTAAAAACACAAGTTCTATCACATAATGTAATGAAAATCTTAGCAACTTTGGCAACTTTGACGTGTTATTTTTGTAACTTATGTCAAAAGATGCGGAATAAAAAAACAGTTTGACGTGTTTTTGCATTTTTTTCAAAAGTGATCGTTGTACATTTTATGAAGTTTGTGCATTACTTTATCATAACCCTGTATAAGCCGATTTAAAGCAACTCACGACTCACTTCGGTCCGAAATTGCTCCATTTCTGGGATAAAGGGATGTAAAATTAAAAATAATTTTTCAAAATGTATGACCATTTTTGAACGTATCTATTCAAAAATTGATGGTAGCCGGAGGCTTTTTGGAATGAGAAACTCGAATACATTCACCTTTACACTGTGGCCATAACTATTTTCTCAGTGTAGAGAATGCGAATTCTCAATGTATTTCTTTTTTTATGTTCATAATTATATCTGAGAATATTCCTTTCCAATACTTTCACCCAATCAAGGGGTTTAAACTTGAACGATGGAAACTTGTTGTTTTTATAGACCTTCAATCGCTGATTCGTGATTTGGTTTTCTCAATTCACAATGCCTTTCCACGTCCTGTATGATGAATATCAATTCATCATACATCCAAAAACAACTGCAAATGCTTATTTTTCAGGTATAGGTTACGCTGTGGTTTTGATAGCATTCTACGTGGATTTCTATTACAACGTTATAATAGCTTGGGCGCTACGCTTCTTCTTTGCTTCCTTCACAAATCTACTTCCATGGACCACTTGTGACAATCCTTGGAACACACCGAACTGCAGACCAGTAAGTATTCGACGCATTTTTAATGGTATTACTAGAATCTGATTATTCTCTTGATTGCAGTTCGACTACCCATCGAAAAATCACACGGAATTCAATCGATCGGAGATTGTATTACCAGAGGTTCGTTTCGCATCAGCTGCTTCAGAATATTTCAAGTAAGTTTGGAACCCTTTAGCAAGGAGGATGAATTGAATAATTTTCAGTTCAGTTTAATTCGATAAGTTTTTATCTCTTCAATACAGTCAAGGTAAAACAATAAAACAACTATAGACCAATTTCTATAATTTGCATTTTATCCAAAGTTCTGGAGGAATTGATTAGGACAAGACTGGCTAATTACTTCGAATTGAATGGATTTTTCCATAAATCACAATATGGTTTTCGAAAAGAATGTTGGGAGTGACATTGTCGAGGCTCTGGAAGGGGGCCTTCACACATCTGTGTTATTGTGCGACCTGTCCAAGGCTTTCGACTGTGTCTCCCATTACATTCTTATTGAAAAATTGAATTATTATGGAGTGAGGGGGGTATCCCTAGGTCTCATAGATTCATATCTGAAAAATCGTTCCCAAGTTGTAGAATAAAAAAATGTTTCATCAGAGATGAAATATATTTTTCATGGCGTTTCGGGCGGGCTATTCTGGAACTGCACCAGAGTGAGAGCCTGCACGACCTTTGTCTTTTCCCTATGTACGTGATCTGCTGCTACTTTTCCCTGTGGAAGCACATCTCCACTTCGAGCAAGGTGTTGTGTTTTATCGTTCTCATTACATGACTACATGTTCAGTGGGAAATAAACATCCCATCCGATGTTCCGATGATTACTAACTTTCAATGGAGTTTCGTTCTGGATAGATGACTGAATCTCTCGTGTTTCAGTCGAGTTATTCTGGCACTGCAACAAAGCGAGAGCCTGCACGACCTGTGTCTTTTCCCTATGTACGTGATCTGCTGCTACTTCTCCTTGTGGAAGGGCATCTCCACTTCGGGCAAGGTGTTGTTGGTTATCGTTCTCATACCATGATTGAATGTTCAGTGGGAAATAAACATCCCATCCGATGTTTCGATGATTACTAACTTTCAATGAAGTTTCGTTCTGGATAGATGACTGTATCTCTCGTGTTTCAGTCGAGCTTTTCTGGAACTGCACCAAAGAGAGAGCCTGCACGACCTGTGCCTTTTCGCTGTGTACGTGATCTGCTGCTACTTCTCCCTGTGGATGGGCATCTCCACTTCGGGCAAGGTGTTGTGGTTCATCGTTCTCATGACATGATTACATGTTCAGTGGGAAATAAACATCCCATCCGATGTTCTGATGATTACTTACTTTCAATAGAATTTCGTTCTGGATAGATGACTGAATCTCTCGTGTTTCAGTCGACCTATTCTGGAACTGCACCAAAGCGAGAGCCTGCACGACCTGTGCCTTTTCGCCATGTACGAGATCTGCTGCTACTTCTCCCTATGTAAGGGCATATGGACCTTGGACAAGGTGTTGTGGTTTATCGTTCTCATCACATGATAACATATTTAGTAGAAAATAAACATCCCATCCGATGTTCGGAGGATTACTAACGGTCAATGGAGTTTCGTTTTGTATAGATGATTGTATCTCTAGTGTTTTCAGTTGAGCTATTCTGGAACTGCACCAAAGCGAGAGCCTGCACGACCTGCGCCTTTTAGTTGTGTACGTGATCTGCTGCTACTTCTTCCTGTGGAAGGAGATTTCCACTTCGAGCAAGGTGTTGTGGTTCATCGTTCTCATGACATGATTACATGTTCTGTGGGAAATAAACATCCCATCCGATGTTTTGATGATTACTAACTTTCAATGGAGTTTCGTTCTGGATAGAGCGAGAGCCTGCACGACCTTTGCCTTTCCCTATGTACGTGATCTGCTGCTACTTCTCCCTGTGGATAGGCATCTCGACCTAGGGCAAGGTGTTGTGGTGCATCGGTCTCATTACATGATTACATGTTCAGTGGAAAATAAACATCCGATCCGATGTTTTGATAATTACTAACTTTCAATGGAGTTTCATTCTGGATAGATGACTGTATCTATCGTGTTTCAGTCGAGCTATTCTGGAACTGCACCAAAGCGAAGGCCTGCACGTCCTGGGCTCGATCAAATGGGACATAGTCCTGTGCCTCTTCGCCGAGTACGTGATCTGCTGCTCCTACTCCCTGTGGAAGGGCATACCGACCTTGAGCAAGGTATTGTGGTTCATCGTTCTCATTACATGATTAAATATTCAGTAGGAAATAAACATCCCATCCGATGTTCTGTTGATTACTAACTTTCAATGGAGTTTCGTTCTGGATAGATGACTGTATCTCTCGTGTTTCAGTCGAGCTATTCTGGAACTGCACCAAAGCGAAGGCCTGCACGACCTGGGCTTGATTAAGTGGGACATGGTCCTGTGTCTTTTCGCCGTGTACGTGATCTGCTGCAAATTCTCCCAGTGAAAAGGGCATCTTGACCTCGGGCCAAGGTGTTCTGGTTCATCGTTCCATTATATGATTACATATTTAGTAGGAAAGAAACATCCCATCCGATGTTTTGATGATTACTAACTTTCAATGGAGTTTCATTCTGGATAGATGACTGTATCTTTCGAGTTTCAGTCGAGCTATTCTGAAACTGCACTAGAGCGAGAGCCTGCACGACCTACGCCTTTACGTGATCTGCTGCTACTTCTCCCTGTGGAAGAGCATATCGACCTCGGGCAAGGCAAAACATGTTTAGTCGGAAATAAACATCTCACAAACTTTCTATGGAGTTTCGTTCTAGATAGATGACTGTATCTCTCGTGTTTCAGTCGAGCTATTCTGGAACTGCACCAAAGTGAAGGCCTGCACGACCTTGGCTCGATCAAGTGGGACATAGCCCTGTGCCTCTTCGCCGTGTACGTGATCTGCTACTTCTCCCTGTGGAAGGGCATCTCGACCTCGGGCAAGGTGGTGTGGTTCACCGCGCTGTTTCCGTACGCGGTGCTGCTCATCCTGCTGGTGAGAGGCATCACGCTGCCCGGGTCTGCCGAGGGGATCGAGTACTACCTGCGGCCGAATTTCAGCGCTATCGGATCTGCAGAGGTACATTTTCAAGTCTTTATTTTTGTTGTTGTACAGGGTGATTTACGTAGACCAAACATTGGTAGTTTTTCAACCTGCAGTTGGATCAAAAACTGGTATGCTGCTATAATTGATCAATTCCAATCAACCTTGAATATTTTTATGCACGACGGGCCGTAAAGTGGCACTTTATCACCCACAGACCACTTTATCGTCCGACGTATGAGTAACTCGTGATTAGCATTCTTGTATAATTCGGGAAATTCATGTTTCAGTTGTGATTGTTAATTATGATATCACATCGAACAAATAGCGTCAGCTGTCAGCAATTCCTATGGTTGTATAGTTCTATACTCCAGAGGTTTCAAGGATACAGTAACTCTTAAAAGTCTGTAATATGCATTTGTCTGATCGAAACTGGAATATGCTCCGGTAATTTGGAGTCCTCATAATATAGGTGCAGGATATCCAGAAATTGGCATTCCACATAAAAATTTACTTGAGAGACATTCATTCAGCAGTCTACAAACTCGAAGAGAGTACCATTCAGATGTAATTACTTTCAAAACAATCAATAACTCATGTTCATTTTCACGTTCCAAGAATGGCGTCCCGAGTGAATCGAACCTCTTACTTGCCAACTCCATGCACAAACATATTATGTAGAAACTCTCTAGTACAAAGAATTCCTGCTCCTCTTAGTTTCTAATAGGAATAATTCTGTAAACAGAGTGAAGAAATTAATTAATGAATAAAAAAATGAATGATGTATTTCTATTGTTCTTTGCTTGAGATGTGAAGGTATTCACAATGGAATATCAAATTCACCTGTCGTGCATAAAATGTTCTATGTATTTCGAGCGTAACTTGCTTTTATTGACCCTGAATCTATGACTTTGGCATAGATGAAACACTCAATTTATGCCTTGGCGTGTTAATAGCCCTCGCTCTAATAACTATTATTCCCCCATTTACACAGCACCAATTTTCTTATTTCAGATAAAAACCTTTTTTTCACACGGTTTGAATGACCTCCTAATTCTGAATTGATACCACCTTTTTTATGTTAACATATCTATCACAGCTTTCGAGATATAGTGTCTTTTAGAAAGGTAAGATCATATGAAAAAAACTTCGACTTGGGCGTTAGTAGTAGTAGTATTGTGGGGAGGCTGTAGCCAGGCAAGTAGGCCCCCTTGCTCTCCACATATCTACACATCCCTCTTTTAGTGGTCCTTTTCGAACCTTCCCGTCCTTCTGATGAAGGTCAGGATGTACGTCCACTCTAATTCGACCAAATCTTCCTGTTGTAGTTTATCTACACCAAAGATTTCGAATCTCATCCTTCCATACGCCTCAAACTCTCCGAGGAAGTGAAGTGATGTCTCCTCATCTTCTCCGCATTCACGGCAAGTGGGACTACCACCTTTTTTATGTTAACTTATCTATCATAGCTTTGGAGATATAGTGTCTTCTAGAAAGGTAAGATCATATGAAAAAAACTTCGACTTGGGCGTTAAGTGTTGCTTTAAAAAAGATATGAAATGATCTACTCCGTCGAGGTCACGTGACTTTCGCTAAATGTCAATAGTTGAAGTTTTTCAAATTAATCGCTGAAAATAGGCTTGTTTATTCGAACTTCAAAAAGTTAACCAAGAAAAGTTGTTTCGATCCCAATTTTACATGTGTAATCTAGAAATTGAGGGCGAGGTAGCCGCGCGGAAGAAGCATCAGTATTTTTTCATCCGCGTTCGCTTGCCGGTCGTGAGTTCGATTCCCTGCGACTGCAGAAATTGGTCCTCTTGATGTGATCTAGTAGACCTTAATTTTTAAAAGAAGTTGATGCCACTTAGTTCCAAACTACACCGTGCCCCTTCTAAATTCAATAAAAAATCGTGAAAATCGCTCCATAAACAAAAAATTCATCAGGATAGCACGCTTTGAAGTCACGTATTTCCTATACCTAACTCATACCTCCATCGAGTCATTTGATAAAACTGAAGAAATTCCCCTTTCTTGAACTTTTTCAAATGGCACTTACTATTTTCTTACACCACATGAAAGAAAATTGAATTTGAGGATTAGTAACTTAACCATTCCCTATACCCACTATCGAGTTATTTGATGAAAATAATAAAAATAGTGCAAGCATGTTTATTCAATGTAGGTCGAATTTTGAGTTTGAGCCATCGCATATCAAAGATCCTTTATGGACACCATATGGATCTAATCCCCCATATGAGAGTATGAGAATCCCATTGACTCAAAGCCAGGTATACCCACTAAACACTCTACCCCGCTTGTATAGGCTCGTCTGATTGATGTCTCCGACGACACTTAGGTCTAGTGGCCCATTGTATCTTACCTAGTAGTTTTTATTGTACCTACTCCATTATCTCTGTACCTTGAACAAGTCTGTACAAATCCTTTACTGGATGTGACTTAAATTTTTCTGGTTCCCCGACTGCTTGCCCAAAAATCTTTTGTCTTCTGCGGTCCAAGAGGTCTCGCATCTGCACAGTATATATGTGATACTGTTTCTGATTTCTTTCCGCATAGTCTGCATCTTGGGTCGACATTGTACCGTCCCATTCTGGTGAGGTGTTCCTTTACTGGCGCATCGCCAGTTATGAGTCCCGTGGCAGTTACTCTGTTCAGGTTGAGCAGGTCTACAGTTTTTTTATGACTTGGTTCCTTGATGTTTTATTTCCCATGTCTATTTTTTGGGATGTTTTCCCAGTAGCTCTTTTTTGAGTTGGTATTGGGAATACTTATCCTCAAATTAATTTTTCTTTGGTATTGCATCGAAAATAGTATAGTATAGGTGGGTGTCATTTGATAAATTTGAGTTTTAATGCGACATTTGGAAATTTCTCGCGTCCATTTGGTACAAATTGTATTTCTGGTGAAAATATGCATACTTAAGACATAAATATACAGGAAGTATCTTGGAAGGAAGAATCTTTGCATACTTTAATTGGTTCAAATTCGTGAACACTTTAATCCCTAGACGTACATTTCAGAATTGCCTTGGTGGGCGGGCCTCTTTATTATATATTGTTGATGCATTTCTGTTTCTAAAGGAACAACCTATATATCGTCGATATTTTCAGGTTTGGGTGGACGCTGCAACGCAAGTTTTCTTCTCTTTGGGTCCTGGTTTCGGAGTGCTTTTGGCATATGCTTCGTACAATAAATACCACAATAATGTTTACAAGTAAGTTACCCAAATTTAAACCTAAAATTGACTAGGGAGTTACATGATTCCAACATTACAAGTCCTATTTTATAGTATTCCAGATTTTTGTGATTTTTTCTTCGCGTTTCTAAAATCCAAAAAAATCTGGAATAATGAAAATACGACCTCGTTTAACCTACAGATATTGTGATTGCTCGTAATTCTGATTTTTCTTTCTTTTAGGGATTGTTAATGAGCAATAATAATCCATTATTTTTGGGATTTGAAATTGACATCCATAAGAATTCCATCTGCAATGTATAATCCTTCAGATATAATAATAATGATAATAATAATAAATCGTCTTTATTTGAACAGGTACAAGATAGGCGTAGTTTAGCCAATGGATAACCACAAAATATCCAAAGCAAACATTAAATCCATGTGAATTACAGAATCACTACCTGGAATCTTGTTTTTGTTATCTAACGTTCTCGTACAAAATTACGGGTTTTTAGAAAATACTCGAATTACATTAATATTTACTTTTTCCGTATTTTTAAGAGCAACTCCATTTTACGAGAGCATTGAATTTGTTTTGATTTTATGCAACCCTCAAACTCACTATGAACCGAAATTTCATTAGAACGTTGGATTCCTCATTCAATCAGCGTCTCAATGAGGGGTCAGAAGCCATAGGGTTGCATTTGGAACAAACATGCGTGGGCTGATTTCAGCTACCCCTGAAGGTTCATATTTCTCGTATTGCTTGCAAAATATAACTGAATACATACTTCCCTGCTATAGTAAATTTATTCCAGTCAAGGTATCTACCCTGTATAGAAGTTACAACTTACAAGATAAAGATATTGTATATGTAACAAATTGTAACAGTTTTTGCGAAAGAAAATAACAGAAGAGCCGTGAAAAATGAGCAGATCCGCATTATGTCAGACAGTCAAGCGGCACTGAAGGCAATAGAAAAACAGGAAGTGACATCTCGACTGGTATGGGATAGCAAGAGGGAACTGAGAACTTTGGCAGACCGTTATTTATACATCAAGGTAGTAAAGAATATCCGTTATTACCCAAGAACCGAGTACCATTTCTGCGAATATCGCCATCAGAACAGTGAATTCAGGTTAATTACAACAGAGTTGGCTATGTCTTCATTTACTAGTGGTTCATAATATTGCGAAAACTACCTTGGTAGTAAAAACACACTTTATGCCTCGAAAAGGAGTAGACCGGTAGGACAAAAGAAGTTTGGGCAACCAATTGACGAACCTAAAGTATTTAACTCACACCCAGTTAAGGATCTGTACAGACTTGTTCAAGGTACAGAGATAATGGAGTGGGAACAATAATAAACTACTAGGTAATAAGATACAATGGGCCACCAGGCCGGAGACATTGGTCAGATTAGCCTACAAGCAGGGTGGAATGTTTAGTGGGTATACCCTGGCTGGTAAGTGAGCACTTCCCGGGCGCTTTTTCTTTGAGAAAGTAGCATTTTCCGGTACCTACCTACTTTGTTGCAAAATTTTGTATTATTCTCAAAAGGTCTCAAAATCAAGAAACTCAAATGTTACCTATTGATTTTTTATAAAAAAAAAATATTAATAATAATAACTCGATTGTTTCAGGGATGCGTTATTAACCAGCGCCATCAACTGCGGCACTAGCTTCATAGCCGGCTTCGTGATATTCTCAGTGCTGGGCTACATGTCGCATGCGGCTGGTCGCCCCATCCGTGAGGTGGCCACCGAAGGCCCGGGGCTGGTCTTCATCGTATACCCGGCGGCCATAGCAAAGATGCCCGGCAGCATATTCTGGGCGTTGATCTTCTTCATGATGCTGCTCACGCTGGGACTGGACAGCTCGGTAAGGATTCACGACCGCCTCGCGACAGTTGGGCACACTAAATTCATCAATCCGAGATGTTGGAAGCTAGAATGATAGATGTGAGTGTGCGTAACTGTCGCTAGGGTCTCTTACATTGGATATGTTAATCAACCGAAGTTACCGATGCTTTCAGAGCCGGAACCAACAATCGTGACAGTGGTTATCTACTGGTGACTACGGTTGTGGTTTATTTACGGAATGCCAGTCATTTGTCGAATCATAGTTCTGATGGTTTTTTAAACATTCATTTTCTGCCAGAATTTGATTTTCAATTATGTCACCCAAAAGTCCCTGATTCTTGAGCACAGTTAGCACAAGCAAAGGATGTAGTGTCCTGAAATAAAAAAATATGTCGTCAAACTGAAAAAGTATCGAATATTATCAGTTTGCCTCTGTAAACGAATGCATAGGAACTTAACGCAATAATCAAAATGGCAAAACTTTTTCGCTGTAATTTGTGAATCGAATAATCGAACGGAAAACTAAAACGACACGTCAACTCAAACTTACCGAACTCACCAGTGAAAATCGACGGTCGTTCTGGTGACAGTGAATCTACCGCTTTTTCAGCAACCGAGTTCCGTAAATAGCATTTTTTTCAGGAACCAACCGAACATTTCATATTTATGGAACGAAAAACTACTAACCGAAATAACCAAGTTGATTTATGGAACATACCCATAGTTAGTAAGATAGTTGTCTTATCCCAAGGAGTCCAACAGGTCAAATACCTGGGGGTAGTTCTGAACTCCAGATTTTTATGAAGAGCGCATGCGGATAGGGTTGTGGAAAAGTCGGTAGCTATCTTATGGCAATTGGGGAGAGTTACTGAAAAAACTTGGAATATCAACCCCGGGATTACGGCTGGCTGTACACAGCAGTCGTAAGACCAAAGTGCCATTATGAGTCGGTAGTGTGGTGGCCGGGCGTAGAAACTAGTACGATAGGTCGGAACCTAAGTAAAGTCCAGAGGATGGCCTGCTTAGCAATAACATTTACAATGAGGGTAATGTTCTGGCAAACCACCGCTCCAAATCTGAATAAAGAAGGAGGCAATGGCGGCCCACCAGAGGATGCGGGACTCAGAAAACTAGGCAAGTGAAGGGTCATGCGAAATAGCAAAGTGGGTGAAGCAGGAGATTCCTATCTCTAGTCTCAGAGTGAATAAAGTGCAGGACATGCTGGGATGGAAACTTATCATTCCAAGCAGATAAGAATGGAAAAAGATTACAGTGAAGTTTAGCCTAGGGTGTCTAGTATGTTACACAGACGGATCCCGCCTGACTGACAGGCTTCGGGCGCAGGGATTTACCTCGAAGGGAGAAACATACGAGAAAGCTACGCTTTAAGAAAATACACCACAGTTTCGCAAGCTGAGGTGTTCGCCATCCTGGTCGTAGCAGGGAGTCAAGAAGTGAAAGGGGGGCCAGAGCAGAAGAAATACATCTGTTCGGATAGCCAGGCAGCATTCAAGGCCATCAGTCATCCCAGACCAAGCTCAGCATTGGTACAAGAATACAGAAATGTCCTCGACAGATTAGATAAATCAAAGGAAGATGAACTGGTATGAGTTCCCGGTCACAGTGGGGTGCCCGGAAACGAAACAGCCGACGAACTTGCTAGGGCCGCTTCCGCGGAGCCGTTTCTGGGGCCAGGGATCGTACTAGGTATAGTATAATATGGAGCCAAACTACGTCAGCCCTTGATGTATGGGTGGACAAGGCAGTGGGAAAATACTGGAAGAATATCACAGATTGCAGACAGGCCAAGGAATTCGTGGCCGGTCCGAACAAGAGACCGCCAAGTTCTCCGCCTCCTCATAGGAGTACTCACAGGTAAGATACATGACACAACAGGCTAGGCAGACACCTATAAATAATGGAGATAGGAGACAACCCTACTTGCCGCAGATGTGGGGAAGACAAAGAAACGTCACTCCATTTTCTCGGCTAGTGCGAGGATGAGATTCGAAATCTCTGGAGTCGACAAAGTGCAATAGGAGAAGTTGATCATATTAGAGTGGACGGACATACTGGCCTGCATTAGAAGATCAGCGAGATTCGTGAAGTGAAGGAAGCGTAGATATGTGGAGAGCTGGGGTTAGCCAAAAGGCCTCACTTACCAAAAAGGGCCCATCGGGGCCTACTTGCTCGGCTACAGCCTCCCTACCATACTGCTACTACTACAACTATTCATGGAGCATAGATGAAAAATGGATAGGGTTGAATCATTGTATGCATATAGACTAGATAAGTCTTTATACAATATTCAAATAGTGGCTAGAAAGCGTATGTTTCTTAGTTCTGAGATAAATTATGTTGAGAGAGTACTAAATTCGATCATTCACTGGAATTAATTCAAGGAAACTCGGAAATCTGTGTCGAGAAACGGAGTGATCGAGAAAACAAAAATATATGGAATAGCGAAGATACCCGGCAGCATATTCTGGGCGCTGATCTTCTTCATGATGCTGCTCACGCTGGGACTGAATAGCTCGGTGAGGATTCTGAAAAAGTTCAGGCAATGAAGTGACTCAACCAAGATTATTACGAATGCACTTAGGAAGTAGAAGGTCGTTTCAAATCAGGATAGAACACATTTGGGTATATAAAGTCGGAAAATCTACATGAAGTGTTATACCACGGGAATGAACTCGTTTGAGGAAACAAAATATTGTTCTAAATATGCGAATGAGAATCGACTTATTATCAATTACTTGGCGTCTTTGAGAATAGCGTAAAGAGATTAACAGAAGTTTGAGAAGAGTGTACAGGAAATTGATAAACGAAGTGAACTCAAATTTGAGTCATCATTTGAGTAGCCAAATCTTGAGTAAATACCAGATTATAAATGAAAAATCGATTACTCAGTAGTTCAAAATCAATTCGAAATCCTTTTGCAGGATGTTTCACGACCAAATACCATTAGGTTGGAAACTATATTCCTGAAAACATCGAGAGCCTCTGTTTGCACTTTATTTCTTTCAATATCCAAGGTATTGTCGACTGAACGAAAATTCTGCATGAATTTATAATGACAAAATTTCTGTATAAAAGCAGGAAAGCTAGAAAACAGGCAGTCAATGAAATTGACTAATTCAATCTTGATCAGTCTTGTAGTGAGTATTGACTAGTTTTTGAAAAGATTTCAACACGATGTTTCGATTTCAGTTTTGTTAGTTCGGAAATTTTACCATAATGGGCCTTGGAAATTCAATCCATGAAACAGTCTTGAAACAAGTTTTAATCATCTCCAAATGGTCTCCTTTCTGTTGGTAAAAGTGTCACCAGTGATTTTTTTTTTTACAAAGACGTGTTTCCTAGTTTCACAGATATGTACTTTCAACTATATGACTTCTTGCGAACTGTATATTATCGTTCCTATGACTGTAACAAAGGACAAAGTGTGATACTATTGTGAAACTATTATTTACTGTTTCTCTGCCTGACCATAACGTGTCTGAATGTTCATTTATTCATATGGAGTCCTAATGTATTTGTTTCATCTCTTGGAGCACACGAAATTAAATTGCTATGATATGCGGAGAGCATCGTGCGTACAGGGTGATTGACTATGGATCTCTCGACTTCAGCTGATATCTCGAAAACGATAAAAGATATATATGTATCGATATATATCGATATATCGATACATATATATACGATACATATCGATACATAACAATATACAACAAACGAACCATTGGTATTATTATTGTGTAAATTTGTACAATCTCAGAATATCAAATATCTGCTGAGAATTTAGGATGTATTGCATTATGAAAATTTTAATACAGTTCAACAGCAGGATATATCGATACATATCGATATACAGTATGTCCAAAATTGTTGAGGAGTGTATTGGGATATCGGAAACTAAAGGAGATGGAAAGTCGGTTGAATGGGGAAAGTTTCAGACAATTTCATAGATCCAGACAAGGTATTCAACGAAATATCAGCCATTCTAAACAAATATTGTATTTTCAATCTTCCAATGAATGTATTTGCTCGGTTTTTTTCATTATCTCATGATTGTGTGTGACTGTGTAGTGTGTGTGTACTTGTGTAGTGTACTGTGTACACTCTGTCTGTACACCTGAGGTGTACGGTGTACACTGTGTATTGTGTATATCGATAAATAGGTACATATTGTTATATCGATATATATCGACCTGCATATCGATATATCGATATATATCGATACATATCGATATAATTATATCGATACATATCGATATATATCGATACATATCGATATATCGATACATATCGATATATCGATACATATCGATATATAGATACATATAGATATATCGATATATATCGATACATATCGATATATCGATAGATATCGATACCAAAGCGTGCATCGATATCGATATCCAGTTTTCAATATCGCACAGCCCTAGTCAGAACTTCCAGTTTGTCGAATATCAAGAGAATAGTGAGAAGGCAAGACAACGAAGACGAGAAACTTCTTGTAATCCAGTATTTTGTTGAGGATCCTTCACGGTCAATGAGAAATGCAGTGAGAGAGTTTGGTTTCAGCTATTATTTTGTTCAACATACCTTAAGAAAATATAAATATAGGGATTTCAGAATAAGACCATGCCACAAACTCAATTATGATGATAATGAGAAGCGGATTGAATTTTGTCTTGTCATATCTAAAAAAATTAAATGTAAGTAAGTATAAGTGTAAGTGTTTCAGCAAGATTTTTATTAACTGAAAAATAGCACTCCAAAATATCTCTTCTTTGTTCCAGTGGATATGGCATCGTGAGAAAATTGTCGAAATTTTGCGCACTTATGTCACTGGAATGTTGGCCAAATGTCAATTCACTTATTCATCATCTCATTCTATTTCAACCATAGCCAACTTGGACCAAATATTAATATTTAATTTTGCTGATATTTCGTCAAGCCCTCGATAGAATATATGAAAAGTATATATCTTCGAAATCAGGAATAATAGCTCTTTCGAAATATGCGATAATATACAGGGGGTTCCATACGAAAAAAAAATTTTTTTTCACGAACCCTGTATATGAAATGATAAAATCAAGCAGAGAACACATTTTCCAGAAGGAAATGACATCTCATTCAAGTAACTTTTTCCAAATTTCAAATATCTTTTTTCGTTTTCGAGATATCAGCTGTTGAAGTCGAGAAATCCATAGTCAATCACCCTGTACATTGGGAGGATAAAGAGAGGAGTAAGGAATTGGAATATTTTCGAACTTTTGAATTCTTGAGAATACGTATTATTCCTTGTGAAACGCCGGAATGAATGACAATAATGGTATCAGACGATACTTCGCCCACCAACCACGTGGAGCGATCTGCCTGGAAGAAAACTCGATAACGATGACATAGCTGAGGTGGTAACCTGTATGATGGTAGTCTGATTCCTGATGCCTAAAAATTCATGAACCTTTGTGATCAAGAAGGAGTAACTTTGAGGGCTTTACACCATTGAATATTGGAAATGGCATTTTACGGATATTTTAATCTTCGTACTATGTTTATGAGACCTATGTCTACTGATTTCAGCCTCCAACGTTAAAATTAGTGGAACTGCCTACTTTGTCTACATAGCAAAACGAATTGCTCTCAATTCAGTTATACTAATCTAGGATATTATAGTCGGAAATAAATCGAAATGGATGTGTTACGTTATTCGGGTGCAGAAGCGAACACGACACTATTTATTTTCGAACTGATTTATTTAAACTAAAGAAACACTGATTCATATCGAACTTAGAACTTCTATTTATGTAAAATGATTTATATCACGCGGTATATAACTGTCTCTCTGACACTCGCTGCTCGACTGCCTGACAGCAGTTGATGAGATCACTTGGCAGGCTTTGGTTCGAGAAGGTTCTCGAATGATCTTCCGTCTCATTCTTTTTGTTCTAGGCAATGACGGCTAAATGGACTGTCTGACGAGTACTACATGACTGTCCAATCACTCAGTTCAGTGTATTCTCCACCAGAGGGGTTTACTTGCCGTCCTTTGCGGAGAAGTCATTTGTTTAGCTTTTATTCGGTTGTTTTCCAATAACATAGGTTATATTGAATTATTATCAAGTGTCAAAACTATGTCACTGTCAGGTCCCTGATGTGTTCTAATGAATATCGATAAATTCCTTTACTTTTTCGGATTTTCATTCAATCAAGCAATGAATCAAGCATTCTTCTTTGTGTTTAGTTCTGCTAGTGTGTCTTCATCATGTATTTACAGTCTTCTAGCATATGAAATGAAATGTATGAATAATCGTATCAAATATGGGGTTTGCTCTTTCGAATCTCATACCCAGTGATAAACTCCACAGCAAGAATGGTCGAATTTTATTTTGGAAGGCATTGGTAAGAATATGATTTTTCATCTACACTTTTCTGATGATTTCCAATTTCAGCCTCGATTCCACCATTATAACACTGGTGTTAATTCTGGTGTTGAAGTTTGTGTCAATGATTTTGGAAGACACTATATAGAGTGATGATCAATAGCACTACATATGGCGACTTATCAGGATGGGGACATACATTCAGAAAGGATCGCTTACCATAATTTTCAAGGTATGTTTAGTCTGATGCATTGTTGTTGCATAGCTAGGTAGGGTAGGAGTAGTATTGTTGAAAAATGTTTCATGTGAGCCTGATGGTTCAAGCCATCAATGCAACATATTCAAACTTAAATTACCATATACCTACAGGATGGGCATCCCAAAAAGCAACACCAAGAATGAAAGAGGAATGGAATTTAAGGTATGCTCTTTGAATCCCAGAGAATCATCAGTCTAGGCCAACATCTGAAGTTTTTTTGAGTGCCACAACTACAATTTGAGGTATTTTGTGTTCCTGCTTCCTGGCAAATATCACAGAATGATGATACTATCAGAGATTTTCAAAAATGTTTTTCACTGCTGTGATGATTTTGTCACAAAAAATTTAAATTAATTATTTGGCCTAAGCTTTTGTATTATGTATGCCCATCTATCAATGAGATCCTGTATAGCTTTCTTGTTTTCTTGATAGAAGTATGAGATGGTATGTGAAATAAGGTAAAATGTTGTCACTGATACCTACTAGCCCACTAACTATAGCTTCCCCAAGTAGATCTAAAAAGATGAAAAGAGTGCAAACTCAAATTTTGAAATGCATATAACTATTTCTGTCTCCACAAAGTTTTGAAAATGGTTGAAAAATATGGATTGATAGATAGATAGATGATATGTATAGTAAGCATTTATTCAAGTAATATAATAATTTTATTCCATTGAAATTCACCATAATAAACAATTTCCTTTTTCATTAAATTAGCTGATGATGAGCTTATATTTGAACTCAAAATATGCTTCTTCTCTGATGCTGATTTCTGAACAGATAATAGAAATTGTGGGATACACAATGATATATCATCTTCCTCTTTTATTTCCAGTGTCCAAAGGATCTCCAGGTAATCTAGCTTCATCCTCCAAAGTCAAGATCCCATATCCAAGCCGTTTTATATTCATTGTGTTGCCATCCCCAGAACCTATAAAGAAATGTTGCTATAGAACATTTAATGATTTTGAAGCTGGCATAGTTCTATCAATTTTGCAATACAATTTATCTGTATATCTGATATGAAATATATAAGTATAAAATGATAAATTGATATTTAATTTGCTATTCATGGAGATACTTGATATTGTAGTTAAAATGCCTGATTATTTTTCTGAACCCTCACCTAATTAAACAATTGTTCACAAAGCTCACCTTATATAGTAAATATTCCGGTTATCCATAGATAGCAATGATAGCATCATCAGAATTGAATGTCTCCAGTCATCATTCAATCAAATCTCATGAACAGCTGCTTCAACATTGTGTTGAGAAAATTCAGTATCTTCCTGAAAATACAAATTGAGAAATATCACTTGAGATCACAGATTTTGTGAAACAATATGAAATGTTGCAGTACATTCCACTTCGAGAATACAGCAGTATCTGGTTATTTAGGGCTACCATGGCTCTTATTAGGCAGTTAAAAATTTAATCAAAGAAATAATTGAACATGTCCTTACCTATTCACGAATTGACGAAGATGATTTCCACTTGAATGGCATTATTATTTATGCATATAATACCGTTATTTGGCATGAACACTCCTAACCACTTCATTTTGTTGGCCTTTTCACAGTTTTACTTGGTATCTGGAACAAAGCTCTCCAATCTCGAGTGACAGGCTGACAGTAAGAAAATTTGTCAACAAATAATGCAGGATCATGAATGCAGGTTATGTTGAATAGCTCATTTGACACAGGAAATAGATGACGCCACTTGCCGTCCCATCAAAATTTGATTACAGGGCGATTTGGCGATTTTTGCTGAATGAACAGTCATGTATAACCCGTCAGACAGTCCATTTAGCCGTCATTGTTCTAGGAGCTTCTTAGAACAAAACCTCTCTCTCTCTAATTGTTTCATCGATTGTTTCCAGAACATTCCAGAATCTTCTGTGACGTTATTTGTCACTGCGGCATATATTGAGTGTTCGGAAATATGCTGGTGTATGTAGGAATCGTTGAGAGGTTGGAGAGCAATCTGGGATGCGTGATACAGGATGATCGTTGTACTCCTGCCTTCCTGCTGATGTTTCTAAAGCCCCTCTAAGGGGAATATCATTACAATAGTTTTTTTGAGTGATGCGAACAATAGCTTGAATTTTTCATCAAACCTAAAACAAATCGTTATCTTATTCCAGTTTGGTGGTTCGGAAGCAATCATAACAGCCTTGAGTGACGAGTTCCCGAAAATCGGAAGACACAGGGAAATCTTCGTTGCGTGTCTATTCACTATCTATTTCGTAGTGGGACTGGCTTCCTGTTCCCAAGGTGGCTTCTACTTTTTCCATCTGCTGGACCGGTATGCGGCTGGATACTCGATGCTGTTTGCCGTATTCTTCGAAGCTATCGCTGTTTCATGGATATACGGTAAGCCCAAAGTATTTGTACATATTATAGTATCGGTAAATATGTGTTTCCATCATGGTCTCAAATGTTTGCAACAACACTTTCATTATTTTTGATGTATAACAAATTGATACTTATCATACAGGATGTGGAAAGGAATTCTGAATTGAGAAAACCTGATCACAAATCTGCGAATAGAGGTTAAAAAAAAATAGATAACATGTTTCTATCGTTCAAGTTTGAACTCCTTGATCGGGTTGGAGTATTGAGAAGAAATTATATCTATTGAACATACACGATAAGAATTTGAAAACAACATATGCTGGAGTTCAGAATTTGCATTCTCCTTCAGATAAAAATGTGTATTTGCACATATCATTCTGAACATTCAACAGAAAAACAACTACTTTTCTGATGGCTATTTGCGACGTCGAATATTAAATTATATCTGTTGATCATCCAAAAGGGGAGTATGAAAAATAAAAATCCTCTGAAAATGATAATTGACATTCTCTCTTCAATCGGATGACTAATATGATGTACTATGATGAAAAAATATACTTTACCAATATGTTCAGTATTGAAATGAAAACTAAAATGTATAGAAGTATAATTGTATAAACTCTGATCTTAATGAGCTTGAAACTTCCAGAAAAGTGATTGGTATTAGGGATGTGGGAATTATATCTCTCACAAACCGCTTAAATGACTTTATTCAGGAAAGTAGTCGTTTCCTGTTGAATACAACGAGAAAAAATTGCTTTGTTCATCACAAAGGGAGAGCTGTATATTGGAATTTGCGATCACTTCTGAATGAAAAAAAATCAGAATATGATTCTACTGCTAGAAAAATGAGGGAGAAAAGAACCTAAATAAGTCTTGTAGAGTTAATGAATCGGTTACATTATTTAGTCGATCTGACTTCCAGTGGCTGTATTATTATATATTTCCGAAAATATTCGAAATTGTATCAAAAAATGGTAAAAGATATACAAAATACAATAGAAAGGGTATCGTATGGATTATTGGTGGAAATTTAACTACGCTCCCACCATTTTTTGAAATTTTTCATTTGATGCGTGCCTCACCTCTTCAGTGCTTAAAATCGTATTTTTTTCTGAAACCCCATATTTCTTCAGCTCAATTCATTTCTAACTTGATGATACTCTCCAATTACATAAGATGTTTTGTATCCGTACTCTTTGAATTCGATGCATCTGAATTATTGATTGAAATATAACGCTTTCGCCATTTCTTAAAATTTTCACAATAAATGCGATTTCATTTTTGATTGAAGAAACGTCTCTTGTGATTATTTCGAGTTGAGGTGAAACTGCTCTCCTATTGATTCAACACTGAAATATGTTTTCTCTCTGAACTAGAAATATCCAAAAGCGTTTCTAACTTTGATTTAATTCCCTATTGGTGGACATATTCCTTCGCTCCCACCATTATTTGAATAGTATTTACGCTTTCGCCATTTATTGAAATTTCATATTCAACGAAATTTTCCAATTCATGATCAATATTCAACTGGTTTATTTACCTCTTCTGCGAGCAGTTCATGAGAATATCTAATTCATCAGAGTAGTATGAGGAAACACGTGTCGAGGCGTTAAAAAATCGGTTTGGTTAGTGGTAAAACAGTGTAGTGAATTATTATTATATTTATTCCACTTGCCATTCACCGTCAGGAAAAGTCTGTCATTGATAATAATTCCCCTTTTTTATATTAGTTTCCGGTATAATCTTACAGGACACATTCCAAGATTTTCTAAATTTTGAGTGAGCCATTTTGTTTCTGCACAGCTTTAACCGCCTTGGCAGGTTTTGGAAAATATAGGACTATATGCGATTCTTTTTGTTAAACAGCCTTTGCTGTCAGTTTCATAGCCGTAGATGGAAAATAGAAATAGGGTATTAGCACCCATTTCAATTCATTGCGATTTGGTACCTTTCGCAGAACAACAGTTAGGTATAAAAATGAGAAGAATGCATGTAACAACATTTTAATATAACGGAATAGACACATATGGATATACTTATAGCTAGTTCGGTCGGTATTGAAAACGCCATTCAATGATATAGGTATCACGTTGCAATTCACTTGATTTCCTCAGTTTCGTTCTCAAATGTTCAATTTCATTACGTAGTTCTGCAATCCATTTCACTTTTCCATGATAATTTTGTTCTGCATCTCGTGTGATGATAATAATAGATTTTTTTTCAAATAGTTTTATAAATTGATGGAACAGCAGATTCTCTCTAACGGATCCTAAAATCTTCCGTTCAAAAAATGGCCTAAGATTAAGTTTCATTATAATCTGCTGTTATAAGAAGTGAATTTTAATCTATGTACTTCACAAATTTTGCTTGTCTCTAAATTAATTTTCCATCCAACGTTTCATACATTCATCCATATAAGACAGGAACAGTTGCGATAAACCTTCATTTTCGGAAATTAGGCACAATATCTACATTAAAATACGGTGTAACGGATTAACTTGAAAGGGTTATACAGGGTGTTTCAGTTTTTTGTAGCAGGACTTTAACAGCTTGAAGAAGACATTTTTTCAAGATGAAAATCTCATACAAACATATATGCGTGGGAGCTTCGTTTCCGATGCACAGGGTGTCAAAGTTTCAGATTTTTTAAATGTTTTTTGAATTTTCTCCTACAATTTTCGAAATAATTGATTGAAATTTGGTACACCTAATACACTCAAAAATTCAATATTTCAGGCTATTGAACATATTTGAATACCTACAGGGTGATAGACTTTCAGGGGTCGTACCCAATTTAACCCTGTAGAACTTTTTTGCGTGCCGTCTCTTCTTTCAATGGGACATAGATTCAGATTGTCCTTTCAATTTGTAAACTTTTTGCCCCCATGTAAATTTTTCGAAAACTGTAAGGATCTCGAGATAAATGACAAAAATAAATTACTTGTAATAAAACCGTTATTTCTCAAACACACTTATTTGACATTTCTCAAACATTTTATTGGAAAATAGAATGACCGAAAGCTTCCATACCAAATGAAATTCAGTTGCAAAATCAAATTGATTTTTCTGAACACCATTATAATTAAAACTTGAAAAATCAAAACATAAAAAAAATCTGAAACTTTGACACCCTGTAAATCAGAAACGGAGCTCCCACGCATATATGTTTGTATGGGATTTTCATCTTGAAAAAATGTCTTCTTCAAGCTGTTAAAGTCCTGCTACAAAAAACTGAAACACCCTGTATAGCAAATACATATTATTGATTGATTATAAATAATATGTATTTGCTCTCTGGTCAACTTTTGGCCTTCTTCGTAGACGAGAACAGGGATCGGAAGAGTAATCTTCAGGAACCTGAACGAAAAGGAACATATTGAAGTGGCTCTTAATAAGCACCATGAGTCGTATATGGTAAAAATTTTTATCTCCACTATCAAATGGAGGATTAGGCCCATATGATATCCATAAAGGATTTCAATCACCTCAACTAAAAAAAAAAACTATCGCCTATCAAAATTGCTGTTATTTCACCAGTACACCCATGATATAAACGTGACTATCTACATCTATCTATCTATCACTTTCAGGGACTCAGAGGTTTTGCGACGACATCAAGGACATGATAGGCTTCTCGCCGGGCTACTACTGGCGATTCTGCTGGAAATTTGCGGCGCCACTTTTCCTGCTTTTCATCATCGTGTACGGCCTGCTGGGCTACGAACCGCTGACCTACGAAAGCTACGTCTATCCAGCGTGGGCCAACGTCCTGGGATGGGCCATCGCTGGTTCATCGGTGATAATGATTCCGATCGTTGCTGTGTACAAGATCGCCGTCACTCCAGGCTCATTTTCAAAGGTATACCGTCAAGTGATCAACTCCTACACGGAAATAGTATATTACATACCGAGGTGGGAAGTGTTACATTACTGTCGAGAGAGTAAGTAATATCTCGAGACAGTGATGTAACTTTCCACCGAGGTTTGTATGCTATTTTATTTACAACTATAATCTTCTAAACAAAAATTCGGAAAAAAGCTAATTTTTTATTATTTTTTCTCAAACGTCAACAACAAAATTACAAAAACAATCATTGAATGATGATGACAACTAACAACAAATAACTTATTTTCCCAATAGTGAGTAGGCGAAAATTTGTTCCTGTCGTCTCCACGAGTTTCTAAGGTGTTTAATAAACACTCCTGTCAGCTCTTGTCAGTGTGCGGACCGTGTAATTTATTTTTTTTATAAAATGTCGGGTATATGTAGAGTGTGTCCATTTAGTGCGTAATTCTTCGATATCTCGAAAGCCATAACATATAGAGGAAAACTTTGGAGAAAAAACCTTTTCAGTTACTAAAGTGGCTCATTTCAAAATTATTTTCAACATTACTGGGTGTTTTATAAAAGCAGGGCAACTCGAAGATGAGTTTTTTTAAATGGAACACCCAGTATTGTTCATTCGGAATTAATTCCGTCGAGGTTCACCTTCACATCGCTCTGAAAAAAATTGAAATCGGTTGCGGTGTTGCCAAGTTATAATTGATAAATCTATTTTTACCATTATTGAAGAGTCATGTTGAATTGGGCATGGTATATTCATTTATTCAGATTTTGAAATTATTTTTGGCATACGGTAGGAGCAAGGTCCAACGTATACCAATCCAGTAATTTTGCGACATGTTCTTCAACAGGGTGCTCAATTTTGCATTTAGAATTTTGCAAGCTTCAGATGATATTCATTAGAATTTTTCAAACGGAACACCCTGTATTTTCATTCACAAATCCATTCCGGCATCTTTCGCCTTTTCATCGCTGGAAAAAAATCAAAATTGGTTACGGCGTTGTCAAGTTATGAATAATTTCCTTATTTTTACTACTATTTCGGGGTAATTTGTACGTCATAGTTCTTTCATTTATTTGTATTGTGGAAATATTGCGTTGCTACGGTATAATCAAATTTGTTCATTGACCATTCAAATATCTTTTTACAAAAGGAACATTTACAGGCTCTCCGAATTTGAATTTTGTTCGAAATATTTGTGTAATGACCTGTCAAACATCGCTACAATCAAATATATCTTGGATTGATTCGACATTTTGCTGAATTTCCTCCCAAAAGCCGCGTAGTAGAGACATATTGTTTGTATCATTATGTTCACCTTCTTCAAGGTAAATGGAGATTTGGATTGTGGGAATAACGACAATAAAAATGGCCCAAATTTCAAAAAAAATTCCTAATTTTCGCAATCCGCATCTTCATTGTTTCATCAAAGACAGGCGTTGCTTTTGGCATGTTTGTTTGTTTCACATATTATTTGAATCGTAAGTAGCAAGATTATGGAATATTTCAAATTTGGACGAAGCACATATCACAAAAATACCTGAATGATTTATGTAGAACCTCGAATGTCATGTGGGAAGCAATATTCCCACACTCAAATCAAATTAAGGAACCATCAGGACGAACAAATTACCCCGAAATAGTAGTAAAAATAAGGAAATTACTCATAACTTGAGAACGCCGCAACCGATTATGATTTTTTCTTCTGCGATGAAAAGGCGAATGATCTCGAAATAAATACGTGATGAAAAACACAGGGTGTTCCATTTGAAAATTTCTCATGATCGTCGTCTGAATCTTACAATATTCAGAATGTAAATTTTAGCACCCTGTAGAGGATTATCTCGCAAGATTACTGGATTGGTATACGTGAGACCTTGCTACTACTGTATGCCAAAAATATTTTCGAAATTTCGATAAATAAATATACCATACCCAATTGAACATGACCCTTCAATAGTAGTTAAAATGGGTTTATCAATTATAACTTGGCAACGTCGCAACCAAATCCATTTTTTTTACAGCGATGTAGAGCTGAACATGAACGGAATAAATTTCGAATGAACAATACTGGGTGTTCCATTTGAAAAAACTCGTCTTCGAGTTGCCCCGCTTTTATGAAACACCCAGTATCGTTGGAAATATTTTCGAAATGAGCAACTTTAGTAACTGAAAAAGTTTCTTCTCCAAAGTTTTTCTCTTGTGATAATTGATTTCGAGATATCGAAGAATTACGCACTAAATGGACACACTGTAGAGCTGGAGTGCACACCGCCAGACATGAAGGAAGCAGCGGAGGAAGGTGAAGAAAATCATCTGCCCCAAAAAAGTAGACCGAGGTATGATAAAGCATATTATACGTACACAGATTGGTGCGCCAAAAAGGGGGTCGCAAAAGCTGCATCGGAAAACATCGTTCTTGCCTACTTCAGTGAAATGGCTGAGACTATAAGAAATCGTCAACCTTATGGTCTACGTATTCCATGATAAAAACAACCTTAATTATCAGAGACAAGGTTGACATATCAAAATATGGAATATTAATGGATTTTTTAAAAAGGCAAAATGCCAATTTATAAACCGAAGAAATCAAATACCTTTACCCAAGAAAATGTTGAAACTTTCTCAGATGAAGCACCAGAAGAATTTCTTGTTGTGAAGGTTATTATTCTAACACTAATAAAATAGTTATTTTTATTAATATTTTTCAACATTTTAGATTGGTTTGGTAATTGGACTCGCGGGAGCCTGCAGAAGTGATGAACTTTTTAAGATGAAAGATCAAGATATTGATATTTTGGAAGAAAAGATCAGCATCATTATTCCTCACACAAAAACATATCAAGCACGATCGTTTCTGATATTAAAAACGAAATGGGTTGAAATTGTAAAGAAATATATGTAACTCCGATCACGAATTCAAAATGAGAGGATTTAGATGCAAATGAGATATGGAAAAATTACCAATCAAGTCTTTGGACACAATTTCATATCGCAATTTCCGAAAAGAATAGCATCGTTTTTGAAACTAAATAACGTCGGCGAGTATACCGGGCATTGTTTTCGGCGTACAGCAGCAACTTTGTTCACAAACAATGGAGGAGATGTTCTACAATCAAAGAGATTGGGAGGATGGAAATCGAGTACCGTGGCGGAAGGCTATGTAGATACTTCGTTCTCCAATCAAACGAAGACTGCTAATCTGCTCTCTGGCGAAACTATACTTCCTCCAATCCTTCATCAGTCACCATGAAGAGTTCATCATCTGTACCACAAGAACTGAACTTTTCAAGCAAAGAAATTACGCGTGGGTTAATGGTTTCTGTAGCATCTCACAATAGTTCGACCATAACGATCAATTTCAATAATGTCAATAATCCCTAAATATATGTACTTACAGAAATTATTAATCCTTTGTTTGAAAAGTTCAGTTCTTGTTAATTTTGTGTTCACTAATCCTAAAGAACTTAAGAAGTGCTAATGTTGTCAAGTGTGCTTATAAGTCTCAATAAAATCAAATAGGTAAATGAACTTTTTATTCAAAAAACTTAAAAAAGACATATTCTTGACGACGAAGTGAGTCATTTTGACATCGATAAAAAAGGATGCCCTTCATTACCGCTGATAAACTGCCTGCTCCTTTGATCTAGTAGCTATTTTCAATTAGATAAATTTCCTAACTAACTCAAACAATTTCCATCAGTTATTTTGCTTAAAAAACTGACATTACACAAAATTACTCGACCTACGGTACTGATCGGCAAATGTTTTTCGTTACCAGGAGAAATTTATCTGACAGAAAAAGCTCTTGTGTTTTTACTGTTGACTATTCCACTCTTGATCTCGAGAACCAATCAGAATCGACCATTTTCATGGTTTCTTCTGTATTCTAGCGATATTTTTTGTTTATTAAATTTTATCGGACTTGCTCTACCAATACAGAAGCCGAATTGACCCACACGTGACCAACAAACCTCGTTTATCAGCGATCAAATTTTGACATCGTGTCTGGTCAAGATTGCTTTGGAGTTTGGATTCAAATCTGAGACAATAACAAGTACCTACTTCATTTAATCTACTTATAATTCGCGTCAGTGAGACATTTTGTACGAAAGGCGAGAAAATTTTATTTTGGCTGGACGTTTCATGTGTAATTTAAAAAGTTTGCATATTTTTTGACGGTCTGACACACAACAATACTAGAATTCAAATTCCTTTTTAAAATAACCTTTTTCAAGCATTGAAGTTACTGAGACTACTATAATTACCGGTGTAGCGCAACTGTTATGGTTGATGACATCTTTTTTTCAATTATTTCCTGTCTCATAAATTCAATTTATTTTGTCTGAATTGGATAGCAATTGTATACACTATTTTGAGAGCAACCATCTCCAAGATAATGAAAAAAATACTGTTTATCAAAATTGTACATTCCACTTTGTGTAATTTCTAAAAAATTGAATTCTGTATTTTATTACTATAATTTTGTTCTTCTTCGCAGTTTGAGTTGGAATATACTCAAATTAGGTGTCCTATTTCTTATATATATTGTCTCATTCAATCATGAAATAGTCATACGAATACAACTCGTGATACTATTTTTCCTGGAAATATTCGTCGATTGACATACTTCAGCTTGCTGCTCTAATTTCGCTCATGACATTGATCCAAAACTACTCGCCTACGGCTCGTAGTTTTGATAACAATGTCATTCACGAAATTTCTAGGCAACAAGCTGTCGTAGCAATCACCGAATATTTCCGGCAAAATATTATCACTTGTGGTATCATAATATGATAAAAAAGGTGCATCCTCTTTTATCGATGTCAAAATGACTCACGTCGTCGTCAATTAGCGTTCTCCGTGTAGGAGTTGATTTATCGTTGTTATTGTTTTCTAATATTATAGATATTTCGTATATAAAAAACGAAGGAAAATATCAACAAATTTGCAAAAGAACGTTCAAATTCGAGACAAATATGTACAAATGGAATAGAAACAACTATTCTTGGTGAACTTTCCATGTCAATTCGAACTAATCAGCCTATTATCAGCGATTAATTTGAAAAATTGTAACTTTTGTCATGTAGCGAATATCACGTGACCCCGACCGGGTAGGCATTTTATTTTTCTCGTTGCAAAACTCAACGCCAACGTCGAATTTAGAAATTGGTTATTTGTTTTACTAGGCAGCAAAGTAGTAGATTGACTGTCACGGCTGATAGTTCATAGCCGAGCGTAGCGTTAGGGATCAAAATAATTTTTTTCTGTGACGAGAAAAAAGTTTGGCATTTCATCTCTGTTGGCAGGATATAAAATGTCACTTTTCATAAATTACTTTTTTCCCGTGGGAAAAAAGTGAGTATCTTTGCCCGGATATATATCACATATCACTGTTGATGGCTTTTGTTGTGCTATAGTTCCGAAAAATGAGTCAATAATACCTTCTCAAGTCCTTTTATCTTCCATTCGACTTCGCGGTTACGTATATTACTAAACAACCACTAAATTCGCAATTTTTTTAAATCAAATCACAGAATTAGACTGACAGAAGTGTGAGAAGTGACATCAGATATTTGATTACTTCAAAAGAATGATAAAGATGCCTACAGGTGTCCCTACTGTTAAAAACTTAAAATTTCACGTCGATAATTTTCAGATTTCAAAATAATATTAGGCTAATAAAATTAAATCGAAAAAAACCGTTTTGAGGAATTGATTTCCAGCAAACTGGAAATCGTTTTAGTACCTCTAATTGGTCCTAAATGCGTGTAATCTGAGTTTGCACCATGTCAGGTGGTGAGCTTAACTTTTGATAGTCAAAAAACCGCCACATTTTTGCACTTTTTTTATTTTTTTGCTTATAGCTGCAAAACGGTGCGTCGGACGGAAAATGTTATTCCATTCAATAATACAGAGGACAAAATTCTGCGTCGAATGACATCTGAAAACATCAAATTCCGTTCAGAGGTATAGCCGAAATCGAATGTTAAAAAAAAGAAAATTTCGTAGTTCGGTGCAAACTTACATTTTGCGGCTTTCCAAGACGACATTTCTTGAAAACAGATACTCCTATTGAAAAAATTCATTGAATAAAAGTTGTAGAGAATAAAATTTCATAATCATAGTTCCTAATAGTTAAGGTACAATGAAGGAACGAAAACACTTCATTGATGAACAGTTTGTGGCATAAATCAATATATAATAGGCATGCACCAAGTCCTATGAGCAGTGGCGACAGGAAGGACCGCGGTCTCGCAGCATTAATTATTGCGTGAGCAATAGCACAGGTTTTCGTTTTTTGTTTAGGCCGAGCGGAAGTTGTTTTTCCCTTTTTGGTGTTTACAATTGACCCTACAAGCACCTTAAGGGTTTCTGGAATGTCATTCTCAACGTCCTTCAGAAATTCGTCCACTTTGGGGTAAGTATCAAGGGGATAAAACACTGACCTAATATCCTCGCGGACAATGGCAGCAGCTGCTTTCACTATGCGAAGTCGCTCTTCTTTTTCGTCGACATTTCTGGAGTCATACCAAGACTGAGTTAAAATTTTGTAACCTGTATTTCGAAAGCATATTACCGGTGGCTTATTTTTACCCCTTCCGCTAGTGATAATAAGGTCGTCTTCATACTTTGTTTTCAGCTTTTTGAACAGGGATTTATGAGTCGGGATAAAGCCTTCGAAGTCTTTCAAAATTTCTGACAAAGTACATCTATCTATATAACGTGAAATTTTATTCTCTACAACTTTTATTTTATGGGTTTTTTCAATAGGAGTATCTGTTTTCACGATATGTCGTCTTGGAAAGCCGCAAAATGTAAGCTTGCACCGAACTACGAAATTTTCTTCTTTTTTAACATTCGATTTCGGCTATACTACTAAACGGAATTTGATGTTTTCAGATGTCATTCGACGCAGAATTTTGCCTTCTATATTATTGAATAGAATGACATTTTTCGACCGATGAACCATTTTGCAGCTATAAGCAAAAAAATAAAAAAAGTGCAAAAATTTGGCGTTTTTTTGGCTATCGAAAGTTGAGCTCAACTCCTGGAATGGTGCAAACTTAGATTACACGCATTTGGGACCGAATGAAGGTAATCAAATGATTTCCAGCTTGCTGGAAATTAATTCCTCAAAATATAATTATTTGATTGGCCTATATATCATCTTCTCAATATTGGTTCGTCCTTCCTTGTCACATAAAAAAATAGTGTATTATACACGGGAAAAATATTAGATCTTAGCTCACGGTTTTTTGTCAACAACACAACCTGGAGCTAAAATCTACTACTTTTTTCCCTCGTATAATCAATAACTGTTGAGGTTAGAACCCTTTTTACCACCCAAAGTTCTACACTGTAATAAATCTGAAGTCACCTTTGTTCAAAAGGACCCCGCACGAAAACACGGGAGATTGGCTCTCGGTCGAATTGGCTGAAATTTTACTATGTTGTTGTGGGATGGCTCATTAGAAAAATGTGTGAGTTTGAAAAGTTCTTTATGTTTAGTTTCTGAGATATAAGCCGACAAAGTTCGTAAAAACGTCGTATCGGGGTAGGATTGACGAAAAATAAAACTGTTTTTTTAGTATGAATAAGACAAAATAAGCTAGAAAATGTATCGATAGGAACTCAAATACATGTCTAGTTATGATCACATGAATTATAGTAAATCAGGGTGTATACGAGGCACGGTCAAAAAATTCATTTTTCGGAAAAAAAATTCGAGTACTATTCCAAAACCAACAAGTTATATTTTGGTGAGACATTATAGTTTTAGTCTATTGTAGGCTTCGGAAACGTATTTTGATTCTTGATAACTATCTCTGTTCGAAATATGAATTCTTTGAATTTTATGTTATGCCCCTTTTTGAAAACAAAATTGAAAGCTTGTTTTTGATCACAAAGAAAGGAATTGATTGATACTGTTGATTGAATGAAAGCTGAGGAAACTCACTAGCGAATTCAGTTGTTCAATATTGCCTTTCATTTAGATACAGGGTGTGTTAGATTTTGATGAAGATCATTTAACATGTTTCAATTGAATATCTCGAAAACAGTTCCGTTAATTTGGATCTCATTTTACACACACTATTTTGAATATGTTGACTAATATATTATGCAAATAGTTTTTCAATTTTTTTATGTTTCGTTTCTGAGATATGTATTTTTGAGTTTACAGTACTTATTACAAGTATTATAGGGTTATTACCTCGGATATTACTCAAAAATTGATATCTCAGAAACGAAACATAAAAAATTGAAAAACTTTTTGCATATGATAGTCAACATATTCAAAATAGTGTGTATAAAATGAGATTCAAATTAACGGAACTGTTTTCGAGATATTCAATTGAAACATGTTGAATAATCTTCAACAAAATCTAACACACCCTCTGTATCTAAATGGAAGGCAATATTGAATAACTGAATTCGCTAGTGAGTTTCCTCAGCTTTCATTCAATCAACAGTATCAATCAATCTCTTTCTTTGTGATCAAAAACAAGCTCTATAATGTCTCACCAAAATATAACTTGTTGGTTTTGGAATAGTACTCGAATTTTTTCCGAAAAATGAATTTTTTGACCGTGCCTCGTATACACCCTGATTCACTATAATTCATGTGATCATAACTAGACATGTATTTGAGTTCCGATCAATACATTTTCTAGCTTATTTTGTCTTATTTATACTAAAAAAACTGTTTTTTTCTTCGTCAATCCTACCCCTATACGACGTTTTATTTTATTTTATTTTATTTTATATATTCAGGAATACAAACAGGACGAGCCTAAAAACAGTATTCACAGGTAGTCATATAACATTATGATTATTATAATACTCATCTTAGAAATTTAGTGGGGAACCTAATTTAAACTTAGGATGGTATACAAAATTTTAAAGAAATTTAAAAGAAATATAATAAATCTGCAAGGTGCTAACGAGGATTCAGAGGTTCGAGAAAAAGTATGTTTTGAGTTTATTTACAAAGGTGGTAAATGAATTACAAAATATATCAATATCAATCAGATTTGATATTGAATTATAGCTTTTGAAGCAACGATGATGGGGGGAATTCAAATAGTAATTTGTGTTGGCCGCTTTTGTGTGAAATAATTGATGACTTCGAGTGGGGTATTGCGGTACGTTATATCGAATGGAATTATTAATTGGGATTGAGTCTATCATATTATTTACCAACTTAAACGAAAATTTTATGTCGGCAATATCTCTTCTATTTTCGAGACTAAGTAAATTCAACTTTCTGCTTATAAAAGTTTTATCGACATGAGGCGTGTTACGGAAGTATTTATTCTCAATATAGTGTATGAATTTGTTTTGAATATTCTCTACTTGTTTTATGTAGATAATGTACTGGGGATTCCAGATTGTAGAGGCATAACTTAAGGTGCTATTGACATAGGACATGAAGAGGATACGAGCAGTTTTAGGATCTTTAAAATTATAACACGATCTGATGATGAAGCCTAGGGTCCTATTTGCCTTTTTAGAAATATATGCAATATGCTTGTGGAACAACATTTTTGTATCGAAAATTATTCCCAAATCTTTCACCTCAGTGAGAATATCGAGTATATGATTTGATAGTCTGTAATTAAAAATGATTGGATCATTATTTCTACTGAAAGTGATCTGATGGCATTTGTTAAAATTCAAATATAAAGCATTTTCTGTGCAATATGAATAAAGTCTGTCTAAATCTTGTTGGACCAAGAAAGCGTCCAGTGGTTTTTTTACACTGTGGAAGATCTTTAAATCATCAGCATCAGCGTTTTTACGAACTTTGTAGGCTTATATCTCAGAAACTAAACATACAAAACTTTTCAAACTCACATATTTTTCTAATGGGCCATCCCACAATAACATAGTTAAATTTCAGCCAATACGACCGAGAGCCAATTTACCGTGTTTTCGTGCGGGGTCCTTTCCATGGGGTAGGCACAATCACGCGGAGTTCAATCATTTAAATTGTTTCAAAGTAGCCTACTTGATTTTTTCTCGTATTTTGTTCAATGTTTGGGATGGAATTTCTCGTTGATTAGAAGAATTAAAAGAAATCTGATATCATGGGAATATTCCTTATACGGTATCATATTATAATGTGCTGAATATGTGCACTTATGGGACTTAGGGACCCTATGTAGATAGAACACTGCAAAATAGGTTGGGATTGCATTGCTCAGTAAAAAAATTTCGTAAGTGCACCCCCTTGCACCTTGCTGCCGGCGCCCATGATTCCAACGATAACTTTCAAAAAATCACTCTAAATAACCATGCAATAATTAAAACAGTGAAGGGAATATACTGATAAGTGAAAAATGTTCTCTTTGCAGCGACTCAAAATTGTGACGACTCCATGGCGCGACACGCAGGTGATTGGTGTCCAATTGAACGGACTCGTTGAGTCCGATAGCAAAGAAGTTCGTGTCGCACTGCCACCTGAGACTCCAAACTTGACACCTGTTGAGGTGTGAAACAAGCGAATGTCTAAATTCAAGGAGTATTATGTTTGATTTCCTTATTGTTTTCCCCTTTGTGAAAGATAGAAAGGTGTTTTCCTTCGCATTACCGTAGAATGGGGATACTTTGGAACTGCGCCGGGGTAAATTGAAACAAAACTTCATATTTTCCAATTACCCCCTGAAATCTACAGCTGATTTCATTTTGAAACATCGTATCGTGCATCATAGTTGTTCAATATGGTTATACCGGGTGTCCCAAGTTATCGTATACAGGCAATATCTCGCTTATTTGACAATATAGTTGAAAAATTCAAAAACTTCATTGAATGACATTGAAGTGCCTTCCTAATGACATATAAAAAAATCCATTATATTTGACAGTTCTCTGGCAGCTATCCCTCACATTTCATTTTCAAATGGCATCCCCAGGATATTGTCATTTGATATTACGTGTCACTCAATTTGGAATACAACGATAGAGTATACTTGGTATTTTTTTATAGATAAAAAAAAATCTACATTTTGTGACTTGTTTCAAGTTACTCAATTATTTTTATAAAAATTGAATATTGCCTCCGCGCATGTTTTTTGTTTCAAGAAGCCGATGCTCCTCATGTCATAATTATTTTGAACACTTTTAGTTAATTTTTTGATTCGCATAGAAGCTATTTTAGTTGAAATTCATACTTATATGTTGCTGTTTTTGTTATAATAATGAAAAAATACCAAGTTATGCTATCGTTGTATCCCTTATAGGAGAGCACGCCATTTTCAATGACAATATACAGGGGGTGCCTTTTGAAAATAAAAAGTGGGGGATAGCTGACAGATAACTATCAAATTAAATAGATTTTTTCATATGTCATGAGGAAGGTACATCAATGCCATTCAATGCAGTTTTCGAATTTTTCAATTATCTTGTCAAATAAGCAAAAAATTTCCTGTATACGATAACTTGGGACACCCGGTATACTAGTCGATTAAAAATAAGTGGCGTTTAAATATTGTTCCAAGAACGTTTTTTATCATATTGAAACTATAAACAGGGATATATGACAGAAAAAATAGCATTAAAAGTTCAAGTCAAAAGACATGATCGATTCAATATACGGCGTTCATTCCATATAACTTATGTTTAGTAACCATTTCACTAGCGAAATGCTGTGAAACCACTGCTCAACTTTGAATATTGTTGCCAATAATTTTTTTTTATTACGAAAGTCAGAGTTGCAAAAATTTGCCGAGAACTAAGAACAGAACAGATAAGACTTTCCCCCCATCCACCACCCCACAACAACCCCCTAAACTCCCCACCAACACCACCGAAGAGTTAATTTTACTTAGATTTTACTATTCCTTTTTACTGTAAGGAATTATATTGAAGAGATATTTTGAGTTTTTATTGTAAGGCATTCATAACAATGCTAGGTATAATGTATCTTTGAAATATTTTATTTATATTGGATTACTTGATCACAAACTGATTCCGGATTGATTTATAGAAGACACTAAAACGAAACCTTATGTATCTCAGTATGCCCACCAGTCGAAAAATTGACTAAAACGAGACTTCTGTTTTCCTGTTCCAAGTTTTCAAATCTGCGGGTAACTTGGAACATCGCTATGTTTTTCAAATATCTCCCTACACCTGATCGAATCTACGAAGATGAATATTTGTATAATGTATAAATATAGTTTATCAACTCATATACCTTTTGGGAAAGGTCAAGATTATACCTACCATGAACATTATCTTTGCCACGTGTATTTGTATCTGAAAAATGTTCCAAGTATCCCCATTTTACGGTATTAGTTAATATTGAAGACATATGTACAGGGTGTTTCATTGGGAAAGGTAAATAATTCAACTGTGGATAGGGGTCACTGGGGTGATTTAAAAAAACCCATAGTTAATGGGTCTTCGACTTCTTATTACCGAGATACAGGATGTTTCATCAATTTTGTCTATATCTTCATTGTCTCATAACTTTCCAACCAACCTGTATATATTTTTAAAAATTGGTACACTTGCTCAATCTACCCTGTGGAATTGATTGAGGCAACAACAAAAGATGAAATCCAGGTCCGTCTTCACTTAAAATTCACAAATTCTTTCAGCCAGAAAACAACACCCTATACATTCGAATTTCTCATTTTTTTTGCCATATCTGAAAAGAACATCAAAATTTCAATTCAACAATGTGCTTTTTATTCGTGCACAGACGATTTTAACTAATCATATTACGTGCTCAAAATATTATTTTTGCTCATTTTGGGGTACAAAATTGGAATCAGACGAGATTTATTAATTTTATTACTTCCTATTCAGTATACGTGAGTAGGTATTACATTTAGAAGGAGTATTTCATATAGTTCTTTGTTCCAGACTTAGTTGAAGGTCCGTCATCTAAACTATACAGGGCTTTTCACGATGAGCGTTAATTTGACGTTTTCGGCAAACCAGATAACGGATAAATCTGAAATTTCGATGGTATGTATAAATTAACATAATCTACACTACTGAAATATTTGAAACGATCCGGCCTTGCCGCTTCTACTAGAAAGTAGCAGCAACTTCGATTTTTCAAATGGGACACCCTGTATTTCATTACATTCTTGGATTCTTGCTGAACAGCAGAATTCATCGATTCAAAACATTCAAGGTCTAGCGGGACTGATAACTGAGATATATTATGTGGAAAATGTTTTGTGTTGAAACTATTTATTATTGCATATGGTCGAAACGGCTTTAATGTCCCTATCACAACTTTTCCATTCGATATTCAATTGAAACAGATACAGGGTGGTGCAGAAATCTGAATTATGAACCATCCTGTATTTGTTTCGATTAAATGTCAATAGAAACAAAGTTAAGATAGGGACATAAAAGCCGTTTAGATCAATAATAAATATTTTCGCAAACAAATTCTAAAGTTGAAACATCTCGATTTTTCTCACTCTAAATATCTCAGTTATTAGTCCCACTAGACCCCGAACTTTGTGAATCGATTAAATCACCTCTTCAGGGAGCATCCAGGGTGTCCCATTGAAAAATCAAAGTTACTGCTACTTTCGAGTAGAAGCGGCAACGCCGGATTGTTTCAAATATTTCAGACGTGTAGATCATGTTAATGTATACATACCTTCGAATTTTTAGATTTATCCGTTGCCTGGTTTGCCAGAAACATCTAATTAACGCTTATCGTGAAAAGCCCTGTATAGTTTTGATGACGGACCTGCAACTAAGTCTGGAACAAAGAACGATATGAAATACTCCTTCTAAATGTAATACCTACTCACGTATACTGAATAGGAAGTAATAAAATTAATAAATCCCGTCTGATTCCAATTTTGTACCTCAAAATGAGGAAAAATAATATTTTGAGCACATAATATGAATAGTTAAAATCGTCTGTGCACGAATAAAAAGCACATCGTTGAATAGAAATTTTGATGTTCTTTTCAGATATGGCAAAAATAATGAGAAATTCGAATGTATAGGGTGTTGTTTTCTGGCTGAAAGAATTTGTGAATTTTAAGTGAAGCCGGACCTGGATTTTATCTTTTGTTGTTGCCTCAATCAATGCCACAGGGTAGATTGAGCAAGTGTACCAATTTTCAAAAATATATACAGGTTGGTTGGAAAGTTATGAGACAATGAAGATATGGACAAAATTGATGAAACATCCTGTATCTCGGTTATAAGAAGTCGTAGACCCATCAACCATGGGTTTTTTGAAATCACCTCAGTGACCCCTATCCACAGTTGAATTATTTACCTTTCCCAATGAAACACCCTGTATAATTCCTTCCATCTGTAGTCCATTTTTATATATTTTTTAAGTTTGCCCTTTATGGGTTCAGTGTTTATAGTTAGGCTAAACTGTAGATAACATAATGAAGTCAGCAGCGTATTATGTAGCAATATTGGAGGCCAAGTTATATAGATAGTTTCACAAAACGTATATTGTACATACGCCAAATTATTTCAAAAAATATGTACATAAAAGGTGATTCACGATTTTTTTTTCAAATGATTTTGCAGGTATAAAACGTTCAAAATGAAAAAAACCGTATTCTCCATGTTTGTTTCATTTGATTGAGTGGTAGGTATCTATAATATTTAATAATCTAATAAAAGGGCATTTTGAGAAGTGGCCAATAAAATAATGTTATTCGATCAATTCTTGAAAATATTTTAGTTGAATGGGACATGTTGTGTGCGCATTCAAAATATAGAATATGCTGAAAAACTGTCCATATTAGGGCTTCATGTATATGAGACCACCAAAACTCAAATGCGATAAAATAAGAAGGGTCCGGTTTTCATTATTGCTTCATTATTTAATATAATATTAATTATTATAAAAAGAATTTCAGTCAGAATAGTAAGTGATTCATCACATAGAAGACAATCATACAGCCATTGATTGTCTTCTCTTATACAGAGTATCCATATTTAGTGCGTAATTCTTCGATATCTCAAAAGCCATAACCTATAGAGAACAACTTTGAAGCAAAAACTTTTTCAGTTACTAAAGTTGCTTATTTCAAAAATATTTTCAACGTTACTGGGTGTTTTATAAAATCGGGACGACTCGGAGACGAGCTTTTTTTCAAATGGAACACACAGTATTGTCCATTCGGAATTTATTCCACCGAAGTTTACCTTCACATTGCTGTAAAAAAATTGGAACCGTTTGCTGCGTTGCCAAGTTATAATTGATAAATCTATTTTTACCACTATTGAAGAGTCATTTTGAAATGGGCATGGTATATTCATTTATTCAATTTTTTTAAATATTTTTGACATTCGGTAGTAGCAAGGTCTCACGTATACCAATCCAGTAATTTTGCGACATGTTCTTTAACAAGGTGCTCAATTTTGCATTTAGAATTTCACAAGATTCCGATGACATTCATATTAGAATTTTTCAAATGGTTGCGGCGTTGTCAAGTTATGAATAATTTCCTTATTTTTACTACTATTTCGGGGTAATTTGTACGTCATAGTTCATTCATTTATTCGTATTGTGGAAATATTGCGTCGCTACGGTATAATCAAATCTCCTCATTTGCCATTCATTTATTTTTTCACAATAGAAAAATTTACTGGCTCTCCAGAGTGGTTTCTGACAAATTGATCCAAAATGCTTCTTTCACAGATTTTTTGTAGACTATGAATTAATTTCTCGAAATACACCTACATTATTTGTGTATAATAACTTGTCAAACATCGCCACAATCGAATATATCTTGATTTTATTTAAAATTTTGTTGAATTCCTTCCCGAAACCCGCGTAGTAAAGAAGTATTGTTTATATCATTATGTAAAGTTTGTATCCTTCAAGTTAAATGGATATTTGGATTGTGGTAATAACGACAATAAAAGTGGTCCAAATTTAAAATGAAATTTCTTATTCTTGCAATCGAAATTTCCATTGTTTGTATTCAAATAAAGGAACCATGCCTCATAAGTAGCTCTGAGAAAGTGATAAACATAAGGAAATTACTTATAACTTGAGAACTTTTTTTTTCAGCGATGAAAAGTTGAACGATGTCTAAATAAATCTGTGATGAAAATTACAGGGTGTTCCATTCGTTTGAATATTCAAAATGTAAATTTCAGCACCCTGTGAAGGATCATCTCGCAAAATTACTGGATTTTGGGGTACGAGACCTTGCTACTACCGTATGCCAAAAATATTTTCAAAATTTGAATAAATGAATATACCATACCCAATTCAATATGACTGTTCGATAGTGGTAAAAATGGGTTTTTATCAATTATAACTTGGCGACGCTGCAACCAAATCAATTTTTTTTTACAGCGATGTAGACCTAAAGCTTAGCGGAATAAATTTCGAATAAAAAATACTGGGTTTCTATTTAAAAAAACTCGTCTCCGAGTCGTCCAGCTTTCATAAAACACCCAGTATTGTCGAAAATATTTTTGAAATGGGCACCTTTGATAACGGAAGAAATTAGATTTCGAAAGTTCCTCTCTAGTGATAATGGATTTCGAGATATCGATCGACGAATTGCGCACAAAATGGACACACACTGTATATAAATATAATAAGATATGAAATTCATTTCATCTTAGAGTATGAATTTTTGCTGAGCGATTCTGAATGAAGTTTCATCGCTAGCATCGTCAAAGCAAAAATCGCTCAGCAATGAACCCGGCTTTATTCTTTATTTTTGATATGAACAGAGATCAAAGTAATAGTAGTCGGTAGGGCCTGATTACATTCTTATGATATCTCAGCTAGGTAAAAACAACAAGTTGTATATTATACAAATCTATTATGTTGAGAATGTACCTAGTTTTAGTTACAAAAACCGATTTTTTCAGAAGAGACGAAAGATCTCAAATGTGTCCATAGGTAATTGAATTGTGCAGTACAGTTTATTATATAGATAGCTTGAATAATATATAGCATTCAATAATATCCTATATAGTAACCTAGTTTTTATACATCTTCATTTGAATGTTGACCAAAAGACATCCAGTGCCTATTTTTTTGGACCAAAATTATATCGGAAACAATATCTAGATGACTAAGCAAATAAATGTACTAATTTAGGTACCCACACCTATATACTTATTTAGATTATACATATAAAAACCTTTGAAAATTACAATATAGCTATCTAATTCGTTTTTAGTAGAAAGCCGAAAAAATTTTTTAATTATCCTTGAAGGGAGGCAAACAGCCATTTGGCTCTTCTTCACCAAAAATCGTCCCTTGTTGTATATGACAAATAAGAAATGTAAATAGATAGTTTATCCGTTGATTTTTCATGTTATCATGTTTAGAGTTATTTTATATTCGTTCTAATTATTGAAATTGGTATTGTCTGGTTATTCATGGTGTCCCATTTTCCCAGCAGCAACAGTCTTGTATTTTGTTTAGTTCTCAATTCTCTCATTTCAATTATTATTATCGATTCAGAATGCAAAAAATCAGCTAGTTGTAGCATGGATTTTTTAAGAGAAAAACTAATATCATCAACATGTTGAAAAACTGCTGAAACACGTATGTTTCACTTTTCACGATGATATCATAGGTATGCAAGGCGTTCTTTATGAAGAATTATCAATATTCCGTGAAAACAATCATTTAAAAAATATTACAAAAACATGATTATAATCAGATATACCCCTAGAACACTTATTCGGTAGTTATTTTGTAGTTATCATGAATAGGATGTTGTAATGGTACAAGAAAAATTATGTTTCAAGTTTAAAAAAATTATTATCACTAAAAATTAATTCGTTTCGATAATGTTTATTATCATTATCAAGCAATCGAAATTCAATTATATAAACTAACAGCATCCCTCAACAAGTTACACTTCGTAAGGTGTTCTTTGTTTATTCGATACCAATTAATATGTATACTTTTAACTTATACTCCGTGGCCGAGTTTGTCTATGCGCTGAAATTCGCTAGATAGCCGTTCACGATGCAGAGGTACTGTCGGTTCGAATCCGGCTATCGGCTGAGCAGTTTTCTTTAAAATGTGTGATTCATGGTTGTAATCCTGGCAGCACCTCGATGCCCTAGAAGTGGTTCGGAATCCACTATAAGCTGTAGGTCCCGCTCTTCCTAACCCCGCACAAGTTTCGACTTCTGGGGAGTTGGTTCCCAACTTTGAAGTAGCCATATATAAAAATTTATACTATGTCAACATTTTGAATAAACTTTATTATTATATAGCTCGAAACATCATGTTTCTCAAAATTCAATTGGAGCATGCACTAAAATGTCCTAATAATTGAACTTGAAAAGTAATTATAATTTCTTGTGTATGTATGTACCTATGATAACTACAGAAGAACCTACCGAAAACTGTTCTAGGAGCCTCTGTATATACCTAATCATGAAATTAATATTATTTTTCAAATGATTTTTGCACGGAAGGTGGAAAATTTCTAATAAAAAAACGCCTTGTGAAAATTGAAACTAACGTGTTTCAGCAGTTTCTCAACATGCTGATGCTATTTAGTTTTCCGATTTGAAAATGACTATATTGCTAACTCATTTTTTGCACCTTCCTAGTTGGCCGTGGCGTTGCGAAAAATATTTTGAAATAATTCAACAAACAGGAAAATGAAAGGTTGGTGCTGCTCACACTGGGACACACTGTAGATACATTGTGAAAATCTGATGATACACAAGTTGTTCGTAACAGCCATTGCAGACAGCTTGTGTACTAGAGGTCGTGGAGTCTACTGATTTAATAATGCATCAAAAAGATATCACTATATTTAATAGTGCCGTTACAAAATGTATTATACCATGACTAATAGAAACTTTTGATGAATATTATTACCTACACATATACTTGAATACATCCATACAGGCTCTTTTGGTAAGCCTGTTTTTATTATTCAATAGCAGATTTTTTCTCGTCTGCCACTGATGGTGAAGATGGTGAAGTGCATTATTAATCGGTTCAGTATATGTATATATAATTAGCTAAATGTTTTGTTTAATTTGTATATCTATTCATTATGTCATCATAATCATATTTTTCATGGTTTTCATTTCAGAAATATATATTTTATTGTTTTCATAAATAAGTATACTTATTTCATTATTTCAAAAAATATTTTCTCCCACACTATATTTCGTAATTCGAACATTCCACAACGTCAAATTGTTCAGGAACAAGCGTGATTCTGATCGTGAAGTATACAAAATATTCGCGTCCTCTTGCAATGACAATTTCGAAATTCAAACGTCATCTCATGACACTTGAATGATACCTACCTATCACAAAATGGTTTATTTTTCAACGAGCACGGAATGATATTCATTTCCCATGAGAATGAAGTTTACAAACGATACGAGAAGAAATTACGACACCATACTTTACCTACGGCTGTAACAGCAGATAACAGAAAAAATTTTCATCTCTTCGGCTTGTAGGCATCTGATTTTCTCTTGATATGTAATGCTCATCTATTAGACAGCTCATGCTCCAAACTTCATTCTCATGGGAAATTATACTATCATTCCGTGCTCGTTGAATAATATACTATTTTGGAAACTGAGTGCAGTTGCTAATGTTTCAAGCCGTTCTTCAGTCAAAATTTTGAATACTGGATGAAAAACGAACACAATATAAATAAAAGTTCTTATATTGAGTAAAGAACTCAACAGACAGCATACTGTATATTAAAAGATAAATAATTATTACTTAGTCAACGTGCAGAAAATTGGAAACACGCCTAGAAATTTTGTTGGATAATCGCAGATTCGCTTTCAGCAAATCAAAAAACATAGGGAACGATAAAGAAATCGACTACTAGATTTTTTGCACGGTAAACCTTTACCTGTATTTTTACGGCATAACTTCCCAGCGAGCACAAACATCTCTGGGATGCTTTGGGATGTTTTGAAAATGTTGGCATGAAGATGTTATTTTGAGACGTAATATGCACTGACCAAAAAGGTCTTTGAAGGATATTGAAGTATTGTTTTTGTTCTTCTGTGGCATTTCTTTGTTTGCCTACTGGGAGGTATCCCTGGGATGTTTTAGGATGTTTTAGAAATGTAGGCATCAGGATGTTTTTTTGAGGCGTAATATGCACTTCCCAAATAAGAGATCTTAGAAGGATATTGAAAGTATTGTTTTTGTTATTTTGTGCCCTTTCTTTGTTTGCCCCACCACAACGTCTCATGCTTACGTCACAATACGATGAATTCTGATTTGTTTTCGATTTTGTTCTTCTTGTTCGCAATTGGCATTCGCGTTTGCAGAAACCGATTAAGAAGGTACTTTCATATCAAGAGAATATCTTTATGTTCAATCTATTTTTAATGCATTTTTTCATTCAAGGGAAATGGAATCCTAATGCAAAAGTTCATTTTGACAAAAGGCTTCAGAAAAGTACCTCGAAAATGGTTTTTTTACAGCGATTTAATGTGCGCAAGACGCGTTGAAAATGTTCTGTTGTGTCCATGAAAAGGCTTTGAAAAGAACTAGGGAGAAGGTAGTTTTGTGACATATCAAGGACATCTCGATAATTGCCGCATACGGCGGACATTGGCTGTTCTATAATAGTTCTATTCATGTGTGAACAGAACATCGCAGTTGAGGTTCAATGTCTCGAAATTTCGTACTTTTAACATCTCTGAGATGTTTTTGTGCTCGCTGGGTTTGAAGTTAGCTACTGGATGAATAACATACACAATCGATAAAAGGACGTATATTGAGTAAACAATTTCTCAGCCAGCATACTTACTATATTGAACCATAAATTGTTACTTTATTACCGTCAAGTTGGGTGACTTGAGACAGTTTCAAAATTCAAAGGAATGTAAAATTGTATTCCAGCAAATTAAAATTATGAAACAAGGACACATTTTTGAGCCTACATACATTCTTCAAAAATGAATAATAAAAAAAAGAGCTAAAATTAATCAGATAAATTTGTTTTTTGTGTGTCTCATTCACCTTCACAGGGGCGGTGACTTGAGACAGTAATTTGTTTTCATTATAAACTCAAAACGGACCGTCAATTGGCGGACTTGAGACATTAATAGTCTTTTTAAAAACGTAATAGAACATATTGTTTCATAAACCCAACTCTTATTTGGAAATAGTTATTTAACCAACTAGTGTATTAATGAGGACGATTAATGATCGAGATATTTTAACGTGCTAGCGAAGCGAGTGCGTTAATGTTCGAGATCATTAATCGCCTTTTAATTTACAAGTTGGTTACAAAATTTTTCCGTCGGGCGTCGACTATGTTTCTCTTTTCTTCAGCAATGAAGAAACCTTGGTTCGCGAATTCATCATCCATCCAGAAACTGCTAAGAATCACCCAGTAGCCTTGTTACTGACATTAGTGACATTTGTCGAAATGATCAACATAGAAAATAAATTCCTTGTGTTAGAAAACAGGGAAAGGCGAACCCGTTATCGGAGAATCTTCGATGAAATCCATATTTTCGATTTAAATGCAGATTCCGTAAGTTATAGCATAAACATAGAATGCACGCGGTGTATGTTTGGTTGCCTATAAAACAATCGTGCATTAATAGAAAAATCGTCCATTAAAAGGGGTAATTAATGAACGATTTCATATACATTGAACTTAGTCGTTAATACGAGGTCGACGGAAAAATATATTTATTTTAAACATTTAACATTTTTAATACAAAACTAGTTTTAATTCTTAAAAAAATAAGTAGGAACTTCAAAAACTTTGGTTGAAACTAATCTAAATAAAGCATATAATAACTCTTAAAAAACAAATAAAAAACTCATTTAACGAAAAAAAAAAATGTTTTAAACAATTGTGCCAGATTTTTAAAGGTCAATAGAAAAAGTGAATCTTCCTCGTCGAACAAACACAGGAACCAGCTTTGACAGAATTTGATTTTTATTAATATCTGTGACGTCCTCAATATCTGGAAATACGTAAATATTTTTTCCTTGTAGTGATTTGCGCATAAATTTACACAAAACTAAATCCGGCTATAGTTCAATAATTTGTCCAATGAATTTCTTCAAAATAACTGGCTTATAGGGAGCCTCATATGAAAATTGCACCAAAATAAAGTCATCAACTTTTAAATCCGAAGGATCAACCATATCCACGTCTTCTTCAAAATCTTCAGGGCTATCACATGACGATTTCGTGGAAAAGGAATCATTACTGTCATCTCGTCCCTATAAATCACATTTTTTGTTTTCTTATATAAATCAAAAAAACCGTTAATGTTAACAAAAATGTATATAGCAATAAATACTTCCCATATAACATCAATGTAAAATATTACCATTCCCATAAATTTGTCAGTTTGGACTACATACATACATAAAGTTTTTTAACATACCTATAAATCCCACAAACCCTATTCTCACAATAAAATACTAAAACCGCACTTACCTTCTTAATTAACCAGCAAAAACTATGAAAACAACTTGCATAGACTTGTCGTGAATGAATACCGAGTGGAAACTGAATTCCAGTACAATCTGCGGCGTTGCCAACCCTTCTCAGAAATACCTAAAGTTTTGTCCCAAGTCACCAGGCAGTCTCAAGTCACCCAACTTGACGGTACCATATACATGTAGTATTCACAGGACAAACAGAAATCAAATTTACTTGGGTCACTCTGTGAGTTTGAATTGAAGCTTAAAAGCTTTGATACAACTTTACTCCTGACAAGTTTTTCCGTAGGATCAGTATTTCTACCAATATATTCAGCTTGAAAGTTGGCCCAATAATTTGAAATTCAACTTTTTGCAAAAATTGACCCATTTTTGTAGTGCTGCATTTGGATTTGAATTGTGGCAAATTTTAGGTACTTCGAAAAAGGTAAGAGTTACCTATATGCTACCACACATACTTGAGCACATACTTTCAGGAATTGAAAGCAAAAAAATATGGATTATTCGGCAACGCCTCGTTAAAAAAATCAGATCTCGATCACCAAAGTAGCATTTCGCGATCTAGATACAAAAATAACTATTTCTTCAAATATCTCAAAACGTTCCAGGAAATTTTGTTGAATAATAATAAGGTAATAATGAAGATGATGGAAAACCCTAATTTCGAGTGAAAACGAGAAATGAAAAAACTCCACCTTCCCGCGTGAGAGTCGAACTCACTCACTCACTCAACCATTGGGTTACATGCCCAACGCTCTGCCAATTGAGCTAACGGGTCATCCGTCGATCAATGGGCAGGAAGGTCGAGTTCTCATCACACACCAGGCGGCTGAATCCCTCCAAATCCCAAAGTCACTCGAAATCATGCACTATATGAAGCATCGCTGGCAGGATGGTACTATACAGTCTCCATTTTTCCCCGTTGGTTCTCTGGAATTGTCTTTCCTTGTGTACGGAAATGTCCGCAAGCAATCTATAATTTTTGTCGGTTATTCGACCGAAAAGATACATATAATAATGAAGATGATGGAGAGGCCTAATTTCGAGTGACAACGAGAAATGAAAAAACTCCACCGCCCCGCGTGAGAGTCGAACTCGCCCATGTAACCTGCTGATTTTTTTAGTAGGAATAATATCTCAAAACGTACCAGGAAATGTTGGATAATTCCAGATTCGGATTCAGCACATCAAAAAAACATAGCAAGGTAAACCCAACATTTGCCCGTATCATTATACCTAGTGGATAAAAAGCATACACAGTAAATAAAAGGACTTATATTGAGTAAACAACTTAACAGACATCATACTTTATATTAAAAGATAAATTATTACTTCATTACCATGTAGTATTTACAGCACAAACAGACATCCAGCATTAAAAGTTAATCGGTTTACCAAAGTACGCCGCCAAATTCGCCTCTCTCAGCGCCTCCGAGCACGTGGGATGCGCGTGGCACACCCGCGCAACGTCCTCACTAGAAGCCCCGTACTCCTGAGCCAAAACGGCCTCGTTGATGAGCTCCCCGGCTCCGGGGCCGATGATGTGCGTCCCCAGAATCCTGTCGGTCGATTTGTCGGCGAGGACTTTGACGAATCCGTCGGTGTCGTTGTTTGTTTTCGCTCGCGAATTCGCCATGAATGGGAATTTGCCCACCTTAATAATAATAATATTAATAAATTATGAAAATCATCCATTCTCAAAGTGGCACAGTATTCATTCAAATGAAATAAAACACTCCGGTAATTTTGCAGTTGCAATGGGTTTTTTTTCGAAAATTTTTTTTGGTACTTACGTATTTTTGTCTGAAAAACACGAATTTGATAATGAAAATGTGAACAAACCACTATTTATCGAGATATTTCAAGAAAAAGTTCGAAATTTCGCCTTCTTTTTCCCCTTGTGTTGGATGCATTTGCAGCTACTTGCTCTTCTTATTTTGTCATTGAACACTTTATATACTCATGATGGCAAATCACTATATGCACTGACAGCCAGGCGGCGATCAAGGCGCTCACCTCGTATAGGGTGACCTCCGGCTTGGTGTCAGAGTGCATAAGTATGTCTTTTGTGGGTCCCTGGACACTCAGGGGTACCAGATAACGAAATGGCCGATGGTCTGGCCAGAAAGAGGGCGAAGGGTTCAGTGATTGGCCCAGAGCCAATCTTAGGGGTCACTCGATCCTGGAGCAACTTCAGGATGAAGGAAATCCTGACGAAAAGGTTTCAGGACAGCTGGAGAAAGGCTCCTGGAATGAGGCAGTCCAAACTCCATATAGGAAACCCGTCACGAAGACAGATCAATGCCCTCTTGGCTTTGAATAGGAAGGAGCTGAAACTGGTGGTGGGCCTTCTGACAGGGCACTGCCACTTGAACAAACATCTGAGCACGATCGGGATTGTGGAGGATCCTGAATGCAGATGGTGCCTAGAGGATGAAGAGACTTCTACTCACATCCTCACTGAATGCCCGGCAGTAGTGGCAGCAAGAGATATCCATTTTGGGAGCAGTATCCTGGACCCAGAGGATGTTAAAAAGATTTGGCCTAGAAAGTTTGTCTCTTTTGCTCGCGAGATCGGCCTTCTCCATGGCTGACTTGCGATCCCAGGAATGTGGGTGCACAATGGGCCCGAAAAGGGAGGCCTAAGTGCGTCAGGTCTCGGACCGCCCACACACATACATACATATTTACTCATGATGTACTTCAATGCCACATTTTTATATAGAAAATTCAACAGGAAATATGATTTTTATGGAGTTTTTCATATTTAGTGAACAAGCATAACAGATGACGGCCATTTTATCAATAGTCAATCCAAATACGAGATGTCAAATGTAAACAGATTGCTTTTGAATTACACACGCCATTGTTTCAAATTATATTCTTCCTTCTTTTCAATAAACATGGATATTTCTAGTTGACTCATATCATAGAAAAAATTGTGTCGTACATTGTGATATATATAAATTGTCCAATGATGGAAAAAGAAGGGCAGATTGTTCTAAATCCGATCCAGAAGACAGGCGGAAAAGAAGGTGAAATTTGTAACTTTATTGTGAAATATCTCAATAAATAATGGTTTGTTCACATTTTCATTATCAAATTCGTGTTTTTCAGACAAAAATACGTAACTACCAAAAAAAATTTCGAAATAAAAAACCATCGCATGATAAGTGCAAAATTACCAAGACTCGCAAGTCGGTCGACCACACTTTATATCAAAAAATTGTTGTAAATTAGACAGTGACCGGTTTCGGCACAACGGCCATCATCATACTAAAAACATGTATATGGTGTCGGAATAAAACAAAGCTGTTATGGGTCAGGAAAACAAACAGTTTTGTTGAAAATTTTGAATTTTTGCCCCTCTCGATAGTTTTGTATGCACGGTTGTGCAATTTTACACCTTTTTGGTTCATTTTGTCAGTAAATATTGCTGAAGAATGATTTTAACGTATACATTAAAAACATTCTCCAAACATTGTAAAGGGGGGCTGTGAGAAATAGTTTAATTGAAAACTCTGGTAGTGGATATTTTCAACAACAAAAATCTCGAAAACGGTGAGACTTTTATAATGAACATTTTGTCATATGCAGGTGGGTTATCCATTGATATACATTTTCCCTAGGTTTGACGTGGTCTTTACGGGACACCCTGTATATCATTCAAGCTTTGTCAATAAGAAAAATATTCTTGGACAATAAAGCACAGATTGATTTGACAAGCGTGTCAATTCTTACAAACATGCAGCGTCCATTCATCCCTCGGGCGAAACGCCCTCGGGTGAATGTTAGCCCCCGGACGTTAGGATCTTGTATCTACTGGAGATCTACTTGCCTACGTCACCCATCTATGGCAAGCTTCATTATAAAAACACGGGGAATCTCTAGCTGTCGCGTTGGACATATCGAAAGCATTCGACCGTGTTTGGCACGAAGGACTCCTCCACAAACTACCATCATACGGCTTACCACCTCAGCTATGCCATCTCTCATCGAGTTTTGTTTCAGATCGCTTCATGTGGTGGTGGACGGTGTATCGTCTGATACCATTGTGATCAATTCCGGCGTTCCACAAGGATCAATTTTGGCACCAACATTATTCCTTCTTCATATCAATGATCTGTTGGGAGTAACAACTTGCCCCATCCACAGCTTTGCAGATGATAGTACCCTCCATACTGCGTTCTCTTCCAGAATTCCCATTTCTTCCCAGGAAACTAAGAACTCACGACGAAGGCAGGTCAATGCTGTCAATGAAGACCTTGCTGAAATCACAGCCTGGGGAACCAACAACCTAGTTGAATTCAACGCCACCAAAACTCAAGCCTGTATTTTCTCTAGAAAGGCAGAACTCAGTATGCCCGATATTGTAATGTCTGGCACCACCATCCCCACCAAGCCCACCATATCTATGCTCGGTATTTCCATCAGCAACACTCTTTCATGGGATAATCATGTCAGATCCATCGCAAAAGCTGCTTCACAAAAACTCGGATTCTTGTTCCCTGCGAAAAGCTACTTTACACCTCAACAGCTTCTCATGATCTACAAAGCGGAGATACAGCCTGTTCTAGAATACTGTTACCGCTTATGGGGTTCAGCACCAAAACATACGCTGTTGCTCTTAGATTCCATCCAGAGAAGAGCCATTCGCCTGGTGGGTGACGCCACACTCACTCACTCTTTGACATCATTGGAACACCGTAGAAAGGTCGGCGACCTTTCACTTTTCTATCGATACTTCCACGGGAAATGTTCTTCGGAAATCTCTGCTATCATCCCTTCACTAGCAATACTAGTCAGACGAACTAGACAAGCCCAGTCAGCACATCCTTTCGTTGTCAACCTCGAAAGATGTCGAACAGCACTTTATCAAAACTCCTTCATCCATAGAACGGCTAGGCTCTGGAATTCATTGCCTGAGGAAGTATTCCCAACAACATATAATCTCCAGAAGTTCAAAAAAAATTCCAATACCTACTTCCTGTCCCTATCCTCCCTAGGAACGCACGATGTTCTTTGAACATTATAGGGATTTCCTTTCGTGCGCTCCAAGCGATAAAAATATATATAATGCACTTGGTAGTCCAGTGGCGGCTCGTGATGATATGAGATTTGATGTGAAAAACAACTGTGAAAAACAACTCTCTACTACTCTTATCAGAATTGAACGAACGATTTTGTTTGTTACCTGTTACAATCAGATTTTTCAATTCCGGTGTCGGACGTTTGTTTTTCACAATCAATTTATCTTCATAAGACAAAGCACTGAATGGGTTCACCAAAAAGTATTCCACTAAATCGCAATCGTTTAGAACACTCATTTTTCAGAAATTTATAGAGCCCCTAACCATTAACCTAACATAAACATAAACAATGCACTCGCGTTTGTCCGCAATTTGCGAAGCGACACGACAAACACGTGCTATTCGGGCGTATTGGGGCATTTGCATTGCACGCGTAGGTTGCGCTATGTGACGGAGTCTAGCCTCCTATAGATGTTGCCAAGTTGAATATTTTACGCGTGATTTGCAGACTTCAACGTGTGATGCGTGGGCAAGCACTGTTGCCAATTCAAAAATATTGAACTTAAAACAAGAAATAAAATCAAAATCCATGTATTTTGGTGTCCTTTCAATGAGAAAGTATAGATAATATTAGTTTAAGGAAAATCTCTGAGGAGCCGCCACTGCTTGGTACATGAATAACTATTATATCAATACCTTGTACTCGATGCCCTCGGCCTTGAGGTCCTCTTCGCTCCTGCCTACCCAGCCCACCTCGGGGTGGGTGTAGATCACGGAGGGCACGCAGTTGTAGTCGATGTGCACGGGCCCGCCCATTATCCCTTCCACACAGACGATACCTGGAATATAGCGAGGAAATTGACTTTAGCCATTGTCGATCTAAACGGAGAAGCTAGTTCGCTACTTGGTAGGCGAGAGGTATAATATTGTCTGTTCATTGACCCATTATTTGTCTGCCTGTCAATGGCGCTACTGTGGCTATATTCCGAATTCAACTGACAGTACTGAATCTGCTGATTCTTCATTCCGAGATAAAAAAAATCACTGAATGTGACAGATGCTTGTGCGCAGATATATTATTCATCCCAAATATTTCGACTCAACATCCTGCTGAAATTGCTAACTATCAAAGGGTAGTGTGGCTTCAGTAAACTGTCATTAATGTAACATTTATTTCCGTTGTTAATTATATTATTTTCAATATCAGAAAATACCCGTTATTGAAATAATAAACGCTGAGAATAATATGGAGTATGTAGTAGAAGAGGTAACGAAAGAAGAAGGAGCATTGGGTAAATAAATATCTAAATAAACCTGGAATGTCTCCTAAATGCACCATCATTAATGCCATATTACATAAATGTGCAAGTATTCTTCATCACTCGAGCTTGAATCATCGTCAACAATCGAAGAAACTATGAAACCGATTGCTCTTCCATGTTAAATATTAAATTTCCAAAATGTATGTCAAGCAGGAAGCTAAATTATCTAGTTTAGATAAACGACATACAGCTGCTGCTGACTACTGATGAAAACCATGAAAACGTTCCGAATTACAGCACTGTATTTTTTATTTTATATTTCGGAACACAGATTTTCAGCAGATTCAGTGGATCTACTGACAGTACTGACCAGTTGAATTCGGAATATAGCCTGTAAAGGATGAGGTCGATAGCTCATTTGTTTCAATGTCAGCAACACTGTTTTAGGTTGAATTTGTCTTCTTCTATTTTTTTTTCACACAGTACTCAACCAGTCAACCACAGATATTGATAAAAGACTCCTGCATGAAAGCTCATTGAAGGAATTCATTTGTTTAATCAATCACTAAAATTTGGATGATTTTGAATATTCACTTTGAAAGTTATCAAAAAAAAACATTTTTCATTTTGTAACTGCAAGTTGGTAAAGAAGGATTTTAGGAAAACTGGTATTTTGACTCCATCTATACATTCCCGGCAGGAAATAACTTACAGTCACTTTTTCAAGCAAACAAAGAAACTGTATTTTCTCACCACCCTGTATTGAAGTAAAGAAGATTATGCAGAACTGTGGAAACTTCAAACCAAATTACGATACCATAGCTTTCCTCAACTCAAAAATATCAGCATTTTCAGAGGTCATAATTTTTGAAGGAAGACAATTGAAATTAATTTTCATTTCGAAAACATCAACAGATATGCATTAGGGTAATATCAAAAAAAGTTATTGTACAATTTTTGGAGATTCTGAAAATAATATTTACAGGGTGTTCCATTTGAAAAATCAAAGTTGCTACCACTTTCTAATAGAAGTGGCAATACCGCATGGTCGAAAATATTTTAATTGGGTAATGAATGTCCGAATGTGCTTTCCATCAGATTTTCGAAGTGATCCAGTGTCTAAATATGCCATCCACCGTGAATCAGCTTGTATACTGTTATTCAGAGCATTGTAACTTTCTTAGCAAGCTGAAACACAGTATACAATGAGCTTCCATTGGGTCCATTCCAGTCTTCCTCTGTTCATAATAATTATCGTACTAAGGAACCAACTGATTGAAAAAAGTACCAATAATTTCATTTCCACAATATCACAAAATGGATTTACAGCTTCATTGCCGCTTTATCGAAAAAATCATTATTACTACCGAGAAAAACTAACTGATAAGTGTACAATTAACAACTTACCTTCATCTTCTGCTTTATGTGCCAACATGGGACCATGTATGCAGTCACCAATGGCATAAATATTAGGTACAACTGTCTGGAATACAGAATTTACGGGAATCCTCCCTTTTTGGTCCTTTTCTATACCTATTTCTTCCAAACCTAACCCTTCAGTGTACGGTCTCCTGCCCACGCACACTAACAGAACATCACATTCCAGCTGTGAAATGTGGAAGAACAAAATCAGAATATTATCATTTCAGTTCAGGAAAATTTCCGCATTGCAAAATATTTTCCAGTGCAGGAAAGGACACAAAGTTGTTGGTAAAACTAAAGAAACACCCTTTCATAAATAGCCATACTGAAAATAAGTAGAAAATAATAGTATATTACACACCGATGTGGGAAGAGATTCATTCCTGTAGAAGTCAGTTTGTTCAAATCAATTTCAAGGAAACTGATGGCTCTATCAGCAAGCATTGCTCTAACACCTCGAAACTGGAACTGGGAGTACCACAAGGCAGTGTTCTAGCACCAATTCTTTTTTCATTGTTTATTGCAGACTTGGTTGAATTCATACCTGAATATAAAATTACACTTTACGCCGATGACTCATCTTTTCTAGTATCACAAGAGTGTAGTGAACAGAATGAAATAGCATGTAATCGTCTTCTCCATAAACTTGGTGAATGGTTTTCGGCGAATCAGTTATTTCTCAACACCGAAAAAACGGAGTATTTGATCTTTCATACTAGACAGAGAATTATTCACAATCCGATCACAATTAAATTAGATGACTTTGAAATCAATAGGAAACAAACAGTAAAGCTTCTAGGAATAACTCTGGAGGATGATCTCAGTTGGAAAGATCATATATCTAATAAAATCAAAATGATAAATACAAAAATATTTCAAATTCGATGTATGCAGAAGGTTGTTGACATTTATTGTCTGAGAAATTCTTACTTCGCAGAAATTCAGTCCATTTTACTTTATGGCATTTTACCATGGGGTAATTCTCCAGCGGCACAGCAATTATTCCTAGCACAGAAAAAAGCACTGAGAACCATGAAAAGCGTATCATCCAGACTCTCTTGTAAACCCCTATTTGCTGAGTTGAATATATTACCCCTAGCATGTCTCTATATAATGGAATTAGCATGTTACATTCATAAAATAAGAAACACTCTTCCTAGGCATATGGACATACATTGCTATCAAACCAGATACAACCAGTTGATATATCCAAGTCAAAATAACCTTCAAATATCATCAATTGGTCCACTTTCAACTGGCATAAGAGTCTATAACCAATTACCTGAAGAGATAAAGAATCAATCATCACACTCCAAGTTCCGAAATTCCATTAAACATTTTCGATGGCAAATCTATTTTATGATATCAATGAACTGTTTATGTGACTGCATTTTTTATTACATTTTTAATTTGTGTGTTGTTTTTACGTAGGTACTTACATTTTAAGGCATTTTATAATTTTATTCATAATTATTTTAAACAAACATGTATTTTATTTTGACCTTGACAAATTCTATACCTAAATTAGGTCTTTTGAATGAATAAAATATTTGATTTGATTTGATCTGAGATTAGTAAGGTAACCGAGACGCAAAGCGTCGAGGTTAGTTATAATCTCGAGCCAGGAATGAAACTTCCTACCGAGGTATGTATACTATTTTATTTACAACCATCATATGTGATGGAACATATCTAAAATATTACATAAGTGAAGGAGGGTGTGTAATGTGACACTTCCCAACCTTCAATGACTTTAGTATTGACATTACATATATGGTTGTAAATAAAATGATAAAAGTGTGTTGATAAATACACAACATAAAATGTACTGGTTACAGAGATGCTAATATTTTCTATGTTGTGTATTTATCAACACACTTTTATTATTTTATTTTCTACTACTTTTTAGTTTGACTATCGATGAGTTGGTGTTTCTTTAGTTTTTCAAAACTACTATTTATTTTCTATTTTTTAGTTCTCCAACCCCGACAACTTCCATATAATAATTTTTAATAGAATCGGATCATGATTACAAAACCCGTCTGCCATAATGTATCCGCTATATTGAATTTTCAAAAGCATTATAATCTCCGACCCCGAGAACCTCCAGATACTAATGTTTAATAGAATCGGATCATGATTACAAAACCCGTCCACCATATTGAATTTTCCAATATTGAGAAAAGCATCATAATCTCCGACCCCGAAAAGCCTAAGATACCAATTTTGAATAGATTTGGATCATATAATTACAAAACTCTTCCACCATATTGGATCCGCCATCTTCAATTCTCCAATTTTGACGAAATAATCATAATCTACGACCTTGAAACCCCTAGATACCAATTTTGAATAAAATCAGATCATTATTACAACTCATCCGCCATATTGGATTTGCCATCTTGAATTTTCCTCCCGTGGGAGGTAAAATAAATTGGCTTCAGCGTGCTTGGCAGAGAGATATATACCTATCTATAAGACCCGTGCTATCCAAGTAATCAATGTCAACACTATTATAAAACAAATTACAATTTTTCTTTTGAATTTCGATTATGAACTCTCATATACTTCCTCATATTCCAAACTTTGAAATAATAACATAATGAACAAATTCATTATGACAGAAGTGCCAAATGGATTTTCGTTCAAATACCGTCAATTGTCCATGGCACACTGAACTAAACCTTTACCTGATGGATAATTTTGAAGATGATGCTTTCAAATATAAAATCATATATATACAGGGTGGGACATTAGTGTGTCGGAGCTCGATTGCTCGAGTTCTATGGATGTTCAGATAAATATGTTAGTGTTTCGATTTTACATCAAATGGTCAAAAAATATATGGGGTGTTCCATTCGAAAAACTCGTGAAAAATCATTTCGAAAAGTTCCGAATCGAAAAATCATTTTCAGCCACCCTGTATCATTTGAGGGCCTGAAGCATTTTCAGAAATGTCACTCATCTTTTCAATGAATGATATTGAGATTATTTTTTCTTAAATTTTATAATTGTGACAACAGTGATATTTTCGGTAGGCATCTGCAGATGACATTATTTCGACAAAAAAATTCATAACATGGTTTGAACGAGATATAGTCAACGATATCATAGGAGTGAATGGAGGTCATAGGAATGCTTAATAAAATATACAGATATACAGGGCATACCATTTAAAAAAAATGATCCCGACCCTCTAGATTATTTTTGGTGCGCCCTGTATATGCGGCAATAATTTCTAGTTATGGACCTTGTTGTCTTATTCACATTCGTTTTTGAATCAGGTTTCTAGCTATCATAGATGTCGAGCAATCGAGCTCCGACGCACTAATGCCCGACCCTGTATATATCATGGGAGCAAAGGTTCATTTCCTCCCATGTATTTAATGCTCTCCGCTACGTGTCGGGCAACAAACTTCACACGCGGGAGGTAATGGATACCTCTACTCCCTTGATATATAAATAGCTATTCTGTATCAACGCTAGCTGAACTTCTCTATCGGAAAAGTAAGAAAAAGTAATGGGATTATGGAGCCTCACCACTTCTTGTTTGCTAGAATCCTTAACATCTTCGATGCTGACTTTTATTGTGCTGCCGTCCTTCTGGGCGCCTGTCACTTTGGTTCCCAGCCTGAAATTCATCCCTTGTTTCGTGAGAATTTTCTGGAAAGACTTCGCCACCTCACCGTCAATGCCGACACCGCCGATGGTCGGCATGAATTCTATTGCCGTGACCTCTGATCCCAAACGAGACCACACTGAACCCTGAACAAAACACATAGTTGTTTTTTATTATTATTTTAATATAATATTTTAATATAAAATGGTCAAAATCGGAAAGGGGGCACCTGCAGAGTTAGTTTAAACAGTTGCAATAATGATTTATTTATTTATTTATTCGGAATTTGGGATACTAACAGGTTGTTACCCATACAAGCATCCACTAATACAATCATATGAAAAAATATTCACATCACTGCAATATTCGTTGAATAAATCACACATTCTGGTCATTGGAGGATTTTTTACTGAAGTTGTTTCATAATTGGAGCACGCTAATATTGTCAATTCCAGGTATACCTTTGAGGAACATGGTAAGAAATCATTGTCACTAATTTCGGTGAGTCATAACACTTTGCTAATATTTTGTAAATGATAAATAAATCACTGATAATTCTTCGCTGTTCGAGATGTTATATTATAGTGGGTACGAATTTCACTAATACCTGTTATTACATATATATTAGTCCTTTTAAAATGGAGGACTCTCACAAATCTATTCTGAAGCATGTCTAATCGTACTTTATGTATGTTATAATATTGGTACCATATAAGACTAGCAAAATTTAATTTGCTGTGAACAAAAGAGTAGTAAACTGATTTTACTGCCACCTCATTGTTAAAGTCCCTGCACATTCTGCAAAAGAAACCTAAGGTTTTACTGCAGGAGTTAATAACATAGTCTAGATGTGGATTAAAACTTATTTTAGAATTGAAATATACTCCAAGATCTTTGATTTGATCTACTCTATTTATTACATTATCATTTATGGAGTATTGAAATCCAATGGGCGTACTTCTGCTGAATGATATACAAACACATTTCTCAACAAGTTTCAATCTGTTGCGATTACAATAAACTACAAATTTCGATAGGTCTTCTTGAATCTTCGTATAATCCCTAAGAGAGTTTACTTTTCCAAAAATGTTCAAGTCATTCGCATATAAGAGGATATTGGATTGTTCAAAGCACCCTATCAAATCGTTAATCAGCATCGAGAACAACAAAGGGCCAAGATGTGAACCCTGCGGAACTCCTGAAGTGACCACGAACGGTGCTGACCTATATCCATTGAGATCCACGAGTTGGCTTCGATTGTGTAAGTAGGATGATAACCATCTGCACACCGATTCCAGTAAGCTTCGAGACAAGGATGTTGTGATCAACCTTATCAGAAGCCTTACTGAAATCAGTGTACAACGAGTCCACCTGTGCTCGGTTGTCTAGTGCATTTGAGATGTATTCTGAATAAATTATCAAGTTTGTTTCTATTGCACGCTTGGAGCAAAAACCGTGTTGATGTTCTGAAATTGAAGACTTGAGTCAATGAAATATACTGTCATAGATAATACTTTCAAACAGTTTGCTGAAAATAGATAATTTGCTGATGATAATATAAAACACACAACGCTGTTTCACCAGTAACCAATAGCCTGATCAAATGGTGTTCAATAGTGCTTGTACTGTTTGTCTCGTAACTTGAATCCGGAAGAAGGTTTTTCAACGGCGTCCGGAAGCGAATCTGAAAATTTTTGGAGTTTTTCCGGTTTTCCGACCATATCTTGCAAACGACTTCCCGGATGAATAATATCATAGTATTCAAAGTTGAAGAGCATGACATTCAGCGTCGAATGATGAAAATATTTCTGGTATTATCATACATTATTATATTGAAAAATAGAGAAAACTTCAAACAGAATTATCTCAAAATCATCTTTGTGGAGTTTTTTAATCTAGCACGGCAGTATTTAGAACTGAATATCCTATTTCTCCTGAGAAGTATATTTTTCGAAAAATTATTTGTGAGAAAAAGTTTAAAAAAAGTTAGGCCTCGCAAGGGTTGAACCCGAATCACCGCCGTGGTGATCACATTAAAAGTCATTTATTATCTTCCATCTTTGGTTTACAGCACATAAATACATCCACATTGTAAATAAATAAGTATACTATGTACAATTTAGAACTGTATAGATATAATCCTCCGAGCAAAAGGTGGCTGGTGTTGGCCAAGGAATGTGGGTGCATATGTGAAGTATTCGTCGCAGAAGCCTATCTATACAGGTAGTTTCACTAAGGTTACCCAACGGGTGGGGGAGTTGTTCAGACACTATCAGTGGTGGGTGTTGTGTTTTGTGGAGGAAAATAACATTATAAAACAAAAACCTCCTTCTCGTTTAGCTCGGCAGGGAGTGGGAGCGCTCCCCCACCCGCACTCGGCTTTTGGGCCGGTCGCGGGTGCGGGGGCGCTAACACCGTTCCGTTGCATTGTCTGTATCAGGTATACTATTTTATTTTAAAGATGGCTAGATCCTCCCCGGAGTCTCGGACGGGTTCGCGGCTCCGGGAAGATTCCCATCTATAGGTTTCCAGGCTCTCTAAAAACATCGGTTGATGCATATATCAGCCCGTGTTTTTTACGGATGTTATGATGCTGTCTGGTTGCGGTGATGTTCCGGGTAAGGTCACTTCCAGCGATGTGGTATTTGTAGAATCTATTAGAAATTTTCAATATGTACTCACTGACTCTAGGCAAATTACCACATCTCTCGTGGAGATCTGCCACTCGAGAGTATCTATCACCGTTGGAGATAATACGGAGTACTTTGTTCTGCAGCACCTGTAGCCTATTCATATGAGTAGGTGGGATGCTGCAGTACACCGGACACGCATATGTCATTACATGCCTGATGATTTGCTTGTATACCAGGACCTTATTCTCCATCGAGAGAGGGGAGGTCCTGGATAGCAAGGGATACATCTTTTTAATTGCAGCTTGCGTTTTCTGTATTAGGTAGTTTGTATTCTTCCTGAATGACATATGGGTGTCCAACTTGACTCCCAGGTATTTCACGGGGGTCGTGTCTGTCACCTCAACCCCTTTGACGGTCAAAGGTCTGCTCAACGTGGAGTTATTGCGTTTCTGATGAAAATGTATTACTTCGGTTTTCGCACTCTTGATGCGGATCTAGCAATGATGGAAGTAAGATATGGTGTAATTACTGATGCGCTTTTGTTTCAGAAAATTTACTCGGCCTCTCGAGAACAGTGAGCGCAATGGTTCCGTCGATCTTCTAATAGATGGCGACATTGCACAATTATGATATCTGTCAGTTTTGAATTCAGAGTTGAATAATCCCACTGGTACATATGTTCCACGTACCTAAAATGCCATTTGCTATTTTATTTTCACTCATCACAGCAGCAATAGCAGCATCACCATCTACCGGGAAAATGTAGAATCAACGTCTCGCTCGTTGTGGACGTAGAGAAATCATAGTAGGCGGTCGAGTGATTTTACTGAAATTTTCAATATGTAATAATGGCCGAATGCGCGCACCATATCTTACTTCCATCATTGTGGTAGCTAAGTTCTTGCCTTGTTTAGGAATGGGTACAACAAGCCCAGTTTTAAGGCATTCCGGGTAGTGCTGGCCTTTTATTATGGCATTGATTACATAATGCAATTGCACTATTGCTTTACATACACTGTCAACTGAGCTATTGCTTTGCTCGGGAGTACTCTCTATGAAGGAGGAAGAAAAATCGTCGAGGTGGTTGTTTATGTATCAGTATCCAACCGCCGCGGCGGTCGTTTATGAATCAGTATCCAACCGCCGCAGCGGTCGTTTATGAATCAGTATCCAACCGCCGGGCGGTCGTGTAGACAGTATCTAAAATTTTTAGGTGTATATTGCTTTTTTGAATTTTCTAGAACTAGATTCTGAATGCCCATAAAAAATACTTCACTTTTGCCCATTTACACGTTTCTGTGGGACTAATATTAACCTTTCTTGCTTTAAAATATGCATAAACTTATTTCCTCCACAAAAAAAAGTGAAAAACTACATTGAGAAAAAAGTTATAGCCATTCTAAACCATAAGAAGTGCTTTGGTAAGCACCCTCTAATGGCCACAATGCCTATTTTCGAGTTTTACAGCACAAAAAAAACGGCTATCAATGTTCATACATTTTGAAAAATTGTATCTTGATTTGTTAACTCTACTACCCTGCATCTTGGAAATTTGGCAATTTTGGACTGAGGTAAGTTGCTTTGACTGGGCTTATTTTGTCCTTAGGAATATGTGCTGAGATTTTGTACAGACCTTTAAGGAACACCCTGTTCATAGGAAAGCTACAACTGCTTGAAATAAAAAAAAAATTAGGATTCCCATTTCTGGTTTTGGCCACTTTAATTTAGAGGGCAATTTCTGAACAACATTGTGTCTGAAATAATAATTTTATAAAACCACTTTTAATCTGCATCTCTAGGAAACTGATCACATTATTCAAATTGATGCCTCCTTCTTTGAAAAAAAAATCAGTTTTTTTATTCAAGAAAAAATCTAATCATGATTGATTGAGAATTCAGGAATTTTGGAAATTTGATTATATGAAATAATACCTATGCAACATATAATGTTTTTATAGTTATTTTTAGATAATGAGGGAAATATTACATGATCATGAACAAGTTCTCAACATTTTTGATCATGTTTATATTAAAAAAATGTATATTATTATTAATATAGTATGCTGATATGTTTGATATTTTGAAAATGAATAAATAAATAAAAATAAATTTATATGATATGAATATAACTGTAAGAAAGAGGGAAGTCATTTGAAGGATTTGCATTATTTCCTCTCATATTTCTTTACAACATACCAATTCAACACCAATCACCCCAGCACCAATCACAATGAGCCTTCGTGGGACTTCACTTAGTTTTAAAGCTCCAGTTGAGGAAACAATTTTTTCCTCATCAACCTGAAAATACAAAAAAATCTTTGGATTCAAGAACCATCCAGCAATAAAATAATGATTTTTTTAGTGTAGATCTTGGTATAGATTGACTGTAATTTGAGGAAGTAGTTTATAATTCAATTGACTACTCAATTTTTAATAATATATGATTAAAATGGATTATTTATTTCATAGAAAAATCATACAATATACAAAATTAATTAATCATTGACTTTCAAATGCAATGATAAAATGAAACAAAACTGAAATAGGCTGAATGTCTGGAGTACTAGATTATTGACTCATACCTATTGGCAAAACTGAAATGACCATTACTTACATCAATACCAGCAAAAGGAGTTACTTCTGATCCACTAGCAATAAGGATATTTTTAGTATTAACAACTTCTGTGGAACCATCTTCCTTTAAAGCTGTTACCTGATTGATACCAGTAATTTTTCCATGACCCCTAATTGAAGTTATCTTATTTTTCTTGAAAAGCTGAGCAATTCCACCTGTTAAAGCTGTTACTGCCTTGGTTTTTTGTGCCATTAATGTTTCTAAATTCAATTTCACATTGTCAGCTGCAAGATACAGGAAATGTAGTTAAAAGAATATTGTCATTTTGCCTTTCATTTTGTAATAACCACAGAACTCAGTAATAACTCACTCTCAATTCCTCTGCTAGCAAGATCTCCTGAGTGTGCCATGTGATAAAAATGTGAGTTATTTAATAAGGCTTTTGAAGGAATGCATCCAACATTGAGGCAAGTACCTCCTAATGTGGAATTTTTCTCAATACATACTGTCTGAAATATAAATGGCATTATGTTGTGATTTGAAATAATTTAAAACATTCAAATGATTCAAATTGAAAGATTTACCTTCATGCCTAGCTGTGCTGCTTTGATAGCTGCAACATAACCACCTGGTCCTGAACCAATGACAACAATATCAGCATCCTCTGAAGTTGAATACAACCTATTTTGTAGAATTCCTAATAGTCTTTGGTTGAATTTCAATTTTGGCTGGAAACCAATTTAATGAAGTGGACAAAAATATTCAGTGAATCTAATCAAGATTATTATTTCATCATATCATCCGAACACCCAACAGAAAAATGTATTTGGTTATATTACGTAAAGGATTTTTATTCTCTTACCTTGATAGGTGAAACTACTTTCCAGAGTGAACCCTGCATGATCAGCAAAATTGGTTTATAAAGTAATTGTTATGTTCTTTCAATAATCACTAGAGTTTTTGGAACTAGAGAACATATGCCAATTTCACTGAGAGATTCCCGTTCCTGATAATCCTGATTCCCAGGAGATGAGATCGTGAAGAAAATGAAAATTTGTAAAATTACACGAAATCGAAATGACAGACATGACCGACCTGTCAGTTGAAAGTCATATATGTCAACGTTTTCTAGTCATAACCCGCCTCAACCGTAACCCGTTTTGTTGCCCTTGACGGCCCTTGGCCCCAAAGTTGATCAAAGAATGGGTGGAAAAACATAAAATATTCCTAATGATTAAGAAGAGGAAGAAGACTACAATGCATGGTTGCCATCTTAGCTGTTTTGACGCTAAATTCAGATTCTAGAGTAAAGAGGCGTTTTTCATTCCATCGAAGAAAGTGCGCACTGATAGATGCGGTTTTTTGTCGTGACGTCACCAATTGTTCTGTTGGAATTTATGCTGGAAGGATTGAACAATGGTTTATACAACACATTGATGGAAACACGGATTTTGTTGTGTGTCAGTCATCATGTATCTTGAGAATCAGATAAGGCAAATTCGACTTTATTGATTAACACTGACTCTTTCTTCTAAAATCTCTCAAGAATCTCAAAAATCCTCAATATTAATTGTTTTCTATCAAATCAAAACAAAAAACAACACTAAAATGTGCCAACTGTCATGTCAATCTCCTCCAAACTGCTGGATTCTCGAAATGCGATTTAAAAGTGCGCATTTTATTACAACAGTTTGATGGATGTCCATCAACATTCCAGCGGAATTTTGCAACAGTTTGATGGTTTCTTCGATTCATGCGCATGATAAAATGTTGGAATGAAAAACGCACCCATACTTTTTGAATCTATAAGGAAGGAAAGTGAAGGATGGAAACAGTCATATGGGTTTGACGGGTTTCGTATTATTTTTTTCCCACGTCGGCATCAACGCCTAGCGGTTTTTTTCGTGGCTTTTTGCGATATTTCAGTTGTTTTTACTTGTTGAACCGTATTCATGATTCAAGATTAGTTTTGAACCGTTTTCAAGCGTCATAAGCTGTCATAAGCCAGATACATTCAACCTGAAAACCGAAATCAATAATTCTTTATTCTCGAAAATTTCCAGCATCCTGAAGTGGAAAGTTATGCACCATACCCTCATCACACTCCATTTTTCAAGCTATATAGTCAATTTCTCAAATATAATATTTATAACCTCAAACGCTCAAACCATCAAACATTGTCGTTTTTCCACTCCTCCACTGATTTTCCTGGTTCGAAACATGTTCGAACACGGCTCGAATCGTTCAGTTAAAAGTTTTTGAACCAGAATGAAAGGTATTACTTGGTGACGTCATAACTTGCACAAGAACATGCTTGATTTCAAATCGTTTTGAACACGGTTCAACAAGAAAAAACAACTCTAATGTTCAGCATCTGGCAACACTGACCACATGTCTGATTGACGTCATGTCAATAAAAATGACAAATTTGACAAGCTTCAAGTTTTTATTTTATCAATTTTGATTGTGAAATTTGTGAATGGATTTCTTCAATTTCTGTCTTTGAATTTTTTTAATCTATTAATTCTAATTGAACTCAGTTCGCTGAAGTCGGCCAGGATAAGTAAAATTAGCGTTTTATCCAATTATTACAATGGTTGACCACCAAGAAAACAATTTGAAGAAGTTAACAGAAAATGAAAAACAAATTTTTGGTGCAATAGACCAAAATGACATTGTGCGTCTTAAGACCCTTTTATCAGAAGTAGCGAATGTGAATTTTGTTGATGAAAACTCCATGACTCCCTTGCAACATGCAGCTTATAAAGGAAACAAGGAAATTGTTCAGCTCCTCTTGGATCAAGTATGTACTAGCATCACTCTTAAATAGAATGAATGGGTGGTTGGTGGTTCCAATCTAGTCCCAATGTGTTTACTTTCAAATTAGTAAAATGTACGTTTTTTCAGGGTTCTGATGTAAATTATTGTGAACACCAACATAATTACACAGCTTTACATTTTGCTGGATTGTCAGGAAACTCAGATGTCTGTTTAGCTCTATTATTAGCAGGTGCAAAGTCTCTGGTAACCAATACTGTTGGGCGTAATGCTGCTCAGATGGCTGCTTTTGTTGGCCATCATAGTTGTGTTGCAGTTATCAATAATTATATTCCCAAACAAGATGTTGATTATTATACCAAAGTTCATGGTACACAGTCAATTCCTACTTTACCACCTTTTTTAGCAGATAGTTTCCATAAATTTATTATGCAAGTAAACATTCATCCAGTAAAAGTTGCTTTAAATGTACAAAATTTTGTTGGTTTATCTGAACATTTGACAGAGCTGAAGAAAGTACTGGAGTTGATGTCTGAAAGGGAAATCAAAAGAGGGGCAGAAATGAATGAAGTTATGTCTTTCAAATTTCATTACCTTGCATATGTGATAGGAGAAATAGCAAAGATACGCCAAAGACAGAATAATACTAAGAAGGATGAAGCTGATGATGAAAAGAAATTGGATATAACAGAACTATTCACTAGAAAACTCTTGAAACCTGGTAAAGATGGTCAAATGGAAGTGATGGATGGTTTTCTGAAAGAATGCATCAGAGAATTTCCTTTTAGGGACTGCACATTATTTCGTCAAATAGTAACCAGTTTAGCAGGAGAGGATCCCCCATCCCCTTTCAATGTTATAAATGCATCTATAAATGGCCAAAGAGGATTTGTAGACAATTTATCCATATGCAGTACATGTGGAGAAGAGAAACCCACAAAAAAATGTTCAAAATGTAAAAGTGTGCAGTACTGTGATAGAAACTGTCAAAGATTACATTGGCATTGGCACAAAAAATGCTGCTCCAGGATAAGCCAAGGGTTACATGAAAATGATATTCAAGTGAAACCCAGTGCAAATGAGATTGCAGCTGATATACAGAACTTATTAGTGAATGACCAAAATTGATTATTTTCCATAACATTGATAATTTACCAGAGCAGTTCTTTTATGAACAAACAGTTTTTTTTACAACTAAACATTTTTTTTTGAGCCAGGACAAGACTACCACAACAGTATTTATTCATGGTGGACACATTCAATGTACAAAAAAGTAATTATATTCGAATTTTTTAATTTACCATAAGATGCCATAAGACAAAAGTTCATTTTTCATAATTTTAATATTGTATTTCAATGTTCTCCTCAACTAAAATATAATGAAGAATTGTAATTGAAACTAGAACTGTTCTTTTTATGGAATATAATTTACCAATAATATACTAGGTACTGTATTTGAAAAATATATCTAATATAATATATGCACACTTATGTCTTAACTACCTACTCATTTCACTATCCATATTGAATTTTATCATATTATGTGACCAGTGTATGTGACCTGTCAAATTCAGTTTAGCTTCTACAGGGTGAGTCATTAGTGTGGCAAAGTGAGATAAGGACTTTACTGTTTGAGATAGTTGAACAAAAATTTCGGAGATGATCTAGGATCATAGCAGCAGATTTCCAAATTATTTCGCTTTATACACGGTGACTCATAAATGCTTGGCGTATCAAAGTTATACTTTTTCTTATGGTACACCCTGTATTTCATTGCATTTTCGCATTCTCCTTTGTGAGCTGATTTCATCAATGCATCACTCTAGCGGGAATGATTACAGAGATATAGGGTGCTCAAAATCGAGATTTTTCAACTTTAGGATTTGTTTGTGTGGAAACTGTTCATTATCGGCCAAAACGGCTGTCATGTCCCTATCCCAACTTATGATTTAATATCTACTGACATTTAATTGGAACAGATACAAGGGTGATCAGAATGCTGAATCTTGAAGCACCCTGTATTGATTCATCCTATTGGATTCATTTTTTCACCAAAAGTTGGGGAATTCGTTGGGGATCATTTCGTCTCGATTGAGTGTGCTTCTAAAATTTATAGTAAATGAGCTATAGCCTATCAATTACGAACGCACGAGTAGGGACTGATGTGAAATCTCAACCTACTAGTGTGACGTCAGCGTCGAGAGAGAGGGGATAGACTACGGCCCGGTGAGATAGAGTAGGCCCGCCTGATGGCATACTCATCATTACCATAGATTCATTACTAAACTCACCCATGGTCTTACCAAAGTATGAAATACTCTCAATATAATTTGATATCAATTATGACTGATTGTAACTACCATGATGTTATTGAATAAATAGTTTTTTTATTACCTACCTTTGAAACGGTTGGGATGTATGTGTACATTTTCTTAAAAGGCGATTTTCTCTAGAACGGTTAATCGATTAATCGATAAGGAATACTATTTTTGTAGAAATAGTATGAAGAAATCAAACGGTGGAAGCAAAATGTCAAATTTGTCACCTCTGTCAAAAATGCCTTCATTAAATGGAAGCAAAATCGCCCCATCCTGTATAAAACCCAGCTTGAATTAATATAAAGTAGAAAACATTTCTAAAAATCATATGAGCTTGGAAGTCGGGAGCTAGACCATGAAACACAGCAAATGACTTTGTTGTGAAAACGCAATTTGGATACAAATTACGTCAATGATTAGGAGACCCAAAATACTACCCTTGACAAACCAGAAATATCAAAAATTACTTACAACAAAACAAAGTAGGGCAAACAAGAAGACCCACTGAAACTAGGTTTAAGGAACATTTGATAGATTAAAAGTATGTTAGTAGATTACAAATATTAAGCAAAACATTATGCTACAACTACAATGATAGTTTAACTCCAAGGGATTTATAATGATATAGTTAGTTTCCTATGAACATTTTTTCATGAATATCAAAATAATCTAGGTACTTTACACAATGTTAAAGATGGTTAAAGATAATAAAATCGATAAAGCAGTGTTGACCCGTTTTTTTCCTTCTATATTTTTACCATAATTGTATGGGGAAGAGGATGTATATATCTGGTCTCAATCCGCACAAGAGTAAACAAAAAAAGAAGAAACATTTAGATTATTGATAATATTTTTATTAAACCAAGCAAAATTACTCATTAGTCATCAAACGAAAATAACAATATTAATAATCATCTCCCCTGGATACAATTTCTTTGCAAGTCGGACGCAGCATTATTGTGTGTTCAAATTGAGCTGTGTAACATCCTTTGATGTCACACAAAGGAGGATAATCGTCTACGATGTTTTTGTCGCACAAATCCTTCAAAGCCATTTGGTATTTTGTCGCACCAGCACGGTCCAACCATCTTTTGCAGAAAGCAAGAGTACCGAAATTCTTGTTTATGATGTTGAGAAGTCCTTTGGATGATTGTAAACTGAAATTGAATTGGCTGCATTGTACCTTTGGGACACAATAATGTATAGAAAAATAACGAGATGTATAGTCATTTCTCCAATAACAGGAATGGAAACCGATTCGGCAACTTTGTCAGTGTATTATAATTATAACGAATGGCCTTGTGTTTATTATACTTTCACGATCTGAGGTTCTAACCTGATGGATGGTAAGAATATATATTTGAAATTTGAAAACTTTCAGAATTAAATTCAGAACTAACCTATAAATATCAGATTCTATAATTACTTGAAAGAAAGACATACGAGGTGTAACAGGATCATGGTAGACCCTCTTTTTTTAGTTTTAGAGATCAGAGATTGCAATTTGGAATGATGATCAACTTTCACTGGAAGTTTTGATTTTCAAATGGAACACCCTGTATATCATTCCATATTCGAATTCTGCATCATTTTCTGAGTTCAATGATACGTCATTTTTTATGTAAATCCCATAAAAATTTTGTCAAAAATGCCAGATTTCTTGATTTATCACAAAATTAAGTTCATCAAAATGGTTTAGTGTACCATGTTCCTGTTACTCCCGGTATATTTATATCTTGAAGATATTGTTTTCCATTGAATTTCAAATTTTTATTACTATCAAAAATAATTTATCTCATGAATATAAAGTTCATCAAGAAATATCCGTTATTGCATCTATTTGCCCCACGTTGGGCGCCAAGTCATAACCTTACTCAGAAATGTTTGTTAGATTCGTTCGTCAGTCCAGATGTACTAGGAATTCATAGGGTTACCAATGTAGAAGTACAAAAACAAAACCGATCTTGAATTCAGTCGCCTATTGGCACGCGGTGTCGGGATTTGCAACTGCAGTGTTGCCAAATGCATCTGAAGTTATATCAACACACACATTCGATAACATCGGACAACGAAAAAAACAGATGGCGGCTTTTTATGTGTTGTAACTGTGCCAACATGCAATGATAACGGGACGCGATTTTACTAAATATACTGCACGCTAGCACAAACCACGCCCACCATAATACGTCATATCTCCAAACATTATCGATATACTCGGAGTCAGCACATCGCACTAAATATACTGGGCTCCAACGCAAGAATACACTTTTTATGATTTTGACACGAATTCGACTGAATCTCTCTCGTTGTCAATCTGTTGTACGCAGTAAATTCATACACCCGAATGGTGTAATGGTTAGCGCTGTCGACTTTCAGTCTGAAGGTCCATGGTTCGAATCGCTGTGAACTTGAACTTTTTTTTGCAACTTTTTTTTCACCAACGTTTTTTTACTTCATTCTGGTTTTCCTTTTTCATAAAATATTTGAAGTCAAATAGGTTAGTGCGTTTAGGATAAACAGTCTCATTTTATTCAATTTTGTTGAAGAACTCAACTTTTGAAATATATTATTAATCAATGTGTTTCTACACTACATTCGGTTTTCCTTCCTCAAAAATATTGCAATCAGGGATAGGTTAGTTCGTTGAGGATAAATAGTTCTGAGTTTTGCCTAAGTAAAGTACTTTGAAGATGAGATATAGCGGTGGGCGTGGTATGTGCTAGCGTACAGTATATTCAGTAAAATCGCTAACGGGACGGTCAACGTTTTGATGTTACGCGAGTTTATCGAGAATTTCCGGAACCATAATCGTGTCGTGTCGATATACGAGCTTTTCCTTGGCAGGAATATTGTGAAATGATATAAGACTCATCATACAGCAAGCGTCAAAGCCTTTACCACAACGGATGTGTACCAATTGTAGCCATGGGTAAAAGGAATAAAGTCCTACTACCATCATCGTCAATAAACTTCATCAAGAAATATACCTTATGTTACAAAAGGCATTCACAATGCACAACAAAAATAGGAGTGGTTGTTAAAGTACACTGGATAGGAAATAAGGTGGCCATTTATACTGAGAAAGAAGACAAGTTGAAACAAAAACAATGAACTAAAGGTAGGTACTTACATGGATGAGATGTGCCTACCAAATTGATTTTGCTACTAGCACTACCACCAGCAAAAAAATATAGACACAACTGGATCACAGACTGAATTGTCTACCCAGGTCACACGAAATTACTTAATTGATGAACAATAACATAATATAGTCAATTATAATGTGGATTATTTAATATGATAAGCAGTTTGTCGGATATCATGAAATTTGAAATGAAAAAATTAATAAATTGAATTCAGAATTATAAAAATGTTATTTCTTCATATACTGAGTACTTATATGAGACAAAATCTGAACAGATGAGATGTTACTGGTACTGGTGGGAGACGTTTGCACGTCAGCAACTAGTCCCTAATGGAACCTTTTTGCAAGATGAGATGTTAAATAAAATGCTTACCGCAACGGAACATATGGCACGTCAAAGTTTTTCATGTAATGTGAACATTCCATATCATCATGAACAACTCCTCGTCCAGTTGAACCGAAAGTCTCGATGGCATAGAATTCATTCTCCTCCATCACAGTTGCTTCGCCGCCCTTAACAATTGGAACAGTCTTTCCAGCATGAATTCCTAAAATTTACAGATTTTTTCTTTTTGTAACTTGTAGACAGTAAATATAAAAAATGGGAGCATTTCTGTAGAATCTGTTTGATCGTTCATACCCTGCGATAATTTTTTTGCATCTAGTACAATATCATTTGTCCCATTCGATGACATTAGTTAATGAATACTCACTGTATGGAGATATTGAATGCCCATTAAGATTACGTATTGACTTGACTTGATACGTTTTTCCATCAAGTTCCACTTCGTAAGATTCCATTACTTCTTGTACTTGGGCGCCAACTTCACATAGCTGAACGTCGATACCTGCAATAATTGGAATCCTAAGTGATTCTCGCCCAATGAATAGTTTGTGTTCAGTCTGACCGATAACCAACCGTAACACAATCCTCAATCTCATGGTTTGTTGAATAATAATTAGTTTCTTATAGTAATTTCACTGTTTCTACTTTGCTCCAGTGAAGTTTTGAGTCACTGAGCTTTGATGATGATTTTTCGAAGAATTATTAACAGATTCAAGTGAAAATTTCCAAGATTCAAATTTAGATTGTTCCGGCTCCTCCACCATTTTCATGACGTACTACTTTTAGAAAAGCTATATACGTACAGCTATAAATGCGAGTCGTTTTACGCCAGTAATGATTCGGCTCTAACATCATAGTTAGCAATGGTATGTCGTATTCAACAAATAGTATGGATGGAAATTGAATTAGGTATTTCTTGAAATTATATACAAATAAAATGGGATTTATAGAGGAAACAAATATTAGAATAGCATAACAATTGACAGTTATAAAATTTTGGGAATACACAAAATAACAATGATACTGACAGCTGGTTTTGAAGGTTGGTCATTCTAATGGGGAAGACCACTGAGAGAAGAAATCCGTGCAAACCTCTTTCAATCGACGAATCATGATTTACGTTTGATGTACAATCAATATTATGAGTTAAAGTTGAAGGGAATCGAATCTATATCGTTTTGAAATCAGCATATTTCATTCGATATTTCAAACAGCCAAATATGATGGTGGAGTCGTGACGTATTAGTCCCGAACTGTAGCTATCTCTCTCGGATACCTCGTCATTCTGCAGTGTTGCAGTGTGATTGGTCAGTTCATGGACAATAGGCGTGTTGGGAATAAGACGTCGCACCAGTCACACCAATGAATTGACAAAATTTCAAATGGCGCAGGAATTGTGTGTTTTGAAATGGACATATTTTAATTTATTTTTTCCATCGTCTTAGCATGAATGACAAAATTCAAAATTAATTCGCCGGTAGTTTTTCAGTATATAGTTCACGATAATGTCATTTTAAAAAATCAGTGGTCTCCCCCATTTGAATTTCTGTTGAAAAGTTTGAGATACTTCAATTTCTCCAAGAAATTGACAACCTAAGCCTGGCAACAGTAATTGTAAACCTTATTTATAGCATATACTGATATGTATTTCGTTTACATTATTGTTGAAGGTTTGAGTTAGACCATACCGACAGCTTTCTTCTTATTCTTGGGTATGTAGGCGTGAAGGAAAGGAGTCAATAAACTTATCATAAACAAATATCCCAAAATGTCACTAGATCTAGGTAGTATGATCCATTTCATTAATAATTTTTTCTACAAACGTCAAAAAATGACAAGATTCGCGCATTGATAACAAATTGCGAAGTGTCACTTTTTTTCAGTTTCCTACGTTACCATGATACCTTGCACAAGACAATGCGCGAAGTAAAACAGTGCGCGAAGTACCTACTTCGCGCATTATTATGTAAAATATATGAGATATTTATGTTTCAACTTTATGGTCCTCAATCGAGCAAACATCCACGAAATCATTTATTTCTGAATGTTCAACAATAACTTTGTTTTATCTCTTGGAGTACACGAAAGGAAATTCCTTTTATGTTCGTGGAACATCGTGCGTATCTAGGGAGGGTAGGAGGGCCAGTTCAACACTATTTTTTATATCACGCTAAGCATATTTTTACATCAGAACCATATTTTTTGACGTTTGTAGAAAACATTTTGTTTACAACTCGAGCGCGAAATACTTTGGTCATCTCGACTATTTTTTAACTCGGCTACGCCTCGTTAAAAAAATCAGATCTCGATCACCAAAGTAGCATTTCGCGCTCTAGATACAAAAATAACTATTTTCTACAAACGTCAAAAAATGACATGGTTCGCGCATTGATAACAAATTGCGAAGTGACACTTTTTTTCAGTTTCCTACGTTACCATGATACCTTGCACAAAACAATGCGCGAAGTAAAACAGTGCGCGAAGTACCTACTTCGCGCATTGTTATGTAAAATAAATGAGATATTTATATTTCAACATTATGGTCCTCAATCGAGCAAACATCCACGAAATCATTTATTTCTGAATGTTCAACAATAACTTCGTTTTATCTCTTGGAGCAAACGAAATGAAATTCCTATTATGTTCGTGGAATATCGTGCGTACCTATAGGGAGGATAGGGGGAGGCCTTTTAAGCCAGTTCAACACTGTTTTTTACATCAAGCTAAGCATATTTTCACTTTGGAACTATATTTTTTGACGTTTGTAGAAAAAATTTTGTTTGCAACTCGAGCGCGAAATACTTTGGTCATCTCGACTATTTTTTTAACTAAAAAAATCAGATCTTGATCACCAAGTAGCATTTCGCGCTCTAGATACAAAAATAACTATTTAAATTTCTGTATTTGGAAAATTAAAATGATTTGAATAATTTGAAAAGCCATTTTAGCCAACAGAAACCTTATACTAGGTAGTTGAATGATAATTCTATGTTAATTCGTTTCAGAAAAACTTCCTCATTCTGTTTTTGTAGCCATTTATAATTATTTTTTCCTTCATTCATTTCGCGGTAATCTTTTTAGATGGATCTTTTTTATACAATAATTCTGATATGCCTTAGTGTACCTGCAGCTCTGATGCCAGTATTGGTAGCATCCCTCACAGCTTCCACCAACTTATCATACTTGGGATTGAAAGTATGAGTGAAGGCACAGTCGATGATGCGCCCGTTGATGTGCGTTCCGAAATCTATTTTCACGACGTCATCGTATTCGAACACCGTTTTGTCGCCGGCATTAGGGGTATAATGAGCGGCACAGTGGTTCTTCGAACACCCAGTTGGGAACGCCAAGCCAGCTTTGAGGCCGTTTTCTCCTATCAGTTTCCTTGCGGTGTTCTCCAGTTCCTCGCAAATTTCTATCATGGTCATTCCTGGTTTGATCCACTTCTGAATGTGTTGCCTCGTCTACGAAAACAATAGTTTCGGCCACTTTTGCTAATATTATAAAGAGGAAAGATTTGATTGTTTGGCTGTATTGAATAGGCTCCGAAACTACTGGACCGATTTGAAAAATTCTTTTTCTACAAGCGTGCGTGACTCACCCTATACCCGCACGCAATTTAGTTTTGGAAGTGTCATTTTCCCGCAACATTGCGGGGAAAACGAAGATATGATAATATGGCAAAATATAAGTGGTATGTGATGAACTATGAAAGTTTGAGTTTGTTTGTTTCAGTATTAAGTATGTATGTGTAGAATCATCTATCAAATTGCACTATTTATTGTGAATATGAAGAAATATTGAAAAATAAAAATTGATTATTATAAAAATCCCCCTATAGAATTGGATTGATCTGATGGGAAACGATTATTGTTGTCATGTCAATCAAACCTCAAATGAGTTTGTTATTGCCGAAGAGACAGACACAGCATTACTGTCATTTTCGATTCAGTGGAATTGCCACAATGTGATCAAAAACTTCCAGCTATAGGGATGCGATACAAATGCGTTATTGCCAATGAAGTCTTCAGAAAGGTTTGAGAAGCTATACAATAAAGAAATGAAAATACCGGATAAAGAAGAAGTATTTTTGGCTCATTTCCTAGAAGTGTCTGAAACCTAGAGACCAAACACCTTATGGGCCTGCTGGCTTCCGCAATGAACCTATACATAATGCATCAAACTGTAAGTTCACAATAGCTATTACTAATATTCAGTAGATAGAGAATATATTTCTCTTGTTAATTGTTCCTATATGAATGAATAATTAATTGAACAAATCAATCAATTTCCTACGCTTGTAGAAAAATATTGTTCCTAACTCATGTGGAAAGTGTATTTCCCGCACTCGACTGCTTGCCCGAACTCAGCTTCGCGTCGTTCAGGTCAACGGCAGTCGCGTGCGGGAAAGAATTACTTTCCGCACTTGTTAGGAAAATTGCTATTTTCTACAAGCGTGCGTGATTCACCCTATACCCGCACGCAATTTAGTTTGGGAAGTATCAATTTCCCGCAGTAAAGTTTTCCCACAATAGTGCGGGAAAAACATTTATATAATTTTCTCGCAAAATATGAGTGGTGGGTGAAACAATTTGAACATTTTCGGTTTTGTTGTTGCAGTATAATAAGTTTGTACAAAATCATCCATCAAATTGCACTATCTATTTTGGAAATTAAGAAATATTGAAAAATACTAGTTTATTGTGATACGAACTTCACTACTTTTTATTTATTTTCATAAATAAAAATAAGTACAGCAAGTCTCATAACTGGCTCCGGCAACTCTTGGGTCTGGTGAGCAAAGGCCTAGAGTTTTGACTTTGTTAGGTGGCTAGTTAGGCGCCACTTAGGTTGTTTTTTCAAGTGAAAAACTAAGAAAAGTTATATCTGGATGTTAAAACAAAATAAATATATAAATCCCCACTTAGCCTTAAATTGATCTGATGTGGGAAACAATTGTTGTCATGTCTCAATCAAAACACAAATTAATTAGTGTAATTCTCAGATTGACAGACAGAGTGTTACTGTCATTTTCGATTCAGTGGAATTGTGATGAAAAACTTCCAGCTACAGATGCGATATAGATGAGTTATTGCCAACGAAGTCTTAAAAAGGGTATGAGAAGCACTACACGGGATTTATTGAATGGTGCAATAGTAAAAAATCGAAAACACCCACAGAGATTGAACCCCAGTCACTACATTGGAAGTCAATTACACAGACCAATAAGGTATTGCTTTACTGGTAGTAGTCCTAGTTTCTCAATATAAAGAAGGAAGAAATAGCATGTGTTGTGGGTGACGTCACTTGACCTCGATGTTTGAAGATTCGCTGGTCTAGCTAGCCGCTTGTTGAACAAGAGGCTCTACGTTTCTATCTCATTTGTTTGAGTTGTTTGACATTCAATTTCAAATGACATTCAATGACAATGCGTCAATAGTACAGACAATTTATGGACTCATGATGTTGTAATATAAATAATATGAAATGAATTTTTGGTCATGGAAAATACTGTATGCAATAATAATTATGGAATGACTATTAATACATGATCATTGCATAAAATACTATTTTGTCTCATTTACATTGCAGGATGTCTTTGTAAAAATATCTTCTATTCCCTCAAATATTATTCATTAGAGTATGGTTCTAGATCCACTATAATATTGATTATGAGCCTCTTGAAGACCTTGATGTTAACTTCTTCTTTGACTGTTGTTGGCAATTTATTGAAAACCCAGATGCATACATACTCTGGAGTCTTTTCTGTTGATGACAGTCTGTGGATTGGGATATTGTAGTCAGTGCTATGGTTTCCTGTGTTTAAACTATGTTGTATCTTATGAAATTCAAATGTAATGCGATTTTTTAATAGGAACATTAAGCACTCATAAATATAGGTCCCTGATATGTCATTACATTACATTTTTTGAATATACCTCTACATGATTATTTGTAGTTGAGGCATCATTGCCTGATAGACATTCATGTTGAATGATTCTATTAAAAAAAATAACTCATCTGCTAGTTTTCCTCTGTGAATGTGGAATCCTCGGTGGAATCATTGTAATAATGAACATGAATAGAATCATAAAATAAAAGAACTGAATAGATAAACAAATGCTTCAAAATAAATGCAAGTATTAATAATTCCAATTATGAATACAGATTATTTGGAATAAATGTTGATGCTGATTTCTAGTATAGGTACATTATTTTCATCCTAATTTTTTATACTTATTATATCTGTATCATCTCCAAGAGAAGGATACACTATGCCACACCATTCAATAGGTAGAAACCTACTGCAATTTCTCTCCTTATGTTTGAAAATCAAACCAATAATGAGAGATGGAACATTTTTTGATTCAGAGAAAGAGAAGCAAAAGAATTGAACTGTGTGTTATGTCCTGAGTTATATGTTGGTCAAACAGGTGAAAGATTCAGCAACTGCATTTGAGAACATCTAATGATTAATATAAAAATGAAAAAATCAGAAGTGAATCTGAGCTAATCATCCATAATGTATCAGATTATTGTTTTTTTGCCTTTTTTAATTTTTTCAAATTAGTTTGTGATGTTTGCATACTCCAACTACCATTAGTTTAAAGTATGTTTGAATATTTGATCATATTGTTAAAATTGCATTGCATAATTTGGTATGGATAGAAAGCTTATTGCATTTCTAATCAATTATTTCCAATATACAAATTGTAAAATTGAAGCAAAATAAATTATTTACCTAAGTGTATGTTTCCTTGACATAAATTGTACATGGTAAAATGAGCAATTTATGGGTATGTAAGTATTTGAAATAATAATGAAAAAATGTTGAGCCTCTATCTTTTTAGAAAAGTGATAAAACTACTACCAAGGAGAAACACACTTTTTGTATGTCATTGTACCAGTATGTTATGGAAAAGCATGTCATAAAAATTTGTTATTAAACTAATTTACTCAAATAGTCAAATAACATACCCATAAAATCAATGGAGTACTGAAAACAATCCATTCTTCACAGTGGCCAAGAGTTAATGATAGAAAAATTGAAAAATATAATTTATATTACATACCCACCTGTGCATCCTACATAGATATTATCCTGAATTTATATCAAATGCACTAGATTCTTGTTCTTCTATTAAATTAAATACCAGAAGCCAAAAGTATACATGTTTTACTAGTAAAACAATAATGAGTATCTCATCTTATCTGATCAGATGATTATTTATACCCACCCATAGGAAAAGTATAATCTAGTTTCTCTTTGTTTAAACATATAATAATGAAACCTAGTGCATCAACTATTGAAAAAGGGTTCATACCAACCAGTACTAGGCCATATCTTATCACTCTGATTAATTTATTCCAAGGATTATTCATATAGCCTTGAATTTTGACTAAAAATGTTTTTTTGAAAGTTGCATCTTCTAGGAATCTAGGATATTGAAAGACTGCCCTATCTAATCAAATTATCTTGGCTGAAACTAACCAATACAACAATTTCACTATGTATAATCCATCTACTTAGCTAAGGCTAAGAACAGCTTTTGACAGAAGGATTTGTCATGTGAAGAATTATCTAACCTGTCTATGTGCCTCAGCAGCCAAACGAACTTCATTGTAAATATCATTATGCATTCTATCTAGAGCTCGCTTCTCCTCAGAGGTGAATCTATCTTTGGCAGAACGGTCATCTTTCAAAATAGGATAGTCCTGTATTTCTCCGATCGGAAAAACGGCATCAGGAAACAAATCAACAATTGGTAAAGAAGGAGGGTTTGTTTGTTGTACTTTTCCAGACTTCTTTTTGTTCCTTTTCTTTTTCTTTTTTTCACTATCACCATCTATTTCAGCTGTTCCGTTTGTTGGAACTTCAGTAGTATCATTTTCAGTGGGACTTGATGCTATCAAGTCTGTTGTGTCAGTAGCAATTACACCTTCAGTATTCCCTAGAAAATGAAAAATTTATATTATTACCGTCGTTTCACATCTTCCCCACAATATACCATTTTTTTTCTTCTTTTTCTTTTTCTTTTTTTTAGAAACTTCAGGATTTTCATCGTTTATTTCATCTTCAACTGCAGTTTGAATGTGGTCACGTTCATTCTCTTTTTCATCCCTGATTTCAGTTTTTAAGGCAGCCATTTTCTTATTTTTATTTTCTATTTCTATTTTTCGTTTTTCAATCCGATGGTTCACGAATCACGAAACATTAACTTTTGCATAGAACTCATAGAAAACAGAACCAATATGCCACTGCATTGCCACTGTAATAATTTAACCACCTAACCAGTAACCACTGAACTATAGTATCACCTGAAATGATTACTGACATTTTTAAAAATCAGTTCAACAGAGCGCAGTGAATCGTGGATTCGGATTCGTGGAATCGTGGATTACCCATATAGCACTCGACGCCCTAGGTCTGGAAATGGACGTCCATTTCGGGTCCGTACTGGGTACATACGATTCCGATGTACTGGGTACGTCCAACTCTGGACGTTATCGACTTTTTGTGGACGCGATTGAATACATTGTATAATGATAATTGATATCATTGCAAATAATTTGATGCGAGATTACATCGCAGTAAAACGAAAAAAGGAAGTTTCTTCAAATAGTGTGATAATAAGTACACCACTGACTTCTGATAACATCTATATTGATTATGCTTATGGTTATTGGTGGTCCCTCGGGTCTCCTGTCGTCCATTCAATCGTTTTTTCAGCGGTGCTATCCTTGGTATACCTACGAATCTCTATCAGAATATGATCAGTTACTCGTATTTGTATTAGAAAATTACGTAGTATGTGTCGGCGAGATGTAAGCAAACCAAGAATCGTTTGATGGCAAAGTACGAATTCTTGCGAATTCAGCTTCACTTTGTTGAGTAACTTATATTATTCTGTATTCATTTTCACCAAACAAAAAAAAATTTCAAAAATTCTCGCAGATGAGTAGGCTTCTGTATTCTGTACATATCGCAGCGATGCAACATTCGTGATATCACAGTGTTGCCTCATCGCGACATCTCAGAGATGTCATATATGTCGCAGATATGTTTGCTCCTGTATACAATCCTGTATATCGCAGCCATTGATGTCTGCTGAATATGGAGAAAAAAGTAGTTCCAGCTCACTAGATTTTTTCTCCATATTTAGAAAACAATCATCGCAGCTATGGAACAATAGGTTCTTTTATTTGTTTTTCAGTGAAGTGTAAAATGCACTATGCGATATATGAATCAGCCAATGAAAAAGCAGAAAAATTGCAATTTGAATTTTAAAATGCGGTATATATAAACAGGGTGTCCCAAAACTCAACGTCATCCTTTGGAGGCCTGATAATATGGCTTTAGTAATAGATTCATGGGTTTGGAGATATTGGCACTTACAGATCGACCTCTAATCACAGAATCATGATTGGCTTTTTTCAATTCAGAATTTCTCTCCACTCCCTGTATGATGAACATAAATTCATTATACAACTATATAAACTAATACCCTTTCCATATGTGCTGACCTTCAATCTGAAAATTACTTTTTTCTGTTTGGGCTGCCAAAATTGTAAATAAATGAATAAATAAATAAATATATTTCATTTATTTACTTATTCATTCATTATTTAAATAAAAAATGAGAACATGTGCGCGTACTAATACGAAATAGAGGTGATATTAATGAGGAACCATAAATGGATGATTCTAAATCTAACATATATAATAATGATCCGCAAATAGGGTTTGAAAAAATCAAGTTCCACAACTCATCAGAACAATATACATGGTAAACAACACTCATAGTGAAAACAAACTATATCCTGATTTGATGCAATAAATATTTCGTAGTATTTCTACCCTTTCGAAACATAAAATGAGGATTTGATTTCTATGATCAAACTAGCAGATTATATTGAGCGGAGTAGCGGAGAGCTGATTTCTGAATTCGTCCGCTGGCAGCAATGGAATGAGTTATCTGGAATCTTAAATAGTATTGGCAACACTGATTATTTCATACATGACATTTGACATCCATTTCCTATTTCCTCCCGAATTTAAAATTTAGGATTTCAAATCCAATCTCAAGATTATTATATTATTTTAGATTAATCTCATAAATAACTATCATATTTGTTATATATCTGAATAATATGAGTACATCGAATAGTACTCTAGTTTTCAAACTGAGAAGGGGCCAGGAAAATAATGATTCCAATGCTGAGGGTGATGAACAGGACATTCATTCACAAGAAGATGAGGATACAAAAACGTTATTAAGCATTTTATGTAAGCATGGTAAAGTAGGAGCAGCTTGTTATAATTTTCAAGAAAAACAGGTAAATATTCCATGCTGTCATTTTTTTATTATATCACTAATTTGTAAACCCCAATAATTTTTAGCTTTATGTGTATGAAGAGTTTTTGGATATATTCCCAAGATGTTTAGCAACTATTCATTTACTTCGTGAAATCAATCCTTCGTTCATCTTGAGTACAGGAAGTATCAAGGATGAATTCATTAGAATTTTGAGGGACATATTCACCAATAGATCAGATACAACTGTAACCTCAGATAGCGTTTGTTCTTTACCAGCAAATTTTTTTCTGGTATCTCCTAAGGAGTATTGTGAGTAATTTATGCTTATTTGATTTTTTCCTCAAAATGGGGGTGAATAAATCAAGCTGGGTACTACCTACGCTTATTCACCACAAACAAATCTCGAAATGCGCTGCTTAGGTGCCGAAATTATCTTTTTTGTAGCTTATGAAATATGCAAATCGATAATTTCTCAGATTAAATTACCTTCAATTGAAGACGATCCCTCTGAAGTTAGAAGAGAATTAACTATACATTCTCTCATCGATTTTGACAATCGGATGTCTGTACAGGCAGCCGGAACTCTCGTGAAATATTTGGAAAAAAATTGGACATATTTTGGAATGATCAACGATGATTTGAAATGCCTTTCCATAACTCAGATTTCTAGGTAAGTATGTAGCAAATATCACTTAGAATAGGCCCATCAGTGCTGTTCATTATTTCTAATAATCTATATACAGGGTGTAATTCAATTGATGGCTAAAAATAGACGATATATTGTTCCTTTTTAGCTCATTTTGAAAAAAAAAGTTCAAATGAATATAATATATGCCCTAAATCTCTTAACTTTCGAGCTATATAGGGTGTTAAAAGTGTATGTTCTCTTTATTATTGATTAAAAAAACTTTCACAATGTGAAAAACTGTCACGTTATGAATACTTGTCGAAATGGAAATGGTTTCTATTTTTTTACACGAAAACGGTGCGTTGACGGAAAGAATTCAAGAGGTCAAATAGTTGCAAAATGAATGAGGATTTCAAAATGAATGATTTGTTCTTCCAGAAGAAGAAAGGGCGAACAATATTTTTATAGAAAATTTTCCAGTATACATCCTATATACTTACGGATGCCACTGGTAGAAATATTGAAAAATCTCCAGCATAAAAAATGCCTATATATATTTAGGGCATGTAAAATTTCATGAAAATATCGAGAACAGAATTGAAGTAATAATTAAAATACAATTTTTTTCTCAAAATTTCAACACCCTATTTTCGAAGGTGAACGAGGTTTTGGGCATATCGTCACTATAAAATCAAACCAGCATATCTGTAAAAAGGGTATTTTTGAGTTATTGGTATCAAAAAATTCAGTTTTTTTACGGCTATAACACAATATTGCTCTTGTTTCACTGTGTTCGATGAATCAATGAGGTACTTTGTATGTCATCAATTTTATTTCCGTATCTGATATCATAATGACTCCATTTGTGCTATTATTTCAAAAAAACATTTATCGCCCATGGAATGTCAAACTTCAAGCAATAATGGCAGCTCTGTCTAATAGATGAGCATCTACTTGACAGGAAATCAGATGGCTACAAGGCGCAGAAATAGAAAATGCCTCTGTTATCTATCATAGCCGTAGAAAAATTACCTATAGTATTATCATATAGTATATCATTCCTGTGTTTCAAGTGTTTGGGATCACACGTTAAAAGGTAAGGCCCCCGTCATTCCTTGCTCGCACAAGACTTTCGAAGACTTTTGAGGGTTGCTCGTAAGGGGGCAACCGAATGACGGATAGAACAAATTTTAGAACAAACAAATTCCTACTCGAATGATTGCTGCATTCGCATATGGCTCATGCTGAAAGCTTCATTCTCGTAGGGAATCACTATCATTCCGTGCTCGTTGAACAATATACTATTTTTCTCCTCTTTGAGGAAGTCAAACCACCATATGTATTTTATGCTTGTGATTCGTCAGGTAGCGTTGTGCCAGTTTGAATTTTGGTGGGATTTATCAGTATCTTTATAATAATAATAATAATAATAATAATAATAATAATAATAATCGACTTTATTCATCGATATAACAAAATAATACAGAATATAACACAATGGAAAGAGAGTTATATGTTATGAGCAGTAAAAATGTGTATTGCCCAATGCGTCAGTCCAGCATGAGATGTCGTGGTGAAAAACTACAGTATGTATAAGTAAGACCGAATTATCTCACAATACTACTCTCTCTAATCTGCACAGGCGTGGCCTCAAGTGTGGCTTATTCGCAGTTAATCCAGACACTCCATATTTGCATATTTTTCTGCGACTAGACAAATTTCTAATTATTTACCCCCGATGCAGCTACAAGCAAAACCGAACTCAAATTTATGCACAAAAAAGATACCTCTGAGAAGAAAGACCAACTAGATATAAAGAAATAATCGAGTATAAAAACTTTGAAACGCTCTGGTGCAAAATAGTAATTCTGCAGATACGCCGGTTTGATTTCACAGCGACGATATGTTCATATGGAGTTTATTTTTAAATGAGCTAAGGAAACCATCCTTCAATTTTAGCCACAAATAATTAAATAACACCCTGTATAATAGAAAAACTACACTGAACGGCTCGTGGCTCAGAACCTGATGGGTTGCCCAGGGTAGATGTTGCTCTATTTCGTCAACTTACATTTTTGTTTTTGATGAAATGATAATAAATAGCTCACCTCTCTTACGCTCTCCATGACTTTTTTTCTGCTGCTAAATCTGAATCCCGAATAAACTATTTTCAACCACTTCAATACACGACACACCAAACGCAAAAGCAGCACGATGACTAATAACAATAAGCCACCCCACTCCTTCTTGGTCGGCCAGCCGTACCTCCGTGTATCGTCAAGTGTCCTCAAAATGTTTCCCGCGGTGGAGGCAAAGTACATATTATTTATTACCAACCTTTTCATGTGTCTTTGAAAATTAATAGTATTCTAGAAGTACATTTCCATCATCAGAGCTTCTTTTACGATGTTTTAATACTTGGCTCTTGGACTGGTAAAATTTGTTTTGCCACATTATTAGTCACATTGAGCATATACAATATTCAAGTTATTACCACTCAGAAGCGTTGAAGGTGAATCAGTACTGATTTTAATATTTGGTGAATGCTGTTGTATTAGGGATTACTGAAAAATTGCAAATTCAAAAACGGTTATACCACAAAATTGCTATTGTTTTACTGTGTTCGATACATCAATGAGGTACTTTGTATGTCATCAATTTTATTTCCGTATCTGATATCACAATGACTCCATTATGTTATTATTTCAAAAAAATCTCATCGCTCATGGAATGTCAAATTGCAAGCAATACAGTGCTGTCTAATAGATGAGCATTACTTGACAGGAGATTAGATGGCTTCAAGACGAAGAAATCGAAAATGCCGCTGTTATCTGTTACATCTGTAGAAAAATTATAGTGTATAACTTGCACGAGATGCTAATTTTATACTTGAATGATTGCAGCATTCGCCTATGGCTCATGCTGCAAACTTCATTCTCGTAGGAAATTACTATCATTCCGTGCTCGTTAAACAATATACTAATTTTCTTTCAGTCGGTACATTTCAACATCAACATACAAATATACAAATAATAATTCTGATTACAATATATTGGTGAAACGATAATAAAATTACAAAATAATTGTGACATAATCGAAGCATAAAAAACGATGAATATAGAAAACAGTTTCGAAAAATAATTTTATTCATGAAAAAGTTCCTGACGAGCTGTGACTGCTAAAATAAAGATGTCTATCATGGGGATCGTTTTTATTTTTCTTGTGACATTATTGAACAGATATAGGAAAACAAAAAGACACCTTCTAGTTGATACTTTTCAAGCTCTACAAAACAGCGCAGAGATTTTCCGTACGAGACGTTTCGTTTCGGAGAAAACATCATCAACTTTACCCCATGATAGACAACTCTATCTTGGACACACTGTATATGATATAAATGGCAAAATTCGTTCCAAACAGAAATAAATTTAAGCTGATCGATTTGTATAAGACTCAAATTCATAATTATTGTACTGAGATTTACATACATCACGTATTTCTGCCTGATATACAGGGTGTTTCTAAATAACACCGAAAAAATTCAAGAGGTGTTTCCTTGTGACATTCTAGCACATAAAGTTCATATAAACATGTGTCCTAACTTATGGTCCGTTTTTGTGATTCAGGATGTTGAATTTGGAAGTATTAATTGTTTTTATTTATAACCCTCCTCTATAAGCTTTCATGGTGCCAAAATTCAGTATGGATGGAGACTGAGAAAGCCCCAAAATTTCAAAATGATTCTAGCTGGGGTTATTGAGAAATCTCAATGGAAGTCTTGAAAACACCTAGGTACATTAAAATTTGGAGTCAGATCGAATTTTTATTGTTTCCTCAAAAATCATGCTAGATACAAAAATTACACAACGGATGAAAAAGTTGTTATTACAATAGTTCAATCTAACAAAAATATGAAACCTGGAAAAACCGGTGGTGTACAATGATATTCACCATGAATATCGATAAATTTACCCACTGTGACGCCACTGGAAATATTATTTCGAATCTAATTGCCCTAGAAGAAGCTCCATATTACTATCAACAAAACCACAACGTTTTATTGAAATTGATGAAAAAACAATTGAGAAATGAATAGAAAAAAGATTTTTCATGGAAATATTAATACGACTCCGTATCTCGAAAACGAAGCAAGTTTGCACGAACTTTATTTTCTAAAATATTATTCAGATACACCCTGTATAATATTGAATGAATATTTTAGGAAGCATCATCTTCTAATAGATAATCCGACATTTGAAGCATTGCAAATTTTTTCTAAACGTGGTCATGATGCTAGCTTCAAGCGAGGTTTACCATCGAGCACCAGAGAAGGTCTGAGTATATACAAATTATTTTCACACAATTGCAAATCTAAAAATGGACTGATATCATTGAGGTATGTTTGACATTTTCATTTTCAATTTCTCTTATTCATGGTGTATAAATATCAAAATACCTATTTATCATCAGTCAAAAACTGCAGTTGAATAAAGTATTGCCTAGCGACATTGTTGAAGGTTTCCTAGCAACGCTGCTGATTGCCCAGCAACGCTACTATATTTGCCTAGCAGAACTACTGATTGCCTAGAAACTCGCTGCTTCAGTTGCCTAGCAGAGCTGCTGATTATCTATAGAAACTGCTGCTGTTGTCTAGGTTTACCGCCGCGGTGTAACAAAGTAGTCGTTTTCTAAATACTGTCTGTTGGTTCATCGAGGAGGTGGTACATCGATTTGACTTGATTGATGTCACTGCCTTAAAAAAAATGCCCTATCTAGGGAGCCTAAAAGAAAAATCCAATAGCTTGTCAGTGACACTTTGTTTGGAAAAATGTTTGAAGAGAAGAAATGTAGATATATTGAAGAAATATCGAATTTTTACTTATCTTTGGACGTTTCGGGGACGAATTTGCTCCCGTTCTCAACATAAAAATGCAAAACATTTTTCTTCGAAATTGTTTTTCTTATAGTTTGACACCTTTCAGTGACATAATACTCATATTCTCATTTTATAGAAACGAGGAGAAAAAATCCCAAATAATCAAGTCAAATGAATGTACCACCTTCCACCTCCTCGATTAACCAACAGACAGTATTTAGAAAACGACTACTTAGCAGCGTTGCTAGGCAACCGAAGCAGCGAGTTTCTAAGCAATCAGCAGCTCTGCTAGGCAACCGAAGCAGCGAGTTTCTATTAGGCAATCAGCAGCTCTCTAGGCAAATATAGTAGCGTTGCTGGGCAATCAGCAGCGTTGCTAGGAAACCTTCAACAATGTCGCTAAGCAATACTTCAATCATCTGCAGTTTTTGATTGATGATAGTCCTCTTATCTAAGTATCTACTTTGTTATTCAGGAATATATTATTCAACCCAACGAACGACAGAAATGTTCTTGAAAAACGTCAAGATTTCATCAGTTTCGTGCTCCAGCCTTGCAATGAAGAATTCATCGCTAGTTTGCGTGATAATATGAAAGGAATTGGAGGAGACATAAACGTAATTATGATTTTTAAGTTATTCGAGGTGACTTGCTAGATCTAGAAAATTATAAATTTACAGATGATATTGTCTAAAATAGAGAACTCCAGGGCAAATAGCAGAGATTGGAACGTGTTATACAAGGTAAACTATTGGAAGCAATTTAGGTTTTTCATGTTTCTCGCCCAGAATGTTGTGCATTCGTCTTCTGATTTTCCTCGTTTTCAGTTCGGGCTTGTTCGAATGCATGTTTAATTACGAACATTAAAACTTGTAACTATATTTCTACTAGATTAATCGGTTACGTCAACTTTTGCCGTTTCTAAATTACGTAGTTCGAAAATAAATAGGTAATAAAACTGATTTGATAAAAAACCATCAGAAGGAAATTTTCCCATTTTTATATTGGAAATTCAGCATATGCTTCGACTTTTAATATTTCATACTGATTTCAACAAATTGAAGTACTTATTCACATTTATGATGGAATTTAGGGAATTTGAATAATACGCTGGACACTGTCATTCGCCTATAGTGTGTACCACTCCAAGCAGCACATCCCTTTTGTGTTTTCCTATTTATTGACCAAATTACTGTAAAACTTGATATATGTTAATATGGTCTACATTCTGATTTCTCAATTCTTTCATTGCAATGGTACACGGCCAACTATAATCGATTAACAGTGCGAGAAGACACTTATTAGTAATATCAGGCATTTTTTTATCAAGAAACTTGATATCAACAGCATGATGCGAAACTTCTGAAACACATATGTTATAATTTTCAAGATGATATCATGAACAAGGTTATTTTATGAATTATTTATTTTCCGTGCAAAGATCATTTGAAAAATATTGCACTATGACAACCTGTATATGTGTTGTTGATTCTTCATAGCAATTGCGATCTGGTAAAATGAAACTATAAATATAATTCGAAAATGTTCGACCTCGAATATTTCATAAAGGGCTGAACCGAATATCAACAACCTATATATTTTTGAAATTAGGAAAGTCCAATTTTTTTCTCGAAAAATATATGGGGTACCCATTTATTATATTCTGGAGGTTCAGATCGAATCATACAACTTTCGTATTTGATGTTTGTTTTTTCGTCTCCAATGATGAACCCTGTAGAAGCCAGCTGTTTAAATATACAGAATGACCCTGTATGTAATAGTACCCCATTCACAATCAACACTTATAACTTCTATATTTTCCAGGCAATTTATCATACAATTTTCATCAGTGATCTCTGTGCTCCGTACAAAGATCAGTCATGTTTGCTGATGGATTTGAGCAAGGCAATATCTCAAGAACTGCTAGGTCTAGAACAATCTATCGAAAATGGCATCGATTTCACTGTCAGTCAAAAGCGGGGACGGCCCATCATTAGATTCGGATTGGACGAAGTCCTGGATGCTAGTAAAACATTCCATAAAAAATTAAACGATTATGAGCCTGAATTAATTTTTTTGCATGACCTATCAGGGCAATTCATCATGAATGGGGAATCTCTTAACTACAGATAGTAAACACTAAAATATTAAGATTTAGTTCAACATGCCTGGTAATATAATGTCGCTGATTCGGCAGATACAGGGTTTCTTGGGGGAGATTTTATTTTAAAATTTCTCAGTAACTTTTTGAGTTTTATTAGCGTGAACATGCAATTTTGTAATTTCAGGTTTTCCGATACGAGAAATACGAATTTGCAACTTATTTTGTGATTGCTCATAGAGGTCGCTAATGGCACTCTGCTGTTACTTCGGTAAATTACATCATATCATATAAGGCAGCAATCTACTGAAAAATATAGTGGAACCTTAGCCGTGGCACTTGATATCTTCAAGGCATTCGATCGAGTCTGGCACCACGGACTCCTCGCCAAGCTTCCATCTTATGGCTTGCCTCCCCAGCTATGTTCTCTGCTAGCTAGTTTCCTCTCAAACAGGCCTCTCCATGTAGTGGTCTACGGAGTTTCAACTGACTCTCCTACCATAAATGCTGGTGTTCCGCAAGGATCAATTGTAGCACCAACACTATTTCTACCCCATATCAACGATTTGTTGAAAGCAACATCATGTCCAGTACACAGCTTCGCGGATGATATTACCCTCCATACCGCCTTCTCTTCCAGGGCTCCAATACCAGCCAGGCAAATCAAAACGAACGAGGGAGAAATGTTGACAACATAAATATGGACTTGGCAACAATTCTCGAATGGGGATCCAGTAACTTGGTAATTTCAATGCAAACAAAACATAAGCATGCCTTTTCTCTAGAAAAGCCGATCTAACTGTGCCCAACATAAGCTTGTCAGGAGTAACCATACCTTTGAAGACATCCATTTCGATGCTTGGTATTACTACCAGCAATAACCTTTCTTGGGAAAATCACGTGAGATCTATTGCTAAAAGTGCATCCCAAAAACTTGGTTTTCTGTTTCGGGCCAGGAGCTATTTCACTTCCAGTCAGTTGCTTATGATCTACAGGGCACAGATCCGACCTGTCCTGGAATACTGTTCCCATATTTGGAGTGCAGCACCCAAACATACCCTGAAACTGTTGGCTTCTGTCTAAAAAAGGGCAATTCGTCTCGTGGGTGATGCCTCGCTTACAAACTCACTCACTTCCCTGAAACACCGTAGACAAGTTGGCGATCTGGCCCTATTTCATAGATATTTTCATGGACTATGCTCTTCTGAAATATCAACAATTGGCAGTCCCCGCGAGATTAACCCGTCGAGTTGACGCTTCGCACCCCTTCGTGCTCACTTTGGAGACCTGCAAAACATCTTTTTCTAAAGACTCGTTCATTCAACGAACAGCGAGGCTCTGGAACACATTGCCAAGGGAGGTGTTCTCCGAGGCATATAACCTCCAGAAATTCAAGAAGAACACCAATTCCTACCTTATTCCCCTTGGTTCTCACGATGTTCTCTGAACATTGCAGGATATCCGTTTTCGTGGGAACCAGAACATAAAAAAAAATATATTTTCTTTCCATTGATGATGATCAAAATAAGTGAAAAATCTTAAATGCTGTTCCCACCGAGGCATGGGTTCGAATTCCAGTTAGGCCATGGATGTTTTTGAATGTATGCTTTCCTAACCCCGCACAAGTTTCGACTTATGGGGCGTTGGATCCAGTGCTGGGTCCAACGAGGAAATGCAATTGAAAATAAAAATAAAAAATTTACATGAAAAATGTACTCTTTTTCAAATTGTCTGGCTCTAACGGTTTCTGCGTTATTCGCTCTTGAAAATATTCATATTCGACTTATAACATTTTGATAATTTTAAATTATAGTGGGCGAATCAATAGTGGAAAAAATATAGTAATCAATGATGACAATCACTAATAAGAACGCCAACAACAAACAGAATCTTAAAGTAAATGTTCGACTGAAGTCAAGTAAACATTTAAAATAAAATGTTCCCTTGAATACCCTGTATATGTAACATTTACATGAGGCATGTTGGTTTTAATCTTCATACATTGTTGTTTACTATCTGTAGTTCAGAGATGTCCCATTTCTAATGAATCAGCCTTTATACAGTGTGACCCACTTCTAATGGAAACACCCCTGTGTCTTACGTAATCGTTGGGTAAGGATTCTGAAATTTTCTGGAGCGAGAAATATACCAAAAATGCACTATATGACCAAGTGGGGTCATCTTCAGTGATATACACTGCTCGCCAACAGCCATGGAACCACCCCAATTTCCGGAAAATGATATTAGGAGTCAAAATAGGTCGAAAATCACTTCAGATTCGGAATCAGGATGCCCAATTCACACAATCTTTTTTTATATTTTTCCTGGAAAATTTTCAGTTCTGAGAAATTAAATGTTGTCGCACTGTTCAAGGAAGCACCCCCGTATTTTACGAAATTGACTTTATCATTGGACTTTTCCTTCCTCCTGCAAATTTCAGAACCCTACCTCAATAATTACGTGAGATACGGGGGTGCTTCCATGAGAAGTGAGACAAAATTTAATTTTTCTGAACTGAAGATTTTCTAGGAAAACTATGAATAGTTAGTGAATTGGGCGTCCTGATTCCGAATCCGGTTTAGTTTAGAAAACGCTATTCTTATTTAGCGGCCGTCATGATGATTAAACTCAGATTATTTCAATTAGAATCGTTGGGTCATGCAAAAAATATTACACACACCTCGGAAGTGAGTGCATTTTTTTCCCAGTGCATTGTAGCGCCTTTCGGGCTACAAAAGCACCACGGGAAAAATCATGCACTTTACTCCCTTGATGTATAATCTAGGGATGCACCGGAATTCCGGCGGTACCACTAAATCCGACCTGATCGCTTTCCGGCCGGAATTTTCTCAACTTTTTGAAAATGTTTAAGTTTCAAATTTTTATTATAATTTAAATTCAAATATATGCAAAAATGAAGAAAATTATCTTAAAGTTGGACTTGAACACCAGCAGACATAACTGCAAAGGGGGATTTTTTGTGAGCAAATGAATAATGAAATGACCTGCAGCCTGCAGCCCTGTGCCGGAAATCCGGTACCGACCGGATCGGCAAAATACCCGATCCTGTGCATCCCTAGTGTAATCTACTATTTTCTAGAGAAATTGCGACAACAGGATATCGCCAAAGACATTACGGCAGCTGCACGATTCGCTGCGAACAATCTCCCCGAATTTTTGGATGAGTGTGCTGTGATTTATTTGCCTGAAATGGGCCATCTGATTGGAGTCAAGGAATGGAGTCAAGGGTGCGCACCGGAAGATTTGGAACACTTGGGATTCAATTTCATGGTAACAATTCAGTGTCACGCACTTGATCTATACATAGTGGCCGAGTTTGTCTATGCGCTGAAATTCGCTAGATAGCCGTTCACGATGCGAAGGTACTGTCGGTTCGAATCCGACTATCGACTGAGCATTTTTCTTTAAAATGTGGGAATCATGGTTGTAATCCTGGCAGCACCTCGATGCCCTTGTATTTTTTTGACCCACTGGGATTAATTATATTCTATTCTTTCTATTCTATTTACTATATACTTTTCTGTTTTTTTTTTAGTTCACTATTGGGGGGACAATCCACTATAAGAATCCCATGTGTTTTGGTGTGTATAATAGTTATTTATTATATAAGGGAAAAAAGTAGTAGATTTTAGCTCCACGAAAGAGGCAACAAACCGTGAGCTAAAATCTAATATTTTGCCTGTGTATAACACACTATTTTTTTCTGTGACATTTTATAACCTGTCAACAGAGATGAAATAAACCTATTCCCGTCACAAAAACAAATATATTTCAGTGTTTATTAGGCTCATATGGGGTTGAAATCGGTCTAAGATGGTCTCCTGTTATTTCTGTGACAGAAAAAAAAGTTTTTAACAGTAATGACACCTGCGTTGCAGGCATATTCATCATTCGTTTGAATTAATAAAATATCTGTCAGTCGAATTCTGTGATTTGATTTCGAAAAATTGCGGATTTTATTGATTGTTTAGTGATTTACGTAACCGCGAAGTCGAATGGAAGATAAAAGGACTTCTTTCTCGGAGATGGTTTTATTGGCTTATTTTTCGGAAAAAAATAATTTATGAAAAGTGACATTTTATAACCTGTCAACAGAGATGAAATAAACTTTTTTCCGTAACAGAAACAAATATATTTGAGTGTTTATTAGGCTCAAATGGGGTTGAAATCGGTCTAAAATGGTCTCCTGTTATTTCTGTGACACGGCGATTTGATGAAACAATCCCCTGTAAGGATGCTTTTCGTTTTTTCTAGTCAAAAATAGAGGTGTTGTAGAGGATGGTAGATTATAAGTTTTGGATAGATATCAAGGAAAATAAAACCCTTGGAAGGGTTGATACGTTCAAATATGTTGATTTTCGCATTTTGCAACAAAGATTCTCGTAGTCGGGAGATCATTTTACATACTGTAGCATAATTTTTTTTTCAAAAAAGTAACATTCATTTCACTTACGAGCATTGTATTTTTTTATCTAGAGCTGGATAAAAGACTGGGCGACATAAATGCAGAGATAATAGACCACGAAAACAGAATATTACGAAGATTATCTGGTTTCATACTGAAATATAACAAAGACATCAGAGAACCTATAAAAATAATTGGATTGATGGACTGGTAAGAATTAATGCTGCATATGCCCAATATGCTTTCAATTCCTCATTAAACGAACGATTATGGTATAGGCAACCAAACATACACCACGTCGTTCGACTTTTAACAGAGAAGGAATTTTTCTGCAACCGATTCAGAAGTCGTCTATTTTGATTGGAAACTTAGCCTTGAAGTTCATGTTTCTATTACTGACACAAAAATAGGTATGTTGCTATAGGCAACACTTTTAGTTCCTAGGAGCTAAAGTTGAACTCCGACTCCTAGGAACTAAGAAGGCTGTACTAGGTCATCAAGAATAACCAACATAGGTTAGTATTCATTATATATGCAACAAGAAACTCAAACACAATTACATAGTCAATTTATGATATTTATATTGGAACTACAATTCGAACATTCTTGAGAATTGAATAAACCTGATCTGTGAACGAATCCACAATCTTTTATTCAATTGAACACTTCGAGAAAAAAGAAACAAAAAACAGTTTGTGGATTTCGGGATTCGAACCCACAACCGATAGTATATCAGGCCGGCACGCTACCCACTGGCCATTGAGTTTTGTGCGAAGATATGTACAAATCATTTATACAGGTAGAATAATCCTCACTATACGAATTATTTGTTGCATCGCATCCTTATGGCACGTCATCCACGTTTCAAATAGTATTGAATTCGAGTCTGTAGTCTCTGTCGACATGATTCATGTCAACACAAATTGTAATAAATTGAAGTAGTCTGAGGTCTTGTTCTTATATACTCACTCATATTATTATAATAACCTGTCAAGTGAGTCACATTTTGGTAATTACTTCACTTATATTTATTTTAGTTAGATGTTGATTCTTTTGTTCGCAGAAAAAATAGCTTGTTTCATTCGGATCAAGAGCGACTTTGTTTGATCGCAAATTTGACATTCGCTCGGCTTCGCTAACACTTCGCCTCGCAAACGCAGAATTCTTCAGTCAAACGAAGTGTCACTTTCGATCCTAATAAAACAATCTATTATTTTCCTTACTGATAATTTCGACAAATGTCAAATGACACTAATGTCAGTGACAAAGTTGACTGTCATGGCTACTGAGTGATTGTTAGAAGTTTCCAGATAAATAATTAATTTGTGAATCAAATTCTCTTCATTACATTAGAAATGAAGTCAAAGAAAAAATCTCAAACTCATATATTAATATGAATAAATGAATCGCTCTTGATAACATACTAGTTGGTTAAATAACTATCAATCTGTCCCCAGTAGCGTAGTTTCTCTCTTAAACAGTAGATAATCAATTACCTTTCAATGATATTTATTATTTTCAATATCATCTCAGTGGATAAAAACGTTTATTGAACCTATTAATGAGCGTTATTTTTCGATTGGTTTTCATCTTTACTTAGGAAACACTCAATAACTTTGTGTGGATAGATTTTTCCCTTCCGAACTATTTTCACTCCACTCTGAGCTGCAATATATTTCTAGGGAATAGTGTATGATCAACTGTTTTTTAGCTTGATATCGATGGCCCTCACTGCCTCGCAAAACATGTACATCAGACCAACGTTGAACCAGCAAAACTATTTCGAAATCCAAAACAGCAGACACCCCCTGATGGAACACCTCATCGGCCAAATACAATCAAACAATTTCTATTCGGGCGGCAAATACAGCCGAATGAAGATAATAACAGGCCCGAACGGCAGCGGCAAAAGCATGTATCTGAAACAGATCGCTCTGGTGATGTTTCTGGCCCACGTCGGGTCCTTCGTTCCTGCCGAGGCTGCCAACATCGGGATGCTGAAGAGCATCCATTCGAGGCTGCAAACTACCGAATCGGCATCAGTGCGACTGTCAGCTTTCATGATTGACATTTCCCAGGTAAAATCACCGGAAAAACTTACTGTCTACATTTTTTCCAGTTGAATTTCAGGCGTGCGTTCGTTTATCAACTCTCGGAGTAGAGTAAACTCAGTGGAAAGTTTCATCAGTTTACTCTCGAGTTAATTACTATTCCTTGTGCATGGTATTCGAGCGGAATTTTGAGTTAGTTCATTGACATCTGAGATTGACATGAACATGTTTGTCAAGTTAACAAGTTTTGTTCAGTCAGATCAGGTTCAATTCATAAAGGAGAAGATATATCTTCTATTGGACTATTGTAGAATCATCACTGCAATATTTTTCAAGAATTTTACGGTCGATTTTTTACCGCCAGGCTTATAATAAATTTGTGTAAATAATCATATTAATTCACACTAGATTGCATTTGAATCGGTGAACGTGACAACCACGGCGCACGACTTGTGGGCGTGGTCTTGTTAGTTCTCAGCATTCAGCACAATGTTGCCAAGTCTCCGACATTCACATGATATGTTGTTTTGGAGAATAAGAAATATTTGGACAGGCTGGTCGCTCGAAAAAGTCAAAAATGAACTATAATATCATATGTTCCTCCTATTATGTTTTATTCAACGACAGTACTCTAACATCTTCTTGATATCTTGCAAAAATCAATTTAGTGCCTTAGTTTGAATGCTTTGAAGATATAAAAACAATTATAAACTGCGTTTCAAATGGACCTAACCTAACTTGAAACAAACAAAACAAACTTCTTCATCCTTGTTCGCCCTGTGATAACTTTGTCAAATCTCTGGAGTAAAATTTACCCACCTATTTTGTGAGGTTACAAGAGTTAACACGGCGTTAAAAACTCCAGTATTCACGAACGACAGTCACAGTCACAGAGTAAGATATACACAATCTAACAAATTTCGAACGCAAATGAGTAAACCCTACTCCACATAGTACGTATTCAAACGCACCACTGGAAAAGTCAATTCAATTCCATAAAGCATCAATTATTGTATTTCATTATTCGCGGGAATCAATGTCACCAGGTGGCGCTCGGTTTTCATCGTTCCATGTCAAAGCTACGTCAAAACTGGGGGAAAACAAACTCAATCCTCACTCAATCCCCTTAGTGCCATTAGATTGTGTACTGTGTATTGATAAGAGTGATGTTTTTATATTTCTTGACATTAATTGTCAATATCCGGTCGATAACGCTAATAATGCCTGTTGGTAGATGTTCTTTTGGCAGATATTTTGCCCTATTTAGACAGAAAAAGCCGACCAGTAGTGGAAGGAGAAGCAGTTCTCCGTGCTAATCATGTGAATTTGTGTGAGGCATAAGACTTCAACAAAAGGCACATTTTTGCACTTTGTCTACAAACTTCGGCGATGAAATCTTCCCCACATGAAGTAAAATTGAAGTTGGGATCCAGAGGAACTCCTGTAGAACAATGGATTTGTATTTGTTCACGCAAAGCAGGACAATCTGGGTATTGTAAACATGTTGTAGCTGTTCTTTTATATGTCAATTGATTTGCTCGTCATAATTGGTTCGAATTGTTTAAACTATCTCCAATTCTTCACCTGTTCACTGTTCACTAAACTAATAAAGATGTAATGATGTAAAAAAATTAACCAACTCAGCCATCATCACTACCAACAGTGCCAACACTTTATGTCATTGACAAGTTTGACTGCAGCTACAGCAAGCTGAATGCAATGTAGGTAGTCTATGCACTTTATCCATAGACAACAGTTTGTTTTCCCCCAGTTTGAAGTTCGTATTATGTAACCTAGATGTCGCCCACTTCGTGAATCTCGCGAATAGTCACTTGTCTTTCAGAAAGTATCAATTGTATTTCAGAATAGTCAATTAATTGAATTGAGATGGCTTCAATTGTATTTCAGAATAGTCAATTCAATTTCAGAAAGCGTCAATTGTATTTCAGAATAACCAAGTAAATTTCAGAAAGTTTCCATTGTATTTCAGAATTGTCAATTGAATTTCAGAAAGCGTCCATCGTTTCACATTTTCTGAAATACAAATTACAATTTCTGAAATTCAATTGACTATTCTGAAATACAATTGATGATTTCTGAAATACAAGTGACTAGACAACTGAAAAAGGAGTAGACCGCTAATACCATAAGGGCGATAGCTGTGGAGCTGTGATAGATGCCAAAGCAGTGTGTTTATCCATTTGCTATTCATTGACAGTGAGCATCGATCGACGATCAGTCAACCTAAGCATGTATAAAATTGAGGCTAGACGAAAATCTCACCACATTGATTATTCGTTGCGTCCTGTCTCTAGAAGCTTCTGATATACTGTGCTATCAGCTGCTATCAGATGGGGTATTGATATTAAAACTATTATTTATTTGAGGCGAAATATACTATGTTGAGCTCTTAGATGATGTTAGACTGGTTGCCGAATAATATTTCAACCTGTCTATTATATGGATCTTGGAACACGGGAAGCAAGTGAAATTAACAAATTGAATCATATTACACCTTTTCCAGTTGTATTTCAGAAAGAATAAATTGTATTTCAGAATAGTCAATCGAATTTCAGAAAAAGTCAATTGTATTTTAGAATGGGCGAGTGGACTTATAATGAATTATTGGCATTCAATTACTCCACTGTGTCGTTAGGGACCTAAATTAATTTTTGCAACACTTCTCACACGTTTTTATGTAAATAATGAGTGTATGCGTTGTTCGAAATTGTTGAATTTCGGAGCTCATTTCAAACGTACCTTCATGGCCACCATTTGGCGATAGGTCGAATAAATGGTGACGTCAGCTTTTATGCTGTTTCGTTATTGGTCGGATGATCTTCCATTCCCACTCACGAAACAAGGTTGTCAAGTCACCAATTATAATCAAGTTATCAAAGAGATGTAAGAGTCCTGTCATTGAATTAAACATAATAGGATGAACCAATGATATTATAGTTCATTCTTGAATTTTTCAAGCAACCAGCATGTTCAAATATTTCTTATACTCCATAACAAAATATCATATAAATGTTGGAGACTTGGCAACATTGTGCTGAATGCTGAGAAGGGACAAGACCACGCCCACAAGTCGTGTGCGCCGTGTTGTCACGTTCGCCGCTTCAAATGACCTCTAGTGTGAATTAATACATGGTGTAAATTTGAAAACTTCCAATGCGAATATCTCGCGAAAGAAAAAAGTTATAAAAACGCCGTTTGGCAAAAATGCTAAAGACTTGGGGGGAACTAGAACCACCATATTTCGGTCAAGGGATGAGTCACCCCGTCGGCGCGACACACCCCAACTTTGAAATGTCAAATGGCACTAACTTTTCTGTGATGCCTCAAATGAACAGTCTCAGTCAGTAGTATTCACCTGTACAAGACTTATTTTCCACCCACTACAGGGTGTACGAAAAATATAAAGTCGAATAAAATAAAATGAATTGTGTTAAAAGGATATTTTATTTGATCAGATGTTCAGAATGCATTCCATTCTGTTGCAAGCAATAGCATAATCGATGTTCAAATGCTATTCTAACATTTTGGAACACATCTCTTGGAATATATCGGCATTCTGCATTTTATTTTATTCGACTTCACCCTGTAGTGGGTGGAAAATAAGTCTCGTACAGGTAGATACTACTGACTGAGACCGTTCATTTGAGGTATCACAAAAGAGGTAGTGCCATTTGACATTTCCAAGATGGAGTGTGTCGCGCCGACGGGGTGACTCATCCCTTTACTGAAGTATGGTGGTTCTTGTTCCCCCTAACTCTGTAGCATTTGTGCCAAACGGCGTTTTCCTAACTGTTTTATTTAGCGAGATATTCGCATTGAAAGTTTTCAAATTTAGACCCTCGAATTAATGTTTTTCGTACACCCTGTAGTGGGTGAAAAAAAAATGTTTGTACAGGTGAATACTACTGACTGAGACCGTTCATTTGAGGTATCACAAAAGAGGTAGTGCCATTTGACATTTCAAAGTTGGGGTGTGTTGCGCTGACAGGGTGACTCATCCCTTCACTGAAATATGGTGGTTCTAGTTCCCCTTAACTCTTTAGCATTTTTGCCAAGCGGCGTTCTTCTAACTTTTTTATTTCGCGAGATATTCGCATTGAAAGTTTTCAAATTTACACCCTGTATAATGACTATTTATACAAATGTATTATATGCAATAAGCCACAAATCATAGGGTAACATTTTGAGACAATTGATTTTGTATTGCTAAACAGGAATATTACCAATATATAATTGAGAATTCATGAATGTTTGAATAAGTAATATTTCTAAAGTTCCCAATCGTATTTCAACACACGGCAAATGTGCTATGGTCTGCCCCTACTTACGAAATCGTGAGGTCAGATTTTACTCGCGGTAAATTTCTATCCGTTTGAAAATTACCGTGGCATAATTGATGATTTTAGCACCTAAAAATCGACCGAAAAATTCTAGAAGAATATGAAATTGAAAGGTATACGAGTGATGATTTAAGAAATAAATGATTGATCCTGCCATAATTTATACCGACATTACGTAAACACTGCGTAAAACACAACTCAAATCAAAAAGAGAGCAGTTGAAATGCTCTTCACAAGGCTTGCGTGAACTTTTATTATTCAGCCTGATGAAATCGAGAGTGTGTATCGATACATATATATGTCATGACATTTTTAGATGACTAGTGCTCTAAATAATATCCAACCGTGTTCGCTAATTCTGATGGACGAATTTGGAAAGGGCACTACAGAAGTCGATGGAGTGTGCCTGTTAGCAGGACTTTTGCGATACTTCCTTGATAGGATGGACGGTTGTCCTCATATTTTGGTCGCCACACATTTCCAACAAATCGTTTCCCATTTACCGAAAACGCCTTTGATTCTGTATCAGAAAATGGAACATAGAAAAGAGACCGGGGGACTATGCTTTCTCTTCAGATTAGTGGAAGGTATTTCAATTTATGAACTATTTTTTAATGGGATGTACGTCCTTTTCTTCTGAATTATTGAATAAATCTCTCTCTTACTTTCTCCCTCACTCTTTAATATTTATAGGCATTTCTGAGAGTTTTGCCATTGACGTTGCTGAGGCTTGTGGTATTGACATACATATAATAAGGAGAGCACGAGAAATCATGGAGAGTTTACAGCATGGGAAGATTCTTCGTCCTTTGGAACATAACAGAAGAAACAATTTCAATCCAGATAACTTACATCAACTGAATATTCCTGAACCAGATGAATAAATTTATTTTTAATTATATATTACACTTAAGGGTTCAAGAATGAATCAAATTGAAGAACAAAACAGTTGCTCAAAAATATTGTTATAAATTAAAAATGTTTATGTTTGTAGGGTTAAAATAATTAAAAATGAACTTAAAAGGTATTCTTGTCAAATAAAAATATACTCAGCTTTCCTCAGGATCATATTTATGCAACCGCAATCTCCACTGTTTGACCAATCCATCCCAGCCTCTTCTAGAATACTTCACGAATTTATTTGGCGTCTGAGGATCATCTTGTGTCCTTTCCGTCCTAAAAGAAATCCATTGGTTCAATATTCAACAAAAACCTTTCATATCGGATATTCTTGAATCTTTGTTTTTGATTTTTAGAGGCTCTAGGCTCACTTGATGTTCATGTCTAATATTGCCCCACATGGTGGCACTAGTGTTGTTGAGGTTACAATGTGCTGTGAACACAAAGACACAATATGTACAAGGTCCTTCATAAAGTCGGCACCATATGGGAATAACTTTCTATTAAAAATGTATTTCAAAATTCGACTTGGGCGTAGTTTTGCTTCAAAGAATAAAAATAAGCTTATTATTTGTTTGGATTTCAAGAAAGGTTACTGAGAAAAGTTGTTTCTATTCCGATTTCAAATATATTATGTTTCTCGAATTTGAATGTTCTCTGACAGCTTTTAGTTTTTGATATTTTTTCAATTTCTACGAAATGGCTGTAATATTGAAAATATTTGACTCCGATAAGACTATTTCATTCTAGAAGCTTTATCATGCTACTAACTACTAATCACTAATCATCAACATGAATATGATTTTCTTAAAAAAATAATCCCCGCTTCAAACTTCTGTTATGTTGGATGAAAATCAAGTACTGTCTATCATTCAGGAGCAAAAAATATTTAATCTCTGGTAGAAGTCCATGTTTGCTCAAAGTGGAGTGGAACTTTTAAAAGGAGGAAGGAAAGCTCATAGTCATCTCCACAACTTTAATAATGATGTGGTTAATCAACGGGACATGTTTCGGACTTATAAAAGTCCATCTTCAGCCGTATTTTAGAAGTTAATGGAGGTGAACATTATGTTTTTTGAAACGACGGCACATTAGGAACAACATCGCAGGAGAAAGCAAATATTTCTGCAGAGATAATCGCAGCAAACTTTACTTTAGATTCACAAGGAAAAGTGCCTCCAGACATTCCACCCGTTGAGAGTCGAATGCCCGAAATCGTCTTCCGTCAACGCACTATCAGACGAATTTTGCTCGGTCTCAAAACGAATAAGGCTAACGGTCCTGATGGAATTCCACCTATTATCCTTAAAAAATGTGCACCAGAATTAACACCGATTCTCTGCAAGTTGTTTACCGTCTCGTACAGGTCGGGTATTTTTCCATCATGCTGGAAGACAGCTAGAGTCCAACCAATCCCCAAAAAAGGGAACAAGAACCTGCCCAACAACTACAGGCCCATTGCCCTATTATCAGTAATCTACAAAGTGATGGAGAAAGCCATCAATATTGCGCTTATCAAATATCTGGAGAGCTCAGGAATCATCAATGATAGACAATACGGCTTTCGCCACCGAAGATCTACTGGAGATCTAGTTGCCTACGTCACCCATTTATGGCAAGCTTCATTAGAAAAACACGGGGAATCTCTAGCTGTCGCGTTGGACATATCGAAAGCATTCGACCGTGTTTGGCACGAAGGACTCCTCCACAAACTACCATCATACGGCTTACCACCTCAGCTATGCCATCTCTTATCGAGTTTTCTTTCAGGCAGATCGCTTCACGTGGAGTTGGACGGTGTATTGTCTGATACCATTGACATCAATTCCGGCGTTCCACAAGGATCAATTTTGGCACCAACATTATTCCTTCTTCATATCAATGATCTGTTGGGAGTAACAACTTGCCCCATCCACAGCTTTGCCGATGATAGTACCCTCCATACTGCGTTCTCTTCCAGAATTCCCATTTCTTCCCAGGAAACTAAGAACTCACGGCGCAGGCAGGTCAATGCTGTCAATGAAGATCTTGCTGAAATCACAGCCTGGGGAACCATAACAACCTAGTTGAATTCAACGCCACAAAAACTCAAGCCTGTATTTTCTCTAGAAAGGCGGAACTCAGTATGCCCGATATTGTAATGTCTGGCTCCACTATCCCCACCAAGCCCACCATATCTATGCTCGGTATTTCCATCAGCAACACTCTTTCATGGGATAATCATGTTAGATCCATCGCAAAAGCTGCTTCACAAAAATTCGGATTCTTGTTCCGTGCGAAAAGCTACTCTACACCTCAACAGCTTCCCATGATCTACAAAGCGCAGATACGGCCTGTTCTAGAATACTGTTCCCACATATGGGGTTCAGCACCAAAACATACGCTGATGCTCTTAGATTCCATCCAGAGAAGAGCCATTCGCTTGGTGGGTGACGCTACACTCACTCTTTGACATGATTGGAACACCGTAGAAAGGTCGGCGATAAAACGAAAACAAAAAAAAAAAAACAAAAAAAAAAAAAAAAAAGGTTGCCGATATCTCTCATCATAATATCGTGATTGATAATAAAAATAAATAAGTTTTATAGGAATTAACGGGCTTTCATTAAAAATGAAGGGCCCCGTGCCCTAAGAACGCGCACTTGTGAAATCAAATGTCCCAGAAGGGAAACTTGACGAGCACACAAGGTGCTCTTAATAACCAGTTTTGGTTGTAAAACAGGAAAAAGGGGTCCCGTACCCTTGAGAGAGCGCACTTGAAATCCAAAAATCAATTTTAAATTGACAGTTTTGTCGAAGTTACAATTAGAAGAAATGAAATAATATCAAGAATCAAAAATTGCAATAGAATGTTCAAAATCGAGACACATGTTTAAATTGGAATACAAAAAAATTTTCTCGTCAAACAAATAAGCCTATTTTCAGCGATTTGATGAACTGTAAGTTTTAACATGTAGCGAAAATCACGTGACTCCGACCTCGACTCCGACCGAGTAAGCAATTTTCCATCCTTTTTGAAGCAAAACTGAATGCCCAAGTCGAATTTCAAAATAGATTATTAATAAAAGTTTTTTCCATATGATACCAACTTCATGGATGACACTGTATATCATTGAGATATCTTAGTAACGATTTTTTAAAATGTTAAGTGAAAAGATGCCGCTACTGCGAAAAAAAAACGAAGCTGGCATGACCTCCAATCTCATCAGTGCCATATGGTTCAAGCTTTCCAGATTACCTGCCATTATAAATATTTAGTATAGAGGGTAAATTATGCAATACACTGAAAGAGAAGCTGGGAGACTAGATTTAGGAACAGTTTGAACCAATACAAAACTAGCAATATTCTCTACTGGAAATGAAAAAAAAATGTTGATAATTTCCAGATTACAAATTATGCAAGTTCAAGATATCAAATATCGGCGATTGAAAAAACCGGTCGGTCAAATCAATCACCACCACCTCCACATCACATCTCTCTTGCATATTAGTCAACAACAGTGTTAATATTAAAATGCCTTGTCACACAAACTATTCAACATGGGGTTCTACCTCGGGTTCTACACAATATAGTCGAATTTTCGCCACCTATTTTATATTGTGTTCAAATGTCCTCTTAGTAATGAGTATTTTGAACACAAGTACAGCTTAGCAAGTGGAGCACGTGTTCAATAAACAAGTGTATAGAGGAGTTTATACACATGCTACATACCATACTTTTTTATACAACTCATCTCATCATTGATGTCGAAATTGACAGATCAATGCCTTGTCTTTCAGGTGAGTTTTCATGACTTATTAAACCATGTAAATTAAACAGTAACCCAGAGTGATGTGTTTGAAAACCTGTGTTGGCATAGTACTGTGTTTAATATTTTGAATTAATCACAGATTGTGAACCTGTAATGAGGCCTAAAATTTTCACTCTCACCAGTTGGAGCTACTAAAACTTGAGGTCACTGTTGAAGTCATGAATACCAAAATTTTGCAGAATAACCCTGAAGCACAGAATACTCAACAATGGGCTTATATCACAAAAAAATTTTATTTCATAATTCGATAGAACTCACCCAAACTAGCTCACTACCGCAAACCGTTTCTTGCTGTGAGCTCCCTACGTTTTATAAAAAATTATTGAAATCCCCGATTTTTCGGACCTCTGAGAACGAGGCGATGATGTGACGTCTAAACCCTAATACTGAAACAAGACTATTCCAGGCAGAGATGACTGATACATGATTTCTGACAGAGTGAATTAGCACGAGATCACAGTTGAAAGAATTAATATATCAGTTGCCTCAGTCTCCGTCGGGCGTTTGGTGTTTTCTTTTAACTATGGCGAGATGAGGTTTCTACGTCATAAGAGGGTCCGTTTTCAGAAGGTACTATTATTTTTATGTTCAAAAATAAAACATTCCAGTTAATTTTTCGATCGAATTATGTCGTCAATCATTATTTATGTATAAAAGGATCATTATAAACATGGTTTGAGTTAAAAGTTCTACTAAGGTGTACACGCCCATTGTTGAGTATTTTGTGCCTGGAACCAAGTTGCCCGACTGGCCACATGAGTCCAGTTTTATCGGCCGATGATGGGCTTATATAAGCCCGAAACATGTACCATTGATGATCTTTAATCATTTCAATAAAAGTTGTGGAGATGACTTTGGGTTTTTCATCTATGAACTACACCACTCCATTTTGAGTTACCATGGACTTCTTCCAAAGATTAAACAATGCCAGTCGGGCAACTTGGGTCCAGTTTTATCGGCTGATGATGGGCTTATATAAGCCCAAAACATGTACCATTGATGATCTTTGATCATTTCAATGAAAGTTGTGGAGATGACTTTGAGTTTTTCATCTATGAAATATACCACTCCATTTTGAGTTACCATGGACTTCTTCCAAAGATTAAACAATGCCAGTTGGGCAACTTGGGTCCAGTGTTATCGGCTGATGATGGGCTTATATAAGCCCGAAACATGTACCATTGATGATCTTTGATCATTTCAATTAAAGTTGTGGAGATGACTTTGAGTTTTTCATCTATGAAATATACCACTCCATTTTGAGTTACCATGGACTTCTTCCAAATATTAAACAATGCCAGTTGGGCAACTTGGGTCCAGTGTTATCGGCTGATGATGGGCTTATATAAGCCCGAAACATGTACCATTGATGATCTTTGATCATTTCAATGAAAGTTGTGGAGATGACTTTGAGTTTTTCATCTATGAAATATACCACTCCATTTTGAGTTACCATGGACTTCTTCCAAAGATTAAACAATGCCAGTCGGCAACTTGGGTCCAGTTTTATCGGCTGATGATGGGCTTTATATAAGCCCGAAACATGTACCATTGATGATCTTTGATCATTTCAATTAAAGTTGTGGAGATGACTTTGGGTTTTTCATCTATGAACTACACCACTCCACTTTGAGTTACCATGGACTTCTTCCAAAGATTAAACAATGCCAGTTGGGCAACTTGGGTCCAGTGTTATCGGCTGATGATGGGCTTATATAAGCCCGAAACATGTACCATTGATGATCTTTGATCATTTCAATAAAAGTTGTGGAGATGACTTTGGGTTTTTCATCTATGAACTACATAAACTTTTTCTGACACAAAAACATGCCATAAAAAGTATATTGAATGTGAATAGAGAGGTCTCCAGCAAACCACTGTTTATGGAACTCCAATTAATGACACTTTACTCTCTAATTGTATATGAGAAATTAGTAGAAGTGAAGAGCAACTTAAATACTTATAAGGTACACTCTGATGTTCACTCACACAACACCAGGAGAAACAACAATTTGATACTTCCCCTCACATGCTTAGAAAGATGTGATGACATAGGTGTCAAGCTTTGCCCTCTGATTTTCGTGACTTGAGAATCAACTTGTTCAAAACAAAGCTGAAACATTTTTTAACAGCGAATCCTCTCTACAATGTGGAAGATTTCTTTATACTTATGAAGAGCAGAGATGCCCTCCTCTGATATGCATCTATGTCTCTACTTTTACTTTCAATTGTATCCATATTTTTTGTAGCTTCATTCTCTCATCTATCATTTATGCATTCATCATTTATTCATTCATACTTCATTGTATTAATGTATTAATGTACAACCGAGTGTACAACTAACCTAATACCCAGCCTAATACAGTGTACTTGCTGCCCAAAAAGGAAAATAAAGTGAATTTGATTATAAACAATAATGTTTCTTGGTGTAATAAAGACAATCAACCAATCAAATTCTCACAATGATCAAAAAGAAGATATATTTGGAAGATGCCAAATCACATAAAAATATGAAGTATATTTATCAGTTCTACCAACTCTGTAGCATGTTTTGGTAAACAATAAATAATGTTAGCCCTCATCAATCAATTCTGCATGGTACATATATCCCTTTGCTAAATGCCAATTCACTCATGAGAAAAGAAAAATGATTATACTTGATAATAAAAATCTGAATTATAAAATATAATGACCACCAGTTTCATTTATTTTATTGATTCCTGATGTTGGTTGCAGTCAAGGTTGAAGTTGATTCATGTCAATATAAAATCTTAGATCCTGGTTAGATCATCATACTCCAATGGAAACATATCCTTTGTGACTTTTCTACAACTAAGTGACTAACCTAGGAATAATTTTTATGTAGTTATCATATCCCAGTGTATTTTTTCCATAATCTATTTGTTTTTGTCTCCTAAATAACACTTCTGGATCTGATTCTATCTCCCTTCTAGGTTTCTTGCTGAAATAGAATATATACATGAATATAATGAATAGCCATGCATTTTTTGTGGACATACATGGGCAAAGTATTATGCTCCAACTCAGACCCAAGTCTCCTTTTAACAGAAGATTTAGTAGGTATTTCATTATCATCCACCTTTGGTCCAAGCCTTTCTCTAATTGGTCTCCTTTTTTGGAATTCTTCAGTTTCTTGCTCACTTTCTTGTGATTCATCACTACTGGTGCTATCACTTTTAAAGACAGATCTTTTTACATCCACCTCAAATTCTGATTTGATTGGACCAAACACACTGTTTTTGAGACCTGGACTATCAAGAGAGAAATTTTTGAACATTTCTTTATTAAATGGGGAAGGGTTTGTATCTTCATTTACAAAGCATTGTTTCATTGGGGTTACATCTAGCTTGACACCAGTTTCCTCATAATCTGGCTGATCACATTCATTTTTTATAGTTTTAATTTTTTCAGAAGAACAATCATGTTCTTTCTCAATATTCTGCTCAACTTGTACATCATGTTCCACTAATGCAGATTTTTTAAATTCCTTTACTTCCTCTGGTTCTTGCTTCACTACTATATTTTTGAAGCTATGTTTTGCTTCTTCATTATGATTTAGTACATCGTCAACATTTGGCTCTTTCTTTATCATAAATCCAACATTGTCTGATTCCCATGAATCCTGAAATCATTAAAATATTACCTTCACCATCTAGGTAGGGTACCTCCTACTATGGACTACAGAGTTAATAATTTGCACTAATTCCTTTACTCACCTCATCGAAAATTCTAGCATTTTTCAGTGAGGTATTCATTGAGAGCCGTTTGGTCTCCATAATGACCACAAAACAGACCTCGACACAGGCTATCACTTTTATTAGAACTATATATAATTAAGGTCTAAGGTGGTCTAAGGTACTACCTGATGATCAAATCAGTGGGATTGGGACCGTTATCAAATTATGGAGATCTGGAAGATATACATAAAAATCACCTAAAATCACGATCAAAATAAACCCAAGTTCGCGGAAAAACAGTGGGAAAAACACAAACAAAACAGCATAACCTAGTATCTTCATCTTCTGTTACTTCTTTTCATGTTGTTACACTGGCCAGTGTCAGTCAATGAACTCAATATAAACAACTGGAAGGGACCCTCTGTGAACGACGCGTGAGGCAAAAATATTTTTCAGGCAACCCGCAGTGTTTACGGTTACCTATCTCTCTCTATCTTATGTTCGCTAATGGGAAGCGCTCGCATTATTTGTTATTCATATAGGAAAGATGATAATGTTGCAATCAATTATCATTAAAAAATTATTATTGATTTTTTTATTGACTTAAAAATGAAATTTCAGTTTTATTCTTACAGGATTAGGAAGTCAAATGAATACAAAATTGAAATTATATATTTTCATTCAAATGTCACAATATATTGTACAGGGTGAGCGAAGCACAATGTCTTATAGCACTATCAGAAGAAAAAAAAACGATAGGAAAAATTTGAAAAGAGGTTCTTGAATGGTATTGACTACCTATAAGGTCCATTTTGAGCATAATTTCCATAGGTTCCTATTTTACCATTAGGTCACTGCCTACAAACATATCCCTATTAGAAATTTAAAAAATACAATTCTCAATACAACATCCTTCTCCAAAGGAACAGTTTGGGTTTCATTATTGATGAACTTCAAAACTTGGGAGCTGGAAGTCATAGGTACCTAGAGTCCATAATATGACAAACTTCTTCCTTAGGACCCAATGTTATAAACTTCCACAAATGCATCCTGAAAATAAATTACTAGCTGGTTTTTTTATTTTAAAGAGGTGAAACCTATGAGTTTTCTTATTTTCCTTCAAGTATCATTATTTTTTGGTGACAAATGCTTAGGAAATGGAAATATACTGGGTACAGCATCTGGTTTCAATAACCTAGCAGTACCTGATGGTAAGTCTGAATAAATAATCAGTTGGCAGGAAATGCTCTCCACAAAGCTTGCTGGGTTTTAGATGGAGTCCAACTCTCTCTACGAACTGCCTTGATCCATAATTCAAGAATGTCTGAATGGAAAACTGCAACAAATAATATTACCTAATATGTATATGAAGAAGTCATGGAAGTATTTAACTTTGACAAATAATATATATAGGTATAGTTTTTGAACATATTCTTTCGCATATTCTGAGACTGGGAACATTGTACATATTGTACACCTAACTGATAATCATTTCACTATATTTTCCAAAAATCTGAACAATATTCAACTTACCCACCCATGGAATGACAATTTCCTTTTGTCTTGCTCGTTCTTGATGCATCCAAAGGCGACACAATAAATCCATCCTTTTTATAAAACAAAACACGCCAAATGAATAGATATTTCACATAAACAAAGACAATGAACTTATGTCTTCACTTTTCTGCCTGTTAAGATGAGAGAAACAAATGTAAAGTACTTTAATGATGAGATAAAAGAGAACGCAAACAGCAATCCACCATTAAACAACACGAGTAGGAATGAAAGAGACAGGTTACCGTAAATACTCTATAAATCTCGATAAATAGTGGTTTGTTCACATTATCATTGTCAAATTCGTGTTTTTCAGACAAAAATACGTGAGTACCAAACAAAATTTTCGAAAAAAAAACCATCGCATGCTAAATGCAGTTTTACCCTAACTTCGTGTGATGACTTCATGAGTAACTTTTTTGATTGGAAATCCCTTTTTTTCGATTTTCGGATTTTTCTGCTGAGCTGATTACAAAACAGGATCAAAAGTTAGGTACTTGAAATTGGTACAGGTGAACAAGAATACGATAGTTTATGAAAATTTAAACCGAAGATCGATATGCCTCAGGAAATTTCAATAGTTATTTCTCTTCTACTAATAATGAATTCATTTGACACTTCAAAGTCTTTTTTGTTCGAAAGATTGATTTTTTGACTTTGTGATTTTCTGACAAAGAATGTCTAATTATTATAATGTCTAATTCGACAGTTGTTGATTTGCAACAATCATCAACTTCATTTTGCACTTTTTCCAAAGTAAGAACAGTTCATGAAATCCTAATTGGCACAAACTAAATAGTTAAAAAAATTCTATATGATGCGGACTTCAACGGTTACAATGTATATTGAAGTTCTTTTCACCCCACACCGTATATCTCCTATCGATATCGATATTAGTCATACTAGTTTGGGATTCAACCGGATGAAAGGATGACGTAACTAATTAGTCATTAGAATCAAACCAATCGGCCATCAGTCTCGTATTAGATTTCAACGCGAACGGTTTATTCGAGTGATAAAAAACAGAACTCCATTTATAAAAAGTGAAAAACTAAAAATTATCTCCGGTGTAGTGATTTTATTTTCATTTGAGTGCATGAAAGTTGTCTCTTTTCAACATGGAGAGTGTGTTGATTGATTGTCTTCATTACCCCAAGAAACATTATTGTTTATTATAGGGATATATACAACAAAGCATACATATAACATAATAAATCGAGACAATAATAATTGCACAATTATTGTGTTCCATAAAGAAATTTATAATAAAATATAAAATGAAAATATTATAATCCATTACAAGTAATCAAATTGTGAATGATTAGTAGATATGGAATTAAAGTTTACTGAGCAGATATTTCTTTAATTTGATTTCAAAATTTTTAACTTTTTCTATTTTTTTCAACTCATTAGGTAAGGAGTTATATAAAATTATTCCATTATGGAATATTGGTTGTTTACCAAAGTTTGACTTATAATTACTTGCTATCAATAAATTAAATTGCCTTGTTTCATGGGCGTGAATAGTATTAACTTCATTAAAATTCAAATTTGATATTTTCAATTCCTTCCTGACAAAATGAATAAAACAACAAATTTTGAGTTTATATAATGAAACTAAATTCAGGAAGTCTTTAGGTTTGTATAGATTCACAGTTGATTTGAATTAGGTAAATTAAAAATGCACTTTGTTTTATTTTGTAATTTCATGAGTGGCTTCAAACGTGAAATATTTGTACTTCCCCAAATAGATATAAGATATTGTAAATTTGAATAAAAAAGACAGAAATAAATACTGTTCAGGTATCTAACAGGAATGACATTTCGAATTCAATTTTTTTCCTCAAATGATGACACATTTGTATATTCAATGGATTTGTTATTGCTGATGAGTATTCCACATTTTGAATGACCTTTTCGAATTTTTATAAATCACAATTAATGGCCCGAAAATTGAGGAAAAAAAATTTAAATTGTTGAAATTTGTTAAGTGGATATAAAATGTTGTGAAACAACCCACTTTATTTGTTTTTTTTTCATACAAACTTCGAGATTGACGAAATTTCGAATCATTTTCAGACACAAAACAGTTCATGAACATCAAATTTGCATGAATAAATATATTCTCATCATGATGACACTGTATATTGAATTTCTTTCTAAACCACACCTGGAATAGGTACATTATTTTTGATGTGATTAGTCAGAAATACAATTCCTGTTCGAAAATTATTCGGTTAGAATGATGACGTAACTGATGAATCACTATGGAGGTTAATCATGCATCCGATACCGGTGGTGCCGGTGGCGACGCAGTATTGTATTAGATTTCATCGCGTGCAGTCGATCTGATTGATTTGGAACAATAACTTATATTGTTTACACGTGGGAATCAAAATGTATGGTGTCATTGAGTGATTATAGTGAAACGTTTGTGTGTGTGTGAGTGAGTTCTGGTGGAATTTTCCAGCAATAAAAAGACTGGGATGTTTTGTATTGTTGTTGTTGTTCTTCTTTTTAGATATGGTGAGTGATTTTTTTATTATTTTCTTTCTATTCATATACGGAGTGATTGAATAGAAATCAATAGAACAAAGTGCAAAATTATTTTCCATTTTGTGAAGACTGTAGGACAAATTATTTGCAAAAGGTCGCATCTCAATAGTCTGGAGGGCACTGCACTTGCTTCAAAATCAATACATAATTCGCAATCGAATTTCCTATTGATTGAGAATATTGTATACTATGTGTCCCATTCAAAGACATTGAACTTTTTTACGTAACTCGTGAACGCTATGTTAGATTCCTGTTTAATTTTTGCCAAAAAATACTACTATTTTGTCCATTTAGGTACCTGACTTGATAGCTCCAATAATAACCAAGTTCGCAATAGTGCCGACTTATATTTGAAAACCCTGTAAAGAGCTTATAAAATTTCGTATAAAACGGTTAAACATGAAATTGAATGAAATAAAATCAATTCTGATTTCAATTTACCATTTTTTAGAATAATAATCTAATATACATGGTGATGACTCCATGAGTAACTTTTTTTATTGGAAATCCATTTTTTTTTGGATTTTCGGATTTTTCTGCTGAGCTGATTACAAAACAGTTTCAGAAGTTACTTGAAATTTGTACAGGTGAACAAAAATACGATAGTTTATGAAAATTTGAACCGAAGATCGACATGTATCAGGAATTTTCAATAGTTATATTTTCCTTCTACTTATAATGAAAATTATCTCCGGTGTAGTGATTTTATTCTCATTTGAGTGCATGAAAGTTGTCTCTTTTCAACATGGTAAGTGTGTTGATTGATTGTCTTTATTACCCCAAGAAATATTATTGTTTATAATAGGGATATATACAACAAAACATACATATAACATAATAAATCGAGACAATAATAATTGCACAATTATTGTTTTTCATAAAAAAATTACAAGTACATTACAAGTAATCAAATTCTGAATGATTAGTAGATATGGATTTAAAGTTTACTGAGCAGATATTTCTTTAATTTGATTTTGAAATTTTCTGCTTCTATATTTTCCAACTCATTAGGTAGGGAGTTATATAAAATTATCCCAGTGTTTACCAAAATTTGACTTATAATTATTTACTATCAATAAATTAAATTGCCTTGTTTCATGGGCGTGAATCGTATCAACTTCATTAAAATTCAAATTTGATATTTTCAATTCCTTCCTGAAACAAAATGATTAAAACAAAAAAATTAGAGTTTATATAATGAAACTAGATTCAGCAAGTCTTTAGGTTTGTATAGATTCACAGTTGATTCTAAAAAAAGTAAATTAAAAATGCACTTTATTGTTCTATTTTGTAATTTCATGAGTGGCTTCAAACGTGAAATATTTGTACTTCCCCAAATAGATATTAGATATTGTGAATTTGAATAAAAAATACAGAAATAAATACTGTTTAGGTATCTAACAGGAATGACATTTCGAATTTTATATATAATACCAGCAATAGGATTAAATTTTTTCCTCAAATGATCTCTATGTAGAGTCCACGATAATTGTTCATCAAGATCAATATAAAGACCTAAAAATTTTGTTACATTTGTATATCCAATGGATTTGTTATTGCTGATGAGTATTCCACATTTTGAATGACCTTTTCGAATTTTTAGAAATCACAATGGCCCGAAAATTGAGGAAAAAAAATTCAAATTGTTGAAATTTGTTAAGTGGATATAAAATTTTGAGAAACAACCCACTTTGTTTGTTATTTACTCATACAAACTTCGAGTTCATTTTCAGAGACAAAACAATTCATGAACATCAAATTTGCGTTAATAAACATATTCTCATGATACGGACTTTAACTTTACTTTAACGGTGACACTGTAAATTGAATTTCTTTCTAAACCACACCTCGTGTACATTATCTTTGATGTGATTAGTCAGAAATACAATTCTTGTTCGATAATTATTCGGTTAGAACGATGACGTGTAACTGATAAATCAGTAAGGTGGTAATCATGCATCAGATACCGGTGACCACGCAGTATTGTATTGGATTTCATCGCGTACAGTCGATCTGATTGATTTGAAAAAATAACATATATTGTTTACACGTGGGAATCAAAATGTATGGTGTCATTGAGTGATTATAGTGCAATATTTGTGTGTGTGAGTGAGTGAGTTCTGGTGGAATTTTCCAACAATGAAAAGACTGGGATGTATTGTATTGTTGTTGCCCTTTTTAGAGATGGTGAGTGATTTTTTTATTATTTTCTTTCTATTCATATACGGAGTGATTAAATAGAAATCAATAGAACAAGGTGCAAAATTATTTGCCATGCACTGCACTTGCTTCAAAATCAATACATAATTCAGAATCGAATTTCCTATTGATTGAGAATATTGCATACTGGGTGTCCCATTTAAAGACGTTGAACTTTTCTACGTAACTCGTGAACGCTATGTTAGATTTATATTTAATTTTCGCCAAAATACTACTACTTTGTCCATTTACCTGACTTGATAGCTCTGTAACCAAGCTCGCAATATTGTCGACTTATATTTGAAAACCCTGTATAGAGCTCATAAAATTTCGTATAAAACGGTTTAACGTGAAATTGAATAAAGTAAAATCCGATTTCTACTATCAGTACTACCGAAATTTCCTAAATTAATTCTGATTTCAATTTACCATCTCTTTTTAAATAATAATTTAATATACAGGGTGAACTAACTTCGTGTGATGACTTCATGAGTAACTTTTTTTATTGGAAATCCCTTTTTTTTCGATTTTCGGATTTTTCTGCTGAGCTGATTACAAAAAAGTATCAAAATTCACTCGAAATTAGTACAGGTGAACAAAAATACGATAGTTTATGAAAATTCAAACCGAAGATCGACATGTATTAGGAATTTTCAATAGTTATTTTCCTTCTACTAATAATGAATTCATGTGACACTCCAAAATCTTTTGTGTTCGAAAGATTGATTTTTTGACTTTGTGATTTTCTGACAGAAAATGTCTAATTATTAATGTCTAATTCGACAGTTATTGATTTGCAAAAATCATCAACTTCATTTTGCACTTTTTCCAAAGTAAGAACAGTTCATGGAATCCTAATCTGCACAAACTAAATAGTAAAAAAAATCTATATGATGCGGACTTCAACGGTGATAATGTATATTGAAGTTCTTTTCACCCCACACTGTATACCTCCTATCGATATCGAAATTAGTCATACTAGTTTGGGAATCAACCGGATGAAAGAATGACGTAACTAATTAGTCATTAGAATCAAACCAATCGGCCATCAGTCTCGTATTAGATTTCAAGGCGTACGGTTTATTCGAGTGATAAAAAAAGAACTCGAGTTATTAAAAGTGAAAAACTGAAAATTACCTTCGGTGTAGTGATTTTATTTTCATTTGAGTGCATGAAAGTTGTCTCTTTTCAACATGGTAAGTGTGTTTATTGATTGTCTTCATTACCCAAGAAACATTATTTTTTATAATATATATATACAGTATGATGCAAATGTATGGAATAAATTCATTATTTCAGAAATGGGCGACATTTGAAAAAATTCCAAAAACACGTGAGTTTTAATTTCTGAAGCCTCATCCCATGATATTCATATGAAAGATGTTACATCACCGGTGTTGAAGTAAAGACGTAATGGACGATTTTTTCAAATACAAATAGGGGTCATGTGACACCTTGATTGAAAGGTCTACTGATCGTCTATTCAACAGTCAAAATGTTGCATAAGAAGATTGACATTAAAATGGATTATCATGTGATTAATTGAATCTTGCAGAGGTCTGCTACTGAGAAATGAACATCGAAGGGTCCTCTAGTTAAAAAAATACGTCGAAAAAAAAGTTCTAAACTCTAGTTTTTGTTTTTTTTTTCGAAAGTCGTCTTGTTTTGAAATGAAATTATTCCATACATTTGCATCATACTGTATATAATATATACAACAAAACGTACATATAACATAATAAATCGAAACAATAATAATTGCACAATAATTAGTGTTTTTCATAAAAAAATTATAATAAAATATAAAAAGAAAATATTATAATCCATTACAAGTAATCAAATTGTGAATGATTAGTAGATATGGAATTACAGTTTACTGAGCAGATATTTCTTCAAGTTAATTCTAAAATTTTCTGCTTCTTCTAAATTTTTCAACTCATTAGGTAAGGAGTTATATAAAATTATTCCATTATGGAATATTGATTGTTTACCAAAATTTGACTTATAATTATTTGCTATCAATAAATTAAATTGCCTTGTTTCATGGGCGTGAATCGTATTAACTTCATTAAAATCCAAATATGATATTTTCAATTCCTTCCGGACAAAATGAATAAAACAAAAATTTAAAGTTTATATAATGAAACTAGATTCAGCAAGTCTTCAGGATTGTATAGATTCACAGTTGATTCTAAAAAAGGTGAATTAAAAATGCACTTCATTGTTTTATTTTGTAATTTCATGAGTGGCTTCAAACGTGAAATATTCGTACTTCCCCAAATAGATATTAGATATTGTAAATTTGAATAAAAAAGACAAAAATAATTACTGTTTAGGTATCTAACAGGATGACATTTCGAATTTTATATATAATACCAGCAATAGTATTAAATTTTTTCCTCAAATGATCTATATGTATAGTCCACGATAATTGTTCATCAATATAAAGACCTAAAAATTTTGTTACATTTGTATATCCAATGGATTTGTTATTGAAACATTGTACATGAATAAGAAGGTATGCATCACATGGTTGGTATTTTGCTTCGGTATATCTCTATATAACGAGGCGTTTTTTCCATGTCCATGCGTATATAGTGAAAATTGAATAGGTTTACAGGATGATTTACGTTTGAGTTGACACGTCCGCGCCATTTTTTCAAATGGAACACCTTACATATTTTTCAATTTTTGGTTTCTTATAAAAAGCTCAATTCGAAAATATATAACACATAGAGTTTGTATACAGTGCGTCCGTTAAATTGAGTGCGTCCGTTAAATTGAGTTCTCTTCTTTGGAATTTATACGCAAAGAACCGAAATAACAATCCAACTTTGACACTCTGTATCTCAGAAACGAATAACTTGCGGACATATGTTTATACGAACATTTCTTCTTCTTTTGACGTCAGCAACTTGCTCCTGAATTTTTTAGACGTACTCAAGAAACAGTGTTTTTCATCAAGGAGGAAATTGTTGGCTATGTGTTCCTTACATTTCTTGAGTAATAGAAGAATATGTCGCTTTTCAGCAACAGAATTTGAAAAGAGTTTTCGTATACATTTCTTTCTCATTCGAGATTTCATATTAATACCAACAATGTTTTAGAATCAAGAAGCAACGTGATATATACCATTTAAGCCGAATGGAAAAAAAGCACAGAGGAAACTATACCAGAAACCAGCGATCGGTGAGGAGATTCCCATTTCTGTCTCGTATAGGTATAATATTCAATTCATTTCGAATATTTCTTCACAGAGGAAACTATATCAGGAACCAGCGATCGGTGGTGAGGTTCCCATTTCTGTCTTGTATTATATTCAATTTATTCCGAATATTTCTTCAAAATTCAATATTTGATAAGGAAGACGATATATTATAGTAGATGGAGACACGACAGGTACCCGTACTAGGGGAGAGTTTCAGCACTTGGTGTCGGTAAACCCTCATTGCAACTGAGGTAGACGCCTAATGGGTTAGGGTACAGTGTTTTTCATTGAGGAGGAGGAGAATCTGTTTCGTTCATTCAAGAAGAATATGTCGCATTTCAGCACCAGAATTTGAAAACAGTTTTCGTATACATTTCAATTTCTTATTCCATGTAACTTCACAATTTCAACCCCCAATTTATTTTTAATTCGAGATTTAATGCCAACTATGTTTTAGGTTGAAGAACCAACGTGTTATTAATTGACCATTCAAGTCCAACGGAAATATCACACAGAAGACGAACCCAGACGTAAAATCAGCAACCGGTGATAAGTTTCCCATTCCTGTGTCGTATTGAATTCATATAGAATATTTTTTCAATATTTATTATTTGTTATGGAAGGCGATATATCATAGAAAATGTTTCAGTAGTCACCTTTATGTCTCCACGGAGACACGACAGGTACCCTTACGAGGGGAGAGTATCAACCCTTGGCGTCAGTAAACCCTCATTGCAACTTAGGTAGGCGCCTGGTGGGTTAGGTATATACAGTGTTTTTCATCAAGGAGAAAACTGTTGGCTATCTGTTTCGTTCATTCAAGAAGAATATGTCGCATTTCAGCACCGGAATTTGGAAACAGTTTTCGTATAAATTTCAACATCTTATTCCATGTAACTTCACAATTTCAACCCCCAATTTATTTTTAATTCTGGATTTAATGCCAACTATGTTTTAGGCTGAAGAATCAACGTGTTATGAATTGACCATTTAACCCCAACGGAAAAATCGCACAGAAGAGGAAACCAGACATAAAATCAGCAACCGGTGATAAGTTTCACAGTGTTTTTCATCAGAAAACTGTTGGCTATCTGTTTCGTTCATTTAAGAAGAATATGTCGCATTTCAGCACCGGAATTTGAAGAGAGTTTTTGTATACCAGTTTCTTATTCCATGTAACTTCTACAATTCCAACCCCCAATTCATTTATAATTCGAGATTTGATACCAACACCAACTATGTTTTAGATTGAAGAATCAACGTGTTATGAATTGACCATTTAAGCCCAACGGAAAAATTGCACAAAAGACGAACCCAGACATAAAATCAGCAACGAGTGATGAGTTTCCGATACCTGTTTCGTATTCAATCCATATAGAATATTTTTCAAAATTAATTATTTGTTATGGAAGGCGATATATCATAGAAAATGTTTCAGTAGGCACCTTCATGTCTCCATGGAGACACGACAGGTACCCTTACGAGGGGAGAGTATCAACCCTTGGCGTCGGTAAACCCTCCTTGCAACCGAGGTAGGCGCCTGGTGGGTTAGGTATATACAGTGTTTTTCATCAAGGAGAAAACTGTTGGCTATCTGTTTCGTTCATTCAAGAAGAATATGTCGCATTTCAGCATCGGAATTTGAAAACAGTTTTCGTATACATTTCAGTTTCTTATTCCATGTAACTTCACAATTTCAACCCCCAATTTATTTTTAATTCGAGATTTAATGCCAACTATGTTTTAGATTGAAGAATCAACGTTTTATGAAATGACCATTTAAGCCCAAGGAAAAAATCGCAATGAAGAGGAACCCAGACATAAAATCAGCAACCGGTGATAAGTTTCACAGTGTTTTTCATTAGGGAAAAAACTGTTGGCTATCTGTTTCGTTCATTTAAGAAGAATATGTCGCATTTCAGCACCGGTATTTGAAAATAGTTTTCATATCAATTTCAGTTTCTTATTCCATGTGACTTCTACAATTTCAACCCCCTATTCATTTATAATTCGAGATTAAATACCAACTATGTTTTAGATTGAAGAATCAACGTGTTATGAATTGACCATTTAAGCCCTACGGAAAAATCGCAAACAAGAGGAACCCAGACATAAAATCAGCAACCGGTGATAAGTTTCACAGTGTTTTTCATTAAGGAGAAAACTGTTGGCTATCTGTTTCGTTCATTTGGGAAGAAAATGTTGCATTTCAGCACCGGAATTTGAAAACAGTTTTCATATTCATTTCAGTTTCTCATTCCATGCAACTTCTACAATTTCAACCCCCAATATATTTATAATTCGATATTTAATCCTAACTATGTTTTAGATTGAAGAATCAACGTGTTCTGAATTGACCATTTAAGCCCAACGGAAAAATCGTACAGAAAAGGAACCCAGATATAAAATCAGCAACTGGTGATAAGTTTCGTTCATTTAAGAAGAATATGTCGCATTTCAGCACTTGAATTTGAAAACAGTTTCCGTATACATTTCAGTTTCTAATTCCATGTTACTTCTTCAATTTCAACCCCCAATTTATTTATAATTCGAGATGTAACACCAACTATGTTTTAGATTGAAGAATCTACGTGTTATGAATTGACCATTTGAGCCCAACGAAAAAATCGCACAGAAGAGGAACCTAGATATAAAATAAGCAACCGATAATAAGTTTCACAGTGTCGTCATTAAGGAGAAAACTGTTGGCTAAAAGAGTTTTCGTATACATTTCAATTTCTTATTCCATGTAACTTCTACAATTTCAACCCCCAAGTTATTTATAATTTGAGATTAAGTACCAACTATGTTTTTGATTGAAGAATCAACGTGTTATGAATTGACCATGTAAGCCTAACGGAAAAATCGCACAGAAGAGAAACCCAGATATAAAATCAGCAACCGGTGATAAGTTTCACAGTGTTTTTCATTAAGGATAAAACTGTTGGCTATCTGTTTCGTTCATTTAAGAAGAATATGTCGCATTTCAGCACCGGAATTTGAAAACAGTTTTCGTATACACTTCAGTTTCTTATTCCATGTAACTTCTACAATTTCAACCCCCAATTTAATTATAATTCGAGATTGAATACCAACTATGTTTCAGATTGGAGAATCAACGTGTTATGAATTGACCATTTGAGCCCAACGGAAAAATCGCACAGGAGAGGAACCCAGACATAAGATCAACAACCAGTTAGGTATATACAGTGATTTTCATTAAGGAGAAAACTGTTGGCTATCTGATTCGTTAATTCAAGAAGAATATGTCGCATTTCAGCACCGGAATTTGAAAACAGTTTTCGTATACATTTCAGTTACTTATTCCATGTTACTTCAAAATTTCGACCCCCAATTTATTTTTAAATCGAGATTTAATGCCAACTATGTTTTAGGTTCAACAATTAACGTGTTATGAATTGACCATTTAAGCCAAACGGAAAAATCGCACAGAAGAGGAATCCAGACATGAAATCAGCAACCGGTGATGAGTTTCCCATTCCTGTGTCGTATTCAATTCATTCAGAATATTTTTTCTGAATCAATTATTTGTTATGGAAGGCGATATATCATAGAAAATGTTTCAGTAGTCACCTTTATGTCTCCATGGAGACACGACAGGTACCCTTACGAGGGGAGAGTATCAACCCTTGGGGTCGGTAAACCCTCATTGCAACCGAGGTAGGCGTCTGGTGGGTTAGGTATATACAGTGTTTTCCATTGTTCATTCAAGAAGAATATGTCGCATTCCAGCACCGGAATTTGAAATCAGTTTTCGTATACATTTAAATTCCTTATTCCATGTAACTACTTCAAAATTTCAACCTCCAATTTATGATTCGAGATTTAATACCAACTATGTTTTAGATTGAAGAATCAACGTGTTATGAATTGACCATTTAAGCCCAACGGAAAAATCGCACAGAAAAGGAACCCAGACATAAAATCAGCAACCGGCGATAAGTTTCGTTCATTTAAGAAGAATATGTCGTATTTCAGCACCGGAATTTGAAAACAGTTTCCGTGTAACTTCTTCGAATTCAAAAATCGCACAGAAAAGGAACCCAGACATAAAATCAGCAACCGGCGATAAGTGAAGAATATGTCGTATTTCAGCACCGGAATTTGAACATAGTTTCCGTATACATTTCAGTTTCTAATTCCATGTAACTTCTTCGAATTCAACCCTCAATTTATTTATAATTCGAGATTTAATACCAACTATGTTTCAGATTGAAGAATCAACGTGTTATGAATTGACCATTTGAGTATGAAAGCGCTGAACGCGGACATAACGAGTTTTTTTATACTTGCAAAAGTTATCTGTCAATTGAGCCAATAGAAACATCGATCTTGCAATTAAGACAATTGCAACATCGATCTGGCAATTCGTGCTATATTGTCAGATCAATGTTGCAATTATCCGATCTGGCAATTCTTCATTGCATCATCGATCTGACAATTAAGCACTAAATGCCAAATCAATGTTGCAATCGAGCCCACATCACTAGATCGATCGATCGATCTTACAATTAGCTTAATTGACAGATGAATCTTGTGAATTATGTCCGTTCAGCGCCATAGTAGTTTTGGGAATTTAATTTTTTGGGTAACTCAACTTTATGTATTTTGATAGATGAAAATATATCTACTAATTTATAATCAGTAGTATTTCTATAAGTCCTTCAAAATGATGTTTTGTATGTAACAAATATGAATTCCATGATGGTTATAGACATAGTATATTATCCTTTCAGGAGATAACCTACTATTCTTTTTTGATAATATACTGTGCTATAGAAATAATTCTAAACTTCTGATTGGTGGAACTACTCTATGTATATTCCAAATGGTCTAATATAACAGGAAGAAAATAATAAATGAATCTCTCAAAGCAACTGTTTCCATTTTGGTGAGAAACAAGGATAGATACTTTTCATGGCAGTTTGAGTTATTACAGGCAAGCAACACAAATTATTTAACACCAATACATAAACCATGTCATTTCTTCAATAGCGGAATTTTGCAACAGTTTGATGGTTTCTTCGATTCATGCGCATGATAAAATGTTGGAATGAAAAACGCACCCGATCATTGTCTGCTGAATATGGAGAAAATCTAGTGAGCTGGAGTATCTGGTCTGCTCAAACAAGGAAAATAACCTACAGGGTATTTTCTTTTAGCTGTGATTCTGATTGTATTCATCGCACATTTTATCAGCAGGTATGGATAAATTGCTTATTAATAGTACTAATAAATGGTACCACGGTACCAATATGGTTCCATTTGAAAAAATTGAGTTTTACCCGAAAATCGATTACGATGAACTTTATTTGCTCATAAAAAACGCAATTTTGTATTTTTGAGAGGATTTCGATTTTTCTAGCATTAGACGGGTCAATTGGAATAAATCGGAACCATCATGGCACACTTAAATGGAAAACTAAAAATAAAAATATTGAAAATTTTCACGTTTGAAATGTCACTTATGTGGTATCATTGGATTCAGAAAATTATGCAGATTTCAGAAATGTGATAATATACTGGGTGTTCCATTTAAAAATCGAAAGTTGGTATCACTTCCGGCGAAACCGGAAGTGGTAAAAAAATCATTTGTAGTTCAAAAAGTGCCTCTCATTATGTTTATGGGATATCCCAAATTCCAATCGATTACCTCTGAAAATAACGGAGATACGGGGGGTGTACCATGATCCTGTTACACCCGGTATAGTTTTCATTTTTGAAATTTGGTTATTTCTCTGATTTCTCATCGGAATTCCTTCTGCAATAGGAGCTAATAGAAATATACCTGAAATTTCTAGAATAATGCAAGAAGATTGGATTCATGCAATCAATCGGGAGGACTGGTCTGACATGCTGACGATCGTGTGTGTTGTAGACATTTTCAATCTATTAGCAGTATTAGCTTGTATTGCAGAAGTGGCAGAAGGAATTTTAATAAGGAATGACAACATTTCATAATGATAACTATGTGATATTACTATTTACCTGAAAAATCATATTCCCTAGTCTCTTGCTGCATTTTTTGTGCATTGTACAACAGCACAATGCGAAGGCATGCTTGAATTAATGAATAACGCAAGAAACACGATTCATATTCCAAAATATTGTGAAAAACTATTTCAACCTTTTGATTCCTCTGTAAACAAATAAAAAAGTGAGGTTGTGTTTCAATAATTCACAGAAGAGTGAGGTTGTGTTTCAATATTTTGCCTCCAGGGTCGCTCATCGTGCACGCGGGATCGACCTATTCAGCGGTGGCGGTAGTAGTAGTAGTATCGATTAGCTTTTGATCAGGGCTGATTTTCTTACTTGTAATGATCCTGTAACACTCAATATAAAATGTATCCACTTATGTCGCATCGGAATATCACTTGGAAATCCATGAATGGATACTGTTTCACACTTTCTGGTAGGCACAATAAGAGGAGACAGAGTTTGTTATAAATTATCAACAGAATAAACTATTATAACACTGGGAGCACAACACAAAACTATATCTATGAACGGAAGGAATATTAGAACAATGAGAATTGAAAAAGAATGATATTTCGGGAAAAAAATACAAAACAAGTCATGATGGAACGACAGCTCTTGACACTGCACTGACAACTTACATAACCACAAATTTCGAAAATTTTCTAGAAAAAAGAAATGATCATTTCTTCCCATATGGTAACATCCTCTAGTGGTCATACACTCAACTGAGCTATTGATCATTCTAGAACACGTGATTTTGACATGGTTTCTTGAGGGGCACACAAACTATCTGTTAGGTTACCTTTGATGAGAATAGCCCTGGCCATCCCTGACACATCCACAATATAATAACAGTTTCACCAATCAAAATTATGAAATTCTTTCTGGTTCCAACTCGGATTCCAAGGAAAACGATCCTACTAATTCTGGTTTTATATGACAAATCTTGACAGAATACAATGTTTGCCCCTCAGCAAACTGTCAAATGACGTAATTCTGGAATGATCAATAGGGAAGACCAGTAGTTCCAGCTCACTAGATTTTTTTCTCCATATTTAGCAGACAATGATTATGATTAACAAAGAAAATTAAAAGGAAAAGCCTGTTCACATTCATGGTAAAACTGCATTTATATTTTTCTCTACAAACGTCAAAAAATGACAAGGTTCGCGCCAGTTCGCGCATTGATAACAAATTGCAAAGTGACACTGTTTTTCAGTTTCCTACATTACCATGATACCTCGCACAAAACAATGCGCGAAGTAAAACAGTGCGCGAAGTACCTACTTCGCGCATTGTTAGGTAAAATATATGATATATTTATATTTCAACTTTATGGTCCTCAATCGAGCAAACATCCACGAAAATTTGTTTCTGAATATTCAACAATAATTTTGTTTTATCTCTTGGCGAGCGCACGAAAGAAAATTCCTATTATGTTCGTGGAACATCGTGCGTATCTAGGGAGGATAGGGGGAGGCCTTTTAAGCCAGTTCAACACTATTTTTTATATCAAGCTAAGCATATTTTTACTTTGAACTATCTTTGGTAAAACTGCATTTAGCATGCGATGGGTTTTTTTTCGAAAATTTTTTTTGGTACTTACGTATTTTTGTCTGAAAAACACGAATTTGATAATGAAAATGTGAACAAACCACTATTTATCGAGATATTTCAAAAAAAAGTTCGAAATTTCGACTCCTTTTTCCCCTTGCGTTGGATGCATTTTCAGGTACTTGCTCTTCTTATTTTGTCATTGGACACTTTATATACTCATGATATACTTCAATGACACATTTTAAGATAGAATATTCAACAGGAAATATGATTTTTATGGCGAGTTTTTCCTATTTAGTGAGCAAGCATACCAGATGACGGCCATTTAATCCATATGCAATCCAAATATGGAAATATGAGATGTCAAATGTCAATAGATTGCTTTGGAATGACATTACACACGCCATTATTTCAAATGATATTCTTCCTTCTTTTCAATGTTTTCACTAAACATGGATAAATCACAAGAAAATCATATTTTTAGTTGACTCATATAATAAAAAAAATGTGTCCAACATTGTCTGATATATATAAATTGTCCAATGATGAAAAAAGAAGGGTGAATTGTTTAAAATTCAATCCAGAAGACAGGCGGAAAATGATCGTTTTATTATTTATTATTGTTTTGTGCACTGAAAAACTGCAATATTGTATTAATTTTTAATGATTAACAATCTTGACAATAGTCTTTTTATGTCTTGACAGTTTCACTGACTTCTCTAGTTATACTGGGTCGTGCACCCTAATAATAAAATGATTTGTTACATTCAACACACTCCCTTAACAAATGCATTTTTCAAAATACAGAATGGATATGAAAATATTGAAAAACATAAATTAACATGATCTCTCACATATAGTAACATATTGATTATAAAGAAAAAATTAATCTTTTCCAAAACTCTTAATATTCATAAACAAAATGCAATAGATTCTTCAGCACCTAGCACAAATAACATCTCTGATTTGGGGAAATTTATTAGTCCCAAGGGGTTTTGTAAATATGTCTGCTAACTGCCTGTCTGTAGGGCAATATCTGATTTCAAATTGTTTGTTGTGAAATTCTTCTGAGATGAAATGGTAGCGAACATCGATATGCTTACTCCTTCTGTTGAGTTGACCAGATTTGATGAGTTTTATAGCACTCTCGTTGTCCACTTCTAGGATGGTCCTAGGTGTATTATTAGTCATCTCCAAGATGAGACTTTTCAAATATTTGACTTCCTTGAAACAATCAGCAGCTGAGATAAATTCTGCTTCAGTTGTAGACAATGCCACAATGTTTTGCTTTCTGGAACTCCAAGCAATAGGTCCATCATTATACATAATGATGTATCCTGATGTGCTCTTTCTATCTTTTACATCCCCTGCATAGTCAGCATCACAAAATGCTCTTAATACTGGTTCTTTTTCTTCATTCTTATCTTTGGATCTCTTGTATAAAATGCCAATTCTCTTAGTACCTTGAATGTATCTCAATGTTCTTTTTGCATTAATTATTTCCATATCATTTGGGTCTTCCACACTTCTACTTTCAAAATTGACACCGTATGCTAAATCTGGTCTTGTTTTAGTTGACAAATATAGTAGACTTCCAACTACATTTCGATACTTGAAATTGTTTCTTCTGATGTTGTCCTCTCTTTGGTCTTCTTTATTTGCAGGCATAATTGGAGTGGATGTACTTTTGCAATTTTCCATGTCATATTTCTTGAGAACTTTCTTGATGTAATTTTCTTGATGAATGTAGATTCCTTCTTCTGTCTTCTTTATTTGTATCCCTAAATATGTGTCAGGGTTTGGAATACTCGTCATTTGAAATTCATTATTGAGCTTTTCCAGTATTTTCCTTATCTTTTCAATGTCTTGTCCTACAATACATCCATCGTCAACATGAATTGCGAGGAACATATCATTTTCTTTGCTCTTGAAAATACATTGATCATTCTTGAGTTGAACCATTCCACATTCTTTGAGAGCATTTGTTAGTCTCAGATTCCATTTTAATGGAGCTTGTCTTAAACCATATAAAGCTTTAGATAGAGCCACTATTTCTCCATATTCTTCACACTCTTCAGGTAATTTCATGTATATGGATTCATCTAATTGTCCATAAAGGAAAGCTGTTTTGACATCGAATGTTTGAAGATGATACCCCCTTTCAGCAGCGATAGCAAAGAGTAGTCTCAATGAGTTTGTATCCACTACTGGACTGTATATTTCTTCAAAGTCCATATCATCTTTCTGCTCACAACCTCTTGCAACAAGTCGAGCTTTATAACGTCCATCATCTTTCTGTTTGAGTAGCCATCTGCTAGTTATTATCTTTTTCCCTTGTATTTCATCTTTCTTGACTCTTCTCCAGGTGTTGTTCATTTTTAGGCTGTTCTTTTCTTCTTCTATGGCATTTTTCCATTTTTCTCTATCACATCGCTTCATACACTCAGCATAGGTGAGAAGGACTTCTTGGTCAGATTCTTCAGTGTTATATTCAAGTTCATAGTCTCTGTATCTATCTGGTCTTCTCAGTTGTTCTCTGTTTCGGAGTTGTCTTCTTTCTTGCTGATGGTTTTCTATAAGTATTTCTTCATTTTCTACATTTTGTTCATCTTCTTGTTGTTGTTCTCTATTTCGGAATTGTCTTCTTTCTTGCTGATGGTTTTCTACAGGTAGTTCTTCATTTTCTGCATTTTGTTCATCTTCTTGTTCTATGTTTTCTTGTTCTTGATTGTTTATTACTTCTTCTTGTTCCTCCTGATTATTTATTTCTTGATTATTTATTTCTTTCATGGTGTCATAGTTCACAGAAATATTTACTTTTTCTTTTTCTTCCACTGTCTCGAAAGAATTCGTGAATTTGATGTCTCTTGAGACATAAATTTTCCGGGTCTGAGGGTTCCACACCCTGTACCCGTTTGATGCATAGCCTACAAAAATTCCTTTTCGGCTTCTATTCTCAAGTTTCTTCAGGTGTCCTAAATTTTTGGTGTATACTATTGACCCAAATTCTTGAAGATTTGACAGATCAGGTTTTTTTCCATACCATGCTTCTGCTGGAGTGTTTTTCACAGCTGATGTAGGACTTCTGTTGAATAAGTATGCAGCTGTAAGTACAGCAAATCCCCACAGTTTTGTGTTCACTTGAGATTTGTGTAGCATTGCACGTGCTCGGTTCATGAGTGTCAGATTTACTCTTTCAGCGGTTCCGTTTAGTTGGGGTGTATGTGGGATAGTCCAGTCCAAAATAATCCCTTTTTCTTTGCACCAATTTCTAAATTCATTACTTCTGTATTCGCCTCCGTTGTCGCATCTAATTTTTTCAGTCTTTATATTGAAATGAGCTTCAGCTTCATTTATGAATTGTTTAAGGTAATCTTCAGTTTCATCTTTTTGTCGTAGAAGGTACACCTTCAGAAAGTGTGTGTAGTCGTCCAAACAAGTGAGTATGTATTCTTCTCCATCATATGTGATGGGAGATATTTTTCCACAGAGGTCTGTATGAATGACCTCTAGTGGTCTTTCTGCTCTTTGTCTAATGGTATTGAATGGTTTTCTTACCATTTTTGCAATAGTGCATGATTCGCAGAACTCCTGTGTGTTGCATTTTTGTAATGAATTAGATACGCCATTACAAAATTGTGGTACTTTCTTGAGATCATTGAAATTTAGATGTCCCATTTTGTTGTGCCACTCAAGAGCCTTTTCTTGTGTGATGAGAGCTTCTTCTTTGTTTTGATCTTCTAATTCTATAATGTATAGGCCATTTTCTGTTTTTTCGCCTTGCATTACAACATCTTTTTTATTATATGTTACCTCACCATGTACTATCATCACATCATTTTCTGTGAATACTGCTATTCCACCTTTATTTGTGATGGTGTTTACAGACAGAAGGTTTCTTGATAAATTTGGAACATATGCAACATTTGTAAGTGTTACATTAGTGCCTTCTACACTGCCTGTCAAGTTAGAAATTAACTCCGATCCCTTCTTAGCACAGCCTATTTTTATTTCTTCAGTTTTTCTGATATTCGTCAGTATATCTTTTTCATGAGTCAGATGACCAGTAGCTCCACTGTCACATACAAATTTTTTATCCAGCTGATGACGATATTCTCCATCCGATAGGTATGACTCTGTCAGATAACTCACTCTATTATTAATGTTACTTCTGTCTTGTTTTCTTTCATGTTCTTCCTTATATCGGCATCTTTCTTCTGGATGGTTGTCTTTCTTGCAGTATTTGCATGTTGAGAAGGTTTTTCCTTTCCAGCATTCTGATTCTGTGTGGCCAGCATTATTGCATTTCTTGCATTGCTTGAATGATGATTCCTTTGTTTTATTTTTCAATTTCTTCCTGCAGTCTTCAGCCCAATGTCCTTCTTTATGACAAAAGTTGCACTTGCCTATCTTTTTAATATTTGATGTTGCTTTGAATGCCACTTTTGTGTCTTGATTATACTTTGCTTTCATTTGATCTTCTTCTTTCAGTAGTCGAGATTTGAGATTCGCCAAGGTTTTGTCTTCTGATGGTGTAGAGTCCCATGCACTCCCGAAATATTTGAATTTGTCTGGAAGACTTTGTAAGATTTTAGCTATCAGCATCACATCATCAATACTAACTCCAACATTATTGAGTCTAAATGATAGATTTTGTAAACAAGAAATATTTGCCATAACATCACTTGATTTCTCGTAGTTGAAACCGTAAAACTGAGCTAACAATTGGTTCTTGGACAGCTCGTTATCTTTCTTGTACACTTTTTGTAAAGCCTCAAACATTTCTTTCGCAGTTTTTGATGTCATAACATGACTCTTCATTTCTGGGCTTATTGTTCTCAAAATGATGTGTTTTGCACTTGCATCTTTGCATTTCCATGTTTCGGTCTGTGTATTTGTAGTGCATTCTTCCAGCTTCGATGTGCCATGGATAATATTCATCAACTGTTTTGCCTCAAAAAGGATTAGGATTTCAAATTCCCACAGAGTATATGATGCAGCATCGATGAGTTTAGATACAGATTCTATTTCTTCCTTTGATCCCATCTTCGTGCTTTGTGGTGTATCAGACTTCTTATTGAGATACCTTTTCGTATATATTGTTGTTTACTCACTTCGTCTTAGAGCACTCTCTGGGCCCATAACCTGATCGTTTTATTATTTATTATTGTTTTGTGCACTGAAAAACTGCAATATTGTATTAATTTTTAATGATTAACAATCTTGACAATAGTCTTTTTATATCTTGACAGTTTCACTGACTTCTCTAGTTATACTGGGTCGTGCACCCTAATAATAAAATGATTTGTTACATTCAACAGAAAAGAAGGTGAAATTTGAAACTTTATAGTGAAATATCTTCATAAATAATGGTTTGTTCACATTTGCATTATCAAATTCGTGTTTTTCAGACAAAAATACGTAAGTACCAAAAAAAATTTTCGAAAAAAAAACCCATCGCATGCTAAATGCAGTTTTACCCTATCTTTTTTGGCGTTTGTTCGGCTACGCCTCGTCAAAAAAATCAGATCTTGATCACCAAAGTAGCATTTCGCGTTCTAGATACAAAAATGACTATTTAGAATCATGAAAAAAAAACAACAGTTCTGTCAAATTAACTTGAAACATGTACTTGCTTTGCCAGTTGATTGATATATGGATCAGGAATCCTGCAATCACACTTCAAAATTGAAATATTGTATAGAAAATAGAAATCAATTTGGAAATTTGATGAAAGTTGCAGTATAATCACAGATTAAACAAGTATGATTCCTATTTAGGGTATGAACTAGGTTCTATTGAGTTCTGGTTCTTTCTTCAGTTCTTTGGCCAGATCAATTTGTTGTTGAAGGACAAATAGATTTTCTGCCTTTCTTCTCTGGCGCCTTTCAATGTCTTTCAGAACACCAGAATGAAGTTGATTCCTGAAATTAGTTTTTATCTGGGATTATATAACAGTACGGCTTGAATTCCCAACCTTACCTATCTAAATGTTGCTTATAATGTACATATCCGATTATACCCAGAGAAAAAACACATGCTGAAGCAAGAACTACCTTCGCCTGGTTCGACATTAGGTTTTAGTTTTTTAAGAGAATCACAGGTAACATAATAAAAATAATAAAAAAATCTGAGATAAATCTGAAAAGTCAATTATAGCCACCTTAGTTCAAGGATTATAAACTCTACCTTAGTTCATAACAAAAATTCAAATTCATCCATAACCCTATTCCTTCTTCATCTTCTATTGTTGTGGCCTTTTGTCAGATGACATCCAGCAAATTATAGTACTTTGCTTTTCTTCTATAAAGAATGCACACTTCTGTCTCTGTGCATCTGAACTTAGATAGAAAAAGGATCTCCATCCTTGATATTGATAGAAATAACAAAAACAAAGGTACTAGACAAGGCTATTTAAAGCAATGACGGCACTGCTTGATATTTACTATTTAGCCGTCATTGATTTAAAGGTACTAGACAGGTAGAAAATCAAGAAAGTCAGAGCGTTAAGGTGAATTCTAAATGCAGCGTTTTTGCTTTTCGCGTCGCGCGTCATGCAACCTGATTGCTGACGCAGAATTTGGAAAATATTTGACGCGATGAAGTCAATATATTTGAACTTTTTGGCGTTCCTGCTCTGTGTCGCGTTGTGGTCATGTTCCAGAAACCTTAATATTCATTAAAGCAATATAAATTTCTTCAACACAAAATGTTTCATGAAAATGTGATAATTTTGAATGCAACTTCATTAAACCCTCATTTCAGAAAGTGATCTCATGACCTCATGATAAGTAAATCATTGCAGTATCCCTGAAGTAGGTACCTACCTGATTATCTCATTGTCAATATGCTATTTCCGTGTTTTGATGAATTACTTATCTGATGCGAACTTAGATCATTTGTATATCTTGCAAATATTATCCTACATTTCCAGTATTCTCAGGTATTCTCATGATTTTTCAATGCAAACCTCGACCACATCGACAAGGATAGGGAACTGAAGTAAATAATTGAATAATAAAAAAGGGTGCAGCAGTTCTCATTTACGCGTCACGAATCATAGTACGAGAAGCGAAAAGCAAAAAAGCTGCATTGGGAACCCACCTTTAAGTGGCGTTCACAACCAAACTTTTTACGTTTTGCTTTTTACGTTTCGCATTCTGATTGGTAAATCAAAATCTGGAATGGACATGACGCAAAAAGCTGAATATTTTCAGCTTTTTGCGTTGCAAGATGCCACAATGTGTGAAAATGGCACGATGTATGGTGTATGGAAATTGAAAAATTATACGTCCATGGGAAAAATAGACAAATACTCAATACTCAACCTATTTCCACACCATAACTCAATGATAGTCTCACCCAATATTTTCATTTTTAGGATTGTTTTTTCTCTTTAGGGAGCAATTTACGTCTCTGATGTACTCATGAATATTAATCGTTATTTAACTAGTATTATTGTTGTGATTATTTCACTTCATTTCATGATGAAGCACAAGTGACAAAACCCAGCCAACTGGGAAATGCCGTAAAAACTCATGTTGACGTGTTTTTGTTGAGAATGACATTTGCTTCAGTATAATTCACGTTTAATTCACTACATTTCATGATGAAGCACAAGTGACAAAACCGAGCCAACTGAGAAAAGCCGTAAAAACTCATGTTGACGTTTTTTTGTTGAGAATGACATTTGCTTCAGTATAATTCACGTTTAATTCCAGATTTCGCTTCATTTCACCATTCAGAATACGGAACGTAAAAAGCAAAACGTAAAAAGTTTGGTTGTGAACGCCGCTTACACATTGCAACAACAGTTCAATATCTACACTGTCTGACGGTTTTCGTTAATGACCTATTTGGGTTGGGAGAAGAAAAATAAGAAGATGATGAACGAAGAACTCGAAGGTTTGGTTATGATTTTTTATGTTGTTTATGATAGAATTATAATCTTTTTATGAAAAATTAAATTTCATTCATTTTTCAACTATTCAACCCCCAAAAGTTTTTGCTCATTTTAACTAACCGACGGTTTTTCCAAGTTTCTACTCTTTCAATATGTTTTGAACCTCGGAAACTCGTCTGTGGCTCTTGAGGATTCCACCTTGATCATGGACTTGTTTTATCAGTTATATCGTGAAATTTGAAGATGTTTTTTCGCACTTCAAAAAAGGCGACGAAATGAGTTATGAAACATCTGCTTTATGTTGTTGTGAATATTATGATAGGAACCAGGAAAGGAGCCATATCTTGACATGCTGTTGTGATTGTGAAGATCTTGATGAAGCTTTTGAAAGGTATTTTTGATTTTTACTAAACATATTTATCAATAATATCACTTTATTCTAGTTTTATTTCAGCTTAATAACTGGAAATCAAGTTTCACAAAAACACAAAAAGGGGATATTGTTAACTATGCAAAATAGATTCAGAATACCATGGAAAGGGGGTGCAAAACAAATAGCTTTTGATGCAATTCTACCTATTGTCATTATTCCAATTATGCTATTACTGGCATCAATAAGTCTTTGGTGGACATTCTTCTCTTTCACAACAGTTGCTATATTTCTATTATTTATTTCAAATTTCCTTATCAGAGCTGTTCATCATACAAAGTTTTTTTTTGTATGGACATTAACATCAGTTATAGTTTTGTATCTAATATTTGAATTTATTGTGATCCCATTTTTGGAGATACTGCTTGAGGAGAATATTGCTTTGAGTATGTTCATTTTTGGTTTTGTCATATGTTTGTACCTCATGAAGACCAGAATCAAAAGTATTTCTTCTATAAGAGAGAGTGAGGCTGAAAATGGGACATCTGGGCAATATTACCTGCAATGTACTCAGTGTTCCATTTGTCAATTGAAGATACCTGACAGAGATCATCATTGTGTTTGGTAAGTAGCAAAGTTAACTTATAATGTCCCTACTAATGTAATCATACATTACATGTGAATTTCGAGAATTCCCAAACTAATTACAGTGATACTTTCAGGTTTGACTGTTGCATTGGGAAGCACAATCAGTGCCTCTTTGTACTGGCAATTTTTTTTGCTATAATAGCTCTACTTTATAGTTCCAATTTGACTTTAACATCAGTTTGTCATCCTTTCACTTTATACAAAACCATATTATTACCAGATGATTGTTCTGAAGTATATAAGTTATTTGAGTAAGTATACTCCAGTATCTACTTCTAGCCCAGAATAGAATCATCTCTTGTTTTTCAGATTGGGCCTGTCATTTGTTGCTGCTGTATATAGCCTCATCATTGCTGCTCTGCTTTTAGTGCTATTATTTCATCAGATTTTACTGATATCATTAGGTATAACATTGAGAGACTGGACTCGATTGCCTCTAACAAAGAAACTATGCCTTGGCTTGACTATGAAAAGACCAAACAGTAGAGGAATATGCCAAAATTGGAAAATAGTTATGTGTTGGACAAAAAATAACCATAGCATTTCAAATCAAATGTAATAAATAATTGTACACTATTTTGCTGGAGCTTGAAAATATTTAAGATTCATAGCCTTGTTCATAGCTTTTGTTTGAAACAATTTTGATAAAATAATAAGGAAACCCAAACATTATACATAACTTTTAATTAACCAGGCCCTTACTCGATTTATCATACATACAGTTTCAAAGATCTAAGTTGTTGAAAATAATTTATTACAGTTACACCTATTTCAATTCTCATAGTATATAAATCAGAAGTAGATATATTTTAATTTTTGGTTGTTTTTGATTGGAAATTCAAGATAATCGTTCAAGGTAGATAAATGAGGAAGTTTATTTGGTCTGTATTTCAATTTCTCAACAAAAACAGAGGCAATTTTCTTTGGTTTGGATAACATTAGGTAGGTTCTACAAATCTAACAAAATCAACAATATAAGTTATAAAATATTCTCATCATCAGCCCAACGAACTCTTCTGTTTTCTAAATTGCTGAACCCAATGCCAAAATTTTTATGAAGTTCTTCTAGTGACTGCCTTGTACATTCATGCTGGTAATACCTTTTATATCTTCTGACCAGTACTATACAGCCAACTATGAAAAAAACTTGGATCAGCATCCAAAGTACTATCAAACCAATCACCAGGGAATAGTCCAGACATACTTCGTTAGTTGAGTAATCTACAAAAGAATACTTGCTTATTATATCCATTGAACCCAACACTATAATATACCGGGTGTTCCAGTATATAGTTTATAGGAAGTCAGTTGAAAAATAATAAAAAAAAAATTGAACCGGCTGCATGTCGGCAAATCCATTGACAAGCCGCAGCTCACAGCGGCGGGTGGAATATTTTTTTCGTTACCACGAATTATAAGTAACTGTTTTAAATGAATTCTTGATTGTTAAAAAATTACCTATATATCCATTTTGGAACATGAGAGTATCGAATATTGGTATGTTTCCAGACCACGCCAATAGCCCTATCCTCCCACATTTGAAATATGAATATTAAATCAAATTTCTCAATAAAATAAATTATGAATATAACATTTAACTCAATAAAAATTATCAACAAAACTAAATAAAAATGAAACATTGAACTTAATGAAGATTCTCAACAAAATAAAATAAAAATAAAACATTAAACTTGATGAGAATTATCAGTAGTATAAGGAACTTCAAGATATGTATGTATCAATATGAATAAGATAAGTAGGTACTATGGAAATGCCAATAATTCTGAATTTCTGATTGGTAGAGTTACTCTTTGTATATACACGTATATTCGAGATTATACAAGGTAACTTACTCAATTGAACGTTGTTCTGATTGGTTTAAAATCATACGAAGGAAATAATCAACAAAATGAAATATGAATAACATAGAACTTAATGAAAATTCTCAGCAAATAAATGGTATATTTTTTGGTGGAATTAGAAATATATGTACAGTTCCACGACTTTACATGTCACATCACTTTCCTACACTTTACACAATTTCACTACCCAGCGAACACAGATACATCACAGAGATATCGCAGGGATGTAACAATGGTGACCTGCGATATCGCATTCTTTGTCGCATAGACGTCGGTGCGATGTCAGAGGGATGTTATTTTGTCCCACTCAAGTTTCATCCATGCGACGTCCCTGCGATAACTTCTCTGCGATATAACAGCGATATATTTTTTGCAATGTAATTGCGATGTTATTTGTGATGGCAAAGCGAAGTGTTTTTGCGATGAATCTACCAAGTGATGCGATATTACATCGCAGGGATGTATACATATGACATCGCAAGGATGTATACATAGGACATTGCAGGGCTGTACATATGACATCGCAGGGATGTAAACCTATGACATTACAGCGATGTACATTTTTTACGCAGAGGTGAGGTAATATGTAGGAAAAAATGTCAGGGAAGAAAAGTCTGATGAAAAAAATATAAATAAACATTTATTTTCAATATACAATGATCAAAACAAAATATGAGAGGTGATTCTCCAACAAAAAATATAAAAGTTATGAAATCCATGTTATTTCCTATCGTTTCTGGACATCACATTTGGACAACATTTTGATATATATATATAATATAAATATTAGCTCTAATCGAGGCTTTAGTAGAAATTATCACATCATTGTCATCTGCTGCAACTCCTTCCTCAGAAACAAATTCTGAGAAAATTTCAGCATCAGCTCTCATGTTTCCTGAAGAATCCATTAATGCACAGGCGGCGTCAGAGAAAGAATGAATAATTGTTTGGATTACCATGATCGGATATATTCAAAATACCAGATGTTTTCATTATAATTCGTCTTTTATGACGATATGAGTAAGATGAAAAGGAACGCCTTGACATGGTTTCAAGTTCCAAGTGATTCCAATTTCCAAGTGAAAAATGGAAATTTATTTATACTCACCCCGGCTTTTAACTCTACTACTACAAAAAGGAACAGCGTGCCGGTGCCGTGTGCCGTGAAACGAAACGATGATGAAACGGAAACGACGCTAATAAAATACCTTCAGTGTCAACTGTCAAGTTCCAGTGTCACGACTGTCACGAGTCACGACCAGTGTTGCCACAATCTTCTTTTTGATCGAGGTAGATTCCTTGAACGAAGCAATGTAGAACAATTTCGAAACGAGGTAGCTTCAATCAAATTTGATCAGCGACTTAAGTGAACTGTTTCGCTATTGTATTCATCCTGTCTCATAATCGAGCTCAAAAATACATGCGGAATTCTCGCGAGGGTAAAATGATATCGGCAACCTTGGACGGACCTACGGACTATGCGAAATTCGAATATTGTATTACTCGTACATCGCAGCGACAATACATTCGTAATATCGAAGTGTTGCCTCATCGCGACATCTCAGAGATGTCATGTCGCAGATGTGTTTGCTTCTGTACATCGCAGCGATGGGACATTCGTAATATCGCAGTGTTGCCTCATCGCGACATCTCAGAGATGTCATGTCGCAGATGTGTTTGCTTCTGTACATCGCAGCGATGACACATTCGTAATATCGCTGTGTTGCCTCATCGCGATATCTCAGAGATGCCATGTCGCAGATGTGTTTGCTTCAGTACATCGCAACGATGGAACATTCGTAATATCGCAGTATTGCCTCATCGCGATATCTCAGAGATGCCATGTCGCAGATGTTCGCTTATGTACATCGCAACGATAGAACATTCGTAATATCGCAGTGTTGCCTCATCGCGACATCTCAGAGATGTCATGTCGCAGATGTGTTTGCTTCTGTACATCGCAGCGATGGAACATTCGTAATATCACATTGTTGCCTCATCGCGACATCTCAGAGATGTCATGTCGCAGATGTGTTTGCTTCAGTACATCGCAGCGATGAAACATTGGTAATATCGCTGTGTTGCCTCATCGCTATATCTCAGAGATGCCAGGTCGCAGATGTTTGCTGATGTACATCGCAGCGATAGAACATGCGTGATATCGCAGTGTTGCCTCATCGCGACATCTCAGAGATGTCATGTCGCAGATGTGTTTGCTGATGTACATCGCAGCGATAGAACATGCGTGATATCGCAGTGTTGCCTCATCGCGACATCTCAGAGATGTCATGTCGCAGATGTGTTTGCTTATGAACATCGCAGCGATGGAACGTTTGTGATATCGCACTGTTACGTAGACGCGACATCTCAGAGATGTCATGTCGCAGATGTGTTTGTTCATGAACATCGCAGCGATGGAACGTTTGTGATATCACACTGTTACCTAGACGCGACATCTCAGAGATGTCATGTCACAGATGTGTTGGCTGGGTACACATATGTCATATCACGACTTTCCTAAACTTCACACTTTGGTTATGGTAATCACAATATGATTCACATTCACAACACACCACTTATTAGTTTTCGTAACTGTTCATCTAGATGAATTATTCGCTTCACAGCATTCCCTCATTTCACGTAGATATTCTTGCCGATGGTCTACGATGCGTCTTGATTCCATAATCACCATCCTTTTGTCTAATTTTTTATGGCTGAACCCGCAATCTAGTGAAACATTTCGCAACGTACTTAACGATTTGTAATTATAATCCGCTTACTCATTCAACTTATCCCTGATATCTGGCATTGTTGGCACCTTATTCTCATTTTAAAATTTATATTGCTAGCGACGATGTTCAAATCACCCCGTAATTGAGAAAAATGACTATGGAATGCCTTTTCACAAGCGGCCTCGACGACTCATGGGCATTCGTAATCATCATGTGATCGAAAATCGAAGCAGGTTCAGTCGACTAGTATCATATAGCTTCAGAACGAATCACTTGTCGATGTTGTATTTTCTTTATAAACGGTCATCTTTGTACCAGCCGTCCTGAGTGAATAAAAATGTGTTTGAGTGTTGAAATTGTGCCTCCTTTCAGAATCGTATAATATACAATTCGACGAATTACTTCTTTCGAAGCATCATCAAGCTTCTTGAGTTTTTGTCCCACTCTTTTTCGTTTAACTTCATGATCTACAACATCTTCGGTTCTAATAACTCTGTATATGGTGGTATAGCTTATTATTTTAGTTAATTCCTGTATTCTCTTCACAAGTTGGTTTTCTGAAGAATCATTATTCTCGTCCTAGATATTCAAAATTACCCTTTGCGTTTGAACGTGTGAGGCTTTATTGGCGAACTCCGCTTGCTCTTCCTCCGTATCACTATAACTCACTTCGTTGACTTCCTCAAAAGGCCTCCAGAACACAAAACCACTATGATTGAAATAATAAATTTTCTGAATTTCAAGTTGTATTTATGAAGACAACCTAGCTCGTACCGCACTGCCTAGCGCAGGCTAGAAGATTCTTATCACAGAAGGCCGCCCATACAACTCTGACCAATCAACATTCAGTATAGTTCGGAGTAACCAATGAGATGCGGTTTCTAGCATGACAACGCTTGTCCAGTCCATGTTGACTGCAAAGGCTGCATAACGGGTAAGCTCAGTAGAAAATATCATTCATTCCTATTCCAATGTTGAGCGAATCGAGAAATCCTCGTATCGTCCTTAAAGACGGAAGTTTTTCAACTGACTTCGCATAAACTATACCAGACGGTACAAAGGACCCCGCACCGCATCAATGGGAAATTGGCTTTCGGTGAATTTACTCGAATTTTTGATATATTGTAGAACTCGTGGTGCTGATCAAATGTCTCCATTGCACCAACGCTCTAAAATCAACAGTTACGATTATATAGGGTGATAAAGTTGACTTTTCCAGAATTTTAGATAGTAATTGTGAAGACACCTTCCATAATTTCGAAACCAAATCAACTGTGCATTGATTGTTCGAATGACCGATACGAATCTACTATAAAGTATAATGATTTCTGCACGTACCAACAATATACAGGGTTGGTCGGAACATGGCGAATGATTCAGTGATTTTCGGAAAAGTGTGCAGTGGAATCTCATTTAAATTCTGTAGTATACAAATATCATCCCCATTTCGTGATATTAGCATCTCCTAATCAGACATATTATATACAAGATGTTTTATTTTTGATAAAGTCACATCCATGTTAGGTAACTATTATGTATTGGCATCCTCATCATGACTTACAACTTGAACAACCTATTGGGAATCTCGTTCATTCCATGATGAATGTTCACCCTGCAAATACTTGAAATATACGGAGTGGACGAAAAATCAATGGTCTTTGCTAATAATAAGAGTAGTATCTGCAGATTCTTTTGGCCCATTTTATTGACCCTGTTCCATAACGACATTATATTCAATGAAAATAATTTGAACCATTCGATGTAGTATATTTTTGATAATATGCAGGTATCATAGGTTTTTCAGGTGATAGTGAAACAATCAACAATAGGAAACAAGAACAATGAATATACAGTTATTATGGATAACAAAATATTCTGATATTCAATCACAACAAAAGTTCTGTACCTTACATAGTATATTTTACTTCCGTGTTATGACAAGCAATTATATTTCCTCGATCACTAATTCATAAAACGAATTCGTTTCACGAAATGAAAAAGTTGAATTCATTCAACTTCTTGAACAGTCTCCTGAATACAACTCGTCATACTCAATTCTAGAATACCTCAACAACCCTCCAACACTGCTGAAGTAAAGTAAACATAACAGTTAAAACAAAATTAAAGTAGTAAACAATATAATTATGAATGACTAATTTCATGTATTCGTTTTGTCATTAGGTGTCATCATGTCAATGTCTTCCGGCATTGAATGCGATCCACAATTTATTGTTATTTCTTGAAATTACGGAAGCTTGAGTGAATTCTCATTCGTAAAAATCCATGAGCGTTCGTATTTGAATTTAAATTGATTTTCATCGTGATATCATAATATACATCTTTCATATGAGATCCTGCCAATTTCATCTGGTAGGTTTTCTGCTTTTATATCGTGGCTAATACTAAATTGACTCTGATAGCCTTTTCTAACATCAAATTGGCTAATTATACATTGGCGTCTCTTGAGTCAAACAGACATACATACAAAAATACATATAAAAATGAACCCAACTATCTAAAATACATACCTAATGTAACAAACAATACTATCTGGTTGGTTTATAAGGTAGTATGAAAATCAACACGATGGCATAGTTATTATATTTGAAAAGTACTCCTGACTGTATAGCCGAGTTTAAAACGTACTCAATAAAGATAGAAGCAGCTATATTAGTTTCAATAAACATAAATATATAAATTATTCCAGATTTTTTGGGATTTTCTCACCTCGTTGCTATAAAATAAAAACATGAGTATCATTTCAATATACGTGTAGTAAGGACAAATCAGATGATTTGCCCCAAAGATGTCACTATCAAAGAGCCTAAAACAAAAATTCACCAGTATAATGATGAATATTTCACCTCCTCAATTAACCTACAGACAGTATTTAACAAATGAATACATAAATCAGTTGGAAACATACACACATATCATCATGAAATCATGGTAATATAAAATAATAGAATATCGAGTGAGGACGAATGATAAATTCTTACAAATGCCGAATGAATCTTTGATTTCATTCAATTACGGTGATCTCTTCTCATGATGGACTCCATGTTCATCTTGATCACGTTAAGATTGCTCTGGTTCAAATAATGTAATATGGCAGCCACATAGCAACTATATTCATCTGTTTAACATTGTCATTTGCAACTATTGCATCTGTCAAGTTCTTATAGAAGTCGAAGTAATAATTATTTGAAAAATGGCTCATCGCCGATTGAATTGTTTTACGTGTCATTCAGCATTCAATATACAAAATATGGTACGACTTGAGGTAGAACCGAATGAAATGAAGCGAGAAATCGCTATTGAAAGGCGAGATCAAGGGGGACTTCCACATCTCGAATTTATGGATCTAACATGTTATTAAAAATATACTGCATCGAATGGTTCAAATTAGTTTTATTGATTATAATGTCGTTATGAAACAGGGTCAATAAAATGGGTCACAAGAATCTGCACATACTACTCTTGAGAAGTTATTAGCAAAGACCATTGATTTTTCATCCACTCTGTATATTTCACGGATTTGCAGAGTGGACATTCATCATAGGTTGTTCAAGTTGTAAGTCATATTGAGGATGCCAATAATAAGTACCTAACGTGGATGTGACTTTATCAAAAATAAAACATCTTGTATATAATATATCTGATTAGGAGATGCTTATATCACGGAATGGGGATGATATTTGTATACAACAGAATTTAAATGAAATTCCACCGCACACTTTTCAGAAAATCACTAAATTATTCACTATGTTCCGACCAACCCTGTATATTGTTGGTACGTGCAGGAATCATTATACTTTATAGTAGATTCGTATCGGTCATTCGAACAATCAATGCACAGTTGATTTGGTTTCGAAATTATGAAAGGTGTCTTCACAATGTCTATCTAAAATTCTTCAAAAGTCAACTTTATCACCCTATATAATCGTAACTGTTGATTTCAGAGCGTTGGTGCAATGGAGACATTTGACCAGCACCACGAGTTCTACAATATATCAAAAATTCGAGTAAATTCACCGAAAGCCAATTTCCCATTGATGCGGTGCGGGGTCCTTTGATATTTGATATTTTCATAATATGTGGAAGAACAAAAAAAACTTTATTATCAAATTTTGGGTTGACGTCAATACATACCATATCCAGCTACAAGAATCTTGTTATTGTCTCCAACGACTAGTCTATCTGAAGTAGACTTGGTGTCTCTTACTAGCATAATGTATTCTAGTGGCATTTCATACATGACACTGGATCTATCTTCAAACTCCGACCGGTTGACTTTTTCAACAGTTGTTCCATTCATTGTATAGATTGCTTGAGATTGCGTGTCTCTCCTCTTTCGGCCATAGGACATAATATTATTTCCACAATCTACCTGCGAGGAATCAGGAAATGAAAAAAAAATGAAACAAGATTATAAGGACCGTTATATTCAGTAAATCAATGAATAATAATTGTGGTGCCCATTTATTTTGCACTAACTATTGATTATTTGTTATTAATTATTGAGTTTATTATGCATATATATGTACAGTGTGACCCACTTCTAATGGAAACACCCCCAACGTAATCGTTGGGTAAGGATCCTCAAATTTGCTGGAGCGTAAGATATACCGAAAATGACCAAGTGGGGCCATCTTCAGTGATATACACTGCTCGCCAACAGCCATGGAACCACCCCAATTTCCCGAAAATGATATTAGGAGTCAAACTAAGTCGAAAATCACTTCAGATTCGGAATAAGGACGCCCAATTCACTAACTATTCATATTTTTCCTGTAAAATTTTCAGTTTTGAAAAATTAAATTTTGTCGCATATTTTACGGAAGCACCCCCGTATCTTACGTAATTGACTTTATCTTTGGACTTTCCCTTCCTCCTGCAAATTTCAGAATCCTACTTAAATAATTACGTGAGATACGGGGGTGCTTCCGTAAAATATGCGACAAAATTTAATTTTTCAAAACTGAAAATTTACTAGGAAAACTATGAATCATTAGAGAATTGGGTGTCCTGATTCCGAATCCGAAGTGATTTTCAACCTATTTTGACTCCTAATATCATTTTCCGGAAATTGGAGTAGTTCCATGGCTGTTGGCGAGCAGTGTATATCACTGAAGATGACCCCACTTGGTCATAAAGTGCAGAAAACAGGTTCATGATCCTTACCCAACGATTACGTAAGATACAGGGGAGAAGTGGGCTGCACTGTATACTGTATGATATGTATACATAGTGAGTATAATTTGACGAGTAAAAACTTTGGAAACATAAAAATATTTTGCTGTCTATATTGATAGTACAAGACACTACAAACATGAAGAGTTTTTTGCTTGATCACATCAGCTTGAATGATTGTGATGGAATATATATGAAGTTGAGTTTTATGCAGGGCGAGTCAGTTTTTGTAGCAGCTAGGACTTCGATATCTCTTAGAACCCAAATTTTTGAGATGAGAATCTTGTGTAAACATATATGCGTTGGAGCTCCGTTTCCGATACACGAATAAGCTTTATATATATTTCTTTAGTTTTTATGTTTTTTTCCTACAATTTTCGAAATAATGAATTGATATTTGGTATGCCTATCACACTCCTAAAACGAAATAATTGAGGCTTTCATATAAGCGTTTTCGAATACAATTATTACAGGGCGGTACTCTTTTGGGGGTAGTACCTACACAAACTTTTTCGCGTGCCACCACTGCTTTCAATGAAAAATCAATTCAAATTACCTTCTGCCCTCCTGTATGTTTTTATTTACTTGTAATGAAACATCATTATTCCAACACACTTTATTCAAACATGTCTAATTGACAAGAAGACATGGAATTATAGTTTCATAAGGTATGTCGATGCAACTCGGTGGCAAAACTTCGAAAACACAAAAAAAAATTAATGACACCGCCGGCCTGTATATCGGAAACGAAGCCTCACGCATATATCGTGTGTCAATAGTGGTAAGTGGTGTCAACGAATTCATTTAAGAGCCAATGAATAGAGCGAATTCCATTGGCAGGAACTGGTGGAGTGTTTCTCCACTGGGTGTATATATTCACCTCTGTTTAACACGTGCGGGTGCAGGAACACTCCACCAGCTCCTGCCAAAAGTGCCATTCGCTATTAGACAAACCATAGCTTATTATGAGTAAAAAATGCATACAAGAGCTGTTTTCTGTGAGATAAACGGTTCCAGAGATATTCGCAAGAAAACAATTTTTTTTGCAAATTTCAACACCCTGTATTTCGAAAATGGTGCATTTTAGAGGGTAAGTTGATGAAAACTTTTTTCATATTTTTTGGATGAGCTATCACATCCTGAAGTCCTGCGGATATATTATGAAACACCTCTCATATCGTTATCGATGAAAATTTTGACGCGAAATTAGAGGGTCTAGTACTCGATGAAATCTTCAAAATGAGGTATCGCATCACCCCTCATAGGGGGTTGAAGTTACAGGGATGAAGAAAGAAGACTTTTCCCCCGAATGAGAAATCGGGGTCTAAAGTTCCCGCTGGACCACCCTGTATAGTATGTGAAGAAGGCAGTTTTCGCATCCTTTTCACTTTCCCATCACTACTGGTTCCGAGGAAATGGCTCCGGCTTTGAAGTTTTAAATGGAACACTCTGTATATATTGTAACATCTCTGGATTTCTGAGACTAGACTGTGACATTTTCGAAGGTTCCTAGACCTACTTAATTTTTTTAGAGTCACTTTTTATGTTGCAACTATAGGTGTGGCCATGATCGGACGTAAACTAATCTATGGACCTCAGGTGATGTCAGAAAATTGCAAGGTTCAAGAAGTAGTATGATAGATATATTATAGGAATAAGACATGTTGACAAAATCAAATGTTCGTGTCTAACTATAATTTTTCGAATGGCGACCATTTTTTTGACAAGTACTTTCTGAAAAAAAAAGAGGATGTTTTGATGAATCTAACGATATTAATATACACAGAAAAGGAAGGAAGGAATCCTCGAAGTCATCTCGATTTTTCGACTATGGGCATTGACAACAATTTTACTGCTAGTAGCATCGTACTTTCATCAGGCTGGAGATGGTCTTTTATAAGACCGAAACATGTCCCTTCTGATTGTGTAACAACACCATTAAAATTCGTGGAGATGACTTCGAGCATTCCTTCCTTCCTTTGGAACATTTCACTCCACTTTGAGCATTATGGACTCTTCTACCAAAGATTGATATTAATATATTTTCAATCGGATTCAAAATAAGAACATGAATTACCTAAGTATTACTAATGATTCTAAGGATATACTGGATAATAGTTCATTCATTTTTGTCAAGTGTGTCATAATATTTTGAAATTTTGAAGTTGTTCGTATCACGCGTTCTTTGGAAAACAAAACACTCACTTAGGTATAATTAGAGTGAGTAGAGAAATAGACGACAATATAGCTGAATAGCTGGAAATCTGAAGGGTATCTCCCATGTAGTAATGAATTTGGGCCTTCGAAGTGCCCATCTGATGTTAGGTTTATATATTTGATATTTTAAATCCATCATCTGAATTATCTGAGACTCACGAGTCCCAAAAGATGGATTCTGATAGTTAATATCCAAGGTACTGACGTATAGAGTTTCTTGTCTGATTGTTGGATGTTTTGTGACTAAATAAGAGCAAAAAACAGAGACAAAGCATTGAAAACAAGGCAGGTGAATGCACCTCCGCTCATTAAAGGTCTGACCAATCAAAAAGTGTACCACTATAATATGATAATGACAGTAACATAAACCTTATGAGCAGTCAGAGAAAAATCCTTAATTTTATGCGATAACAAATGGGACCATGAAAAAATTAAGGCATGAAAACTTTTGAAAATGTCATATTATTATTCTGATCCAGAATTGTCTGAAAGGCTATAAATCACGCAATTAGCTAAATTCCATAATCAATGAACACGCATTCAGGAACTGGAAATAACATGGAAACCGGCTGTGGAATCCGGAAGTTATTAGTTGCGTTTTATTTGTCCCATTCTGGTAGCGGTGGTGGGAACAGAATGACGTTTACAAATAAAACGACAAACTTCATGACCTTGCATGGGAGAATTTATATAAGAGGTTATATTTATACAGTGTGTCCCACTTACCATGCTCACCATGGGTATCTTTTTAACGGTGAGAGATACGAGGTCGGTAAAATGACCCCAAATGTGGAGTTTGTCAAGGCCAACTATTATGAGAAAAAAATATTTTGATAAAATCTATTCGTTTTTGTTGTATACGCAAAAAACAGATTTTGATCATTTTCATGTCTCCTCCGTAACTTCTTCATTCATGAAAATATTCAAATAGAAATTTCACATTTTTAGAATATTGTGTTGTACCCCTTTTTGAAAACAATTGACAGCCTGTTTTTTATCACAAAGAAAGGGATCGAATGATACTGTTGATTGCATGATAGCTGAGGTGATTCACTAGCGAATTCAGTTGTTCAATATTGCCTTTCATTTAGATACAGGGTGTGTTTGATTTTGTTGAAGATTATCAAACATGTTTCAATTGAATATCTCGAAAACAGTTCCGTTAATGGGATCTCATTTTACTCACACTATTTTGAATATGTTGACTATCATATGCAAAAAGTTTTTCAATGTTTTATGTTTCGCTTCTGAGTTCTGAGATATGCATTTTTGAGTTTACAGTATTACAGGTATTATAGGGTTATTACTTCGGATATTACTATCGATTCAACTGAACTTTACGGAATCAATACTGTTGAGTTTCATATTGTTATTCTATGTGGTTCGTGTTGTTTATAGTAACAAATTATTGATTTCTAATAGTTTCATAATGTAATTGAATGTTTGAAAGATTCCGTAAAGTTCTGTTGAATCGATAGTGACATCCGAGGTAATAACCCTATAATACCTGTAATACTGTAAACTCAAAAATTGATATCTCAGAAACAAAACATAAAAAATTGAAAAACTTTTTTCACATGATAGTCAACATATTCAAAATAGTGTCAGTAAAATGAGATCCAAATTAACGGAACTGTTGTCGAGATATTCAATTGAAACATGTTAAATAATCTTCAACAAAATTGTTGGTTTTGGAATAGTGCTCGAATTTTTTTCCGAATAATGAATTTTTTGACCGTGCCTCGTATACACCCTGATTCACTATAATGTGATCATAACTAGACATTCATTTGAGTTCCGATCAATACATTTTCTAGCTTATTTTGTCTTATTTATACTACAAAAACAGCTTTTTTCATTGTCAATCCTACCCCGATACGACGTTTTCACGGACTTTGTCGGCTTATATCTCAGAAACTAAACATACAAAACTTATTAAACTCACATATTCTTTTAATGAGCCATTCCACAACAACATAGTAAAATTTCAGCCAATTCGACCGAGAGCCAATTTCCCGTGTTTTCGTGCGGGTTCCTTTCTACGAAAGCGCTGAACGGACATGATACTTTTTTTTTATAATTGCCAGTTTGAACTGGCATTTAGCTATAATTGCTAGTTTGAACTGGCAATTAGCCATAATTGCCAGTTTAGACTGGCATTTAGCCATAATTGACAGTTTGAACTGGCATTTAGCTATAATTGCCAGTTTGAACTGGCATTTAGCCATAATTGCCAGTTTGAACTGGCATTTAGCTATAATTGCTAGTGTGAACTGGCAATTAGCCATAATTGCCAGATTGATCTGGCAATTAGCCATAATTGCCAGTTTGAACTGGCAATTAGCCATAATTGCCAGTTTAGACTGGCATTTAGCCATAATTGCGAGTTTGAACTGGCATTTAGCGCTTTCGTACGAAAGGATCTATAGTCATGTTATCGCCATCTAGTGACGCCAAAAAGCTAATGCGAAGGCGAGCGATTATTTCGACCAACGCAAAGGGCGAGTGGACTGATAATTATTGGCATTCAATTACTCCACTGTGTCGTTAGAGACCTATAGTATATTGTTCAACAAGAACGGAATGTTAGTGATTTTCCCCGAGAATGGAATTTGCAGCATGAGCCGTAGGCAAATAATGCTGCAATCATTCGAGTGGGAAATTATAGTATATTCCCTGCGAGTTATACACCATAATTTTTCTACGGCTGTGACAGATAACAGCGACATTCTTGATTTCTTCTTCTTGTAGGCATCTGATTTCCTCTCAAGTAATGGGCATCTATTAGACAGAGCTGTCATTGCTTGAACTGTGACATTCCATTTGCGGGGGTCCTTTCGTACGAAAGTTCAAACTGGCAATTATGGCTAATTGCCAGTTCAAACTGACAATTATACCTAATTGCCAGATCAAACTGGCAATTATGGCTAATTGCCAGTTCAAACTGGCAATTATGAAAAAAAAAGTATCATGTCCGTTCAGCGCTTTCGTACCTTTCAAATGTCAAAAATGTTTGAGTTGTCTTACCGGAGGACACTCGCCCACACAGAACTGTATGATCACACTGAATCGTACAATAGGAGAATTGGCGAATTTGAAGGCCTGGAAATTCGCGACAAGCACCTTGGTTGTGCCAGCCACGATTTTTTGCAGGGGCGGAAAGATATTCAGGTTCGTGGGACAACCTCTGTCGTCCAACAGAAAAATGGATTCATCATTCTTCTCGGTCATCGCTATGAGATGGCTTGCCCAAATATCGAGATCTGAAAATAAAAAATAAGCTTTCCGTTCAGGTATCCATACAGAGAATAAGTGCACAAAACTGCCATTGTTCTAATTTCTGAATGATTCGAGATCGGATTTTGAAATTTGGTTAGTAGCAAGTACCTATTCTCAATTGCCTCTTATTGACAGAGGTTATTCAATAGTAGATTGTTTTATTAGGATCAAAAGTGACACTTTGTTTGACAAGCGAATTTTGCATTTGCGAGGCGGAGCGTTTAGCGAAGCCGAGCGAAAGCAAAATTTGCGAGACGAACAAAGTCACTTTTGATCCGAATGAAACATGCTATTTTTTCTGCAACCGAAACAAATAACTCAAATAAATATGTGAAGCTACCACCAATACCGTGCCATATGTATGCAATGCAACAAATATTGACAAATAATCCATGTGGTAAGAATATTCTACCTGCATTAACAGCAGGTTAGGTTTTCAAGGATGTTCGAATTGTAGTTTCAATATAAATACAATCACAGAGTGACATATTTGTGTATGGACCAGGTGCTCTAATGGCAAATACCGCGTCAGTGCCAGCTATAGAAACAAGACTTGGAAAATGTTAGAGGTTAGTGAGCACATCAACAATTCGCTTGATAATCAAATGGAGGTTAACAATATCGTTGTTTGAGAAAAAAAACTATTGCTTGCCGTGATTATCCAAAAACAAGTTATCCATCCCGAGAATAACGAATGAAATACAGATCAAGCAAGTATTTGAATCTTGAAGGCTTCCCTGATCAAACAAAAATACTTATCTGAGATGTTTATAATTCCAATACTAAACTATAATAAGGTGTATTTATATATCTCCAGTATGGGTATGAAATGCCAAATCTGCTGAAATCGGAAACAAATCAGGTATGCCACTCAACCCAAATAACCAACCGTCACAATGTTGTTTATTCTTGATGACGTCCAGTAGATCCTTTTTAGTTCCTACACAGAGAAAAAACTTTAATAATGGTTATTTAACATTGAATAGTCACAGTTAAAAACTTGAATACTATATGGGACAGATATACAGTATGATAGTGGTAGATAAAATATTTTACCTGAATTGGTATACCTGCAACAGACACTCAATTATATAGTTCATTGATCGTTAATGAATGAATATATTTAAAATCAACTCAGGATTATTGAAGTGTTGAATAACATTGATTAAACAGTTTAATTACCATTGAACATTAAGTAATTCCCTTTGAAACCTTGCTATATTATCTTACAGACTTCTTCACCTGTTGTAGGTTCACACTTCGATGATAGTTATTCAATAGTTCAATAAATTTTCAATACTATATAGTTGCCACAGGTGAAAAAGCATGCTGTTACAGAAAAATAGGTGATATTCTCTGAGATTTATCTAACTGATGTTAGGTACATCCTTTAATTACTACCACTGAAGAATACAATAATTATTCCAGAAACATTATTAAGTTGTCCTCGGATCATAAATTACTCGTCTCTGGAACATAATTCAATTATTTCAGATGTGCAATTCAATTGAAATATTGGGGATGTTCAATGTGCATACCTCTGAAAATATTTTCAAGGTATCACACAATGGGGATGGTGATTCTATAGAAGAGAAAAAACATTGTACAAAATATAGGTACATCATATAATATATTCTAGTCATTTGTAATTTCAGTACAAACTACATAAATGAATGAACTTGAAATAATTATTTTCAAAACACAATAAATGTCGAACTGACTCATATACAAATATATTTCAGACGTTGATGGAGTATCTGCGGGCCGCGGGGGTACTAGGTCCTCTTGAATTCAGATCAAGTGGCATCAAGTTCTAATCAGGAACATCATTACCATCAGCACCCTGAAATATGAAAATTTCTCTATATAATGTGTTAAATTTCTCCTATTATTTTCTTGAAAATTCAAACAAATAATCCTATTTCAAGAGATTCATTGGAAGAATAAACTCTTAACAGGTAGCGTACGTCCCGTGAGCCCATCCAAGTAAGGCCATTCTTTATAAAACTTCACTTTGACTCAAATCCAGAGACACCGAATAAGAAAAATCAAGATCCGTTTCCTGAAATTTTTTCCCGTGTACCTACTATCAGAAATAAGATTTTTTTGCAAACATTCACAGTAGAGAGTCTTTTCATTTTGATATTTCCCAATTTATTTCTCGGCTTTTGTGAAATATAACCATAAAAACTCTTCGGTTTGGGTAATATCTTGAGATCAACAATTCATTTATTTTTCTGAGATTATATATTTCTTTAATCTTCAACAAAATTTAAACTACTTAACAAGTGACTCCCTACTGAAATTTCGACACCAAAGAGCACACTCGATAAAAATATTGAGAGGTCACAACCAAAATAGGAGATATTTTCAAAATATAACCTCTTCAAATGAAAAATGAATGGCAAGAACCACGAATAAAACGGACATATTATATCAGATGTAACAATTAATTGCAAATGATCAACCAACATAAGGAACTAGAGGGCTTAGAATCATTTTCGGAAGGAGAAAAACATATCACTAAAAAACGTTTGCGCCCAAAAAGATTTCTTCATGCACGGAGAAAAAGGAATGTTATATTACTCACCGAGAAAGAAAGAAGAGTTTTGCGTAAACTTCGCCAAACCCTGCTGTTTCAAAGTGTCGTCGATGAACTGCTTATGCTGCTTCTATTTTTCAACTCTCGACCTGGGGCTAGTCGCTCCATAGTGATAATGTCACTGGGAGAAATGTTTTTGGAATAGTCACAATCACTTAACTTACATGCACAACACAAATTTTCCAGAATAGAAAAAGGCACGCATTAGTGTTCGCGTCAACTCATAAACATCTCAGCAAACACCAAAGGTACATATTCTTAGTACAGATACAGACTGAATGAAGTGCAGAAGAGTTGCGCAGTCAGCTCGTGGCGTAATCGTGGGTATTCGAAACTAGCCGAATGATGACGAAACAGAGAAATCAAGTGAACTGTTACCTGTTGTTATTTAACTGGTAATAATGGCAGAATTATTCCTTTCACTCATAGAAAACATGGATTGAGGGACAATTATATTAATGTTAGGTAGATTGTTGTATACTGAGAATTAAATACATCGATAAAAATTAATCAAGCACAAGAAAGATGGCCTGTTCCAGGAGCATAGTTAACCTGCCACTGGAAGTCGATATCAGAAAAAAAAATTCACCTATTGTAATGGTACAAGAGTTCATTAATATATTTGTGGGTATTGAGTTTTACTCAAGTGTACTTGTGTACCTGGACCGTTTTTCTCTGTGAGGAGCTTAAGTTGAACTTTATATGTTGCCTAGCAACATACCTATTTTCGTGTCAGTAGTAGAAACGTCAATTCAAGAGCTAATTTTGGTATCAAAATGGACGACTTTTGTGTCGGTTGCAGAAAAAAATAATTTTTATTCTCGGAAAAAATTAAGGGCGTACAATATTTTTTTTCAAAAAACCTCCAGGATACATCCCTTACGTACACCACTGGCAGAGATATTAACAAATCTTCTGCTTCGAAAAATGCCTATTGGTGCTTATTGAAATTTCATGAAAATATCTAGAACGGTATTGAAATTTTAGCAAGTTTCCTTCTAAAAATGAGCTAAGGAACCATATCCTTTTTTATTCAGACATCAATTAAATTACACCCTGTATACAGTTCAAAATTATTGTTTCATTCAACGAAATCACTAGGAATTCAATGATTCATACCTATAGTATAGATGCTTTCTAATACATATATCTGGTTTTTGAGATGCCAGGTAAAATGTGTTATTTTCGGTATATATTATCAAATGATCAGTGAACTTTACAATGTTGAAGGTTTTTGTATACAAGCGACCGGTCGCAACCATTCGTATTTGTCATTCTGATTAGTCACGTGACACTGACGGCCAGTCGGTCAATCCGGTCGCGTATTGGCATTGTCTCCTATGGTACGACGCAACCTGAGAAAAATGTATGCCGAATCGCGGAAGACAATGTCCCACGATTTGGCAATGATACGCGCGACATTCTCTCCTGCTTTAGGACGCTATGTGCTGAATATTGAAGCGTCTGGATCTTGGTAAAACTGCATTTAGCATGCGATGGGCTTCTTTTCGAAAAATTTTTTTGGTACTTACGTATTTTTGTCTGAAAAATACGAAATTGATAATGAAAATGTGAACAAACCATTATTTATCAAGATATTTCACTATAAAGTTACAAATTTCACCTTCTTTTCCGCCTGTCTTCTGGATTGAATTCAAAACAATTTACCCTTCTTTTTTCATCATTGGACAATTTATATATATCACAATGTAAGACACATTTTTTCTATAATTGAGTCAACTAGAAATATGATTTTCTTGTGATTCATTCATATTTATTGAAAAGAAGGAAGAATATCATTTGAAATAAAGGCGTGTAATGTCATTCCAAATTCCAAAGCAATCTATTGACATTTGACATCTCGTATTTGGATTGCCTAATGCCTATGGATAAAATGGCCGTCATCTGGTATGCTTGCTCACTAAATAGGAAAAACGCACCATAAAAATCATATTTCCTGTTGAATTTTCTGTATAAAAATGTGTCATTGAAGTACATCATGAGTATATAAAGTGTCCAATGACAAAATAAGAAGAGCAAGTACCTGATAATGCATCCAACGCAAGGGGAAAAAGGAGTCGAAATTTCGAACTTTTTTTTGAAATATCTCGATAAATAGTGGTTTGTTCACATTTTCATTATCAAATTCGTGTTTTTTAGACAAAAATACGTAAGTACCAAAAAATTTTTTCGAAAAAAAAACCATCGCATGCTAAATGCAGTTTTACCTTGTATTCAGACGCTTCAATATTCAGAACGTAGCGTCCTAAAGCAGGAGAGAATGTCGCGCATATCATTGCCAAATCGTGGGACATTATCTTCCGCGATTCGACATACATTTTTCTCAGGTTGCGTCGTACCATAGGAGACAATGCCAATACGCAATCTGGCCGACAAGCAAAAACTCTACCTACGCGGGAGTAATTTCCTGCATTCCTGAATTTGAAATACTTACTATCATCCCTCGATTTGAGTTCAATTCTGAGTTGTAATTCTTGTCCGATCTGTGTATCACTGACTTCTTGTCCAGTATGAGGGTCCACGATTTTCATTTCTATAACTGGTGGATTCGATGTGTTATTCATAGTCGGGCTGATTATGGCACTACCCTTGTTTGGTAACACCCTGAAATCGTTTTGAGGTTATACAAGGTGGACCAATAGTGTGACAAAGCGAGATTGCAGCTCTGCTATCAGAGATGGAAGAACAAAATTTTTACAGGAGTTGTAGGTCCAAGAGATGCATATTTCAAATTATCCTCCATTATACAATGTGTCTCAAAAAAGTGTGGCATATCAAAGTTAAGTTTTCTTAAATGGAACACCCTGTATTTTATTGAATTTTTATATTCCCTCTGAAGAGCTGAACTCAACGATCTAGCACACTTGGGGTCTAACGGAAATGAATACCGAGTGTGGAAAATCGAATTTTTTGGGGGTCGAAACTATTCATCAGTGGTCAAAAGGGCTTGGAACAGATACAAGGTGGCGCGGAACTCAGAATTCTACACCACCCTATATTTGATTCAATTAAATGTCAGTAAATAGTAGATCAAAAGTCGAGATAGGGACCTGAAAGTCGTTTTGTTTGGTCACAAAAAATTCCCAAAGTTGAAAAATCTCGAATTTCCACACCATTTATCTCGGTAATGATGCCTGCTAGATCCCAAGTGTGCTAGATCGCTGAATTCAGCTCTTCAGAGAGAATATAAATATTCAATAAAATAACAGAGTGTTCCATTTGAAAAAACATAAGTTTGATATGACACACTTTTTTGAATAGAGAATGATTTCGAAATATACATCTCATGGATTCACAACTCCTGTAAAACTTTTTTTCTTCTATCTCTAATAGCAGAGTTGCTATCTCGCTTTGTCACACTATCGGTCCACCCTGTATAATGGGTCAAGTCTGTAATTTTATTTTGGAGTGAGTCACTTTTAGGCATCAGAATAAAATGCTACCATTTCAATATCGAAATAATACGTCACAGTTTCGCATTGACCGCAATTTTTTGAATTTCAATGTAGTTTTTTGAAATTTCGGTTGAATGTGGTGACTTTTTGTTTACTTTTTGAACATGTTATAAGGTACCACCCCCCATAGGTACCTACTCATTTATTTTCGACATGAAAAAATAGCGTTATCCTTAAAAAAATACACGGAGCAACAAAAAGGGTAGAAATATTAAATTGAACAGCATGCAGGGCGTTTATCCAGAAAGAGGTGGTTTAGGTTATGTAATTTGGAACATATTTTACCATATATACTATTATACTAAGTGTAACACTTTTCGAGATATCATCGCTTATAAATTCGAAGTTCGATGTTACAAAAATTCGTTCGATGAAATACGTATTCAACTTTTCATAAAAAAGAGATACAATCAGATAAAATGTTTGAGAAAGCGATATCTCGAAATTCTCAACACTTTGTATTATGTATATATGTTCGACGAAATGTTCTCACACCCTCTGTGTATATATAGGTCTATTATTCTTCTGTATATACTTCAAAATATGGGCTTACAAAAATTACGAAGTTTGATCAATTCTTTTAATCTCTTGGAGCGCACGCTTGACAATGATGACTGATTTTATTTGATTACCGTCGAAGATTTACTAATTTAGATAATGAATATATTTTCTTCTTGAAATAGGCCCAAGAATCACCTCCTCAAAAATTGCCATTCAATTAGGAAACACGTTCCACCTGATGGATTTGCAATCAACTTCTCTCCAGAACCGGTCAAAGATCAATCAAACTATCTCCTTAAGATGAGAAAATCATGAAAATCATCAATATCTCAAAGTAGTCCAACCAAAATAATTTCAGAAACAAAAAACAAGCAGAATAAAGTCGGCTGACCACAATTTATGTGAAAATAAAAGTACCAAACAATATATGGGGCTCAAAATGTACCATTATTATAGAAATCAATCAAGTCATGGTGATATGTTTTCGCAAATACATCACCATGACTTGATTGATTTCTATAATAATGGTACATTTTGAGCCCCATATTGTTTGGTACTCTTACCTGATGATGGCCGTAGTGCCGAAACAAGTTATACATGTAATCGAAGTGTTTTTATGTAATGTGTGGTCGACCGACTTTGTTCTGTTTGTTTTTCTTTTGAGATGAAGGAATATATTGGGTATTCTATTCAAAATTCGTGCACTTTCTGTTGCTCCCTGTATAATTTTTGAGATAATGAGAACTTGTCATTCGATTCAAGAATGAAAAAATTACTTGTGAGGGCCGTTTTTCATTTTTTTACTGTCAAAAGTGAGAGAGTGGGGGTGGTATCGCAATATTCCCTATTTTTCAAGACATATAGGAAAATGATATACTTCTAATGACTGAAAATCCCAGGGGTGACATCGTCCATGTGGCCACGCCATTTATTTTATAATCTTGTTAAAATTTTGCCCAGACAGCACTGGATTCCTAGAATATTATCTAACTATGCTAAACAGGATGAGTTTATTCCGAATATCCACCGAATATTTCCAGAATATATGGACGCCTCTTGAACATCCAAGGAATATTCCAATGTGAATATTCTTGTAATATATCACAGCATATATTTTGAGAATATTCTAGTTGGATTGTTCCCAACTGAATATTCTGTGTTGTATATTCATGAAATATTCCCGACTGAATGTTCTGTGGTGTATATTCATGAAATATTCCCAACTGATCATTCTGTGTTGTATATTCATGAAATATTCCATGAATATATTCCCATGCTTTTCAACACATGAACACCAATCATTTCAGAAATATGTTTGTTATTGTATCAAACAATAATTATATGTAAGGAGATTTTGAATCGAAAAGTGTTTATGATCCGATTCTGAACGACGCTACTCGATACTCGTCTATGCTCTAATAGCCTGAAAGTCACGGGTTCGTTCCCATCTTTGGGTAACTTTATTTTATTGTAGATAAGTGTTTATTGGAATATTCCAGGACCATTCAACATAGGATATTCTCTTGGACATATTATATCAATATCTGAGGAATTCTATTTGCATATTTAGAGAATATTCCACGCATATTCTAGAATTTTCTTGATTATGACTAAGATATCCCAATATTCCAAAAGTTATATGATAGGGAGATTGCTAGAATTTTCCAAATTATTCCTAGGATATTCCAATATTCCAAAAGGAATATGATAGGGAGATTCATGGAATATCTGTTGCTGTCTGGGTCACTATTGCGAAGAATCATCTTCACATATTTATCAAACTTACGGAGAAATCGTCACTCCTGTACCAACGACAACTTTTGTATCATTCCCAAAAATACAACCAACCCTTATGAGTCTGTCGCTCTGCGTCTGTATGATGGGGTTGAACTGTATTATCATCTCGCCTGATAATAATGTCCTGAAACAGAGATGCATTTAGTGAAATTTGTCCATTGCAAAGATGGGACCCAATTTCCCACAGGTAAAAACTTAGAAGTATCAAAAGAAATGTTGAAACTATACACTCGATTCAAGCAATCAGCATAAATCACTCCATACGAGTTGATACGACAGGGTGTTCTATAAGTTAAGTATACGACGAAGACTTTTAATTTAGATCGAAGTAACAAAAGGCCTTGCATTACTGGACCAGTAGGTACTTTCAAAGAAAGTTTTTGACGAGCATTCACGATTGCGTTGCCCTACCTGACGGTGTGACAATATGACAATAAGCACAAACAAAATACAAATGTGAATCAATGAAAACAAAGTGATCAGGCCGCTTTGACAGCTTTCAAGAACACCGATAGGTGGCGTACGCTTATTTTCTATCGTGAATAGGTCTTTTGACCTGAACGTCAAAGGAAGAGGAGCAGTTTGGAAAAATATTGAAAAAAGGGGTTTCTTAAAAAATTAAATTTTAAAAACCATCTATTCTTCACCTTGATTTTTGCACAGAAAAATAGGTTCTTGATTGAAAAATGATGGTTGTATATACATTGATTTATATACCTCATTGGGAGATTCGGAAAAAACGATTGAAAGAACCACAGAAAACCGCAATTTTAAACCAATTATAGTTATTCACGAAAAAATAAGTTGAGACGAGAGAAATAGATGGCTGTATGAACATTGACTTACATACCTGGGGAGGAAAGCAATTTGGAGAAAACGATTGAAATTACTTCAAACAATCAAGTTTTCAAACCAATCAATTCTTCACCTTTATTTTCACACAGAGAAATAAGTTGTGATGATAGAGAGAGAATGACTATATATATTCACGTTGATTTACATACCTTGGGAGAGAGGCAATTTGGAAAAATCGATTGAAAATACCTACAAATCAAATTTTCAAAACCAATCAATTCTTCACCCAGCTTTTCCTACAGAAAATGGGTTTATATGATATAAAAAGAATGGTTTTATACATATTGACTGACATATACCTTCAAGGTATATAATTCAATATGTATATTACCTTGGAGGGGAGCAATTTGGTGAAAGATATTGAAACTACCTCAGAGAATCAAATTTTCAAAACTAATCAATTCTTCATCTTGATTATACTACAGAAAAATAGGTTACGATAATATTGTAAAGATGTAAAATTTCTTGATGGTAGGTTTTTGGCACATTTGTAAAGTTACGCTAGAATGTACTATTTTTTATCGATTAACCTTGCAGGCTTTGAGGTTTTTTGAGACACCGATTATATTGATGCGGGGCGTAAAAGTGGTTCCTCCACCAAATTCTCGAAGGACTACCTATTGATCACTTCTTCAGAAAGTGTTTTCTTTCTCAAATCCACAACTCTAATTTCTCCCACTACGACACGGTTTGATTTCAAATTTAATCTCATAGTTCCAGTAGGAGTGCATACCCCAAATAAATTATTCTTGATTAAACGAAAAAGTACGTATAAGGAATCAGATTTATGACTCGCTGCTGTTATGACATCTCTTTGTGTGGCGTCATTGTGAACTAGGAATTTTGGTGAAGGAATTACTCAGGTACTCCCCACCATCAGAAGAATAGGTAGTATGTTATTGTAATGGCCTATATTCCAAACAGGGCCGATCCTAGCGGGTGTGCAGCGCGTGCCTCGCACGCGGGCGGCCAAAACAAGGGGCGGCCGCAGGCCGCATATTGTCCTATCAAACAAAATTATTTGAAACTCATAAGTCGAATGAATATGCTGCATTTTGAATAAATAAAATGATAGTAATAGTAAATAGTGTGTTGGTCCATTGTCAATTAATGTCTACTTTTTATACACATTCTTATCTTCCCAAATTTTAAATTTCTATTTGAAACAATAACCAAGGGGCATATTTTTCAGACGCCTAAGGATGTTTTGTTCCATCACTGTGCGGTAGCTTATTTATGCATTTCTACTTCTTACTAAGAGACTATGAGAGAAAATCCCAAAAAATCTGGAGAACATCCACTTGGTTAAACTACAGACACCATTTAAAATACTTTTCACTCGCTCTTCTTATTGTTCTTATTTTCAGATGCCAGATCATTTTATATCAATTACAATAAACTGTAATATACTAATGTGATAATGAATATACCACCTCCTCGATTAACCTACAGACAGTATTTAATGTGATGAATTTGAATCCCAACAAAAATTTCGCCTGCGGCGCATTTTTTGCCATAGGAAAATTTTGTCAGAGTTTCTTGGCCGCTCCCGGTATGCACTGAAATGGAGTTATTACCTGAAAGCATTTGACCTTGAACTCAGAAAAAATTCGCCTGCGGCGCATGAAGATTTTGTCTACATTTATTTCTGTGTTTTACTTCTGATCCTTGTACAAGTAGTTGAAGTTATGAAGTCATCAGGTATTATAGTTAAAAAATATGAAAAATTCTTTAGAGGGGCGGCACATTAGGTTTATGCACGCGGGCGGCCGACACCCTAGGATCGGCCCTGATTCCAAACAAGCGAAAAGTTCAAAAGTTTGGCATAAGCCATTCCTAATCTGTTGTAGACTATACAGGGTGTTTCCTAACTACGGTTCCTAACTGCAGGTGGTGATTCGTTAGGTCATTTTAGGAAGAAAAGTTCCTATTAACATATGTCCGGAGTTGCTTCGTTCCTGAGGTACAAGGCGTTGAAATTAAAGAAAAAAAAACGGTTATTATAAAATATCATGAATATCCTTGAACCGATTTGGTTGAAATTTGGTACTTTCATTTGAACTGATAAGGCGCTTATTTAGCCCTATTTAGATTGAAATTATTGGGGCCAGTGGCGTCTCAGTGGGCACCACAGCCAACAATATTGTGAAAAAAAGTACGCCACTGACTTTTTTGATTTTTTTTTTATTTTTTTCAGATTGAGCAGCTCAAAATACAACTTTTTGGTCTCTTGTGTTTTCTTCATATCCAGCTTCGTTTTCGAGAAAAAAAATCAAAGCCACTGTATTGCATATCATGAACACCTGCATTGAAGAGATGAGTTTTTATTATTTCCGCCAAAAAATATAATTTACACTCGATATGCTGAAATTTCAGAAAATTTTACATATACAAGTACCAAACTTCAACCATATCGGTTCCAGGATATTCACGATATTTTATAATTACCTTTTTTTTTTCTTTAATTTCAACGCCCTGTATCTCAGAAACGAAGCAACTCCGGGCATATGTTCATAGGAACTTTTCTTCTCAAAATGACCTAAGATATAACCCCCTGCAGTTAGAAACCGTAGTTAGGAAACACCCTGTATACTCTGTCACCAACAGGATTGTGTGTAATGAGTGTTTTAAGAAGCATATTACGCACGAATGTAAGTAATAATGAAACATTATTTTCGATTCAATTCAAGTCAACTTATCTGCCTAATAATTAAATTGAATAACATTCTCCCGAAATCGATACCTACATCGAAACGTATAAAATTTAGCCAGGCAACACTAGACCACACTAGACATCTACATCAATCAGTATGTTGCCGGGGTAGCAACCGGGTGGGATAAAATCCCACCCTCCTCTCACAAGACCCCCATCTTTCGACTTATACTGACAGCACCCCCGGGAGAAACGGAGGATTTGAATACGCCGAATCAGCGCGCTAAAGCCATCTCCGTTATGTAACGGCATGTTCTCCTGCTACCATTTCATTATACCAATGATGAGGCCGTCTGATAAGACAGACTACTGCCTCTGCAGTGTCAGTGCCCGAGCAGAAATGCTGCTCACCCGCCGAGGCAGGCAAGATATCCTCCCACTTGACCCATAGTGGGATTCTTCTTCACCTCCTCTACCGTAGTCCGGTGGTGTTTTTTGGAAACCGCTGCCCCCTGGATAGTCCAACCCAATTGGTGAGGCATCAGGCCGTATGTGCGACCTAATGGGGCTATCCTCATCACCCCAGGTACCCATGTCAACAAAATTCCTCTTGTTACGTTTGATGGGTCGCCGTCGCAAGAGGTTTTGGCCTGATTGCTACTCATGTTGACAAGAATCCTCTGGTCCCGTTGAATGAGTGATCGTTCGAGGACTTTTACACGTTCCTCTACCTCGTTTACAGGAGAGGACCCGGCTTTGCCTACGATGGCTGGCGGTAGGATCGCTTGGGGCTGCCCCTTCTCTGACGAACTAAGGCACAAGGTACACCAAAGTTCCATTTTTCGCTGAGCAAGCCCAGCTACCCATATCGACCGGAATCCTCCCGTTTGATGGGTGTCCGTTCGCGGCATTCTTCACGTACGGCTACCATGACAAGAGTGGGGACCTCAAGCTTTTAACCAGTGGTACCTGAATCACCTGGGGCTACCCCCACCCCGACGCCGTAAGTACATGGTGGGCCCACGGCCACAGCCGGCTAGACATCTACAGACCAATTTCGAGCTCTTTGACTCTTATCAGTGCAGGGCAGTCTACAGCCAGCAGTCCTAAGACCGCCGACTAAGCGTAGCCTAGCCAAACAAAAATCAAGTCGGCATTATATTCCCCCAGAGGCGTCTTTCATAGACAATATGAAAGCAACGCGATCTGAGTAGGAAAGAAGGAAAGAATCACTCCAAAACTGAAATTCCCATACGGATGTGGCCGGTTGCTCGACTGGCGTAATAGCCATAATGGCTATTTCGTAGTTGAAATTACGCCAGTCGGGCAACCAGCCACTTCGGTATGGGAATTTCTGTTTTGGATTGATTCTTTCCTTCTTCTCTACTCAGATGGCGTTGCTTTCATATTGTCTATGAAAGCCCCCCCCGGGGGGGAATATAATGCCCACTTGATTTTTGTTTGGCTAGGCTACGCATAGTCGGCGGTCTTATAGGACTGCTGGCTGGAGACTGCCCTGCACTGATGAGAGTCAAAGAGCTCGAAACCGGTCTGTAGGTGTCTAGCGTGGCCTGGCTAAATCGAAATCAATAGGCACTCAGGAAAGAATCACTTGTATCAGTATTCGTAAATACGAGTCGATGCATAGATTTTTGAATGATTTGATTCAATGTTCTGCGTGGCATTAACAAAGAAAATAGTTGTTTTCCTCCGGAAATCTACCATTGTTGTTCATTTTATGAACATTGTGTGGAAATGACTTCAAGCTTGTTGTATTTATCTATATAATAAATTATTATAATATTACTTCTACCTTTGCAATGGCTCCTCAGCTTTGATGATACCACACTGTCCTGACAACAAGGGTAATCTTAAGGTGGTGATATGGAATTTTCCCTCCCCATCCGCAGAACAGGAAGGATTATCGGAGAAACCTTGCATGAACATCTTTCCAACAAAATCTATCTCCGGGTTGTAACGTACCGTCATATACGTTTCACTGCATGAAACGGTGACTAAAAAATATTGTTATTTGAGGTTCAGGTTTCGTCTCGGGTTTCGTCCTATTCTCCAACTAGATAGAACACTGATGTCAGTGCCTGAGAGTCGATTCTCATGCAAAACTCAATGGTGAAAATCGCATATGGATATCTGTCTTCGTTTCGGAGTTACAAGGTGTTCTTCGAAAATGGGCATTTTTGAAAAGTGGCTACTGATATTTTTTGGGCTAAAAGTGTTCTCATGAAAATAACTGCAAAGCATTGAGTTTGTGATAACAATCCTTTCTGAGGCACTGAAATCGGCCTTCCTATATAATAATAATAATAATAATAATAATAAATCGGCTTTATTAACGGAGTGGATACAAATTCTTAGTGTGCAACACTAATTTTGGCGAAGTCTCTGATAGCTACTCATACTCAACCAAATTAGGTCACAGGATATACTTAATATACATATATACACATGTTACAATACAATGAGAAATCGTGAAACAAAACAAAAAAAATCAATCTGAATTGCAGAAATACTTCTTAAGCTGGGCTGTTCCTCCAGGGGCGTGGGTGAATATGTGTTCATTGATTAGTAAAAAGAAACTGTTTGTATTTGTATTTGAATTTATTTATATTTAGAAGTTCAAACTCTTCAGGTAAAAGGTTATAAAGATGAATTGAATTGAATACAAATGATCTCTGAAACATGGAAGTGCGATGATGAGGCATAGTTAATTTGTTTATTTTTCTGATGTTCCTTGAGTGTACTCTGATACGTGGAATTAACTTGCTTTTTAAGGGGGATGATTGTGGCATATTCATCAGTTTTAAAACAAAGGTAGCTAGGTGATGATTTCTTCGATTAGTCATATTCAACCATTTGGTTTCCTTGAATTTTCGAGAAATAGATTCATATTTCCGGATGCCATAGATCAAACGACAGCATGAGTTTTGGACATTTTGTATACGATTTTTATCGAATGAAAGTAGACATGGGCCGTATATAAAATCACAATAATTGAAGTGACTTAATACCAGTGAATCACATAATATTTTCTTCAATTTTACACTCATGATATGACGGTTACAGTATAAAAATTTCAGTGTAAATAAGCTTTCTTCATCAAATTCTTGACATGTTCTGAGAATCTGAGCTCTGCATCGAGCTGGATGCCTAAATTTCTCGTTGACTCTACAATGTTCAAAATATGACCTTCAATATTAACATGCAAGTTTTCACTGATCGTATTTCTTTTGGCATGTGTGACAAAAGACATCAGAGTTGTTTTCTCAGAATTGAGTTGTAGATCATGTTTTTTCGACAGATTCTTGATTGTTTCAAGATCCCGATTAATGAGAATTTGCACATTCATATAATCATCGATATCGAAGTGCGTATAAAGTTGTATATCATCGGCATAGGCTTGTACTTTGCAAAACTCAACAGAAGTAAGTATATCAGCAGTATAGATGATGAAGATGAGCGGTCCAAGAATAGATCCTTGGGGCACCCCTGAGAAGATATCCAAGGATGAAGAATACTCATTATTTATAGAAACTCGTTGTGACCTGCCTAACAAATAAGACCATATAAGAAATGCCGCATCATCATCAACACCATAATAGCGCAGTTTAGCACAAATTAGTTCATGATTTATGGTATCGAAGGCTTTCGAAAAATCTAATAGCACAAGCAAGCTAGCCAGACCCTTATCTAATGATTCGATGATATCCGTTGTAACCATTGTCAGTGCCGTACCAGTGCTATACCCCTTTCTGAAACCACACTGCGAATCAGGTATCAACTTTTTCATTGTAAAGTATTCAAATATTTGATTATAAATGATTCTTTCAAAAATTTTAGACATAGTTGGTAAGATACTGATGATTCTCAAATCAGAAAAGCTCGAAGGATCACGTTTTTTGGGAAAAGGTTTACCAACAGCAATCTTCCATTGACTCGGAAAATATGACTTTTCGAAACAGCAGTTAATTATATGTGTAATATAAACGTCAATAAATGGACTGCAATATTTTATCATATAAGACGATATTTGGTCGACACCTAAAGCCTGAGTTTTTATACCTTGTAAAATATTATGAACATCTTCTGCGGTCGTTAAATGAAATGAAAATTGGTTATCAAGATTAAATGAATTTGTACTAAAAAAATCAATCTTCTCATCACAATTATTGGTAACATTTTGTACAAATTTAGCAAAGAAATTATTGATTTCGTTGGGATTTGATAAATGATCAGGTATCATGAGATTATTATTAGCACGAATATTAAGATATATTGCTCAGTGCATTCCATGTTTTACGATAATTATTTTCAGCACAAACTGACCTTAAATAAGCTTTTTTCTCAGCTCTCACCATCGACAATGTGTAATTACGAATATCTTTATAACTCGACCAATCTGCCTCCGTTTTTGTATTTTTGAATTTTTGTAAGGCTCTATCTCTTTCTCTCATTATTAATTCAATCAAAAAGTTAGGAGTGAGCCAAGGAGCAGGAGGTTTGGTAACTCTTGCTTGTCTGATAGGAGCATGCTTATCAAAGTTTGTGATGATCAGGTTATTTAGAATCTTGAGTTTGTTGTCAATGTCCTCTTCCAAAATCACATCAAACCAAGGTAATGTTTGGAGGTCGTTCAAGAAGGAATCAATGTTGAAGTCTTTAAAGCATCGATAAGTTACAGTCGAGTGTGCTCGGCTCTCATGGTTGGTGTAAAATCATAGCAGAATTTTGAAGATACCTCACAAAGATAATAACCAGCAAAATGGGAGTACTCACTGTTCAAGCAACTGGCTTTTTCATAATATGTAGAATGTTGTGTTCCGATTAGGAGGGAAGGTCCAAATATTTTGGTATCTTCGCTGTGCAAATAGCAAGTATTTCTGTTGATTGTAGTAAATGCTCTGCAGTTGAAGTTCTTGAAACTCTCACATAAATGTTGGCAGTTTTCTTTGGATGTCTTCTGGAATGATACGTCGCTATGTGCTAGAGTAACATTGTCGTATTCTTCGTATGCACAAAACTCGTTTTCTGAAACATCAAAGTTTTGTTAAATTGTTGGGATTTTCTCTTGTCGTTTGTAGGATGAAAATATGAGGCATCATTTCTACATAAATATGTAACAATATGATTTGGAGGAGGAGATCAAGTTCTAACTCAAACTGAACCAAAAAACACTCAAAAGAATTGTATATAGGGTGTCCCGAAATTACCTACCAAGATTTGAACCATAGATTCTAGGAACAAAAACGTAAAAACAGATTCATAAATTTTATGAGTTTTTCGAAATTTTGTTCAGGCGCGTGGGGCTAGGGGAGTAGGTATTCGGCTTCTCCAGTCCAGCCCCTCCCATCCACCTTTCTCCAAACCACGTGACCTGACTAGCTAGTCATAACTACTATACTATCGAATGAATGTACTCACTCCATAATATTGAGAAAATAGTGAAAAGAGCAATAAACAGCTGAATAAACAAAAATATATCATTATGACGTCACGCTATAACAGACAGAATCGAAAACTAAATGAAATGAGCATGCGCCAAGAATAATCCAAGAACGGTTCATGCTCGAGAGCAGGTACTGGTTTCGGATAGTTCTAGGACCGTCCCAGGACGATTCTGGAAAAACCCGAACGCGTAAAGAGTCAGTCCTAGAACAGTTCCTCGAAACCAGAACGCGACCTACTGCGCAAACTCCTGACAGTTCTAGAACCGTAATAGTTCGAAGCTGAATGAACCTACCCTTTGAATTCAGCTTTCCATGGAGATTTCAAAAATTGAATAATATATAGGGTGGTTCATTTGAAAATATTGTCGCAGACGTCATAGCTGCAACGTTTTTTTTCTGGTTCCCACGAAAAGGGATATCCTGAAATGTTCAGAGAACATCGTGAGAACCAAGGGAAATAAAGTGGGAATTGGTGATCTTCTTGAATTTCTTGAGGTAATATGCCTCGGGGAACACCTCCCTTGGCAATGTATTCCAGAGCCTCGCTGTTCGTTGGATGAACGAGTCTTTGGAAAGAGATGTTCTGCAGGTCTCCAAAGTGACCACGAAGGGGTGCGAAGCCTCAACTCGACGGGTTAATCTCGCGGGACAGCCAAGGGAGGAACAATTGTTGATATTTCAGAAGAGCATCGTCCTCGAAAATATCTATAGAATAGAGCCAGATCGTCAACTTTTCTACGATGTGCCAGAGATGTGAGTGAGTTTGTGAGCGATGCATCACCCACGAGACGAATTGCCCTTTTTTTGGACAGAATCCAACAGTTATAGGGTATGTCCGGGTGCTACACTCCAAATATGGGAACAGTATTCCAGGACAGGTCGGATCTGTGCCTTATAGATCATAAGCAGCTGACTGGAAGTGAAATAGCTCCTGGCCCGAAACAGGAAACCAAGTTTTTGGGATGCACTTTTAGCAGTTGATCTCACGTGATTTTCCCAAGAAAGGTTATCCAAGCATCGACATGGATGTCTTCAAAAGTATGGTTACTCCTGAGAAGCTTATGTTGGGCACAGTGAGATCGGCTTTTCTAGAGAAAAGGCATGCTTGTGTTTTGTTTGCATTGAAATCTACCAAGTTATTGGATCCCCATTCGAGAATTGTTGCCAAGTCCATATTTATGTTGTCAACATTTCTCCCTCGTTCGTTCCTGATTTGCCTGGCTGGTATTGGAGCCCTGGAAGAGAAAGCGGTATATGGAGGGTACTATCATCCGTGAAGCTGTGTACTGGACAAGTTGCTTCCAACGAATCGTTGATATGGAGTAGAAATAGTGTTGGTGCTAGAATTGATCCTTGCAGAACACCAGCATTTATAATAAGAGAGTCAGATGGAACTCTGTCGACCACTACATGGAGAGACCTGTTTGAGAGAAAACTAGCTAGCAGAGAACATAGCTGGGAGGCAAGCCATAAGATGGAAGCTTGGCGAGGAGTCCGTGGTGCCAGACTCGATCGAATGCCTTGGAGATATTAATTGCCACGGCTAAGGTTTCACCATATTTTCCAATAGATTGCTGCCATATATGTGAGACGTAAGCGAGCAGGTCACCAGTGGATCTCTGATGACGGGAGCCAAATTGCCTATCGTTGATAATACCTGAATGTTCCAGGTATTTCATGAGCTCGTTGTTGATAGCTTTCTCCATGATCTTTGAAATAATAGATAGCAGTGCGATCGGTCTGTAGTTGCTAGGTAGATTCTTTTTGCCTTTTTCAGGAACTGGTTGTACTCTTGCAATTTTCCAGTTGGACGGGAATATCCCCAATTTGTAAGAGTAGTTGAACAAATTGCAAAGAACAGGTGTTAGTTCGGGAGCACATTTCTTGAGAACTATCGGTGGGATTCCGTCGGAGCCATAAGCTTTGTTGGTGTTGAGACCCAATAAAATCTTTCTTATAGTACGTTGGCGAAAGGTAATCTTGGGCATATGACTGTCAATTGGCGTTATGTTTGGAGGATGTTTTCTTGATGAATCCAGAGTGGAATTTCCAGCAAATAAATGCGCAAACATGTTGGCTTTCTCCTGAATGTGAATACATCATTGTGATTCACATTTTTTTCTTCAAAATGTGGAAAATTGAAGATGAAAATCGACCTGTTTCAGGAGATTCCTCAGGAATTGATGGTTAGACTAAAAATTAATTAATTCAGTACTTTAAGAGAGCACTGTATAGAAATGAGGAGAGAAAATACCTAAAAATATAAAAAAAATAACATTTCATCTCCTCGATTTTCCTAAACAGAGTATTCAATGTTCTCTTGTTCTCATACGATTATATCAAAATCAACGCTTTTAGAAAATTCAAGTAAACTGTTAAAAACTTGTTCATGTAATCACTTATTCTTTACACCTACACCTCAAAGAAGATTTGTTCAACCTAAAAAAATAAATAGCGATATAACTGGCCAAAGAACTCTAAACGATTTTGAGGGCAGACACAATAGACCTGAAAATGTCGCGGTGTGGAGACAGATAGCTCGAAGGCCCCACTCTAAATCTAATCTTATCTAATCTATAGCTATTTCATGCAAACTAGACCTAAGTAGAAAATAATCCAACCACATAATAAAATGCTTACTTGGTTCATTCAGGTTATTTGATGTGCATTCGTTTTCGAAATATTCGTCTTCGTAGACTGAAACCCTGTACGAATTTGGTAACTGATGGCGATCAGCATCGCTAAGGGTACAAGTTCCTCTGATATTAGTGTTTTCTTCGTAACTGGATTTGGTGATATGAAATTTGACTGATCTACAGACAAAATCAGTTTCGTTGAGGCAGTACTGTTGACAATCAGATCTCGATAGAGCTCCTGGCAGTGTTTTAGTATCGTTGCCTATCAATGTCGTACCAGGAATTCTTTCGAAGATCCACAGTTTTTCACATGTCCGTCCTAAAATTGAAAAAAAAGCTTACGTAGGTATTGGTGTGATATGTGTTTTGAACCATTAAAGTTCAATAACGTAATAGTATATTATGTAACAAGTGTTATAAACGTCCTTTTAGTAACGAGTAGTTTAAGCACGAGCGGAGCAGAGCGGAGCGAGTGTTTAATAAACGAGTGTCTAGAAGAGTTTATAAACGCGTTACATACTATGATTTTTCTACGAACTCCAAAAATTACATTAATTAACATACCTGCTATTCCTGCTAACCTACAAAATAATTCGAAAGGAATGGGAATTGAAAACCTTATACATACAACTGCATGCAACCAGCGAGACACGTATATAAGTGATATTGGTTGTAGATCTGTCCAGTCCATTGCTTACTAACCTTTGTTTCACGTTTATTGTCATGCTTAGCGCTGAATAAATAAATTGTTCTCAAAGATGGATGCTTCATTTTTAAGGCGGATTCATGCAACATTCATTATAATTACATTTTCACTACATTATAATTACATTTTCACTAGCCGCGAGGTACCCGTTCATGCAACTTATGCTCATAATGAACTAATTATTCGAGGTTATGTGATTCAGTTGGATTTTTCAAATTTTTACAGGTTATTTAAGAACATGGATTTATTATGAATATAATATCTGAGGTGAATCACAAATAGTTTTATGGAAAAAATGATCATTCAATGATCTAAACTTTCAAATCAGTCGTTTTCACTAGAACTATAATGTAATTATAATGAATAGTTAAAAGTTGGTCAACTTCTTAGTGCACTAATGTGATGAAAATGTAATGAAAATGTGTTGATGTGTTTCATGAACGCATTCTATGGAATAGGAGTTTTCAACATTCTTAATTTATAATGTAATGAAAATGTAATTATAATGACTGTTGCATGAATCGGCCTTCACACTTCTTGGAAGTATGTAAGTACCTGAACATTCTCTTCGATTTCACTCGTCTATTGTTTGAATAATTCTGATACAAAATATGAAAATAACAGTTGACAGTTAATACAATAATTGACAGGCCAGACATGTCTCGAATTACTGAAGCTGTGTTTAATGAACTGCGTTGCCATGGTGATGTGTTTAAGAAATCGTGTTGCTATGGTAACGTGTTTAATATTTTGAATAAATCACAGATCGACAATCCGTGATTAATCGATCAATTAGCGTGGTACATATATCCGTACGATAAATGCCATTTTAGTTATGTGAGTAGAAAAAATATTTTTTATCGTTTGGTGCGCACGAAAGGGAATCCCTATAATGTTCGCAGAACATCATGCGTACCTAGGGAGGATAGGGAGAGGAGGTAGTAGTTGGAATTGTTCTTGAACCCTCGTAAATTATAAGTTCTTGGAAATACTTCCTTAGGCAATGAATTCCAGAGCTTTTGCGTTATATAGAGAAACGAGTTTTGTTATAGTGCTGTTCGACATATCACGAGATTGACGATGTGCTGACTGCGCTTGTCGAGTTCGTCTAGCTGGTATTGCTAGTCGTGGAAGTATCTATAAAAAAGTAAAAGGTTGCTGACCTTCCTACGGTGTTCCAATGATGTCAATGATGCCAAAGTGCTAGTGAGTGTGGCATGACCCACTAGGCGAATGGCTCTTCTCTGGATGGAATCTAAGAGCATCAGAGTATGTTCGGGTGCTGAAGCCCATATGTGGGAACAGTATTCTCGAACAGGTATGTGCTTGTAAATCATGAGAACGATTGAGGTGTAAGGTAACTTTTCACACTGATTAAAAATCCGAGTTTTTGTGAAGCAACTTTCGCGATGGATCTGACATGATTATCCCATGAAAGAGTACTGCTGATGGAGTCACCGCCGATAGATATAGTGGACTTGGTGGGAATGTTGGTATCCGACATGGTTATATCAGGCATACTGAATTCTGCCTTTATAGAGAAAATACAGGCTTGAGTTTTCGCGGCGTTGAATCCAACAAGGCTGTTGGTTCTCCAGGCTGTGATTTTAGCATTTTAGCAAGATCTTTATTGATAGCAATGATCTGCTTTCACCGTGAGTTCTTAGTTTTCTGGGAAGAAATAGGAATCCTGGAAGAGAACGCAGTATGGAGGGTACTATAATCTACAAAACTATAGGGCAAGTGGTTGCTCCCAACAGATCATTGACATGAATTAGTCAGTGCCAAAATTCGCGATAGAAAATAACACGTCGCTCCACCTGACGGCAGTAATTTGAACACTTCGGAGCGGTGTGTTTTGATGATATGACCAATAAGCAGAAACAAAAAACAAATGTCAACCAATGCAACCAAAGTAAACATGCCGCTTTGACAGCTTTCAAGAACTCCGATAGGTAGCGTACGCTTATTTTCTAACGCGAATTGATCCTTGTAGAACGCCGGAATTGATGGCAATGGTATCAGACGATACACTGTCTACTACCACGTGGAGTGATCTGCCTGGAAGAAAGCTCGATAAGAGATGGCATAGCTGAGGTGGTGAGCCGTATGATGATAATGAAGAAATCTTTGGTGCCAAACACAGTCGAATGCTTTCGATATGTCTAACGCCACAGCTAGGGATTCCTCATGTTTTTTTAATGAAGCTTGCCATATATGGGTAACGTAGGCAAGTAGATCTCCAGTTGATCTTCGGTGGTGAAAGCCATATTGATGATTCCTGAGCTTTTCAGATATTTGATAAGCTCAATGTTGATGGCTTCCTTCATTAATTTGGAGATTACTATAACAGGGAAATAGGCCTGTAGTTGATGGGCAGGTTTTCGTTGTCTTTTTTGGGGATTGGTTGGACTCTTCCAGCATGATGGAAAAATAAGAATATTTGCAGCAGAACTTCATCAAAACATCGCTGTAGGCGAGAACTAGATGACTTTGGAAACTTTCACACAGATAGTCCTAAAAATTCATGAAATATATAATGAACCGTGATTTGTGCCCAACGACTATATTGACATTTCCAAAGTGGTGGTGGATCCCATCAACATATTGAGCTTATCAAACAGATGTAAAGCTCAGGAATCATTAATGATAGACGATATGGCTTTCGCCATCGAAAATCAACTGGAGACTTACTTGCCTACGTCAATTCATTAGAAAAACACTACCTCTGGCATCAGATATATCGAAAGCATTCGACCGTGTTTGGCACCAACAACCCCTTCACAAACTACCATCATACGGCTCACCATCTCACCTTCTTTCATCGCGTTTTCTTCAAGACAGATGTCTTCATGTGGTGGTGAAGAAAATATCAGGGGCTCACGACCTATGAGTACGGGAATTGTGAACCCAAGGTAACCTAGTTGCTAGCCGGATACTCATCAATCTTCAACTTGTCTTGGAAGGTATCCTCTTCATTCTCCAGTTTTCCATATTTCTCATCGGCCTCTCTTGACCAATTCATTTTTTTCCTTATCTCTTAAGGCCATCCTCACCATGGTGCAGGGAGGACAAGCCTCGGCTGCTTGGCAGATGGAGCAATTTGTGGACATCTTTGTTCTCTACACTCAGATGGGACAGTTTTGTGGATAGCTGTGTGCAAGGATGCCATTTGAAAAAAAAGTTGACAGTTGCTGACCTAATTGTTGAAATTTGAGAAAATAATTATCACAGCCTACTCATACTTTCTTTAAGTTTTGCTTCTTCGTTTATCAACATTGGATAATTGATAGCAACTCTATGACTTGAAGCGTTTTTTTGTTAGTCAGCCTGCGTATACTACAGCTTTTTCAGTTGTATCTATTTCAGAAAGCGTCAATTCAATTTCAGAAAGCATCAATTGTATTTCAGAATAGTCACTTGTATTTCAGAAAGCATCAATTGTATTTCAGAATAGTCACTTGTATTTCAGAAAGCATCAATTGTATTTCAGAATAGTCAATTGAATTTCAGAAAGCGTCAGTTGTATTTTGTATTGCGTTCTCTCCCGAAATTCCCATTACTTTCCAACAAACTAAGTACTTACGATGAAGGCACAGCCTCGTTGAATTCAATGCCACCTAAACTCAAGCCTGTATTTTCTTACATAAACAATGTCTGATAGCAACATTTCCAGCAAGTCAACTATATCTATGCTCAGCAGCAATACTCTTTCATGGGATAATCATGTCAGATCTACCGCGAAAGCTGCTTCACAAACACTCGGATTTTCATTTCGTGTGAAAAGCTACTTTACACCTCAACAGCTTCTCATGAATCACAGAGTCCAGATACGGCCTGTTTCAGATTACTGTTCCCACATATGGAGTTCAGCACCCAAACGTACGCTGATGCTCTTAGATTAACTAATTCCTTCGTTCGGACCCCCTAGGAAAGTCATGTCTGGTATAGTTTATCCATGAACAATTGCACAGTGTCGTTCTGGACCTGCACTCACTTCAAACGGAACTTCAAACCCGCCGACGTCGCATGGTGTGGGATATTCTGTAATTTATTGATTTTGGACATACTTTATCACCTTTAACACAAAGCTACTGCAGCTTCTCAACAAGTTCCCATGATATACAAAGCACAGATACGGCCTGTTTCAGAATACTGTTCTCACAAATGGTGTTCAGCACCCAAATATACGCTGATGCTCTCAGATTTCATTCAGAGAAGAGTCATTCGCCTGGTGGGTGATGCCACACTCACTAATACTTTGACTTCATCAGAGCACCGTAGAAAAGTCGGCGACCGTTCACTTTTATATATATACTTCCACGGGAAATGTTCTTCACAAATCTCTGCTATTATTCCATCACTAGCAATGCCAGTCGGACGTACTCGACAAGCCTTCACCAAAACTCGTTTTTCTATAAAAAGGAAGTATTCCCAAGAACGTATAATCTCCAAAACTTCAATAAAACTTCAATACCTACCTCTCTTTTATCCCTTTCGTGCGCTCCAAGTGATGACTAAATGCAAACTTTTGATAGTGTTTTGATGCAAATGAGGATCGATATGTGATGAAGCTTTGTTGAGATTGAAATTGATATTGAATCGGTGAGAATAAGAACAGTACAAGTCCAAAATTTGACATTTCGAACTGGAATAGCCATTTTGTCTGTAATACGAAGCTGCATCGAATGAGTCGAGAATAGTTATTTAACCAACTAGTGTATTAATGAGGGCGATTAATGATCGAGATATTTTAACGTGCGAGCGAAGCGAGTGCGTTAATGTTCGAGATCATTAATCGCCTTTTAATATACAAGTTGGTTACAAAATTTTTCCGTCGACTATATTTCTCATTTCTCCTGCAATGAAGAAAACTTGGTTCGCCAAATCATCATCCATCCGGAAACTGCTAAGAATCACCCAGTAGCCTTGTTAATGACATTAGACACATTTGACATTTGTCGAAATGATCAACATAGGAAATAAATTCCTTGTGTTAGAAAACAGGGATTAATATCGTGTCAGAAACTTGGAAAGGCGAACCCGTTAAGGAAAATCGTCGATGAAATCCATATTTTCGATTTAAATGCAGATTCCGTAAGTTATAGCACATACAATGAATGCTCGCGGTGTATGTTTGGTTGCCTATAAAACAATCGTGTATTAATAGACAAATCGTTCATTAATAGGGGTCATTAATGAACGATTTCATATACATTAAACTTAGTCGTTAATACGAGGTCGACGGAAAACAGTATTAATATCACTATATCAAGGCGTATGACGGCGCTCATCGTGAAGCGTTGAGCGTAAGAACAGAACAACTTTACAGAGAGTTTTTCTTGTTTTCCCAAAACTGTAACATTTGGACTCGTACTGTTCTTATTCTCACCGATTCTATTAAGATTGAGATTTCTATAATTCGCAAATTATGTTCTTACCGCTACTGTAGCACCGTTTCAGGAACCAAGCCGCGTTTTCGTCAATAATGAGCTGGCTCTCATCAGTTTCACTGAAATCGGTACTGAACCAATAACACCTGGAAGCACCATAAAACAGCACGAAGCTTCTGCAGGCCTCGTTAGCTTGGCATTTCGCTATGCACTCTAAGGTGATCGGCCTCGATGTGGTGTTATCTAATTGGTATAAGAGTGAAGGTTGGCTGCCATTTTGGGGGCGTAAGCCCAACACCTTCTCGAAATTAACATCCGATTTTGGACAAGTCAGTACGTTGGCACCTGTAACATTATTTTGGTTTCAAAATCATAAAGGTGTGTTAAAATTGGATCAATGCAAGGGAGGAACCAGCCCTCAGGGGGGCTCACGGGCTTCAAAATCACAATATTCATCAACAGGAGAAAAAAACGAACTTAAAGTCGTTTGACCATTTTGAGTTCGTTTCTTTCTTCTGTTGAAAAATACTGGACCACTTTGAGAATGAATGGTTTCCATGACTTCACAATATTTATGTTGGATGCATGACAAATTGATATTCATCATAAAGGGCGTCGAAAGAAATTCTGAATTGAGAAAACCCAATCACGAATCTGCGATTTGAGGTCTATGAAAATAACGAGTTTCCATCGTTCAAGTTTGACCCCTTGATTGGGTATGAAGGATTTGAAAGGGAATATTCTAAGATATATTATGAACATGAGAAAATGGATACATTTGAAGAAATAGGTACATTGATAATTCGCACTCTTCATGCATGTGATGAAAATATTCTTTCTCGGTATATTCAACAGAAAACGACTAAACGTGTGAATGAGTCCATATATTGCTCAAAGTGGAATATTAGAGTTTGGTGGAAGGGTAAATCTCAAAATCATCTCCACGGCATTTAATAGTTGAACATAGTTTTGTTACAAATGGGAGGGACATGCATGTTTCGGGCTTATAATAAGCCCATCATCAGCCAAGGTTGATAACGTCCTGCTATAGTCTAAACTAGTAGAAGGAATATAGTAATAGATAATATCACTTATATGAGGATGTAAAAATGTTCTTCAAAGTTGTGAAATCTTATTAAATTGAATAGTAAACATGATGAATTATCATTGAAATATAAAACAGGCTTTTTTATTTTGAGAGGGGCTCACCCTCTAAGATACACTCAGGAGTTTTTTTACCTGATGAGAACCTCCTGAGGGTATCTTAGAGAGGAAGCCCATCAATAAAAGTACCTGTTTCATATTTCAATAATTATTTAATTCAATAAGATTTCACAACTTTGAAGAACATTTTTCCATCCTCATGTGAGTAAAATTATCTATTACCATATTCCTGATACTAGTTCAGACTATTGTAGGATGTTATAAATCTTGACTTATCATAAGCCCGAAACATGTCTCTCCCATTTGTAACATAACTTTGTTCAACTACTAAGTGTCGTGGAGATGATTTTGAGATTCACTCTTCCTTCTAGAAAACAATTACCTTCCTGGCCATATCTCATGGCTATTAAAATGTACCTATCTATTGAACACACACGATACGAATTTGAAAATAAAATCTTCTGAAGTTCAGAATTCACATTCTCCTTCAGATAAAATATATATGTATATAATATCATTCTGAATATTCAACAGTAAACGACTACTTTCCTGGCTATTTGTCATTTCGTCCATTGAATTTATATCTGTTAAACACCAAGAGGATGATATTCTCGTTGTCATCGATAAATTCCTGTAACCTCTGTTTCATAACTCGATCAGTTATCTTTGATGGAGACCACAGGAGACTGATAGGACGATAGCTCTGCGGAAGAACATTATCCTGGCCCTGTTTCTTGATCATCACTACTTCGACATGTTTCCATCTTTGAGGAAATTATAATAATTCTAATATAGCGTTGATGATGATTTTACATAAGTAAGTGATGAAATTACCGAGAATCCTTTTCAATATTCTATTGGTAATTTCATCAGTACCTGGAGCTTTCCTGAGTTTTTGCGCTTAGATATACCTGTTTACTTCATCCGTAGGGCCTAATTGTTGAATCCTGATCATAATTATTTGAATGGGCCAGAACTAGCCCATTCCTGATTATACTCCTGTGACTCATTCAACTTGAATTTTGATACAATAAGTGAATCAGCAAATACTTCGACTTTTTGAGCAGTGCTGTACTTGGCTCCGTCATCTCTTCTTAGAGGAGATATTTTGACAATAATCATTCTTATTTTTCAAAAATCAACTTCTTTTTATCGATTTCATTAATATCTCCAACGTGAATCCAAACTGGCCCTGTTTGCGAAGTAGGCTGCATTTTTGACAAGTTCAGGTTTCAAGTTTGTACGTACCGGTAATTACTGTTCTGTAGTATAGCACCGTACAGAAGAAATCCGTAGTATGAAAGTTTTTTTCTCAAGTACTAACTCATCAATGAGTATGACTGTATGAATATTTCAACTCCTATTCCTCCAGTACCTGGAACTTTCCTGAATTATTGCGCTTTGATGCACCTGTTTACATCATCCGTAGATGCGAGCCTTATTCTTGAATCCTGAACATAATTATTCAAATGGGCCAGAACTACTTGCTCAACAGAACTATCCTATTCCTGATTATAATCCTGTGACTCATTCAACTTGAAATGTGATACAATAAGTCAATCAGCAAGGACTTCGGCTTCTTGAACAGTGCTGTACTTGGCTCCGTTATCTCCTCTTAGAGGAGGTATGACGGTTTTCCTATCTTTCACTCTTTCAATCAGCTTCCAAAGGTTATCAGAACCTTACTCCAGATTTTCCTGAGTGGACTGCTATCTAGAGTTTCGGGAATTATCAATCTCAGTTCTCACGATAGAACTTTCTCATGACTCTTCGTTTCAATCTATTTCTTTTTCTGAGGAGATTTTTCACGTGAGTTTGGAATTCATTAGCTCAAAAACTAGTAATATTTGTTATCTGGATCTTATTATTCAGAACTGTGAAAACTTCCTGCTCGAAGTCAATTACAGCTAGGATTTCACGATACTCGATGAAACTCTAATTACAGCACTATCAATTTTTCGAGAAGTGTCGAGTTCCTCATGAACTTCAACATCTTCTAGATCTGTTCCTATATTTGGAGTGCTGCACCCAAACATACCCTGAAAATGTTGGATTCTGTCCAAAAGAGGGCTGATGCCTCGCTCACAAACTCACTCACTTCTCTGTAGCACCGTAGAAAAGTTGGCGATATGGCTCTATTTTATAGATATTTTCATGGACGATACTCTTCTGAAATATCAACAATTGTTCCTTCCTTGGCAGTCCCCTGAGATTAACCCGTCGAGTTGAGGCTTCGCACCCCTTCGTGGTCACTTTGGAGACCTGCAGAACATCTTTTTCCAAAGACTCGTTCATCCAACGAACAGCGAGGCTCTGGAACACATTGCCAAGGTAGGTGTTTTCCGAGGCATATAACCTCCACTACCTCCAGAAATTTAATAAGAACACCAATTCATACCTTATTTCCCTTGGTTCTCACGATGTTCTCTATACATTACAGGATATCCCTTTTCGTGGGAACCAGAACATAAAAAAAATCTCGCATGAGATTAATCCAGGAAACTTTCCTACGTTGAAAGATTTCATCTCTTGGATATATCAGATATCTGAACTCTATAGTTATTGTACTTGTTTTTTCGTATTATAGGTATTTCCAATGTTTGACAAATATAATTCGATATTCTGTGGTGTTAGCCAGGCAAGTTATAGTTACCTGTTAGATATTTTCACAATAATTATTCTTATTTTTCGAAAATCAACTTTTTCTAATCAATTTTTTTAATATCCCCAACGTGAATCCAAACTGGCCCTGTTTGCGAAGTATATAGGCTACATTTTCAAAAAGTTCAGGTTTCAACTTTGTAGTTACCCGTAGTTACTGTTCTAAAAATTGTTCTAAAATTGTTCTAAAATTGTTCTATCCGTCATTCGGTTGCCCCCTTACGAGCAACCCTCAAAAGTCTTCGAAAGTCTTGTGCGAGCAAGGAATGACGGGGGCCTTACCTTTTTTAAAGTGTGATCCCAAACACTTTTTTGGGCCATCAGAAAACTTTCTGCAGTCGACGGGGATCGAACCCACGACCGGCAAGCGAATGCGAATTAGAATATAGACACTCTGTCCGCACGGCTACCTGGCCTGTAGTATAGCACCGTACAGAGGTAAATCGTAGTACGAAAGTTTTATTTTTTTAATACTAACTCATCAATGTGTACGACTGTATGAATATTTCACCTCCTATAGGTATTCCTGCAAATAGTGAAATTATGGAGTCGTCTTTTTCTCAAATGAACGGAGGCTTGTCTTAATTTACAACTCGAAATTGAGAAAAATGGTCAAATCTTCGCATTCGTACAGATGCGACACACCGTATACTTATATAATTATCCCAAAATCGAACTATCCACTGTGATTCAAGTATTCATCTGAATAACTAGTCATTTCCTACCTCACCTGCATTCAGTTCAATCAAAACCAAACAGCAAACAATCAAAAACATAATGACGAACACACATGCTTGATTTCGCGATCGCGACGGTTTCGTTCCACAAAAGCGACTACATTTACGTTATCGGCTTTTTTTTCATTTTCGATGTTGCGAGGACCCGCGCCAATCCACTAAGTAATAAGTGGTAATAATATATGGTATCGCGTTGGTGGGAATTATTGGCGGACGCATCGAACATCGGCTGATTGGCCCATCAAATGAGCCAGTTTCAGTGAACAATAATAATTATTGTATTTCATTATTTTAACGTAGGTATACCTACTATAAGCCAAAATAGTTCACATTCGCAAACTCTTTTTTCTCTCCCTCTGTACATTTCTGATAGTGTTGCCGTCTAGACTTATACATTCTAGACTCTTGTCTTGTCTTGTCTAGAATATCAAGACAAGATCATCAATATGTCTTGTCTAGATTATCTAGACAAGACAAGACTTTTCATTTTCCATACAAGACTTTTATTCAAAACTCTTGATTATTTTCAAATCTATATTACAAATAATACAAAAAAAAACGTTTAATATGTTTTAAATTTAAGTACGTTGAAGAAACAAATTAAATTTTAAACAGAAACATATTTTTTAATACTTTCATGAAGCTGACAGGTAGCCCATGAATTGATACATAGGAGTGACCTGGCTGAATCGGAATTAAGCCTATTCCTATGTTTACGAATGATAAGCGAAGCTCTAGAAAATAAGCGTTCTGCTGGAACAGATGTGGCAGGAATACTCAGCAAATCGCGTGCCATTTTGGCTAATGTAGAATAATGCTTGCGCCACCAAACAAGAATATCTTCTTCTCTTGGAGCACGTTTACTTGAAAGGTACTCATCAATTTCTTTTCTCCAGAAATTTGGGTTGTCAATAAAATTGTCTGTAGAAGAGGTAGAACTTTCAAATAAAAAATTGAAGTCAAGTGGACTGTTATCTTCAGAGTCAGTTAAATTCTAGAGTCTTGAATAATAATCTAGACTTTCGTTATCTAGACAAGACCACACTTAGCTTATTTAATCAAGAATTACGCGTATACAACTCTTGTCTTGAAATTTCAAGACAAGACAAGAGTAGGTAAACTCTTGTCTTGTCTTGTCTAGATGGCAACACTAATTTCTGAAGTAAAAATAATTTTCGCAAGTTGCGTATCTTGCCAACAATTAAAATCTTGAATTACCAGATCTGTGAAGTGAAAATCACCAGATTTGAACAATTATCACCAGATTTCACAACTTCTGAAATATATTAGGGAATTGGGTAATTTTGCACTTATCATGCGATGGGTTTTTTTCCGAAATGTTTTTTTGGTACTTACGTATTTTTATCTGAAAAACACGAATTTGATGATGAAAATGTGAACAAACCATTATTTATTAAGATATTTCACTATAAAGTTACAAATTTCACCTTCTTTTCCGCCTGTCTTTGGATCGCATTTTCCCATCATTGGACAATTTATATATATCACACAATGTTGGACACATTTTTTTTTATTATATGAGTCAACTGAAAATATGATTTTCATGTTTAGTGGAAAGAAGGAAGAATATCATTTGAAATAATGGCGTGTGTAATGTCATTCCAAAGCAATCTATTGACATTTGACATCTCGTATTTGGATTGCCATAAAAATCATATTTCCTGTTGAATTTTCTAGCTTAAAATGTGTCATTGAAGTACATCATGAGTATATGTCCAATGACAAAATAAATAGAGCAAGTACCTGTAAATGCATCCAACACAAGGGGGAAAATAAGGCAAAATTTCGAACTTTTTCTTGAAATATCTCGATAAATAGTGGTTTGTTCACATTTTCATTATCAAATCTGTATTTTTCAGACAAAAATACGTAATTACAAAAAAAAAATTTCGAAAAAAAAAAACCATCGCATGATAAGTGCAAAATTACCGGTAATTGTAAACTAGTATAATTATTTGAATAAATATGTTCTCATTTTCAAACAGAAGGTTGGAATTAACATTTTGTAGGAGTCGAAGACACAAAGGTGTATTACTAATTACCAATCGAATTAAAAAGGTATGAACATACATGAAGATTTCATCATTTCAGTTCATAAGTATTTTTGTGACTTCCATTTTTTTCATCAAATTATTCCCAATTTCAAAATTGAATCTTTCTGAGTGTAGTATTATTCTACTATCCTCATCGACCTCATCCATCATTTTTTGTTTCGATTTTTGTTGGATCTTTCGATTATTTTGAATCAAGTTTAAAAGTTTCATTGGGCGAAAATGTTGTGTACTAGTGTTTCTGAAGTCAATATTAATCTTAGATAGGGACCCTTTTTTACTCGAATGTATGAAACGGCGGACGCGGAGATAAATATACATCGAGTATACATGCACTTGTTGCAGAAACACTACCCGTTCCTTCCAATGTTGTATGTTGATGATTGTTAGGAATGTGAATCGGGTGGTTTCACTCTTCTTTTCCCATCTCATGGGCTCTTTGGGACTGTTTGTAAAAAATCACCAGATTTCACAATTTGAATGAAAATAATCACCAAAACCAAATTGGCGAAGAAATCACCAAATCTGGTGATAAATCATCAAATATGGTGATAAATCACCAACATTGGCAACACTGTAGGCAAGCTCAGTAAACTCTTGCATGCAGGTGTCAGATAAACATTATGCAGCTGATTGATTTTTTCGAAATTTTTTGTTTTTTGTATCTTGTGGATTGTGGACGACTGAACCAAACTAAACCTACCTATGAATAACATTTCATTCATTATGTCAGCTTCAGAAAATCCGGCTGATAAATTTGGTCGATTTAACTCCTTGGTTTTTTTAAATACATACTTCTGAGGGTTGCTCGTAAGGGGGCAACGAGATGACGGATAAGAAATGGTAATTTTTCTAACAAGTGCGGAAAGTATTTCTTTCCCGCACGCGACTGCCGTTGACACGAACGACGCGAAGCGGAGTTCGGGCAAGCAGTCGAGTGCGGGGAAAACACCCTCCGCATGAGTTAGGAACATTATTTTTTCTACAGGCGTAGGAATTTGATTGATTTGTTCAATTAATTATTCATGCAAAAAGGAACAACTAACAAGAGAAATATATTCTCTATTTACTAATTATTAGTAATAGCTATTGTGACCTTACAGTTTGACGCATTATGTAGGTTCATTGCGGAAGCCAGCTGGCCCATAAGGTGTTTGGTCTCTTAAGGTTCCAGACACTTCCAGGAAATGAGCCAAAAATACTTCTTCTTCATTCTGTATTTTCATTTCTTTATTGTCGCACCATTCAATAAAACGAGTGTATCTGTTCTCTCTTAAGACTTCGTTGGCAATAACGCAAAAAATGTGTCGCATCCCTATATAGCTGGAAGTTTTTGATCACATTGTGGAAATTCAACTGAATAAAAAATGACAGTATAACGTTGCGTCTGTCACTTCGACAATTACAAACTCATTTGAAGTTTGATTGGCATGACAACAACATTCGTTTTCCATCAGATCAATCCAAATCTATAGGGGGATTTTTATAATATTCAATTTTAATTTTTCAATATTTCTTCATTTTCCCAACAAATAGTGCAATTTAATAATAATAATAATAAATTTATTGCACTTTAAAAAAAAAACAATTACAAGCCAGTCAAACAGATATTATATATGTGTATATATATATATATATTATGTATATTTATTGCTATATGTGAGAAAAAAAAATTGATTGGTATTGGGGGGTTTAACTATGAGGTATGATTAGATAACTTGCAGGTTCATATGGCTCCAAATCAATAAGCATATTTATGAGACCTGTCTTAACTTTCACAAAATTATGTTCTTTTTTCATGACTTCTGGTAAGTGATTGAAGAATTGAATAGCTGAGTAAAGAGCACCACGTTCAATTTTGGAGAGATGATGAACAGGTATATTATAGTTGTAGACTTGTCTTGTAGGGTATACTCCTGATGGCTTGTATTGATCAAAATATTTTCTGTTTTTGAACACAAATTTTATACATTCATAAATATACAGAGCTGGGATTGTCAGTAGTCTCATTGTTTTGAAATGACCCCTTCATGATTCAAAATACCCCATTTGGTTCATTATTCGGATGGCTCGCTTTTGTATTTTGAAAATTCTATGTGCTTCTATACTACCACCCCACAGTATTATACCATATCTGACCCGGGAATAAAAGTTGGCAAAGTAGAAGGTTCTTGTAATACTTAGATTGCAGTTATTAGATAAAACTCTCAGACCATAACAGGCTGTGCTTAGTTTTTAGACAGGTAATCTATGTGGTCATCAAATTTCAGTGTTTCATCTAGAAAAATGCCTAGGCATTTGAAAGATAGGGAAAAAGATATATTATGGCTATTGAGATTGATTTTCGGGGGGGTTTCTAAACGCTGATTTGTTTTGAAAAGTATTGTGTTTGTTTTTTCAGGATTCAACACTAATCTGCTATTGTTGAACCAGTTTATTGCCGAGGTAAGTATGGAATTTCCCATTTCACATATCTTTGGGTAGTTGGCTGCAGATATTAGGATAGAGCTATCATCAGCATAGTTAATTATCTTTATGTTTGAAGTTGATAATTTATTGAAATCATTCAGAAAAATAATGAAAAGGAGGGGTGCAAGATTACTTCCCTGAGGGACCCCCATGGAGATGTCCATCGCTTTTGACTGTATATTTTGTCCAGTAATTTCATCTCTGATTCTTACCGCCTGATGTCTATCTTTGAGGTATGATCTTATCCAGTCTAAGGCAATGCCGCGAATTCCATAGTGGTCAAGTTTTGTGCATAGTATTGTGTGGTCAATAAGGTCAAAAGCTCTGGACAGGTCCAAGAAGATTCCACAGGTGATATCTCCTTGTTCCCATGAATCATAGATTGTGCTTGTGAGTTCGAAAAGAGCAGTCTCGATACTCCTGTTGCTTATAAAACCATGTTAGCTGGAGCTGAGTAAATTCTGAGTTTTGAAGAAAGACATCAATCTAGAGCAAATTACTATTTCAAAAAGTTTTGCAAAGGTGCTTAAGAGGGTAATTGGTCTATAATTTTCGAAGTTGATGGATTTGATTTGATGGACTAGTGCGGGAAAAAATTTCCCGCACTAGAGTGGGAAAAAATTTTCCGCACTGTTGCGGGAAAATTACACTTCCCAAGCTAAATCGCGTGCGGGTATAGGGTGAATCACGCACGTTTGTAGAAAAACAATTTTTAGAACAAAATAACTTTTGAGTAATGTTATGCGACACCCACCATCATCATTTAGATATGCATGAGTGACGTAATCATATTAGGTAAATGTGTATACTTATTTTTGTTATGTAAGTGACCTTGTAATGCATGTTCAAGCCCTATGCACCTTTTGCAACTAATGATACTATCGGTATTTTAATGCAGAAAACAAACAGCTTCATTTTAATAATGCTATTTCCATGATAAGGCATCCCAGTATGCAGAACGTGTATATATAATAATAAATATATATATGTACATGATAAAATAGGCAATAATGATTATATACTTATGTAAATCCGAGATATTATAATGAAAGTGAAATGGGGATTCCCTATACCTGTACTAGACGAAATGAGGTAGGTGTAATGCTCACTTGGTAAACAAATCATAATTTAGTATGGTGGGTGAATCAATTTATACGATACGATTTTGTAGTTTTTTGGAATTCGATAGTTATTTGAAAAGAAGGCAAGCTCCTAGAGAGAAACATTTTGTTATTATAGTAAACTAACTAAATGAAGATATTGCTGAAATTACGGCCTGGGAAACCAACAACCTAGTTGAATTCAACGCCACCAAAACTCAAACCCGAGCTCAAACCTGTATTTTCTGTAGATAACTCAGTATACCTGATATGGTACCACCATCCCTACAAAGTCCATTATATCTATGCTCGGTATTTCCATCGGCAATACTCTTTTATGCGAAAATCATGTAAAATCCACCGGGAAAGCTGTTTCACAATAACTCGCATTATTATTTCGTGCAAAAATCTACTTTACACCTCTACAGTTTCTCATGATCTACAAAGTACACGTACAGACTGTTCTAGAATACTGTTTCCAAATATGAGGCTCAGCACCCAGACGTACGCTGATGCTCTTAGATTCCATCCAGAGAAGATCCATTCGCCTGGTGAGTGCGATGTCACACTCACTGATTCTTTGACATCATTATCGGAACACCGTAGAAAAGTCGGTGACCTTTCACTCTTCTACTGATACTTCCACTGGAAATATTTTTCAGAAATCTTTGCTATCATTCCATCACAAGCAATACCAGTCAGATGAACTCGACAAGCTCAGTCAGCACATCCTTCCGTCGTCAACCTTGAAATATGTCGAACAACTCTCTACCAAAACTCGTTTGTCGATAGAACGGCAAAGCATTTTAGATTTTCGCAAAGGAATAAATATTTTCTAGAACTCATAAACTCCAAGTGTTCTAAAAATTCCAATACCTCTACCTCGTCTCTCTATCTTCCCAAGGTAGCCTCGATGTTCAATGAACATAATAAGGTTTCTCTTTCGTGCGCTCCAAGAGGTGGAAATATTGGGTTAGCTCTCATAATGAAATTTGAGTGAAATTTAAGTTTATCTAATCATAAGAGTAAGTATGCGTCCGTCTGTTCTGAAAAACGAAACTGTCAATTCACACGGAAAGAATAAAAATAAATACATCCCATGGGTGGTGAAATATAATGGCTAGAAATCACTGAAATTCGAGTAATAAGCACATCATACGCGAACACTCAACATTATTACATCTATCATTCTGTCAATAGATAAATTTTGCAATTAGTTTTTCATGACACTCCGTAACATTCTAAGTTCAATCGATGAAATTATTTGTTCATTCCTTAGAAAATTTGAGTTAGCTATCTTCAAAACTGTTATAATAATGATAATTATGCTTTATAACGAGAGCCTGAAGTTTTTGAACCATTCCCAAACCTCATTGTTATATATAGTGATATTATCAAATGCAGTGATATCTGATTTGTCCCTACTACACAAATATTGGAATAATTCTTATATTTCATTTGAAACGAGTAGAGACAATTCCAAAAATAATCTGGGGGAATCTCTGTCTGCTCTCAAAATTAATAATAAAAAATTTGGACCAATCTCTTTATGGGGTACTTAACACCTTCCAGGAGAGAAAATCCCAAAGAACCAAGTAAAATGAATGTACCACCTCCTCGATTAACCTACAGACAGTATTTAACAAATAGGTATGGGCCTCACATCAATCATCAGTTCCGAAAGCTTGAAGATTTCTATATAAAACTGTCTCACGCGGAAAACTTTCTTCTATCTTTAACTTTTCTTTGCAAATGTCGTGATAATGGAGTGATACCAAAAGGGTTACATTTAAAAGCACCATTTTATAGTAGACGAAGTGAATGGATAGTTCTGAAAGCAAGTAAGGCATTAGTAAGAGAAAGAATAAGTTTCCACAAATACAATAAGGTAAGAATAAAGAACATCATATCACAACTAGAACACAATATATATAACTATTTACACGAAGATGATTCGACACATATTTTCATTTGTGTAAATGATTCTTATAATAAAGAAAAGACTAGGAACAAATTGATTCAAATAAGAAAATTCAATAACCTCATTAATGAGAAACATCGAAATGAATTGAGATTGAGAAGTCGTCAACAACATTTCTTCGACAAAACTGTTATAAATCTATCATCGAGATCACTATCAGATACAGAGAAATTAATATTATCAAAAGGTATGAATTTTTCAATAACTCCAAATGTTTTAGCTGGGCTGGTGGCCGTGAGCGTAGAGTCGCTGGCTGTTGCCCAGGCGGTCCGGGTTCGATCCCCGGCGCGAGCACTGAATTAATTTTCGGTAGTTTCGTTGGGCGGGAGGAGATAGGTGGCCAACCCAACATTCTTGGTACCTAGATATCAATCCTTTGGACTGTCCACGGTTACCAGCCGAGTAGTGCTTCGGATGACACTTAAAAAGCTAAGGTCCCCGTCTTCTTAACTCACACAAGTCTCTGACTTTCGAGGGTTGCTTTGCAACTAAGCTGGCGGTTAAAAACACTTTTTTTTTTTTTTTTCCGAGAGTAGATTTGATAACAGCAATAGAACAAACTGCACAAAGACTTCCTGATGAATTTTCAAATGAGTACCGAATCAGAAACAAAATCATCATTGAAAAAGAACACAAAATCACACAAAACATTAGTAACATAGAGAAACAGTCACTCAATAACTTGAAACACGATAACACAATCAAAATACTCCCAGCTGATAAAGGCAATGCTACAGTCATCATGGACAAAATTGAATACGACAATAAAATTGAACAACTGTTGAACGATGGCAATTACACGAAATTAAATAAAGATCCTACAGCGAACATTGAGAGAAAGATACGCAACACTATAAAGAAACACGAAAATCAACTAACACTTGCGGAAAGGAAGAACATCTCCATATATCACAGCAAACCTCCACATTTTTACGGACTTCCAAAAATACATAAACCAAATATTCCTTTGAGACCAATAGTGAGTTCAATTGGATCTCCATGTCAAAATTTAGCAAGATTTCTTTTGAATATTATCAATCCTATATCAGGCAAGAGTGAGAGTTTCATTAGAAATACTCCTCATTTCTTAGAAAAATTGAACGATATCACATTGGATATAAATGACACTCTTGTTAGTTTTGATGTAGTGAGTTTATTCACAAATGTTCCTATAGATAAAACTTTACAAATAGTGAAACATAAATTAGAAGATGATGAAACTCTTACAGAGAGAACCAATCTGAGTATCGAAGGAATTTTGGAATTTTTGGAATTATGCCTAAAAACTACATATTTTCAATTGGATGATGAGTTTTATCAACAGAGTTTTGGCATGGCTATGGGCTCACCACTATCTCCAATTTTGAGCAATATATTTATGGAGAATTTCGAAGAAAACGTTATTAAAAATTACGAAAAACAACCAAAAACGTGGTGGAGATACGTAGATGACATCTTCATAATTTGGCCACATACCCTTATAGAACTAGATAATTTTCTAGATCATGTAAACAATGCAGAACCTACTATAAAGTTCACTTTGGAAATCGAATCTGACAATCAGTTACCATTTTTAGATGTTCTTATCAAAAAATCAAACAATGTTTTCTTAACAAGTGTATATCGTAAAAAGACTCATACTAACAGATACCTCAATTTTCAATCAAATCATCAGAAAGCTATCAAAAAGGAATAATCAGATCACTTCATGATCGAGCCAAATCAATATCATCTAACCAACAAATTTTCAATAACGAAATCCACCACATCAGAGATGTTCTTCAACTCAACTCATATCCAAGGAACTTCATTGATAGAACGATTCACCAAATTGAAAACAAACAAAATACACCACAACAAAAACAACCATCAATAACGACGAATATAATACCGTACATTCCCGGCATATCTGAAAAAATAAAACGTGTTGGTGATAAGTTCCAAGTGAAAACTGTGTTCAAAACTGAAAATACAATGAGATCCATTCTAACTCAAACAAAGCCAAAAAATGAAGAACAATCATCAAAAAATTGTATTTATAGTATACCTTGTGTTTGTGGAAAGTATTATACAGGTGAAACGAAGAGACCTCTCTCAGTAAGGACAAAAGAACACAAGTACAATATCAAGAGAAGACATATCGATAAATCGAAGCTAACTGAACATATCCTCACTGAAGATGGACAACATATGGCACAGTGGAATAATATCAAAATCATAGGAAAGGAAGATAACAAACAAAAAAGAAAAATAAAGGAATCCGCTTGCATTCTTCTAAACGGAGACAATAGCATTGCTTCCTGTTCAATTGATATTGATAGAACATGGTATTCACTACTGAAAACTGAACATGAAAATGGTAGATTCAAGATCAATTAATGAAAACATCCTGTAACTCATTTGAAGACTAAACCACTCATTCATATGCCAACATCAGTATGACACTGAAAAGTGTCAAACTATACGCAGCACAACTTTCAAAGAAAAATAATTTGCATTTACATGTTGAGAACGGGAGCAGAATCGGTCCCGAAACGTCCAAAGATAAGTACAAATTCGATATTTTTTCAATATATCTATATTTCTTTCCTTCAAAAATTTTTTCAAACAAATTGTCACTGACAAGCTACTGGATTTTTCTTTTAGACTCCCTGATAGAAAAATTTGTTAAACGCAGTGACATTTTGGGGCAAATCATCTGATTTGTCCCTCTACAAATATATTGAAATAATACGAATACTTTTATTTTATAGAAACGAGGAGAGAAAATCCCAAAGAACCAAGTAAAAAGAAAAAAATCTTTTATGTTCGGAAAGTGACGTTGCTTCGTTTTTTGAAACATATGAATAATGTGTTCTTCGAATACCCTTTTGGCGCCTCCGCCCGATTGCACCCTCATACTATGCCTGATTCACTAATTAGTTGGGCTGGCTATGAATACTTCATTTTAGCAATTGTTAAGTAATGCACTACCTATTACGCAGAACCATTATTGGGTATTTGCATAGATTAGGGACATGTGTATTTCATATTAGTGTTAAGGTTGTTTGAAAACAATAATCATTATTCAATGAATTCCAACTACAAAACGTTTCACGATTTTTCAAGCCTTTCGCATTTCAAGTAACTAATAATAATTCACGCCTATTAGGTAAGTCAGAAATTGCTTCACGAGGAAAAAAACGTACGTAACATCGTTGCTCTCCGTTCGACGATATATAATTTAATTGATATATTTGATTCGAAATTAATAAGTAACATTATCGTATCATTTTGCGCTTGAAGTGATTCACTCCTTATTCCTGTCATTAACAGAGATGTAGAAATTCATTGATTTCGATTTGTGACACAGGAAATATTATTTCTTCTTGTACAGTAAACACTGTTATTTTCATGAAAGTGATGACAGCAATTTCATCAGTTAAAGTTACGAAAATATAAAGAAAGAAACACTATTGTAGCTCGGTTATGTGTTGCTTAGGAAGGGGTTGAGGTAAAAAGTAGCGGAAATTTAAAAACATTATTTTATTCTGAATTTCTACTTTTCTAGCTCGTCTCGGCATGGAATATGGCACTTATTTGGAGAAAATTAAACCAGAACAGTTCAGAATCACAAAATTTCTGAAGGAATTCATGCTAGATACTGAACATTATTGATGTAAGAGCAGTTTACTAAGAAAAATGAGTAGAAACCTGCCAGAATTCAATGGTTCCAACCGGCATTAAATGGAATTTTAGCAGATAACGAATCATCAAAAGTAAATGTAAAACATCACAAACGATGAGATTTCCACAAAATTTTTAATAACACGACATGTTTCGCTAACACAATAGCTTTCATCAGGTGAAATACTTTCCCAACCTGAAGGATTAGAATTACCTGTGGAAAGGTTGGATGAACCTCCATTTTCGGAAAATAGGCACAATATCTACATTGAAATACGGTGTAACGGATTATTACCTACTAAGAAAACAAATCCAACAGTGGTGAACTATTGAGGTCTAGTTGATCGTTAAATAAAATGTTAGAATTCTTGAGTTTGTTGATTTCTAATGATTCAAAATGATTGAGTTTTATTCCTTCATTTTCAACGTATAGAATTTCGGAATTATCATCAGGACTATGGTTTTCTTTCAATATATGGTTGGCGTATGTTGAATTTGTTTTATTTTTCGAAAAATTCATCTCATGTTCATGAATGCGCTGATTAAACGTACGACCTGACCGATATATACCTTTGGGCAAGAGCCACAGTTGAGTTTGTATACCCCTGATTTTTCGAATTCAGAAGTTTTGTCTTTATTATTTTTGATGAACCTTCCCAACGTATTATTTGTTCTATATGCTACTTAAAAGCCCTGTTTATTTAGAAATGAAGCTAATTTTTCACTTGATGATCCGAAATAGGTCAAAGTTCTATAATTTGGATTATTATTTTTAAGGGTAGGATAAACTTCTTGAATAGCTTCATTATGGAGTTTTTTTCAAAAAAACTGTTTATCAAATCGACGTTGTATCCGTTATTGACTGCAATATGTTTGATGCATTGCAGATTGCAAAGTGCATGGTTGAATGAGGTGAGATTTGTCTAAAATCGATAGGTTCTAAATTGGTAAAGCCAAATATGTCGAACCTCTAAGCAAGAGCATGAACATAGTATGTGTTCAGCCGTTTCGTCTTCTTCCACACAGCAGAACCGACAGTCCGCTTGTTGGTTCTGACCCATCCTTACTAGGTGGTGTCTTAGACGAAAGTGTGCCGTAAGCAGTCCTGTCAGAATTCGCAGGTTACCCCTGCATCATCCTAGGATCTGCCTGGTCTTTTCTTTCGTTGGTTTAGGCAGGAACGCCTCCAAATGGGTTGATCCTGGTGATTCAGACCAGTGCGTGAGTATTTTCCCCACCGCCCAGTCCGAGATAGTTGTTTTTGCCGTACTTGAGGAGACTGTAGAAGTATTGTTCTGGTCCTATGAACACAGATTCGGTTCCCTGTTTGGCGAAGATGTCGGCTTTCTCGTTGCCCTTCACTCCCTTATGTCTAGGCACCCACAGCAGAGTGACTCTGTTGTTAGCACCCATCAGGCTTTCTAGAAATTCAATACTGCTTCATACAAGCTTGGAATTTATCTTGCTGGAGCTCAGTGCAAAGAGCAGCTTCACTGTCTGATACAATACTCATGTTTTTGTTCACAAGGGGTCTATTCGCCAACTCGTTAGAACACAATTGAATTGCGAAGACCTTCGCCTGAATGATTGTATAGCATACTTAGCGAGATTGACTGAGATTTCCGTCTTCGGCTTTCTGCTGAACACACCGGCTCCAACTCCAAGTGGGCATTTTCAACCATCTCTGTACATTATGTGTTCGGTCTCTGCAGCGTTGTTCAAATCTTTCCAGCAAAATAATCACTTTCTGGAACTTTTCCACTGGCGTTTTTTGGCATTAGGAACTCTTTCGTTAAAGCGTCCATCGATCTGGGATCTGGGGTGCTATTTTCAAATTAAATTCTGTCTGTAGGTGGTGATACATTCATTTTTGCAGATATTTTGGACTTTTCTCTCCTCGTTTCTATAAAATAAAAATATGAATATTATTTCAATTTTCGGACAAATCAGATGATTTGCCCAAAAATGTCACTGTGTTTGAAGAATTTTCCTCCCGGTTCTGCTGGAAATGCAAGCAACTTTGTTTTATCAAATGGAACACCCTGTATATTTTCGATTATTTGAGTTCAACAGGTGAATACAATCTTAATTATTATCATTATTATTATTTATTTCCTTAGGACAGTTTCAAACCATATGGAAAAAGTCAGTTGCTTACATTCAACATGTACTTACACTCGTGGAAATTTACAATACAACAATACTAAAAAGATTTATTTCACCACAAATTGCCACGACAAATATTCATCCAGCTTATAGAAATTCTGTTCTGTCAAAAAGGATTTTAAATTATGTTTGAGTGATTGTTTTGTTAGGCAGTTTTTCACATTTTAAGGAAGAGCATTGCATATTCTAGGAGACAGGGAGATTGGTGAGTTGTTTTGAATTTTCCAAATGGAATTGAAAAATCATTCTTTTGTCTTGTATTGAAACTATGATTTTGTTTGTTTCTCACATATATTCCATCGTTATTGTCGAATACTAGCATACTCAACTCTGATATGACTCGACATGGTAATGTTAATATTTTCAGTTTCCTGAATATATCCTTGCATGAATCGATCTGTGAAAGCCCCGTCATTGATCGTGAAATTCGTTTTTGTGCCACGAAGATATCTTTTGCTAGGGTAGATAAACCCCAAGATATCAAACCGTATCGTAGCCTACTCTCGACTTGTGCATAGTAGAGCTGTATCAATTGATCAATATCAAGTTTTTTTTTTGTTTTTTTTTTGTCGAGGTGGTTCAAATCCTTTATGGATATCATATGGGTCCCATCCCCCATATGATAGTGTGGGACTCCCCTGACTCTAGCCAGGGTTTACCCACTAAAAACTCCACCCCGTTTGTAGGCTCGTCTGACCGTGTCTCCGACGACACTTAGGCCTATGGTGGCCCATTGTATCTCACCTAGTAGTTCTTTATTGTGCCCACTCCATTATCTCTGTACCTTGATCAAGTCTGTACAAATCCTTCACTGGATGTGAGTTGAATACTTCTGGTTCGCCAACTGGTTGCCCAAAGATCTTCTGTCTTCTGCGGTCCAATGCCTCACATCGGCACAGTATATGTGCTACTGCTTCTGGTTCCTTGCCACATAGTCTGCAGCTTGGGTCGCCATTGTACAGTCCCATTCTGGCGAGATGCTCCTTTACTGGCGCATGGCCAGTCATGAGTCCCGTAACAGTTTTTATCTGTGCTCTGTTCAAGTTGAGCAGGTCTACAGTTCGTTTATGACTTGGTTCCTTAATGTATTGTTTCCCATGTCTGTTTCTTGGGATGTTTTCCCAGTAGCTCTCATGTTTTGCCTGAATCCAGTATTTAACTGACACTCGTGCTGTACGTTTTGGTACTCCAAGAGTCTGTCCTGGATCTGGCTCGTTGTCCGACCCTCTTCTTGCAAGTTCGTCAGCCTTCTCAATATTAAGAACATGCCGCAAATTTCTAAATTGAAAGGCAATCGAATTTAACTTTGAGATTAGTCAATGAGAGTGAGCCTTCCAATTGAGATTTTTATCTATTCGCAATCCTAAGAAACTTGTTTGATCCGAACTAGTTGAGATCAATGGATCGTTTGATTAGAATGACAACTCATTGCATTCTTTTTGGATATGGTGAAACCTCAGTGCTTGCGTTTCCGAAGTATTTAGAAACAAATAATTTGCTGAGAACCGTTCATTCAAAGAAATCAACACCTCATTGCATTTATGACGCAAGCAACAGTTCATTTTTTCGGATATTCGTGGCTACCTTGGTGTATAAATAACTATTATCACCCAAACTGATTTTGCTTCCTCCACTGAGCCTGTTACCTATTCTGAATGATAAATTCAGTAGTGCATCTTAATTCGACCACATCGTTTGCATTTTTCGTATTCAACATTGCTATTATTATCACAAGTGCATTGTACATTTTGTTATCTACGATAGCGAGAAAACATGCATAGGTGACTATGGAATCAAGCATAATAACTATTTTTATTCAAAATGCATGAGTCATCGGAGGATTCATGTGATAATTACCTATTGACAAGGTCATGTTCGCAACATACTATCTGAATCCCAATCAGTAAATAGTGAATGATCCGTTTATACGGAGTGTCCTTGATCCTGAGGTGGACATTTCGAAATGTTTCGAAGGAAGTATTACTATAATTTCAATATACGTGAAGTAAGGACAAAACATATACCAATACTTTGCCTAAAAATGCTTCAAATGACTATCAAAAAAGGAATAATCAAATCACTTCAAAATAGAGTCGAATCCATCATATTATATCTGTTCAACGAATTTTTAATAACAAAATCCGCGAAAACAATTTTGAATTTGAGGACACATAACTATAATGACTCCAATCACTGTTTTCAACACAAAATGGCATCAAGTTTAAATTTCCTAGTACATAGACTAGTTTCATTTCCTCTGAGCAAACAAAGATTCGATGTTGAAAGGAGTGTTGTTTATAAAGTGGCGGGCGTTAATGGTTATGATATCAAAATAGAAGATAAATTAATACGTAGACATAAATTCAAGTTATCACTCAGGAATTCCACGACTTTTCAAGCGGATAAAAACAATTCGAGAAAAATCTCGATCCCTTTCAATCCCATAATCCGAAGTACACAAGAGGACTTGATAAGGTTTCCAAAGACTCAGGTTTTGAAAGCGTTTATCAGTCTGGGTCAAAGTTAAGCAATTTATTAGGTAATCCAAAAGATAAAGCGAACACACGTGAAAAGTCAGGAATATACGAAATTAGTTTCAACAATTGTGATAAAACATGTATAGGCTAAACCAGGCGTCCCATAAAAACAAGATTCAAAGAACACTTAACACATTTGAAATATGGTAGGTTCGATAAATCGGGTGTAGTCGAACACATGTTCAGTCACAATCATAACACACGTATTAATAACCTCAAATTAGTTAATCAAGGTGATAATGTTAGAAAAATAGATGCATATGAAAGCTTAGAGATATTTAAGAATAGTAAGAGAGTAAGGAATGAGGATAATGAACCTATCCTATTTAACCCTCTGTATAGTTTAGTAATCCAACACATGAACGCAACCATGAATAACATTAACTTGTCTATTCACGGTTGGGTGGACATATACCTAGTATATGCTAGTATATATAAGTAGCCCACTAGGAGAGAGCATTCTCCTGAAGATGCTAGCTAACATATTTAGCGAAACACGAGTCGAAGTGTAAAAAATCGGTTTGGTTAGTGGTAAAACAGTGTGTAGTGTATTATCGTGACAAAGGTGACAGTCTTCAATATAACAAAATCCACCACAACGAAAACTACCATCAGTTATAACGATACATTTCCGGTAAAATAGGCCCTGCGTAAGATTTTAACTTCCAAGAAATCAACCAATTGCAATTCGATTTTAAGATTTAGATCAAAATCTTGAATTCGAAAAAAATATTTCACAGGGCGATGGATGGCACACTACGAACTTGCATCGAATTTGAAGCGATCTCATTCCGTCCAAAAATAGTTCTTCTGTTTTTCTCATATCCCATCTCAAAACTATTCCGCCATTTTGGATCGTAATGTCATCAAATCCGAAATGGTTGCTTACATAACTGTACCATAACGAATGCAGAAGTTACAGGGGTGGCCCCCCAATACCCTGTGTCACCCGGTATATTGAGTGATTCATTTGAAAAATCAAAGTTGCTACTACTTTTAAATGGAAGTGGCAACACCGCATTGTCGAAAATATTTCAGTAGGGTAGAGAATATGTCCGAATATTATGCTCTCCATCAAATATTCAGAAAGAACCCGTCTCCCAGAAACGTCTAATGTGTCATCCACCGTGAATCGGCCTGTATTTGATTCGGCATGAAAATATCTATCAAATTCTCTTCATTTGAACACCCTGTATAGCGAATATGATGCGTTTTCTGTGCCATGTTCAGAAAACTTTCTTCTTATTTTGATGGGTACCTATGACCAATTGATGTTTGGCAGATCAAGGCTGAAACACCCTGTGAAACCATTTGGTCACTCCCTGTACCCTTATGAGTTAATCGTTCGAGTCGAACTGAATGAATTATTGTTGTAGGTAAATAATCGTTACACCCACATTCAATTCTGATTTCAACAATTCATTTTCGTATTCAGATTAATTCATTCTACATCATCATCATCAACAACAACAGTTTATCCATCCCACGTCCATTGAATTTCACGAATAATGACAATGTATGGATAATATGAATTGGGTTCCTACTTTTGACGTATTTACCTTCTCATATCAGGAGACTTTTATTATGCTCTCAATTTGACTATTTCACTGATCTCAAAATTCTCACATAATCTAACCAATTACAAGGCAGAGACAGCTTGTATTATCGCTAAAACACAGTGGCGTAACTTCATATCATTGTGGGCCCCCTCGAGACAAACCTTTCCAGTCAGAAGTCCCTTCTTTCCATGAACTATTAGTTATATTGAATAACCAACAAGCTTCACAATACGCTTCATTTTCTTTGCTCAATTCTCAGCCACTGAAATTGTCTTTATCACAAGGAAATGAATCTTTAATTAATACATCCAGTAATGAATCATCTGACTCAGTTCCATCTCTAGGAGTTCTCGCATTCAAGTCAGGTATGGGCTCCTCGTGGATTTCAGATATAATACTTTCTATATTCACACCATCTGTACCTATACAGTTTCGAATGCAGTAGTAGCAGGAGTCTCGTCATTCGCTAAGTAAACATTTGATATTTTTTCTATATACCTTAATTTCTCTTCTCCAAACTCTTTTCAATACAAATTGTCACTGACAAGCTAGTGAAGTTTTGTTTCAGGCTCTTTGATGGAAAAATTCTTTATTTCTGACAGTGACATTATAAGCTTATATCGTCATAGTTACGATATCTATAATGAGGGTCATAACTCCCTTGGGATGTTATAGATGCTATAATTCCCTCTAGCTAAAATTAAATAAGAAATGCATAGCAACAACCACGCAATAACGTAGCAATAAGGAATCTCCTATTCGCGGTAGTCAAGATCATCATCTGACGTTCTGATGACATTGAAACTATACGGAAAAACATGTCTAACTTCCAATCGGGAAGGTATCTAATGAATGAAATCAGTCAGAAATAAAATTATCTATGTATCACGGGAATTATAGAGCCTTAATAACCTCTGGCAATTGCTGTCCCTCGGGCCAGAGGCCCTCGGGACGCAAACTTTGCCATCGGTAATTAAGGCCCTCATAATTCCCTTAATACATAAATAACTATTAAACGCAGTGACATTTTGGAGCAAATCATCTGATTTGTCCTTACTACACGTATATTGTAAGAATATTCATATTTTTATTTTATAGAAACGAGGAGGGATAATCCCAAGAAATCTGGAATAATAGTTTTTCTTTCATAATAATTGCAGAGTCAGCATCCATTCCTGTTTCAATCATCATACTGCTACTAAATGATGCTTGATGGACATTCATCATAATATTCAACTGTATTATCCGAAACAGTAGTAGAGTATTCGTAAAGAACGTGGTAATCTTGGGAATTTCACACTTCTCTTCTTCTTGGAACACCGTAGAAAGGATGGCGACCTTCCACTTTTCTATCGATACTTCCACGGGAAATGTTCTTCGGAAATCTCTGCTATCATCCCTTCGCTAGGAATACCAGTCAGACGAACTAGACAAGCCCAGTCAGCACATTCTTTCGTTGTCAACCTCGAAAGACGTCGAACAGCACTTTATCAATACTCCTTCATCCATATAGAACGGCTATAGGCTCTGGAATTCATTGCCTGAGGAAGTATTCCCAACAACATAAAATCTCCAGATGTTCAAAAAAAATTCCAATACCTACCTCCTGTCCCTATCCTCCCTAGGAACGCACGTTGTTCTTTGAACATTATAGGAATTCCCTTTCGTGCGATCCAAGCGATAAAAAAAAGTTTGGGTTTCCATAAATTGAATAGTTTACTATTTTTTGTGTGGGTAGGAACTTATTTTTCATTTGCGCAAATTAACAAAGATATCATGAATCTTACTTATTCAATAGTTGAAATATGGTTGCCCGTATGAACGTGAAATTTCATCATTTGGTAGATAAAGGTATTATAATACCATATTATTCAACAATATCTATCAACAATTTTCATTACCGAGAGTACCTACATTACAATGACACAACAGTATTTCGTATCAGCTATACTGGGTGACACATGGTTTGTGATCTCTGGTTTGTGTGTATTTAATACCCTGTATATTTTGACAAGTTCAAATTCAATAGGTCAAAACAAGTGCAATCTCATGACAAGAAACAGTAATGTTGTTATCCAAAGCTTAATTGAGAAATTATCCGAATTGCAAGACAATTCATGACACTAGTTGTTGATTTTTGAATGTATACAATTTGTTACTGCACCAAAATACAAAAATTATATGTCCTTTTTTTTTAGTTGTATAATAAATTGATAGTCATCATACAGGACGTGGAAAGAAATTCTGAATTGAGAAAAACCTAATCACGAATCTGCGGTTGGGGTCTATAGGAGTAAAAAGTTTCCATCGTTCATGTTTGAACCCCTTGATTGGGTGAAAGTATCGAAAAGGAATATTCTCAGATATGATTATGAACATAACAAAATTTATACATACATTGAGAATTCGCATTCCCTATGTGATGAAAATATCAATTCTTTCTCGGTTTATTCAACAGAAAACAACTACTTTCCAACACACACGATAAGAATTTGAAAACAAAATCTTCTGAAGTGTAGAATTTGCATTCTCCTTCATATAAAGATATACAAATAATATCATTCTAAATATTCAACAGAAAACAAGTACTTTTCTGGCTCTTTGCCACGTCGTCGAACATTGAATTATATCTGTTGAACATCCAAAAAGGGAGCATGAAAAATGAAAATCCTCTGAAATTGAGAATTGACATCATCTCTCAAATCGGATAAAATAATATGATGTAACTTACCAATATGTTCAGTATTGAAATGAAAATTGACATGTATATGAGAAGTATACTCGTATAAACTCTGATCTTGATGAGCCTGGAACTTCGAAAAAATCATTCGTATCAGTGATATGAAAATTATATCTGTCACAAACATATATGACTACACTTGATTGAACTCATTTCGGATATCAAATCCTGATCAGTACCCTGAAGTCCAGTTATTCTTTCAGCCATTCTTCATGATATACACAATTTTCATCTCCCTATAATATAACTAAAACTATAATGAACTGACCTACCTTTTTTCACACCATACTACGAAGAGGGATAAATAAGAGGATTTAGGTATAGGAAACTGCCTACCGTCGCGGTCGTGCTGTGTAATAAAGATAGATATTTTATAGTAAGTAGTCCGTTGGCATAAGCTGATATTTCGATGAAATCATCACACGAGTCGTTACGATTTATTTGGGCTGCAGTGTACATACCTATTTACATAAATTATAGAATATTACAACGACCTAACAGGTAGAATTAAACGAGAAATGATATACAACAACAAATTGCAAATACTTTTATTATATTTCATGTTTCATATAAATATCTCCTATATATTGAGTACCTCTATACATCTATGTATTTTGTGAATTCCATATTGAATTGTGCAATACAATATGCCATGTTGTTGAAAGCAATTTTCTTATTCTTCAACAGGAATTGATCTCCTAGTATGCCATTCATTTCTAAAACAATGTAACAAAATATAGGTAAGCAAGTATAATAGGTTATGAAAAAAATATTATGAAATTTGTGTTTTTTCTTTTAAGTATGATAGGTAATGAAAAAACTATTATGACATGCTTATTTTCCATATCTACATAGCTATCTAGAGTGCCTAGCCTAGAAGATCTGATGACGTTCAATGCTTTCAAGATAATGAGTACAAACTTGTCACACTAACATTCTCATATTGTCATAATGGGCGTGTACACCTTAGTAGAACTTTCAACTCAAACCATGTTTATAATGATCCTTTTATACATAAATAATGATTGACGACATAATTCGATCAAAAAATTAACTGGAATGTTCTATTTTTGGACATAAATAATAGTACCTTCTGAAAACGGACCCTCTTATGACGTAGAAACCTCATCTCGCCATAGTTAAAAGAAAATACCAAACGCCCGACGGAGACTAAGGCAACTGATACATTAATTTTTTCATCTCGCGCTAAGTCACTCTGTCAGAAATCATGTATCATTCATCTCTGTCTGGAATAGTCTTGTTTCAGTATTAAGGTTTTGACGACACATCATCGCCTCGTTTTCAGAGGTCCGAAAAATCGGAGATTTCATTAATTTTTTATAAAACGTGGGGACCTCACAGCAAGAAACGGTTTGCGGTGGTGAGCTAGTTTGGGTGAGTTCTATCGAATTATGAAATAACATATTTTGTGATATAAGCCCATTCCTGGATAATTATAGAAGATCAGTTTCAACTATTGAACAGGCGTACCCGTGTTGAAGAATTTTTGAATGAGAAAATATTAAATTATGATTTATTTTGTTCATGTACAATATCTAAATATATTGTAATTAATTGCCATGATTCCAGAAATGATAATTTCACCGTATTTTGCAAATATGGAACAAGAATATGAAGGGATGTGTTTGGATAGAACTGAAGATTCACTAGTTGAAGTACTCATAATACGAAAAATATTGTGTAATTATTGTGTCCAAGATAAGGAGGACCACAATATGGGTATCTTGGGAACTACAAGAGATATAGATTTGATTGACCTCAAAAAGGCATTTGATACAGTTGACCATAAGAATCTCTTAGAATACTTGGAATCGATGGGACTCAAAGGCATTGTTAAAAATCTTTTAGAATCTTATCTTGCGAATAGGACAATCATCACTAAATATGAAATGTCAGAGTCTAATAAACTTCCAATAAGTAAAGGTATTCCACAGGAATCTGTTTTAGGACCCTTCTTGTATTTATTATATATTCAAAATATTTCTAAAATTTGATTGTCAGGTAATTATACTATATATACAGTGTGTACATAAAGTAAGGAATAAATTCATTATCTCGAAAAGGAAAAGCTTTTCGGAAAAATCCTTGGACACGTCAACTTTTGTTTCAAGATGCGCATCTTTTGGAGTCCTAGTCGGAATGGTGACGTCATTACTCTTCCGGAAATGTCATCATCGATTTTTTTTTCAAATGGCAACCTATAGTTTTGACAGTGCCATTTGAAAGAGCATATTTTTCTCCACACAGCACATCAAAAGTTTTGTCATGTTACATAAGGAAATTTTCGAGAAAATGAATGTTATCATGATTTTATAGTAATTTATTTTACACAGTTGATTGCACAAACTAATTGATCAAATGTTCAAACTGAAGTCCTTCCTGAGCCTGGCAGTATCCAAGACGGTCAATAAATTCTCGTTGGACTTTCGTGATAGTTCGTGGAGTAATATTGTTACATTCATTTGTAATCCTAGTTTTCAATTCCTCGATATTATCTGGTCTAGTTTTGTACACGACATTCTTTAGATGGCCCCAAAGAAAAAAATCTAATGGAGTAAGGTCCGGAGATCTTGGGGGCCATTCAATAGCACCACGCCTACCTATCCATCTATTGGCAAAGACTTGGTCAAGATACCTTCTAACATCAGCTGCGTAATGCGGCGGTGCACCATCTTGCTGGTACCATAAGTTTTCATTTGGTATAGCAGGGTTATTTGCGTTAGGAAATAAGATCACCAGACTGGGTATAACATGATCCTGTAGGAATTGAAGGTATCTTGCACCATTTAAGGTTTCTTCGAAATAGTGGGGTCCAATAATTCTGTTTTCTACAATCGCCGCCCAAACATTTATTTTCTGAGAATACTGTGTGTGATGTTCTCTCATCCATTTTGGATTCTCCTTAGCCCAGTACCTGCAATTCTGCCGATTCACTGTTCCTGTTAGTGTAAAGGTAGCTTCATCAGAGAAAGCAATATTTTTTACTAGCAAAGGGTTGGCATTGCACAAATCCATTAACGTTTGGCAGAACTGCATCCGTCGGTCTGGATCGTCCTCGGAAAGTTCTTGGGTCAGAGTCATCTTATAAGGATGCCACTTTTCCAATTTCATAATTTTATGTGTATAGTTGTAACTGGGATATCTAGATTTTGGCTCAGGCTTCTTAGGCTGTTGTGTGGATTTTCCTCCATTGCTAATAAAACATTCAATTTGACCTCCTCATTGATTTTAGGACGCCCAGCTTTAGGGAGATCATCAACACTACCAGTGTCTCGAAACTTTTTCTCAACTTTGCTTACTGCCGATTGAGTTATGGGCCTATCCGGGTATTTAGTATTAAACAGTCCAACTACTTCTTGTTGCGTTCGTACTCTATCACCGTAGCCAATCATCATCATAATTTCGATTCTCTGAGTAACAGAAAGGCGCATTTTATTCTTAATTGTTTCGAAAAGAAGAGAATCAATGAAATATGAACTTTCAAACTGTGGCATACATCAACCAAACGTCAGGTATCACAAACAGTAACATGTCTTTTTACGATAATAAAAAGGGTGATTTTTTTAGGGCTTAGCAAAAACGAACTCACCAGTGGCGTGCTGACAGAGAACTTTACAATGCTAGGAAGGACTTTTTGAACCCTTCATTAATTAGTTTGTTCAACTAACCGAATAAAGTAAGTTAACTTAAAATCAATAAATCATTAATTTTCTCGAAAATTTCCTTATGTAACATGACAAAACTTTTGATGTGCTGTGTGGAGAAAAATATGCTCTTTCAAATGGCACTGTCAAAACTATAGGTTGCCGTTTGAAAAAAAAATCGATGATGACATTTCCGGAAGAGTAATGACGTCACCATTCCGACTAGGACTCCAAAAGATGCGCATCTTGAAACAAAAGTTGACGTGTCCAAGGATTTTTCCGAAAAGCTTTTCCTTTTCGAGATAATGAATTTATTCCTTACTTTATGTACACACTGTATATGCAGATGCTACTGTACTTTTATGCGCAAACAAAAACCCTATCATTCTTGAGAATATTATTAACGAAGATTTGAAAAAAATTGTCTCAATCTCCAAATTAAAAATAAGGTATTGAAAAGAACTACACAAATAAAGTATCTTGGTATGTGGATTGATGAAAAATTGAAATGGGACATGCATATAGAGGTTCTGATACAACAAATATCTCCAATCATTGGAGCTTTGCGGAGATGTCCTAAACTTGACGAAAAAGTCATAAACATAGTACTTTATTCTCATATACTCAGTCGTATTACCTATATAATAATCGTTTGGGGATCTCGTTCAAAAAATTATTTCAGTAAAATATCTGCACTTTATAAGAAATCACTGGAAGTATTGTATCGCCTCTCATTTGATATTCCAACAAATGATCTGTATGCGATAACAGAACAATTTTAATTGGATGACTTATATAATTTATCTCTAAGTTTCATATAATATAATAAAAATTATCTGAAATCCAATTTTGTTTTGATAAGAAACTCAGAAATTCATGGTCATCACTCGAGACAATCAAACTTATTTCATCTTGATTCTGCTTCCTCTTTAATTGTCCGAAAAAAATCGACTCACGCTGCTCTAGCTGTTTTTAATAAATTACCACATGATATTAAAAATTGCAGACATATTCCAAAATTTGAAATTGAATTGAGAAAACACATGATTTTGATGAAAGTTGTGAGAGAGATAGTCGAGGGTCTTGAAATGGGAAATCATACTGCCATCACCTTGTGTGACCTAACCAAGGCTTTCGATTGTGTCTCTCATAATATTCTTCTGGAAAAATTATCCTACTATGGTTTGAGAGGAGTAGTTTTATCACTTATTAAATCATATTTAGAAACTCGTTTCCAGAAGGTTAGTTTTAACAACGCTTGTTCAGATTACCTTCCAGTCGTACATGGTGTGCCCCAAGGGTCGGTCCTCGGGCCACTACTGTTCATTATTTATATAAATGATATATTTGAGTTCATGCAACCCACCAAATGTGTCTTGTTTGCTGACGACACTACACTTATTTGTTCTGGAAGTAATTATCAAGATCTCATCACCGAAACAGAGATTATCGAAAAAAGAGCTGAGGAGTGGTTTGAATATAATAAACTGAAGTTAAATACCAATAAAACTCAAAAAATTGTAATGTCAACGCATCCCTCTTGCCATAAAGGTAATAGCGTGAATTTACTAGGGATCACGCTTGATGAGAAACTAAATTGGCACCATCATATTGAGCTTTTACAGAAAAAACTGTCAAGCACCATATTTCTCCTCAGACAACTTAGGAGTATCATAAATTCTGTAACTTTAAAAACTGTCTACTTTTCTTTATTTCACAGTCATATAAATTATGGCGTTTTATTATGGGGAAACTCTTCTCATGCTCCTATCATATTTCGCCAGCAGAAAAAGGCAATAAGAGTAATGGCCAATGCATATTATAGAGAACACTGTAAAACCTTATTCATCACATATGGCATCATGCCATTACCAACTTTGTTTATCTATAACACACTTCAAGAGGTTCACAAACAATCTAACATACTCAGAACTCATAGTGATATTCATGACCATGACACCAGACATGCGATGAAGATACGCAATCCTCGGTTTAGACTTACTGTATCTCAGAAAAACTCCTTGGATTACAACATTTACAATATATTGCCTCATAGAATTAAAAATCTCTGTTTCATCAAATTTAAGAATAAAATAAAGCAATATCTCCTGGAACATTGCTTCTACTCACTGGAAGAATATTTTCAGACTGATCATGAGAAACTACTGGCTTGAGTATTAATATGGACGAAGTCGCTATCAATATGTACCTGTATTTTATATTTTTTTCATATTGTTCTCTATTTTTAATCTGTATCAATATTTTCATATTGTTTGTCTTTTAACTTTTTATTGTTTGTCTTTTAACTTCATTTTATTTACAGTTCTATTTTTTTATAGTTCTAACTCCTTGACCTGCTACAAATGTACAGTGTACGTAATGTGGTAAAATAAAGTATTCTATTCTATTCTATTCTATTCTTAGTCCCTGTGGCTATTTTAATGACTTGGTCGATTTAGCATTTTTAGATTTTTTCGATTTTTTGTTGTTGTTGTTGTTGTCATCTTATATTATTTTATTATTGTTGTTCGTTATCAACTTCCTCATACCAGAATTTCATTTCTGAATGGAAACAAATTTTTCAATAAAGAATAAACAATAATTGAATAGGAGAAATGTTGTGCAATTGAAGAACCAATAAAATGATTTTCAAAGATTGTTGACATGATTTTTCGTTTCGGTGTTATATTGAAAGCTTAATTTCTGGATTTCTGAATTCACCATTGTTGACCATAGTATAGGTATGGCCTCGCTCTTTTAAATCAATTTCACTTTGACCGTCAGATCTTCTAGGCACTGCTCTAGATTTGATTACCTCACTCACTTCTTATCCAGGTCCAGAACTTCAATTTCGTTGAAAGATGGGGAAGGTGTGACTTCGTCACATAACTTCATGCCAGACTCGAAGAGATCCAAAAACGATTCTCTAGTTACCTGGTTACCACAGGCGAGGGTAAGATGCGATTTGAAACAAGTTTTCAGTGATCGAAGAGATCTGAAATGGAAAAAAAAACATCTATCTATGGGATGCTGATCATTTTATCCTGGGGTATTATCGTGGTTCCAGGTATACAGGGTGTTATTTAAGTACGTGGCCAAACTTGAAGGGGTGATTCTTTGAGTGATTCTAAGACGAAAAGTTCATATAAATATAGGTCCGGTAATGCTTCGTTTTCAAGATACAGGGTGTCAAAATTTTTAAAAGAAATAGTTTTTTTCGTAAATATCTTAATAACCCTTCAACCGATTTTATTGAAATTTGGCAGTGTTATTCAAGGTCGTAAAGGGCTAATTTAACCCTGACTATATCAACATTATCATGTCCAGTGGCGTCCCGGAAGGCACTGTAACCAATATTTTTGACAGAAAAAATGTGCGCCACTGATTTTTTTGCAATTTTTTTATTTGTTTCACATTGAGCAACTGAAATTACAACTTTTTTATATCTAGAATTTTTTTCGTATCTTGCTTTGTTTTTGAGAAAAAACATAAAAATCACTTCATTGCACATCCCTGTGACAACACAATAAAACATTTCAACTACTAAACCATCAAAAACTGGGGTCTTACTAATATTTTTTCATATTAATACTCTATTCTAGTCTTGGAATTTCCTACCAAAATTAATGCAATGAAAAAACAAAAAATATGTATGTATGAATTGCAGCACTTGCCTTCGGCTCTTGGCTTCGGCTCGTCACGGGGATGTGCAATGAAGTGATTTTTATGTTTTTTCTAAAAAACAAAGCAAGATACGAAAACAATTCTAGATATAAAAAAGTTGTAATTTTAGTTGCTCAATGTGAAACAAATACAAAAATTGCAAAAAAATCAGTGGCGCACATTTTTTCTGTCAAAAATATTGGTTACACTGCCTTCCGGGACGCCACTGGACATGATAATTTTGATATAGTTAGGGTTCAATTAGCCCTTTACGACCTTGAATAACACTGCCAAATTTCAATAAAATCGGTTGAAGGGTTATTAAGATATTTACGAAAAAAACGATTTCTTTTGAAAATTTTGACACCCTGTATCTTGAAAACGAAGCATTACCGGACCTATGTTTATGTGAACTTTTCGTCTTAGAATCACTCAAAGAATCACCCCTTCAAGTTTGGCCACGTACTTAAATAACACCCTGTATATTAGTATCCTGAATAAAGTGTCAAAAGTCCCAAAGGTCCAAACTCTTGCTCCGAAATGGTTTTCCAGGATTTTCTAAATTTCTAATGACTTTTCAACCAAAATAAGTCAATTCAAATGAGAAATATACGATGATTCTATACAAGAAAGATTATATTTTTTTTGAAGCGATAATTTTCATGATAAATTACCACAAAAAATAATGTATAAAACTTTTTTTCTTATACTGAAACATGAAATCTAGACACAATCGATCATGAATATGATTTTGAAAATTCTTATGCATTAGGGGAGAATCATTATAGAGGCCGAATTCTTTGGGGAGTCACTAGACAGTATGCCTCATTCCTGTTGGATACACCTTGTGTATTGAAATCTATTGTAGAGGTCCATATTTTCTCAAAGTGAAGTGAATAAGTTTCAGAAACAAGACACACACAACAATGACGTCATCTGACACTCATTTGTTTCATGCGATAGTATTGTTTTGCGTCACTTGTCAATTGATTAGTTGCGTTTTATTTATCCGATTCCGCCACCGGAATCGGTTTGATGTGTCGTTTTATTTGCAACTTTTCCGATTCCGGTTGCTACTTTCCATTCCGTCTCACTACAAGGAATGATGTGGAGTGACTGTTGACAGGTGTCAAAAAATCAAATTAGATTGACGAAAAACGAACCTTTTTGAGAGTAAAAGACATTTAGAAGACATTTTCAGCGTGAGTTCCACTAGTTCATGATTCTTTCAAGTAAGACAGGTTTCATATGTTCATTCTCAGATAAAATAAACTCTGTTTCTTCAATCACCACAATCACTGCTCCAACTATTAGTTGATTCATTTCCTAGATTCTTAACTCTACTATCATGCTTTTGAAATTATTTGGATCTCCCATATACAAATATAACCTCTTATGTAAATTCTCTCAAGCAAGGTTATGAAGTTTCACGTTTTACTTGTAAACGTCATTCTGTTCCCACCACCGCTACCAGAATGGAACAAATAAAACGCAACTACATTCTTCATACATTCTATGTCACTTGCCACTGCCTCTTGCAGTTCACCTTGGTACCTTGACACTGTCAATAATCATGGGCCTCATTTTTTCGACATTCTCCTGGATGACCAGGTGGCTGTACCCTCCATTTGATGGGCTATCACACTTTGCCCTCTTTCATTTTCACAAAAAAATTCCGTTCAGGTAGTACTGGACGGAGCTCCCGAACTGACACCTGTTCTCTGCAAGTTGTTCAACGACCTTACAAATTGGGGATATTCCTGTCCAACTTAAAGATTGCTAGGGTACAACCAGTTCCTGAAAAAATGGAAAAAGACCCTACCTAGCAACTATACAGACCGATCGCACTGCTATCTATTATTTCAAACATCATGGCGAAAGCTATCAACATCGAGCTCATGAAATACCTGGAACATTCAAGTATTATCAACGATAGGCAATATGGCTTTCGTCATCAGAGATCAACTGGTGACCTGCTCGCTTACGTCTCACATATATGGCAGCAATCTATTGAAAAATATGGTGAAACCTTAGCCGTGGCACTTGATATCTCCAAGGCATTTAATCGAGTCTGGCACCACGGGCTCCTCGATCGCCAAGCTTCCATCTTATGGCTTGCCTCCCCAACTATGTTCTCTGCTAGCTTGTTTTGTCTCAAACAGGTCTCTCCATGTAGTGGTCGACGGAGTTTCATCTGACTCTCTTATCATGAATGCTGGTGTTCCCCGCAAGGATCAATTATAGCACCAACACTATTTCTACTCCATATCAACGATTTGTTGGAAACATCTTCATGTCCAGTACACAGCTTCGCGGATGATAGTACCCTCCATACCGCCTTCTCTTCTAGGCAAATTAGAAACGATCGAGGGAGAAACGTTGACAACATGAATATGGACTTGGCAACAATTCTAGAATGGGGATCCAATAACTCGGTAGATTTCAATGCAAACAAAACACAAGCATGCCTTTTCTCTAGGAAAGCCGATCTCACTGTGCCCACCATAAGCATGTCAGGAGTAACCATACCTTTGAAGACATCCATTTCGATGCTTGGTATTACTATCAGCAATAACCTTTCTTGGGAAAATCACGTGAGATCAGTTGCTAAAAGTGCATCCCAAAAACTTGGTTTTTTGTTTCGGGTCAAGAGCTATTTCTCTTCTAGTCAGCTGCTTATGATCTATAAGGCACAGATCCGATCTGTCCTGGAATACTGTTCCCATATTTGGAGTGCAGCACCCAAACATACCCTGAAACTGTTGAATTCTCCAAAAAAGGGCAATTCGTCTCGTGGGTGATGCCTCGCAGGATCTAAGATCGAACACCCGGAGAGACCAACTCATCACTCATCAATGAATCTCATCAAAGGTTAGTGGTCTATAATATGTTTCTCTAATTCCCTATAATATGCCTATATATACCCTAAACATTTTTAATGATATATTCCTCCATAGGTCATTTCTAAGACGTCATTTTAACGTTTTAATATGACGTCGTATGGCTGTGACATTTTGACGTCTTTCCGAGGTCTTCAAGACGTCATTTTCTGACGTCAATTGGTCAGTTTTGTGACCAAATTAGGACGTCCTTTCGATGTCACTGTGTTACCTGGGTTCCTTCATGAATACTCAAGGCACGTTCGCATACCAGCTCATGCCCATAGCAGCAAGCCAGAATAAAGAGGCCTGTTCGTTTATGTTTGCTCTACCTGCCAAAGTTGATTTCCTTCTATGACTATATCTGTTTACATTATGCCATGAATAGAGACGACTATGGACTATGGAAACAAATCAATTCTAGCAAGTTCAGCAACACAAATGAACAGAACTAAGTGGGCGTACTGTTCTCATGGAAACGTTGAAAATGTGACAGACAAATGAGATGAGAATGAGCGGAAAGCCGTCATACTTACTCGCAGACTTCCTGCTTTGAAGGTATTTGGGAGGAGTACGTTTGTAATTTCGACTGAGCCTTCATCATGCATCTCCTCATACGGTAAGTTTGTGATTTGACGCAGGGATTCGATAATTCTGAAAAAAAAGTCAACGAGTCAATATACAGGGTGTCCCATAATTAGCGTGCAATACTTCACCAGCAGATCAAACGATTGAAGATATGAAAAAAAAAATCCTATAAACATAGCTCGAACAATGTCTCATAACCGAGGTGGTACCTTGAAGATGGTTTTTATTTTATATCTTCCAAACTGTTGATAGCAGAACTATGAAATTCTGGAAATTGGCAATATTTTTATGCCTAATAATATGCGATGATAATAATTTGAAAACTCCATCCAGAAATGGGTCAAACTGTAGGGGGTGGGGGGTTAAATCACCCCAACTTTTTTATTGCGGTTTTTTTCGCAACTTCAGCATGAAATTATGAAACTTTGAAGCCTTTTGCATGAAAAAGTTCCACTTGTTCAACTTCGATAGGAAGCACCGTTCTCGAGTAAAATCGATTTGAAAATTACTCCACATGTCATAAGAATTCAAATGAAATCAGAAAAATTCAAAATTTGAGGAAGTCTACGCACAACCAGTATGTTTGGGCATTGTCGATCTAAATGAAAAACTACCTAACTAGGTAGAACGACAATGGTTTGGGAAAAGACAATCAAGTCAGGTGACATGAAAATTCATGAAATAAGTGACAGAAGCATTGTTAAGTCATTTAATTTATGGAAAAATACCTATTAAATTTATCTGAGTGACATTTTTTTCACTCAAGTAATTGTTATTCAATTCATGGAAAAAAATGCTAATTGAATTAATCTGGGCTACATTTTTTTCAGTCGAGTAATTGTTCAAAGTGGCTTCCATTTTGTTGAACGCATAGTCGGGCCCGAGGACTCATAGGTTGAGAAGCACGCAAATTTGAAATAGTTAGTTCTTATTTCATTTGCAGCCTCATTTATTCAGTGGTGTAAACCAGCGAATTCAAATTCCACCAAAAATAAAAGTCAATTGGTCGGGAAATCGGGGTGGCCAAGCTATAGCTTTGAACACAACTTTCAAACCTCCTGTCACTTATTTCATGTATCTGTCACCTGCCTCGATTGTTCTTCCCAAACATAGTGGTCGTGTTTCATAGCCTACGGCAAAGTCCTACGGCAAAATTTTGTATTTTTGTAAATTCCTTATGAATTATGACATGTAAGGTAGTTTCCGAATTGACTCGAGAACGGTGCTTCCTATCGAAGTTGATGAAGAGGAACTTCTTCATGCAAAAAGCTTCAAAATTTCATAATTTCATGCTGAAGTTGCAAGAAAATCGCACTTAAAAAAGTTGGGGTGATTTTACCCCCCACCCTCCACAGGTTGACCCATTACTGGATGAAATTCTAAAATTATTATTATCGCAGATTATTGGGCATAAAAAGATTGGCCGATTTGCAGAATTTCATAATTCTGCTATCAACAGTTTCGAAGATAGAAAATAAGAACCATCTTCAGGGTACCTTCAAGGGGCTGTAGCTCGCTTATGAGACATTGTTCGACCTATTTTTATAGGAGCTTTTTTTTATATTTTCAATCGTTAAATCTGCTGATGAAGTATTGCACGCTAATTATGGGACACCCTGTATAAGAAGTAACTAGTAGTTGAGACAATGACAAAAACATGAAAAATGAAGGAGGAGAAAAATCAAACCCATGCCGCCAACAGAACCAGAGCTTAAGGTGGATTAAAGCAACATCAACTAAATTATAATGAATTCAAGATTTAAACGAATTTTAAATCAAAAATATATGGGTGTTCATGCAATAACCTACGAAGCCCTGGAAGGGACACATAAAATAAAAAAAATAAAAACTCACCAAAATTATGAGTTACAACTCGGAATTTTAAAATTCCGAGTTATAACTCGGAATTTTACATCAAAATTCCGACTTATATCTCGGAATTTTGAAGAGTTTTTATTTTTTTTATTTTATGTGTCCCTACCAGGCCTTCGTAATGACCTCCCATCAACTGTTCAATCTTTTTCCAGCACGGCTAGTTATTATATGGCGCATGCGCTGTTGTGAATTATGGAAGAAATTAATTTCTCAGTTGAATGTTGGCCATCTTTCTTAGTTTTAATCTTACTTTTGATTCTTTATCTTCTATGCCCAGTTAGATGTAGGTACTACTGAAATTTCCACTTTATGAAAGATGGATCGGAGAGCCGGGCCGATTTATACATAGTGTTCGGGAAGTTCATGTCGTAAATGTTATGACTGATATAGTGAGTCAAAATAATGTTGGTACTCCATATGAAGAAAAAATGTCTACCGTGCTCCGTTACGGAGTTACTGACCTTGAGAGTTATAATAAAAAAAAACTGAATTTCATGTTCATGGTGAAAGGCTTTTCAGTGAATGTGTTTTATACAGGATGGCACGAATTTTTTCCGTTTAATGAAGGCATTTTTGACAGAGGTGAGAAATGTAGATAAGTATTCAACTTTTCAAGAATATCCAGATCCGTTGTAGGAAGAGGTTTTTTTGAATATTCGAGGTGATATGTGGCTGATGCACGATGGTGCGCCTCCCCATTTCGAAAACGCTGTAAGAGATCATTTGAACATCACATTTTCTCATGGTCCTTTTCCATGGCCACCTCGGTCACCTGATCTTAATCTACTTGATTCATTCATTTGAGGCTATCTTAAATGTTCAGTCCACGAAACACCTGTAAATATTACGGAGAAATGTTGACAATATAAATATGGACTTGGCAACAATTCTCGAATGGGTATCCAATGACTTGGTAGATTTCAACGCAAACAAGCATGCTTTTTCTCTAGAAAAGCAGATCTCCCTGTGCCCAACAATAGCTTGTCAGGAGTAACCATACCTTTGAAAATTTCCATTTCGATGCTTGGTATTACTATCAGCAATAACCTTTCTTGGGAAAGTCACGTGAGATCAATTGCTAAAAGTGTAGCCTAAAAACTTGGTTTTCTGTTTCGGACCAGGAACTAATTCACTTCCAGTCAGCTACTTATGATCTATAAGGCACAGATCCAGCCTGTCCTGGAAAACTGTTCCCATATTTGAAGTGCAGCTCCCAAACATACTCTGAAACTGTTGGATTCTGTCCAAAAAAAGGCAATTAGTCTGGTGGGTGATGCCTCGCTCACAAACTCGCTCACTTTTCTGGAACACCGTAGAAAAGTTAGCGATCTGGCTCTATTTTATAGATATTTTCATGGACGATGATCTTCTGAAATATCAAAAATTGTTCCTCCCTTGGCAGTCCCCGCGAGATTAACCCGTCGAGTTGAGGCTTCGCACCCTTTCGTGGTCACTTTGGAGCCCTGCAGAACATCTCTTTCCAAAGACTGGTTCGTCCAATGAACAGCGAGGCTCTGGAACACATTGCCAACGGAGGTGTTCCCCGAGGCATATAACCTCCAAAAATTTAAGAAGAACACCAATTCCTACCTTATTCCCCTTGGTTCTCACGATGTTCTCTGAACATAACAGGATATATCCCTTTTCGTGAAAACCAGAACATAAAAAAAGGGATGTGCTTTTGAATCGAATTCTCACATCCTCACACGCCTTGATCATTACATGTTACCTGGAGTACAACACAGATGTTTTGAAAACTTTAGAAGATGCGTTGAAATTCGAGATGCAAATATTGAAGGCCATTTTCGATAATCTTTGTATCTCCACTGATGTTTTTAAATAAATGGAGCTTTTATTACCTCCGAAACGGTTGGAATGTATGTGTTGAAATGCGATTTAGTAGAAGGACTAAGCCGTTTCTGATTCAAAGCCGCAAGTAACACTCCCTAGGTGGCGCTGTAGATGTGGCGATAGTTTTAACTTCTTGATGTTTGTATTTATAATATGTATTATTCGTATGGTGACGTCATTTTTGCGCCAAATTGGATATTCCAAATTAAATAAAAAAAGCTGTGAGCTGTGCGAACGGGGAATCGAACCCCGGCCGACGGACTGTGAGTCCGAAGCGCTACCATTGCGCCACATCCACAAGTAAATGTTTGTGTTCAAGTTGGGGATATAACATGCCGGCCGGCCAGCCAGCGCGCGGGTCGCCTTCACCGGCAGACGTTGGATACTTGGTGCGCGGCGCACCGCATCGTTGCCAGACGTTCAAGTATTTGGGTGTTACTCCGTAATACGGACGTGGGCCATTTGAAGGTGTGTAATGTGAAATATTCAACTGATGTCTTATGAAAGATAACGTATTGCCGTTTTGACGTGCATAATCGATAGAGTGGAAGGATGCAACAAAAAACATGGCAGCTTGATGTGTAGGTTAAAGTTGGAGCAATATTCTCGAGGGAGTTTATGCCACACCGCTAATAGTCCACAAGGATCTGCAAATTCAATGAGACATTCTATTGGAATGTATCTTCTTGGGTTCACAGTGTATATTATATTAGGAACCATTTTTGCTATTTTTGAGCTTAAAATTCACGAAAAAAGTCCGTACATCTGGGGAAAAATATGCTTCGCTTTCCATAGTTCTTATGGGGCTTCCCTCCATGCATCGTGTAATTTCCGTAGAATCTAGGGAAAAATGACTTAGAATTTTGAAAATTGCGGGAAACTGGTACAGCTCCTTTATCGGTGAATGTCGTTAGAGTTTCACTAGGAGATTTGAGGAAGTCAATGAGCACTGCTATTTCAGACTTCATATTTTTCTTCGATTGGCAGACTGATGAAAAGCAATCGAATAGGTATAAATCTCTGAACATCAGTAGTTGACGCATTATTTCAACTAAACCCTCAGCAATGATGGGAGCCTCGTTGGAATATGATTGTCCCAAATTGTTAAAAACATTTTGCTGTAGAAAAAGGTGTTTTTCCATATCTCCTCTAGATGATGTAGTCGATGGAATGGCATGTCGAAAATGCAAGCATTTTTCCTACTGCGTATGCGCATGCTCATCGAGACGCAAAAATGGAATAGGTTCATGTTTTGTGGCAGTTTTCAGATGTCTGTGGCAGAGTACAAACGTCAGCTGGAGGAATTCCAGAAGAAAATAAGAGAACTCGAGGTGACAATAAAACTTTACGAAGATAAACAGCTGATGATTAGGAATTTTTCGAAAATAGCTCTATTGGAAGACGTGATTACTACGAGAAGTATACCACTATCAACCACAACGAAAAAAATATGGCTATTCTGAAAGCATCATTCGTATTGCTGTTTTCAATGATGGGGGACATTTTGTACATGAATGTGCCAAACAAAGTCAGCGAGGCAGGAATTTGTTTCAATAACGAGTCATGTCAGTGGATTTCTATGTGGAAAGAACTCATCAATGACGGTCAGATGGAGGTATTTTCAATACAAGTACCAGAAAATGGAACGAAATATAAAATCAGATTGATTTTCAACGATAGGACCTTCAGCGAGCTGAATCAATGGCAGTTTTTTAGAGCCTCACCACCAATACCACCATTGGCACCATCACAGGACCATGAAAAATTCTATTCTCTGTTCAACGTGTTTTCATATATCAATTTGTCATTTCTAGTTTTGATAGTATTGATTAAAATCGTACAACTTCTCTGTAGAAAATGACGAGCAACAAGCTCAATCTTGTCTGTATATTATCGAATAAAAAATCTCATATCATATGGCTGAAGGTTGTTATTTCGTTCGTTAGTCTCTGTATATTATTTTTAATGGGTATTTCATGTCTTGGAAATATATTATCAATTTGCATAATAAACACATTATTCCAATTAAAACCCACATGGCCACTCCTTATCTACATCCTCTTCGAGGAATGTTTGCGCAACCAGTTGAGAGATAGCCCTGATGGCCTCTCACATGTGTTGTAAGTCGTTATTTTTTAATGGCGATATCACGAGATTACCATTCGCTTCGCATGGTATGCAAATTTATATTCAAATCAACATTCCACAGCCGATGTTTTTTATTCCGTTGGCTCATTATAGCGGAGATATCTCGAGATTGCAAAACAGCTTACATATGCGCATATTAATCAACATGACGCGATCGCCACATGCCCACTCTCCGGTCTCACGCTATCTCCGCCTATAAAACCAATTCGCGCTGTAGCATATTCAGTTCAACAGTGAATGCAGCAACAGCAAACATCCTACTATCCAGTGCAGTTTCGTTTCCATAATACCGGTAAGTACCTTTTTTTTTTTTATATGAAAGTGCTCATTTCTAGCCTAAATGAATAATTTATACCTTTTTGGCAAAATCTCTTCGAGTTCCCATCTGTATTTTCAATTCAGCGTATTTGATTATTGCTTTTTTCATTCCATTTCAGTTCTTTGTTGATATTATAGGCCTTTTGGTATTCATTTCGAGTTTTGGAGATAAGTTCACAATTTTGCGTTCATGAAAGTGCTCATTTCTAGCCTAAATAAATAATTTATACCTTCTTGACAAAATCTCTTTGAGTCCCCATCTGTGTATTTTCAATTCAGCGTACTTGATTATTGCTTTTTTCATTCCATTCCAGTTCTTTGTTAATATTATAGACCTTTTGGTATTTATTTCGAGTTTTGGAGATAAGTTCACAATTCTGCGTATATAATTGCTGATTTTTTTCGTTTCATTGTGTGTTGCAAATGTTATGGAGATCTTTCGTCATTCATTATGACCTAGAAGTGGTTCGGATTCCACTATAAGCTGTAAGTCCCGCTCTTCCTAACCCCGCACAAGTTTCGACTTTTTCACGATTCTGCGTATATAATTGGCTTTTTTTCATTACAGCAGCAGTCCAACAGCAGCAACCACAACCTAGCTTTTGCAAGCAGCATCAGTGAAAGAGTACCCCTACAATTTCCATAAAACCGATAACAGTAAGTACCTTTAGTAAAGTAAAGTGTCTATTTCTACCCAAGATCTACTATTGGCCTTTTGATTTTTATTTTGAGTTCTGAAAATAATTTCTCGATTCCGAGTACATAATTATGGACGTTTTTAGCTCATTCTGAGTTTTTTTTTCTTTTGAAAGGTATTTCATGATTCCGCGTATTTAATTTTTGGTATTTCCATTTCGTTGCGAGTTCTTGCGAGTTCTTGCGAGTTCTTGCGAGTTCTTGCGAATATTATAGGTCTTCTGCCATTTCCTTCGCGTTATAAAAAAAATAATTTCGCGGTTTCGTGATTATTATAGACCGTTCGCCTTTTGAAATGGAAAAATATGCTTTTTATCTCGTTCTTCTCTCCAGATGGATCTAGCGAAGTTGAACCAATCGTCCCTGGTGGAAAGAAAACCAGTACAGAAACTCACAGATCTGACAATTGGAAAACCACACGCAATCAAAGCAGCCAAAGTAGTGGACGGCAGATTCGGCACGTCGGTTCTGTTGGAGTTGGAGGAGTCGGTGGTATTCCTGCCGAATAGGGTGACGGGGGTATATTTACCCCACATTGGCGATTTTACACCTGAAACGTACTCCCTTATATTCCGAGGGGAGGTCTCAACTGGAAAATCACATCCGGCGGCTTCGTTTGAGATTGTTCAGACTTCTTGAGAGTGAGTAATATTTTTTATTTTATTTTTTCGAATATATTTTCAACACACCACAATCATAATGGAAAATTTCAAACGAACTTTGACCAAAATTGATGAGACCCTCTTGTTCATTAAAAATAACCAGTCAAAATATATAGCCTCATTTGCCCTCAAATCTATCGATTCACATATCAGAAAATGCATTTCAGCCATGAAAAAAATTCCATTTTCAATTGGACAACGAAGAAAAATTCAAACTAAAATAGGCGAGCTCAAACGAATGAGATTCTTTATCAGAACATCAAATAAACAACATAATTATCGTCGTCATGTCGGCTCAGGTTTGAGAAAACAGACAGTTCGATGGATAAACGTAAATTCTGCATTCAAATCGAGAATTCAAACAGGGCTTATTATCAATTTGAATCATAAGGAAATCATAGACTTTCTGGCAGACTGCTTCAAATCATTCGAGAATAAAATTTCGAAAATTTTGGGTAACTTCTCCATGTTGAAAATTAATTTTACATTTTGTGGCGATTTCGTTAAAACATCTAATGATGTGGAAATGGTTGATCGCAAATATTTTAACACACCTAATGGCATTGTGGATGTAGGAACGAATTTGGAGGAGTGGTTCAAAATTAATTGTATCGATGTAGTGCTTAATAAATTAAGCGAATTCGCTGAAAAAAATAGCGGGTGGGCATTGAGGGAGATATTTTTTCGGGAAGTAGCGACAAATAAATATGAAATGGGGAACGGCTCATCCTACATCCAATTACCTATAGAAATTGAGAGGAAGCATGCTTGCATTAACATAAGAAATAATGATAAGGCATGCTTCTACTGGAGCGTAGTCAGCGCTTTATATCCAATAGCGAAAAACACCCAAAGATTATCAAATTATCCGCATTATTCTACAGTTTTGGATACAAATGGCTTAGATATTCCAATTAAACTATCTCAGATTGTAAAATTTGAAAAACTGAATGATATTTCCATCAATGTTTATGGTTTGGAGTTGAATATAATCAATGATAAAGAATTTTATTCAGTGGTACCTATCAGATTGACCAAGCATAAATTGGATAGACATGTTAATTTATTATTGATGCAAGATAAATATTTTTCGAAATTGAATGATTATGAGGCACCTCCCGTTCATGATGAAGATATTCCAATCAATTTCCACTACTGTTGGATAAAGAACTTATCACGTTTGATATCCAACCAAGTTAACAAACGAAATCATAAAAAATTCATTTGCGACAGATGTCTCAATTATTTTCCTTCTCAGGAGAAGCTTGATAGTCATGCAGCCTTATGCGAAAAAATCAATAACGAAAAAATTTCTTTTCCAAATTATGATTCTGTTGAATTTAGGAACCATGTATACAAACAAACTTGTCCATTCATAATTTATGCTGACTTTGAATCACAGTTGGAGAAATGTAATTCGAAAATTTCCAAAATAACTTTGAAATACCAACATCATAAGACATATAGTGCTGGATATTATTTGAAATGTTCCTATGATGACTCACTTTCATTTTATAAGGGCTATCGAGGTGAGGATTGCATGGATTGGTTCGCGAAAGAAATGTCAGATGTTGCCAAATTTGTTCAATCAAAAATAAAAAATATAGTTCCAATGATAGTGAAGCCTGGCAACACCAGTGGCGTCGCAACTGATGTTTGCCATATTTGTGAGAAAAAGTTCACTGATAAAGACATTGTCGTACGTGACCACGACCATTTTTCTGGTCAGTTTAGAGGCCTTGCCCACCAAGCTCCATGCAACCTCAAATTTAGAAAACTGTTCGTTGTACCGATAGCATTTCATAACCTATCAGGATATGATTCCCATTTCATAATTCGGGACATTTCCAAACGTGGAAGTGTGAGTGTGCTTCCAGTCAACATGGAAAAATATATATCTTTCACCCAACATGATTCGGAAACCAGCATAAAATTTAGATTCATTGATTCATTTCGTTTCCTTGGAGCAGGTCTCGATGCTCTTGCAAAAACCATGAACATTGAGGATTTGAAAATTTTGAAAAAAGAATTTCACAATGTAAATGAAAGTCAATTCAAGTTGCTCACAAGAAAAGGTGTTTTTCCCTATGATTATATTGATAGTTCACACAAATTGAATGACAGTAAGTTACCTACTATTAAAAATTTTTACAATCGATTGAATGACATTGATATTACTGATGATGACTACGCTCACGCTCAAAACGTTTGGGAGGCTTTCGAAATAAAGACGCTTGGAGAATATAGTGATTTGTATATGCGAACCGATATTCTTCTTCTCGCCGATATTATGGAAAAGTTTAGAGAATCATCCTTAAAAACATACTCTCTCGACCCAGCTTGGTATTACACCATGCCGGGATATACGTGGGATTGTATGCTCAAGTATACGAAGTGTAAATTAGAAATTCTCAAGGACATAGACATGGTGATGTTTATTGAAAAATCGATAAGAGGGGGGATATCGGTTTGCTGCAATAGATACAGCGAGGCAAACAATAAATATCAAAACACTTATGATTCCAATAAACCATCGAAATATTTACTTTATCTCGACGTGAATAATTTGTATGGTAAAGCTATGAGTGAACCGCTCCCCTATGGAGGTTTCACTTGGGTTGATGATACCAACATTGACGTCACCCAAATTGCCGATGATGCTGATGAAGGCTACATTCTCCAAGTAGATTTGGAGTATCCTGAGGAGTTACATGACTTGCATAAAGACTTTCCATTCTGTCCCGAACATCGCACTCCGCCAAATTCCAAATTATCAAAATTAATGGCAACACTTCACAACAAAAAAGAATACACCCTACATTACAGAAACTTGAAGCAGGCTTTGGAACATGGATTGAAACTCACAAAAATCCATAGAGTCCTGAAATTCAAGCAAAAACCGTGGCTAGCGTCCTACATTGCTCTAAATACACGATTGAGGACTTTAGCTACAAGCGACTTCGAGAAAGATTTGCGGAAATTGATGAACAATGCGGTGTTCGGGAAGACCATGGAAAATATCCGTAATCATCGCGTTGTAAAATTAGTTCAAAAATATGAAGGCCGTTATGGTGCCAAAAATTTGATTGCCAGCCCCAAATTTCACAATCGTACAGTTTTCGATGACAGCCTCATGGCCATAGAATTGAAAAAGTCTGAGCTAGTATTCAATAAGCCTCTTTACATTGGTATGACCATTCTAGATTTATCAAAAATTGTCATGTTTGATTTTCATTATAATTTCATGCTGCCAAAGATCGGAGCAGAAAATTGTAAACTTATGTACACTGACACGGACAGTTTCATCTATGAAATTGTCTGTGACGATGTATATAAAGAAGTCATTGCCTCAAACATTGAAAAATTCGATACATCAGACTATGCTCCAGACAATATTTATGGGATTCCTCAGGCCAATAAGAAGGTATTGGGTCTGCTCAAAGACGAGGCTAACGGTAGGATCATTTCTCATTTTGCTGGGTTACGCTCCAAAATGTATAGCTACAAATTAGAAAAAGATGATGAGGATATCGAGAGAGAAAGAAAACGTTTGGAGAGAAAAGGAATTAATAAGGATCGCTTAAATAATGAAATGAAAAATTTTGGAATAATTAAAAAGTCAAAAGGAGTCAAAAAATGTGTAGTCAAAAATGGTTTAACATTCGAGGATTATGTAGATTGTTTAAAAAATGAAAAGAAGAAGAATGTAACCCAGCGAACAATTCGTTCTTACGCCCACAATGTGTACTCCATCGAACAATCCAAAATTGGTCTGAGTCCACATGACGATAAGAGAAAACTCATGGACAATTCATTCGATACCTTACCCTGGGGACATTTCAGTTTGAATTGACTTTTCGTTTTTTTTTTTTTTTCGTGTAGTTTCTATCATTTATTCTTCTATTACAGTAACAATGAATCTACAGGACCGATGTGTTAAAACGATCTGCGAAAACCTGAAATCAGTTGTTCACTTCATACTTTGGTCGCCATTACCTCCACCACTAACTAAAAAAGTGCTAGACAATTATGCAAAATTTAAATGGTCGAAAATTCATCGCGAATCGCTCTCTTACAGTGACGATATTTTGATAGATTTTCCTGAGTATTGTAGGGAACTTGACTTACCTCTCGATGTTAGGAAAGCGTTATTAGATGCAGATAATTTGGAACCATTTTGTGATAGGGATTGCTATTGCACATTGAAAAAGTATTATAAACTTGAAGAGTTCAATTTAATTGTATGTAAAAGATGTCTGAAATCGCTAACAATATTATTGTTGGATTTTCATAATAAAAAATTGAATTTTACCGCGAATATTGAGCATGAAATCGTTGTCAGTTATGAATTACATTCTTTATTTCAAGACAAGTCCAACTGGTGTCAAATTGACTTTCATAACGTGGTATTCAAATTGAAAGATCGTGACGAATGCTATCATGATCTCCATAAACACAAAAAAGTCAAAATTTGTTGAATATGAAATATTAGGTTACTGTGGATGGAGATAGGAGATAATGTTGAAGTTTGTATTATTGTGGTGTTTGATTATATTTTCTGTAAAAATAAATAAAAAATATTACTAGGATGGAAGGGGAAATATTGTACATATTATTGTTATGGGGGAAATGTATATTATGCTTCTTGTGAAAATTGTGGTGGGAAATGTTAACTTTGTATATGTAATTGTGATGGGAAATAAAAAAAAAATATATTCCAGAAAATCTCTGCGTTTTATTCATTACATAAATATTCTCCATTACATGAGTCAATTCTGAGAATGGTGATAAAATATATATTCACGTAAAGCAGTGGCATAAATGCTTTCTGGAGGTGATACTTCACAAAGTCCATTGATGATTTCTGCAAGCGTCAAAGTAGTTTTATTTCCATACAACCATGAATTGGCAATGCTAAAAACATTGAGGTAATAATCGTTGAAGTTAAGGGCATTCAACATGGCAAGCCGATCGGAAACCACACCCTTGTGTGTTTGCAGGATTTGCATGACATCATCTCCAGTCATTGTCATATCAATAGTACCATTGGAAATGAAAATTTGTTTCACTCCACAGCTCATGAATTGGTAAAGTTCCACACAGTCCCCACAATTTATTCTCACAGGATTGTACCCATCTGGATGCATGCTGCTGCTGCTGCTGTTGTTCCCAACATCTTTGAAGAAGGATTGCTCGATTTCAATCAATATTTCGATGAGAGATGCCCACTCAAACGTGCTGAATGATATTTGTTTGGGTGAAAATGTTTGTTTCAGAATCACACAAGCAGTGAAGTCTCTTGAAGGACTCAGACCACATCGAATGTCGAAGCAGGGTGTGGGAAACACCATCAACAAAAGGGGATGTTCACTTTGAACATCGAATTTGTAGCACAGCGTCTTATTAGTAGTACTCACATCGAATTCTTGCTGGGCTGCATTCTCGTACCTGTTCAAGGCGTGATCGATGGCCTCGAGAGTCTTTTTATAATCATCACTACTATTACTGCTATCACCATCATCAAACTCTATGTCAACACTACTGATGCTGCTGCAATTGCTGATATATTTACTATTAGGAGGCATTTCGAACTCTCTACTGAAATGTCGTTCAGACTCATGGGCATATTTATAGTTGAAAATCACGTGATGTGTTTTTTCAGTTTGAAATGTGGTTGACAAACATACAAACACACACACACACACAACAACAATGAAAGGCCCTATGGAACGTGTGAAACTGTTCGTCTTTTCCATTAAATCCTATACTAAATCGATGTTTTCGATCCAGCTGTTGTGTTTGTTGTTTAAACCCAACCATTTCACATACATTTTTTTCCCCTTCTTCCTCAGCACCTTTTCAACCAGATAGATGTTGGGGCTTGCAGTTTTCTGCAACTCTTCTTCATAGAAAGCACCACTAATTGGCGAACCTTGCATGTCCTCCAACATGTATGTGGCGGGATTGGTTATTTTGCATTTGATGATTTTGAATAGTTCAGTAGTCCAATTTGGGGTGTATCCTTTTTCGAACACATGCTTAGCTTTGCTTATGCGAACAATGTCACCGAGTTTGAGTTTTCGCGGGCCAGCAATTTTCAAGTGAGTAAACGATCTTTTCAGAATTTGCTTCTCGTTGGATTTGTTGACTTCAGATGGTTTGCAACCGATTTTACTGTGACGTGTGTTATTGTAAGTTGCTGTAATGGTAGGTAATACGTCTATCCATTTGTAGGAGCCGTTCAAGCTGAAGTATTTGAATAATTTCTCCTTCAATGTCCTGATTACACGTTCCGCTATAGCTGCTTTCTTGATGGTGTACGTACTATAATGATTGATGTTGTACGTTTTGAGCAGACTGCGAAATTTGCTATTGTAAAATTCGGTTCCTTGATCTGTTTGCAAATTTTTTGGACATCGTTTTGTATGCGTCAAAATATCTGCAAACGTTTTTGTTATTTCCTCGCCAGTTTTCGTTTTCAATGGACGAGTCCAAACGTATTTGGAAAAACAATCAATCACAACCATAATTAGTTTGAAATTTCGATTCCGATGTGTTGCATACTGACGCATTTCAGCTAGATCCATTTGCCATAAATCATCTATACCTTTAATGATAGTTCGTCGATGTGGGTAGTTTTTTCGGGCAGGTTTATGTAACTCGTTGACAAGTTCGATTTTTTCCCGAGATTGTGACATACTATCATAGTTTATTTATATATGGGGAGGATGGGAGGTAGGGAGGTAATTGAATGACACAGTTGAAGGCAAACATTGTATTTATGTATTTTTCATAGACACTACTTGGCTTGATAATGGTGGTTTCGAATCAACGGTCTGATACACGTTCTTTGCGAGGTCATCTCCGATCTGAGCAACGTTATCAGCCAGCTGAATCACTGTCTGATGACTTTGTTGCTGCTCATTCTTCAGAGTACTTATACTTTTAGTATTATCTTCGAGTAATTTCAAAACATCTGCTATGCCCTTTGCATTCGAGTTCACATCTTTTTCCAGTTTGGGCAACGATTCTTTGAGAACATGTGTCATTTGCATAGCTGTATTCTCCAGCTTGGTGGTCAACTCCACCAACTGGGTATTCTGAGAATCATTCACTTTTGTGAATTTGTCATCAACTCTTTTGAAATACACATCAGTTGCACTCTTGAAATCTGTCTGGATTTGCGCTAGGGACTGTTTCATGTTATTTTTTATCTGGTCCACGTATTCCTTGTTTGCAGCATCCTTTTTCAAAATAGGTGTTTTGACATTGCACAAATTCAAATTACCGAAATCTATATCGCCTTTAGGAGTATGTGCTAAGCCGCCATCACCTGATGCAATCACCACCAGTTTTCGTTTTCTATCCGAACTACGTCCGAACTTATCGATTGTCATCTTTGAAATGACTGATATTTCATAAACTTATATCTATTGTATAATGTTTGCCTCCTTCAGTTCAGAAATAATGGATACAATCTCATTGTCGAGGGAAGTATTTCCAGCCTGCTTTGATGCTATGAGCAATCTCAAACGTTCACACAACTCATTGGGGTCATCCCAATAGATGTATTCCACAGGCTTGGTATTGTACGTAATCATCATGGGTTCTCTGTTCTTGATATTGCGGTGAATCTTCAAGCCCCGCCCCGTTGTACCACGTCGTGTTCTTGCTTGCGAAGCTGCGGCTGCTGCTGATGGTGGTGGTGGCGGCAGAAACAAAGGTCTAACGATTTCCCTGTACTTGAATCGTGGACTGTGTTTGATCTTCCCATTTACATTCAGATGGGCCTTTGATAGTTCCAAAATTTGTTTGTACCCATACAGATCATCTTTATTGTAATTTTCAGGGACATCGTAGAATATCAGCTCATATATACCAGGAGATCCTTTCACTTGTTTTCCATCAATTTTGATGTAGCCAGTACGTGCATCAAAATCGATTTCTTTGTAGCCGAGCCTCCATTTTGAATTGCTCGAATCATATATAGGACCATATATCTTGTCTATTTTATTGCTGTTTGTCCAATGTTCTTTCATGAATGGAATAATCATTGGAGGATATTGTTCCAGATATGCCTCAATAGCTGCAGGATCGAAGCTCTCCACATCACCTTCTTCTTCTCCTTCATCTCCCTCGAACACTTCATCACCAAAACTTTCACCACTCGTACTAGCAACACGTTCAAGTTTCTGAAAAGGTAGCCCATAAGCTTCTTCTTCTTCTCCTTCCTCTTCCTTTTCAACTTTCTCTTCCTTTTTCGGTAGTAGAGGTTCATTTTTGATGACTGCGTTGTGTAATGAAGTGTTTGCTGCTATTATTTCTTTTAGTGGTGCAGATACAGGATTGAAGAATTTCTGCAACGTTTCATCCTCCTCTGATTTGCCCAATTTCAGAGCCAGATATTTCTTTTTTATATCCTTGGCTATTTCATTGATTTTATTTTTGCGAACGATATCGACCTCTTTGCTGAGTGGTTTCATGTTGACAAATAGGCGTTATCACATCGGGTTTATACTTTTATGAACTTGTCGAAGCCTTGACGATAGCGACCTGCGTTCAGATCGTGATCCTTAACAATAACCATTGCACCATATTTTTCATTCCAACAATCCGCACAATTTCGCTTGAATTGATCGAATGTCATGTCGGGCGAGACGTGTTCATCAAACACATGCTTCAAATTCACCTCATCCTGTTTGAAGAGCACCACTAGGTTGGTGTTGTCTCGCAACATTTGCTTGGGGGCTTTACTGTACGTCTGTCCTATGTATATAGCATCGATACCTCGATGACGGCACATGGAATAATACTCTTGAATTTTCTGTTGTGAATCGCACGATATGTCATCGAAAATAAAAATGGAATTTGGTTTGGCTTCATTGGGACCCATAATTTCCTCATTAGCTTTAAATGGAAAATATCCAACACCTTTGACCATTCTCAGTATCTTTTCAAGCAACTGGTATTTGGGTTGGTACAGTGACTTTGAGTACACGTATACGTTTTCGAATTTGGCGCCATTGGGGTGGAACAACAATGACAGTGCAGCATTTGTTTTTCCACATCCACTTGGGCCACAAATAATGGCGCGAAATGAGTGTGGTAACAGGACACCATGTTTACCTCGATCGATTCCGCTACTGCTGTCATTCAAGTAGTCCAAGTTTTCGATTGGTAGCGTCTTTTTCTGTTGAACGACTCTCATGATGTGTGACAATTCACAGAGCATTGAGGGCTTTTATAAATGGAGGTGAATTCCAACATCAGTGCTCATTCTTAATGTTGATCTACCGCGGTGAAGGTATAGTCAATACACTCATCAATAAACTACCATTCGAATTACATCTTCCTGGTTATTCGTATTGCGGTCCAGGAACCAAATTACAAGAACGACTAGAACGTGGAGATATAGGCATAAACCCCTTGGACGAAGCCTGTAAAGAGCACGATATAGCCTACTCTCAGAACAACACTTTGGAAGAACGTCATAAGGCCGATCGAGTGCTGGAAAATAAAGCTTGGGGACGTGTCAAATCGAAAGACGCGAAAATTGGTGAAAAAGCTGCTGCTTGGCTCGTCACCACCGGTATGAAGACAAAACGAAAACTTGGCATGGGGGTGTCGAAGCAGCAGCAGCAGCACCCATTCTCCAAAATCGTGAAAAATGTGCTGAATGCTCTGAAAAAAACTTTTGACAGCAACGCTGACGGTGGTAGTCATCAAGGTAGTGGTTTAAGTAGATCATCTGCAGCAGCTTTGCGTGCAGCCCATAAGGCAATAAAAAAAGTTGGAGGTCGTAAAAAAATTCGAATTCCCAGAATAATACCACTGCCTGCCACAGGAAAAAGTGGTGGATTCCTACCATTGATACCACTATTTGCAGGCCTATCGGCTTTAGGATCGTTGGCTGGGGGAGCAAGCGCTATCGCAAAGACAGTAATCGATACCAAGAATGCGAGGAAAAAACTGGAAGAGGATAAACGTCACAATCAAGCTATGGAGCATCTGGGTTCCGGTGTGTATCTACGTAAAACACGTAAAGGATATGGACTGTATTTGAAAAAGAGAGGGGGTGGTGGTCGCGGCGGCGGAGGTGGCAGCTGTGGAGCTGGATTATTCTTGAAGAAACAAAAAAACTGATATCCAAGCTACCCAATAGAGCATTATATGATGGAGAGATTGTAAAATACGCCAAACAACTCAAAATACCATATTTTCGAGGAGTTTTCATGCGAGACACGCTACCTACCCGCCCATGGCGACGTCGTGAGTGTGCAGTCATGAATTTAGATTCCTCCATCAATCCTGGTACCCATTGGGTAGCTTATAAAAAACATGGGGATATTGTTCATTATTTCGATTCGTATGGTTGTCTGAAACCGCCGAAGGAATTAGCCGAATATTTCGGAAACAACGTGCAGATATTCTATAAAAATGATGTATATCAGAAATACAATCAGATCAATTGTGGTCATTTATGTTTAGCATTTCTATTGAATTCGAAATTAAAATGATGAAAATGAAAACCAAACTATTTAAATTATACATACCTCTACACTGAGCCATCAGTCATGTCTTTGATATTGACATTGAAGAGTCGTTCTTCGACGCTCTCTATCGATTTTTCACCTCCAATTCCATTGGATCTCGATTCTGAATATGGCTTAGCTCTACTCAGTTTCCATTCGTACAACAGCGTACCCAACATCGAGGAAGGTACAAAGTTCTATTATTTTGAAAACGGTGACAAAAAACGGAGAAAAAGTATCGATATTCCTACTGGAGCTTACGAAATTGAAGATATTGAAAAGCTGATCAGAAAACATCTTGTACCACCACCTGCATCGAAAAATATGATGTCATTGTCTCCATCGCAGAAGCCTGAAGACCTTTTCTATCTCAAACCGAATAATAATACTTTGAAGAGTGAAATTTTCTGCAAACATCATGTAATTGATTTCACTGAGAACAATAGTTTGGCCAACATATTGGGGTTTTCGTCGAGAATCTTGGAAAATGACATTCATCATGTGTCAGATCAGCCTGTGAATATTATAAAAGTTCGAACAATACATGTCGATAGCAACATTACCTCAGGGGCCTTCTACAACGACAGACCATCTCACACGATCTACGAATTTGCCATCGATGCTGACCCTGGTTACGCTATCGACGAAACGCCGAATCACCTCATTTATTTACCCATCGCTGCCCATACAAACGAAATCTACAACATCACGCTCAGAGTGCTCGATCAAAACTTTCAACTGGTCAATTTCCGAAACGAAGAAGTCATCATCCGATTGGAACTGAAAAAATTATGGTCCTGAGTGTTTATAAGAGTCGCACCTCCGTTCCTGCTCCTTCAGTCTTCAAGAAGACATTCATCAACCACATTGCCCGCCGCCCACTCAGTACGCGGAATATAGCATTTCTCAAGTCACTCGGCTATCATGTTATCCTCTCAAGTGTTCAACATATTCCGAAAGCCTCACGTCGACGAATCCATACAAAAGGTCGAATGGAGAACATACTACCCTTACGTCAAGTCGTTCCGCAATAATGATGTCATAGAAATCAACATCAATCAGTCTGATGCTTTCGATGCTCTCTATGAAAGTATTTTGCACATTAGCGGAAAAGTAACGAGAACTGAAGGTGCTGGACATGTAGCTTTTGTCAATAATGCTGGTGCCTACATGTTTCAATCCATCAGTTATGATCAGAATGGCAAGGAATTGGAAGCAGTGCGCGATGTTGGAACTGTTAGCACCGTTAGAGGCTATTTGTGCTACAGTGCTGAAGATACGAAACAATTGGCTATAGCAGGTTGGACCTACCCCAATAACGTTGATGTCATAAATGCGACAAGTTTAGCATTCAGTATGTTCATTCCATTGAAGCATCTGCTGAATATTTTCAACGATTATGAGTGCGTCTCCTATGGTAAACATTCTATTCGTTTGGTGCGAGCTGGAAACGATAATAACTGCTTCAGAATCACCGAAACTGCTGTCGGCGCAGCTGTTGTGCCCACAAAAGTACAACTGGAAATCGAAAATGTGGAACTCAAAGTGAAAAGATTATTTCCAAACGATCAAATCAAACTACAACTCTTGAAGGCAATCAAAGCTGACACCCCCATCCTAATACCCTTCAGAAAATGGGAATTACATATGTTGCCTTCTCTCACGACAGGCGCCACCAATGAAATATGGGCGGTCAAAACTTCTTCGTTTCTCGAAAGCCCTCAATATGTCATTGTTTGCTTTCAAACAGGTCATGATCTGACTAAAGTCAATACTGATCCTACGATATTCAATCACGCAAACATAACGAATATCACATTAACTCTCAATGGAGAAAGTTATCCAAAGGAAAAGATGCAGCTGGCCTTCGATAAAGGAGCCTTTCCACAGGCGTACTTCAACTATACGCAATTTGGATACAGCTATAAAAACACCTCGCTACACACTCCACTCCTGGGTTACCCAGAGTTTGCCAATAAACAACCTCTTTTCGTTATCGATTGTTCGCGACGAGATGAAAGTGTCAAAAGTTCCACTGTCGATGTCAAACTTGAGATTGAGGCATCCCAAGGATTTCCCGCCAACACTCGAGCCTATTGTATCATCGTTCACGATAACATCATTGAGCACCTCCCACTCAGTGAAATTATCAAAAAGTGGAATTGATTCTCAGTTTTCCACTCAGTTTGAGTTCGACCAGCATCATGAGAGTAGCTTTTATAGACATCCAGGGGTTCATTATCGAGCAAGAATTCCGTCCCAAGGAGATTGCCATAAAAATCGGAGTGCAATGTAGTAACTATCTGCTACTTCCATACAAATCCTTTTCATCTCTCAGCAAAGAAGACCGATGTGGTGTATGTTTCTTGGAGAGAAACATTCATGGGCTTAGATATTCTTCCGGCTTCGTGGCATACAATCTACTGGATGATATTCTTCGGGAGAAACTGAGCGACATCGACATCATTTATGTGCGAGGACATCAAAAGAAGGACTTTCTGGACGATAAACTAGCAACATTCAATGTACATGCGAGAGTTGTGAACTTGGAGCGATTCGACGATTCCTGGTACGATGTACCAACTTTCGATCACAACCACACCATCACATCCTGTATGCACCACCTCCGTCGGGAATCCTACAATTGCAGTCTTCGCAACGTTGATATTTTATACAAATGGTTCGATAATATGATACCCAAATGATGTTTCTCAATTATCCAATAAAAATAGTATATTCACTCTAATGAAAATTGTTGTATCATTTCCTCTTACTCTCGATTATGCACGTCAAAACGGCAATACGTTATCTTTCATAAGACATCAGTTGAATATTTCACATTACACACCTTCAAATGGCCCACGTCCGTATTACGGAGTAACACCCAAATACTTGAACGTCTGGCAACGATGCGGTGCGCCGCGCACCAAGTATCCAACGTCTGCCGGTGAAGGCGACCCGCGCGCTGGCTGGCCGGCCGGCATGTTATATCCCCAACTTGAACACAAACATTTACTTGTGGATGTGGCGCAATGGTAGCGCTTCGGACTCACAGTCCGTCGGCCGGGGTTCGATTCCCCGTTCGCACAGCTCACAGCTTTTTTTATTTAATTTGGAATATCCAATTTGGCGCAAAAATGACGTCACCATACGAATAATACATATTATAAATACAAACATCAAGAAGTTAAAACTATCGCCACATCTACAGCGCCACCTAGGGAGTGTTACTTGCGGCTTTGAATCAGAAACGGCTTAGTCCTTCTACTCGATTTTCTCTACAACGGTACAAGATATCGATAAAAATATAGTATACCTTTTTTGTAGATGAGAGATAAAGGAATCAAACGGTGAAAGCAAAATCTGAAACTTGTCACCTGTGTCAAAAATGCCTACATTAAATGGGAAAAATTCGTCTCATCCTTTATGGAACATACGGACTGGGAAGCCGTTTATATACGGATGGAAAGGAGCATTAGTATGAGATTATTTATCTTTCCGAATATCATTACATGAAAAACTGTTTTTTTAAATTCAACTTTCAAGGTCAATAACTCCTTAACGAAGCGCGTTAGACATTGTTTTATATAAAGTTTTGACTTTATTTTGGCTCACTCTATATCTGCCCTATCATTCTCGATATGACCTTTCTGGACACCCTGTCAATGAAATGAATGTAGTTGTATTGAGTTCATTGCACCCTGTATACTTTGAACCCCCAGACGATTCTTAAGTTGCTTACATGTTTTGCATCGGTTTGCTCAATAGACGAAAATATAATTTCATGAATGAAATGTTGCAGAGAAAAACACTTTGTTGGAAACTGCAACATTTTTGTGAATTCAACAAAATCTGAGTGTCATATATCCACGACCAAATATTTTGTCACTGCAACAAATTCTTTTTGTCAGTTTTCAAGTAAAAATTCATTTGATGTAACTCATTAATGATTCAAATTAACAGCAGGAATTGGTTGAATCAACAAAGACTATTTTGTTCCTGTAATACAATATCTGCTCTAATGAACATATCCTGTTGATGGAAAGGATCATACCATTTAATTCATTCTTCAAGTGACAGAATTTTCATTTTCTCAGTGAATATGTTAAAATAACAATATATGTTGAATATAACAACATGGTTCTTGCATTCAATGAAACAATTCATTCGATCAACAAAATTGTATTTAGAATTGACAAAATATTTTGTTGAATAATATTTAAAAAAATCCAATAACTGAATATGAAAACTAGGAGAAATTAGAGATCAATTTCCTCAGTTGATTCAAGACTATTAGCTTGTATAAGCGTCATTAAAAATTCTAGGACAGCTTGATATAATTATATAAACGGATGTTCTAGGTAGGTATATATGTTCACCCCGATCGAGGCGAGCGTAGGAAAGTGGGAAGAAACGCCACCTGGTTGCGAAAATGCGACTAGACAATCATAGAACAAAATATTTGTTTGATATAATGTATCTGTGGGTTCTGTTCAACAAAATAGTTTGTTTGAAATAACAACATATTTTTTGATAATGATGTGTTGAATCAACAATATATAACTTCTCATATACAATCAATTCAATTTTGTCGAATCGAAAAAAACTTTGATTGGTTGCGCAATGGAATGAAAAATATGATGTTGTACTTAGTTAAATCTTTGTCAAAATTAATTAAATTTTGTCAAATAGACAAGATGTATATGATTTTATGTACAAAGAGATGATCATTGGATCAACAAAATTTGTTTTATGTCAACTATAAATATTGTTGAATGTAATGAAACTTTTTTTCAAGTAAGCGAATATTTCAATCAAATAATGTTGTAAACAAATGACCGAAGTTATTTTGTTGTTGCAACAAAACTTTTTTTTCTGTGTATCTTCGTCTAATCGGCTACGCTCTTACCAATGATATGTTCGCCATCAATCCTGCACAGATGATTAGACATGGCGACCATAGTTTTGATGATGAACGAGGGGAGATCCTGAGAAGATTCCGGAAGGCACTCTTCGAAAATTTCCGTAACTGGCCTGGCGCAAATCTCGAAATGGTTTTTGACGGCTGAGCACATTGTTTGTTGGGTATCGTCGACTGCATCACTACACTGCTGGACTTTCAAAAGGGCTTCCTGTAATGATAATGCAGTTCTCAACACAATAAATAGACCACTCATAATTTGACACTGATTCGACGACCTGTATTTTTTGAGGAAACTGACTGATTTTCATGTTGTTTTCGATATCAGATTCCATCAACCCCAAAGAAAGCTAGAACAGTGTGAAAAAGTTCGCAGAACGAAATTTTCACAGGGGGTAAAGTGAAACCATTATACACCTCAACAACTTGGCATGATTTATTAAGCACAGATACGACCTGTTCTAGAATACTGTTCTCACATATGGGGTTCAGCACCCAAACTAACTCTCATGCTCTTAGATTCCATCCATTCCGGTTGCATGGAAGAGAGCCAGGATCGTCTTGATCCCAAAGCCTGGAAGAGATTACTCTCAGGCTAAGGCGTTCAGGCCGATAACTCTTTCATCATTCATGTTGAAGGTGAAGGAGAAGCTAATTGAAATGCATATCAAGGAAAACTTCCTCATTGAAAGGCCACTACATAAAAACCAGCATGCAGATCAATCGGGAAAATCCTGTGAAACGGTGAAGGGCCGTCAACTGGTGGGGAAAATTGAAGCCGGAATAAGCAACAAGAGTATAGCTGTTGCGGCTTTCCTGGATATTGAAGGGGCATTTGACCACACACCCTTCATATCCATGGTAGCAGCGGTTGTTGGGCGTGGAGTGGAAGACACTACATGTCGGTGGATAAAGAACATGCCACACAACAGAACAGAGGAATCTTCATTGCTTGGTGATACCATGGAGGTGACAGTGCTATGGGATCTGGTTATTGACGAACTCCTGAAAAAACTGAAGAATGAAGAAATTTACTCACAAGGGTATGAAGATGATGTCGTCATTCTGGTAGAGGAGCAGCATCCTGAAATTATTTTTGATGCAGCGAGCACTGAAGATAGTAGAGGGCTGGTGCAGAAAGACAGACCTCAGGGTCAATCCTAGTAAAACTGCACCTGTGGCCTTCACGAAGAAGAAGAAACTGGACAAACTAAAAGTTCCCAGACTTTTTGACACACAGCTGAGTATGACACAGGAGGTTAAATATCTAGGAGTAACCCTATATGCTAGGCTCACCTGGAATACTCAACTGGCTGCTCGGAGAGCGATTGGTAACACATAGGGACTGAAACCACGCATGGTACATTTGCTGTATACTGCTGTGGTGAGACCAATGATTGTAAATGGATCGCTTGTCTCGTGGCCTAAGACTGAACAGAGATCAGCTATAATGGAACTTTCAAAACTCCAGAGATTAGCTTGTCTCTGCATCACAGGTGCAATGCGCAGCACTCCTACCGCTGCTATGGAAACCATACTCAATATTTCGCCAAAATAATCAGCCTGGTTTCAAGCCTACTAATCAAAAATTGGGAAGTGACAAAATGCTGCCTAGAAATAACTATTACAGACCCTTCAACACTCAGGTCTACTGGGATGAGATGGTCTTGACTAACTGTCAGAAAGGCACGTTAGTATGGTACACTAACGGGTCTAAGACTGATGAGGGTACGGAAGCCGGAATATATGGATATAGACCCAGAACTAGGATTTGTGCTTCTTTGGGGAGGTATCTTTCGGTATTCCAGGCAGACTTGTGTGTATTGAGGCATGTCTGAGAGAAAATATCGTGAGAGGATACAGAGGTGAACAAATCCTCATATGCTCAGATAGTCAGGCGGCCAATCAATCTTAATCATGCAATAAAATCAGATCAAGACTGGTCTGGATTGCCTTCAAAGCCTGCTAACCCTGGCTAACCACAATAAGACAACTCTTCAATGGGTGCCAGGGCATAAGGGAATTGAAGGCAATGAAGCAGCTGACGCTCTTGCTAAGAAATGGTCTGCGGCGTTGTTTATGGGACCGGAACCTGTGTTAATTCAGTATTCCTAAAACCTCAATACGCAGCTGACTGGCAAGGTGGACGCAAGAAAGACACCAGGCATACTGGAACAATGTTCCAGGACAAAGACACAGTAAACTGATGGTTGGAACACTGTCCACCACAGTGACTAACGACATTCTGAGCCTAAACAGAAGTCAGATTAGACAAGTGACGGGACTAATAACCGGTCACTGCTCCTTGAGGAAGCATATGCATCAAATGGGCATCTATACAGATGAACCCATATGCAGATTATGCAATGAGGAGGAGGAAACTGCTACATATGTAATATTGGAGTGCGAAGCACTAACGCATTAGAGATACAACCTTCTGGGAGCATCAAACTATCAAGAGGCATTTCCGACAAATAGTTTGGTGAAGAGGCTGCTAAATCTTATCAAGGTAGCGAACCTGTTCACCTGAGTCAACAGCATGATCAGGAATTCGATAGGCCAGCATTAAACTCTCAAGAGGCTTTTCCAACGAATTGTTTGGTGAAGAGGCTGCTAAACCTTATCAAGGTAGCGAACCTGTTCACCTGAGTCAACAGCATGATCAGGAATACGATAGGCCCAAAGGCTGCAGTGTTTTGGGCTTCGAACCCTGACTGATCATACTGCTATTAATCAATCAATCAATCAATCAATGGTGCACCATTCGTCTTCCATCGACCTCCAGAAAACATGGAAACAGTTCTTCCCAATATTCAGTTCGAGTGGAGTTCTGGAGAGAAGTCTCAAGAAATACAAGCCTTTTGGCCTTTCGAAAGAAAACATTATTTTTGTTCCAATGGCGAATCAAGGAGGAATCACGAAAACTTCCCGAGATGAAGTCCCAATGTATCATAATATGACTGACTCTTGATCAGGAAAAGATTTCTCGAGTTCCGGCAGCATCGCGGACTATTTCACAGTGTTCTAGCTTTCTTTGAAGTCGATGAAATATCATATCTGAGATCGGAAACCGCATGAAAATCGGTCAATTTCCTCTAAAAATACAGGTCGGCGAACATAAGTCAAATTATGAGTGATCCATTTAGTGTATTAAAAATTGTAGTCATATGTTTTTACGACCAGACTATTTTGAGTTGATTTCCAGATTTTAGTAAATCTACGTTTATGTCGTAGGTTTTATTAACTGGTTGTTATGCTAAATGCTGAATTTGTTGGTAAGTGATTCACTTAAGTTATTGTGAATCTTAAAGTGAGGTTCATTTTCAAACAGGATTTATATCTCATCAAAATTACTTGTTTGGCAAAAAAATTGTTCACATAAAATATCTAAGATAATGGAGGTAGAGGTATTCAAAGGTTTGAAGAATACTCCAACTATAAAACATTTTCTTCACATTTTCACAAAGAACGCAAGAAGCCGATATTCATTCAGCATTAGATACCCTGCAGTTGCAATATTTCAATAGGAAAATTAATCAAGAACCTCTTTTTACATATTTAACTTATTGATTCTCGTTTTGAAGTGAAGTGTTATCTTACAGATTTATCATGAACAATTTTTGGCCAAACAACTCATTTTGGCCAGATAGTTACCCTGTTAAATAAGAAGCTCCACTTTCAGATTCACCCTGTATACATTATAAAGAACTTCTCTCTATGCAACGCAGGTGTGATTTCTGTGAAAAACTTCTTTCACGTCGATAATTTTCTGATTTTGATATAATGTAATATCTTTTTTATTGATACGTCCACTTAATGTACGTATGTGATACCAGTAGAGAGAGGACACTTTAGTGATTCCAAATCACCTCCCACTGATGTGTCTAGAGTTTTTTATTACTAAAATTACTGAGGGTTTTGGCAGAATCCCACTGTTTTCATGATTTTTCGACCTCATGAATGTTGACCATAGTAATATTTGTGGTTTTGGTGATGATCCGGATGGAATTTTGTAAGAAATGTTTTTTTTATATTCCTCACCTCAAATTTCCTGCCATATCCTGGACATATTCTTTCAACTTTCTTAGTAATCTGATTCATCTCTTGCTTTTCTTGGAAGTAACTTTTGATCATATTAACTCGAATGTTATGCAGCGTTTCTTCACTGCTACTCATCGTCAAAGATGAACAGATACCTGTAAATAGATATAGGTAGATCATATAGATATTTCGTTGGAAATGTGAATTGTTGTGACTTTTCAATTCCACCTATAACGAGTATTATTAATCACGAGGGGTGAAAAGACTTACAGTCACAACTCCACACTCCACCACATAATAGTTATTTATGTATCAAGGGCGTAAAGTAGGCGTTTATGGCCTGTGGCGTGAATAATGGCCCGATGGCGCTAGCCGAGGGCCATTACACGCTGAAGGCCATAAACGCATTTCACGCACGTGATACATACAAAATTTTATGCACTAGTGATTTAGTTTCTGACTCGAAAGTAATGACTATAGATTTCGATAAACTAATATTTTCTTGAATTTAATTTGTTACCTACGTATAAATTCAGTAATCAAAAAAAACATAATGTTCATAGATGATTTACATATGAAAATAATTATCGTACGGATATTGCAATCATCGTAATGGTGAAACTCTTTGCTCTCTATGTAAAAGAGATTCATTCTTCAGAATTCCACAATATGCATCATATTATTGCATACCCAGTATATATACCTACCTAATTTTGACGTTGTCAAGCAAGCTGATGGTTGTTGTCTATAGTAATACTTCAAATAAACAAGCTGAATTGTCATTCTTTGACTGAAAAGTTGAAATTAGTGATGATAATAATAGCGAGACTATGGAATCGGATATAGAAGAAGTTTATGATATACCGCTGGATATATTAGAATCTAGGAAAATGATCATAGGTTTTTCATGAATTGATATGTGGATATAAGGAAACTGAGAACAGCAGGCGGTAAAGTGCACTTTACGGCCCGTGGGCCATAAAGAGCCCGCGGGCGGTAAAGTGCAACTTAACGCCCGCAAAACCGGGCGGTAAAGTACACTTTACGGCCCACTAGTGCATAAACAATTCAATAATGACCAACGGTCATGGACAAAAGGACATTAATAATGATAATAATAATGTTCATTCAACATAAAACAAAATGGTTAATATATAATCAGTAATATGCGACGCCTAGCATGTGAACAAACAACTAAAAACAAAAGTGGCAAGTCCACTTGTACGTGCTCGTGAGTTTGGAGTAGGTATGTGTGAGTTGAAGTATGTATAAATAATACTCAATAGTTTCTAAAATATACAAAACGAACTTTGCTTAATGTAAATATAAATGTAAAATAAATTGAATAAAAAATAAATAATGAATTGTAAAAATATCACCTTTGAAATATGTAACTATGAAAACTATCTATATGAAACATGTATGTGAATTTGAAATAATATTATGTGTACCTAGTGCTATGCTATTGAAGGTTCTGCCTGAGGTTAGTGGGTAATTTGTTATTGTATTATGATAATTATTATCACTTGTTTGTTTGAGACTTTGGAGTTTAATCTGTCTGAATAATAAAATCGTGAATTTTCTGACGAGAATTTTCTAATAGTCATCAGGATTTAACCTTTATTTTGAATTTTGTTAATGAGTACCTCCTTTCTGGTATGCTCTGTATTTTTTCTGGTAACCTGGTATATAGTCTCGGGGCTAAATGAGAATAATGTCTGCGTCCTACTGTTTTATAACTACGAGGTAACGTGAATGCTATTCGATGTCGTCTCGAAAATGATTTCTCTTCATGGAATATTATTTTCAAGACCCATTTCTGAATGAAATGTTTGGAAGGATTAATCCTCCATCACCATCATCAGCAAAGTAGTATAAGTTTCAAGGATGTTTTCAAAGGGGCGCAATAGAAGTGAATTGCTCAATATTGTACAGTGTCTTTCCAAAGTCTGGAAACGGTCTCATATTTCAGAAATGGCTCAGATAGAATTTATGATATCTTAGACAAATCAATGGTGATATCAGCAATGTTGCCAAATCAACAGTTTTTCAGATGAATCTCAACATTTTAACACCCTGTAGCTCAAAAACTAAGAGGGACATATGTTGATATTGTTGATATGACATTTTTTCCTCGAAATACCCCGAGGATTCACACCTTGTATTATCGGCACTCAATTATTCAACACCCTGTATACATAATGATACCCTCCAAAAGGCATACTGGGTGCAATCACGCCCGAAAATCTGTTGCCGAGCAACACCACTCGAATCAGTTGGGACGAGTGGTTTTTCTGTACGGCAACACAATTGAGTTAACAATGGATGACGGAATTATGAGAAGTTATTCAGAACAGAGTGGTATTTTGCTAGACTATTTCATGTTCAGGAAGCATAAAAATCATTCATTATGAATGAATGATTCATTCTGACAAGTACAGCCATAATTATTTCATGCCAAACTGGCAGACTTCGCTCCGCTATCTATGGTTACATCCAGGCTTTGCTTCGCTATGCATGGTTACATCGTTGAAAACATCATCAACGCTGATGAACCAATCAAAATTGAAAGACAGCTAATATTTTCGCAATAAGCACACGTTGTCACTGGCTTGTAATTAGTCAGATTGACATTGATGTTGTCACCATTCCTTTAATGCATTATGATTCATTGTCAGTAGATTTCCAACTGGAATATGGAATGGTAAGAATTCTGCATACGTATATTATTCTGTGAGAACCTAAATTTGGAGATGATTATTGACAAACTCACGGCTCATGTTAAATAAAACGAGATAAATAGGTCACAAACATTATCAGTTTAGGTTAAATTCATCAAAGTTTCTCGTGAGAAATTATATAAATCTAGCATTTTCGGATCATACTTACCGATCATGTCAGAATGAGCTAAAGGGATATTTTTTCAATAGACTCGTCACTTATACTTTTGATATGATACAAATATCGGGGATTCAGTCACTAGATCGGGTTCCAAATAAAAGATAAACTACTTTTAATTCAAATTCATTGAAGCTGATTATCTATCATTTTGGTGATTGAATAGTTATTTATGCAACAAGTGCAAAAAGTGAATGTTTATTGCATTCGACGTGAAATTGTCCGACGAGGCCGTTAGGCCGAGTTGGACAACACGTCGAGTGCAATAAACAATTTTTGCACGAGTTGCATACAACATTTTTTCTACGTTCATGCAAAAAGCAAAAAATGATTTATTGAGGTGCGGCACTAGGTACAATTCTGTTAATTGTCAGAATTAATTTTTGACTGACGTTTCTATAACCACAGTTGCATTATAGAAAATGTTTGTCATGATGACAGCACGTTGAAGTAGAATGACAGATGAGTGCAATAAAAACTTTATTGCACTATGTGCATGTTTCTTGTATTGATTCGGCCGGTATCTACTATATGGAAATCCAATAAATCCATAGCAAATGTGAAAAACTTCAGAAACTATAATATTTCCACAACATTCTCAATAACATGGCAGTATGAAAATATTTTTTGAATTGACTCGGCCGTTACTTGATGGAAATCCATGGAAAAGGTAAAAACTTCCACAAAATTATGAAAATAGCCTAACACATCAACTCTGCAATAGTTAATTATTCTATAGTTCTTATTTTTGTTCGAAACGTTCAAAATTTGATTTCAATCTTCCAAACTTCGAACTTTTCAAAGGTTGCAAATGAGGCTATCTCATGTTGAATAAACGGCAAGTTCTGTTCATTATTTTGTTACATTCTCTATACAGTGTGTCCCACTTACCATGCTCACCATGAGTATCTTTTTAACGGTGAGAGATACGAGGTCGGTTAAATGACACCAAATGTGGAGTTTGCCAAGGCCAACTATAATGTAAAAAAATATTTTGAAAAAATCTATCCGTTTTTGTTTTATAGGCAAAAAACAGATTTTGATCATTTTCATGTCTCCTCCGTAACTTCTTTATTTATGAAAATATTCAAATTGGAATTTCACATTCTCATGGCAGTTTTTCAAAGTGATTTCGAAAAAAATATGAAATTTATACCAACTCTTCTAGAATTTGAGATATCAGCACCAACTTTAATTTTTCAAATGTAGGTCATAGCTCACTATGACTTATTTACAAATAACTTCTTTTCCTCTTTCAGATGATATGTCGCAGTAATAGTTTTGTGTTGATAACAACGGAGTTATCGTCATTTATACAAAAACAAAAAATTATTTGGAAGCCGCCATCTTGAATTTATAAATTGTAACAAAAAAATCATGATCTCCGACCTCAAAAACACCCACTCACCAATTTTGAATGGAATCGGACCGAATCTTGTCCGCCATCAATTACAAAAAATGGCTGCTCCAATATGGCGGACATGATTTGGTCCAATTCCATCCAAAATTGGTAAGTGGGGGTTTTCCAGGTTGGAGATCATGATTTTTTTTGTTAAAATTTATAAATTCAAGATGGCGGCTTCCAAATAATTTTTTGTTTTTGTATAAATGACGATAACTCCGTTGTTATCAACACAAAACTATTACTGCGACATATCATCTGTGAGAGAAAAAAAAGTTATTTTTAACTAAGTCATAGTGAGCTATGACCTACATTTGAAGAACTAAAGTTGGTGCTGATATCTCAAATTCTAAAAGAGTTGGTATAAATTTCATATTTTTTTCGAAATCACTTTTAAAAAACTGCCATGAGAATGTGAAATTCCTATTTGAATATTTTCATAAATAAAGAAGTTACGGAGGAGACATGAAAATGATCAAAATCTGTTTTTTGCGTATAAAACAAAAACGAATAGATTTTATCAAAATATGTTTTCACATTATAGTTGGCCTTGACAAACTCCACATTTGGTGTCATTTAACCGACCTCGTATCTCTCACCGTTAAAAAGATACCCATGGTGAGCATGGTAAGTAGGACACACTGTATATTCGAAATGAATTCATCAATGGGCTTATATCACAAAAAAAATTTATTTCATAATTCGATAGAACTCACCCAAACTAGCTCACCACCGCAAACCGTTTCTTGCTGTGAGCTCCCTACGTTTTATAAAAAATTATTGAAATCCCCAATTTTTCGGACCTCTGAAAACGAGGCGATGATGTGACGTCAAAACCCTAATACTGAATCAAGACTATTCCAGACAAAGATGAATGATACATGATTTCTGACAGAGTGAATTAGCGCGAGATCACAGTTGAAAGAATTAATATATCAGTTGCCTCAGTCGCCGTCGGGCGATTGGTTTTTTTTTAACTATGGCAAGATGAGGTTTCTACGTCATAAGAGGGTCCGTTTTCAGAAGGTACTATTATTTATGTCCAAGAATAAAACATTCCAGTTAATTTTTCGATCGAATCATGTCGTCAATCATTATTTATGTATAAAAGGATCGTTATAAACATGGTTCGAGTTAAAAGTTCTACTAAGGTGTACACGCCAATTCTTGATTTGAGTACCTTTGATTTTCCATGTCATACTATGCGAAAATACTACATGCTCCAGTTGCCTTTGAGAAAGTATCAATATTGCTATTTGAGAATAGTCACTTATTTCATTTCAGAAAGCGTCGATTGTATTCCAGAATAGTCAATTGTATTTCAGAAAGCGTCAATTGTATTCCAGAATAAAGTAACTGGATGGTAATTACTTAGATAAGAGTTCAGACACAGCTGAACTTTTGCCCATTTTTATTTTCTATATTACAATGGTTTGAGTGAATAAAAGAATAAAACATATTATATTCTGCCCTTGGTCTAATCAATTTCCCTAGTGAGTATATCTTTTGAATTTTTCGATTTCTAATTATTTCAAATGATCATGAGCAGGTAGCTTACATGAAGGTGAAAGATTTTTTTTTTCATGTAAGCTATCTATAAGGATTCCTCTGGTTACTTAATCATTTTTTTTCCTCCTTGTAGGACTATGTGATTTCTTATTAGGCTGATGATGGAAATACGTATGTCCGAAAACATTTTCCCTTGATGTGATTATTCACAATGAACCCGTAGGTTTTCACAATAAATTGTCGTGGAGATAACTTTTTTAATAATAATAATAATAATAATAATAATATGCTTTATTGTCTGAAGAAGAATCTTGTTGACAAAGCTAGGTCAGATAATATTGTAAAAACAGGTTAAAATATAACGACATAAAAATGAGTGACAAAATATAGTCAAAATAAATACCACATTAAAATACTAAAATATTACAACTCAAACGTATCACTATAATATTCCTGCAAACTGTAATAGGTTCTATCAGAGAGGAACTTTTTGACTTTCTTCCTGAATTGACAGTCATTCAGACTTGCTGATCTAATATCAACTGGCAAGTGGTTGTACATTTTTCCACCATTATAGTATATGGAATCTTTAATGTACTCTCTTGTGGGTAGAGGAAGTTTCAAACTGAAATTTCTGTTACGCGTGTTATGATAGATGGGAGTTGTAGTGAATTTCAACTTGTGCTTATTTATCAGGCAAACAGATTCCAGAATGGATAGTGCAATCACTGTCAATATTTTATTATTGGAAAATAAAATTCTGCAAGAATCTCGAGGTTTGACATTATATACACAAATACCTTATCGCTCGTTTCTGTAGAATTAACAGAGTTTTTAAAGCCGTTGGACTGCACACTCCCCAAAAAGGTATTCCATATCGTAATTGGGAATCTATTAGTGAATAATATACCATCTTGGCAGTATGGAATCCTAATTCCCTAGAAATCACTCTCACTGCATAACATCCAGAAGAGATCTTACCAGTGAGTATCTTGACGTGGTTACCAAATTTCAGATTTTTGTCGATCAACAATCCCAGAAACTTAGTATCATTTCTACTTTCAATAAAATTATCACCAAATGTGATTTCATCGAGGGAGGATCTGAATGATATTATACTAGTTTTAGATATATTGAACGACAGAATATTGGCGTCACACCAATCTTTCACCTTTTTCAAATCAGATGATATCATTTGATGAAGATCTCGAGGATTCCTACTATAACATAATATAGTAGTATCATCTGCAAATAGAGTGAACTTTCCAGTTATATCAATTTTCGTGAGGTCGTTGACATACAATAAGAAAAGTACAGGTCCTAACACAGATCCCTGTGGAACACCATGATCAATATTTCTCTTCTTGGAGAGTTCTGTCGTTTTGACCACTTGATTTCTTCCTGATAAATATGATTCGAACCATCTGTATGTCATTCCTCTGCATCCATACTGATGAAGCTTTCTCAGCAGTATTCCATGATCAACACAGTCGAATGCTTTTGATATGTCACAAAACACCGCCGCGGAAATCTCACCTGCATTTATTTCCGAATAAACTTTATACAGAAATGAGAATATTGCATCGTGCGTGTTTTTGTTTCTTTGAAAACCAAACTGACTGTCACTGATAACATTGTGGGATTTCAAAAATTCGACGAGTCGTTTTTTACCAGTTTTTCAATGATTTTGGCAATAGTTGGAATTAAAGAGATCGGCCGAAGATTAGATGGATTATCTATGTCTCCGCCCTTATGCAAAGGGATGAAAACAGAAGTTTTCAGAAAATCTGGGAAAGTCTTTGTATTGTTCATTATTCAAATTTTGAATTGACTCGGCCGTTACTTGATGGAAATCCATGACAAATGTATATTGTATGTACATTTGTATATTATTCAGTATTAACCACTGTATTCCACTTTGAGAAACGATGGACTTCTACCAGAGATTAGATGAATATATGTTGTGTATACCTACGCCGAACATGGCAACACTGTGGAAGGTAAAAAATCAGAATTTGATATCAATTACATTAGATATATGTTGCCAAGTACTATTCTGATGGAGTTGGAACAACTAGATGTTTATAATAATGGATAAAAATATCAATGGAAACGAAAAGAAGTGCCTCTGATACGATTATCTTTTGCCCCCTGATTTCAATGTTTTGAAGCAACTTTGAACTTTGACCATAACTCTGAAAGTTTGCATAATAGAATTCAACTCACCTGTCATGACAATGAAAACTATGAAAAAAATCTTCATTGTGTCTTTAATAATCAACTATGCTTATACAGAACACTAAATACAAACTGTACTTTCTATCAGTAGTCTTATTACGATAATGCGATATTGTATTGAACATTTATCTCCTTGCTTATTCTCTGTTATTTACATAAACTTCGTTCGATAATGAGATTCAAAAATTTCCAATCATGAGATAAAGATGACATTCATCACATGAATGCATCGACATGGGCATTGGAATGAATGTTCGTTTCAATTGTCAACTACTACATTATAATAATCTTATTGCATTTTTGAATTCATATACCTAAATACCTACTTCTCATTCTATTCATAAGTTCAGAAAAACGAACTTTGACCTATTATTCAAAACGTCTCAGTTTGTTTTTTTCATCCACCGACACAATTATCTCGGAATGAAATACTTAAGCTGCCCTTTTAGTATAGTGCCTAGGAGCACAAAAATGGTCAGATACACCTTCTGAGTAGGTACCTACACTCAGTTCCCAAAGAAGTGACGCACTTGATATTTGACCTATCTTCTTAAAAAAAAAAAAGAAAGTAGGCCGATTTTTATTTTTTTTATTTGTTGGAAGGTAGGTAATGTATTTGTCTTAAAAAAAAATAAATAGGTGAAAATGTTTTCAAAGCCTCCTTGATGGTGGTGGAATAACTCGAACCATAATTTATTCTTAATTTTTGACTCACCCTGTGTGTTAATTGAGTAATGGTATACAAAGTGCTTACACCCTATACGAGAGAGGCTTCTTTTGCGAGCATTTTGTTTTTTTATTCATTGATTTATCTCTGAAATTTTCCGAATTACAGCTTTTTTTGCTGAATCCCTGCAGATTACCAACTTTCTGAATTTATCGAGAAACAATTTTTTAATGAAATAAACTGATACCAATAATTTTAAAAAACATTTTTATCAAACACAAACTTATAAATTGGGATAACTGCTTAATACCGTGTATTGCCTTCTCTAGCAACTCTAAGAACTTCTAATCTACGAGGCATACTGGAAATTAAGTTGCTTATCGTTTCCATTGGTATACGATCCCATTCTTCCACTAATGCATCTGCCATTTCTGCGAGACTTTCCGGAGACCTAATTCATCCCACAAATGTTCTATAGAATTCATATCGGGGCTGTCATGTCAATGTAAATTTGGGCATTCATCGACTGCCTCACCGGAAAAACATGAAGGGGTGTCTTTCCATTCATTGAAATCCCACCCCACACCTTAAAACTCTCGCATTCTGTTATTAAATTTCCATTAAACCGTTCACCAGTTCTTCTCCACACTCTTTTTCTTCCATTCACCATGTTAAGGTAAAACCTTGACTCATCCGTAAACAAGACATTCGACCATTCAGGAATATTCCACTGTCCATAATTTTCAACAAAATTTCTTCTAGCAGCACGATGTTCGGGCAATAATTTGGGACCTTTTGCAGGTCTCTTGGCTTTTGAATTAACTTCTTTTAGACGTCTACATACCGTCTGATTACTTCCTGCAACATCACGAATTTGGCGAAGATCTTGCTGAACATTTACCGCAGTATTTGATCGATTCCGTAAAATCTGCAAACTCAAGAAGCGATATTCTCTTGGAGAAGTTTTTCGGGGGCGACCAGAACCGACCCTCCGAACGGTGCTTACTGTTTGTTCGTACTTGCGGATTGCTCTACGAGCAGTTGCTTCATGAACTCCCACTGCACGAGCGGCGTAAGGCTTATTACTACGCCCATCGTTTACTAACGCAACTAATCTTGCTACTTGTTCAGGATTTATTTGAGGCACTTTATGTAATTTCAGTCAATAAAACAAGACACAAAATTAATGACTCAACGACAAATGGTCAAATATGGAGGCATACAACAAATTAGTTGCTGTGGCAACGGCATTTGTTTTTTTAAAGACAATGTTATCCTACCTGACTACAACCCAATCAAGTTAGAGATATCCATATAAAAAAGGCTTCCAGTGGCGTACGAACACATATGCGTTTCTTAGAATGATACGTGAAAAAAGATATAAAGTACCTGTTGGTGCTTTCAATATAAATAATGATCAATTCACTAGGTATATAACTTGAGAGGAAAAAGTTGATATAGGTACCCATCATACAAACTGATGCTTTTTCAAGATATTACTATGGGATTCGAGAGGGAATGTGGGATATATCTAACAATAAAAGTACACCAATTTTGTTTTCCAATCAACACTATCTGAGAGCACGGAAAAAAACTTATCAACTCTGGAAATATAATAAAACAAGTATAAAATCAGGTACGACAACGCTAATAGCAGCATTCCATTCAAGTAATTAATTATGTACAGGGTGATTCACCATAAATGTCCCCCCATCTAGCTCACCTAGTTTTGAACCGATTTAAAAATTTTAATCATCACATAAAATGATTTTTCAGAAATTTTTTTCCCGTTGCATCAGAAAATACAGGGTGCTCGGAACAAACGATCTACAGAGTACTACTTGATTTTTTCGAATGAAACACCCTGTATTTCATTGTATCCTAAGATTCTCCCTGGAGAGCTGATTTCATCAATCCATCACACTTGGGGTCTAGCGGGAATGATTATAGAGATATAGGGTGTTCAAAATCGAGATTTTTCAACTTAATGGTTTTTTGTGTCGAACCTATTCATTATTGGTCAAAACGGCTCTCTATCTGAACTTTTGATTTACTATCTTCTGACATTTAATTGGAACATATACAGTGTGGTTCAAGATTCAGAATTCTGATCACCCTGTATCTGTTCCAATTATCAAATGTCAGTAGATAGCAAATGAAAAGTTAAGTTACGGACATGGAAGCCGTTTTGACCGATAATAAATAGTTTCGTCACAAAAAAAACTTAAAGTTGAAAATTTTCGATTTTGAACACTCTATATCTCTGTAATCATTTTCGCTAGACCCCAAGTGTGATGCACTGATGAAATCAGCTCTTTAGGAAGAATCTAAAAATATAATAAAAAATAGGGTGTTCCATTTAAAAAAATCAAATAGTACCCCGTAGATCGTTTGTTACGAGCACCTTGTATTTTCTGATGTTGCACAAAAAAACTCAATCAAAAATCATTTCAGATGATATTTTAAATATTACAATCGGTTCAAAAATAACTGAGCTAGAGGGGGGGGGACATATATGGTGAATCACCCCGTACCATAATTTTCTCATCAGAAAATACTCGCATTTATGTTCACAAAATTGTATATTGGCATTTGATCCTTATTTCTGTTCTAATTTGTCGTTCAAAATGGTTGTCCAAAGTAGTGTCCATCTTTTTTGTCCCAATGGCTTTGAGCAAATTCCTAAATTATACTACGTTTTTCTGTTCATCAGCCTGATCTATAGGAATCGAGGAAAAACGGGTCAAAGACTTTCGATTTTCAGAAATGCATCTGTTTCTCCACCTGTTACTACCTTCGAGTCGATGAGGTATATGGTACCTTGATATTTCATCACACTCTGTATATTGAATGAAGTAATAATATTTCATTTTTCCACACAGACGGAATGTAGATGCTTGTTTTCATAATTTTCATTACTGCCACCTTATATATCTTTGTATGTACTTCACCGTACACCATACCAAGCTTGATCCGAATTTTCATTTGTAAATACCACTAGAGGTCAAATTATTTCCGAAATTTTTTTCGAGCTCATGGATATTTTGAAAATCATTCCGAGTTGAAGACGAGGGATAATTTTCGAAATATTCATGAGCGAGAAAACAATTCCGGAAAGTAATTTACGGCCACTCTACCCATAAGGAGAGCATTGGTAAGCGCCCTCTAATGGCCTTCGGCAATACGTTTGAAAATGTTCATACATTTTGAAAAACTCGATTTTCGTTCTTAAACTTCACCACCCTGTATCTCGGAAATGAAGCAATGTCAAACTGAGTTAACACGTTGACTGCCGGGCTCATATACACACTGTTGGTATCAGAGCCGAAGCAAAATCAAAAATTTTGTCCCAGAAACCATGAGTGACTCTATGTAGCTGAAGCCTAGAGAAGATAGTATATCGTTGAAATTCTTGAAAATTGGGACACTGGATCTAAAAAATTGAAGAAATTTGGCTCGGTCTTATAGACCGAGTCGGCGCTCGTTTATACATGTATACCCGTGTACACCGCGTCGGTCCGCCAGCTCGGTCCGTCCGGGTTCGGCCTCGGTCTAGTGCTGTGTCTGATGAGGACGATATACAATATAAACTTGTCACTGAAGCCGTCTTGGTCGCTCTCCGCGATATTATTAACAATAATTCAGACCGACGGCTTCACGGGCGGTTCAATTGACTCGGTCCTATAGGCCGAGCCGGCCTGGTGTATCAACTCCAATCTTGGTCTATGAGACGAGGCGGCACGTCAGGATATTTTTTTCTCGGTCTAATAGACCGACATGGCAGTCAACATGTTAAGTTGCTTCAAATCGGCTCATTGCGACCTAAGGAATATTTGCTGAGATTTTGTAAAGACCTTTTAGGGACACCCTGTAGAATGCCCGAAATCGACTTTCTCGACGCACTATGATCAGGCGCATTCTGCTTGATCTCAGAACTAATAAGTCAAACAAATCCTCCTCCAGCAGCAGTGCGAGAGCTTATCGCCTTCTGCAAGTGAAAAAACAGACAACTGATCATTGGATGTGATGCAAACGCCCACCATTTGGACTGGGGAAGTGGCAACATCAATGAAAGAGATGAGTACCTATTCTTCTTCCATGAACAGAATTCGCGGAGAAGTTTTAGATTTAACAATCAGTACACAGTTCATGAGTACAAAAATTGTTAACTGGCAAGTATCCACAGAGCCCTCATGTTCAGATCATATGCATATACGATTTGATATGAGAACAGAACACCGACCAATAGTACATTTTCGTGATCCTAAGTGCACAGACTGTAATGGGTACTGTATGATTCTCTCCAGAAGCACCTAGATCCCAGAATCAGTACTATCAAAAATATAACCTATAAATCGAAGTGGCGAATGAACGTGAGGCAACTGCCATTCTAACGGCCTATCGGGAAAACTGCCCACAAAAGGAGAAGAAAGATCATAAAGGTACACCTTGGTGGAGCAAGAACCTGGACAAAAAAGACAAGAAGTTCGACGTCTCTTCAATCAGGCTAAAGAAACAGGTTGCTGGGACCGCACATCTCTAATGGCTTATAACAAAGGAATAAGGAAAGTCAAAAGAGACTCTTGGAGGAGGTTCTGTCAGAGTATATAAGATTCACCTGCCAGTATGAGAATTTACAAGGCTCCCGCCAGAGATCCGACCCAAGAGATCGGCTCGATAGAACGACCGGATGGCTCTTTTATGGACTCTAATAGGCAAACGCACCGAACATAAACGCTGGCAAACGTAAGAGATTCTTTCACAGACTCACTTCATTGGCAGTCTGCTTCTGGAGGACCGTCAGCAAATTCCACTTTGAATTGGATCGATAATACGACCAAAAAGGGAGGACTGGAAGAATGCCTCAATGGTGGTCACCCCAGTCAGTGGAATGTGTGGTTGATTATTTCTCCCCATTCAAGTCTCCGGGAGAGGACGGAGTTTTTCCTGCCCTCTTACATAAAATTGGGAGAAGGTTTACTACCTCTCTTTGTTGAATTATTCCGAGCGAGTTTGGCGTGGAGCTATATATATATTCCGCTAGGCTGGTCAAACAAAACTCTAGACAGAATTATAGACAGGCATATTAGAGAGGAGAATCTGAGGGAACATCCCCTGGATCCCAATCAATATGCCTACCAAACAGGCAAATCAACGGATTTAGCACTGAACAATCTTGTAAGAAAGATCAGCCATTCCTTAGATCATAAAGAAATTGCGCTGGCAGCTTTCCTGGACATGGAAGGAGTGTTCGATAATGCCCTACCACAATCACTCTATATGGCAATGCAAGGTAGAGAAATCAGCAGTCAAATATGCAGCTGGATCAAAACCATGATTGCAAATCGGTACGTCATATCATCACTGCATGGAGAGTCGATCAGGTTTAGAGCGAGAGAAGGATGTCCACAGGGCGGGGTACTTTCCCCCCTTATGTGGTTATTCCTAGGTGACACTCTGCTGAACGATCCCTCCATGCAGGAGGTGGATTTCCAATGCTATGCAGATGATCTAGTCCTAATGGTGAAAGAGAAATTTGGAGCGACGATCCCAAACGGCCTGCAAGAAGCCCTCAATACTGTGTACATATGGTGCTAGAGGAAGCAGATGTCTGTGAACCCCCGGAAAACTGTAATCATCCCTTTTATCAAAAGGCAAAAGCTAGATAAGCTTTGTCAGCCTGTCCTATATGGAGATAGCATTCCGTTTGCGGCGGAGGCGAAATATTTAGGGGCCACCCTAGATGAAAGACTCACCTGGAACGTCCACATGGATTCTCCCTCTGGAACTTCAGAAGGGTAATCGGCAAATCATGGGGAATGAACCTCAAACAGATTTACTGGATTTACCAAACAACGGTAAAACGAATGGCCAGGTCAGGTGCGCATTTGAAGTTTGCAGTTCGCGGTCAGATACTTGGAAAGTGCTCGGAAAACTCATCCTCCTTGATACAGATTTTGCCATATACGTTGGTGGCTGAGCGCTCCCATCAATGGTGCATTGAAATTTGTTGCTGCTGTAGCACTTCCGAGTCAATAATTTAATTGCCGGTAATGTGTATTACGGCCGGCTGGCGGCCGCCTGGACACCTTGGCGCCAGGAAAGTACATGAACTGTCGGGAGAGGTGTGCGTTACAAATGCTGGGCCGATGGTTGGTGTTATCTGGGAAGCTCGAAATGCCACTTTTGACTACATACATATTCCTTTTTTCTCGAATAAAAAATCGAAAAACATTGAAATCAATATCCTAAATCATAAATATCCATCAAAAACAAAGGAATTTACTGTTAAGTTAATTTTGAGCCCATCTTGAAAATAACCTGGTGATGAGAAATGGCATCTAACTTTACCTCATTCAGCATACTGAATACTAGTTAGCTACTCTTTCAATCTATCCTATCGGCCTTCCTTAGCCAACTTCTCTTTTCCTTCATTATTCCAGAATTTTCGGGATTTTCTCTCCTCGTTTCTATAAAATAAAAATATGAATATTATTTTAATATACGTGTAGTGAGGAAAAATCAGATAATTCACGCCGAAATGTCACTGCGTTCAAAGAATTTTTCTATCAGAGAGCCTAAAATTTGTATTGAAAAAGGTTTGGAGAAGAAGGTGTCAAGACAAAATAAACAAGTTATTACTGTGCAAATATTATTTTTTTTTGTTGAAAACGGGAGAAGATTCGTTTTCGAAACGCCCAAAGCTAAGTGAAAATCTGATATTTTTTCTATATACCTTTATTTCTATTCTCCAAACCTTTCTCAATACGAATTGTCATCGACAAGCTAGTGAATCTTCCTTTTAGGCTCTCTGATAGGAAAATTCTTTGAACGCAGTGACATCTAGGGGCAAATCAACTGATTTGTCCCTATATACGTATATATAGAAACGAAGAGAAAAAATCCCAAAAAATCTGGAATAATGATTGTACCGCCTCCTCGATTAACCTACAGACAGTATTCTGTCTTCCTGTCTTCCTCTTCTCCTCGAAGCTCAACCTCACCATTGAGTGGTGTGGGGAGGACATTCCGCGGCCGCTTGACAGATGAAGCATTTTGGGACCATCTTTGCTGTCTTGCGCCAGATGGGACAATAATTTGTGGGCATCTGTGACAAAATTGGGGCGATTTGCTGATGTCTGTCTAGGTGGCCGAGGACTGGTCAACGAGGGTCTGGCAACCTAACCCAAGCTGTGGGAACCAGTGGCGATGGATGAATGGCACTGAGGTATGGTGTCGCTAACGGGGCCTCTGGGAAACAAGGCGACATCTCAGAGTAATTAGCCTTAGCCCTGTGCCGAGGGCACCACAGGGCTGGACCAATCCCTTCCCCCGTCACTCGTAGGAGAAGGAAAACGGGGATCGGAAGAGTAATCTTCAAGAACCTGAACGAAAGCACCATGAGTCGTATATGGTGAAATTAATAACAGCATGTAGGTGAGATACAATGGACCACTAGGCCAATGTGTCGTCGGAGACATCGGTCAAGATTTCAACCACCTCGACGAAGAAAAAAAACTAGTGATTTATAAAAAAATATCAATCTCAGCACACAAATCCAGCTGTCGCTAGATTTTGTACATCTCCAACTATATAAATACTGTAACCCCTCTGGGTGATTTATAATGAAGAAAACACCTAGATTCGACTTTTTCAGAGGAATTGATAGGTGTTTTTCTATTGAGATATTGGAGGATGTATTTGAAATACTCATGAAATTAGTTGTTATTTGCTCACTGCCAATTAATTACTGATAATCAGTGACCTATGTAAATTTTTCGAAGCATTAATAAATATTGACCAAATTATTAAATGAAATTATCTATGATGGGTCAGTTTCATATCTGTGGAAGGCCATCAAGTATACACATGTTTGAGAAATAGGTTGTAACATTAACTTGAATGCACTTTTTCACATCATATTATATTACTGTATTGGTATTTGACAGTAGTTGTCACTTATACACATGATTGTTTTTTTTCCGAAAAAAAAAAGACCATCTGGCATCTGCAATTACGCCCAATTTATCGAGTTGAAGAACTTCATTGTCTTGTAGTAATATACAGTTTGGATCAAGGAGAGTTTTCAGATTTTTATATTTCCAAAAAATATTTTTTTTTATGTTCTGGTTTCCACGAAAAGGGATAACCTGTTATATTCAGAGAACATCGTGGGAACCAAGGGAAATAAGGTAGGAATTGGTTTTCTTCTTAAATTTCTGGAGGTTATATGCCTCGGGGAACACCTCCCATGGCAATGTGTTCCAGAGCCTAGCTGTTTGCTGGATGAACGAGTCTTTGGAAAGAGATGTTCTGCAGGTTTCCAAAGTGACCACGAAGGGGTGCGAAGCCTCAACTCGACGGGTTAATCTCGCGGGGACTGCGAAGGGAGGAACAATTGTTGGTAAAACTGCATTTAGCATGCGATGGGTTTTTTTTGGAAAAATTTTTTTGGTACTTACGTATTTTTGTCTGAAAAACATGAATTTGACAATGATAATGTGAACAGACAAAAATACGTAAGTACCAAAAAAAAATTTCGAAAAAACCCATCGCATGCTAAATGCAGTTTTACCCAATTGTTGATATTTCAGAAGAGCATCGTTCATGAAAATATCTATAAAATAGAGCCAGATCGCCAATTTGAGTTGGTGAGCGAGGCATCACCCATGAGACGAATTGCCCTTTTTTGGGCAGAATCCAACAGTTGCAGTGTCAAATTGATTTTCGATTTTTCGTTCGGATTCTAATACTGTCTGTGACCTTAGATTATGTAGCACATTGATTTGGATCGACACTCGAGAGATAGACGCACCACTTTCAAAAATATGCATTCGTGGATATAAAAATATATACAGGGTGATTCAAAATTCGATGAAAATATTTCAAGGACGTATAGTTTGGATGAAAATAAGACTTGTTGGGTAAAAAAAGACTAGGTATATATTGTGATCATAATAATGGACCAATGCAATTATATACCAGTACTTCACGTCTCTGAATTCGCAGTGTCAAATGCGTTTCGACATACGAAGCACCTCCGTATGCAAGAGTTCAACCCATTGCGTTCGAAAACCATATCGTGGATTCCCCTTTCGTTGATTACAATTTTCTGGCAAACGGTTAGTTATAAGAAAAAAATGTAAGGGACCGAATTCTGGATTTTTCTTATGGACCACAAGATCATTCTATTCAAAGTCAGAGTTTCTCCTTTCAAACATAAAATTTGGGCTAATAGAAGTGCGAACTCCCTTCCAACTCTCCCAAATATATAGTATATAGGGTGTATAGCAATAAAATGCCGTCTCAGCCAGGACGCGTCAGCAGCGCGTCAAAGTCATAAAAAAAGTATGGTTGATGGTGAAACTATTTTCTAAAATGATGAATTAGGTATACAAGTTGTTGATAATGGGTAAAATAAAAAAACACAGTCAGTCCGAATGTGCGTGTACACCTTAGTAGTACTTTTAACTCAAACCATGTTTATAATGATCCTTTCATACATAAATAATGATTGACGACATAATTCGATCGAAAAATTAACTGGAATGTTATATTTCTGGACCTGAATAATAGTACCTTCTGAAAACGGACCCCCTTATGACGTAGAAACCTCATCTCGCCATAGTTAAAAGAAAATACCAAACGCCCGACGGAGACTGATGCAACTGATATATTAATTCTTTCAACTGTGATCTCGCGCTAATTCACTCTGTCACAAATCATGTATATCATTCATCTCTGTCTGGAATAGTCTTGTTTCAGTATTAGGGTTTTGATGTCACATCATCGCCTCGTTTTCAGAGGTCCGAAAAATCGGGGATTTCAATAATTTTTTATAAAACGTAGGGAGCTGACAGCAAGAAACGGTTTGCGGTGGTGAGCTAGTTTGGGTGAGGTCTACCGAATTATGAAATACACTTTTTTTATGATATAAGCCCATTTTCACTAAACATAGATGCGGGCTATTATTTAATGATTAAATAATTGTTTCTAAGAAAAATATTTTGAAAATGTTGTTTTATTGATAAAATATTTTTTTGAGTTAACTCGAATAATACCACTATCGAAAATCATTACTTTTCATCCTTTCGGTGTTTCTTTTCAATGGATATTACAGAACCCCTTTAAATTACCACACATTACCGTGTAGTTTCTCACTATGGAGGTGTCAATTTATTGACACCACTGTTCACGGTATTATCAAATTTCTGATAATATTGATGCAATATTGCTAATCAAGTGTTGATTTACACCCGAAAATTTTTCACTGTGTAGTGGTAGAAAAATGTTATCATTGACCAGTGATAATGAACGCATACATAAGGTTGTGTTCTAGAGATATAGTAGTATAGAAAAAAATCATATATCGGTGTTTATAGAAAAGTATTGGATAATATATGAAGGTACAAGAGTATTCCTTGTCAATATAACAACTTTTATCTGTGACCTCTTGTATCTTTCCATTTTGATAAACGTATTATTTGGCTAACCTGAGGCTATATAAAGGGTATCTCATACAATTACTCCTTATAACATAATAACTGAAACCACAAGTTCAAACATTACATAACAATAACCTACAATATGAAGTTTGTCGTCTTGGTTGTCTGCCTTTTTGGCTTTGGTAAGTTTCAAAATATAATTCTTCTGCAACTGTTGAAAACGTATTTTTTTGTGTAGTTTGTATAACTATATTTATAACTTTTTGATGACAGAATACTGAAACTTGACGGTTTTCTCCCATTATGTATATAACAAAAAAATATTTGTACGGCTATAGCACAGGAACAGATACAGGGTGGTTCAAGATTCATAATTCTGATCACCCTGTATCTGTTCCAATTCCTATACCTACCACAAATTGAAAATATGTAGGATGCAAGACTGAAAATAACGTGCCTATAAGTAATACTGTACCTATAATTCTTAGTTTTAGTTCTTTTATAAATTTTCTTTGTTAATTTCATAAATAAATTATTTTAAAACGACATATATCGAAGACTGTAACCTTTGGCACGATAATACACCTCGACACGTGTTTCGCTTACTATGTTAGCATCTTCAGGAGAAGCTTAAAACTAAATGTTCTATCCTAGTGTGCTACTTATATACCAGGTTCCACCCAACCGTGCATAGACAATAACCCCCAAGTTTATGTTATTCATAGTTGAGTTAACATGTTAACGTTTGTCTTATATTACTAAACTATACAGAGGGCTAAATGGGATAGGTCCACTATCCTTATTCATTACTCTATTACTTTAGTAATCACTTTCATCTGGATCTTGTCCTGAGGTTTATGTCGTACGTTTAATCAGCGCATTCATGAACATAAGATGATTTTTTTGAAAAAGAAAACAAATTCAACATACGCCAACCCTATATTAGAAGAAAACCATAGTTTGGATATAATTTCGAAATTCTAGTAGAAAATGAAGGAATGAAACTCAAACATCAGAAATCAACAAACTAAATTTTTTTGACATTTTACTGAACGATCAATTAGACCTCAATAGTTCACCACTGTTGAATTCGTTTTCTTAGTATGAAATAATATTTATTTGCTATCATCCCTCTCAAGTTAATCCGTTATACCGGAAATCTCTGCTATCATCCCTTCACTAGCAATACCAATCAGACGAACTAGACAAGCCCAGTCAGCACATCCTTTCGTTGTCAACCTCGAAAGATGTCAAACAGCACTTTATCAAGACTCCTTCATCCATAGAACGACTAGGCTCTGGAATTCATTGCATGTGGAAGTATTCCCAACAACATATAATCTTCAAAAGTTCAAAATAAATTCCAATACCTACCTCCTGTCCCTATCCTCCCTAGGAACGCACGATGTTCTTTGAACATTATAGGGATTCCCTTTCGTGCGCTCCAAGCGATAAAAAAATATCAATGTAGATATTGTGCCTAATTCCCGAAAATGGAGATTTATCGATCCTGTCCGCAGGTAACTAATCCTTCAAGTTGGGAAAGTAGGATATATAAAAGTTAAGCAAGCCAACGTTGGTTTAGTTCATTGTACCAGTATATCACCTGACGAAGCTACTGTGTTAGCAAAACATGTGTGTTTGAGAATTTTGTGGAAATCTCTTCGTTCGTGAAGTTTTTACATTTATTGAAAAAAAAATCACTATTACTGTAGTAATAGACGTACTAATGAATAAGGATAATGGATAATGGATCGATCCCATTTAGCCCTCTGTATGGTTTAGTAATATAAGACGGTTATTGCCTATTCACGGTTGGGTGGCCATATACCTAGTATATAAATAGGCCACTAGGATATCACATTTAGTTTTAATCTTCTCATGAAGATGCTAGCAAAGTTAGCGAAACACGTGTCGAGGTGTAAAATATCGGTTTGGTTAGTGGTAAAACAGTGTGTATTGTAAAAATCACATGTTATTTGAGGGAGGCGGATAAATCATATTGACCACATGGGGGTGAAGTGTTTTTTCTTCCCTTGAATGATTACTGATGGCCTCGGGCAGTAAACTTCATGCCCAGGATGAAAAGTAGCACTTTCCTTCTTTGTTATTCAAATAGCTATTTTTCATATTGTCATCGGAAATATTTCACTTTTTTGTGTACCTTATTTGTACCTAAAGTGGGTCAGTTATCATTACCATGATACTGTTATACGAAAAAGTGTTCGAAAATATAAGCATCTTTTCTTGTCTCAGTTATTATTGCAATAGGCAAAACTGTGTAATTTGGAGAATGACTGACAGACGCTAATAACGACAAAACTCTTAAGAAAACTCAAGAATCAAATCGAGTTCATACCTAAACTTCATTACTGAATTTCACCTCTTCTTCCGACAATAAAATAATTGTGGAAGATTATAGTATGCAAAACTTGTCAAAATTTTTCACAACTGTTTTTTTTTTAGTCGCCGCTAAGCAATATTCGAGAATAATTTGAACTAAAAGCGGATATTGAGACATGACCGTGTGTCTCAAAAAAATTTGATAATTTCTTGTAAAGATATGTCGTAAAAAGTTTCGTTTGCGAGAAATGGCGTTGAAGTTGAAAATATTAATAGAATTCCCTATGTCCATGACTTATAGGAATTCCTCCCATTTTTTCGAGACGCCCATTACCTCTTATATGATTATGAAACATCCTGTATTATATTCAAAATACTTTCCAATTTCGTCGAATGGGTACTTATAAGTAGGCTTGGAAAAAATTTCGATATATCGATATATAATTTCAAAAATATCTATATATCGATATCTATCGATATATCGATAACTCTTGATATATTGTACGAGATGAAACAAATTAAATATCGCTGATACAAGAAATGGGCACCAACTTCGTTAGTTTCAATGGAACACCATATACAGAGTTATGATAAAGTAATACATAAAATTCATAAAACGTACAACGAGCACTTTTGAAAAAAATGCAAAAACACGTCAAACTGTTTTTTCCATTCCGCATCTTTTGACATAAGTTACAAAAATAACACGTCAAAGTTGTCAAAGTTATGACGTCATCAACAAATTCTTTCAATAGGAAGCTAAGATTTTCATTACATTATGTGATAGAGCTTGCAACTATTTTTCCCTTGTGTAAAAACACAAGCTCTATCACATAATGTAATAAAAATCTTCCCATTAAAAAAATTTGTTGATGACGTCATTACTTTGACAACTTTGACGTGTTATTTTTGTAACTTATGTCAAAAGATGCGGAATAAAAAGAAACAGTTTGACGTGTTTTTGCATTTTTTTCAAAAGTGATCGTTGTACGTTTTATGAATTTTGTGCATTACTTTATCATTACTCTGAATAATGAAAAAAAATTTAGATCTTTCTTTTCTGATTTCCAAAATATATAGGCTGTTGATATTCGGTTCAGCCGTTTTCAAAATATTCGAGCTTGAAAATTTTTTAGTTACAATTTCATTTTACTACATTGCAGTTGACACAAAAGACTCAACAACACATACGCAAAGAAAATATGACAGATAGTTTGATTAATGACAACCTACATTATGTATCGTTGATTCTTCATGGCAATTGCGATCTGATAAAATGAAACTATAAATATAATTCTAAAATGTTCGACCGTGAATATTTCATAAAGGGTTGAACCGAATATCAACAATCCACATATTTTTTAAATCAGGAAGAAAGATCCCAACATTTTTCGAAAAATATATATAGGGTGTTCTATTGAAAATAACGAAGTTGGCACCCATTTCTAATATCAACGATATTCCTTTGTTTCACCTTGTATAATTTTATGAAGGTTCAGAGCAAACCCTTACAACTTTCGTATTTGAAGTTTTTTTTTCTATCTTCAATGATGAACCCTGTAGAAGCGGAATGACCCTTTACGTATAGTACGATGTTCCAAAATTCCAATCAGTTTTGAAAAGATTAACTTTCGAAAAGAGTCAAATGAATATATTAAATGAATTCATATACAGGATGTGTCTAAATGACATCTAAAAATTTCAAGGGATCTTTCCTTGTGACATTCTAGCTAATAAAGTTCATATAAACATGTGTCCTCCGTTTTTGAGATACAGGATGTTGAAGTTGAAAGTATTCATTGTTTTTATTTATAACCCCCCTGTATCAGCTTTCATGGTGCCAAAATTCAGTATGGATGGAGACTGAGAAAACCCCATAATTTCAAAATGATTCTAATTGGGGTAATTGAGTAATCTCAATGGAAGTCTTGAAAACACCTACATTAAAATTTGGAACCAAATCGAATTTTTATTGTTTCCTCAAAAACTAAGCTAGATATAAAAATCACACAAAGGATAAAAAAGCTGTTATTTCAATAGTTCAATCGAATAAAAATATGAAACTCATAAAAACCGGTGGTGTACAATGACATTCACCATGAATATCGATAAATTTATCCAGTGTGACGCCACTGGAAATATTGTTTCGCATCTAATGGCTCTAGAAGAAGCTCCATATCACTATTACCGAAACCACAACGTTATATTGAAATTGATGAACAAACAATTGAGAAATGAATAAAAAAAGATTTTTCATGGAAATATTAATAGGTTTCTACGACCAAATTTAAAAAAGTATTATTAAATATGAGTCGATAAATGGCTCCCAGGGTAGCTGAGTATGATATTTCCTAATTATTTCCGGAACGCCAGGTGAAAAACTGATGCAATTTGGTAGAAGAACGGAACTGAGCCCAATGCACTGAGAATAAAATAATTCCAATCTTTCATTCAGAAGTGTACACATAATACAGGGTGAATCTACATTAAATATTACTCAAACTCTTTTGTATATGCATGTTTTTCGACAATTCAATCTCAGATTATCGAAATCTACACTCTTTAACAAAAATAGAGACAATTGTTCTATTGTTACATCTCACATATTCTGATGATATTACCAATTTTCAATTCGCCCTAGAATCCTAATTTTTTTATAACTGAATCAACTTTAGACTGTCAAGTCTTAAATTTTTAAATGTTAAATCTTAAATGCCAAAAGCTTTTATAAAGTCACCCTTATTGTTCAACATGCCTGAAGATAGATGTATATTGCCTTGCTAAGCAAAACTCCCGTATCTACAAAAAAGATGAAATGGAGCATAGAATGAATCCATCACTGGCCACGTTCATACCGTATGGATATTTGGTATGCCCACCAAGGTGATTTAACCAAATTCAGACCAAATGCCTTACTCAACGCATGTTTACACCTCGATAACGGAGCAACGGAACTTCATTTCATAAAATATCATAAAGAATCACCCCTTGAATTTTTTCAGTGTCATTTAAATACACCCTATATGGTGAAATTTTCAAATGCAGTGATATCTGATTTGTCCCTACTACACAAATATTGGAGTAATTCTTATACATTTGAAACGAGAAGAGACAATTCCAAAAATGATCTGGAGGAATCTCTGTCTTCGATCAAAGGTTAATATTGAAAATTTTGGACCATTCTCTTTTTGGGGTGCTTGATACATTCCAATACAAAAAAGATTTTTCATGGAAATATTAATACCCTGTCCCTCGAAAACGAAGCAAGTTAGGCCACATGTTTAAATGAACTTTATTTCCTAAAATATCAAAAGGAATCACCACTCGAATTTTTTCGGTGCTATTTAGATACACCCTGTATAAAATATTTTCACAGCCTATGGCGCCGCCACTAGTGATTCCAGTTCCTTGGAAGTGGAAGATTTCAAAGAAATCGGCGAATTTGTCAGAGATAAACTGAACATGACAATTGTTTTGGACATGATGAAGCTGGCCGAGAAAGTTCAAGAGAAATGCCCAGACTTGGAAAAGAAACTTGACGTGAGTTGATGTAATACAGTTATTTACCGAACAAGTGCGGAAAGTAGTACATTTCCGCACGCGACGGCAGTTGCACGAACGACGCGGAGTCGAGTTCGGGCAAGTCGTCAAGGGCGGAGATAGTATATTACATGACTTGTGTGGAAAGTGACGTATTTCGCGCGAGTGGACGTTTAGCACGAGCCGCAGAGCGGCGAGTGCGGAAACGAAACGAGCGCAGGAAATGCACTTTCCAACGAGTTTTGTAAACTATTTCTCCTACGACCACAAATATTTATATTGTATGTCATGAGTGTTCATAAGAACAGAGTAGGGATCATGTTTCTAATCATATTCGATCAGATGAAGGTGATATCATTATCATTATCATTTAATTTTACTTCAATATTTGAATGACATCATTAGTTTAATGTTAACTTAACATTAACTCAATATGAACATATCATCAACTCAACATTAACTTAACATAAATTCAACAGTTTCTTAACATCAACTTGAAATTAACTTAACATTAACTCAACATCAACTCAACATTAACCTAACATTGACCTAACATCAACTTAACATTAACTCAAAATTAACTTGACATTACCTTAGAATCAACTCAATATCAAATTGACATTAACTTCACATTAATCACTAAATTGCCAATACATTGACATTAATTCAACTTTCAATTGAAATCAACTTGATTTCAACTTTTCATCAACTTAACATTACGTCAACATTAACGACAATAACTCATGTTAAATCGACACTAACTTTCCATTAACTTGACCATAAATTAACTTACCATAATTCAGCATAATATTCATTCATTGGTACATCATAATCTATAGACCCTGTTACTGTGCGATTTTCGAATATTTCCACCCATGTGAGTTTTACTTTCGAACTTTATAACTGTTATATGTTGTCATAGTGAAACGAGTCACTTTCTCAATAACAAATCAATGTGTTTTGTGCTGTTCACATAGGTGGTCGTAGGAAAAGACATTTTCCGCAAGAGTTAGGTACACAGTTTTTCCTACGAGCGTTTTTGTCCATATTATTTATGAAAAAAAAAAAGGTTTTTAATAAACAACATTTTGAAATGATGCTACAAAATGACACATAAGGCAGAATAGTTCCATGGATCATTTATCTAGTCCTCAATATCCTTATTTTCAACAATACAACTATTCAGCATTAGTGCGGTGAAGTGACTTTTCCGCAAGATATTTTCATGCACTGAAAAATAATGAAATAGTTTTGTTCATCGATATAATAGGAAACTTATTTGAAGAACATTTGAATAACAATTATTACTAGAACATTAACGATGGTAAATATTTAAATTGAAAGTGCAATTTGTCATGTCATGTGGAGAAGAAATCATAGGTATGTTTCACATGACAGAAGAGAAGATTCAATGCTTTCTGCTGTGGTTTCCTAATCTCGGCTAGCCGCGATATTTAATCTTGTCCCTTTCTCCCTATAAACACATAACTATTGTTGAAACTCAATTGAAAGCACAGACAATATTCGTTCAGTTCACTGATGAATATCAAAATTATGTAGGTATCATTCTGAAATTTTCGTGCTATTTCAATCACATAGAGGTCGTGACACAATGTAGAGGAATAGAGAATAAGGAATACAAAATAAGAAATGCAGGTCTGCTATTGGTCAATTCTAACCTTGAACGCGTTTTGAACCAATCATAGTGCTATTCCTTATTCTTTTGCATTGTGTTTGGACCTTAACAGATCAAATGCAATCACGGAAAGCTATATACACTAGAAATCACTTCGTCATTTAGGAACACCGTGTATATCATCCCTATTGAAAAAAATGTTTATTTACAACCATATATGTAATGTTGTCATTACTAACGTCATTGAAGGTTGGGAAGTGTCATATTACACACCTCTATTTCCCGCCCTCATCACTCATGTAATAATTCATGTATGTTCAGAAAGATACATAGATTCATTAATTTTGATCGAAATATCGCACGTTGAGAACAATAGTGTGACAACTCTAAAAAGTTGATTTTTGAGTTAGAACCACCGTCGAATAGCAAATTTCGAGCTCTACACTTCTAGATTATTGTGACATCTCTAGGTCCAATAGCTGTTGCGTGACATCGCTGGTCACGTTATTGCACTAGAGGGGAAGGAGGAACTACAGCCGAGCAAGAAAGTGACTTTCTGCGTTGTCACCTATACTTCGCCTCGTATTCTGACTTTGAGAAAATTTTTATGATAAATAATTTGACAAGTCATAAAGTCACCTTATTGATTGAACACAATTTGAAATTTTTTGAGTTGTCACGTTATTATTTTCATCATTAAATGAAATAACGAATTAAATGCAACAAATTTTTGAATTGTAACGATAACAATATGGAATATTTCGATTTATCACATTATTGCATGCGTTTCACTCAATGGAATGGAGTAGATAATACGAGTTTTTGCAGAGAGATTGAAATAATAGCAACAGGATGATAGCCCTTGAAAATAAAAAAGAAAAATACAAAACTAGAATGAAACTTCCGAATCTATGTATAATTTAAATATTTCTCTTCGCATGGAATATCAAGCTCCACCTCATGTTTAAATTCCAATTTTGAAAAATATATTATAATTCCTTCGGATTGAACATTATTTGGAAAAAAGGGTGTTTGAAAGAATTCCCAAGAATAACTTCAAATTTGAATTTCATTCATCATAGGTATGTCCTTCTTTCAGAAAAATTAACTACACCTCAGTTGTGCCAGTCACTTCTCTTCTCAAACTATGGCATTTCAACTTCATGCGAATTTTCAATGAATCTTAATGCTATTCACCTCAACATTTTTCTTCTGCAAATACCCGTTTGTTTCTATTCAGAAACTAAAGTACATAGAAAAACTGCCAAAAAAGGAATGTTCAGCAACCGAAGGGCACGATTTGGATTTAGCTAAAATGGTAGGAACTCAGAGCACATCTTCAATAAATCCAGTCACCGAACATAAACAGAGAGTCTCTGTTTATGTTCGGTGATCCAGTCATGAATATAATAGGGTCTACAAATGAATGAAAATACCTATAATACATGTTATACAGCAATTTTTGGAATTGTAACATCTCAGAAAATGGGTGCTCTTCAGGCGTGACATCACTTAAAATTGTCGAATATGATGGATCAAAACTGTGACATGTCGAAACTATTTCTTGAGAAATTGAAAAAAAATATTCAAAAATATTATAACTGGAAATTTCTCAGGTAAGCTCATGACATAATGATATAATTCGAACTAGATATACTTTTCGCGGTGAATGAGGTTCGCCAGAGACGAATTCATCATCATCAAGAAGAGAAAATCTTCACAAAGTCGATTTTCTCAAAACGAAGAATTCTGAATTATCACACTATTGTTCTCAACGTGCGATATAATAGTTGTAAATAAAATAGTATACAAACCTCGGTAGGAAGTTTCATTCCTTTCTTAAATCATAGCTAATCTCGACGCTTTGCGTCTCGGTTAACTAACTAATCTCACGACAGGAATGAATCACTTCCCACCTCGGTGTGTAATATACTATTCTTTGGATAAAAAGGACAATCAATCAGTTATAAATATTTGAAAACCGTCCACTTTATTTGCAATCTGCTCACAGGTCACCACCGACCAAGTAGCCCAGTGCATCGACGACATCGAGCTGGGATCAGAAACGTTCTGCTCCCTGATCAGGAAGAACTTCGCCAGGTGCGCCAAGCCCGCCAGGGACCTGATCGTGAGCTGCATGCCCGACGAGTCCAAAGGGCTTCCCGTTATGGGAGAGAAGATCCTCCTCGGGGTCATCGACCAGGTCTGCAACTCCACTGTCGAACAACTTCTCGGTGAGTACACTATTGTAACTCTCCTTCGATACTTGACACGAGGGGATCAAACTACACTCACCCAAAAAAACTAACGTCCCAGGTAACACGGAAGGCTCCGCAATATCTCTAAGTAGTTATCTTCAGGATCAAAATGCGAAATCCTCCTGCGAGGTGTCAAAGATCACTATAGGCTCTCACCATGGGAAATACTCTCTGGAGTCGTCCGAAAGAAATCGCGGAGATCTCGCCTCAGATTTGATATATTCCTCATTATTGCGAATCCTTGAGGTTATCTATAACAGGAAATGAATAGGCATTTCTTTCTGCGAGCACCCAAGGATATCCTGGACGTAACAAGATCGAGAATTTCCCATTGCGAGCTCCTAAAGTAATCACAAACATAACCTGAATAATTAATGAATATTCCTACAAAAATATTGAGTTGTTTTTTTCAATAGCCTTTATAATTCAAATACTGGGTGTCCCAAGTTATCGTTTACAGGCAATATCTCGCCTATTTGTCAAGATATCAAAAGCATTAAAAAACTGCATTAAATGGCATTGAATAACCTTCCTAATGGCTTATGAAGAATGTGATATATTTGGCAGCCCCCGGATGGTAGATACTGATCTAGTAGCATATTGTCTCTGAAAATTGCGTGTCGATCTATTTGGAATACAACGATATAGCACATACTTTGTGTTTTGTTCTTGATAACAACAAAAACATGAACATTTTGTGACTTTTTTACGTTACTCAAATGACAAATTGCTTTCACCCATGTGTTCAAGAAGTTCACAAATAAGAAGTATGGATTGCATTTTTGTTTCAAAATATTAATGACAGATATTCCATTTTGAACTGCAGAACATCAATCATTGCAGACGGTACCTACCTAGTGTAATAACTAATCTAATTTCATTGTGGGACATTTTTACGAACATGGGAGGAGGCAATTTTCAATCGATGTAACGTAAATGAGGTCAAAAATTTTTATTGTTAATGTTGATATTAATGAACAAAATACAAAGTACCGATGTGCTATCGTTCATTCCCGGAATAGGGATTGGCAATTTTCAATGACAATATACAGGGAGTCCATTAAATGAAAATTGAGGAGTTGCTACCAAGTGGCTGTCCAATCTAATACACTTTTTTTTGAGTCATAAAGAAAGTTCTCTGATGTCATTTGAAGCATTTTTACTATTTTTTGTTCATCTTGTCGAGTAAGCAAGTTTTTGCCGGTACCTTTACGAAAACTTGGGACACCCAGTATTAACATGAAATGGGAGTCATTTATCTATGATAATAATAATTGTATACTAGATACTAGATTTTCTTACTGTCTCAGAGAATGTGTTCAACGCCATTATGGAAGATTATTTGAAATTTTGCAGTGAATTAATGATAATTAATCTCCTCCTCTGACGAAAAAGACAAAAATGTTCTAATTCAGGTGGGATCGAGAATCAAATATCTACCTCAAACTCGTGGGTAGATATCGAACGATCTTTTTTTAAAGGATGCCCGGCCAACTCCTCGGAGATTTTTTCAAGTAATAAAGTTTACTTGATCAATGTCTTGCTATAAAATAATATATAATTAAAGCTCATTACGTTGATCTAACTCTAAGTTTGGTAACTCAATCTTTTTCGCTGAAACAAATATCCAGTAAATTCAACTCCACCCCAAACAATATAGCTGGCGCTAGTTAGACTTCGCCGACAGGAGACTGCTGATAACCAATGACTTCTCAAAAATTGAACACCTCACCATATTAGTGGCGATCATGTGGCGATTGATGCAAATATCGCTGTTAAAGGCCCCGTTATGATAAGGTGATGTGCACGGATTCTTGAACAATTCATAGTTGCGAGCACTTGAAGAGTTCGCTAATAGTAATTGATGCGAATTTCCCAAAGTTCTCTTCACAAGGCGATGCGTGCGAAAATCTCAAACAGCTCGTAGTCGCGAGCACTTAAAGACCTCGCCAGAAGCAATTGATGCGAATCTTCCAATGTCCTCGTCACAAAGCAATCAAATGTATGAGAATTTCTCAAACAGCTCATGATTGCGAGCACTTTCAGTTATCGCCAGTGGCGATGGAAGCGTATATCTCAAAGTGCGTGCCTGAGGGCATTGTATGAGAATTTCTGCGTGCGATATCATCAAGACCTCGCTGAGCTCAGCCTAGGTGGCGGACATTTGGCCTAGATATAGCACTCTCGGCGATCTCTCAAAGAAGTTACAAAAGGCATCACAATTTCCTAAAAGGATTTCTTCAAGATATCTTTAGGACCCCTTTGTGCTGGCTGGGGTAGGTAACTATAAAAATCCTCCATTCTCAAAGTGGTCCCACAGTATTCATAAATGAAAAAAAAACTTCAAATCGGTCGACCACACTTTATTTATTTATTAGTAGAAACAAACAGGCAAAGCCTAATTACATGTTTCTCAACATTTCAGAGTACTTATCTCAAGTGCAACATGCAGTAAGTAATGATAATGATAATACTAAAAAATAATGATTATACCAATACAAACTTAATACGAATAGTGACAGTGATAACAGTGTATGATTTTATTTAAATCGACGATATCTGTATGTAAAGTAATAACTGTATAGAAAGGACTTCGTACCAGACGCGATCAATTCCATGAACTCATAATATTCCTCAAATGTACCTTGAGTGTATTAGTTGGGATATCGAAAATGCCATACCTTATCGTATGTGAGTATTGATTATATAGACTACATATTCTCTTGATAGGGGTACTATTTCTATTTACATGAAATGATACCTGTCGTGGTCGAACTCCTGGAGGCGGTACATATAGAGATACTCTACTAAGTAAAAAGTTACTGTCAACTTGACTATTCAATAGTTTACCCAGGAATAACAAGCTGATGAGGATTCTTCGGCGTTCAAGGGTTTCTAGGCTGAATTCCTCTCTGATATGACTATATGACGTAAGTTCGGGTGAAACTCTGTATTTTTTATAGTGAAGGTATTTCAGGAATTAATTTTGTATAGGTCAAAAAACAACCACAGCTTTTATTTCTAGAGGACTCACATTTGAGTCAACTTCTGATTTGATTACTTTTAGTTAAGATCGAAAAAATGTAGTGTTTTAATCTATTACATTTGATACAATAAAGTTAACAAATAATAATTTTTACCATACTTTCTATAGATCATCAGAGCCATAGACATTTTCATCAGAATAGGCTATGTACAGAAAGAAATCTTCTTCATGGTGTTCCTGATAAAGAGATCCCATGGTTGCAGATGTGGGTGGAATAACATTATTTACAAAGAAAAACAGAGCATCTTCTGGCCTCAGATGGATTCTCTTCCTGATCAAAAAGTAAAATTGGCCAACTGTCAGGTCTGAAGGAACCATAGGTAGTTTCTATCATTTGTTTCATGTTTTTTTTTGTCCTGGATCCCATATCAAACATGCATATTCTATTTTGCTGCGCACAATTGTATCAAACAGATGTTTTATGATAGTTGCATCTGTGAAAGATTGTGTACTACATTTTAAAAAACCAATCAGCTTGTTAGTTGCCTTTGCAATATTTTGAATGTGTCTAGTAAACTTCAAGTCGCTTTGGAATATAACGCCTAGATCATATATTCCTTCAATTCGTTCAAGAAAAGTGTTTTGCATTGTATAGATAAAATTATGTCTACTTTCATTTTTACTATAAGTGATAATTTTGCATTTAGATAAGTTGAATGCGAGTTTATTTTCCACGGACCATGTCGAAATATTATCGATGTCGTTTTGAAGTTCTAAATAATCATTGAGGTCTTCAATTTTTTTTTGTACATTTTGAAGTCATCTGCGTATAATAAACAGTCCGATGACACCACGTTTGGAAGATCATTGATGAAAATTGTGAAGAGTAGTGGCCCCAAGTTCGAGCCTTGTGGTACACCTGAGCCTGCCAAAAAAGGCTGGGATTCTTCACCTTTCTAGATAACATGTTGACTCCTTTCCTTCAGGTATGATATAAAAAATATTAAAAATTACATCAGAAAGTGACCGGTTTCGGCACAACGGCCATCATCAGACTGAATAAGTCCCAAAATACATTATGAATGTTAAGGTCTCCTTTAGTCTGATGATGGTCGTTGTGCCGAAACTGGTCACTTCCTGATGTAATTTTTGATATAAAGTGTGGTCGACCGGCTTGAAGTTAATTCTTTCATTAATGAAAAGCGTATAGGTATCCAAAATTTTGAGATACATTTTCGTCAAAATTACTTGTCCGATTTCGAAGTTTCTTGTTTTCAATCACGGGTTATACAGGCTGATGCACGGTGGAAGGCACATTAGCCGTTTTAGGAGAACGTAACTTGGGATTATTATGAAAATTCGGTGCCTTGGATAATCAATTGTGCTCTATCGACCTTGAATATTCTCAGCGCTGCGATGTTGCCGCTTATATTGAAAAGTAGCAACAACTTTTGATTTTTCTTTTGTTTTTCAAGTTTGCTCCCATATTTCTCAAAATAATGAGTTGAAATCTGGTACACCTGGTACACTCTGGAAACGCAATATTTGTGGCTATCGAGCGTTCTTGAATACCAAATTTTGAAACCCTGTATATCGGAACGAAGCTCCCACGCATATATGTTTATAGACAAATTTTATCTTGAAAAAATGTCTTTAAGCTGTTGAAAACCTGCTACAAAAAACTGACTCACCCTGTATATCTGTAAATAAATAGGCTGAACACAGAAAGAACAGCGATGGATGCATTATTTCCCGAAGGCCCATGTCCAAATGGCAATCAATTAGTGAAATTATGAAGATGATAAAGTTGAAAATAAATATCGGTGGGCGGAAGCGGCATATTTAATTTTTCGTCCTCCTAAAAAAATTTTAGATCCGGGGCTGACAATTTTAAAAAGCATAATATGATTCAATCACCATTTGTAAGCACGTAGGTAGTGGGCTATGGTCTGGGGGAGTATTTGTTTGACTCATCGCATGGAATTTGTGATCATAAATGGAAGCCTCACAGAGCTGAAAGGTACATATTGGAGATTTTGGAACCACATAAACAGTGTAATAAATTTTGCAAGATGCAATGCCAGGCGTCTTCCTCTCGTCGCTCGATCGAGTTGTGAGAAATTATCTTGACTAGAGTCTAGACCTAGAATAAGAAGTCGGTATTGCTATCATGGCAAAGGTGTCTCTGGGATATTCTTGGGAGGAGATTACAAGAGGAACGACGTAATTTGAATACTTTGGAAGATATGGGAAGACCTGGACCAAATAGACATCATAAGGTCTCTTATTTTGAGTATAGGCCGTCTTTGGCAAGAAGTTATTTGTGCTCGCGACGAAAATACTCGCTACTGAGCCTTTCATTTAACCTATGACTTTGTATTATGTCTCGTATTCTCGTTCTTAGATGTGGAGATTATTTTCACATAATATCGAGTTACGCCATAAAATGGTGTGAAAGATAATGGAGTGAATCCAAGAAAGAAATGTCGAAGAAAGATAAGGCTGAAATGTAATTTCAATTCAAACTTGATAGTGTGAATATTACACTCTTTTAGGGTATTGCAAATTTTATGAAAAAAACAGGCTTTAATTGCTATACGCGGTATGTATAAAATAGTAATTTACGTAACAAGTCCGGAAAATACTGTTTATTTGGACGAGTAGACAAAATTCTATGCCGAGCCGTAGGCGAGTCCTGGAAGTCTGCGAGTCTAAAAAAACTGCTTTTGGACGTGTTGCGTACACTATTTTTTCGGCAACCATGTAGAATTAGAAATCAATGAGACAGATTTCCATATTATATTTCTTTGAAGAATACAATTTCCTCTATAATAATTCTCATTTGTATCAAATCTGAAATTTGAACAAAATACCTATACCTTCTAACTGTTATATACATTGGAAATTTCGTACGGACATTTTTGAACTCACTATCGCAGCTGCTTTCGACAACTAATTTCATGTCAAATATGTCAGCCCATAATATGCTTTATCTGATGGCATGTCATAATGACAACGTTATGTCACTCAATTTTGATGACATAAGGAAGCTCATTATGGGACTAAGTACCATAATGAATTCATTATGGGACTAAGTACCATAATGAATTCATTATGGTACTAAGTACCATAATGAAATTCTATAAGGAAAACATGTAATGGTTTGATCAAAAAAGTTTATTCAAAATGCATAACTATGTACAAAACTATTTATTATAAATGGTAAAAGAACAATTACTACAATTTGTAATATTAATATAATGGCAAAGCACAGCTCACTCACCTACTAATATTTGAAACTACACAATACTTACTCCTTTAAAAATAGTTGTCATTGTGACATGTCGAAAATGCAGTTTTTAATTTTTCGAAAATGTATTGATATAAATGCCATCAGATAAAATTTTGTATGTAATACGAATCATAAACAATCATTATGGCACACGCCGTGTTAGCCGAGTCCGATAACATTCACGACTTGTACCATATAATGATCGTCTTTATGATCCTTATTACATAAATAACTAATATGGTAATGATCATCTGCCTTTATCAGAATACCATATCTACCAAGATTTTCATAGTTACAGTGACAACAACAATGTGATACTTCCCGGCCGCGATTTTCCTAAATATACTGCACGCTAGCACAAACCACGCCCACCATAATACGTCATATCTCATACTGTGCTCCAACGCAAGAACTGAAGCTTTCTCGTTGTCAATCTCTTGTACGCAGTAAATTCATACACCCAAATGGTCTACTGGTTAGCGCTGTCGACTCTCAGTCTGAAGGTTCATGGTTCGAATCGCTGTGAACTCGAACTTTTTTTTGCAACTTTTTTTTTTCACCAATGTTTTTTTACTTCATTATGGTTTACCTTTTTCATAAAATATTTGAAGTCGAATAGGTTAGTGCGTTTAGGATAAACAGTCTCATTTTATTCAATTTTGTTGAAGAACTCAACTTTTGAAATATATTATTAATCAATGTGTTTCTACACTCCATTCGGTTTTCCTTCCTCAAAAATATTGCAATCAGGGATAGGTTAGTTCGTTGAGGATAAATAGTCTCTGAGTTTTGCCTAAGTAAAGTACTTTGAAGATGAGATATAACGTGGTATGTGCTACTTTTTCAATCGATTTATTTATATGAATCAGCTACGTTGTGCTGTCAAAGATTAGATTTTGCAGGATTGTGCTGGGCTCGATTATATTTTGCAATGCCGTAGTAGGGGGCGTGTCTTGTGCTGCAATAGTTCATATTTAGTAAAATCGCTTCCCGGCCTAGTCCGGGAAGTACGTACTTCTAGGCCGGAAAAATGCTACTTTCCCAACGGTTGACGGTTGCCGAAAAAAGAGGTTTTCATGCGAATACAATTCACACACCAATATTCATGAGATAACCTGTCATTCTAAACAAGAAACGTCTAAATCGGACAAGTAGTTTTGACGAAAATGTACCTATCTTAAACTCTTGGCTAATTTTTGGTGGTGCCACCGAATGCGTTAATTTCTTAGAGAAGTGTATGCATACTAGTTCTAAAATTGTGTTCTATCCGTCATTCGGTTGCCCCCTTACGAGCAACCCTCAGAACTCTTCGAGAGTCTTGTGCGAGCAAGGAAAGACGGGGGCCTTACCTTCTAACGTGTGATCCCAAACACTTCCTTGGGCCATTAGAAAAATTTCTGCAGTCGACGGGAATCGAACCCACGACCGGCAAGCGAATGCGGATTAGAATATGGACACTCTGTCCGCATGGCTACCTGGCCCCCCGTATAGTATCTTCAATCAGCTGCTCAATAACTTGATACCAATGGCTTCATGGCTACAGCTCCACACTAGAGCGTGATATTTGAATACTTATACACTTGCATACTCGCATAGTTTAGAGTGTATTTCAAATACTCACCGGCAAAACCATTTTTCAATTAACGTTCTGATTCATCATATTCTGGATTGAAGTGTGTCCCTTCTCAGCACAATAATTCTTTATTCATGTCAATATCTCGTTTTCAAGAGAAGATACAAGTGCTTCGAGAGGGTATTAAATTCTTTACTTTTTATCAACAATAATCAAGACCTATTGAGCATTCGTCCAGCCTTATCAGAGACTCTTCAAGTCATACGATTCGTCGTTCAAGGAGAATTTGAGGCATTTTCTCAAGACTGCCTTAAAGTTTGATAAACTTGATGCCACACGGCGGTTGAATGCCACTAAACATATTTCAGTATCAGAAACGTTTCAGAAATGTCTCACGGATATCTGAAACATTACCACTTAAATCTTTCTGAAGTTTCAGAAACGTCCCAGAGAATGTAAATGTCCTACCTCAGTGAAGTTTCATGGAACGTTTCAACAACATCGTCCCAGACATGTTTCAAGATAACCGCTTGGACACGTTTCAACAAAACTGTCCTCTACACGTTTCAAATAATTGTTTCCAATTTGTATATAGTTTTATCGACTTTTGAAAAGAAGTGTATATGGTGTATAAATAATGATACACACACAGACAGTAGAAACAGACAAATTTATTAGGTACTACTTATTCTGCTCTTATTTCACAAACAGTAGGCAATTGCTTTACTCCAGCACAATCGTGGAAAATACAAAACGCAAATACTCGCGTCCAAACTAGCACATAATATCTGAATAAACACTTTCAATTAATATCTCCAAAACACAATATGCAGTCCCCGAAACTTTTAAAGGATGTACACTGTACAGCCAACCAATAATTCGATTGCCAAAAGGATGGATCCTACCTTTTATATAAACAGCTTCTCGTGATGGTGATCCGTTTACCAATATCATTCTCATATTTCCTTCGGATGTGGAATCATTCTTGATGAAATACTTTGTAAATCCTGATGACCCTTATTTTGGTTCACTTGAAAGGATAATATATACTGTGGTAATGTCGTGTGGTCTCGTTTTCCTCTGACCTTGTACCGATTTTTCCCCTTCTCGCACTTCTCACACTCGCGTCTGGTCGTTACCACCGATACAACATGATTGTTGTATCGGTGGTAACGGTCTGGTGCACACCTAGGTATCACATAACTTCGCTTAGCAACAAGAAATTCGACATAAGAATATAAATACATATTACTCGATCTCTTCTACATATCCAGGCGGAATACCAAAGTATGTATATGGCGCGTAAACAATATTGAAAATTGAATAAGCGTCAAAGGAAAATATAATTTTGAATACAGTTATTATACATATTGATGGCGTCGTGGTACTGTACAGGGTGATTGACTATGGATTTCTCGACTTCAACAGCTGATATCTCGAAAACGAAAAAAGATATTTGAAATTGGGAGAAAAGTATTCGAATGAGATGTCATTTCCTTCTAGAAAATGTGTTCTCTGCTTGATTTTATCATTTCATATACAGGGTTCGTGAAAAACAATTTTTTTTTCATATCAAACCCCCTGTATATTATCGCATATTTCGAAAGAGCTATCTTTCCTGATTTCGAAAATATATACTTTTCATATATTCTATATGGAGCTTGACGAAATATCAGCAAAATTAAATATTAATGTTTGGTCCAAGTTAGCTATGGTTGGTTAAATGAGATGATGAATAAGTGAATTGACATTTGTCCAACATTCCAGTGACATAAGTGCGCAAAATTTCGACAATTTTCTTACGATGCCATATCCACTGGAACAAAGAAGAGATATTTTGGAGTGCTATTTTTCAGTAAAAATCTTGCTGAAACACTTATACTTACTCAAATTTAATCTTTCAGATATGACAAGACAAAATTCAATCCGCTTCTCATTATCATCATAATTGAGTTTGTGGCATGGTCTAATTCTGAAATCCCTATATTTATATCTCCTTAAGGTATGTTGAACAAAATAATAGCTGGAACCAAACTCTCTCACTGCATTTCTTATTGACCGTGAAGGATCCTCAACAAAATACTGGATTACAAGAAGTTCCTCGTCTTCGTTGTCTTGTCTTCTCACTATCCTGTTGATATTCGAAAAACTGGAAATTTTGTCAAATTTAGCAGCCAAATACTTTACATAATTCTCACTTGGTAATCTCCTGCCTGGATCACTCCTCATAAACTTATGAAGTGTTTTAGCAAGATTTTTATTAACTGAAAAATATAGCACTCCAAAATATCTCTTCTCTGTTCCAGTGGATACGGCATGGTGAAAAAATTGTCGAAATTTTGCGCACTAATGTCACTGAAATGTTGACCAAATGTCAATTCACTTATTCATCATCTCATTCTATTTCAACCATAGATAACTTGGACCAAATATTAATATTTAATTTTGCTGATATTTCCTCAAGCACTCGATAGAATATATGAAAAGTATATATTTTCAAAATCAGGAAAGATAGCTCTTTCGAAATATGCGATAATATACAGGGAGTTCCATTTGAAAACAAATTTTTTTTTCACATACCCTGTATATGAAATGATATAATCAAGCAGAGGACACATTTTCCAGAAGGAAATGACATCTGATTCAAGTAACTTTTTTCAAATTTCAAATATCTTCTTTCGTTTTCGAGATATCAGTTGTTGAAGTCGAGAAATCCATAGTCAATCACCCAAACAGTCGTAGCAGCAGCTGCCTTTTGATTGATGATTTTCTATAGTGGTATTCATTATGATGAAAAACATCAGTAGAAGCAGCATAAATTACGTTTACATATACCGGGTGACACAGGGTATCGGGCCACCCCTGTAACTTTTGCTTTCGTCATCGGATTTCTCTGAAATTCGGTACAGTTATATAAGCAATTATTTCGGATTTGATCACATTACAATCCAATATGGCAGACTTCCAGTATTTCTGGAAATGCCTGCAACTTTGTTTTTTCAAATGAAACACCCTGTATATTTTTACATATTCAAGTTCAACAGGTCGTAACAAGTGCAATCTTTATTTCAAATGTCATTTTTTCGAAAAAAATTAAATTAAAATCGTTTTTTCATTTTACCTCGTGTGTAAATGAGATGTGTTCAAGACTTTTCACAATGAGTCACACATAACAGAAGAACATAATTTTTTCTGAAAAATTATTTTTTGTGTCACTTATCCAGGAATCAATTCAGCCACATCACTTTTTGATCAGAAATATTTTTTTTTCAAATGGAACCCCTATGGGCCACCTACCTGTTTCTCTAGAACATACATTGAGGAACAAAATGAAATATCATTTTTGTTTTTCGGTGCAGTAACAAATTGTATACATTCAAAAATCAACAACTAGTTTATGAATATCCTTGCAGTTAGAATAATTTTTCAACTAGGTAGGCTGTGGCATAAATGACATTTGACATCAAGATTGCACTTGTTTTGACCTGTTGAACTTGAATATGTAAAAATATACAGGGTGTTCCATTTGAAAAAACAAAATTGCTGGCATTTCCAGAAAAACCGGAAGTCCGCCATATTGGATTGTAATGTGATCAAATCCGGAATAGTTTCTTATATAACTGCACCGAATTTCAGAAAAATCCGTTGACGAATGCAGAAGTTACAGGGGTGGCCCGATAGCCTGTGTCACGTTTCAAACAATCCACAATAGGGTGGAATTGAAATGTTTCTGGATGGTTTCATGTTCAATGATACTTATCTAGGAGGTCTGGATATCTTTCCGTTTGTTCTTCGTAATTAAGGTTTCTCTTTGCTGATCAGTGCTGAAATAACTGATATCAATTTTCAGATGTTTTGTCAAGTTGTTCATGTAGGTTCTGCAAATTTAAAAAATTCATACCTTCTCTCGGAGTAAGTGATAACGAGTCGTTGGATTTTTCGAATCAACTATAACATTTGGCCAATGGTATTGAATTGCAATGAACTCTGGTCGATTATCAGGGAGTGATATTAACCGGACAATTCATTTGAGCCAGATGTCAAAGCCATTAGGAGAAACCAATCATTAGTGATTCCCGAGACATGGGTTCGAGGCCCAGTTTAGGCCATGGATGCTTGTGTTTGTATGCTTCTAGGGCATGTTTCAGTGCTGGGACCAACAAGGAAACGCAATTGAAAAGAAAAAAAAAACGACCTGGTTTATTCAGTTAATTCAATAAAGATGTAAGATCCTTTAAATAATGACATGGGGTGAGAATTGTGGAAATATTTTACATTGGTCGAACTTTGCTACACCATTTATCAGGAGCGTGCATAAATACGTGCGTCTATCAAAATCACTATATAATTTTTCATGAACATATTATTGCTTCCATACAAAATATTCCAGAGAGCTTTTCGTGTTTATTCCTGCTTTTTTTTTCAGAACTTTTCAACCCGTGTGTCGCTGAAAAAGACTTCGAGTCATTCCCAGCTTGTACTGACATCAAATCTGCCTTCGACCAACACAAAAACCAACTTCCATCACAGAGCCTCATTTGTTCGTAAGTACCTATACCAAAGAAGATTAACGCTATACACGAATATAATATATGTGTAGCGTTAATCTTCTTTGCCTCTACCAGGAAATGCCCCTTCCTATGTTGTTTACGTATCACGAAGTGAAGCCGTGTCGGCCATCTTTTGATAACATTGATGCTTGGTGATTTCGATTTAAAATCAGCGGTTGATAATATATAGTATTATTAATTGTTTCGTTTATTTATACATATTTAATGTTTAAGACATTGTATGACGTGGTTCAGCGTATAATGTGGAAATTCGAGCAATAAGAAAGAACCTGCATGAGATCAATTTTCATGGGTTAGTCCTTCATTGATCATGGTTTTTGCGTTGTTATACAGTGTGTCCCACTTACCATGCTCACCACGGGTATCTTTTCAACGGTGAGAGATACGAGGTCGGTTAAATGACACCAAATGTGAAGTTTGTCAAGGCCAACTATAATGTGAAAAATTTTGATAAAATCTATTCGTTTTTGTTTTATACGCAAAAAACAGATTTTGATCATTTTCATGTCTCCTCCGTAACTTCTTTATTTATGAAAATATTCGAATAGGAATTTCACATTCTCATGGCAGTTTTTCGAAGTGATTTCGAAAAAAAAATGGAATTTATACCAACTCTTCTAGAATTTGAGATATCAGCACCAACTTTAGTTTTTCAAATGTAGGTCATAGCTCACGATGACTTAATTACAAATAACTTTTTTTCCTCGTTCAGATGATGTGTTGCAGTAATAGTTTTGCTCGTAGTTTTGTGTTGATAACAACGGAGTTATCGTCATTTATAAAAAAACAAAAATTATTTGGGAGCCGCCATCTTGAATTTATAAATTTTAACAAGAAAATCATGATCTCCGACCTCAAAAACCCTCACTTACCAATTTTGAATGGAATCGGACCAAATCTTGTCCGCCATCTTGGAGCAGCCATTTTTTGTTTATTTCAACAACAATTCCATAACTCCGGTTAACTTGATATTGGCAGGTGTCCATAATTTCGGTGACAATACATTATGGAATTTTTGTTGAAATTTCAAAAAATGGCTGCTCCAAGATGGCGGACAAGATTTGGTCCGATTCCATTCAAAATTGGTAAGTGGGGGTTTTTGAGGTCGGAGATCATGATTTTCTTGTTAATATTTATGAATTCAAGATGACGGCTTCCAAATAATTTTTTGTTTTTGTATAAATGACGATAACTCCGTTGTTATCAACACAAAACTATTACTGCGCAACACATCATCTGAAAGAGGAAAAAAAGTTATTTGTAACTAAGTCATAGTGAGCTATGACCTACATTTGAAGAACTGAAGTTGGTGCTGATATCTCAAATTCTAGAAGAGTTGGTATAAATTTCATATTTTTTTCGAAATCACTTCGAAAAACTGCCATGAGAATGTGAAATTCTTATTCGAATATTTTCATAAATAAAGAAGTTACGGAGGAGACATGAAAATGATCAAAATCTGTTTTTTGCGTATAAAACAAAAACGAATAGATTTTATCAGAATATTTTTTCACATTATAGTTGGCCTTGACAAACTCCACATTTGGTGTCATTTAACCGACCTCGTATCTCTCACCCTTAAAAAGATACCCATGGTGAGCATGGTAAGTGGGACACACTGTATAAATAGAAATAGACATTTGCTGAATTCGCTTACATTATGTTACATAGCATAGCTTGTCAGATAATTGGACAATCAGTTATTATTCAAGAGGAATATTTTCAACGTATTTTCTACTAATCAAAGTGTGAGATTACTGTGTACCATTCACATGCGTCCGTACGGAGTATGGGCAGTACGGAGTTCGTAATCTGTTTGGTGCCTTGATTGGGTATACAGTCGTGTGTCCCAGCTAAAACTTGTCACCCCCCTATAGTGCCCTAATCTCCCATGTCGTTGAAAAAATTGAAAATCGCTAAGACAGGTCGATTTCAATTTGGCGAGAGACACATTTTTCTGCAATTATCATATTCCAAAGTTGAAACCTTGAAGCGTCGTAACGGGCATCAACTTTCGATTTTCAAATGGAAAACCCTGTATTTCATTGCATTTTTAGATTCTCCCTGAAGAGCTGCTTCCATCAATGTATCACACTTGGTGGAGAGGGGCCACTGAGCGAATCACCACTCAGTGACCTTCAATTTGCGTACCAAAGTGGTAGGGGTACTGACGCGGCTCTTCATCGACTCGTTCATAGAGTTGAGGGGGTGTTAGATCGCAAGGACTCTGCCCTTGGGATATTCATAGACATTGAGGGAGCATTTGACAATACATCATTTGACTCTATATGTCGTGCAGCGGAGGAGAGGGGTGTTAGTCCAATTTTGATAAAGTGGATACACGCACTCCTCTCGAGAAGGATAGTGAGAGCCGCTCTTCAAAACAGCCTCGAGGAGGCCGTTGTATCAAGAGGCTGCCCGCAGGGAGGGGTGCTATCACCCCTTCTATGGTGCCTCGTCGTGGACGACCTCCTATCGAAGATACATAGCATGGGATACTATATCCAGGCTTACGCAGATGACATAGTCATCCTGATCGACAGTAGGGGGTTCACTCCCAGTCGGAGACAGGCACAACGGGCCCTGGACGGGGTGGACCGCTGGTGTCGTAGCACGGGACTAAGAGCTAACCTTGAAAAGGCGGAAGTAGTACTTTTCACCAGAAAACGCAAGGCAGGGGACCTCCCCGATATACGACTATCGGGCAAGTCCCTGCGGTATAAAGGCTCCACCAAATATCTAGGAGTCATTCTTGACTCTAGGCTCAATTGGAACGAGCATATTGAGAGGAAGGTCCAGAAGGCTACGGCAGCGTTCTGGGCGTGCAGAAGGACGTTTGGGGGAACGTGGGGGCTCAAGCCAAGTATCCTTCACTGGGTGTACACCGCTCTCATACGTCCAATGATAACATATGGGGCCATCGTATGGTGGCCGGGGACGCTGACAGGCAAGTCGAGGAGTCAGCTCGACAGAGTTCAACGACTGGCCAGCATATCCATAACAGGAGCAATGAGGACGGCGCCGACAAGGGCGTTGGAGACTCTGACCGGACTGCCGCCTCTGAACCTGTATATAGAACATGAGGCGATGAAGGCCGCCGTTCGCTTACAAAGCTGTAACCAGTGGAGGAGCGAAGGAACATACGGACATTCTCGCCTCTGGAAGCAAATTACAGACGACTACCCCTCACTCAGTATGAAAGGGGACAGCATAACACCGATCATTCGATTCAGGAAAATGCCCCAAGTCAAGATTCCTACTAGGATAGACTGGGAACAGAATGGGCACTGCATAATACCCACCAAGGGCATCATCTGGTATACAGATGGCTCCAGGATGGAAGAATGCGCAGGTGCTGGGGTCTATGGGCAGTCTTCAAGGGCAAATCACTGCTATACCCTTGGGAAACATGCCACGATTTTTCAGGCTGAAGTATTTGCAATACTTGCATGTGTTCGAGAGAATATCGAGAGGGGCTATCACAGCCAGCAAATCACTATATGCACTGACAGCCAGGCGGCGATCAAGGCGCTCACCTCGTATAGGGTGACCTCCGCCTTGGTGTCAGAGTGCATAGATAGCCTACAAAGGCTGTCAGCAACGAATAAGGTATGTCTTTTGTGGGTCCCTGGACACTCAGGGGTACCAGGTAACGAAATGGCCGATGGTCTGGCCAGAAAGGGGGCGAAAGGTTCAGTGATTGGCCCAGAGCCAATCTTAGGGGTCACTCGATCCTGGAGCAACTCCAAGACGAAGGAAATCCTGACGGAAAAGGTTCAGGACAGCTGGAGAAAGGCTCCTCGAATGAGGCAGTCCAAACTCCATATAGGAAACCCGTCACGAAGACAGACCAATGCCCTCTTGGCTTTGAACAGGAAGGAGCTGAAACTGGTGGTGGGCCTGCTGACAGGGCACTGCCACCTGAACAAACATCTCAGCATGATCGGGATTGTGGAGGATCCAGAATGCAGATGGTGCCTAGAGGATGAAGAGACTTCTACTCACATCCTCACTGAATGCCCGGCAATAGTGGCAGCAAGGGATATCCATTTTGGGAGCAGTATCCTGGACCCAGAGGATGTTAAAAAGATTTGGCCTAGGAAGTTGGTCTCTTTTGCTCGCGAGATCGGCCTTCTCCATGGCTGACTTGCGATCCCAGGAATGTGGGTGCACAATGGGCCCGAAAAGGGAGGCCTAAGTGCGTCAGGTCCCGGACCGCCCACACACATACATACATACATACACACTTGGTGTCTAGCGGGAATGATTACAGAGATATAGGGTGTTCAAAATCGAGATTTTTTACCTTATCACCCTGTATATCTGTTCCAATTAAATGTCAGTAGAGAGTGAATGAAAAGTTAAAATAGAGACATGAAAGCCGTTTTGACCGATAATGAATAGTTTCGACACAAAAAAATCCTAAAGTTAAAAAATCTCGACTTATTTGAACACCCTATATACATTCCCGCTAAGATATTGATGAAAGCAGCTCTTCAGGGAGAATCTAAAAATGCAATGGAATACAGATAGTGTTCCATTTGAAAATCCAAAGTTAATGCCACGCCCGCCAAATTGAAATCGACCTGTTCGAGCAATTTTCAATTTTTTTAAGGACATCTAAGATTTGAGTGGTGACAATGTTTAGCTGGGACACACTTTATATGGCTTCACTTCTGGATTGATCAGCATTTCCTTAGTTCTCTTCTCTCAATTCGTTGACCTATATCTACCAAAAGAACATATTATTGTTATATTAATACACCGACGAGATACCGAAACTAATCTTTTTGTTTTCATATATTTCGTGAATTTCTGTGAAACCCTGGGTTAGCATCAGGTTGACACATTTATTTCTTCGATATTTCCACATAATAGTATTTATACATTTTTGAGTGACCATTTTGTGTTTTTCCATTCGAGAACATTTTTGACCACCTCTGAGTATGGATGATTCTCAAATTTTGTTATTTCACAGCATGTTACCCAAATTGAAGAGTTGTGCTAAAGCTCACCAAGAAGCATCTTGTACAAACCCCGTCACCAAATCAGCCATCCTCAATTTCCACGAAGCTGTCGAAGATGCCACGAAAGAAGATTGTGACGCATTGAACCGTACATAAAAATGTAATTTTTGAAAATGTCAGTTTTATGTTTATCTTTCAAATAAACCTTGAAATTCACATATTTTTCTTTAATCCAACTACTATCTGGAAAAGGAATATTCTGAGATAAATTATTAACAAAAAAAAAATAGATAGGTATAGGTAGGGTCCCTCGAAATTGACGTTAAAGTCATCTTAACTAGAGTCCCTGTATGTATTACAGCAAAAGTGTCAAATACATACAGGGACTCTAATCTTAACAGGGTACGGACAGATCATAGCTGCATTCTTTTTTAATGATCTAGAGACTTTAGGTTTAGTTTTGTCTACTGGCATCCCTGACATTGCTGTCACGTCACATCCATGAGCGCTACAGAAAATCATTCAAAATTTCAATAATAGGTATGTAGAGGGTATTTACTTGTTGAGGAAGATCATATGGCGAACAAGTTTTGTAATGAAGATCCGATACTATTCAAAATTGATATCTGGGGGTTTTCGTGGTAGGAGATAATGATTGTTTCGTCAAAATTGGAATATCCAAGATGACGGATCCAATATGGCGAAATAATATAAGTTCATATAATTATTACTCTACCACATATAGAAAATATGTAGGATGCAAAAGTGAAAATAAGGTGCCATAAGTTATACTTTCATCAAAAAATTTTTTGAAAATGACTTTTTATCTAAGGGAGACGGAAGAATCATATGTATAACATGGGGGTGAAGTATATTCTATTCTTTATTTCCCTGCACATCTTACGTATCACTTTTTATCAGCTTACTTTTCGTCCTAGACGAAGTTTTATACATAGTGTGATATTAGTCACTCCATAAATTCTTCTTCGAGTTGGATTTCCGAAAATATATTTAGCACACATTACATGAGTATAGTAGTTTAGAAACTCAAATCGAGGTTTTCACCATTTCTCAATCATAAGGCTCAGAGCTCATTCAGCTCATATAGAAGTACTACTCAGTTTGAAATTAGAATTCATTCAGTCGACCCTTGTTTACGGGCTAAGAACAGTCTCTTTTGGTGAAATATATTGAGCTTTCAGTAAAATTCATATGTTCCCTACCTCGCAAAAATTATGCTGGAGTAGTGAACTCTAAAACTAGAGGATTGTTCATCTATATTTTGGTATAGTTGAATCAGGAATTCCATATAGAAATTACGTATGATACGCCAGTGACCTCAATATAACCTAAAAAACAACAAATGTCAAAAATCTAGTGTTTATCCCCAGAAATGAATAAAGATGGAACTATATAACTGTTTCACAAACACTTTAGAGTGAGATCACTCATTCTGCTAGGGGATCACCTGAGGAATGAGGTGCGAGAGGGTGACGGCGGTAGGCGGAGACATCACAACCCCTTCCACGGCGAATTTGCAAGAATTGCAAGCATGTATTCAGGTGGTAATTTGGCCCGCTGGCCACTGCCACAGAATACTCAAACATTTCATTATTTTCATTTTACTTGTCTCATCCACAGTAGAGAGCTTTTTTTTTAGAACAGCTTGGCGCAGTGCGGTTATAAAATTGAAAGCATAGGGCATTTTAGGGTGAAATGAAACGCTATTCATATTCATTTGGATATTGGATACAATTTTATTATTTCAGAAACTCAGCCATTCATTAGAATATAATTTAAAGCTGACCCGGCAAACGTTCGAATGAGCAATGTTTCTCAGAATTCTATTACTATCTCAGAATTGCCATCAGATTTTTTCGATCGTTTTATGTTTTTGAAATAATTGCGAAAAACCAAAATGGTGCGTTTTATACAATCCCCTGTATCTCCGTTATTTGAAAACTTACGGCATTCTGGCTTTGATATTTCCTGAGCACTTTTTCAAGAACTTTTGAATAAAAAATAGAACAATGAAATATATCTTCCTACGTTTTCGAGATAATTTAAATAACTTTGTTTTTTCTTATGGAAATTTTCAGATTTTTAGATTTCAGAAAAATATTAGAAATCATTATTTTTTCGATTATTTGTTGTATAACTCAGAAAGGCTATAGTGTGCACAAAGTTTTCTTTCTCAAATCGGTCAAGGAGGGAATAGAGAATATTTTTATTGAATCGAAACTCATTGGCCCCCCGTCAAAATGATAAAATATTAAAAATCATTATTTTTTCGATTATTTGTTGTATAACTCAGAAAGGCTATCGCGTGCACAAAGTTTTCTTTCTCAAATCGGTCAAGGAGAGGAAAGAGAATATATTTCTTGATTCGAAACTCATCGGCCCCCCGTCAAAATGATGAAAAAATATTAAAAATTATTATTTTTTCGATTATTTGTTATATGACACAGAAAAGCTATCGTGTGCACAAAGTTTCCTTTCTCAAATCGATCAAGGATGGAATAGAGAATATATTTTTTGTATCGAAACTCATTGGCCCCCCGTCGAAATGATGAAAAAATATAAAAAATCATTATTGTTGCGAATATTTGTTGTATAACTCAGAAAGGCTATCGTGTGCACGAAGTTTTCTTAATAATAATAATGAAAAATAATGATTTCTAATATTTTTCCATCATTTTGACGGGGGGCCAATGATTTTCGATTCAAAAAATATATTCTCTTTCCCCTCCCTGATCGATTTGGGAAAGGAAACTTTGTGCACAAGATAGCCTTTCTGAGTTATGCAACAAATATTCGCAAAAATAATGATTTTCAATATTTTTTTATCATTTTGACAGGGGGGCAATGAGTTTCGAATCAAGCAATATATTCTCTATCTCATCCTTGATCGATTTGAGAAAGAGAACTTTGTGCACACGATAGCCTTTCTGAGTTATACAACAAATTATAGAAAAAATTATGATTATTAATATTTTCTCATCATTTTGACGGGGGGCCAATGAGTTTCGGATCAGGAAATATAGTTCTCATCCTTTCCCTGATCGATTTGAGAAAGAAAACTCCTTTCTGAGTTATACAACAAATAATCGAAAAAGTAATGATTTTCAATATTTTTTATCATTTTGACGCGGGGTTAATGAGTTCATAATCAGGCAGTATATCACATTTTGTCTCTCCGATCGATATGTATTGTAATTCGATATGTACGGTATACGATCGTTTTTATAGGATTAAAATGGCTGCTATCATTCCTTCGTGCATCTTCTTTCTTTGGGCGTGAGGTATATAATCGCGCATCTATGGCGAAGTGGCTGCCAACTGCGGCTGCTGTTTTCACACAAATCACAAAAGTTCGAAAAAATCCAACACCTACATCCTCTCCCTATCCTCCCTAGGTACGCACGATGTTCCACGAGTATTATTTTATTCCTTTCGTGCGCTCCAAAAGATGAAAAAAAAATCTCGGATCCCGAAAACCACAGGTACAAATTTTAAATAGAACAGGATCATGATTACATAACTCGTCCGCCATATTGGTCCCGTCTGTCCGCCATTTTGAATTGATATCTGAGGGTTTCGGGGACGGAGATTATGATTCTCTCGTCAAAATTTGAAAATTCAAGATGGCGGACGAGTTTTGTAATTATGGTCCGATTCTATTCAAAATCTGTATCTGATGGAGGTTTTCGAAGTCGGAGATCAGGATTCATTTGTCAAAATTAGGAAACTCAAGATAGCGGATCCAATATGGCGGACCAGTTTTGTAATTATGATACGATTTCATTCAAAATTTTTACCTGTAGCTTTTTGGGGTCGGAGGTTATGATCCTTTCGTCAAAATTTGGGAATTCAAGCAAACTAAAGAGGAGTAGAAAAAGAATAGTGGTTTGAAAAACTGCAGAAACACGCTTTTATAATGATACGATATATTAAACATTTTCAGTCATACTGAGGAAGGCAACTCATTTGTTGAAATATGTTTCAGGCTTTACTAAATATTGATGTGGTATTCTGGATATATTTTGTATTTGGTTGCATTGATGAAGTACTATTTCGCCAATAGAGAAGCCAATGAAATCAATCAAGTTTATATCCATCACGTTCTTTTACTCATCAATTGGCTAGATGTTGCCGGTTCAATAATCACGTTGTCAATTATATCTTCGTAATCCTTGCTATTCGAAGGACTGATAAAGGAAAGTCAATTTTTTATTTTATTTGAAAAATATTATTCTAGAAAAAGCTAAAAAATTAAATAACAATAGAAGGTGGATATAAAATGGATGAATTTTATAGGATTTTCTATAGGCGAAATAGAACTTCATCAATTCAACCAAATAAAAAATATATCCAAAATACCACATCGATATATTTACTAAAGCCTAAAACATATTCCGGCAACTAGGTTGCCAACCTCAGTATAACTGAAAATGTTCAATATATCGTATTATAATAAAAGCGTGTTTCTGCAGTTTTCCAAACTTCTATTCATTTTCTATTTCAACATGTTTTTTTTGTGTTCTCTGTCGGTCAGATAATTTTTTTATCATTATTATTTTCATTATTATCATTATTATTATTATTATTATTATTATAATCAAAAATCGCATTTCTGTGCCTTTCTACTTTCCATTTTCACTTATCACAATAATTGTCCACTTATCTCAAGGAGAACTATAAACACGAGCTATGCACAACTATCTACTTTGGAAGAAACTGTCTCTTAGTGATATTAGGTAACCATGGAATAATGGATGAAGGAATTTATACCTGGATACCGATTAGGCGCGTTCGACCCTGTCTATTCAATTTTGCTTGTGGTGGGACAGCTAATACTTGAAATGACCGCGGCGGCAGCACTCCCCAATGCCGTTCTGAAGTCATTTAGGAAGCTGCAGGGCTTTTTTATTCAACATAGATTCAAAAGCATCCTTCGTCCAATTTCAATGATTATGGTATCAAATGAAAGATAAAAGTCCAATCTACACGTACGTGCTCGTGCTGTAAGGCTTTTTTGAAATTTCCTACCCAAATTTCAAAAATCGGCCTCGAAGTAGCTTGATTTTGGTGGAATGTTTCGAATCATAATGGAAAAAATTTGAGGAAATTCCAAATTCCATTACAGGACGTACATAGATTCAGGTGTTATCTAATGGCCTGTTTTTGTTTCAAATCGATATGTTCAACCGTTTTCAAGAAATTTCGAATTTGCGTGACCGTGTTATACGTATAAATGCCACTGTGGTGATGGACTCTTAATTACAGGTATTGTGTTATGGATTTTTATACTTGCTACCTCGTATGTTCAACCAGGACCCTCTAGAAAATTTCTTTGGGACAATACGCCAGAGAGGAGCTGGGTATAACACACCAACAGCAGCCGCTTTCACCCCTTTTTATAAGAGCTTGCCAGTCAAGGATTTCACATCATCCCATTCAATAGGATCAAATTGTGAAGAAGACAGGTCTGAAATATTCCTGACACTAACGAAATTTGTGACACAGGTATTTATATTGATTAATACAATGTTTGTTCAATTTTTAACTCTAATAACATGATATTGTTTCATGTAACTTTCAAGTATTTCAGATAATTTCTTTTCCACAGGGAATAGCTGAAGAAGAGGAAGAAGACTTATTTGAAGAATTGACGTACCCCCAAACCTTCTCTGAAAAATTAAATCCATTAGAAGAGCAGGCATTGAAATATGTTAGTGGATACTTAATCAGAAATGCCAAAAATAGTTTTAAAAACTGTTCTTGTGCTGGAATTATTTTGACTAAAGAAGGGGCAACAGAAGAAACTGACCAATTCACAGTTCTTAAACAATATAAGAATTGTAAACTGATATATGTTTCAATTTTTTTTTTTTTTTCAAGAAATGACCAGATCATTGAATATTATAAAATATATTCTGAACAGAAACCTTCACAAGAAACATATTCGTCTACATTTTGAGAATTTTGAAGAAGGAAATCAATTTCACCCAGTGCGAACACAATACTGAAATAAAGGAAGTTGTTTTCCAAAAATTTTTAAAGACTGTAGGACATAATTTCCTCGCTCAGTTGAATAGGATTCTGAATGGCGATGACAAAAGGAAAATTCCTGAAATAGCATCACCCATTTTTAAAATTTGCGGACAAAAATACCAAAAAACAATAAAAAAAAACAAGTAGGTAGTACATTTTTTATATTTCAAACAGGACTGAAAATTGATATTTTTGGGGTGAAAAGTTTGACTGTTTTAGGTTCTGAATGGATTGTTAGACATGAATTTAATGAAACTTTTGGTTTTGTTATTGTCAAGTGAGTTTGTTGTAAATAAAATATATTATTAATAATTATTTCAAAATTATTTGGTTTTCCCTTTTTTTTTCAGTTCTCTTAATTTCGATGCCCTATATGTCATAGGATGTTTTGAATATGTTCAGAACATCGTATGAATTTTTGGCATCTAAAATTTCAATTGAATTTGAAATTAAATTGAAATTACCACTTTATATCAATTTGAATTTGCCGCCAGTTTCAAAAATACTTCACCCCAAACCGCCAGAGGGCGCGCAAACATGTATTCACAGAATATCCTTAAAGTGTCCTATCTATCCGTATTTAGTAGTCTATGGAAAACATTACCAAAATGACCAAAAAAATAAGTATTCCCCAATATGGGGATGTTATGATCCTACTTATTTTTTACAGCCGCTTTATTTTTCACCGGCGTTTTTCCCTTATTATTAGTTGCTGTTTTAACTTTTTTGGTTTTTGGTTCCTCTTCCTCATCCTCTTCCTCCTGAAAAACAAAACCATCATGAAAAGAAAACATAATATTCAGAAGTCACACCTTTGATTTTCCATTTGAAATTTTTCGTTTTCTATTAGACACATCCTCCTAAAAACGTGAATATCGTCAATAAATTTGATGAAAAAATTAGTTGACGGGATTTTAGGTACCTAAATTTTCAGCCTCTTAATTACCCAAGGGTGAGTTACTGGCAAAACTCTAGTATTAACTGTAATTCCAGATACAGAACAATTGTTTTTATGGAACACCCCGTATATTTTGGCAGAGCTGGAAAGTTCCCGTTTCAATTTCAAATATATATCTTATTTATTATCTCTTTGAACGCAAAAATATTAAGGCATACTAGAAATAATGGGTGAAGTATCATATTCAGGCATTCTGCCACAAAATATTAGGATTGTTAATGTTTCCATCAATTATTCTTACAGAAGATACGGGGGTGCAACCATAAAAAATGTGACACACTGAATATATTTTTGCGAATATATCTGAAATTGTGGAAGGAAAAGGTAGGGTTATATATATATATTTGTAATGAGAACGCCTGGGACTATTCAACTGTGCCAAAATATACGGGGTGTTCCATTAGAAAAAACATAATTGGCTGCCGTATTTTCTCAACGTCACCCTGTATAAAATTTCTGATGATGCCAATGGATTCCACGCATCATACTGTATAAATATACGTTTTAAATTTTTTGATACCTCTCACCGTAAAGTAGTCAGAAAATAAAATCGAAATCGGCAAATTTTTAATTTCCCCCTGTATCTCTTAAACGAATGAAGATATCGGAATTTTGATTGTACCATTCGAGGTTTCTCCAAAATCGAACCCGGAACATGTTTATCGGTTTTTCGATAACTCCTCTAGTTATTGAGATAGACGATGAAAACGCCCAATTTTGCCCACCCTGTACCTGTGCCACCCCTCAATCTGAGCCAAATCCATGGCACAGCGATTTGTTTGATGCTACTATAATGTGATAACAAGTTGAAACAAAAAAATGAAAGGGGATAATGTCCCCTTTGCGAACATTCAAAAGTGCCGCGACTCAAACTGACAAAGTTAGTGGCAGAGCGTCCATGTTTCCGAGAATATTTCGCCACCGCCTAAAGATAAGCTCCGATGGAAAAGTTTAAAAACTCATCCGGTGCTAGTACTACGAGTATTCTAATCCACATGGTGAGTTTCACAGTGGTCACATAGATCATTTTGAGTCGCAGACCGATTGTATATTCGTAAGGGGGACATAATCCTTATTCATTTGCATTTGGTTTCAACTCCTTATTACATGACGGAAGTATGTCCGGGATAACGGCAGATTGAGGAGGGGCACAGGAAGGTTTTTGGGAGCTACTACACACACTGGCACAATTAGGGGAACGGGCAAAATTTACACTAAGTTTGACATCAATTTTCTTTCGAACCGATCGCTCGATTCAATTTTTTTTCTTCACGAAATGTAGCTTCATGCTTCACGAATACATCTGAGAAATAATTACCGTCAAACGATGAGTCTTTCCATCATATACAGGGGTGTAAAGGAAGTACGGATTTTTCGGTGTTTTTTTTTAGACATCCTGTGGACTGAACCACTGATAATTGAAACGATTTCTCAACACCAAATTGGAGCCCAATCTATTCCGAATATTTTTGTTTTTTATTCATCTTGATATCTCAATTATTCAAGAAAATACAGAGTTTCAAAGGAAAGGTGGACATTGATGGTATCAATTCTACACCTCAAAACTCAAATTGAATCTGAAAATGTGTCGTTTCTTGACTAACCTAACCTAACCATGACTAAACCTCTGCTACAGGAGACAGAAGCAGTAAAATCAAATTGTTCATTTTGTTCACCTCGGCGATATAGTCTTTCCCTGCCATCTATTGAATTGGTACAGATGCGACTCTCATATGTTTAAGGAACATTGGCCCACTGGTCATTTTCAATTAATGCTACAGCTCTCGCCACATCAGTAGGAGTCAAATCTCTCACGTTGAATTTTCATTATTCGAATTCATGAATTGTGAATCGCTTGACTTTGACAATAATTAATGACCAAAAGAACATTGGAGCAACTTTTATCACCCCTGCATATTCATGAGAGTATTCGTATATGTGTCTTTAAACAGTAAACCGATAGGTAAGACTGTGAACAATTCTCATCTTGGAGTAAAAATCCTCACAGAAACAAGTTGAAAAAACGACACGATCTCCCCAGTTCGAGTTTCGAGGTGGTAAAATTAATACGAATATCCACCTCTTCTTTGAAACTCTATATTTTCTTGGATAATTGGGATATCAAGATGAATAAAAAACGAAAATATTCGGGATAAATTGGGCTATAATTTTGTGTTGGAAAATCGTTTCAATTATCAGTGGTTCACTCCACAGGATGTCTTAAAGAATACCGAAAAACCCGTTCTTTCTTTACACCCCTGTATATGATATAAAGACGAATCGTTTGGAGGTGGTTATTTCTCAGATGTATTCGTGAAGAATGAAGCTACAATTCGTGTAAACCAAATTTGAATCGAGTGATCGGTTCGAGAGAAAATTGATGTCAAACTTAGTGTGAATTTTACCCGTTCCCCTAATTGTGCCAGTGTGTGTATTAAATTTGTATCAGAGGGCATGATTAATTCTCATTTCGTTATCAAATCGCGCAATTGAGTGCAAATTGCCGTTCGATGAAACCTGTCTTGGGGACATACGGGGTGGCCCTTTGAAAACGAAACAGAGGCTCTGTAGGTCGCCAAAACCGGTTTATGAAAAAAAATCTGAAACACGTCAACTACATTCTCGAAAGGGACATCCATAGACAAACCAAAAATAAAGAGACTGTTCAAAACATAGGAAATATTGACCATCAAGTTTGTGCGCAACCCAGTCGCGCATGGAGGCGCTGTTCGCAATCGACAAACGAGTCATGACATGAAACATTTTGAATTTCGACATTCGACAGCACGACAGTATAAGGCCTGTTCGTATGTGTTTGCTCTACTGGTTAAACTTGATTTTTTTTTCTATGACTTTCTCTGTTTATATCATGATATGAACAGAGGCAACTATGGAAAAACATCAACTTTAGCAAGTTCCATTTTAGAACGAAGGAACAGACCAATGGAATACAACAGATATTGTTTATTTTCCGAGTTGATGTTGATACTGAAATTCGAGTTTCTCTTTCACATTTATTTTACTTTATTTCCGAGTTTATTTCTATTATTGACAAGGTGAAATTGATAATATTCATGTAGGCTGCACGTAGGTACATTTTTATAGAAACATAAGTGATATTCTTTCATTCTGAACTAACCGAAATATGAACGGAACTGAATTAAACATACATTTTATCGAATTGAAGTAGGTATTCTTGAAGAACGCATGTTAACTGATTTCAGTTTTATGTTTGTTTTATGTAATATTTCAGTAATTCAGATTAAAAGAATATCACAGATGTAAAAGTGTGGTGAGATGTCAAGACCCCGTGCATATAAATTCAAGTGTGCAAGCAAGTGTTGAATAAGTTGATGATACCTAAAAATGCCAACAAAAATTGTGAAGAAGATTCGACTACCAAATTGGATAATCTCAACTCATTTTCAACTTGCCCAGTGGAGCCAGAGCCATCATCAGTTCTTGTCAATGAGTTGAATGAATTGGTTATTCCAAATTTCGATATTGTTTTTTTTAACTCAGAATTTGACACCCAGGCAACATATGTTCATCATTTTTGTTTGTTTCCTTTTTGTATGATGTCTAGTCATTATTAGGCTGAAGAGTTTATATCTTATTTTGTTTTTTTTTCAGAGTTTTATTTACTTATTGTTTCATGATGTCTTGGATGGAATAAAATATATTTTTTTAAGTTTTTCAATTTTTTTTGTCATTTTCTCGATTAATACAAATTTTGAAAGTAAAGGTTTGAAATAAACCGCCTTATCTCAATCGGTAACTAGAGAATCTGTTTTATCGATCATAGTAACTAGTTCCACCCAGTTGCCAAGTGTGTCGCTCTAAACGTGGTGCCAAATTTTACTGCAGGTTTGACAACTCTCTTTTTATTCGTTTCTCTATGGGGACATCGTTCCAAATTATCTTCAGCTCTGCGGCGTTGCCGCTTCTAACGAAAAGTAGCAACAACTTTCTTATTTCAAATGGAACACCCTGTATTTTATTGCATTTTCAGATTCTCCTCAAAGAGCTGATTTACAGAGCTATAAGCTGTTCAAAATCGAGATTTCTCAACTTTAGGAATTTTTCGTGTTGAAACTATTCATCATTGGTCAAAGCGTCTCACATGACCCTATCTCGTATTTCGATACACTATCTACTGACATTTAATTGGAACAAATACAGGTTGGTTCAAGTTTCAGAATTCTGATCACCCTGTATCTGTTCCAATTCAATGTCAGTAGATAGTAAATCAAAGGTAGAGATATGGATATAAAAGCCGTTTTTACCGATAATGAATAGTTTTGACACAAAAAATGTTAAAGTTGAAAAAATCTCGATTTTGAACACCCTATAGCTCTGTAATCATTGCGGCTAGATCTCAAATGTGATGCATTCATGGAATTAGTTGTTGCTACTTTTCGTTAAAAGCGGCAACGCCGCAGAGCTGAAAATAATTTAGAACGATGTCGCTTTCGAAAATGTGGCTGACGTGTTGCAGATTTTTCCATAATCCGGTTTTGGCGAGCTACAGAGCCTCTGTTTCGCTTTCAAAGGGCCACCCTGTATCATTTTGTTGACGTCAGATGACGGCCGAAATTTGCACTCGGCTCTTGAGCCATGAATTTGTTTGCCAAAGGAAGTATCCCCAAACACTTTTTACCCCTAAAAGTTTTAAAAAAAACACCTCTTCCTATCAAACCCAATGTGAAAACACCTTGCTAGAGCAGAAAAACCTTCCACCTAAGTGGGAGTGGCATTGACGGTTTTGCTCTTGGTGGATGTATTTGATGATAATAATCAAAACCCTGAAGATTTCACGGTAAATAGTGCAGTTTGTTAGGCACTCACTTTCCACCCACCCATTTGCCTGAAAATTTTTTCACCCTATTTGAACATCATCAACTTTAATACTGATGCTAGTGTCGTTATTCAAGTTTTTTTTGCCCTTATAAAATAATTCTAGGAGTTATAAGGGCTATTGGACCATAATTTTCTATAGATAATAATACCACTAAAAAACAATTGCCCCCTATTATAGATTCTAGCCACCAGGCTTTTTGGACATATTGGACCTTGAAATCATCATTATTTTGGAACGTGTCGCTAACCTAAGTGCAATAAGCTTTTGCTGATCTTTATTGATATGTGACAATGACGATTCAATTCATGTGTAAAAAATCCCATCAGCCCCCTGCGATTTTAACAAAACCTTGCCTCTAGTTTTCCAGTGTGAAAACTGAACATAACATTTATGAGTTTGTTAGAAAAATAGGTTTTAGTTAAGTAAGCTGGCATTTTTTTATGGAAGCTAGTTTAATAATTTGATTCATGCAATTGTGAGGAATAGTTTTAGGTTGATTTTTTATGATTTACAGCATTTTGCTGCCTTATGGTTTTTTGATAAACATCTGGATTTATGGGCACATAACCCCTTCTGACATGTAGGCAATGGGCACATAGCTCCTTCTTAGATTGCATCCTTGATATTTAATGTAACATAGCCCCTTCTACCACTGTATATCTGCTCAGATATGACGAATAGAAACAAATCCTGACAGGGCAAGTTACATAACACCTTCTTCCATGACATAACCGAATATTTTCAGAAAATGATACTTGATCCCTTCTTCCACTTGCCCCTTCAATTGTGAACGAATCTTGATGGCGTTTATGTAAATTTTTTCTAAATTTTGAGTTGTCACAAAAGTATCTAATCTGTGGAATGTAGCGATTTGGAGTCTGTGAGTAGAGAAATTGAAAAAACCAATTGAAATTTATAATTCGAGTTTTGTTGCCTTTAGAAAATGTGACAAACAAAATTCCCATTAAATAAAATTTCAAGTTAACTAAGTACGACAAAAAATTTGTCATAAGGTTGCAATTGTTTTGAACAAGCTCTCATGTGAAAAAGTGAAAAGTGGGAAAAAAATTTATCTGTCATATTTTCAGTTTTTTTTTTATTATAGATAGAAAACGAAATTAGGGGGTTATGATTGTATTATAGTTCAATTTACATTTTTTGACGTTCACTTGCTTTGCCGTACTTCCGGTCCGAGCGGAAATTATCCCCAACTTTCGATTTTTAAATGGGACATCCTATAAAATTTTACTTCTTTCGATCGAGACTGATATTCTAAATCATAACACCCCATTTCTATTGGCCAATATTAGATAAACGTCAGATTTATACAGATTTTTATTTTTCGTTCTAGAATGCCATGGATCTTGTAAATCGCTACATTCTTGATCAAATAACTTTGAAAAAAATATGACTTAAGGACCTTAAGGTGGATTCATGCACCATTAACTAAATTATAATGAATTCAAGAAACGAATTTTGAATTAAAAATATATGGGTGTTTATGCAATAACCTTTCATCAGCTGTTCAATCTTGTTCCAGCGCGGCTAGTTATTATTTGGCGCATGCGCTGTGTCGAATTATGGAAGAAATTAATTTATTGGCTGAATGTTGGCCATCTTTCTTAGTTTTTATTTTAGTTCTGATTTTTAAGTTTCTTGCATGAGCACCTACATTACATTTCATAGTCTTACATTATTGGTTTGAGTTTAAAATTCATTCAAGTTTTAAATTTTGCTTGCATGAATCCACCTTCAGAGGCTGATGATTTCACAGTCGTTTTAAGAATTATTTGCAAATACGAATTTTTCCAGTTATCTTGATTTTTTTCAAATGGTAAGGGGGTGGGCTCGTCGGCTTCTTGAGACAGAGCTTTCTCTCAAGTAAAATTTCAATGACATTCTCTCTCGAAATCAGTAAAAATATACAGGATGTCCCATTCAAAAATCGAAAGTTGGACTAATTTTTCGTGAAACCGGAAGTATGGCAAAGCAATGTAAATTGAACTATAATAGTATAGTTAGTGGTGAGCCACCTTGAAGAATCACCCCGTATTCAGACTGATTTATGCACAATGCAGCAAGCTGTACCTACAATTTTGTATCCAATTTCCAGAGATGAAAAAGGAAGCTTCAAGATAACATTACAAATTGTTGCATAGAGGGTTGGGATAAAGTATGGAACCAAGTAAATATCTTTGAAGAGAAAAGGACGAAATTTATGAAACTTTGCAGTCAAGTACAATAGCACAAGATGCATTTGATGTGATGGTTTTTGTTGAAAATGTACATCCGATTTGACCGGAAATACACTAAACCTTTTTTCAATTAAATGGGACACCCTGTATTTTTTTTGCAAATCTTGATAGTACTGGTTTTAGTGGGAATAAAACAATATTTTTGTTTCCAAAACCGTTAGTGTACAGGGTGTCCCACTTAAATGTGTCACCCCCCTCCTTTATCCTCAGAATTTTCAACATATTTTGGTCATTCAGAGACTTTTACGAATTTGTTGAATCTGTGCTTACTTTTTCTTCACATCAACAAAATGCAGGATGGCTAAAAAATGTTGTTTTTCAAATGAAATGATCTAAATTTTATGCGATAATAATACCGGGTGTAACAGGATCATAGTACACCCCCCCCCCCCATATTTCCGTTAGTTTTGCGGGTAATTGATTGAAATTTAGGATATCTTATGAAGATAATAAGGGCCACTTTTTGCCCACAAATGTTTTTTTTTCACTTCCAGTTTCACCGGAAGTGATATCAACTTTCGATATTCAAATGGAACACCGTGTATATTCCACAGGATTTAGATATACCTGGCATAAGATGGGTCAAATCAAATAAATCTGATCCATCATGATCATGACACACCTGTATGGTATTATTGGCTCCAGAGAATCAGGCAGATTTCAGAAATGTCATAATATACAGGGTGTTCCATTTGAAAATCGAAAGTTGGTATAACTTCCGGTGAAAGCGGAAGTAAAAAAAAAAACTTGAGGGTCAAAAAGTGCTCCTCATTATATACATGAGATATCCTAATTTGTAATCAGTTACCTTCAAATCTAACGGAGATACAGGGGGTGTACTATGATCCTGTTACGCCCAGTATATGAACTATATATTTTCATAATTAGATATTTTTGAATTCACAACAAAAGCTTCATTGAATTATGGTAAAATATATAGAGATATAGATAATTTCATTTGGGAAAAATATCTGAACCCCTCTGTATTTTGTTGATAATATAGAAAAAAATTAGAACAGATTCAAAAAAAAATTATAAAATTAGTCCATGAACTTTCCTGATCAAGATCTGAAACAACCTGTATATATGACCCAGAAAAAATTTAGACTACCCCAATATTTTTAAAAACTGACCAAAAACCACTTTTTATAAATAACACTTTAGGAAGGATTCAATAGAGCAAGTTCAGCTATCATTGAGAGAGAAAAAAATGTCTTCCCCATCTGTCCTTGTCTTCAGTGATCCAAAGAAACATAAACATAATAGAAATTTCAAGTTTGTGACATTAGAAATAAGAAGAAAATGAGAAGAATATTAAAAAAGGTAAGAATGATCTTCTCCATTTCTTCTCATTTCCAGTTTTGCCAACATAAAATTTTCATAACCTTATGTTGGAACACTGAAGACAAGGATAGATGGGGAAGACATTGTTCCTCTCTCTCTGTCAATGCTCTATGCAAAACCCATTTGTTTTTTGTAGATCAAATTAAAAATTTTCTTGTCTTCTGACCAAGTTCAAGAATGAACAGGTTAATTTATTAGTTTTATGTATTTTACTTTACATCAAGTTTTCAAGTTTTATGTATATTACTTTATATCAAGTTTTCAAGAACTTGTCAATTAGAAATTGGAAAAAACTTAAATAATTAAATTATGTATCAAGCTCCATAAAAAATTGACATTTATTTGTCTTTGAAACTCATCCAAAAAAATCAAGTTTGTTTTAGTGTCATACAGAAATAAGACATTTATGAGTTTTGTAACAGTCACTTAGAAATTGGCAAAACATTTTGAAAGCAAAATGATAAGTCTTTTCAAATTCAGATGATATTCATGTTTCTATAGAAAATAGGCCTACATAGCCAATATATTTTTTTAATTGTCATCAAGATCCAGACATAACAAACAACAAACAACAAATGGAAATGAGTATATGTGCTGTATAATATTTTCAGAATGTGAAGTTCAATTCATTTCATCAGTTATTGAAGAAATTGAAAGATTAGGTAAAATTGCATTTCTCAATATCATGTGATGGTTTTTTTTTTTTAAATTTTGATTGGTAAATATGTATTTTTGCCTGAAAAACAGGAATTTGATAATGTAAATGTGAACAAACCATTATTTATCTACCTAGCCAATATATTGTTTTAATAATTGCCATTCAACATATAAAATGAACAACAAATAGAAATGAGTATATGTGCTGAATAATATTTTCAGAATGTGGAGTTCAATTCATTTAATCAGTTATTGAAGAAATTGAAAGATTAGGTAAAATTGCACATATCATGTGGAGGGTTTTTTTCAAATTTTTTTTGGTAAATATGTATTTTTGCCTGAAAAACAGGAATTTTATAATGGAAATGTGAGCAAACCATTATTTATCAAGATATTTCACTATCAAGTTACAAATTAAACCTTTTCTGTCTGTCTTTAGGACCACATTTAGAACAATTTGCCCTATTGACTTATTTTTTTTATCTAGAAGTAAACTAGAAATATGATTTTCTTGCAATTTATCCATATTTAGTGAAAAGAAGGAAGAATACTATTTGAAATAATGGCATGTTCAACATCCTTCAAAATTTTGTGTTGAATTTTTTATATAAAAATGTATCATTGAAGTATCATGATGTACATGAAGTACATCATGAGTATATAGTGTCCAATGACAAAATAAGAAGAGCAAGTAGCTGTAAATGCATCCAAGACTGGGGTAGAAAGAAGGCTAAATTTCTAACTTTATATTAAAATATCTTGATAGTGGTTTGTTCACATTTTCATTATCTAATTTGAGTTTTACTTTCAGACAAAAATGATAAGTACCAAAAAACATTTACAAATAAAAACCCATCCTCAGATCCACAACATCTCTTGCCTCCAAATGAGACAGGAAATCATGTTCTACTCTGCCTAATTGGAAGTTTCTGATTTTGAAACAATTCAAACTTATTTTGTATTGGTTGAGTTACACTTCACTACTAATTAACCAAAGGCCATATTCAAGTGTGAACAAATAAACAAATTATAATGGAATAATTACTATGAAAGTATTCTGATTAAATTGAGAGAAAAAAATTCTTGATGAACAATACAAGTTTCCAGAAACCACCAATGGAAGTTTTCAAGACATCAGACTTGAAGAACTTGCTTGTTTTCTTTTCTACTTATTACCAACTGAAATATTATTGTGCCTAGCAATGATTCACTTCAATATATCTTCAAAATATATGGAAAACCACCATAGAATGAATACTTACAGCCCCCTCTTCTCCTTCCTCATCATCCAACATTTCTTCTTCAAGTTCGTCCATTTCCTCAAATTCATCCATTGGTGTACCAATTAAGTGATGCCCAATAATGTGCACTGGGCCATTACCTTGTATTAGGGAGAATGTAACAGGAGGATCCGGGAATGACAAGTCAAGTAACACTTGGTTGTTTGACCCTCCTGCCTTAAGTGTAGCCACTGGAATTTTCACAGAGTCTTTCCATGTCATGGCTTCCACCTGTACAACATTCAATTCTCCTAAAAAAAGTTAAAGTTACACCATATCCAGGGCGCTATATATAAAAATTTGAAATACCAATCTTCACAGAACTATAAAAATAAAGCTGTACAAACCATCGGTAGCTTCTGGACCTAACAAGGCTTGTTTGATTATCAGTTTATGTCCACCTTGGTAATCCTCTGCACCTTTGGCTTCTGGGTCCCATACTTCACTATTTTTACCCTTGAGCGTCATCGCTGGAAATATATAAAAAAAAACCTCAATAAACAACAATTTTAGTGCAATGGCGGGCTGGTACCGGCTACCAAAAAATGTTTACAAACACAAGTAATATGATATAAATACAGAAAATATATATGAAAACAATATCCAGAATAAATATACTCACCGAAAAAGTATTCGTCAGCCATTTTTAAGGAGAGATGATAAATATATTAAGAGAAATTCACGTGATTTATAACTGACGCCGGTAAATACTAGCGAAAGGACCAGGAAGAAAGGATGTTGTCGAGGATGTTGTTCAGTTGAGAAGTTTTTAATGGCCGCACAAATGCACAAATCGCACGATTCGCACGTCACTACGTCAGTGTCAGATGTCAAGAGGGAGCCCTCATCACAAAGCAAACAGAGCACGAGGTGTAAATTGCAATGTTGCCGTTTTATAGACTTCGCTCGATCTCAGATCCACTCTTGATTTTTTTCTTCGATTTTTTTCAACGATTTCCTCTGTTAACATCATGCCATGGACAGAGACAACTACAGAAATATGATCAACTTGAGCAATTCCAGCAATACAAACGAACAGAAGTGTCAAATTGATTTTCGTTCAGATTCAAATACTGTTTGCAACCTTTGATCATGTAACAACATTGATTCGGATCGAGACTCAAGAGACAATTTCAGGAACGACACTCTCGCAAATATATGCGTTCGTGGATAAAATCGTATCTATATCTTGAGAGGAAATGGATACTTTTGCTCCCTTGATATATAAATAGCTTTTAAAATATAGCTGAGGAATAATAATTGTGTTCGGATTTGATTGTTAAAATCCTCGGTTGCTCTTTGGATTAAAATATTTAACCCCATCCGGGATTTGCTACATATCGGCATTGTATATAACGTTGATAACTATAACTGTAGATTGACTGAAAAGCAACCGAACAAAAAATCACTGAGAACCAGAATGATGACTTAGGAAAAACTTTCAGACAAAAATTATGGCATGTTAATAACAACATGTTTAATTCTCGAATGATCAAGATATTTATATTGCTAAAATATAACGATTCGAGACAGAAATTAACAGCATTAACGATCAATTTCACTATCAAATATACGATTGCTTCATTCCAAAAACACGCACGCCTTTTATTCGTTATACATTTCTCGAAACTCAGAAACCGAGAAAAAAATTGAAATATCAAAATGTGATAAAAAATAGTTTGAAGTTGGTTTTGATTCAAAATCGAAATAACCGGAATATATCTGAATGGTTTCTAGAGATCTGAAATAGGGCGATAATATCCTCAAATATTATTTGTTTATTTCCCGAATTTCCCACACTAACATGCAACTTTCAACTTTAGTCTGCTAGTCAACCAACTTCATACCCGAAACGCAACTGGAGTACAACCAGAGATATCCACCCTGAAGGATTATACGATTGTGGAACGCGCCTCTTCGTCAGTATGTTGCCAGGGTCACATTTGTATGGATTTAGTACAACTCATATCCATCAGTACATTAGTGAATTCCACCCAAGTCTGGTACAATTTCATGGTTTAGTCCATATATCTCGAAATAGTAGATATATGGTCCGTACACTCAGATAATTTTTTTTTCATATTTGATGTACCTACAGTCATCTTTCAAGGATGTATATGATATATCTTGTATTTTTTCGACTATTGTGCACCTGATGATGTTTTTTTTTCAAATTTTTTTGAAATAACATAAGTAGTGATTTTTTATGATGGATAATATTGTTGTTTGTTGTAACATATATTTTGTACCTTCTTGGCTATGTACCTGATAGAACATTTTTCTATTTTGCCATTTCCTTAATTCTTCGTCTTTTTATATACCTATGCTATGATGTTGTCATTTCTGGCAATGAAAAATAAAGAACATTGCTCATCAATTTTCTCATCGATTCTTTCAAAATCACATGTCTGGTACATTTTATCTGGTTTTAGTACAATTCGATATTGACTTCAGTACAATCAGTTTTTCTTTCGTCTGGCAACACTGCGAGTTTTCGCGTCGTAGACAAACGTCTCTCGCCAGTTATTCAATTAGTAGCATGCTGCCATGCTGCGGAAAATCTAAAAGGTTATCAAAAGGTCACATTAAAGAAGTGGAGTGCGGCCATGATCTATGAACGTAAACATTTCTCATTTTTCTTTTGCGTTCGTAGTAGGTAGAGTCCCTTGATATAGGGTCCCTTGATGGAAATTGACGTTAAAGTCATCTTAACAGGGTACGGACAGATCCTCGATCCTCGTCTCCTCTCATTCTAAAGTGTTTGTGAAACAGCTATATAGTTCCATCCTTATTCAATTCTGGGGATAAACACTAGATTCTTGACATGTGTTGTTTTTTAGGTTATATTGAGGTCACTGGCGTATCATACGTAATTTCCATATGGAATTCCTGATTCAACTATATATCAAGATATAGATGAACAATTCTCTAGTTTTAGACTTCACTACTCCAGCATAATCTTTGCGATTTAGGGAACGTATAAATTGTACTGAAAACTTAATATATTTCACCAAAAGAGACTGTTCTTAGACTGTATACAAGGGTTGACTGAATTGACTGAATGAATTCTGATTTCAAGCTGAGCAGTAGTTTATCTATGAGCTGAATGAGCTGAGCCTTATGATTGAGAAATGGTGGAAACCTCGATGTGGGTATCTAGACTACTATACTCATGTCATGTGTGCTAAATATATTTTCAGAAATTCAACTCGGAGAAGAATTTATGGAGTAACCAATATCACACTATGTATAAAACTTTGTCTAGGACGAAAAGTAGGCTGATAAAAATTAATTCGTAAAATGTGCACGAAAATAAAGAATAGAATATACTCCACCCCCATCTTATACATATGATTTTTCCGTCTCTTTCAAATGAAATGTCATTTTCGAATAATTCATTGATGAAAGTAACAAAGAAGTAGGTATACGCTGAGTATACGCAGTATAACTGATAGGCACGTTATTTTCACTCTTGCATCCTACATTTTTCCTATTTGTGGTAAAGTAATAATTATATAAACCAATGTCTTTCGCCATATTGGATCCGTCCTCTTGAATTTTTCAATTTTGACGAAACAATCATTATCTCCTACCCCGAAAACCCCCAGATATACCAATTTTGAATAGAATTGGATCATTACAAAACTCGTCCACCATATTGGATCCGCCATCTTGAATATCCCAATTTTGACGAAATAATTATAATCTCCGACCCCGGAAATCTCCAGATACCAATTCTGATTTTTCGAATAGAATCGGAGCATAATTACAAGTTTCGTTCACCATATTGGATCCGCTATCTTGAATTTCCCAATTTTGACAAAAAATCATGAAGTGCGACCCCGAAAACTCTCAGATACCAATCTTGAATAGAATCGGATCATAATTAGAAATTTCTTTTGCTATATATTGTATCCTTCATCTTGAATTTTCCAAGTTTGACAAAACAATCATCTCCAACCCTGGAAAACCCCACATACCAAGAATCGGATCATAATTACGAAAATCATTCGCCATATGATCTTCCTCAACAAGGAAATACCCTGTACATACCTATCATTAAAAGTTTGATTGATTTTCTGTTGCGCCCATGGATGTGACGTGACAGCAATGTCAGGGATGCCAGTAGACAAAACTAAAATCTCTAGATCATTAAAAAAGAATGCAGCTATGATCTGTATCCGTACCGGGTATGTTCCGTTAATCAACCGAAGTTACCGATGGGTCGTCGTTACCAACAATAGGTGCGTTCGGTTATAACATATCTGTTAGCTCGATTCCATCTGTTAGCTCGGAAAGCGTTCGATAAATCAGATCTACTTCCTCTGTCTAATCTGCTCCGTGTTCGTTAATTGTCAGAGCGAGCTAAAAGATGTAATCTGTTTGCTCCGCCTTGAGGAGCAGATTATTCAGATTTAATCGGTTATTCGGTTGTCAGTTGTCAACAAATCAATGTCAACAACATGTTATTGAAATTATATATCTCTTTTGCGTCGAAAAATTAAAGACTCGATCAACTGGAAACGAAACACGAAACTGAATTTTGTAGAATCCTCCTTGCCCAGAATCGCCAGAATGACCGACGAATTTGCTGTAGGTAGCATATTAATTATATATCTGTAATATATGCGATCACAACTGCCCTGGATCCACAGTTAATGACCGATCATATATGAGACAGAATCATTCCTTCCCTAGTAATTTTCAAAATATAAACAACAAACATTCAAAGGAACTTTGTTGTCCTGACGTGTTTTCAAAAGTAATAAGATTAAGTGAATTGTTTCTGTTTTCTGTTACTTCTGACAGATGGCGCACGCAATCTACTACCTCGTTGAGCGTTCGTTAAATATCTTAAGCTCTATCTGCTAGGTGATCACGTGACACCAAATCTGCATCTGCTCGCTCGGCTCCGATTTTGTTAAACCGAACGCACCTAATTTTGACAGTGGTTATCTACTGGTGACTACGTTTGAGGCTTATTTACGGAATGCCAATGAACTTCATTTGCCAAATTATAGTTTTGATCGTTTTTTTAAAAACTCATGCTCTGCCAGTATTTGATTTTCAATTATGGAACCCATAAGTATCTAATTCTTGTGCACAGTAAGCACAAGCAAGGCATAAGTGTCCTAAAAATTAGAAAAAAAGTCATCAAACTAAAAATATATCGAATATTCTTAATTTATTTCAGTGAATGAATCCATCGGAACTCAACGCAATAATGAATTAATAATTGGTAAATCGAAAAATCAAACCGAAAACTAAAACACGTCAACGTCAACGCAAATTCACCGAACTTACCAGATAAAATCCACGGTCGTTCTGGTGACAGTGGTTCTACCGCTTTTTCAGCAACCGAGTTCCGTAAATACCCTCTTTTCAGGAACCAACCGAACATTTCATATTTACGGAACGGGAAACTACTAACCGACATAACCAAGTTGATTTACGGAACATACCCCTGTTAAGATGACTTTAACGTCAATTTCCATCAAAGGATCCTACCTTGATAGAAATTGACGTTGAAGTCATCTTAACAGGGTACGGACAGATCCTCGTCTCCTCTCACTCTAAAGTGTTTGTGAAACAGTTATATAGTTCCATCCTTATTCAATTCTGGGGATAAACACTAGATTTTTGACATTTTTTGTTTTTAGGTTGGCGTATCATACGTAATTTCCACGTCATCTATCGGAGTTCCTCGAAGCTGTCAAAGCGGCCTGTTTACTTTGTTTCCTTTGGTTCACATTCGTTTTTTTGTGCTTATTGGTCATAGCAATGACGGCTAAATGGACTGTCTGACGAGTACATTTGACACAGGAAATAGATGACGCCACTTGCCGTCCCTTCAAAATTTCATTACAGGGCGATTTGGCGATTTTCGCTGAATGAACAGTCATGTATAACCCGTCAGACAGTCCATTTAGCCGTCATTGGTCATAGGATCGAAACAAACCGCTCCTGAACTCCTGAAGTGTTTCAGTTGTTGCCGTCAGATGGGATCAAGGTTGGTAGAACTGATAATAATTTGTCTCATTACTCCATATACCTACTAATAGAACAGGGTCGGCATAGGTAAAAATGTAAGATAAAAATGGTCATGAGAATTCAAGTGTGCGAAAAATGTGGTTTCGTTCAAAATTAGTTTGGTCATTGAGACAGTTAAAATTTGGATTGTTTATACATTTTTGAATTTCTAAAATTTCTAGAAAACATTATCATAACTCAAAATTGTAATCTTATATTGTGCATGTCGTTTGAGTTTTTATCAAATGTCACTCTGTCATTTGTCCTGTAATTCTGTCAACGTCTGTTGCTATGCTTGACATTTCGTTGCCTTCTCCTTGGCTTTTGTCTTTCACAAAACGGCCATTTTAAGATGAAACTCCTTTGAGTGAATTTACTGCTGGTTGTTCCCAATTTTGGCCAATGTCGAACCTAATTATTATTAGGTTCTTTTGGCTGTTCAGTCGGTTCAAAAGAATATCAATTTTTTCACCGGATTGAATTTTGGCCAAATGACCCTGCCATTCATATTTCAATTAATTTAATTATGTGATTCCCCTAATAACACAAAGCTATTCAATGGATGTCCATTGGATGGCTCAAAATGTCCAGCTTCTATCCATTGGACATCCATTGTAAATCCAGAGGCCACAAGTTTGGATTTCCTTTGGATGTACATCATGTACATCTACTGATAAACTACTGTACATGAATTGGATAACTATTGGACATAAATTGACTAACTTGGACATGAATTGTACACCTATTGAACATAAATTGTACAAATATTGGACATGAATTGTACAACTACTGGAAATGAATTGGACAGCTACAGTACACCTATTGTACAAATATTGTACATGAATTATACATTTTATGTATAAGTTTTGGGCAATATAAATAAAACTCTCCCCCTATGAATTTTGAATATATTTTTTATTCTATAATGTTGTCCCACGAGTCTACAGTAGGTAGATCTGTTTTTGCCCTGCTATGATACATTTACATATAGTATTCACTTGTACAGCTTAAATGGTTGATTTATACAACGTTCATTATTCAATCACAATTTCACTCAATTGGGTTAATTGAGAGAAATCAATCACTATTGAACATTTCGAATATATATAGGTGACGATGGATGATTCCTTCGAAAATAATAAATGAGAGATACACACACACACACTTTTCATAAAATAATATGTGAACAAGTCGAAAAAGTAATCATTACACATAACCTCAAATTGACTTCGAATAATTAGTTCACTAATATATTGCTGCATGAATCTGCCTCAAACGATACAAACTTCTGCATACAATAACAGTAAACACCAATAACGACTCAAGGGACGACTCGAATAATTAGTTCACTAATATGCTGCATGAATCTGCCTCAAACGATACAAACTTGCAAACTTCTGCACACAATAACAGTAAACACGAACGACTCAAGGTACGGAATACATGACGAACGACAATAGAGAACACGAAACAAAGATGGCGATGGCATTTACATTCTCTCAGGCCAATAGATACATTATGGATATCCATTGGAAAGGTATCATTAGTAATCCATTGAATGAGAATTTATGTTTATCCAATGGATGTACAATTCATGTCCATCAATATCCGGAACTTTTTTGGATATCCTTTGGAATAGTGTCGGTGGTATTCCATTGGATAGGCATTCTGCTACATCCAATGGATGTACATTTCTTATCCATGGATATCCAAAACTTTTTTGGACCTAAAATGGACATCCATTGGATGGCCTGTGTTATTAGGGTCCACGTGTCCTTTTATAGGTATGTTTTTCCTCAATATGTCATTTTATTCTTGTAAACCAATTTCTTTACAGGTACTATATATTGTGTCTGAAGATGGCTGCTTGAGCCGAAACTAGTCACAAAACTTTTGTAATTAAACTTTGTGGTCGACCGACTTAGTGTTTGTGTTTTTTCCTTTGAAGAAATCTGGACCACTTTGAGAAGGATGGATGGTTTCCATGACTTAGTGAAATAATTTGCAAAAAACGAAAACAAATATTCAACTTTGACGCCCTGTATCTTTTTCCACGGCAATATTTCATTATGACATATTGGGTCCTATCGCCATATTCTGGTCCAAATAACAATCAGCCCTTAGCCTATGTTCCAATAGTTATGACTAACACTGGATAATGGGAATGAAATATGTATACAGAGAGTGTTCCTTGAAGACATGCTAATATTTGAGGGGGTGATTCACTGACTCATTTTAAGAAGAAAACTTTATATGAACGTATATGTCCTAAAAGTCTTAACTTTTGAGATACAGGGTGATGAAGTTTTGAAAAATATTCAGTATTTTGAGGATAACTGAGACAATATTGTATACATCTTTTTGAAATTTGGTACACGTCTTTTATACATCAAGGTGCATTTTTTGATGTACAGGGTGATTGACTATGGATTTCTCGACTTCAACAGCTGATATCTCGAAAACGAAAAAAGATATTTGAAATTTGGAGAAAGCTACTTGAATGAGATGTCATTTCCTTCTGGAAAATGTGTTCTCTGATTGATTTTATCATTTCATATGTTCTGCAGGGTCTCGTGGGGACTGCCAAGGGAAGAACAATTGTTGATATTTCAGAAGAGCATCGTCCATGAAAATATTCATAAAATATAGAGCCAGATCGCCAACTTTTCTACGGTGTTCCAGAGAAGTGAGTGAAGTTGTGAGCGAGGCATCACCCACGAGACGAATTGCCCTTTTTTGGACAGAATCCAACAGTTTCAGGGTATGTTTGGGTGCCGCACTCCAAATATGAAAACAGTATTCCTGGACAGGTCGGATCATAAGCAGCTGACTGGAAGTGGAATAGCTCCTGGCTCGAAACAGAAAACCAAGTTTTTGGGATGCACTTTTAGCAATTGATCTCACGTGATTTTCCCAGGGAAGGTTATTGCTGAATGTGATACCAAGCATCGAAATGGATGTCTCCAAAGGTATGGTTACTCCTGACAAGCTTATGTTGGGCACAGTGAGATCGGCTTTTCTAGAGAAAAGGCATGCTTGTGTTTTGTTTGAATTGAAATCTACCAAGTTATTGGATCCCTATTCGAGAATTGTTGCCAAGTCCATATTTATGTTGTCAACATTCCTCCCTCGTTCGTTTTTGATTTGCCTGGCTGGTATTGGAGTCCTGGAAGAGAAGGCGGTATGGAGGGTACTATCATCCGCGAAGCTGTGTACTGGACATGAAGTTGTTTCCAACAAACTCCGTCGACCACTTCATGGAGAGACCTGTTTAAGAGAATACTAGCTAGCAGAGAACATAGCTGGGGAAGCAAGCCATAAGATGTAAGCTTGGCGAGGAGTCAGAGTGGTGCCAGACTTTATCGAATGCCTTGGAGATATCAAGTGCCACGGCTAAGATTTCACTATATTTTTCAATAGATTGCTGCCATATATGTGAGACGTAATCAAGCAGGTCACTAGTTGATCTCAGATGACGGAAGCCATATTGCAAATCGTTGATAATAGATAATACCTGAATGTTCCAGGTATTTCATGAGATCGATGTTGACAGCTTTCTCCATGATCTTTGAAATAATAGATAGAAGTGCGATCGGTTTGTAGTTGCTAGGTAGGGTCTTTTTGCCTTTTTTAGGAACTGGTTGTACTCTTGCAATTTTCTAGTTGGACGGGAATATCCCCAATTTGTAAGAGTAGTTGAACAACTTGCAGATAACAGGTGTTAGTTCGGGAGCACATTTCTTGAGAAAAATCGGTGGGATTCTGTGGGAGCCACAAGCTTAGTTGGTGTTGAGACCCATCAAAATCTTCCTTATAGCTAGACTAGAAAGACGCGAAACGCTATTAGAATAGTTATTCATTCACAAAAAGCATCGAATATCAACTTCCATGGCATGTATCCTTTTTTTGAAGCGGCAAAAATGTTTAGGATCAATCATCTACGCAAAATTTGGTTTTTTGAATATTCGGGTGGACTCCATGCTCTAGTTCTACGCTGTTCTTCCAAAAATTGCCCATGCATAATGGGTCATTGATAGGCGGACACTTATTTGAAGTGTCAACTCTATATATTCCCGTTAGTCAGGGTCACCGCGTACCAGGAGACCAAATAAGTAAGGAAACCAAAGAAGGAGGGAATCCAAAGAGATGGAAAAATCAAAGATGGGCGGAAGTCAGAGGAATAAGGGAATCAGAGAAGATAGGAACTCAAAGAAGGAAGGGATTCAAAGAAAGATGGAATCCAAAGAAGATTTTTCTCGTATTGTCCAAAATATATTGGGAATACTGACCAGCTTTTTTTTTTTTTTTTTTTTTTTTTATCGATTGGAGCGCACGAAAGGGAATCCCTATAATGTTCGAAGAACATCGTGCGTTCCTAGGGAGGATAGGGACAGGAGGTAGGTATTGGAATTTTTTTTGAATTTTTGGAGATTATATATGTTCTTGGGAATAATGAATTCCAGAGCCTAGCCGTTCTATGGATGAAGGAGTCTTGATAAAGTGCTGTTCGACATCTTTCGAGGTTGACAACGAAAGGATGTGCTGACTGGGCTTGTCTAGTTCGTCTGATTGGTATTGCTAGTGAAGGGATGATTGCAGAGATTTCCGAAGAACATTTCCCGTGGAAGTATCGATAGAAAAGTGAAAGGTCGCCGACCTTTCTACGGTGCTCCAATCATGTCAAAGAGTGAGTGAGTGTGGCGTCACCCACCAGGCGAATGGCTCTTCTCTGGATGGAATCTAAGAGCATCAGCGTATGTTTTGGTGCTGAACCCCATATGTGGGAACAGTATTCTAGAACAGGGCGTATCTGCGCTTTGTAGATCATGAGAAGCTGTTGAGGTGTAAAGTAGCTTTTCGCACGGAACAGGAATCCGAGTTTTTGTGAAGCAGCTTTTGCGATGGATCTGACATGATTATCCCATGAAAGAGTGTTGCTGATGGAAATACCGAGCATAGATATGGTGGGCTTGGTGGGGATGGTGGAGCCAGACATTACAATATCGGGCATACTGAGTTCCGCTATAGAAGTTATAACTTCCTATACGCACACAAGTTTTTTTTTTTTCGAGCTCAATTGTGAATGCAAAAATCACGCAAGATGTGAATTTCTCAAGGTGCCCATGGTCGATGGGCTGAAGTACCCATGCAAGTATCAAAATATAATCAGGGGATCACCGACCTCTCACAATGCTGATCTAATAATTATTCTTTTATAGTTACATTGTAAATTACAAATGTCGAATTGAACCCGTTCAGATAACTGAAATGCGCTGAGAAATCATTGAAACTGCCAAAAAAAGGAACTAATATCAGTAAAAAGTACCGATAAACATTCAACAGGAATCAGAATTATTATATGTTTAACAATTTTTACCTACTATCCATGTGTAATGTGGAATATTACGACACTGATTTCAGTTTCGTGATGAGATACTTAACCGCACTAGTGCAGTGAAGTATTATTACTTTACAGCACTAGTGCGGTAAAGTTAAAAAAATAATTAAAATTTCATTTGCATGTTTACTCAAAAGCAAAAGAAGTATTTGATCATAAACATAGCGAGTACTAAATTCTGAATTGTTATTCATTCTCCTTAAATTATATATATGAATCTATACGTGAACGGAATTCATGTAGATAAATGTTTTTCTGATGACCTACTTGGAATACGTATTATTTCGCATCTTGTTCAGCAGCTATTTAATCATAGATTTTCACAAAATTTCACCGTGGACAAGATTTCAATTTAAATGGTGCGTGGTTCCTTGTAGGAAATAAAATGAGCTTCATTTCATGTAATAAACTACAACATCATTTACCAGCCAGAGATAAACACTATAATTTATAGTTATTCAACGATCAATATCTATACAATGTAGTAGTATGTTCTTTGTTGGCCATGTACCTCCATATACGTTTTCTTAGTCGTGCCATCATTTTTGATTGAAACGCAACAGTGAATCATGCAGAACTATCCCCAGCCGATGCTCCTATTACTTTTCTAATTCTAGCTGATTCATTTGTCCTATATTTTCACTTCAACTGATTCATGAATAGATAAATGTGGCAAGGAAATCAATACTCAATAAAATATTAATACATTTTTATTTCTTCGAAAAATTCGTCGAATGTTCATCAATTTGAAAATATGAATCCAACAAGAATTATACTTGCACACTTTATTGTCTCTGATATGTTCATGTGTAAATCAATCCTCAATGAACTCTCGTTGAATACATAATATCGTCACAGATTGGTATGATGAGTCTAGGTTAAATAGGAATATAAACTTACTGTACGTTCTTATTCATATTAACAAAAACAAGAATTATTAAATATATATTAGGTACCGGATGATCATTTGATCACATGATCACTGAAGAAGCGGGAAATTTTACTGAAAAAATGATATAGGTGAGCCTTATACCGGGTGTCCCATTTTAATCTTTATTTGGAAATTTCTCGAAATGTATGCATCTGACAAAATAAATTTACGCATAAAAGTTGTATGGTTTGGAGGGGGACGTCTGGTTATTGAACAAGTTTCACCCCCTGACCCCCACGGGAGTAAGAAATGGAGGTAACATTGAAATCTTTAATGGAAACCCCTATTTTTTATTGCAGATTCTGGAAGAGCATTAAAAACTATGAAGCTTTCATTCGGAAACTTCTTTTTTATTTTCACAAGATGGCGCTGCGATCGTAAAAAACAATATTTCACTATTTACACATTTCAACCCCCTGAAGACGAGGAAGAGTGTAGGGTATGATATTTTCCCAGACAAACGCCATTAGGGTGATATTCACACGACAAATTAACGCTAAACGAACTTACTTACCTTGACACCTCTACATAGAAAAGAGAAAAATAAGCATGTTTCAGCAATTAAGGTATCATTTAGGTCAGACTAAAGCTGGTTTTAAGTGAGATTGACTACTTTATCAAGTGTTCAAAATGACCTCCATTTTCTTGAATATACGAGTTCACTCGTTTTTCAAAATTCCGCACTGTCGCTTCCAACATAGCAGGCGTTAAAACCATGCACGCTCCTCTAATTCTATGTTTCATATTCTCGCCTGTGGTTGGGGGTTTGCGAAACACAATGTTTTTGATGTAACCCCACAGAAAGAAGTCTGGGGAAGTCAAGTCGGGTGATCTGGGTGGCCAACTACAAACTAAATAGTAAAATATTGTTTTTCAAGATCGCAGCGCCATCTTGTGAAAATAAAAAAGAAGTTCCCGAATAAAAGCTTCATAGTTTTTAATGCTCTTCCAGAATCAGCAATAAAAAATAGGGGTTTCCATTAAAGATTCCAATGTTACCTCCATTTCTCACTCCCCTGGGGGTCAGGAGGTGAAACTTGTTTTATAACCAGACGTCCCCCTCCAAACCATACAACTTTTATTCGGCAATTTTTTTTGTCAGATGCATACATTTCGAGAAATTTCCAAATAAAGATTAAAATGGGACACCCGGTATATGTATAAGGGTCTACTGTCTAGTTGAAGGGAATTGATGTGATAGCAAAGAATATATACCTTATTCTCTAATGATATATAAAATAATAGTGGTATTGTTTGTGTGTATCATGAAACATTGTGGGACCAGTTTTTTTCATATTTCAAATCGATCTGCTTTATATAGATGTGATTTTTGGAGTCCGCATGCATCAGCTGCTGGATGTACTGAGTGTTTATACAAAGATTTATATGAATATTGATATTAAAACTCTGCAATCATTTCTACAATTTTTCGTGTTTCAAAACGAAGTATAAAGCGTCCATTCAAAAAGAGTTGCAAAAATGAGACTGTGAAAATTTTGACTTCGATTTCTTTCAATCGCGTGATACATTCCCCATCGAATTACATATTATGTAACAATGTATTTTCGAACATAATTCAGATTTCCCATTTGGTCTAAGAAAACTGAACTGTCTTTTACATTTTCGAAAGAAATCATCAGATATTGTAATCAGGATTTCGGTAAACAGTTTGAATCTTTGTGTATGCACTTTTACCTATCCTTCATTGATTTTCATCAATATTCTGAACCACCGGTCGTTTTCCAATTTTACAAAAATCAAAATAAATATAAATAATGTCTATGTACATCATAAATAAAAATGGAAACTCATCACTCGGTTTTCATTTTCATTCCAGTGGTTTCCATTGTACTATCGCTCGTTGGTTGTCTGGGGCAAGTCCAAATGGTTTGGAATTATCACTCGCAATGTACTGGTTCACTTGGTAATCTAGTATTGTCTGGTAATGATGGACTGTTCCAAGTTGCTGAAATTGAGGAAAATGGACTTGAATTACAGAATACTGTATGTACAATGTACAATGTACCTATGTATGGAATTTCCAGTTTTTCATGTCTAATCTTACTATATACTTTTGATGAGACAATTGAAAAAAGCAATTTCCTTATACATAAAGAACGAATTCTGGTTGCTAGCATATAGTTTTCGTCAGACAGACAAGAATGTATTCATTCATGGTTTTCGTGAGAAAACGATGCCGTCGATCTGAATTTATAAATTGTTGGATCTAATCAGCTTGAAATACTGTTTGATGGTTTGACCGTTGTCTGCTATATATGGAGAAAAAATCTAGTCAACGGTAACTAATGGTCTGCTCTATAGCTCACTTGAGTGTATGACCACCAGAGGAAGTTACTGTATCGGACAAAATAATCTTCACTTTTTTCTCGAAAATGTTCAAAATTTGTGGTTATGTAGGTTGTCAGTATCAAGAGCTGTCATGCCATCGTGACTTGTATTGTATATTCTCCTAAAAAGATCTTTCTTTTTCAATTCTCATTGTTCTAATATTCCTTTCGTTTATAGATATAGTTTTGTGTTATTGTGCTCCCAGTATTATAGTACAGTTCATTCTGATTGATAATTTGTTACAAACTCTGTCTCAGAACATGTGATACCGTCTCCATTCATGGATTTCCAAGTGATATTTATTTGCGACATAAGTGGCTACATTCTATATTGAGTGTTACAGGCTCATCACAAGTAAGATAATATCAGGGCCCTGATCAAAAGCTACTACTGATTCTACCTCTCATTTAATTTTGATGTTGAACGTTATGAAATAGGATACGGGGACTATTGTAGTGTCTGTGCAACCATTCAAATAGGAATGATATTTTGAATTTTTGAGTGACTGAGGGACCGTGACCCGTGTCTATGTCGTGACTGAACTCAAACTCACTGAACAAACTACGCCGCCGGCCGAGACTGCCCAGAGCACCTCTGAGGTAGCTGCTCAACTTGTTCACGATTTTCAAGATGTTAGTTTGACAGGAAAACAATTGGAGTAAGTGTTTCCTCGAGTTGACCGTATGGCGGCACTACTGTATCGGCCACAGAAACCTACTACTACACTATATTACAGCTCACTAGATTTTTTTCCATATTTAGCAGACAATGGCGACAGATACCAGCTCAGGTGGATTTCAATACCTGCGTAATATTCAGGGTGATCATGACGATGGAAGCATGAAATTTTAATTTTTCCGAAAAATATTGCTTATTCCTTGTTGCATTGTAACTCACTTGTGTTAGAGGGCTGGTGTTTGTGGTGAATACTCCTTTGAATCTGCGACTCTTTGCAAGCTTCAGAACTTCGTTTTCGGTAAATTGCATCACCGCTACATTTTCCTTTGGCGAGAGAGACGAGTGTGTGCCCATCATGAAGGCATGTAATACTGTACCCTTGCCAGGAGGCAGTTGATTATCCCTGAAAGAGTAAATTAATGAACTGGAACGGCAATTACAGCTTGGCAGGATTTGTCTAGAAATTCTCTGTGTCTCTGTTGAAGTATGGGCCGTGTAGATAATTGAAAGTTTAAAGGGCGCCGTACATTATGCTATTTCTCGGCAAGTTTGAGGCAATGCAATTTTCTCGCAATGTTCTCAATCCATTGCAAGTCGCCGTACATTGGGATATTTCTGTCATATTTTCTCGTTCATATTCACTATTTTCAGATTTTTTGAGCCTTCAATAAACTTTTCGAGGTTATTTGGTGTTTCAGGCCACGTTATGGAGAAAATTTGTATCTTATCAAGATGCTATGATGAATATTACTACAAATTTCACTAAACTTGCATTGGAATTGCAGGAAAAATAGGACTGGTTCTATTACGAAACTTGCATGAAACTTGCCGTGAAATGTCATAAACGCACGCGCATTGTTCGATTCAAAATTGCATTGCATCGAACTTGCTGGTAAATAGCATAATGTACGGCGCCCTTAATTGATATAGATCCACTCTGATTCTGAATGACTGTAAATATTTTCATGGTATAGCGAATGTGGAAACGAAAATATACCTACTCAATAGAGTCACAAATATGAATAGAACAAGAGTAAGGAAAGCAACAATCCCTGCTTTTACTGTTCCAGAAACAGTATTTGGCATGACATTCCGAAATAAATGAAATCACTGAAAGTGACAGATGCTTGCGAGCAGACATACTATTCATTCTAAATATTTCGACTGAACATTCTGGGGACGATCAAAAGGTAGGATCATTATTTTGGAGGGGTAAAGAATGTAACATTCATTTCCGTTGGTAATGATATTATTTTCAATATCAGAAGATACCTTTTATTGAAATAATAAACGCTGAGAATAATATGGAGTATGAAGTGGTAGAGGTAACGATAAAAGGAGTAGCATTGGCTAAATAAATATCTAAATAAACCTCAAATGTCTCCTATATTATTCATCATGAATGCCATATTACATGAATGTCCAAGTATTCTTCATCACTCGAGCTTGAATTGTCATCGTCAACAATCAAAGAAACTATGGAGGCTACAAGAATCGATTGCTCTTCCATGTTAAATAGTGAATTTCCAAAATTTATATCAAGCAGGAGGCTGAATTATCTTATTCAGATAAACGAAAAACTATATACAGACTGACAAATTTCACCAGCTGATCAACTGCTGCTGACTACTGATGAAAACAATGACTTGTTGTGAATAACAGCAGTATATTTTTGATTTTTTATTTTGGAACACAAATTTTCAGCAGCGTCAGTGGATTTACTGATAGTACTGACTAGTTGAATTCGGAATATAGCCACACACACACACACACATATATAATAATATTATTAGATAAATTTACCTCACTGGTCCTTCGATAGTTTCCAAAAACTCGAAAATGATGGTGAGTTTCGAATGAATTTCTACTTCTGGTTCATCCCTAGCGTCGAAGTTGAATGCGACTCCGACAATTTTTCCTGTTCCAGATTTCACGACAAAGCTGAGGTTTTTCTCGATTAGCGGCTCCCATAGTTTGTCCACTAGTTCATAATACACAGACAAAGAAACTTCTGATTTGATCCATTGCTCTAGATCGGCCTTCTGATAAAAACTAGTAGCTATTATACTGAAATTATATTAGAGAAAAACACAATGAGTCAACATTATTTCAAAACATTTTCAATTGTAATTTAGAAAGTGTTTCTTGAAATTCATATTAGTGAATTCTATTTCAGAAAATGTATCTTGAATTTCAGTGCATTGAATTGTTATTCAGAAAGTATCAAATGTAATTCAGACATCACTTATAATACAGAACCCACCTGCGCTATCAATTTAAAAAAAAACAAACGGAAAAACAAATGGAATAACTAGGTACAAACATAGAAGAGAGGTTCATCTATGGTACAAATGATTCATTTTCTGTCGGCGAAGCATTATCATTTTCTTCAACAAATTTTGCGTAGATGTCGACTTGTTGACATCATACCCAGGTAACACGGAACTCTCCGCAATATCTCTAAGTAGTTATCTTCAGGATCAAAATGCGAAATCCTCCTGCGAGGTGTCAAAGATCACTATAGGCTCTCACCATGGGAAAACTCTGGAGTCGTCCGAAAGAAATCGCGGAGATCTCGCCTCAAATTTGATATATTCCTCATTATTGCGAATCCTTGAGGTTATCTATAACAGGAAATGAATAGGCATTTCTTTCTGCGAGCACCCAAGGATATCCTGGACGTAACAAGATCGAGAATTTCCCATTGCGAGCTCCTAAAGTAATCACAAACATAACCTGAATAATTAATGAATATTCCTACAAAAATATTGAGTTGTTTTTCTCAATAGCCTTTATAATTCAAATACTGGGTGTCCCAAGTTACCGTTTACAGGCAATATCTCGCCTATTTGTCAAGATATCAAAAGCATTAAAAAACTGCATTAAATGGCATTAAATAACCTTCCCAATGGTTTATGAAGAATGTGATATATTTGGCAGCCCCCGGATGGTAAATACTGATCAGTTTTTATTTTCTAGTAGCATATTGTCTCTGAAAATTGCGTGTCAATCTATTTGGAATACAACTATATAGCACATACTTGGTGTTTTGTTCTTGATAACAACAAAAACATGAACATTTTGTGACTTTTTTACGTTACTCAAATGACAAATGGCTTTCACCCATGTGTTCAAGAAGTTCACAAATAAGAAGTATGGATTGCATTTTTGTTTCAAAATATTAATGACAGATATTCCATTTTGAACTGCAGAACATCAACCATTGCAGACGGTACCTACCTAGTGTAATAATTAATCTAATTTCATTGTGGGACATTTTTACGAACATGGGAGGAGGCAATTTTCAATCTATGTAACGTAAATGAGGTCGCAAAATTTTATTGTTAATGTTGTTATTAATGAACAAAATACAAAGTACCGATGTGATATCGTTCATTCCCGAAATAGGATGATTGGCAATTTTCAATGACAATATACAGGGAGTCCATTAAATGAAAATTGAGGAGTTGCTACCAGGTGGCTGTCCAATCTAATACACTTTGTTTTGAGTCATAAAGAAAGTTCTCTGATGTCATTTGAAGCATTTTCACTATTTTTTGTTCATCTTGTCGAATAAGCAAGTTTTTGCCGGTACCTTTACGATAACTTGGGACACCCAGTATTAACATGAAATGGGAGTCATTAATCTATGATAATAATGATTGTATACTAGATACTAGATTTTCTTACTGTCTCAGAGAATGTGTTCAACAGCAGGTCATATTATTATCTCTCCGCCATTATGGAAGATTATTTCAAATTTTGCAGTGAATTAATGATTATTAATTATCTGCTATGACGAAAAAGACAAAAATGTTCTAATTCAGGTGGGATCGAGAATCAAATATCTACCTGAAATTCGTGAGTAGATATCGGACGACCTTTTTTTTCAAAGGATACCCGGCCAACTCCTCGGAGATTTTTTCAAGTGATAAAGTTTACTTGATCAATGTCTTGCTATAGAATAATATATAATTAAAGCTCATTACGTTGATCTAACTCTAAGTTTGGTAACTCAATCTTTTTCGCTGAAAGAAATATCCAGTAAATTTAACTCCACCCCAAACAATATAGCTGGCGCTAGTTAGACTTCGCCGACAGGAGACTGCTGATAACCAATGACTTCTCAAAAATTCAACACCTTCACCTTACCATATTAGTGGCGATCATGTGGCGATCATGTGGCGATTGATGCAAATATCGCTCTTAAAGGCCTCGTTATAAGGTAATGTGCACGGATTCTTGAACAATTCATAGTTGCGAGCACTTGAAGAGTTCGCTATTAGTAATTGATGCGAATTTCCCAAAGTTCTCTTCACAAGGCGATGCGTGCGAGAATCTCAAACAGCTCGTTGCCGCGAGCACTTAAAGACCTCGCCAGAAGCAATTGATGCGAATCTCCCAATGTTCTCGTCACGAAGCAATGCATGCGAATTTCTCAAACAGCTCATGATTGCGAGCACTTTCAGTTATCGCCAGTGGCGATGGAAGCGTATATCTCAAAGTGCGCGCCTGAGTGCATTGTATGAGAATCTTCAAGACCTCGCTGAGCTCAGCCTAGGTGGCGGACATTTGGCCTAGATATAGCACTCTCGGCGATCTCTCAAAGAAGCTACAAAAGGCATCACAATTTCCTTAAAGGATTTCTTCAAGATATCTTTAGGACCTCTTTGTGCTGGCTGGGTAGTAGGTATTCAGATAAAGAAGGAGCTTTACAAAAAAAAAGTTGAAAGTCTTTGGTGCCACCTTTCAAGTACCTGATGAAGAATTTCATTTGCATTTGTGTTTTCTAAAATCGGTGTTTTTCGAGTTATATTAGAAAGAGGCGTATAGTTATTGTGACTCTGTATCGTGTACTGTATAGTGTTCGTGTTTGAATGAATCGTTTGAAGTTTCCAACTAAGTGTTTATGAGAAACCAGAGATTAGTCAACCACAGAACTGTGGTTGACTAATCTCTGTGAGAAACCAAACACGAACATTATGGTTAGGTTGCACTGCGAAGAGATCCCGTCGCCATAACAACAAATTTATAAGGCGATGTCGCTAGACACCAGTAAACAATACAAATGAATGTCAGATGGACTTCAAAAATAGTTATTTATGTAATAAGGATCATAAAGACGATCATTATGGTACAAGTCGTGAATGTTATCGGGCGAGGCGTAGCCGAGTCCGATAACACGGCGTGTGCCATAATGATTGTTTATGATTCGTATTACATACAAAATTTTATCTGATGGCATTTATATCAATACATTTTCGAAAAATTAAAAACTGCATTTTCGACATGTCACAATGACAACTATTTTTAAAGGAGTAAGTATTGTGTAGTTTCAAATATTAGTAGGTGAGTGAGCTGTGCTTGGCATTATATTAATATTACAAATTGTAGTAATTGTTCTTTTACCATTTATAATGAATAGTTTTGTACATAGTTATGCATTTTGAATAAACTTTTTCGATCAAACCATTACATGTTTTCCTTATAGAATTTCATTATGGTACTTAGTACCATAATGAGCTTCCTTATGTCATCAAAATTGAGTGACATAACGTTGTCATTATGACATGCCATCAGATAAAAGTATAAATGAAACTGAACCAAAAAATACCAAATCCAACAGACAGAATTCCTTACTTCGTGAAATATTTCAATGATTTACATTCGTGCAAAAAAATGACCAGACAATTTCGCATTCAAGCGTGTTATCTTACACAAATTATTGCATTCGTTTATTTTCATACTTTGTAAAAGAGCCCTGTCCTTCTTCGGACTCGGGCTTTTTCGCCAAAATATGAAAATAAACTCCTGCAATTTTTTGATAACAGGCTTTCTTGAAGAATGGGCTTGTACACCTTAGTAGAACTTTTAACTCAAACCATGTTTATAATGATCCTTTCATACATAAATAATGATTGACGACATAATTCGATCGAAAAATTTACTGGAATGTTTTATTTTTGGACATAAATAATAGTACCTTCTGAAAACGGACCCTCGTTATGACGTAGAAGCCTCATCTCGCCATAGTTAAAAGAAAATTCCAAACGCCCGACGGAGACTGACAACTGATATTTCAATTCTTTCAACTGTGATGTCGCGCTAATTCACTCTGTCAGAAATCATGTATCATTCATCTCTGTCTGGAATAGTCTTGTTTCAGTATTAGGGTTTTGACGTCACATCATCGCCTCGTTTTCAGAGGTCCGAAAAATCTGGGATTTCAATAATTTTTTATGAAACGTAGAGAGCTCAGAGCAAGAAACGGTTTGCGGTGGTGAGCTAGTTTGAGTGAGTTCTATCGAATTATGAAATGAAATTTTTTTGTGATATATCGGTAATTTTTATGGACCGTGCAATTATAGCCGTTGTTCTCCGACATCAAGAGCTTCAACTCCACTTTCAAATGAGACTTCATTTTGGACCATTAACTCCCGATTGGGTTCAACATTGGGGAGTATAAATAGAAACGGAGAAACCTTCAGGAGAATACAAATGGACTGCTTTTACTTCCTGAATTACATTTGATACTTTCTGAACTACAAGTTATAATACTATTTGAATTACAATAAAAACATATGGATTCCTAGTTATACTTCAAATATGGATAACAATGTTTCATAATATAAGGGGTGTCCCATATATGTCATGGATCAAGAGAAGTGGGGGTAGTAAGGGGGGTCATTCCCAATCAAACTAACCATATATGTGGTTATTCAATTGTTGATGGTTCAAGAGTGTTTTTCTTTTCATTTCTGTAATGAAAAAAATTGCAATAAAAATATGACACATTTGTGATTTTCGCTCTCACAACTTTCATCCAGATGGATGTACCTTTTTCCTAAATACTTTTATCACATGTGTTACTTCTTATCAATTACCTGAGAAAAATGTTGTTTTCCTTCCCAGCGAGCACAAACATCCCTGGGATGTTTTGGGATGTTTTGAAAATGTTGGCATGAAGATGTTATTTTGAGACGTAATATGCACTGACCAAAGAGGTCTTTGAAGGATATTGAAGTATTGTTTTTGTTCTTCTGTGGCATTTCTTTGTTTGCCTACTGAGAGGTATCCCTGGGATGTTTTGGGATGTTTTAGAAATGTAGGCATGAGGATGTTTTTTTGAGGCGTAATATGCACTTCCCAAAGAGGTATTAGAAGGATATTGAAAGTATTGTTTTTGTTTTTTTTTGCCCTTTCTTTGTTTGCCCCACCACAACGTCTCATGCTTACGTCACAATACGATGAATTCTGTTTTGTTTTCGATTTTGTTCTTCTTGTTCGCAATTGGCATTCACGTTTGCAGCGTGTCACGCTTACATCACGCTGCTAACGAACAGAAAGGAATTTGGTGAAGTTTATTGTGTTAGAAGACTTATTTAGTTTGTAATAATGACCATCAGATGCAAGATATGTGTTGTTCGATGCCTCAGTGTAATCAATATATGAAAGTACGAATTCATCAAGACACAGCTTCTCCGCAGTGGCAAAATTATGCATTGTGGAGAACATTTCAAAAATTGGGAAACCTATATCCAATTATATGTCTGTGTGTAGTAAGCACTACTCAGAAACCGATTAAGAAGGTAATAAAATTTTTATGTTCAATCTATTTTTAATGCATTTTTTCATTCAAGGGAAATGGAATCCTAATGCAAAAGGTCATTTTGACAAAATGCTTAAGAAAAGTACCTAGAAAATGGTTTTTTTACAGCGATTTAATTAATTTAAATGTTCTGTTGTATCCATGAAAAGGCTTCAAAAAGAACTAGGGAGAAGGTAGTTTTGTGACATATCAAGGACATCCCGATAATTGCCGCCTGCGGCGGACATTGGCTGTTCTATAATAGTTCTATTCATGTGTGAACAGAACATCGCAGTGGAGGTTCAATGTCTCGAAATCTCGTACTTTTAACATCTCTGAGATGTTTTTGTGCTCGCTGGGTTGAGTTTTGTAATTTAATGAAATATCTAAGATGATTTTTAAATGCTTCTAGCCTGGTAGATTTAAAAGTTACCCTACAGAGGTAATCAATTATGAGAAAAAGATGCCCATTTAATACAGATTCCAAAATGGTATAACGTATGGGGCTATTCAAAACAGCCTCTTTGTTATCAATTTTTCCCAAATGGGTCGCGTTTTTCAGAAAAATTGTATAACTTTCGAACCATCAACAATTTGATAACCACATATACCATTAGTTCGATTGCAATTGACTTCCCCTACCACCCCCATCCTTTTGATCTTTGACTTATGGGACATCCTGTATGTGTGGGGATCTCCAAAATAGTAAAGGAATATAAAAGCTCCGAAGAAGATGAAGCAAAAGAGTAGCTGCAATATCAGTACTCTATTAGATAACACCTGAACATTTGTGTGTATTCATTTTATTGGATAAACAGTACGAAAAATACTCACTCTGAAACGATATCTTTATATTCGGGTTTCAAGAATTCCACATGGAAACTGAGGGTATCTGGAGTAATTTCATTGTCTGAAGTCATTCGTAGCAAAACTTCTCCAAGGTCCATAGCAGAAATGAATTCGCTAATTCCTGAAATTTCGAAGAATTAGGGATATTTGGGGTTGTTCTCCTTTTTCTATTCTCGTCAAATTAACATGCAGAATGCGATATAAATTAGTACATAATTGATTGATATAATACTAGACGTTATTTATCTTGATATACAGGGTGTTTCAAAAAAACCTGACCCCCTAACTAGGGTAGGTAGAACACTGCAAAATAAGTTGGGTTTACTTAGTAAGAAAATTTCGTAATGGCATCCGTTATCAAGATACAAGGTGGTGAAAAAATATTTTTTTTACACATTTTTCAAGATTTTGACGAAACTACTGGCAACATTGTGATGAAATTTTGTATGGATGTTTCTTGGAATCTGACACATCGCAAGCATTCGTTTTTATATCTGACTCTCATAGAGGGCACTAGTTACACGGTTCGTACCAAGTAGTTTTGAACATAACTTTTTTGAGGTTAGATTTTTCGATTCAAATTTGATGTGAACTTAGACATCATTCAATTTAAAACCAAAAAGGTACTCTTGGTAGAACTCGATACTGTGTACCGTTTTCAGAATATTTCGATTTGAAAATGATGAAGTGATAACTGTTGCTGGTATAAAGCTATGTATTATAGTGAGTATTATGAAAAATTATCACCTATTTATTGAAAACCGAAAACAAGAATACATTTCTGATGCTAAACTTATTGATTTAACAATGAATCACAAGAATAACATGAAAACAGATTTGACTAAGAACATGGATTACACTGTTTTGTTGTATCTTGAGCAGAAAGTTTATGCTACATAGGTAAATTCACGTCAAGAGTTGTAAGACATAATTGTACATCACTCAAATGACCTAACAGCTGATTCTCAACTGTTTAAAAGAATAATACATTCTCAAGAAAAGAAATTAGAATCGTGTATTCGTCGAAACGTAGGACATTTTGAACACTTACACTAACTGATTCAATATTTCATGTTTCTAGTCAAATATCTCTTAATTTACAACTTATGACTCTTCGTTCCATCAATAACTCCAGTGCAAGAATGATTTTATTGTTTTTGAATCTGAATAAATAGGTAATTGAACTCAATTATATTCATTTTATACCAGCATCAGCTATTGCTCCATTATTTTCAAATCGAAATATTCCGAAAACGGAACATTGTATCGAGTTTCACCAAGTTGACCTTTTTGATGTAAAATTGAATGATGTTCAAGTTCATATCATATTTGGATTGAAAAATCTAACCTCAAAAAAGTTATGATCTAAACTACTCGGTACGAAACGTGTAACTCGCGCCCTCTATGAAAGTCAGATATAAAAACAAATTCATGCGATGTGTCAGATTTCAAGGAACACTCATACAAAATTTCTTCACAATGTTGCCAGTAGTTTCGACATAATCGTGAAAAATGTGTACAAAAATAATTTTTTCAACACCTTGTATCTTGAAAACAGATGCCGTTACGACATTTTTTCACTGAGCAAACCCAACTTATTTTGCAGTGTTCTACCTACCCTAGCGAGGGGGTCAGGTTTTTTTGAAACACCCTGTATACGAAGAGAAATATAGTGATTAGAAATATCTCTCTGATACGAGTGATTCTTTCCTGAATGCCTATTGATTTCGATTTAGCCAGGCCGCGCTAGACATTTTTCCGTCTTTGTCGTTTAATCTTTCTTCAAGTCCTCTGACAAACAGCACCTTTTTTCAATTCTAGGATTATTAGTGCAGAATGAAAACTTTAATTTCACTTGCCGCCGGTGAATCAGAATTCATTATATTGAATTATGCCACAAAATTTACCTCAAATGTATTTTCAAGGTTGCAGAAAACATAAGCTGTGTTTGGATTGTGTTCCATACGGAATTTGCTTGTCGAACAAATGGAAATTTGAAATACCAATAGAATAATAGTTATAGACAATTTCTTCTGTGCGTTCCAAGAATGAAGAAAACTCTACTCACCGATATAGAATCCTTTGTCGTTCAATTGGGAAATTGTGTAAATGGAGTTCAAAGAGTTTCCACCAATTTCATAGAAGTTGGCATTTACTGAAATGGTCGATCTAGTTGCTCTGCCGAGAACCGTAGCTACTGTTTCGAATAATACTTTTGCGGCATCCATTTGGTGTGGAGCGACACCATCGTAACTGATTTCTATTTCCGGTTCAGGATCATCTGAAGTAAAATCATATACTCGTTATTGAACTCAACTATGAGTTTGTGACTTGTTTGAAATCAAACGCTCCCATTGAATTAGGTGGTGTGTATGTTAGGTCGAACATAAAAGACCAATAGGTAGATTTCGAGATCTTCAGATGACAGATGATATTAGAGAAAACATGTCTGATCCTCAATCTATGTCAGGAATTGAAACTGATGTTTTCCTAAAGTAATTGGAACGTCAGACGATGACCTTGAAATCCACTAATATTACTCATTGCCTTGAAAATAATGTTTGATAGTCCAATATGAAGCATTTTAATCACAATCTTCTCAAACTTCCACCAAAGAAAGTGCAATCTTAATGAAGCTCTTCGATTTGGTCCACTTTGGCTGATCGAGGATCGTATATTAATTCATTCAATAATATTGAGTATACATATTTTTGTTGAAATTGTATTTTCATGGGCCATGGGAGAGGATTTCAAATGACTTTCAATACAATATATCACTAATTTTCAATTGGGTTCCCTTTCAGTCTTCCATAGGGATAATTGTAGCTCCCAATCACAGAGCTCATATCCTTTATATCGTCGTGAGATATAAAGGTTATGTGTAGGGTCTAGGGTCATAAGGCGTTCTTTCCTTTTATTTCATGAGTCTTATTACAATCCTATAGTTATTATGTGTCAATATGACAAGAATCTGTTGATATGTGAAAAAACATTGAGCCACTCAGCTGCGGTCAACTTCATTCTCTAGGAATTTCAGGCATCACTGTGAAGTGAATTGAGAAAAAAAACTGCTTACCGTTTCCGTTTGTTGTTTCATAAGATTTCAATAGGGACTGTCTATCCACTTTCCCATTGACCAACAGTGGGATCTTCTCCATCAATACAACTTGCGGAATCATGTAGGAAGTGAGTTTTTCTTTCAGCTTCTCTTCTATTTGATGTTCGTTCATCAGTTTATTTTTATGAATTGTGACGAAGGCTAAGAGAGCTTGACTTATCTCTCCAGGGTTGTAACAAAGTACCACGGCTTTTTCTACCTGAAATCAATAATCAATTCAGAATTAAGAGTTTTAACTTGAGTCGAAACACAAGTTTGATGAGTTTGGATGCGACAAATCATACGATTCGTTTGTTCTTGCAGATATTCATTTCTTATTACTTGCTATTACTATCAATAGGATGAGATAATTGGAAAAACATTTTTAGGAGCAACCTCCGAATTCTGATGAGACTGCTTATGGGACACTATCGTAACACATATTACGTTAATGCTCTTGCTTATATAGAGATACTTTGAGCTACAACATACTTGATTTTACCAATTTAGTACCTACCAATATCAAAACAATCATATCTGATGCAACCATGGACTTTGTAAAAAGAAGTGGATTGTACAGTGAACTACTGTAACCTTGAGGAAGTTGAGTTGAAGTGTAGTTATATGATTACATATCTGGAATTTGAATGAACGACAAATTCTATGGTATTGTACAGTCACATGCAAGGGAGATGTCGTAGTTGGATGGTGTTAGCGCTTTTATTGCAGAGGTGACTAGAAGTGTGTCATGTCATCATCGCATCTGAATGTACTTATGATGAGGAGTAAAGTGTTGAAGAACGATTAACTAATTGCACTGCAGTCACAACCTCAATCCTGTTCTGCTCAAGATTGGAACATTTAGGACGTTCATCGTATCATCAGAGCTAGAGGAAGGTGTTACTTCGTGACATCCTTTCAAGAACATACAACAGAATACATTTTTCTGCACTCGAACAGCCTTTTCACCCTGAATTCACTACCTCCTCCAACTCGATTAAGGCACCCCGGTAGCCTCTGATTTTTCACTGGGAGTTTCATCTTATTCTAGCGCCCTTTTCCGACTGTAATAACTACAGAGTTTCTACTGTCGATATCATAGCTTGAATACAGAAATACGAAAAAAACCTTGGGTGTTCTATGAATATTCATTTTCAGAGGTGGGTGTATGAATGTGGTCTGTAAAGACCATCACTGAAGTGGAATGTCCTCGACTAAAAAAGCTAGATGATTTCTACTAGCGGTCAAAGGACAAATAAGGAAGAGATACATGTGTTTATCGAAGACCTCATGGAGTTGGATTTATACTAGAAAATATGGATGAGGGAAACATTGCTTCCTAACCAAACAACCTGAACATAATACTGGCGAGGATATTATAATATTTTGAAACTCTGAATGAATGTGACAGCGGTATCAAATTGGCTTCGGATAATTATCGCCCGAAAATATCAAAAAGTCAGGATAACTATATCTAGATCAACACCAAGTCCCATGAAATTGTACAAAGAGGAAAAGAGTTGCTCTATGATATGACCTTGATATTTGCGATTACCGATGTCTGGAAACTAGGAATGTATATGTCCGAGTTATCGCACCTTTCCTTAATCGAGATGAAAACGATACACCTCGAAAACCCTTTCAAGGACAACACTTCTCCGTACTCAAACAACTCACTCCTTCCATCGAGTTCACGGCCTCCTCAACCTCGGTGAGATCCACCCTGTGGCCCCTGATTTTGACATGCGAGTCCGTCCGTCCCTCATACACCAGGGCCCCCTTTTTCACGCGGGCGAAGTCCCCGGTGCGATGCAGTTTCCCAATGAAAGTTGCACAATAACGGAGATATCATCAATTGAACATTTCATGGATTTCAGAAGAACTTTATTACGGTCCTGATGAGTGTCGCCAAAGTGTAGCAGTAGCATTTCGTTGTACACAGAAAGATCTCTATTGAGAAATGTTTGTTAATTCGGTGTAGAGGTTTCGTGACACAGGGACGAAGAGGAGGACATGCTACCACCCGAAATAACTGAAATTGAGGAAGCCATTCTGGAATTGATCGATGAGGATATAGCAAGACAAGTCGAAGTGGCTCCAAGTAAAGTATAGAAGACAATAGTTAGAATGGAACAATTCTGTCCAGACCGTTATCGAAGAGTACAAGCGATATAACCTTGAGATCTTCCTACGATGGTTGTATATTAACTATGGCTTCTGAATCAGCACCAACATAATAGACATTCAGCTAAATTCATTTCGGCTACAGACGAAAGATACATTCACACGAAATGGAGTGAATAAATTTCATAATTTCCATATTTGGACAATAAAGACTCTTCACGCACTACACATATTCAGCAAAGTTTTTCAATGAATGTTTGGACTCGGCTTGTCGATGGCATGTTCATCGATCCATTCTTTCATTCACCCCGAATTTCAGGTTGAAACTATTCAGAATGTTCACAAAACAATATGTCTGAATTACTTGAAGTTGCGACTTTGAATGTGATATAGGCAATGTGGTTTCTACACGATGGAGCTGCTACAAATTTCAGACGGGAAACACCCGAACATTCTCCTGAAACCACCTGAAAAAATTCAGAAACCAGGATGAAGAGCACTGTTTGGAATAGCACTAAATTTGCAATGTGAGGTACTGTGTTGAAGTACAATTTGTGAGTTGCACAATGATGAAACCTCCTTAACGTGTATACTTATGTCTGGAAAAGTTCGAGTCATTGCACCTTTCCACGTAAGTCGAGATGAAAACGATACACCACGAAAACCCTTTCAAGGACACACACAGACTGAATTCCTCAAGCAACTTACCCCTTCCACCGAGTTCACGGCCTTCTCCACCTCGGTGAGATCCACCCGGTGGCCCCTGATTTTGACCTGCGAGTCCGTCCGTCCCTCGTACACCAGGACCCCCTTTTCCACGCGGGCGAAGTCCCCGGTGCGATACAGTTTCGCGTAAGTGGGATCGATTGCTAATGGGTTGTCGATGAACTTGTCGGGGTCTCTGCCGGCGACGTAGCCTGCCGCAAGGTTCAGTCCGGAGGCGAAGAGCTCGCCGGGTTCGCCTGTTTTCACCGGCCGCAGGTCTTTGTCTAGCAGGTAGATGATGGTGTTGTCCAGAGGGGAACCTGTTGAAATGGAGACACTGGAATTTTTAAGGGGTCTAGACCTCGATCCAATAAATAGATTGTATCCTAAACTCAGAAGTCCTATGAACAAAGCATTCGCCAGATTGACTTCGGTTGTGCACTAATTTGTGTTATAACGGTAATCAAGGGCGTCAACATAGGGGGTAATAGGGGTTATCACACTCTCCCCAAGGATAATAATTTGTGGGATGAGTCATAGATAAAGACGTTTATGGATGTTTTGATTTGTGATTGGTTTGTACAAAGAAGTTATAGTTCTGTTTCTGATTTTTGTATATGGTACAAACCCCAAAAAACTAACGCACCACCAAAAAGGATCCAAAAGTTTGAGGAACATATTCGTCGAAACTACTCGTACCATTTGGACGTTTTTCTCCTTCTTTCAAAAAATTGGCGTGCAAACTGTATTCACATAATAACCTCTCTTTTTTCGTGATTACTGATGAAGCAACTATAGCGTTTTTTCATGAGATTTGTAATACCCTGTAGAGTGTAACTGTTACATTATTAAGTTAGAATTGAAATTACAGTTGAGCCGCTTCTTTTTTTAACATTCCTTTCTTGGATTTATTCCATTATCTTTTCGATTGCCCCAGATATACAATTTTATAGCATTAAATGATTTTATCGAATTTCATTGGCATTATAAGTACGTAAGTAGCAGTCTATGGTCTGGGGAAGCATTTCTTTGACTGGTTGCATGGATGACAAATGGAAGCCTCACAGCTGAAAGGTACATACCAATTAGCACAAATTGATCTCAGAGATATGAGAGGGCATCACATTCATGCCACATATCCCATTCGTGACTCGAAATGAGAGTCCCGGTAAAATCGCAATGACTGCTATTCCGGACCGTTTTGATCATTTTATGATACACATTATGTTTCACATTATGATGCCAAATCAAACTCACTCAGTATGATTGATTCCGTTTGTAACATAAATAGACAAGAATGTGAGGTTCCAGTGAGTCTCTTGGTTGTTAGGGAGCCTCATGAATTCACCTACATGTTAAGGCCCAAATCTAATAAAATGTGACTGATATTGCGAATGTTTTTTAAAATGAAGAGTCACCTGGCAATACCAATGATGTTTTGTTGTAATTCGCATTGTTACCTAGCGAAGCATGAATGTGACATCCCAGAGATGTTTTTGTTTACTGGGATGTTGGAGAATTAAGAACCACATATAGTGAAAGGATATTTGTTGCTGCAAAATAATACCAGGCCTCACATCACCAGTGCGGTGAGGAATTATCTGGACTCTAGAGGAGATTGGTATCGCTACCATGGCATGGCTAGCTCGGAGCCCGGATTCAAATCGCATTGTGAATCTCTGGGGCATTACTCGGACAAGATCACAAGAGGAACGTCACTTCAATAGTTTGGAAGATCCACGGCAGAAACTGACTAAAATTTGGATAATGACATAAGCTCTCTTATTTTGAGAATCGGCCATCTTTGCCAAGAACTTATTCGTGCCCGAGGCGGAAACATACTCGCTACTGACTCATTTCAACTCCACATTCTGAAATCATGTGAAGTGATTTCGAATGCGAAGTGATTTTCAACCTATTTTGACTCCTAATATCATTTTCCGGAAACTGGGGTGAATCCATGGCTGTTGGCGAGCAGTGTATATTACTGAAGATGACCCCACTTGGTCATAGAGTGCATTTTTGGTATATCTCTCGCTCCAGCAAATTTCAGGATCCTTACCTAACGATTACATGAGATACAGGGGTGGTTCCATTTGAAGTGGGTCACACTGTATATATATATATATATATATATAGGGTGGCTACGGAAGTATTGCCTACGGAATATCTCAGTTATTATATGAAATAGGTTTGTGAAATTTGAAGCGTCGATATAATGACATAAGAGCTAGAATTTGAGCATATTGACATGTCGAAGTTAACTTCCGGTCTGACCGGAAGTAACATCAACTTTCTTATTTCAAATGGAAACCCTATTTTTTTTTTCTTTTCGCTTTATTCAGCATTCAATTTCCTTTCTAATGACATATCACATGTTGGTATCCATTTGGTATCTAACCAGAAACTAGATCAGAAAAAAATTATTATTGAAATTCATCGAGTAGGCCGTGGAAGCAGAATGAAAGCCAAAAATTGAAAAGTTGGCTATGGAAACCATACGTCACTTGATAACAGTTGCTACTACTGTGATATTTCATTTTCATTCGTCGGCGTTATAAAAAGCCGCCAAAAAAATATTGGAAAAATTGGGAAAAAAATAATACTCTGTTGGTCCATAACTTAAATAGGAACATACAACTTTTTCTTGCCTGTACTATTCAGCATAACCATTCCTTTCTAATGATATAATAGGAAGTCATTTTTTGGCTTTCATTTTGCTTCCACGGCCTACTCGGTGAATTTCAATAATAATTTTTTTCTGATCTAGTTTCTGGTTAGATACCAACTTGTGATATGTCATTAGAAAGGAAATTGAATGCTGAATAAAGCGAAAAGAATAAAAAATAGGGTTTCCATTTGAAATAAGAAAGTTGATGTTACTTCCGGTCAGACCGGAAGTTAACTTCGACATGTCAATATGCTCAAATTCTAGCTCTTATGTCATTATATCGACGCTCCAAATTTCACAAACCTACTTCATACAATAACTGAGAAATTCCGTAGGCAATACTTCCGTAGCCACCCGGTATATATATATATATATTTTTTTGATGTTGATAATTCATCTGAAACTATTCCTTTTTGAACAGTATGTTCAGAAGCAAGATCAGAAATGGATTTCCATTCCTTACTTAAAGTACTACTTTTTAAGGTTCTCTCAGTTCATTCGGTAACTAACTATAATATATTAAGGTATCTCATTATTCTATTTTGTGAATTCCGTATTTGGAATAAATCTATATTATTAAAATTATTTTCCAACTGATATTTAGAATATCGAAATCTATCAAAAAATAACGAGACCAGAAAAATAAAGAAAAATCTCATTCACTAGCATAAGTACAATTATAAACAGGACAGATAACTAAATCATCTCGATGACAGAGGAAAAAGGAAAGGAAGGTGTGTTGTTACCTATCGGTATCTTGTCCATATGTTCCAACTGTCGTAGTCCGGGTATGACATAGTACGTGACGTCTCCCATGATCTCTGTGCTCCCATAGAAGTTGCATAACTGATAATAGTCCTCGCTGAAATGCATGTAGAATTCCTTCGCCAATGATACGGCCAAAGTTTCCCCTGAACATATCCACAGGCGTAGATTATTCAAGTATTCCTTAACTCCCTGAAAGCAATAATAATTCTGAAGGAACAAGGAAGACAAGGAAGAATTCTGAAATTATTTTCATTCGATACTTTTCGAATTTCAATTGTGGAAACTTGAGAGAAATCCATTCGATATAGTCGGTGACACGAAACCTCAATTGAAAAATGCTTGAGAATAATGAATATACGTTTAATCTATGGAAAAAGTCGATGGTCACTCAGAGTGGAGTGTTGTAGTTCATAGATGAAAACCCAAAGTCATCTCCACAACATTTATTAGAATGATCAAAGATCAATCGAAACGACAGATGTTTCGGACTTATATAAGCCGATCATCAGCCAATAGAAAGTATCAAAGCATAGATCAAAGTTATGGAAAACACGGAAATATGCTCCATGATTGTCTCTGTGAAATGATATAAATTTCTTATGTTATGAACTTATTTGAACGGTTAAGGGTCGAGTTCATATCTTACAAGGGCCTACGTGCCCTTGAATTAGAGAAAGGTGATAATTGAACTCCGCAAAATCAAACAAAATCAGGTTAATTTATTTTATATATACCTCTGTTATAACAGTTTGTTTCAATCTTGTAAGTACCTATGTAACAGTATTCTGTGATATTTATGAGTATATTCAAATTGAGACTTAGGGATATGATTTTCTTTGAGATTGTTTCGTTTTGTTTGTATCCATTTTGTTGAAAATAGGTTTCTTCTCTGTTCACTAAAACTACATAATGTTTTGACGTCATTTTATCTATAGTATTTCATTATCCTTTCTTGGAATTCGAATAGCATAAAGGTATTCACTGATGAAATAAAAATCGAACTGACAACCCTCGTCCTCCTGGAGAGTGAGTCGACAACAACTGTCATTCGCTGACAGTTTTTTGTCAATGGTAAATGAATAATTACATGTCGATAAAGCATGACTTACTTACTTTAGTTACAAAATATAATAAAATATGAATCAATAGTAACTTAATATCTCAGTTTTCCACAAATTAGTACTAAAATTGGTAAATAGTTATTTATTATACGAGGGAAAAACGTAGTAGATTTTACCTCCAGGTTGTGTTGTCTCCCGACGCGTAGCGGAGGGAGACAAAAAAAAGTGAGCTGAAATCTAACATTTTTTCCGTGTATAATACACCATTTTTTTTCTGTGACAGAAGGAAGGGAGATTCTACAAAGCCCTGGAAGGGACACATAAAATAAAAAAAAAAAACTAAGTCGGAACTTTGATGTAAAATTCAAGTTATAACACGGAATTTTGAAATTCTGAGTAATAACTCGGAATTTTGGATGTAAAATTCCGAGATATAAGTCGGAATTTTAAAATTCCGAGTTGAAACTCAGAATTTTGAAGGGTAATTTTTTTTATTTCTGACAGTGACATTATAAGCTTATATCGTCATAGTTACGATATCTATAATGAGGGTCATAACTCCCTTGGGATATTATAGATGCTATAATTCCCTCTAGCTAAAATTAAATAAGAAATGCATAGCAACAACCACGCAATAACGTAGCAGTAAGGAATCTCCTATTCGCGGTAGTCAAGATCATCATCTGACGTTCTGATGACATTGAAACTATACGGAAAAACATGTCTAACTTCCAATCGGGAAGGTATCTAATGAATGAAATTAGTCAGAAATAAAATTATCTATGTACCACGGGAATTATAGAGCCTTAATAACCTCTGGCAATTGCTGTCCCTCGGGCCAGAGGCCCTCGGGACGCAAACTTTGCCATCGGTAATTAAGGCCCTCATAATTCCCTTAATACATAAATAACTATTAATTTTTATGTGTCCCTTCCAGGCCTCCGTACGATTCAATATTGAGAAGATATTACATTATTTCGAAATCTGAAAATTATCGACGTGAAATTTCAAGTTTTTAACAGTTGAGACACCTGCGTTGTAGGCATCTCGATCATTCTTTTGGAGTAATCAAAATTTGATTTCAAAAAATTGCGAATTTAGTGGTTGTTTAGTAATAACGTAACCGCGAAGTCGAATGGAAGATGAAAAGACTTGCAATTCTTTCTCGGAGACGGTATTATTGACTCATTTTTCGGAACTATAGCACAACAAAAGCCATCAACAGTGTATATATATGTGATATATATCCGGGAAAAAAGTACTCCCACGGGAAAAAAGTAATTTATGAAAAGTGACATTTTATAATCCGCCAACAGAGATGAAATGCCAAACTTTTTTCCCGTCACAGAAAAAAATTTATTTTCTCACAAGAAACACGAAGTACTATTCAGTATCAATGAAAGTTGCTCACGTAATATTATTCGGTTGATTAAAATATAAGTAACCAACTTTAGTTAAATGAAATGATGGAAAAAAACCAGATGCTAGCTCAATTTTTCAGTTTTTCACGAATACATTTAGCTGAAGTTGGTAGATATACAGCGTGTCTCACTTTAAACGGCTCCCCCCTCTATTATCTCAGTTATTAGTCATACGATTCCAACCAAATTTGGTTTGGTATGAAAAACCATCAATATGATCAGTTTTACAGAGATAAACATCATTTTGGACAGTGCCGTGCGTTTTCATCGAACTAAAAAGGGGTCGATTTTTCATAAAATCATATTAGGAAATCTAACCTCATATTATTGTTCCTCATGCTTTCGAACCTCCATATGCAAAAAATCCCCTAATTCCGAATTGACAGGATTGACTTCATTTCTTTCATTTTCAGTCTCGAATAAATAGTGACTTCGAATCAACTATGAATTTTGGAATGTTCAATGGCTCCGTCAGGTGGAAAATCATGATTTGGAAGGAAAAATGGGTTATACTTTTTTATGTTGAACTCATCGTTTCCGAGTGAATAATTATTACGTTCGCAAAAATGCGCTGTTTAGATGTGCCTGTTTTTCTGAAACCCTTCATGGGCATCTTATGAAAATCCACATTTGTGGGTTTCAAACCATGAAGAACAATATTGTGAGGTCAGTTTTCCTGTGAAAAAATGCCGAATATGATTTAATGAAAAACTGACCCCTATTCATTTCAATAAAAATGCACGGCAATTCGATTTAATCTGATGTTGAATGTCAATGGCATTTTAGCTGTATGAACGTCAGAACATTTTTAGTGTAATTCCATGCTCCTTCCCCTAAGGAGGAGAAAACATTTCCGGAAATTTGTTCAGTTGCTATGGTTACGATACAAAATACAGGCTTATAATTGGTCATAAGTGTTGGGTGTGAAATTTTCATAATAATACTTATCAAGTTCACTTCATCTCAATAGAGATACGTGTCTAGTGTAAGTTTCCTGCTGTCATATTTTTGCTAAAGCGGAAGGAAATCTTGTCAATTATTCATTGCTTCGAGTTACAAGTTACCCAATAATTGGCTGTCATGAAAACAAATTGTCCATCAATCATTACACGTTAATGCATTATATTATCTTTCGTGTTATCGAATCAAGAAATCAATGAGCGATATGAATTCATGTCCGACAGCTTTTGTTTCACTATCTTGAATAAGCATCATACATACAATAAGTGAACGATTTGACCCTGCATGCGCAAATGAAAGTATTGAGAGAATAAGTGACTTACTTTAAGGTCCATATACATCAGGAGAGACCTCAAGAGAGTAGGAACTAGAATCAGCCTTTCAACCTGAAAAAAATTCAAATCCACGTATAATATAATCAGTAGTGATACTATAAGTACTTCAAATTATTCGGGTTTTACATCGATAACTTGATGCATAGCTACAAAGAGTGTCAGTTTGACAGTTGGGGGATCATTCTGATAAACTGACACGATTTGTAATTATGCAGGAAGTTCAAGATATATAACCATGAATAGTTTGCAGTTAGAATTGTAATTGATGCAATTATTTTTTGGTTACTCAATTCTGAACGAACGTTATTTTGAGACGCGCTTTGTTCGTATGTGTATATGAATTGGTTACTATGGAAATGATTCCAAATTTCTGATTAGCGAAGTAGCTCTATGTTATTATACAAGGTAGCTTGACACGATTGAACGTTCTGATTGGTCTAAAATCATACGAAGAAAATAATACAAATCATTGTTCACAAATCGGATAGGTAATGCGATAATGAGATGATGAAACTTCGAGTTCGTTCTCTTTATTTCAAGTTCTGGAAGATATCCAACACACATCCCCGATGAATATCTCATGGATGTCCATTTCAGGGATATCCCGACCGGAATAAATTGGACATGAAACGGGTATCTATCTATCCTGTTATGTGGAATATATTACATTATAGAGAAACTGACTCTATTAATAAGTGTTTGGCCGTCCCTTCACCGCATTGTCTGCACAGAAGTTCTCCATTGTATAGTCCCATTTCATTCAGGTGTCCTCTCGTTGGACTGTGGCCAGTGGAAAGTCCCGTTATTGTTCTGACTTGGATCCTACTCAACTCGAGTAGTTCTTCAGATTTATCTTTCCACGGTTCTTTAACGAATACAATCCCTCTTCTTTCTTTCTTTCCATTCTATTCTATCGGGCTTCCTTGGCAAAGTTCTCTTTTCCTCTTCCCCTCCAAGCTCAACCTCATCATCAAGTTGTGTGGGAAAGACAGACCGCGACAGGTGAAGCATTTTGGGAACATTTTTGCTATCTCTGAGTCGGATCGGATGGGAACATTTGTGGACATCTATGGCGAGGAAGGGGTGATTTGTAGATATCTGTCTATAGGTGCCGAAGGACTGGTCAACGAGGCTCTGGCAACCTAATCCAAGCTGTTGGAACCTGTGGCGATGGAAGAATGGCACCGAGGTTTGGTGTCGCTAACGGGGCCTCTTGAAACAAGGCGATATCTCAGAGTAAATAACCTTAGCCTTTTGCAGGAGGCACCACAGTGCTAGATCAATCCTTTTCTTCGTCACTCGTAGTAGAAGGAAAACTTTTGGCCTTGGTCGTAGACAAGAACAGGGATCGGGAGAGTAATCTTCAGGAACCTGAACGAAAAGGCTCGTGCTATTGAAGTAGCCGTTAATAAGAACAATGAGTCGTATATGGTAGGATTGATAACGGCATATGGGTAAGATGCAATCGGTCAGACGAGCCTACGAACGGGGTGGAGTGTTCAGTGGGTATACCCTGTTAGATATTCTATTTATCTTTTGAATTGAGAATATGATTGATTGATTTTTTTTTGGTCGAATTATTACACCTTAGTGCTATGATGAGTCAATAATATGAGTGTACATATTATAATATGAATGTGGATAACAAATTGAATATGCCACAATTACAGAGAACCAGCAAACAACCGGTTATAAAAATTGTACATGTTACGATCACAAAAACAAAATGAAAACAATAGATGAAAAGTCACTCAGTAAAGCTGAAGTCAGACGTATCATAGTAAGCATTCTTTGAGAGATGGGTTTCCAGTTTCCTTTCAAAATTAGTGAGGGTTACATTTTTCATTGATTGGGGCAGTGAATTGTACAATGATATAAATGAGTTATATCTCCCCGTCATTTCTAGTCTTTGGTTTGGTGCTTTGATATTATCCTTGTTCTTAGTATTATATGAATGGTTATTTCCATTTCACAGCTCTCCATTTGAACTATTCCAGCTAAAGCTCTGATTGCTCTTCTTTGAATCATAAATATTCTCGTTATATGAATTGATGTGCCCCAGTTTATCAATCGATATGTTAACTATGAAACATTGCATGATATGCTTTATGGTCAGCTTCATTACCGAATTTATATTTTATCTACCTGAATGCATAGACCTTGCATGATAGCTTTTTTGCTATCAATATGGGGTTTCCAAGTTGACTTTGAATCAATAGTTATACCAAGACATTTCACATTACTTGAGGGAGCATGAGATAGCGAGAACATAACTGCTTGGGTATTGCTTTCATAAACACCTAGGCTATTGGCATTGAACCAGTCCGTAGCTTCTTGAATAACTAGCTTTTCTAATTGTGATGTTTCTTCATCATTGGTTTTTCGAAAGGCGAGGGAAGTGTCATCGGCAAATAGTATTGTGAAGGTTGCCATTAAATATGGCAAGTCGATTATATAAATCAAGTAAAGTAGTGGCCCAAGGACACTACCTTGTGGAACACCATTCGTGATCGTTTGTAAACTACTGAGTTCTTCATTATATAATATACATTGCTTTCTCTTATTTAGATATGATGCGAGTAGATTGTGCGCTATGCCTACAAAGTCAAAGTATTCCAATGTTTCTAATGAAATATCAGTAGAGACGCAGTCAGAACCCTTGCTCACATCTGGATATGGAAAATGATGTTCAGGATCTTATTGTAGGTAACAACGTGATGTTGAATGACATGACGATGGATTGTCAATGATTGCTGAATAAAGAAAACCATTCAAATATATTTACGAATATCACTTATTAAAATACCCTGGAGGCAGGGGACTCCCACACTATCAGATGGGGGATTTGACCCATATGATATCTATAAAGGATTTCAACCACCTCGGCAGGAAAAAAACATGAGATTATGGTTACCTTGTATTTTTCCAAGACGGCGACAAGATTCTCTGGATCTTTCGTAACGATTTTGGGCACTACCAGGAGTGACCTACCACTCAGCAAAGGGCTCCAAATTTCAGCTACGCTGTCGACAAAGGTCAGTGCTGTTTTGAAGACGCACACGTTTTCCGAATTGCTGAACGGGAATCTCTTCAGTTGCCATTGTAAACGGTTCAGGATTATCTTATGAGGAAGTCGCACACCTGAGAAAACGGAGTTATATTACTTTGCATTTAGATTTTGCGAGGTGCATTAGCTCGTTTTCAGTACTGCACCATAGATTAACTAATCTATGACTGCACTTTGATTGCATATTGCGAATATAAGAGTGAACTACACTTTCTCCAGGTGAATTTCAGAATGGGTCAATTCGATATCAGGGAGCATCAATTGTATTTTAGAATTGCCACTTGTATTTCAGAAAATATCAATTGTATTTCAGAATAGTCAATTCAATTCGGGAATAGGACAAAAAGATACAAAACATAATGTAGGACCTGACACCCTTTTTGAATGGGTCAGTCGGAAATATTTTTAGAAAATTGACGAAAAAGCCTTCATTTTCATTTGTGACATCTGATTCACTGTACCTACCACTTTGGGGTTAAATAAATCAGGCATTAAAAACGCGTGAAAACTCATTTTGAAAAACATTTTTTGTTGTTGTTGTGATTGCATTTTCAAAATATATTCTCGGCATGCTGAGAATAAATCAGAACATTAGAAATTGTTCATCAATCCATATAGTATGAAGCAGGATATATCATAAAAAATATCAAATCATAAAATATATACCCCACTTTCATAGAAGTTAGAATGATTCATTTTACCTATTATAGTGACCAATTCGAAGTAAAAAAAAAAAGATAAAATTCATTCAAAATCATCTGGACAAGGATTTCATCGAACCGACATTTTTTTCCTCTCATATACTGCTCAAAATTTGCTACTTTGTCGAGCGAAAAAGAATTATCGAACACAATTACTTGGCCTACTGCGATCACAAAAATTTGGTAGGTAGGTAGTTTCTATGCTGATTCAGTTAGTTAGGTTGAACATTCTATAACCTTCGGTTTTGGAGATTATTTTGAGTTGGGCGTGGGAAAAAATCGGTATATATATATATAATTTCAGAAATATCGATATATCGAACTTATCGATATGTTTCGACTTATCGATAATCGATGAGTGAAATCTAATATCGCGCATCCTCAGACAATGAGATGAATAAAAAAACTAGAATTCAATTGGTTCCATTTTCACGCTTCTATTACGTAGACTTCTCCCCACTTATTTTCCGTATATTTTCTCGCAAACGTAGGTAGCCAACATTATGTTGAAAAATGAAACATGGGATAGCATTGATTTCGTTTTCGATTCCTGATTTTCAATCTTTCCGAACATTTGGATCTATGCACAATCACATTTCAGATAGCTCCAAATGGAATATTACAGAACGACCTTTCGCGACCTTTCACTATTCTATCGATACTTCCACGGGAAATGTTCTTCGGAAATCTCTGCTATCATCCCCTCACTAGCAATACCAATCAGACGAACTAGACAAGCCCAGTCAGCACATCCTTTCGTTGTCAACTTCGAAAGATGTCGAACAGCACTTTATCAAGACTCCTTCATCCATAGAACGGCTAGGCTCTGGAATTCATTTCCTGTGGAAGTATTCCCAACAACATATAATCTCCAAAAGTTCAAAAAAAATTCCAATACCTACCTCCTGTCCCTATCCTCCCTAGGAACGCACGATGTTCTTCGAACATTATAGCGATAAAAAAAAAGTTCGGGCGATCTTGCTAGCCATGAAATTGTACCCTTTCTTATTCTATCAAATTGAATCAATTTCGCACCCCAAAAAGTACACGAAATTGTGTAGGCCAACACTCCATTTTGATAATCACCAACAATGCTAACTACATTTCTCAAGCCTAGTTTTCCATATAAAAATATTCTCATTCATGAAAATAACCTAATGGTTTTTGTGTTATAAATGATATAAAATGGACAATACATTTTTTCGAACAATGTCAAGAATGGAATGTAATATAAAATAAGTGTTGTCAACAGATAATTTACCTTTTGGTACCCCTGTACTACCAGAAGTATACATGACTATGGCAGGATCAGCAGCATTAGAATGTTGAATTTTCTCATTCTGTGATAATGCGTGTTCTTCCTCGTCAATGCTCCTGCTCACCAGCTCATCGAACGATAACTTGAAGCAATTTGTGTAGAACTCTGAATCTGAAAAATCGAAGAATTATATCTATCCAAAATTATATATTTTGATGAAATGATATATTTGGGTCTTAGCTTTTTCTTGTACCGTGGTTCCCTCAGAGTAAACGAGGTGTTTCTGAAATGAGTACTCATTATATTCAGCACATCAATATGATGCAGTCTATGGAATAATACCAAAATATCAGATTTTAACTAATTCTTTCATTTAACGAGATATTTCATCTCGAGAATTGAACCAAAAATGGAAATATAAATTAAGCAATTTGGTTAATTGAACTCGGAATTGTCACAGTTTAGATCAATTTTGATCCCAAAATTTTTTTATTGGTGCCATTCGAGCTTCCTGAGGGTCTTGAAGTAGTATATTTTCGTCACCAACGACACACTTTATGAGTAACATAAGTTGCCTATAGTTCTGTGTTTAAATATCAGTCTATAGTATGTACACTCGTCTTCAGTGAACATGTCGCGTTTTAAGACTACTGTACGCAAGATCTCTCGATATTTAGGGTCGTTTTTATATTTCTTCATAGATTAACGACTCCTTATGGTTTCAGAAAAACCACTGCGGTACTCATTATTTTCGAATACGTGACTTTTAACTGGTGTTATGTTATTTCAGGTTAGGTTATTTCTTAGTGATCGTATTTTGCATCATATTCAATGCATTTGATAACTGTGAAATTCCAAATTTAATTGTTGAGAGTAGTATTTTCGGACCACGCTTTCTGCTATGAACACCAAAAATCATTTTATTCTGTACATTCGTCTTCAGATAACAAGTACTACAGTGTGTTGTGTTATATCAGACGGTGATACTGAACAATTTTCCGCAGAGCTGCAAGTGAATATTGAAAGCCAACTCTTGGGAAGAGTTGAAAGTTCAAATAGAAACTGACTTTTTATTAGTGCAAAATTGGTTTGAACATGAACTGCTCACCGTCAATCATAAAAAAACATGTTTCGTTCCATTCTATTGTAATAAATATGTGAAGGATTAGCAAAATTATCAAGTCAGTTGAACATGAAAAATATTTGGGTGTTTATATTGATAAACACTTAAAATGGGATATTCATATTCAATAAGTTGGCAAAAAATTGAGAACAATATTATATCGATTTAAATACCTTGAAACGATTACTACCTTGCCACAAAATAAAGACTTTGTATCATGCACTTGTCGAGAGCCATTTAAGATATGCCATAGCAGCTAGGGGTAAATATATATAGTGAAAAAAGAAAGTGAAATTCGTCTTCCCATTGCTTACATATCACTCGATGTTTTCCATCGAGATGATCTTGAAATGACGAATTTATGATTATTGCTGAAACAGCCCTGAAACAATCGTGTCGATGGAATATTAGAACGTTGTTCATGAAGTAGGTAGTCATAAATAATTGCTTCTGAAGTGAAATATAATTTACGAGCGGTATAATTAGAGTAGTTAGGTACCTATAACTCGTTCATAGTATGAAAGATGAAAACTGGAAAAACTCTAATGTAGAACACCTTGTAATTTGAAAATTTTGAGCGAAAACCTTCAATTCGAAGGTAGGTTGAATACTTATGTCCTTTTTCTTCACATTATTTTATTGAATTATTCAATATCAGGCACTATTCCTCTCGACTTCCCTTTTTTCGTTCATACTTTTTTCCTGTTATAATTGTAGTAATTATGTTTTTTTATCGCTTGGAGCGCACGAAAGGGAATCATACAGAAAACTATATTTACATATAGAACGAAATGAAGTAATATGTAATTTATGACAAAACTCCCGATTGCGGCTAGATGGTTATATAGAGACTATTAAAAACCTTCTTTACGATGAATGATAAAAAGTCATATATTATATTCGAGACACAAAAATTAATCCTTTCCCATTAGGCTCACCTGTATAACATGTTTAAACTATGTACGTCCGACAGACATATCCCAGACAGCACAGAATATTCTATGAATATTTTGACAACGTTCAACTATACTTATTTTAGAATATTCATATAGAATGTTCTCAGAATGATCATAGAATATTCTCATTCTGCAAACAATATTTGAACATATGAATATTCTATATGACATATTCTCGGAATATTCTTTTCGAATATTCCAAGAATATTCATCTTGAATATTCTGGGAATATTGGGAATCGTATAAAAATATATGATGATTATGTTCCTATTCTTTCATCAATATTCATAATGTTTACCCAGACACAACGTTTTATTCTATAGCCTAAATGCTGATTATCCCACTTATACAGTGTTGTCATCTTGCTTTCCATTTCATTCATCAATGAGGTTCGTGGCGAAGTGGTGAGGTTTCAGGTTCGTGATAATTTGATCACAAGATAGTAGGTTCGCATCTCCAGCGGAGCAAGCTTTTCTTAAATATTCATCCCTCTCGTTCAATAAACTAGGAATATTCTCAGAATATTTGAAACAGTCCATTCCGAATGATCATACAACATCCCTAGAATATTTATACACATGGTGAGAATATCCTGAGGATATCTTATGGACGTACTATGAATGACATTGTGCTATCTGGGATGCTTCGGAAATTCTTCCAAAGGACATACGATCTTGCAAAACCAGAAGTCTTAGGACGTCCGAACTGGAACATTTTGGGATATGCAAGGTGTTCAAAAACAGCTGACCTCCTTGCTAGGGGGAGTAAAACACTGCAAAATAAGTCAGGCTTGCTCAGTAAAAAAATGTCGTAACGACATCCGATGTCAAGATACGATAAGGTGATGAAACATATTTTTTGACACATTTTTACAACTATGTCGAAACTATTGGTAAACTTTATCTTTTTTGAGAACGAAAAAAAAATCGTTTTCTCAAACACCTGGTATCTTGAAAACGGATGTCGTTACGACATTTGATACTGAACAAACCTAACTTATTTTGTAGTGTTCTACCTACCCTAGCAAGGTAATTACCTTATTTTCGAAACACCTTGTGAAGCTGCGGGCGATAATACATACGGAATCATTGATTGCAACCAAGAAAGTCTTCATACGCCTAACTTTCACATTGCTGTGCTCTTTTATTGTTGGGAATAATTCGGACCGCGTCCCATATAGTGGTGGACAGAGTATCGTCTGATATAATAGCCTTCAATTCCGGCGTTCCTCAACTCCATATCATTTATCTGTTATTTGTAACCACTTGGTATACCCACATCTTTGTAGATTGCGGTATATTCTCCATACTGTGTTCTCATCCAGAATTACCATTTCTTTCCAGGAAACTAACAACTCACGACGAAGGCTGGTCAATGCTGTCAATGGAGATCTTGCTGAAATCACAGACTGTGGGACCAACAACCTATTTGAACTCAACACCACCAAAACTCAAGCCTGTATTTTCTCTAGAAAGGCGGAACTCAGTATGCCTGATATAACAGTGTCTGGTATCACCATTCCCACAATCCACTATAGGGATATTTCAATCACAATACCCGTCATGGTTAAATCTGATAATCCCATTTCATTGTGTTTAACCTTGACGTCATTTCCGTTTAGGTACACGTCCCCCACATGTCCTTTATTACATATCAATGAAGTAAATGTCGAAGGACGATATGCACGAGCAAATGTAAAGAAGGTTACCAAATTATAGAGTGTAGTGATTATAGAAAATAAAAGATTCATCTAGGTATTTTTAGGTTTCCAGATGACAAGCGCCTTAAACAATATGTTTTGGATCTCTATAAGGCTCCAACTATCTCTCCTCTCCTCATTAGGAACATGCGATAGAAATCTGATTCTAGGTTATGATCTATCCCGTAGGATTCAAAGAAATGAGGATTCCTGAAATGATGACACCTCATACTTCTTATCAGAGAAGTGAATGTGGCAATACTCTGATGATTCTCTTTATTCAAATGAAGTAATGTTTCTTTCTCCTAATAAATCAGAGGTCAATTCATCTATCAACAACTTGGTTGCAGACAACTTGATTTTTTTTATTTTTCATTTTTAGAGATGGTTAGGTTAATTCACACATTAACAATAAAACCTAGATGAACAACAATTCTGTTCTGAAAGAATTAGGAATTCAAAATAAGTTAATATTGACGTCATTATGACGTAGCTGCCTCCCACCACCTTCAACAAAATACTGTACTGGGTTTAACGGGTAAAGTGAATGAAATATTCCTTGTATCAGCAATACTCTTTCATGGGAAAATCATGTCAGATCCATCGCTAAAGCTGCTTCACAAAAACTCATATTTTTATTCTGAGCGAAAAGCTACTTCACATCTCAACAGTGTCTCATGATCTACAAAGCACAGGTACAGGTCTTAGAATACTGTTTAGACATATGGGGTTCGGCACACAAACATACGCTGATCCTCTTAGATTTCATTCAAAGACAAGCCATTTGCCTGGTTGGTGATGCCACACTGACGAATTCCTTGACATCACTGGAACACTGTAGGAAAGTTGACGACCTTTCACTTTTCTATAGATACTGCAACGGAAGATGTTGTTCAGTAATATTTGCTATCATTCCATCAGTCATACGTACTCGACAAGCCCATTTAGTTCATCCTTGCGTCATCAACCTTGAAATTCGTCGAACAACTCTTTACCAGAACTCGTTTGTCTATAGAACGGTAAAGCTTTAGAATTCTTTGTCAAAGGAAGAATTTCCAAGAACTTATAATCTCCAAGACCTCACAAATAAATTCAATTTTTTTTTATCGCTTGGAGCGCACGAAATTAAAATAGTAGATAGTGTCAAAAGGGCAGGAAATGAGCTGCAGCAGCTTGCGGATATCAGCTTCACGAGCGAAGCGAGGACAGTTAAGGCCTGCTAAAGCGTTTTCTGCATGTGTGACACACAACTGTTTTTCGCCTATCAGAAACATAATAATTGTTTTCTTGATTCAGAACTTTGCTTCACACTGACGTTTGATGAGAATTTACGTGAAACGTCAAAACTAAAGTGTCAGGATGATGAAAAACTAAAAAATCGCTTACATACATTACTTTCGGTCACATTTTTAGGGTTGATATGATTCATTATCATATTATATGGTAGGCGAAAAAAGCATTGGATATTGCGTACTTGCATTGCTTCTCCTCCACCATTTAATGAATAGCGCTTTCGCCATTTGTTATGATATTATCATTACCTGACCTATTTATTCGGGAATTCTCAAAAACTTAAACAAACACAAATTAAAGACTGGCTCGAAATGAAAAGGATAAAATAGTGAGTTTCAGGTCTGAGACAAATGGGCGAGATAATCATTTCATAGAACGAGAATGAAGTTTGCAGCATGAGCCGTAGGCGAACGCTGCAATCATTCGAGTAGGCAACTAGCATTCCGTGCAAGTTATACACTATAACTTTTTTATGGCTATGATGGATAACAGCGGCATTTTCGATTTCTTCGTCCTGTAGCTATCTGATTTCCCGTCAAGTAATGCTCATCTAAACTGCTCCACATTTGAAGTGAGAAGCGAACATTTTGTTTGTTTTCGAACCGTGATAACTTTGGATGAGATCAACCGATCTTTGATTAGTTTTATCGGTATAATATGTTGTCTGGAAAATAATCAGAAATTGTCAAACATTTGATTATTGTAATAACATATGCCACGACTAACTAATGAACAATTACAAATGGTTCTCAGAATGAGAGATGGTGGTTTGAATGTTGAAGACATTGGACAGTATTTCGATACATCAAGAGCTTCAATATACAGGGCAATCCGTCGTCACGATCGAACAGGAGATCCTAATTATCGTCACGGAGGTGGACGACAACGGAAGACTTCAGATAGAAATGATAATTTCTTAGTTACTTCGGTACGTCGTCTTCGAACACAGACTGCTGGACAACTGAACTGTGCACTAAGAAATGCAACAGGAGTTGTTGTCTCAGACGAGACAATCAGAAGAAGGCTTCATGAGCGCAATCTGAGAGCGAGAAGGAGGGCATCTTGTACTTTGTTAAAGCTGAACCACAGGATAGCTCGAAGACTTTGGGCTCAGAACCATTTGAACTGGGGAATAGCTGATTGGAGGAGATGTTTATTCGTTGATGAGAGTAGGTGCAATATGTTCAGATCAGATGGTAGGATTTTAGTATGGCGAGAACGGGGTGAGAGGTTTCTGGAGGAAAACATGGAGGCGCGGGTGGCATTTGGGGGTGGGGGTGTTACGATATGGGGCGGTATCATGATGAATCATCGCACCACGTTGTTTATTTTGAGGGAAAGTATGAATGCTGTTCGATATCATGACATGTGTATAAGAGATGTTGTTATACCAGTAGCTCAAAACTTTGGAGACAATTTCGTACTGGTCGATGATAATGCACGACCACATCGTGCGAGAATTGTAACCGAAGTTCTGAGACAACATCAAAGATCGGTTGATCTCATCCAAAGTTATCACGGTTCGAAAACAAACAAAATGTTCGCTTGTCTCACTTCAAATGTGGAGCAGTTTATTAGACAGAGCTGTCATTGCTTCACACATGACATTCCATGAGCGATGAGATTTTGGATGTCATTGTGATATCAGATACAAAAATAATATTGATGACATACAAAGTATCGAACACAGTAAAATAAAAGTAATTTCGTGTTATAGCCGTAGAAAAACTAATTTTTTGTTCATGGTCATGCAATAGAGAGGCTTCAATTGTTTTGCTCGACTGCTTGACACGAATACAACCAACAAAAAATCAGTGGCGTACTTTTTCTCAATATCATTGACTGTGGTGAGGCTACTTAGGGATAGTTAGGGCTGGATGAGCGTCTCATTACTTCGTTTAACAGTACAAAATTTCAAACAAATCGTTATGGATATTCATGATATTTTATAAATACCGCTTCTTCAAACTTTAACGCTTTGTATCTCCGAACTCCAGGCATTATGTTCATAGGAACTTTCCTCTCAAGTTGACCTATCACCCTGTAAAGTTCCGTTCCGTTGTTAGGAAATACTCTGTATATCAAAAACCCAAACAGATATACCTATAAATACGTAGAACCGTCAGTGACGAAATCATCTTTCGAAGATTCCAAATACTTCCATCATAAAATCAGAAATTCAAGGCACGACATATCAGAAACAATTGATATTTTTGCTGGATCGAACGATTGGGTTTTTGGTTCTTACAAAGAATGAAGGTAATCGAATCATCACTTGACATTGAATTATGAATACGAAAGAGAATTATTTTAAATAAATAAATGGAAAAAATATTCATTCATGGGATTTCTCTCTCTCTATACAGGGCATATGTTCATGAGTAAACGCGATCAATGGAGGAAGAAAAGTAGCACTATTCTGATAATTCGTAGGGGCTGTGAAGGAGACATGGAGAAGCCACCTTACATATTCTTGTAATTGTGAAGCATTCGGTTTGTCAGTATGTTACGTCATCTTTGTTAATTTTAATGGGACACCTTGTATACTTCACTACAATTTCGAATTCCTCTCATGATTCTGATCCCAATCCATGAATCATTGTTACCCACTATCATAATCGAACTGTTTTTGATTTATTCGAGTTCTTACTAGAAAATATGACATAGACAGCCTATCGAACATAAACCATTTTTATGTGAATTGCAAGGAAATATTTTCAAGTAGCTGGTTACACAAGTGAACTTCTTATGTTTATAATTACCTATTTTCTAAATTTTGAATAATTCCTCTACAAATTGTTTTCTTCACCTTCCCAAAGAAATTTCAAGTTTCATACATTCATTCGATGTAAGAACAGTAAACCAATTTCATGTTAATCGTCATAAAACGTCATTGTTCCAGAAGTTGTTCACTTATCTCTTAATTTTCCAACTCATGCACTGCATGTTGATTAAATGTATGCAATTTTCGAAAACAAAAATAAGATTCATTCTGAAAAAAACACTAGTATTTCTTTGTATCTTATTTCAGCCTTTACTTACCTCGTCTCATAATCTCTTATCGTTACCTACATACTTATGTTATATATCATTGTTATATGTTACGTTCAAACATCTTCTCTTTCTTTCCATTTATCATTTCAATTTACTTCAATTGTACATATATATTAGGTTAAATGTAAGAGTAACCTTTGGCTGAACTGCGCCTACTATATACCTGCATTAATAAAGACGATTTATTATTATTATTATAAACTGCAAGTGAGTCATGACCAAATAATCTTTTCCAGATCAATCTTTGTGTATTGTAGAACTTTTAATAAGTCCGAAGATGGTATTTTCTAAGATTTGTGGAGTTGACTTCGAGCATTCCTTCCTTCATAAATCGCTTCAACTCATGAATATATACCCTGTACCTAGTTATTTCAACATACCTGTGAATTAGAAAATATCAGAGGATTTGTGCGCTTGAAATATCACTATAAGAAACCTTAGAGAAAAATATTGATAGTCATCGATATCTTGTTTTTGACGCTATTACTTAATATTCAAACGTAAAGAATATTGGAACATTAAACAATATAGGAATGAATGAATTGAAGAAACGACCAAGATTTTGTATTGCTCATTTTTCTCCTACAATGTTTCGATGAAACATTCGCATAAGCCGCTTTTTTCTTCATCATCCTGTCCACTTTTTTCGACATGGATTCGATTGTGGAAGAACCATTGTTCAAACTTTCCTTGGAAGATAACCTGATATTTCTTGTTTGAATAATGTTTGAAGAGAAAGAATATAGGTGGAGCACGAGAGAATACCTGAACAATATTAACAACAAAAATAATGAAATTAAGGCTCGTTCATCAATTCATTCAGCCATATGTTGTCCATTTTCAAAACCATGCAAAGATTGATTGGTTCTCGGAAACTAGAGTGGAATAGTTATATGTAATTCCACAAGTGATATTATTTTGCCGGAAACATTCGGCGAATTTTACTACAGCTTATTGCCTAGTAATTTCGCGAATGGCATAGTCAATCTACGGATATTTCGATCACTATTTATTTCATGATTGAAGGAGACAATGAATGATATGTCGAGAACTGATAATAAGGTACATAGATTATAATTGACTTTGTGAATGTAAAAAGAACATGACAGAAAAACGACATTGGTTGGTCACGTGTGGGTTGATTCGGCCTCTGTATTGGTAGAGCAAGTCCAATAATTTTCAGTCAACCCAAAAATAGTGCTGAATTACAGGAGATGCCGTGAAACTAAGCGATTCTGATTGCTTGTTCAAAACAAGAATGGAATAGTCAGTATAATACAGAATGATTGGCAATAATCAGGCATTGCTATACTTAGTTCGACTAATAAATTATTGCAAAAATTTTGGAAAAAATAATGAATTACCGATTGCAAGGATATCCAGAGGCAAAGAAATATCTTTACAGCTATCAATATGACTTTCGGGGGTCATGTGATACGGAGTCCGCAGTTATGGATGTTGTTCTCTTGAATAAATTGTTTTGTATTGGTCTAAGAGGTCCTGTCTACCACAAACATACAACTAGACAAGCAGATCATTTTTCTGTCAAGAAAATTAAATCAGATATTGGTAAAAATCCATATATCACAATTGAATGATATAATACAATTTACTACCGAATAACTTGAAGCTGATTAATACTATTGAAAAATTTGAAAAGGAATTCAAGGAACATCTACTCCTGTAATATTGACATCTTATCTCATTTTTATAGTTTTCTTGTACAACTACTATAGTTTTCTATTGGAGTTAGTTGAGAATCATTTTCAGTTGAACTTGAAAAAAAAAGATTGCTTCTTGAGTGTGAGTCTGATTTTACTGTCTTCTTTATGTATTCACCATGTTCCCTGCTATAAACACTTGTTGTTTCTTGGGAATCATAAAGTTGATTGATTGATATACTCAATTTTTATCATTGGTATATTAATATCCCACTCACTAAATATCCTTTCGAAATGCTCGAGCCCTTTTTAACAAAAATGTATTTTGGTTTCACTGCAAGTGAATTGATTCTATGATGATACAAAACTAGATTCCTACTAACAACAGTGCGAGAATGCAACGGGCACCTATTTTTATGATATTGCTAACATAACTTACGAAAGACGATTTGTCGTGGTCCCGCAATCATCATTTTCTTGAATTCGGCAACGGAAACCATCAGATATTTCACTGGTGTATAATATACTAATAATTTCTTACCTTCGTCGTATATCACCAGGACCGGTTTTGATTCAGTCACTATGTGTTCGACTCTTGGACCAGGAAAAGAGTGATCCAGTGGCATATAGGCAGCTCCTGCTTTCCAAATGGCAATCAAAACCATCACCAAACTATCACTGGGATGCATATTCACGGCTATGATGTAGTCTCCGTCCGTGTTCCTTTGGAGGTTATTGGCCACGATGGTTTTGTGGATCGTCCTAGCGAGTTTGTTGGTCATTTTGTTGACTTGTGAATAAGTGTGTTGTCTTGTTTCCCCATTTTCTGAAAAAAGTGGATTTACTGAGGAGACAAATGAACATCGAGTCATGAAGTTTTAAGCAGGTGCTGGAATCATTTCTCATGAACGGACATATTTATTATGAAAAGCTGGCACAGTGGCGGAATCAGGGTGAAGGTTAGGGATGGAATGAATATTATATAAAGAGTGGAATATCAATATAATTTCCATTACGCAAAGAAGTGCACAAAAATTGACCAGTGCTGTAACTTCTGAATCATTCGAAGTCGGATTTTGAAATTTGATGGGTAGCAAAAATACCAAATTGCCTCTTGTTCACAGACCATATTTTATTATTCTACTCCTGGTGCAAACCAAATCTCAAGAATGGTAAAACAACTCGCAAGGAATGAGACAGGTTAAAGAGTTTATTAAAAAACCATCGCCAACATTCACAGAATATCTACTAAGCCAGAAACGAAGTTCAACTAGAATACTAGTGGGACTTCTCACAGGTCATTGTAGGCTCAACAAACACATGATTACGATAGGTCTGACTGAAGAACTGCTGTGCAGGTTCTGTCAAGAAGAGGAAGAAACAGCAGTACACATACTTTGCCGCTGTGAGGGCTTGTCAAGACTAAGGTTCCCTACGCTGGGTGAGGAAAAACCAGGAGCCCAGAGATACACAGGAGATCTGAAAGCTAGCCTATGGAGTCTCATAGAGAAGGCGGGGCTAGCCGAAGAACTCTAATCGACTTTGAGGGCAGACACAATAGATCTGAAAAGGTCGCAGTGTGGAGGCAGATAGCCCGAAGGCCCCATTTCAAAACTAATCTAATCTAATCCACTCCTGTTTCAAAAAGCGGTAACGTCACTGATGATGACCAGACGCTTGTGGGAAGAAATGGGGACTGAGACCAAACATGCTGTACTGGTTGTACAACAGGGTGGTGATGCCTTCCATAACATATGCCTCTCTGGCAGAGATTCATCAAGTCAAGTAGCTTGATATTTTAACAAACTACTTGACTTGACTTGAAAATCAAGCTCGTGGCAAATTACGTACTTGACTTGACTTGAATTTGAGATATTTATTACTTGACTTGAAATCAAGCTACTTGATAATACTTGATCTTGATACGCACGACGCACGAGTCGCACGGCGTATATTTCTGCAAGCTCGCTCACGCTTAGACAAAATACGGGGGTTCCCCGAGATCCGAGCTGACTGAATCGATCGCGCAGTCAGTCTTACGATGCCATTTTCATTTCATCAGTTATATACAGGGTGACTCACGGTCGATGGTAGGATGATAGGATGATAGGAACGCAACGCAGGATTTTTCTGAAAATTTCGCATCTCACATTTCATCACCGGTACTATCGATCTAATATATTTTCAAAATCACGACGTTGCCGCTTCTATAGAAAAGTAGGAACCACTTTGTTATTTCGAATTGAACACCCTGTATTTTATTGCATTTTCAGATTCTCCTTGAAGAGTTGATTTCATCGATACATCACACTCGGGGTATAGCGGAAAAGATTATGGAGATATAGAGTGCGAAAAATCGAGATTTTTCAACTTCAGGAATTTTTTGTGTATGCGAAATTTTCAGAAAAATCCCGCGTCGCGTTCTCCATGAACGTCTAACCTATAACATCGACCGTGAGTCACGCTGTATAGATACACAATAAAACTGCTGAAAATCAAGTAGCTGGATTGAACTACTTGATTTTTCAAGTACTTGATGAATAATTACTTGACTTGACTTGACATTAAAAAATTTCGCTTGACTTGAACTTGACTTGATTTCAAGTCAAGTCAAGTCAAGTAGCTTGAATATCAAGTCAAGCCGTGAATCTCTGCTCTCTGGTATGGTGGAAGAAGACACTACAAAGAGGAGCTATAACAAGACTGAGCAAGATACAAAGACTTGCATGTCTAGGAATCACGGGGGCTATGAAGTCAACGCCAACCGCAGCCATGGAAACACTACTGGATCTGCCTCCCCTCCATTTGATGGTACAGGGGGAGGCGAGACTTGGTGCCCTAAGACTGCAAAATACACTGGGCAATGTTAACATAGGAACAGGACATATGAGCATCGTCAGAATAGTGAACAGGGACATACTTAATATGAGAACAGATCACATTTCGAAACGATATATATTTGACACTTCATTCAGAGTGTCCATACCAGACAGATCTGAATGGAATGACGGAGAACTCAGCACCATACTGCAGGGAAAGATCTGGTATACAGACGGGTCCAAGACTGCGAATGGGTCAGGAGCAGGAGTATACTCCAAACATCCGGAAACTAGCCTCAGCTACTCATTGGGGAAGTACCCTTCAGTTTTCCAAGCAGAGGTGTACGCAATTCTCCAATGTGCGGAAGAAAATGACAGGAGAGCTGTGGAAAACGAGCAGATCCGTATTATGTCAGACAGTCAAGCGGCACTTAAGGCAATAGAAAGCCAGGAAGTGACATCTCGACTGGTATGGGATTGCAAGAGGGAACTGAGAACTTTGGCAGACCGGAACTGCGTCAAGCTAATCTGGGTGCCAGGTCATCAGGGGATCGCTGGCAATGAGAAGGCTGACGAACTCGCAAGAAGAGGGTCGGATAACGAGCCAGATCCAGGACAGACTCTTGGAGTACCAAAACGTACAGCACGAGGGTCAGTTAAAGACTGGATTCAGGCAAAACACAAGAGCTACTGGGAAAACATCCCAAGAAACAGACATGGGAAACAATAAATTAAGGAACCAAGTCATAAACGAACTGTAGACCTGCTCAACTTGAACAGAGCACAGATAAAAACTGTTACGGGACTCATGACTGGCCACGCGCCAGTAAAGGAGCATCTCACCAGAATGGGACTGTACAATGGCGACCCAAGCTGCAGATTATGTGGCAAGGAACCAGAAACAGTAGCACATATACTGTGCCGATGTGAGGCATTGGACCGCAGAAGACAGAAGATCTTTGGGCAACCAGTTGGCGAACCAGGAATATTCAACTCACATCCAGTGAAGGATTTGTACAGACTTGTTCAAGGTACAGAGATAATGGAGTGGGCACAATAAAGAACATTAGGTAAGATACAATGGGCCACCATAGGCCTAAGTGTCGTCGGAGACATGGTCAGACGAGCCTACAAACGGGGTGGAGTTTTTAGTGGGTAAACCCTGGCTAGAGTCAGGGGAGTCCCACACTACCATATGGGGGATAGGACCCATATGGTGTCCAAAAAGGATTTAAACCACCTCGACAAAAAAAAAAAAACTCCTGTTTCAAATTTGAATGTTGAAAAATCCAGGTCCGTATGTGAAAAAATAAAGTTGATGAAGGCCGATCGAAGAAGAAACGTCGGATTTTCAATTTGACAGTCCCATTTTGTAGAGGAGAAAAAGTGGCAATGATGTACAATGACATTTATTCACGGATATCTCTCCAAACTAACTGAGTAATAAATAGAAACGATTTTGCATATTTTCATTTTTCTCCGGGAATTTGTCCAATTCCAAAGCAGCATTTTGTTGAGCATGCAATGGTGCAACTTTGTTCTAATTCAACCTACTCTGTATATCTCAAGGTTACCGAGATCATCACCATGATTAGCCACGAATTTGTAACACCCTGTGTATGGGGCACACTGAATGAAAATCTAGTAGAATCATTGATTATGAAATTGGAATAATTTGAAATAATCATAGTGTCTCCTCTTGAAGTTTTGAAATTTTACGATACGCGGTTTATGCTCATTGAATCTAATATGTAGTTCTGTATGTATGCAATTCTATATCATTATTCTCATTCTGATGATAATTATTGTACAGGTACCAGTTATTCAGTTCGGCTGATTAAAAGACGAAGAGAATATATACAGTGTCTGTCCCTTCTAATGGAAGCACCCCTGTTCTTACCTTATTGTTGAGTTGGGATTCTGCAATTTGAAGGAGCGAAAGATACCAAAAATACACCCTATGACCGAGTAAGGAATCATGCAAATTCCCTGAAAATTATATCAGGAGGAAGAATAGATGGAAAATCACTTCGAACTCGAAATCATGACGTCCAATTCACTAATTATTAATATATATAATATAGTTTATTTCAAGAATAACTAAATCATTTAAAAATCCAAAGTCGTTGTTGATATTATACAACTCTCTAGTTAGGAGCCACCTCGAGTTCGCATCGATAGTATGGAACCCCTACTATTATAAATACATTTGAACGAGTAGAGAGAGTTCAAATGAAGTTCATGAATATATTGTTTTTCAAGTTCAAGAGACCTCAAACTCACTTATTATACGAGAGTCGCTTACAACATTTCAATCTCAGCAAACTTTCCTCTCGGAGGATTGTAAGCTACGTTATATTTCTTTTCAAAATTCTCAGCGACAGAGTAGACAGTAGTTACAAAGTCAACAGGCTCTCGTTCAATGTACTCACACACGTTACCCGCTCACATAATTTGTTCTACCTACCAAATCATAAGACGAACTATGCAAGAAGTTCACCTCTATACATGGTACAAGATTTATATAACTCATATTTCAGCCACATCGATCTGTTCAATAGCACTTTACATAGAGTCAGGAAAGAATCTGGACAAGTTTTCGATTTGAATTGATTCATGACGGTATCCAAATTTTCAGTCCAATACTTTTTTGGTACTTTTTTGTTTTTTGATTTTTGTATTTATGTTTATTTTTGGTGATAATTTTTAGGATATTATTTTAGTTTCTCTATATCAACTTACAAAGTGTAGACTCTATCAAATCGGATGTGTAAGCCTATAATTGGAGTTTCATTACCCTGTTGGGTAACCTATGTGAATTGAATAAAAAAAAAATAAAAAAAAATATATTTCCTGGATAATTTTCAGTTCTGCATGAGAAATTTGCTTTTGTCACAGAATACTGTGCTTTTTTCTCCCTTTTCATGAAAGCACCCTCCCGTATCTTACGTATTTATTGTGATAGGATTTCGAAATTTGCAGGAGAAAGAAAGTGTACGAAGATACAGTCAACGACCAACTGAGATTCTGGTGAGAAGTTGATAATGAAATTGACTTCTTGGTGACATATCAATGAAAAATACATATTTCCTGTATGACTGAACTTTTTCTTCATGAAAATTAAGTATCCAATACAGATACTTCACGAAACAATCTCTCAATTTAGTAGGCAAGTCGATATCATTCACAGTAGGTAACTTCCTTATGGTTATGGATGACCAAAATGAACTTTTTATAGCAGTCCATGTACGAATAAAACATTTTTCCCTAATTCAATAATAGTCAAAACAATATTTTATACACCGATCCGACAATGTAGTTATTTTCGCTGTGTTTGTGAAATCACTGAACACAATTGAAATTGAAGGATGTGATGCAAGAGATTGCAATAATAATAATAAGTCAAAACTCGATATCGTAATATTCACCTTCAAAGATGAGTGCAGTATTATTCTCGCAATGTCCTGTAGCAACATCTTCGAACAGATTGCTCAATGTGTCAACTTTCAGTTGTCTGGTGATTCCTTTGAGGACTGATAGTTGCGGTATCGACCCCATTTCCTGTAAATAATAACAGAAGGTAATCAAACGTCTCCAGTCAAGATTGAGATCGAAATATAAAAGGGAACAACAATATCATTTTTCTACGGCTATAACACAAAATTGCTCTTGCATGTTTCAATGTGTTCGATACATCAATTTCATTACCTTATCTGGTATCACAATGACTTCATTGTGTATTATTATTTCACAAAATCTCATCTCCCATGAAATGTCAAATTTCAAGCGATGACAACTCTTTCTCACAGACGAGCATTACTCAAGAAAAAACCAGATGACTATATGTATACAAGCATAAAAAATCAAAAATTCAGCTGATATCTGTTACTGCCGTAGAAAAAGTAAAGTGTATAACTTGCTCGGAATGCTGATTTCCCGATCGTATGATTCGTGGGACTCGTGGGAATTAACTATAATTTCGTGCTCGTTAGACAATATAACTTTTTTTCATGACCTGTTCATGAAGATTTCCAAATAAAGCTGAACATCTGAACAATAAATACATTTTCAAGTGTAAAATACCAAAATTATTTTGTTTCTGTAACAAAATATTAGTTCGTGGATATGTGACACCCAGATTTTGTAAAATTTGCGTAATATTCTTCTTGGTGTAGGTGGGCCATTTCTTCACGATAACTAATTTTTTTTGCTTAAAAAACACTCCCCTTGTAGAAAATTGTATTTATCTTGATGGAAATCCATAGTAGATGTAAAAAACTCCACAAAGGATAATATTTCAACAAAATAACACAGTAGCTTCTTCATGTGAAAAATAATGTTATAATATAATAAAACCTAAATTGGCTTGCCTATTATTTATATCCTAATTTCCCAACCTGAAGGATTGGAAATACTTGTGGAAAGGTTTGATCACCATGCCTACTAACTACCTAACTAGGTTGTCATCTAGAACGACAATGGTTCGATAAACCTCCTCCATGGAATCTTCCCTGACAATCTAAAAATTACAAAGGTACTCCCAATATATAAAAAAGGAGACCCTGATCTAGCCACAAATTTCAGACCCACCTCCATAATTCCGATTATCGGAAAGATTTTCGAAATAATCCTGAAGGAACGATTGCTGCTCTTTTTTAATGAAAATAACACTCTTGATAAGAGACAGTTTGGTTTCCGGCCAAAATGCTCCACTATTCAGGCTGTAAGCTCTATTGTGGCAAACATAGTCGAGGGCCTTGAGAATGGTAAACACAATGATATCACCTTGTGTGACCTATCCAATGCCTCCAACTGTGTATCGCATCTAAAATTACTGGATGAATTAAACTTCTATGGTGTGCGGGGAGTACCTTTGAAACTGCTGAAATCCTATCTCGATAACAGAATTCAGTGTGTTGCCATCGAAAACAATGTCTCTAAATTCCAGTACATTAACCACGGAGTCCCGCAGGGAAGTGTGCTGAGACCATTGTTATTTATTATTTATCTCAAGGACATTTTTCACTACTTGTCCCCTTCTGGGTGTATTTGCTTCGCTGATGACAAGACATTAATTGAAACTCATTTTAACCGTATCACACTAAACAATCTCACTAAGCAAGCAAAAAACAAAGCTTATACCTGGTTCAGTACTAATAATCTCAAACTAAATCAAGAAAAAACCCAAAATAATGTTTTCTATTCAATTGATGAATTTCTTTCATTTAACCATGAATAACATGATGCTCACCCCAACTTCATAAACATATCTATAAAAATAAGTAGTTATGACTCAATTCTCTTCAGGGTATTGTTCTTGAGTATTTTGCGTATAAGACGGTATATGTGAAACTTTTGAATCACGTACATACATGTATATGTCACCATTACAGCACACAATATGTGTGTCATTTTAATCTGTTTTGTTCTTCAATGTCTGTTTTCTTCAATGTCCGTTTTTAAATTGTAATTTATTAACATGTATACTTGGGTGTTTTCACGATAATAATAAAATCTATTGTACCTTGACTTGCTACAAACATGTTGTAACGGTCCATATGTTGAGTAAGAATCTCAATCGGCAATTTTGAATTTTCCATTGTTCGCCTTTGTCTGAGACACCCTGTATAACGTTATATTTAAAATCATATATCGAACGCGAGGATTGCAACGGTCCATATGTTGAGTAAGAATCTCAATCGGCAATTTTGAATTTTCCATTGTTCGCCTTTGTCTGAGACACCCTGTATAACGTTTTATTTAAAATCATATATCGAACGCGAGGATTGCTATCGCCAGCAATGAGCAAGTTTTTTGGGACTCGTCTCGTTTTTGCCATCTATCTGAATTCGCCGAGCTATTTGATCACGAGAAACAATCCGGTAAAGATCTGAAATCTGAGATTGGAAAGGCCGAATTTCATCTACAGGTAATCTTCCTTCTTTTCACTGTATTTATATAATTCGATAATAATAACATTTAATCATACATTATATTTGTTGATTTTCACATAGTCATAACTTGCATGCTTAATAAAAAGAAAGAAAAGAAAAGGAAATAAAAATCAATCAATACTGACATTCAATGATTATCATAAAAAGAGTATTTATTATTTTTCGTTCATGTGATCGTTATTGAGTCTAACCATTAGTAATTTCACACTTTTTATGTATGCCAAACAATTCTAGGCCTTTCAAGATAATATTAAACCAGCTTTATAACAACTGAAGCAATTAAATAGTCAATTTGGGCATATTTGGCAAATTTGTAATATTCAGCCATAGAGGAAAGGAAACGAGGCGAGACCAAAACAAAATTGAAATACTTAAAGGAGGAAGCTGATGAAAGGAAACTTTAGCTGAAACTGTATGGTTTGATAATGTACTGGGCGTTCGATGTGGAACCAACTAAACTAAAATAAATCAACAAAGTAACTGTGAGTACGTTCCAACTTTTAATACCGTGCGAAGGCCAGATAGCTGCTTGTGGACTTAATAGTAAAAGCTGTGATTTTGGGAAGAAAATAACCTGGTTGCCATTTTATAATCTTCGCCTTGAAATCACACCCTTATAGATATATAAAAAATTCGTATAGTATATAACAATCCTGAATAATTAGATACTTTTTCAATTCAACTCACTGTAAACTTTAAGAACAGCTGTTTGAAAAGTATATCAACCCACGTTGAATCATTCATCCTCAGGGTGATATAGTATAAATATATACTTTCTTGTAGTGAACAAAGGTTTACTTATATAATGTTAATTGTGTATGTAATCATATATATATATATACATTTCTAAAAGATATCTCAACTGCTCATACTCTGATTTCACTCATGAATCATATTTGTATAGTTTAAGTTGGTAGGTGTTCTCATTTAGGTACATCATTCAATTAACCACTCTTCAATTCTTGTGCTATATTATTACTTTTAAATTAAATAATTAGTATTCAATCAACAATATTTTGCGGTTTTGTACGAATCCCCTCCTGTCAATGTGAATATTGGCTGGCGCCCTCTGCTTACACAAATCTCAACTAGAACCTACTACCCAGCCTCCGGCTTTTAAAGCTGTCGTGCTGTGACGTAAGTACTTTGTGGTAATAAAATCTAACTAGAGGTCAAGTACTTTATGGTTATAAAATCTAACTAGAGGTCACAAAAATGGCGCCTCAACTTATGGGGCCTTTGATTCAATAACTAGTCATTTCTATAGTTTTAAATTTTTGTAATTGCTTTATATCCGGAAGTTGTTCTAGCCGGCAAGAAGTAAGCATTTCTCATCCCTATTCCATATCCCTCGTACAAAACATTGAAAAAAAAAAAATTAGTCAAAAGTTATTTTGACATTCCACAAGCAGCCCCTTAAAAAAAAAAAAAAAAAAAAAAAAAAAAACCTGTTGCATATTCTATTTTCCATATTTTAACATAGCAGTGCATGACTTTATACAGGGTGGAAGGAAAACCTTCACATATGTCGTATACAGGATTTATTTGACTTTGCCTGATTGAGATTTTTATTCGAATAGTCAATTTCTAGATGTTGTGGTGTTGACGGTTTCCTACTAAATTAACTTGAGTACCTATATACAGGGAGACTATAAAATATATTCACGTTGAAAAAAAAATTAAATATATATACATACCTACAATAAGAATGGCTAGCAGTATGAATTACGATATGGATCCCAATCATTTGAGAGTTTATGAGATTAATTATGAACTAAGAATCCGGGATGTTTCCACTGATAAAGTAGATATATCAATGAAAAGAAAATATCTTAGGCGAGAACTGAAAAAAGACATGTCACGATCAGGTGTTCTTTATACCACACCTAACTTTAATTTTGAATTAGAGAAAGCTGAGATAGATGAAAGTATGATGACTATAACTGAAGCTGTTGATAATTTTGATGGTAGTAATATAGAGACCTTCAATCGCCTTAGAAGTAGAATATACCATGTACAGGGTAGGCTTTCTCGTGTGCCGGAAGTAGAGGAGAGATGTCGCAACTACAGAGGTGACAATATTGTTAGAGCTGCGGTATTGATGGATGAGTTAGAGGAAGCCAGAGATCGACATATGGGTGGTGTAGTTGTGGGTACTCATTCGGCGGATCTAACAAATTCTGTCCCTGATTCGAACCCGAAATCGATACCGGTCTGTAAGTGGGGTATAACTTTCGATGGCAATGCTGCCAGGTGTTCAGTTAGTTCATTTTTGCAGCGAATAGAGGAACTACGTATTGCTAGGAATTGTACGGAAGGAGAATTATTCAAATCAGCAGTAGATTTGTTTGATGGAGTTGCTAGGGAATGGTATCGCTCACAAGTGAGGTTAGGGAGATTCGATAGTTGGAGTGATTTGGTCAAAGCTCTACGACAAGATTTTTTGCCCTCAGACTATGATGACTTATTATGGCAAGAAATACGGAGTAGATCTCAGGGGCGCGATGAGAAGGTGGTTATTTTCATATCGATAATGGAGAATCTATTCAGCTGTTTGGCAAATCAACCTACAGAGAACGAGAAAATGAATATCATTCGCCGAAATCTGCTTCCCTCTTTCCAACCCCAATTAGCATTACAGGATATACCAGATATAGCCACATTATCAAAACTTTGCAGATCTCTAGAGGAAGCAGCACAAATCCAGAAAAGGTTTCAACCCCCGCAGAGGAATGTGTCGTCCTTAGAACCAACTCTGGCTTATAGTTCATCACTTGTCGACAGGCCTGGTACTAGTAGTAGTAGTAACAATAGTGATAGGTATCGAAATTGCAACTGCGGGTCTCTTGTGGATAATTACCCTAGGAGAAATTATTCCCCTCGTCCTCGTGGTAGGGTTGACAATTACGGTAATAGTGGAAGGGGAAGTTCTGCCCAAGGTCATCGTCAAAGTTGGTCCAATCGTTACGAATCAGTTAGTCAGTTGGATGCCATTCAGTGTTGGAGATGCAAGGGAAATGGTCACATGCAGCGCGACTGTAAGCAGAAACGTATACCTATATGTCATGGGTGCGGAAAAATCAACGTTATTCGTCCTAATTGCCCTAACTGTACAAAAAATGGCCATCAAGGGGGCTCCCAGTAGATCGGTGTTTCCCTTTTGAAAAGCAGGTCTACAAAGTTTCAGAGGATTGGAAAAGATGGTTAGATACCGTAAAAACATTTTGTAGGTCACCAACTGGTTTTCATGAGAACAATATTTTGTTTGTCAATAAGGAAAATGATAATAGACCGTATGTAAGAGTACAGATATATGGCAGGTCAATCGTTGCCTTATTGGATAGTGGAGCGAGTCGCTCAGTGATTGGAGGCCCAGGGTTACACTTGTTGAGTGTTTTCGGTGCTGAAGTAAATCTGGATAGTAAAAATTCAGGTATTAGTACGGCGGATGGGAAAATCCAGAAAGTGTCTGGATATGTTGATTTACCAGTTGAGATAGATGGAGTTGTGAAGCTTTTGAGCATTTTGGTAGTGCCCACCTTATCTCATAGTATAATTTTGGGTTCAGATTTTTGCAGGTGTTTTGGTGTAACGATAGATTATGCAACCAATTCTTATTTCATAGGCAAAAATACTCTAGACGTGTTGGAGCTAATTCCGAGTGATAATACAAGTGTTTGTGTTGTCAATAGAATTTGTTCTCAGTCAGAGCTCTCTGATGAGGAAGCTGTGAAACTTGGAGGGTTGATAGAAAAGTTTTGTTCTATTTCGAAACCAGTTTTAGGTAAAACCAATCGGATGGTTCACCATATTGATACTGGCGGAGTGGAACCTATAAAGCAGAGGCCTATAGTGATGTCTCCTTATAAACTTGAGGTACTCAATGAGGAACTGAATAAAATGTTAGAACTTGGTGTTGTGCGACAGTCTATAAGCCCGTGGTCAAGCCCAGTACTGTTGGTGGAGAAGGCTGATGGTTCCCCTCGATTCTGTTTTGATGGCCGCAAGCTGAATTCGGTTACGAAAAAATGTGCCTATCCCTTGCCCAGAGTCGATCACATCTTGAGTAAGCTTTCAGGTGCTCGTTACCTCAGCAGTATTGACATGAAGTCTGCGTTTTGGCAAATACCTCTTTCTCCAGATTCATGTGAGAAGACAGCATTCGCGATACCTGGACGTGGGTTGTTTGAGTTTGTTGTGATGCCTTTCGGGCTCTGTAACGCTGCTCAAACGCAGCAAAAATTGATGGATTCCGTTTTAGGACCTGAACTGGATCCATTCGTATTTGTTTATTTGGATGATGTAATTATAGCCACACCATCTTTTGAACAGCATTTGGATATACTAGACATAGTTTTTCAGCGTTTGAACTCTGCTAATTTGACTATTAATATAGATAAATGTAAATTTTGTCTTCCCAGTTTGAAGTATCTTGGTTTCGTCGTTGATCGTGATGGCCTCAGAACTGATCCAGAAAAAGTCCAGGCCATGATTAATTATCCAGCCCCGACCACAGCCACAGAAATAAAGAGATTTATAGGGATGTGCGGTTGGTATAGGCGATTCGTGAAGAATTATTCCACAATTACCGCACCTATCAGTAGGCTACTCAAGGGCAAGCGGAAATCACAACGCATTAAGTGGAACCAAGAGGCTGAGGAAGCGTTTCATCAACTAAAACAAGCTCTTGTAACTGCACCAATTTTAGCAGCGCCTGATTTCACAAAAACCTTTCAAATTCAGTGTGATGCATCCGACGTAGGCCTAGGTGCTGTCTTATGTCAAAAATTAGGTGATGATGAGGTTGTTATAGCGTTTGCTTCAAGGACGTTAACAGATTCTGAAAAGAAATTCACTACCACTGAAAAGGAGTGCTTGGCTGTGATCTTTGGTGTCGAAAAATTCAGGCCATTTGTGGATGGTGCTCATTTTGTGGTAATAACTGATCATCAGTCATTGCTGTGGCTCAGTAACTTAAAAAATCCCACTGGACGATTGGCAAGATGGGCAATGCGCCTTAGTCAATTTGACATGGAAATCGAACATCGAAAAGGTAGCTTAAACGTCATACCTGATGCACTATCTAGGGCACCTTTGGAAGTTTGTGTCATAACAATAGAAAACACGGACATTGAGTCGGATCAATGGTATAGAAGGATGATTCAGCAGGTCGAACAGGATCCAACAAATTTTTCAGAATGGTGTATTAGGGAAGGGGCTTTATACAAGTATGTGCCAAGTGAGTTGGGCTTGCGTACGAACTTTCCTGAATGGAAATTGGTGGTACCTAAGCATAAACGTGATTTTGTGCTTCAGTACAACCACGATAGTTCGTTAGCGGCTCATTTGGGCATTTATAAGACATTAAATAGAATCAAACAGTTGTACTATTGGCCAAGACTACTGCAGGATGTGAGGAAATATGTAAAGTTGTGTCGCACTTGTAATGAGCAGAAAGTTAGTACCTCCCGCCGTCCAGGTTTCATGGGACAGCCTAAGAGCGTGCAATTTCCTTGGCAATATGTATCAGTAGATCTACTAGGGCCTCTGCCCAGATCTAAAAGTGGAAATTGTTTCATTTTGTTGGTATCAGACTATTTCACTAAATTTTGCTTATTACACCCTTTACGAAAGGCTACTGCTTCACAGGTGGTGAAATTTATCGAAAATCAGGTATTTTTAGTGTATGGATCACCGCAGGTACTCGCTTGCGATAATGGTGTTCAGTTCGCTAGTAGAGAGTTTCAAAAGTTGTCAAATGAATATGGAGTCAAAATTCATTTCAATGCTCGGTACCACCCACAAGTTAATGCCGTAGAAAGAGTCAATAGGGTTTTAGAGGCGGCTATACGGTCGTATATAAAAGATGGTGACCATCGTACATGGGACGAAGAGATTCATAAAATCGGTTTTGCTCTACGCACCGCCGTTCACGAATCAACCCACTACACTCCATCGTTTCTGAACTTTGGTAGGTACGTTCCATCGAAAGGTGATTTCTACGGTGAAGTAAAGGAGAACCCCGAAATTGAAGTTGACCCTAGGAGTGTAAGAAAGTACGCACAAGAAATTGAGTCCTTGCCGCAAATATATATTGAAGTTAAGCAACATCTTGCCAAGGCTTATGAGAACAATGCTAGGTCTTACAACTTACGCAAGCGACCTGCTGATGTCTATCATGTGGGAGATTTGATTTGGAAACGTAATTATGTGTTGTCCAACAAGGAGCAGCATTTTGCATCTAAGTTGGCCCCTAAATTTGTACTATGTAAAGTGAAGAAAGTAATATCCAAACTAGTTTATGAACTGACTGATGTTACTGGGAAAAATGTTGGCAAATACCACGTTAAGGATCTTAAGCCCTATATGGGTGAAAACAATGATAACGAATAGTGATTTTTGGATGTGTGTTGAATGAATGTGGAAGCGAATGAAGGTGAAAGATGAAGAGTGAAAGAAAAACATAAATAATCACCGGATACGACTTTTGTTGCTAGCAACTATTTCTACTGATCAGTGTTAAATTATACATGGTAGTATTAAATTGTACATAGTAGTATTAAATATATTTGTAAAAAAAAAAAAAATTGATATATACGTAATCTATTTTTTTTGAGGGGGAAAAGGGGGTGTGTAACGGTCCATATGTTGAGTAAGAATCTCAATCGGCAATTTTGAATTTTCCATTGTTCGCCTTTGTCTGAGACACCCTGTATAACGTTTTATTTAAAATCATATATCGAACGCGAGGATTGCAACGGTCCATATGTTGAGTAAGAATCTCAATCGGCAATTTTGAATTTTCCATTGTTCGCCTTTGTCTGAGACACCCTGTATAACGTTTTATTTAAAATCATATATCGAACGCGAGGATTGCTATCGCCAGCAATGAGCAAGTTTTTTGGGACTCGTCTCGTTTTTGCCATCTATCTGAATTCGCCGAGCTATTTGATCACGAGAAACAATCCGGTAAAGATCTGAAATCTGAGATTGGAAAGGCCGAATTTCATCTACAGGTAATCTTCCTTCTTTTCACTGTATTTATATAATTCGATAATAATAACATTTAATCATACATTATATTTGTTGATTTTCACATAGTCATAACTTGCATGCTTAATAAAAAGAAAGAAAAGAAAAGGAAATAAAAATCAATCAATACTGACATTCAATGATTATCATAAAAAGAGTATTTATTATTTTTCGTTCATGTGATCGTTATTGAGTCTAACCATTAGTAATTTCACACTTTTTATGTATGCCAAACAATTCTAGGCCTTTCAAGATAATATTAAACCAGCTTTATAACAACTGAAGCAATTAAATAGTCAATTTGGGCATATTTGGCAAATTTGTAATATTCAGCCATAGAGGAAAGGAAACGAGGCGAGACCAAAACAAAATTGAAATACTTAAAGGAGGAAGCTGATGAAAGGAAACTTTAGCTGAAACTGTATGGTTTGATAATGTACTGGGCGTTCGATGTGGAACCAACTAAACTAAAATAAATCAACAAAGTAACTGTGAGTACGTTCCAACTTTTAATACCGTGCGAAGGCCAGATAGCTGCTTGTGGACTTAATAGTAAAAGCTGTGATTTTGGGAAGAAAATAACCTGGTTGCCATTTTATAATCTTCGCCTTGAAATCACACCCTTATAGATATATAAAAAATTCGTATAGTATATAACAATCCTGAATAATTAGATACTTTTTCAATTCAACTCACTGTAAACTTTAAGAACAGCTGTTTGAAAAGTATATCAACCCACGTTGAATCATTCATCCTCAGGGTGATATAGTATAAATATATACTTTCTTGTAGTGAACAAAGGTTTACTTATATAATGTTAATTGTGTATGTAATCATATATATATATACATTTCTAAAAGATATCTCAACTGCTCATACTCTGATTTCACTCATGAATCATATTTGTATAGTTTAAGTTGGTAGGTGTTCTCATTTAGGTACATCATTCAATTAACCACTCTTCAATTCTTGTGCTATATTATTACTTTTAAATTAAATAATTAGTATTCAATCAACAATATTTTGCGGTTTTGTACGAATCCCCTCCTGTCAATGTGAATATTGGCTGGCGCCCTCTGCTTACACAAATCTCAACTAGAACCTACTACCCAGCCTCCGGCTTTTAAAGCTGTCGTGCTGTGACGTAAGTACTTTGTGGTAATAAAATCTAACTAGAGGTCAAGTACTTTATGGTTATAAAATCTAACTAGAGGTCACAATGTAATTCATGTAAAGTGGTTAAATAACACTATCTATCTATCTATCTATCTATCTACCTATTTATCTATCTATCTATCTAAGAACCATGAACCTTCATTCTCAGAAGTACCGATCTGGCTCTCTTTTATAGATATTTTCATGAACGATGATCTTCTGAAATAACAACAATTGTTCCTCCCTTGGCAGTCCCCGCGAGATTAACCCGTCGAGTTGAGGCTTCGCACCCCTTCGTGGTCACTTTGGAGACCTGCAGAACATCTCTTTTCAAAGACTCGTTGATCCAACGAACAGCGAGGCTCTGGAACACATTGCCAAGGGAGGTGTTTCCCGAGGCATATAACCTCCAGAAATTTGAGAAGAACACCAATTCCTACCTTATTTCCCTTGGTTCTCACAATGTTCGCTGAACATTACAGTATATCCCTTTTCGTGGGAACCAAAACATGAAAAAAAATCATCATCGTCAGCATTAAGTGACATGTTCACATAGTTATTGAAACAATAATTGAAAAATGTCTAATTCAAATGTAGAATGTAGTGATAATTTTTTCATTAGTCATTAGAGAGATACTTTCATTGCCAGTCAATCAAAGTTTTTTGTTTATCAATTACCCTGTTATACGATAACTTGTGACACCTGGTATAGGTAGGTACCTATTAATCTTGACTTCACTTCCTGTGATGTAAAGATTTTGACGGATTATATGGTATAGGTAGGTAATACCGTTGTCCCACATTCTTATTTTTAATCGACCTTCGCATTCGTTTGATACCGTAATGAATAAATATTTAATTTTATAGTTCAAATGAGTATAATTTGTGTACTTTTTTCAGGATTTTCAATGCATTCCAAATAGAAAGACATTATATTTATATAACATCTATTGTTATTATAGCCAAGTTCTGAAAAAATTAGGTCACTCTTTTTTAGATAATTACAACTCCTTTCTCCACAGTTTCAAGGACCATAATTAGATGCAAAAGAATTTCATTTTCATAAAACTCTATGTACAATCTATAATTGAAACAAAAACTGTCATATCGAATCAATAAAAGATTCTAGGCAAAATCGAAATGAAAGATTTCAAGAACTTCACCAATGTAAGCAGGCTGTGGGGTTTAAGACCATGAAATAACTCACAATTCCCAAAATAACGTGTTTAATCTCGACCCCCTGTCGATAACAACAATACTCTTTGTCACCTAATTATCGACTAACTGTCCTGCTTTAAATTCCATATCCACCTGCCTGGTCCGACTCATCTTAGGCCTCGTTTCCACGCGGTCGGATGCCTAGCTCCCACACCAATGAGCCATAATATCACCATCAGAACGAAATACATGTACTGAGAACTATTTACTATCTTAGGATGGCATCTCTGAGTCAAAAAGGAAGAGAATATATTGTTTTCCCATTACTAGATATAAAATGTGTTTCTCTTCAAGGGATGACTATTCCTCATTATATGATGAGTCAGCTGATTCCGCAAACTCTTTTCGAGACATAGTCATCGAGAGCTCTACATCCTGGTATGCGTTATTCACAAATTAGCCTTTCCGATAATCTACTATGCATACAAAACATAAAACCTCAAAAAATGACAGAAGCATATTTCACATTTTTCAAGAAATAACCAAATGCCTTCGTTGATCAAAGCATATCGATTTGGAAACTAGCTCAAGTCCCAAGTTTCGATATCATGAGCGAGAAACACTAAAAAAACTACTTGTAAGTATAAGTGCCGTGTGTGACCGGTACTTATTTTCTTGGAAATATTCATATTGCCAATGGGTTGAGATCAAATATATCAATTCACCCAATACTTTTCATCAGTGTATTCCTCTTCTTCTTTCTATTCAAGTCTCAAACATTCGCTATTAGTTATGAAATTGAAACCTAGGATTTGCTTTCCGTGGGAAACAGGACTATAGTATATGCTCCCGTCATTTTGTTGTCCCTTTTTTGTTTTCGTTTCTTTGTTTTCGTAGTAAGCTATGGAAAAGGCCGATATTGAAATGATGCCTACCACGATTTCGAAGTATATTATGTTTAAAAAATCGATTTTCCTGTCATGAAATAATGAATTATTATTACCACTTGTTGATCATATCATTCATCATATGAGATTAGAAGATGTTCGCATGTATAAACATTATTTATTATAGCATTCTCTGATATTTTTGTTTTTATTTGACCTTCTAATTTACCGTAATGAATAAATATTAAATTTTTCAGTCTCAATGTGTAATTTCTGTACTTTTTCCATGATGTTGATTGTTTGATTGCATTTCGAGTAGAGAAAGACATTACAGTTATTATATAAGAACTATCTGAAGGCATTGTTATAATTGCAAGTTCTGAAGAAAATATGTCAATCTTTATCAGATAAAAAGTTCCTTTCCCTATAGTCTCAAGGACCATCATATTCATGAACTATATGGCAAAAAACTTGGTGCATGTAATATCTGTGATTCTAATAGTGGAAGTTATGGTAACAGTATCTTGAAAACAACACACCAAAATACAATTTTCAATAATAAACAGATTGCATGAATAAATGAAAATTTGCAACAATAACAATTATTATCATGAGGCGAGACAAGCATCATCCTCAGAGCGGAAAGTTCTGTTCTTTATAAACCCAAAGTATAGTATACTTATATTAAATATACATTTTTTTCTTACATGAAGAATCATTTGAAAAACATTTGAAATATAAAATAATGGGTGTCTCATAAGCACATTGCAAAAATTCAGAAATGAATAAAATAGATGAAAATAATACTGGGAGCACAAATACATTTTATCTTTTATTCCTCCTATGGAGATGGATATCTGAATTTGGTTTTTATCATGAATACTATCCTCAACTACTGCCCCTTTGAGGAGATTTTGATTGAATGAAAACGCAACTATATCTATGTACTGTGATATGTGTATGAGTTAATTTCCGGTTCCTTCACCAAAATTTCAATTAGTATCTATCAATATACGAGACTTTTTATTCCGTGCGAAAATCTACTTCACACCTCAACAGCTTCTTATGATCTACAAAGCACAGATACGGCCAGCTTAAGAATAATGTTCTCACATGTAGGGCTCTGCACTACGCCCAAAAATACGCTGATGTTGTTAGATATAGTATATCCAGAGAAGAGTCATCTGCCTGGTGAGTTGACTTCATTCTATCACTCGCAATTCCACTCAACTTTTGAATATGTCGAACAACACTCTACCAAAAACTGTTCGTCTATAGAGCGATAAAGCTTTGGAATGTCTTGCCAATGGAAGTATTTCCAAGAACTTATGAACTCTGCAAGTTCAAGAAAAAAATTCGACACCTAGGTACCTTCTTTCCCTATCCTTCCTAGGTACGCACGATGTTCTTCAAACATCATAAGAATTTACTTTCGTGGGCTCCAAGAGATGAACAAAAACATCATTGGCTGATCTAAGGCAGCACCGGTTTGGGTTTTTTTCAGACGCTTTTATTATCTTTTACTTGAGGGATTCCTTCACATTTATCATCCCGTAGATGTCACCAGCTAGGTGTTTTTCCATCCTGCAGAAAAATCTTCAAAAAAGGATAGAAAAATCTGGCCGAAACTATTCACCATTTGCCTGACCCTTTCTTATCAGATATTTTCAAAGTGATGGAGAAAGCCATCAACACTGCGCTTATCAAAATCTGGAATCTCTGGAATCATTAATGAAAGACAATATGATATGGCTTTCGCCATCGGAATCAACTGAAGGTTCACTTGTCTACGTTATCCATATACAGGGTGTCTCGAAATTAGACAAAAATATTCCAACCACATATTCTAGAAACGAGAATGATGAAAAAAGTTTATGCAAACATTGGCTGAGAAATGCCCCCCTCGGGAGTTATAGCTAATAGTTCCGAAACCCTCTGTCTTGAGGTGACAAAATTTTGTACATGTATTCAACTTTTCATGTCCGATTTGGAAATATCAAGAATTTCCTAGAATTTTGATCAGGGGCGTGGGAAATAGGTGGGGCTAGGAGCATTTCTTTCCCCAACTTTTTCTCCATGCAATTTTCGACAGTTTGATCAGGAAATATTGAGAAATCATAATTTTCACTAAGAAAACAATATTCCTGTTGAGTTTTGATAGCACCCAGCATTTTCGAGATGAGTGATCAATAGTCTGCTGCTTAACAAAAATAGTGCTTTTTCCCCATAATAGGGTAGCAATAAATTTACCCAGAAATCATTTTTCGTTAGAAAATACCCTTTTTTCAACATCTACCTGTGATGATGAATGATGATATTTTCATATTTCCTGGTCACACTGCCAAAAATTGCGAAGAAAAAAGAGTTGGGAAAAAAATGCCCTTAGCCACACCTATTTCCCACGCTCCCCCCTGAAAAAAAAAATCGGTGAATTCTCAACATTTCGAAATCGAGCATAAACCGAGATATAAATGTGCGAAATTTCGTCATCTCAACACAAAGGGTTTCGGGAATATTTGCAAAAAACTATCACTTCGGGCCCTCTTTCAGATGGCTTCAACTCCCCAGGGGGCTCATGTTTATATGAACTTTTTTCACTATTTTTGTTCCTGGAATCTGTTGAAATCTTTGTATGTAATTTCGGGACACCCTGTATATGGCAAGCTTAGCAGTTTCGCACCAACGACTTATTCACAAACTAACATCTCAGTTATGCCTCCTCTCATTAAGTTTTTTTCAGGCATCGCTCCATGTGGTGGTGGACGGAGTATCGTATGATATCATAGCCATCAATTCCAGCACAAGTATTGGTCCTACTCCAAATCAATGAACGCTTTGAGAGTTCCCATTTTCCCCCAGAAAACTAAGAACTCAACCCTGGAGGACAAACAACCTGGTTGAATTCAACGCCACCAAAACTCCAGCATAAATTTTATCTAGCTAGAAAAGCGGAACTCGGTATGTCTGATTTGAAAATGTCTGGTACCACGTTTTCCACAAAGTTCACCATATATATATATACAGTATGATGCAAATGTATGGAAAGAATTCATTTCAAAACAAGACGACTTCCGAAAAAAATCCAAAAAGTAGAGTTCAGAACTTTTTTATCGATGTATTTTTTCAACTAGACGACCCTTCGATGTTCAATTCTCAGTAGAAGATCTCTGCAAGATCCAGTTAACCAAATGATAATCCATTTTAATTTCAATCTTCTTTTGCAAAATTTTGACTATTGGATATACGATCAGTAGACCTTTCAAAAGAGGTGTCACATGACCCCTGTTTGAAAAAAACCGTCCATTACGTCATTACTCCAACACCGGTGATGTAACATCTCTCATATGAATGTCATGAGATGAGGTTTCAAAAATTAAAACTCACGTGTTTTTGGAATTTCTTCAAATGTCGCCCATTTCTGAAATAATGAATTCATTCCATACATTTGCATCATACTGTATATACCGGGTGACACAGGCTATCGGGCCACCCCTGTAACTTCTGCATTCGTCAACGGATTTTTCTGAAATTCGGTACAGTTATAAAAGCAACTATTTCGGATTTGATCACATTACAATCCAATATGGCGGACTTCCGGTTGTTCTGGAAATGCCAGCAATTTTGTTTTTTCAAATGGAACACCTCGTATATTTTTACGTATTCAAGTTCAACAGGTCAAAACAAGTGCAATCTTGATGTCAAATGTCATTTATTCCACAGCCTACCTAGTTGAAAAATTATTCTAACTGCAAGGAAATTCATAAACTATAGTTGTAGATTTTTGAATGTATAAAATTTGTTACTGCACCGAAAACCAAAAATGATATTTCATTTTGTTCCTTAATGTATGTTCTAGAGAAACGGGTAGGTGGCCCATAGGGGTTCCATATAAAAAAAAATAATTTTTGATCAAAAAGTGATGTGGCTGAATTGATTCCTGGATAAGTGACACAAAAAATAATTTTTCAGAAAAAATTATGTTCTTCTGTTATGTGTGACTCATTGTGAATAGTCTTGACCACATCTCATTTATCCACAAGGTAAAATGAAAACACAAATTTAATTTAATTTTTTCCGAAAAAATGACATTTGAAATGAAGATTGCACTTGTTTCGACCTGTTGAACTTGAATATGTAAAAATATACAGGGTGTTTCATTTGAAAAAACAAAGTTGCTGGCATTTACAGAAATACCGGAAGTCCGCCATATTGGATTGTAATGTGATCAAATCCGAAAAAGTTGCTTATATAACTGTACCGAATTTCAGAAAAATCCGATGACGAAAGCAGAAGTTACAGGGGTGGCCCGATACCCTGTGTCACCCATACTCGATATTTCTATCAGCAGAGTATGACTCATAGAAGGGCTGTTTCACAAACTACTTTACACCTCAACAGCTTCTCATGATGTACAAAGCACATATACGGCCCACATATGGGGTTCAGCACCCAAACATACGTTGATGCTCTTGAAATCCATTCATAGACGAGACATTCGCCTGGTTAGTGATGCCACACTCAATAATTCTTTCATATCATTGGAACACCGTATAGAAAAGTTAGCGACCCTTCACATTTCTCTATATACTCCCACAGGAAATATTCTTCAGAAATCTCTGCTATACTGGGTGTATTCAAATACCACCGAAAAAATTCAAGATGTGTTTCCTTGTGATATTCTAGCAAATGGAGTTCATATAAACATGTGTCCCAACCTGCTCCGTTTTTGAGATACAGGATGTTGAAGTTGAAAGTATTAATTGTTTTTATTTATAACCCCCCTGTATGAGCTTTCATAGTCCCAAAATTCAGTATGGATGGACACTGAGGAAGCCCCAACATTTCAAAATGATTCTAATTACAGTTATTGAGTAATCTGAATGGAAGTCTTGAGAACACCTACATTGAAATTTGATGTTGAATAGAATTTTTGTTGTTTCCTCAAAAACTAAACTAGAAACAAAAATCACACACGGAATAGAAAAATTGTTATTTCAATAGTTCAATCTAATAGAAATGCCGGTGGCGTACAATGACATTCACCATGAATATCAATGTAAGAAGCTTTATATTACTATAAACAAAATCACAACGTGTTATTGAAATTGTTTAAAGGACAATAATTGAGAAATGAATAGAAAAAAATATGGAAATATTCATACGCTGTGTATCTCGAAAACAAAGCAAGCTAGGACACATGTTTATACGAACTTCATTTCCTTAATTTTCTCGATGTTATTTAGATACACCCTGTATATCTTTCCATCACAGAGGTCAGGCGTACTCGACATGCCCAGTCAGCACATCGATCGTTTGTCTTCAGAACGGTGAAGCTTTGATGGAATTCTTTGCCAAAGGAAGTATTCCCAGGAACTCAAGATCTCCAGAAATGAAAGAAACCCAACACCTTCCTTCTCTCCATATCATTCCCAGGTATGCACGATGTTCCTCCTGCCCCCCAAGAGTTGAAAAATACTTTGAACGTACTTTGACAGGGAGTCATACCTATATAAAAGTGTCCATAAGTATGATTCTCTCGGAGCTCGAAGTGATATCACAATACAATGTCTATTGTGCGAGAAAATCTCTATAAAAAATATAAAACTAATTATAGCTGATATTAAATGAAGATATCAATTATTCGCCGTGAATAATTCATTTCAAGGTACTTTCCGGTAGTCGAGTAATAATTGTATGAAATAAATCCTTGACTCGATTACACTACTTTTCTTTGATAAAATTAAACGATCTTGATTGAGTTTGAGAAACTACTGTTCATTGTTTTGCTTTTGAATGGCCTTCAATTATAAATCAGAATGATTGGGCTATTTGAATTTTTGCGGTGATTGGACTGCAAGTTGCAGATCCCAGTGCAATTAATAATTATTACAGTAAACGTCCTAATGCCGCTCAAATGACATTTTGCAGATACAAACTGATCATTAATGAATTACATACAATTATCGATATTATGCCTCCAGGGTTGTCCATATATTGGTTGTGTAGTAATATAGTATTATTTTCACTACTAGTAGTACTAGTATTTCATTAATCTTTCTGGAAACAAAGTAATATTGGACAAGTCAAATAATTGTTTGTCAGTTGTACGATGAATGAATGTTCATCATACAGAGGGTTTGGAAACATTCTGAATTGAGAAATCACAATCACGAATCTATTATTAGAGCTCTATAGAAGCAAATTTCTATCTTTCAATCTTGAACCCATGAACCCATTGAATAGGTATGGAAGTTTTGCTAGGAATATTTTGAGATATATTATAAACATGATAATCTTCTTCGTATGATTCCAAACCATTCAGTACGTTCTATTGAGTTAAGCTACTTCGTATAAGTTGGAATGTACGTGGATATACATAGAATAACTTCGCCAATCAGAGATCAAGAATTATTTCCATAGTACCCAATTAATATTTTTACATACAAACAAAGCGCGTCGTAAAATGTTGACGTTCGTTCAGAATTACTCAAAGAATAATCGCATCGAATACAATTCGAACTTCATATTATTCATGGTTATACATCTCAAACTTCCTGCATGATTCAATCATTATGAATATTAAATCAAATATAATTTCGGTTCTATGAACATGTCATGATGTTATGGATTGAATGGAAGAGCAGTCACTATATTGATGAATAATACAATTATTATTATTTGAATTCTTATAATTCCAGTCACAACTCTGCGGCCTCCGACGCCACGCAGAATCGTTCTGGATAAAATCCAGTGACTACTCTCCACAGCCTGTGCATGGGGCGAATAATCACTGGAACCAAGAACCGAGTGCCCTGAGTAGACGCAATGATCCAAGTATGACAGCCTTCTGCATTCCACCAGCCAGGATGTATGCCTTATCGCGGCACGCTGGAATTTTTTGGATTTCCGAGAACAGTGTATGTCGTGTGCCTCCTAGGGATCCGTTTATCAGGATGACAAATTCTACAGAATGGTCTAGATGGTAGATGGAGCCTGCGGAGTTCGTCGAGAAGATCTCGATATCTAGTCCGTTTCTCCTCCTCCTTCAAAACAATGTTCTGTTCGGCTGGCGCCGAAAACTCGATCACGAACATCGCTTTGATTTGATAGTCGAGGAGGACTACATCAGGCTTGTTAGCTTGTATTTGCCTGAGGGTGGGGAATGAGAAGTTCCAATAAATTCGGCACCTCTCATTCTCCACAACGGACTCAATATCCCCCGGAGCATAGGGCAGCACTGGGGTCTCGTCTATTCCGTACGAGTGCCTCAAATGGTAGTAGAGCACTCGCAATGCCGCATTGTGTCTATGGATATAGGCCGAGACTGCATACACCGTGCAAGAGGACAGCAGGTGCATAATTGTCTCGGGCACCCTGCGGCAGGCCCTGCAATTTGTGTCAGGGACCTCCACACCCATGACACGGCTACGGTAGACGAGAGTGTTAAAAACCCCATCCTGGCATGCCATGATGAACTCCTCGGTTTCCGATTCAACCCAAACCCCGCCTGATTTAAGGAAAGCAAAAGTCAGTTCTTTGGATAAACCCTGGTCTACAATGGTCTCGAAGTAGACCGAATGCATGGGCTCATCCATGTGAAGCTACAGGAGCTTCCTCACTTCAGTGAGGGTTGCTGGGCTGTGTGTACGTGAATATATACCAAAGAAGGGAAGATAATTTATTCAAAATATTCGTAGCAGAGCGCTTTCGACTGTTAAGTCATCATCAGTGCGTACTCGTCAGGTTAACAGGGAAATTCGTCCATAAAAATATCGTTGGTCCAGTTTAAAACTAACGACATCAAGGTAAAATACGTTACAAATAAATTGAAATGTGTTTCCCAAAAGGGGGTCAAATATGGATTACATTTTGTTAAGCAGCCATTATCGCTGCGACATGTCGTGTTGAAGTGAATTCACTTTTGCAGCGTTGATGCGGGCCTTTCTCCGAGCGGGCTCTAGCTCAGTAACAATTAAGTCGGCTGCCCTGTAAAGAAAAGCTCCTACTCCTGCCTCTTCATGGGTTTTAACCATTTGCAGGTATATTCGACAGGACATTGAACACAGATCATTAGAATTTGAAAATAATAATCTTCTGAAATGAGAATTGTATTATCTTCAAGAAGATGTAATTCATTATCTGTTATATATATTTACGTTCTAGACAGTATTACAAAGAAACAAACTGACCTCAAATGCATTGATTAAATTGTTATCACGTAACGGGGAATTCTGAAGTGATATGAGATTGCTCTGTTTGTATACGAATTTCTCGGAATTGTTTGTATGCCATATTTTCACGTTTCGAAAACAAATTTAAAAAACATATTTTTCTCAGATGAGATGTGTTTTGATTCAATTTATTTTCGTCTGTGAAAATCCCTGTTATTCGTTCCCCAACTCGAAGTCCATTTTCCTTTCCCAGTTCTTTTAGTTCGATGATCGTCCAATATCATAGATAAGTTGACCTCATGCTATCTTTCCTATTGTAAAAAAATCAACTGTGGAACATCTGACCTCTTATGTCAAACTATCAGATAAGAAGACGGACAATCAGGAATTTATTGATGTGATAAGTGCTCATGACATATTTATCATTTACTAGATTTAACCGAAAACAACGAAATGAACAATGATGCTGGCTGTTCAGCAGCTGTACGAGTATTCCAGATGACATTATTAATATTAAATGATCAACAGAACCCATGGAAAGAGTTCACGTATTACTCAGATTCATTTATTATTTTGAAGGAAACTGATTTAGCTAGAATTCACGGGAAAACCCCTAGATCTGATATACTTATTACATCATTGGAGGAATAAACCATAATGTTTCACGAGTTCCTGAACTTAACGTAGCATTCCCGAATCCCATCGTGTCATTGGTCGCTTTGAATCACGTGATACATTATGGAAGCATGTGCAGTCGCTAACAGAGACACTTTGAATCATTAACGGGACTCTCTCAACATATCACGTGATGAGAATCCTTCATAAGATTCAGGTTCGTTTTGATATTCCCAGCAGAGATAAGGATCTAGGATTCCATCAGGTATTGCATTATGTAATATCATATACAATCTAACCCAGGGAAATGGCAATGAGGTTACACGTGTCTTGGTGCCAGGAAATGGATAGACAGATGAACTAGCAGAAAAAGGTTCCAAAACATAATTCAATAACTCAAAACCAGTATTGGGCAAAACAAAAGCCATATCAGTTGGAACCAGCACTGAGTGAGTTTTATATTAACACCAGACAGATTGGGATCAAAGCGGTGAATCAACAACACATCAAACTAATAATAATAAAAAACATTCTGTGCCTTATCAAACGAAAACTTAAGTCAGTGATAAGCTTTTTATCGGGAAACAGGCACCTTTAATACTTGTACCGTTTCCTGCTCTCCTGTCCAAACTTTTTCGATGTACTATATGGCAGTAGGTAAAGTATAGTACGTAATATGTGTTGTAAAGCAATTACGCACTCATGGAATTACGCACTCGCCGCTTAGCGGCCGCGTGGGTAACTTTGCCATTCGTACGTAATATGCTTCTTACAATACATATTACGTAATATACTATATTAAGAACGGGAATAGACTCGTTCCCAAGAAAAACTGAGATGAGTTCATTGTCTCTTTTCCTTTATATCCTTGTTTATGAGTATTTCTAGAAGGTGACACTAACTTTTATCTAGGTATTCCTCTTTGGTGGCATTTTGAATATCCAATCACGACTTCTCCCATCACTTTCTCAATATTGTCATTATTCAACCACATTTCCAATAATCACCATTTTTCGTATAAGCCGAGTATTCTGATATCGACCTTGAAACAGGAAAATCATGTTTTTTCTGGCTAATTGTACCAGGAACTGCAATTATTCCATCTACAGAACCTATATGTGAAATATCCGAATTATCCATCAATTATTTCACCTTTGTTTGTATCCACACATTTCAATCACTACATCTTGTACCCACTCAATTATTCATTATTTCAATTATTAATGTTTCATCAACTTTGTTGTTGTTTAGAATCTGTATTCTGAGATATGACCTATCCGTGAATATTGTTTTTGGCTTAGTTCCGTTTGTATTCCTTTTCGCAAATAATAAAAGAATAAATAAATAAATGAATAGATGGATGAATAAATGAATTGATAAATGAACATTAGAAACAACTTCCTCTGGTCTTTGGGACTTTGGCAGGTTGGAGATGAATGAGAATGGACGAGTTGTCTTTCATTGTTTTGAGTAAACTATCTGAATTGTAGATATCTAATATGCTGTATTCCATATCGATATTCTATCCTGTGTATCCTGAGAATTATCATGGTATTGAATTTCATCAATAAATTGATCGTCACTTCAAAGCTTTTTATGAGTTATATCAATCTGTATCTTCTGAATTTATTCAAGAATTTTCGAATGTTCTGGATTGTTGTCTCGATACTGTGAATCCAGTAGCATAAGTTACAAAAATCATCATCAAAAGGTGCAACGATATAATTGCCATAAGTACCTGTGTTCGTCACAGTTCGTGCACTTTCTACTTATGCACATGTTGAGACACATACATATCAACTGCAATGTTTATTATGCATTTTCTTACGGAATAGTGATAATTATCACATGCATATCGCAAGTGAATGACCGGTTCGAATGAACAGTTGAGGAATTGGCATTTAGGTTATGGGTAGATGTTGAAATATGAAGTTAAAAAAAACGCCATTAGAGAGTGGGAACGCCGTTGTTCAATTGACGAAGAACACAAGCAGTAAATATATTTTTTATGTTGGAATCGATATTCGATCAACTGACTGGATCCCACATTCTTCAATGAACTGTCATCAGGCTTTCTTTGAAGGCCTTACAAACCCAACTTTAATGATATTGCAGTCAATACTAGCAAGCAACCAGCTTGCCAATGAGGGGTCGCAAGCCATAGGGTTGTATTTGAAAAAAAAAACATGTTGGGGTAGATTCCTGCAACACCTGAAGGGTTATATTCTCTATATTGCTCGCCAAATATAGGTAATAGTTATTTATACACCAAGGTAGTCAAGAATATCAGTATTACCAAGGGACCAAGATTATAATCATCCCGAGGCTTTAGCCAAGGGGTATATGATCCCGTGCTTATAATATTCTTTACTACCAAGGTGTACATTGCATTTTTCTCACCACTAGCAATATATTTCCATTATTATAATTCCGTGAAACTGAAATTTAGACCTATTGTCACTATGAAAGCACTCCTTTTCAATTCTGATTGAAATCTAGTAGCCATGACAATGACAGCATATGACGTCATTGATAAATACCTACAAGATTCGAGTAACATAGTCGCGAATCCCTCATGATATGTGCTCACGTTGGGTCAGGTTCGCATCAGATGGCGATCATGAATGCCATCTGGGGACACCCCTGCACTGATGTCTCGTCATTTAGGAAAAAAAAAAACACTTGCATCTGTATTAGTCTTACGAATCGTTGCATAGATTTCGGGTGGTTGTAATTCAATATTCTGCGTGGCATATAGGCCAGGAAAGTAGTTGTTTTCCTCTCTTTATATACCAGTTCACATTTGTGGAAATGACTTTGAGCTGGGTATATTCATTTCTCTTTGAGCATTTTGGCTTTTTCGTAGTTGGAGCCATTAGTCTCTGTATCAATGACTTGACAACAACAGGCAGTGGCATGAAGCGCTCATCAATGTAGATGCTATTGCTGTAAGCGCATGCTAAAGAAAGTGAAACCAAGGTTACACATAACTGTTTACTTTTGTTGTCGATAGGTTTATTGCTCCGTTGAGAATAATTGCACAGCGTAACGAAAGTGCTGATGTTATAGCGCTTTAGGTCATTTTCTGCTGAAAATTCTTCATCGGGAATTGGTATATACTGTTTACAATATTGGCTATTTGGAAATACTATTGAATATCTGTTTATGGAGAATGAATATTTTGAATTGGAAATAATTATATCAAAAACATTAACATTGAATGGTTTGATACACACCAAGGTGTGTTATTGGTGTCTACCATGCACTCATTTATTCTATATTTTCTTAGAAGATATGCAATTTGTACATTTCAGAAGATCCCTCGGTATTCACTTCGTCATTCGATAATTTCACTTCACCTCAAATGATTACTGAAAGTCAATCTCTTATGTAACAAAGAACTGAATCTGATGCGGTTTCTCAATTTCTAGACAAATTCTTCTTCTTCAAGAAAAAAGCTGAAGGATTTGGGAAATATGAGAGCATCCATCAAATCTGAACTTCTTCAGAATTCTTTGGTTTTTATTCAACTGGATCAAACTTTTGGTTCGTAACTATAATGCGAAATGGATTCACTTGCATATGTGGAAGTTGTAGTGCTATCCTGGACCTGTTCATGCCCAATCCCACACACAAAATGATGTTTCTCGAGTAATATGAAAGATAAAGGAAAGAATCCGAACAATAAATATCGTCAAAAGATGAGGCTGGCGTGTATTTTCCATTTCAACTAGATAACGTACCTGTTACCCTCCACAAAGTATTACAAATTTCATGAAAAAGCACGCTGTGATTACTACACCCGGTATTCATAAAAAAGAAGTTCTTATGCAAATACAGTTTGCAGCACACCAATGTTCAGAAGGAAATAATAACCTGTCATTCAAAATAAAAGGAGTCCAAATCGGAAAAGTAGTTTTGACGCTAATGTATCCTGAACATTTGGCTACTTTTTGGTAATGCGTTAATTTCCCCGGAGTTCCTTCTACTGGATACCTTACCACATTGAGACAAACCTGAACCATAACCTAACCTGAAGTCTGTTTGCTGAGTAGTACAGTCCTTTCTATACATTTAACAACTGAGCATTCAAAAATGGAACAATTTGGGACACATATTTGAATGAGTCACATTTTTCCCATCTAATCGGAATTGTTTAATCCATCTGAGACCTGAGGACGGGGTGGTAGCTCATACATTTCTTCTTACTATGAAATGAGCAACAAACTCATCCGTACTATGAATTTTTCGAAAAATCCACAGAAACAAAATGCTTAATAATGGAAATAATTGAAATCAATATACAGGTGAACAAAAAACAATAAACCATAACAGATTCAGGAGATTGGGACGGTCTCCGCATGTTTTTCTCCGAGTTTCCTTGGCATAGAGTATGCTTTGACTCTGAGGACCCTTCACAGTGTGCTGCGGAAATATCCGAGATCATCATGCTCGGAATGGACACATACATACCTCATTTTTCGAAAAGATCATCACCTTCGAAACCCTGGTTCAACAAAAACTGTTCTAGAACTGTTGCCTTGAAACAAACAGCCTACCATCGCTGGCGCAAAAACCCTAACCTCGCGACTAGAGCAGAATACGTTGATGCCAGGAATAACTGCAGCCAAACAATAGATGCTTCGAAAGAAACATACAATGCCAAGATAAGATCGAAACTCATAGATTGCCCCAATGGCTCCCGTTCGTTTTGGTCCCTTGCTAAAGCGGTCGGAAGAAATTTCACTAATAGTTCATTTCCACCACTATCCAAATCCGACGGCACATTAGCAACAACATCGCAGGAGAAAGCAAATATTTTTGCAGAGATGTTCGCAGCAAACTCTACTTTAGATTCCCAACGAAAACTGCCGCCAGACATTCCACCCGTTGAGAGTCGAATGCCCGAAATCGTCTTTCGTCAACGCACCATCAGACAAATTTTGTTTGATCTCAAAACGAATAAGGCTAACGGTCCTGATGGAATTTCACCCATTATCCTCAAAAAATGTGCACCAGAATTAACACCGATTCTCTGCAAGTTGTTTACCATCTCGTACAGGTCGGGTATTTTTCCATCATGCTGGAAGACAGCTATAGTCCAACCAATCCCCAAAAAAGGGAACAAGAACCCGCCCAACAACTACAGGCCCATTGCCCTGTTATCAGTAATCTCCAAAGTGATGGAGAAAGCCATAAATATAGAGCTTATCAAATATCTGGAGAGCTCAGGAATCATCAATGATAGACAATACGGCTTTCGCCACCGAAGATCTACTGGAGATCCACTTGCCTACGTCACCCAATTATGGCAATCTTCAATAGAAAAACACGGGGAATCTCTAGCTGTCGCGTTGGATATATCGAAAGCATTCGACCGTGTTTGGCACGAAGGACTCCTCCACGAACTACCATCATACGGCTTACCACCTCAGCTATGCCATCTCTTATCGAGTTTTCTTTCAGGCAGATCGCTTCACGTGGTGGTGGACGGTGTATCGTCTGATACCATTGGCATCAATTCCGGCGTTCCACAAGGATCAATTTTGGCACCAACATTATTCCTGCTTCATATCAATGATCTGTTGGGAGTAACAACTTGCCCCATCCACAGCTTTGCAGATGATAGTACCCTCCATACTGCGTTCTCTTCCAGAATTCCCATTTCTTCCCAGGAAACTAAGAACTCACGGCGCAGGGAGGTCAATGCTGTCAATGAAGATCTTGCTGAAATCACAGCCTGGGGAACAAACAACCTAGTTGAATTCAACGCCACCAAAACTCAAGCCTGCATTTTCTCTAGAAAGGCGGAACTCAGTATGCCCGATATTGTAATGTCTGGCTCCACCATCCCCACCAAGCCTACCATATCTATGCTCGGTATTTTCATCAGCAACACTCTTTCATGGGATAATCATGTCAGATCCATCGCAAAAGCTGCTTCACAAAAACTTGGATTCGTGTTCCGTGCGAAAAGCTACTTTACACCTCAACAGCTTCTCATGATCTACAAAGCGCAGATGCGGCCTGTTCTAGAATACTGTTCCCACATATGGGGTTCAGCACCAAAACATACGCTGATGCTCTTAGATTCCATCAAGAGAAGAGCCATTCGCCTGGTGGGTGACGCCACACTCACTCACTCTTTGACATCATTGGAACACCGTAGAAAGGTCGGCGACCTTTCACTTTTCTATCGATACTTCCACGGGAAATGTTCTTCGGAAATCTCTGCTATCATCCCTTCACTAGCAATACCAATCAGACGAACTTTATCAAGACTCATTCATCCATAGAACGGCTAGGCTGTGGAACTCATTGCCTGTGGAAGTTTCCCCAACAACATATAATCTCCAAAAGTTCAAAAAAAATGCCAATACCCACCTTTTGTCCCTATCCTCCCTAGGAACGCACGATGTTCTTTGAACATTATAGGGATTCCCTTTCGTGCGCTCCAAGCGATAAAAAAAAGATATATGAAAGGAGCCAACACGAAAATCCCAATAAGAACAATGGAACCTAACATTTCTGAACATCAACATTGTACGCAACTCAACCTGAGAAATTGACGAACACAATTCATAAAAAGTTGAACTGCCAGCCTAAGATGGCGCAAAATCGATTTGTATGTTGGTACCCTCTCTTAAGCTTGTTTATTACCAGATGGTTTTGTTGCCTGTGAATCGAAGAACTACGGAGAATTATGAATAAACGCTTTTGAATATAATGTGACCATATGGTCATATGGTCTATAATATAGCCCATGGTTTCATCAGAAGCGGACCGATGAAGGGTTGATATGACATTGTGACGATTAGCATTGGCACCAATAGTTGAATGAACTTCACTTCATTTCTTTCTTCACTGGGCTGAAGTTGGATTTTTATGAATCCCAAACAAGTCCCCTTGTATGAGTTTCACCTTTGACCATCGTGAAAAAAACCTAGTATCGTTATTGAATTCGTTGTGATAATCCCTAACCGATTATGGAATAAAATACAGATTGTCCTATTTGAAAATCGAAATTTTTCAAGTAGCACGAATCTCGGCAGGATATTTGCAACATATTTGCCAATATGCCAATGCCTAGCCAAGATCATGTACTACTGGAGTTGGAGTCGTTTCCGGTGATATATGACGTAGGACATATTGCACAATTTTCCAATTCTCGAATGATACACCCTACCAAATTTGAATCCCATACCTTCGGAACTATGGAACCCATTGCCTTTAATGAATTCGTTGGCATTGGCACCTGGCTGGTATACTTTTTTGATTTAAATCTTGCAGGTTTGTTCATTTGTTAGATGTTTAGAAGAAAAAATCAGTCAGTTGATACATAAAAATATTGAGGAAGCTAGATTGGTATCACCGTCGGAAAGATTTTAAAGATCGACACCAGAGGCTGCATACTCTGATTTATTTATACGATCAATTATTTAGTTTCAATAATTTCAAGTAAAATGTTCTATTCTAACCTCCAAACACAATATGGAAATCTTGTTCCGATTTAGTTCATTTCGCAATGAAATAATGTCGATCTGAATAATATCAGAGTATTTTTTCTTGAATTATTAATATATTGTTGTTAATTAGCTTGGTCAATGCCGATGTACTAGATATAACTAGGTATACAATTGAAAATATAATTCGATTCGAAGCGTGAAATTAGGAATGATGGCCCTGAAAAGTCTATCAAATGTTTCAGATTTGCATGTTTTTAGTTATGATTTATAATTGTTATCATGATACTCTGAAATGTGATGATTTAGGTAAGTATGCCAAACACTTACAAATCTACACAATCAAGTATCAACTACCAATGAGAACGTTCGATGTGCACAGATTTTAATACACAAAAGTATAGTCCTGAGTACCTTTTTTTTGAAAAAAATATATGTACATAATACAAGATTGCGTATGAGGAGGAAGATTCTCTTTACAGTAGGAGTGGGTTCAAAGACTTTTGACGTTATTAAAATACATTCATTTTACTTGATTATCTGGGATTTTCTCTCCTCGTTTCTATTAAATGAAAATATTCGTATTATTTCAATATATTTGTAGTGGGGCAAATCAGATGATTTGCCCAAAAATGTCACTGCGTTTAAAAATTATTAAAGTAATTATCGATCGATCGTTTTTGAGAAAGTTTGAGCGGTTCTGGTTTTTGACAAGTTACACACGGTTCAAGGACTGATTTATCAATTATTTATTAATTCTAATAATTTTTACGAGGAACAGAAAACAGAGGAGTCATAGTAGCTATACTATCAACTTTTTTTTGATGAGTTGCCAATGGGCCTGTTTGGAGTGAAACATTCTTTTTTGGTGAACACTCTGTATTGTTACAAAAACAAAGGGGGATGCTGGTATTGAGATGAATTGTGAGAGGCTTCACTTGATCATCATTCTGGAGATCTCATGGGCATCTTCGGTCTGTGAATTACACAGGATTTTATTCTTGAATGTGAAAACACGAATAACAACGCAAATATATCAACAACTATCAGTTAATATGAGAATTTCGACTTCACAATTAATTCATATATGTATATAAATCAGGCCCTTGGACAGTGATCAGATCTTTCAAATTTCCTTCAGGAAAGGTTATATTTTCTCCTGTTGAACCATCCTTCTCCAGAACATAACAGAGTTCAGACTTGATGACCTTGTCCAAAATTATACAGATGATATTGTTCATTATGAAAGACACCTATCTTCAAGTAAACCTTACCAAATTACTTCACATTGTAAGTCAAACTAGAAAAATGATTTTTTCTGCGATTGGCAGCAAATGTTTATTTTGCTGACACATATCAATCAGCAAAGTATTACTTCTCCTGCCTAGGCAGCAAAGTGGTTACTTTGCTGATTGATAAGTATCAGCAAAATTAATAATCCATAAATCGTTTATAATTTCCTTCATATTTCATTCGAGACTTCTCCGGCAACAAATTCAACTCTATATTTTTTGCCACCTCCCTTATTTCTGGAGGTGTAAGTACTTCCAGATCGCTATCACTGTCCATTATATAATAATTTAAATATACCGATATATTTTCGCACAACTGTCAGAATTTTCATGAATTGTCAAACTATAATTTTCATGGACAACTGCGACTTCTATCAGATTTCATTTTAATTGAACACTACAGGAAAAATAAAGAGATTGTGGGAATTGTGATAACTTGCAATTACAATATCCTCCTCTATCATTATGAACAATCGCAGAAAAAATTGTATGATCAACTCGGCAGCAAAGTAGATTGACTGCCTTAGCTTACATCCTCGGCAGTCAATCTACTACTTTGCTGCCTAGTTGAACAAATAACTATTTCATTAGAGGTAGGTATTAGTATAGAGAATTCTGGCGTAATGAGAATGACACAATTTTCTTCATTCAATTGATAATAATATTGAGAATATTTTCATGGCATTTTCAAAACAGAGGAACTAACTCGTTTTAGTATTTCGAATATTAGGAAAAAGAAGGAAGGCACAAGAAGGAACATTATGAGATCACTTTCTATATTATATAACACGAGTGGAATAACGAAACTGGGTTGGGAACTTAGTTGGGAACTGAGTTGACATCCCTGAAAATTACCAATTGTTCGAAACTGTCGGCAAGAAGAAAACAATATGGTATACGTCCCATCAACTAGAGACCTATTTGAAAGCAAAATATTCAAGACAACTTGATAAGCATAAGATTTTGAGGAAAATATGGGCCTTTCAGTTCGCAATACTTTCTGCAGTTTACATAAAAATTTATAAAAATTTAATCAAACTCATCGAAATTGCTGCTTGAGTTGTCAAAATTCTCGTCGAATATTTTGTTTGATGAACAGCTTATCTGACCACCAACATCGACAATAACAAAACATCAACAAAAACTCACCATTCAACACTATGGGGAACACACTTCTTCACGGTCACTATCCAGATCAACGATCCACCGCTTTGATCTGAATATGACCAGATGATGAAAATGTGCGAATTTTGAGTTGAGAATGAAGCCTAATCGAAATCAGGCATCCAAACTGTGATCAGCTCCACCATATTTCATAAGGTCAACTGATATAGTGTTCTGGGTATTGTGTGCATATCTGAGTTCATTCTTTTCCCTCCTCGTATAGTGATTTGTAATGTTTTTCATTCTTGGGTTATCTGAGTTATATAAAAGATACCCTGCATTTTTATTTGCTACTAGATTTCTAAGTTCCGTACTGAAGTTGACCTTGGATGTTCAAATGCACAATTTACACATCATGAGAGTGATGGATTTATTATTTTTAAATGCATTTACACGTTTTGATTTATTTTATCTACCGGTCAGGTTGCTTGATTTAGTAGATTCTTCGACGAAAACAGAAAAAGTTTGAATGAACATTGGTTGAGAAATAATGACTCCTAAGGAAGCTGAAGCCTCTCAAATAGACTAGAGTCACTGGATGGTATTAGTTTGATAAGAGTTCGGACACAACGGTTAGGGTTTTTGAATGTTTAGATTTATAAAGTTACACACCTTGCATTGTGACAAGAGCACCATAGTCGTCCCGCGCTTTTTCATTAATATTTTTTTGAATTTGACAATTCATATTATAAACGTCAGACTTGAAATAAAATTTCATAATTATTATACTTTCGAGATGAAAGCAGCTATGGAAATCACTTGCTGTATAATAAATTGTGCCAATTTTGAAACAAATGGATATCATTTATTCGATTTTCCAAATCAAATATCAAGCATTCGCTTATGGAAGGAAGATATGAAACGGCCTGGGTGGAAAATCAATTTGAAGACGAGCGAAATTTGTGAGGTACTCATTAAAATTCACTTCTTATAACAGCATCTGATTAGAATGAATCTATATTTTAGGCCCATTTTCAAACAGAAGATTTCAAAATCTGTTTGAGAGAATCTGCTGTTCCATCAATTTACAAAGCAGACGATTTCAAGAACAAAATTCCATTATTGAAACATCACACAAAATACAAAACAAAATAATCATGGAAAAAAGAGAAATGATCGCAAAATTACATTATGAAATTGAAAATTTGAGAACGAAACTAAGAAAAGCAAGTAAACTACAACGTGATATATTATTGAATGGCGTTTTTGGTGCTGACCGCGAATTCAAATTTCAACAGTGAAAAGAAATATCAAGGGAATTATCATAAGGGCCTTAATTACGCTGGAGGTTATCGTTTTGCAGATATTTTCTATATCGATCCATGTTACTTAGCTCCTAGGGCGCTAAGTGAAGTTTCTGAGAACTTAACAAAACCAAGTATTTGGTAGGTCTCTTCAAAATAAATTACTTTTTTCCCATGAAATCTTTATCGAAAAATGATTTGTTCTCTGTATTTCAACACCCCTGTATCTCCGAAATGAAGCATTTCCAGACACAAGCTTATATAGACTTTATTTCTTGAAATTGTCTCAGGAATACTTCACTGGAGTACATTCACATACGATAAGGAATTATAGCTATAAGTTTATCCATATGTATATATTCTCTGATATTAAAATGTTGTTACATGCATTTTTTCCATTTATATAAATCTTGCTCTGCTAGAAGTTTATCACTATGAATTGAAGTGGGTGTTTGTACCCTATATCCATTGTCCATCTACGGCTATGATTGATTTGACAGAAAATATAACTTCTAAAATCGTATCTGACAATCAAGCGCTACTAGGGGAATTGAAAAGACAAAGAGCAGAATATATGTCTTATTCTTTTATTAACTTAAACCATTGTATTATAGAAAATAGAAATTTTAGGATTTTTTTTGTTTTTTAGAAAAGGACAAAAGTTCAGCTGTGTCCGAACTCTTATCAAACTAATACCATCCAGTGACTCTAAAATAGACTACCCTGAAAATAGTTATTTATGTATCAAGGGCCTGAAATACGCTTCCATGGACTTTGGCGTGTGAGTAAAGTTATTACAGGTCCAATTACGGATGAGGTTGAATATTGTAATTCGAGGCGCAGCCGAGGATTATAACAATCGAATTCGTCATTTGCATATTGGCCGTATGTCGTTCAAGATTTTTCGTTATGTCGCTGAAAAATTACTTTCTGATTCCGAAGACAGAACAAACCACACGTAGTACCTCGTAATTCTACAGAAAATCCCAGCATCGTGTTGTTATGTAACAGTTAACGGCCGGCTGCCGATCAACAACCCTAACGAACGGAGCCTGTTAACATTACCTTTCCAATTGTCAACTGAATCCTATTGAATCAAAAAAACAGTATATAACTACGAAAATATATCAACACGCCTAGGTCCACACACCATAGAAGCAAGATACGACTGTGATATACAGGGTGGCCCATCGAAAACGTACCGCAAGGCATTACAGGCTGGGAAACAACTTTTCGATAAAATCCAAAAACAGGTCAAGTTTGTTTGCGAGGGGGACACAATTTGACGTGATGAGCATAGTAAAATCTTCAACCCCCTAAGTAGGGTGGTCACCCCAAGATTTTTTTCAAATGGGAAGGGGGGTCAAGCGATACCTCTTTAGAAGGGGCTTGTCATTCCCTATACAGTGCTGCTTAGATTTTTCAAATCGATCTACTCTTTCAGAAAATATAGAGCGTTGAAACTCCAACCATCATGTGGGACGAAAAATACAAAAATCGGTTCAATTGTACTTTATTGCAATAAGTTCTTTCAAATGAATTCGCTGTTTTTGCCGATTCGCTGTTTTTGCCGATGCACAGATTTGTTTAGGCTCATTTTAGAGAGTAAAAAATGAATAGGATTCATTTCTTCACGTTTGACTTAGGTCAAGTAGTTGCTAGATACCCGTCGTGGTTGAAGTGTTCACGAATTGTTGACTTTAAAATTTATCATTATGGTCTATTCAATTGCAGACAGAGTGGAAATCATTGAGCTTTTTTTCAAAAACGATGAATGTGGAAATCGGGTCGCGGAGTTGTTTAACCAACGGCATCCTGACAAACATGCCTCTGGAAAAATTGTTCGCGAATTGGTGAAAAAATTTCGCGAAACAGGTTCAGTTCATAACAAAAAAAGAGAGCTTGAAAATCCAGTACTAAATGAACCTACGGAGATAGCAGTATTGGGGCAAGTTGCAGTTGATAGTACGCTAAGTACAAGACAATTGGCCATTGCCACGGGGGTATCTCGTACCAGTGTCCAACGGGTATTAAAAAAATACAAATTCTATCCTTACAAAATTCGCTTAGTGCACGAACTGAATGAAGATGACTTTGATCATCGCTTGCAATTTTGCGAAATTATGAGTGAGCGAGCGTTACACAATGGTAATTTTCTATTCAATGTGTGTTTTTCGGACGAGTGTTCCTTCTTCCTCAATGGTTTAGTGAATCGCCACAATTGCAGATACTGGGCTGACACCAATCCAAGGATTTTCCACGAGACACACACGCAACATCCCCAGAAGTTAAATGTGTGGGCTGGTATTTTCGGAAATTCCATTGTAGGACCTTTTTTCCTTCCTGGAAATTTAACAGGCGATATGTACTTGGATTTACTACAGAATGCCATCGACCCAGCTCTAACAAATATCATTGAGAACGATCCCGCATACAATGAACAGGAACTGATTTTTCAACAAGACGGAGCTCCTCCTCATTATTCCCAAAATGTGCGCAATTATTCACATGACACATTTCCAGGACGATGGATAGGACGACGGGGCCCAATAGAATGGCCACCTCGGTCACCCGACTTAAGTCCTTTAGATTTTTTTTTGTGGGGACACATCGAAAGCCTTATTTACAAAACACCACCAGACACATTAGAACAGTTGCGACAAAGAATCATTAACGTATGTCGCGAAGTGACACCCCAAATGCTCCAGAATGTACGACAACGGTTTGAAAATAACTTATACCACTGTATGCAGGTTGACGGACAGCAATTCGAACATTTACTTGACTAATAAATGAGTTGTGAAGTACATTTGAACCGATTTTTGTATTTTTCGTCCCACATGATGGTTGGAGTTTCAACGCTCCATATTTTCTGAAAGAGTAGATCGATTTGAAAAATCTAAGCAGCACTGTATAGGGAATGACAAGCCCCTTCTAAAGAGGTATCGCTTGACCCCCCTTCCCATTTGAAAAAAATCTTGGGGTGACCACCCTACTTAGGGGGTTGAAGATTTTACTATGCTTATCACGTCAAATTGTGTCTCCCTCGCAAACAAACTTGACCTGTTTTTGGATTTTATCGAAAAGTTGTTTCCCAGCCTGTAATGCCTTGCGGTACGTTTTCGATGGGCCACCCGGTATACATTATTTTATGCACGACCGTTATATTTGATTCTTCATTGAGAATCTATCTCTCCACCGCTCTAGCACCATTGAAATCTATCATGGTTACAGTCATGGTGGAATCATAGTCAATTATAGCCACCTTAATGGTGTGCTACGACACATCTTCGTATACGTCACTGCGAGAAAATAGTTATTTGTTTAACTACGCAGCAAAGTAGTAGATTGACTGCCGTGGCTGAATTCATAGCCGAGCGTAGCGAGGCTAGGAATCCAGCAAAGGCAGTCAATCTACTGTGCTGCCGAGTTGAACATATGATTTTTTCTCCGATTGTTCAGAATGATATGGGAGAATATTGTGTTTGCCAATTAATACAATTCCCATAATCTCTTTATTCTTCCTGTATAGTGTTCAATTAAAATAAAATTTGATAGAAATCGCAGTTGTTGGTTTGAAAATTCATGAAATTTCTGACAGTTGTGCGAAACAATATCGGTATATTTAAATTATTATGTAATAGACAGTGATAGCGACCTGGAAGTATACTTACACCTCCATTAATAAGGGAGGTGGCAAAAAATATAGAGTTGAATTTGTTGCCGGAGTAGTCTCGGATGAAATATGAAGGAAATTATAGACGATTTATGGATTTTCAATTTTGCTGATACATAATCAAGTACCCACTTTGCTGCCTAGGAAGGAAAAGTAATACTTTGCTGATTGATATGTGTCAGCAAAATTAATATTTGCTGCCAATCGGAGAAAAACAATTTTTCGCAGTCTGAGCTCAGAGTTATCAGGTAGCCCGAGTCGCCGTGATCATTTTGGTGCGAGTATAGACATCACGTTATGCGCAGAAAAGACGAATTCAAGATACCTGAGTAGCACACCATGTCCAGAACAGTGACTAACGGCATTCTGAGCCTGAAAAGAAGTCCGATTAGACAAGTGACGTGACTAATAACCGGTCACTGCCTCTTGAGGAAGCATATGCATCAAATGATCATCTATACAGACGAACCCATATGCAGACTATGCAATGAGGAGGAGGAAACTGCCACCCATGTAATATTGGAGTGCGAAGCACTAGCGCGTTGGAGATACAACCTTCTGGGAGCATTAAACTCTCAAGAGGCTTTTCCAACGGATGATTTGGTGAAGAGGCTGCTGAACCTAATCAAGGTAGCGAACCTGTTAACCTGAGTCAACAGCATGATCAGGAATTCAATAGGCCCAAAGGCTGCAGTGTTTTGGACTTCGAACCCTGACTGATTATTCTGCTATTAATCAATCAATAAAATCAATCAGCACACCATATTATATTTCTACCATGGTTACAGTGAAGAATGTCAATGATGGAATCAATGTCACCGTGGTAACTCAGTCAATTTTTCAAAATAGGAGTGGACTAATATTTGAAGGGTGAAGGGAAAAAACTAGGAATGTCACAATAACTTTGTTTTGAGATAATCGCATTTTACCAATTAAACACCGGATTACTTCCAAACTATTAATGTTAAAATAATGACATAATTCTATATATAAAGTGAAAGTATATTCTCATATATTTTATGAAAATTGAAATAATCAACTGTATTAGTTATGCAAAAGAAAATAATAAATTCTCACAAGAACATATTAATTTGGAAAAAAACGAGGAATGTCATACACATTCTGGAGGAAATAACAAGTTACCCAATGTTATCATTGATGAGGTGATTCTGTGAAGTAAATCTGTGCTTCAGGTCCACAAAATCTCTTCAGAGTCATCAAATTTTTGAATGTTTCTGCTGGAACTGGCAATAAATCTAGAATAAAAATTCAGAATGCATAAAAAAGCGTTTCTCAAGATTAAAATTGAATTCACCTTTGTATGTTGGCATTGGAAGTTTGAATTCACCTTCTCGCAGATCATTGCTGACTTCAACGCGTTTTTTGGGAACTGTGATTGGCTTTTGCTCCCAGTAACCATCACAAATCACTATCAGAAGACATGACGTAAGATGACACGTACTATATTGATGAATCACGTTGATTCCGAAGACAAAAAACTCTTGTTTACTTCTAGTGCGGACGTGACTGACGATTAGATAGCAAAGACTGATTTGAATTGCGAAGAATTCGGGTTGTGTGTACCTACTGATATTGACTCTCCTATTTCTTTGAAATTTCCGGGCGGACATTCCCTGTTTTTAACCGTTCTACGATATTTCAAGGCATGTTTACTGATAGACTATACGAGTTTTTAGCAGACTTATGGGTAGAGCATATCGAGAACGAATCTGTCTTCGTAAAGCAATGCATATCTCAATTTCTGTAAAAATATGACATTCCTTGTTTTTTCCCTTCACCCTTCATTTGCTGTCAATTTTTGACACTAATAGCAACTTATTTAGGGTTCGATCACCAGAAATATCATGAGAATCGCGATATTAGATACTGAACCATCACAACTCAAACAAAGATATCCTGGAATTATACAGGAATGCTTATTACGAGCTACCTATACGCCCGGCGTTGAAGTGGTCCGCGGGCGCTAATGTGACACTTTACGCCCGTAAAACCAGGCGGTGAAGTGATACTTTACGCCCTGTCGGTTATAATGTTTTTTTTATCATCATTTCCGAAAATCACATTCAATTATCAAGTAGACGAATGGATATTCTACAGATAACTGTTCGAGTTGTAGAGGAAGTTGTTGTTGAATACAATAAACAGTTGATCTTCAACATCTCAGTCACTTTCTTGTTTCTTAGAAAGCCTATTCTCAAGTGACTAAACTTCAGGATTGACTCAATCGGATCATATGAAGCTGATTTGGATTTGAATATGAGAGCACGAAGCAATACACGATCTGGATATCAACTTCTGATATATTATAATAATTCGCTTGTTGTTATATTTTTTTCTGGTTTTTCTAATGCCTAATCACACTGGTGATTTCACGACATGAACTGCTTTGATCTGAATATATCTGGAATTTCCTCTGATTGATTTTTAAATTAGTCAGTCTGCAGATTATCAAAATTCTTGAGGTCAATTGATAATTCGCTGGGTGTATCCGTGTTTATATTTTCCACTGTTGTTGCAATATTGATGGTTATGCAAATTATACACGAATATTATTTCTCAGGCAGCCGGTCGGTCCGAAAATGATTTGATACTTTTATGGCCTCAAAACTATGAATTTCACTAGATTTTCGGCATTTCCTATCCTCGTCTCCATATATATAATCATCAGTATCATCTCAATACACGAGTGGAATTGGCCCTAATATCAAAACTTCGCGTTTTTGATTGAATTGGTCATATTAGCGAAGAAATATTAAGAACTAATAGTATATTATGAAACAAGTGTTATAAACGTCCTCTTGGTAACGAGTAGTTTGAGCACGAGCGGAGCAGAGCGGAGCGAGTGTTTAGAAGTGTCTATAGAACAGTTTATAAACGCGTTACAGACTATGATTTTTCTACGAACTCCGAAAATCACATTAACATACCTGCAATTCCTGCTAACCTACAAAATAATTCGAAAGGAATGGGAATTGAGAACATAATACATGCAACTGCATGCAACAATCAATTCAAAATTTGGTGTAAAACTGTTTCAAAATTTCTTGAGCACGTACGTGTTTGCAATAATTCTAGAACCGATTCTTGCGGGATCCGATTGGAGCTTTTTTTTCATGATATGCGACGATAGATCTGGATTATACTCGACGTCCATTTCGAAGCTGGAATATTCTTCTGTATCAAACAATCTTTTACTTTGTGAGTTGTGAACCTTATATGAAAAGGGCGTCAAGATGCACATTATTTTAAAGGGCGTTCAATTCTCTCTTCAACAGTGCCCTAGTTTATGATTTTTTGATGAGCACTTCCCGAAAAATGCCGTTCTAAACTAACAAAAGTATTTGGAACATGTCTGCACTGAAATTCATTCAAAATCTTCCTACCATTTGGACTGAAAGGGTAAATACAATAATACCAACCTGAAAACCATGCATATCGGTCGAGATATCAGTGAAGGCATGTTCTGATTACTTCTGTAAGTTTAGAACGACATTTTCCGGGAACTGTTCATCAAATAATGAAGAACTAGGGTATAGTTGAAAAGAGACTTGAACTCCCGTCAAAATGATGTGCATCTTGACCTCCCTCTTCATATTAGGTTCTGAAGGTAACATCTACCCCTCCTAGGGGGTTGAACTAAGAGGGCTGGGAATTTGCATCCCAAGTGTCTTTCTAAGAAATCGAATTGACGTGTCTTTTCGATTTTTCATATCATTTAGTGGAAGGAAGATATTATAGGGTGGGAAGTTATCTAAGTGATACGACATTTTTCGGAAACTGCTCGACAGAAAAAAATCAACTAGGGTACCGTTGGAAAGGAAATTGAACGCCCTTCAAAATGTTATGCCACTTGACCCCTCCTTCCAGTTGAGATTCTAAGGGTAACATCTTTCCTACTAGGGGGTTGAACCAAGATTGCTAAAACTAATCATTTCAAGTGTCCCCCTTGAAACTAAAATCGACCTACTTTTTCGATCTCTCATATTATTCACTGCAAAGAAGATATTGGGGGTGGAAAGTTCTCAAAATGTCATCCTGTATATTCAATGTTGTTTGAAGGCATTCGTTCAATTCGGGGCGTAATGTCAACTTCACTGAAACAGGGATCGTTCCTGTAGAAAGGACAACGAAATATCACTATAAGGCACATATCCGACCTGTCCTGGAATACTGTTCTCATATTTGGAGTGCAGCACCCAAACATACCCTGAAACTGTTGGATTCTGTACAAAAAAAGGACAATTCGTCTCGTGAGTGATGCCTCGCTCACAAACTTACCCACTTTTTATTTTTTTTTTATTTTTTTTTATCGCTTGGAGCACACGAAAGGGAATCCCTATAATGTTCAAAGAACATCGTGCGTTCCTAGGGAGGATAGGGATAGGAGGTAGGTATTGGCATGTTTTTTGAACTCTTGGAGATTATATGTTGTTGGGAATACTTCCACAGGCAATGAATTCCAGAGCCTAGTCGTTCTATGGATGAAGGAGTCTTGATAAAGTGCTGTTCGACATCTTTCGAGGTTGACAACGAAAGGATGTGCTGTCTGGGCTTGTCTAGTTCATCTGATTGGTATTGCTAGTGAAGGGATGATAGCAGAGATTTCCGAAGAACATTTCCTGTGGAAGTATCGATAGAAAAGTGAAAGGTCGCCGACCTTTCTACGGTGTTCCAATGATGTCAAAGAGTGAGTGACTGTGGCGTCACCCACCAGGCAAATGGCTCTTCTCTGGATGGAACTAAGAGCATCAGCGTATGTTTTGGTGCTGAACCCCATATGTGGGAACAGTATTCTAGAACAGGCCGTATCTGCGCTTTGTAGATCATGAGAAGCTGTTGAGGTGTAAAGTAGCTTTTCGCACGGAACAAGAATCCGAGTTTTTGTGAAGCAGCTTTTGCGATGGATCTGACATGATTATCCCATGCATGAAAGAGTGTTCCTGATGGAAATACCGAGCATAGATATGGTGGGCTTGGTGGGGATGTTGGAGCCAGACATTACAATATCGCACTTCTCTGGAACACCGCAGAAAAGTTGGCGATCTGGCTCTATTTTATAGATATTCTCATGGACGATGCTCTTCCGAAATTTCAAAAATTGTTCCTCCCTTGGCAGTCCCTGCGAGAATGACCCATCGAGTTGAGGCTTCGCACCCCTCTGTGGTCACTATGGAGACCTGCAGAACATCTCTTTCCAAAGACTCGTTCATCCAACGAACTGCGAGGCTCTGTAACACATTGCCAAGAGAGGTGTTCCCCGAGGCATATAACCTCCAGAAATTCAAGAAGAACACCAATTCCTACCTTATTTCCCTTGGTTCTCACGATGTTCTCTGAACAATACAGGATATCCCTTTTCGAGGGAACCAGAACATTAAAAAAAATAAAAAACCTGAGAGAAAAAACGATAGTCAGTGACACTTTGTTTGAGAGATGTTTCAAGAAGAAGAATAAATAGTTTTATTGAAAAAATAAAATAAAATTCGGTTCCCAGTAATCTCGGATAGCACATCCTTTTGTCTTCAAACCTAGATATGTCGAACAACTCTTCTCCAAAACTCGTTTGTCTGTAAGGAACGGCATTCTTTGCCACTGCTAAACGAATTATTTCCAATAACTCATAAACTCCAAATGTTAACGAAAGAATCCAATGCGTAACTTCTTTCCCTATCCTCCCTACGTACAGGGTGATTCACCATGAATGTCCCTCCCTCTAGCTCACTTGTTTTTGAACCGATTTGAAAATTTGAAAAATAATCTTGAATGATTTTTTAGAATTTTTTTTCCGTTGCATTAGAAAATACAGGGTGCTTGGAACAAACGATCTACAGAGTACTACTTGATTTTTTCAAATGGAACACCCTGTATTTAATTGTATTTTTAGAATCTTCTTGAAGAGCTGATTTCACCAATACATCACACTTGGCGTCTAGCGGGAATGATTACAGAGATATAGGGTGTTCAAAATCGAGATTTTTCAACTTAAGGATTTTTTTGTGTCAAAACTATTCATTCTTGGTCAAAACGGCTTCTATGTCCCTATCTCAACATTCGATTTACTATCTACTGACATTTAATTGAAACATTTACAGGGTGATTCAAGATTCAGAATTCTGATCTCCCTGTATCTGTCCAATCATTAAATATCAGTAGATAGTAAATCAAAAGTTGAAATACGGACATGAAAGCCGTTTTGACCGATAATGAATAGTTTCGTCACAAAAAATCCTAAAGTTGAAAAATCTCGATTTTGAACACCCTATATCTCTGTAATCATTCCCGCTAGACCCCAAGTGTGATGGATTGATTAAATCAGATCTTCAGGGAGAATCTAGAAATACAATTGAAAATAGGGTGTTCCATTCAAAAAAATCAAATAGTACCCTGTAGATCGTTTGTTCCGAGCACCCTGTATTTTCTGATGTAGCGGAAAAAAACTTTATCGAAAATCATAATAAGATAATATTTCAAATTGTGAAATCGGTTCAAAAATAACTGAGCTAGAGGGGGGGACATTTATGGTGAATCACCCTGTACATATCATGTCCCATGAACATAATAGGAATTCACTCTCGTCCACTCAAAAAGATTTGAAAAAAACGTGGAGCTGTAAAAATATAAATCATCTCTTCTCTGTCGTGAATGAAAAGTAATTTCAATATCTATATCTAATCATGGAATACAAAGGGAAAAAGGAAAGCTCAAAGTCATCTCCACACAGTTATTTAATGTTGTTGAAAGATAAGGGACATGTTTCGGACTCATGAAAGTCCATCTTCAGCCTATGTTGAAGGTAATGGAATTGAGAAAAATCATTGTCCAAACTCCATTACCTAACATAGGCTGAAGATGGACTTTTATAAGTCTGAAACTTGTCCCTTATCGCTTAAAAACATTACATTACTGTGTGGAGATGGTTTTGCTTCTCTGCTTTCCTCTGGAATATATTATTTCATTTTGAGCTCATATGTAATTCCTACAGAGATAAATCATATAATAGTTGTAAATCCTATATATATTAAAATATATTCATATCATAAATTACTGTGAAAAACATATATTAGCGTGTTATTACAAGAAACAACATTCTGCAATCTGTTGAAATTTCATGGAAATCTGACAGAAACCGTTTGAGAAAATTCAAGCATACTTTTTTCAAAAACTGGAGAACAGATTTCGTTCAGATATTCATGAATCTTTTTTTTTGAGGGTTCAGAACTTACCGGAAGACTAAGATCCTCAGCAACAACTATCACACAAACTGAACCAGCGAACTTCCAACCGTATTGAGACGAGTGCAATCGGCCACAGTCATTAGTTGGAATATCGCGATTTGCAAGAAGTGCCATATATGTATAACAAAATCTAAAGAGATTGAATAAATGACCGCATTATCAATGAGGGTGGGGAATGGACAATTTCGCATCATTGCTCCCCACGGCACGTCCTAAATTGCCCCCCACTGTGGAAATCCCCGTTTCCTTAGTGCACATACGACGTTGAATTTTTAAGGTTACCCATGTCTGTACAGTTACATTCGACCAGTATTGATTAGGTATTGATATAGTCTTCAGTTTGAAATATTGACAGATCTGATATTTTCAATAACAGTCCAGAATAGGTACTAGTACCCACCGTGCTGGAAGCAGTATTCAATCCATTTCCTGATGTGCATGGGCCGGACTAGTATACTAGCCGGTAATGACAGATTTTTTACAACGTTCTTTCAATTCGAACAATTGAATTCATGCAAATTGGTTCTGATGTAGTAGTGCTAGAGGGAAGCAGAAAAAGCGTATCAGTCGGGGCTAAATTCCAAAAAAAGCCCTTCGTTACAATCCTAGAAGCATTTCATGTAACAATTGGATAAATGCTGTTAACCCCCTATTTTGACCCCGCTGAATCCGAAAATACCGTTTATCAAGTCGAAATTCCAACCGGAAGTGAGATATTCAAGATGGCGTCCAGAATACCCCTATGATCAAATTATTTTCTACTTTCGGTCAGCTATACGATTGAGGTGTCGATGTCTATGTTTTCGGGGGTGTAGAATACGATGAGACACTCGAAAAATTATTTGGAGCTTTGAAAGTTCATCGAATGATCAAATTTTGACGAAATGGGCCAAAATTCCAAAGAACTTGTGAAAACGTGTTGTATAATGTACATGCTTGCATACGTTTTCGAGGGTGCTCGATACGTTTATGAGCCAAAAAAGCATTTGAACATTGTCCAAACCTTCATTTCTTATATTTTGAAAAAAAAAAAGTTCACTATTAGTAGTCTTCCTCATCTTTTCTGCTCCATTCGGCTTCCTGCAGCCACACTGCTTTGTGCCGCAGTGGCCGCAGAGCCCCATGCAGCCACAAGCTCCAAATTCTGGACATGACTTGGGAATAGGTAGCAAAGTCATCAAGATTGGGACTTACCGTCCATCACCAATTTTCCAGCCGCAATTAATCGGGTTTGGTGAATCAAGATTAAACCACACACTAGTACCTAAAAAGAAAACAGATTAAAATTAAAATCCCTCGATTTTTTCTATTTTCTTTCTCTTCTTGTTAATTTCATCTGGAAGTGGCACCGAAGAATGTGTTGATGGATGGCATCAGTGGTAGATGGCAAAAATCATTCGCACTGTCCCAAAAATTGCAACACGGGCTGCGTCTGCCATTGTAATGTCCGGTTCAACTTGAAATAAAAATGATATTAGTATAAAAACGGCTAACAGTTCTAATTCTCCATGTGTCTTAGAAGAGGGACGCAACAAACCTTGTATAAAGCTGGCACCACAAACTGTTCAACCAAACGGAGATCCTCGGGGACTATATCAGGAGTCTTTCCAAGCTGACTGAGGAGTTTACAGTAGTTTTCTTCAATGTACTGCTTCCACCGTCCTGTTTTTGTGGCACACCCTCATCAAGATTTAGTATCACATTCGGTGATTGCGTGGAAATCCATCAGGTTTTTGATCTGTTGTGATGTGAGCTTTCTACATAGTTCATGAATTGGAATATACTTTCTATCTCGGGAAGTACCACACATCACCCAGCATTCCTTGCATTTTATTCTTTCAAAGTGATAGATGAATAATGAAATCTTACTAGTGTCTTTAACAGAAACAACAACAGCCTCTCTTTCGGTTTTTTCGCATGGAGTATATTCCAATTCACGAACTATGTAAGAAACTTGCACCACAACAGATAAATAACCTGATGGCTTTCCACGCAATCACTGGATGTGATACTACATTTAAGTTAGCGTCAGTCACAAAAACAGAATGGTGGAAGCAAGTACATAGAAGAAAACTACTGTAAACTCCTCAGTCAGCTTATAAAAACTCCCGATCTAGCCCCCGATGATCTCCGTTTGGTTGAACAGTTTGTGGTGCAAGCTTTATACAAGGTTTGTTGCGTCCCTTTTCTGAGACACATGGTGAATAAGAACTATTAGCCGTTTCGATACTACTACCATTTTTATTTTGAGTTGGACCGGATATTACAACGGCAGACGCAGCCCATGTTGCAATTTTTTGGACAGTGCGAATGCTTTTCGCCATCTACCACTGATGCCCTCCGTCAACACATTCTCCGGTGCTACTTCCATGAAAAATTGAACAAATCGAAGGATGTTAATGTTATGTTCAGATACTAGTGTGGATTAAGGCCCATGATCAGTATCCTGATTTATAAGACCCGAATAATTACAGCTGCAAAATTGTTGATGGACGATATGTCCCAATCCTGATTACTTTGCCACCTATTCCCAATTCATTTTCCGAATTTGAAACTCGTGGCTGCAAGGGGCTCTCTCAAAATATAAGAAATGAAGGCTTGGACAATGTTCAAATGCTTTTTTGGCTCATAAACTTATTGAGCACCCTCGAAAGCGTATGCAAGCATATACATTATGCAACACGTTTTCACAAGTTCTTTGGAATTTTGGTCTATTTCGTCAAAATTTGATCATTCGATGAACTTTCAATGCTCGAAATCATTTTTTGGGTGTCTCATCGTATTTTACACCCCCGAAAACATAGACATCGACACCTCAATCGTATAGCTGACCGAAAGTAGAAAATAATTAGATTTCAGGGGTATTTTGGACGCCATCTTGAATATCTCACTTCCGGTTGGAATTTCGACTTGATAAACGGTATTTTCGGATTCAGCGGGGTCGAAATAGGGGGTTAACGTCATTTATCCAATTGTTACATGAAATGCTTCTAGGATTTGGCTTTTCGCAAAACAAGCCCCGATTATATAGAAAGCAAGCCGTTTTGCACACTTGCTTTTCAGATCCCAATGAACGATTTGGCCTGCAGCAAAATTTTTGGAAATAGGTGTACGAATTTGGGGGGAAGGGGAGATTGATTCCGGAATATTTTTTCAATATATAAAAATGAAGCTACAGAGATGATCCAGATGACGATTTCATATAAAATTGTCTTGATAATCGTGATGGTGGAATAGTTTCAGCTTTACGATAACCAGAAGTTCCTTGGAGTTCTCCAGCACGGGCAAGGAACTTTTTTCAATATTTTATTTACGAATTGAATATTGTAGTTTCGGAGCATCGGCTGGGGATAGTCCTGCACGATTCGCTGTTGCGTTCCAATTAACAGTGCTGCTCCTAAAGTGGCGCATGGAGTTAGTAACAAAGCCTACACAGAACACGCAGAAAAATATGATGATGTGGTTGTGAGCATCCGAGAAGAAGTAGGACGGTGTATGTAGGTGGGTGTGGAAAACTACCAGCTGAGCGTGAGAGCGGGCAAGCTGCTTAAATAGACCTCGGTCTCGAGGGTTAACGATGATAGTTAGCAGGCCTGCCACTGCGCATATGGTAGTGAGTACATTACTAGCCTACAAAACACAGCTGAAAAACTCTGACAAGAGAGCTGATGGGCGGTGCCAGAAAAGGATGTTAGCCAGCTCTCTTGAGCGAACCACATCAGTCATTGAAAACACTTGGGGTTTGCAAAAAGGTCCCATTGGGGACTAGTTGCTGACGTGGAAACGTCCCCCACCAGTACCAGTACCAGTCCTTGGAGTTCGCCATTTCAGAAAATAGCAACTGATATTGTGAGAAATTGACATGCTTGCTTGATTCGAGCCGTTGAGGATTGGTTTCACATGTTTCAAGAGTCTCTGAATACAAATTCGCCAACAAAATTATGTCAATATCATGCAAATATTCTGATGATCACGTAATTGAGACAAATTTCTCATTCTAGTGACGTTCTCTACTGAAAATGTCCTATACAACATATATTGAGCATGGCTTTATGACTAGTATGACATACTGTTTGTTGAACATTGAAGGGATTTCCTGCCGTGCGCTCCAATTGATGTCCAGATGTCCAGATTCGAAGGACGAACACTGAATAGAACTTCTCGATGTTGATAATTTCAAAAAATCGAGTGAAATGATTGATAATTGCAATTTTTTATGTTTCAAAACTACTACTACAGAATGTTCAGGTCATTATCTGAAAGGAAGAATATTTCAGTTACGCTGGAACATTCGGAGTGAACTCCAGATTGACTCACTGATTGTTTGAACACTCATATTTCCCAGGTGGCAAGGTAATATGCTTCCTCGGTATTAACAGCGTTTTGTTTTACATCCATACTTGCAGCCACACTTATCCACAGCCTTGCTAGCCAACCAGATCTCGGGGAGCTTCCTCCAGGAAGGGAACTTCTCCACACTTTCCCTTCAGGAAATGGCGAGGGGAACGGTGATGACGTATTTTCTTCAGATGTGTCCACTGGGGTCAGCAGTCTTATTCACATTTTCAACCAAATATCCAGGGCACAACTGCAACTACATTAAAAAAAGCGATACCCTTTCAGATAAAGTCTCTTTAGAGTCATTCTGCGTTTCCAGTAGTCGATTTTCTCATCTAAATGATTGGTCTCACATTAATGGAGTGGTTGAGTTCTATTTTCTGGCTCTCTTCAAATCAAGCATGATTTAGCCTTCAAGACCACAGCAACAAAGCTAGACCAGGTCGTACGACAAACCGCCTCGGCATCAAAATTGTGGATTATTGGTTGACCACTCATTTCGTTTTGCCTGTGTCATATCATTATCTAACAGATAATTGGACTCTGTAGTTGATATTCGAGACTTGTGCGGGGTAAGGAAGAGGAGGACCTACAAGTTTCAAAGGATTCAAAATGCTGGTATGGTACCCCTTGTTTTGTTTAGCCACCACCAGTGAACGCCACCGCATCATTAGCAGAACACACAAGTTCTCCTGTGTCGCTGCCAATAATATAAGGTACCTATACCTACTCACCGAACTTTTGAAAACAACTGCAAACTGCAAAGAATTCAGACTGTTATCAGGCTTCGTTATTGACTGCTGCAGACCATTCGAGACATATTTTCAGAAAAAGACTGACACCTGCGAGAGGATATACGAGTAGAAAAAACAGAATGTGAGCCAGATTCTTGAGTTGACCCAAGTATAAACTCGTCTATATTAACCACAAAACCACATGGAAAAATTTCTCCTCAAAACATTACAATTTCATGTAGTTGTTGAATATTCTGGCGACCATTATACAAACTGGCGGCTTTTCAACTATTCAGATTATGCTATCGATTATAAAATGCATCATATGTCAAGAAGACTATTTATGCACTAGCGGGCCGTAAAGTGCACTTTACCGCCCGGTTTTGCGGGCGTTAAGTTGCACTTTACCGCCCGCGGGCTCATTATGACCCATGGGCCGTAAAGTGCACTTTACCGCCCGCTGTTCTTAGTTTCTTGATATCCACATATCGATTCATGAAAAACATATGATCATTTTTCTAGATTCTAATATATCCAGCGGTATATCATGAACTTCTTCTGCGTCCGATTCCATAGTCTGGCTATTAGTATTATCACTAATTTTTACTTTTTAGTCAAAGAATGACAATTCAGCTTGTTTATTGGATGTATTGCTATAGAGTATAGACAACAACCTTTCAGCTTGCTTGACAACGTCAAAATTAGGTAGGTATATATACTGGGTATGCATATTGTGAAATTCTGAAGAATGAATCTTTTCTACAGACCAAACAGTTTCACTATTATGATAATTGCAATATCCGTAGGATAATTTTTATATGTGAATCATCCATGAACATTACGCTTCTCGTGATTACTGAGTTTATAGGTAACAAATTAAATTCGAGGGAATATTAGTTATAGTCATATAGTTGTAGTCATTACTCTTGAGTCAGAAAATAAGCCACTAGTGCATAAAATTTTGTATGTATCACGTGCGTGAAATGCGTTTATGGCCTTCAGCGTGTAATGGCCCTCGGCTAGCGCCATCGGGCCATTATTCACGCCACAGGCCATAAACGCCTACTTTACGCCCTTGATACATAAATAACTATAAACTTTTCTTTGAAAGCGCCGATAGAATTATATAATGTGATTTTTACAATACTCGTACCCTTTCACACCCCACTTCGTGTATACATTCTAGAGTCACCTTAGGATAATTGCTGTTCATTCATGTTTAGTAAATCATGTAAATCCATGCCTCACACGGCTACAATAATGCAAGCATGTCAATTCCACCGTATCGGCCGCCAATTTCTAAAATAGCGGTTTTTTGAGACATTTACGGTTATACGGGAGCTGGAAATATTCTACCATCAGATCTATTAGGGCAATTCAGAATGGAATTGATTTTTTTCCAAATCACCGTTGAATTGATCTTCCTACCCTCTTATAATCGGCTCCACACGCCCTAAAAATGGGTGCTGCGAGTCAAATCGTTCATTTGGGTATTGGGGTCAAGTGTGCAAAGCGGCTTTCTTTCTACACGAAATGCGGTTTTTCCTGATATTTTTGGTGTACCGCTAGCTAGGAAATCCCGAAATCATCAACTGAACATGTGATAAAGAGGGGGGTGTTACTTGTATCACGATAAACAAATTTGCATACAAGTGTGGCGTGTGTTTAGCGGTGTGGTGATTTTTTGGAAAATGCACTGTTTTTTGTAACGACTCAGTCCGCTTCTGGCGAAAATAATCTCAAATGGTTTTCTATGGTATGATGTTATAGTATTATTGGACGAAGTTGTGTAATTTTTTCAGATGTCGTAAAATGTTTGATATATTTTTCGATGAATTCGTTAAAAGTGGTACTTATTGTACCGAAATTATTCATGGGTAACAACATCAAGAAATAATATCTATACTATTGGTAATTTACGGTACATACAGGGTGTTTCAAAGTTGTGGTGACAAAATATGATCTACAAAGCGCAGATACGGCCTGTTCTAGAATACTGTTCCCACATATGGGGTTCAGCACCAAAACATACGCTGATGCTCTTAGATTCCATCCAGAGAAGAGCCATTCGCCTGGTGGGTGACGCCACACTCACTCACTCTTTGACATCATTGGAACACCGTAGAAACGTCGGCGACCTTTCACTTTTCTATCGAAATTTTCACGGGAAATGTTCTTCGGAAATCTCTGCTATCATCCCTTCACTAGCAATACCAATCAGACGAACTAGACAAGCCCAGTCAGCACATCCTTTCGTTGTCAACCTCGAAAGATGTCGAACAGCACTTTATCAAGACTCCTTCATCCATAGAACGGCTAGACTCTGGAATTCATTGCCTGAGGAAGTATTCCCAACAACATATAATCTCTGAAAGTTCAAAAAAAATTTCAATATCTACCTCCTGTCCCTATCCTCCCCAGGAACGCACGATGTTCTTTGAACATTATAGGGATTCCCTTTCGTGCGCTAAAAGCGATAAAAAAAACATGGACATGATTATTATCTTGGAAACATTTGAGTCGATCTGAATGATATTTTATTGATTTATTTATGAAATAATTATCAGACTTTTACTGAACTAATTGGATTTGATCCAAAATTTCAAGGGGGGTACCCATCTAGCAATTTTTTGTAGAAATGAAAGTGACTCTGTATTTATCTTCTTCTCAAATATTCAGATAAAGCCACTAAAACTACAACATTTCTGTCTCTTGGTACTTTTTCGTATCTTGCTCCGTTTTCGAGAAACATACCTCGGCATATATCTGATACCCATATGAGGAAATATAAAAATGCTAAAATGTATACGATGTTACAATTTTGTGAGAAACATTTTTAGATAATGAAAAACACAATTTTATGTTCTTATATAGTTATTATCCTAACAAGTGCGCAAAGTGTTACTTTTCCAACGTTTTCCCTACGAGCTCCATATCAGATTACGAAAATAAAAAAAAATTCAACTTAAATTAAAATTTATTGAATAATTTTCAGTTAAACTTGATAAAACAAACAATTACATATTAATGAAATATAATGATAGAAAATTGAATCATTTGTTCCTAATATTTATATTGAGGTGGAATAAAAATATCGGGAAGAACGGTTGAGGAGTAAAAGGAATAACGGCTTCTTATAGTGCATACAATAGTCTACAGCAACTGAAATGAATATGAATGTTCCATATCAGTGAGATTTTTGGGTAGTTCAACTTATCCGCACGCTGTGCGGATAACACCCATATCCGCACTGAGTGTGGAAAAGTATAACTTTCTGCACGCTCGTAGGAAAAACTCTTTTCTATATTTTGTTGGGAGGAATTCTCCATAGGCATTGTCACCACAACTCTGAAACACCCAAGACATACAGAAAAGTTTTGTTTTTAGGACCGTTATGTATTCCATCTATGTTGCACAAAACTTCGAGGTCATATTTTTCGAGTTAAAATATGGAGAACAGTATTTACAAACATCTGTTCGAAAACGATTCGTTTCCTGATATTCTTCTTCGAGAACATCCATCGTGATATGTTATATCGTAAGTTCACCATGAAGTTTCATCTGACTCTCTTCTCATAAATCCTGGTGTACCGCAAGGATCAATTCTAGCACCAACACTATTTCTACTCCATATCAATGATTTGTTGGAAGCAACTTCATGTCCAGTACACAGCTCCGTGGATGATAGTACCCTCCATACCGCCTTCTCTTCCAGGCAGGCAAATCAGAAACGAACGAGGGAGAAATGTTGACAAAATAAATATGGATTTGGCAACAATTCTCGAATGGAGATCCAATAACCTGGTACAAAACAAAACAAAACACCAGCATGCCCCTTCTTTAGAAAAGCCGATCTCACTGTGCCCAACATAACCTTGTCAGGAGTAACGATACCTTCGAAGACATCCATTTCGATGCTTGGGATTACTATCAGCAATAACCTTTCAATCACGTGAGATCAATTGATAAAAGTGCATCCCAAAAACTTGGTTTTCTGTTTCGGGCCAGGAGCTATTCCACTTCCAGTTAGCTGCTCATGATCTATGAGATCCGACCTCTCGTGGAATACTGTTCCCGTATTTGGAGTGGAGCACCCAAACATACCCTGAAACTGTTGGATTCGGTCCAAATAAGGGCAATTCGTCTCGTGGGTGATGCCTGGCTCACAAACTCACTCACTTTTCTAGAACATCGTAGAAAAGTTGACAATCTGGCTCTATTTTATATATATTTTCATAGACGATGCTCTTCTGAAATATCAACAGTTGTTCCTCCCTTGGCAGTCCCCACGAGATTAGCCCATCGAGCTGAGGCTTCGCACCCATTCGTGGTCACATTGGAGACCTGCAGAACATCTCTTTCCAAAGACTCGTTCATCCAACGCACAGCGAGGCTCTGGAACACATAGCCAAGGAAGGTGTTCCCCGAGGCAGATAACCTCCAGAAATTCAAGAAGAACACCACTTCCTACCTTATTCCCCTAGGTTCTCACGATGTTCTCTGATCATTACAGGATATCCCTTTTCGTGGGAGCCAGAACATAAAAAGGATTCTACTTCTATCTCAGACTTGTTTTCACCTGCCTATTGTTTCAGCAGGCTGGGTAATTGGCAGTTATGGTTTATAGCTTACTTGGAATTCACAAATAGCTCATACCAGATACCAGGGAAAAGAAGTTTTCAAGTTTTGGACATGTGCTAGGTATTCAAGAAATTACAATATCAATCAACAGAAATAGATTGCGTCAATTCATGGCTGATTGACCAGATCAGATGTGGATATACATATAATAGAATACGCCAGTTTTCATCGTAGTGATTATCATTATTATCATTATTAACAGTAGTAAAATAAAATTTTCCATAAGTAATTTCGAGAGTCTCTGTGTAAGGATGAACCACTTAATTTTCATTGGGACTGCACTGAAAATACTTCAGTCATCACTGGGCCAACAATGAACAAGCAATAAATGAAAGTACTGCATTGCCACTGTTGGCGTTAAGTCGGCCAGTGGGCAACTTCTGTGATTTACCATTGAAAAATGCCACTGGGGTGATATTGCTGTATAAGTGATGGCCCATGTATCAACGTTTGCTGGGACCTTACCTATATCTTTGTAATCATCCCTGCTAAATCCCAAGTGTGATGTATCGATGGACTCAGTTCCCCAAGGATAATTTGATAATGCAATGATATACAGGGTGTTCTATTCAAAACGTTTAGTTAAAATCACTTTCTATTCAACCGGAAGTGCCTAAATCTTGAAAATATTTACTGAACTAGATCTCATGACTTAGAGATCTAAGATGAACAAAAATGTGCCAATCGTCAGCACGAACGATATAGTACTGTTTTGGCCCACTATAGGCCTCATCAGCCGCTCTTGGTCTGCGGACAACTCAACGTTCCGGGTATATCACCCATTTCGAAGACACCGGATACTGCAGGAGGATTTAGTCATGCTATCGTCATCTTGTGGCGTTAGTTCAAAGTTAAGATCATTTGTTTTCACATCAAAGATTACATGGGACTGCTTCGAAACACTCATGCGTCTGGGAAAGGACAACAAAGTCATCCTCATGTGGGTTTCATTGCATGAAGGAATCAAAGGAAATGAGGCAGCTGATCGCTTTGCAAAGAAAGGTGCAGCGTCTGCACTATTTGGTCCTGAGCCTTTTTGTGGGAGGAGCAAATGTTACCTAAAGGAAGAACTCAGGAAAAGGAAAGAAATTGTAGAGTTCTTCAACTGGAGAGCAGCTCCAGGTCATCGACAAGCGAAAAGGTTCATCAACCATTCGCAGAACCGAGCCAAAGAGGCTTTTTGCAACAATGCGACCAAAACCGTGGAACACGTACTTTGTTCGTGTAAAGTCCTAGTTCGCCAAAGGCTGAATCTCCTAGAACAGGTCTATCTCACACCTGCTGAGGTGGAAAATTCTAGGCTTCATCAGAAGTTCAGGGTTAGGGTACCAAAACTCCAGGCTTCATCAGAAGTCTAGGGTTAGAGGACCAAAACTTAACAAGGGTAATCACAATAAATCTTCAAGGTCACGATGATCGAGAGGTAACCCAGCCTATACGACCCATCTACAATCTACAGTCTACAATCTACAATCTAGTTCAAAGGCACCTCAAACACAGCATGACGCTTCCATTTATAGTCAACATGTGGAGACCGTTACATCTACACATAACATAGTGCTACTATATAATATGTGTTTATTTGCAATACAAATTACATTTATACATATAAATCTTATTCCTAACATGAGTGAACAAATAAACAAAAAAAATCCGCAAAGAGCAGAGCTGATATAAGGCAACAATGTTCAGCCTAGATCTCTCAGCTATGAGATCTAGTTCAGTGAATAGGACTGATGAGTTTCCACTCAAGTACTCATTCAGGTGGTGCCATCTGTCAGCAGAGTGTTTTACATAGACTACCACTTTGTACTGTGTAGACGTAAGGGTTTCCACATGTTGACTATATAGATGGCAGCGTCATGATGTGCATGTATGACGTGCCGCAACATCTTGCAGTATCCAGCGTCCTAAAAACATCTCAACTGAATTTCCCCATTGAACAAAAGTATGCCACCAAATTTTCAAATCCGCCTCACTAATAGTTTTCCATATATCGATCAATTCAGTTCCCAGAGGTACACCCTGTTGTTGAAATTGATTGACTGTTTTTTATAAATTGTCTTCTGGTCTGAACGAAACTTGCATCAATGGTGATAAATAAAAGAACCTGACCGGCTGTCCGAAGGGTGTTTCGAACTCCAAGGCCGACGGCATATTAGCAACAACATAGCAAGAGAAAGCGAACATTTTCGAAGATATGTTCACAGCAAACACCACTTGGATTTCCAAGGAAGAGTGCCGCCAGACATTCCAAGCGTTGAAAGTCGAATGCCTGGAATTGTCTTTCGTCAACACACTATCAGACGCATTCTGCTCAGTCTGAAATTGAAGTCTTATGGTCCTGATGGAATTCCACTCATTATTCTCAAGAAGTGTGCACCAGAATTGACACTGATTCTCTAAAAGCTATTCACCATCTCCTGAAAATCTGGTATTATTTCATCTTGCTGGTAGATAGCTAGAGTCCAACCAATCTCAAAAAAAGGGAACAAGAGATTGCCAAACAACTATAGGCCAATTGCGATGTTATCAATCATCTCCAAAGTGATAAGGAAAGCCATGAACATTGACTTCATCAAATATCTGGAAAGCTCAGAAATCATTGATGAAAGACAATAAGGCTTTCACCACCAAAGATCACTTAGAGATTTACTTGTCTATGTCACCAATATATGGCAAGATTCATTAGGAAAACATGATGATTCTCTAGCTGTAGCGTTAGATATATCGGAGGTATTCGACCGTGTTTGGCACCATGGGCTCTGCTCCACAAACTACCATCATACGGCTTACCACCTCAGCTATGCCATCTTTTATTGAGTTTCCTTCCAGGCAGATCACTCCATGTGGTGGTGGACAGGGTATCGTCTGATATCATTGCCATCATCTCCGGCGTTCTACAAGGATCAATTTTGGCACCAACATTGTTCTTACTTCATACCAACGATCTATTGGGAGAAACCACTTGCCCTATTCACAGGTTTGCAGACGATAGTACTCTTCTCTCCTAGAATTCCCATTTCTTCCGAGGAAACTAAAAACCTACGACGAAGGCAGGCTAATGCTCTTAATGGAGATCTTGCGGAAATAACTGTCTGATGGGAAACCAACAACCTAGTTGAATTCGACGTCACCAAAACTCAAGCCTCTATTTCCTCCAGAAAAGCGGAACTCAGTATGCCTGATATAACAATGTCTGGTATCACCATTTTCACCAAGACCACTATATCTATGCTCGGTATCACCATTAGCAATACTTTCCCATGTCTGATCCATTGCGGAAGCTGCTTCACAAAGACTCGGATTCTTGTTCCGTGCAAAAACCAACTTCACACTTGACTAGCTTCTCATGATCTACAAAGCAAGGATGCGGCCAGCTTTAGAATACTGTTCACATATATGAGGTTCAGTACCTCAACATACGCTGATGCCCGTAGGTTCTATTGAGGGAAGAGCCATTCGCCTGGTGGGTGATGCCACACTCACTAACTCTTCGACTTCATTAGAACACAGTGGAAAAGTCGGCGACATTTCATTTTCCTATAGATATTAGATACTTGCACGGGAAATGTTCATCAGAAATCTCTGCTATGATTCCATCACTAGCGATACCAGTCAGACGAAGTCGACAGGCCCAGTCAGTATATACTTCCGTCTTTAATCTTGGAAATAGTCGAACAATACTCTAACAAATTTCGTTCGTCTGTAGAACGGCGAAGCTTCGGAATTCTCCTGAGAACTTATAATCTCCAAAAGATAAAAAATCCAACACCTACCTACTATCTTTATACTACCTTTCTTCATCCTACCAAGAGATAAAGAAAACAACATATTATCAGAGTATCATTTCCATCATCACTGTATCATTATTTAAAATACCTAGTTTTGATGCAGCAGTTACTTGGGAATTATTTTTCTAATCGTTTGAGAACTATAATGTAATGACAAATTGAATAATTATTTAGTTCCTCAATCATGATAATAATTTGCTTAATCAAATCATGTCTCTAATAATGAATGACTGGCTATATTCAGACCTTATTAGCGTACAAGAGCATATCACGAACATACAATTGTGAAAGTGATTTGTTCCAATATACAGGGTTATTGGTTATATTCTATATACATTTTTTCGGATACGTGATTGTACATGTCTCATTCAGAAATATTTTAAATTATTGGTACTATTGGTATCATCCAAATATGATGTTTTTGATTATTTCAATTGCAATTTCTTCCTAGAGAAGTGAATTTGTGAGTTTTTGAAGTAATCAAATTCATTTTTTTTTCTAGAAAAAGAAAATACACTTCAGCTGCCTATGCAGAAGTTCCTATGGATAAAACTTAATGATAAGTGATGAATGAATGGAAGATGAAAAAACTCTAACTAAAAAAACCAAACTGAGTGTCGCAGGAATTTTGAACTCTTGGAATTATGTCTATATTTCAAACAATTTAGAAGAATAAATTGTCGAAAAATACGATAGAAAGCCAAAAACATGCGGTTAAGATACGTGGATGATATTTTCATAATTTGCCAATTCTAGATGTTGTCATTGAAATAATTATTGCCAAAACATGGGAAAAACACATTCCCAGATTTTCAGAAACATTGTTTAATTTATAAAATGATCATAATTTGATATCTGCCTCAAATCAAAATAGAACTCCTCAAGTCGAATAGAAATACTACAAAAACCTGGAAATTTTGCATGTTCAAACTGTACTAATTCTTCACAAGGACATCAGTGTGTTCCGATTCAAAAAGTCCCGGGAGAAAACTCAACTAATCTCATATTCATTTCCAAATTGAATCTCACGAATCTCATGAACTTATCACAAAATCAATCGTTATTTATACGAGCCTCTTCAACTCCCTGAATCCGAGGAGCTACCTAAAAAATTTGTGTCTTTATCCAATTGGTGCGGAAAACGTTGTTGCTCTTTTGAGTGAGACGTCTATAAGAGATTAGTTGATTTTTTTTTCAAAAAATACAAGAAACTAGCAGTAATAACGACAAAATGCAATTGAACTCACTATATCAATTTTGTTACACCAACTGTGAGGTGGGGTATATAATATCCTGAACAAATTACGAGAGTTTTAACTCCATCCCTGTTCAAATTGCAGTGATGAACTGCTTTGTAAATATGGGATATCATCAAACGAACAGCTGTTGCTCTCTATGTAACGATAGACGAACTTACCAGAAATTATAACTATATTACCCCTGGGGTATATCACACCGCACCACACGGTCGAAGGGTTAATGATACTCATATCCATAACTTACACAAAATAATAAAAAATGAGTCGATAGTAGCTCAATCAATCAAGTTATCCACAAATTCATTTCACTGAGGTTAGTAGGAATATATTTCAGCACAAGAAACTCGAATAATCACTTTTAGTATCGATGAAATTCGCTCGTCATATTGTTTGGTTGACTATATTTAGTAGTTCACCTAACAAGTGCGGAACGTGATTCTTTTTCGCTCGCGATTGCAGATGGAAGCACGACGCTAGTAGAAGGAATATGCATAATTGAACGACTCTAGTTAAAAGAGATAATGAGGAATAGATCGTTGCAGTAAATCGTTTTTTGAATTCTGATTAGCCACAATCACTTGTAGATCCCATCATGTATTCAATATAGATAGAATATGTTTTAAATTTCATAAAAAAAAAATGATACAATCATTGTTACATCCAGTAGATGTTTAAGATGTTTTTATATATGATTCAATATCTGATGGATTGATATTGTGAAAAAAAAAGAATCCTGTTGAGAAAATATAATGAGTTTTGATTGAACTTGTCAAGAATATGAGTTTTTTTGAAAATACGGGTTTTGTTGAATTTTATACTGAAACTAGACAACAATCAGATGAAATGTTTGCTCAAACATTTTGTTTACCTATATGGACCTATGCAACGAATTTGGTATAGTTTGGAAAAACGACGATATCTCGTAATGCGTAACATTTTGTATAATAGTTTATATCGTTGGAATATTTTTTACAATGTTCTTACCTTTCACCCTCACTCATATACATATACTTCGGTGGACCTGCATAATACCATATTTTCCTGGCTTATCTGGAAAAATAACACGTTCTGGTGATGAGTTTCATGTGAGAACTGTTCTGAAGACTGAAAATCAATAATGAGATCAATTCGCAACATAACGAACAAAATTAAGAATTATCAAAAAATCATTACGACCTGGGTGCTAATATAATGGGGAAGTCCACTGAGGGAAGAAATCCATGCAAACCTCTTTCAATCGACGAAGTATGATTTACGTTTGATGAACAATCAATATTATGAGTTGAAGTTGAATGGAATCGAATCTATATCGTTTTGAAATCAGCATATTTCAAACAGCCAAATATGATGGTGGAGCCGTGACGTATTAGTCCCGAGATTAGTCCCGAACTGTAGCTATCTCTCTCTGATACCTTGTCATTCTGCAGTATTGCAGTGTGATTGGTTAGTTCAAGGACAATAGGCGTGTTGGGACTAGGACGTCGCACCAGTCACACCAATGAATTGACAAAATTTCAAATGGCGCAGGAATTGTGTGTTTTGAAATGGACACATTCTAATTTATTTTTTTCATCGTTTTAGCATGAATGACAAAATTCAAAATTAATTCGCTGGTACTTTTTCAGTATAGAGTTCACGATAATGTCGTTTAAAAAAATCAGTGGTCTCCCCCATTATATAAAAATATCTGAATGACGTATTCCTGGGAAAAATTTGAGGAGACAGTTTTGGAGTAACAACCTGTTGAGATTCATGTTTATACTCATAAAGCTATTTTAAAAAAATAGTAATTCTTGTATCAAGTACGTAAAATGAGTGTTTCCTCAATGGCACATGAGGTCGAGGCCAAACATTCTCTTGAATGTGCCAGGAAAACAAAATATTTTCGTACAACTGTTATTGTGAATTTTACAAAATTGAGATTCTCAACAAAATATTGAATTCATCTTCCCCCAAACAAATCAACATATCTGATGAAATTGTAGAATCAACTCTTCAAGAAATATTCAACGTTTCTGATCAGCAGCAAAATGGAACATCTTCGGGAATTTATGTTGGAAGGAACATCTATCAATTATCATTCCAATATTCATTATATCAATAAATGCAATTGAATATTATCAATATACGTGTATTTCGGACAAATCAGATGATTTGCCCCAAAATGTCACTGCGTTTAAAGAATTTTCCTATCAGACAGCCTGAAAGAAAAATTCACTAGCTTGTCAGTGACAATTTGTGTTGAATAAAATTTGGAGGAGAGAAATAAAGGTATATAGAAAAAATATAGAATTTTTACTTAGCTATGGACGTTTCGGAAACGAATTTGCTCCCGTTTTCAACATAAAAATGAATTTTTTCTGCAACCGACACAAAAGTCGTCCATTTTGATACCAAAATTAGCTCTCAAATTGACGTTTCTATTACTGACACAAAAATAGGTAGGTTGCTAGGCAACATATTCAGTTCCTAGGAGCTAAAGTTGAATTTTAGTTCCTAGGAGCTAAAGTTGAACTTTAGCTCCTAGGAACTAAAAAGGAAGTACTGGACGTCATCAAGAATGAACAACATTGTGACGATTGGTTATTTGGGTTGAGACGCATACCTGATTTGTTTCCGATTTCAGCAGATTTGGAATTTCATACTCATGCTGGAGATATAAATATACCTTATTATAGTTTAGTATTGGAATTATAAACATCTCAGCTAATTATTTTTGTTTGATCAGGGAAGCCTTCAAGATTCAAATACTTGCTTGATCTGTATTACATTCGTTATTCTCGGGATGGATAACTTGTTTTTGAATAATCACGGCAAGCAATAGTTTTTTGTCTCAAACAACGATATTGTTTAGCTTCATTTGATTATTAAGTGAAAAACATTGTATCATAGAGAGGAGTAAATAATCGCCATTATCATTGTTGATATGCTCATTAACCTAACTTTTTCCACCTCTTGTTCCTATAACTAATATGTCACTCTGTGATTGTACTTTATTGAAACTACAATTCGAATATCCTTGAAAATTGAATGAACCTGCTGTTGATGCAGGTAGAATGTTCTCACTACACGGATTATTTGTCAATATTTGTTGCATTGCATACATATGGCACGGCATTGGTGGTAACTTCACATATTTATTTGAGTTAATTGTTTTGGTTGCAGAAAAAATAGCATGTTTCATTCATGCTTTCGCTCGGCTTCGCTAAACGCTCCGCCTCGCAAATGCAAAATTCGCTTGTCAAACAAAGTGTCACTTTTGATCCTAATAAAACAATCCACTATTTTGTATCGCAAATTCGTATTTGTTCTGACACTTTCCAGTTCTCACTGACAATTGGTGACGTTGGCAATCAAATGAGTTACAGGATGTTTTCATTAATTACTCTGAAATGGAGTAGAATTAGTAGAAATGGCTTTGAGTGCATATAAGATTATAAAAAATAGTCCATTTCTCATAGCTTTGGAAAATGTAAAGAAAAATAATAAGTGATGAAAGATACAAACTTCTGTGTGGGTAAATGAAGGTGCACCTCATCATCAAGAAATTATAAGGAACCTGTCTTCGACATCCTAATGAAACAATTTGAAGTCCAACTTATGCTCCCACATACTCCAGAATATTTTTTATTTTTTTTTATTGAAGTGCTCGCAAAAGGTTGGACATGTCGAAGGATTTGCAGAAAATCTTGAGGCTTAGGGCCGAAATTAATCTACTGGACATATATGTGTCTAGTATACAAAGACAGGCTTATCTGGCGATCACTGGGGCCATCAGCACCACACCGTCAGCAGCTATGGAACTCCTTCTAGACAAACATTGTTCACGCCCCATCTTTCCAATTTAGTAAAGTTATCTAGTATCTATAGTTGAAATCAGTTTTCTTTCCATGCAAAATCATATTATTACAAAATTTCTCATATTGATATCTCGTCGATTGTTTATTGGGAATATTGATTCTCGAATATTCCGCGAAATAAAGTCGAATTCTGCGCAGTGGCCAAACGTGTGCCAGTTTCGGCCGAAAAAGAGTAGTACCTGTCCACGCTCGGACAAGTTACCGACCGGTGTGTCGCGTAAAATATAAAACCCGGCAATATACCTACTCAATCAAATACAAAACCCCTCTCAATGGATATTGAGTGTGTGAGATCCTCCCAGAAATTCAGTCCACATCCCAAAAAGCAGGAGATTGGTGGTTGCAATTCCGAACAGCTGGGAAAACCTACACAACTTGGGAAAGAACGAAAATCAAGGCAGGCCATTCCTCGCGCTGTGATTTGACTCTTCGTTTTGTTAATCATACCATAGATTATCATAGCAATCCCAAATTCGATGTTCTCCAACATACATACTCTTCATTCTTCTCCATTTTTCTGGAGAGAGACGCTAGATGGACAACATTCAGAATTGCGGTTATTGCAAATTGCACAAATCAGGCTAACACGGAGCGTAGCACACTACTGGCGGACACAGAAAGTCACAGCATTCTGTGAATGAGCTCCGACATAATGCCTCTAGCAGTAACCTATGATCTGCCTCACACTGTCCTAATCCCGGATAGAGATGACTGGTTCCTCCGAAAGGAGGAACTACTTAGAGCAGATTATTGTTGGTTCACAGATGGTAAAAAAACACCAATAGACTCTGGTGTGTTTACGGTCGCAGACCTAGGACAGAGATATCAACCTGTCTAGGGTCCTATGCAACCGTATTCCAGGTTGAAATTCACGCCATTGATGTGTGTGGAAATATTTGAGAAAACCAACCTCACACAGAAAATAATTAAAATATTCTCGGTTAGCCAATAAGAGGCTCTAAAAGCACCTAGCTCAAACCGATCAACGTCTAGACTGGTATCGAACTGCAAGAAAAGGACTCCCAGCTAATGACTCGAAGACTTATTAAGTTGTTTCTGGTCTGGATTCCTGGCCACTCTGGTATGGTAACAGACGGTAGACTCCTTTTCAAGGGAGGGTGCCGCACGTAGTTTAATTGGACCAGAACCTGAAATTCGTATCTCACCAAGTTTTGCCAAACATATAATGAATACCTTGACTGCAATAAAAATTCCAGATTTCTGGCAAGATCTTCCAGGATTGACTCATCCCAGGGCATCTGAACATCCTTCGAAGAATGTTACCAAACATATGTTAGAATGCGGCAGGGATGACCTACGCTTCGAAACAGGCCTTCTAAGGCTACTGTCGTCTGGATTATCACATCCAAAGACTTGGGCAGTCGGACTATCTAATTTGCCATCTCTGTTTTGAAAATGATAAAACAGCAGCAGAGCATGTACTCTGTGTCTGCCCTGTTGCGGCTCGAATTAGGTTTTTGCTGTTTGATAGGGTGTTACTTTCGCCCTGGGACCTGAAAGACCACTCACCAATTGAACTTAACGGTTTCATCTCGAAGCTGGATCTACGGGTTGCTGTGAGGGGCTGATAAAACCCACTCACTTTTAACCTTAAGTAACATCAGTCATCCAGTAAAACTAACGAAGCCTTCGAACGATCTCAAAATATGAATATTGATATTGATGACGGCCATCAATCAAATCCAAGTGCAAAAGGAGAATGCTTGTCGATTCCAAGAGATAGCGATCAATCAGAAAAGCCAGAATGGATTTTGGAGGGGTGAGTTCCACTTACCCCTAATTTCCACTTACCCCGGTGTAGTTTATCGCCTGAAGGGCGCAACGTGCACTGTCATTATTTATTTAAAAAAACCCTAACTTTATTTGACAGTGAACTTTCAAGAAGAAAAACTTCTTGTTCCGCCTTCTTCAGTTAAAAAGGCATATTCTTCAACAACAATATTGATGAAACTAGCTCCTAGGGTCAATATCAATATCCATATTATGATTAATAATGTTGATATGTATTCAATGATGAATATTCGTTCATGTTAACTTTCGGGTATTTTCCGCACGCTAGTTGAAAAAATGGGTGTATTTATAAAATGGGCGTGAAGTGACTTTTTCGCACTTGTTATTTGAACTACTAGTCTCATGAAATGTGTCAAATGTTTACTATCGATAATTCTTTGACAATTTTCAATAAATTATGACAGCGTACACTGTGCCATCTAGTCGATACATATAAATTAATACTACATTATGATTCTTTCCCCGAAAAAACACAACTACCAAATGCTGTACAGAAAACTAAATGATTTTATTCTCAAAGATACGAGGAGATACACATCTGAAAATCTAGAAAAACACACCACCAATGAACTCAATGTTCATCTATTTGTGTTTTTACTCGAGAATTTACCCCACCAATAACATATTATGAATTTTACAGGCTCTGCAACTATGGTTCATTATACATAATCTTGATGTTTGAGAACCTACGAATATTCATCCAGAAAACTGACCTACAATACTCTAGCTAAGAACTCGATATAGCATGGGGAATGGAAAATCTGAAGCCATCAAAGCCATCGAAGCATAGGTAGGTCAATAACTAGAATAATTGATTGAAGATCCGATACACTTGACAGATCACAAAATGGAACGTGAAATGAACAAAACCCTCAATGCTATTAAATCCTCATAATAATAGCCAGAGACCTTGGTCGGTAATGCAATATAGATATATTAGTATGAGAAATATTGCTAAGTACCATGATCATCCTTCCTTTCTAATGTTATCCTATAGATATTATCAAAGCTCATAGGAAAGGATGGTGATTATTTTATTATGCATTGATAAAAAGTGTATAATTATAGAAGTGTGTGTATCTTGAATGGATAACACTCTTGATTATTTTGCAATGTCTTTCGAGAAGGAAAACCAACTGGGTTCAGTATCGAAAATGATGATGGTTGAATCAGCTATACCGGGTGTCCTGAAATCAAATTGAAATATTTCAACCACAGATTCTAGGAACAAAAATAGTTCATATTGGGAAAACTAAAATAGAATCTCGGTTTTTTTCATTTGGCTACCTGTGCAGAGACTATTTGTTTTTCATTTTTGCTATGTAGCCATAATATGATCATCCATCTGGATACATGAAACTGAAATTGTTCGTGATCTATTCTCGGATGATTCTTTTAAACTCAATGATATCATTGGAAATCTTCTGAGATCGATAAGGGTATGGAAAATATATTGATAATATCGCCTAAGTGATGATCTTTGGATTTCTAAGCATATCAAGCATCGGAATGTCATTGTATTCGGGTCACAGCCAACTCAATATATTTCAATTAAATGCAATCAATGAACGAATATCAAATTGGATAGAGAATTTTGAGGCGAATAATACTACAGAAATATACAGGGTTCCATTCGAAAAAAAAAATGGGTCTGCTTCCAGTCAAACAGGTGGTTGAAAAAAATTGTCATTGGGTTCAAGGAAAACGCCATCATCGATAATATTAACCTTGCGAATTTCAAATTTTTATCTTTTCAACTCAAAAAACTACAGGCTGTTAAATGTCTCCTGTGTCACCCGGTATATTTTCATAATTATTCCGAAATGAACAATTCTGAATGGGAATATTTTTTTTATCGTTATTTCAGACTTCCACATACTTGTATGACGTAACGTTCATACCAGTAAGCATCAGAGTCGTAAAGGTCCGATGGTAAAACGGTTTACCATTGTATCACAATATTTTATAAACGTTTTGACTTTAATGGAAAACACAACATGTTCATAATCTGAATCTTCGACATAAAGCTTTGTTAACACTACCTATACATAAAACTGTGCAGTTCAGATCTTCTTCTTCTTTTCAAATCTCCCAAATTCTCAATAACAATCTATTCGAATTCAATAGCTGTAGCCTCCCAAACTTCGAGAAACAAATGAGAATGTATTTGTTTGAAAACCCCAACTTCAATTTGAAAAAATTGAACTTGTATAAAGGTTTGTGTGAATATTATGTTTACATAGAATAATATCATAACTATTCAGGGAATGTACATAAATATTTAGAATAGGAAGGAGCTCATTCATATCAATGGATGAACTCCTTATTACGGTTGAGTTGAAGAGCAATTTGCGATCTAATCGTGAAATCGGACTCTGTCGTTTGAGAAATATATATGTATGATAATACCTGTTGTACATTTATGATGACTCAATAATAGTTATTTATTATACAAGGGAAAAAAGTAGTAGACTTTAGCTCCAGGTTGTGTTGTCTCCCGACGCGTAGCGGAAGGAGACAAAAAACCGAGAGCTAAAATCTAATATTTTTCCCGTGTATAATACACTATTTTTTTCTGTGAGAGAAGGAAGGACGAATCAATATTGAGAAGATATTACATTATTTCGAAATCTGAAAATTATCGACGTGAAATTTCAAGTTTTTAACAGTAGGGACACCTGCGTTTTATAGGCATCTTTATCATTCTTTTGAGGTAATCAAATATCTGATGTCACTTCTGTTAGTTCAATTCTGTGATTTGATTTAAAAAAATTGCGAATTCAGTAGTTGTTTAGTAATATACGGAACCGCGAAGTCGAATGGAAGATAAAAGGACTTGCAGTTCTTTCTCGGAGACGGTATTATTGACTCATTTTTCGGAACTATAGCACAACGAAAGCCATTAACAGAGTATATATATGTGATAAATATCCGGGAACAAAGTACTCACTTTTTTCCCACGGGAAGAAAATTAATTTATGAAAAGTGGCATTTCATAACCTGCCAACAGAGATGAAATGCCAAATTTTTTTCCCGTCACAGAAAAAAATCATTTATTATTATCATTATTATATCTCGATGAAAAATGTTGGGCATTGAAGGGTTAATAGGATACGGAATTTTACCAAAAATTGTAATTTGACTGGAAATATTCCTTCTTGAAACATCTACTTCTGATGTTTAATATTATGAAGGGAATAATCAATTGAAAAAAAACATGGTAGGTACCCTATTGAAAAATAGTATTATTTGTATGATGAGTGCTATCGAAACCAAGCAGAAGAACCATTTTCGAATGGAAATATGAAGACATTTTCATATTTCCTGGTCAAACTGTCGGAAAATGCATGAACGAAAAGTTGGGGTTAGAAGTGCTCCTTGCCCCCCCTATCCCCCACTATTCCTTCTCATGGCCTGATTTGGAAATGTTGAGAATTTTCCGGAATTTCAATCCGGGGTGTGGAACATATGTGCAGGGCTGGATACGCATTTTCTCCCAACTTCTCGCATTAAAGTTGCATTTTCACTTCGTTTCCTGCTGATAATACCACTGAATATAATTATATAATATTGATATTATTTCATTTATGAAGAGTGTGCTTTGGACTGTAGAATAATTGATGCTGGTAAATGACGTTTCTCGTCAATTGATGGTGCGATAGTCAATACTCCTTTTATTGAAACGTCCTGTATCTTTTTCCACAGCGATATTTTATCGAGGCATATTTGGTCATATCGCCATATTTTGGTCGGTATAATTCAACACTAGTCTATGTCACAATAGTTTTGAGTCACCCTGTATGTGAGTAGTAAATAATATTCCCTAAATTATAGGGAATTATACCATCTCCATTTTCATGAACGAAGAACAATTTTCATTATTAAGATATTACGAAGAAAGAAAAAGTGTTTTTTCATGTTCTGGTTTCCACGAAGAGGGATATTCGACGGGTTAATCTCAGGGTATGTTTGGATGCTGCACTCCAAATATGGGAACAGTATTCCAGGACAGGTGGGATCTGTGCCTTATAGATCATAAGCAGCTGATTGAAAGTGAAATAGCTCCTGGCCCGAAACACGTTTTTGGGATGCACTTTCAGCAATTGATCCCACGTGATTTTCCCAAGAAAGGTTATTACTGATAGTGATACCAAGCATCGAAATGGATGTCTTCAAATGTATGGTTACTCCTGACAAACTTATGTTGGGCACAATGAGATCGGCTTTTATAGAGAAGAGGCATGCTTGTGAGAACTCTTTTCATTTTCACTGTATGTTTTTTTTTTGGTCATCCTATCAATCCGTTTTTATTGATTTTGACATTTGTATTAGTTCAGAAATAATATTCATGAACATATTCCTACCTATATTTTTATCCATCTCCAGATAATGATCATTCTACGTTGGAAAAAAATTCTAGGTAAAAAATTTATGTTCAATTCATAACTGATTCTTAAATAATTGACAAATGATTGCAAGGTCTAATCTGGGCGTGAAATGGTAATTGTGTAAAATGAATTACTATCTTGAATTTTTGGGTCAAGTTTACTTAATGGAACGATCTGCAATTAATAGTTAGTTTTGCAGGTCATTGTTCGGTTTTTGTTCCTGTTCATGCAATGCCATGTTTTGTTGCATAAAAACAACAGATGTCGTTTACTCTACTGATGAATTTTTCCCATGGTCTGTGAGTACGTAGTACGGTGATTTTGCACATATCATGTGATGGTTAATTTCTCTTGTTATCCACGTTTTTTTGTCAGGAAAATGAGAATTTGATAATGACAATGTGAACAAACCACGGAAAAGTTCAATTTCAATTTGATTTTCCGCCTTTCATGAATACGCATTTAGGACTATCCCACTGGGCAAAGAACATGAAATAGTCATTTTCCTAACAAGTGCGGACCCGTTGACCCGAACGACGCGAAGTGGAGTTCGTGCAAGCATTCGAGTGCGAGAAAGACACTTTTTGCATGAGTTACCCTAAAAAAAAAAAAATGAGTTACCCTAATAGCACACAACGTCCTAGGGACGTCCCTATTTTGTACAATTCACGTCCGAATGTCTCATCCCGTACATCTCATGCAATGTCCGAACAAAGACGTCCACGGAACGTCCCAGCTGGTACATTATTTCAAGTGTCCTAGAAATAGCATCCCTCAGACGTCCCTCGTGGTACAAATTGTAGAATGTCCATGCAAGGACGTCCTTGGTATGTCCCTGATGGGATATTATTTTAAACGTCCTTTTAGGGAAATCTATCGGATGTCCCGAGTAGTACATATTCTTGCATGACTTCAGATCTTATATAATGTCTTTTCTAGACGACCATGACATGTGTCCCTGATGGTACATCCCTTCAAATAACTCTGCACAGACGCCCGAGGACGTTAACTTACATCTCGCCGAGGAATGATTGCTCGTAGGCTATAAGTACTCCTCGTCAATGTCCTTCACGTAAGTTCATTGGACATCCTTCGGAAACTTTTTGAGGACCTTCTACGGACCATCAACCCAACTGGATGTCCTAATCAGTTATGCAAGATCTGGTCCTACAGGGACCCAGAAAGATTCAAATTCAAGAATAATTCGTACGACCATGGGACATCCTATAGACATCCAATTGATATCCCTCAGCGTTGCTGTTAGGTTATCCTATGGATGTCCTAAGGATGTCCTCTGTAGTGCTTGATGAGGAATACTGTAGAATTTAGGTATTCGATAGTTGTCCCAGGGACATCCCTCAAGGACGTCCCTAGTTGGTCCTCAAGTGGGACATTTGTGCGTCCCACAGACGTCCAATGGACGTCCACGGTACCAAATTTGAACGTCCTATGGAACGTCCTACAAGCGTAGGAAATTGATTGATTTGTTCAATGGATTATTCCTACAAATAGTAATATATATTCTCAATCTTCTAATAATTAGTGATATATCTATTGCGTGTACCGTTTGAAGCATTATGTACCCACATAATGCTTATTGCGGAAGCCTGCATGCTCATATTGTTTGGCATCTAGGTTTCAAACATTTCTAGGAAATAAGCCAAAAGTACTTCTTCTTTATTTGGTGTTTTCACTTTTTTACTATTGCACCATTCAATAAATCCCGTATAGTGCTTCTCATACCTTTCTTAAGACTTCGTTGGCAATAACTCATCTGTATCGCATCTGTAGCTGGAAGTTTATCATCGTATCCATTGTCGTTCTAGATGACAACCTAGTTAGGTAGTTAGTAGGCAGGAGCACTAGGTCGCCTACTAGGTTTTCATTTAGATCGACAATGATCGCATCAATTCCACTGAATCGAAAATGACAGTGACGCTCTGTCTGTCACTCTGGGAATCACACTAGTTGCGTTTTATTTATCCGATTCTGCCACCGGAATCAGTTCAATGTGTCGTTTTATTTGCAACTTTTCTGATTCCGATTGCTATTTTGGATTCCGTCTCACTGCAAAGAATTATGTGGAATGACTGTTGACAGGTGTCAAAAAATCGGATTAGATTGACGGAAAACGAAACTTTTTGTAAGTAAAAGAGATTTAAAAGATATTCTCATTGTTTCACTAGTTCAAGATTCTTTCAAGAAAGATAGGTTTCATAATATGTTCATTGGCAGATAAAATGAATACTCTCGATCTCAGAGAAGTTTCTCCAATCACCATAATCACTGCTCCAAATATTATTTGTTTTATTTTCTAGATTCCCAACTCTAGTTTTATGATTTTGAAATTATTTGAATCTTCCATATACAAATATAAATTCTCTCATGCAAGGTCATGAAGTTTCTCGGTTCATTTGTGAACGTCGTTCTGTTCTCACCACCGCTACCGCAATGGAACAAATAAAACGCAACTGATAACTGATTTGTGTTTTGATTGACATACCAACAATTGTTTCCCACATCAGATCAATTTTAAGGCAATAGGGGGATTTATATAACAATAAATTAATATGTTTCAATATCATAATAGATAGTGCAATTTGATGGATGATTTTGTACAAACTCTGACTAAATACTGCAACAAAAAAAAACTAAAATTCTCATATTGTTCCACCCACCACTCATACTTTGCGAGAATATTATGTGAATGTTTGTCCCGCACTAGTGTGGAGAAAAATTTCCCGCACTAGTGTGGGAAAACTTTTCCCGCACTACTGCGGGAAAATGACGCTTCCCAAACTGAACTGCGTGCGGGTATATCACGCACGCTTGTAGAAACAATATGTTTGCGCAGTTTAGTTTGGGAAGTGTAATTTTCCCGCACTAGTGTGGGGAAACTTTCTCCGCACTACTGCGGGAAAATTACACTTCTCAAACTAAACTGCGTGCGGGTATATTGTCACGAGTAGAACATACGGTATATCAGTAATATCGAACCATGAGGGTTTCATAAACATAAAGTAAATCAAATCATCCGTTGACATTGAATTATAAAAACTGACCAAGGAACTCTCATGAGAAACGTGCAAATCTGATAAAATGATGTATATAAATATTGGATCTGAGGGTTCCGAAGTTAGTCTGGTCTGGGGCTACTCTTGACTTGACAAGAGCTCGTCGTTATGGTATCTATAATGTAAGTTGGTCTTAGGTCTTTATATTCATTGTTGTTTATTCATATTTATCATCACTTCACCCATAATGTTCCTTGCTGCAATAAATATTGTTATGTTTGAATGTCGTCTCATACTTTCAGCTACCCCTGAACTATTAGTGCCTATTCGAATATTACCTCTCGCAAAATATTAAGCCAAGCTTCACCCCTTATAAATCAATATAAATCGATATGGATGGTGGAAACTACCATTTTATCGTGACATGGTGGAAGCACAACTCCTTTGTTGTGACAATATCACGCACGCTTGTAGAAACAATATGTTTGCTGACGTTATTTCCAAAGTAACTATGACGCAGGGTATAACATGAAGTTGTAGTCATGTTGTAGCCATCTTGTGGCGAAGTTCTGAGGTAGGATACAGAGATATCGCGACATACACTGTATGGCGCTGCCACCTATAGTCACACGTACAGACCCCTACGTCTATACGCTACAGAGTGGTACCACAAGTAAATCACTCTGCTGACAGATGGCACTACCTGACATACTTGGGTGGAATTTTTCCACCACCTATTCAACTGCTGAATCTCATAACTAAGAGATCTAGGATGAACAGAGTTGCCCCGGTCTGTACGTGTGACTATAGGTGGCAGCGCCATACAGTGTATGTCGCGATATCTCTGTATCCTACCTCAGAACTTTGCCAAAAGATGGCTACAACATGACTACAACTTCATGTTATACCCTGCGTCTTCGAAATGGGCGATATACCCGAAGCGTAGAGTTGTCCCAGTTGTCAGCATACCGAGAGCGGCTGATGAGACCTGGTGGGTCGGAACAGTACTGTCTCGCTCCTGCTGACAATTGGGGCAACTCTGTTCATCCTAGATCTCTCCGTTATTAGATTTAGCAGTCAAAGTAACTATGGTCACCTTCCATGAAAACGTAACAATGACGAGTATATCGTGTCACTCGTGTGTAACTCGAACGTACCAGTATACAACGATACTGAAACGTGTTTCTTGCCACTACCGTGTATCTTCTCTAGTCTAATGTCTTTATAATGAGCTATGTGTCGTTACTTTCAAATTTTCAAAAACTTCCACATTTTCGACGCCGTTTTCGATTCGGATAAGTAACAGATATGTTTCACTTACAACTTCCACAAAAGTGCTAACAGGAATAGAAAAAAGCTGTAATTGTTCCGTTTTGTTCAAACTCCAGGATGTATTTTTCAGAGCACTAATAGCGCAGCTGAAGCGTAAAACTTATGTTCATTCATTCTCTCTCTCATTCATTAAAGACAAGGATTACATAACATTGCATTGTGATGTTTTTTTCTATTTTTCGTTCAGTGTTTGATACAATTGTGATTTGAAAAATTTGATTATGAATTGATGAATTCATGAATCAAGACTTGAGGCATTGACGTTCGACACTTAGGCAACAACCTACAGTGAAATTGAGAAATATCTTATTCAGCAGTAGGTACCTACTCAACAGGCATATATGGAAAAATAACTTGGAACCAGAGTAGTACATGATACACTCTTGATATTCGATATCGGTAGGTGATTTCGTGTTGAGGACTGATTTAAATAATGATCTTGGTGATTTTTCAGATTCCTATCCTTGTTCACCCATCGAATGCTCTTCATGTCTATGTTATCTATAATGATATAGATTGAAAGAAATAATAGTAAACATATTTGTTCGGAGAGAGAGATGCTTGAATAGATATTCAAATGAACTAGAAGTAGGTATTATACCTACCTATCATTGAGTTACAACACACACAAAAAAAAACAAAAAACCTAAACAAATCAGTTGAAGAAGAGGGCCATCCAGACCAATAAATGAATGAAAAAAGTCGATGAAAGTTATGATCTTTCACTCGTTTGATATGACACTGCCCTGCCTCTACCAACTAAAGACTGAATCACTAAAGGTGGAATTAGTAATTTATAGTAAATTTCTGAGAAGCAAATGAAAATTGATTTCAGATACTTGAGCTAAGACATTTTGAGCCCTGTCTTTGATTTGAAAATTCTAATCAGGAGGGGCGATGGAAAAAACAAATAAATATAGAATATGATAGAATAATATTTTATTATGAGATTGAATATGTTTTGAATACATTATTATAATCAATGATTCGATATTCATGTTTCACAGGATGGAAAGAGCCCAGTGAAAATAAGTAACATATATGACTACAAAGACATGGAACAATAACTTCAGAATAGTGGTAACAGTTTCATTATAAAAGTAGTGGAAGTTTCGAATCAATAACGTCAACATAATAAACGTTATAATGCCTCCGTTCAGTAGGAATAATAGTTACGTTAATGTAATGATAATTGGAACATGAAGGTTACCGTGATACGATGAACTTTCTGAAACGTGAGAAGGTTTCTGTTAATATGTTGAATACAAGGACAATTTTCAAAGAAGATATTTTTGCATCTTTATGTTGAAAACGGAAGCAGATTCGTTTTTGAAACGTCCAAAAGTAAGTAAAAAAGCAATAATTTTTAAATATAACAATCTATATTCCTTTTCTTCAAATATTTTTCGAAACAAAGTGCCACTGACAAACGATTGGATTTTTCTTCTAGGATCTCTAATAGAGAAAATTTTAAACGCAATTGCATTCTGTGGCGGATCATCTGATTTGTCCTACTACACGTGTATTGAAATGATACAATATACTCTCATTTTAGAAGAATAGAATAATTATTCATGTCTCATGCTTCCTGTACCCTGTATAGCTAGAAATTGTTATCCCGCATCATTCGAATGCACTTAAGGTTATTTCCATATGAGTTAAACCAATGGGAAGTGTTTGGCAATCACATTTGGCCCCCCGATGTATTTCTTTTTCTATTTATTCCTCAACTTTTATACGATTTCGAATATATTTCATTCGTTCCAGAATTTATAGGCCTCGAAATTGTGATGTAAATGCGAATAATGTTTCTAGGGTAGACTGATATATTAGTCTTGGCCACTGATAAATTCAGTGGAAAGATGCGAATAGTTTTTTGTATCGGATATTCGCCTGACAACTTTCTTGTTGGTCAATTTATTCTTGATTGGCTCCGTCGGTATAACTTGCTCTGAAATAGTTTGACATTGAACTTGACTTTCAGATTAACTTTGGCATTTTCCAAGGAAATTAACTGCTACAATAGTTATTTACCAAACAAGTGCGAAAAATACATTTTCCTACGAGTGTACGCGAAGTAATACTTCTCTACGCAAAGTTACACTTTTCCGCACGCCGTGCGGATAGGATTTCCTTCCGCACAGAGTGCGGAGAAGCAGAACTATTGAAAAACATCACTAGTATAAAAAATTCCTATCCATTTGAGTAGCTGTAGACTATTCAATGCAATATGAGAAGCCGTTGCAAGTGTATTCCTCTTTACCTCTCAGCTATGTTCTCTGCTAGCTAGTTTGCTCTCAAACAGGTCTCTCCATGTAGTGGTCGACGGAGTTCCATCTAACTCTCTTACCATAAATGCTGGTGTTCCGCAAGGATCAATTCTAGCACTATTTCTACTCCATATCAACGACTTGTTGGAAGCAACTTCATGTCTAGTACACAGCTTTGCGGATGATAGTACCCTCCATACCGCCTTCTCTTCCAGGGCTTCAATACCAGCCAGGCAAATCAGAAACGCACGAGGGAGACATGTTGACAACATAAATATGGACTTGGCAACAATTCTCGAGCAGGGATCCAATAACTTGGTAGATTTCAATGCAAACAAAACACAAGCATGCCTTTTCTCTAGAAGAGCCGATCTCACTGTGCCAAGCATAAGCTTGTCAGGAGTAACCATACCTTTGAAGACACCCATTTCGATGCTTGGTATCAATATCAGCATTAACCTTTCTTGAGAAAATCACGTGAGATCAATTGCTAAAAGTGCATTCCAAAAACTTGGTTTTCGGTTTCGAGCCAGGAGCTATTTCACTTCCAGTCAGCTGCTTATGATCTATAAGGCACAGATTCGACCTGTCCTGGAAACTGTTCCCATATTTGGTGTGCAGCACCCAAACATACCTTGAAACTGTTGGATTCTGTCCATAAAAGGGCAATTCGTCTCGTGGGTGATGCCTCGCTCACAAACTCACTCACTTTTCTGGAACACCGTGAAAAAGTTTCTTCCATAGATATTTTCATGGACGATGCTCTTCTGAAATTTCAACAATTGTTCTTCCCTTGGCAGTCCCCGCGAGATTAACCCGTCGAGTTGAGGCTTTGCACCCCTTCGTGGTCACTTTGGAGACCTGCAGAACATCTCTTGCCAAAGACACGTGCATCCAACGAACAGCGAGGCTCTGGAACACATTTCCTAGGGAGGTGTTCCCCGAGGCATATAACCTCCAGAAATTCAAGAAGAACACCAATTCCTACCTCGTTTTTCTTGGTTCTCACGATGTTCTCTGAACATTACAGGCTATACCTTTTCGTGGGAACCAGAACATGAGAAAAAACTGTTATTCCAGATATTTTCATGAATACCAGCTCAAATCAAAAAATAGTTGTAAGTACCTGTATTGTCAAACAACGATAAGTGCACTCGTCAATTTTGTAATTATGTCAGATTTTTCCTCGGTTTCTGTCAGCAAGAATATGAAAATACTGACACTTTTTTATTCATCAAATCAACAATAGGTTTGGAAGCTATCAAAATTAGCAGTTTCGACGACGAGCTAACAGATTACATCTTATTAGAGGCAGCATACTATGCAGACGGGTCTCGTCAGTTAGGCGAAGAAGCTTAAGAGCTAATTTGATTATCAGTTCAAAGAGTGTTTCATTTGAAAAAATGTCGTGGACGTCATCACTCGAACGTAAATCACCCTGTATATCCAATTTTTTTTTATGAATGTGTGAATTTCAATATGAAAATCAACGTGTCTCAGGAGATACCTCAGAAATTAATAGTTTGGCTATACATGAATTTATTCACTACTTTACGACAGCACCCAATTTTACGGACACACTGTATACAAACCCTATGTGTATTATATTTTGAATCCAGATTTCCATCTAGATTTCAGAAATTGAAATATAATGTATTTTTTGAAAAAATTGTCACGGACGTCATAACCCAAATGTGGATCTTCCTGTATATCTGCTTCTCACTTGAAGATCTGGCAAACTGGAAATAAAAATCGACCAGTTTTTAGAAAATCCCAGAAATCGATGGTTTAGCTGAAACTGAAATTTTATTCTGTACTTTACGAATGCACTGTACTATGATAGAATAATATTTTCCGAACCGTGAATAAGAAAATATATACTCGGACTTCTGAACGTAAGGAAGCCAGTATTCAAATCAAATTTGTTCAATTTCGACATGTAATTGTACAGTTTTTAAAACTGACTGATGTTTCAAAACGACTTACTTTGATGAAATGTTAATTTCAACATCATAAATTACGAAATATGAATGGACGGACAGATTAGTGCATATTGTGCCGCTGCCTCGATAACACTTGGTAGATCTTGAATTAAACATTTTCCGATAACAAAAATATGAAATGAATATAATAAACATTGACTTTATATATTATACTGCTCGACATTACTTGACACTACAATAATTCTCTATCATCAAATTGCTTACCGGAATCAGTTGAAATCTCATTACTAATATCAAATATCGAGAGGATGCCATTAACATTGAGACACGCGGTATAAGTATTTATAGTTATTTTATCGTCGCCCCTGATGGTGAAATGAAAGGAAAATGGAATTGCTTGAGCGCGCTTGAGATTATCCACACCTCCTATAAGGAAAACATATGGTGCTATATAATAAATGAATGCTAGGTAATAATCTTCAATTGGTCGTAAATACTTTATTACACAATTTATAGTCTATAACTATGTCGGACTCAAAGGCAAAACGAATCTATCTACATCGAATATGATTGAAAATAATAAATAATCAAGGGGCACCGGTATATAATATCGTGTTAAAGCACTTTTTGAAACAAACATTCTGGTTGAAATCTCTGATAAAAGTGCATTGCTGCTCAAAGTGGAGTGGTGCAGTCAAATTTTTTATTTATCGCTTGGAGCGCACGAAAGGGAATCCCTATAATGTTCTTGAAACATCGTGCGGTCCTAGGGAGGATAGGGACAGAAGGTAGGTATTGGAATTTTTCTTGAACTTCTGGAGATTATTGGTGTTGTTGGGAATACTTCCTCAGGCAATGAATTCCAGAGCCTAGCCGTTCTATGGATGAAGGAATTTGGATAAAGTGCTGTTCGACATCTTTCGAGGTTGACAACAAAAGGATGTGCTGACTGGGCTTGTCTAGTTCGTCTGACTGGTATTGCTAGTGAAGGGACGGTAGCAGAGATTTCCGAAGAACATTTCCCGTGGTAGTATCGATAGAAAAGTGAAAGGTCGCCGATCTTTCCACGGTGTTCCAATGATGTCAAAGAGTGAGTGAGTGTGGCGTCACTCACCAGGCGAATGGCTCTCCTCTGGATGGAATTTAAGAGCATCAGCATATGTTTTGGTGCTGCACCCCATATGTGGGAACAGTATTCTAGGACAAGCCGTATCTGCGCTTTGTAGATCATGATAAGCTGTTGAGGTGTGAAGTAGCTTCTCGCACGGAACAAGAATCCGAGTTTTTGTGAAGCAGCTTTTGCGATGGATCTGACATGATTATCCCATGAAAGAGTGTTGCTGATGGAAATACCGAGCATATATATGGTGGGCTTGGTGGGGATGGTGGTGCCAGACATAACAATATCGGGTATACTGAGTTCCGCCTTTCAAGAGAAAATACAGGCATGAGTTTTGGTGGCGTTGAATTCAACTAGGTTGTTGGTTCCCCAGTCTGTGATTTCAGCATGGTCTTCATTGACAGCGCATTGACCTGCCTGCGCCGTGAGTTCTTAGTTTCCTGGGAAGAACTCTAATCGTCTCCATCCACAACGTTTATTAACACACTTCACTGTTTTATCACTAACCAAACCGATTTTTAGTACACATCGACACGTGTATTTCAATCTTCTCCTGAAGATGTCAACATAGTTAGCGAAATACGTGTCAGAGCGTACGAAAAATCGGTTTGGTTAATGGTAGAACACTGTAGTGTATTATCGTGCCAAAGGTTCTAGTCTTCGATATAACAATGATATAACGTTCATTAAACTTTACTGGGGGTCACATCGAATTGGGACATGTTTCGAGCTCATCCAAGTCCATCATCAGCCATAGTGTAAGAAACTCTCTTTTTTCAGAGATATGGAAAAATGTTGAATGAAGAAGTTTTTTGAAATGACCGAAACATTCATTTCAAGGAATTGTTTAATATACAGGGTCATTAGTTTTTCCGGAATAGACAGGAACATTGATTTAAAAAAAAACACCCTATATATTTTTCGACATGTCGATAGAGTCTTTTTTTCTGATCTCAAAAAAGTATATGAGTTGTATATTTGGATGGATGGAGTTATTGATGGTCAAAGTTTCCCAAAATACCGCTTTATATCATAATAATGAGAGTTGAACACTGTGGGCTTTGAAATAATGATCATATATTGTTTGGCCTCTATGAGAATGTCATGATATTGTTTATAATGAGATTGAAATCGTTCAATCTTAATACAAAAATATATAATTGGATGGACAGTTAGAATGGAAGATGTGGTATTTTTGGTAAACTTTGATCAGCAATAACTGAATTATTTTCCATTCTAATATGCAATTCATATATCTTTTTAGAATTCAGAAGGAATAGCTCTATCGACATGTCAGAAAATATATAGGGTGTTTCATTGAGAAAATCAGTTTTAATGTTCTTTCCGGAAAAACGAATGACCCTGTATATGAAACAACTTCTTGAAATAGGAGTTTGGGCCGTTCTAAACAACTTTTTTATTCAACATTTTCTCACATCTCTCTAAAACAAAAGAGTTGAAGAGGGGTTCCATTTTTAGAGGCGCACCCTGATACAAGGAGAAGAAAGAAGAGAACAGGTGTCCAAGTAGTGTGAAATGCTCTAATGAGTCTAAAGCTTCATCACAATGGGAAACAAAATCTGTTTGGGGATATAGTACTATATCTCAAGTTCAATGTATCTAAATTATTTTGATCCTTATACACAAGATTGAGGTTTATGATTTTTTTTTGAACGGAAAACACTGTAATCGTTCAGATATTTTGATTCGTTGTTTTCTTGTTCACACAACCATTTCCATATTTTTGCAATTATTTTGCGGCGTTGCCAAGCTCATTAAAATAACTTCGAACAATTATGATACACATCAAATTTTGTTTCCAATATGCCTGCTGATCTTCGTTTTAGAGATTTGTATCCAAAATTATGCATGAACGTCGATGATACTTCGACTATATCATCAATATATATTTTAGACATATGGTACAGGGTGGTTTGTAGAGGAACTATCGATGTTGACTTCTTCGAATGGTCATACTTCAGTAGAAATTCATTTTTATCTTCATTCTCTTTCATCTGTTGTCTGAATTTCTTCCTTCTTCTCGAATTTTTTCTTTTATGCTATACCTACTTCACTGCGAACACACTGATCATTGCTATAATCTTCATCTAGTAGCACGCCGATTTTTTTTAAATCCAGACATGATAAAAATAAACAATACTGGCAGAATGACAGTCGATAGCCATTGAAGATTCTTGTTCAATAAAGTGCTAGCTACTATTCTTATTATTTTGATGAGCAATGAATCCAATAATGGGTCAGGTGTAGGTCAGTTAGTGAAGATTCGATTATTTTTATCATTTCACTCATTACGAAATTCTCACATAATTTGACCAATCGCAAGGTGAAGACAACTTGTATTATCGCGAAAACAGCGTTGGTGTTTTTGACTTCAAAGAAAACGAGTAGCTCAAAGACGGTTGATTACACTTTATATAAAACAATCAGTTAATACATGTTACCGGTTTCAGCGCAACATCCATCATCAGGCATGAAAAATATCTGTAAAATGATGAAATAACAATACAATTGAAAGAAGTAAAAAATTTAGGACGCACCAAAATATAAAGCTTCAGGTAGCATTACTATGGCAGAACAAACATCAATCCGATTGAACATCTTATCAAGTAATGCAAGAAATTTTTGTAACTAACCATGGATAGCGAAGGAAAGTCTGTCAATTTGACCATCGTTTGACAGTAATTTTAGCTGTAGATGTCAGAATGAATCGCTTCGGCTTGTTTATTTATAATAAATGATTTTATTTCTGACAGTGACATTATAAGCTTATATCGTCATAGTTACGATATCTATTATGAGGGTCATAACTCCCTTGGGATGTTATAGATGCTATAATTCCCTCTAACTAAAATTAAATGAGAAATGCATAGCAACAACCACGCAGTAACGTAGCAATAAGGAATCTCCTATTCGCGGTAGTCAAGATCATCATCTGACGTTCTGATGACATTGAAACTATACGGAAAAACATGTCTAACTTCCAATCGGGAAGGTATCTAATGAATGAAATCAGTCAGAAATAAAATTATCTATGTATCACGGGAATTACTGAGCCTCAATAACCTCAGGCAATTGCTGTCCCTCGGGCCAGAGGCCCTCGGGACGCAAACTTTGCCATCGGTAATTAAGGCCCTCATAATTCCCTTAATACATAAATAACTATTTATGATTCGTGGAATAGTCTAGCAAAATGCCACTCTGTTCTGAATATCTTCTCACAGTTCTGTCTCCCATTATCAACAATCAAGCTGTGATGATTTCGTGGAAAACATGAATGATATCGATATCATCGATATATTATGGTGCGATACTAATATCAAATAAGAAAAAACTCAACAAAGAAATGCATTTCTACTGCAATATTTAGGGTGTTGTATTAGTTGTAATAACAAAGTTATGACCATTTGAAGGAGTTATCATTGAGAGTTCATTATGAATCACCCTGTTGGATAACTCTCAATTACGACTATATTGAAACGATAGTATAATCGAAGTGAATTGAATGAAAATTTTGAACATGAAGATCAGCAGTCGCTTTTCCGTGGACACCTGGTATAAATAATCTTGAAATTTGAGGACGGAAAAGTGTTTTGTTTAGAAAATACTCGAGTAAATCATCTTGAAATTGAGGAGATGAGTTAATTCATGAAATAGAAGATAGTTTGAATGACCTACAACATTTCAAGGTTGCGCATAAATTCTGAAAATGAAAATTCGACAAAATTAACAATAAGTATTGTATTTCTTCCTGTGACTTGTGATACCTGTTTATTCGTTTCATCTGGTGAAATTGTCTGATGGTTTTGAACACAACCCATGTGTATATTTCTGCGATTGAAGGACGTAGATTTGTACCTTCAATAATAAACCCTTCAGTTTAGAAGCTGTTCAAGAAGACGGAATAGACCTGTACCAACTACTGTGCATATACCAGCCTTAATAATATTACAGCTCATTCGCCAAAAACTGAATAATATTAAATTTCAAATTTTGGCGGCGGCGCCGCCTCTATTCGAATAGCTCAACAATAAACCAACAATCCCAAGGCAGGTATTGTCGAGGAATTATCATTTATAATTGCACAAGTGCATGAAAATTACCGAAAATTTTGCAAGAAAGCGTGTTATCTAAAAGTTGCAAGTTTAATTTCAAATTTTGGCGAAAGAGCCCGAATCCGAAGGAGGATAATACGCTTGAATGCAAAATTATCTGGTAATTTTCATGCATGAATGTAATTCCTTGGAATTATTCATAAATAAAGTAATTCCCGGAAAAATGTTACTTATTTTGTGAGTAGCACTCACCAAAACGCGACATTTTTTTCACTTTTTGAAGTGTCAACTTCATCTGTTTTTCATCACGAGATGAGATAGAGTAGGCCCTGGATGCATGGTTATATTCCAGAATGAACAACCCTTTGTAGGTGTGAATCATTCAACGAGCGATAATGTATTGAACTTTATTAGCACATTCTTTAATACAGTGAAATCTAGAATAACATACAATAAGTCACTAAATGAAGACATATAAATATAGAACTCAGTCACACACACATGAATGGCATAACTCACGCAGACACAATTGTAGCACGAGACGCAGGCGAATGCTGTTATTGATCAAGTGAATTATGATCATTGCCTCAAGTTGAATACTACACTTCATCTACGACTATAACATATATGTTGCTGATGTACTAACTGGTTGAGGTGTTGTAGGACTGTATATTTTTTTTCGCAGTATTTATCTCATTTTTGGCGTTTCAGAGCCGTTATATCCTCTCCAGCATCTGATAATAAAGTTTCTGACGATCGGCGAAACAATTCCTTATGAATACTTTACACATTACTCCAGTCAATTCTTCGTTAGTGATATTTTCGATTTTGTGATTCAAATAATAATATCGTTTGCGATATATCGGTAGGACAAAGATTCATATTTATTCTCCTGACAAGTGCGCAAACAATTACTTTTCCGCACGTAAATACAGTTAGACGAAAGACGCGTTAAAAGTTTCACCTTTTTCGGTCGGTATCCTACATTTTACATCTTTAAAATCGATGTCAACTAGAAATATTCACTCAGAGTCAAGTTCATTTTGAATAAAAACACTTTTTAAGATTGAGTAAAAACTGCATGGTATCGGCTCATTTTCTGTACAGTGCCACCTTGAGGAAATTCAGTTCGTGAATAATTCCAAGAATCTTCTCCGATACACTATGGTGAGTTATAGTAGTGAGTTATAATAGCTCACGTTGTTCGTTTACAGAGATCATCAATTGCTCGAAAGCAGTTGGATAATTGATATATAATTTAATAGGAGTAGATTAAATGATACAAATGATAACATCATGTGGTTTCCATATGCGGTGAGCAGTTCATGAATGAAACTGTATTTTTCAGCAAACATCCTTGTTCCTCGTAATTTTGAGTGATATAGCAAATATTTCGCAATATTCTCATTATTAGCGCTTTGTCTTCTCAGATAGAAATCAATGAACCATGAAATTGTACACAGTAAAAAAACTGTGGTGAATTTCAACAAGAATTCAACGAAAATAGTAGAAGTATAGAGGGTTACAGATGATGATGATGATTGGAAATTATTAACATTGCCAATGTTGCTGCATCATTCACATGATTTGAATTCCAAAAGATGGTGGAAGGCGACATTTTCTTCTCATTGCCTGTTCAATTCTAGAAATATGCCGGGAAATATCCAATAATGAAGGGAAATTATATAAAATTATGAATCATAGGATAGTTGCAAACGAAAATTACCAATCAACTGGAATACTACTTGGATAATCTTTTCAAAGAGAAGGAAATACAATCTAATGAAGTTCTGTAAGGTTAGCTGAATTGAGGATAATGAAATTGCACCTTGACCAGGGGCGCAACTAGCTCGGACATTTCGGGGGGGCTACTGCCCCAGGCTATCAGAAGAAATGATTCAGTGAGTGAAATATCACAATCAACTACCACAGAATAATAATTATGATGAACACAAAAGATAGCTCAATATCATCAACAAACTAAAAATGTAATGATTACTTATTAAAACTAACTTAACTAACGTGACACATTTATTTTTCTCTCTTTTGCCGCATATTTATCCACTACAATATTGAGAGCAATATGGATGTTTTCTTCTGAGAATAAAAGGCCAAGTGACGAGAATCTTTCTTGGCCCATTGAAATTCGTAACCAATTCAAAATTAACCTCATTATGGAGAATGACCTTTCACACGTTGCAGAAGATACACAGGAAAGCACGTATAATGATGGAAATACACTCAGTTCCAAGGAAAGTGACGCACTTGAAATTATTTGACCTATCTTCTTCAAAAACAAAAAAATAGTAGGCCGATTTCAATTTTTTTCATTTGTTGGTAGGTAAAGCATTATTTATCTTGAAGAAAAATTGAGAGGTGAACATTTTTTCAAAGCCTCCTTGGTGGTGGTGGTGGTGGTGGTGGAATAACTCGAACCATGATTCATTCCTAATTTTTGACTCACTCTGTGTGTTAATTGAGTAATGGAATAGAAAGGGGTCACACCCTATACGAAACAAGCTTCTTTTGCAAGCATTTTGCTCTTTCATTCATCAATTTACGAATTACAGCATTTTTGTTGATACCTTACGCTTATCCCACAAATTAAATTTATTGCAGGATCAGAGTACTCAAAATTGATTGGGTTGTCCTCTGGTAGGATCACATTGACTTTGAAAAAACAAATGCCGTTGCCATAGCAACTAATTTGTTGTATGCCTCCATATTTGACCATTTGTCATTGTGTCATTAATTAAGTGTATTGTTTCATTGACTAGAATTACATAAAATGCCTCAAATAAATCCTGAACAAGTAGCACGATTAGTTGCGTTAGTAAACGATGGGCGTAGTAAACGTTACGCCGCTCATGCAGTGGGAGTTCATGAAGCAACTGCTCGTAGAGCAATCCGCAAGTGCGAATAACCAGAAAGCACCACTCGGAGGGGAGGTTCTGGTCGCCCCCGAAAAATTCCCCAAGAGATGATCGCTTCTTGAGATTGCGGATTTTACGGAATCGATCAAATACTGCTAAATACTAAATGTTCAGCAAGATCTTCGCCAAATTCGTGATGTTGCAGTAAGTGAGCAGACGGTATGTAGACTTCTAAAAGAAGTCAATTCAAAAGCTAGGAGACCTGCAAAAGGTTCCAAATTATTGCCCGAACATCGTGCTGCTAGAAGAAATTTTGTTGAAAATTATGGACAGTGGAATATTCCTGAATGGTCGAATGTCTTGTTTACGGATGAGTCAAGGTTTTGCCTTAACATGGTGGATGGAAGAAAAAGAGTGTGGAGAAGAATTGGTGAACGGTTTAATCAAAATTTAATAACAGAATGCGGAAGTTTTAATGGTGGGTCCGTTATGGTGTGGGGAATGATTTCAATGAATGGAAAGACACCCCCCTTCATGTTTTTCCGGTGAGGCAGTCGAAGAATGCCCAAATTTACATTGACATTTTAGAGCAGTATGTCTTACCTTATGCAGAGTTAGTGGGCAATAATTTTATATTGATGCAGGATAATGCCCGACCACACACCGCAGCAATAGTGTGAAACTTCTTAGAAGCTACTGGTATTACCACATTACAATGGCCTGCGAGGAGCTCCGAGATGAATCCTATAGAACATCTGTGGGATGAATTAGGAAGAAGGGTCCGTTCTCGCGAGAGGTCTTCGGAAAGTCTCGCAGAAATGGCAGATGCATTAGTGGAAGAATGGGATCGTATACCAATGGAAACGATTAGCAACTCAATTTCAAGTATGCTCCGTAGATTAGAAGTTCTTAGAGTTGCTAGAGGAGGCAATACACGGTATTAAGCAGTCATCCCAATTTATAATATTGTGTTTAATAAAAATGTTTTTTGAATTTATTGGTATCAGTTTATTACATTAGAGAATTGTTTCTCGATGAATTCAGGAAGTTGGTAATCTGCAAGGATTCAGCAAAAAAAACTGTAATTCGGAAAATTCTAGAAATTAACACACAGGGTGAGTCAAAAATTAGGAATGAATCATGGTTCGAGTTATTCCACCACCATCAAGGAGGCTTTGAAAAAATTTTCACTCCTTCATTTTTTTCGAAGACAAATGCATTACCTACCAACAAATGAAAAATGAAATAGAAATCGTCCTACTATTTTCAGATTTTTTTTTTCAAGAAGATAGGTCAAATATCAAGTGCGTCACTTTTTTGGAAATGAGTGTACTTCTAACCTGAGTTCATTTTTGAGAGTATCATATTGTGCTTCCTGACCTCTGGTTGCTAAACTATTTTTCATCATCATTTCAGCCGAAACTTCACTCCACTACTTGACTCATCTGATCAAATTCACAATAGCTGCGTTCGTTATTTTTTCAGAAGCATTATCAGGCAACCAGTAAAATTTAGGCATGATATACAAATGATAGGTTAATGAACTAGGGTAGATATGTATATATCGTTAGTTCATGATTTATTTGCGACCTAAGGGGGGCTGAGCTCCCCTAGCCCCCTCCTAATTGCGCCACTGACCCTAACCAGACAGGAATTTCACCGAAATTATTTTCAGTGCATAAGTGCAAATGATACGAAAGAGTGATTTTCTTCCGAAACAAATAACAACATTTAATTGTCCACCAATACGCGCCACCGAAACTAGAGGTCAGAGTTGATAGAACTGATAAATAGTCCTACTTTTCTTTTCGTCTCATTTGGTCTCTTCCTACGATATCTTCTTCTCTGTCAATATAAGAATTGGTCGTGAAGTTCCACATTGACAGTAAAAAAACGTAAAAAGGCTCTATGTGTTAAAATATTCAACATAATTTTTCCCGAATACTGTCGATAAAACAGGACAAAGCCCTTGGGGCTATCCGTCAAAATTTTGGGATTCTTGACAATGACACTGACCCCACGTTCCAGCAGCTCCAAGTGGTCAGAGTGAAAATGTTAGCTCTGTTTCGGGCGAAAAGTGATATTTTTACTGTGTACCTTGCGTTCGAACATCTTTCTATTTCCCATCGCCCCACTTTTGGTCGCAGCAGATAGCCCTAATGTCATTCAAGAGTGAAAACGCATGGGGTGCGTGAGTTCTTTCACCCTGAAGAGGAGACGATATCGGAGGGCAGTGCAACGTCGGGTGACCCAAATCCAAATACCCGCACACGCACAAATCACCCCGTAGTTCGGCCGTTTCACTAGAGATTACTTTGGAAAATCTGGAGCGCCTTCGATCGCTGTCCAAACAGATGGGATTTCTGTGTTTTTCTGGCTTAATGTTGATTTAAATTATATATCGCCGAAAAATTTATTGGGGCACAAGAATAGTAATTAGATACCGAGATACGGAAGACTTTTTTCCACGCATATCATGAGAATTCACGACGAGTGTGCTGTTTTTTTCTGCAACTGACACAAATGACATCCATTTTAATACTGAAATTAGCTCTTGAATTGACTTTCAAATCACTGACACAAACATAGGTAGGTTGCTAGGCAACACTTTCAGTTCCTAGCAGCAAAAGTTTAGCTTTGGCTCCTAGGAACTAAAAAAGATGTACTGGGTTATCAAGAGGATCAAAAGTGACACTCGCGAGTCGAACAAAGTCACTTTTGATCCGAATGGAACATGCTATTTTTTCTGCCTCCGGAATAATTAACTCAAATGATTATGTGAAGTAACCACCAACGCTGTGCCGTATGTATGCAATGCAACTAATCCGTGATTAATCGATCATTCAGCGTGGTACATATCCGTACGCTAAATGCCATTTTAGTTATGTGAGTAGAACAAAATATTTAACTGAACATGAGAAGGGTTGAGTGAAAGAGCAGTAAGTAGTGAACTCCCCCTTGAGGTTTTTGAACTGTTGTAAGAATTACCGGGTGACCAGTTATATTCTGACCCATTTCAAATGCTCATATCTCTGAAACCATTTAAGTTATCGTTGTGCGATTTGGACTAGTCTATTTTGATGTTTTTCAAGTTTTTTTTGAAGTCTCCATCTTCTCACTTGAACTTCCGGTTCTACCGGAAACAAACAAGCAATAATCCAGGTACAGGGCAACTTTTTTATTTCATTGAATCACCCTGTATATTTTTGCACATTCAGAAAGACTGGTCTTTTCTCTATCTAACAATGTATTACAAGTTATGTTCTCCTAGAAAACTATTAGAGTTATAACTCTTTGAAACAACTATTGCTTGTGGAATGGTTTAATGAGATTATGCAATGTTATCAAAGTTGCCCTATACCTGAATAATGACTTGTTTGTTTTCGGTAGAACTGGAAGTTCAGGTGATAAGGTGAACCAGCCAAAGAACTTGATGAATATCAAAATAGAGAAGTCCAAACCGCACAACGATAATTTGAATAGCTTCGGAGATATGAGCAGTTGAAATGGGTCAGAATATAACTGGTCACCTGGTATTATCAACCTGTCGGTCATCATGGAAATAAAGGCATTTATTATTATTATCATTATTATCATTGAATTACCACCGCTTGTGTAATTACTCTTGATAATCTCCTGAATGACGCACATATCAACGTTTATTAGATTTACAGAAACTTTAGTTCGTCTGCCAACATTTTTTGTCGGAGTTGGGTAACTAGATCGACCAGTCAATCATGGAATTGGGGGACCACAACTCCCTGAAAAGTGATTAGCAGGAAGCATCAAAGTCAGAGAAAATATCAACATCTGCTGATATTAAGATTTTCACACATGGAATCGTAGAGGATCTTCGAATCAATCCTGTCTGAGTGATGACATTCAGGATTATTATTCTGGTGACCATGAGATATTGGTTATTGAAGAAATCTCCATAACCATAGTGAACTCTTATTCTGATATCGGTCGCAATCAATCAGATTGAACAACTTTTCCTCCCCATCATTAACATTAAGAAATGGACTTCCCCAGGGGTCTATTCTCGGACCGTTGCTCTTTATAATTTACACTCACGAGTTTTCTAAATGTCTAAAATATTGCAATTCTCACTTATAGGCAAACGACATCATTAACGAAGATTTCTGTTCGCTAATTGCACTCTCGCGTAGCTTCGCGAAATAGATTGTTCTAATTGTTGTTGTTGTTGTTGTTCTAAAATTGTTCTATCCGTCATTCGGTTGCCCCCTTACGAGCAACCCTCAAAAGTCTTCGAAAGTCTTGTGCGAGCAAGGAATGAATGCTTGGAGCTATTCAATATTCTGGTTGATAACATACAGATTTCTGTGAGTGACAGTGCGAACAATTCAGGTGTTGTTCTCGATAGCTCGCTCAAGTTCAAATCTCATGTGAGTGAAATTGTTCGTAGCGGGTTTGGCAATCTGAAGAACCTTTATGCTAATCGGTCCATTCTGAGCAGAAAACTAAGAATTATCCTGTGTGAAGCTCTAGTGCTGTCTCATCTCAACTATGCAGATGTTGTTTATGGCCCTGTCCTAACTAGTACTGACAGCTTTCGTATTCAGAAATTGCACAATTTATTCGTCCAATTCATATGTGGCTTGAGCAGACGAGATCGGATAATCTAAGGGATATCGGATGGCTCAGCATATCTATAAAACTGTGCAGTTCAGATCTTCTTTCTCTTTCCAGATCTCCCAAATTCTCAATAACATTACATCGCAATCAATCAATAGCTGTAGCCTCCCAAACTTCAAGAAACAAATGAAAAAGTATTTGTTTAGAAACCCCAACTTCAATTTGAAAAAATAGAACTTGTATAAAGGTTTGTGTGAAAATTATGTATATACCGGGTGACACAGGAGACATATAGCAGCCTGTAGTTTTTTTATTTGAAGAGATAAAATTTTGAAATTCACAGGGGGTATATAATAAATGGTAGCGCACTTTAAAAATTTAACGACATTTTTTTTTCAACCACCTGTTTGACCGGAAGTGACCCCAACTTTTTTTTTATGTCACCCTGTACATTTCTTCAGTCTATCTTTTTTGCCTTGGAATTCTCTATCCAACCATGTAGGGTAATTATGGGAGAGATGGACCACCTTTTTTATTTCAACCATAAGTTCCTCAAATATTTGTTCTAAAATTTGTTCTCCACTGAAATGAAACAATATTCATTGCAAACCTTTCAGTCTACTTCAATGCTAACGGTTCTCAGATACTCAGAAAATAAACAGGTTTTTTCGACAAAAATGAAAATTAAAAATCATAAAATGGTCCAACTGACCCTGATTATGCGGTTTAGTTGAACCATCTAATCGGGATAGTTGAACCACCAGGAAAGAATGAACCAAATACTTAGCTGCTATAACTTGTCCTGGCTTGTTCTTGAGTTGCAACCCCGTTACGTCAATATTTAAAATTTGCCAGGTTTTCCAGAAAGTGGTCAGTATCGTTTTTAACAGCTCGAAGTAATTATTTACTGCATGTGTCTCGACATAATGCAGTGGAACGATTTTCTGAAACACCTTCTGCAATTTTCATGCTCAGATCTTGATGACGGCTCAGAAAAAGGTGTAACCAGGCATATCCTTGTCCTAAAACGGTGCTTCAACTTCAATTGTTCAACAAGAGCAAATGCCATATATCCGCACATCCTTCCGTATTGGGGCGAACCCAAATGTCTATAGCTTTTTGATGTGTGCAACCAATTTCGCCTCATTTTCTTTTTCTATCGTGAAAGACGGGCCCAATGACCCAGTTTTTTTAGTGTGCCAGATTTCTTTCTTCTTAATGTAGTAGCTTTTGGTTCATTGAAGTGTCTTGCTGCAGCATTCACCCCCATTGTATTAGCATCTATGGCTTCTATGGCATTCTTCAAGTCTTCTTCGGTCCAGGATGTCCTTTCCGATCGCAATTTCCTTTGATATTTTGTAGGCATCCTGAAATAATACTTCTCAAAACTGGTTCAAGTCCTCCGATTTGATATGGTCCATCTATCCCGAACTTAAGGGGTAGATGGACCACTGCGAAATGAAATATATAACAGTATAGAGAGGCATTTCCAGAGTGTAAATATGAAAAACGAAATAATCAGCGCTGAGTTTGTATCAAGAAATCGAATTTTAATGCTCACATTAGGTCAGAATCACAACAACAAATTTGGGTAAGAAAATTTTCCACCACGTGTAAATACACAATCGAATATTCTCAGTTTCAAATGACATACATGCACACCGCAACTATTCGACCTCAACTTGCAATCGTTTGGCTACTTCACTATATTTGTATTCCTCTCCTTACACATTCATATTATAAAAAAGGACGCTGGTCCATCTCAGGCGGTGGTCCATCTCTCCTGTAATTTATCACACAGTGGCATTCATTTCTAAATTCGCTGTGGAATTACTTTTTATTTGAAAAGAATAAGTTGGCTGTGACATGAATTCGATGATATATATCGACACTTGGTAGGCTTTGAAATTTAAATATTATTAGTAAACCGATATTATTCAGAATATTTCGATATTCTTATCAATGTCTGCAGGTTGTCAATAGCTTGTTGGAGTCAAGATGAAAACGTTCGAAAATAACTCATGATATTGAGGAATCTAAGATAGGAACATATTTTTTCGAATTCAGTTACTCGTAGAGAAACTATCTGTCTTTTATTCTCGCCATGTACCTATCACATGATCTTCCCATTTGGAATAATAAAACTAAAAATGTTTTATGTGTTCGACAGTTAATCGATTCCATCAATAATTTTTCTTCTCCATTTGTGTGTTGATTGAAATTGCATATTATATAAGTTTTTAGTGACAGAAGACTCACTTCTGTCCAGATGAAAAACAAATTAGAGTTGGTGAGGCATGTTTAGGTCAGTGATAGAACAATGAGCAGGGAGCTTTTCGATATTGGACTCTGTACAAGAAGACCTGCAACTGGTCCAGAGTTATTGTAAGAGACAATTTTGAACCACATTTTGTCCATTTGCGCCGTTCATCGGAGACGATTTCATGCTGATTGATGACAATGCACGCCGCATGTTGCAAGAACTGTTAATGAGCATTTACCCGATGTTAATATTCCAGTAATGTTATTGGCTTCCTTGGAGCCCAGACTTGATACCAATTGAACATGTTTGGGATGCTCTTGGGAGAAAAGTTCACCAGCTCCTGCAAATTCATAGGAGATCAGTAAAGTTTCAATAGAATAATAACAGCAAATCTATCAGGTGTATTCAGAATCTGCGATAATGGGCATGGCAAGACGATTTGGCAGCAGTTATTCGTGCACGTGAGTAAATCACGTCGTACAGATTCCATTGGCATCTTTGAATCACTTATCTGATGTCATTCGTTATCATCATCATTGCTTATTTCTCAAGTCTATTATCAAATGTAGGACTGTAACGTTTTTCTGAAACCTTTGTAACTTCCACAAAATAGCAGTTACCGTAACAAGTAAGGAAAGAGAAGTTCACCAGCTTAGCCACTCCACAGATTGTTTTAAAATTGGAGTAAAAATGCACTTTTTGTGCCACTCTGTATAATTCGGGAAAATGCCTTTTTTATCAAAATTTCAACGTAGTGTGAAATTCTTTATGAATTTACCTGTGGAATGAAACAAAATTCAAACAAATCAGACTTGAATTGCCAAAGTTATTGTTGATGAAATTATATCAACATTTTGTGTGCTATCGATTATTTGGCCGGTGAGTGTAGTAGTAGAGTGAAGTCGGGAATTATGGAATATATCTGGACATAAGGAATTAGTTACTTCTGTATCTAGAGCGCGAAATGCTACTTTGGTGATCGAGATCTGATCGAGGCGTAGTTGAGTTAGGAAAATAGTCGAGATGACCAGAGCATTTCCTACGAAGGCCTGGAAGGGACACATAAAATAAAAAAAAATAAAAACTCTTCAAAATTCTGAGTTATAACTCGGAATTTTAAAATTCCGAGTTATAACTCGGAATTTTACATCAAAATTCAAAATTCAATGTAAATATTTCAAGGGCGTATTGTTGGGATTAAAATAAGACTTTTTCTTCAAATCAACATGTGTCCTAAAATGCACCCCCTCCGAGCTACAGCCCCTGTAAGTTGGGAAAAAAAACAAGATTATCTAAAACTGTGACTATAATAACGAATCGAATCTTCTGAAAATTGGCATACCCCTGTTTTTTTAGGCACTCTATTCTTTTTTTGCTCCAAAAATTATGTAAACCCAGTTTTGGGGGAGTTGGAGGGGGGTCCACAATTTTATTGGCCCAATTTTTATGTTCAAAAAGAGAAACAATGAATTCGAATAGCATAATCTTATTGGCCATAAAAAAAACTGAGAATTCGGTGTCCTGCATTTTTGTCATACAACTAACCGTTTGCCAGAAAATCGTAATCAACGAAAGGGGGTATTTTCACAAACATTGGTTTAAACGAAAATTAAAATAATCCCTGTATCCAAGTCAACAACTCCTTTGGTCAATCAAGCATAGAAATTGAAAATACATGGAGGACATTATTCAAGGACAAATCAATTATAGGGATTTACAAGCTGTAAAATATCGTTTACTTTACTCCCAGGAATTGTCGGCCACCCCCTATTCAAAATTAGGTAGGTAACAGGCAACTGTTTATAAATCCCTCTCATCACCTCGGTAATGTCATTAAACACTAATCATTGTTAGTTGTCAGATTTTAGCTGGTTGATTACACTTGTTATTGCGATCAAGAAATTTGTTTAAGTTAAAAATGGAAAATGTGCCTTTCTCTTTCGCTCATCTTGCTGACATTCATTTTGTTTATGGTCTGGCTGATGGTAACGCATTGGAAGCCCAAAGATTATACGAAATTAGGTTTTCTCAACGCCGACTCCCCGATCATCGTACATTTACAAATTGTCATCGTCATCTCAGTGAATACGGCAAATTCCAAACTGTAAGAAATGATGCACGCAGGCCACGAGAAATTCGCCACCCAGTAACAGAGGAACAAATTTTAAATATGATCGACGAAAATCCCCAGTTGAGTACTAGACAAATATCTTCAAATTTGGGTATTTCCCAATCAACTGTGTGGCGCGTTATGCACGAAAACAGCTTCCATATCACGTCCAACGTGTTCAAGGTTTGCTGCCACGGGATTTTCCGCGGCGTTTGCAGTTCGCTAGGTGGATATCCAGGAAGTGCACGAGGGATCTTAACTTTTTATCTCGGATCCTGTTCACCGACGAATCTCAGTTTACGCGAGATGGTGTGGTGAATTATCACAATGTACATGTTTGGGCACTGGAAAATCCGCATGAAATAAGGCAATCCCGCCATCAGGAACAGTTCAGTTTAAATGTATGGGCAGGAATTGTTGGAAATGAGCTTATTGGTCCTTTCTTTTTTCCAAGAGTTTTAAATGGGGACACTTTTTTGCAAAACGATTTGCCCGGTTTATTGGAAAATGTGCCTTTTAACATTCGTCTACGCATGTGGTTCATGCATGATGCTGCTCCCCCTCATTTCCGTTTAACAGTACGCCATCATTTGAATCTTATTTTTCCAAATCGTTGGATTGGTAGAGCTGGTCCAATAGCTTGGCCGCCACGTTCCCCGGATTGCACCCCATTAGACTTTTTTTTATGGGGATATGTGAAAAGTGCTGTTTATGATGCTGGGCCCGTGCATTCGGTTGAGGTCCTCCGTCAACGCATCATTGATGCTTTCCTAAACATAAGAACCACTCCTGGGATTTTAGAACGTGTTCGACGTTCTATGCAAAGAAGAATGGAAAGTTGTATAGCAGCAAGGGGAGGACATTTTCAACATTTATTATGAGATTAATAATTATTTAATTACCCAATAAAGTTGGTTTGATATTGTGAAAGTACCCCCCTTTCGTTGATTACGATTTTCTAGCAAACGGTTAGTTGTATGACAAAAATGCAAGACACCGAATTCTCAGTTTTTTTTATGGCCAATAAGATTATGCTATTCGAATTCATAGTTTCTCTTTTTGAACATAAAAATTGGGCCAATAAAAGTGTGGACCCCCCTCCACCTCCCCCAAAACTGGGTTTACATAATTTTTGGAGCAAAAAAAGAATAGAGTGCCTAAAAAAACAGGGGTATGCCAATTTTCAGAAGATTCGATTCGTTATTATAGTCACAGTTTCAGATAATCTTGTTTTTTTTCCCAACTTACAGGGGCTGTAGCTCGGAGGGGGTGCATTTTAGGACACATGTTGATCTAAAGAAAAAGTCTTATTTTGATCCCAACAATACGCCCTTGAAATATTTACATCGAATTTTGAATCACCCTGTATATCGGAATTTTAAAATTCCGTGTTATAACTCGGAATATTGGATGTACAATTCCGATTTTTAACTCAGAGTTTTTATTTTTTTATTTTACGTGTCCCTTCCAGGCCTTCGTAATCTCCTGCTCGAGTTGCAAAAAACATTTTTTCTACAAACGTCAAAAAATATAGTTCTAAAGTAAAAATATGCTCAGCTTGATATGAAGAATAGTGTTGAACTGGCTCAAATGGCCTCCGCCTATCCTCCCTAGGTACGCACGATGTTTCACGACCATAATAGGAATTTCCTTTCGTTCGCTCTAAGAGATAAAACAGAGTTATTGTTGAACATACAGAAATTAATAAGTTCGTGGATGTTAGCTCGATTGAGGACCATGAAGTTGAAATATTAATATCCCATATATTTTACATAACAATGTGCGAACTGTTTTCCTTCAAACTCCTCAAACTTCCTGCACAATCACAAATCGTATCAGTTTAACTGGATAATCCCACCGCTTCACGGTCGAATTATTTCAACTGTCAAACTGAAGGTATCGATGTTAACACAAATATTTCGAAGTACTTATAGAATTGCTACTGATGATTTCGAATACTATTGGGAATTTCTTGGCTGTACATACATAGACCAAAAATGAAATGGATGTTCTCACAAATGAAATATCGACTGAAAGGTATCATTAGATTCAGAGAATTTGGGAAGTTGTCCATAATGGAATAATATCGTTGCAGGGTGTCTGGTTTTTTTTAACGCTTGGAGCGTTAATAATATACAATGTTGAAAATTTAGAGTTGTTATCATTTCTGGAAGAAGCGGAAGTTGTATTCTATTCGAATTTGTCGAGAAGTGCCCTCTACTAAGTACATTCAATGATCCAAATGTACCATGAGAGTGTGTCACACGGTATAGTAATGATGATCTTAAATACATTTCCTTTCAAGATTATGTCGTTCACAACAAACATTTTTCCAAGCACAGCATGAGATTATGAGTGCTGTCGGAAGGAGACACCAGCAGGAGACAATCTCAACACACAGTATGATCAACTTACTCATTTCATTCTTCGATCAATATACAGGAAGTTCTTGAAGTTACTGCAACGAAATTGATGAATGCTTCCTCGTGATATTTCATAGACAATTCAATTCATGTATGAAAAGTCGCGTGATTTTGTCATTATGTTAGCGGAAAAGTTTGCCCTAACTTTTCCAGCGACAATAACGGAACCTAACTTTTGAAAGCATGACAACCATAGCTATAAACAAATGTTTGATGAATTAAATTGTCTTATCGAATTACACTCTAGCTTTTCTTTGTAGTCCAAGTGAACTTGGCATTATTAATCCGAATTTCGTTGCCATTAGGTGATTCAACTCAAAAAAGTGCCGGAAAAAATTACTCGTCCTACGGACTCGTCATTTTTTCGGAGGCAGTTTATTTCGTCAAATTGCCAAGCAACTTATCCTTATTATAAGTGATAATGAATTCATATATAAAAAATCCCATGAGTCATCATGATAGCGACAAAACTTTGTTCTAAGTTTTCCAGCGATAAAACGGAACCTAACATTTCGAACCATGACAACCATAATTGTGAACAAATATTGATGGCGTTTATGTGAATTCTTCTCAATCTTGCGTTGTCAGCAAAGTGTCTAATCTGTGAAAGTTCGCGATTGGGGAAATTGGAAAAACAATATACAGTGTTACAAAGAGAGAGACATTCCAAGTCATTACCATACTAGTTCATAAAATGAACGAAAATGGTAGATAACGAGAGAAAAACAACTACTTTCCTGGCTATATGCCACGAAATCTATGCAATAGTTCTTATAAACGAATAAAATCGCAAGTGTTTCCTTCCTAAACGCTGAGCTGCTCTGGGTCAGGTTCGCACCAGATAGCGGTCAAGAAGCTATCTGGGACAGCCATGCACTGATGAGCTCGAAACCGGTCTGCAGGTAGTCAGCGTTCCTGAACCACTAAAGCGCAGCTCAGAGTTTAGGAAGGAAACACTTGCGATTTTATTCGTTTATACGAACTTTGGCATTGGATATGAATCCAATGTTCTGCGTGGCATATAGCCAGGAAAGTAGTTGTTTTTTTCTCATTATCTACCATTTTCGTTCATTTTATGAACTAGTGTGGTAATGACTTTGAGTTTCTCTCTCTTTGTGACCATTGCATTCCACTTTGAGTCTTTGGCTTCTTTCCTAGTTGAATATACAGTGTGTTTTTGTATTCATTAAATCGTCTCACCGAATTACACCCAAGGTTTTTGATTGTGTGGAAGTAAACTTGACAATCTAATGAGAACTCTTTTGCCTGAAAATCTGACAAAAAATTGCCTTCTCGTAGTTTTTCGAGTTACTTTGCCAAAAAAGCGTTCTCTAGGTGATAATAAATCATATGAATACGAAACACATGAGAGTAAACATTTTTCGAATATATCAGAATGGAGAACAGTTAGAAATTCGAAATCTCATGCACACATTTCAGTCAAACCCCTTTTTCCCCATGCCAAATCCATGCTTGATAAACGAGATTGTTTAAATCATGATAACTTCACGAAAACGTTACGTATGCGTTGAAACGTCAGAATATATCAGAAATATGAGAAACACGTTATTTTCTAGTATCATCACCATCATCCAATTCTTCCAACTCATAGTCATCAGTAAATGGGGGTTATCACAAAATTCTAAACATGGTCATCAACAGGCCTCCGACTCATACAGTATAATCCTAATGACCAAACCCAAACGTAATTTTGTTGAATACCAAGCTTCCACCTAGAAACATCAAAAGTGTAATGGTCTGTTCATTCACCCGTTACTTTCATGCATGGAGAATTCCCAATGAAAATAATTGAACGTCAATCGACCACTAGATAATTAGTAATTGTGAGTCTCTGATATAAATCAATATACACTCACCGGCATAAAAAACCGGCCACCAAAAAATTTAGTCAAGTTGTTCGCCCTGTAACTTCTTTAGTTCTTGTCGGATTCTGGTGAAATTTTGATCAAATCGTAGATTCATGTTCCGGAATGTTAACCTGAATATGAATTCCCAAAAAAGCTGATAGCTTGGTCATTATACAGGGAAAAACAAGAGTTACTCATTTACCCATAACTTCTTAACGCTCTGTGGCTGAAGTGAGTGGTTGAACTCCTCTTCATTATTTCTTGGATTGAAGAGTATCCTTTTCTCATCACAATAGTTTCTGAGTCACGTCGATATCTCATATTTTAGAGAAGATACGAGGGTTTTAAGAAAGTATGGAGTTATTCAAGTTTTATTAACAATCATCACAACGTACATAAACTTATCGATCGACAACTTGAAAAAAACATCTCAAAATCAATATGGCTTATTTACACATTGTTTTTTTGGTATACTTTCCTTCGAAAATTGCTGTCGATTGACACTTCATTTCTACCGGCAGAAAAATACTGGTCACCCTCGATTATTTAAAATGAAATAGCAGGCTTAGACAATTGTCTGGAGTGATTTTGACAGTTAATCAATAATACAAACCAGCACCTTTTGTTTTAGTTCGGGGTTCACGGTGGCATGTGATTATTGTTGTTAAAAAAAACAACAGTTTTGTGGTAGCTTTGCTTCAAAATGGTCACAGTCAACGTTATGTGTCTCGAACATAAGGAATTACTTGAACTGCAGTTCAATATGTCTGGAATAGTTTTCTGGAGACTGGCAGATTCGAAAGGCGTGCTGGATCCGGAAGAAGAAGAGCAACAAGTAGGGTTGATGATCGTTTTGTTGCGCTTAGATCGTTCAGGAATCGCCGAAAAACAGCTGTTCAGCTTCAACATGAATTGCACGCTGTTCGAGGTGTTGATGTTAGTGAAAGAACCATCAGGCGGAGGCTTGGAGAATATGGTTTGGCATCGAGGAAACCTGCTACAGGACCGCAGTTGCTACCTAGGCATCGTAGAACACGACTACAGTTTGCACGGTTACATGCAAATTAGACACTTCGACGATGGAAAGAGGTTCTCTTCACCGATGAGTCACGTTTTCGTTTGCGATCACCTGATGGTCGAGAAAGAGTATGGAGGAGACAAAACGAGCGATTTGCGGACTGCATTTATGGCGTGGGCAGGCATTTCTACAGAAGGGCATACCGACCTCGTATTTGTGGAAAATGGTGCTTTGAACGCCCACAGATATGTGGAGGATATTTCACAAGAAGCTGTCGTCCCATATTCCCATTTTATTGGAGAAGGCTTTGTCTTGATGCATGACAACGCTAGACTACACGTTGCTCGAATTGTAACCGAGTATTTGAATGATGTCGGAATTCTAAGGCTTGAATGGCCAGCATGCAGCCCGGATCTCAATCCTATTGAGCATCTTTGGGATAAACTACAGAGGCGCATTCGTCTACGTCCGGCATTGCCAGAGACTCTTCAAGAGCTACGATTCGCCCTTCGAGAAGAATTTGAGGCAATTCCTCAAGACTGCTTGAGAAATCTGATCAACTCGATGCCACGGCGATTAAATGCTGTAATTCAAGCTCGAGGAGGGCATACTCGGTATCGAATACATCTAGGACAGGAGATTTACTTTTCGTTTGTTTTTTGTAATTAAGGTTTTTTGTGTAGGTGTATCTACGTTCTGATTATTGTTAATAAAACTTGAATAACTCCATACTTCCTTAGAACCCTCGTATTTTAAAAAAAATAAGATATCGACGTGAATAAAAAACTATTGTGATGAGAAAAGAATACTCTTCAATCCACAACATAATGAAGAGGATTTCAACCACTCGCTTCAGCCACAGGGCGTTAAGAAGTTATGGGTAAATGAGTAACTCTTGTTTTTCCCTGTATAATGACCAAGCTATCAGATTTTATGGGAATTCATAATCAGGTTAACATTCCGGAACATGAATCTACGATTTGATCAAAATTTCACACATCAATCCGACAAGAACTAAAGAAGTTACAGGGCGAACAACTTGACTAAATTTTTTGGTGGCCGGTTTTTTTTGCCGGTGAGTGTAGTTTCAGGTGAATATTGAGATATTGTTACACGGAAAAAAAACTTTGATAACAGCTAGTGAAATTTGCATACTACCAAGTACAAATTTGCATACTATATGGGACAAGTACTCGCTTCATTAGCCACAAGAAAAATGATATTTCTGAATCTGATCACTTGTTGGTATCAATGTAATTTTGCTTTATTGGCCTCAGTGTTCTTTCTACTTGCAGTTATACAACGAAAATATTGGCTAGGCGTTCAGTACGATAAGTACAAGTGAATTGCTTCACTTGGCCTCATCGAATGACTCACTTGTGAGTAGTGTACTTTTTGCTTGGAGTAATACAACGACATTATTGGCTATAGGTGTTTATTTTGATAACTACAATTGTTTGCTTCACTTGCGGCCTCATCGAATGACTCACTCGTGGGTAGTTCATTATGTCTTACCTTGAATAGCTTTCATCCCATCGTTGGTATCAGAATACACCAAACTCAAAAACAAACTATTTTCTTGACCTCCCTCCCAATTCACTAGGCCTTCAAACAAGGATCGTTTGTAATGTGTATCATGCCTTATTTTTTACAACACATTCTTGTTTCACAATGAAATGAATGGTTCAATGTCACCAGTTCATATCTTGCAAATTTTATGTGAGTAATACTTAATAATATAGGAATCCGAGTGTACTATGTTTCTGTTTGAAATCACAATTGATGGCACTGTTGGTACTTCAGAACTCTGTTGAATGTCTGGTCTGAATTCATTATAGATGAATTGATAAACAGGCAAGCTTTGACATTCATCGTTTATTATCACATACTTGAGTAATTCGTATAACATATGAAGAACGTTCTGAGAAAACAAAAAAAAAATTCGTTGAGGAAAAGAGGAAATGAAAATTATATACATTTTCACCAGTTTTAATTGAACAAAAGTCCTACTTTATAATGTCAATTCATCCTACATAGTATAAGCAAAGTACATATAAAGGAGTTTCATTTTATATCTTACCACCCTGAATGGCCTGAATATAACTTCCGTTCTACACAACGACAACAATTTTTTAAGAAAGAAACAAGTCGAATCAAAAAGTTAAACATCACATTTGATTGTCCAACTCTTGGCCACCCCCTCTAGGAATTCTAAATGGTACCCCCTATACCTCTCGTGGTAAGTAGCCATACCTCCTCAACGTATATAATAAATACAACACCAAAAATTATTTTCCGATTTACCACGGCCACCAATGCATGCTTACACTCAGCACTCTCGAGAAGTCGGAAATATGAAAGACAAATATGAAAGACATCCGGGCGATTGTTCCCGATTATTTCCGATTGATATATTAGGTCGACATGTTATATTACCGTAGGAATATTAGGTTTTACCGCAGATAAACAGTTGCATTGTGTTTGTAACTCGAGTTTCTGTTGTGATTGTTTCCTTACCAGAAACTCAAAGTTAATGAATATTAAAATATACTTCACCATCCATCGCATATAAAATGTCGACCTATAGGACTATACAAAGTGAATTATCTAGGATGAAAACTATTGGCTGTAGGTGGATGATATTATAGCTACAAGTTCATGCGTTCAGAATTATCATTTTTCTAGAGGAGAAAGGTAATTGTTTCTGTAATATGTATTATTTTTCTTATCACAATACGAAACGAGTCAAGAAAACGTTTTACTTTTTTTCCGTGTATTGATAATACTTCTTTCAGTTTATCTTGCTATTCAATTAAAATTAAGTATGAAAGTTGAAATTCGCACGATTTGGCGCCGTGCATGCGTAGAAGACTGGAGTACCAGAGGAATGAGGCAGTGATCTCAGCAGTTGGAGGTGTCACTGAATAATATAAATGCAAAGAATGCACAAGGAATGAACAATCGATCCTAAATGGATTGGATACCTATCGTGCCATACATGTTTGGATCGTTATTTTAGAGAGACTCAATATATTATTGACAATTAAGGGGTTCCATTAACCCCAGCTGAGAAATCGGCTATCAATTTGCAGATTCGACAGTCTTTCGTCCTTTGAACATGAAAAACTATTTCGGATCAATAAATGCGATGTTCATCAAAGACAGCATCTCATCTTGTATTGAAATAAGAATTAAATTATTGAATAGAAACATTATGAACAAAACAATCTATTTGTTTGTTGGAAGGTCAAGAATTTTCAATAATTCATGATTTTTCCATTCATCTTTTCCAATTTTTTCATATTTCAACAAATACAGGTGCACTTCATAGTCTTCATAGCACATAGCACGTCTTCGGATTTCATTCCAAGACGATTTTCACAGGTGAATCATCTCATGTAGGTATCCAGTGACGTCACTTTATCTGATATTCTTCCATACTCGCTGATGGTACGATTCCATGACGTGCCTGTTTTGTCGATCCATTGTACCTGTGAACAGAAAAAATAATCTCAACCTATTTCAGCTCAAGCTCAATAATACATATAGAGGGTGGGCCAACGAATACGAAAGAGAACCAATAACTCCCAAGATAATGTTTGTTAAAAAACGCTTGAATAATTCGATTGCTACTAGAATCAAGAGAGACCTCTCTCTTCAAATCACCTATTTGATAATGTACGATATACACGTTGTTTCATTAATATCGCACGAAACTTCGAGGTCACATCTTTTGGGTCGAAATAAGAAAAAATAATCACATGAAGTAATGAACGTACCAACCATACTCACTTTCAGTTTGAACTGTTACTCGGAAAATCGAACCTTTTTTGCATATATTTGGACCTATAATTCATCATTATTGTTCTTCTCTCCACGGGCTCAGAGACAAGCATGGGTTTGGTTTTGATTGTATTCCTCTAAAACGAAGCCCGATACGAACAAAATTTGGGAGCCAACAATATGTATATCGAGTAGCATCAATCGAAAAAATCACAAACATTCGAAAAAATCAACTGGGTGCTACTTTTCGTACAAAAAACTATTGGACCTGCACCGTGGGCACGCCCCTGGTAATACTTCATCAACTGTTATTGGTCTGAGAAATACCTCCTTCAGATTTCATCAGACATTGTGGATTTTATCATTAGCAGTTACGAATTTATTGAAAAATTAATGACAGATCGATTTTTTAAAGAAACTCCAACACCTTGTATCTTGGAAACCAATAGTTGAGTTCATATAAATATGTTTTCTAACTTCGACCCAAGAGATATGATCTCGAAATTCCTTGCAATATTGATGAAACACGTATCTCTTTGAGCGCACGAAGGGATATTCCTATAATATTCGTGGAACATCGTGTGGTACCTTTCCTATTTTGAATTCGACCTATTGGTCAGCAAAGTGGAGGAAGAGGAATAAAATAGGACACTTGAGAATCAGATAAACTGTTGGTGTCTCCATGAATTTTGTTTTGTGTTTCTGGTAAGCAAAAAACACTTGTGTGTCACACATGCAGAAAACGTTTTAGCAGCCCTTTGACTCAAATTAGCGTTCATTTCTTTGAAATAATGAAATTAATATCATCACAGATTCATGTTTATAAACCACCGATTGTTTCATTTCGAAAAATAATCCGTCCTACATTATTTCTTAATTTCGTAAAGTAGGTACTCCTAAATTTTGTTTCTGGAAACGTTAATGTGCCCCGTTGAAAAAAATCTTGGATCCGCCGATGTCCGACTGACAGTCGATTTCTATTTTGTTTACTTTCACAGCATGTACACAAACTCGTCCCGCTTGTTTCTGATGATGAAGACAAATTGGGAATTTTGATAGAACACACGAAAATGAATGATGCATCAATGTTACAAGCGCCAAGCACAGTGATGGATATCTGCAACTGCATGTTGATAACAGACATCGATAGTAAACATAGGTTTCGAAAGTGAAACTGGATCAAGTTGATATTTTGGTACTGTGGCGGTATTTGGAATTGTATAATAGTAGCAGATACGCTATGTTTTCACAAGATTATGTTCCGTATCACCATATCATCATACGTGAACGTACAACGTACAAAAAACAACGTTCACGAATCACCATCAAATTGAGTTGACAAGTCATCAATGTTATCGTAAAGTGATGTTGAATAATTTTGTTTTCAGTTGGTATTGGTAATTTTTGGTTGCTTGTTTATATCTGAACATTTTATTAAAATGAGAGTTTTCCTTTGATAATCTTGACTCATCGGCATATTTTGGTGATAGTTTGGTTGACGTACGTTTATATTTGGGGCACACATGCGAGTACGTAAGGTGACGTACACTCATAAGCCCCGTACCGGGACAATATATATATGTTGTCTCTACTTATCACCAAATGATCCATCCTATGAAGAGCTCTTCGAATTCTTGTCTCAGAAGCTTGACTACATTCAACAGAACCATCGAGCAGCCGAATTAATCATCATGGGCGATTTCGATGTACACAACAGAGCTTGCCTTGTACACTCCAAGGAAACGGATGAAAATAAGCGACAAGCCGATGAAGCTCTCGCTATCACTCACTGCTTAGATCAGCTTATCAAGGAACCCACATGAATTCCCGATGTCAAAAACCATTTAGCCAATACATACTAGACTGATTGCTCACTTATGATTCAGCACCTTCATCATGTTTGGAATGGACACAAACATACCTCCTTCTTCGAACAGATCATCACCGTCGAAACCCTGGTTCAACAAAAACTGGTCTAGTACTGTTGTATTCAAACAAACAGCCTACCATCGCTGCAGCCAACCAAAAGATGCATCAAAGGAAAACATACGATTCCAAAATAAGATCGAAACTCATAGATGGTCTTAATGACTCCCATTCGGTTTGGTCACTCGCTAAAGCAGACGGCAGAAATTTCACGGCATATTAGCAACAACATTGCAGGAAGAAGCAAATATGTTTGCAGAGATGTTCGCAGCAAACTCTACTTCAGATTCTCTAGGATAGGTGCCTCCAGATATTCCACCCGTTGAAAGTCGAATTCCTGAAATCGTCTTTCGCCAACGAACAATCAGACGCATTTTGGTTGGTCTCAGAAAGAAAATGGCTATCACGGTCCTGATAGAATTCCACCCATAAGAAGTATACAAAGTCCTGCCCAACAACTACATACCTGTTGCCCTATCACCGATAATCTCCAAAGTGATGGAGAAAGCCATCAACATTTTGAGCTTATTAAATATCTGTAGAACTCAGGAATAATCAATGATAGAGAATATGGCTTTCGCCACCGAAGATCAACTAGATATCTACTTGTCCACTTCACCCATACATGACAGCTCCATTAGAAAAACATGAGGAATTTCTAGCTTTAGGGATAGAAATATCGAAAGCATTCGACCGTGTCTGGCAACAAGGACTTCTTCACCAACTACAATCATACAGCATATCGCCTCAGCTATGCCATATCATATCGAGATACCATACCCTCAATCCAGGCGTTCCACAAGGACCAATTTCGGTACCAACTTTCTATACTCCATATCAATGATATGTTGGGACTATCAAGTTGCCCTATCTACAGCTTCGCAGATGATAGTATAGATTTCTTCTCAGGATCAAACAACTTACAGCAAAGAAAGGTCAATGCTGTCAATGAAGATCTTGCTGAAATGACAGCCTTTGTGAGTATGCCTGATATGACTATAATATATATGCTCGGTATTCTCATCAATACTCTTTCATATATAGGTTAATCTCGTCAGGTTCATCGCAAAAGCTGCTTAAAAAAAACTAGGATTTTTTTTCCGTGCGTGAAGCTACTTCAAACCTCAGAAGCATCTCATGATCTACAATCCACAGATACGGCCTGTTCTAGAATACTGTCCCCACATATCGGGTTCAGCACCCAAACATACGCTGATGCTTTCAGATTCCATCCAGAGAAGAACCATTTGCCTGGTGGGTGATGTCACACTCACTTACACTTCGACATCATTGAAACATCGTAGAAAGGTTGGCGACCTTCTAGTGTTCTATATAGATACTTCCACGAGGAATGTTCTTCAGAAAACTCTGCTATCATTCCATCACTAGCGATACCAGTCAGACGAACACGCGAGTCTTGTCAGCACATCCTCTCATTGTCAACCTTGGAATATGTTGAACAGCACCTTATCGAATTTCGTTTGTCTGCAGAACGCCAAAGCTCTGGACTCCATTGCCTGATAATGTCTTTTCAATAATTTATAATCTCCAAAAGTTCCGAACAAATTTCAATACCTACCTCCTCTCCCTATCCTCTCTAGGTACATACGTACGATGTTCTTCTATCATCATAGGGATTCCCTCTCGTGCGCTCCAACCGACAAAAAAATCGTGAATAACAACTGAATAACACTGTATAAACGGAAAAAATGTAATATTGAATTCAGGATTTTCATTGAATTATTCGCGATGGAGGCATCCCAAAATTCAATTTTCTTTTATAAATGCAGGTATCAGAAAAAAACTCTTGGTGCAATTTGAGAAAGTTGAGCTTTCGGCAATTTATAAATCAAACATTTGAATGTAGTCTGCGCCCATACACGGAGAAAAAAATCACTAACCCTATAATATGTGAATATTTAATAGTGGCAAGTAAAAACTTGTATACTGTAAGGGATAAGGAAACAAGTTGATAGCCACAATAATATTCGTGTTCCTGAAAATGTACACCTATAACTATCAACCTGTTCCATTGAATTTTAGATTGATTACCGTTAGTGAACACAGAACTTCTCATCAGGGACTCATTCACTCGTCATTAGTTACTTATTCACTTGTCATCAATGACTCAATCACATATCATTAGTGACTTATTCAATTGCAATCAATGACTCATTCACTTGTCATTAGTGACCTGATCACATGTCATTTGTGACTTACTTACTTCTCATCAGTGACTCATTCACCCGTCATTAGTGACTTATTTACCTGTCATTAGCTACGTACTATGAAAAATACATTACTAGTAATGTATTAACTATTATTATGGTATAGATTTAATGAATTGAAATAATCGCAATTGTTCTTGTCACTCTGTTCTATTTTTAATTGTCAATTAGAAAATTTTGAGAAATTTTTGTCGATAAAGGAACTATGTGTTCTTGGTAGAAATACAACAGGAAGAATATGATTCGATAAGAGATTTCTTGACATTTCAGATAGCTTTGTTATTTCTATTTTATAAAGTCCATTCAGTTGTTTCATCAATGGAAGCTTGCAATTTGACAACTAATACCATTGTCAACATGGTATGAAGTTATAGTAGTAGCAGAATCAGAAAAATGTGGATGAATTCTCAGAATGTTTTCAACAATGAACGAAATTGTTGAAAGTGACAACTGATTTTCCACAGTGTAGGAGTTGAATTTTCTTTCAACTTCTAGAGGTTATAAGTTATTCTTGAGAATACTTTCATTGGCAAGGAATTCTAAAGCTGTGGACTGAGAATATTCCAGGTATGGGAAATGATCGATAATAATTACAGCATTGAGCATACCACCATTTTAGTCCAACTGAAAGTTGAAAATCTCCTAATGTGCGACATACGCTCAGGGCATAACAGAACAACTTTGTTTTATAAACATCGAAATAAATACCAATAAAAACGATAAACGGAGAAGTATATCCGTAATTTTTCGTATATAATATTGTCTCTTTGGTATTCCGACAAAGTACGAGCAATTTATAACGTCTATCATAGAAGTTCTGGTCACAGATGCATTGGATTGTGGCACGTTTTACTTCAAATATAGTTTCAGGATGGAAGTATTTTCGACGGCGCTTGACAAATTTATCTCTATAAGAGGTCTTGCCACTGTACTTTGTTTCCCGACGAAGAGGACCAAGAAATACGAGAGCATGATTGCGCAAGAAACATATTGAATATGTCATTCATAACTACATGATGTTTCATAGTGTTAGTGACGAAGCCTTGGGAATATTATACTTAGTCTAATATGGAAAACAGTTTGTAGGGAAAGAGATCTCGAAATATGATTTTCCTATTGGGGTTTCTATCACTGACACAAGCATGACTGATGGATTCTGTAGAAAAAAGGGAAATTCGTCTCGTGGGTGATGCCTCGCTCACAATCTCACTGACTTCTCTGGAACACCGTAGAAAAGTTGGCGTTCTGGCTCTATTTTATAGATATTTACATGGACGATGCTCTTCTGAAATATCAACAATTATTGTTCCACCCTTTTGGCAGTCCACGCGAGATTTACCCTTCGAGTTGAGGCTTCGCACCCCTTCGTGGTCACTTTGGAGACCTGCAGAACATCTCTTTTCAAAGACTAGTTCATCCAACGGACAGCGGGGTTCTGGAACACATTGCCAAGGGAGGTGTTCCCCGAGGCATATAACCTCCAGAAATTTTAGAAGAACTCCAATTCCTACCTTATTTCCCTTGGTTCTCACGATGATCTTTGAACATTATAGGATATCTCTTTTCGTGGGAACCAGAACATAAAAAATAGGTATGTTGCTAGACAACACTTTTTGTTCCTAGGAGCTAGAGTGAAACTTTAGCTCCTAGGAACTGAAAAGGATGTACTAGGACATCAAGCATAATAGTAGATTATTTTATTAGGCATTCTTGTTGGAATTCCGTAAAACGAACAGTTTTCGAGGAAAGTGTCATCCTCCATTTTGATATCCGAAAAAATTCATAATGATTTTGTGCATCGTGTTCTCTTGGTGAAAATAAAATTGAACCTGATATCATTCTGTATTTCCAGTTATTTTTGTTTCATAAGAGTTGATTGTGATCTCGAATTGTTCAGTAAATAATTTTGTGAATTTTTTTTTGTTATTCTTCTCATGTTTGATGAATTGATATTCATCATACAGTACGTGGAAAGAAATTATAAATTGAGATAACCTAATCACGAATCTGCGATTGGGACCTATAAAAATAACAAGTTTCCATCGTTCGAATTTGAACCCCTTGATTGGGTTAAAGTATTGGAAAGGATAAATTCTAAGATATGAACATAAAAAAATGGATATAGGTAGGTATATAAGGAAATACATCGAGAATTCGCATTCTCTATGTGATGAAAATATCGATTCTTTCTCGGATTATTCAACAGAAACCAACTTCATATTGATACGAATGATTTTTTTGGAAGCTCCAAGCTCATCAAGATCAGAGTTGATACAAGTATATACTTCTCTTTTACATTCCTATTTACATTCCAATAGTGAACATATTGGTAAGTTATATCTCCATATCATAATACATCATGTTATTTCATCCGATCTGAGAGATGATGTCAATAATTCTCAATTTCAGAGGATTTTCAATTTTCATGGTCTCTTTTTGGATGTTCAACAGATATAATTCAATGTTCGACGTGACAAATAGCCAGAAAAGTCGTTGTTTTCTGTTGAATATTCAGAATGATATTATGTGCATATCTTTATATGAAGGAGAATGCAAATTCTCTAATTTATAAAAATTTTTTTTCGAATTCTTATCGTGTATGTTCAATAGATGTAATTCAATGTTCTTCGTGGCATATAGCCAGGAAAATAGTTGTTTTCTGTTGAATAAACCAAGATAGAATTGATATTTTCATCACATAGAGAATGCGAATTCTCAATGTGTTTTTTTATATATACAGTGTCATTCATAAAGTCGCCATCATATGGGAAAAACTTTTATTCATGACTTATTTTGAAATTTGAGTTGGACTTTAAGTTTTGCTTCAGAAAACATGAAAAATGGCTTACTCAATCGGGGTCACGTGACTTGCGCTACATGACAAAAGTGACATTTTTTCAAATTAATCGCTGAAAGTAGGCTTATTTGTTCGAATATCGAAAAAGTTCACTTGATAAAGTTGTTTCTATTTCAATTTCACATATGTGACTCGAATTTTATCTTCCTATTACATTTTTTAACTTTCGATTATTTTTTAAAAAATTTCGAAATTTCTGTTGATGCAAACATAACATCAAAATTCTGTTATGTTTGAGTCAAGCATTTAGAAACAAAATTTATTTAAATTGATTTTTTCAGTACTGAAGAGATGCCGAAGCCCTCGATCAAAATATTTATCATCGAACTACTTCATGTACCTATCTGAGTAATATTTATTATTTTTATGAAACAAATCTATCTTGAGTATAATTGCTACTAGCTCAGGTATGAACCGTCTTTGAAATTGAACAATTTTGCAGGAGAGTAGGCTTTGGAGACGAATGAAATGGGTAGTCAATGACAACAATTTCATATTAATCATTGTTTGACAGTTAAATACGTGGTTTTATACGTTTGAAGCAAATAAATGTGAGAATGAAGATATATCAACTTTGCATCAAACATAACAGAATTTGGATGCGGATATCATCATTTTCTGAAGAAAATCATATTTCTGTCCATAATCAGTGATAATGAGTAATTGAGAGTTAGTAGCATGGAAAAGCTACTGGTATGAAGTAATTTTCTGGAATTAACAATTCTTCGAATATTACAGAAATTTGTTGAAATGAATTTAAAAAAAAAATCAAAATCTAAGAGTCGCAATAGAAAGATTGAATTCGAGAAGCATGTGTAAAATTGAAATAGAAACAACTTTTTCAAGTAAACTTTTTCGATATTCGAACAAATAAGCCTACTTTCAGCGATTGATTTGAAAAAATGTCACTTCTGACATGTAGCGAAAGTCACGTGACCCCGATTGAGTAGGCCATTTTCCATCTCTTTTGAAGCAAAACTTAACGTCCAACTCGAATTTCAAAATAAGTCATTATTAAAAGTTTTTCCCATATGATGCCGACTTCATGAATGACACTGTATATCTATTATTTTATGTTCATAATTGTATCTGAGATTTTTCCTTTTCAAAACTCTGTGAAATTTTGTCAATTTCCGTTGCGGAAATTTTCACAACAAATCAACTCTAATGAAACAAAACTAACTGGAAATGTGAAATTATAATTATCAAGTTCTAATTTTTTCTTCTTAAGAACACACTGTCAAAATCATTGTTATTTTTATTTTTACATCACTTTTTCTCGAACACGTTTCGCTTTACGTTTTTAAATGCATTTTTCATGTAGAAATGTTCGAAAAATCAAATTCTGGTGATATAATTGTGATGAATGTTCAAACAATAAAACTTGGAGCATTTGTATTTCAATGAAGTGTTCATGACCAGCTTCATTACTAGACTGGTTTTGAGTACCTGATCCTTTTTCTAGTTGAATTTCACCTGTTCGAAAGCTCGAAACCTGAAAAACTGAGGGAGCTGAGTAATGCATTGATTCCTGACTTCCCAAAGCTTTTCCTGATTGTTAACTCTGATAAACATCATTACAACCCTTATGATATGAAATTTGATTGAATGATTTATCAGTTGAAATGATGAATGTTCACCTGGTCATAACTTTTTTGTCATTGGATATTTTCCAGTCAAATTCATTCAGTAGCATTAGCAAAGGTAGTAGATTCTGTTCCCATTCAGGATCAAATGTGATGTTCTCCTCATTTTTGTGAGTTTAGGATCATGTGCTTTTGGATGATAGTTCCTGCAGCCATAGTTGAGGATTCCGACCAATAAGAACCTAGGATCGAGCTGTCCTTGGACGGAGGTCGATGGAAAGTATAAATACTGAAGACAACTAAGGGATCGCTCTATTCTCTAGTATCTCCTCTACAAGTCTACACTACCTGGTACCCTTGGTTCTCTTGCTGATCTCCCATTGCTCTCATAGTTCATTCAAAGCCAGTGTAAAGTATTAATGTATAGTGATTTCCTGTTACACATGTGAGTTTGTATATTTTTCACCATTATTATTCATCCTGTTCATAGATTGATTTCATTCCTGTTGCTTTTCATACCGATACTCACTCGACCTGTGTGAATAATTAGAACTTTGTATTTGCGAATGAACGGTTTTTTCGTGTTTGCATATTTCATATTTCTTTCTCTGTTGTCATTAATTTCAGTTTCAAATAGTTCAATAATTCATTTAGTGAATTTCAATATTTTTATTTGTCAAATTGCTGATTATTATTATTGACTGACGGCTGACGGTGACGGCTGACACTGACAAGCCAGTTATCAATTCTTCTTCTCATCTTTTCCGTGAACTTTCCAGTCCTATGAAACGGTGTCTCTGTGTTCAGTGTCCTGTCAGGCGGTGGTCTGTGGTTCATGAAATTTTGACATGAATGGAAAAATATAACTGACCTCACTGAAATTCCGATATTAGAAGATTAAGAGTATCGAAGGAGAAGGAAAGATTAGGAATTGAATCTGTTTGATTGGTTTGGAACTGTGTTTCCGATTCTCCAGGTAGACTTGATGAAATAGTTGATTAAATAATTTTCCAGACCTAACCTAAAAATACCAGAGACCCGAAAGATATTCACTCTGATTCCTGTAATTATTCACAATAAAAATAGCAACCAGTATTCCAGGCTGAAACTAGGGTTTGTAATTGAAGCTAACATTCCCTTGGCTCGTTATTGATTCCAGGTCGATTCAATAACATTGACCCCTCTGGTTTATACTGTAGGTACCGAGGAAGGTATACCTCCTATTCCTTTCTCCACTATTGCTACTTTGGGCCTCTGTACAAAAACATTTTGTGCAGAGCTGGTAGAGTAAACTACCTCAAAAACAATCGGGCGCTCGAGAACCCCCCGTCGAATACAAGAGTAGTCTCCGCCCTGAACAGAACGCCAAAGTTAGGGCTGCAGAAATAAAGCCCGTTACAGTATATCATCAGTTACGATTTTCGCACCTCCCTGTATATCAAATCATGTTGTTCGTACCAAGAAACGATTTCTAGATTCAATGATAATAGAGATAATTGAAGAGAACGGGAGTTCAGGACCTGTATACCTCAGGAAGTATTTTCGGACACATGTTGATGAGAACATTTTTCTTATTTTCTCTGCAGAAGTATATCCCGGAGTATACGAACGTTATTCTAGGACACCCTGTATAGCTGACGACTGACTCCCGTTCCCCTGTATTTTCAAGGTCATCTTCGCATTTTAAAACGACCTACTTTATTGAATTGAATTTTATCATCCATTAATTTTGTTTCTGCAAAATGATTATATGCTTAAAATCTTCAGGATACTGCTGTCAAAGTTCCAAGCGGTAAAATAATCCAAAAAGACGCTGATAAGCTCATCGCAAAAAACTTGTACTAAATAGCGGCTATTAATCTCCGAAAGATGAATATTTCGAAGTACAATGCATCTTCTTAAAGCAACCGTCAGGATTATGGCCGCTAATTAATGAATGATTGATTATCACGGAACCGATAAGGTGATTTAAAGGAAAACCGCATCGATCGAAATTACAAGTCATTGAAAATCTTCAAGAAAGAATGCGGTGTGGTGTGTATATTAGTGCTGGCTCATTAGATCTGAATACCTCGTGGGTTTGGCGCATGCACACAGGTGCCTCAGGATCTGATTGGTGGATTTCAAAGGTAGTATCTTCTAGTGAATGAATGCAGCATCCAGCAGGGTTGCCGAGGCCACAGAAAATAAGGATATTATACTAGAGGTGGATTGGATTTTTTGGTCCTCCAAACTCATTTGACTTGTTCTTATACGAAATTCATGGAGGACAATCTTTCGAATACAAGATGTTATATATACCTAGTAGATACTGGCATAGTGAAAATGGATATGGAAAATGTATAAATTGGTGCGTTAGATTCTCGTTATATTTAACTCTTTTTCCGTAATTTCATACTGTTATTTTGATTTAACGGTGTTCAGATGAGAATTGAAAAGTTAATGTTAGCAGCTCCTGTCCGTTATGATTGTTCAATATTAAGATATTACTATGACATATTGCTGTTCCATGGCAACACGATCTTGGGAATTTACGTGGTTTGTCTTTCCCCAGATTCAAAATGTACCTAGTATTTCCAGCAGGATCACGAAAAGTCTTGAACGACACACTGCCGATACGCAAATAACGGATTCGGTTGTTATATATTCCTCGGCTGCGCCTCGGATTACAATATTCAACCTCATCCGTTATTTGATACATATCAACCTTGTAACGTTCTTAATTATTCATATTGAAGCTTGGGAATCTTTAATGAAGGACGAATGAAGGAGGGTTGAAAATAGTTCTTTGGTGGTGAGATAATTCGGATGGAATTTAGTTCCTCATTGAAGTTACATGCACAATTGATATCAAGGGGATGAAACCAACCGTTAAAAAATATGGAGTGTCCCAACCAAATAATATATGAACTGGTGAAGAACCACGACCATCTTACCAAGAGGAACGCATCTACATATTATACTTGTTCACTCATTTTTATACCTGCAATTACCCTGTAGTATCACTCCCATAAAAATTCAAAAATTAAAATTTGGGTCATGTACTGAGTACATCTGTTGGAACGACTCTCCGAATTATCTACACACAGTGCTGTTATTTATATTGTTTCCTGAGTTAGAAATTTTATGAAAATCGACGAAACTTTTGGAATTATCTTGAAATATGTTCTACTTCCCTGTAAAATCCATTTGAGTATGAGTATGTATGGACGTTTTCTTTACAATCGTGAAATATTATTCCTTTGACAGCCGTAGAAATATCTCCAATTTTTCTCGTCAAATTGCACTTGAGATTTGTTTAATAAGATTTCATTCTAATTTATGTTCAACATAATAATGGATTGAACTTCTCTTTTCGAATACGTGTCTCCCCTAGAAAACACATTCATAAATATAGTATCTATCACCTACTGCTGACTGCTCACCATTGATTCCATGATGAATAAAGTTCAGGGTACTGTATAATATCTTGATTGATAATGAGTAAACTGGAATTCTGGACAACCACTGTCTACAGGGTGAGGCAGACTCGATGAAGCAATAAAATACATTTGGTATAATGTATGTATTTAATTTGTTTTCCTTATAGTTGATAAAACAATGCATGAGTTCATTGTGTTACGCAGTTGATGTGGTTTAATATAGGTACAGTGAGTCATATATCCTATGGAATGTCAATGAATATTATTCTGATGACAGTTCAATTCGAATTTCATGTAATTCGTGCTGTCGAATCATTTCGCTATCATATAATGTAAGCCATATGAAAACTATCTATATCGTGACTCAGTCGCACGGAATGATGATTTTCCACTAGTATATGATTAGTAGCATTCGCGTACTGCTCAACTATTCTTTTCTACCAAATCGAACACTCTGTATATTATCACATCTTTGAAATTTCCTCGATCTCCTCACACCAAATTTCAGTCCATTCAAATTCAATGGAATTAGATTATAGCCCAGGTCCCATCTACATTTGCCAATATCTCATTTGATAAAACCTGGTTGATATTTCAATCTGTTGTAATGATATAGCCTATCAACGAGATCCACTCCTGCCATCTCAATCACGGGACAACGCTTATCAGCAGCTCATTATAATGTTGTCGAAAAAAACGAGTAAATGACAAACATGATAAGAGCTGAAAATTAACCAATCGTTCAATGACATCAGTTGAAAAAAATCACCTACTGCTACATGTTTCATAAAACATTCAAAGATCCTGGAATTGTACCGCTCTGAGATTGTTCTAAAAATGTTTCCAATTCTATCAAAATACAGGAAAATTTTAATTTCGCATTCTTCTTGATGGGAATGTAACTACTTCTTTTAAGTACGCCGATGACCACATTTTGAAAGTCCAATGAATGACAAATTCAATACCTTCTTTTTCGAATTACAGTTTCTGTATGACTCTTCTCGATTTTCGAGATATCTACAATAGTAGCATTTGGAGAAGCACCGTATTGTTTCGTTCATTGAAATATCGGAATGCGGTGATCAGAATTCTGAAACCTAAACCACCCTGTATCTGTATCGATTGAAAATCAGTAAATAGTGAATCAAAAGTTGAGATAGGGACATGTGAGCCATTTTGACCGATAATGAATAGTTTCGACACAAAAAAATTCTAAAGTTAAAAAATCTCTATTTTGAACGCCCTATATCTCTGAAATCCTCTTGGATAGACCCCAAGTGTGATGCATTGATGAAATCAGCTTCTCACGGAGAATCTCAAAATGCGATAGAATACAGGGTGTTTCATTTGAAATATCAATGTTGCTACTACTTTCTAGTAGAAGCGGCAACACTGCATTGTCGAAAATATTTTGAATGCGGAGGGCGTATTCTTAAATATAAGCATGTACATTTTCATGAATTTCTCCTGACTGATTCTCGATATAAAGATAGTGTAAGCTCGTCGTGACATACCCTGTATATGTTTGGGATCACACGTACACCTCGTACAATTCAACGCTTTGGAGACTCAAGCAACAGTTTTTTCTAAGAAGGCTAACCGTGCGGGTCCTGATACAATTATGGCTGGAAGAACCTTACCAATCAGTTCATCACTATCAATGCTTGGCATCACGGTATCTGACAGTTTATCTTGGCATGACCATGTTGCCAATATTGCCAGAGCTGCCTCTCAAAAGCTGGGATTCCTCTTCCACGCGAAGAAGTATTTCACCTCACAACAGCTTCTGATACTCTACAAAGCCCAGATTCGACCATCCCTTGAGTACTGTTCGCACGTCTGGGGATCAGCTCCAAAACACTCCCTGAGGTTGCTGGAGTCGGTTCAAAGAAGAGCCATCAGGCTCATCAATGACCCAACTCTGACAAGATCACTGCAAACTTTACAAAATCGGAGAGACGTTGCAGACCTATTACTCTTCTATCGCTACTATCATGGACGATGGTCTGTTGAATTGTCATCAGCTGTTTCCCGCTGGAATGACCTTTGTTCGCCAAACGCGGCTGGCTCAAGTCTCACACCAACATTTAGTCAAAATTGAAACACCTAGAACAACATATTTCAAGAACTCCTTCCTTTGTAGGACATCTTCACTGTGGAATTCTTTACCCACAGATGTATTTCCAGCGAACTAAATCTATTTACCTTCAAGAGAAGGATCCATCGATATTTGTCTCTCCTTAGTGCTCGCAGTTCCACCACGGGATTATAGGTCCAACCTTTTGCGAACACTTCCGAATAAAAAAAAACCGTAAGGCCCCCGTCATTCCTTATGCTCGCACAAGACTCTCGAAGACTTCTGAGGGTTGCTCGTAAGGGGGCAACCGGATGACGGATAGAACAATCTCAGAACAAAACAATAAGTATAGGTATTTAACCCGAACCTGAACCAAATATTCAGATACGTTCCTTCGTCAAAAATTGATATTGCCGAAAACTTGATCAGGAGCCAATATTATTTTAATTATCTATATATCAGTAGGTATTTCGTAGCAAAATTCCACTGATTGTTATCATATCGGATGTGACTGATTACCTTAGCTGATTAGAATCACTTCGTTATACCACATCGACCGTGGCATTAGGTTTACAAAAATGTTTCGCGTTATAGTAGGTGAACTATTGATAAACAAGTAGAGAATGAAATTACTAGCTTGTAGCATTCAAATTGATAATATTATACGCGTATTATTTATACTTATATCAGATCAGTCAGAATGAAACTTTTAGTGAGAATGTTGCGTATATATATGTGTATATATTTCTCATATTTAGTGCTGGTTGACGGGCTATGGTAACTTCCTTCAAAACGCATTGAAAATTCTATAAAAACATACCGTCATCTATTTCCATACATCTGCATCACATACGAATAAGGCTAACAGTCCTGATTGAATTCTACGAAGCCCTTCCTGGGACACTTGAAATAAAAGTCATTTTTCTTCGAACCTAACCAGACAAACTTTATGACAGTAACTTCATTATGACGTTACGGTTCACTTTTGAATCAGTTTATTAGCATAATACGTATTAATAAACAATACGGATCATAACGGGTGCCAGGATGAAGCCAAAAATATGAAACAAATGAATATCCATAAGGATTTGGTGGCATGATACGTAGTCATCAAAGACATGCGTTTCGGTGGACAATGACGTTTACTAGCCTTTCAATCAAAGCAGTATGCGTCTGATCGTATCTCACTTTTCCTTATGGATAGTCATTTGTCTTCAAAAATCGGCTTAATGTTTCGCTATGGAAACAGATAGAGATTATCCGTATTGATTATTAATACGTATATGTGTATTAGGTGTTTTTGTTTACTGTTCGGTTTTAGTAGTGATACTAATATATTGAATAGGAAATCATCAATTATCTGTAACAAAAATATATCATAGATATATGTATGTACTTACCCACTTCAAATTCAAGACAATTGAAACAATTTGCTACGAAAATATTCACAATGAATCAAATAATCATCTTCATAAATAATATGATGAGATCTCTCATTGGAGAATACTTCGTATGATTCCATAATTATCTCTTTGAGAAGTATACTTATTTTTTCTTATCAATTATTATAACCTCAGATCATAACAACAACAAAAGTACTCCAAGGGCCGAATCCCGTGCCCAATCAAAAGTCTCAACTACTCCGTGAACTACCTCAGTGAGCTGGTTTGTGTGGTTGGATAACTATTACGTCATGGTTAGGAATACACTTCGAGGAAAATTGACTCAACTAACCTAACCTGACCTGACACGGTTTGTGTGGTTTTAACTTCGAGGGAAAATGACTAAAAAAAAAACAAAAACTTCAAATTTCATAATTCCGAATTATATCTCTGAATTTCACATAAACATTCTGACATATAAGTAGGAATTTCAAAATTCTGATCGAGTGAAAACTCGGAATATTGAATGTCCACAAAGACGAGTGCTAATCTAGTTGAAATTATTAAAAAAATTATCATCACGAATGTAATTCGGCGTGGTAACTTTCTTGACCATTCCGCGAAATATCCAACGAAAACAAACTTTTTGCAGACACATACTCCGGTTATACGTCATTCTTGTTCGAACATCAGAGTCGTTCGTCGAAGAAAACAGCCTACCAAAAACTCCGTCCCTTTTCAAACGAAAATCCGAACGTGTGAAAATTATCGCAGTAAACAAATCATCAGTATGATATCAGATGATTGGCAACAATTGTATATTGATATTAGTTGAAACAACGAAAACGGGATATTTTGACATATGAAAAAAATAATCTGTCCAATTCACAGTTGCAACTATGAATTGAAAGAAGTGAATAATATATAGTATATCATCCAACAAGCATATAATAGCTCAATATATGCGAGTAGAATATTATACTTTGTCCACGATCACTATTTTCTCTTATATATCGATTTGTTTTCAACAACTGTTTCATAGCCAGTTTTCACACCAGTGAATAATAGCGGTGAATAACTCTAGACCAGTGAATTATGATTATTCACTACTATTATTCACTGGTGTGGAAAATGGCTACCATTTTGCTTGAGGTAGTACATTATGAATATTTTATGCAACAGTCGTGGATAAAAACGGTTTTTCATCAAATTACATTTCTATGCAAAGTTCCAATTATTAATTTGAAACAAATTGGTGAAAAAAAAGTTGTTTTGAGAGTGCCATCGTGCAATTAATAGTAATAAGATTATTCTCGAAGAAACTTATTGCATGTATAACTGGATTATTCTTGGTGCGAAGAATTTGTCAGGAGTTCTTCTGTTTTATTGTGAACGCGAATATAGCAGTAGCACCCATGCAATATTGTTTTCTCGTTTCGTATAATGGAAGCAAGATATTGTGGCAATATTTTCCAACATAATATGTTTGATAATTTCAAGAAACCTCACTGTATTTCCACGACACACAAGGTATCTCAGTAGCACAACCTCAAATCTGAGACTGTGTTCTCTCTTTGGTGTTTCCGGGCGGTTCTTTCCGGGAAAAGCGACCGCGGAGGCGCGACAACATCGCCACGAAGGCGTCCAGCCACGAGGATGGCAGTCTGTTTCCACAGCCCGCTTCGACAGCACTTCCTCGTCGCCTGAAACGGATTTTCGATCGCGATCTCCTGAAAACGCCGAAGGATGACGGACGTTGTCGCTGAAAAGTAAGCGGCGCGTGCTGAAATTAGTGGAATGCCGCTGAACTTTTTTGTGGCTCATTGAAACAATCATGTCGAAAACATTTGGTGGAATAGGAACTTTGAAAAGTGTCGCTTGACTTTAGGTGAATTCGCACGAAAACATGCGAAAAGAGGTACTTATAAAACAAAACAATTTTATACGTTTTCGAATAGAAAAACAGGAAATAGAGATGCATGATTTTTGGGATTTTCTCTCCTCGTCTCTACGAAATAAAAATAAGGATACTTTTTCAATATACGTGTAGTTAGGACAACCAAATGACACTGCGTTTCAAGAATTTTTCTTAGAGAAAAAGAAAAATTCACAAGCGTCCGTGACAATTCGTATTGAAAAAGTTTGGAGAAGAGAAATGAAGGTATATAGAAAAACTATCGAATTTTTACTTATCTCTGGACGTTTCGAGAACGAATCTAATATCGTTTTCATCATTAAAAATTGATTCTTTCCTACTGCAAATTCGTATTTGTCCTGACACTTTTCAGTTCTCAGTGACAATTGGAGAGTGTCAGGACAAATACGAATCTGTAATACGAAAAATCAATTTTTTATGTTGAAAACGGGAGCAGATTCGATCCCGAAACGTCCAAAGATGAGAAAAAATTTGATATTTTTTTTATATATCCTTATTTGTCTTCTCCAAATTCTCTGAATACAAATTGTCAATGACAAGCTAGTGAATTTTTCTTTTAGGCTCTCTGATAGGAACATTTGTTGAACGCAGTGTCATTTTGGGGCAAATCATCTGATTCATAGAGACGAGGAGAGAAAATCCCAAAAAAACTGTAATAATGTATGTACCACCTCCTCGATGAACCTACCGACAGTATTCAAGAAATAGAGATGGTTTGAAAGAATGATGAATGAATGAAAAGAATACAGTGGTTTTGCTGTCGGAAAAAATTGCACGAAAAAGAAGGAAATGAATGCATTTCAGTTATTAATGATCTGATCATGATTCATTTGATTAACTCTCAATAGATTTTAGGAGCGCCTTATATAGATGATTATTCCGATCAGATCATAATAATCATTTGAATAAATTCTATAGGGTCCAGCATTTGAAGTGGGACAACAGAAATTATTTTTAATCAGATTCGTTAGATTATATCTTTGAAAGAACTCAAACCATTTCAATTTGCAATTCGGTTTTCTGAATCCAGGAGCTCATTTCATCGTCTTCAGAATCATGAATTAGAAAAACAAAAACACTGGTGAATGAATATTTCACAGGGCGATAAATGGCACCCCCCTTCCAATCGGTCCAAATTTTCTACTGCTTTTCACATATTGTATCATGTAAGTTGATATCTTGGAATGGTTTTTCATTTTTATCGATTTATCACAGTGTTCTGGTAATATGATTTTTCATTTGAAAAATGTCACAAAAACTTGTATCATTTCTAAAAATCTCCACAAAAACATTTCGAAGGTTATGTAACCCATAAAAAATTCGAACTACATGAGACTATTTCCCCTATCGATACAGGGTGATTTCCAGAGTTGTATACAGGCTCCAATTTGTAGTTGTGAATGAACATGGATAAATTATTTATCTCCTGGTTGTTGAATTCTGTTGAAAATAGCCACAATTACAGTCATTCTCGAAAAACATAATTTGGCGTTTCACTGTATATATTTTCAGTACAACGAATACAGAGGAAATTTCAATTTCACTTTCATGAAGTCTCGTCTCGTCTCGCCAATGGAATATGAATTCTTGTCTCGAGTCTCGTCTCGCAGCCCCAAGTCTCGTCTTGTCTCGCGTCTCGTACGAGAGTCTCGCAAATGTATCGCAATTTCGTCATGCATAATCTTGTTCCAGTTTAGTACGGGATATTTACCTTTACCTACTTTTTAGGTATAAACAGGGAAGTAGGAAGACGAAATTACAAAAAAATAACATTATTTATTGAAAAGTAAGTACCTAATAGGTAGGTACATCGTATATCTAAACAAGAAAAAAGAAATAGCATCATATATTCGAAAGTTATAAAAATAAAATAAGTGACACGTATATTCTCAACAAATAAACAAAACAAAAACTTTTTTCCAACATTATTTTACTTATTGGAGAAATCTCGGGAGAAATATAGGTAGGTATTTGAGAAAATAGTTATTTGTTTTACTAGGCAGAAAAGTAGTCAATCAACATTTGCTGCCGTGTGAAACATAGAATTTTTCTCCAAATGATATAAAACCAATTTTGTGTAATTTTTTATTGAAAACTCCATCATTTTGTGTTCACCCAATGTCAGTTTCAATTTTGATTACTAATTTCATTAGAATTTCTTGGAACGTTGCATTGCAACAAACTTTTTTTGCCTAGGCAGTAAAAGTACACCTTTTTGCTGGAAAAAGCCACTATCCCTGCCGCTTGAAGAAACAAACCTTTATCAGTCAGATCAGCCTTCAGGATCGCCAATGTTTTTGTTTTTCACCCAGTCGTTGAGACATAAAAAACATCGTGCAGATTCATTAGATGTCTTAGAATTCTTTCTAAATATGTTTTATTATGAATGAAATTATCAAGTCTGCAGTCGGCACGCAGAAATATTTACCTGCGAGAATCTCGCACGAGACACGAGAAGTCTTGCACGAGACTCGAGACGAGACCAATAAAAGTCTCGTCTCGTCTTGTCCGAGTCTCGTCTCGAGTCTTGTCTCGAAAACGAGACTCTCGCGGGCACCACTAGTACCAGAACGAACCCATAGCAACAGTCGCTATAAACTGACAGTAGTGACAGTCAACAAATGAACATTTCAGACCAATCTACCTTCCTCCACCACACTAGTTATTTTCAGCAACAAACTGATCAAGGCATTTCTGTAGTGGGCCAAACAATAACCAATCAAATTCAAATAAGAAACGACTATCTTCGAGATGTTGCGGTATCTGGCATATCACGGCATGCAACAAAAACAAGTTGCTCTTTAAATTTCAATATTTATTTCAGATGAGTTTCGTATTATATCGATGAAAAAAAATCTATCGCATTATTTTTCAGTGCATGAAAATATCGTGAGGAAAAGTTACTTCACCGCACTGGCGCTGGAAAGTTACTTCCGCACGATTTTTGTATTGTTGTTGACTGAGTGAACCATGTAACTATTCTGTCTAATGTGTCATTTTGTAGCATCATTAGAAAATAATGTTTATTGAAAACCTTTTTTTTTTTCATGAATATTATGGACAAAAACACTCGCAGGAAAAACTTTGTACCGCACTTGTTAGATAAATAACTACTTCGCATTATAGAAGCAAGATGGTGCGGTCATACTTTGCAAGTACTTTGTTTTTTGGGTTAGGATAGGTCAAGGGATTTCTCGTTTGTTTTTTCGGGGAAAAGCCACCGCGGAGGTGCGACAACATCGCCACGAAGGCGTCCAGCCATGAGGATGGCAGTCTGTTTCCACAGCCCGCTTCGACAGCACTTCCTCGTCGCCTGAAACGGATTTTCGATCGCGATCTCCTGAAAACGCCGAAGGATGACGGACGTTGTCGCTGAAAAGTGAGCGGCGCGTGCTGAAATTAGTGGAATGCCGCTGAACTTTTTTGTGGCTCATTGAAACAATCATGTCAAAAACATTTGGTGGAATAGGAACTTTGAAAAGTGTCGCTTGACTTTAGGTGAATTCGCACGAAAACATGCGAAAAGAGGTACTTATAAAATAAAACAATTTTATACGTTTTCGAATGAAAAAACAAGAAATAGAGATGGTTTGAAAGAATGATGAAATAACGAATAAAATACAGTGATTTTGCTGTCGGGAAAAATTGCACGGAAAAGAAGAAAATGCATTTCAGTTATTAATGATCTGATCATGATTCATTTCATTGACTCTCAATAGATTTTATGAGCGCCTTTTATAGATGATTAATACGGTCAGATCATAATAGTCAATTGAATAGATTCTATAGGGCCCAGTATTTGAAGTGGGACAACAGAAATTCTCAATCAGATTGGAAAGATTATATCTTTAAAAAAACTCAAACCATCTCAATTTGCAATTAGGATTTCTGAATCCAGAAGCTCATTTCATCGTCTTCAGAATCATGAATGGCACCCCCCTTTCAATCGGTTCAGATTTTCTACTACTTTCCACATATTGTATCGTGTGAGTTGATATCTCGAAATGGTTTTTCATTTTTATTGATTTATCACAGTGCATGTTCTGTCAATATGATTTTTTTTAATGTCACAAAATATTATATTATGTAACAAGTGTTATAAACGTCCTTTTAGTAACGAGTATTTTAAGCACGAGCGGAGCGAGTGTTTAATAAACGAGTGTCTAGAAGAGTTTATAAACGCGTTACATACTATGCTTTTTCTACGAACTCCGAAAATTACATTGACATACCTGCTATTTCTGCTAACCTACAAAATAATTCGAAAGGAATGGGAATTGAGATTATAATACATGCAAATGTATGCAACCAGCGAGACACGTATAAGTGATATTGGTTGTAGATGTGTCCAGTCCATTGCTTCCTAACTTTTGTTTCACGTTTATCATCATGCTTAGCGCAGAATAAATGAATTGTTCTCGAAGATGGATGCTTCATTTTTACACTTCTTGGAGATATGCAAGTTCCAGAACATTCTCTTAGATTCCACTTTCGTCTACATTCCGCATATATTTTCAATAAATAATTCTGATACAAACGAATATTGTTTGAATAATTCTGATACAAAGTTTGAGAATACCAGTTAACAGTTAATACAATTGACAGACCAGACATGTCTCGAATTACTGAGGCTGTGTTTAATGAACTGTGTTGCCATGGTAACGTGTTTAAAATTTTGAATAAATCTCAGATCGTCAATCCATGGTTAATCGATCATTTAGCGTGGTACATATCCGTACGCTAAATGCCATTTTAGTTATGTGAGTAGAAAAACAGTGTGTTTCATTTCTAAAAATCTCCACAAAAACATTTAATCGGTTATGTAACTTATAGAAAATTGAAACTACTTGAGACTGTTCCCCCTATCAATACAGGGTGATTTCCAGAGTTGTATACAGGCTCTAATTTGTAGTTGTGAATGGACATGTCAATGCGTGCCATGCGAGGTGCCATGTTAATGGTCTTAGATCGTATCTCAATCGTTTGAATGATCACATAAATTATTTCTCTCTTGGTTGTTGAATCCTGTTGAATATAACCAGGGTTACCGTCTTCCATGAAAAACATAATTTGGCGTTTCACTGCATATATTTTCAGTACACTGAATACAGAGAAAATTTCAATTTTCCCTTTACGCATTGGCATTTCGCCACCTAGCGGTTAGTTTAAATATCTAAAAATATTTTCCAGCCATTTTTAGGGTCACTTTTCTTTTTCAATGTTGTTTCATTATTCGTTTGCTGAGATATGGCCGACAGCTGTTCTTAGTTGATCACCCTGTATATTGTGTCCACTTCAATAACTTACCACCCCTGTGAAATCATGATCATAAAACACATCGGGATGTCGAGAAAACGAGTTGATATATTCTTCTACTACGAGTGCACTAGTGATGAAAAGTTACTTAAAAGTAGTAGACTTTAGCTCCAGGTTGTATTGTCTCCCGACGCGTAGCGGAGGGAGACATTAAACCGTGAGCTAAAATCTAATATTTTTCTCGTGAATAAAACACTATTTCTTTCTGTGACAGAAGAAAGGACGAATCAATATCAAGAAGACATTACATTATTTGGAAATCTGAAAATTATCGACGTGAAATTTAAAGTTTTCAACAGTAGGGACACCTGCGTTGTAGGCATCTTTATCATTCTATTGAAGTTATCAAATATCTGATGTCACTTCTGTCAGTCTATTTCTGTGATTTCATTTCAAGAAATTGCGAATTTAGTGGTTGTTTAGTAATATACGTAACCGCGAAGTCGAATGGAAGATAAAAGGACTTGCAGTTCTTTTTCGGAGACGGTATTATTGACTTATTTTTCGGAACTATAGCACAACAAAAGTCATAAACACATACAGGGTGTCCCTAGACCAGTGGGACAGTTGAATATCTCCTGAACCAATAGGAATTTTCAAAATATTATGATTCCACATCATATCGCATTATGAGTGCTAACTTCAGGAATGACTATATTTTATACGAGAGGCGCAAGAAAGGCTCACAAAATCGAACATCAATTTTTTCAAATGAAACACCCTGTATTTCATTGCATTTTCATATTCTCCTTGATGAGCTGAGTTCAACGACCTAGCACACTTGGGCTCTAGCGGGAATAATTTCCGAGATATAGGGTGTGGAAAATCGAGATTTTTCATTTCTGGGAATTTTTTGTGTCAAAACTATTCATTATTGGTCAAAACGGATTACATGTCCAGTTCTTAACTTTTGATTTACTATTTACTCGTATTTAATTGAAACAAATACAGGGTGGTGTAGAATCCTCAGTTTCAGTCAGAATTCTACACCACCCTGTATTTGTTTCAATTAAATACGAGTAAATAGTAAATCAAAAGTTAAGATCTGGACATGTAATCCGTTTTGACCAATAATGAATAGTTTTGACACAAAAAATTCCCCAAAAATGAAAAATCTCGATTTTCCACACCCTATATCTCGGAAATCATTTCCGCTAGACCCCAAGTGTGCTAGGTCGTTGAATTCAGCTCATCAAGGAAAATATGAAAATGCAATGAAATACAGGGTGTTCCATTTGAAAAAATCGATGTTCGATTTTGTGAGCCTTTCTTGTGTCCCTCGTATAAAATATAGTCATTCCTGAAGTTAGCACTCCTAATTCGATATGATGTGAAATCATAATATTTTGAAAATTCCTCTTGGTTCAGGAGATATTCAACTGTCCCACTGGTCTAGGGTCACCCTGTATATATATATGTGATATATATCCGGGAAAAAAGTAATTTATGAAAAGTGACATTTTATAACCTGCCAACAGAGATGAAATGCCAAAATTTTATCACAGAAAAAATGAGCATTTTAGACCAATCTACCTTCCTCCATTCACTACACTAATAATTTTCAGCTACAAACTGATCAAGGCATCTCTGTAGTGGGCCAAACAATATCCAATCAAATTCAAATAAGAAACGACGTTCTTCAAAATGTTGCGGCATCTGCTATATTACATCATGCAACAAACACAAATTGCACCTCCAATTTCAATATTTACCATCGTTAATGTTTTAGTTATTGTTATTTAAATGTTCTTCAAATTAGTTTCCTTTTATATCGATGAAACAAAAATACATTTCATCATTTTTCAGTGCATGAAAATATCATGCGGAGAAGTTAGTCTACCGCACTAGTGCTGGAAAGTTACTCTCCCGCACAATTCTTGTATTGTTGAAAATAAGGATATTCAGGACCAACTAAATGATCCAAGTAACTAATCTGTCATATGTGTAATTTCTCAGCATCAATATGAAATATTGTAATGATATTCCCCTTAGAGGGGTTCTAGAAACATCAGCAGGAAGGCAGGAGGACAACGATCATCCTGTAACACGCATCCCAGATTGTTCTTCAACTTCCCAATGATTGCTACTTGCACCAGCATATTTCCGAACACTCAATATACAGAGGTGTGCACAAAAAACGGCTAGAGCTGTAACTTCTGAATCATTCGAGATCGAAATTTGAAATTTGGTGGGTAGCAACTATACCCCCAACTTTTGATTTTCAAATGGAACCCCCTGTATATTTTTCCATTTTTAGATTAAGGGTATCATTCTACATACAACAGTGGTTTTTCCGGATCATTTTGTGTGAAACAGAAAGAACAACAGAATGAACTCCACATCAATCTTTATTATTTTCAGTAGCAGAGAAAAGGGGCAATAAAAAATTAATTACAACGAATGCACAAATTGACCCCCATTTTGTGCAATGCATTGCTGACACCTTCTAGCTACACTACAAGTACCGTTGTGTAAAAATGCTTAGGGTATATTGCGGCGAGCCTCTAATATTCGATGCCTAAGGATTTCTATATTCTCTGACTGAAATATATAAACTTGATCCTTCAAGTAACCCCAAAGGAAGAAATCCATGACTGTCAAATCTTTACTGCGAGCTGGCCACCGTATCGGTCCATTTATTCCTATCTATCTTTCTCCAAAGTGTGTATTCAAATAAGTCACATTCAAACGCGTATTGTGTGGCGGTGCTCCATCTTGTTAAAAAATGACTTCATAACGATTGGCGAGGGGAAGTTGGTCCAGAAAATTTTCAATATAACCAGTAAGCAATTCGAAAAACTTATACTGGTCTAAAGAACCGTCGATGAAAAACGGGCCTACCAACATATCATCAAGAATTCCGCACCATACATTCAAGCTAAATCTTCTTTGGTAGTTGGTTTCTACATTACAATGGGGATTTTCTTGTGACCAACATCTGTGATTTCGTCTATTGAAGATGCTATTTCGCCCGAATGTGCATTCATCTGACCACATTATTTTTCTATAAAATGCAGGATCTTGATCAAACCTATTCAAAAAAATATTGCAGAAATGTGTCCTACATTCTCTGTCATTATCGTGCTCCAAGGCGTGAATTTTGCAGGGAACGTATGGCGTGTACTTATGTTTTTTCAAAATAGAAAGAGCTGTTCTTCGTGACGTACCAAAATCATTTGCAATCTTAATTGTACATGTCCTGAGCGTTCCTTGTACACTGAGTAAAACATTCAGTTCCAAATCTGCATCAAACTCTCGCTGTTGTTTCTTTAGTTCTTTGAAACTACCAAATTTTATATCCGGATATCTGTTTCTATAAACACGAGCAGCACGGAGCAACATCGTACGAATTTTCCAAGCATTCAAAATAAACTTGTAATTTATCGGTTCACTCATTATTATTCATGTTTATAAGATAGAAAATATCATCACCCGTATTGAAACTCATTATTGGATGTTAATGTCACATTGACATTGACTCACAAGGCTACCTAGATCTTGATTACTATTACCAATCAATATGCAATGTTCAAAGATATAAAGGAATCAAAAAAATTCCTCTTGACATTTTGATCCGGAAAAACTACTGGTGTATGTAAAATGATATCCTGAATCCAATAATGGAAAAATATACAGGGAGTGCCATTCGAAAACCAAAAGTTCGGGTCACTTCCGGTTAGAAGTGATGAAATCATTTTTTTTTCGTTAATAAATGAACAATATGGTATAGTTGCTACCCACCAAATTTCAAATTTCGATCTCGAATGATTACAGCTCTAGCCGTTTTTTGTGCACACCTCTGTATATGCCGCGGTGACAAATAACGTGACAAAAGATTCTGGAATGTTCGGGAAATATTATTGATTATTTAAAATCTCCTTTTCCATAAGTCATATGGACAAAAACCCTCGTAGAAAAAACTTTGTACCTTACTCTTGCGAAAAATGTATTTGCCGCCCTTGACGACTTTCCCGAACTCAGTTCCGCGTCGTTCGTGCAAATGTAAAACGTACTACTTCCCGCACTTATAAAGTGAATAACAATTTCGCATTATAGAAGCTAGATGGTGCGGCCATTCTTTGCAAGTACATGTTTTTTGGGTTAGGTTAGGTCAAGACATTTCTCGTTTTTTTCGGGAAAAAGCCACCGCGGAGGCGTGACAACATCGCCAAGAAGGCGTCCAGCCATGAGGATGGCAGTCTGTTTCCACAGCCCGCATCGACAGCACTTCCTCGTCGGCTGAAACGGATTTTCGATCGCGATCTCCTGAAAACGCCGAAGAATGACGGACGTTATCGCTGAAGAGTGAGCGGCGCGTGCTGAAATTAGTGGAATGCCGCTGAATTTTCTTGTGGCTTGTTGACACTATTATGTCGAAAAATTTTGGTGGAATAGGAACTTTGAAAAGTGTCGTTTGACTTTAGGTGAATCCGCCCGAAAACATGCGAAAAGAGGTACTTATGAAACAAAACAATTTCATACGTTTTAGAATGAAAAAACAGGAAACAGGAAAGAATGATCAATGAATTAAAGCAATACAGTGGTTTTGCTGTCGGAAAAAAATGCAAGAAAAAGAAGGAAATGAATTTATTTAAGTGATTAATGATCTGATCATGATAAATTTGATGAACTGTCAATTGATTTGATGAGCGCCTAATATAGATTATCACTACGATCAGATCATAATAGTCGATTGAATAAATTCTATAGGGCCACGCAATTAAAGTGGGACAAAACAAAATTTCACTAAGATTCATAAAATTATATCTTTCAAAAAACCCTCGAAAAAGTCTAAGCAATTTCAATTTTCAATTCGGTTTCCTGAATTGAGCAGCTCATTTCATCGTCTTCAGAATCATGAATTTGAAAAACAAAGAACTGGTGGATAACTATTTCACAGGGCAAAAAATCTGTAATAATGAATGTACCACCTCCTTGATGAACCTACCGACAGTATTCAAGAAATATGTATGAGTGTAAAGAATACAGTGGTTTTGCTGTCGAAGTGAATTGCACGAAAAAAAAGAGAATGAATTCATTCCAGTGTATAATGATCTGATCATGATAAATTTGATTAACTCTCAGTTGATTTTATGAGCGCCTGATATAGATATATATGATTATTACGATCAGATCATAATAGTGGATTGAATAAATTCTATGGGGCCACGCAATTGAAGTGGGACAACCGAAAATTTTCCTCAGATTCGTTAAATCATATCTTTCAAAAAACAATACATTCATTCCAGTTATTGATGATCTGCTCATGATACATTTGATTTATTTTCAATAGATTTTATGAGCGCCTACGGATCATTCGTTCCATCAGATCGATCACACAAGTTGATGAAAAATAAATCTGTTCGTAACAAGTGCACCATCTTTCTGAAAGAATGAAAAAACCCATGGTTTTTAAAATTATCTTTCATTTATAGATTTCGTTCTTTTGAGGGCCAATTGCATTTTGTAATGATTAAATATCCTTCAGTTCTTATACATGATAACATACCTTATGTATCTGATGAAGTAGGAGGGTTGATTGCTGTGAGTAAACAGCTGAAGCCTCGACATATAATCTTGGTCCCTGATAGGTTATAATGATATTCTTTTCTACCTTGGTGTATAAATACACACTTTTTTCCGTGCAATTGTCAAAATTATTGAACGAGGTGAATGAAAAAAATTTATTAAAGTTTTGAAATAAGATTTATGAGAATTTGTGAAACTATGCTCGACTTTTTTTTCTTTGCTGGCGTGAAACGGATTTTCGATAGCGATTTCCTGAACGCCGTGAGGATTTTGGGCCTTGTCGCTGGAGAATAAATGGTGCGTTCCTGCCGAAATGCCATTGTGGATTTTTTCGTAGTGGTAATGAATAAAAAAGAGGTGAAATGGTAAAAGTGTCGCTTGGTTTCATGAAAATTTGCGTGAAAACATGCGAGAAGAGGCACTTATAATTAACTGCCAATCAGTTGGAATAAAACGAGTGAATTTTCCCAGTCATTTCAACTTTAGAAATTAGTAAGTTTATTTCACATATTCTCATGCAGTTTCGTTTATCAATAGAAAATAGAATAGGATAGAATGAAATTCATTCATCACTGGGATTTTACATACACATACAGAATTATATATACATGTAAAACTTATGGACTAGCAAAACAAAAATATTGAGAAGTATACAATTGAAAGCATAAAATACATATAATGAAAGTCGAATACTCAATATCTAAAAACTCATGAATGGAATAACTATATAAATTGATTAGGCATCATAAATTTGCAATAATCTTGAATTTTTTTCATAAAATACATTAGGATAGTCGAAGAATGAACTTCATACTTGATAATATCCATTATGTACTGTGTAAATATATAGTAAGAAAAACAGCTTTATTTTTTTAAATGTCTTGGAATTTTTTCTCAAATTAGGAATTGAGGAATTCATCATTCCCATAAAACTGTTTAATACATGAGAAAGTATGTAAGATCTACTTGAAAATAGTTATCGTGCGACTTGTATCAACAAAACTTTTTATTTCATTAAAACACTTGATGTCTACATATTCCGGCGGATTTTGGCAAACCCCAATTCTAGAGTAGTGTTGGTGGATAGCTTCACTGGAGGCTTCACTATTCCTCGTGAGATATGGATGCACGTCACGATTTTTTTGAAATTCTGTTTCGTGTTCTTTGACATACAATACTGGAAAATATACAGACAGGGCAGTGTTATATAGGTTTGGAAATTGTTCAGATAGTGGTTTACATGTAGGATGTGGGGTAGCTTTGTAAATAGTCCGTAATACTATTTTTTGTGAACGAAATGCTTGAATGAAGTCACTGGAACCCCAGAAAATCAATCATAATTGCAGGGTCGATTGAACCAACACAACGTAGAGAATTGTCTAAATGTCAAAAGATATGGTTTCTCTCAAGTTTCTTATTATGTAGCAAGTTGTGCCTAACTTAGAGCATAGTGTATCTACTGTATATGCTTCCCAGGTCAATTTTTGTTCTAGGGTTATACCTAAAAATTGTATGGTTTCTGTACTATGGTACGAGATTCTAACAACTATACAGAATGTTTCCAAAGTTGAGTCATTCATTTTACCAACTTGCAGAACTCGAAGAGAAAAGTGAATCTACCCAAAATCAATTGTATTAAAGTTGCAGAGTTATGAATAATAATAGATTTCGAGCACGGAGTCGATAAAATATAGGAATTATCTCGCAAATTATCGAAAGTGCTACCACAACTCACAAGTCCATCAAATTTTATCAATCATTTTTTCTTTTCCACGAAAACATGTTTGGCAAGAATAAGAAAACATTCCGATTGATAAAATCGGGACCAATGATTTTAATATTTGTTCGAGTAGTTTCTGAAGACCGAGTTGTAATCGGAAATAGTATATTCGCATGATAGCCATTTCCGGCCATTTCCCACGAGAATGAAGTTCACCTCCGGCTCATGCTGCAAATTATACGGGTTGGAAATCAGCATTCTGTGCGAGTTATACACTTTACTTTTTCTACGATTGTAACAGATAACAGCGATTTTTGATTTCTTTGGCTTGTAGTCATCTAATTTTCTCCTACGTGATTCTCATCTATTGAACAGAGCTGTCATTGCTTGAAATTTGACATTTCATGAGAGGTGAGATTTTGTGGAATAATAACACAATGAAGACATTGAGATATCAGTTACGGAACTGTAATTGATCCAATCCAAAGTACCCCAAATGTTTCGAACGCAGTGGAACAGGAGGAATTTTGTGTTGTAGTAGTAGAAATCAATATATCGTTCAACGAACACGGAATAATTGTCATTTCCCACAAGGCAATTGCAGGGATTTTTATTGGGGGGAAAGGCAGGTCCAAAGGTCCAAAAAAAGGAAATGCTTCTTCAATATTTTTTCCGAACTTGACTCCACTTCTTTTTATCCATTACTAATGGGCCACCCTGTATAGCTTCCCTCTGTTCATAAATATATACACAATATACAGTGTGATTCAAAATTCATGGTCAATATTTCTGAAACATATTGTTGGGACCAAAATAAGACTTTTTCTATAAACATATGACCTGAAATGCACCCTCTATGAACTGTAAGTTAGGAAAAAGAAAATATTATCCCAAATTGTGACTAGAATAACGGATTGAATCTGCCTGAAAATCAGCAGGCCGCTGTTTTCTTAGACACTCAATTTCCTTCTTGCTTCAAAAATGAGATGAACCCAGTTTTGGGGGAGTTGGAAGGATGTTTACACTTTGCCCAAATTTCATGTTGAAATTAAATTCTGACTTTGAATATTATGGTCTTTTGGGTCATAAAGAAAGTAGGAATTGGGTCTGTTGGATATTTTTGAAACAACTAACCGTTTGCGAACACAATGGGTTGAAGCCTTGCATACGGAGGTGATCGTATGCCGGAACGCATTTGAACCGCTATTTCAGAGGCGTGCAGTACTGGAATACTTGCACTGGATCCGTTATTATCATCAAATTTCATGTTTTCACATTTTTTTTTTTCCCGAAACTTACAGTAGCTGTTGCTCGGAGGAGGTGCATTTCAGGACACATGTTCATATGAAGTGAAAGTTATCCCGAAAATACGTCCATGAAATATTCACATTAAATCTTGAATTTCCCTGTATCACAAGAAATGAGAAATACTGAACATGTCTAAAAATTCGATTTCAATCAACATCCCAACACGTCTATCTTTATAATTTTTTCACAAATAATGGGGAGAGAAGTATCAAAACCCATGCATAATTTCCAAAGAATACCTATTTATTATACAGTGTGACCCACTTCTAATGGAAACACCCCTGTATCTCACCTAATCGTTGGATAAGGATCCTGAATTTTGCTGGAGCGAGAAATATGCACTCTATGATATACACTGCTCGCCAACAGCCATGGAACCACCCCAATCTCCGGAAAATGATATTAGAAGTCAAAATAGGTTGACCATCACTTTGGATTCGAAATCAGGACGCCCAATTCACTAACTATTCATTGTTTTTTCCTAGAAAATTTTCAGTTCATAAAAATTTAATTTTGTCTCACGTCTCATGGAAGTACCCCCGTATTTCACGTAATTATTGAAGTAGGGTTCTGAAATTTGCAGGAGGAAGGGAAAGTCCAAAGATAAAGTCGATTACGTGAAAAAGGGGGTCCTTCCGTGGAAAGTGCGGTACAATTTAATTTTTTAGAACTGAAAATTTTCCAAGAAAAATATAAATAGTCAATGGATTGGGCGTTCTGAATCCAAATCTGAAGTGACTTTCGACCTATTTTGATTAGAAATATCATTTTCCGAGAATTGGGGTGGTTCCATGACAGTTGAAGAGCAGTGTATATCACAGAAGATGCTTCATCTTGGTCATATAGTGCATTTTTGGTATATCTCTCACTCCAGCAGATTCCAGGATCCTTACCCACCGATTACGTAAGATACAGGGGTGTTTTCATTAGAAATGGGTCACACTGTATATGAGAGCTCACTCAAATAGTCGCACTGAATAAGTCCGAAAAGAAATTTAATTTATCGAATAGTAAATAGTCTACCTCGTATATGAATGAATGATGTATATAATTAGCAATCAATCTTAGATATTTCTGAATGAAATCCAATTATCTGGAGATTATGATACCTACGTTTTCAATATATTTTGAAATTCATACATGTGAGAGATAAGAATTCATCATAATATTAATGTTTCTGTCAACTCCTTGATTGATAATCAGTGTACACCTATCAATTAAAAGTGTTTTTTATCTATGATTTACCTTAGTAAAATTATTTCTCGGATATTTCCTAATTTCCGCCTATTCAGATGTTATACCGCGGTTTATTTATTTTGTTGAAGTGTTGACGGAATATTGAATATCTTTTCTTTGATGATAATTTTCGGCTAGTGAATTATCAAAAACAATGAAAACATCGATTTCCGTAGATTTCAAAATATTTCAATCTGAATATATTTTTCTTGGCCGTTCAGTAGGTTTATGTTTGGGAATATGAAAACTTTCACGAAGTGGAATCTTGTGAATTTGGAATAAATCAGGATTGATTGAATTGAAACTGAAATGATTTACAAGTCTATAGCAAAATGAATAATACGAAAACTGATTCAAGAATGATGTATTCCATAATGCGACCTAAATACTAGGTCATAGAACATTGTGCAACAAGTGGGGAAAGTTCAACTTTTCTCACGAGTGTGAAAGTTTGTGGTACGAGGCTGAAGAGCGAGTGATGGAAACACACGAGTGAGAAAAGTAGTTTTCCCCACATTTTGCACACTATACTTTTTCTACAACTGCACTTATCCAAAGAATCCAAGTAATGTAACTTAGTGGTATTCATTTTATAATGTGGCACTATGCCACATTGAATATTCTGACCTTTCCTAGTTCCTCAAAGTATTTCAAAAAAGTACACTTTCCGAGAAAGATTTCATTTCTGTTTTTTTTTTAGATTCCATAAATTTTTCGTCTATGCCAATTCATACTATTTTCTTGAAATTTGCGGAGACAAATCCAATTTTTGCTGCTTTTTTCTCCATCTCCGGCTCTGGCGGTGTATTTATCAAAATCGTCACATTTCGGTATATACATCATATTATTTATTATGAATTGTTGGAATAATATTTGATGGAAACTGCAATTACTATCAAAAGCACTAATGAGAACTACCCTGAAGAATTTAAAAGACTTCTTCTGACAGTTGTGACAACTATTCAAAGCTGAACACCACCCAATTGTGTTTTGGTCAATTTTCGTTGATTCTCCATGGACATGTATGTGGTGTTGGCAAAGTGCCGTGAGAAAAAATAATTCTCACAGTACGAGCAATACATGGTTTTGAAAAGTAAGCTATGAGAAATGTGCTACTTTGTGTATATGTAAATGTATTATTGATATATGTGAAGTATATACATATATCTACAAATTCTCTCGCGAATTCTTGATGGAGATTTGCGTATGGAAGCACGCAAAGGATTCCATATAACTTTGCTGTTCTACAGATCAACGAGTTGAGGTAGGGAGGTATCAGAGTGAACATGAACTTGAACTTATAATTTGACAGCCACGCATGCGCATTTTCCAGATCTTCACATTTGCGTTGATTGTGGACTTACTCGAAGTTAGCGACAAAATAATGCACTTACTAAGAAAAGCTCACTAGAAGGGAAAGAGAGGTAACTTCAATGAAAGTAGTTGTTCATCTCTAGATTGTGAATCATCTTATGGACATTGTGTATATATGACTTTGAGCTTCTTGTATTTTATTTAACATTTTAATCCATTTTGAGCATTGTGGCTATTTTGTAGTTGAAATGTCGCCAGTCGAGCAACCAGCTACTCCCGTATAATAATTTTAGTTTTAAAGTGTTTCTTTCCTTTGTTTCCACTCAGATGGCGTTGCTCTCATATTGTCTAGGAAGGACGCCTCTGGGGGAATATAATGCCGACATGATTTTTGTTCGGCCAGGCTTCGCTTAGTCGGCGGTCTCAGGACTGCTGGCTGGAGAATACCCTGCACTGATGAGAGTCAAAGAGCTCGAAATTGGTTTGTAGGTGTATAGCGTGGCCTGGCTAAATCGAAATCAATAAGCATTCAGGGAAGATTCACTTGCATCAGTATTCGTTCATACGAGTCGATGCATAGATCTCGGGACGATGTAATTCAATGTCATGCGTGGCATTAGTCAGACAAGTAGTTGTTTTTCTTCCTAAATCTACCATTCTTGTTCATTTTATGGACATTGTGTGGATTTGAATTTGAGCTTCTTGTATTCATTGAAGTTAATGAGTTGTATAGTCGCTCAGAATTGATATGCTATATATTGCTCTTGTGATCAACTTCACTATGCTTCACTCTTTCTTTCCTTGGCCATATTTCATTTTGTTCCGAAGACTATATACATCATTATACGACTCCATTCGAGTTACCGAGTAAACTTTTATTCATAGTTTCTTTGTCTCCCAGTTTCTCCTATGCAATTCAGTCACTGGGGAATTGATGCCAGGGATCTTGTGCGTATGAACAGAGACATTTCAATTATTTTTAAAGCTGATAAACATTCTGGTAACGTCACAGACAATCTAAAATAATCGTAGGAGTGATCTGTAATGTAATTCAGTATCTGAGTAAGCTTTCAATAAAAAGATCAATCGGATATTTCTACGGACATAGACATTTGAACTGTTTTTCGATGGTGTGAAAATACACCAAAAAATAAAATTATTTCGATCCATGTTTCATTTCGAATATTTGCTATTAGCATAATTGGAGTAGAGTGAAGTAGAGTAGTTTATTCAACCATCAGGCTACATATACAGATAGTTTATGTCAGGTCAGAGTAGTACAATAGTGATTATTCAGACGGGGTATATGGGAAGAAGCATATTATGTAATTGAATGAAAGATTATTGAGAATTATCTCTATATCCGAGATTGACCATCGGTATATTCTTGTCGCTTTTCAACAACATAACACAGTAAGTTCGAATTTCTCACAGGTCTAGCAAGGGACGTCCTTGAGGGATGTCCCTGGGACAATTATCGGAGACATCTATTCGACAAATTATCAGCAATGCTGAGGGATATTGATTGGATGTCCATAGGATGTCCCGGAGACTAACGAATTAATCTTAATCTGAATTCATTTGGACCTAGGACCAGATCTTGCATAACTGATGAGGACATCCAATTGATTTGATGATCCGTAGAAGGCTCCCAATAGATCCTGAAGCTGGTTTCCAAGAGGTCATATCAAACAAGTTTTCCATGGATGTCCAATGGACTTTAGTGAAGGACATTGAGGAAGAGTATTTATAGCCTAGGAGTAGTCGATCGTCGGCGAGGTGTAAGTTAACGTCCTCGCAGGGACAACATATTGAACGTACCGACTGAGACGTCCGTAGGACATTATTTCTAGGACATTGAAAGGAGGAAATGATCATTCGCTTGCGTGAAGGATATTCAAATAGGATATGTCCTAGAACCTATTCTATCGAACGTACTTGGGACGTCATTGAGACGTTGTACTCATGACAACTTATGAAATTATATTCCATGAAGAATACTCCTGAACTTATCACCTATAACATCCAACGGATGTCCCTAAGGGACATTCAAAATAATAACCCATCACGGACATGCTAAGGCCGCCCTTGCATGGACATTCTACAATATTAATGACGTGGGACGTCTCAAGGATGCTGTATCTAGGAAATTTGAAATGATCTTCAAGCTGGGACCCTCCATGAACGTCCTTGCTCGGACATTGCATGAGATTCCCGGGATGGGACGTCCCAAGGACAAGCATTTTACGTCTGGGACACTCGGACTTGAATTGTATCGAGATGGGACGTCTCTAGGACGTTGCGTGCTATTAGGGTTGATATCAGGCGTTGCGTTGAGCTTCAAGATGCAATCGACAAACAACGTGAACATCTTTATTGAATAGGTATTTTTTGAACAATGTAAGAGGCAATCTATTGAGCGAGTAATAATAATCATCTAGTGTTTATATAATCTACTGGTAAACATGTGAGTGTTGAATGATAGGCAAATGTCAACATTTGGTAATCCGAAGGGCCTGATGCCCACTATAGGCTGTTTGCCTTCCCTCAATTAATTTGATACTTTACTTGAAAATTTATTTTATTGCTGTATGATTTGCAACCAATCCATCGGACTTGATGCCAGCCAGGCGAAGTCTCGATCCTGCCCTTGAAGTAGTTATAAAAAGTCGCCCTATGTACGGTTCCGCCGAGCCCCAGATGGACAGAGGGTCCCTTGTTTGGTACACCGATGGTTCGAAAATGGAAGAAGGGGTCGGCGCGGGTGTATATATGGACCCGGATGTAGGCTTTTTGAAGCCTCTGGTCATTCCTCCACTATCTTTCAAGCTGAAATACATGCCATCAACCTATGCGCCCAAAGGTACCTGAGCAAAGGTCTGAGGGGTGCCAACATATATATCTGCTCAGGAAGCCAAGCCGCACTAGAAGCACTAAAATCATTTGTTTTCACTTTGAAGAAAACATGGGACCACTTTGAAACACTCATGCAACTGGGAAAGGACAACAAAGTCACACTTAGGTGTGTTCCAGGGCATGAAGGAATCAAAGAAAATGAGGCAGCTGATCGCCTTGCAAAGAAAGGTGCAGCATCAGCACTCTTTGGTCCTGAGACATTTCGTGGGAAAAGCAAATGTCACCTAAAGGGAAAACTCAGGAAATGGAAAGACATTGAAAAGTCCTCCTACTGGAGAGCAACTCCAGGTCAACGACAAGCGAAAAGGTTCATCAACCATTCGCAAAACCGAGCCAAAGGGCTACTCAACCTCAGCAAACCAGAGCCAAAGATCACATCAGGCTTTCTCACAGGACACTGCCTTCTGAGGTACCACCTCAAAACGATGGGCCTGGCGGAGACTGACACTTGCCGCTTTTGCAACAATGCGACCAAAACCACGGAACACATACCTTGCTCATGTGAAGTATTAGTCCTTCAAAGGCTGGATCACCTAGAACAGGTCTATCTCACACCTGCTGAGGTGAAAATTTCAACCATCAGGAAAATTCTAGGTTCCATCAGAAATGTAGGTTTTAGAGGACCAAAACTAGATACGGGTAATCACAATAGATCTTCTAGGACGCAGTGATCGAGAGGTCTTTCAGCCCATACGACCCATCTACAATCTACAATCTATCGATCTCTATTGGGCACGGGGTTTTTTAAATTACCCGATGTTGATAATAATGGAAGATCCGGCTAAAAAATAATTGTTCAATACACTCATAGTTTGTAAAACTGTTGCCAGTTGTATTCTAATTTTCTATAGGATATATTTCAATATACTCGAATTCTTTTCCACTTTATCCAATAAAAATATGTAAAATAGATAATGGCACATGACTGCTTCCACTGTCGCATATTTCATCGGAAACATTCCGGAATAACATTATAAATGTTCTAAGGCAGTCTGAGCTCAATATATTCGTGTTGACATTTTTCATTCAACACCAACCTATTTTATGCATCCATTGAATGAAACATATAGCAATAATAATTCATTGGAACGGACACAAAACACTTCATTACTCAACCGAGAAGTGAGCCAAACATCGTTAAATTAAAGAATTGTCCGCTTCAGATAGTGCTCTCAAAAATTATTGTGAAATATGAAGTCTCGTTTCTCTTGTCTGGACATTGAAGAAGAGAATACATCCAAGAAAAACGAAGAACATAACATATTGAGCTGCACTTTCTCGGATGAATCATTGAATTCATCTTGCATGCGGTGTAAATAGTCTAGGAGCCAGTGAATTTCTTCAGGACTTATAAGGTCTAGGTACAGTATAGTTTATCATAATAGTAGGAAATACAATACTTCCTGAATTCCAATTGTGGTTTCATTTGTAATATTTGAGATTTCGTTCACCATAAATATTTATAGTAAAAAGTAAACCAGAAAGAATAATTCATAGTATTTAATCACCACTCTATTAATCAAACAATCAAAACTGACCTTTATTGTTCAAGAATCATTCATCCTATTGACAAAGCGTCGTGAAACTGAGAAGTGGATAGACCCACTATGTTCAAATAAAGATTCAAAATATATAAATATACAATTAAGTTGATAAATAATACAAATACAAGGGTATAGAACAAATTCAACTAAACCACAAAACTCAACATTTATATCACATACAACGCCAACTAGATACCTAACGTAAAGGTTAAAAAATCAAGAAATGAATTATAAATACTCTGTATTAGTCTGTAGGTTAATCGAGGAGGTGGTACATTCATTTTACTTGATTCTTTGGGATTTTCTCTCCTCGTTTCTATTAAATAAAAGTATTCGTATTATTTCAATATATTTGTAGAGGGACAAATCAGATGATTTTCCCCAAAATGTCACTGCGTTTAACAATTTTTTTTCATCAGGGAGTCTAAAAGGAAAATCCAGTAGCTTGTCAGTGACAATTTGTTTGAAAAAATGTTCGAAGGAAAGAAATATAGATATATTGAAAAAATATCGAATTTTTACTTATCTTTGGACGTTTCGGGACCGATTCTGCTCCCGTTCTCAACATGTAAATGCAAAATATGTTTCTTTGTAAGTTGTGCTGCTTACAGTTTGACACTTTTCAGAGAGAAAATCCCAAAGAATCAAGTAAAATGAATGAATTATAAAAATAGATAATATATGATTTCAGTTGTGATATTCCTGCAGCTCAGAGCTCTTTGAGATTTCTGTATTCATTCAACATTTTTCTATTGAGATGGCGTTGTTCTCATTTTATCTATGAAGACTCCCCTGAGGGAATATAATTCCGACTTGATTTTTGGTTGGCTGGGCTAAACATAGTCGGCGGTCTTAGGACTGCTGGCTGGTGACTGCACTGCACTGATGAGAGTCAAAGAGTTCGAGAATGTAAGCGTCTAGCGTAGCCTGGATGAATTGGAATCAATAAATTGTGCAAATTGTGCAAATGTGCAAATTTTTTCTTAGCTCCTGTTCTGTAATTGGAAATCTTTTCTTCTGTAGAACAGTGTAAATGAATGAATAAATAAATAAATAAATTATTCTGCGTGACATTATGCAGGAATGTACTTGTTTTTTTTCCGAAATCTACCATTGTTCATTTCATGAACACTGTGTGGAAATGGCTTTCGAGCTTTTCGAATCTATGTAACATTTCATTTCACTTTGAGCATGGCCAATCAAATAATTATATTTTGAGGAATTAATTTCCAGCAAGCTGGAAATCATTTAATTACCTTCATTCGGTCCCAAATGCGTGTAATCTAAGTTTGCACCATTCCAGGAGTTGAGCTTAACTTTTGATAGCCAAAAAACCGCCAAATTTTTGCACTTTCTTTATTTTTTTGCTTATAGCTGCAAAATGGTTCATCGGTCGAGAAATGTAATTCTATTCAATAATATAGAAGGCAAAATTCTGCGTCGAATGACATCTGAAAACATCAAATTCCGTTTAGTAGTATAGCCGAAATCGAATGTTAAAAAAGAAGCAAATTTCGTAGTTCGGTGCAAGCTTACATTTTGCGGCTTTCCAAGACGACATATCGTGAAAACAGATACTCCTATTGAAAAAACCCATATAATAAAAGTTGTATAGAATAAAATTTTACGTTATATAGATAGATGTCCAAATGTTTAAGTTTTCTTGATTTGTCCATTTATCCGGATATCTGAATGCCCGGTTCAGCTTCGGTCCCAAATTTTGCATCAATTTATAATTATTTTTCATCTAGTGCGCGAAATGCTACTTTGGTGATCGAGAGCTGATTTTTTTAACGAGGCGCAGCCAAGTTAAAAAATAGTCGAAATCACCAAAGTATTTCGCGCACGAGTTGCAAACAAATTTTTTTTTACAAACGCCAAACAAAATTCATTGTAAATAATAAATAAAATTAGGGCCTCGATATGCAATCGCGCCGTCTGAGCTTCTCAGATGAAGGAACATCGACATCAAAGAAAATGCGAACATGAATGCTGCCACATTTTGTGTTGCATGCCTATTATATATTGATTTATGCCACAAACTGTTCATCAATGAAGTGTTTTCGTTCCTTCATTGTACCTTAACTATTAGGAACTATGATTATGAAATTTTATTCTCTACAACTTTTATTCAATGAATTTTTTCAATAGAAGTATCTGTTTTCACGATATGTCGTCTTGGAAAGCCGCAAAATGTAAGTTTGCACTGAACTACGAAATTTTCTTTTTTTTAACATTCGATTTCGGCTATACCTCTGAACGGAATTTGATGTTTCCAGATGTCATTCGACGCAGAATTTTGTCCTCTGTATTATTGAATGGAATAACATTTTCCGTCCGACGCACCGTTTTGCAGCTATAAGCAAAAAAATAAAAAAAGTGCAAAAATGTGGCGGTTTTTTGGCTATCAAAAGTTAAGCTCACCACCTGACATGGTGCAAACTCAGATTACACGCATTTAGGACCAAATAGAGGTATTAAAACGATTTCCAGTTTGCTGGAAATTAATTCCTCAAAACGGTTTTTTTCGATTTAATTTTATTAGCCTATTATTTCGTAGTTGATAGATTTTTTTGTTCGAGTCATCTTCGATATTGGCAGAGACAGGTGACTGATGTTGAATATGATATGATTCAGAGTGTTTTGTTTGATGAATGATCTCTGGTGTGAATCAAACAGACAGTTTTCACCATGCATACACAGATACACAGTTGTTGAAATTATATACCATATAAAATTGTTGAAACCAACCCGTACATAGTAAAAATAGGCAAAATTTTCTTGACTGCATCAAATGAGATTACTATTATGAAAATATAGTGGAATGCAATGAATTATCTAGACATTGTTTTCAAATTATAGGGGAATTGTTCGCAGGATGTTGCTGGATTAAGATGCTGAGGGGTTGACGCTAGCTCATTCAACAGTCTTTCAGTTTGATGTCAATGACGGAAGTGTTATGTTTCTTGTGAATTATGTTAAGTGAGTTCTTTCGGTGACCTATGACATAATTTATCTCACAATCAAATACGTTTCCATAGTAGGAATGTACTCCCCAAAAGTGTGAGCAGCACTTTATCATTAAATTGATTAGCTGATAACCAGATTTGAACCATCAACACCTGTAGCAATTATAATAACAATCTACCGATCAGATTCTCATCGGAGAAGTTTGGTTATACCAGAGATCATATAGGAATGAAGAAATTGATAAAAGCATTTTGAACGTAATACCGACTATAGTTATAATCTATTGACTGCCTAAAGACTTCCTTTCTGAAACTCAGGCATTTTTACATTGGTCAATTTATCCATGTCCAAAATTTCCAAACTGATACATAAGAATAGTAGTGAACTCACAAGGTCATCAGATAGACACACATATTCAACAAGAGATCAGTCCTTTATTTTACCCGCCTATAGATATAATCGAACACGTAAGGGACCTCTGTACACTGGCCTAAACCACAGTTGAATGAATACACATTGTGTATTCTTTCAACTGTGCCTGAATGTATACTGTATATTTAGAGGCATTTGTTGGTAATAATTAATTTGAAACTATAACCTCAAAATACTCTTACGCCAATATGTATTTTACGATCTCAATGAATTCTTTGCAACTACTTTTCATTAAAAAAATATTCAGAAAATGAAATTTATAATATAAAGCTTCCACCGCCTGTGCACTCAACTAATTCCTGTTTGTCACCAACACAACATCAATTTCATTACCAAATCCTTGTAATATACCAGTCATCTGTTTCCCTACGCCTGAGGCAAGATATACATATTATTATCAAAAAAATTTATATGAATCCCATTATTATGAATATTGGAGAGAGAATTGTATTATCTTATTGGGAAATAAATCCTATCTAATATAATATATATTATGATTTGAATGGTGACAACAGCGCTGCGACCTGATTAGTTCTATTGTACCTCATATTCATCTGCTATCTCAATGTTTTCTTGTTTATAACAGTTTTTCAAGCTGCATTTTTCTCAGGAATTTGAGGAATTTCATGGGATCTTTTCTTGGAATTTTTCTCAGTCAGTTGGTGTAATTCCAGTATGTTTGATCTTTTGTGATGCACAGCATAATACTCCAGCAAAATGTAGCGAGATGTTTCTGGGTGTTCCAACAGAATCTGCAGGTGCTGTCCTTCTCTAAGCCTGGCCTTTTTACATCTTCATTAGGTCTACAATGCCCTGTTCGGAATCTCGTTATTGCCTTGAAACTAATTTTGCTGAGGTTATAATAAGTGTGTTCGAGATTGCTCGGTTGAAATTATCGACAAGATCTTCGGCCTGTCGCAACCCAGGAAGTCTTCCTCAGTGTGTTGATCTCATTGTTTCATTAGCTTCATCAAAGTCTACTTGAAAATTCGAATATCAAATGCCGAAAAATATGGTTCTGGTCCGATCAGTGGAGTTGATGCTTCATTTCGTGCCAGAAGATCTAATTATTTATTACACTCCACGATACCACTCAAAATATATTCAATATTGAATCGATAAAAACATTATATCTATCGTTGGTACGTAGTGTTCTGGAATACAACAGCATAATCTGGTCGCCATTTTATCTTGGTCACAAGGAAAGACTTGAAAGAGTTCAGAATCGTTTTACAAAATTCATAATCTATAAAATGAGAATGTCTTTTCATGGATTTGATGCTACTACGAGGCTCACAATAGTTAACATTCAAACTCTTGAAGACAGGCGCAAACTTGCTCTGATCTTGTTTCTGCACAAAATTTTTAATAACTCCATCGATTGCTCTGATATCCTGAACAAATTGTTCATAAATGCTACTCCTAGGAATACTAGAAATAGGCAGTTTTTCTATTTGCAAAATCACCGAACTAATTATGGCAGCACTGCATTCACATCTAAACTTCAGAAGAATTACAATGATCATTTTGCTTCCCTTGATATTTTCAATATTTCATTGAGTCGCCTTAAATCACAAGCAGATCACAAGCTGCGGTCTGAATTTGAATTAGTACATACATAGTTTTATGTTTTTTTTTGTATCCTATATTTATATAGTTTTTATGATTTTTAACGTGTTAATGTTTATTGTTATATAACTTATATTTTATACTTTATGTACCATTTGGAATTATATATTATTCTGTGGTGTACTTTGATGAATAAATAAATAAATAAAATAAAGATATGACTTGGCACCCAGAAGAGAAAAGCCTTGGTGTTTCTGTCAGGATTATTGAGTTTGCCAAGACATTCTCAATTTATCTTTGTGTTGATGTTGGAGGAGCTGCTCCGATGGCTGCTTGATGGTTGTCGAAGAGGATATCGGTTTTCATGTTCCAGTTTTTCTCTTCGTGGTTGAACTAATTCCACCTTTCTTTGGCGTGAATTACTGCTTGGGAAATGCTAGGGAACTGGCCCATCGTTTCCGAGTCCCTGGAGTCCTGCACCATTTTCCTCGTGTGTTTTAGACCCGTACCTATGTCATACCGAAAAAAAATCCAAACTCACAATAACCATGTCTCCTGAACTAGAATACATGAATAATATAGTGTAACTTTTCAATATGCCAGCAAAAAATGACAGCAACTATTCTGAAATATGTAGGATAGTAAAAAGAGGAATTGGTCACTCATTCTAACAACAAATCTAAAACAACCTGAAAAATTATTAATTACCTACATAAAAACCATCCCAATAAACATGAACAATATTCAGTATAAGGGTGTAATTCTGTCTGAAGAATTCAATTTACTCACTTTACGAAACCTTCGTCCGAAAATTCCTCAATTTATTGATATCAGTTTTCTCGAAAGTAATATTTCACTCAACGCATCAACTTTTTTCATGTCTCCCATCACTGAGAGGGAATTAATATAATTAATTGATAAGCTCAGAAACTTCAACTCGTTCGGGACTGACCAAATATCAAACAAGTTGATTGAATGTTGCTCATCTGAACTGTGTTTTATAGATACTCACCTCTTCAATCAATTTGTCACCAGAGAAAGGCATTTTTTCCAAATAATTCGAAATGAGCTAGTGTATCCCCTATATATAAAAAAGCGATACTAATGATCTAGATAATTACAGAGCAATAAGTATTTCCTCCAGCATCTCGAAACTATACGAATTAAATTTAAAGGAACAACTGAACGCTTACTTTACCTCGATGAAATTATTATCACCATCCCAACATGGTTCCATAAACCAATGAACTAATGAAAGCACTGATAGAGCTCTATGTGACTCTCACAGTCGGATTATAACTGCCTTGGACAAAAAAAGTGTGTGATAGGAATATTCATTGTTTTTTTAAGTTTGTTTGATTGCGTGAATCACAGCATTTTACTAGAAAAACTGTCGAGATATGGAGTTAGAGGTTTGCCGCTGAATTTACTGCCATCTCACCTGGAACATAGGGGACACGTAGTGGAAATTGGGGAGAACATACGCTCTAAAAAACAAATGACTGATGGCGTACCTCAGGGATCCATTTTGGGACCTTCCTTATAACTTGTTTTTGCTAATGATTTATTAGTTTATCTGAATAAAAATTCTACCACACATTGCATATGTTATGCTGACGACACTAATATATTAGTTATTGAATTTGACTTGAACTTACTGAGAAATATACCTTGAAGCACATTCAAAAAAGTAATCAATTGGTCTGAGAAAAATAATTTGCAAATGAATAAAACAGGAACCAATATGTTACACAGGTCGTGAAACAAGGACAACAAAATGAGGTGAATCTGTCCGAGAGTATTGACTTGGAATTGGAATCAGTAGAAACTACAAAGATGTTAGGTGTTGTCTTTGATAACAAATTGCAGTGGATATCACAAGACGACAATCTATATAAAGAATTGAGGAAAGTCTGCTATTCTCTCAGGTATCTATCAAATTATTGGAGCAAATAAATCTTATTGCTAACCCCATAGTATGCTAATTTCAACTCCCATCTCAGGTATGGTATTTCAAAATGAAGCACAAGCTTCGTTGCAGGTCGAGTTTTCATGATCCAGAAGTATGCTATGAGGATGATTGCGAAGTTGGGATTAAGGGATCCTTGTTGGGAAAGATTTCGGGATATGATAATATTATCAGTTGCAGGAGAATACATCCGTGGGGCTCACACATATGTATACCGCCATGAAAACAAAATGACTGTCAATAGACCAGCACACAATTACGGTAGACGTAATGCCTTATTGACTTAATCCTCCCAAATCAGCATCGCACTGTATTCTATCAATAGAGTTTCGAATATAAGATGCAAACTCTATAACAAACTTTCTGATGACATTATAGTTTCAGAAATTCTATACATTTCCAAGAAAAAAGTTAAGGAACTACTATTGTCAAAAAATTGCTACACTATAATTATACGAGTACTGTCATGATTTGCCATTTGTATGTGACGAGTATGTTTTATGAAGATCAACAACTAATTTTTTCTCTACATATTTGTGATTCGTGATTTATGATGTGTATGTGATGTTTTTATATTCATATCTAGTTTTATTAATTTATAATCGTCAATTTTTCTATATTTTTTTTTATCGCTTGGAGCGCACGAAAGGGAATCCCTATAATGTTCAAAGAACATCGTGCGTTCCTAGGGAGGATAGGGATAGGAGGTAGGTATTGGAATTTTTTTTGAACTTCTGGAGATGATATGTTGTTGGGAATACTTCCTCAGGCAATGAATTCCAGAGCCTAGCCGTTCTATGGATAAATGAGTTTTGATAAAGTGCTGTTCGACATCTTTCGAGGTTGACAACGAAAGGATGTGCTGACTGGGCTTGTCTAGTTCGTCTGACTGGTATTGCTAGTGAAGGGATAATAGCAGAGATTTCCGAAGCACATTTCCCGTGGAAGTATCGATAGAAAAGTGAAGGGTCGCCGACCTTTCTACGGTGTTCCAATGATGTCAAAGAGTGAGTGAGTGTGGCGTCACCCACCAGGCGAATGGCTCTTCTCTGGATGGAATCTAAGAGCATCAGCGTATGTTTTGGTGCTGAACCCCATATGTGGGAACAGTATTCTAGAACAGGCCGTATCTGCACTTTGTAGATCATGAGAAGCTGTTGAGGTGTAAAGTAGCTTTTCGCACGGAACAAGAATCCGAGTTTTCGTGAAGCAGCTTTTGCGATGGATCTGACATGATTATCCCATGAAAGAGTGTTGCTGATGGAAATACCGAGCATAGATATGGTGGGCTTGGTGGAGATGGTGGTACCAGACATTACAATGTCGGGCATACTGAGTTCCGCTTTTCTAGAGAAAATACAGGCTTGAGTTTTGGTGGCGTTGAATTCAACTAGGTTGTTGGTTCCCCAGGCTGTGATTTCAGCAAGGTCTTCATTGACAGCATTGACCTGCCTGCGCCGTGAGTTCTTAGTTTCCTGGGAAGAAATGGGAATTCTGGATGAGAAAGCAGTATGGAGGGTACTATCATCTGCGAAGCTGTGGATGGGGCAAGTTGTTACTCCCAACAGATCATTGATATGAAGAAGGAATAATGTTGGTGCCAAAATTGATCCTTGTGGAACGCCGGAATTGATGCCAATGGTATCAGACGATACACCGTCCACCACCACATGAAGCGATCTGCCTGAAAGAAAACTCGATAAGAGATGGCATAGCTGAGGTGGTAAGCCATATGATGGTAGTTTGTGGAGGAGTCCTTTGTGCCAAACACGGTCAAATGCTTCCGATATGTCCAACGCGACAGCTAGAGATTCCCCGTATTCTTCCAATGAAGCTTGCCATAAATGGGTGACGTAGACAAGTAGATCCCCAGTAGATCTTCGGTGGCGAAAGCCGTATTGTCTATCATTGATGATTCCTGAGCTCTCCAGATATTTGATAAGTTCAATGTTGATGGCTTTCTCCATCACTTTGGAGATTACTGATAACAGGGCAATGGGCCTGTAGTTGTTGGGCAGGTTCTTGTTCCCTTTTTTGGGGATTGGTTGGACTCTAGCTGTCTTCCAGCATGATGGAAAAATACCCGACCTGTACGAGACGGTAAACAACTTGCAGAGAATCGGTATTAATTCTGGTGCACATTTTTTGAGGATAATGGGTGGAATTCCATCAGGACCGTTAGCCTTGTCCGTTTTGAGACTAAGCAAAATTCGTCTGATAGTGCGTTGACGGAAGACGATATATTTTTTATTCTTCATGTTACATGTATATTTTTGGATTCCTATACTGACGGAAGTTTTTCTCCTTTCAATTTGTATTACCATTCTGTTGGTGTGGATAATAATTTGAGAAAATGAAGAACTTACTAATATTTATTATTATTATTATATAGTATGGTATTTTTCCCAGTGCTTGGATGGATTCTGTGCTCAATTTCCTGTTGAAAGTTCTTTTCGGGAATTCTTCGGAAAAATGGATCTTTCTGATGATTTCTTTAGTTATGGGAGTTCGGCGACGTGTGCACTTCCCAGGGGCAGTGACACCCTATGTTTTCCCTTTGAGCCAGACCTTCTCCAACATGCATGAAAATGCTCTTCAACTCGCGAAAAATCCATTGGCTCTCCGACTAAATGTATAAATAGAGGCCATCACGACGATCTCAAATCCTAAGTGACGTTCAGGAAGTAAAGTCTGTCGGTAATAATGCTTGACAAATTTCATATGCCGTACGTGTTTAAATTTCCATCAAGTCGGATTTTCGCAGTGTGTCCGACGTCTTTTGAAGTTAATATCTCAGATTTGGGGCGGAAATCAAGCGAGTAAACATCAATAAGATGTCATCGAGGCACTATATCTTCGGAGTGATCGATGAACAGAGATGCTTTTGGAGAGAAGAAACAAACAACAGGGTCTTCTTCTCAACTAAAGCCCTTTAACCCTAAAAGGGAGTCGCTAATCTATGCTAATACCGATCGGCAGTAAAACATGGGTTGACAAAAATCTAATAACCCTGATTTGTCACCTTTACACGTCTCCAAAGACTTTTTGGTTCTGGTATGTTATGGACTGAATCCTTTTCAATTTCTTGAGACTAAATTCGAATTGATACCTTTTTTCCTCCCTAGTCATATCCAGAGTTGAATCACACCGAGAGAAATATCTATTAGCTGTTATACGAAACTGTATAACCTTCAAAAGATTTCTGAATCGAATAGGCGCCAACAAAGTTCCTTTTTAACTGTAATCAAGTCCATCATTTCAAAAAACTCCTATAACTGTGAAACAACACTTGTATGAGGATGGTAAGACGCTCATATAGGGGTCAAATGATTAGCATTTCAATATTGAACAGTGATATTATGATAATGAAATAATACTCATATTAATATATTTTGCTTTCAATTTAAGAGTCAAATGATTGGCATTTCAGTATTGGGGTGATCATTTTTCTTCAGAAAAATGAAGTGGGTTGAAGATCGTCGAGAAATATCAAAGGCATATCTACTTAGTATATACACTTTCCCCCAAGTAGAGTTATTTTATTATTTGGGGTGCATCACAAGGGAGAGATACTCAGTACACATTATATCAATTGGCCTACGATAAAAATGCTTTCAATCTGGAGTATTTGTCCTTTTTTTCACTACCTTGGTTTATTATTTAACATAGTTGCCAAAAATTCACACGGTGGCGTCAATTGAGGGGTTCACGAATCACGAAACGAAAAACCTTTATATCTTCTGATGAATTGTTGGCTACGATCTTTGTGAATTTCGAAGCAGCAAATAAAATTATACTTACGAATAAAATAAATACATATACACCGTGTCCAAATAAGGATACAAAGACATCCATATCGTGGACACATTGTATGCGCAATAAAATCTATCACCGATATAATTGTGTAAATCCAAGCTTTCGCCACGAAAGTGAATAGTGAGGTAGTTCAAAAATACAAAATTTCATCCAAATTGGAAGAATTACCGATTTATCGTGAAAACACTATATCGCCCTGATGCAGTTCAACTTCCTGTAGTTTCTCAACAAATCCTATACTTGACGGGTATATAAACGAATATGTCCCTAAAATTTCTAGGAGAACTTTCAACCACTTAATTTTTCCGACAGCAAAAATTATCAACCTGTAGGAAGGGTTCACGAGCTGCTGCGGGCTAATATAGCCTTACATATCAAGTATCCGTAGACGACTAACGATTCTAATGAAACAAGTGTTCATGAGTGAGTGACATGACTCATTGTGGTGAACGAGTATGACAACGATGATAAATGAGGAAAGGATGGAACTTGAATAATACTTGTATAACTGCGAAAAGACATATTTCAAATGATTATCTTTGAAATTCCATCTTTTGGCTATAATCTTGTTCCATGTCAAATCGAATAAAACAAATACAGTGATTTGAAAAGTTTACCTGTTTCACGTTGTAAACGTTGACTTTTGACTTTCATAAGATGACATTTCGTGGTTGAAATGTTTCATTGAGCAGTTATAGGATGTTTTTGAATAGATAATTGTATTACTGGATTTTCTCGGTGTAGTTCACGGTATGGAATTTCCCTGATTTGACAACATTGTCATGGACTGGAATGATTTCTGATTTTTTTGGACCAATTTCAAGTTGAAAACCCGTGTCCGTCCTAGTCATTTTGGAGTTGAAGTAGTTCACGGGGTGGCTTTTCCCGATTTGACACCCTTAAACGGCTCCGAAGGATTTCTGCTCCTGGTATGTCATGGACTGAATTATTCATGATTTTTTGAGATTACTTTCAAGTTGACATCTCGTTTCCTTTGAAGTCATTGTAGTGTTAAAATAGTTTTTTTACGTCGGCGGAAGTAGAAGTTCGCCTCTCTGGTAACAAAAGAGGGGCAGAAAGTCCCATATCATTCCCTATGGAGATAATGTGACATATTATCTCCTTAGGGAGTTCATGCCAACTTCACATTTGCCGCATAGATCTGCGCTTTCTTTTCGGAACACCCTTCTCTGAAGCGAGTAGGTATAAGCTGCTCATACAGATTTCTAGATCTCACTGGTAGCAAGTTAAAAATCGCTGCAGAAGCAGTATAAATAGTTTCTTGGGGTTTTCCCCCGATTTCTTGTTCCATAACCGTTAACCATTTTCAAAGCTGTTTTCATAAATTCCAGTTTGATATTTGCTGTCACCATGGGTTGTCAACTAGATGTTTGTTGTCAAGATACGAATTACACAAACTATACTAATACTAATTTTGACAAAACACTCTGACCGAATTTTTATTTTTTCTGGATTTTTGTGTTTTCGTCAACGTAAAAAATATTATATACACCTCAGGACAGAATGCTATTTCTCCCTCGGTGCTTCGTATCTCTATCGCGCTTCGCCCTCGAGCTACAAATCGTACCTTGGAAAAAATCTTTGTCCTTTGTGTACTTTTGCGGTGTAGATTTTCCCGATTTGATACCCTCAGACGGCTCCGAAGTAATTCTGCTCTTAGTATGTCATGGACTAAATTATTTCTCAATTTTCAATTGAAAGTTGACATCTTGTGACCTTCTCAGTCATTTTAGAATTAAAGTGTGTCAGAGGGTAGTTTCTTCTCGATCTGACACCCTAAAACGGCTCCGAAAATGATCTGCTTGTAGTATCATGTCGTGAAATGAAATAGTTGATATTTCATTCGAGTTTTCTTTCACATTCGGGTGTCCTCCAAATTTTGGGTGCTAACTTCAAAAATATTTTTTTCATTTGACGTACGCCGATGGTCAATCGGGTATTTCCGTGATTTTGACCGCTGAGTTTCGGGTTCTATCTTCACACCGGTGTTACGAACCAAGTCGTGTTTATCATACTTGTGTTTTTTGCAATATAATGCCATCATCATCCCTCTCGCCCTTCATTGTTCATGTCATACACTCGGATGCAAGAGGCTACTTCACACCTGAACAGCTCCTCATACTCTACCTAACACAAATCTGGCATGTTTAGAAATACTGTTTCCACATATGGAGTTGAGCACCCAAACATAAGTTGATGATACTCATAGATTCCATTCAGAGACGAGTCATTCATCTGGTTGATAATACCACACTCACTTATACTTCTTGCCATCTTTGGAACACCTCAGGAAAGTCGGTGATCTTTCACTTTGCAATAGGTACTGCTACAGAAAATGGTCCTCAGAAATGTCTCCTATTATTTCATCACTATCAATACGAAACAGAAAGGAATTTGACAAGCCTAGCTGATGTCAGCACATCCTTTCGAGATGTGTAGAATAACTTTTTATGAAATTTTGTTTGTTTATAGTACGGAATTGAAACTCTTCTCGTAAGGAAGTATTCTCAAGGACCTAACTTCCAAAAGTGAGAAAAAATCAAATATCTACCCTATCATCCCACTATCCTCCCTAGGTACGCATGATGATTCTTGAATTTAATAGTGATTGCCTTCCGTGCGCTCCAATAAAAAATATGTTCTGTCGCTTGATGCACACGAAAGAGGATTTCTAAAATGTTTCATGAACATCGTGCGTTCCTAGGGTTCTTGGAAATACTTCCTTAGGCAATAAATCCCAGAGTTTTCCCGTTCTATAGAGAAACGGGTTTTGATATAGTGCTGTTCGACATATTTCGAGGATGACAACGAAAGTATGTGCTGACTGTACTTGTCAAGTTTGTCTGACTGGTATCGCTTGTCGTGAAATGATTGATGGGATTTCTGAAGAACATTTTCCGTGGAAATATCTATAAAACCAACCTTCCTACGATTTTCCAATGGTGTCAAAGTGTATGGTGCAAGGTAATATTCATTTTATGAACTATTGTGGATTACTATGAGTTCCTCTCTTCGTGATCATTGCATTCCACTTTGAGTATTTTGCTTTTTCCTAGTTGAATATTTTGAATGACTTCATTATTGTCGCAGATAATATGATGATCTCTGAGATAGAGCGATAGAGGACATAAAACGATTTGTTAGGAAAAATATTTCGGGCTATCACAACATTATACCTTTGTTATTTCAATTTGAACTGATTACTGTCTTGGTTGTGGTTCTAGAAGAATTTTCATTTTCATGAAGACGAATTTTCTACACAGATAGTATTCAGTAAACATTATCTGTATGAGGTAGTATTACTGAACTTTCCTGGCTGGACAATGAGAAAAATATGTGTGCTTCCAAAAATAACTCCAATCAATCTAGCTCAGACGATTTACGGACTCTTCACGTCGCCACACAGAAAATTACTGCTAATCAAAATAAAGCATGAAACGGTATGTTCTAAACTGACACAAAGGGAATGGTCCAGAGCAGAATAAACGCAAAAATAGAAAGTAAATAGAAATTCGGTCTATCTCAATTGGATTCCTTGGAATAACAACAACAACAAAAACAAAAACGAAGAATCGTTGAAGAATAATTTTGTTAATTAGTATTTTCTACTGAATGAAGACAATAATGATATTCATTACACCAAAAATTATGTCAATTCGTCTTGTTTATCCAAGAAAATATCTAATTTGTTTTACATACTCCTTTGGAACCTTTAGATCTATTTTTGCGATGTTCTATCATTCTTTTGAAACCATAATAACAATTATAATATCATCAATAATAATAAAAATAATACAATTTTTATTAACAGCTCACATTGCTGCGAAGAACTGATTATATTCTGAGTTGAAATTCAACGATAATACCTTACAATATACAGAGTGTTCCTCGAAGACATGCTAATATCTGAAGGTGTGATTCCTTGACTCATTTTAAAAAGGAAACTTCATATGAACGTATGTATGTCCTAAAAGTCTCAACTTCTGAGATACAGGGTAATGAAGTTTTGGAAAATATTATTTTTTATTATAATAACTGAGACAATATTGTTCACATCTTCATTTTTATGCATCAAGGTGCATTTTCTGATGTACAAAAATTTTCATTTCCTCTACCAGTGGCACCGCTACGAAAATATTATTTTTCATATTCTACTTAAAAGTGAGCACCGCCAGAAAATTCTCAAATTTCGTACAATGCTATGGAAGCCTATTCAATTATGTACAGAAAACATCCTCTTGTTGATACTCGATAGAACACTTCGTTTCAGAGAAAAACGGAAAAACGAGACCAGACTTCTAATTTTGATGTCTGAGTACTTCATTCAGGATATCCATTACTGGATAACCACAGTATGTAACATTATGAGATTTTCATACCGATTTAGTCACATAGCAGACTGAATTTTGCCATCACGAAAAGATACAGGGTGGACAAAGTATAATCTATGTAAAACCGGAAGTGACCGGAAAGTGAAAAATATGTGAAAACTCTCATCTTCACATACCATTCACCTATACCAAATCTCATTCTGATACACCTTATGGTCTAGAAGTTATGACTTGTCTAATAGATTCGTTGACACCCGGTATATAGGTAGTTCCATGAAAAGTCATGATCTATCTGGTTATGTCAAACTCATAAAGAATCAATCATAAAATCGATATGTGAAAAAATGAATTGAAAATAATGGAGCGAGATTTCAGAGTCGTCAGCTGTCTCCACAAATTCACTATTTGCATATGATCTACGCTCTCCACTTTGAGACTTCATGAATTTCTATCACAAATTAGCCCCAGATAAGGATATTCCCAATTCCAAATAGGTGGAAGGTTTGGTCCAAACTTCTCACTATACAGGATGTTTTATAATATATGCGCAGGACTTCAGGATGTGGAAGATTGTCAAGAAATAGGAAAAATGGTTTTCATCAAGTTAAGTTTTGATATTGACCGTTTTTGAACGTTAGAGCGAGTAACGAAACCTAACGATAACTTTATAATTGGTGAATTGAAAAAAAAAATCCTACTTAGATTAATTCTTAGGAAAGTCCGCGGTTAGATTCAATGCACGCAGCTATTGCTGAAAGAAGTTACCATATTATTCAAAATAAAAGATTATTTTCCTCGAAAACAAACAACTTCAGATCTTTTGACCGAAAGTAACTTTTTTGTGTAGAAAACTTGGGCGGTTCAAAAAGGTGGACTAAAACTCTACTTTTTCCAGTGGCGTCGAAGTTGGGTAGCAAAGCACCCACTACCTTCCAAAATCTCCACCAATCATGACTGAAAAAGAAATAGGCACAAAATATAGATTATCATGAGTAGAAGATGCTCACAAAAGCTGTTATCTGTGCAATAAACGGTTCCAGAGATATTCGCAAAGAACGATTTTTTTTTTATTTCAACACCTCGTATCTCGAAAATGGTGCATTTCAGAGGGTACGTTGAAAGATACTTTTTTTTTCATATTTTTGAATAAGCTATCACATCACGAAGTCCTGCGTATATATTATAAAAGACCCTGTGTATGTGTATACCAAAATGTTTCAGAAAGCGGAGAAAAAAGATGGAGATATGTTTGTCAGATGTAATGCAACTTGAAGAATAATGTCAATTCCCTCTTGATGTAAATAGTGATCGGTAATTTTTGACTGTTCGCTTTTCCAATATCTATCATATTGATCGATCGTGCATAATCTATTTCCAAATCCGGATATACTCGAGAGGTATTACCCTGTTTTGTTCATTTATTTATAGGAAGCAAACAACCTATAATTCTGATATAACCGATAAATCATGATAATGATGGGCTTTACAATGGCTGTATGTAATAATGCGCTTGGCAAATCTAATGCTTATGATAATGATACCTGAGAGTATACTCCGCTATATATTGACAGAATTATACGGTATCGCATGGTTCATATTCTATAGATGATCAGTTATTACAATATCATATAAATTACATCGTGTCATGTCTGGATTAAGTTGAAGACAAACCGCAATTCTCAATAATGATATCACAAGAGCCCAAATTCAGCGACATGAAACAATGTTCTTAAAAATGACTCAAACCTGAGAATTCAATAGGAAAAGTATACTAGTAATTTATCCTCAAAATAAACAAACAAATATGGAATCGGCGGAAAGGTTTTCGAATGGTTTCAGATCTATATACAAAATAGAGAATAATACAATAACACTTACTCAAATGGAGAGAAGGTCATGCATGGAGTACCACAAGGATCGGTACTGGGACCAATATCATTCATTTTATTCATGTATGACATTATACATCACGTCCAAAATTATACGCTGAAAGTTTTTGCGGGTGATATCCTATACTTTTCTTCTCAGGCGAAAAAGATGAAGTGGAAAAATTCTTGAATGAAAATCTTGGGAATATATTCCCCTGGAACTGTGACGATGGACTCAAAATTAATGATACGAAGACGAAATTCATGATTATATCTTCGGAAGCAAATTCAAAGATGATCGAGAAAAATAAGATGGAATTCAATATTCAAATAAACGGAGAAATAATCATTGAAGAAGTGGAAATGTTCAAGTATTTGGGAGTGATCATTGATAACCAACTGAATTTTTCAACAGTCATTGTGAATATATCAAAAAGAAAATTGCGCGAGAAATAGGTTTCATGTACAGGCTTGGTGAGAAAGTATCTCATTTCACGAAATTAACAATTTACGAGTCAATAATTACACCTCATATTGATTATTGTGATACTTTACTCAGTTTCTTGAGTAAGAAACAGGTTACTCTGCAAAAACTCCAAAATCGTGCAATGCGAGCGATTTTGGATTGTGAACGACGCACACCAGTCACAACAATGCTTAACACATTGCAATCAATGAACATCAAACAAAGAGTTCCATATAATACATAATATTTTTTTATGAACACTGGGTGGAAATGACTGTGAGCTTTTCACATTTATTTCATAATATTTTTGTTTATGAATTGGAAAATAACATGTTGTCTTTGTATTTATCGAGTGAGCTTAATTATGTTCAAGATCTACATTGTCACAATACCAGAAGACAAGCAGCAAATGATTTCTATATGAATTCTGGAAATATTGTCTGTGATGTCTATTCACAAAAGGTCTAGTATTGTTCGATAATATGCCCTGTAGAATGAAAAGTTGTGTGTCACTAGATATTTTCAAAGAATCGTGTGTTATTTGTGAAAGGAAATTATTGATTGATTAATTGAGAAAGGAGAAATCTCTAAATCACCCTCCTCTTGAAATATGTGACGTAATTCATGTGTATGTCGTGTCTGAGTTCTATATTTTTATGTCTTTATTTATTGACTTATTGTATCTTATTGTAGATTTCACTGTTATGAAGAGCACTGTGCTAATAAGGTTTGATATATAGAGTTACTATGTGAATAACTGGTGAAACGTTACAAAACCTATTGTAGATCCATGACTTCAGCATGGGTAAGTTCAATCGATTCTTCATTTCTGCAAGGAACCAGTCTACTAGCTGGATATTCAACAATTACACGCGATGGAGAATCAAGTACCCAACTGTAACACTCTACATTGATTCGTCCCCACTTCGTAGCTGAAACGCCTCTCCGCTTTTAGCAGGAAGCAGGCTCGCTGCTCAGTGCTCAGTCAGTATGAAAATGTTATGTGCTGAGTTAGCATGTGCCGTTGTCTGACTCATCAGTTGAGATTCTGAACTTATTTGCTGCAATAACAGTAACAAATACCAACATTTTCGCCACTTCATCATGTTCACGGGGAAATACTTGAAAAAGTCGAGAATCGCTTTACAAAATTCATGATCTATCAAAAGAGCAAGGGTATACGCTCTGAAGCTAGTCTCGCCCAACAACCAACGACACGGAACCCTTGTAAGGATGAAAATGTAAAACGAGAAGAAATGTTATGTCTTTTTATCGGCATACGGAGGAGATATATCTCCCATACTTCCCCCCCCGTAGGTACGCCACTGAATGCACTCCAAGAGATGACTAGGAGGAAAAGAATTTGTGCTCTGATATCTGATTATTGCTCATTCTTGTGCCTGATACTGTGATTTATTTCAGGTTTCCCCAGAAACCCGATACGATTCCAAAACGATGACATGATCTCATCAATCCTGTCGCTCACGACGAGTCCAGCAGACAACCTCACCACCTTCACGGAGCTGAACACCACCACCTCGCACTACCTCTACACCTCTTCCGCAGGTAAGAATTCAGATAACCGTGTCTATCGATATTGATGCATTTTTAGACCAATCAGACCGATTTCAGCGATGGCGGTTATTAATTCGAATTGAACTCGAATCTTTTGAATGAAAAAAAGAGTAGGAGATGGTAGCCGGATTTGAAACGCGTTGTCTCTGGTGCAATAACTACTTATACAAGGTGTCCGTAAAATGTGGGCCAACCACGTTCCTACGTATACACCCTGGTGTTTCAATATTATTTTTATTACTGCATCAATTTTTTTTAGTTGAATGCTTTGTTTTTCTCAACAGTATCTACTTGGCGATATCGCGTTTGTCTAGAACTTCCACCTATACTGCTCGCCTTGTCCTCAAAGTTGGACTCTATAGACTTGAAACTGCAGTGGCCTCGACTGGAATTTAACATATCTTGTTCTTTCGATTCGTCCCTATAAATATAAAAATCTACAAGATATTGTTCTATGAAATTGTTGTTCTAAAATTGTTCTATCCGTCATTCGGTTGCCCCCTCACGAGCAACCCTCAAGTCTTACGTTTTAACGTGTGATCCCAAAAACTTTCTTGAGATATCAGGATCATTTCTGCAGTCGATAGGATATACACTCACCAGCATAGAATTCCGCCCAGCAAAAAATTTTGCCGAAAATTGATCGCCCTGTAAGTTTTTCAAGTCTTGTCCGATTCGAGTGACTTTTCGACAAAATCGTGTTAGCTTGATTCTGGAGAGAAGGTGATGGCTAGATCAATATACAAGAAAAAACATATATAACTCTTCCACCCAAAAATTATTATCGCTCTGTGGTGAAGGTCAATATCTTCATTTCAGAATGATAATAATAGTTATTTATTAAACAAGGGAAAAAAGTAGTAGATTTTAGCTCCAGGTTGTGTTGTCTCCCGACGCGTAGCGGAGGGAGAATCATTTTCTATAAGAAAAATTTATATTCATCTTCCTCCGACTACTTGACGGATATTGTAATCGCGTCGAAATCGGACTACGCAGGCGCGCGTTTGAACATTCTAATTGGTCTAAAAATGCATCTAAACTGACCCACAATCGAAGTTAGACAAGCAATTTCGAACCGTCATAACTTTGGATGGGATAAACCACTTTCCAATTCCTTTCAAGATTCTAATAGCTTATTTTCATTAATCACAACATCAATGTATTTTCGGTATTCCACCGATATGTAACAATCTGAAAATGTGATGAATCCCGAAAAGTTTGGGATTGCCCCATTTCAAAAAGGATTTTTTCAAATATTCCATTGAGGGCAATGAAGCATTATAGATTTTCTCGAAATGGATTTCAATTCAGGAGGATTCATACAGGATGTTTTGTTATATGGAGTTTCTCACAGTGAATTTCATCATGAAGCTTGATCGAAATCGTATCGAAACGCTTAATTTGCGAACAAACCACGTTAATAATTATTAGCTTTAATGCATGAAGACGGATTCTTTCATGTATCATTTTTTAACATCAAAATATACAGAGATAATGAAATGTATGAGAACCATCCATATATCCCAAAAAACAGTCGTTAGATCTTTCTGAATATTCATATATGGTGAATTGGAAATGTGGCGGTTCGATAAATTATATCGTCAATGTTTCGACGTTCTCAGTTTTTCCGGAATTATTCTCAACTTCCTTATTTTGAATAGCACATCCTATTTATTTGATAAATTTTCAACGGGTTCACTGATATACTATTTCATAGTTTTATTCACAATATCCACGAAGATATCTGGAAAGAACCTGCAAATTATTCCTGAATAATTAATTAATTATCAGACAATTCTGATTCAATGTTAATAATTTTCTTAACTGAAGAATATATCATTTTGTGAAACAACAAATCTTTGTCAATAATGATAGAAAGAATATCTCTTCAATACGAGTCACCCAGATCGAGAAGCGATATGACGAGGTACAGTATCGAAAACTTTGAAACGATTCGAGCATACAGGGAATGTGAAGAATATCAAAAAAACAGGACGTCCGAAAACAACAACTACGCCTGAAAAAACATTGGATAACACAATTGAGCTTAGATCATGCAATGAGTCAAATGTCAGTGATACATTCCATCCACGAACTGATTAATGGCGATGCTGAAAGGAGAAATACATTCTGTTAAACGTTGATGGCGAGAGGTATCAACTTCATTAGGAATATTCTGTTTTTTGATGAAGCCACTTTTTGTCTATCGATTAATAGGCAAAACTGTCGATACTGGACTTATGGGAATTCTCATCGGGCTCAAGATACCCAATTTCCTAAGCAATTGAATATTTGGGCTGGTATTATTGACAATAGAATCGTCGGACCATTATTCATTGAAGGAACGTTTTATAGCCACAGATACCTCATATTATTACAGAATGAGATTTTTCCTGCATTGATGAATTTGTTCCCAGATGGATATGGTGGAGTACGTCAGAATATTTAGTTTCAACAAGACATGGCAACACCGCATTTTGCATGCAATGTAAAGCAATATCTTGATGACGTATTCAGAAACCGATAGGACGCTGTGGAACGATCGAATGGCCAGCGCGTTCCCCGGATCTCACACCATAAGATTCCTTCTTATAGGGACATGTCAAAAATATTGTTTACATAGAAAGGCCAAACAGTCTCGAGAATTTGAAATTGTTTTCCGAAGAGTGATGGAGGAGATCACGAGAACACATCAGAAATATTGTGGATGCAGTGTATAATCGTCTAGCTCATTCTCAGGAGGTCAACGGAAAATAATTCGAACATCTACTCAAATGAGTAGTCTCTTCTCTTGTTCTTGTATTGAATGGTATATCAGTGAACTCGTTGAAACAATCTCTATCAAATGATATAAAAATATATAGTTGATAATAATTCCGGAAGAATTGATAACGTGGCAACATTGGCGATATAATCTTTTGCACCGCCACATTCCAATTCACCACTTATAAAAATTCAGAATGATCTGACTACTGGTTACTGAGATATATGGATGGTTCTTTACATTTGAATAACTCTATACATAATGATACCTTCCAAAACGCATACTGAAAGAAATCACACGTCCGAAAATGTGACACTATACCTGACAGTCTAATACCGTAAGTCATGGTAATTTGAATTCTCGCCTTTCACAGTCGTGGACGTTTACAACGGCAGCAATGTCACCAACGCCACCGAGGGTATGTACCCGGTGTTCCCCAGCTATATCCGCACCACGTCCATGGTGTTCTGCATCGTCATCATGTGTCTGGGAGTCATTGGCAACGTGATGGTGCCCATCGTCATCTTCAAGACGAAGGACATGCGCAACAGCACGAACATCTTCCTGGTGAATCTGAGCGTGGCAGATCTGATGGTGCTGCTAGTCTGCACGCCTACTGTGCTGGTTGAGGTGAATACCAGGCCTGAGACATGGGTGCTAGGAAGGGAGATGTGTAAGTGATGTTTCCTTATCTACTCGCCGATTTTCCCCTGATTTATTGATACCGTATATCGCACCTCAACGTTATAATAAGACGATGAAATAACGTTGGCATTCAAATATTTTCCTGAACTTGACACTCGCCAATCTTGTCATATTAATTTGTGTTATTTGGTCAGACTATCAAGCATCATTTTTGGAATTAGCATTGTTTCAAAGCATGAGGATCAATCTGTCAAGGTATTCCAATTCTACCAATGGATGATAACCTGGATTATGAATATTTGACACTACTATTTCTCATACCTACCGACTGCAAACAAACATTCTTATATGAATTGGTCAAGCCGTTTCGGAGGAGTTTGGCATCAAACACCGTGACAGAGGCAGAAGAATTTTATATATAAGATTTCCATATCTCATAAGCTACATGAGTTTCAACGTGACTCGCAACAGTCACAATTCTCTACTTAAATGGTTCCATCTATGATGTGTAACACCAAAACGCCAGTCTGCCTAGGCGGTCTAGGGGACGAGTAGTTAAAGGGGCCAGTAGCAAAAGTTGCGAAGTTTCGAAGGTGATCAACGTCATAGTCCAAGAGCCGGCGGCAAATTTTGACTGTCATCTGATAACGAAATGTTATACAGTGTGTGAAACTTATGACCTCCCTAAACTCCGATGTCGTTAAAAAAATTGAAAATCGCTCGGACAGATCGATTTCAATTTGGCGGCGGACACATTTTTCTGCAATCATCGAGATCGAGATTCTCTAACTTTGAATAATGAATAGTTACGACCCAAAAAAATCCTGAAGTTGAAAAATATCGATTTTGAACACCCTAAATCTCTGAATTATTACCGCTATTCACCAAGTGTGAACGTGACGTTGATGAAAGCAGCTCTTCAGGGAGAATCTAAAAATGCAATGAAATACAGGGAAATCGAGAGGGAAATCGAGAGTTGATGCCCGTTACGCTTCAAGGTTTTTCAACTTTGGAATATGATAATTGCAGAATAATGTCTCCCCCGCAAAATTTAAATCGACCTATCCGAGCGATTTTCAATTGTTTTAACGACATCGGAGATTTGGGGGTGACAAGTTTTAGCTGGTACACATTGTATGTTCCGAAGGCATGTTAAAACATTGTAGTCTATCGAATGGCGCCTGTGCCATTCATCATCCTGAGCAAAATTATGAAAACTTTGCCGATTTAATGACGAGATAAGAATTATGCCATCCGATACCAATTGGTTGGTTGATTTCAAAAACCTACCTGTGCCACGCCTCAGTCTGAGACATATCCACGGTACAGTGCTGCTATTATTCCGGACATACTTCCGTCATGTGATAACGAGTTGAAACAAGAAGCGGATAAAAGGAGATTATGTCGCCTTGGCGAATATCCAGACGTGCCTCGAATCAAATTGATCTGAGTTAGTGGCAGAGCGTCAATACTTCCCAGAATATTCCACCCCCCACAAAGATGATATCCGATGGACCAGTGTTGAACTCAACACATGGATTATAATACTTGTAGAATGAGCTCCACACGAGTTCCACACTGGTCCATCGGATATTATCTTTCGGCGAGGGCGAAATATTCACGGAAATATTGACGCTCTGCCACTAACTTAGATCAGTTTGATTCACGGCACGTTCGGATATTCGCAAAAGGGACATTTTCCCTTGCATTTGCTTTTTGTTTCAACTCGTTATCACATGACGGAAGTATGCCAGGAATAATAGGTTCTCGAAATCTACCATTGATTTGGTATCATGCAGATGGCAAAATTCCCATCTCGTTATCAAATCGCGAAATCGAGTGCAAAATTTCCGCACAGGAGAGTGCTATTTTTCAATAATTTCGCTCAGGATAGTGATTGGCACAGGTGCCGTTCGATGAACTACAATGTTTTCACATTCCTCTGGGACATATATTCCGAGACTAAAATGCCTGCAGACCGCGTCGAAGTTGCGAAGAATTTGATTTGAATATATGTGAATATTATTGTGCATTTTTCACGAATGCATAACAGCGTTTCATGATACTTATATAACAGCCAGATAACCAGAAATATTATAATTTCTCAAATAAAGATTTAGAATGATATCGAGAGCTACACTGAAACTCATATATCATATTGCTTACTTTTGTACTACAAATCTCTTTGTTTGTTGCTACAATTCCACCAGATCGATAGTCAGTGAAAAAGTATACTATGACACAGGGAAAATTCTGCAATCCTTGAATTTTGTCCAACTGAAACCTCAATTGTCTTATTCCAAATGTCGCCTATGCTAGACGTTTGCACAGATCTTGAGTGTGGTAGCCGAAATCAAACTTGGGTTCTGAATAAACACACCTGAGAACTTAACTGATTCACTGAGATTGATATTCGTTGAAGAATAACATAAATTTTGTGTTTTTTTTAAACGAGTTGAAACGTAACCAGTTTCTGAATAAGACCATATACATAACATAAAATAGTTCGCGAGTATTTCTGACTTGAAGGTAGGATTCACAGTCTGGCTCAGATTATTGAGCAGATTAATGGAATTGATTATGAAGGGCAATGGTCTGAGTACAGAGCCCTGAGGAATACCATACCATAGCTCTGATTGCCATACTCAACATATTGTGTCCTATTTTTTGGATATGTAGAGATGAGATTTGATGACTCCAAGATCTTGTATTAAGTTGAGCATTGTGGCAATATGATAGCTATCTGAAATTGAGAGATGCATTTTTTGATCATATTTCGGTTAAATAAATGAATATTCAGAGTCCAGGACAATTTTCCGGGTATGGTATCCGTTATTTCATGCGAAAAATATAAAGAGGTTCGTCTAGACGTCTACGTGGGTAAGCAATTGCTTCAAATGAAGTTTGAAATGCATGTCTTCATGACAATTAAACGCAAAATACGAACACCTTACGAAATATTTCCAGACAACTTTAAGAGGCGGCGTTTCGTTTTACTGTTCTACATGGATACTGAAGACATTCCTGACTGAAGTAGCAGTAGCCAAGCCCCATCTAAATATCTAGAAGTCATAATGAACCTACTGAAAATTATGTTGATAATAATAGTAGGAAAGCATGAGAGGTCATCACTGTTGTATATACAGTCCATGCAGACAGCAGTATATATTTGTCACAGAATATTCTGACAACGTTCAAATATATTTATTTCAGAATATTCTCATAGAATGTTATCAGACTGATCATAAGAAATTCTCATTCTGCAAACAATATTCAATGTACATTCTATTCAAAAAATTCCCAGAATATTCCCTTAAGATATTGTTAATTATATTCCCATTCATTTATCAATATTTATAATGTTTCCCCTGACACAACCTATTATTCTCTAGGATCATTGCTGATCATCCCACTAATACAGTGTTGATATCTTGCTATTAATTTCATTCATCAATCATATCATTTTTTTTAATGTTCTGGTTCCCACGAAAAGGGATATCCTGTAATGTTTAGAGAACATCGTGAGAACCAAGAGAGAAAAGGTAGGAATTGGTGTTCTTCTTAAATTTCTGGAGGTTATATGCCTCGGGGAACACCTTCTTTGGCAATGTGTTCCAGAGCCTCGCTGTGCGTTGGATGAACGAGTCTTTGTGAAGAGATGTTCTGCAGGTCTCCAAAGTGACCACGAAGGGGTGCGAAGCCTCAACTCGACGGGTTAATCTCGCGGGGACTGCCAAGGGAGGAACAATTGTTCTTATTTCAGAAGAGCATCGTCCATGAAAATATCTATAAAATAAAGCAGGATCGACAACTTTCCTACGTTGTTCCAGAGGAGTGAGTGAGATTGTGAGTGAGGCATCACCCACGAGACGAATTGCCCTTTTTTGGATAGAATCCAACCGTTTCAGAGTATGTTTGGGTGATGCACTACAGATATTGGAACAGTATTCCAGGACAGGTCGGATCTCTGCCTTATAGATCCTAAGCAGCTGACTGGAAGTAAAATAGCTCCGGCCCGAAACAGAAAACCAAGTTTTTGGGATGCACTTTTAGCAATTGATCTCACGTGATTTTATCAAGAGAGGTTATTGCTGATAGTGATAACAATCATCGAAATGGATGTCTTGCAATCTTTCAGTCGGACGGGAATATCCTCAATTTGTAAGAGTAGTTGAACAACTTGTAGAGAACAGGTGTTAGTTCGGGAGCATACTTATTATTCCACTATGCACTGTTTTCCCACAAACCAAGCAGATTTTTTGAACGTCATGTGTTTCGGTAACTATGTTAGCATCTTCAGGTATGCACGATGTTCCGTGCGTTCCAAGCGATAAAAAAAATCACTATGACATGATTACCCTCAGGCTGATATCATTTCATCTTTGGAACACTCTGTTTAACCCTATTACATTCATCCATATTTTGTATTCGACTTTTTACGATGAATTTAGTCGGGTTTACAGGAATCACGAAAAAAAAACACACGAGTCGAGTTTTTTTATTGGGATATTCAGTATCGAGAAAGGTTTATTATTCACGATTACTGAACGTTACATTATTTCGATCAGAAGATTGTGGCTTATAAGGAACGGTTAGTGTTTTTCATGTTGGTTGCTGGTTGTATTTCTCTCATGTTGGTTGCTGGCTGTATTTCTTTGTTTCTTGTTGTCGTCTGAAATTGTGCGCCTACATTGTTTCCCATAAAATTATAATCTTGTCGATATGGATATTAGCGTTTTGTACGAAAGCGTAGAACGGACATGAGATATTTTTTTTCTTAATTTCGAGTTATAACTCGAAATTAGCCTAATTTCGAGGTGCAACTCGAAATTAGCTTAATTTCGAGTCATAACTCGAAATTAGTACTAATCTCGTGTTTGAACTCGAAATTAGCTTAATTCCGAGTTATAACTCGAAATTAGTGCTAATTTCGTGTTAAAACTCAAAATCAGCTTAATTCCGAGTTATAACTCGAAATTAGTGCTAATTTCGTGTTGCAACTCGAAATAAGCTTAATTTCGAGTTATAACTCGAAATTAGTACTAATTTCGTGTTACAACTCGAAATTAGCTTAATTTGACAATATCTCTGACAACATTTGCGATAACAATGGTTGCCATGGTAACTTATATTCATGGCATTCTTGTGAAAATCATCCGTAGTCTCAGTTTTTGTCATAAAAGAAACATTTACTATCAACCGGTATAACTCAGAAATGAGTGAAATAAATAAGTTCGAGTGAATAACAAAAAAGTTTATAAACAACATCCCTGCAAATACAGTAACATCACAGAGATATCGCAGCGATGTAACAATTGTGACCTGCGATATCGCATTCTTTGTCGCATAGACGTCGCTGCGATGTCAGAGGGATGTTATTTTGTCACTCTCAAGTTTCATCCATGCGACGTCGCTGCGATAAGGTCTCTGCGATATGTTTTTTGCAATGTAGTTGCGATATGTTATTTGTGATGGAAAAGCGATGTGTTGAAAACAAGTTTCCTAAAATACCTATATGGTGTGATAATATAGGTAAATTATTTCTTTCATTGTTAACTACACTGTTAGGTACTATACCGAGATTTATACAACTACTTCCTGTGAAAATTTGACTCATTGAGAGCTTGGTTTCGTACTACAACTTAAGAAGAGCTTAATTTCGAGTTGTAACACGAAATTAACACTAATTTCGAGTTATAACTCGGAATTAAGCTGATTTCGAGTTTTAACACGAAATTAGCACTAATTTCGAGTTATAACTCGGAATTAAGCTTATTTCGAGTTGTATCACGAAATTGGCACTAATTTCGAGTTAACTCGAAATTAAGCTAATTTCGAGTTGTAACATGAAATTAGCACTTATTTCGGGTTATAACTCGGAATTAAGCTAGTTTCGAGTTTTAACACGAAATTAGTACTAATTTCGAGTTATAACTCGGAATTAAGCTAATTTCGAGTTGTAACACGAAATTAGCACTGATTTCGAGTTATAACTCGGAATTAAGCTAATTTCGAGTTTTAACACGAAATTAACACTAATTTCGAGTTATAACTCGGAATTAAGCTGATTTCGAGTTTTAACACGAAATTAGCACTAATTTCGAGTTATAACTCGGAATTAAGCTTATTTCGAGTTGTATCACGAAATTGGCACTAATTTCGAGTTAACTCGAAATTAAGCTAATTTCGAGTTGTAACATGAAATTAGCACTTATTTCGAGTTATAACTCGGAATTAAGCTAGTTTCGAGTTTTAACACGAAATTAGTACTAATTTCGAGTTATAACTCGGAATTAAGCTAATTTCGAGTTGTAACACGAAATTAGCACTGATTTCGAGTTATAACTCGGAATTAAGCTAATTTCGAGTTTTAACACGAAATTAGTACTAATTTCGAGTTATAACTCGAAATTAAGAAAAAAAAATCTCATGTCCGTTTCACGCTTTCGTAGTTTTGTAAACGTTGAAGATTACATAATATATTGGGAATATTCATATATTCGAGCGAAATACGATAATACTCCTCAAATATCGCAATTTCATCGTAACTTGCGTAGGCATACTCTATCAATAGTTCGACGAGGTGGAATATTAATTCCTTTGAATTCTTGAGATTTTCTCTCCTCGATTTACTGGATGGAAATATTAACTGAAATAATTTGGAGAGACGAAAACTCAGAGGATTTTTCCCAAAATGCATTTTCATAATGAAATAACCATGTTGTGAGTGCTCTAGGAATTTGATGCAGGTCGATCCCAGCTTGGATTTTATCTTACTGGAGATCTTTGATTTCAGAGTAGCATGGCTCTTTGATCCAAATAATGCTATTTTTGTTTGCCACAGAAAGGTCTGTTATTCAACTCTCTTGTACACAATTCAATAACGGCAGTTTCGCCTGAACGAACATTTCTTGCTGAACATCTTTTTTCGTATCTTGGAGTGCACAAGAGGAAAACCCTATAATGTTCTTATAATATCGTGCATATACCTTGCAAGGATAGGGAGAGGGGGTAGGTAGGTATTGATTTTTTTTCTAACTTTTGGAGGTTGGAAGTTCTTGAGAATACTTCCATTGGCAGAGAATTCTAAAGCTTTGACGTTCTATGTAAAAACGAGTTTTGGTAAAGTGTTGCTCGACATATTTCAATGGTGACAACAAAAGGACTGGGCTTGTCGAGTCCGTCTGACCGGTATTGCTAGTGATGAAATGATAGCTGAGATTCCTGAAGAATATTTCCCGCGAAAGTATCTATAGGATACGCGTTCCTAGAGAAAATACAGGCTTGAGTTTTGATGGAGTAGAATTCAACTAGTTTGTTGGTTCCCCAGACAGTAATTTCATCAAGATCTTGACATTGCTAGCGTTGACCTACCTTCGTCGTGAGTTCTTAGTTTCCTGATGGAATTCTAGGAGAGAACGCAGTATGTACTGAGGGGAAAGAGGTAGGTATTGGATTGATTTTTCTTTTACTTCTGAAGGTGAAAAGTTCTTGAGAATACTTCTATTGGCAGATAATTCCAAAGCTTTGTCGTTCTATAGACAAACGAGTTTTGGTGAAGTGTTGCTCGACATATTTCAATGGCGACAACAGAAGGACTGGGCTTGTCGAGTCCGTCTTACAGGCATTGGTAGTGATGAAATGATAACTGAGATTTCTGAAGAATATTTCCCGCGGAAGTATCTATAGGATCCGCCTTCCTAGAGAAAATACAGGCTTGAGTTTTGGTGGCGTCGAATTCAACTAATTTGTTGGTATCCCAGGTTCTAATTTCATCGAGATCTTGACATTGACAGCGTTGACCTACCTTCGTCGTGAGTTCTTAGTTTCCTGATGGAATTATTCTAGGAGAGAAAACGCAGTATGTAATTAGGAGAAAGAGGTAGGTATTGTATTTACTTTAACTTTTGATGGTTAAAAGTTCTTGAGAATACTTCCATTGACAGATAATTTCAAAGCTTTGACGTTCTATTGACAAACGAGTTTTGGTAAAGTGTTGCTCGATATATTCAAATGGTGACAACAAAAGGACCGGCATTGCTAGTGATGAAATAATAGCTGAGATTCCTGAGGAATATTTCCCGCGGAAGTATCTATAGGATATAGGATATATAGGATAGGAGTTTTGAATTCAACTAGTTTTTTGGTTCCCCAGACAGTAATTTCATCGAGATATTGACATTGACAGCGTTGACCTATCTTCGTCGTGAGGTCTTAGTTTCCTGATAGAATCCTAGGAGAGAACGCAGTATGTGATTAGGGGGAAGAGGTAGGTATTGGATTTTTCTTTAACTCTTGAAGGTAAAAAGTTCTTGAGAATACTTCCATTGGCAGATAATTCCGAAGCTTTGACGTTCTATAGACAAACGAGTTTTGGTAAAGTGTTGCTCGACCTATTTCAATGGTGACAACGAAAAAACTGGGCTTGTCGAGTCCGTCTGACAGGCATTGCTAGTGATGTAATGATAGCAGAGATTTCCGAACAATATTTCCCAAGTATCCATAAGATACACACTCTTAGAGAAAATACAGGCTTGAGTTTTGATAGCGTTGAATTCAACTAGGTAGTTGGCTCCCCAAGCAGTAATTTCATCGAAATCTTCATTGACAGTGTTAACCTACCTTCGTCGTGAGTTCTTAGTTTCCTGAAGGAATTCTAGGAGAGAACGCGTATTGATGAAATGAACCTCTGGTGTACGCACTTCAATCGTTCGTATAACTGATGTTGATCATAACTTCCAAGGTTGGTAGTACTAATGATTATTTATTATACAAATTATAATCAGTTCTACCAACCTTGATAACTTCTATGAATCACGACATCTAACATTCATTATTTGAACCCTACGTCATCGTCTGAAATTCAGTTGTTTATTTCAAGAACCAGTCTGACGAAACAAAATGAAGAGTGAGAGGTTCATTTCATTAATGAACGCAGTATGTATAGACTATCTCCTACAAATCTGTGGATTGTGCAAGTGGTCGTTCAAAAGAGCTCATTGATATGAAGTAGGAACAATGTTGGTGCCAGAATTGATCCTTGTGGAACGCTGAAATCGATGGCAATGGTATCAGACGATACTTCGTCCATCACCACATAGAGCGATTCGCCTGAAAGAAAACTCGATACAAGATGGCAGAGCTTTGGTAGTAATCCGTATAATGGTGGTTTGTGGGGGATTTCCTTAGTGCAAAACTGGGTCGAATGCTTTCGATATATCCAACGCCACAGCTAGAGATTCCACATGTTTTTTGCATGAAGCTTGCATATATGGGTGACATAGGCAAGTAAATCTCCAATTGATCTTCGGTGACGAAAGCCACATTGTTAACCATTGGTGATGTCTGAGCTTCCCAGATTTTTGATAAGCTCAATGTTGATGTCTTCTCCATCACTTCGAACTTCAGAACTGATAACAAGGCAATAGGCCGCAAGTTGTTGAGCAGGCTTTAGTTATATTTTTTGAAGAGCAAGAGCAAGATGGAAATTCACCCGACTTGTACGAGATGGTAAATAACTTGCAGAGAGTCGGTGTCAATTCTGGTGCACACCTTTTGAGAATGATAGGTGGATTCCATGTAAAAATACCTACCTCCTCTTGTACGCACGATGTTCTTCGGACATCATAGGAAATCTCTTTCGTGCGCTCCAAGAGATGAAAAAAGGACCGTTAGCCCTATTTAGCCTATAGTGCGTGTAATCTGAGGCATAGTTTGCTGCGAAAATATCGGCAAATATACCTAAGAATACGAGAGTGGGGAAAAATCAAAATGTAAGTATAGCTAGTCAACTTTTTTACACTTGACTTTCGACAAGGACTAGATGTATTATATTTTTCGTTTCCGTTTGAATGTTTTTTTTTATCTTCTGAGGTGGGTATGTCATTCAACACTCGACCTACTCAATTATGTTTCATGTAGAGAGTTTCTTGAACAGCCCCGAAGGAAATAGTCATAATTAAATATCTTCATAAATTCATATCAAGAAATCGAATTGCCAGAAGAATTACGTTCGAATATATCATTCTTCTTGACGCTCATCCTGCGTAATTAATTAGACATTCATGCAAGATATTACAACGACAACACGTCCAATAAATCAACCAGAATGCAGACATAATGGCCATACGAACTGGCACGACAGTGGGAGAAAGAACATTCCTAGAAAACATTTCGCCGTGTTATATGACCTCCTGACAAATTAGCCATTTATTTACTCCAAACTGGAGATATTTGTCCCATTCGGGATAGACTTCCACCACAGATCTACTGAACGAAAAATTGGCTTGGCATAATACCCAGAAGGGCCTACGCAAAGTTAGAGATACAGGGCTTCAATGGGCGAGTGGACTGATAATGAATTATTGGCATTCAGTTAGTCCACTGTGTAGTAGGAAACCTAAATTGATTTTTGCGACACACGCTTTTCTTCTGTAAATAATTATTCTATGCGTTGTTCAATATCGTTGAATTTCAGAATGAATGGTGACGTCAGTTTTTATGCTGTTTCGATATTGGTCAAATAATCTTACATTTCCACTCATGAACCAAAGTTGTCAAGTCATCAATTATAATAACGTTATCAAAAAGATGTAGGAGTCTTGTCGTCGGATAAAACATAATAGGAGGAAGCGATTACATCAGTTCATTCTTGACTTTCTTGAGCAACTACCCTAACAACACAGGGATGTCCTAGGTATGTCCCTTTTTTGTCCCGTGGTACAAGGACATGATTGGGGCATCCAGGGGATGTCCCGCAGTGGTTGTCCAGTGGACATCCCGCCCGGTACGTCTCTAGGTTATCCTATTCGTGTCCCTGTTATATCTGATATCCATTCACATGAGAGTCAATGAATTTCATCAAAGTATTAAGTTGCATTTATTTGAAAATGTTTGTTTTTCTACCGGAAAATAATCGTTATGAAAATGAAGAATAAAGTTTCCGAACTTCTTAAGAAATACCATTTTTCGCAAACAGAAATCGTACATGCATAATGCACATCATTTTTAAACACCCAAGAATGATATAATAATTATACCAAAATCCTAACAGAGTTGTATTTATTCAGGTTCCTGTAGTTAGGTCCTGTTTATAAATTTGTTTAGTACATAAATCTTCAGGAGGCTCAATAGCCAATGGAGTAAGATGCGTGCCTGATAAGCCAGAGGTCCCGGGTTCAATCCGTACTCGACCTAATTTTTTTTTCTTTTGTCGAAGGGATGTCCCTGGGATATCCTTGGGACGTCCTATGGATGTCCTTTCTTCGTACTTGGTACATCCCAGGGACGTACCAGAAGGACGTCCCTAGGATGCCTCTTTTTGTGGAAAGCAAATGTCCCTGGGACGTCCATAGTATGTACCATGTCCCGACACAGGATATCCCAGGGACGTCCTCGTAGAAAATGAAGGACGTCCCTGGGACGTACTCGTGTTGTTAGGGTAGAATGTCCAAATATTTCTTATACTCCATAACAAAATATCATGTGTATGTTGGAGACTTTTCACCATTGTGCTGAATGCTGAGAACTGACAAGACCACGCCAACAACTCGTGCGCCGTGTTGTCACGTTCACCACTTCGGATGTCATCTAGTGCTGATTGACATTATTATCATTTACACAAATGAAGTATAAGCAATAATAACACACGAGGGAAAATTTTAAGACAATCGAATTTTCATTGCTATTTAGAAATATTATTAATGTACATGATTGAGAGTTCCTGAATCATTGAATAACTGATAAATCTGAAGTTGTCAATCGTATTCCAACATATGGCAACTGTGCTATGGTCTGCTTCCACTCACGAAATCGTGACGTCAATTTTTACTGGCGATAAATTTCTAGTCGTCTGAAAATTACCGTGGCATTATCGATGATTTTAGCACCTTGGAAATTCTAAAAAAATATGAAATTTGAAGATATTTGAGCAATGATTATATTTAGGAAATAAAACAAAATAGTCAACTCGACTATTAGAAGCTATTTTTACGGTTGTGTCATTTACCATTTTTATTTAAAGAAATAGTGCTGATACTTCGGAATACTCACATCAATTGAGAAAACATGACATATCTTATCGAACCTGGTATAATTGGATGCGAAATAACTGTATATGGGGTGCTTCATTCAGAAGATGAAGGGATGAAGCAGAGGCAGGGATATATTAGCGATAAAGTTCACATTAGAGAGACTCATGACTATGTCTTCCTGAATTAGCTTCCAGACGTATTTTTGCGTTTCATATTCTGGAATTAGTCAATTCAATCTACTTCCTTCAAGTCATGATTTGTAGAATGGATTGATACACAAACATTAACAATACATCTATTATATCGACATACATTAAATCAGGACTGGTCCAAATTGATGTGGTACCTGGAAATATTTTATGAAACTGTAATCATCAACAGAAAGTTGAATCATACTCTTCCGAGTACTCTTCATCTTCGAGTTTATCCTGACCATCAAGAAGCCTGATGAGAATTCATCGGTTGTTTCAGTTTTTTCATCCCAAAAAAGGATGATGTCAGTCTTGGCCGTCAAAAACTCATGTACGGTCGAAGTTGGGACAGACTTTAAAATAAATTAATATTGTAAGAACATCAAACATTTCATGCCTGAAGACTGACGAATGCATGAATCACTAAATAAAATGATTCCCATTCATGATGCGAACGCTAAAATCAAGTTGGCTTCAGATATGTATGCTATCAAAACGACGAACGGCCTTGAGCAACCCCGCTATTTCATCATTTTGTTTCACAGTGGACCTCAAATTTGAATTAGTCACTGGCAAAACTGAATTTCTAAATAATACTAGGGTATATGCTTTGTCATAACTGATGCTGGTCTGACTCATCATAGTGCTCTGGATGACCTCATTCAAACTGGAGCTGCCAAGGCAATCACTGAAGCCAGAATGTTTTGTCTCTTGTGATGAAACAGTATTAATTTCATCCTTGGTATCGATGTGTGTTATAAATCATTCAACAATCTTTTTTTTTATGTTCTGGTTCCCACGAAAAGGGATATCCTGTAATGTTCAGAGAACATCGTGAGAACCAAGGGAAATGAGGTAGGAATTAGTGTTCTTCTTGAATTTCTGGAGGTTATTTGCCTCGGGGAACACCTCCCTTGGCAATGTGTTCCAGAGCCTCGCTGTTCGTTGAATGAACGAGTCTTTGGAAAGAGATGTTCTGCAAGTCTACAAAGTGAGCACGAGGGGTTGCGAAGCCTTATCTCGACGGGTTAATCTCGTGGAGACTGCCAAGTGAGGAGGAATTGTTGATATTTCAGAAGAGCATCGTCCATGAAAATATCTATGAAATAGAGACAGGTCGCCAACTTTTCTTCGGTGTTCCAGAAAAGTGAGTGAGTTTGTGAGCAAGGCATCACCCACGAGACGAATTGCCCATTTTTGGACAGAATCCAACAGTTTCAGGGTATGTTTGGGTGCTGCACTCCAAATATGAGACCAGTATTCCAGGACGGGTTAGATCTGTGCCTTATATATCATAAACAGCTGACTGGAAGTGAAATAGCTCCTGGCCCGAAACAGAAGACCAAGTTTTTGGGATGCATTTTTAGCAATTGATCTGTCGTAATTTTCCCTAGAAATGTTGTTGCTGGTAATCCCAAGCATCGAAATGGATGTCTTCGAAGGTATGGTTACTCCTGACGAGCTTATGAGCACAGTGAGATCGGCTTTTATAGAGAAAAGGCATGCTTGTGTTTTGTTTGTTTCTAATGATGATAATTAAATTCAATGTTTATCTTCTCATCTCATCATTCGTATTAATTGCAGCTCTTCTTTGGTATGTGAAAAATAATTTGGAATATGGAGTCACATAAAAAGTCTGGTGGAATAAGATCCACACTTTCTGATGACTTTCGGTAAGTCATGTCGATTATTTCCTCGATATGTTCAGAAAGCTTTCTACTTGACAATGGTATAAATATATAGATATCAGTTGAGGAACTCATTCGAAATCTGATGTGCCAAGTGAATCGATATTTTCCTTATACGATTTATTCAGTTTCGACAAAATATTCAGACTGAAATAAATATTCTCGTATATGCGTTGGCACAAACTTGAATTGCTTCTCTTGGAAAGAAGTAAATTGATGAAGAGTGCCTTATTGATTGAAGATTGACTCTGTACCAAGAACTGTTGAGAACTGTTGCTGGAATTCAGTTTAGCAATAAACGGCGCCTATACATTTCATTGACAATATTATAATCCTACGCAGCCATTCATTACTCCCCCTCATTTCAATCGTTCAATGCATAATCACTTCGAGAAATATCTAGAAATTCGAAAAGAGTTTATGATTCATATGATATGAAACATTGGAACTGCGTAGGTATGTAGGTAAGTATGTTCAATCGATCTCAAAAAAAATTCCTTGTCCTAGTTTTTGACTCTGAAAACCTTCCAGGCAGTCTTGCAGGGAATGACCTATAGGCATCCATTTGTATTGCTCAAATACATTTTTTTTCTGTGACGAGAAAAACGTTCGACAATTAATCTCTGTTGACAGGATATAAAATTTCACTGTCCATAAATCAATTTTCTTCTTGTAACGGGGAAAAAGTAAGTACTTCTTAGACATATAGGTGGACTGTTGATAGGTTTTGGTTTTGGTTGTGCCAGTTACGAAACATAAACCTATAACACCGTCTCCGAGAAAGACCTGGAAGTCCTTTTATCTTCCTCTACACTCCGTGGTTACGTAAATAACCAAGTAAAGGATCCACTGAGGTCGCAATTCATTTACCTCAAAAGGTTTCCATAGCAACAATGAAGATGCCCACAAAAATACGCCTGCAAACACAGGTGTACTATCTTAGGATCAAAAGACATACTTTGTTCGTTGCCGACAGCCTTTGTAGGCTATCTATGCACTCTGGCACCTAGGCGGAGGTCACTCTATACGAGGTGAGCGCCTTGATCGCCGCCTGGCTGTCAGTGCATATAGTCATTTGCTGGCTGCGATAGCCCCTCTCGATATATTCTTGTAGTAGGGGAGGCAAAGAGGCTAAATAGGGAATTACTGAAGATCAGATGCCAAAATGAAAAAAAGTTTATATGATTTAATGACCTTTCACTGGTGGGGAGAGCGTGTACAGGTGTTCAAAAATGTAAAAAAAAACAGTCACATAGAAATACTCGAGCGCATCAGATATTAATAGTGTATGCGCCCCACGTGTTTCTGATAACCGAAAAATATTAATTTGCCGGTATGCATGGTGGGGGTTGCCGTACGAAGGAATAGAGAATAAGTAAGAAAAAATTCTTCGAGTGCTTCAGGTATTGAGAAGGGACGTTAAGTGAATCCTCAAGTAGCCCCTATCCAGAAGACTGACGATTTGCACGCGACCAAAAGTCATGATCAATTTATGAAGATGAAAAAAAAAAAAAATCGTGACCTTGAAATACTCGAGCGCGTCAGGTTATTGTACAGACGCTTCATCTTAATGTCCTTGTCGTATCGACCCATAATCTGACAATTATGTAACGGAATTACCTTTATCTGACGGTTGCATTTTTCTGTTAACTGAATGTATTAACTAAAATATAAAATATACAGGGTGGGTCAGTTTTTTGTAGCAGGACTCCAACAGCTTGAAGAATTCACAATTTTGAGATGAAAGGCTCATGTAGACATACAGGGTGGACCAATAGTGTGGCAAAGTGTGATAACGGCTTTGCTGTTTGAGATAGGTGAAAAAAATTTATTGAGGTGGTCCAGTCTCATAAACAGTACATCAGTATCAAAGTATACTTTTCTTGTAGCACACCTCGAATTTCATTGCATTTTCAGATTCCTCCTTATGAGCTGATTCCAACGATTTATATAACACTGTAGTTCCAAGAGAAATGAACACAGAAAAATAGAGTGCAGAAAATCGGAATTTCTTGTATCAAAAGTACACATTATTGGTCAAAACGGCCCACATGTCCCGATCTTGACTTCTAATTCACTATTTACTGACATTCAATCTGAGCGAATACAGGGTGGTTCATATTATTCTATGAATTATGAACCACCCTGTATTCGTAAAATTTGATAGATCGATGTAATCAGCTCATAAGGGAGAATCGGAAAATGCTTACTTCGACGATAATCAAAATCTGGTTTACATTTTTTCAATGTTTCCGACGTAAATTTTAATATTTGTTCGAAAGTTTTGTACCCACATCATTCTTGTAACATGGAACTTCACTGTACTGAATTCAATAAACGTTTCTCTACGAATGTCGAAAAATGACAAGGTTCAAGCATTGTCGTTCTATACCTTTTCAACTTCAATTTCGGAATCGGTGAGTTATATTTCTGAAAAAGTAATCTCGATTTCAGAATTGATTAGTTCGATTTCAGAAATGGTAAACTCAATTTCAGAATCGGTGAGATGAATTTCAGGAAAAGTCCATTCAATTTCAGAAATGGTAAGTTGTATTTCAGAATTATTATTGGAAGGTTCAATTTCAGAAGATGAAATCCTTTTATATAAGTGAAATGTTTTTGATTGCAAAAGAGAAGACTGTTTACAGTGGATGGAACGGTGTTTGAGAGCCCTATGTTGAATCAGATTGAACATAATATATGGGGTGCCTTCAAGTCAGAAGTGAAGAGCTTCTTGCAAGAGCATCGCCAAAGGGTCATAGCTGGAGATCCGAACAGATTGATCAGCCAGATAGAATTCAGACTGCGATGTCTTGAAAAATGTGCAGATCATTCAATGAAAATGATAACACCTCAAATGTGTTTGCATTCTTATAATCATGTGCAACGCCACTATCTTCCAGCGATTCAGATGGAAGGCATCTGTGGATTAAATTGTTTTTGAAAAGTTGAATATTTTAAATATGGTTTGTTAATCTCACATGCAATTGGAAACATTTCAAACAAATATAAGGATTTTTTTTATGATATTAAACCTACCAATTCTGAAATACAACTTACCATTTCTGAAATTGAATTGACTTTTTCTGAAATTCATCTCACCGATTCTGAAATTGAGTTTATCATTTCTGAAATCGAACTAACCAATTCTGAAATCGAGATTACTTTTTCCGAAATATAACTTACCGATTCCGAAATTGAAGTTGAAAAGGTATAGATGACAACCCAGTTAGGTAGTTAGTAGGCACTAGGTCGCCTACTAGGTTTTCATTCAGATCGACAATGGTTCAAGCATTGATAACAATATACGAAGTGTTTTTTTTTTAGTACTCTACGTTACCACAATTACATACATAGTACCCAGTGGCTGCACACTCAATTGATATTTTTGCCACTCCGGCTTGTGCAAATCGGCAGATTGAGTTATTTCCGTGATCTGTGACTAATTGCCTTCAAAATAAGAGAAAAATTAACCGCGCTCGAAAATGTACAGGTAACGATTTTTTTTGCAACTTCGTGGCTCTCCCATTACCTTATCTCACGCTCATATCGTCAGATTATCGAAATGCATACTTTTCTGCATGTAATTAACGTACCATACCTTGATCTGATTTCTGACGATCGATTTTTTTCACTAATCTGATCGGCTGCCTCAAACTTTCGACACCATATAAAGGGCATAGGTATGGTGGGAGTACTTCACCGAGGTCCAAGGATACTTCCCCCCTCTTATGTTAATCTGCCGCTCTCGAGTAAATCCCGAAATCCCCGATTGGGCTTCCCTACTGTTGAACACAGGCGAGTATTGCAAATACTTCAGTCTGAAAAATCGTGGCATATTTCCCAAGGGTATAGTAATGCTCTGCCCTTGGAGACTGCCCATATACCCCAGCACCTGCACATTCTTCCATCCTGGAGCCATCTGTATACCCGATGAGGCCCTTGGTGGGTATGATGCAGTGCCCATTCTGTCTCCTTCCCAGTTCATCCTACTAGGAATTTTGACTTGAGGCATTTTCTTGAATCGAATGATAGGTGTTATACTATCCCCTTTTATACTGAGTGAGGAGCAGTCATTTGTAATTTGCTTCCAGTATATTCAATACTTACCATCATACCGAAAACTGAAAAAACAATAGGACAAAAATGTCACACCTACTTGGACCTGAACTTTTCAATGAATTTCCATCTGACTTGAAGAGTATCAACTCAGTGGTACTATTCAAGAAAAAAGTCAAAATATGGATACATACTATTCCATTAGATACTTTTCAAAATTTTATATCAACAAGCAGAACATGTTATAGATTAACTTAAATTCAAATCTTCTAATAATATAACGTATCACATGTTTATCTTTCTCTTTTTATATCCCTTTCAAGCCCAGTGATGCCATATGGCATCATATATTATATCCAAATTCAACTCGGACGGAATTCTAATTTTCCACTCGTATTATAAGCAGCATTTACCTCTGGCTCATTATACTATTTTACAATTATCGTGTGCAGCAAAAGTCAAGCAGTTCTGACTCCACTTTTCAATTAACCGATATTCAGCAGATTGAATCCCACTCACCCTGTTCATCCTATTGTGTACACATCATTCGAAATATACTTATCAGTGATTGATTCCATCGAAATAAGGTTCAATCAACCCATTGTTTATAAACACACCGTCAATATGTTGACATGCATAGATTTTGACATCCTGAGCTCTGTGATGCATTACCATAATCTAACTATTTGTATTCTATTGGTTAACCAATATTTTTCGAGTGAAGTAATAATAGAGTGCATAATAAATACTTCACATATGACAAGATCTAGTGATTCAACAGTTTTACATTTTCAAGTACATATTTATATCCGATTGTGTTTAATGCATGGAAAGTAGAAAACAAAATTGTTGAACTTCTGTAAATTCGCCTGTTCAACCTATTTTGATAAAGCCATAATATGATTATTCAGTATATTATCGAATAAGCTTAATTGCTCGTATAGTATGTAAATTTGAGGAACCTACCTACATTAGGTGTCCATGATGCAAATCGTCAATTTTATAATCTAAATAATGTCTACAACTATTGAGTCATTAATATACATTGCTCACTCGAATTTAAATAGCTAATGAGAGTCACTGTTATGGTGAATCAAGTAATAATGACAGTACGTCGAGCAATAATGTGACATCCCATCGTCTTGTCAAATTGATTCGAATAGGTGAGTATTATCTCTGCAAAAGTGCAATGCTACTGTATTGTGATATGCAACTGCAGGAAAATATACAGGGTCTCTATAAATGATCGTAACATCGTAGTGGCTGTTGACATTTTTTTCCATTTGCCGCTTTCTACTAATGCTGTTAACAACATTCAACTACCAAAAAGAGAGGAAGTGATCATAAACAGGATCTTTTTTTATATCGTTTTGCATACACTATGGAAATGTATCTCAAAGAAAGGAGAGTCCAAAAATATTTATTAAAGAAGTAATAAATAACGGTTTATTCCATCAACCTACATCAAATGTTCAGAATGTTCTCCGTTGTTCTCCAAGCATTTCAAAACTCTTCGCCGTTTGTTGTCGAAAATGTTCCTCAGCATTTCCGGGCCAATATTTTGGCAGCAATGTGTTATTGAGGCTTGCAGCTCTTCAAGGTTATTATTGTCTCTCTTGAATACTTCGTCTTTCAAATATCCAAAAAAAGAAATCCAAAGGCGTCAAATCTGGAGAACGTGTTGCAGTAGGAGGATTAACTCCTTGACTTATCACACGGTTGTCATAAAATTCTTGTAAATATTCTAAATTTGCACGTGTGGTGTGGGCAGTGGATCTTGCTGAAAATAGCCAACTCGAATTTCTTCATCATCAAGTTGATTGATGAATGGTTCTAACATCACTTGTCTGTACCTCTCACCATTGATAGTGCCATCGAAGAAAATCGGTCCATATATTCGCCAACTAGAAACTGCTAACCGCACCCCAATTTCTTGAGAATGTAGTGGAGTGTCAATGAAATTGTAAAATTTTGTGAGTTCACGTTTCCCGACAAATGAAACCAAGCCTCATCGCTGAAAAATATTAGGTCCAATAGCTGGTCATCGTTGAGATTATTTTGGAACCATTGGCAGTACTCCAGACGACGTGGGATATCTATTGGTAGAAGTTGGTGTAGTAAACTGGTCTTGTAAGGGTGCATATGCAATCTTTTCTTGAGGACTTTATGACATGTACTTAGTTAATCTCTCCAATGACGTTTCGAGATTTTGCTAAACACGCGCCCTTAGATTTTCGACAACTTCTACCGATATTTGGGGCCTTCCTGTTGATTTCTTTTTATAAACGTTTCCAGTTTGGATGAATCTGTTGATCACTGTTATGATATGGACATTCAAAGAAGATTCTTGAATCTGTACATTAGGATATTTCGCCGAGTAACTCCATTCACCATTGATGAATGTGCCATTTCGACAATAAGACATTACAATAAATGTATTCTGCTCCGAGGAATGAGCCATCCATCTTTTCAACACGACAATCACGAAGTAGAAAACAGAATCGTTTGGAAATTTTAACGAAAAACTGATAATTGTGAGTTTATCAGCCATGACAGTATAATGATTGATGTCAGAAATTGAATTCGAATGTATGAATCTCCATAAATGAAAGGCGGCAAATGGAGAAAATATTTCAACAGCTACTACGATGTTACGATCATTTATAGAAACCCTGTAGCTCGCCCTGTAGTTATGCATTATACAAGGGAAAAAAGTAGTACTGTCTGTAGGTTAATCGGGAAGGTGGTACATTCATAATTCGAGATTTGTTGTTATTTCCTCTCCTCAAAAAAATCAGATGATTTGTCCCAAAATGTCATTGCGTTTAAAGAATGTCCCTATCAGAGAGCCTAAAAGGAAAATTACCCAGTTTGTCAGTCAATTTGTATTGAAAAAAGTTTGGAGGAAAGGAATAAAGGTATATAGAAAAAATATCAAATTTTTACTTAGCTTTGGACGTATCGGAAACGAATCTTCTCCCGTTTCCAACATGAAAAATTGATTCTTTGTATCGCAAATTCGTATTTGTCCTGACACTTTTCATTTCTCAGTGACAATTGGTGACGTTGGCAATCAAAAGAGTTACAGGATGTTTTCATCAATTAATCTTGAGTTCACCATTTTCATTTTCAGATTCCAATAGTGTTCTATCTATATCAACTGAACAGGATGCAATGCAATTGTCTCCGTTCAGAAGAACGCAAGCAGATTCCTTGATTTTTCTCTTCAGGTTGTTATCTTCTTTTCCAATGATTTTAATATTATTTCACTCTGCCATATGTTGTCTATCTTCAGTGAGTCGATGTGTCTTTTCTTGATATTGTATTTATGTTTTTTCGTCCTCACTCACTCTTTCAGTGAGGACGATAATATAATGTGGTAATATTAAAATCAGAAAATAATCGACGTGAAATTTGGAGTTTTCAATAGGAATGACACCTGCGTTGCAGGCAACTTTCTCATTCTTTTGAAGTAATCAGGTCAGTCTAATTCTGTGCTTCGATTTGAACAAAAAAATGCGAATTTAGTGTTTGTAGTAGAAGTAATTCACGTAACAGCGAAGTCAAATGGAAGATCAAAGGACTTGCAGTTCTTGCTCGGAGACGGTGTTAATGACTTATTTTTCGGAACTATAGACCACCGAAAACCCACCAACAGTGTATGTGATATATATCCGGGAAAAAAGTAATTTATGGAAAGTAACATTTAATAACCCGTCAACAGATATGAAATTTCGAACTTTTTCACTGTCACAGAAGAAACTCTATTTATATAGTCCTCACATAGACAAATATACTTTGAGACATTGACAATTTACACGAGAATTTGTTTTTACTCACTTATACGTATGAACGATCGGTGTGACCATTGCATCATCTTTTTTTCGATTCAAACCCATTTTCGAATCAATAAATGAATAATGAATATCAAGTTTATTGTTATAGAAATTCACTGAGATGTAGTACGCAGAACATAAGTTGCAATGTTAGTAATTGGAACTTGTACGTCTATGTACTGGGACTTCTGTTGAATCATCAACCAATTTCCAACAGTGTGAGATTAGGTCACATCGAGATTCTCCTTTCAGGATTGTTCTGTAATTTGTTTATATTTATTCACCTCTCTCCACCGTGGGTTCACTTCGTTTGCTGTGAAATTAGTAGTTGATAATAGCTGTATGTAGGAGTCACAACACAAACTGTAGTATTTCTAAATGGAAGGCATCTCTATATCTTCTTCTGAATAGCTTTCAAACAGGATTACATATTGAGCAAGATCCCATGAACGCCAGACCTTCGTTAATTTATCAAAGCTGAAAGTTTCTCAACACAAGTGAAAACTATCGGCAAATATGAAGTTTAGGTCATGGTGACTTTGGGAGGTTACAGGGAGCAAAGGTGCTAAAAATACCAACTTACTTTCGTCATATTATGAAGGGTAATTGTTCATGTTTCATTCGGGATAATATTAGGAACCACTTCATCCATTTCCAGACACGTTACCATGGTGCCTACCACTTGCCAGACATCCTGCTGAAACCTTGATGAATTATTGTAACTTAGTTTTCATTAAATATGAAAGCTGAATGCCATTTATGTTACTAGGGTTACAACTCGGGTTACAATTAGAAAATTTTCCCTAAGTAACCAAACCGTTCTGGTGGTACTAACCCCTAGGCAAACAGATGAACAGTGCTTCCGTAAAGTACTGAATGAATGAATTTTCAGTCAAACCACCAATTGCTGGAGAATCTCTTGAAATATATCGACTTTCGATTTCAATTTGCCACATTCATACGGTGATATCAAATATACAGGGTGTATATATTATTCAATCTTTGGAATCTCCCTCGAGAGCTTAAGCTGAAAACATATATCACACATTGTATACAGTGAGTCCATCACATCAAGCAGGATTCCCTCAAAGTAGTGAATATATTTATTTTTTGCCAAACTATTCATTTCTGAGTCATCCACTGAAACAGGTCGAATTTTTATTTTATGGTTTCACATTTGTGAGGGAACATTTGATATACAGGGTGATCCACGTCTGATTTATGACGTCCGCGAGGATTTTTACAAATGGAACCCTATATAATCATTCAATTTTTGGAATCTCCATAGGAACCTGGATTCAAAAGTATATTACATACATAGGATCGTCCGTTAAATTCTGTGTTCTTTCAAATTGAGTGAAAAGTTCGTTAAAACTTTAGCAATAAGCTTTGAGATGAACGCTCAAAGCTGTCGATGTTTTATTATTATGGCTTCCTCTCGAATTTATTGAATTCTTCATGAATTTATTCTCTATACATTAAGAGAGCACTGAATTCAACGGACGCAGTGTCTACAAACCCTATGTGTGATATATTTTCAAATTCAGCTTTTCATGGAAATAACAGGAATTGAATGATATATAGGGTGTTTCATTCGAAATGATTGACGCGGACATGATAATTCCAACGTGGATCACCCTGTATATTAAATTTCCCCTCATGAATGAGGTGAATTTGAATCACAGTCGAATTATCTCAAGAGATTATTCAGAAATTGATAAGTTGACTGGAAATGAATCTATTCAGCACTTTACGAAAGTACTGTATGTCTGTCTGGCTAGGGTTTAGAACAACCAGAACGGTCTGGCTACCGAGGAAACATCTTCCAAGAAGCTTTTATACTGTAACGAAAGTTAAGTTACAATAATGCCTGGAGGTTTAAGGGGTAGACACCATGGCAATGTGTCTGGCAATGGATTCACTCAGATATATAGTCGGTATAGTGAATACCAAACGTTTAGTAAAATAGTATCATACTATTTTGTAGGGGTGATATCTGATATAGTATAGTGTTATACAATTTTGTTGTGGTATTATTAGATGAATTGTAAGGGTCTTTTATTCTGGGGCCCTTACTTTGACGCTCTGTTCAGGACAGGAGACTACTCTGGTATTTGACAGGGGGGATTCTCGAGCGCCAGATTTTTGATAAAGGTGATTTACTTCACCTGCTCCTCCCAACTTAGTCGGAAAGGAGGCCCACAGTAGCAACAGTGGAGAAAGGTACAGGAGGTATACCTACCTCGGTACCCACAGTATAATCCAGGGGTCAATGGTATTGTATCGACCTGGAATCAATAAGAAGCCAAGGGAGTGTAGGCTTTAATTACAAACCCTGGGTCTAGCCTGGAATACTGGTTGCTATTTCTGGTCTGGATAATTACAGGAATCAAAGCAAAATATCTCTCAGGTCTTTGATACTTTAAGGTTAGGTCTGGAAAATTATTTATTCAACTATTTCATTATTTCTACCTGGAGAATCGGAAACACAGTTCTAAACGAATTAAACAGATTCAATTTCTATTTATCTTTTCTTTCCCTTCGATTTTTCTAATTTTATAATATCGGATTTTTAGTGAGGTTAATTAATTATATTTTTATAGTTCATGAAACATAGAACACCGCCTGACGGGATACAAAGCACAGAGACACCGGTGCACAGGACTGGATTTCTTAAGGAAAAGAAGAAGAAGAGTTGTTAACTGGCTTGTCAGTGTCAGTCGTCAGTCAATAATAATATTCTGCAATTTTGACAAATGAAAATATTGAAAATCACTGAATAAATTATTGAACTATTTGGAACTGAAAACAATGACAACAGAGAAGGAAATATGAAATATGCAATCACAAAATCCGTTTATTCAATCTAGAGTTCTGGATTCTTTACACAGGTCGGGTGAGTATCGGTGTGAAAAACAACAGGAATGAAATGAGGCTATAAACAGGATGAATAACACTGGTGAAAAATATACAAACTTACATGTGTAACAGGAATCACTATACAATACTATTTTACACTGGTTTTGAATGAATTATGAGAGCACTATAAGATCAGCTTGAGAATCAGGAGCTTGAAGAGCAACGGATATCAGGTGGTGTAGACTTGTCAAGAAGAGCTTAGAGAGTGACGAATCCTTGGCTGTCTTCAGTATTTATGCACTGCTTTGGCCTTGGCACGAGGACAAGTAAATCTGGAATCTCATTGGTCAAAACTCCCACCTTGTCATGGCTCATGGCCATGGCCACTGAATCTGTCCTTGAAAAACACATGTGCACCTCCAACACAAAACGCGGAAAAAATAATATTACACCCTAAATGGGCACAGGACCAGGATCTACTACCTTTGCTTATGCTTCTGAATGAATTTGGCTGGAAAATATTCAATAACAACAAAGTTATGAGCATTTAAACATTTATCATTTCAACTGATAAATAATTCAATCAAATTTCATATCATAAGCAAAGGGTTGAAAAATATTGAAGTCTTTAGGGTTGTAATGATGTTCATCAGCTTTTACTATCAGGAAAAGCTGTGGGAAGTCAGGTTTTCAGGTTTCGAGCTTTCGAACAGGTGAAATTCGACTAGAATCAGGCTCAGGTACTTAGATTTTAATCAAAACCAGTCTAGTAATGAAGCTGGTCAAAAACACTTCATTACACACCCCTCGTACTTGCGGAAAAAAAAAAAATGGAAGCTCTAGCTTCTATTTTTTTTTTAACTCATTCATCACCAAAATATACACTATATACATTACCAACTATAAACTGGAATACTATATATACAATCCATATCTAAACAATATCTGGAAATCACCTTACATCCACTCAGGATATCTATAGCAGGACCTAACTGTAAACCATATCTATATACACTATCTGGAATCTTTTCTCACTATTCAGATTATTTACAACAGGATCTGAAACAGTAAAAAAAAATTATTATTCAAATCTATACTTACAATTTACATAAACGTCTGGATTTCTGGACTGGACTAAATCCAGACGTCTCTGGACCAAAGTGTTCTGGAAAAATGTTTGCTTTCCACTTGCAATTTTTCCTTTGATGGCCAGGATTTCCACATTTCCAACAGATCCTTACTTCTGCAAAGTAGGAAGAATGGGAGACAGAACTAGGCAAGTTTGAAGCAGAGGCGGGTCGGACTGCTTCAAAACTAGAATTCCGGAAACACGACTCGTCGGAATTCATCGTTGCGGATGCCTTTTTCTGTTTCCAAGCTGGATAACGAGACGATAGGAAATTGTCCGGACCTAATTTCCTATTTCTGTTCCTGGAACACTTTCGCATTGAACCTATATTAGTAGTACCGGTCTCTGTAATGATTTCTGTCACTCCATTGACAGTCTGGACATCATTACAGAACCTAAATTCCATCTGGACTGGAATTTCTGGAAAATCTGGAATTTCTGGAAACTCTGGATTATCTGGAAAATATGGAAAATTTGGATTATCTGGAACATATGCTCTACGCACATCTTCTGTATCCTCAGGATCTTCCAAAACATTACTATTCCCTGAAAAATGTTGTAAATCTGACATTTCTGGAATATACGGATTAAATGCTGGTTCTGGATAATCTCGATTCTCTACACCCACGGAATGTGCTGAATATCCCGGATTCCTACTTTCAGGAATTTCCGGATGCTCTGGATGTTCTGGATAAATTAACTCACTGAGTACTGGATTCTCGGAATAGTCTGGAGGGAGACATACACAATCACGGGATAAAACATCCCTCTGGCCACATCTGGAACAAAATATTTTTGGTTGGTGTCTGCAGGCACTTCTCATGTGACCTCGCAGTCCACATCTCCAACAAACAGTCTCACTGTTTCGAAGTCCTATATTTTGTCTTCTCTTCTGGGTAAATGTCCTGGAACTAGGTTCTTCATACCTAATCGGTTCTGGACAAAATGACACAGGTGAGGGTGGTGGCAGGTAGTGATAACCCTGGTAGGTTTGATATATCTCACTTCTCAGGCTCTCATATTCTAGAATTCTTGAGATAAGTGATGGTACATCCTGGAAATCAGTCTTTCTGATATACAGGCGGTAGTCTGGCAGTAAATTCCGGTATAGCCAAGTCAATTCTTGTGCTTTATCAAGAGTGCCTTGTCTTCGGATTAGTGTCTGCATGTCTATCACATAATCTCTAGCTGGTTCTTCCACTGTCTGTTTCCTCTGGATGATATCAATCTGGAGCTGTTCATGATATCGAAACGGAAAGTATGCTACCTGGAAACACTCTTTGAAAGCTGGCCAGGAATTCCAGTTTCCTTTATTACAGCGGTACCATAACAGAACTCTTCCTTTTAACAGGTCAGGTAATACATCCAGGAGCTGGTCTGGTCCTACTTTCTGCACGTTTCCAATCTCTTCTAGTCTTTCCAGAAAATCTACAGGATCTGTTGTTCCATCAAATTGTAAATTCCAGTGATAGGTGTTCAATCCACTAGAATAACACAGGACAGGAATTTCAGGACTATCAGGAGGTATGTCAGGACTCTCTAGAGTTGTTTCAGGATCATCCGGATGTGTTTCTGGACTACCTGGAGTTGGTTCAGGACTATCTGGAGGCTCATGTGGTTCAGGAATATCTGGTAAATCTGGAGGCGGTTTCCTCACAAGATTCTCAGGCCTAAGGGCTAATATTTCAGGAACTTCCACCCTCAGGAACCACATCAATCGGTTTTGTAGCATCTCCACAGGACCTTCAGTTTTTAGACCATACATTCTCAGTTCTCTGATCAATTCGGATTTGTTCAGGTTATATACCCAACTCACTCTTGGGTTCAAACCTGATATGTGCTCTCGGTAGCTCTCTGGACCTGGATTCCTCGATTTTTGGAGGTTCTCACAACCTTTACATATATCATCAACTATATCAGGGCCAAACATTTTATTCAACTGGTTAAATGAGCTGGAATGTCAGGATGATTATCAGGATGAACTGTATTCGGAAATTAACGGATTTGGCTCTCTTGCTGTCTCAAAATTTAGTGACTCTCATGACAAAAAAAAAACATATACCTAGACTCAACAAATAACTTCTGGATATCTGGATTTTGATTTCATTTATAGCTCAAGTTGACTGGAACTGTTCTCTACAAAAATCAGGTTCAAATTTATAATCAACTCTCAAAAAACAAACTATACAGGTACTTTTCTGGAAAAATGCTATGATTCTGATTCCAAACAATGAAATACTGGTTCAGGAAAAAAAATGTACTGGACTTGTATCAAGCAACTTTTCTGTTGAACAGGACTGGACTATTTTCTGATTCAATAACCAAGAAGTCCCTGCTTGGGCGCCATTTGTAAGGGTCTTTATTCTGGGGCCCTTACTTTGACGCTCTGTTCAGGACAGGAGACTACTCTGGTATTTGACAGGGGGGATTCTCGAGCGCCAGATTTTTGATAAAGGTGATTTACTTCACCTGCTCCTCCCAACTTAGTCGGAAAGGAGGCCCACAGTAGCAACAGTGGAGAAGGTACAGGAGGTATACCTACCTCGGTACCCACAGTATAATCCAGGGGTCAATGGTATTGAATCGACCTGGAATCAATAAGAAGCCAAGGGAGTGTAGGCTTTAATTACAAACCCTGGGTCTAGCCTGGAATACTGGTTGCTATTTCTGGTCTGGATAATTACAGGAATCAAAGCAAAATATCTCTCAGGTCTTTGATACTTTAAGGTTAGGTCTGGAAAATTATTTATTCAACTATTTCATTATTTCTACCTGGAGAATCGGAAACACAGTTCTAAACGAATTAAACAGATTCAATTTCTATTTATCTTTTCTTTCCCTTCGATTTTTCTAATTTTATAATATCGGATTCTTAGTGAGGTTAATTAATTATATTTTTATAGTTCATGAAACATAGAACACCGCCTGACGGGATACAAAGCACAGAGACACCGGTGCACAGGACTGGATTTCTTAAGGAAAAGAAGAAGAAGAGTTGTTAACTGGCTTGTCAGTGTCAGTCGTCAGTCAATAATAATATTCTGCAATTTTGACAAATGAAAATATTGAAAATCACTAAATAAATTATTGAACTATTTGGAACTGAAAACAATGACAACAGAGAAGGAAATATGAAATATGCAATCACAAAATCCGTTTATTCAATCTAGAGTTCTGGATTCTTTACACAGGTCGGGTGAGTATCGGTGTGAAAAACAACAGGAATGAAATGAGGCTATAAACAGGATGAATAACACTGGTGAAAAATATACAAACTTACATGTGTAACAGGAATCACTATACAATACTATTTTACACTGGTTTTGAATGAATTATGAGAGCACTATAAGATCAGCTTGAGAATCAGGAGCTTGAAGAGCAACGGATATCAGGTGGTGTAGACTTGTCAAGAAGAGCTTAGAGAGTGACGAATCCTTGGCTGTCTTCAGTATTTATGCACTGCTTTGGCCTTGGCACGAGGACAAGTAAATCTGGAATCTCATTGGTCAAAACTCCCACCTTGTCATGGCTCATGGCCATGGCCACTGAATCTGTCCTTGAAAAACACATGTGCACCTCCAACACAAAACGCGGAAAAAATAATATTACACCCTAAATGGGCACAGGACCAGGATCTACTACCTTTGCTTATGCTACTGAATGAATTTGGCTGGAAAATATTCAATAACAACAAAGTTATGAGCATTTAAACATTTATCATTTCAACTGATAAATAATTCAATCAAATTTCATATCATAAGCAAAGGGTTGAAAAATATTGAAGTCTTTAGGGTTGTAATGATGTTCATCAGCTTTTACTATCAGGAAAAGCTGTGGGAAGTCAGGTTTTCAGGTTTCGAGCTTTCGAACAGGTGAAATTCGACTAGAATCAGGCTCAGGTACTTAGATTTTAATCAAAACCAGTCTAGTAATGAAGCTGGTCAAAAACACTTCATTACAGAATGTAGTGACTGTCGCCTATTTTACTAAACGTTTGGTATTCACTACCGACTAATTTTTTCAGTGTGACGTGGTTTCTGATATTATTGATTGATTGATTGATTAATAGCAGAATGATCAGTCAGGGTTTGAAGCCCAAAACACTGCAGCCTTTGGGCCTATTGTATTCCTGATCATGCTGTTGACTTAGGTGAACAGGTTCGCTACCTTGATGAGGTTTAGCAGCCTCTTCACCAGATCATTCTTTGAAAATGCCTCTTGAGAGTTTACTGCTCCCAGAAGGTTGTATCTCCAACGCGCTAGTGCTTCGCACTCCAATATTACATGGGTGGCAGTTTCCTCCTCCTCATTGCATAGTCTGCATATGGGTTCGTCTGTATAGATGCCCATTTGATGCATATGTTTCCTCAAGGGACAGTGACCGGTTATTAGTCCCGTCACTTGTTTGATCTGACTTCTGTTTAGGCTCAGAATGTTGTTAGTCACTGTTTTGGACAGTGTTCCAACCATCAGTTTACTGTGTCTTTGTCCTGGGACATTGTTCCAGTATGCCTGATGTCTTTCTTGCATCCACCTTGCCAGCCAGCCGCGTATTGAGGTTTTGGGGATACCGAACACAGGTTCCGGCCCCATAAACAACGTCGCAGACCCTTGCCGGGCAGGAGCGTCAGCTGCTTCATTGCCTTCAATTCCCTTATGCCCTGGCGCCCATTGAAGAGTTACCTTGTTGTGGTTAGCCAGGGTTAGCAGGCTTTGAAGGCAATCCCAGACCAATTTTGATCTGATTTTATTGCATGTTAGAGATTGAATGGCCGCCTGACTATCTGAGCATATGAGGATTTGTTCTCCTCTGTATATTATACCGAATATAATATAAATGAAATTACCCTTCATAGTATGATGAAAGTAGTTTGGTACTTTTAGCACATTTGCTTCCTATAACCTCTCGCAGGCACCAAGACCTAAACTTCAAATTTGCCCATCGTTCTTACCTGTGTCGGAAGCATGCGCTGGGAAACTTTCAGCTTTTATGAAATAACGAAGGTCTGGAGTTCATTGGATCTTGGACCTTATGTCACCCTCCTATGTGTACCATGAGTAATTCAGTCAACCTCTTATCTAAACATAACGCCGTTAATTCACAGTATAAGTGTAATTTCTATTGTCATAAAATCGGACAAACGTGCATCTAAACGCCTAATTGGATGTGGATTTATCGTGCGTGTAAAAACAAGTCAATGAATGGAGGGTTCGTTGAAGAAACACTGCTATTCAGAGGGGGCGTTTGATGTTAATCAAATAGCATTAAATGGCTGTAGGGGAAGTTTTCAGTTTCGGCTGCAAGGGAATTCGATCGTGCATCAAGGATGACGTTTAATGATAATTAAATACTGGGTTCATTACTTGATGACTTGATGCTCCTGAATAATTGCATTCAATTTGCATTTGAAGTGTGAATGAATTGATAGGGTCTCTGTTTTTCCAAGAATTTATCCAATTACACAGTGAAGTCCATGAGTGAAGGATGATATCAGCAATAATTCAGAAGATTCTTTTGAAATAAGTCATCTGTTTAGAATAAAAGGACTGAATTTGTTGAGATTATAAAAATTCGCGTAGTTGATAGGTAAGTGAAACTAAAAGCTCATGAAGGCTTGCTGTTTGATCTGTGAATGACCTCTCCAATATCTCTGTTCTGTGGATCGGTGGAGTCAATTTGAATTTATATCGCACGTTTGATTTGTTAACATCAGAACGGTTTAAGTCGGGCTATATAGAGAAGAATTCATCTTATTTTCATCAAAGCTGAACTTGATTTTAGATAGGTCATATTATGGTTCGCAGCAACTTTTGAGAATCACTTCCCTTCATAGGTTGACGGCCGAACTCGAATGGGGTCAGGTTCATTTTTTGGTAAGATGATAGTTTTGCGAGTATTTTACCCAAATCGAGCCTCATCCTTTCAGAATCAGGTAGTGAATCTCGAATTTTTCGAACAATGATGAACGCCTAAAGGCCAAAATACCAATTAATTAGATGTTGATGCTCTGTGATATAACAGTGGCGTAGCTAACACCCCTGCAACCTCCCCCCTTCCTAATAACACAATTATGTCCCATGGATATCCTTAGGACGTCCTGTCCACTTCTGTACCAACTAGCGACGTCCTTGAGGGATGTCCCTGGGACAACTATCGAATACCTCAATCCTACAGTATTCCTCATCGAGCACTACAGAGGACATCCTTAGGACATACATAGGACAATCTATCAGCAACGCTGAGGGATATCAATTGGATGTTCATAGGACGTCCCAGGGACGTACGAATTATTCTTGAATATGAATTTTTCTGAGTACCTCTAGGATTAGATCTTCTATAACTGATGGGGAGTTGAGTTGGTGGTCCGTAGAAGGTCTCCAATAGATCTTGAAAAAGTTTACCAAGGATGTCCAATGGACTTACGTGAAGGACATTGACGGGGAGTATTTATAGCCTACGAGCAATCATTCGTCGGCGAGGTGTGAGTTAACATCCTCGCAGGGACAATATATTGAAAGTTCCGACTGGGACGTCCGTAGGACGTTATATACAGGACATTGGAAGAGTACAGTTTGTGTACCAATCGGGACATCCGACGAATATCCCTAAGGGACATTACCATTGTTATACGATCCTGGAGATATGAAGGGCGTCTGTGCAGAGATATTTGAAGGAATGTACATAAAGGAACGTTTAAAATCATATCCCATCAGGGACATGCCAAGGACGTCCTTGCATGGACATTCTTCGATATGTACCACGTGGGGGACGTTTAAGGGATGCTATTTCAAGGACATTTCAAATGATGTACCTGCTGGGACATTCCGTGGACGTCCTTGCTCGGACATTGCATGAGATGTACGGGATGGGACGTCCCAAGGACACTTATTTTTGGTCCGGTACATTAGGATTGGAATTGTACCAAATAGGGACGTCCCTAGGACGTTCTGTGCTATAAGGGCACGGCGCATGAGTGGGGGGGGGGCCCAAGGAAAAAAAACAACTCCCGCCCCTGCTCTCTCGCTGTGTTGGTCAGGTAAGAAAATATCCAAAAAAAATTCGATTTGTGAAATAGTGGATCTTTTTTTTTATTCGCTGTCATGTCATGTCATCACGAATAAATTATTACCTTGGGTTCAGTCATCATTTTGCATCTCAAAAATATCAAGAAAATTCTAATGATATATTCACATCACAACTAGATCATCAATGTCCTGAATCAATCAGGATTGCTCATTACGAATCATCTATATACTTCGGCGCTAAAGGAGACCGCGGGCAGTCAGTTAGGGTACCACATTTTTCTTGACTGCTACCAGTGGCGTTCGAATCGAATTTCACATACCTATTTTGGCAGACATTGATGGTACGCCACTGATTAATCCCTAAATACAAAGCATTCCTGAAATTTCCAATAATGTCTTAGCAAATTTGATCACTGAAATTTCTTCAATCTGATGCACGGTTTTTGCTTAAAAAAATAAAAAGCTGTCCACTACATGATCATAGCAATATCGTTAATATGACAATATCACAAAGCAGAGAAATAGATTTTATTTCCCGAATTCATACATTCAAAAAGAAACTATTTAGAACGAAATAGAATTTCACAGAACAAAATGAGTGGATATCAGTTGAATGATGAAATTATTCAAAATCCTTAGATACTTCAATAAAGATTCTCGATACATCCTCCTCCACTTTGATATGTCATAATATTTAATTTCACTGAATATATGGAAATCAGTATTTTCACTTCGATATACAGGGTAATTCAGGTTTCAAGGTACAAAATGAAAATGGTGATAGATCTCTGCATTTTAATGAAAAAAAAAATATATAAAAACATGAGTCCGATCTCTATCAGTAGCGGTGCTCCAAGGGAATCGAAGTTCAATAATTTGTTTCTATTAATTGAATCATCTCGCTCACTTTTGAAGATATCGATTTGAAATTAGGTGTGCTTAGTATTTATAGTATTTATTAGTATTTTAAGCATTTTGAAAGTCTTGAAATCTATAGGGTGTTGAGTTTTTGGAGGTAAAGGCTTCTTTATCCTGCCAAACTTTTTCGTAGTATGCCTCTGATTTCTTTCAAATAGACGGATCGTACAATTTGGAGGCATTTTTTGCCCCCAAATTTTATCCGAGAGATGAACCGTTTTCCGTTCCCGAAATAATGAGAAGATCCGTTCTAAAACATGTTAATTTCATCTATTTTTATTAAATTCCATTTTTGGAAAAAATCAGCAACAATAAGGGAATACGCAGAAGAAATCGTCACATGAAAATAACAGTTACAAAATATGTGTATTGAGGACTGATAATGCCACATTTACCAGATGTATGAATGTTAATTACCAAATTCTCCATGTAGTTTGATTTTTCATCACCTAAAGCTCTTTGAGGATCACACATTTTTCCAACAGGTTGATTGCTGAATCATTCTTGATTTTTTTCAATTACATTGATAAAGATATTAGATACTAAATTTCTCTCCGCATTATAAAGGAATTGTGTCCATGAATAAAATTCAAGCGAAACATAGGCAACATCCTCTGCAAAATCGGAAAAAATTAACATGATATGGAACATATAGGCTCATTCATCTCGGAAACAGTTCGTTTATTGAAAAGAATTGGGAGACAATAAAAAAGTTTTGGGGGGTGTTGTGAAGTACCCTTCACACCCTCTACGAGGTGCTACTGATTTCATTACTATTTTTGATTACATATTGCGTTATCAATTATTGCAATCTCTATTTTTTATGCTGATTTATTTTATTCAATGAGCTAGCTCATTTCAAATGTTATACATACCTACCATTTTTGCATGTCATTTTTCTATTGGTCAATTTTCCATCACGCGACGGCGTCTTGGTGACATTTAGACGTCTTTATGCGTCAGCTACAGAATAGGAGATTGTTCGAATAAAAGGTAGATTATCAATCGACACCGCACTAAATGTAATTCCTGTATGCCGAGAATGTCAACCGGCATTTTGTGGTAACTGTCGCAAGGTTTTTTTTGAATACATCTCTTGTGGAACCAGAGATCAGTTGTGTTTTCTCGATTCTTCCAACCCCAACTACAACAAGGGGATAACGAAGCATCTACCCCTAAAAACGTATCTTCCTGTATATTTCAAGTATCTTCAAAATGGTTCGAATGATGTTCTCCTAAAAAATATGCATTACACCTAATTTCAAATTGATATCTCCAAATGTGAGCAAGATTTTTCAATCAATAGAAAATAAAATGAACTTTGGCCCCCAGTAGCTCTGCTAGTGATCGAGATCGAACTCATATTCATATGAAGTTACCCTATCACCCATTTTAGTTTGGACCTTAAAACTCAAATAACCCTGTATATCAATTTGAATTGACGCCAAGAACTCTTCATTATTATTTATATGAAATGACGCTCCATTGACGCTCCCATCATCCTCTCAATGAATGAAAAAAGTTTGAAAACTCTGCATCGAAGCAAGATTCATCCGAGAGTAACCTCAACCATAAGACTGCTGAATTTAGAAAGCTTTCAGAATTTTTATCATAAATAATAAGGATAATAAGGATGCGCGGGTTTGAACACACAAAACATTCTAGTCCATACAAAATATCCACGGTATAATCATGAACAGAATATATAATAATCATGTGACGAAATATATGTGTAATATTATCGTGATCATTGATCCTCAGCAAATTTCCTGATGGTACTCAATTATAGAAGATTATTAGGTTTCATCAAAGATATGTATTGTTTCAGGATATTTTAGAAAAATCATGGACTGTGTACTGTGTGTCTCTTTCTGTTGTGGGTTCCTTGCGATTCAATGGATGGAATTAAACGAAAATATCCATTTGAATTGTTTAAATATATTTTTTTCCAGACCCACCACATAGGTTTGGTGATTCTGAAGACCTCTGTGGAAGCGCTGCCAAATTGATAATTCGAAAGGATTATTCGGATAGAACATCTTATTCATTATGTCATAAATACTAAAGACAATGAAAATGAACAATTTCTGAACATAATTAAATGACGATAACAACCTAATCATCTTATTGTCAGAAACTAACGCCTAATTATAATAAACAATTTAGTTATTCCAAAAATCGAATTGATAGTTATATTTATTATACAAGGGAAAAAAGTACTAGATCTTAGCTCCAGGTTGTGTTGTCTCCCGACTCGTAGCTGAGGAAGACAAAAAACAGTGAGCTAAAATCTAATATCTTTCCCGTGTATAATACACTATTTTCTTCTGTGACAGAAGAAAGGACGAATCAATATTGGGCAGATATTACATTATTTTGAAATCTGAAAATTATCGACGTGAAATTTCAAGTTTTCAACAGTAGGGACACCTGCGTTGTAGGCATCTTTATCATTCTTTTGAAGTAATCAAATATCTGATGTCACTTCTGTCAGTCTAATTCTATGATTTGATTTTATAAAATTGGTTGTTTCGTACCTTTTCGTACGTATATATTATAATATATACGTAACCGCGAAGTCGAATGGAAGATAAAAGGACTTGCAGTTCTTTCTCGGAGACGGTATTATTGACTCATTTTTCGGAACTATAGCACAACAAAAGCCATCAACAGTGTATATATATATATGTGATATATATCCGGGAAAAGAGTTCTCACATTCTTTCCACGTAATTTATGAAAAGTGACATTTTATAACCTGCCAACAGAGATGAAACGCCAAACTTTTTTCCCGTCACAGAAAAAAGAATATAGAAATCATTCCAAGATGCAAAGTTTCGTAGTAGACGAGGAATATTCATTGTATGAATTGTCAGTTGTCGATATCTACTTACTTAGTATTTGCTGAATGAAAAATGAAAATTCCTTTTGAAAAAAATGTCGCACGACCTCTCCTTCTCATTTAACATTTTTGAAATAATTCTCGCAGTTCAAAAGGGGTGCAAGAGGCTGGTAATATTCTAATACTAGATATTGTCAGATAGAAGATATGAATCGTCCCTCAGGTTAATAAAAAAAATAGATATTGACGCTAAAAATGAATAATTATTATACTCCATATACATTGGACCGCACTTCATAAACAAAACATATACAGGGTGGCCCACGGTCGATGGTACCTTAGACGTATACGGAAAACGGTACATTGGATTATCCTGAAAATTTGGTTACTCTAATAAGCGTTTGTGATCTAACTATTCAAAATATTTTCAGCGATGCAGCGTTGCCACTTTTACCAAAAAGTAGCATCATCTTTGTTATTTCAAAAGGAACACCCTGTATTTCATTGCGTTTTTAGATTCTTCTCGAAGAGCTAATTTCATCAATGCATCACACTTGGGGTCTAGCAGGAATTTTTACAGAGATATAGGGTGTTCAAAATCGAGATTTTTCAATTTCAGGAATTTTTTGTGTCGAAACTATTCATTATCGATCAAAACGGCTCACATGTCCTCATCTTAACTTTTGATTCACTCTCTACTGACATTTAATTGAAACAGATACAGGGTGATCAAAATTCTGAATTTTGGTCATCCTGTATTTTTTCCAATTAAATATCGGTAGAGAGTTAATCAAAAGTTAATATAGGGACATGAAAGCCGTTTTGACCAATGATGAATATTTTCGACACAAAAAAATCCTAAAGTTGAAAAATCTCGATTTTGAACACCCTATATCTCTGTAATGATTCCTGCTAGACCCCAAGTGTGATGCATTGATGAAATTAGCTCTTCGAGAAGAATCTTGAAACGCAATAAAGTACAGGGTGTTCCATTTGAAATAACAAAGATGATGCTACTTTTTGGTGAAAGTGGCAACGCTGCTTCGCTGAAAATATTTTGAATCGTTAGATCACAAACGCTTATTAGAGTAACGAAATTTTCAGGATAATCTAATGTACCGTTTTCCGTATACGTCTAAGGTACCATCGACCGTGGGCCACCCTGTATACTTGAGGAGGAGAATATACTTTTCTTGTATTCTTAAGGTGAATGAAATTAGTGGAATTCAGCTTATCCCATCCTGATTCCTTCGTACCTTGATTATTTTGGGTAGATGCCAACTCAGCATTCTGTGTCGACATCACGTAATCGTGAAATGTGTTCCACAATAATTGTTTCTATTATTTTGGTAAATAGGAAAGCGACCATCCCGTCACTCGCAGAGATTCGCAATTAGCAATCTTATGTGATTGATGACCATTACCATCACTCGTCAAATCTTTTGTAGTGTCCGTAATTTTACACATTGAATGACTAATGATCCTTTAATCGAGAAGGAATACTATGATATATTTATGAGTGATCAATATGAGGATACTAAGAATCATTCAAGAGGTTGTCACTAGAAGCAGTTCAAATAATTTCGAATTGAAGCGAAATTTCAGAGGAATAACGATTGAACTGCCATATATCGGAAGTTTTTATTTTCCTCCTGGTTTCCTGGTTTCATCATTTTTCAACCGAATGTGAATTTCTTGACGTCATTTTCAGTGCAATATTTGAAATTCAATAATTGGCAAAAAGCAAGATGGTGGAGTATTTCGAACATTTATGATTCACAAAAACCGCTGGCGAATAAGAAAATCTGAATTTTCCGACCGGTTCCGATGTTATTTTAGAATATTAGTTTCTGAAGAGAATGAGAAGTCGAACATCGAAATCGAACAAATAGTCCAGGAGATACACTCACTTTTTCGCAGTTTGTTATGTAGTCAATGTGCTAATGTCGGTAATAACAATTATTTTTATTATATTTATCAAATTTCAATCGATTTCCAATTTCTCAAAGCCATTCCAAAGTAAAGAAGCTGTACCACACAGTGAGACATTTGGAAATTTTATAATTGAAAAAAACGAAATTATGGATTATCTCAAACATTTGTGATTTACAAAAATTGCTGGCGAATGGAGAAATGTTTTCAATGAGAACCGATGCAACTCTAGATCATTGATTTCTGAGAAGAATACAGAAAATGAAGCGTATTGAATCAGTGGTCCTCTAATCTATCCCTAATAACACAATTATGTCTCATGGATATCCTTAGGACGTCCTGTCGGGACATTCAGGACGTCCATAGGACGTTCGAATTTGGTACCATGGGCGTCCATTGGACGTCTGTGGGACGCACAAATGTCCCACTTGAGGACCAACTAGGGATGTCTTTGAGGGATGTCCCTGGGACAACTATCGAATACCTAAATCCTACAGTATTCCTCATCAAGCACTACGGAGGGCATCCTTAGGACATCCATAGAACAATCTATCAGCAACGCTCAATTGGATGTTCATAGAATGTCCCAGGGACGTACGAATTATTCTTGAATTTGAATTTTTCTGGGTCCCCCTAAGACCAGATCTTGCATAACCGATGAGGACATCCAGTTGAGTTGATGGTCCGTAGAAGGGCCCCAATAGATCCTGAAAATGTTGTGGAGGACATTGACCGGTAGTATTCATAGCCTACGAGCAATCATCCGTCAGCAAGGTGTAAATTAACGTCCTCGCAGGGACAACATATTGAAATCACCGACTAGGACGTCCGTAGGACGTTATTTCTAGGACATTGGAATAGTACAATTCATGTACTAGTCGGGACATCCGACAGATATTCCTGAGGGACATTTCAATCGTTATACGATCCTGGAAATATCAAGGGTGTGTGTGCAGAGATATTTGAAGGAATGTACCATAAGGGACATTTCATGGTTGTCTAGAAGGGACATTATATAAGATCTGAAGTCATGCCCGAATATGTACTACTCGGGACATCCAATGGATGTCCCTGGAGGAACGTTTGAAATCATATCCCATCAGGGACATGCCAAGGACAAGTACAATATGTACCACGTGGGACGTCTAAGGGATGCTATTTCGAGGACATGTGAAATGATGTACCTGCTGGGAAATTCCGTGGACGTCCTTGCTCGGACATTGCATGAGATGTACCGGATGGGACGTCCCAAGGACACTTATTTTCGGTCCGGGACGTTCGGACTTGAATTGTACCAAATAGGCTCGTCCCTAGGACGTTGTGTGCTATTAGGGGTGTATATGTATACCTAGGAAGAGATTATTGGACATAGCCCTCACACACAAAGAGATAACCGCATACACGTGTTTTGGGCTTTCGGCCCTCATCATTACGGTGAAAGGAAGTGCAAAGGATAGGCATCACTTGGTAGAAACTCTGAATAATCATCGTGGCATCAGCAAATTGTCTTTTTTCAGCAAACTGTTTGAAAGTATCATCTATGACAGTCTATCTCATTGTCTCAAGTTTTCAATTTCAGAACACCAACACGGTTTTTTCTCCAAGCGTGCAATAGAAACAAATTTGTTAATTTATTCAAATGCACTAGACAACCGAGCACATCAGGTGGATTCGTTGCACACTGATTTCAGTAAGGCTCCTGATAAGGTTGATCACAACATCCAGGACTCGAAGCTTGCTGAAATCGGTTTGCAGGGAGACCTCTTGAGATGGTTATCATTTCACTTACACAATCGAAACCATATCTCAATGGATATAGGTCAGCATCGTTCGTGGTCACTTCAGAAGTTCCTCAGGGTTCACATCTTGGCCCTTTGTTGTTCTCGATGTTAATTAACGATTTGATAGGGTGCTTCGAACAATCCAATATACTCTTATATTCGGATGACTTGAGAATTTTGGGGAGAGTAACCTCTCTTAGGGATTGTACGAGGATTCAGAAAGATCTATCGAAATTTGCAGTTCATTTTATCATTCAGCAGAAGCAGTACGCCAATTGAATTTCAATACTCCATAAATGATAATGTAATAAATAGAGTAGATCAAATCAAAGATTTTTATTCTGAAATGATGCACATCTAGACTATGTAGTAGTAGAACCTTAGGTTTTTTTTGCAGAATGTGTAGGGACTTGAACAATGTGGTGGCAATGAAATCAGTTTACTACGTTAACAATAAATTGAATTTTGCTAGAGTCATATAGAAACCATATTATAACATACATAAAGTGCGATTAGAAAGGCTTCAGAATAGATTTGTGGGATTCCTTTATTTCAAAATGACTAATATATATGTAATAACAGGTATTAGTGGAATTCGTATTCACTATAAGATACACCTTCTCGAACAGCGAAGAATTATCAGTGATTCACTTACATTTCATTAACAAAATATCAACAAACTGTTATGACTCACCGAAATTAGTGTCAATGATTTCTTACCAAGTTTCTCGAAGGTATACCGGGAATGGACAATTATTAGCGTCCTCTATAATGTCTGATTTGTTCAAGTAATATTGCAGTGATGTGAATATTTTTTCCATGTCCATATTCTTTCAGAAGAATTACAAAAAACATTCGATATCACGATAATGAGTAATTTGTTATCATGAATGAGAATGCTGACTATTTTTCCCGTATCGCATATTTTCCATTTTCATACCTCCTATGTAATTATGTGTATTTTTGTATTTGTTTAGACATGAATGTTATTAACGCTGTAACTGATCGTATTAGTGGATGCTTGTATGGATGACAACCTGTTAGTATCCCAAATTCCGAACGAATAAATAAATGAATAAATAAATAAAATAAATCTTCAGCACCCACGGGATCCTCACGGTGATTTGAATTTTCATAATGGAAACAGTATGCTCGATCAAAAAATATTCCAATAATTTTCAATTACTACCGTCCGAATATGTGACACGGCGGCAATCAAGCAACCTCAAGTTGCTGATACCAAAGACATCGCTTATGTGAAGGATTCGATTATATATAATGGTTGTGAAATGTTCAATCATCTACCGCAATATAGGAAAATTACTGCTTGAAATCATTCAGAAAGGCTGTTAAATTGTTATCAACTAATAGACCCTATAATAATGTACAAGAATTTTATAAAGATAATTTTACTCAAGTGTAGGTACACTCGTCTTCAGAGAACATGTCGCACATTAACGGTGTCAGCTCTTTTAATCACCGCTGCAATAAGAGTGCTAACACCATCCATCCGCGATATGTGTACTGAAGACGAGTGTACCTACGAATGAGTGAATGGATATTGTGTTGTAATTGTATTCGTTTCGAACCTGAATCGTAGTTGTATTGTATTCTTTTTCTAATGACTTAATGACTATTATATTATATATATCAAGGTGAATCTGGAAGTGTTTTTTTAAACAGTATATAGGTATATCACCAAAAATCAAAATAAGTTGTTTGGCGAAAAATTGCTCACATAAAATATTTGAGATAACGGAGGTACAGGTATTCAATGGTTTGGAACATACTCCAACTATGAAACATTTTGTTTTTTCTGTGACGGGAAAAAAGTTTGGCATTTCATCTCTGTTGGCAGGTTATAAAATGTCACTTTTCATAAATTACTTTTTTCCCGTTTTCGATATATATCACATATATATACTCTGTTAATGGCTTTTGTTGTGCTATTGTTTCGAAAAATGAGTCAATAATACCGTCTCCGAGAAAGAACTGCAAGTCCTTTTATCTTCCATTCGACTTCGCGGTTTCGTATATTACTAAACAACTACTGAATTCGCAATTTTTTGAAATCAAATCACAGAATTGAACTGACAGGAGTGACATCAGATATTTGATTACTTCAAAAGAATGATAAAGATGTCTATAAAACGCAGGTGTCCCTACTGTTAAAAACTTGAAATTTCACGTCGATAATTTTCATATTTCGAAATAATGTAATATCTTCTCAATATTGAATCGTCCTTCCTTCTGTCACAGAAAAAAATAGTGTATTATACACGGAAAAAATATTAGATTTTAGCTCCAGGTTGTGTTGTCTCCCGACGCGTAGCGGAGGGAGACAAAAAACTACTTTTTTCCCTTGTATAATAAATAACTATTATATTTTCTCAAAATAAAAACGCAAAAAGGCATTATTATAGGCCAGCATTAAATACCCTACATTTGCATTACTTCATCAGAAATACTAATCAACAACATCTTTTCACATTTTCAACCTATTAATTATCTTTTCAAAGTGAACCAAAAAACTCCTGGAGGGAAATGAAGCATTAGGTCAAACAACTTATTTTGGCGATATATACCCTGTTAAATGAAAATACTCTCATTCACTTCAACCCGGTAGATTCGAACATTATTGGTATTCTCTTTCGTGCGCTCCAAGAGATGATAAATGAAAGAAATCTACTTGGTGTAATAATTATAGTAGTTTGAACCAACGATGTCGGATATTATTAGAATGAAATTCTGATCGGTGAGATGAAGAAAAAGTCTCTCAACTAGGATGAGGTAACTAGTGGGTACCCAATACCATCCACACTGGCGATGCTATTCCCGATGTCATCTTAGGAAGTTGCTGAAGAACTACAATGGGTCTGCGAATGACCTCACCCAAAACTGAGACTATACAGGGTGTCCCAAAATAAGACTGTCATGATTTGAAAATTGGCAACGTTATGCACAAAATGTGGGTGTAACAATAGTTTCAAATCGATTCCTCTCGAAAATGATACTTCTGATCGATACGGTACAAAAGCACGTTTTTTTCTGTGGAACGGTGTGGCTTTTCATAATCCGAGATTGAACTGTCGAAGAATATGCATACAAAAAATTTTAGCAATATTTAATGTAGTTCCATCCATTATTAAACACTCCTGAATGAAATTTTGGAATTATATCATTTTCACTGCATTGGACATGACAAGTTCAGTTATTTCACCGGATTGCATAATTTTATCATATAGGTTTTTGAAAATATTCAGGAAATATGATCATCAAGAGCTTCCTTCAAGGTGCTGCCTTTGGAGCCATTTTTCGAGAATCTGCTACTGAAGTATGGCAGGCCAATTTCGGGACACCCTGTATAGGTCGTTCAAGTGATATCAATCGGTGAGATATGAAAAAAAGTTATGGGGTGAATCCTCAGTATAAGATTCAGTCTATTTCAAGAGTTTCTCTCAATTCAATGTTTCAGATGAATGAAATGTTGAATTATGTAACCTGAAACAAGATTATGGTGATTTTCAAGACAAAAACACATATTTTTATATCAAAATATTGACTTCTCCATATGATGAAAATGGTGAATGATGAATGGTTCTTAATACAGAGTTGATTGTTTTTTCATCTCAAAACTAAAAAAGTTTCGAAAAAAAAAAAGAGATGAATTCCTAGACCAAGGAGATTGTGAATGTTTTCACCACAATACCTATTATACGAAATTCAAATGAAAAAATAAATTGCATCAAGATGAGGGTGGTGTTTGGTATTAGAATGAATATTTTCTTTACACCAAAATTCAAAGATTCTCAAATGATGTTCTTATTCTATTCTATGGCTTCCTTGCCCTCCAGTGACGACGGTCATGAAATGATAATAAACATCTACAATCTACAGGGTCAAAGGTGGTACCTATTATACGTTTTGATTCGAGTGACCATTCATGACTTGATTGATTTTCTCCTACTACTATTGTTATTGTCAATATTCAGCGCTGACTTTCTTTATCGCTGAACCAATAGGCAGTTGTCGAGTTAACTTCTTGATAATCATGTCAGTTTTTATGAAATAACTACAATTTTTCATCTCTTGGAGCGCACGAAAGAAAATTCCTATAATGTTCGTTTAAGGGGGACCAAGTTGATTTTCGAATTTTTGATTGATATTCTAGTCACAGCAACTTTGAGTTGTAATACAGAATATGTGGTTTCTTCGAATTATACCACGCCGTATATTCCTGACTCCAGTTGACAAGTTGTTATATGAATATGGCAAATAATTCAAGTAAAGTTCATCGTTATGGGTACTTTGAAGTTATGCCTTAAAAGTTCAGGAACACACCTAGGATGAAGCATTAATTAACAAATTTCATGATGAGGAAAATTCCTTGCCAATGGTCTTGAATGGTTTAACCTAACAACCTCCCTTATATCGATCACAACTTTAATTTGGATCGTAAAGTGCATTTACGGGTAAGTGGATTAATCGACAGTGACTGTTGTGAATTTTGTTCCCTATAAATAGATCTCTTCTGCAGAAATTTCAGTAAGCTTCCACAGTACTTGAGTAACGGTTGATTACTATGCATGTGAAAGAAACCTATGAGCAAATTCATATACAGGTTGTTAACAAATAGATGTTACAACGGAAAACTGTAGATTCCTCAAATACTGTCTGTAGGTTAATCGAGGAGGTGGTATATTCATTATTACTACACGTATATTGAAATAATATTCATATTTTTATTTTATTGAAACGAGGAGAGAAAATCCCAAAAAAATTTGGAATAATGTAGATTCCTCATTTAAAAAGAGAAAAATATTTTACTTTACGAAATTTTTCTTCGGGCTTCCATTTTCAAAGTTCAGGAAGTCAAAAAAAACAAAAAAAAAAACAGTTTAATGCTCTTATCTTACGATCCGTTTGAGCCTCTGTACACACTTCATCATTAATAATGACTACTTTGAAAGGTCTTGGTCAATTTCCTTGGACATGTCAGTGGCGGAGGGTTCAAGCCTCGTATGGGTTTAACCCCTCAAACTTTCATGCCACTGAGGAAATTGTAATTTTCAAAGCACATTCTGGAGTGCCAATATCTATCACACAAAAAGAGTACTCTTGCTTTAATGCTCTGAAGTGAACAGTTTTCGAGAAAAATAGCGATTTGTGAATAAAAACATACAAAATCCTTGTATCCTTGGAAATCGTCTAAAAATCATGTTACCACTGGATATAAAATACTTCAGAACTGTCAAATGAAATGTTCAATCAAATGTCAGGTTGTTGAGTGCTGGGTCACGAATTGTTGAGTTCATTAAGTGTTGTAAAGTGTGTCTAATTGAGTGTGGTGCAACAACGAATGACTTTACGAATAACGAATATACTGACAATACTGACACAATGAAAATTTACGGTGAATCACGCAGTAATGGGAGAGCTGCACAACGTCTGTATTCGCAGCGTTTTCCATATCATCTAACGCCATCTTACCGGATTTTAGCCCGAATTGAGACGCGCTCAAGAGAAACTGCAAGAACTGTGGACAGCAAAGGAGCCGTCGCGTGCAAAAATTTGAAGAAGATGTACTTCATCCGAGACTTCATCTCGTTGAAGAAAATCCAAGAGCAAGCACCCGAGGAATTGCTCAAGCTTTGAATTCGAATCACGAGTATGTTCGGAAAGTTCTAAAGGAACAACAACTCCACCCTTTCCATCTACAAAAAGAACAACCGATGCTTCCAGTTGATTATCCACCAAGAGTGGGATACTGTCGCAAGTTGCTGAATCGATATAAAAAAATCACTACTTACCACAGTCAATCCTTCTTTCGGACGACTCCAGTTTCACCAGGGATGGTATTTTCAATTCACGTCATAATCATTTTTGGGTCGAAGGAAACCCTCACGCCATGACATCAAAAATTTAGCGTGAATATTTGGGCTGGGATTATCGGCGACAGTTCAATAGGACCATATGTATTGCCACCAAGACTTACCTGTCCTATATACTTGAATTTCCTGGAAGAAGTTTTGCCAGATTCAGATACTAGACAATGTGCCACTAAATGTTCGTCGGCAAATGTGGTTTCAGCATGACGGAGCACCCCCACACTTCGCAATCGGAATTCGGGAGTACCTGAACACAACATTCAGAAAACGGTGAATTGGAAGAGGAGGTCCAGTAAGCTGGCCTACCTGGTGACCTGACCTAACACCTCTTGACTACTTTTAATTGGGTCACATGAGAAGCCTAGTCTAAGAGAATCCGGTTAATACTTAAGAGACATTTACGGCCAGAATTGAGGCTGCAGCGCTCGAAATTCGCAACATGCCTTGAATTATGGACAAAGTTCAAAGAAAAATGATTCGTAGATTCAATGCTTGCATTGAAGTCGGAGGTCGAAATTTTGAACAACTATTGTGATATTTGAAACATTGGGGTGTTGAAGGTTCTTCTTCCAAGTTGAGTTAATTGTTGCTGTAATTATATGAAAATGACAATTTCTCCAGTGGTATGAGAGTTTGGGGGGTTAAACCCTTACGAGGCGTTGAACTCTCCACCACTGACATGTCTATGGAAATTGATCAAGAGCCTTAGAAGTAGTCATTATTAATTATGAAGTGTGTACAGAGGCTCAGATTCGTAGCTCAAACGGTTCCTGAGATGAGAGCAAAAAACTGATTTTTCAACTTTTTTTGACGCCTTGTATACTGAAAACGAACACGAAGAAAAATTTCGTGAAGGAAAAAAAAACTCTTGTTCATGAGGAATCTACAGATTTCCGTTTTGACACTTATTTCTTAACACCCTGTAGAAAGTGTCATTAGGAAGAAATGCGTTTCAAATTTCAGAGCGCACGAAAGGATATCCCTGTTATGTTCGGAGAACATCGTGTGTACCCAGGAAGGATTAGGAGAGAAGGTATTACATTTTTCATACTTTTGGAGATAATGAGTTTATGGAAATACTCCCTTTGGAAAAGAATTCCATAGCTTTGCCGTTCTATAGACGAACAAGTTTTGGTATGGATGTGCTGACTATAGGCCTGTCGAGTACGTCTGACGGAACATTTCATGTGCTGCAGGTATCTATAGAAAAGTGAAACGTCGGCATTCTTCCTACGGTGATTCGATGATGTCAAGGAATAGGTGAGTGTGGGATCACCAACTAGGTGAATGGCGCGTCTCTGGACGGAATTTAGGATCGTCATCGTATGTTTGGGTGCAGCAACCTTTATGTGGAAACAGTTTTCTAATCTGTGGTTTGTAGATCACGAGAAGCTGTTGTTTTAGTCAGATCTCCATTGACAGCGTTGATCTGATTTTTTCATGACTTCTTGAGTTCTTAAAAATAAACAGATCATTGATATGGAGTTCGAACAATGTTTGTGGTATGGATATATCTTGCCAAATATAAGTAGAATATCTCCATCATTGAGGAATCATTTTGGTGATATCCGTTTTCCAAATTTCAATAACATGTTATCGAGAGTTATCAATCGAAAATTTTATGGAAAAGAAAACCATCAAATATGAATCTGATGGAATTCCTTCGCCTTATTCACAGTTAACTCATGCTTTTTACCAATTAAACATCCTGTATAACGAATCTATTCATGATCGTATAGATTAGCATATATCAAAATAATAATGTCTATTAACTTTTTGCACCGTTATGATATGTAGATCCAGTATGAATAACTATCACTAATAAGCTTATCTCTTTGAGTGACTAAACATTCATGTAACTATATCATTATGAACATCATTATTATTCTAGTCAGCTCATCTGATACATATCTTCATCTAAACAAGCCGACTACATTAATAATACATGCGATGAAGTTTTTCAGACTTGTATTTTCTATACACTTATTACTTTATTGGCGATCGTTTCTCACATTTTAAATGTCATCATTCCACATTCGTATGGAAAACGCAGATATAGAAAATGAATAATAATAAGATTTTACTTTTTCAGTTCTTTCATACTGTTCAGAAATTTCAGAAAGAAGACAAAGTTATTGTTTCAGAAGCAGTTTAAATAAATAGATCATTCAAAAATATGATTGTGGTCGTAACCCTTATAGCACACAATGTCCTAGGGACGTCCCTATTTGGTACAATTCGAGTCCGAGTGTTTCGGACCACAACTAAGTGTCCTTGGGACGTCCCATCCCGTACATCTCAACCAGTGTCGGAGCATGGACGTCCACGGAATGTCCTAGCAGATACATCATCTTGAATGTCCTAAAAATAGCATCCCGAAGACGTCCCACCTGGTACATATGGTAGAATGTCCATGCGAGGACGCCCTTGGCATGTCGATGATGGAATATGATTTTAAACGTTCCTTTAGGGAAATCTATCGGATGTCCCGAGTAGTACATATTTTGGCATGTCTTCAGATCTTATATAATGTCCCTTCTAGACAACAATGAAATGTCTCAGATGGTACATTCCTTCAAATATCTCTGCACAGACGCCCTCAATATTTCCAGGATCGTATAACAATCGAAATGTTCCTTATGGATATCCGTTGGATGTCTCAATTGGTACATGAACTGTACTCTTCCAATGTCCTAGAAATAATGTCCTACGGACGTCCTAGTCGGTACTTTCAATATGTTGTTCCTGCGAGGACGTTAACTTACACCTCGCCGACGAATGATTGCTCGTAGGCTATAAATACTTCCCGTCAATGTCCTTCACGTAAGTCCATTGGACATTCTTGGGAAACTTTTTCAGGATCTATTGGGGACCTTCTTCGGATCATCAACTCAACGACCCAGAAAAATTCATGTTCAAGAATAATTCGTACGTCCCTGGGACATCCTATGGACAATCAATTGATATCCCTCAGCGTTGCTGATATGTTGTCCTACGGATGTCCTAAGGATGTCCTCCGTAGTGCTCGATGAGGATTACTGTAGGATTTGGGTATTCGATAGTTGTTCCAAGAACATCTCTCAAGGACGTCCCTAGTTGGTCCTCAAGTGGGACATTTGTGCATCCCAGAGACGTCTACGGTACCAAATTCGAACGTCCTATGAACGTCCTGAATGTCCCGACAGGACGTCCTGCGGATATCCATGGGACATAATTGTGTTATGAGGGAAGTAGGTACTGTTTCAAGATCCCAACAGATGCAAACATACTAAGTTGTGTACTAAGTAAAGGCTCATGAAAATTCATCGATTCAAGATGTCTACATTTCATGGAGATGGATATCATTAAAAATAAAAACTACGACTGAAAAGAACTTCCTATTATCTATTTTCTTCGAACATAATGACACAATTCAGGAAATATACACTATATGTATGTAGGCAGAGTTCACAGAATATACTCTTGAGATGAGATGAGGATTGCTGTTGAGTTTCTTTTACATTCGAAGGTTGCAAAGGGATGTTCTGTCTGAGTTCGTTTCTGAAGAACTTTCTCCTTTCGAGTATATTTTTGTGGAGTAGTGGAAGATCGTCGACCTTATCATTTATGAAGAGAGAAGTTCAAGTCAACTGGAGAATGAATAAAAATCACGATGAAATTGTTATCAAATATTTAGTGAAAACATTAATTTTTGATTGGTATATTCACAGATTAGCAAAATATGGCTCAATTGACGCTATGTTTATTCACATAGATATTCCGTAGATGTTATATCAGCGGCTTTCATGGAAAAATCATGTCAGATAGATCCATATCGCAAAAACTGCTTCATAAAAACATGGCTTCTTATTTCTCAATAGCTTTTATCTACAAATAACAGATCCTTTCTGTTTCAGAATGTTGTTCTCAACCAAACACGAGCATTCCTTGGAGAAGGTTCTCCAGAAATTCACTATCTTTTCATCACTAGCAATACCAGTCAGATGAAGTCGACTGCTCAATCAGCAAATCCTTCTATACCTGAACTCGTTGGTCCATTGAACAGAAAAGCTCTGGAATTCTTACTGAGAACTCAAGAGCTCGAAAGGTCCAAGGAGAATTCCAATTCCATACTACAATACCATTGTCATCAATTCCGGCGTTCCACAAGGATCAACGTTGTTCCTACTTCATATCAATGATCTTTGCAAATGATGGTACTCTCAGAATTCGTATTTCTTTCCAGGAAACTGACAACTTACGACGAAGGCAGGTCGACGTTGTCAATGAATAAAATCACAGCTATTTGAATTGAACCCCACCAAAACTGAAGCCTGCGTTTTCTCTAGAAAGGCAGAACACACTATGCCTGATATAACAACGACAAGTACCACCATTCCCACTATTTCCCACCAAGTCCACTATATCTATGTTCACATAACTCAGATTTTTGTTCCATGCAAAAATCTACTTTACACCTCAACAGCTTCTCATGATCTACAAAGCACAAATACGGCCAGTTTCCGAATACTGTTTTCACATATGGGGCTGGGCATCCAAACATAGGCTAATGCTCTCAGATTCCATCCAGAGAAGAGTCATCCGCCTGCACAGATAAAAGGATTTCTTGATTTAATGTGGAACAGCAATGGTTCAATCATATATTGTGCTCTTGAATTGGTCTAACCAACTATTTGTTTGATTATTCTACAGAACTTTCTTGACTTATTCATAAAAGAAAATCTTAGTTCGAATGGATAATTCTTTATTATTACAGTACGTATTGGTCGAAGAAAGAATCAATTAGTTTGAAAGAAGAAAATGCTCCTATTGTCATGTTAATCTCCCATCATATTTGAACAATTTTGTACTCAAATCAAAAAATTTCGAGCTTGTTACAAATAGATAATATCTCATTATGATTACTGAATATTTTTTCAGAAGTTTATTATTTTCTTGTGCCTAGAGATTATCATTTTGAAGATAATCAAAATATAGCTTATATACTATTAGAGTATTGAGTATCGAATGAAATTAATTTTTACAGTTGGTAAACAAAATGCTATAATATCAAAACTGAGTTATCCTCTTGGAACATAACAAGAATGAAAACATGTATAATATACCTAAATAAAAACATAAACATTAGAAACATCATTGAAATTCCATGTGTAGCTTAATATCTAGCAGGTGGAATATCATTTTTCTATATTTTTGTGATTTGCTGTCCTCGTCTTCTTGCTCAGAATGTCACTGTGATTGAGATGGTTTGAATGTTGAACCACAAAAACCTACTAGAGGAATGAGTAGAATAATCATTCAAAAAGTGTTTTGCATGTTCTGCAGAGTGGCTCGTTAAATGGAAATCATTAACCATATACCTATAGTAGTATAGGTATTTTTCCATCATGCTGGAAGACAGCTAGAGTCCAACCAATCCCCAAAAAAGGGAAAAAGAACCTGCCCAACAACTACAGGCCCATTGCCCTGTTATCAGTAATCTCCAAAGTTATGGAGAAAGCCATCAACATTGAGCTCATCAAATATCTGGAGAGCTCGGGGATCATCAATGATAGACTATACGGCTTTCGCCACCGAAGATCTATTGGAGATCTACTTGCCTACGTCACCCATTTATGGCAAGCTTCATTAGAAAAACACGGGGAATCTCTAGCTGCCGCTTTGGACATATCGAAAGCATTTGACCGTGTTTGGCACGAAGGACTCCTCCACAAACTACCATCATACGGCTCACCACCTCAGCTATGCCATCTCTTATCAAGTTCTCTTTCAGGCAGATCGCTTCATGTGGTGGTGGACGGTGTATCGTCTGATACAATGGGCGTGTACACCTTGGTAGAACTTTCAACTCGAACCATGTTTATGATGATCCTTTAATACATAAATAATGATTGACGACATAATTCGATCGAAAAATTTACTGGAATGTTCAATTTTTGGACATAAATAATAGTACCATCTGAAAACGGACCCTCTTATGACGTAGAAATCTCATCTCGCCATAGTTGGAATAGTCTTGTTTCAGTATTAGGGTTTTGACGTCACATCATCGCCTCGTTTTTAGAGGTCCGAAAAATAGGGGATTTCAATAATTTTTTATAAAACCTAGGGAGCTCACAGCGATAAACGGTTTGCTGTGGTGAGCTAGTTTGGGTGAGTTCTATCGAATTATGGAATACAAATTTTTTGTGATATAAGCCCATTGGCATCAATTCCGGCGTTCCACAAGGATCAATTTTGGCACCAACATTATTCCTTCTTCATATCAATGATCTGTTGGGAGTAACAACTCGCCCCATACAGCGTTCTCTTCCAGAATTCCTATTTCTTCCCAGGAAACTAAGAATACACGGCGCAGGCAGGTCAATGCTGTCAATGAAGACCTTGCTGAAATCACAGCCTGGGGAACCAACAACCTAGTTGAATCCAACGCCACCAAAACTCAAGCTTGTATTTTCTCTAGAAAGGCAGAACTCAGAATGCCCGACATTGTAATGTCTGACACCATCATCCCCACCAAGCCCACCATATCTATGCTCGGTATTTCCATCAGCAACACTCTTTCATGAGATGTCAGATCCATCGCAAAAGCCGCTTCACAAAAACTCGGATTCTTGTTCCGTTCGAAATGCTACTTTACACCTCAACAGCTCCTCATGATCTACAAAGCGCAGATACAGCACCGAAACATACGCTGATGCTCTTAGATTCCATCCAGAGAAGAGTCATCCGCCTGGTGGGTGACATCACACTCACTCGCTCTTTGACATCATTGGAACACCGTAGAAAGGTCGGCGACCTTTCACTTTTTTATCGATACTTCCACGGGAAATGTTCTTCGGAAATCTCTGCTATCATCCCTTCACTAGCAATACCAGTCAGAAGAACTAGACAAGCCCAGTCAGCACATCCCTTCGTTGTCAACCTCGAAAGATGCCGAACAGCACTTTAGCAAAACTCGTTCATCCATAGAACGGCTGGGCTCTGGAATTCATTGCCTGAGGAAGTATTCCCAACAACATATAATCTCCAGAAGTTCAAAAAAAATTCCAATACCTACCTCCTATCCCTATCCTCCCTAGGAACGTACGATGTTCTTTGAACATTATAGGGATTTCCTGTCTTGCGCTCCAAGCACTAAAAAAAAAAGAACTTGCTTCAGCAGAATCAACATTTCCATTCAACACAGCCAGGCATTGGAGGAAACAAACGAGATTTCTAGACAACCAAATTCTGGTTACTAGAAATTCTGCGTTTGACAAAAGGACATGTATAAAATTCGTTATAGGTTCAAAAACACGAAGAAAGGGGACATATTATTATTGGTTCAATCATTGCAATCAGGAATCGAGTATGTATATTGTGCATGTTATACAAACATATGCGTTGACAGTGACGTGTAGTTATGGTTTGAGGTATGATTGATAATAAGGTTCTGAGCTTGCGATAAAATAGGAAGGGAAAACACCTCATTAGCTACAACTATGTTAGAAAAATATATAAAGTTCTTACTCCCGCAGATTGTCCTCAAATATGGAATGACGCATTGCTTTGTTGATTATACCACACCACTATTATCCATGACTTAGCACACTCGATTTTTGAAAACCACCATTGAAACATAAAGGTGCTTTTTGCACCGAATCCAGAAAAAACATTAGCGGCAATGACGACTGAGGAGTCTAATGGGCACAGGCGTACCGCTGTATGTACGTCACTGCAAGTGTTTTAGACAAACATAGATTTTCTTGAACCAATCACGGAAAAAAATCATCTGGTTAGTATAGGCACAACCAGATATCTTGTGACACTAACCATTTTTTATTGTTACTATAGCCAGATTATCGTTATAGTTACCATTTGATATGGTGACAGCAACAATGTGTATCTGGTTGTGCCTATATTAACCAGAATATTGTCACAGTAACAAATTTTTCTTACCGTGATAAAAATTGCAGTTAATGAAATAAAGAAATATTCTGTTCATGTTGAGCAAATTCATTTCAAGAATCGAGGCAAGCAAGCCGATTGTTTTGAGACGAGTGTATATTGCTCCAGTCAAATGAAAAATGTATATACGAACCATTTCAATTTCAACAAAATTGATTTGGTTGATTGAAGAAATCATTTTTATCTGTGTGGTGGGTGATCCACACTCACTAATACTTCGACTTCATTAGAACACCATAGAAATGTCGACGACTTTTCTATAGATACTTCCACGAGAACTGTTCATCAGAAATCTCTGCTATCATTCCATCACTAGCAATACCACTCACACGAGCACGATATGCACAGACAGAACATCCTCTCGTTTGTCAACCTTGAAATATGTCGAACAACACTTCACCAAAACTCGTTCGTCTATAGAACGGCGAAGCTTATAGCTATAATCTCGAGACAGTAGAGTCCCTGTATGTATAATTCCCTGTATATATTTGTCAGTTTTGTTGGAATAAGAGTACGGACACTATGACAAGCAGTGACGGAAGGCAAAACCCCAAATTCTCAAAATGACTTTTGAACAAAGACATGGATATGCTTTTTCATGCACTTCGGATCTTCTATCCTCTACTGCCGCGGTGAAGGGTACATCCATATATCTTTCTCTGTCATTATTTTCATAAAGAAGTGGCGTCTCATCTCACTGGCGAAAAGGGGTCATAGTTTGTAAATCAATTTGTTGAAAGTATTTCTCGATATACTTAACAAAGGGTATATGTACTTGTGGGTTAGAATGGGGAAATGGAATAAATGAAAGGACTCGCTTCCATTTTTGCAATTCTCCACTACACAATTAGACATTTTGATTTTTGAAAACCTGAATTTTCAAATAATTTAATGTCATGTACGTTCATGAACTGTCAGTGCCCGCCAAATTGTTCATGTCATTTCAAATTTTTTAGGGTTATGCCTTCTGTCACTGCTTGTCTTAGTGTCCGTACTCTCATAACAGCAAAAGTGTCAAATACATACAGGGACTCTAGAGACAGGAATGAACCTCCTACCGAGGTTTGTATACTATTTCATTTACAACCATCATATTTCGATCAAAATTAATAAATCTATATTTCGTTGTGAACATATCTGAAATATTAGATAATTGAGGGGGGAAAGTGAGGACGGGAAGTAGAGAGGGCGGGAAGTAGAGGTGTGTAATATGACACTTCCCAACCTTCAACGACGTTAGTAATGACAACATTACATATATGGTTGTAAATACATTATAAACCTCCTCCTTCTATCCTTTATTCTAGGTACGTACGATGTTCTTCGAACAATATAGAAATTTCCTTTTGTGCGCTCCAAGGGATAAAAAAATATAGCGATCCAAATACGAACTGGTTTAGAAAATGAATGATCATTTATGATCATGATGGGAACAGCAAATAATGAGAAAACTGAAAAAAGGGAATTCAACATCCATAAATCATATTAATTCGACTATTTTTCCCTTCGAGAAGAGTGAATTTTAATTGAAATTGACGAAAAGCCTATCAAAAACAATAAGAAAGTTTCTGTCGAAACGCCAGATCGCATTCATAACTCATTCCGGTAATCAAATTTTATCGGTGCGTGTTTCATAAACTTCTATATTATATCCTTCTCCACTTATCATTTTGTTTTCGGCAGTTTTCAAGGACACTGAAGTGGCACTGGCTGGTCTTTATTGGGTTTTAATTGATTCCATTAAGGCGTAACTGAAAACCGTGCAACGAAATTCCAAATGTTTACTATTCAATCGTCACAAATGAGTTTATGCGAACACTGAGAAAACTCAAAAAAAGATTAGATATGTCTTTGTTGTAACTGATGTTTCAAGTATAAAATGATAAGGATGAATGAATTGATTCTTTGACATAGGTTATTTCTGATTTGAATAATTCGATTGATTCTACCTGTTATACAATTCGTTTGTTTTATTCTTTCATTACCATTCAAATCATGAATATATCAGCTCAGGAAGGCTTTGACTTCATCGCAATCTTTATGAGGAGAACATGTGAAATCTCTGACGTGGCCTTAGATATACAGGATGTCCCAAGAATGCTGGGACCCAGAGCTACCACGTGTAATAAAGTTCAAAATGAGTTGATTGAACCAAACTTATTTGTATAAAGACTGTACCATTTTTCCGTGAGAAAAGTTCAGACTTTACATAAGAAAACATATTTTGTGCGCTGTTTAAAATTGAGTGGAACAAATCGCATGAAATTTGACAAAAGTGCATTTCAGAGGATAAACCTCCTCTCGGTTATCAAAGAAACGTGAAAGAAATTTTAGAAGGGTTGAAACCACCCTCACCCCCTCACATTTTTTTCAGAACATCCTAAGGGGTGGTAATAAGGATCTCATATTTTTTTAGCAAGATGCTTGATTCATTATCTTCATTTTGAAATTGTGAAAATGTCGTTTCCGCCTAGTTCCGAAGGAAATAGTGATTTTCCTAACAAGTGCGGAAAGTGATACTTTCCCGCACGCGACTGCCGTTGACACGAACGACGCGAAGCGGAGTTCGGGCAAGCAGTCGAGTAAGGGAAAGACACTTTCCGCATGAGTTAGGAGCAATATTTTTTCTGCAAGCGTAGGAAATTGATTGATTTGTTCAATTGATTATTCATTCATATAGGAACAACTAACAAGAGAAATATATTCTCTATATACTGATTATTGGTAATAGCTATTGTGAACTTACAGTTTGACGCATTATGTATAGGTTCATTGCGGAAGCCAGCAGGCCCATAAGGTGTTTGGTCTCTAGGTTCCAGACACTTCTAGGAAATGAGCCAAAAATACTTCTTCTTCATTCGGTATTTTCATTTCTTTATTGTTGCACCATTCAATAAAACGCGTGTATAGCTTCTCATACCTTTCTTAAAACTTCGTTGACAATAACGCATCTGTATCGCATCCCTATAGCTAGAAGTTTTTGATCACATTGTGGCAATTCCACTGAATCGAGAATGATAGTAACGCTGTGTCTGTTACTTCGACAATTACAAACTCATTTGAGCTTTGATTGGCCTGACGACAATAATCGTTTCCCATCAGATCAGTCCAAATCTATAGGGGGATTTTCTAATAGTCAATTTTTATTTTTCAATATTTCTCAATTTTTACAATGAATAGTGCAATTCAATGGATGATTCTGAACATACATACCTAATACTGCAACAAACAAACTCTCATATTCCATCACCTACCACTTATATTATGCCATATTATTATATCTTTGTTTTTCCCGCACTAGTGCGGGAAAAAATTTCCCGCAATGTTACGGAAAAATGACACTTCCCGAACTAAATTGCGTGCGGTTATAGGGTGAATCACGTACGCTTGTAGGAAAATTTTTTTTCCTAAATAATACTTACATATATTCCTAGTAAATGTTTCATAATAGTAATTCTCCCAACAAGTACTAATTATTAGTAATAGCTATTGTGAACTTACAGTTTGACGCATTATGTAGGTTTATTACGGAAGCCAGCAGGCCCATGAGGTGTTTGGTCTCTAGGTTTCAGACACTTCTTGGACATGCGCCAAAAATACTTCTTCTTTTTTCAGTATTTCCATTTCTTCATTGTTGCACCATTCAATAAAACGCATGTATAGCTTCTCATACCTTTCCTAAGACTTCGTTGGCAATAACGCATCTGAATCGCATCCCTATAAATAGCTGGAAGTTTTTGATCACATTGTGGCAATTCCACTGAATCGAAAATGACAGTAACGCTGTGTCTCTCACTTCGACAATTTCAAACTTATTTGAGGTTGGATTGGCATGACAACAATAATCGTTTTCCATCAGATCAATCCAAATCTATAGTGGGATTTTTATAATAATCACATTTTATTTTTCAATATTTCTTAATTTTCACAATAAATAGTGCAATTTGATGGATGATTCTGAACATACATACTTAATACTGCAACAAACAAGCTTAAACTTTCATATTCCATCATCAACCACTTATATTCTGCGATATTATCATATCTTTGTTTTTTCGCACTGTTGCGGGAAAATGACACTCCCCAAACTAAATCGCTTGTATGAAAAAACTATTGTACACTCCAAATGATGAAAGAAAAACTACCTCCTCATAAGGTTTTTGCTTCGTTGTCATGAAATATGTTTAGAGTCTATATACACCCGGTAGAAAAATGCTCTTCTCTCGTGTAGACGACTGAATCTTGTTGCGAAACTAGACTGGCGATGCTTTCTTAATGTCGCCTAAACAATGTCGTTGATACGGTAATGTCCACCGTGACCTTTATGCTGGATGTAGGAAGAACGAAACGATGTGAGCTGAATTATTTTTCACATGACTATTCTCTTCGGTCGGTGGCATTCTTTCTCCTTATATATACTGGAACGAGGTGATATTTTCAGAGTGACATTATCCTGTATAATGCATGGGTAATGGCTGATGAAGTTTCCTGAAATTGCATTAGAACATGAGAAGTTGCATTATATGAGCAATTAGGATTAGGTCACTCCTTCGTCGCTATTCAGCTATATTATGTAAAAGTCGATACGATTAATATTCCGATTATATAATGATAATAAACGTCTTTATTTGTTTCAATGTTCATACAAACATAAGGCAGAGCAAAGTTTAGCCATCATGGCTATTCTTACACCTAACCCTGCACATTAATTGATATACATAATTCACAAACTTAACTCACTTAAATCACTGAAAGAAGATAACTTGCAATTGAATCTATGATACATTATGATTGATTATAATCTCGAATAGCATTCTGTTCCAACAATAAATGTAATTTGGGACGTTTTTTGAAAGAATGAATAACATCAATTTTTACAGAGGAATCAAGAGAATTGTACAATTTCACAGAATTATAGGAAAAAGATTTCTGGTATAATGCTGTCGAATGGCGCGGTATATGTTGGATACGGAATATTAATTTGTTTCTCAAATAGATTGAGATTGTCGTAATCAATAAACGATAAACAAAAATAAGAAGATGATATTTCCACATTAAATCAATATTCAGCCATCTGAGTGCACGAAAACAGTGACTGATATGATCAAATTTCCTGAGACCATAGATGAAGCGACAACAGGTATTCTGTATCTTTTGTAATCTTATCTGAGTTACCATGTCTAGATAAGAATAAAAAATTGAAAGACAATACTGAAGTATTGGCAAGACGTCAGTTTCACAAAGTTTCTTTCTAATGTAGAAATTTAAGATACTTTTATTTGCAAATAAGAGTTGCAACGACAGATATGATTTGTTTACCAAATTATTTACTTGCCTCATAAACTCAGGTAACCAGAGGTATGAGTACATTTTCAAGGAGAATTTCATGTCCAACAATTTCGTAAATATGCTTCGCGCAAAACAGCATAGCCAAAGATATCTTAGGAATCAGCTTCAAAGAATGTCTTTCACAATAATGGTTCAGGAGTTGCAAGTCACTGTTCAACCTTTGAACCTCAACAGGAATATTCTCTGAATCATAACTGTATTTTAATTGTATTTTGATTGTATTTCTGAAAACTCAACATTTCTATATATTTCAGCAGTGTATATAAGAAAGAGTGGTGGCCCCAATATGGAACCCTGTGGAACCCCTGACCTAACATGACCTGCACCTGCAGAATATATGCATTCATTTGCACGAACTTTCTTTGTTCGATCGGCAAGATAGGAGGAGAAGAATTCGACTGCGATATTGTCCAAACCGTACTACTTTAATTTTGAACAAAGTAACTTATGGTCGACAGTGTCGAATGCTTTTGAAAAATCCAACAGCACCAGCACTGTCGCCTTTTTCCTGTCAATCGGGTCGATTCTGTTCGGATCTTGTTATAACATTGCTATATGATAATAATATTGTTATGATCCTAACATATAACAATATTGCTATGAAGTTCTGTATTCTATTTGGAGAGTAACTGCAAGACTGGTTATAAGTTCAAGTGATAGCAATATTGTTGAAAAATTGAGAATTTTTGAGCTGACAACACTGTTTTCAACTCATTGTTTAAGTGTTAGGTATGGATTTAGCCATCATTTCATGAAGAAGAAGAGTTCATGATTATCTAACCTCAATCTAACCTCTCAAATTAGTCAGTCCTGCACTGACATTGTACAAAATTATATTGTTCAAATCGAGAGATTTCGTATTTGCTGAATCTGGTCGTCGTTGTGCGACTGGTGCAAGTAATCAATCATGTCCCCGAAATGAGAAACAACTAAAAGCCGGATGAAAATAATCGTGATTTTTTTTAATAATCTAGCAAAATAGCTCGATATCCATCAGGCAACTGAAATGTTTTTTCTGGTTCTTAATATGCCGAAATTGTAGTCTCATATTTCCTATACAAATTGGAACTTCAAGAAAAGGTTTTCAAGTAGTTGGTCACCGTATAGTGAACCTATCCTATTTGTTTGTAATCACCATTCTAAGTTTTTCAATATGTCTTCTACGAATTGAAACGAGGAATGGTTTTCGAGTAGTCAGTGACACAACTGAATTCTCATAATATGTTTTTAATCCACTATTTACTGAATTTTCATACAATTGGAAAAATTTGTAGTGCAAAAACGAAGAATCCACTATCTTATTGTTATAAGATAGCAAGCACAAAATTGATGTTGCCGAGATAGCAAGAAAGCTGACCAGATATCATTTAAATTGACAGATCATATTGCCAAAAATCGATGATTAGAATTCCACTTTTTCGAATCTTGCTATGATAGCAATATCTTCTCTACAACCATATTGCTAAATACTGTCTGTAGGTTAATCGAGGAGGTGGTATATTCATTATTCCAAATTTTTTGGGATTTTCTCTCCTCGTTTCTATAAAATAAAAATATGAATATTATTTCAATATACGTGTAGTAAGGACAAATCAGATGATTTGCCCCAAAATGTCACTGCGTTTAAAGAATTTTCCTATCAGAGAGCCTAAAAGAAAAATTCACTAGCTTGTCAGTGACAATTTGTATTGAAAAAATTTTTGGAGAAGGGAAATAAAGGTATATAGAAAAAATATCAAATTTTCACTTATCTTTGGACGTTTCGGGACCGGTTCTGCTCCCGTTTTCAACATAAGAAGAGATTATTTCAATAGCGAAGTCGTATAATGTCTTGAAGCTTTTCAGTTTTCAATGACAATTGGTGACGTTGGCAATCAATTGTCATTGAAAACTGAAAAGCTTCAAGACATTATACGACTTCGCTATTGAAATAATCTCTTCTTATGTTGAAAACGGGAGCAGAACCGGTCCCGAAACGTCCAAAGATAAGTGAAAATTTGATATTTTTTCTATATACCTTTATTTCCCTTCTCCAAAAATTTTTTCAATACAAATTGTCACTGACAAGCTAGTGAATTTTTCTTTTAGGCTCTCTGATAGGAAAATTCTTTAAACGCAGTGACATTTTGGGGCAAATCATCTGATTTGTCCTTACTACACGTATATTGAAATAATATTCATATTTTTATTTTATAGAAACGAAGAGAGAAAATCCCAAAAAATTTGGAATAATGAACCATATTGCTATTTGCAAACAGAATCGACCCGATTGGCTGTTATAATATCATCATTTATCTTAATTAATGCACTTGTGGCAATATATCTTCGGGGGAACTGAAAGTATATTCAGTGTGGCCAATATTTAACTGTGGCCAAGATGAGGTCTCACAGCATGTTTCTCCTCATCCTCAGGTACTGAATTTCGTGCTTCTAGGGTCGATGGTGATGAAGATAATTGAGGAAAGCTGCATTTAAGGATCTACCCTCAAGGGATTCTAGCACCCTTAGCAAACATTTTAGGACACATCATGTTCATATGAGACTGTTTTCTTATTTTCATCAGCAGGACTACATCCCGGTGTATACGATCGTTATTCTAGACACCCTGCATAAAACGTTAAAATTCCGAACATCAGATTCACTTAGTATACTTCCTAGATCCCTAGGTGTAGACTTTTGTGAAGAATTGTGAGATCAGCAGATTCCTGATTACTCCTAGTTTTAGGTATGAGAATGCATTTTCCATCTCTTGGAGCGCACGAAAGGAAATTCCTATAATGTTCGAGGAACATCGCGCGAGGACAGGAAGAGGAGGTAGGTGTTGAATTTTTTTGAACTCCTGGAGGTTTTAAGTTCTTGGGAATACTTTCATCGGCAAATAATTCCAAAGCTTCGCCGTTCTGAAGACGAACGAGTTTTGGTAAAGTGTTGTTCGACATTTTCGTGATCGAATTATAGCAGATATTCCTGAGGAACATTCTTAGTAGAAGGATCTATAAAAAAGTGGAAGGTAGCCGACTTTTTTACGGTGTTCTAAAGGGCTCAAAGAGTTGTTGAGTGTGGCATCACCCACCAGGCGAATGACTCTTCTCTAGATGGAATCTGAGAGCATTAGCGTATGTATGGGTGCTGAACAGAACAGTATTCTCTTTGTTGATCATGAGAAGCTGTTGTGGTGTGTGAAGTAGACTTTGATATTGATATTCCTAATTTTAATCCTAATCGAGTTAATTGACAATACTTTGATGCAGAATAATTCAGAAGGAAGATATTCATATCAAGGATAAACAGATTCGAATTGAGAACAATCGATTCCAAATTGAAAATGAATAAGTTGGAATCGATCAGAAATTAAATTGATTGAATTAAAATTGAATACCCTCCAATATTGTATGAATGTTTAAATTATTCTATAATAGTATGTTATGCAACGATCATATTGTATCAATCATGACCAATAAAAAATAAAATAAAACATGAATGCATTTCAAGTTATTTATATTTCAACATCTTCAATCCATGCATCAATTACCTGAATGTGTTGTGATTGAATGTCAATTGAAATTGAATGTCAAACAACTGAAACAAGATCTAGAAACATAAAACACTTCATTATACTCAAATACGTGTTTCTACCGGCTCAAAATTTGTTTCATAATGGAAAGTCGTGTCCTTTTTAGAGAAATGATGATTTTCATTGTATAGTGGAGATTTATATGAGTAAATATTCGATATACGATAGAACGAGTAAGTATATGAATAAGTCTTCATTCAGATAAATGACTCAGTCATAATTAAAGGAAATAAGAACATAATTCACTTCACCGAAAAAGGCAACTGGAATAATGAATATAATTATATCTCAGCCCGTTATTGAAGTACAGAACAATATTTCTTTGTTGTAAAAAGATACCTGGTCATCAACATGAGTGAGAAAAATTGGTAACCGCTTTCGTAAAAGTACGTATTGTCACAGGAGTCTGGCGAAATAATGATTCCGTAACTTGATATACCTCAACACAAAAGGTGTTCATTCTTCAAGGTGAATAAATGAAACCACATCCTATATGCAGAAACAATACGGGATCGACCATGCGTGAAATATTTATTTCTGTGGATTTTCCGTTGAGCCTTCACCATATTATAGGTGCCGGTATTTTGAAATCCGCGTGGAGTTTTTTTTTTCGTCGAGGTGGTTGAAATCTTTCAGGAAAATCATAGGCATCTGATCCTCCATTTGATTGCGTGAGAGTCCTGACTCCAGGGTATACCCACCAAATAATCCACCCCGTTCGTAGGCTTGTCTGACCGATGTCTCCAACGACACTAAGGCCTTGTGGCCCATTGTATCTCACCTACCTGCCGTTATCAATTTTACCATATACGACTCATCGTGCTTGCCAAGGGCCACTTCAGTATGAATGACCCTTTACGTTCAGGTTTTTGAAGATTACTCTTCCGATCCCTGTTCTCGTCTACGAAGAAGGCCAAAAGTTTTCTTTCTCCTACGAGTAATGAAGGAAGGGGTTGGTCCAGCCCTGTGGTGCCCCCTGCACAGGGCAAAGGCTGTTTATACTGAGATGTCACCCTGTTTTCCAGAGGCTCCATTAGTGACACCATACCTCGGTGTCATTCATCCAACGCCACTGGTTCCCACAGCTTGAATTAGTTTTCCACAGCCTCGTTGAACCCGTCCTCGGCCACCTGTAGATTGTAGATGGGTCGTATAGGCTGAGAGACCTCTCGATCACTAAGACCTAGAAGATCTATAGTGATTACCCATATCTATATATAGTTTTGGTCCTCTAACCCTAGACTTCTGATGAAGCCTACGATTTTCCTGACGGTTGACTTTTCCACTTCAGCAGGGGTGAGATAGACCTGTTCTTGGTGGTTCAGCCTATGGCGGACTAATACTTCACATGAGCAAAGTATGTGTTCCGCGGTTTTGGTCGCATTGTTACAAAAGCGGCAAGTGTCAGTCTCCGCCAGACCCATCTTTTTGAGGTGGTACCTCAGAGGGCCGTGTCCTGTGAGAAAGCCTGTGATAAGCTCAAGCTCTGGTTTGCTGAGGTTGAGTAGCTCTTTGGCTCGGTTCTGCGAATGGTTGATGAACCTTTCCGCTTGTCGTTCACCTGGAGTTGTTCCCCAGTAGGAGGACTTTTCTGAGTGGAATTCATTATAGTTAACCCTTCATCATTTTTTTTTATATATATTTATGTATCCCTATCATAAACAGAAATGTTTCTTGGGGTAATAAAGACAATCAATCAATCAATCAATCAAAAGTGCAGATGCTGCACCTTTTTTCGCAAGGCGATCAGCTGCCTCATTTCCTTTGATTCCTTCATGCCCTGGAACCCACATAAGTGTGACTTTGTTGCCCTTTCCCAGTTGCATGAGTGTTTCAAAGTAGTCCCATGTAATCTTTGATGTGACAACGAATGATTTTAGGGATTTTAGAGCGGCTTGGCTGTCTGAGCAGATATATATGTTGGCACCCCTCAGACCTTTGCTCAGGCACCTTTGGGCGCATAGGTTGATGGCATGTATTTCAGCTTGAAAGATAGTGGGGGAGTGACCTAAGGCTTCGAATAGCCTACATCCGGGTCCATATACACCCGCGCTCACCCCTTCTTCCATTTTCGAGCCATCGGTGTACCAAACAAGGGAACCTCTGTCCAGCTGAGGCTCAGCGGAACCGTACCTAGGGCGGCTTTTTATAACCACTTCAAAGGTATGATCGAAACAGAGCCTGGCTGGCATTATGTCCGATGGTTTGGTTGCAGATTCCATTTGTACTTCTTGTAGAATGACCATGTGACCAGTGACATCACCTGGTCTGGCCAATTCAATGGAGTTCAGTCTGTATGCACTGAGTGCTGCAGTCCTCTTGATGAAAATATGCAAGGGTAGTAGGTCAAGCATAGCTTCCATTGCTGCAGTAGGGCACGTACGCATAGCCCCTGTGATCCCAAGACACGCGAGTCTCTGGATTTTTTGCAGCTTAAGTTGTGCAGTTTTTTCCTTACTTTTGGTCCACCACACTAGAGAAGTGTATGTGACCATGGGTCTGACCACCGTGAGATAAGACCAGTAGATCATATTTGGTTTAAGACCCCACGTTTGACCAAACATCTTTCGGCATATCCAGAGAGCTGAAATTGCCCTATTGACGATTTTGGTCAAGTGCTGGTTCCACGTGAGTTTCTTGTCTAGGATTACTCCTAGATATTTGAACTCTTCGGAGAAATTGATATGCACCTCATCCATAATGGGTTCCTTTAACTTGATCTTCCTTCTTTTGGTGAATGGAACGATGACCGTTTTGCTTGGGTTGACATTCAAGCCCTCCTGAAAGCACCAGTCTTCCAGCAAGTTGAGTGCAGTCTGCATTAGGTTTGATGAAATCCTATCATGCTTGCCTCTTATTATTATGACAATGTCATCCGCATAGCCTTAAATATCGAATCCAGTGGTGCTTAGTTTGTTGAGTAGGTTATCGACAAATATGGACCATAAAAGAGGAGACAGTACCCCTCCTTGGGGGCAACCTAGACAGATATAAGCGAATCGCACCAACTTTGCCACGGATGTCCACAAATTATTGTCCCATCTGGCGCAAGACAGCAAAGATGGTCCCAAAATGCTTCATCTCTCGAGCGGCATGGTTTGTCCTATCCACTCCACTTAATTTTGAGGTTGGGCTTGGAGGGGAAGAGGAAAGGACAAGAGAAGTTGACCAAGGAATGCCGATAAGAAAGATTGATCAACACGAGTGATATGAGATGGCAGTCTAATCTGGAGATGATCTTGTTAATTATTATTAATATTCAATGTCAGATTGAATAGGACGATTGATTCAGTAACGCCAGATCCTCTACCCGAAGTTTATTTTTTCAAGCAGTAAGGTATGATTCTCTCTTCCTTTTAAGGTTGATGACATGCATTTCTCCCCATTGCTCAGTGCATCCTGCATAGTCGAGACATGTCCTAATCTGATTTGCCCAATTATAGTTCGAGTGTGTAACATTTGCTAGCTTGATATTTTATGAAAGGCAGATATTTGGGAGACGTTCGGTTCCCATTGCTAGAATTTTTATAAGCCAGTTCAGTGAATGTTTGAATATGGGGTACGCAATTTTCGATCTTCCTGTCTCCAATCGTACCGCAAAATCTGCGCTGTTTCTTGGAAGTTGCAGAATTCTTTTGGAAAAAGTTATTTGGATTTTTTCTAGTAACTCTTCATATCGGAGCCCCCACACAAGTAAACAGTTGGTCACTATGCTATTGTCACCAATGTATCGAACAACTGGAAACGAGATAACCATGAGCTAATTCTTGTTCTAGTCATAATCGGTATTATCGATTCTATTGCTTGTTTCGTATTTTCGACTGTACATTAGGACATTTCTCGAAAGAAAGAAGACGATGAGAGTTTTACACCGAAGTATACAAACAATTTGGGAGTTTCTAATTCTCCATCACTATAGTATGAATTATAGGAACTGGGAAGAGAGGGGGCCCTAGAGAACACCAGAACTTTTGTTTCGTTCACATTTATTGTCCGAGAATTTTGAGTTTACGTTTCAAGTCAGCTTCACTGTCGGAGATAAGAATGAGATCGTCCGCGTAGAGAAGCATCATCACTTCGTTCAAGCCATCGTTATTCACTCCTTTAGCATCTGCAGCTTCGAAAAACTTCTAGATGAAAGCAAGAAACAAGGAGAAAAGTAACGAGCTCAAGGTCGGTGCCTTGAAGCACTCCTGTCGTGAAATCCACTGGACGAGCCGCACCATCCATTCTTATAACTCTCATGGATGCATTTTCGTAGATTTTTCGGGCGTAATGAGCCTACCGCTTACATCTAGATGAAACAGTTTTTGCCAGAGAAGCGAATGACTTATAGAATCAAAGGCCCTCTTGAAATCCACGAACGCGATGAAGATTTTCCGCTTTTTAAGTCTCAGATGCAGTTATAAGATAGATTGAAGAATGACCCAAGACCAGTTGAAGTATGGTGAACGTCCGGCTAGAGAACCTCGGGTTATCAACCATTTTCGTACTCACAAGTTGAGAGGCCCTGAGTGGACGTGGAGGGTATAGTCACGTATATAAAAATATTTATTTTGGATAGATGCAGTTCACTTACAGACGTAGTCGCAGACACGTGATGCAATCAGTGTTCGTTCATACGAATCGTTGCATAGATTTCGGGAAGATGTAATTCAATGTTCTGCGTGGCATTAGCCAGAAAAGTAGTTGTTTGTCTCTCCAATACCGTCTTTACCCCATTTTCAGGAGGTCTGAAGCACCAAGAATTCTTCCCATCATTTATATGTTTGTCGAGCACAGTACCTGATATAGCGTCACCGTCCAATATATGTAATAGGATTGAAGGCACATCAGATTGTTTTTTCATTATTCCTAATGAATAGGAGATTATAATTGAATTATGTTATCATAACTCGCTATCGTTACTTTCCAAAATGGCCCTGAATTCTTGTGTGCCCAAGGACCTCAACATAGTTTGAGACGGCCATGTGTCTCCCGTCATCACCATTTTGACTTCGAGTTTTCGCCTATTTATGAATGTATTGTTAATACAGGGCTTTCATTTCAAAACTTACCACCCTGCATAACTCTTGATCTGCGAAGATTACACTTTTTGGAAAAAACAGGTCGATTTAGATATCGGAGGGAAAGTAAAATACTAATATCAATTGAATTCTATGTTCATCACCTTCACCCCCAGACACCCCTACTTTGAAAGAAGACAGAAGACAGAAGACGATCCTGACCGCAGAATCGAATTTTGTGAGATGATGTCTGGGAAGATTCAACAAGATGCTAGTTTCCTTAAGCACATCTGTTCCAGTGATGATTCAACGTTTTATTTGAACAGATTTGTTGATAAACATAATTGAAGATTCTGGGACAATGAAAATGCACACATAGGACGACAGGATCAAACTTAGTTTCCTGAGAAAGTCAATGTGTGGGCTATTATTCTAGGCAATGAGATAATTGGACCACTCTCAAATGAAGATGATTCAAATGGAAAATTGTACCTGGATTTATTAAAATTTATTGATCCCCTCATTACACAATCTTTAGAGAAGCCAATCGATGATCATGAAAATATGTTGCTTGACGAAAATATCCTATTCTTTCAGCAGGATAGAGCTCCACCACATGTTTTTGTAGAGGTAGGAGAATGGTTAATTCAACGATTTTCTAGGCAGTGGATTGGCAGCAGAGGTGCCAGAATATGGCCAGCAAGATCTCCATATTTGACACCTCTTGACTGTTATCTGTGGGGTCACTTGGAAACAATGGTTTATAAGACTCCACCAGAAGATATTGATGAACTCAACAGAAGAATCATTTCAGAAAGCAGACAAATGCATTGGGAAACGTTTCAAGAAGTTCGTGAAGAATTCGAGAATATGCTGTAATATTGTCTAGAGAATAATGGAGCACATTTTGAGCAATCTCTTTGGATACCACTCTGAAAAATTGCATTTCTTCTTAGACACGATTCGTCAAAATAAATCATTCTAGTTGGTTTTGAAAGGAACTAGTAGGGTACACCATTCTCAGCTGGATGGAGCACCAACACATTTTGTTCTGATTGACAGAGAAGATGTCATTGTTCACTGAAACCATATACAGAGTGAACTCTGATAGCTGGCAACATTTCACAAGTACGGTCCTGCTTTTTTTTTCAATTCTGCAAACGTCGATTGGTGTTGGAGTGCCTAATGTTCCATGAGAAAATGAAATGAATCAAGAAGCTGTTGGAAAGTTGTGACAAAAATATTCTTTCGCTCTATCCTATGAATCACCCTGTTTATTATTGCAGAAGAGGAGGAATACTCCAGATGGCAATTCGATATTCTCCTCCAGAGGCATATGTTCGTGGTAGGAGTATGTACAGTACCCCATGACTCACCCTGTATATGAAATAAATATTGTCCACCTGGTTGAATTGATCATTGATATACCTTCGATTTAATGTATTCCAAAGTAGGGGGTGCCATTTGAGATTTCAAAGTGGGGGTGTCTGGGGGTGAAGGAGATGAACATATAGTATTCAATTGATACTGTTATTTTACTTCCCCCTCGATATCTAATTCGACCTGTTTTTGCCGAAAATTGTAATCTTCGCAGATCAGAAAAAATACAAGGTGGTAAGTTTTGAAATGAAAGCCCTGTATAATATGAGAATATTATGACGGTAAAGAATAGGCACGCGCGCTGTTCTCGGAATTCGGGCGGAAGATGCGAGAAGTTTTGGCGAATGATCTCGCAAGGTTATGAAAATGCTATTAAAATGTTCTACGTCACTTATAAATATCGGCAGGTAGCCCGACATTATTATAGAATTACTTAATTGATAAATCAGTTAAAGGTGTTTTTTGAGCTATAACAGAAAGTAAGATGGCGTAGAAGGGCTATCAACTCCATTTTCATGGAATTGCCACTTCAAACTGGCAATTGTCGCTTCGAATTGGCATTGCCACTTTGAACTGGCAATTGCTCCAATTTCATTTTTTATGATTGCCACATTTCAAAGTGACAATTGTCAGTTCATAGTGACAAATACCACTTCTATGTGACAATTGCACTTCAAAGGAACAATAATTTTCAGTTCAAAGTGACAATTATCGGTTCGAAGGCAATTGTCAGTTCAAAGTGACAATTCTCAAGTTGAAGTCACAATTATTGTCAGTGGAAATAGTAATTGTCAGTTCAAAGTGACAATTGGCACTTAACTGACACTCTTTGTAATTATGAAGAAAGTTATCGATGTATAACCCGAATATTTTGTATATATTGTATTTATAGTGATAATACTGATTCTATATTATATATTGTTGCTTGTAGTGTTTGTGTTTAAATAAATCGTTTTTTTTTGTTTATTACTGTGAGTGTCTGTGAAAGACAGAACCTGAAAGTGTTTCGTAATAGAGTAATTGAAGTTGCGAAAACTTATGAGTAATTTTGAGAAGTATTGTTTTCGAAATTATCACTTCGTTAATAAGCATATAAAGGTTCCGCACTTTGGAGTCAATATCTAGAGTAAAAACTACGTATAGCCACTGAATGACTATCACCATGATTTTAACAATGGAGTTATGAAATGATTGATAGTTTCTTGAGCGCTACTCACTGCTTGTGTATGAAATTTACTAGTTCGTTCAAGAAATATTGTATGGTCGCATTCAGCTCGATAGGAAAAAACCACATACAGTGCGTCTATTTGCGAAATAGCCATATCGACCTCGCATCAGTGGGAAATCTGCGAGACACTCAACAGACCTAAATTAATTATTCACTAGCGAACTAGCGTTACTCTGTTCCTGGTCCGATTGATCCAATTTCATTAGATGTTAAGAACCTTTCAGAAAAGCAGAATGTAACGTGCTGAAAGGCAATTTATTGTGGTGAAAATCATCGATTTTGTCGGTATTCTAGTGTGCTTGAGATTACGAGAATGTCAATAGCTCTCATTTCTCCTGATTCATTCCATTTAAGCTGCATCATACAAATGGATTGGTTGAAATGAGGAGTGTTATCTTCTGTCGAGACGGCTTCAACGATGTGGAAAGAAATTCAAATCGATTATATAAATCTGATATCTTTGAGTCATGGAATTGAATCAGATGTTATTGCAATTATTATTCTCACTGGGTTTGTTTGAATGAAGGTATATTAATTCCATTATCGCGAGGATTGATTGAATTCCTAATAGAAAACTATAGGAATGAGAACTATAACATAGTTTATCTGAAAAAAAGAGAAGGTTTATTCAATGAATGATATTTATATGAAATAGGTGAAGCATGCACTCATGCAGACCTCTTCAAATGAAGAAATATTGAAGATACCCATCAGTATATTGTCAAGAACAACAAATAATGATACAAGAGAATACCTGGAAATATGTGATCACTCGAATGATGTGCAGATTGGTACCATAGAAATACAATGAGATGGTTATCATCCATCAAATGATGTTACTAAACTGCGCAACGAGCATATCAACTTTGAATATTTTCCTCGAACTTTTTTTTTCATGTTCTGAAGAGAACCAAGGAAAATGAGGTAGGAATTGGTGATCTTCTTGAATTTCTGAAGGTTATATGCCTCGGGGAACACCTCCCTTGGCAATGTGTTTCAGAGCCTCGCTGTTCGTTGGATGAACGCGAGTCTTTTGGAAAGAGATGTTCTGCAGGTCTCCAAAGTGACCACAAAGGGGTGCGAAGTCTCAACTCGACGGGTTAATCTCGCGGGGACTGCCAAGGAAGGAACAATTGTTGATATTTCAGAAGAGCATCGTCCATGGAAATATCTATAGAGTGAAGCCAGATCGCCAACTTTTCTACGGTGTTCCAGAGAAGTGAGTGAGTTTGTGAGCGAGGCATCATGAATTTCCCTTTTTTGGACAGAATCCAACAGTTTCAGGGTATGTTTGGGTGCTGCACTCCAGATATGGAAACAGTATTCCAGGACAGATCTTATAGATCATAAGCAGCTGACTGAAATTGAAATAGCTTCTGGCCCGAAACAGACAACCAAGTTTTTGGAATGCACTTTTAGCAATTGATCTCACGTGATTTTCCCAAGAAAGGTTATTGCTCATAGTAATACCAAGCATCAAAATGGATGTCTTCAAAGGTATGGTTACTCCTGACAACCTTATGTTGGGCACAGTGAGATCGGCTTTTCTAGAAAAAAGGCATGCTTGTGTTGTGTTTCCATTAAAATCTACCAAGTTATTGGATCCTCATTTCGTCCATATTTATGTTGTCAACATGTCTCCCTCGTTCTTTTCTGATTTGCCTGGCTGGTATTGGTGCCCTGGAAGAGAAGGCGGTACGGAGGGTACTATCATCCGAGAAGCTGTGTACTGGACATAAAATCGCTTCCAACAAATCGTTGATATGGAGTAGAAATAGTGTTGGTGCTAGAATTGATCCTTGTGGAACGTCGGCATTTATGATAAGGGATTTAGATGAAACTCCGTCGACCACTACATGGAGAGACCTGTTTGAGAGGAAACTAGCTAGCAGAGAACATAGCTAGGGAGGCAAGACAGCTCTAGAGCAGTTTCTACTGAACCAGGCCTTATCGGAAGATGTTCTGCACATATTAGGATGCGGTTTCCTTCATTTCGAAGATGAATCCACTGGGTATATGACCACTAGTATTCTGATGATAGAACATGTTGACATCTGATTATATAGGGTGACAAATGAAAATATTTAAAAGTTCTCCATGCTCCCAATTTGACGAAAAATTTTTCAGATCTATCTTGATGAAATACTCAATCATATCGCGATTTTCCTCTCTCCTCTCCATTTTTCCAAAAATATATATTTTTCGAAACATGTGAGATCTTGTACTTTTGGTCACGAGAATTTTTTACTACAGAACTATTTGGAACTATTACTGTAAGACCGAGCAAAACACATTGATCAACTTGTGAAGTGTTTGAGAATGAATATAAGGTGATACACCAAGATCGATGGGATGGAATTCAAAGGAACTGAGGTCATTTATAAATCCATGTGAAACATTAACACTCTGACTGCCATGTCAGTCATTATTGACCGACAGGTTGATCTTGTGCTGAGCTGATGCATTTTCATTGGTTCGAACGCGTCAGGCCACGCGAAGTTTTTAGAGTAGGGGGCATCTAAGTGATCAGCATATTGCTGCTCAGACCTTGTAAAGTCGTTCTGGTGTACAGAAGAGCATCAGCTAAAATCTACCGACGCGGCCTGACAAGGCATTTTTTTTTCAATGTATATAAGTAAAAGTGCATGATATACTCCTATAAGTTATTAATTTATCGATAAACTCACAGGGGTTGGAACATTTGCTGTAACAGCAGAAGGATACAACACCGAAAGTTAAAAAAATTGTTTAATTTGTTACAAAATTCTCGTGAAACAATATTCACAAGGAAGGGGGCTTAAAATGAGGTGAAGAGAGTGCGGACGCATTGAGAATTCTGGCAAGAAATGCCTTCTATGTGCATTGAATGTCATGTGAAAACCCATTCCAACAATAATTAGATTTAGATATGTTCATGAGTTTTTTCACATTTTATACAATGAACGTGTTTGAGGCATTATTGTAGCTATAAATGTCATAGTGAGCATGTGATGTACTGGTTCTGAATTATGTCTTGTTTATCAAGAATTGCAGAAGGCAGGACGAATTAAAGGGGTGTGGGTTTCAAATGGTGAAATCACTACTGACGAATGTGATTTTATATGTATAATCTAAAGAACACAGTCTATCTAACATCTATAGATAACTAAACTACCCCAAAGTCCCAAAATAATGTCTAGTAAATACTGAGTCAACACCACGTAAACACAAAGTATAACTGATGATTTCAGTAATGTATGATAGAGTACTATGGAGTATCCACTTACGACTCACTAACAGCTCTGGTGGTAAATAGTTATAATCGCCACATCAAACAGCAATACTCCATTCACTTGCGGAATTCTATCCTCAGGAACATTCAAATACCATCGCAGACGATGAATATTATCTGAATTGGCGAAACGTACCCAATTCAGCGATATTAATAATCGCGACAATCTCTGCCGTCATCTCGAAAGATCTCTTGACAGTTCTACACTTTGACACCTCCCGCAATCGTGATGAAAGTTCAAAATCAATCAAAATCACTGTATACAGGGTCCGCTCACTACAAGCACCACAAAAAAATTCACATACTTACGTTCATTTGAGCGCCGCGAATTCGGAGATTTGAATGCATCGTCGGTCGTTTTCGCATGTCACGGCCTGAAACTTCTGCTGTCGGTTAAAAATCAATGCCAAGCATCGTTTTTTATAAGTCACTGCCGGTCACATATGACTGACAAATCCTGTAATAGAGAGAGAAAAACAGGGTCCCGGCAGCCAGAGTGTAACATGCAATGACTTTCTGAGTAGACAAAGTGAACTTCAGCATAACTGTTATTCAGAGGAATATGCAGGTTATTGTATCTCACATTGAATATTCCACACTGAGAGATGAGCAAGAAGTCATTGTTGAAAATGGATCACATTCATTAATGAACTCTCCAAATTATTTTCGAATACAAATTCCATCGATTTCGATGTATACAATCCTATATTCTATATATTAATTCTTCTTATTTATGTGGAATCATAAATCGCCGATAAATATACGAATCTTCTGTCGACTATTTCTCTTGCATTGAAGAAAATGTGGTTCGCGATTAATTATTCATCCGCAAACTACTAACAGTCACCCAGTCGTCATGAATATAAGCTTGTTACTGACATTCATGACATTTGGAGTTTGCCGAAATTTCAGACATGGGAAATAAATTCCTTTCGGGGATTAAACAGAGATTAAAATCGGTTCTCGAACGTTAAAAAACTAACCCGTTGACGTAAACTCTCTGATTAAATCCATATATTTTCGATTCAAATGGAAATTTCGTGAGTTTTAATCCCATCAGTAGAACGACGAGGTGTACACAGGGAGAAAAGGCGATTGCATATTTATGCACAACATTGTGTAAAAGATGTTTGTGAAGTATTATTCAACTTTTATTCAAATAATCACTACAGTCCTTTCGTGAAATGAATGTTTGTGTATATCTATTTGTGAAATATTCATGTAGCGGAAAATACACAAAAATATGCACAACATCTAATGTACAAAATTGTATTGACTAACTACACCTCCTTTGAAATAATAACAATATTTGTGTAATATTTTGCCACAGGTGTGCAATTTTCTTCCACTTGGTAACGGCGTCCTATCCCCTTTTTCTTCGACCTACTTATACAGGGTGTCTGTAAAAGGTCTTTACAAAAACATACTACATATTCATTAGACCAAAATGAGTCGATTTGAGTAGAATAACCTCAGTACAAAGTTGCATCGTTTGGGCTCCAGAGGGCCTCGGACTATGCGATTTTGCTGAAATTTGGTATATTGATAGAGTTTTATATGGCAAAAAAAATGGTGTTAAATTTTTTTCCGATAATAATACATAGGCGTAGAACTTGATTTTTCAAATAAATGCACCTCTTAAAATTCTACGCCAATGGAGGAAAAGAAGTTTGAGTATGAAATTCAGATTGCGCAACTCATTTACTTCAAAAAAGGTACTTGTGATAAGACTCGATTGCTCTCATGGTTTCGACGAAATTAGCATTTTAGTAATTTTAGATCATAAACAATAATTATTAAAATACAAACTTTGTCAGAACCATGAAAGTAAATCAAGTGTTATCAAGGGTACTTTTTTGTAGAAAATGAGTACCCAATCCAAATTTCACACTCAAACCCCTTTTCTGCCATTGGCGTAGAATTTTTAAAGGTGCAATTATTTAAAAAATCAAGTTCTACGCCAATGGCAGAAAAGGGGTTTGAGTATGAAATTCGGATTGGGTACTCATTTTCTACAAAAAAGTCCCCTTGATAACACTCGATTTACTCTCATGGTTCTGACAAAGTTTGTATTTTAATAATTATTTTTATGTTCTAAAATTACTGAAATGCAAATTTCGTCAAAACCATGAGAGCAATCGAGTCTCATCACGAGTACCTTTTTTAAAGTAAATTATTCGCGCAATCTGAATTTTATACCCAAACTCCTTTTATTCCATTGGCGTAGAATTTTTAAAGGTGCAATTATTTAAAAAATCAAGTTCTACGCCTATGTATTATTATCGGACAAAATTTTAACACCATTATTTTTGCCACCTAAAATTCTATCAATATACCAAATTTCAACAAAATCGCATATGTCGTTTCAAATTTAGATGGGAAAAACGATTTAAAAATTGTAACTTCAAGGCCCTCTGGAGCCCAAACGATTCAACTTTGTACTGAGGTAATTTTACTTAAATCGACTCATTTTTTTCTAAGGATTATGTGGTATGTCTTTGTAAAGACCTTTTACAGACACCCTGTATATCAATCTCAATATTCTGAATTCGCACTTGACCTGTAGATGTGTTACGAGAAGGTTACGAGTGTGTAGTGTGTAGAATGTAGAAACTTCTCATTTATTATTGTCTGACGAGTTGGTGAATGATCATAGGTATAGTCCTTCCGCAAAATTATTTCATGTTTACTAATGCCACAAAGTGAAAGATGTAATATGTATCAAAAAAGTGTCGAAGACATTCATCTTCGTTGGGAACTGCTTGAACTCTGGTGGTCAACTTTTCGCCGGTGAGTTATTATTTCAATAATACCTGATAATTATTAGGTTTTATAGAAATAACATACTCACCGGCGAATGTTGATACTAGTTTAGGCAGTTCTCAACAGAGAATCGACACTTTGTTGATATATCCTATTACATATTCCACTTTGTGCCACTATCATTAAGTACAATCATTAATCATTTACCAACTCGCCAGACATCAATGAATGAGAAGATTCTACATTCTAAGTACACATACTTTTGTATCGTTACGAAATTTGTGTACAAAAAATACACAAATTTGTGCTATTTTCAGCACATATAAATTGTGAACATTCACACAACTTTGTAATGCCGAGTTCACACACTTACACAGTTTGTACACACATATCACACAAATTGGTTATATTTTTCGAACAAAATATAGAGTAATTTTATATATTTTGTGTCACGAAAGTACACAGATTTTGTTTGGTTTTTGAACAAGATTGTTCTGAAAATTACAAAACTAAATTGTTTGGTAGTACACAATATCTCTCTCACAAAATATTGCGCAAAATATACACAAATTGGCGCTGTCGCCATTTCAGAGACAAACTGTGTGAAAATGTACACAATTGTGTAAAGACCTTACACTTATTTCTCTCTGTGTATGTTTGGTTGCCCATACTTATCACAATCGTTCATGGATAGGGGTCATTAACGAATAAAATCGTGTGGACATCAATTAAACTATTTGATAAAAAAACGACGGCAAAGGTTTTCGATTCCGAAATGCCAATTTTTTTTCAGTTTAAAATTATTTGAACTTGGACAACCCACTGGATGATCCTGCGCATTTCATATAGATGGCCGTATAATTTTATTCCGTAGCTCCCCCACGGCAGTTGATATCGCAAATTGCGAGACAGATTTTTTATGTATTCCTCGGTTCTTTTCCCAAATGTACCTACTCCACACATATGATTACCGTCCTATTTATATTCTTGTGGGCACCTTGCCGAAATTCAAAAGACACCCTTCTTATGCGTACGAATTCGATGCATTTTTATTCCAACCGAGAGGGTTTCATTGAGGTCTTTGAACGTGTGGAAAATGTAACAGTGGAGTAGAGCTTCTCTTAAAAATAACTGCATGTCTTCTATAACTGCCTGTGATCTGACATTTAAAAGCACTCCGTGGATAAAATTAATGAGATACGTGGAATGTAGGTGATTTTGATAATATGAAGATCATTGTAAATTTGAAAACTTCACTTTATTTTTCTTCAGCTAGGAACAGTTTGTTTCTAAATGTCATTTACATATTGAAGGAGGTGGTTCATTCACTTTTACAGGACTGAAAGATCATTCAAAGTGAACAACTAAGCCATATCTCAGCATGGAGAATGATGATACAACTTTGAAAAAAAATCTCATGAAAAGAGACCCTAAAATATAGCTCGAAAATATTTTTAGGTTTCTTGAATAACCGATAGTTGGCGTAAGTAAAGAGTAGATTGAATATATATGCAGTTTGATCCTTGATTCCTCCTTTGATTCCTCAAGAAATAAAGTGTAGGGAAACGGCAAATTTTATATTTTCCTAACGTCTGTAAATCATCTCGAACAGAATTCAACGATCTTGGGCTCGTTGTGAAGATCTCTTCCTGTTCTCTCAAAATTGAATCGAATTAGTTTCATATTCATATCACCGTACCGCTAGAGGGCGTGATCTAGAGTATCAATAGATATCATGATTTGAAAAATAAATAAATGTAATGGTATACATGATGAAATGGAAAAACTATATCCCAACAGACCAACGAAATCCGCAACATGAGAGCTGTAAACCAACGGAAGATATTAATGATCAAAGTTGGCAGAGTTATTGATGGCAGATGTTTTTAGTTGTCCACCCTGTACTAGTTGGGACATGAATGAAACGACTCACTGATACATAAATGGGTCAAATGAGGAATGTACTAGTTGGAACTTCCAGTGGACATCCATTGCAGGATATTCCTGGGTTGTCTCAACCACTTTATTCATGTACCGAAGGTACACTTCAGGATATGAAAGGGTAATTAGGGTATTCCTCTATTTTTATACATATAATAAATATTTTTGTTGTATCATCAGGACTACTAGCAGTAACGCGACCCTCTGCATGTGGAATTTATACCAGGAAAAATGTGTTTAGTTTCATCATGCCATAATAGTTTCAGATCTCTAAGAAAATGATATTATATATAAAAAACGAATAAAAATAGCAAATTGTTACAAATTATGAATAATAACCAATATGTATCAAAACATTTGTGATGATGATATTTTACCTATGCACATTGTTACAACAATACCTACATGAGAAAAAAAGAAAAAAAAAGAAGAAGAAAAGGAAGAAGGATTGCTCAAAGTTGTCTCCACAAATATTTGATAATGTTGTTATAAATTCAGGGACATATTTCGATCTTAGAGAAGCTGCAGCCTAATAGAAGTTTTGGAGATGAAATATGAAATAACTAACTAGTAGTTCTTCTAGCCGATGCCCATCCTCGGAAAATGCATGTCTAAGTAAATAAAATTGGTACAAACGGGTTCACATTGATTGAAGGGCACCGTGCCCTGAGAGAGCGTACCAAAATGAATCTAATTTCAAATACCAACATGGTATAATACGGGTAATGTGAAGCAATTCCGAACAACATAATCCGGAAAAAAAGGTTTTTTTACCCTTATGAGAGCGTTGAATATATTGCAAAAATCAATAAAAATTTATGGGGCAAATAGCCAACACGTGTTTGAATTTTTGTTTATTTCCAACGAAGGCCATCGGCAAGGAGAACTACTATAATTAAATAATTTAATTTTTTCATCCCCAAAACTTCTATAAGGTTGAAGATGGCATTTTCTAGGATCCAAACATGTCCCTGTCCCTGAGTTCATGACAACATTGTTAAATATTTGTGGAGCATTCCTTCCTCCTTTCGAAACATTTCCACTCCACTTTGACAATAATTATGCTGATGTCCTCAAATAAGGTAGGTACTGCAGTAGATCTATTTTCTTTATCTCACAATGATTTTTCATTCTACAACAATTTTTGATCATGTGAAATCGCGTCTCCATCAAAAGGCTAGCACTCCTAACCTATAGCCAATTTCCCCTATACATCTGGTACATTTCCTCTTCCGGTTACTTTACAATTTCATGTGTAACAACAGTAACTAAAAACTTCCTGAATTTTTTTCTCTGCTTGAGGTGAAAAAGTATCATTATTTCCGCTGCCACTGGTGCAACAGATCTGTATGAAAGTTTGATATAAGTTACTTTATGACCACAAATGTTATTCTTCACGAACTTTTCCACAGCGGTCTCAAACTCTGATGGTGAAGTTTTTTATGATCAATACGTTATACGTTGTTAACCCAATGAAAAAGTTATTACATCTCTATCCCGAAATCAAATTGGCGTGATAAAAAAGTCCGGACCTCTATGGAAGTTCCCGAATATTGATGGAATTCACCTGGCACGAAAGTGATAGGACACTATCGAAATAATAATATGATCTCCTTTTAATCAACTCGGTCATTTTACATGATTGAAATTCATAGTAATGGACCATGCAAAATACATAATAGATTCGAAAATGTCATCATTATAGGTCGTGTTGGCATGCAATAGGCTACTGAACTGGCATTCACATTTTCACATTTAACAATCACATTGTGTTGATGCAGACTTCAAAAGATTCTCACATTTCATGAGTTCAATATCAGCTAGACCTATCCGTGCTTTGTGAACAAACATTTGAGAATTAGCCGTTGGTAATATGGCAACTGCGCTCTGCACTATCTAACTACGAGGTACAAGATGGGAAGCGATGTAGACGTACTGATGTGTGTGTCAATAAATGACGCTTGTTCCTGATACATTTGAACAAATCTATTATCTGAACGAAGAAAATTTTATTGAGTTGGAAATCAAGGAACTAGGAGGTTGTAAAGTCTCTTTATCGAAAAGTGGAAGGTCGCCGACTTTTTCACGGTTTCCTATTGAAGTCAAAGTATTATTAGTTAGTGTGGCATCACCCACCAGGCGGATGGCTCTTCACTGGATGGAATCTAAGAGCATCAGCGTATGTTTGGGTTGCTGAACCCCATGTGTGGAAACATTATTCTTGCGCTAGTCGTATCTGTGCTTCGTAGATCATGAGAAGCTGTTGTGGTTTTGAGTATAATTTTGCACGGAATAAGAATCCGAGTTTATGTGAAGCAGCTTCCGCGATATATCGGACATGATTTTCCCAAGAAAGAGTATTGCTGATGGAAATACCGAGCATCGATATAAAACGGTGGTACCAGACAATGTTATATCAGGCATACTGAGTTCCGTCTTCCAAGAGAAAATACAGGTTTGAGTTTTGGTGGCGTTGAATTCAACTAGGGTGTTGGTTTTCAAGGCTGTAATTTCAGTTAAGTTTCAGTTAAGTTCTCAGTGTCCTGAAAACAAATAGGAATTCCAGAAGAGATCGCATTATAGAGAAAACTATCGTCTGCGAAGCTGTGGATAGGGCAACTGGTTGATCTCGACTGATCATTGATATGAAGTAGGAACAATGTTGGTGCGAAAATTGATCCCGCACCAATATTGTGATTTTATAAATCTTTTATTTATTAAAAACTGAAACCTTTGGCAGGATAATCACACTACAGCTACAATTTTCTCCTGAAGATGATACCATAATCATCGAAACGATTCAAGGCGTCAAAAAGTTGGTGTGTAGTAAAATCAGTGTAGTGTGTAAAGCTGGATAATTATTTTTTTTCGTTAGATATCAGGTGCCTCCACTATATAAAAAACTTCAAGACTTAAGATTTATCACCTAACATTTGAGGCTCATCACTTATGACAGATGGAACATGGTATAATATCATTGGTTAGGTCGACTTATGATTTAACATTTAACATTTGAGAAGATGACCAACTTCCAACTTGGGAATGATTATGAATGAAATGAGGAGTGCGCATCCAAAAGTGACATCTCAATTTCCCGCCATTCAAAAATAATTCAAAATATCTTGTGTTGATATTCCTGAATATTAGTTTTTCATCTGATGGAAACTGAACCATTCTTCAAAAATACACTAGAATGTCGCAACTCTGTTGCCTCCATTTCTGGCAAAAGATCCAAGGAGTGAGCCAGTTTTTGTTAGACAAGGAGTAGTGATTACTTTCAAAATGATGTGGAGATATAATGGATGTGGGTATATCATTTTAGGGATATAAATATAAATTAATAGAATGATATCAGAACATGAAATTTTGATTTCCAACCAGTTTCTAACTCACTAAATTTTGAAAATCTGGTTCTGTATCTGAAACTAGATGTCAGGAATGACAGTAGAAGACATGTATTGCCCTAGAATCTTAAGTTTCTTGATAACTGAATCCACTTTAGACTCTCAAGTCCTAAATGTTTAAATGTTAGATCTTAAATGCTAGAATTTTTTATTAAGTCACCCTGAATGTCCAACCCGGAGTCTGAGATATGAAATAAAGAAATTTCCCTGATTCAATGATGTATATTTCGCTTTCAAAATTGATCGACCGTCTCATAAATTATCCAAAACAATGCGGGAACTGACGGGATGCTATAAAACAAAGTCCAATTATATCCTTATTATGGACTGACGTGAGAAGGCATCGCAATTCAAGATTGGAAATATTGAATTTGTCTGACAGAATGCGTTTTTGTTCAGTCACTGTCCCGTTAAGTCAATGAATAAATACATTATACGTACGAACACTTTATTTTTCGTAAACCGCTGTTTTTGCAAGGAATATCTGATTGCAGCATCATTTTTGAATAAGCCGAATTATTGAATCGATATTTCAATTCAATAAGAGTCGTTCATATGCATTGAGGAATATACAGGAAGCAACCATCTTGAAATACTATCTGCTTCACAGACTTTGATAATTCCATTTCTTATTTGAAAACCTTCTCATAAAAGACAAGGTTTATATTGCATAATTATTTGCATTTTTTTTGTTTACTCATTATATCCTATTATTATTTCATATATAATTGTATGTATATAACATCATGTTTATTGTTCATGTATCCCTATTATAAACAACTATGTTTCTTGGAGTTATAAAGACAATTGATCAATCAATCAATCAAGCAATATTATGTAAGATTCTATTGAAAAATTGTGCATAATAATGCATAACAAATATTTGAGGATTTTCAAGTGCCTAAATTGTTGAATGAAGTATAATTATTCAATCTGACAAAAGTTGTCCAAACAATTCACTATTCACAAATGAGAAAATCAACAGGAAACAGTCATGCGAAGAAATCTGAATAAATTATTGAACTGAGAGAAATTGCCGAAACTACGAAAGCGCTGAAGAGACATGGTGAAAATTTAAAAAATATATTTTTCACATTTAACTCTCGTAATATTGCAGCTCTGAAGGGACATTGTGGAAAAGATAATTTCATGTCTATAAAAACAATGTTTTTCACTTTCTTAAGTAACTCTGGGGGGACATAGGAGAAAGATAATTTTATTCCTAAAAATCAAATTATATTTTCTCCTATGTCCTTGCCAGGTGCCAAGTTAGTTCGTGAAGACACAATGCGTCTGCATCAGAAATTTTATGTATGTATGTATGTCGGTGAAGAAGTATTAGTATAGTAGAAGATTAGTGCTGATGTCAAGTAATGGTAATTGTCCAAATCAAAGATCAATTAACTTCTGATACACCTTTGCCATATCATTCCAACATTTTTAATATTGAAAACCACTTTTGATTATGTTTCAGAATATAAAACTAGAATATATAATGTATAATCATAGTAAATACCTAACACAGGTACCTTACAATTACCTGACCTAACAATATTATTCTCAAGGAGCAAAGAGTGTATAATCTCTGGTTCAAGGCATAGGAGGGGGGTGTTGGTGATCAAGATCAGGGGAAAGTAGCAAAGCAATAAAGCAAAATGTATTTCATCTCCCAATTGGTCACATGGATCACGTGATATTGATAACATGCACAATGCACGCATGCGCGAGTCTACAGAAACTATACAGACAAACTTGGCAACGCCACAGAGCGGAAGAAGATTATCACATACTGAAAGATATAATTTAATTTCAGTGGAAAAAATTTGTTTCACATTTTATAGCAGCTCTGGAGGGACGTAGGAGAAATATGATTTATTCACATATATGAAATTACATTTTTCATAATGTCCCTTCAGAGCTGCTATAAACTGTGGAAAATGTGAAAAATATTTTTTTAAAAAATATTTTACTATGTCCCGTCAGCGCTTTCGTACGAAACATCTCCAAGAATAAATGGTACTTAACTTACAAGAAAGTAGTCATTTCAAAATATACCAAACTCCTATATCCTTCTTCAAACGATTATAATGAGAGTATATGAGTTCAATGAGAATGAATGAATGAGCATACCATAATAATTTTGTGCCAGTAGCAATTCGAAACTAAGCGCAGCAAATTCAATATACAATATCGAAGATAACACTGTGATAATTGAGGTAATTTTATAACTCTATTCTCGAGTTTCGAGGCAAAAATAATTCATATTTCTTTGAGTTGCGATTCCAGGTTATACAGGCGAATATTCATAACGTTAATCTGCAATTTAGCGTTCTATTCTTATTCATTATCGCATCCATTGAGCATAACTTTTCAATGCATTATTCTTCTTTCTCTTCCTCTCGTTGTTATTTTCTGTTGGGTATCAATAGGGTGTCAGGACCACTGCAAAGTGAAAACTAAGCGAGTTCGCATTGATCTGCCATATTTTTATGACTCGTTGTACTATCTTTAGGTATTTGATGCTGAATTGCATTATTTCACCCCTCAGAAAAAAAAGAGAATATTAAAATCAAATGATAAATGACGGGACGAGGAGTAAGATATGAATATCCACCCCATTTGCAATGTGTCACATGTTCGATGTCGTTACTCGTCGAGATACACCCTGTATATCCTGCCAACTTTCTAACGGGTCGCTCCATGTGGTTGTGAATGAAGTATCGTCTGATACAAGAGTCATCAAATCTGGCGTCCCACAAGGATCTATTTTGCCATTAAACATACGAACTCGACAAGCCCAGTCAGCACACGATTCTGCACATGATTTGTCGAACAACTCTCGTCTAAAACTCGTTCGTCAATAGAACGGCTGTGCTTTGAAATTTTTTCTAAGATGTTTGAAAAATCGAATACCATCATTATATTTCTATATTCTTCGAAAGTTTTCGTTTCATCTCTTGGAGCGCACGAATGGGGATATCTATTATGTTCTAGAAATATCGTGCGTACCTAGGGAGGATTGAAAAAGAAGATATTGAGTATTGGAAATTTGTTCGACCTACTCGATAATACAAGTTCTTGGGAATACTTCCTTTGGCAAACATTCCAAAGTTGTGCCCTTCTATAAACGAACGAGTTTTGGTGACATGTTCTTCGACATATTTTGAGGTTGATAACGCGAGGATGTGCTGAGATGGGACTGATGTCGAGTTTGTCTGATTGGTATAGCTAGTGCTGGAATGATATTCAAGATTTGTTAAGAACATTTCCTGTGGAAGTTTTTTTGTATATCGCTACTTCGAAGTTGGAAACCAACTCCCCAGAAGTCGGAACTCATGTGGGGTTAGGAAGAGCGCGACCTACAGCTTATAGTAGAATTCGTACCACTTCGAGGGCGTCGAGGTATTTCCTGGATTACAACTAAGAATCACACATTTTTGGGGTATATGCTCAGCCGATAGCCGGCATCGTGAGATCGTGAATGAACACAAATGTGTTGACTAGGTAGACAAGACATAATAGGTTTTACAGAATCAGTGTGTGTGGGTTTCCGATATATGGAAAAATCGAAAGTAATATAGTTCATATTGATGAGTATGTCTAAAAGAGAAAGAGAGTTGTTAACTGCAAAACTTACATAGTAAAATATATAGCAGGGTGGCTATTCGTAGTTGAAATCACGCCAGTCGGGCAACCAGCCACCCTCGTATGAGAATTTCAGTTTTAGAGTGTTTCTCTCCTTTTTTTCTACTCAGGTGGCGTTGCTTTCATATTGTCTATGAAAGACGCCTCTGGGGGAATATGAGGCCGACTTGATTTTTGTTTGGCTATAGGCTACGCTCAGTCGGCGGTCTTAGAAGTGCTGGCTGGAGACTGCCCTGCACTGATGAGTGTCAACGAGCTCGAAACCGGTCTGTAGGTGTCTAGTGTGGCCTGGGTAAATCGAAATCAATAGGCATCCAGGAAAGAATCACTTGTATCAGTATTCGTTAATACGAGTCGATGCATAGATTTCGGGAGGAAAGTAGTTGTTTTTCTCCCAAAATCTATCATTGCTATTCATTTCATGAACATTGTGTGGACATAACTTTGAGCTTTTTATATTCATTAACCATTTCATTCCACCAAAGAATTTGAAAAATTTGAAAACAGATTGACTTCTTGTAATGTACCATCAAACAATACCAAGTAATCAACATAACGGTACCAGAAACATATTTTATGATGCATATTGAAGTCAGTTAACTGATTTTTTTAGTTGTGTAAAAATATTTCTGCCAGGAGAGGAGACAAATCACTAACCATTGTTAAACCTGAAACCTGAGAATGAAATTTATTATTGAACTGAAAAAAGTTTTTTATGAGTACAGTATCCAGCAGTGAACGAAAAAAAATTAAGCAATGGAAAGTAGGTATATTAGAATCGAACAATAACTGGCTTACTATAAGGTGATGCGATCCTCAGGTGACACAGATAGAAAAAGATTGACAACATCAAATTAATTACGCTGGAGATGGTATTCTATAAGACCGAAACTAGTCCATTCTGATTGTGTTACAACACCATTGAAATTTCTGGAGATGACTTCGAGCATTCCTTCTTTCCTTCGAAAAATTTCACACCACATCGAGCAATATGGACTTCTACCAAAGATTCATAAATTTGGTTCTTCATAAATAGAGTGGCATCTCTGAAAGTTGAGGTGAACTGGAATACTGGACGACTCCATTTTCTCGATCAAATATATTCCCATTATAGTTAGTTCGCTGTTACAACCGTCCTGGATTTTCCGAAGAAGCATTCGTTATCTCCAAAACCGTATGCAATGTAATGGAAATAATGCAATTGATAGTTTTATTCACCTGACATTATCCGATGCAATGTTTTACCGACTACAAGTCTAGGAACAGCCGATACAAGATAGTAGTTGTTCGTTTGAGTAACGTTTCTGGTTTCTATGTCCCATTGAATTCAGATTGTTTTATCTAAACATTGATCCCTGATGCGGTACATATCAAGGAGCGTTGTCTTGTGAATTCACTGATGGCAGTAAACACTTATGTTTAGCTTGTAAATTACTCAAGCGCGATTTGGGATTTGGCTCATAGACCAGTCATTATACTGAGTCTTTCACGACGACCTGATAATTCGAATGGAATAAACTATTTTTTCTGTGACGGGAAAAAAGTTTGGCATATCATCTCTGTTGGCAGGTTATAAAATGTCACTTTTCATAAATTACTTTTTTCCCGTGGGAAAAAAGTGAGTACTTTTTTCCTGGATATAAATCACATTTATATACACTGTTGATGACTTTTGTTGTGCTATAGTTCCGAAAAATGAGTCAATAATACCGTCTCCGAGAAAGAACTGCAAGTCCTTTTAACTTCCATTCGATTTGGCGGTTACGTATATTACTAAACAACCACTAAATTCGCAATTTTTTTAAGACAAATCACATAATTAGACTGACAGGAGTGACATCAGATATTTGATTACTTCAAAAGAATGATAAAGATGCCTACAACGCAGGTGTCCCTACTGTTAAAAACTTAAAATTTCACGTCGATAATTTTCAGATTTCAAAATAATGTAATATCTTCTCAATATTGATTCGTCCTTTCATTTGTTACAGAAAAAAATAGTGTATTATACACGGGAAAAATATTAGATTTAAGCTCACGGTTTTTTGTCCCCCTCCGCTACGAGTCGGGAGACAACCATATACGTATTAATAAACAATACGGATCATAACGGGTGCCAGGATGAAGCCAAAAATATGAAACAAATGAATATCCATAAGGATTTGGTGGCATGATACGCATCCGCCATGCGCTATTATAGAGTCATCAAAGACATGCGTTTCGGTGGACAATGACGTTTACTAGCCTTTCAATCAAAGCAGTATGTGTCTGATCGTTTCAAAAGGTCATGACATTCTTTCCTTATGGATAGTCATTTGTCTTCAAAAATCGGCTTCATGATTCGCTATGGAAACAGATAGAGATTATCCGTATTGATTATTAATACGTATATGGAGACAACACAACCTGGAGCTAAGATCTACTACTTTTTTCTCTTGTATAATAAATAACTATTCAACAGGTAATACCGAATCTTTGTTTATATCCTCGGCTTGAAGCCATCTGATTTTCTCTTGAGTAATCATCAATTAGACAGAGGTTTCAATGCTCGAAATTTGACATTTCATGAGGAATGACATTTATTAAGTAATAATAACACAATGAAGTCATTGTGTTATCGAATAAGGAAATGAGATTGAAGACATACAATGTACTTGGTGGTTATTTATATTTCACTCAATAGCTATCTCAGTTAATATTGGCCTAACAGTAACGGTGAAATTAGTAGAAATCAAGAATTTTTTATGGGCATTCAGAATATATCACTACCAAATGCAGAAAAGCATCGTGAACCTAACAATTTTACAAAAGTGGTATTTTTCAAATTGATCCTCCTGTATTTTATTTGCCTAACCTATAGAGTTCTTTCTCCTGATTCGAGATATATAAACTTCATTTTATCTTCGTCAGTTTTCGAAAAGTATATAGAATCTAATGCAGTTGTAAAACACCAGAAATCGCAGCATTGCCGTCTGGCGTTCTAAATCTGTCTTAGATCTATAGATACCAAAAAATCCATATTTTTCAAAAGCTGACAAAAGATGCCTTCAATATAGTATATGTATTCGAAATCTGAAAAATAGGTCTACCGTTTAGAAAAATAAATTACATGGTGTTCCATTTAAAAAAAAACACCAGTTTATGTTGAATTTGTTTGGTTTACCATGTTCTTCTGCATTTTCTAGTAATAGATTCTAAATGGCAATGGAAAAAACTTCATTTTTGCACATTCGAACGTAAAACTAATGTTAACTGAAATATAGCTATGGAATAAAATAAAAACAATCAATCTGTACCTCATTGATTATACCTGATTGATTGATCGAAAAGGCGAAAAACGAGAGCAATATTATGTTATAACCGTAAAAAACATATAATTGAACGATTTTATTCAGATGGAATGTTAGAAAATCAATCTTCAATCTCTGATATTTTGACCAATTTATTTAGCTAAAGTTGGTAGATATACAGTCTGTCCAAGATAAGGTTGAACAGCATGGGGATCTCGGAAACGGTAGGAGATACGGAGTCGCTTAAATCGGGAAAAAGTTGCGCATTCGGAGGCTCATATCAAGAGCCTTCGAAAATTTTGCAAATTATTTTTAGTTTTTGAGTTATATCGAAAAAAGGGAATTTTTGGAATTTCTATTTAATTCTTTTTCTCCGTTATTATCAGAGATACACAAAAACTGAAAATACTTTTTTATAGCAACTTTCGATGACGTTTAATGTGGTGACACCGATTTTTTATGCGACATATCGTATTCGTGGAACCATCATCAACTTTTGTTTTTCAAATACGGTCCTGATAATTTTTTTATAGATTCTGGAAGGTTTTTTCATTTTGAATTCAACCATGTAATATACAAGGTGACTCGAATGTGTTTTGACCTATTTCTATCCATCATCAATGTTTTTTCTAACTTCCAAAGGAAAAGGCCATCAGTTCCACTTATTTCTGATCATTTAGTGTCAAACTTGATGGATTAGTTATTCAATACTGATGAGTGAATAAAAAATATTCCACTACATCATTCGATTAATGCAGCGTTTAAAATTGTTGATGAATTCTTACACGAATTACTTTTACACCTTAATTTTGACAATACCTACAGAGACATTCATAACAAATGTTCAAAATGATAATCATTATTTTCTGAACAAAGATATGCTCTTCTAACAGTTGCTTCTAAGACATTGCTAAGCATTTCTGGGGTTATTCTATTGAATGCTTCGAAGACACTGTCCCTTAGTTCTTCGTCATCATCAAAGTTATTTACGTGTACAAAGTTTGATATATCCCATAAGAAAAAGTTCAGCTGTGTCAAATCAGGCGACCGCGCTGGCCAAGGGATAAAAACTCACCGACTTCTCTGGAATTATGTAGCGGAGAGCCATCTTGTTGAAACCAACAGTTCTGAACTTCCGCAATCGGTAAATCATCCAGAGCTACCTCAAGATGATTTTCAAGCGAATTTCTATAACGTTCGGAAGTCTGTGTTTCATGGTAAATAGAACGAACAATAATTCGTGTACCAAATATTGCAACCCACATATTAAAGCCGAAACGGTGTTGGTGTCTCGCTGTAATGTATAAATGTTCATTTTCTCGTGAACAATAATGTGTATTGTTTCTATCGAAGCTACCATGATTAGGGACCATGCTTTCATCAGTCCAGATGATTGTTCGAGGGAAATCTGCAAAATTTTATCATTTCCTGGTATACCACTCACAGAATGTCCTGCGCCTTTCGTCATCGCCTGGTTTTAGCGCTTGACATATTCTGAATTTTTATGGACGGAATTTTTGTTTCCGCAGAATGAAATGGGTTGTTGATTGAAACCAGTTGATGAGGTATTAGTGTGTTGACTACTTTTCCTTCAAAAGTGGAACTGATGGCATTTTTCTTTGGAATTTAAAAAAAAACATTGATGATGGCTGAAAATTGGTCGAAACACATATAATCCACTTTTTATAATACATGGTTGAATTCAGAATAAAAAAAACCTTCCAGAATCTGTGAAAAAATTATCAAGACCGTATTCAAAAAACAAAAGTTGATGATGGTTCCACGAATACGAAACGTCGCATAGAAAAATCGGTATCACCACGTTGAACGTCATCAAAAATTCCTATAAAAAAGTATTCTCAGTTTTGCTGTATCTCTAATAATAACGGAGAAAAAAATAAAATAGATATTCCAAAAATTCACTTTTTTCGATATAACTCAAAAAACTAAAAATAGTTTTCGAAATTTTCAAAGGCTCTTGATATGAGCCTCCGAATGCGCAACTTTTTCCCCATTTAATCGACTTCGTATTTCTTACCGTTTTCGAGATCCCCATGCTGTTCAACCTTATCTTGGACAGACTGTATATTTTGTTACAAGGAACCTATAAACCTGAAAAATGTCCAATGTAATTTCATGCTCCTTGCCCCAGCTCCTATGGTAATGATATACAAAATGCAGACTCTTAATTGGTCGAAAATATTAGATGTGGAATTCGCATTCTACTGACTGGCCTACATAGTTAATTATTCAGTCGCGATTTGAATCACTGAAGCTAATCTTCGTGAACAGATCAACAATAATAATTAAACTTGAACTTGACTGATCGTTTGGGTTCAGTAGTTTCGGTTTCAAAACAAACAGCGATTCCATCATGACTCATAAAAAAGTGAAATTGATAGATTATGGACTTGGATGTAATAACACTGCTATAATAACAATGACAGTATTCGAGTAGAAAGTGGAAGACAGATTTGATCATTCCTGATAATATAATCAATCATTCTGCGAAATAATTGAGCTGCCGGAAATTGAAGAATGGAAGAGAACTTTCATGATGGAATTATCCAAATATTCTTATATATGATTTCTCGTTGAGATCAGGAACTGTGAATTGTTAACCTATCATTTATTGAATCGATTTATTCTGAAAATTAAAAACAAGGACTTGAAACTGTCACTCTACTTCAATTCATCAGTGATGTCGCTTCGGGCTTTGCTTGATTATGTCAAAATCATGCAAGGTTCCAAAAATGCTCAGATGAATAGTTATTTATTATACAAGGGAAAGAAGTTGTAGATTTCAGCTCGAGATTGTGTTGTCTCATGATGAGTATAGCCGAGGGGTTCAAAAAGCCGTGAGCTTAAATCTAATACTTTCTCGTGTATATTTTATTTTCTATGATAGGAAAAATGATGGATCAATATTGAGAAGATATTACATTATATCAAAATCAGAAAATTATCGACGTAAAATTTAAAGTTGTCAACAGGAATGACACCTGCGATGCAGTAATCTTCATCATTCTTTTGAAGTTATCGAATATCTGTCAGTCTAATTCCGTTTTGATTGTAAAAAATTGCGAATTTAGTGGTTGTTTCGTGATTCACGTAATCGCGAAGTCGAATGGAAGACAAAAGAACTTGCAGTTCTTTCTCGGAGACGGTGTAATTGGCCAATTTTTCCGTAGGAAAAAAGTAATTCATAAAAAGCGACATTTTATAACCTGCCAACAGTGATGAAATACCAAACTTACTTTACGTCACAGAAAAAAATGTTAACAAACATAGTGGAAGACAGAAAGCTCAAACTCTCTCGTTTTGCGCATGACGCAAACTGGGATATAACTACTGTCATTGTTATGATTTGCTTGCGTGATCGTTGTCCCAAACTGCAGATATTATTTGAGTTCTAAAATTATATGAAATGATTTAAAAATGCCCACTTGTTTCGTTTCTAGTTATGGAAATTCCAACCTCCAAAGTATTCACCTATCATCATATTATCGTCACATACATATTCCAGCACATATTCGAAACATTTCCATGCAAAATGTTCACAAACAAGTTTACACACCTTCAAAAAAATCACAAATATTTGAAACAAGATGCCATTTCTACAGAACATCTTCCGTCGAATTTTAAGTTAGAAATATTCGAAAATGAATTCTAAACAATTAATTTTTCACAAATCATGAATTATAAATTGCAGCAAATATTTGAATAACAAAACGGCAAAAAACGATACTCCTGCTGTCGATGTCAAAGGAGAAGCAACATCAACGTCGTTATCTGCTGAATTTTAATCTGTCAGAATTGACACAGTGGTAGATCATTTGATGGGATTGGCAATGCATGGTACTACATGGTACTACATGGTAGTAAGTCGTATGTATTTGCTATTTGCGATTGCGAATTACCGCAAGATAACAAAATTCAGCATCAATAGAATAGTGAAATCGAAGGAATATGTAGGTACCTATTTATATAAATAGAATTATTTCTAGACAGATCCTGGAACTCATAGAAATGTCAATAAACCTGATTGAATTCATAGCGCACGCCTATGGCATGTATAAACTATCAGACGCGGCGGTCAATCTACTACTTTTCTGCCTAGTAAAACAAATAACTATTCATTATTTCGAAGTACTACTAAGGATTCTCTTTGAATATTCGCATCTTGACTAGAAGAAACAGAGATTTGACGATGAAGGTGACAGCCGATATTGAAGTCAGGAAGTTAGGTTCACAATGTAGTTTGCCTTCTTCTGTGTTTGGATTTTAGGGAACTTTTTATCTATTTTTGGACTAAGGCATAACACTGTTTCCCGGGCCACAAAATAATTTGGGATTGATAAAAATCTCAATCTTCATTAGGAGAACTAGGATATTTTTATTGGTACGAATGTATCTTGCATCAAGTATATAAGTATTCAATAAGTGATTATTAGGGACCAGAGGTCGAACTATTGTCTTCTGTGAATGTGAATACCACTGTCATTAGTTATATTAAATCTCATAGGGTAATTACTAATCACAAATCTGGCAGCTATGCAATATGTGGTGCTACTTTTTATGCGAAAGCCAGAATTCGGTTCATGACGTCATTGAACCTAGCGTTTTTCGAAGTCGCCGAATTTGATTATTGAGAAAAGATATTTTCGATGATATTAAATAACGAATGCTTGCATCAAATACTATTTATATACGTAATGATCAATATTGTGCAAATCTGATGATGAAAGAACATCGTAAAAACTCGAGCGAGAATCTGATATTCAATTCAATTCAATTCAAAATATACTTTATTGTCTCAAGTTATCACTTGTTGACAAAGCTTGTTATACACATAAAATACATAAAAAATGAATGAATGAACAACACTAGTTTCAAAATCACACACTTGTTGACAACACTTGAAATGTATATAAATAAATAAATTGATCCAACAGACAAAATAGGTAATGTAAATATATATACACACAGCAATTTGAGAGACTCTAGTTAAAGCTTCGCAGAAAATATTCAGCCAAGTTGTACAATGATGTTTGTAGAAGTAATGCTTTCACCTTAGTACGGAATTTTTTATAACATGCGATTCCTTTTATGTCATTTGACAGATGATCGTATATTTTTATTCCAGAGTAAATAATAGAATCCTTAATCATAGTGGTGCGAGGGATTATCAATTTCATTTGACCGCTCTGTCTTGTATTATATCGTGAGGAGACAAGTGGGAAAGACCGTATATTCTTGCAAATCAGAGAAGCTGTTTCCAAGATATATAAAGAAATCACTGTTAATATACCACAATCCCTAAACAACTCTCTACAAGAATCTGTTGATTTTGCATGGCACATATAGCTCTCTTTTGTAACATAAAACTCCTTTGAAATAATTGGTTACTACAGCTTCTTCAGAACGCTATTCCATATCTCAGGTGGGATTCAAGTAGGGCGAAGTATGTTGTTCTGGCAGATGCATACCCTAATTCAGAGGCAATTGTTCTGATGTCATAGCATCCAGATGCTAGCTTTTTACATATAGATATTACATGGTCATTGAACATCAACTTGTTATCGATATGCAAACCTAAAAATCTTGTTGATGTTCTATTTTCTAATATGTCATTACCGATTTCCAAGTTTGGGACATTACAATGGAAAGTCAGAATATTGGTTTTCTTAGTATTGAGAGAAAGTAGGTTTGAGTCACACCAGTCTTTGATTACTTTTATATCTCGCATCACATTCGTGTATAATCTCTCATCATAATTATCTTGCCATAAAATAGTGGTGTCGTCCGCAAATAACGTGATTTCGCCTTTTATATCAATAAATGCCATATCATTAATATATAAGAGGAATAAGATTGGCCCTAGGACTGATCCTTGAGGCACACCATGATTTATCTGCGCGGTCTCTGAGGTAGTGTTTGTTTCAACAACTTGTTGACGACCGGTCAGTTAGGTCTTAAACCATTGGAGCTTATTGTCTGTGAAGCCGTAGTGGTGCAGCTTCCGCAGCAGTATTTCGTGATTTACGCAGTCGAATGCTTTGGAGAAATCACAGAATACTGCCGCAGCAGCTGCTCCCCTGTTTAGGCTAGAATATACCTTGTCCATAAAAGAAAAGATAGCATCATTTGTGCTCTTTTTTGGCTGGAACCCAAATTGTTGATCTGTAAGTATATTATTCGCAGATAAATACTCCAACATTCGGATTTTCACCAGCTTCTCAAAAATTTCAGCTAAAGTGGGTATAAGCGCAATAGGACGGTAATTATTGGGATCCAAAGAATCACCACCTTTATAAATAGGGATAATTATTGAAGTTTCCAGAATAGCTGGAAAAATACCTTTTCTGAACGATTTATTGATGAGGATTAAAAGTACCGCTAATGCTGAGTCGGGGAGATTTAGAAAAACATTTGCAGATATTTCATCAATTCCAGCTGTATTTTTTTTCTTTATGCTCATTATAACCGATTTCAATTCGATGATGTTAGTACTGGTTAGCTGGAATTCATTATTAAATTCAATCGGCATCATATTCTCAAGGGGATCATTGATCTTCTGTACATTAGTAGTTAGGCGTTCAGCAATGGTACAGTAATGTAAGTTGAGGGTTCATTGAGGTCGTGTGGATATTTGATTTACCTCTGAAATCATTGATCACCCTCCAGCTTTCTTTAATTGGGTTACCAGTATTTTCGATTCTTGATCTGTAATATATTTCTTTCGCCTGTTTCAAAACTCTGCGATAAATAGTCCTATACTTCAAGTAATAGTCTTTGAATCTCTTATCTTTCGTGAATTTTTTATAGTATGCAATGAGCGAAGGTTGGATGCAGAAACTTTGTTAGTTGATATTGTTAATTCTTTACACTAATACTAGGAAATTTCTCTCCCTATTATGTTTGTAGCAGATTTGTCGCATCACATTTCCTATCACGTAGCAAACTGTGAAAAATGAAAGTATCCTTATCTGTCACTTCTCCGTAAAATAATGAAATAGAATTCAGCCTACTGAAAAATCACATCGACATAATATCATGCATATGAAGATTTTATGGAATTTGTTCCCCTCTTCAACACGCAAGCAGTGCAAATTTATATGGTCCATATATCAGCGATACACGCCGATATTGGTCGTTAATGTTCCTTGTGGAACAATTAAAATGAAGGTAATTGTTTCTTGGTGTAATAATGGTAGCATGAGTCGGACTGGTCGTTTCATTTAGTAACTGTTCTTGTGAGACTTACCGGTAGGAACCGGGTGGTCCAGATGAAATTTATGACTCTTATAAGACGTATAAGGAACTAGATCACCGGACAATAATTATCATCATGTCATGAACTTCAGAGTGAAGTGTAGCTGAAAACGTGATATTAGCATAATGAGGAAAAGTAGCAATATGTACCGGGTGATTCATTAAGGGTAGCGAGGTACCATATCTCAAGAACTAGAAGTCGTACGAGGTTAAGAAAAAAATTCTATCGAGGAAATCAACCAAGGGAAATTGCTGGAAATAGTTTTTTAGTTTCTATATCTACCGCTGTAGGGCGTAATTGCTATGGTCGTATAAAAAATTTATTTTTCCAGCGAATTTTTCAACATGAGCTGAGGAACAGAAGCTATCACGCTAATGCTGTTAAAATAGTACATCTTTTTGTTCCTACACTTCTTTTCGTACGATGTGAAATAAGGGCGGTAGACGAGGTTGAACCTTTCCTGACTAAAATACCCATACCTTTAATTTGAGTGAACGGAATTCAGCAAACTTGGTCTCGTTCGAGAGAGTAATGTTTGTTGATTGAATTGAAGGAACACCAGTGTCATGCTGGTTCCAGCTGCACTCACTAGGGGGCCTAATTAAAATATTTCTGAATTTTTTGATTTTGCCCCAAAATTTTGAATGAGGGTGAGCAGTAATATAGGCTATGACATTTATACTATTTATTTCGTTTCTTGCTCTACGTAATCTATTTCGAGCTGGGACTGGACGGATTTGTCCAGTATCCTTTAATCGTCTCGCTAATCTTTTAAAAACTAGTCTTGAGTGATGAGGTCTTGCTGGATATCTGAATGCATATTCTCTTTCGGCAATAACAGAATTTGAAAACTTTCGAAATAAACAGCCAACATATCAAACGCTTCCTCGTTCGTGATCGGCATATTTCAAAGAATATAAATTGCTACTTCGAACAAATAATTGCGTTTATCTGTCACATACAAATTGAACAATTCATGACAACTGGTCGTTTCCGAGGAATTGTTTCTTCAATAAATTCATTAATAAATATTCTTTAGACGATAACTTTGAAACGAATGAAGATATCAACATGCGGTTTGAATTAATTTCTTGCAAATTTCATTCACTTTCCGAAACTGATGGAATAATTATATCATTCCATTCAAAATTTTGGGGTAAAACCAAAAAATTCAGAAATGTTTTAATTAGGCCCCCTAGTGAGTGCAGCTGGAACCAGCATGACACTGGTGTTCCTTCAATTCAATCAACAAACATCACTCTCTCGAACGAGACCAAGTTTGCTGAATTCCGTTCAGTAAAATTAAAGGTATAGGTATTTTAGTCAGGAAAGGTTCAACCTCGTCTACCGACCTCATTTCACATCGTACGAAAAGAAGTGTAGGAACAAAAAGATGCACTATTTCAACAGCATTAGTGTGATAGCTTCTGTTCCTCATCAGCTCATGTTGAAATATTCGCTGGAAAAATCTATTTTTTATACGACCATAGCAATTACGCCCTCCAGCGGTAGATATAGAAACTAAAAAACTATTTCCAGCAATTTCCCTTGGTCGATTTCCTCGATAGAATTTTTTTTCAACCTCGTACGACTTCTAGTTCCTGAGATATGGTACCTCGCTACCCTTAATGAATCACCCGGTACAACAGAGGTGGACTCTTAATAAAACAAATTCTTAAAAGATTTAAACATTTTTTTTCATGTTCTGGTTCTCACGAGATATCCTGTAATGTTCAGAGAACATCGTGAGAACCAAGGGAAATGAGGAAGGAATTGGTGTTCTTCTTGAATTTCTGGAGGTTATATGCCTCGGGGAACACCTCCTTGGCAATGTGTTCCATAGCCTCGCTGTTCGTTGGATGAACGAGTCTTTGGAGAGGGATGTTCTGAAGGTCTCCAAAGTGACCACGAAGGGGTGCCAAGCCTCAACTCGACGGGTTAATCTCGCGGGGACTGCCAAGGAAGGAACAATTCTTGATATTTCAGAAGAGCATCGTCCATGAAAATATCTATAAAATAGAGCCAGATAGCCAACTTTTCTACGGTGTTCCAGAGAAGTGGGTGAGTTTGTGAGCGTGGCATCACCCACGAGACGAATTGGCCTTATTTGGACAAGATCCAATAGTTTCAGGGTATGTTTGGGTGCTGCACTCCAAATATGGCAACAGTATTCCAGGACAGGTCGGATATGATTCTTATAGATCATGAGCAGCTGAAAACGAAACGAAAACCAAGTTTTTGGGATGCACTTTTAGCAATTGATCTCACGTGATTATTCCAAGAAAGGTTATTGCTGATAGTGATACGAAGCATCGAAATGGATGTCTCCAAAGGTATGGTTACTCCTGAAAAGCTTATGTTGGGCACAGTGAGATCGGCTGTTTTTGAGAAAAGGCATGCTTGTGTTTTGTTTGCATTGAATTTATTAGATCCCCATTCGAGAATTGTTGCTAAGTCCATATTTATGTTGTCAACATGTCTCCTTCGTTCGTTTCTGATTTGCCTGGCTGGTATTGGAGCCCTGGAAGAGAAGGCGGTATGGAGGGTACTAGCATCCGTGAAGCTGTGTACTGGACATGAAAATATGGAGTAGAAATAGTGTTGGTGCTAGAATTGTTCCATGCGGAACACTAGCATTTATGATAAGAGAGTCAGATGAAACTCCGTCGACCACTTCATGGAGAGACCTGTTGGAGAGAAAACTAGCTAGCAGAGAACATTGCTGGGGTGGCAAGCCATAAAATGGAAGCTTGAGAGATGTATAAGAACACGTCAATTATTATGAGTTTTTTGCTTGTTTCGTAACTTGAGGTTGCATAGGCTTGTCGCCTCATTGTTTATTGCATTTTGTGTGGGTGGTAGACTTTTGAAAGATTCGAACAACAAAAGAGATCGACAGGAGGTGTCATTCAGCTAAAAAATTGGAAAACGTATCTAGTGAGCAATGATAGACGATGGTGACAGATGAGTAGACCGTTTATCTAAATAAACTAACTTGAAGGTAATATATCATGTGATCGGCTTCATCCTATGATTCTCTTCCGAAGATGGTAATGGGTAATGGGTCACATTCCATAATAAAATTCGTTTCAAGAAAGCTAGGATTGGAGAATGAAATGAAAAATAGAAATAAATCTGCCTTTACATAACAGTGCCTCGTACTGAATGAATTCAATTTCTTTCATCTATTGAAGCGCACGAAAAGAAATTCCTGTAGAATTCCGAAGAGTTCTTCTTACTTACCTAGGTGGAGGAGGTATAGGTGTTGCAAATTTTTTGAACTTTTAGAGGTTATGAGTTCTTGGGAATACTTCCATTGGCAAAGAATTCCGAAGCTCTGCCGTTCTGGTGCTAGAGTGATGGAAGTATCTATAGAAAAGTGGAAGGTCTCCGACTTTTCTACTTTTCTACAACTTTCTGTTGTAATGAGGTTAAACAATTAGTGAGTGTGGCATCAGCTGCCAGGCGAATGGCACTTTTCTGAATGGAATATAATAGCATCAGCGAATGTTTGGGTGATGAAACACATGGGAACAGTATTCTTAAACTGGCCGTTTATGTGCCTTGTAGATTATAAGAAGCAGTTGAGGTGTAGAGCAGCTTTCCTCAAGGAATAAGAATCCAAGTTTTTGTGAAGCAGCTTTTGTGATGGATCTGACATGGTTTTCCCATGAAAGAATAATGGTCAAATACCGAGCATAGATATAGTGGACTTCGGAATGGTTGTACCAGACATTGATATATCAGGCATACTGAGTTCCGCCTACAAAGCTGTGGATAGGGCAAGAGGTTATACACCCAACAGATCATTGATATGATCTATGAAGTAGGAACAATGTTCGTGCCAAAATGGATCCTTTGTGTAACGCCGGGATTCATGACAATCGGATCAGACGCTAATCTGTCCTGAAAAAAAGGATGATAAAAAAGATGGCATAGCTGAGGTGGGTGGTAAGCCGTTTGTGGTGAGGTACACTCGTCTTAAGCAAACATGTCGCAGTTGGATGATGAGAGCGCTCTTATTGCAGCAGTATTCAAGGGTGCTGACACCGTCCATGTGCGACATGATCACTGTAGACGAGTGTACTTGGTGCCAAACGGTCTAATGCCTTCGATATATACAAGGAGGATGGGAGATTCAGAAGAGCAACCGACACAAAAGTCGTCCATTTTGATACCAAAATTAGCTCTTAAATTGACGTTTCTATTACTGACACAAAAATTGGTACGTTGCTATGCAACATATTTAGTTCCTAGGAGCTAAAGTTGAATTTTAGTTCCTTGGAGCTAAAGTTGAACTCTAGCTCCTAGGAACTGGGAAGGATGTACTGGACGTCATCAAAAATAAACAACATTGTGTTGGTTATTTGGGTTGAGACACATACCTGATTTGTTTCCGATTTCAGCAGATTTGGCATTTCATACCCATGCTGGAGATATAAATACACCTTATTATAGTTCAGTATTGAAATTATAAACATATCAGTTAAGTATTTCTGTTTTGATCAGGAAAGCCTTCAAGATTCAAATACTTGCTTGATCTGTATTTCATTCGTTATTCTCGGGATGGTTAACTTGTTTTTGAATAATCACGGCAAGAAATAGTTTTTTTGTCTCAAACAACGATGTTGTTTAGCTGCATTTGAATATCAAGTCAAACACAGTGTATTAGGGAGAGGAATAAAAATAATCACTATTATCATTGTTGATATGCTCACTAACCTAACATTTTCCACGTCTTGTTCCTATAGCTGTCACTGGCGCGGTATTTGCCATTAGAGCACCTGGTCCATACACAAATATGTCACTCTGTGGTTGTATTTATATTGGTACTACAATTCGAACATCCTAGAAAACCTAACCTGCTGTTAATGCAGGAGGAATATTCTCACCACATGGATTATTTGTCAATATTTGTTGCATTGCATACATATGGAACGGCATTGGTGGTTACTTCATATGTTCATTTGAGTTAATTGTTTCGGTTGCAGAAAAAATAGGATGTTTCATTCGGATCAAAAGTGACTTTGTTCGACTCGCAAATTTTGCTTTCGCTCGGCTTCGCAAAACGCTCCGCCTCGCAAATGCAAAATTCGCTTGTCAAACAAAGTGACAGTTTTGATCCAAATGAAACAATCTACTATTATTCTTGATGACGTCATCCATTCAAGTTCCTAGGAGCTGAAGTTCAACTTTAGCTCCTATAGGAACTAAATGTGTTGCCTATTAATATACCTATTTTTGTGTCAGTAATAGGAACGTCAATTCAAGAGCAAATTTTGGCATCAAAATGGAAGACTTTCGTGTCGGTTGCAGAAAAATATTATTTTTGCGGAGTATACGAGTATCGAATATGGTTGAAGTGGGTTAGCCCTGTATTTCGCTGCAATCACTCACACTATATGGGTATAACAAACATGTTACCAGAGAAGAGTTGCCCATATACAGACATCAATGCCGGATGCTGTTCCAAGCACGTAAAATTTCTTATCGTTCACATTTATGGAATAGTAATGACACAGTTAAAAAGTCACATAATAAGCTATTTGAATCGATATACTGGCTGCGAATATAAATACTTCGATGTTTCGGAAGTGTTTATTGTAATACACGTGACGATACTACGTGTTCCAACCGATAATTTTTGGTAACGGCACTTTGAATTGTTTCCAAACAGATTGTTAATTGCTGATATTTCAGTATCGGAATGTCGTGAGGACACTTGCTGGAAATTTAATATCATGATCATGACATTATTACGGAAACGTAAAAGTGACAAGGGTTTTTAGTTCTTCGAATGAAATTCCGAATTTTATCTCAAACTTGCGATAATCATGTCGTAATTTCGACTTCTAGATAATATAAAATTTACGCGGTGTCACGCTTCACACCTCTTTGTGGTCTAAAGAAAGACACTCAATAGTGTGAAATTGACATCGATCATATTAGTTGCATTTGGAAATCTCATAGTAAATCAATACGTTTTTCGTTAGATAACCCGGGTTAACCTTGACAAAAACAATATTCAGTGCTATATGTTGAGATTTGATAATAATATATGATAATCAATCTGGACCATGAACACAATTTGAACAAACTAGCTTCATATCCCTCAAATGGTGTACCACAAAACACAGAGAATTTTTCATCTGTTGATGCCACACTCACTAACTCTTTGACCTCATTAGAACACCGTAGAAAAGTTGGCGACCTTTCACTTTTCTACAGATACTTCCACGAGACATCTTCCTCAGAATAATCTGCTATAATTTCATCACTAGCAATACTAGTCAGACGAACTCGTCAGGCCCAGTCAGCACATTGTTTCGTCGTTAACCTTGAGATATGTCGGACAACACTCTACCAGAACTCGTACGTCTATAGAACGGCGAAGATTCGGAATTCTTTGCGAATGTAAGTATTCCCAAGAAACCTATACAAACATTGAGAAAAATCCAACATAGGAATTTTCTTTCGTGCGCTCCAAGAGATGAAAATAATGAAAGAAAATTGAAGGCTATCTGGGATATTTTCATGTTTTTCGAAAATATGTTTGCTATATTGACCAGTTTCTTTTTCACTAAGAATTAAACTATAAACTTTTTTTTTTTTCATTTCGAGGGACATATAGGACTAGATAAATTACCATAGCTACTACAGGGTATAGTCGTTTTCTTCATTGATTACTCGGAAGTTTTTTTGTCAATTCTGATGAAACGTAATGGTTTCATCAATAGTAACATGGAGCTCATTTTGATGTAATCAGATTTGAAATATCAATCCAGAAGACTGGAACCTTTGGCACGATAATCATATACACTATACACTGTTTCAGCTGAAGACCTTGGTGCAAGAACCGGGCAACTCCATTTTATGCCGAAATTGGGTTATTATATTTAACATATAGAATTTCTTCTTGCGCATCTTTTGGTGCAGAAATCAAGCGAAACCAACAATTTCCTATTAAGTTGAAACGGAAAAGGATTTACCTGATGATCCATTGAGGTGCAAGAGTCGGGCAACTCCAGGAGTTAGCCGATTTGAGCACCGGAATGTAAGCCATGGCGGTGCTAGAGTCGAGCAACTCCAGGAGTTACCCGATTTCAGCACCAAAATGTACGCGTGTAGTGGGAGATGTCGGAGCGAGATTATTAGCGGCAAGCCTTCCTGCGTTAGTTTGATTATTTGTTTTATGTAATGTCGTCGGAAAGTGAAAGTGAGCCCTTTCAAGATTCGGGGAGTGAATATGTTTCAATAACATAACTGTTGACGAAGAGGACCCAAATTCTGGCAATGTTAACGAAGATCAAGACGCAGGAAACGTCAGCGATTCTTCCTATGTTCAAAATACTATTTGTTCACAATATTTTCCGTTATATAAAAAAAGCAAAATTATTACACGAGTTTGGCTGTATTTTCAAAATTTTGTCTTTTCGGGGCAAGAAACAGGTAATTCCATTTTTTCAAATTTCTTTTTTAGCTTCTACAATGTGAATGAAGATTAGGATATGAGTTAATACAGCTTATCAAACGTAACTCTTAAGGATTCATACCATTTAGCATCATTTTTTTCAAGTTTCTCAAAAATATTGAGTTTTTTCCCATTCCCCAACATTTCAAAAAATTTTAGTTGCCCAGTTCTTGCATCGAGGTCTTCAATTACCAAGTCGTTTTTTTAATGTTTGTCTCGTGTTTTGCTAACTATATTAGCATCTTCAAAAGGATATTGAAATCTTCATTGAAATCTTCTAATTTCTCAATCTGTTCCTGAAGATGCTAACATATATAGCTAGCGAAAGTCAATGAAAATCGGTTTGGTTAGTGGTAAAATGGTAAAATAGTGTAGTGTAATGATTCCAGTGACGACCTCTTCGACTTTTCCAGTCACCAACCAGACTCAATTTCACTACCATGAAAAAATAATTCATGCTTATAATTATTCCAACATATTGTACCTCGAAAACGAAGCAAGATGAAACATTAATGTTCATATGAATTCTTGTTCCAAAATATTACAAGGAATCATGCCCTGACGGAGTTTTTCACACTCATTCATTTACTGTAATAAACATAAAGTATTTTATATTGATTTCGAAACTATTATTCCGAGACTATGGATATAGATGTTCTATGGGAGTAAACCAGTCACTTTAGATTGAAAACATCCATTCTTCCATAATCCAATTTCTCTTGATCTCATATCATAATACTTTAAAACAAGGTTATGTTCCTATCAATTCTAATAGCTGAGGGATTACTTTGGATGGGTTCCATCAAATCTCATTATTTTTGTCATTACCATTATTATTATTATCATTACTATTATTATATTCAATATGGAGAATCTCATTCTGCAGATACCAATTCTGAAATATGTTTACTGAAATGGTAAATTAATTGCATGAGTTCATGTTGGGAACCCGAGTAGGAACTTGTTATTCTTCGCTATTATTTGAACACCCCTTTCAAATATTCTGCCATAAACCAGAAATGTTGAGTATGATTATTATAATAATATAGTGGGAGTTGAAACCTGATGGTGTCAGAACTGAATCAGTTTAGTTTGAATGAATGGCACACTGCTGATGCCGACTGCCTGACAGGAAAGATTAATTGAAATGTGGAATTAATTTCACTTTGGAGCGAAAACCCGACTGGAGTGATAACGTTCACACCTGCTAGTTTTGAGTAGCTTTCTAGCTTTTTGATGCAGCAATCTGTCCGTGTGTAATTGCTTTACACAGGTTCAGAATAAGATTACACTAGGTACACCGAAAAGAGTCAACTGATAGTATAAATTGAATTTTCGGCAGCCGTCCAAGAAGAACCCCACTTCCCGGACGCTTTTTCTTTGAGAAAGTAGCGTTTTTCGATTAATCCAGGATGTACAATTAAATGCAACGAAAATATTGCGCTTGAATGGTGTTAGCGCTCTTATTGCAGAAGTGACTGCAGGTGTTGTACGTACTCGCCTACGGCACGGCCTAGAATTTCGTCTACTCGTCCAAAAATAGTATATTGTTCAATGAGCACGGAATGTCAGTGATTTCCCACGAGAATGAAGTTTGCATCATGAGTCGTAGGCGAATGCTGCAATCATTCGAATTTAGGTATTGAATTGTTTTGATCTGAGGAATATGTGGTATTTTTCCGTGAAGTCGTTTAAAGGACATCCTGTATATACATGTATACTTGTCCTCCATTATCTGATGATGTAGTAGTTTTGTTTTCGAGTAATTATTTGACTCCACCGTTCTTTTCGTTTTTTTCCAGAAATGGGTTTTGCCATTACATCTTGATCGTGTCCCTAATAGCACACAACGTTCCTATTTGGTACAATTCGAGTCCGGATGACACGGACCAAAAAAAAGTGTCCTTGGGACGTCCCATCCCGTATATCTCATGCAATGTCCGAGCAAGGACGTCTACGGAATGTCCCAGCAGGTGCATCATCATCATTTCAAATGTCCTTGTAGACGTCCCACGTGATACATATTGTAGAATGTCCATGCAAGGACGTCATTGGCATTGGCAACGTTCCTTTAGGGACATCCATCGGATGTCCCGAGTAGTACATATTCTGGCATGACATAAAATCTTATATAATGTCCCTTCTAGACAACCATGAAATGTCCGTGATGATAGATTCCTTCGTATATCTCTGCATAGACGCCCTTAATATTTCCGGTGTCGTATGACAATCGGAATGTCTCTTAGGAACATCCTTCGAATGTCCCTTTTTTCTATTTGTCGAGGTGTTTTCAAATCTTTATGGACACCATATGGGTCCAGTCCCCCACTCTCCTGATTTTAGCCAGGGTTTACCCACTAAAAACTCCACCCCGTTTGTAGGCTCGTCTGACCAATGTCTCCGACGACACTTAGGCCTATGATGGCTCATTGTATCCTTCCTGGTAGTTCTTTATTGTGCCCACCCCATTATCTCTATACCTTGAACAAGTCTGTCTGGATATGAGTTAGATATTTCTGGTTCGCCAATTGGTTGCCCAAAAATCTTCTGTCTTCTGCGGTCCAATGCCTCACATCGGCACAGTATATGTGCTACTGTTTCTGGCCACATGGTCTGCAGCTTGGGTCGCCATTGTACAGTCCCATTCTGGCGAGATGCTTCTTTACTGGCGCATGGCCAGTCATGAGTCCCGTAATAGTTTTTATCTGTGCTCTGTTCAAGTTGAACAGGTCTACTCTTCGTTTATGACTTGGGATCCTTAATGTATTGTTTCCCATGTCTGTTTCTTGGGATGTTTTTCCAGTAGCTCTTATGTTTTTCCTGCATCCAGTCTTCAACTGACACTCGTGCTGTACGTTTTGGTACTCCAAGAGTCTGTCCTGGATCTGGCTCGTTGTCCGACCCTCTTCTCGCAAGTTCGTCAGCCTTCTCATTGCCAGCGATCCCCTGATGACCTGGCACCCAGATTAGCTCGACGCAGTTCCGGTCTGCCAGAGTTCTCAGTTCCCTCTTGCAATACCATACCAGTCGAGATGTCACTTCCTGGCTTTCTATTGCCTTGAGTGCCGCTTGACTGTCTGACATGATACGGATCTGCTCGTTTTCCACAGCTCTCCTGTTATTTTCTTCCGCACATTGGAGAATTGCGTACACCTTGCTTGGAAAACTGAGGCATACTTCCCCAATGGGTAGCTGAGGCTAGTCCCCGGATGTTTGGAGTATACTCCTGCTCCTGACCCATTCGTAGTCTTGGACCCGTCTGTATACCAGATCTTTTCCTGCAGTATATGGTGCTGAGTTCTCCGTCATTCCATTCAGATCTGTCTGGTATGGACACTCTGAATGTAGTGTCAAATATATATCGTTTCGAAATGTGATCTGCTCTCATTTCAAGTATGTCCCTGTTCACTATTCTGACAATGCTCATATAACCTGTTCCTATGTTAACATTGCCCAGTGTATTTTGCATTCTTAAGGCACCAAGTCTCCCCAAGTACCATTAAGTGGAGGGGAGGCAGATCCAGTAGTGTTATCATGGCTGCGAATGTCCCCCAGGGATATCCGTCGAATGTCCCAATTGGTACATGAACTGTTCTCTTCCAATGTCCTAGAAATTACGTCCTGCGGACGTCCCAGTCGGTACTTTCAATATCTTGTCCCTGCGAGGACGTTTACTTACACCTCGACGAATGATTGCTCGTAGGCTATGAATACTCTTCGTCAATTTCCTTCACGTAAGTCCATTGGACATCCTGGGGAATCTTTTTCAGGATCTATTGGGGACCTTCTACGGGCCATCAACTCAATTGGATGTCCTCTTCAGTTATGCAAGATCTGGTCCTAGAGGGACCCAGAAAAATTCAAATTCAAGAATAATTCGTACGACCCTGGGACATCCCATGGACATCCAATTGGCATCCCTCAGCGTTACTGATAGGTTGTCCCACGTATGTCCTGGGGATGTCCTTCGTAGCAATTGATGAGGAATACTGTAGGATTTAGGTATTCGATAGTTGTCCCAGGAACATTTCTCAAGGACGTCCCTAGTTGGTCCTCAAGTGCGACATTTGTGCGTCTCACAGATGTCTGATAGACGTCCACGGTACCAAATTCGAACGTCCTATGGACATCCTGAATGTCCCGACAGGACGTCCTATGGATATCCATGGGACATAATTGTGTTATTAGGAGTACGTCCTCATAGGGGCACAGGACTCCTTTACAATCAACCTGACTCTCAACCAGTTCTATGCACAATAATTTTATTCAAAGTTTTTTATGATGTTCTTTTCATTCCAACGAACTTTGGTTTGTACGGATTAAGGCTGATGATGTACACATGACTATTGACTATCCGAAACATGTTCCTCTAGATAATCTTTCGATTATTGAACGTTGTGGTGATGATTTTGTGTTTTCTGACCCTTTTACTTATGATTATGCCGGTCTTATGGTACGCGCGCTTCCGTGACGCGAGTTTGCCGGTTTACACCCTCCCAGAAACTGCATAACAGGCTGATAGAAGTTATCACTCCAGAAATAATTTCGAAATGCAGTTCAGAGCCATCATAAAACAGCTGCATATTATCACCAACAAATGCGAAAATTCGATGAAAAAAGAGTAACAAAGTTTCATGCAAAAATCATGTTGGCGTATCTTATGCCAAACTCCCACATTGAACAAGAAACATACAGACACACTTATGAAGTTAGTTATTCTTTTCCCTTACATTTGTAGAAATGGTTCTATTGTATTAGTTGAAAGGTTACCTACTTAGATATATCGAACAGTTATTCTGCTTCCAGACAGCCACTTAGGTTCTTCTCAATTTTCTTTCACGAGTTATATGTATTGCCCAATTGCATATTAATATAAAAATACGCTGTTTCGAGTATGTTTGCATTGTATCGAATAATCTGGCAGTAGGTACTTGTCTGCCAGAAGATTATGTGCTCTCCGCAATGCTTTTATCTTCCATGAATGCCACAATACTTTTCTCCTAATGTAGCTGATATGTATCGACAAGGTCGAGTCGATTTTATGATTTAGTATCAGAACGTTCACCCCAATTACGTAGCGGGATCAGGCGTTCACTTCTAATGGAAAACCGAGATATATAAATATATATATATAGGGTGACCACATTGAGAATTGGAAATGACGCTTTGATATTCAACAAACAGGGGTCGACGATTCTTAGTAATTATATACATATACCAGATGGTCAATTCAAGACTATCCACCCTCGATAACTCACAGAAAAATTATTTTATAAAAAAATTACAAAACACGTCTATTTTCATTTGGAGGGGGAAACCGTTTGACACAACTTCAACCCTCTACCCCCTAGAGCAACCTCCTCAATGAATTCGAATAGGTCATGTTATAGATGATTGCAAAGGTAATTTGATTCTGACCCTAGCAGTGTAAAGTTTTTCAAATTCTTACAAGGCGTTCTCGAGATGTTCTAGTTCAATTGTCGGTCAATGAATGAATGTACGGATCGGATTATTGAATATCACCACAAATGATCAAAATGACCTTCATTGACCCCCAGACAATGGTTGAATCTTATATCATCAAATTTCTCTTGCACATCTTGTTATTGTGTAGCATACAATCCTTATTCTTCGTTCTGAATCGTTCAGATCAGTAGGTTTTGTACCCACACAGCAAATGACGTCCATTGGACGTCCATTTCAGGTTCATCTCAATTCCAAACGTCCATGGACTTTGAATAGACATTCAATGTATGTACAAACATGGATGACCATTGGATGCTCCAAATTGTATGTCTAGTGGACGTCCATCTGATGGCCAACCAATCCTGTACGTAGAATGTACATTCATTGTACTCATAAAGACGGACGTTTAATGTATGTTCTAAATTTAACGTCCCTTAGACATTGATTTCACGTCAGCTCGAGGAATTAACTCTCATGGAGGTTTGATCAACATTCATTGTACGTAGGAAGACGAACGTACATTGGATGATACAAATTGAATTCTCATTGGATGTCCATTTAACGGCCATTCTGAGTTTAAGTATTTATGGATGAAGAATTAATGAGTTCATTCATATATCTATTTAGAATCATTTTAAGTCTGGAGGTTCATGAACGTTAGAACTACTATGAAGCTTGCTGCGTATAGACAAATATGCCCAGACAGCACTGGATATTCATAGAATATTCTCTAAATATGCTAAAAAGGAGGAGTATATTCCGAATATTCATCGATTATTCCTAGAATATATACATGCCCCTGGAATATCTAAAAGGAATATTCCAAAGTGAATAGTCGGACATGTTCAGGGAATATTCAGGTATGAATCTTCCAGGAATATTCCCAACTGAATATTCTCTGTTGTATATTCATGAAATATACCCAACTGAATATTTTGTGCGGTATATTCATGAAATATACCCAACTGAATATTCTGTGCGGTATATCCATGAAATATTCTCAACTGAATATTTTGTGGTGTATATTCATGGAATATTCCATGAATATTCCTATGTTTCTCAACACATAAATACCATTTATTATTTCAGAGATGTGAGTATCGAACATCAATTAGATGTAAGGGGATTTTGAAACAAAAAGTGTTTATGATCCGATTTCGAACAATGGTCTCACAAGAACTTGATATGTATAACATTATTCAATTCGATTACTGGCCTAGTGGTCAAGGCGTTGCTCTGATAGTCTTGAGGTCACGAGTTCGATCCCTACTTGGGTCACTTTTTTTTATTTCAGAATATGTTTATTGGAATATTCCAGGAACATTCAACATAGAATATTCTTTTGGGTATATTCTATGATTATCTGAGGAATTCCCATTCGCATATTTAGAGAATATTCCACAGATATTCCGGAATATTCCAGATCATTTCTAGAATATTCCAATATTCCAAAAGGAATATGATAGGGAGTTTCATGGAATATCTGGTGCTGCCTGGGTGAGCTAGCCGTATGATGGTACTTTGTACGATGTTGCCAAAACACTATCGAATACTTTCGATATATTCACCACCATTGCTATAGATACTGAGTTATTAGGAAGAAGAATGGTTTCATGTTGTCCACTCTATACATCCACGAGGACTATAAGAATTATATTTCATTGATGGGATTCTAAGACTTATTACGGTTTTCGTGCTTCTCTGAAAGATACTTCATCATAAAATTCGGTTATAAAATGTTCATAATTAGAATCGGAAGCTTCATATTAAGTGGATTTCAAGGGTCATGAACTTGAACTTGGTTTTAATTCAGGTACTTTAATGATGCCAGATGAAATTGAACTTTCATTTTTAATTAAATTCCTACCCTTGATGAGAAATGAGTTACTTGAACTTGATAAAATCCAAAATACCAAACTGTAAACTGTGAAACGAATTGGAGCAGTCCAGTGAATAACTGAAGATGAAAATGGCATACAGTAGGTATGAGAAAATTTCAAACATGAAGAAGAATTAATGAATATAACAAATCGTTTTTCAACAATATTCCCCTTGTCCTAATCTTGTTTTCTTCGAATATCATTCTAGGAAGTATTCTCAGTATTGTTTGAATAATGGTTATTTCTCATCAAGGACAGTCTTGTGGCTTGATATAGAGTCTTATCAGAGGCGGTATAGCAGCTATCATCAAGGAGGAGGACAAGGAAACTGAATAAATAAGCAGGGTGGTCTAGGTTGAACAATATAAGTTTTTTCTGTGATGGGAAAAGTTTGGCATTTCATCTCTGTAGGCATCAGGTTATAAAATGTCACTTTTCATGAATTACTTTTTTCTTGGATATATATCACATATAAATACACTGTTGATGGCTTTTGTTCTATAGTTCCGAAAAATGAGTCAATAATACCGTTTCCGAGAAAGAACTGCAAGTCCTTTTATCTTCCATTTGACATCGCCGCTACGTGTATTACTAAACAACCACTAAATTCGCAATTTTTTGAAATCAAATCACAGAATTAGACTGACAGAAGTGCCATCAGATATTTGATTACTTCAAAAGGATGATAAAGATGCCTACAACGCAGGTGTCCCTACTGTTAAAAACTTGAAAATTTCACGTCGATAATTTTCTGATTTCAAAATAATGTAATATCTTCCCAATATTGATGCGTCCTTTCTTCTGTCACAGAAAAAAATAGTGTATTATACACGGAAAAACTATTAGATTTTAGCTCACAGTTTTTTGTCGTCCTCCGCTACGCGTCGGGAGACAACACAACCTGGTGCTAAAATCTACTACTTTTTTCTCTTGTATAATGAATAACTATTTTTCAGGTGATAAAACAACAAAAAAAGTTCACTGTTCAATTCAAGAAAAAACGTACTCACCTTTGCAAGTTCTTGATTTGTGGCTTTGTACTTCAGTTACTTATTTGAATTCAGAAGATTGCTAGCATGAGACCAAAACTATTTCTCATTGCTCGAGGCGAACGGGAGGGAATTCCCTTAATGTTCGAAGAACATCATGTGCACCTAGTCTTCCGGAACTGGCGCGCAGAATCTCATTCCGCAGCCTTTCTCATTTGCCGTTTGAAACTTACCCTTCTTTCTACTTATCGTATCGGAGCGACTCAGTATTCTTTAAGTAACTAACTAGCAGAATGACAGTAGAGTATAGAGCGTGAGTATTTTCTCGTTTTCGAGTTGCAAACGATTGCGGAGTGATAGTCCCATCCCATTTTTTACCTGAATATTGTGAATTATGTTCTCAACATATTCGATGGTAAGTAACTAGTTTCATATATTTTCTGTATATGTAACTATTATTCAGTACTTTTCATAGTATGAACGGTAGCAGGATAGACTGAATGAACTATTGTAATAATGCTCTTGCCAATGACGTGAGAGATATTGATGATGAAGATGATGACGATGAAAAAAAAGATGTGAGAATAACATTCAGATACAGAGCAAAACATTTCTGATATTGAAATTGAGGAGGTAGTTTCAGCAGGGTCACTTTTCGTTGGGAAAGATCGAACATGTGAATGGTCAAAACATGTTCCCCATTCTAGCAGGACCAGAAGCAAACTGTGAAATATTTGCAGAATGAATTCGAAATATGGAATTATCCTTTTTTGACTTTTAAATGTTAGAGGCGATTGTCGAGTGTATACGAATAAACACATTCAGAAGCATTCATAAAATGATTCTCATTTTCTGCCAGCGATCCCCTGATGACCTGGCACCCAGATTAGCTCGACGCAGTTCCGGTCTGCCAGAGTTCTCAGTTCCCTCTTGCAATCCCATAACAGTTGAGATGTCACTTCCTGGCTTTCTATTGCCTCAAGTGCCGCTTGACTGTCTGACATAATACGGATCTTCTCGTTTTCCACAGCTCTCCTGCTATTTTCTTCCGCACATTGGAGAATTGCGTACATCTTGCTTGGAAAACTGAGGCATACTTTCCCGATGAGTAGCTGAGGCTAGTCTCCGGATGTTTGGAGTATACTCCTGCTCCTGACCCATTCGTAGTCTTGGACCCGTCTGTATACCAGATCTTTTCCTGCAGTATGGTGCTGAGTTCTCCGTCATTCCATTCAGATATGTCTGGTATCTTCCTGATAATGATGCCGAAAAATGTTTCTGATCTATTTTTCAGGTGCAAAATAAAAATGTTGTCTGTTTATTTGTTGATGTTTCTATATAAATGAGCAGAAATATTTCCGTAATTGTTTCAATTGCCCTGGATTCAGAATGCGGTCTCACAGGCCACTTCCTGATTACAAAATGTTCACGCTAGTTCCGGAAGGCTAGGGAGGATAGGGAGGGATTGAATTCTTTTTTGTACTTTTGGAGTTGGAGTTGGAATTTCAGAGCTTTGGCGCTCTATAGACGAACGAATTTGGATAGTGCTGTTCGACAAATATCGAGGATGTCAACGAAAGGATAATATGCTGACTGGGCTTGGTGTGAGTTAGTCTGACTGGAATTGCTAGTGACGGAATGATAACGGATATCTCTGATGAATATTTTCCGTGGAAGTTATGTCTATATAGGAAAATGGAAGGTCTCGCACTCTTCTACTGTGTTCTATTCATCTCAAAGAGATAGTGGTCTGATTATTTCAACTGTCAAACTCTGACACTCTTCGTGATTAAGCACCTTATATCCTTCTACGAATTATTTCATGTTTCCTAAAAACTTAAATTTGAGCTCACGTGAAATAATGCTATAAATTCGTATCAAATGTTCGATGGTTTTGCATATTATAATCTGAGTAATTTACATTTCTGATATCTCGTTCGTGTTCTCTTTCATTTGCGAGTATAATGAAAAATGCAGTTAGCGCTAAGTTCGTCATTACCGATTAAAAAGTAAAATGTAAGCGCACTGTAGCAGTGTAGATTAACTGTGACAATCGAATCAACATAATTGGTACTATTTAAAAAAGGTCGATGACTGGTGAAGATCAAGATTTATAGTATACAGAGTGGTTCAGATAATCAAGCATCACTTTTGATATGTATAACACACATACAGTATGATGCAAATGTATGGAATACATTCATTTCAAAACAAGACGGCTTTAGAAAAAAAAAAAGAAAAAACTAGAGTTTAGAACTTTTTTTCGACGTATTTTTTCAACTAGACGACCCTTCGATGTTCAATTCTCAGTAGCAGACCTCTGCAAGATTCAATTAATCACATGATAATCCATTTTGATTTCAATCTTCTTATGCAAATTTTTTACTGTTGAATAGACGATCGGTAGACCTTTCAATCAAGGTGTCACATGACCCCTATTTGTATTTGAAAAAATCGTCCATTACGTCTTTACTCCAACACCAGTGACGTAACATCTCTCATATGAATATCATGAGATGAGGCTTCAGAAATTGAAACTCACGTGTTTTTGGAATTTTTCCAAATGTTGCCCATTTCTGAAATAATGAATTTATTCCATACATCTGCATCATACTGTATATGATGAAGTCACTATAACTTAAATACAAGACGTTGGAGTTCGATTGAAGAAAAATCAGTTTTTCGTGTTTTTTTTCTTGGAGCGCACGAAAGGAAATTCCTATAATGTTCGTAGAACGCCGTGCGTGCTTGAAGAGGATGAGGAAAGAAGGTAGGTATTCAGATTTTTTTCTGAACTCCTGGAGATTATGAGTTCTTGGGAATATCTCATTTGTCAAAGAATTTCAAAGCTCAGCCGTTCTATAGACAAACGAGTTTTGGAAATACCCCAGATAGCACAATGTCATTTATAAAACGTCCATAGGATGTTCTTAGAGATTATTTGAATAATCTCAGAATATTCTCACAATGTGATACGAATATTCTAGGGATGTTCTATGAACATTCGGAATGGACTGTTTCAAATAATCTGAGAATATTCCTAGTACATTGAACGAGAAGGAAGAATATTTAAAATGAGCTTGCTCCGGGGGAGATGCGAACCTAGTATCTTGTGATTTAATTTTCACGAACCTTACCACTCACTACAATAAGTATATTTGAACGTTGCCAGAATATCTACAGAAAATTTTGTGCTGTCTGGGACCAGAAGTGATCTTTTTCAAATCCGAATTTGAGATCATTTGTGTATGTTCCTGTGCTGAACCCCATATAGGGAGGATGTAATTCAATTTTCTGCGGGCATAAGCCAGGAAAGTATGGTAGTTTTTCTTCCGAAATCTAATGTTGTGTGGAAATGACTTTGAACTTTTCCTTAGGGGTTGAATATAACATTCCATTTCTGAGCATACTCCAAGGTTGAAAATTCTCCAATCTGGGTAGTTTTATTGACAAATAATATTCACCAAGTCTTGTATCTTCAGCTTGATATACAGAGAAATTTAAAGAGAAAAACCTTTTATTTTGTTTATTCGAAGGAGTGTAACTTCTCCGGAAAGATGTTTATCAAAAAGTTCTATGCCAGATACCTACCTTTATTTTCAACACAGAATTTTTCGTATTCTTTAGATACACCTTCTATATTATATAACAAGGTGGGGCCACAACAAATAAACTAAATGGAACCCAGGACATCATAATCTGGATTTCGTGCGGATTGAAGTGTCGAATCAATTCATATTCAATAGGGTAATAAATTCTCTGCGTTTACGAGGGACACTCAACCTATATCTACCCTTGCATGAGGATAATGTGCTATCAAATGTTCAAGCATTATTTATCGTTGGCCCATTCAGTTTTCCTTAGTTTACAAAATGTTGAAATGATTCAATTATCTGTGGTGTTGAGCTCTATTTGTTTCAATGGATATCACTGCGAATGTTCAGTCTCGCTCATGGACTAATATTGAGAATTCAGTGCCGTATTTAGGGGAGGACATCAAGGGCTACAGTCCTGGGGTCTCCACAAAAAAGGCCCCCATCACAATTGACCTCGAAATAGAACAAAAATCTCTCAAATTCCGACGTCAACACTAAAACATTTTTTCTACAAAATGTGTGTATTCTATTTCAATCAATACCTTGTACCGTTCTAGAGGAAATCGCATTTTAAGAACCTTTATTGAACATGCATCCCAATCCTTTCAAAGGTTAGTGATAAAAACTTTATTTATTCATTAACATCAAATTATTTCGACAGAATTCATCCCCTAGGTGAGACCATGCATGGTTGATTTTAGTAATGATGACGAAAAAGAAAGAGGATATCCTGTAATGTTCAGAGAACATCGTGAAAACCAAGGAAAATAAGGTAGGAATTGGTGTTCATCTCAAATTTCTGAAGGTTATATGCCTCGGGAACACTTCCCTTGGCAATGTGTTTCAGCGAGCCTCGCTGTTCGTTGGATAAACGAGTCTTTGGAAAGAGATGCTCTGCAGGTCTCCAAAGTGACCACGAAGGGGTGCGAAGCCTCAACTCGACGGATTAATCTCGCGGGGGATTGGGGGAAAGAACAATTGTTGATATTTCCGAAGAGCATCGCCAATGAAAATATCTATAAAATAGAGCCAGATTGCCAACTCCTCTACGATGCTTCAGAGAAGTGAGTGAGTTTGTGAGCGAGGCATTACCCAAGACGAATTGCCCTTTTTTGGACAGAATCCAACAGTTTCAGGGTATGTTTGGGTGCTGCACTCCAAATATGAGAATAGTATTCCAGGACAGGTCGAATCTGTGCATTATATATCATCAGCTGCTGACTGAAAGTGAAATAGATCCTGGCCCGAAGCAGGAAACCAAGTTTTTGGGATGCACTTTTAGTAATTGATCTCACGTGATTTTCCCAAGAAAGGTTATTGCAGATAGTAATACCAAGCATCGAAATGGATGTCTTCAAAGGTATGGTTACTCCTGAAAAGCTTCTGTTGGGCACAGTGAGATCGGCTTTTCTAGAGTTATAAAGTACTAACGATATGTTGGCTCATTCTATCAGCCCTCTATCATTTACGACTTGAAATTTCCAGACACCCTGTATATATAATATAATTTGTTGTTGAAATAATTCATTTGGTTTCGCAAAGCAGTATTGACTGAAAAACGTGTTCACTTCATTTGTTGAATGATTAGGGGCCGGGGCCTTCACTCCTATGTTGCCCCAGGGCTTCCAGACCTCTAATCCGTCATTAATTGAGATGAATATGGCATTGGACAATATCCGTGCACCAATAGCACATGGAGTGATCTGTGCAAAAGAAACATCAGTAGAAGATGGTGTAGCTACACGTTATAAATTTCAATTGATTGAATGTAGGGTGGCATCACCCACAAGGTGAATGGGTCTTCTCTGGATGGAATCAATAAGAGCATCAGCGTAAGCTTGGGTGCTCAATCCCATACAATCATGAGAACAGTTTTCTTGAACTGGCCGTATTTGTGCTTTATAGATCATGAGAAACTGTTGAGGTGTAAAGTAGATTCTAGCACGGAACAAGAACCCCAGTTTTTGTGAACGAGCTTTTGCGATGGATCGGACATGATTTTTCCATGAAAGAGTATTGCTGATGGTATAATACCGAGCATAGACATAGTGGTCTGGTGGGAATGGTTTTATCAGGCATACTCTGGGCATACTGAGTTCCGCCTTTCTAGAGAAAATACAGGCTTGGGTTTTAGTGGCGTTGAATCCAACTATAGGTTGTTGGTTCTCCAGGCTGTTGATTCCGCAAGACCTTCATTGGCAGCGTTGGTCTGCTTTCATCGTAAGTTCTTAGTTTCCTGATAATAAATGGGAATTATAGAATATAATGCAGTACTGTCGTCTGCAAAGCTGCGGAAAGGGCAAGTGGTTGCTCCTAATATATAGTACGATATTGGTAACACAATGTATCTTTGTGGAATGCCGGAATTGAAGGCAATGGTATCATACGATGTTACCCCTCGGTACTCGAGAGGCAACAAAAGGATCGATTCTTGCTCGGGGAATTCCTTTTGTTGAGTTTCCGTATTTTCCACGATCGGAAAATAGTTATTTAGAATACAGCTCAGGGAGAGGGGTGGGTAAAATAAGTTGAACACTAAATTTCGTGAATGGCAACTCTCAAGTGACGTTTATTTAGTTTGATTCATTAATGATCTAAGGATCTAGCACGGAACCACAGAATAAAAAGGTCTGTTAATCTGTGACAGAACCACGAGTGGTCATCCGGCAACACTGCTCGTACACACGCTGACAAATGACAATTGCGATCCTTCAACTTCAACTGACTGTCACGTTCACGTATCACTTCATATGTCAATTCGCAAAGGTAACCATATTTTTGTAAACAACAATAATTAAACTTGATAAACATGCAAGAACAAAATAATAATTACGTGAGACAAATGATTTGGATGAACTATTCTTATGGTCCTATTCAATTATTAATCCAGCTCAAGGATCCAAGATAATGATGGCACTCTATATGAATTTCATGACATAACTCCTGTGCTGATTCTCCAGCACTCAGTAATCAGGCCTATAGCTGAGCATCAATGAATCCTATGACCGCCCTACAGATATATACAGTATTCACTTTTATTCTCCTACATTGATATGAACATGGATAGGAAGTCCCAGCTGTCTTTGTCTCACACTTATAAATACCTTTGCTTAATTTGGAGTGAGCACCATCTATACTTAATTCTATGTGAGCACAAAATGTACTTATTCCTAAGTGAGCACAAGAGATACTTAATCCTAAGTGAGCACCAGATAGACTTAATACTAAGTGAGCACAATATATCCTTAATACTAAGTGAGCACAAGAGTCATGCATGCAAAGCAAGGATGCAGTGTTACACAGGCCAATAAGCCAGTCTGCAACCTTCACCAGGTAAGGCAGCCAAAGCTGATAAATAAGAAAGATCTTACTTGTGATCAAGCATCCAGGGATGGTATGCCAAAGTCACTCCAACCTCGTTGCAGCTAGGATTGGTTAGCTTATACCTTGTAGATTTCTACATATAGGGACAATTTATATTGGTAGGGGTTTGGAGGATAGGCCACCAAAACCAGGGATGGTTTGAGGGTAGGCTCCAGGTCTTTTCAAAGCAGCTCCACAGGTACTGAAGGGGTAATAAGAAGGCCTAAAATCATTGATTATGTTGGTAACCGGACTGACAAAAGGGAGGATTCCTGGGAGGCTTACCTTGGATGAAATGCGGCCTATCTGAAGGTTTCGACAAGAAACTGGTGAGTCAGGAGGAAAATATTATAAATCCACACTGTGTTGTGAAATAATCAACTTAATGATTGATTCTGCTAATATTTTCCAAGTTTTCCTTTTTGGCTTTCAAATCTGCAAATTCTGCAATTTCATGAGCACACATGCTATACTGGAGGTTAAAGCCAAAAAAAAAAGGAATCCAGGTGACACCTACAATTTTTGGAGGCAAAATCCTCCCAATCCTAACCTTTCTCTCTCACAACTGCTTGTCAACCCGTTTCTCTTGTTGACAATGTCTTGATGATGGTTGTTTCTCCATACTAAGACCAAAAGAAGAAGGAGGGAGCAGAACCAGTGAGCAGAATATAAAGAAAGAAGAACTGGCTGTGGTTCAGTCACGGAAGATGTTCTGCACTGGCAAGAGGTAAATCCATACTCATAACCTATCCTAACCAACCCAAAACAAAATAATCTGATGGATGTTATTTATAATTATTTCTGATTTTCAGGAATGAACCTCTTGGGGTGCAGGGTTACCATTGGCTGATGGAAACGGCTACCCTGGATGGAACAGGCCAAAAGCCAGGAGTAGGGGACAAGCGGGTAAGTACAAAGCTCCTGGTAATCTCATTATCCTAATACATTGAATGATTTTAGGGGTTACTATCCTGCTGCAACGAGGAGAGCACCAATCCCAGAGCTGTTAGATACCGCAGGATTACCATCTATATCTGTTGTTATAATATGATACTTGAAATAAAGATGCAAATGACCGTAGGGCTTTGTATGATATATCTGAATCTGGCACCATTCTCTCATCTAAATGCATGAATTAGTAGATTTCCCATTCAGATCAGAGCAGGTACTTTTGGATCGTAACAACGATACTCCATCCACCACCACATGGAGCGATCTGTTGATGGGGTAAGCCGTATGATGGTAGTTTGTGAAGCAGCCCTTGGTGCCAAACACGGTCGAATGCCTCCGATATATCTATCTACAAACTATAGCTTGATTCATTAGTAACAATGATGTGGTGAAAGCTTCCATTGGAATTTCAAGGAGGCAAGAATTAATGAGGCTAATTTTTTTGTAGTCCATCAAATTTGAAAAAAAAAACACAGATGTACAGAATTTCAATAATGAAGAAATACTTCATGGGCGCACTCTATTTACCGGCGTTCCTCTCATGTTCTATTGATAAAACGCTGATAGCCAACATACATCGCGCAAGATGGAGGTTTGATTGTCTGAACTAGCACTGTCTAGACTCTAGTGTGCCTCTAACATCTTATGTCACGCCCTTCAAAAAGTGTGGACACGCGTGTCATATTGTTGCACTGATGAACAAAAAAAATGACACAAATATGATTTATAAGAGCAGGAATGCCATTTTTCTGTACCCCTTCATTGAAGGAGTATGCAGACATATTATTATTTGAAATGCCAGCAGTGTCCTAACACCAAAGGTACATACTTGAAGCCCATTTTGTGGTTATATCAATATAACGTCATTGAATGTATTTCTATGAAATGAATATTGGAATTTGAAGCTTTAACGAGCACACGAAATGTCTTCTCGTATTTGGACTAATACTAAATCTGAGAATGATGACAATTCGAACATGTCAGTGGTGACAAGCGTGTCAACATTCTATGAAGGGCATGTAATCAAATGTTTTGAGCATTGTCGATCTAAATGGAAACCTAGTAGGTGACCTAGTACGCGAGGAGGTACAAACTTGACAAGGAACATGAAAAATGTTAGGACTGAAAAATGAATAACTTAGTTTACTTACTTCACGTAGATGTCTCTGGACTACAGCCATTCTTCATTTTCCTTCCCAATGAACAGACAATATTATAGCTCTTGCCTACTAACTAGGTTGTCTTCTAGAACGAGAATGGTTTGAGGCACTGTCTACTCCTGTCAAGGCTATTTTTCAACTATGCTGCAATATAAATCGAGCACTACGTATCAATATGTATACTGAAGAAAATATTGGGTATACCTGATCAAATCGCAGCAAAAGCTAGACAGTTGTTGAATTACTACAATTGTAATGTTATCATTAGGAAATGTGCCTTTTGATGCTAATTCCGAACGAATTCTTGAAGTGAAAGGCTTTCTTGGATAAACACATCCAGTCCAAAGTTGTTTGTTGTGACAACTGTACTTGTATGTCCATGTAAATGAAGTGCATTTTTGTTCTCGCAATAACATAACATACGTTTAATTTTAGCATACATCTTCGAATATAATTATCATTCGCAGATACAAGGTGATTCAGTTTCGAACTTCAGAATGTTAGAAATCGAATAAACACTTCACAATACACCGGGTGACACAGGGTATTGTGCCACCCCTGTAACTTCTGCATCCATAAACTGATTTTTACTGGAATTTGGTACAGTTATATAAGCAATCATCTTGGATTTGGTCACATCAGAATCCGATATGGCGGACTTCTGGTTTTTCTGGTGAAGCTAGCAACTTCGTTTTTCAAAAGAAACATCCTGCATATCTCTAAATATTCAAATATAGTACCAAATTTGAGAAAAATTTGTTCACGACTGCAGAAGTTACAAAGGTGGTCCTATAACCTGTGTCCTCCAGTTTGAAAAAAATACATATACAGCGTGTCTCACTTTAAACGACCCCCCCTCTATATCTCAGTTATTAGTCATGCGATTCCAACCAAATTTGATGTGATATGAATTACCATCAATATGATCAGTTTCCCAGAGATGTACAATATTCTCGGCAATGCCGTGTGTTTTTATTGTACTAAAAAGGTGTCGATTTTTCATATAATCATATTATGCATTTTTTTACAGGAAATCTAACCCCATATTATTATTTCTCATGCTCTCGAACCTCCATATGCAGAAAATTACCTAATTCCGAATCAACAGGATTGTTTTTCTCATTTTCAGTCTCGAATAAATAGTGACTTCAAATCAAGAACGAATTTTGGAACGTTCAATGGCTCCAGCAGGTGGAGAATCATGATTTGGAAGGAAAAACGAGTTATACTTTTTTATGTTGAACTCACCGTTTCCGAGTAAGTAATTATTACGTTCCCAAAAATGCTGTTCAGATGTGCCTGTTTTTCTGACACCGTTCATAGGCATCTTATGAAAATCCACATATATGTGGATTTGAAACAATGAAGAACAATATTATGATGTCAGTTTTCCTGTGAAGAAATGCCTAATATGATTTAATAAAAAACTTAACCCAATTCATTTCAATAAAAATGCACGACACTGTCTAAAATGATGTTTGTCCTCGAAGAACTGGTCATATTGATGATTTTTCATACCAATACAAATTTGGTAAAGATCGCACGACTGATAGCTGAGATATAGAGGGGGGCCGTTACCTCAATAATCAATTGTTTGGGCAACGGCCTACTTATTCATGCATTTGTATCATTTCGCTGAGATTTGATGCAAGATCCCTTTTTTCACTAAAAATTCTACTCATCGAGAGCCAGTCACTCATTAAAGGCATAAAAGAGAACCGTAGAAACTGAAGCGACGTTTCCACAGTTCATAATAATGCTCGAAAAAAAAAAAGGAAATGTTGAATCAAGCCAAATTTGATTGAATGATGCAAATATAAGTGTCAGAATATGCACGACAATGTATAATCTTGAAATGGGTAAATCTTTATTTTGTTTCAGAGCGAATTTGAGGATTGAATCAAGTAAATAAGTCTTGCTTGAACTCTGAAACTTATTCAATCAAGTACATCCATATGAATTGTAGAAAGAGATATTGAATTGGCTCAAATAATTATTTTGTTTCATTCAAAATAACAACCAGATTCAGTATTGATTCGGGAATTTCCTGAAATTTCACATCAATAGAATAAACTGAAGTTGATAGTTGTTCTGATGATTCTACATGTAGAAAATGAAGGAATGAAAATGATTTCGAATCATTAGAAATCAACAAACTCAAAAATTTTTACATTCCACTTAACGATCAATAAGACCTCAATAGTTCACCACTGTTGAATTTGTTTTCTTAGTAGGTAGGTAATAATATTTATTTGCTATCATCCCTTTCAAGTTAATCCGGTATACCGTAATTTGATCTAGATATTGTGTCTAATTTCCGAAAATGGAGGTTTATCGATGCTGTCCACAGGTAATTTTGATCCTCCAAGTTGGGAAAGTAGGATATATGAAAGTTAAGCAAGCCAACATTGGTTTAGCTCATTATACCAGTATATCACCTGACGAAGCTACTGTGTTAGCGAAACATGTTGTGTGTATAAGAATTCGTGAAGATCTTAGCGTTTGTGAAGTTTTTCCATCAATTATTTCGATAGAAAATGGTTGTATGTCGAAAATTCTTCCATATTTTGCCCAGCACCCTGATGTGTATATCACGCATAACCAATTTAGTCAGTAGATTTCTAATGTTTATCAATTTTTGTGATCTCTCTCAAAAAAACCTAGTAAGTAACCAAAATGATAGAATTCTCGATTTAGTATTATCGCCTAGAAATATTAAGTGTGATGTTGCACTAGAATTAGAGTCTTTAGTTCAAGTTGACCCACATCACCCTACTCTTGCTATTAGTCTAGAAATAAACTGTAAAAAGACAAGAAACTTTTCACCCTCAGCCAAACGTTTTGACTACAATAAAATGGATCATAAAAAATTTTCGCAATTACTTAACAGTATTAATTGGGACATTTTGGAGGAGTACGGTGATGTGAACTTAGCATGTAGTACCTTCAACGATATTATTCAATCTATAATTCCAGAGTGTACACCACTAGCGAAGAAAAAATCAAAAAAATTCCCATCATGGTATACAAAAGATGTCACTAACAAAATCAATATGAAAACCCATTATCTGAAAATGTACAGGAAGCGTAAATGCCTGTATTATCTTGAGAAATACAAAAACTTGAGAAAAATTGTCAAAAAAGAAATAATCATAGCTTATAAGAATTTCATTACTAACTCTGAAATCAATCTGAAGTCTAATCCCAAAGGTTTTTGGTCGTTCATCAATTCTAAAAAAAGTAGGACGCGAATTCCTGGTGAGATGATTTATAATGATACAAATTTATCATCACCTAACGACATTGTAAACGCTTTTGCCACCCACTTTAGTAGTGTTTATACGCCTATCACTGCAAATTATCAGAATATATCACATCAAGCATTATCTAATCCAAGCCTGTATTTAGACCTACCTGTAATATCAATTCAACAAATAATCATTGCTTCCAAGAAACTTAAAAACAAGCTAACATGCGGCCCTGACAACGTGCCTGTTAAAATTGTGAAGAAAAACATCGACTGCTTCCTTCGTCCCTTGTATATAATTTATAATCGTATATTCAAGCATTCGACTTTCCCAGACATCTGGAAAATTTCACGAGTATGCCCCATTCACAAAAATGGTAGTGTATCGGACATAACAAATTACAGACCAATAGCTCTGATATCTATTTTTTCTAAACTTATTGAAATCATTTTAGCAGACGTCATATATGAACATGTAAGAACAACATTGTCCGAATTTCAACACGGGTTTGTTAAAAAACGTGGAACGACCTCAAACTTATGCACGTTTACTCAGTTTGTGTCAGATGCCTTGGATAATAAAGTACAGGTCGATGTGGTATACACTGATTTCAGTAAGGCATTTGATAAAGTATCCCATCAACACCTCCTACAAAAACTTTCAGATTATGGGTTTTCCACAAGAGTTCAGAATACCTTGAAATCATATCTTTCAAATAGGCAACTGCATGTTGAATATGAGGGAGAAAGAAGTTTCAATTTTGTGGCAACGTCCGGGGTTCCTCAAGGTTCAAACCTTGGACCTCTATTGTTTTTGTTATTCGTCAACGATATCTGTAACTCAATTAGCTCTGACAAACTGCTCTTTGCTGATGATTTGAAAATATTTAAAATCATACGTAATAACCACGATGTCAATATTCTGCAAAACGATCTCGACACTTTGACTGAATGGTGCACCTCTAACAATTTACCACTTAACGTAAACAAATGCAAAGTTATGACCTATGCAAGAATTTTGTCGCCGGTGGAACACAATTATTTGTTGAATAATATCATTATTGATCGGGTAAATGAATGTAAGGATCTGGGAGTAATTTTCGACAAGAAATTGACATTAGCACCACATATAGAAAATATTACATCAAAGTCTGCTCGGCTCTTAGGCTTCGTTATTCGCAACAGCAAAGAATTTTCTTGTATTGAAACAATGAAAGCTGTTTATTTTTCTATAGTACGTTCTAAACTTGAATACTGCAGCACTGTTTGGAATCCATACCAGAAAAAATATATCGACTCAATAGGGAAAATTCAGCATAAGTTTCTGAAGTTCCTATATTTTAAAAAACACGGAACATACCCAGTACTTCATTATGATCACCAGCTACTATCAGACGAATTCAAGCTGACAACTTTGAGGAAGCGTAGAGAGATCTCCGACCTTACATTCCTTTACAAAATCGTCCACAATCTCATCGACTCATCAGAATTACTATCTTTGATTAATTTCTATGTACCGCGAATTACTTCGAGATCGAACATAACTTTTCATATAGATGTACCGAATTCCTTCCATCATTTTCATAGTCCTTTGCTCAATATATGTAGACAGTTAAATAAGTTAGAAAACGTAGACATTTTTTCCGTTTCGCTAGCACAATTTAAAAAAATTCTGTTTCTACAAACTTCGAATTAATTATTAAGTAGTGAACATTTGCACAGCAATATTATCACAAAACTCATTGTTATATACTCCAGTAAGTGGATTTTCAATCTGTTTGGATGTATTATTAATAAATGAATAGATAAATAAATAAATAAATCATATAAGCGAACAAAAGATGATATATTATGCGATGTCTTCTATAAAACAGTTTGTGCTAATTATCTTCTAGAAATAAGTGAAGCTGAAGGCGCTCATCTCAGGTCCTTTATTTCTGCTAGCAGAATTTCTCCGTCGTAACCGAGTATCTTGGATGTGAAATCATTTGTATGAGAATAGAGATTACATCTCGAATTTACATATAGTAGCTGGGAGAGACAATATCTGGACAATTACTTTAATGTTCAAGTTTCAGGAGCACAAACTTGTTGATATGTTGTCGCAGTGACCTTGGAATACAACAATCTACCCTACAATGATATCAAGTTATAATCTGAAATCGTTTTTTATTCATGTGTTTTGGATTCCAGCCATCAATCATTCTTCAACCCAATAGTATAGAACAGATGACAACTACCAGATGTGAAAGCTTCGATGTTTGATGTATCGGGTATTTTTATTTTCATATTTTATTAGAGAAAATCACTATTGATATTTTTCGAAAAATGTTTCCTGAAGATTGTTATTACTGAATATTCCCGAAACCATTCATTCCGAAATCATGAAACCTTGTAGATCAATGAAATTTTGGATGCTGGATCAGAATATGAGCTCAAAATTCCAATCAATGGCGTACTATACTGAATAGGTGGATGGTAAAAACAATCTCATTTTGTATGGATCTTTTTCCATTATATTGATCTCAGAATATGATACCTATGAAGGTTAGAAGAGTACTTCCAGCTTAAGTAGATAGAGCTAGTATAGTTTTCGAGGAAATCATAATTTTCTACATCGATATAACATATTAGGCATCCTGAAACATCAAAATCATTATTATATTATTGAAATTTGGTAAACTGCACAAAAATTCTGAGTTCCTATATAATTCCAATATTTTTATCAGATATTGTTGAAGGAAAAAATGATGAGTATTGATGAAATAATTTGCAATTTTTAAAATTTCATCAATAATCTAAATAGTTCTGAGAGAAAAATGTCAGAAATCATAATGGGAGCTGATTTTAGTTCGAACTGCGTGTGATGACAAATCCGAAATTTTGAGCTCAGCATATAATTTGATGTTGAAAGTTTTTGTATTGTATCAAAGGACACCGCACGTTTTATAGGGAAAATTGGCCTCCTGTCGAATTGGCTGAATATTTGATATGTTATAGTTCAAGACATTCTGAACAAAATGTCTGAATACCAAACCGAGTACCGAGACTTCAGTGGCCTCTAGCGCGAAAACTATCCATTAGGACAGTTTGGTATTCAGTAATTTCGTTCAGAATGTCTTGAACTATAACATATCAAAAATTCAGCCAATTCGAGAGGAGGCCAATTGTCCCTATAAAACGTGCGTTGTCCTTTCAATATTGTATTGTAAGCGGTTTAGTGAATACTGAGGGTGCCGATACATATCGATGTAGCAAATAGCGATTTTCTCGGGAGCTACTAGCCCTATATTGATATGAACTTTGAGTATGTTTTTATGTGAAGAAAAGATAACATGAAAAGTGTGATACTTTTTACTCTCAACTCCTTCAACATTAAAATTTCATGCGTTGAACGAAATTTATCGATTTTTTGACAATAGGTTTTGGGAATATTCAGGAGAATCCGTCAAGGTGCCCTTTCTGAAGGAGCGTAAATCCCTCAGAAAACATGTTTCGAAAATATTTATAGACTTTTTTCATGAAATTACCTCAAGAATGACCTCCAAGCTTTTACCAATGTTTAGAACACACCCTGTGTATAATGTGAACTAATCTCTTGTGCTAGTTAGGTACCTAGTTATTATTACCTCCTCGCAATGGCAACTTTTTTTGATATACCTGTGGTATTCTCTTCGAAAATATACGAGAATTATGTTCCATAAGAATTCTATCCAATTGCAGACGAAATGCCAGTCTCGTTAGAATATAATTCTTCATAAAATCAAATAGGTAACAGTGCTATTTCATGACCTTATGAGCTTATGCATCATTCACTAGATATAAGAAATAATGTCCACCTCTCAGTTCTCATAACTATTAAAGAAATTCTTTCACAGAGGTGGAAAAAGAACTAGCAAACTAATTAAAACCATCAACATTAATTGGTGTAGCGTTTTCCCAGTTACAACATAAAGGACACCGGTAGAGAGAGGAAGAAAATCGAAGGAAGAACGATCATATAAATTGCTAAGTATCTACTCTCATCTCATGAAGGTGTACTCGGAAGGATAGGTATATTTTTTCCTAGCTCAGATATTTCAATATCAAATACTAGGAACCGTTTCATATCGAGTTCGAAGTACCTATAACTTTAATCGTCTAAGCCTTGTTCTATGTTCGGCAGACAAATGGGCAATAGAAGCAATAGTACTTCACCTCCAAATTTATTAAAAATGATAATGATGGAAGTAAGATATGGTGTAATTACTGATGCGCTTTTGTTCCAGAAATTTTACTCGACCTCTCGAGAACAGCGAGAGCAATGGTTCCGTCGATCGTCTAATAGATGGCGACATTGCACAATTATGGCATCTGTCAGTTTTGAAATTGTCGCAGATTTTTCGAATTCAGAGTTGAATAATCCCACTGTTACATATGTTCCGTGTACCTGAAATGCCATTTGCCATTTCATTTCCACTCGGCACAGCAGCAATAGCAGCATCACCATCTTGCAAGAAAATGTAGAATCAACGTCTCGCTCATTGTGACGTAGAGAAATCATAGTAGGCGGTCGAGTGATTTTTCTGGAATTTTTAATACTTAATGATGGCCGCATATGCTCACCATATCTTACTTCCATCATTATAATGATGCTATCGAAATCCTATAGTGACATAGTAATGAATTTGATCCCTGCCTCAACATGAAAAGTTTATGTACATTTGAATTGAGCATTGCTACATTTCCCATCATAAGCGAGTACCAATTCGAATACCTAAAATAAGAGTCTGAAATAAAATTGGAGAAACATAATGTTCATTGAAATTTGACCCACTAAATCCTGAAAGATATAATTCTACTATAATATATTCAAATGCTATTATATATCTGATATTTTTCAACGTAGTTCAATGATCCGTGTTACTTTCGATGCAGATATTTCTTAATTCATTTCCCGTGGAAGTATCCATAGGATAGTAATGGGTTGTCACTTATTTTGAGCAAACGGTCTCTGTGGCAAAGAATACACTGTTGATTTTATTATTCTTCATTTTGAGTCCAACAACAAAACATGCTTTGCACTGGATTTTCTTTCAACCAATATGGAGACTTTGAAAAAGTGAATGAAAATTACAGTTGAGGATGAGAGAAGGTAAGGTCAGGTTAAAGGTTGAGTCAAGTCCAGACTTGATACTGTTGTAACTATAAAACTACAACATAATTTACAAGATGTTGAGAACATAAGAGAAAAAAAAAACTTTATTATTTTTATATACCCAGAATTATCGAATCCTGAATTGAGGAAAAAGAAATAAAAATAATGGACGAATGCCAGGTCATATATTATGCTACTGAGGGTCATCATTGTCGAATGTTTGTAAATACGCATGTGATGATTTCCATTCTAACAGCATTTTCTCGATTAATACGAGTCGTGTTGCTGAAGTATCCGTAAATCTAGTCAATTCATTTTTTCTATGCAAATCACAGATCGTATGATTTCTTGACCGCTTATAAACGAATTTTTATGCAAACTCGAAATCAAAATGAAAAAGGAATAGGTTTCATATTCGAATGAAATAATTGGGTTCTAACAATGTGCCATGTATTGAGAAGTGAACGTGAGTTGAGAGTGATGAATTATTATCCTGGTTCACTAACTCAGACTATTATTGCCAGTGTGTGGCACAGTCGGATGCCAAGAACATGTCGCCATTGGATGGTGTTAGCGCTCTTATTGCAGAAGTGACTAGAGGTACTATCGCCGTCCAGGTGCGTCATGTTCGTAGTAGGTGTTGGGAGATTTCAGTTCAGCCCCTCCCCTCCACCTTTCTCCAAACCACGTGACCCGACTAGCCGATCACGAAACACCACGGAAACGTCACAGAACACCACTGAAATGTCACGAAACTCCACGGAAATGTCACGGAAACGTCACGGAACACCACTCAAATGTCACGGAACACCACGGAAACCTCACGGAATAATTCAGTGATGTTCCGTGACGTGAAGGTTTCTTCGATCATGTTGATAGATAATCAAAGATTCTGCGACAAAATATGATCCGAATCGAAAGCATTTTCGATGTCAACTGAAGAAACTGAGTATATATCGTATATTTAGGTATAAGTCCTGTTGCATTAGAACCTTAGTCAAATCAACTGCTAATCTCCTATGTTAACAATATGCGTGGAAAATAAGCCAACACTGAAAAAAATAGTCGGTAGTAATTACCAAACGTTCTGTTAAATAGGCGCCAGTCACAACATTCATCTAATGATACCACTACAACATTATATAATACTGTACTATATAAGATATTACCACTACATAATAGTATGATACTTATAGTTTACTCTGGTACAATTATGAAGCGGTATTATCTGATGAATGTAGTGACTGGCGCCTATTTTACTAAACGTTTGGTATTTAGAGTAAAGATTGAGCGAAGAAAGCAATATATTATCATCAACTTCTCTCAGAGAGATCAACTAGCAAACATTTGAAGGCTTTGAAGGCCTTAAACAGGTTGATTTAAAATTCGATGTGAATATTTCAAGGACGTATTGTTGGTATCAAAATAAGTCTTTTTCTTCAGATAACCATATGTCCCAAAATACACACCGTCCGAGCTACATAGCCACTGTCAGTTGATTAAAAAATAATCTGAAATTATGATCATATAATGAGGGATCAAGTGCACGTATCTCAGTACTACACGCCTCTGAGATAGCACTCTCAAATACGTTTCGATATACGATCACCTCCGTGTGCAAGCGTTTAACCCATTGTGTTCGAAAACGAGGTCGTGACTTCCCCTTTCGTTAATCACAAAGTTTTGGCAAACGGTTAGTTGTATGGAAAAAATGCGGGAGACTGAATTCTTACAGTTCTCAGTGGCCCACAAGATCATGGTATTAAAAGTCAGAGATTCTCTTTTCCAACATGAAATTTGGGCCAATAAAAGTGTAGACACTCCTCTTACTCCCTCAAACCTGGATTTACATCATTTTTTGAGCAAGAAGAAAATGAAGTGTCTGAAAACACGAGGACACGCCAATTTTTAGATAATCCTCTGTTTTACCTAACTCACAGTGGCTGTAGCTTGGAAGGGATGCATTTCAGGACACATGTTTATGTATTGAAAAAGTCTTATTTTGATCCCAATAACATTTCGTTAAAATATTCACATACAATTTTGAATTTCCCTGTATATTTCCCCCATGTCTGACATCAGCGGACCAGTAAATGGTCTTATATGAGGGACTCTGTATATCAGGACCCACACTGTGGCCGACAGCTGGTCCAGTGGCTGGTTCCAGTACTGACTATCAAGGTCAAAAGGTCAGTAGTTTAAGAGTTTACATAAATTAGTACTTATACAAAGCTGATCAGCTTGTTGATGCAGAAGTTCCCAGAATATCCATCAGGGGGGCGAGTAGTAAACATATTGTTGGCCAGCAAAGGGGCGCAACACATTAGCGTTAGGGTAGTTCTAGACATATTACCATCACAAGGCCATATTATCGTACTTTCAATTGACGGAAAATCATCGGCCGATTACCAATACCCTGGCATCGTCACTTTCCCAGATCTGCCTGCACTAGGCCGGACTCCTCCCCCAAGAGCAATATTTGCTGATGAGCAAGATCATTACTGTGCATGTCAGCAATTCACAGTTGAACAGGGCAAGAAATTCGAATTCCTATAGATGCAATCATCAACTTTATTGAAGATAAATCAACTCCTACACAAAAAACGCTATTTGATGACGACGTGAGTCATTTTGACATCGATAAAAAAGGCTGCACCTCTTTTATCGCTGATAAACTGCCTGCTCCTTTGATCTAGTAGCTATTTGCGCCTGATGTCAGTCCAATTTCTGTCGTGTCAAGTTTGATTGATGGGTATGGTTCAATAATATGAGAAAACCAATTCTGCGAACTACCAGTTACACGGAATCACCAATAAAGGTGATCATTATTGTTGTTTATTTGTATATTGTCGTTGATTTATCTTGTCAAGGAACACTCTAACTTTTTTTTAAATTTGATAAACTTTCTTACTAACTCAAACATTTTTCATCAGTTAATTCTCTGGAAAAAGTGACATTGGGCTGAATTTTTTTTCGTTTCAGTTTTTCTCGTAAGATTATTGATCGGCAAATGTTACCTAGAAAAATTCATCCGATAAAAACAAGCTCTTGTGTTTTTTCTGTTGAGAAAAAATATGTGGATTTTGTTAATCAATAATAAGAGCAATGAGGACTGAGTTAGTTGATGAAAGTTTATCTCTAATTTCAGATCAAGATGTAGGTAATTCATTGAAAACATGTCGAGGAATCATTTGAATCAAATACAGTCGAAATAAAGTCATACAAAAGCGATCAGTGTGAATAGTATAGTTATTTGTTATATTAGGCTGCTGAATTTCTATAAGCCGCTGCAAGCAGTCAATCTACTTTGCTGCCATATGAAACATATATTTTTTCCTCCAAATGTTATAAAACCAATTCGTGTGATTTATTTATTGTATGATTTTGTGTTCACCGAACGTCACTGTCAATTTTGATCATCAATTTCATTCAAATCACTTGAGACGTTGCATAGCAACAAACTTTTGCTGCCTAGGCAGAGCAAGAACACATTTGCTGCATGCACGAAAAAAAAAGGAATTGTTGAATCAAGCAAAATTGAATTGAATGAAGCAAATAAAAGTGTCATATATGCACGACAAAATATAATCTTGGAATGAGTGAATCTATATCTTGTTTCAGAGCAAATATGGAATTTGAATCAAGTAAATATGTCTTGCATAAACTCTGGGTCTTCTTCAATCAAGCACATCCATGAATTGTTCATGAAGAGATATTGAATTGGCTCAAACAATCATTTTGTATAGTTATTTTGATTCAACAAAATATTTGGTTGGTTCAAAGAAATATTTGGTTGATTCAATGAAATATTTGGTTGATTCAATAAAATATTTGGTTAATTCAATGAAATATTTAGTTGATTCGAGAGAAACTATATATCCATTCGACAAATTGCTTTGGTGAACCAAATTCAATATTCGGGAATTTTCTGAAATTTCACATCAATAGAAAAAACAAAACTAGGAAACTAGTGGACTCCTAGCATAGATCTTCAGTCTTTAATTCTTTTTCGCTGATGCAAAACTATTTCGGATTGCTAATCATCCTGAGTTCGGTTTATCCAGCTGATACTTCAACCACGAAGAATCAGGCTTCACGTATATAATGAATTCGAGGCAGGCATAGACGAGGCGAAATGATCACCATCTCGAGGCGAAAATTTAAGTTGATGAAGTATAAACAAAATATTTCATTGATATTACATATTTCGATGCTCTATTTAAGCATATGATCCGTTCGAAACGAGTTCATTGCTATATCGGAATAAGAAAACTTGTATGTTGTTTCAAAGATATATTCTCATCAAAATGATCATTGTTTGATCAAATCAACGAAATGTTTATATTTGAATCAATATCGACATTATTTTGGATCGACTTAATTTGTTTTTGAGAATACCATATATTTTGTTGATGAAATAATTGCTCAGTCCAACAAAAATAGCTCAAGCATAAATAATTCGTTGATGCAACAAATCCTTTTTTTTTTCGTGTGTTAAGTGTCATGAAAAAGCAACTTTCAATGTCCTTTGGAGAAAACCAAGGATTATTAACTCAACAGGATGGTTTATCCCCTATACGTCAATATATGGTTCATATATATGACGTCATGTCGTTCACCACCATAATCGCTCATCGGTGCACGGCGTAAATAAAGTGTTTTATGTTTTGTGTTTGACAGAAATACGGTTTTCTGTTATGTGCCATTTTTGAATATTTGAATTTAAAATTGATTCGAAAACTTTTGGCGGCTGGAATAATCCTATACTACTTACCTAAAGAGATTTATATTCTTGTGGAAGAGATTTATCTATCATAGATAAATATCTAATAATAAGTAAGTACTGTATGGTAGTATTTCATATACTCAACTCACCCTTATTATTTCTTGAATTTTAGAAAATGGGGAAAGGTGGTGGACGTTGTTGTGCAATTTCTTCATGTAAGAATTATAGCACAAAAACGGAGGATATCGTATACCATGTCTTTCCGAAAGACAAAATAATAAGTGGCAAATGGATTCAAATATGTGGAAAAACTGATACATTCATTACCAAAAACAAACAAAAAAAGGAAAAGCATGGAGAATTGTAGGTGTGAAAGCAGTAGAGTTAGCAAAAAAATCAAGAAGATTGTTACATAAAACTGAAGTCATTCTGTTTCCATATTTTTTTTATTAAAAGGATTTGAAAATTTGAAACAATTCATTGGACCTGGCCATCTAAAATCTAGCTAAACTGATTTCTCTAAACAATATTTGATAGCAAATTCAATTAAAACCTTCTTGATGTTCACAGTCCTTGCAAATCAGGGAAAGTTGAAAAATGTGTGACATTACATATTATCCAGTTTCAAAATAAAATAAAAAATGCCAAAAATAATTAGAGGTTAGTAGGTATTTAATTATAAATGTGGAAGAATATACAAGGATATCATTTCTACAACAGACATTTTTCTAATATCAAAGATTTTAGGTTTATTGCTTATTCTACCACTCAATAATCTCATGAAATTATTGATATGTTCACTGTGATATTCTGATAGCACATAAAATAAAATTTTACAAGTTTTCATACAGCAATTTGAAAGTTGAGTACACTGAACAGAATCTATTGTTCCATAGGCATATCTCACTTCAAATCCCCTAATATGGAGTTTTCTATGATTGTTTAATCTTTGCAGTCCTAACAAATTCCTAGTGCATTCTTCATACCAACCTATACTATACTAACATGCATGAAGAACAACATATGTACTCTGAGTACCTACCTATAAGATCAAATGAAAATCTGAATAAAGATTTATACATCTTTCCTGATGAATCAACCTAGAGTAAATATCAAAATTATATAAACCCTTCAGGAGAAAGTGAACTTAGAAATTGTGGGGAAATTTTTTATGATCTGGTGGCCTCTTGCAGGTCCCTGTTTGTATCAATCTTGAGTGTATGCACAACTCAAGTTATAACCTATTGTGTATTGTATTAACATTTCAATTGCAAGCTCCAAGCCATATCCAAGACCCATATCATGTGATAGACTTATTGATTTAGGGTTCAGCAATGCCATTACCACACTTTCACTATCTCCATCCAATGATAAGCTTCTATATGAAGGTAATTCTCCAGATTCAATTCCATCATCTAATTAAATGTTGATAAGTGTAATTTCTGTAAAAAATACTTATAGATTTCTATCTGAGCATTCCATATTCATTTACCTTTCGAATCTGAATAGTCATAGGTATAATTTTACATAGTTGTTGAAAAAATAGCTCCTAGATTTGAAATATCCAAAATCAAAATTTGAGATATGTCTAGCAGGATCAGCAGGTTCTTGATATGACAATATTCCACAGCACTGCTATACCTATTCAAAAGTTAGCTCCAATAATAGTTAAATAATCCTCCAGATTGACCTATTTTCACAGTTGACAATTATTGGGGAATCATCAAGTCAACCTGAAAAATAATTACCATTTCATCACAATCAGCTTATATAGTATCCACAATCACATTATATGATGTTTCTGTGGAAAATATATTATCTATTGAAGTATTTTTCATCAGTTATAAGGAATACAAACCTACCGAATTCAAATGGAGTTCCCTTTCCTTCTCCAGCCATTTCCGAACGACTTTCGAAACACTTTCTTCCTTACTGTAGAAATCAATCAATTACCTATATTTTTGTAAATAAAAGTATGAATCTTTCGATAATAAATCCTCTTCATTCAACATTCGTAAAAGCAAAATTTGAGGTTAGTTAGGATTTTTAGGATTCCTTGAGATTCTTCATAAAACAGCAACTATCTCTGACAGGCGTGACGTCATGCCGTTAATCTTTCTGATTGGTCATCGCCGGATGAACTATCCTGTTGAGTTAATAATCCTTGGGAGAAAACCACTATTTATCGAAAAATATATTGTTATTGTTTGCATATACAAGTCGTACAAGGTTCACATTTGGGCGTACTGACATAAATATTCTGTATTTTGAAACTACTTGTCAAAGTCGACGAGAAGATTAATCATGATTGACAAGCCTCTCTCACACTCCTATAACTGTTGTTCGACTTGTTTATGCACACAACTGTACCTACGTTCGAAATGAATGTCGCTGATAAACACAAAATAGTAAGTATTCGAAGACCACTCATCCAGAATCAGATCCTCTAGTCTGTAGTAGTCAATCCACTGCATCCAAGTTAAACACAGCATCTCAGCAGTCTGATATGGTGTTCAGAAAAAACTAAAACATCAACATCAACTATTAATACCTACCAATGGAAAGATACGTTTTTCCCAGTTCCTGAAAAATATCATTGGCGAAGTATGCAGCAGTACACCATATTGCAGTTTGTAATTCTGTTGCCAGTTATTTACCGTTAACCATTTCAGAATATGATTCAAGCAGTGGAAATTGAATAATGACATAAAACTCCCATCCTCATCAAAAAAGTCATCGAGATCAATGCCAAACTGAGGATTTTATACGGTTGGTCAAGGTGACAGGATTTCAAGAAATCGAAAAGTGCCACTTTCAATTATCTCCGTGACCAATATAAGATGTCAAAGTTTCCTTTAGGCTTTTGTTAATTATTCACATATGATGCTACAACTTGAATATTAACAGAATATTAATGTTCTGAGGCATAGTTCGTTAAGTTACAATACATAGACTGAGTGTTGAATAATGTTACGGATGAATCTTCAAGGGTTAGAAATTTAGGTACAAATTCTCCCCTGGGTCATTCAAACCAATGACTTGGGGAGTTCTCTCGCTTAATAATGAGCTGAATAATGAGGCCGGTTCAACTTAATTAACAAGGGTGTGCACTCAATCAAGCAACCAATATTATGGTGTGTGAATTGAAACTAGATAAAATAGAAATTGAAATTAGATGAAATAGAAATTATATGAGATAATATTATAGGTGATTGACCTTAAAAAATGTGAATATTCTGTATCTATAACTGAATACATTGTATATATATATGAAATCGTTACTATTGCCATTCCTGAGTGTTTATTTGGACTTCGAGAATTTCATATCCGAAATAAAATAATAAATGTGTCTCATAGTATTCTTGATGTTCAATATTTGCGTGTCTAAACAATTTCCCTTCAAATTTATCATAAACTCCTTCGTATTTCCACTTCTGAGTGAAAAATTTCCGCTTTATTCGATAGCCAGAAAATAAAAGACGCTTGACCATAGCTGTGAATTGCGGAAATAATCCAAGGAACATGTTTGAAGGGAATTTCCAGGCATTGCTGGAGTATTTACGATGTTGGAAAAATTTTCACGAAGCGTCAGGCGTACATAAGCTTTTCAGGATTATAAATATTTGAAATATTTCACATTATCTATAATACTAACAGTGAGTATATTAGATTTAAAACTAAACTTTATCCTGAACTTAAACACGTTAAAATAAATGTTTGGAGATCATAGATAAATAAACGAATATAGTAAAGAGTCATTACACATAAAAATATTAGAAAATTCGTACACTGCTCTACTTGAGTCAAGGTATTCTGTGATCTTGATATGAATTCTCTTATACAAAGAGTAGATATCTTGCATGGAGAAAAATTCCTTCGTTCTGAGGAATTCTTGGTTCTTGATAATTTCTGAAATATCTGTTGAATGAAATTTCTTTCAATTGGTATAGTTTTCTCTTGCCACAGGAGCATTGTCTTTTTCTACAAATATTGAACTCTTGCTACTTGAAACAAGAATCTTAAATCTTGGTGGAATATCAGAGAAACTTATGAAGAACTTGAGCGATACACAGCGCCCTGGATAGGACACTTTGAGTAGAGAAAGAAAAGCATCAGTTGACCCTCAGTACCCTCTTCAATCAACGCCTCTAGTAAAAATGCCAGTGCCATTCGCGTATCATTACTGCATTTTTTGTGCTGTTTCTGATATTGTGTGTATCGGAAGTTGGAAACATTTGAGGTATGTAAATTATAATGAGGAACTATCTATTTGAGTTATTCGCATTTCAATAATAAATCAGTTACCTATATAGGTACTCATAATGATGTTCAAAGAATAACCTACTATCATTGAATAAGAAGATTTTATCGTTGTGTTATCAAGTCAAGTGTCCTCCTTGAGAATGAAATTGACGTGTCTTCTCGATTTTCCATATTATTTACTGAAAGGAAGATATACAGGGTGGTCCGTTTTTTAATACGGAAAATTTAACAGCGTATAGTACTCGTTGAAATAATGAAAAAACTTCCTATGAACATATACTTCGCTCCGTTTTTGAAATATTAGGTGTCAAAAATACGCTTCTGAATATATTTTTTTAATCAAAAGTTAGAAACGGTAGATAAATTAACGAAATTTTTAACAGATACTAAACTTTTCGAGCTTCATTAAATTAAATGAAAATTATTCATAAAAACTATTCAGTGGCGGCTGAATCTGGGGTGGCGTAGTTAATAATTACACAAAGTTTAGTATCTGTGAAAAATTTCGTTAATTTATCTTGAACCGTTTGTAACTTTTGATTAAAATACTATAATTCTGAAGCGTATTTTCGACACCTTACATCTCAAAAACTAACTAGTAAAAATGTACTTGCTCGGCAACATTGAAGACAAATAGCAGGATATCCACTGCGGTCTATGGCCTGTTGTGGCTCTTTTAATACGTAAATGATTGATTTGCAATGGTTACATGATTGGTTTGGTAAACGGCTACTGCTAACTAGATTTAATGCATTACAATGTTTATTTCATTGGGTTTAGAGACATGCATAGGTTTGGTTTTTATTTTTCCTTCTGAAACGAAGCTATTAGATAAGAAATCTAAGAGGGCAAAATAATTGAATTTTGAAATGCACGCCCCTGAAAATATGTAACTCATTCATGAACTGTAATAGGTCTAAGTGTTAGCTCATTGATATTTCCACAATAGATGTGCATTTCATCACAATCGGTTATAGCATTTCTGAGAAATCAATGAATAATCGATTTTTTAAAGAAACTTGAACACCCTATATCTCGAAAACGGAGCGTTTAAAAGTATATGTTCATAGGAAGTTTATTTATTATTTCAACAAGTACCATACGCTGTTGAATTTTCCGTATTAAAAAACGGACCACCCTTTATATTGAAGGTGCGAAGTTTCCAAATTTCACCCGGTATCCTCTCATTCAAAATTGTTGTTCGACCTGTAAACATTGCTATCAGTACTGTCCTTCCCACTAGAATAATGAATTATCTGGAGAAATGGTTATTTTGAGGCACAATCTATCATAACAGGCTGTTTCGTCTAAACCGTATACTGCATATGGAAATTGGTATACAAGGGTTATAGATTGTGAATGAATTGATATCATTATTAACGTAATGTCACTTGAAGAAAAAGAGAATGTTTAACGATGAACTTGATTTGAGAGATGAACAATTGTGGAAAAGGAGAAAAATAATCAATGTAATAATTGATCTTATTGAATACCAACATTCCTTCCAAAGATTTGAAAAATTGAGGAATACAATTATGACTTATGATATTCCCTAGCTGTAGGGAGAAATTAAAGTCATCCTATTTGCGTAAAACGGGCTATAGGGAATGAATGTTTACCAAATGTTGACAGTAGAGTAATCATATAGGTTCTCGAGAACACAAAGCATTGGCTGAGCCAATTTTACACAACGACAACTAGAATGCCGAAATATTCTATGTTTGATACTTGTACGCTTTTTTATTGAATACGACTGTACATGCTTGGTCGCAGCAGAATTCATCAATATTAATCATTTCATTAGGTATCCAACGTATCTCACTTTATACGCCCCCCCTCTTTTCACAGCTATTAGTCGTGCGATTCTTACTGAATTTGTACTGATATGAATAACCATCAATATGATCAGTTTTTCATAGAAACATCATTATCGCCAGTGCCGTGCCGAGAGAAGAAGAACTACATTGTTTACCTAATTTCCTAACGTCAATATCATCTGTCACCTTCATCTTGAAATCCTTGTTTCATCTAGTCAAGATGCGAATATTCAAAGACAATCTTCAGGTTATCTGATTCTTCAGATGTGTGTTCTGTTCTCTGTTATCTGCAGTTAGTAATCAGTCTAAGAAATACACTCCTCATTTTGATGAAAATGACAATCAGAAATGGTCGTGCCTTTGTCTTACAGAAATAGAGAATGCATACATAAGTCAAATGTTATATGATGATGATTGGATTGTTCACGGTTGATGGACTCACGCATTTTCCCGCATTTTTTTATATCATGAAATATCGTGAATATCAATAATTATTTAAAAAATGTATGGAGCAATGAGGAAAAAACGGATCACGACAGTGGTCTAGTTAGGGTTAGTACTCCGAAATAACGAAATTACATTCTTTACTGAAACAGGCCCAATACGTGGTGTTATTCGCGCAAATTTTTAATATGATATAAAAATAGTGAAGGTACTTTGCTTCGACAGGGAACCTTACAAAACAATGCGAGTTATTCAGCAGTGTTGCCACAGGCCTATGTTTTTCCGAGCGAGCAAAGCTGTCAAAAACGAAAGAGATATCAATTCAAAATGCGATATTTCGTTGTTGATGAAATAAACGTTGATTGATAAATTACGCTTAGCGTATTACATAGTGTTATACATATTATATGGGATTACAACTTCTGTTTTATAGTATAAAAATAATATCAGAAGTTCTTTTTCATTTTTATGGTCGATTTATGAAATGTACACATAGGTATTAGATATTTTTTATGACAGTTATTGTTGAACAGATCTAGAACCGCGAAATTAAAAAATGGGTTGTGATTGGTTCATTGGTTTCCTCAACAGTCCATATGTATATCATTCTCCACTATTTTCTTGGTTTCAAAACTCATTGAGTGACAAACATCAATTGTTGATTATAGGTATAAACACCTTCTCAATCTCAATTTGTTTCCCTTATTGGTAATTCATAATTCTTTCAGAGTCGGTTACATAAAGCATAATTCAACGAATGCCTTTGGATTTCTTGATTTTGTAAATACACCACTGCGTGTGAAAGTTACTTCAGTCTTCTGCCAAAAACTTGAATGACAATAATTATTGAAGAGTAACTTTTTTGAAACATCAGCACCAGATAATCCTTGCAAATCTCCTATTATACAACACAATTTTCGATAGTAAAATGGGACCCTGTCTTTTATTTCCGAGTTTATCTCTGTTTCAGAACTGTCAGGGGTTCAACAAACCTATCCAATGATCATGCTCGCATCTCATATGTTCAGAATCGCACTATAAAACCAAAGGTTGAGTAAAAATTGTGAAAGCTCTCCAGTGGGAAATTCGAAGAAAGCTCTGTTTGAGCCAGCGTGAAGCGATTTTCTTTCGATACTGTTCCGTCTATATTTAGGTACCATATCATCAGTTTGGTCATGTTTGGTCAAGCGACGTTTGGAGAATTATTGCCTTCGAATTGCTGGCATCGAACATAAACTTCGGGATATTTCGGAAACAAAACTGGAAATTGAGCATGAAACATGAAACAACTTCCATGTTTATCGTTGTGTACTAAAACTTGTAGCAGGCATGATACAGTGTATGCCAAACATGGAATACATTCAATCAATGTGAGAGCAACTACAGGGTGGATACTTTAACTGGAGAACTGCATATCTCGAGTAACAGGGTTGGTTGACCGATTTTCAAATATTATTCTTCCGTTTGTCTGTGTTCGAATCTTTCGCAAGGATTTCAGGTTATTCAAACTGGAGTTGGATGCATATTGTCTGTGTGGTATCAGGGCTCGGGGCAGGGGGTGATCAATGAGATTTACCCCCCCCCCCCGAATTAGAACATGTAGCTTGAGATTGAGAATACTCCCGGGGCTGTCATCGTCGGTTGAGCCATCATAATCATAGGTTGTACCTGCTCAAAAAAATATCAAACCTACCCCGAGATGATGGATAGTTGGATACCGATGGATGTCTGTGTGTGAACAACAACAAACAATCTGAATTTAGATCATGGAGTGCATACTTTCAAAGTTTCTTTTGGTCATTTCGTTCATGTTGCCTCTGTGCGTTGTGGGTGTATTTTTTGATGTTCTGGTTCCCTCGAAAAGGGATATCCTGTAATGTTCAGAGAACATCGTGAGAACCAAGAAAAATGTGGTAGGCATTGGTGTTCTTCTTGAATTTCTGGTGGGAAAGAATGTATATTGTCTTTTTATCTCTTATATTTATAGTAAGTGATCTCAAAAAATCAACTTTTTGGTTTTGCAGTCATAACTTTTCTCCTTATCAACTCGTTTTCAAAATCCCATTTTGAAGTTGAAACTTCAGATGAAGAGATATGAAAATCAGAATTGACTCAAACTGAACATTATACAGTGAGTCCCACATCTAATGGAAACACTCCTGTATGTTTCGTAACTGTTGAGTTAGGATTCTGAAACTCAAAGGAGCGGGAGATATAAACACTATGACCAAGTGGAGTCATCCCCAGTGATGAACACTGTTCGCCAACAGCCATGGAACCACCGAAATTTCCGGAAAATGTTATTAAATGCCGAGATAGGTTGAAAATCACTTCGGATTCGAAATCAGGACGTCGAATTCACTGACTGAAAAATTGCCCGTTCAGAAGAATTAAATTTTGTTTCACTTCTCATGGAAGCACCCCTATACAGGGTGTTTCATAATTGAATGCTGATACTAAAGGGCGATGATCCTTGGATGATTTCAAAGGGAGAAGTTCATATCAACATATGTCCTGAACCTCTTAGTTTTTGAGCTACAGGGTGTTGAAATCAGAAGCGTACAGCGTTTTTTTAAACAAAACATTCAATATCAGGTCTACGAGGACATCACTGGTAAAAGTAAAAGTTTGATTTTCGACCCAAAACTAAATGTGTTTTCTCTTATAGTGGGTGTCTACTGAATTACCAAAAACAATGTCCAAGAACTGAAGGAACAAAATTCTTTGGTTTTTATTTTTTTACGCGAAAACGGTACGTTGTATGAAAGTAAGTCTAGGAACCAAATTTGCTCCAAAATGAATAAGAATTGAAAAAAAAAACTGGTTCTCAGAAAAATCAGTGGCGTACTATTTTTTTCTTAAAAAATTGTCAGTTCAAACCCCGTACGGACGCCACTGGTGAGAATTTTTGAATATCTTTCACGTTAAAAAATGCTCCTTTATAATGAAAAGGTGTATACAAAATATCATAACAATATCTAAGAGTGATGAAAAATTATGATGAAAAACTCATTTTTTTCTTGAAATTTCATCACCCTGTAGCTCAATAACTAAGAGGTTTAGGACATATGTTGATGAGAACTTTTTTCTTTGAAATCATCCAAGGATTATCGTCATTAAGGATCAGCATTCAATTATGAAACACCCTGTATCTCACGTGATTATTGAGGTGGGGTCCTGAAATTTGCAGGAGGAAGCGAAGGGGAAGTCCTGATGATTTCAAATCCGAAGTGATGTTCAACCTACCTTCCTTATATCATTTTTTTGTGTGACTGGTTGTTGGCGAGCAGTTTATATCACTGGAGACGACTCCACTTGGTCATCTATATCTACCGCTCTTGCAATTCGCTGATGGGGAAGTAAATGATTTTTATTGAAAAATCCTGAGGCACCTCACCGTTTTGATGTATCAACCTACATTTTGCGAGAAATGGAGAATATATAACCCCTCAGAGGTAGCTGAAATTAGACTCACAATGTTTTTTTTCAAACAAAACCCTATACCTTGTAATCCCTCATTGGAAAGACACTTATCTTTGGAGAAAGAGTATTGCGGCTTTCACGTTACTTCTATACTTTTTTTTTAAACGATTAATGCCGCTAACAGAATTTTCACAGCTTTTCATGTTTTTGAGATACAGGGCGAAGTTGAACAATCTCACTTTTTGAGGAGCTCTCGTATCTTTTCAACTTATCGGCAGGATGAAAACATCAGGACCTCATATAACTTTCTACGTATGATATAGTGGAGTATTCATTCCATTTCTGTAATCGCTCATCTTCAGAAAATGCCAACTGAACATGATACATAACAAAAATATATCCAACATAATATTATGAAGTGAAACGTTTATGAGACGTTGCATCAATATTGAAAGAAAAATTATTAGATGATATTGTGATATGTTGATTCCAGGATGTTCAGATATATCTCATCAGGCAGAGTTGTTATGTTATTTGTGTAACGTTTTCGTTTCACCACTTCATAACGCATCTTACAGGATATACAAGGGGGTAATTTTTTGTTTCTACAGCAAAGTTACCTGGTCATCTGTCAATTCAATTCCATTTTAGCCATTTTGTTTGTTGTCTATTATGGTGAACAAGTCAATCAGGGTGATCAGTGAAAATATTGATTTTCAGCTAGTATTCGTAGTTATATATCAAAGTATGTTAAGAACTAAACAAGTATCGGACTGAAACAACATCGAATGGAAATATTTTTTCACGAACTACAAATATAATGGGTGAGTTACTTATATACAATAGCTAGAAGCAGAACATAGTCAGAATAGAATTTCAAAATCTGTCAGGAAATTTCCAAGAAGTCGTATATGTATATTTCACTTTCCAGAATCCAAGACAAAATGGTTCAGCAATAGATCACTGGATTATGCAAAAGTCATATACCAAAGCTAAGTATAACTGGAATCATAAAGCAGAATTACTGAAATGATACTTAGAGATATAGTAGTTATTCTGTCTTGAAATATCACTGTGTAACTGGATCATACTTCTAGTCATTCTGGAAAAATACGGTAAGATCAATTCTAACACAGTTATATTCAGGGAGATATCATCTTCTCTGTCTATTCTAAAGATCATTCATTCTATCGATGATTCGAGAAGAAATAGACATAACCTGAAAACTCCTAGAAAATAATTAGAATGGTAAAATACAATATTGTTCAGATGTTTTGAGTAACTAATACATAACTTCCTTTTTTGAGGTTGTGTCAAAACGCTGGTATAAAATAACAGATATCATCTGTAGCAAAAATTTGATGTTAATTGTTCCACAAATAAGGCAAATGCAAAGGTCCGTTAGACAGTTTATTCGCAGCATACACCAATCTAAAATTGCGTAATCATATCAGTCCCGGCACCTTACCTAACCTCAAACACTCCAGAAAGGAATAGTAGAAAACTAGCGACTCCTATACATAATAATAGTCACTTACCTAAAACCAGGCATCCTGGCTCATAGTAGCACGCTATTATTTGGCAGTTACACCCAAAGGTTTTTAGATTGCCTGATGGCTTCTAACAGCCTTATACGAAGTCCAAGCTTCAGCACTATTCAGCAGCAATATAATATTGAAATCTTATACTCTTAGCGACACCAGAAGAAGGGTCAAACAAGGCAGGTAACGGTAAGGATGCAGATTGATAGGAATCTAACGCTGTACTTGATTAGCCCGGGCAGATATCTGTAAGGCAGTGATCTCCGATCGAGGTATTTTGGTCCTGTATATATGTTGAAGAGGAATTGAATTTCAAAATTCAATCTCGATCCTATGCAACCCTTAGGTATATGTACGTAATGAGAACTGAAATTTGATCAGTACGCTAGATTCCTCTTCCTACCAATTGATTTGAATGCCTTAGACAGCTCGGATAATATTGCTCTTTATTGATAGAAACATTCTTATAGGCAGTGACATTTTGAGGCAAATCATCTGCTCAGTCCCTACCACACGTAGGTATATTGAAATAATACTCATATATTCATTTTATTAAAACAAGGAGAGGAAATCTCAAGAAGATCTGGAATGATGAATATACCACCTACTCGATTAATTCCTACAGGGAGTATTCATATAAATACATTATATTCACTACACACTGTTTGACTACTAACCAGATCGATTTTTTACGCTTCGAAACGTGTTTCGCTAACTATGTTAGCATCTTCAGGAGAAGATTCAAATGAGTTTCAATCTTCTCCTGAAGATGCTAACATAGTGAGCGAAAAACGTGTCGAGGTGTAAAAATTCGGTTTGGTTAGTGGTAAAACAGTGTGTAGTGTTTTATCGTGCCAAAGGTTCCAGTCTTCGATATATATACATTATTGCTCGCCAACAGCCATATCATGTAACAACCGATATTTTCGGAAAATTCTTTATGATATTATGTCAGGCAAAATAAGATTTTTCATAATCAAATTTTTCTCAGTGAAAATGTGCTAGTAGTAAATCAAATCCGAAATCGACCTATCTTGTATCCTAATGTCATTTTCTGGAAATGTCTGTGATTCCATGATGACTGCTGTGGAGCAGCTTATTCCACTGAAGAGGCCCAAACTTGGTTAATGAGTGTGTGTTAGGTTTCCTCGCCCCTGCGACTTTTAGAATTCTACCTCTATAATTATTACGCAAAATACGAGGGTGCTTCCATGACAACTGCTCAGACACTGTATTCCACCCTATACATTCTTCGTGATTTACAATTGAAAGGAGAACCATTTATTATTTTGAATAATTAGGAAAATTGCTTCCTAAATTCGTGAAAAATAAGCAAATATTTTTTCGATGAAACAATCAAATTCTTTCGAATCGTGTTCCAATAAGACTTCCTAGAAATTTTCTAGGTAATGAAAAAATGTTCCGGTAACATATGGAATCTGAAGTTAATAGTATATTACGTATATGTGTTGTAAAACGCATCTTATGACGCACGAATGGATATACTTCACCTACGGCTATATACGGTGTATTTGTCTTTCAAAACAGTTCGTTTTTATTATTTTTGTTCATGACAGTTGGTATGTCAAGCGCTGTTGACGTCGATTATATACCCGACATACTTGCAGAATATACGAAAACTGCTATTTGCTTACCATATGTAATGATCAAATTATTCTGAGGCTGTATTTCGTGTGTTCTTGCCTATTTCCTACACTATGGAAAGTAGGCAAGAACACACGAGAAGCACATCGCACAGTTTTCGTTTATTCCGCCAGTATAGGTAGTCATGATCGTGTAATCGCAGTCAACAGCGGATGACATAACTGTCAAGAATTATAATTCAGAATGAGAAGATTGATTTTTTGTCTAAATCTCTTCCTGGAGATGCGAACATAGTTAACGAAAAACGTGTCGAGGCATGAAAATAAATCGGTTTAGTGGTAAAACAGTGTGTAGTGTATTATCGTAAGCCAAAGTTTCCAGCTAGTCTTCGATATACAGGGTGTCCGCTAAAAGGAGGTCAATCCATTAACCATATATTCCTTGAACAAAAATAATATGAGTTTCTAAATACCATTTTTCATTTTAGCCCTTCTTATTCGATATACAGGGTGTCAAAGTTGAAAATTAAGAACTGTTTTTTTCTAATTAGGTACTCGCGTAATTAATAAGATATTAATCTCAAAATAGGTACATTACTTCAGCACAAAGAGTTACATCGTGTGAGGAAAACAAAACAGAAAATAACTGTCAAATATTCAAAATACTGGGGGTCAAGTACACACTTACCCCCATATTTTTTTTGTACGTGCGCTAATGACTTCCTATTTATTTTTCTTCATGTGTTCAATCATTTTTGAGTATTTTTTGATTTTTGTAAAATTCCGATAAAATTATTTGTTTTTAAGATAATTCGAAAGTCGAAATTGGAAGAGGGCGTATCTCATTACGTACGGAAAGGTGAATATGGAAATACCGGGTGCTCAGAGCGAATGTATTAAAATAATTTTTACACTTTTTAAATTTTTTTTTGACCCCAAAATTCTGCAACAATATTGTGGAAGGTTGTTTGGGACGGAACTGGCCATTCCGGATACACTTGGATGTGAAAAATTATTCCAAAAACGATTTCGAATGATGAAAATATATCAATGATTATGAGAATGAAGGGAAATGACCCCTTTGAGTAAACACCCTATAGTATCTATACAGTGAGGACCAAAAGTCCGTCGCCTCCCCTGTAAGTTCTTTATTCTACATATTACAAAAAAATGTTAAGTACATAAGTTGTAGGGTTTCATTCGATCTCTTTAATGGTTTAAGTTCCATTCATAAGGAGTGTCTCTAAAAAGCACGGTGACTTAGAAGTTGATTTTTTTTAAATGGGGCACCCTGTATTCCATTGCATTTTCAGATTCTCTTTGAAGATCTGATTACATCGATGTATCACACTTGGGGTCTAGCGGAAATGATTACAGAGATATAGGGTGTGAAAAATCGACATTTTTTAACTTTAGGATTTTTTTTTGTCGAAACTATTCATTATTGGTCAAAACGGCTCACATGTCCCTATCCCAACTTTAGATCAACTATCTACTGACATTCAATTGAAACAAATACAGGGTGGTGCAGAATTCAGAATCCTGATCACCCGGTATATGTCCCAATTAAATATCAGTAGATAGTTAATCGAAAGTTGAGATAGGGACATGTGAGCCGTTTTGACCAATAATGAATAGTTTCGACAAAAAAAATTCCTAAAGTTGAAAAATGTCGATTTTTCACACCCTATATCTCTGTAATCATTTCCGCTAGACCCCAAGTGTGATAAATCGATATAATCAGATCATCAGAGAAAATCTGGAAATGCAATGAAATACAGGGTGTCCCATTCAAAAAAATTAACTTCTAAGTCACCGTGCTTTTCAGAGACACTCTGTATGAATGTTACTTAAACCATTAAAGAGATCGAATGAAACCCTACAACTTGTGTATTCAACATTTTTTTGTAATGTGTAGAATAAAGAAGTTACAGGGGGGGCGACGGACTTTTGGTCCTCACTGTATATCTCAAAACGTATTGAATATTGAATAGTCGTACCCGAGTGTTTGCATTTAATGGCGAGGTCTGGAGCCCTAGAAGTATCAATAATAACTATTGCACTGTTGTCGAACCTTCAGCAATAATGATTTGGAGATGTGGTATGATGAGGGTCTGAATTTATGGAAAATCCAAAATTATCCTTCGATTCATTGTGTCATTTTGTCTCATATACAACAAACCATTTGATTAATCACTCCAATTTCGAGAATTTATAGTTCTTATAGTAGTTATACTATACCAAAACATATGTTATATTTGAAGAGATTTGGGGATATTTCTGAACACAGGAATGCAATTCCTTGATATAGAAGAGCGGTAAAGACCTTAAAGCGTAGAAAACTGAATTCCAGAATCGAATTAATGAAGCATTAATCCACTTCATATGTTGAAAACAGTCATTATTCAGAAAATTTATGGAGGTTGGTACAGATATAAAATCAAACAGAGCGTGACACCATCTATAATATTCGATATGGTCTGGTAGGCGTATATTATTCAATATCTGATAGTTTCCATTAGTTTATTGGCAACCTTCAAACATATTTATTAGAGAACACATTCTTCACATGGAGAGGACTGATCGTATCTATAAATTGAGATTTCCCATAAAAACATTATTTAATGCAGAAAAATCTATCTACGATGGACCCGAACTTACTGGTTGTTTTTTTTTTTCAGGTAAAGCAGTCCCCTTTGTTGAACTGACAGTAGCCCATGCTTCGGTATTGACAATACTGGCAATCAGCTTCGAACGCTATTACGCAATATGTAAACCTCTGAAAGCAGGTTATATTTGCACCAAAGCTAGAGCCTCTCTTATCTGCCTCTTGGCTTGGTTCATAGCAGCAGTATTTACAAGGTAAGCAATATGATCTTATATTAAGTTATGCAGCTTTCCTCTACTATGGCTTGGCATGGTATGTGCATGGAATGTGTAAGATGTTATATACATGGCTTTCTTTTGGGTTTGTGTAGATTCTGATTGATTTGAGATATCGAGTTTGATAAGTGCTTGTAAAGAGTAATGTTGTCTTAGTAGCAGCAAACTGAGATGAATGACGTGTTTTGCAACTATCTTACCATGTGAGTTCACCTCACAATATTTATTTGTATATAGATGGAGATTGAGATCAACTAGCTGTTTTGGACAATAATCACCAGTGACCGCGGTTACTCAGATATCATAACTCTTGTGCATGATAGTTGTTCCTTGCTTGAATTGAAAACTTTTCAATCTATGTACTTTTTTGGGCACTATAATTATCAACTAATGCACAAAATTCATTCTGCACCTGAACATTATATCATTCATTCGAAATCCTCTCAATTATTGAAATAATAAGAGAACATCTTTAGAAGAATGTTGGAGATTCTCAAGTTAATATTTGAGAATGTGGAACTTAAATTGTTCTGAACCTTTTAGAGCGCACGAAATGATTTCCATATTATGTTAGAGGAAAATTGTGTGTACCTTTAGGAAAGATAGGAAGAGAATGTACGTTTTGTTGAACCTGAAGTGTCAATTACACATAAGTTGTTACCTCAGTTAGTTCACTCTTAAGGTGTTGTTAAATTTACAAGAGATGGAAAGAAGCAAACAATAATTCTACAGTTGGTATCCAATTCAGTGTTTGTTGTTCCAACATGAACGTGTACTCACGATAATTTCACATTCTTCACTTGCTAACTCAATAATTAACATCTGAGAAAATGATAGTTCTGTGTCTGTTGATGGAGAATCAACAATATAGGTATAGTTATTCAATGTATACCATACCAGGGATCCCGCTTTCTGAATAACATTATCCGTGGAAGTATTCATATATAGGGAAGTGAGAGGTCACCGACTACTCTACAGGGTTTCAATGATGTCAAAGAGTTAGGGAGTGTGGCATCACCCACTAAGCGAATGACTCTTCTCTGGATGTAATCTAAGAGCATCAGCGTATAATTGGGTGCTGAAGTTCACATGTGGGAACAGTATGTTGAAACAGACTGTATCTGTGCTTTGTAGATTATGAGAAATTGTTCAGGTGTAAAGTGTCGTCCTTTCGCACAATCCAAGTTTTCTCTTGTGAAGCAGTCTCCGCGATGAAGCTGACATGATTATCCCATGAAAGAGTATTGCTGATGGAGACACCAAGCATAGATGACATAGTGGACTTGGTGAGAACGGTGGTACCAGTACTAAAATCCGCCTTTTTCGAGAAAATACAGACTTGAGTTTTCGTGGCGTTGAAATCAACTATAGGTTGTTGGTTCCCCAAGCTGTAATTCGAACCTGAATTATTTTTTGTAACACGTCTCACTCTTTCTTTATGAAAATAATGAGTTTATGCGTTGTTCGAGATTGTTGAATTTCAGAGCTCATTTCAAACGAACCTCCATGGCCGCCATTTGGCGATACGTCGAATAAATGGTGACGTCAGTTTTTATGCTGTTTTGTTATTGGTCAGATGATCATTCATTTCTACTCATGAAGCAAGGTTGAAAAGTCACCAATTAGCAAGTTATCAAAAGATGTTGAAGTCCTGTCGTAGAATGAAACATAATAGGAGGAACCCATGATGTTATAGTTCATTCTTGACTTTTACGAGCGACCAGCAAGTCCAAATATTTCTTATTCTGAATGTTGGAGACTTGGCAACATTATGCTGAATGCTGATACAAAATGTCCTCTAGTGTGCATTGATATTATCATTATTCACACAAATTAATTATAAGCAATGAGCCACAAATCATAAGGCATTATTTCGAGACAATTGAATTTACATTATTAGGAGTATTATCAATACTCAATTGAGATTTTATGAATTATCGAATAACTAATATTTCTGAAGTTCCCAATCTTATTTCAACACATCGCAACTGTGCTATGATCTGCCCCTACTTACAAAACCGTGGCGTCAGTTTTCACTGGCGGTAAATTTCTAGCCGTTTGAAAATTACCGTGGTATTATTGATGATTTTAGCACCTGAAAATCGACCAAAAAATTCTTGAAAAATATGAAATTGAAAGATATTTGAGTGATGATTCTATTCAAGGAATGAAAAAAAAAATAAGTCCACTCGCCTATTCTGGAAGAGAACGCAGTATGGAGAGAACTATTGATCTGAATATGGCGCAAGTGGTTATTCGCGAAAATCAAGAAGTGTGCGGCCTCTGGTGGCTAACTTTACAAGCCTTGCGAGTATGAACAACAAATATGGCGACCATTGTTTTGAGTTTCTGTGTTTTATTTGAAAATAATTTATTTGTTGAAGTGCATATTCCAGAACCTCATTTTTTCCCTGATGAAAAAACTCGAATTATTGCATGAACTTTTATTGTTTACAATGAAGAAGCCAGTACCTACCTTATAATAATATAATATACATTTTCTGAAGCACAGTTAGAATCCTTGTATAAATGTTGGTTGCAACGATTTGATCTTGAGAATAACTCCAAGTCTTCAATTGCTGGAGATCCTTGTTTATGTAAATCGATAATATTGTTCATTTTGAGCAGCCTTTCCAATCATATCTTCTTTTCCCAGCCCCTCCACTAGAATTCCATCTCCTTCATAAAAGCCAGTGATATTTCTTGATGAATTCAATTATTTTTTCATACCTATTTGTAATAGCTGATTGCTTCCAGTTCATGCAAGTGTTGAGTGGACCATTCCGACCATTACATATGTTTGAAAACTGTGGAATTGTAGTGTGAAATCAATGATGAATACCACCATTATCCACATCCAAATAACAATTTCTCTGCACAAAAAGTAACTTTTTCCATACTGGAAACCTTGTACGTATTTCACGAAGTCAACTCATTATTCACTATATTGCAAAATGATTTCGAAATAACCAATTTGCAATGAGTGCATACGGCAATGTCTTTGTTGTTCATACTCAGTTTGAAATTTGACGTTGATTTGACGTTGAATAGAGCCATCTATTGGTTCGTGATTTTCGCGAATTACCAACAGATCATTGATATGGAGTAATGAAACGAATACCAATTTGTCCGTTCTCTTGAAAAAAAGGAAATATTTTGGAAATTCACGTTACTGATGCATGAAAATTGAAATCGAAATGCTCAGTTCATCACCGTGGTATGATCAATCTCAAATAGTCTATAGGTAGTTACCAGATTCCAAATGTATTCGTACAGAAGTGGAAGAAATTTGACGGTAAAATTCACAACACCCTATATATCAGACAAAATGCACTTTGATGCATACATCGATATGAATGTATGATTGATCTTTGTATCATTGATATTATTGGTTTTCGATCTATCAAATATGAATACATGAACATTTTAATCAACCCTCGAATCAACCTCCATGGATAAAAATAACTATACAAATTACTATAATTCGAGTTTACCATACATAAGTGGGTAGCTCTTCTCCTTCGGGTCATATTCTTTCTCCTGGGACTTTTTATTATTCCTCTGTTGTCTGAAGAGATTTATCTATCTATATTTCATGTAAACTTCAGTGAACTCTTCTGTCTGTGGTGAATGCAGTCACATATGAATATTACTTTTCTTACTGGCATTTCATTCAGCTCTATAGTCTAGAATAGTCGAGAACTTCCTGTTTATGAGTGGTGGTTTGAATTGATGGTACAGGATATTTTTTATAGGTGATAGTTGTGCCGAATTAGATTCCAAACGGTATTCAATAACTCACGAAACTGATCAGAAATATCATTATAAAATGTGTTACAATTTGGTCCAACCCACCCCTGTATTTTCGTATTCCTAGGACGATTTGAGAAATGAAATAAATCCAATTTTATGCATTTTATTCCACATCCGAAATATCATTCCTATGAAATACCCAAAGTGTATTCGCTCCTGCCTCATATATTCAAATCTACAAAATTATATTTTCATTTATTTATTATAAAGAGTGTTACAATCTGGTCTAACCCACCCCTGTATTTTAGTATTACTAGGACGATTTGAGAAATAAAATAAATCCAATTATCGGCATTTTATTCCAAATCCGAAATATCATTCCTATGAAATACCCAAAGTGAATTTACTTCTGCCTCTTATATTCAAATCTACAAAATTTTATTTTTATTTGGGGGAGCACAAATATTTCACGAAACAAATCAATTACATAAGTGTATTTCTCATCTAAATTTTCTAAAACCAACAGTACATTTATAGAAACCTAGAAAATTATTTTAATCTGATCTCGATATATAAACTCAAAATATGTTGTTTTATTCACTATGTAAGGAATGAATTAAAAATATCAAACTCAGCTTTTAATGAAGTCAATACAGTCCATACTTATGGGACTTGACAATTGAATCACTTGATAGCAAATACATTCAAGTCGAACATTCGCAAACAATCTATATTTCATAATGGAATAATTTTATAAAATTCATTACCAAATGAATTGAAAAATATACATGATGTAAGTAGATTCAAAGTCTATCTTAAACAAGACATTCGACCATTCAGGAATATTCCACTGTCCATAATTTTCAACAAAATTTTATCTAGCAGCACGATGTTCGGGCAATAATTTGGGACCTTTTGCAGGTCTTCAAGCTCTTGAATTAACGCTTTTTAGACGTCTACGTACCGTCTGCTTACTTACTGCAACATCACGAATTTGGCAAAGATTTTGCTGAACATTTACCGCAGTATTTGATCGATTCCGTAAAATCCGCAATCTCAAGAAGCGATCATCTCTTGGAGAAGTTTTTCGGGGGCGAACCGACCCTCCGAGCGGTGCTTCCTGTTTGTTCGTACTTGCGGATTGCTCTACGAGCAGTTGCTTCATGAACTCCCACTGCACGAGCGGCGTAACGTTTACTACGCCCATCGTTTACTAACGCAACTAATCTTGCTACTTGTTCAGGATTTATTTGAGGCATTTTATGTAATTTTAGTCAATAAAACAAGACAAATATGGAGGCATACAACAAATTAGTTGCTATGGCAACGGTATTTGTTTTTTTAAAGACAATGTGATCCTACCAGAGTACAACCCAATCAATTTTGAGTACTCTGATCCTTCAATAAATTTAATTTGTGGAATAAGCGTAAGGTATCAGCAAAAAAGCTGTAATTCGTAGAATTTTAGAGATAAATCAATGAATAAAAGAACAAAATGCTCGCAAAAGAAACCTCTTTCGTATAAGATGTAAGCACTTTTTATGCCATTACTCAATCAACACACAGGGTGAGTCAAAAATTAGGAATAAATCATGGTTCGAGTTATTCCACCACCATCAAGGAGGCTTTGAAAAAAATGTCACCTCTTTATTTTTCTTTCAAAGACAAATGCAGTACTTATTACTTTTTCATCTGAAGATAGGTCAAATATCAAGTGCGTCACTTTTTTTGTAACTGAGTGTATTTCTCCAAAGTTGATCAAATTGTAATAATTTTGCCGCCTAACGGTAAAAGTCACCAGATTGAATCTTCCTGAATGAATGTATGTTGAAAAAATACATTCTTCTGGTACACTCCTACATTACTGATATTGTTGAAAAGGGTGTTTTAGAGGGTAGGTCATGCATTCTTTCAGTTGAAAAATTAGAAACAATCGATGGAGCAAAAAATGGTTCAAAGAAACGGTAGGTATACTCTCATCGAAATACAGAAATTGTAACCGTCTTCGAGATATTCGTGTTTTTGTTATGACATAGTATCAGTAGATGAATTCATCAGTACTAATATTTTAGGAGGCCTCTGGGCCAGACACCATCTATTTTTTCGTTTCAAAACATTTTTTTTTCATGCAATCTTTGCACAATCCTCAACATTGTTCTAGAATATAGAAAGCATCGAGCGGGAAACATCTCGGCATAATGATTAACCAGCAATTTCTTAAAATCTCAGTTGAACATCGCAGTAATAATATTATTAGGCAAAAGATGTCATCCATATACCAACATCAAAATGTCACTGAGAAGTGTCAAACTATAAGAACAGAACTGTCGAAGAAAAACATTTTGCATTTCCATTCATTTTACTTGATTTTTTGGAATTTTCTCTCCTTGTTTCTATAAAATAAAAATATGCGTATTATATTTCAATATATTTGTAGTGGGACAAATCAGATGATTGGCCTCAAGATGTCACTGCGTTTAGCAAATTCTTCTATCAGGGAGCCTGAAAAAAAAATCCAGTAGCTTGTCAGTGACACGTTGTTTGAATGATGGAAAGAAATGTAGGTATATTGAAAAAAATTTGAATTTTTACTTATCTTCTAACTTCTCAGTGTCAAACTATATAAGCAGAGCACAACTTCCAAACAAAAATATTTTGCATGTTCATGTTGAGAACGGGAACAGATTCGTTCCCGAAATGTCCTAAACGCTCCGCCTCGCAAATGCAAAATTCGCTTGTCAAACAAAGTGTCACTTTTGATCCTAACAAAAAAATCTACTATTCATAATCTGTTAACAAAGATGAAATATCATTATTTTTTCCCGTCACAGAATAAAGAATATGATTAAGAGGAATCCATGCCCAATTGAAACGAATTTTCTTCTGGTTTCTAAACGAATGATCCGATTTTCATGCAGTTTATACCAATCGCTTCAATAAAATATTCTACATAAGGGAAAGTATTCATTTATGAAATTTTTGACAGAAAAAAAAATAAGTACACCTAATTTCTTTGTAATCATAACAACGGATTTTTAACTAGACTAGTTTTAATTCGCTCATCAGGTGCTCAGTGTGAGTTCGTACTTTTTTTAGTTCGTGTTTTCGTAATCATGGGAAAAGTGAAAGAAATGTAAGGCACTGCGGAGGGATAAAGATTATTTGCAAGTGAGAAAAGACGTAGCCGTAAAAGAGCCCAAAAGAAATCATTACTGAAGAGGTAAGTCATAGTATTGGAATAACTGATAAAACGTGTTTTCTGCAGATACCTAACTCTGAAAGCGTTAGGAATTGCGACAGGATTATAATTAGAGAAATGTGTGTTTTCCATGTATGCATTGAATTACATGAAAATATACAAGGGCTCTAATTTGAGATAATAAAAATAAAGTGCTTCAAAATTTGAAGTTTGCCAATGATTTTCAAACATCATGTGATGATTCCTATGCATATTTAAATCACCAAAATCCTATGTTGAGTAATACATCTTTCCGAATATGCTGAAATTCGAACTAGACGTTGAATCTTCCCAAGTTTCACCAGTTGAGAATCTGGAAAGAACTGATGATATTCCTCAGTGGTACAAATATATTCGTACTGATCTTGCTTGTACTCACATCTGCATTATTTTCAGTGACCCTTTTAGAGGCATATCTATACACGGGCGACGTTTGGCAGATATTGGATATTTATTGAAGCAAATAGCAGAAATATCCAAGCACCCACCATTTGATTGTACATTCAGTTATATGTATCCAGTTCGTGAAATTAGAATGGGTTTGAAAACAAAATATTGTTTCATTTGCAAAATGTGCAATATTCAAAAAAGCATTGATCTTATAGAAGAAACCGACAATGAAATGGACATCAATAGCAGTTTTTATGTATTATACGGGACGACACATTTTGGAAAGATCAAATGAAACCCAAATGAAAGATCAAATGAAACCCAAATTAGTAAATTTTTACAAGTGTTGTCTCTTGCCGGAAATAATAGATTCCAGATACCCAAGAAGATTGGAAATCCGAAATTTACCACGGCAATGAATATACATAGTTTAAGTTACATCAAATGTGTTTTTTCATGATGATATTTTTAACGAATCCAGTAAAATTTCATATCATTACCGATTATTACAAATAGACTATACAAAATTTTACATAAAACCACCGACGCTCCATTCTGTGCTCTGACCCTGGGCAATGAGCGGTAGGGGAAAAGTGAACGCAAAGATTGCTCGGCGATGTCAATGTACAATAACCTCCAGAAAGCTCGGTTCACATATTTGACTCACCCTGTATATCAATTTCCTACTAATGGAAATGTGGTAATCTCTGTAAACATAACATTCCAATGAAAGCATGTCTTTTATTTTTTTATCCCAATTTTTGTTTTATTACGCCCGTTCGAAAACGAAACTAACCTGTCGGTTTATTCATCTGAGTAATTGAATGTAAACCGAGATGAAGTGAATCGTTTCATTTGGACACTTGCCAAATTGAACATTTTCATGTTACCGCATTCAAGTCAGCAACTACTCACAAAATTTGAATTATTAGAGTTTTAATACGAAATATAAGCGTTGATATAAGTAAGTAGTAAATCACTCATCTGCATGTAAGCAAATAATAATGGATTATTTACATACCTGATGCTCCACTGAAATATCTCATATTTATTAGATATATGTCTCGTCTTACTATAAAACTAGTTTATTCGTATCCTGATTTTATCAATAATCAGGAGGCCAATTCGAGGTTATCAAATATGTTTTCTTCTGCAATCGTCCATTTTCGTTCTGAAATTAGCTCTTGAAATTGACGTTTGTCTCACTGACAAGATTAAATCATTAGTATGTTTATTGGTAGACAACACTTTCAATGTCTAGGATCTGAAGTTGAAGTTTCCTCATGTTTCACTCGGATCAACATTGACTTTGTATGACTCGTGAGTTGTGCCTTAGCACTGCTGAAACAATATTTTATTATTTTCTATTTTATGTCTTTATTGAAGTAATTATATGAAGTCTGAATCAATATCACCTTAGTCAACATGAAAGAGATTTATATTGACCTTCCAATTCCACTTCTATAACGTGGGATTTGATATTCCTTCTTTATCAGAATGATATCAGCTTTTGACTAGGTAAATCATAATGTGTTGCTGAATAAACTTAATAGATTTGGTGTATCTAAAAACTTCCTTCTACTAATCGCGAGCTACTTGAGAAATATGCATTTTATAGTAACAAATCTAGGAAATATCATGCTGATTCAGGTGTGCAGCAGGGCTCCAATATGAGTCCATTATTGTTTGTACTCTTTATACATGATTCACCTAAAGCCCTAAGGTTTTCTGAATGTTTACTTCCTGCGGATGATTTCAAGATATTCAGAAATGTAACAACGGTAGGGGATTGTATAATGATATAAATAGTGTTTTACAATGGAGTCGTATGAATAAATTATATTTCAACACCGCCAAGTGTTACACACTGACAATAACACGTATGAAAGAACCTGATGATTTTTAATACATTTCAGATAACAATATACCTAAAAAATGCTCGGGGGTTGAAGAATTAGGTGTCACTTATAACTTATTCTTTCGCAGGTCATATAAAAAATGTACTCAAATTTGCTAATCATATGTTAGGTTCTTTGATTAGACAAAGTGCTAATATTACCAACTTGAACACTGTCAAACTATTGTATCACACTTTAGTTAGATCCAAATTCGAATATGCTTCTACTATTTGGTGGGTGGAATATCAGACAGCTTTGAAATAAATTGGGAAGATTCAGAATAAATCCATTAGATATTTATATTTTGAATAATACCATATATGGCCAGATTTGAATACAGTTGAAACTACACAATTAATGAATGAATTCAAAATGATATCTCTGGATGATAGATGCGAAATTAGCTCGATAATGTTTCTATATGATATCGTAAATGATGATATATCAATGCATCTAACATATTATCTTTGATCAGACTTCATGTTCCTCCTCGTGGAGTTCACTCTGTAACAGTTTTCATTATATCATTTTTAACAGAACCCCTCTTGCAGCCATCTTGAAATTAGCTAATAATGTGAATCTGTTGTCGATCTAGAGTGGACGCAATCTAGATCATCTTTTCGAAGGAAGATCTTTGATTTCCTTGTAATTTCCTCAGTGTATATCGAAATTGCTTCAATAGTCCTGGATGGAATATAGGTATCTCAAGTTCCGTTTAGTTAAAGTTCATTATTAACTATCTCCAAGGCATTCGATCGAGTATGGAACCACGGACTCCTTGCCAAGCTTCCATCTTATGGCTTGCCTCCCCAGCTGTGTTCTCTGCTAGCTAGTTTTTTCTCAAACAAGTCTCTCCATGTAGTGGTCGACGGAGTTTCATCTGACTCTCTTATCACAAATGCTGGTGTTTCGCAAGGATCAATTCTAGCACAAACACTATTTCTACTCCATATCAACGATTTGATATATATCAACTTCATGTCCAGTACACAGCTTCGCGGATGATATTACCCTCCATACCGCCTCCTCTTCCAGGGCTCCAATACCAGAAACGAACGAGGAAGAAATGTCGACAACATAAATATGGACTTGGCAACAATACTTGAATGGGGGTCCTATGACTTGATTGATTTCAATGCAAACAAAACACAAGCATGCCTTTTCTCTACAAAAGCCGATCTCACAGTACCCAACATAAGCTTGTCAGGAGTAACCATACCTTTGAAGAAATCCATTTTGATTCTTGGTATTACTATCAGCAATGACTTTTATTGGGAAAATCACGTGAGATCAATTGCTAAAAGTGCATCCCAAAAACTTGGCTTTCTGTTTCGGGCCAGGAGCTATTTCACTTTCAGTAAGCTGGTTATGATCTATAAGGCACAGATCCGACCTGTCCTTGAATACTGTTGCCATATTTGGAGTGAAAAAGTTGGAGAATATCAACAATTGTTCCTCCCTTGACAGTCCCCGCGAGATTAACCCGTCGCGATGAGGCTTCGCACCCCTTCGTGGTCACTGTGGAGACCAGCAGAACATCTCTTTCCAAAGACTCGTTCATCCAACGAACAGCGAGGCTCTGTAACACATAGCCAAGGAAGAACACCAATTCCTACCTTATTTTCCTTGGTTCTCACGATGTTCTCTGAACATTACAGGATATCCCTTTTCGTGGGAACCAGAACATATAAAAAAGATCTGATCTAATATCAACTCATGTTTATTATTATGTGTAAATTCTTTCAATTTATAATTTGTCCATGTAATCAAACCAATAAGTTTGTATGGATGAAAGACGAATAAATAGATTCTAGGAACAATTCTGAAAATAATACTACATTGAATATTCCGAACGAAATCATGAGAAGCAATGCCTCTCAAAGGATACCATGACGTCATATTCTGTAGAAGCAATCTACAGTGAAAATATCCACGAGTAAACTTTAAATCGTCGATAGCTCTCGATATCAGCCGTTTGAGTTCCCACATATTGTTTACCAAGTATTCTTTTCTCTAAAGGCAGGATTATCTTGTCACTGCTCCTGAGCGTTGTCTGTAAAGTGGACAGAAACTGTGATTTCAGGATTTCATTCAATGACACGCACTTGAAAGTGGCTCGTAAACTCAAACCCTACAAAGGAATATCCTCAGATATAATTATGAACATCAAATTAATATATTATATATACAAGGTGTTCTCGAAATAAGTAAATATAATCAGCACATGGAAATAATTCAGCCTAACGAATATTTCCATGATATTATTTTCCCTAATTCTTTTGATTAACAAGAAATTTCATCCCGAAAATTGAACATAAAACGGGAATAACATAAAGTATGCCACTTTGAAACAATTTAAATGATTGAAATCAGCGTGATTGTGCCTTCTGCATGGGAATTTGAACACAGGTGATGTCAGAATTGCAACAGTGTGGAACTTTGGGTGGAAAAAGGCTAGAAATATTTGCACTCATTTCGATGCCACCGTGTATGTATATAAATGAATACATTGAGATTTTGCATTCTCTATATGTGATTGAAATATCAATTCTTTCTTGATTTATTCAACAGGAAACAACTACTTTCCTGGCTATATGCCACGACGAACATCGAATTATCTCTATTGAACACGCATGATAAGAATTCGACAATAAAATGTTCTGGAGTAGAGAATTTGCATTCTCCTTCATATAACAGTTTTATTAGGATCGAGAGTGACACATTGTTTGACAAGCGAATTTTGCATTTGCGAGGCGGAGCGTTCTTCAACTTTTAGAGTAGAGGCATGTAGATGATCTTATTATCTTGGAAAGTTCTCGAATTGTCTCCCTATGTCTTTTATTTAGAGAGTGATCTCAAAAATAGTTATTTGTTTTACTAGGCAGAAAAGCACAAGATTTAATGCGGGGGCTGACGTTCCATAGCCAAGGCGTATCCGAGGCTAGGAAGCCAGCCAAGGCATTAAATCTGCTTTCCTGCCATGTGAAACATATCATTTTTTTCTCTAAATTCGTCTAATTTCACGCAAACTCCAAATAATCCATTATTTTGTATTCACCCAACTTCAGTGTTAATTTTGATTACCAATTTGATTCGAATTATTTCTTGGAACGTTACATATCAACCAACTTTTTCTGCCAAGGCAGTAAAAGTACTGTTTTTCTGCCTGTTAAGTGTCATTAAATAGCCACTTTCAATGTCATTTGTCGTCAACCGAGTTTTGAAATCCCAGGCTCATTCAGAATCTCAATCTTCAGATGAGGAGAAATGATGATCAGAATTGGCTCAAGATGAACATTGTACAGTGTGTATCACTTCTAATGGAAGCACCCCTGTATCTTTCGTAATTGTTGAGTGAGGATTCTGAACTGGAGGAGCGGTAGATATACTGAAAATACACACTATGACCAAGTGAAGTCGTCTCCAGTGAGATACGGGGGTGCTTCCATGAGAATAAAATTTAATTTTTCTGTTCTGAAGATTTTTCAGGAAAACTATGTATAGTCAGTGAATCGAACGTCCTGATTTCGAATCCAAAGTGATTTTCAACCTATATTGCCTTCTAATAACATTTTCCGGAAATTTGGGTGGTTCCATGGCTGTTGGCGAACAGTGTTCATCACTGGAGATGACTCCACTTGGTCATAGTGTTTATTTCCAGTATAACTTTCCCTCCCGTGAGTTTCAGAATCCTTACTCAACAATTACGAAACATACAGGGGTGCTTCCATTAAAAGTGGGACACACTGTATAATGTTCATCTTGAGTCAATTCTGATCTTCTTATCTCTCCATCTGAAGTTTCAACTCCAAAAAAGGATTTTGAAAACGGGTTGACAAGGAGAAAAGTTATGACTCCAAAACCAGGAAGTTTACTTTTTGAGATCCCTCTGTAAGTAGGAGAGATAAAGAGACAATTTGAAAAATGTCCCTAGGTAATAAGATCATCATCATGCCTCTGCTGTCGGAGTTTAAAAAAAGTTTCTGTTCATTTGGGATCGTTTTGAAAAGTCCGAAATTTTTCACAGTTTCAGGTGACACCCTGTAGCGATTTCATATGAAGAACCTCATGTTCCAAAGAAGTACGAGATTATAGCTAGAAGACTGGGCTAGCGAACAGTATATTTCGAATTCAAATTGTTGAGAGCAGAAAAAAGTTATTCATTTTTTAACAGGGACAAAATTTTGGAGTGCGGCGGAATTAGTGTTGTGTAGTTTAGTTCCACCGTTGATTGATATATTACGCTTATATCAATCAACGGTTCCACAACGAACGAACTGAAAGTATACGTAGAATCCCGACATGACGTGAGAGCAGGCAACATTGTGGCCGGCGTTCGCTCTGTGAGTAGCTGGTAGGCCTCTACGCAGTCTGTCATTTTACGGTTCAGCTGCATTACATTCTGATGATTTCCAATTCTGCCAATGTACGGTTTTGATATTCCACGGTTCTGCTGACTCACAGTTCCTATATTTCACGATTCTGTCGATGTACGGTTCTGAATTTTTACGATTCTGTAAATTTACGGATCTAACATTCAACTATTCTGCTGAATTACGGTTCTGATAGTTTACGATTCTTCTGTCATTGTACGTTCTGATATAATATGATTCTGATGGCATACGGTCTGTTGTGTTACGAGTCTGTCGATGTAAGGTTTTAGCATATTACGATTCTTTCAATTCACAGTTCTGACATTTTGGTATTCTTCAAATGTGCTGTTCTTATTTTTTTGTTATTCTGTCAATCTACGGATCTGACATTTTACTATTCTGTCGATGAATGGTTTGTTGTATTTCGATTCTGAAAAAGTACGGTCTGCTAATGTGGGGTCTGTCATTTTGCGATTCTGACGAATTACGGTCTGTGTTGTTATGGTTCTAACCAAATGTCATTCCGCTGTGATGTTGGTTTTTTAGTTTTCGATTCTGTAGATCTGCGGATCTGCGATATTAATTTCATAAAAAAAATACACATCTGCGCATTTGCAATCTGTTATTGTCTAGTATGCTTATTGTACAGTATTCAAAATACGGTTCGAGGGATCACGGTTCTGTGCAACTTAAGTAAAGATAAATACGATTCCTATGAATTATGCTTCTGTTGAATTACTGGTTTGAAAATGTATATTCTGATGGATTACGGTTCTGCGATTTAACATTCTGTTGATTTGGGTGTCCCCCCTTAGGCGATGCGATTTCAAATTCAGTCGCCTATCATCTCGAAGAATTTTCTTTGAGACGTTCATCATTGTTCACACACAGACATCCATCGGTAGCATCTCGGGGTAGGTTTGATCTTTTCCTGGGCAGGTACAACCTATGATGGCTCAACCGATGACAGCCCTGGGAGTATTCTCAATCTCAAGCTACATGTTCCAATTCTAGGGGGATAGATCACCCCCTGCCCCGAGCCCTGATGCCCTATAGCGAACATAGTTCAGAGCACGACCACACAGACAATATGCATCCAACTTCAGTTTGAATAACCTCAAATCCTTGCGAAAGATTCGAACACAGACAAACGAAAGACTAATATTTGGAAATCGGTCAACCAACCCTGTTACTGTGGATATGCAGTTCTGCTATTGAATTTCTGGATTTGTCTTTGTGAATAGTAGATTCGTTCTCAGGAGACGTAAATTATGCAAAGGGTTTCGCTCACCGCTGATCTGAAATGAATGAGAGGCCATTTTACCACTTTTTCCAAGGCACATGGAGTCGTAAAGTCTGCAACTGATGTACCTACTGATGGTTAATTGAGGAATTGAGGTCGGTAACGTGAGCTACGTGATCAATTATCATTTCATGATCCATTAGAGCCCTTGAAAATCTATAGCGGCACATTCAATACTCATCCACCTACTCATATTTCCATAAGGGCACATATTATACAGGTATACAGTGTGTTTCACTTGAAGTTTCGATGCGCATTGTGTGTCTCAAACAATAGTCGATCTAAACATTGATATGAAACTCAAAATAGGATTTTTTCTCCATTTGCGAACACTTTTGGTAGGTATAAGTTATGAAATTGAAACTTGGGGTTTGCCTAAATCCTTTGAGGTAGGTATTTGTTCATCTTTGGTAGGAATCCATGATTGGCAACACACTGAATATTCTAAAGAATCAAGCTACCATTTCGTTCCCCGAGTTCAAGTGTTTCATAAACAATTTTTCAAGAAATTGAGGTAGTTTATTGCAATATTTCTTCCACATGATTGTTTCGATTCATGGTGTTTTCAAAATCGAAGCGACAAATGGAATGAGTGAAGGAGGCAAAAAAGAAACAAAAATGAACGAATACATTTTTCTAGAGAAGAGGTCCTGTTGGGATATGTGACTATTGAAGTGTCCATTTTTTTGCTCTCCATCTTGTATGAAAAGTTCTTCATTTCCGTCTTTTCAAAGTATTGTTACATTATCTTCATCTGTATTGAACATAATTATTATATTAATTCGCATTTTGTGCATATTCACAAATAACTTGAAAAACTCAAATAAAAACTGTTGAACATGAAGCACATCGCCTTTGAAGTGAATAAAATGTGATATAAATGTCGAATAAAAACACTATGATTTTTTCTAGACATCAAATATCAAAATATTTGTAGACAACGAAACCGAACTGATACATCATAGAAGCAAGAACAAGCTTTGGTTGAAAAAATATTCAATTCATTTTCGAAATATAATCTTTGACTTGCCAAACAAAATCATTATTCCTCGCATTCACTAGCATCTTCATCTTCATTTTGCTGTTCATCATTACTATTTCTCGCAATCTATTCATTTCAATTTTAGGCCTCTGTCATATCATAGGTCTTCATCAGATAACGTTATGAGTAATTTTCTCAATTCTTTCAGTTTTTTGTTCCATTCCATATCCTAGCAAGACATGAGGCAGTTCAATTCGATCCAAATGCTCACGAGGTTTCAGCAGAATATGGTATTTTTATGGGATCATCATATCGATTGGAAATGTCATCATAATTCCAGAGATCTCGCCCCTTTGTTCGATGATAATTCTTTCACTCGAGCTGATTCCTGCCACTTTTTTCAAACAACCTGAAGCGTTCTTATTATTCACTAATGACTACTCACTTCATCTTCTAGATCTTCCATTTCAAATTGAAGATATCTTCTATTCTCATTGCCAAGGGAGGTGTTCCCCGAGGCATATAACCTCCAGAAATTCGAGAAGAACACCAATTCCCACCTTATTTCCCTTGGTTCTCACGATGTTCTCTGAACATTTGAGGATATCCCTTTTCGTGGGAACCAAAACATAAAAAAAGTACACCCACAACGCACAAAGGCAACATGAACAAAAACACCAAAAGATACTTTGACAGTATGTACATACTTCATGGTCTAAATTCAGATTGTCTGTTTAGGTATTGCTTCCTATTCAACACCATGAGGACTTGATGCTCATTTTGACTATGCAGTTACCTACCCATAAAAAGGTATCTCTTCCTCGTGAAACTATTCATTGAACTAGCTTGTTGTTCCTGTTGAGATATATACAGTCTGTTCCATTTATAATTTGCCTTCTCCTTGATTCTCTAAACCAAAAAAAGTGGAATGAGAATTTTTAATCTGGAGCATTTTAGTGTTTTCCAACCATGACCGTCATATCCTTGAAATATGTTGTGTTTGACTCCAACTCTCACTCAATTTTTACCTATAATTTTTTATTCAAGTAATGTCAAACGTGACACAAACTCAGTTTGTACATTCTACTTGAGTTATTTCCATGGCAATTCACTGCCACATTTTACACTAGTACAGCAAAACGACCTAACACCATAGAAATGGCATGTTAGAAATAAGGCGAAGGCGGTATAATATTATTAAAAAAATAGTTTCTGACTACACGACATGACATTCCTGTTAAACTGAAGTTGAATATAAACTCTCCCAGTTATTGTCCAGGAACATAATCCTTCTGAGTCTGGAAACCTTCAAGGACACTGAATTTAATTAATTTATGTAGCCCGCAAACATCAGTTTAATTACATTTCGTATAATGGCGAAGGCGTTGGATAAGTCTCCGGAAGTCAGAAAATTTTTTGTTCGACTAATTCAGAAGGCACAGAAATAAGAAAAAAGCTATTAGTTCGATTTGAACTTGAAATTCCGTATCCTATAATAGAGCCTGGTTGAAGTTTAGGAATTATTATTGGATCATGAAGCGCCTGTCCAATATCCATCTTTAATGGATCTCCTTTGGCGTTGCAAATGACCTTTAGTCCGACACACAAAAAGGGATCTTCGATTTTTATGAAGTGATAATATGAAATAATAAATATTTTCATGATATTAATAAAAATTATACTATGCAATGAAATCTTGGTAAGTAGTCTGGCGTTCAAATATACAGGGTGTTTCAAAAAAACCTGACTCCCTTACTAGGGTAGGTAGAACACTGCAAAATAAGTTGGGTTTTCTCAGTAAAAAAATTTCGTAACGGCATCCGTTATCAAGATACAAGGTGTTGAAAAAATCATTTTTTCACACATTTTTCAAGATTTTGTCGAAACTACTAGCAACATTGTGATGACATTTCGTATGGATGTTTCTTGGAATCTGACACATCGCATGCATTTGTTTTTATATCTGACTCTCATAGAGGGCGCCAGTTACACGGTTCGTACCGAGTAGTTTTGAACATAACTTTTTTGAGGTTAGATTTCTCGATCCAAATTTGATGTGACCTTAAACATCATCCAATTTTACACCAAAAAGGTACTCTTGGTAAAACTCGATACTGTGTTCCGTTTTCGGAATATTTCGATTTGAAAATGATGAAGTGATAACTGTTGCTGCACTGAAAAAAAAAAGATGGTAGTTATTACCAAACGTTTAGTGAAATAGGCGCCAGTCACAACTTTCATCAAATGATACCACTACAACATTATATAATACTATACTATATCAAATATTACCACTACAAAATAGTATAATACTCATAGTTTAGTATTATATAATGTTGTAGTGGTATCATTTGATGAAAGTTGTGACTGGCGCCTATTTCACTAAACATTTGGTAATAACTACCATCTTTTTTTTTCAGTGTGGTATAAAGCTATGTATTAGTGTGAGTATTATGAAAAATTATCACCTATTTATTGAAAACCAAAAACAACAATACATTTCATGCAAAACTTATTGATTCACAAGAATAAGATCGAAACAGATTTGACTAAGAACATGGATTACACAGTTTTGTTGTATCTTGAGCAGAAAGTCTATGCTACATAGGTAAACTCACGTCAACTGATGATGTGAGACATAATTGAACATCACTTAAATGACCTAACAGCTGATTCTCAACTGTCTACAAGAATAATACATTCTTAAGAATAGAATATAGAATCGTGTATTCGTCGAAACGTAGGACATTTTGAATACTTACTCTAACTGATTCAATATTTAATGTTTCTAGTCAAATAGCTCTTAATTTTATAATTATTATTCTTTGTTTCATCAATAACTTCAGTACAAGAATGATTTTATTGTTTTTGAATCTGAATAAATAGGTAATTGAACTCAATAAAATTCATTTTATACCATCATCAGCTCTTACCCCATTATCTTCAAATCGAAATATTCCGAAAACGGAACATAGTATCGAGTTTCACCAAGAATACCTTTTTGGTGTCAAATTGAATGATGTTCAAGTTCATATCCTATTTGGATTGAAAAATCTAACCTCAAAAAAGTTATGTTCTAAACTACTCGGTACGAACCGTGAAACTAGCGCCCTCTATTAGAGTCAGATATAAAAACTAATTCATGCGATGTGTCAGATTTCAAGAAACATCCATACAAAATTTCATCACAATGTTGCCAGTAGTTTCGACATAATCGTGAAAAATGTGTGAAAAAATCATTTTTTCAACACCTTGTATCATGAAAACGGATGCCGTTACGACATTTTTTCACTGAGCATATACCCAACTTATTTCGCAGTGTTCTACCTATCCTAGCAAGGGGGTCAGGTTTTTTTGAAACACCCTGTATATCCATTGACACTGACATAACTATATACTACCTAGACCGCTATAAGTATGTCATATCCCAGCAACCGGAAATTGCTTGGAATAGCTTGCCTGAAAACGCCTCTTCGATCTCGTAAATTAAAGAGTTTGGATCTTATTGCATTAGCGTTAGCGGTCTAGGTAGTTAGTAATGTCGGTGAGTAATTCAAGGATGTATATACAGGGTGTCTTGAAATCAGGTAGAAATATTGCGACTGCAGATTCTACGAACGAAAGTTTTATGGGATCATCGGTCTAGAAATTACAAATTAGTGTTATAGCGATCTGAAAGCGAGTCCAAGATGGGTCTCTTTCTCAATTTTCTCGAAAGCCTTTTTGATAAAATAACCAATTACCTTTTTTACAGAGGTGCCTCACTTTTCATGCTCAATTGAAAATGATTAGAATATTTCGAAATTTTGATCCAGGGTGTCAGAAAAAGGAGAGGTTATGGGAACTTACTCACCCAACATTTTTGTTTTTCTACGGTTATAACACCAAAGTGCTTTCGTTTTAATGTGTTCGATACGTCAATGAGGTACTTGTGTTTTCAAAAAAAATCTCATCGCTCATGAATTGTCAAATGTGAAGCAATGACAGCTCTATCTGATAGATGTGCATTACTTGACAGGTGATGGCTACAGGACGAACAAATTGAAAATGCATGGAATGCTAATTTCCTACTCGAATTATTGCAGCAATCGCCTATGGCTCATGCTGCAAACTTCATTCTCGTAGGAAATCACTATCATTCCGTGCTCGTTAAATAATATACTATTATGCAGTTCTCGGCAATATAAAAATATGGAAATCTCACCATTTTTACTTGAAAATGGTATACTCTTGTGTAGATTCTATTGCAACCACCGATTTCCAGATGAATCGATTCTAAAATTTTGCTGCGTAATAAAAATAATGTTTTTTCCTCAAATTTATACAGGGTGGTCCACGGTGGATGGCCTATTAGAAGTATCTGGAGAACGAAATTACAGAACATTCTGAAAATTGGGATACTTTGATAATTGAACATTCTCTATCAGTCTAAATTTTCATCGATACAGTGTTGCCACTTTCATCAGAAACAACTAGCAACTTCTTCCTAAGAAGCTGATTGCATCAATGTATCACACTTGGGGTCTAGCAGAAATGATTATAGGGTGTTCAAAATCGAGATTTTTCAATTTTAGGATTCTTTTGTGTCGAAACTATTCATTATCGATCAAAATGGCTCACATGTCCCTATCATAACTTTCGATTCACTATCTGGAATTTAATTGGAAAAAATACAGGCTGCTTCAAGATTTTGAATTCTGATCACCCTATATCTGTTCCAAATGAATGTCAGTAGATAGTCTAGCGAAAGTTAAGATAGGGACATGTAAGCCGTTTTGATCGACAATGAATAGTTTCGACACAAAAAAAATCCTAAAATTGAAAAATCTCGATTTTGAACACCCTATATCTCTGTAATCATTCCTGCTAGACCCCAAGTGTGATACATTGATGGAATCAGCTCTTCAGAAAAATCTAAAAATGCAATAAAATACAGGGTGCTCCATTTAAAATAACGAAATTGCTAGTTGTTTCTGATAGAAGTGGCAACACTGTATCGATGGAAATATTTTACACGGATAGGAAGTGTTCAATTATAAGAGCATCTCAATTTTCAGAATGTTCTGTTGTTTTATTCTTCAGATACTTCTAATATGCCATCCACCGTGGATCACCCTGTATATACCATACATATTTTTCATTGCACTCGCTTCTTATTGCATCCTCGATATTTTGAATGGAAACATCGGAGGTAGATGTAGATGTGCATTATTTTTCTGAAAATTCGTACTCATTTCTTTACGCAGCAAAATTTCAAGTTTGATTGATTTCGAAAATTATGAATGCTATCCAGACCATACAACAGAGTACTATTTCTGAGTAAAAATGTTGATATTTCAATATTTTTAAAAGTGTTTAAAAAAAAACACTTTTAAAAATATTGAAATATCAACATTTTTACTCAGAAATAGTAAAAATAGTAGTATTACCTGATAAAACTCCCAAAAATTGCATCAAGAAGGAGGTTGGAGAAAGAAGTACCCTCAACTCCTTTTATTTCTCACGCCCATGATCAAGACATTGTCATTCTTGAATAGGTCATAAAATGTCAGGTGAATGTACAAAGTCGGGTTATTTTATCAAGAGCGATTCAGGAAATATTAACAAAAAAACCTTCGTCTCGGGCTTGCCTTCAGATGACTGTAACCCCCTAAGGACCTATTTCTGGATCCAAGTTTATGAAAACCTTTTTTACTGTTTTTGTTCCTTGAATCTGCAGCTCCAAAATTTTTTTGTAATTCAGAGACACCCTGTATAGTGGGCACATTAAACGAACAATATTGGATCCACAAATGACACTACTGCCTTCAGCTTCAAATCCTTTGTTTACATCTCCATTCATTGTGTATTGTGTTGTATGTTTTGCTTTTGTTTTCATGTTTTCTCTAACCTAACATGATTTCATACTAACACTGGAGTACTCCATTTTGCAATTTCCCCTGATGTAACCTCAGCATCAGGGACAGCTTGCGAACTCTAGTGCTCTTCAATTATCCTTTTTCCTTTACTGTCTTGTCTTGCACTTGTGTACTTGTTTTTCGTATTACCTCTGTTACAAAACTAACATCACTTACACTTTTATCAAAACCTTGGAGTACTGGGTGATACTGTATACAGGTCCTTATAAAACCCATTCAAGATCAAAGTCGAACAATCCATTTATTGAAGAATTTACATGTGAATCTAGACCTTGGGATCACCAAAGTATCACATTTCTTATTCTGACATGACTTGGAATATCTATCCCTATAATTGATCAAATCCCAATTCAATCTATGGCAATTTGTTTGTCCTGGCCAAACTTGATATATTTCAATGCCTTCTTTAATTTCGCAATAATTTGGCATTCACTATAGATTCTACACCATGATGAACATTTTATTCCACTAGATGTCTTGTGGTTTTGATTTATTTCATTTCCTGGAGCGCACGAAAGGAAATCCCCATAATGTTCGCGTGCCTTGGAAGAATAGGGAGAGGAGCAAGGTATTGGAATCTTCTTGAACTTGTGGGGATAATAATTTCTTGAGAATACCTCCATTGGCAGAGAATTCCAAAGCTTTGCCGTTCTATACAGTGCTTTTTTTCAATGTACCCCCCCCTTGTCATTTTTTGAACGGGTCAACTGAAAAAATTTAAACTTGGGTGATGAAATTGGTGCATGAATACTTTATTTTGGAGTAGAATTGACAGGTGAAACTTTCAAGATGGCGGCTAGGCGCCATCTGGGATAAAAAAATTATACGGAAAGTGGGGTTTTGTGACACATCATTTTGAAGCTCCTGACGAATAATTCCCAATCCTACAATATAAAGTCGATATCTTTATCTGCGACAAAATGGCGGAACATTTATTAATTGTGACAAAATGGCTGCCCTAAACTGCTTGACATAAGAATATCCTATTCGATATTTCACGCCGAACATTATCGAACACGGTAACGTTGATATTTCTACAAATATTCTTTATTCTCTGCCGTTTTTCAATATTGAAGCAGGTTCACTTTCGTACACCTTCTGCTTCAAATAGCTCGATAAAAAGAAGTCTAAAGGTGTCGAATCTGGCGAGCGAGCTGGCCATTCCGTAGGACCTCAACGGCCAATCCAACGACCGGGAATAGTAATTTTCCTAACGAGTGCGGAAAGTGATTCTTTCCCGCACGCGACTGCCGTTGACACGAACGACGCGAAGCGGAGTTCGGGTAAGCAGTCGAGTGCGGGAAAGACACTTTCCGCATGAGTTAGGAACAATATTTTTTCTACAAGCGTAGGAAATTGATTGATTCGTTCAATTAATTATTCAAGCAAATAGGAACATCTAACAAGAGATATATTCTCTATCTATTAATTATTAGTAATAGCTAATTATTAGTAATAGATATTGTGAACTTACAGTTTGACGCATTATGTTGGTTCATTGCGGAAGCCAGCAGGCACATAAGGAGTTTGGTCTGTAGGTTTCAGACACTTCTTTGAAAAGAGACAAAAATACCTATTCTTCATTCGGTATTTTCATTTCTTTATTGTTGCACCATTCAATAAAACGCGTGTATAGCTTCTCATACCTTTCTTGAGACTTCGTTGGTGAACGCATCTGTATCGAATTCATATAGCTAGAAGTTTTTGATAACATTGTGGCATTTCCACTGAATCGAAAATGACAGTAACGCTGTGTCTGTCACTTCGACAATTTCAAACTTATTCGAGGTTTGATTGGCATGACAACAATAATCGTTACCCGTCAGATCAATCCAAATCTATAGGGGGATTTTTATAATAATCAATTTTTATTTCTCAATATCTCTTAATTTTTACAATAAATAGTGCAATCTGATGAATGATTCTGAACTTACATACTGCAACAAACAGACTCAAACTTTTATATTTCATCACCAACCACTTATATTATTGAAGATTTTATCATATCTTTGTTTTCCCGCACTGTTGCGGGAAAATGACACTTCCCAAACTAAATTGCGTGCGGGTATAGGGTGAATCACGCAGGCTTGTAGAAAAAAGTATTATCCAGATAGTTTCTCACTTTTCTGGAGTTTTGTGGTGGTGCTCTATCTTGTTGGAATACAATATCCATATCAAATTCATTAGGATTCGCTTCGATAATTTTGGTGATCAGAGGGTCAACAGTATTCTCCATCATATTCAAATACAGTTCCCCTGATGAATTTCTACAGATAGGACGATTTGGGAAACGCTCAGTCAAAAGTCTTTCGGTTTCGTGAAAGTTACGCGTCGCACCGTAAATAAAAATCGCTTCGATTTTTTCTTCCAATGGACGAGAATTGATCATTTTAAAGATAGTTAACCTATTTACTATGTAGCAAAACTGAAAACTGAATGAGAATATTTCAACAGAACAATGATGTTCGTTGTCGTTTATCTTTTTTATAAACAAAAAATATCCTTTGAAACCTTATCGAGTTGTTGGGATTGCCATATGGCAGGAAAAAACAAATATTGCTAGAAATAACGATATCAATGTTTTTGTATTCAGGCAACTGTTGTGAAGTATTCGTCAGGAGCTTCAAAATGTTGTCACAAGACCCCTCTTTCCATTAAATTTTTTTATCCCAGATGGCGCCTAGTCGCCATATTGAAATTTTCACCTGTCAATTCTAGTCCAAAATATAGTATTCATGCACCAATTGCATCACCCCAAGTTTCAATTTTTTAAGTTGACCCATTCAAAAAATAACAGGGTGAGGAGGAACATTAAAAAAAGCACTGTATAGAAATGCAAAGCTTTGGAATTCTCTGCCAATGGAGGTATTCTCAAGAGATTATTATCCCCACAAGTTCAAGAAGATTCCAATACCTTGCTCCTCTCCCTATTCTTCCAAGGCACGCGAACATTATGGGGATTTCCTTTCGTGCGCTCCACAAAAAGGAAATAAATCAAAACCACAAGACATCTAGTGGAATGAAATGTTCATCATGGTGTAGAATCTAGTGGAAGCCAAATTATTGGGAAATAAAAGAAGGCATTGGAATATCTCAAGTTTGGCCAGGACAAACAAATTGCCATAGATTGAATTGGGATTTGATCAATTATGGGGATAGATATTCCAAGTCACAATATAAAATGATTAATGATAATAATAATAATAATAATACTAATAATTATGGATTTTATTGATAGTTATAGGTAATTACAAAATAAATGAAAAATGATAGAGAGCTGAGAACTGGATACCTATCAAACGGCAGAATTCAAGTTCAGATCATTTCACCAGTGAGAGTGACGTAATCAGAACTTGATCTTCCATTCCATTGATACTAGAAGATCTTCAGAATTTGGAATTGACAGCTTGAACAGAACATCAACCCATAGTTTTGATCAAACATTCAATATTGTATTTCAAGTTCCCAATCGGTTACAAGTTGAACGTTTGATTAAGAAATCACAATCATAATATATAAAATGAAATTCCACAATATGCATGTAAATTCTTCATATCAAAAATTGTATCGATACGTCTATTGAAATTTCTGGTGTCCCATCATCAACAATTTTTTTCTTGTTAATTCCTTGCCATATTCTTGTTATTCCTGAATCAATGGGTAATATCGCCAGTGTGTTTTCAATCACATGTCGCTGTCTCTACAGGGTGTTTCATGAATGCTGTGAAAAAATTCAACGGTAGACTCCTAGCAGAAAAATAATACAATGGTTTTTTCAAACTTTCAGTTTCTGAATGCCCGTCAAAGATTTCGATACAGGATCAAGATTTACAAACAGTTGTCCATCAATCATTTCTGAAACAAATATTATTATGGATTTTTATGAAATTCTGAAATTTGGTGTGTTGTTGTAATTGAAATTCGTTCAATTATTCTAGTGGCGTCTCAAGGGACAACTGAGCTGTTGGTTATATCAAAAAAATTTGTATGTAATTAGGGCCTTTATTTTTTTCCCTTCCCGAGAAGAGAACTATTTTTCTTAAAGCCCTTGAATCAAGTGAATTGAACTTAATGATGAATTATTCTGTTCACGACTATTTACGACATCGTATTATTGCATCTTGTGAAACAATTCAACAAGCCCCAGGGATTTGAGCACGCGTTTGCTAATCGATGCGTCCCAGAATGAGAGCTTTTCGAAGTTGATGGCAGTCATGCATTCTGAACAATTTTTGTCACTGACTCTTTCCATATCATGTTTTTCTCTTGAAGGGTTTCATCATTTCATTCATAAGGTATTGAAGATTACTTGATAATAATTTTCTCCGTGATATTTCATTATCTATTTGTTTTTTTTTGTATATGCAATTGAACTTTGATTGTTTGAGGAGTCACACTGCGTCTTGTTTCAAAATGGTGTGAATTATGTTCACATACCTACTTAGTCATTGAAATTGTATGTTCAAAATCATAATTCATCCTTTTCGCCCAAGATTCGATTGCAAATTTTACTCAAAGTGAATCGTTTCCAATAGACCTCCAACAGAAACCTCATATTATTTTTTATGAATATGGTCCATTTGACTTTCTTATAAGTTTTGACGCGAACATTCCAGTAAATATTTGAACAGAATATTTCATTTAAAATGCATTAAAGATTTTTTCTGAGAGAGCTACGTATCTCGAAATCTACGGGTATTTGGAAGAATTTTTGGAGAAACCTTTTTATTTTTGCTCATTCTCTTTGAAACATCCTGTATAATGCACTAATTTGTACCTCTGTGTTTAATATACTAATGATCAATTCATTCAAACGGTTTGTTGTCGAAATCGATGAATCATTCGAGAATTTGAAGATACACTGAAAAAAATAGTCGATAAATACCAAACGTTTAGTGAAATAGGCGCCAGTCACATGCAAAATTCATTCAATAATACCACTACAAAATTGTATAATACTTATAGTATAGTATGATACAATTTTTTTGTGGTATTATTTGACGAATGTAGTAATACTGGCGCCTATTTTACTGAACGTTTGATATTCACCACCGACTATTTCTCGGAGTGTACCTCAACTGGAAAGGAAATATTTTCTCCTGTATTCATACAGAGTGTTTCATTGGAAAACGGCAATACAGTAACAGTGGATAAAGTTTACCGATTTGGTTTCGAATTATTCGGATTCGTCACCCTTAAACAGTTTTTATAGCCGAAAATGTTTTATCATTCATGATGTAAGTTTCTTTATTGAGGCGTATAACTAACACAACCAGAATATTTTGTAAACACAAGGCCAACAAAAATATTTCAAAAGATTTGAAAATTCAAACTGTAGGTATACACTAAAATGGTCTATGAATGCAAGCAATACCTATTCAACATAATTACTTATTGTAGAAAATCCAAAATATCCCATGTTTGATAATCCAAGTATGAAATATTCATTGATTATACAAGTTATGTTCTTACCAGTAAATTATTCGCTGGATAATGAAATGAAAACATATTCAGTTATCAATCTCTCAAGGAATGAGCGAACAAGGAGAAATATTCCAGGCAAACTTTACTCGCTTAAATTTATAACATCAAATTCGCAAACACACTGTGAATTCTTGGGTTTGTATAGACTCTTTCCAAAGATTGATTGTGCAATCACTAATTCTCACTGACATGAAAATACGTTAATATTCTCGTTCATTATATTTATCAACAGTCATATGGTACAACTAGCTGTTCACCTATTGATTCGACCTGTATACAGTATCAGTTGTAAGGTTGAAGGGTCCATGTGCCAATAGCAAAAAGCTTCATTCTTCTGAGAAAATGCATGAGGAATAAACTTTTTGTATTATTTCCAGCCCGATGTTCGGAATAGCAGAATTCAAACACGTCGAATATTTCGACGGCTCCAGAGTCCATGCCTGCCACACACTGGCCAACACATTTTGGTCCGCCCTGTACTTCCTCAGCAGTATATTCCTATTTTTCATTATCCCCCTAGTCGTCCTCCTAGTGCTGTACTTCATAATCGCAAGAAACCTGATGTCCAATGCAGCGACGCTAGTACTGAACAAGCACATCGACAACTACTCCATAAGAGCTCGAAGACAAGTCATATTGATGTTGGGAACAGTAGTGTTGAGTTTTTTCCTATGCCTCATACCGTTCAGGGTTTTCATCTTTTGGATAATCGTCGTACCAGAAGAACACGTGTTCAGATTGGGAGTCGAAAAGTATTACAATATTTTATATTTCTGTAGAATAATGGTTTATCTGAACTCAGCAGTGAATCCTATTCTTTATAATTTGATGAGCTCGAAATTCAGACATGGCTTCGCTATTTGTTCAGAGACCAAAAGGAAACTGTTCAGACGATCCAGGAATGGTACTACCAGTACAACAGCTACAAGGAGTAGCAGCACCTTCAGGAATAGCATAGACAGTTACAATTATAGGGTCTGTTACAGACCTAGAAACAATTCTGTTTTGATGAAGAATTATAGTGAGTCTCCCGACTCTAATAGGAGCGTTGATTCGCAATCTCATATTTTGAGAGATGTGTCTAAAAGGAGCAAATCATTAAAAAACACCAGTATTGATGAGGAATACGATGATTCGGATATAACAACTAGTAATGACCTTCAGAATTACCATGTTTTCACAGAAAAAGTATTGATTTATGGTCAAAACAAAGATCTTCAACATTTTTACCATAGTGACTGCTGTGGTGAGGAGATAGAACATATTGATCTACGTGAAAAATTCATGAGAAACAAGCAATCACAAGAAGAAGAGAGCTTCGTTTGATACTATGTAACTCTTACATCTTCCTGAACATGGTTACTATGAGACACAATGTTACTATATTATACACTTTGACCACGGAATAGCTTGCCATAATTATTTATTTTGATTGTATTAGTTCTAGTGCATTTGATGTACCAAAGATCAGTGTAAGTTAGTTCTTAATAAAAGTTTACTCTATCATATATATTTCATATAATTAGTTATGTACATAAGAATCACAAAGAGAGAACCTCAAAGGCATTACCACAATAGTTCATAAAATGAACGAAAATTGTAGATAACGAGAGAAAAACAACTACTTCCCAAGCTATATGCCACGCAGAACATTGCATTACATCCTCCCGAAATCTATGCAATAATTCGTATAGACGAAAGTTGTGACTGGCGCCTATTTTACTAAACGTATGGTAATAACTACCATCTTCTTTTTTCAGTGAAACATCAACTTTTTGATAAAATACGTTGTAATATTTTAAGAACACCATTTGAAAACCCTACAATTTCATGGAACGTTCGAACATAGCTTTCGGCAACGCCAGTAATGACGTGATAATCCCTTTGCCTGTGTTGCCAGCTGACTTGTTTTGAGGAAATATCAAGTAATTATTTCTCAATTCAAAATCGCTCCTACTGTGAACTGGTGAGTTGATTTGATATCCATTGATAAAGTGAATGAAATTGTTTCCCTCATTTCCAATTCTTCAAGTTTATCGCTGACATGATTAGTAATCGAGTAGGTTGTATCATGTTGTAGGTTCGATCAGCAGCGACGAGATTTTCTATACTACTCAATCATTCGTTTAAACGAAGGTTCATGAAACAATCTAACAGAACGATTTTGGTATACTTGTTGATGAACCTCAGATTCTGGTGACATCACTTCGATATCTGTGTCATAACATACCACAATCCAGTGTATAGGAAAACAAGAACAAGTGAGTTCCTAACTGTCTTGCACAGTTCATCCATGATATTGTTGAAATCACAAATATCTTGATGAGAGCGATACATGTTAAAATATCTGAAGAGGTGAGGAATCGGTTGAAAGGACAACGCTGTTCATCTCACTGAATAGACGGTCGACGCCTTATAGAACTTGTGACGTCAGTTTACCGCTGTCGATTTTCCGTCGTATTCTAACGGGAGCATTTCTTTGGGAAATCTAGAAGGAATGAAAAAATTTAGAAGATTCTCTATTCATTTTTTCATCATGATGACTGTCATAGTATTTTCAATAGAGATGTGTGTTATTGCCAATTCGAACTCATATTCCGTATGTATATGTTAATAAATATACAGTATTTTCGCTAGGCTCTGAGATGAAAGGCCTGTTACTTATAAATGAAAATCTGTTTCAAAAAATAGTGGGAGGTAGCTGAAAGCTCCCATTTTCTACTCATGAAAACTAATGGTATATTTCAACATCGCTTAGTAGTATCATCTTGAACATCATGAAACGCATCCCATCTCAAGATTAACGTGAGTATAAAATTATTTTTGATGATTTGATTCTTCTCACTGCAGATAATGTGTGATCCCATTTTCGAGATCATTTTTGTAGGTAGATAGAGTAGTTTGATAGTTACTGCAACCATGCCTGAAATGTGATGCTGAAACGATTTTCAGTCCAAATAATGGCATATACATCGATTTGGCATGAAACAACTTCAAGTAGGAAGAATATTCCGCATGTATGTTGGAGAGTATAGTGTCACCACTTTAATATTGCCATCGTTGTCCTTATGGTAGTATCATTTTTATATTTTCATCTAATGATGAGTTTATTTTATCGGATCATACAAAACTCTCAATGTAGTAAAATTAAGTACCTAGATTATTACTTGCTATTTACGGGTTTCAGATGTTCTTCAGCCAGATTTCATTGCGCTACTTTCGTAGCCATATATATAACACTATCAAAATCATATTGAGACCCTTCAGATGATACATAATAAATACATACCTCATGGAAGATTGAAGCCATCAAAGCAGTGATTTTAATGAGAAAGCAAAAATAAACGATTAAGGAGAATGAGAACCATAATAGAACTTTGGAATATAATAGCACTATTATTAATGCATTCTCTATATGCACCTCTTTCACCTAAAGTGTCTTCATTTCATGTAACTATTCCATTGATGATAGGTTTTCATTATCGCACTTTGGAGCATGCAATCTGTTTAATGAGTTGGTACATAATGCAATATAAAATATAGGGTACTCGATAACAACATTTTCATTGGTTTTCAATAATCTTCAATAATGATGTTTTCACCGTGTTCAGCTACGCCAATAATTTCAACACCCTCTCAAAATGCAATTCAATGTTTGGCTACAATCGACCAAAATTTTATTTGGATCGAAATGACCATTGAACTGAAAACCTCATCCAAATGTTAACGTTCAAGGGTAAATATCTTCGATAAGGAGCTACTTGAAGAAAATTCTACTGGAAATTCTAGTATTATTCTCACATGTACTCCTGAACCCTGACAGTAGATACATTCGACACACTATCTACATTATATATTGACATATAAAAAAACTTGTTGAGTGCCCTATACACTGAGGAAAATATAGTTATATGAATTTCTATTCAAAAAAGTCTCATAACTCTGTCAATTGATATATTCCAACTTTTTAATTGTTTCCTGATGAACGTGAGTTGATATCTTCAAAGTGATGCAGGTTCGGAATCCAACACCTATCTGATTTGGTAAAGGACAAGATTCCAGCTGAAATATAGTATTCAAAAAAATAAATAACCTTGAAAGATGACTCCTTACAGTTGAACGGTACTTTGTTTTTTTCAATCAGGTGACATTTAATTTAGGAAATGTTGAGGTGGATTCATGCACGACCTAATTTAAGCCGAATGAATTTACCCCTTATTTGATTTGGCCCTAACAATCGGAATTGAGTGGTTCATGAAATAGCATATTAGAAATCTTCAACTCCTGAGATCAACTTTTCATATGTTACAAGTCGAAGCCCTGAGGGGGCAGAAGGACGATCTAGTCTTCATAGCCATCTAGTGGCTTAAGTGCAAGGTGTATAGGTAGATTCATCAATCATACCTTGCGACTAAGTCGTGCATATAGACCCCTACGTCTATATGCTTACAGAAAAGACATCCATGTCAGATTCTGTAGACTATCGCAACACCTGTAATTCTCAAAGTGGTTTAATGTTCCACTAACAGATGGTGATAAACCTAGTCTCAAGACTAAGAGATTCTAGGGCGACTTAGTCGCAAGGTATGATTGATGAATCTACCTATACACCTTGCACTCAAGCCACTAGATGGCTATGAAGGCTAGATCGTCCTTCTGCCCCCTCAGGGCTTCGACTTGTTTGATATATGGAGGTACCCTTCGTGAATCGATTGTCAGCTGGCCAGTGCAACTGATGAGACTTATGGCAAGTCGAAACAGTCTTGCATCAGCTGACAATCGATTCACGAAATTTCCCTAGAGTCTCTTAGTCTTGAGATTCTAGGTTTGTCATTGTCATATGTTGTTCACTTTCGAAAAAAATGAGGTTTCTAAGACTGTTTTGATAATGATGGCCTTAACATCAGTTCAAAATCTATCCATCATAGGAGATACGCAGTGCGTCCTTGGATAGGAAGGATAAGGAAAATTTTATTTCGGTAAGGCTGCTGCTTCTTCTTCTGTTTTTTATCTCCCCGAGAATGTTTTGGGATTATCCATTTTAATTTCACATTGTGTTCTTCGTGGCAATACTTATTGACATGAATAACCCCAAATAACAGCTTCTTTCCTTCAAGATTTGTGTCCTTTGGAGGGTATCATTATCTTTATATTCTGATGTTAAAAATGATAAATAAAATAATCCTCCAGGATTCTTCGTGCATCAAAGCATGTTTTAAAGGTTTAGGTATACTTGGACATGCACGATATATATATATTTTTTCCGTAGCATATGAATATCACAAACATGTATACTTATTACCTCTATCCAAAGTATACATTTCTTGGCCTCATTGTAGGGAGCAAAGTCGTGATTTTTCTCCCTAGGGTAGAAAAGTACTGTTAGTCTCATGGGCAGGAAAAGAGGCTTTTCTCTGACACTTAACATGCAGAAAAGGTTTACTTCCTTGACCTAGGTATGCAAAGTTTGTTGCTATGCAACGTTCCAAGACATTTCAATAAAATTGGTAATCAAAATCAACACTGACATTGGGTGAACATAAAATAATGGAGTTTTCAATAAAGACATTACACAAAATTGGGTTTATAAAATTTGGGACAATTTTTTTTTTACACGGCAATCAATCTACTATACTTTCCTGCCTAATAAAACAAATTACTATTCTCTCCAAGCGGCACGAAAAGTGACTTTTCTCTGACAACTTACTTGCAGGATAAGTTATACTTATCCTGCCTGAGCAGGAAAAGTTTGTTGCTATGCAACGATGCAGCTTGAGTAAAACCGTATCGATACGCTTATTTTGCGAACAAATAATGCTGATTATTTCTATTGCATGAAGAATCCGGAAGGATTCTTTCATGTATCATTTTTAAACATCAAAATATATTGGTATATAATGTTACCCTTCAGAACACGTCCGAAAATCTGTCACTACTTGTCGGTCTATAAATTCATTAGGCTAAATAAGGTTGTGCAAACTGTATAACCTTCAAAACATTTCTGAATTGAATAAGCGCCACCATAGCTCAATTTTCACTGTAATCAATTCATTTCAAAAAAATCATATCCTTCTTCTACTTCTGTTGACTTTATTGGTTTTCTGACTCCTTGCGGTAAAAAAAATCATATAACTGCGAAACAACACTTGTATGAGAATGAAATGACGCTCATGTAGGGGTCAAATGATTAGCATTTCAGTATTAGATAGTGATATTATTGAAATGAAATAATACTCGTATCAATATAATTTGCTTTCAATTTAATAGTCAAATGATTGGCATTTCAGTATTAGGGTGGTTATTTTTTCACAGAAAAATGAAGTGGGATGAAGATCGTCGAGAAGTATTGAAGACATCTACTCAGTATATATACTCACCCACAAGTAGGGTTTTTTATTGAAACTACAGGGCATTGAAGTGCATCACAAAGGCGAGATACTCAGTACACGATATCTCAATTTGCCAATTTGGAGTATTTGTTATTCTTGTCACTACCTTGGATTATTAGTTCACAAACATAGTTTCCAAAAATTTACACGGTGGCGTCAGTAAATAAGGGTCCACAAATCACGAAACGAAAACTAAAAACCTTCATTTCCTCTGATGAATTGTTGGCTAGAATTCTTGTGAATTTTGAAGCAGCAAATAAAATTATATGAATCAAATAAATACATATACACCGTTTCCAAGATAAGGATACGAAGACATCCTTATCTTAGACATACTGTATACGCAATAAAATCTATCACCGATATAGCTGTGTAAATCCAAGCTTTTACCACTATAGTGAATAGTGAGGTAGTTCAAAAATACAAAATTTTATCAAAATTGGAAGAATTTCCGATACATTACAGATTTTTCGTGAAAACACTCAAACGCCCTGATGTATAGGTCAACTTCCTGTAGTTCCTCAACAAATCCTATACTTGGGGGGTATATAAACAATTATGTCCCTGAAATGTCTGCTGAGGGCTAATATGTCCTTACAAGGCATAGATTTACGTTTCATATCCGTAGACGACTAAAGATTCAGATAATGAAACAAGTGTTCATGAGTTAGTGAGATGACTCATTGTGATAAACGAGTATGACAAAGATGGTAAATGAAGAAGGGATGGAACTAAAACGATACTTAATTATATAACTATGGAATGACATCTTTCAGGATTATAATGATACTCTTTTGAATTGCAACTTATAACTATAATCTTGTTCCATTTCAAATCTGTGAGGTTACCTTTTTAGAACAAAAATAGTGGTTTTGAAAAGGTGACCTGTTTCATGTTGAAAACGGTCACATTTTTAGAACAAAAAGAGTGATTTGGAAAGGTAACCTGGTGAAAACGTTGACTTTTCACGTTCAGGAGATGACATTATGTGGTTGAAATATTTCATTTAGCAGGTAGAGAATGTTTTTGCATAGAGACGGGTATAGCTGGATTTTTCTTGGTGTGCATGACTGTATCTTTCATCACCACTTCATCATAGATACACGTATATCTGAATGATTCATCTAACTCAACTATAAAATACACTTGCGTGTAGAAAGTAGAGGTCGCAAATTGAAATGTATACCGGGTGCCTACGGATTCATTAGACATTAGACAAGCCACGATTACCACAGTACCGAAGGTATAACATTAAGATTTTGCAGAGGTTTGTAAAATTCTGCGATATTTCATACTCTCCCCAATTTTTGGTTCTCAAATGGGACACTATGTATTTCATTCTATAATCGGTTAGGGATTACCATAACAATTCCAACGATGCCGAGTTGTGTGACAAAGAAGGAACTTTCTATATTGCGCCGTCACACACATTGAGCATATGGAAATTTCGAAAGCAAATATCTTCGTAATCTTCCGGAATAACCCTATCAAACCTGGTATTGTGAATTTGTTATGGTGATTTCTAACCGATTATTAGGAAGAATACAGGGTGTCTAATTTGAAAATCAAAAGTTGGGGTGGTTTCTGGTGGGACCGGAAGTGATGGAAGAGTATGAAATATCGGAAAATTCACCAATTTCTTCAACACCTCTGCCAAATTCCGATCCAGCACCTCCGAAACTCTGGCAACCATGGTTTGTCTAATGAATACGTTGACACCTGGTATATATATGGCGATGAATTCCAATCTGTTAGCAAATCTACAGACAATGTCCGAACGAGCTTCAATAGCAAATCAGTATCGGCCTCAGCAGTAAATGCCTCCGCAGTATTTTTTTTTCAAAAAAAAAAAAAAAAAAGGTAAGTGGAATAGAATTCGAAACTGAAACCTTTGGCCTGGTACGATTTTCTATGATAGACCATTAATAATTGTATTTTACATATACAGGGTGTCCTTAAAAGGTCTTTACAAAAAGCTACCACATATTCTTCAGACCAAAACAATTCGATACAAGCAAACTTACCTCAGTAAGAAGTTGCTTAGTTTGGGCGCTAGACGGCTCTGAAGTTGAAATTTTCAAATCGATTTTGCTTCATACCTTTGGAACGGCTCATGAGATTTTTTTCAAATTTGGTACGTTGGCATAGACTCATCGGGCAATGAAACTCATATCATAATTATAATGAATATCATTCCATGGGCGTAGAACTTGATTTTTTCAGGAAATAAACATCTAAAACTCCTACGCCAATGGAAAAAAATCAGTTTCAATATGAAATCTAAATTATTCAACTCATTCACTACAAAAAAGGTACTCTTGACAAAAGTCGATTCCTCTCATGGTTTCGACAAAATTTTAATTTTAGTGATTTAGAGCATAATTAATAATAAAACGATTAACAGATATTTCATAAAAATTTTTCAAAATGTTCACCATTTTCACGTATACAAAGATTTATACGACGCAAAAAGTTGAAATGTACTCTTTGCATAACTTCTTCATCGCCTGTAAGATTATTCGTCGCCTGTTGGATACGTTGCCATAATTGTTCTACAGTATTCACAGGGGTCTTGTAAACCGTAGACTTGAGATAACCCCATCCAAAATAATCCATCGGTGTTAAGTCTGGAGAACGTGGTGGCCAATTCACGGGTGCATCATTACCTCTACCTATCCATCTGTCTGGGTACTGTTGGTTTAAAAAATTCCTAACATCCACCGAAAAATGTGGTGGAGCTCCATCGTGCATAAACCACATATCTACCCGATGTTGGAGTGGTAAATCTTCCAACAAATTTGGCAACGTATTTCGTAGATGTTGTAAATACATGTCTCCTGTTAATCTTTGTGGAAGTATGACAGGACCGATTATAAAATTTCCTATTATTCCAGCCCAAACGTTGATTTTGAATTCGTGTTGAAAATGGTTTATTTTAATGGAATGAGGATTTTCAATTGCATAAACGTGTTCATTATGAAAATTAGTTATTCCTCTTCTCGTGAAGCAGGCTTCATCAGTGAACAAAATATTCTTTCCAAAGTTCAGATTCATTTCTCTTTGCAAATTAATGAACCTACAAAACATCAGACGACTTTGTGAATCATGGATTAATAAATCTTGAACTGGCGTCTTGTGGTATGGGTATAATAATTGTTCTCTTGGTACTTCATGAACGGCATTCCTAGAAACTTCTAGTTCATTACTTATCCGTCTAGTACTCAATTCTGGATTTTCTTCAATACGGTCTAAAATTTCTACTTCGACTTCGGGAATCCTTACATAACGCTGTCTTCCATAATCACCAGTTCTAGGAGCAAAATGACCGGTCTCCCGAAGACGTCTCTCAACTGCAGCAAAGGTTGGGTGGCTTGGTACGCGACGATTTGGAAACCTTGCCGAATACACCCTCACACTCTCTCGACCATTTCCTTGACAATATCCGAATACCAATAACATATCGGTGTATTCTTCATTGGTGTATTGTACGGCCATGATAAATCATAAAAGTCCGATATCAACAATCAACGTCAATAAAACTCGACAAATCAACACAGATGAAACTATGGAAACCAAGAATGTGAATATCACTGTTTTCGAGCAGATAATAATAGTCTTCAGAAAAAAAAACCAGTGCTACTTATTTTCAATAGAAATAACCTATGCAAAAAGTACATCTCAACTTTTTGCGTTGTATAAATCTTTGTATACGTGAAAATGGTGAACATTTTGAACAATTTTTATGAAATATCTGTTAATCGTTTTATTATTGATTATGCTCTTAATCACTGAAATTAAAATTTTGTCGAAACCATTCGACCATTTGTCAAGAGTACCTTTTTTGTAGTGAATGAGTTGAACAATCTAGATTTCATATTGAAACTAACTTTTTCCATTGGCGTAGGAGTTTTAGATGTTTATTTACTGAAAAAAGCAAGTTCTACGCCCATGGAATGATATTCATCATGATTAGGATTTCAACTTTTTGCGTCGTATAAATCTTTGTTCACGCGAAAATAGTGAACATTTTGGAAAACTTTCATGCAATATCTATCAATCGTTTTATTATTTAAATATGCGCGAAATCACTAAAACTTAAATATTGTCGAAACCATCAGAGTAATCGGATTTTATCAAGAGTACCTTTTTTGTAGTGAATGATTTGGGCTATCTAGATGTCATACTGAAACTGATTTTTTTTCATTGGCGTAGAAGTTTTAGATGTTTATTTCCTGAAAAAATCAAGTTCTACGCCCATGGAATGATATTCATTATGATTATGATATGAGTTTCATCGCCCGATGAGTCTATGCCAACGTACCAAATTTGAAAAAAATCTCATGAGCCGTTCCAAAGTTATGGAGCAAAATCGATTTGAAAATTTCAACTTCAGAGCCGTCTAGCGCCCAAACTAAGCAACTTTTTACTGAGGTAAGTTTGCTTGTATCAAATTGTTTTGGTCTGAAGAATATGTGGTAGCTTTTTGTAAAGACCTTTTAAGGACACCCTGTACATGACAGATTTAAACAGAAAGCATACTGATGCTCACCACGCAAGCGCAATTTTTGCTATTTCTGATTGGACTCTATTTGTGACCATCCTACTTCCTAGACGTGAATGAAAATATAAATTCATATTCAGTTAATCGCCAGTCTCACTTATTTATACAGGGTGATAGCATTTTTTCCCAATAATATAGAATAGTTGATACATACCTATACATGTCTTAGAAATATCAAGGGCATACACGTTTTTATACACCAAAGTAGAATTCGATGAATAATAATAATATATATATATAATCATATCCCTTTTTACCCATAGGGTGTAAGGGGAATAATAATAATAATAATAATTTGTCTTTATTTGTCCTCACAAAAAAAAAACAATAATACTGAGGGCAAATGGGCGAAGTCTAGTCATGACCAGACGAATCCAGTCAATTCCTACTCATAACGACTGAGCATTTATCTACATCAGGACGATGAAGTGTAATGTGAGATATTCTCTCAATTTGGATCATAACTTCCTTCCTTGGCTTTTCTTCAATCGAAAAATTACCACAGTGACATCGGTGATGAATTCACATGACGAATTGTATTTTCAAATATATTTTCCTCGATTATGCCCACTTGTATCTGTTTCTCCAGAAACCACAAGAATTCTTGCAAAAAGATCAGCAGAGGAAGAGACTATGTATGTTTTTGTAATCATGGTATTCGATAATCCAAGAAAGTACCTAAATATAAAATGATATGTTCTCAATTGGAAGTTTTTTTATGCAAAAGCTACCTGAAATATCGTGAAGTGTATAACCTTCATATATACCTTTTATTATACTTCAACGTCTTGAAGTTCCTTGAAGAAATCTTCTTTGGGGCATATGAATAAGTATACAAGGTGACATTGAAATAAGTACACATATTTCAAACCCTAAAGAATCTCGACGTATATCCATACTATCGAATGACACGAATAAAAAGATATTGGGATCAGAATTAAATTTGGCTTAAGACCCATATATATCTATTCTAACGTCACTTTCATAGATAATCACAATCGGGCGAAGTTTATTCATTTGAATAGTCCAAAGTAGCGTAGGTACTTGATGATTTTTGTTTTCGTTTTTTGTTTAATTCTCAAGGTGAAATCTTCCGCTAAATTGGGAAAAATCTGATATTGTGAGAATATTCGATACACTGTATCATGATGATGTGCAGAATATATTAGGGCAAAGTGCATGCACAAAAAACTGTCAGTGCTGTACATTATCAATCTTTCGTGATCGGATTTTGAAATTTGGTGAGTAGTAATTATAACAAATTTCTCATTTATTGACAAAAAAAGAATTCGTTTATCACTTCCGGTTGGAGCGGAAGTAAACCCAACTTCTGAATTTTGAACTGGACACCCTGTATATATTTTCATTTTCAGAATCAGGAGATTTTTCACATACACTAGGGACTTTTTCTGATCAAATTATCGAAATATACTGATTTTCCTATTCTGAAATCAAAAGTTTGCCCTGCTTCCGTTTGAAGCAGAAGTGAAATAAATAGGTTTCATCAATTGAAGGCAATTTGGTGGACTTTCTACCCACCAAATTTCTAGATCGACATCTATGTATCAAAGGACTGCACAAAAAACGACCACTGGAGTTCGGATTTCAAAGTTTGGGGGCTAGAAAGTATACCAAACTGCCTTCAATTGAAATAAAATAATTTCATGTTGTACATGGTGTCCCAAAAATAGGGAATGTATCAAAGTTGTTATTTTTCAAATTGCATCTTCAGTTTCTGCCTGAGTAGCTGATTATATCAATTCATCACACTTGGGTCTAGCGGAAATGATTACAGAGATATAGGGTGTTCTAAATTAAGATTTTTTTCGAAGGGATTGTTTTGTGCCGAATTCATTCATTATTCGTCTAAACACTCTGAACGGTATACATGTCCCTATCCCTTCAAATGGAAGTATCTGTAATATAAAGTGATTCCAATTACTCTACCATGCACGATTTAAAATTATGTAGGATGCAAGAATGAAAATAACGTGCTAATATCAATAACTTATCTTCGTTAGTTTCATAAATGAATCATATACTTTCTACCCCTCAAATTCTGATATTTGACATCTATGTATCAAAGGACTGCAGAAAAAAGGACCACTCGAGATCGGATTTTGAAATTTGGGGGGTAGAAAGAATACCAAACTGCCTTCAATTGATAAAAAATATTCATTATATCCTTCTATCTTCGAATAGTACAATCTGTATTTTTGTATATTATGATCACACAAAAGTTCCTAGTGCATGATCCCCTGGATCCACAAATAAAAAATATACAGGTTGTTCCATTTCAAAAAGTTACAGCACTGGCCGTTTTTGTGCACTTCTCTATAATATGTAGGTACTATATATATTTCAAAAACACCTCGTACATGTCTCCATTCTGTGTCAAAAAACCATAGCTCACTTTCTTTTTCTTGAGGAATTTGAAACTGAAATGCCAATCATCTAACCATATGATGGCATCAGAAACAAGAAATTTTGATATAAGTATGTATCATTTTCATATTACTTATTATCGTTTAATATTGAAATGCTATTCATTTAACTAAATTTTTCCGTATATTTCGAAAACGGTTTATGATATTTCCGATTTGTCCTCTCAAATAGGCAACTTCTGTTAAATCCAACAAACTTTGGATCATTTACCGTTTTCGAGATACCAACAGTAATACTACAACATACAAAATACGACATGTATGTGCTGATAATCATGATCAATCTGTTGTGCGAGATATATACTAACACATTTCCTAATGTTTCAGCCCGATTCTGTCCATCACACAATACAGTACCGAAGAGTACATTGACGGATCCTTGGTATCCGTTTGTTTCAGCTTAGTCGAAGACATGTTCCCTTGCGTGTACTTCATCGGCTCCATAATAGTATTCTTCGTCATACCTCTCGGCATACTCATCTTCCTCTACGCGCTAATAGCCAACTCCCTCATGTCCCATCCCACCATGGTGATAGCCCAAAGAACAGGAAACATGCCCTCCCAAAGCGTCGTTAAATACAGGAAGCAAGTGATCATGATGCTAGGCACCGTGGTGCTAGCGTTCTTCATCTGCTTGCTGCCCTTCAGAGCCCTGACGCTTTGGATAATTTTCGCCCCAGCGGGCTGGAGCTTCGAAATCGGCTTCGAAAAGTACTACAACATCCTCTACTTCTCGCGCATCATGTTCCACATCAACTCCGCTGTGAATCCCATACTGTACAACATTATGAGCTCCAAGTTCAGGGGCGGGTTCTTTAAGCTATGCGGAGCTAAGAGCCTGAGGAACAGGTGCAAGAGGAAGCAGGAGATGACGAGGAAGAGCACTACGAGCTCTTCGACGAACACCGCGTCGCAGCAGACTTCGGAGAGTTTCCTCAGGAGCAGTAAGAGTCATTCCAGGCAGTCCAGCTCGCTCAGGGAGGTGAGGGAGGAAGCTTCGGAGGGTGATTCGAGGTACAACAGGAATTTTATTAAGAACGTGTATGTGAGGGCGCCATTGCAGATTGTTAATGGGGTTAGCGGACAAAAGCTTCCCAGCGGCGAGATTTACGTCTAGATTTGATGAATGATTTAAAAACTTATACGGTGTGACCCAGGTAAGGTTGCACAGCATGGGGAGGATCTCGGTAACGGTAAGAGATACGAATTTGGTTAAATAGAGAAAAAAGTTACGCTTCCAGAGGGCCATTCCAATAAATGATTCATAGGTAGATATACCCATCAAAAAAAGAAAAAAAATTCACTACCCTATTTGAAAACTTAATTTTTGACCCATGAAGTAGGAAGGAGATTGGTACTTCTTCTCCCTGGAGAACAAAGACTCTCCTCACACGAAAATTTCGTTTTTTTACACCAGCGGGAGTAGAAGTCAGTTTCTCTGGTAACAAAACAGAGGCAGAAGTGACGTATTATTCCTTAGGAAGGTAATGTGACATATTTTCTTCCTAGGGAGTTCATACCAACCTTACATTCTCCGCATAGCTCTGCGTTTCACTCATTTTTTTCATCGCTTGGAGCGCACGAAAGGGAATCCCTATAATGTTCAAAGAACATCGTGCGTTCCTAGGGAGGATAAGGATAGGAGGTAGGGATTGGAATTTTTTATGAACTTCTGGAGATTATATGTTATTTGGAATACTTCCTCAGGCAATGAATTCCAGAGCCTAGCCGTTCTATGGATGGAGGAGTTTTGATAAAGTGCTGTTCGACATCTTTCGAGGTTGACAACGAAACGATGTGCTGACTGGTATTGCTAGTGAAGGGATGATAGCAGAGATTTCCGAAGCACATTTCCCGTGGAAGTATCGATAGAAAAGTGAAAGGTCGCCGACCTTTCTACGGTGTTCCAATGATGTCAAAGAGTGAGTGAGTGTGGCGTCACCCACCAGGCGGATGGCTCTTCTCTGGATGGAATCTAAGAGCATCAGCGTATGTTTTGGTGCTGAATCCCATATAGAGATTTTTGGATTTCACTGGTAGCAAATTGAGAATCACTGCAGAAGCAGTATCAATAATTTCTCCCTCGATTTCTTGTTCCATAACCGTTAACCATTCTTGAAGCTGTTTTCATAAATTTCGGTTTGATATTTGCTGTCACCATTCCACTACTAATAATTATGACGAAACACTTTGACAAATTCTTTATTCTTCCTCAATTTTTGTGTTTTCTCCATCAGCGTGGAATATAGAATATACACCTCAAGACAGAATGCTATTTTTCTCTCGGTGCTTAGTATCAATCGCACCTTGGAAAAAATCTTGCATCTCTGTTCCTAGATGTAATGTACTATCTTGACCTCGTCAATCTAATTCAGAGATTATGTGACTTTTCTCAATCGTAGAACCATCATCAATCTATGTTTTGAATACGGTCCTGATTATTTGTTTCAAATTCTGAAACTTTTCATTCTGAATGAAATAATGGATTACACAAAGTTGTTTCGATGTGTTTCGACATAGTTTTAGTCATCATCAATATGTTTTCGGGATTCCTAATAAAAAATATTGTCAGTTCTACTTATTTCTGATGATTGATCATCAAATATTGATGGACTAGTTATTTGATACTAAAAATTGTAAAAAATATATCACTTATTTATATTACGCACCGCTTCAAATATTTTGTGTTAATTATTCTCACTTGGATTATCCTAATAACCAAGATAAGGTCCCTCGGTAATAATATTCTTTACTTCCAAGGTGTATATTGATTTTTTTCAACACTAACTGAAATATAGACCCGTTGTCACTAAAAAGCACCTATTTTCATTTATAATGAAAATCTAGTAGTCATGACTATGACAGCATATTATGACAAGTCGTTAGTGATAAATACCTACTAGTTTCGAGTGCCACTCCTGCGAATCTCGCATCAGAACAGTGAATTCGGGTTAATAATAACAGAGATGGCAATATGTCTTTATGAACTAGTAGTTCATGAAATGACCAAAAATACCCTGATATTAAAACATACCTTTCGCCTTGAGAAGGAGTAGATAATGATAGGTTCTATAACTTCAATAGCTAGTGGTGGAAAAAGTTGTATTCGTATTTTTCCGAGACAATATGTCATAATTCGATTTTTCGAAAGAATGATCCTTCTGAGTCTATCAATCAGATCCAGTTGATGAGGCATTAATGTGTTGGTTCATTCGATTCGCAGATAAAAGTGAAGTGAAACAGTTTTTCTTTAAAGTTTCGAACAAACATTTGTATAATGTACTTATGTATACTTATTTAGAATTGAAGAAGTTTTCAGAATCTGTATGCACATAATATTCAGGACCATATTCAGAAAAAATATCTGCCGATGGTTCGATGACTACGGTACGTCGTCATCGAGAAATCAATTTCAACACGTCCACGTATGAATTGATTTGGATTATTTTTATATCTCCAATATAATAACTTGAAAAAAATTGTAAGAATATATTCCAGGAATCCACTTTTCTCGATATAACTGAAAAACCATAGGAAGGGAAGGCCATTTAACCGAATTCGTATATCTTCTACCGTTCTAGAGATCTAAGTACATGCTCTGCAACCTCATTTTGGTCATACTGTATACTGAAGCGCAGAAGGGACATTCCGTATTCTGTTATTGTCTCATCTCATTTTACTGAATGGCCGAATGGCCAGTCAAACAGGGTGTAACAAAGTTGTTTCTCACCACTGGGATTTCGTGAACCGTAAGAGATACGAAGTCGTTTTAAAATGTTATATAGTTCAGGCATTTAATCTATGGTTCAGGAGATATTCAAAGAAATAATGGAATATCTAGAAATCTCTTAAATTTTCTCCTGACCCTTTTCGGAAAGATAATTCAGAATAAATGATGCATTGTCTATCACTTCTCTTTCACTCGATAGTGCTCAGAAAAAATGGGGGCGATTTCGTAAAAATTAAAGTTTAGAATATCAATCACCGAACTATTGAAATTGATGAGACGAGATTTTTAAGGTATAAGGGATTATGTGACACCCTCTTTCCAGGCCCTACTAGAATTTTCATACTGTGTGAACTGACAGTGTGGAAATAAATATATTCACAATATTCGAAAACTGATGTCTATAGTGTTGCCAATTTGTTGCCATTAACGATCAATTATTTCATGAACAATATACATACTTATTAATACGAGGTCGACGGAAAAAATTATCATACATCTGAACAAAAGACCCAATTATATCATCATTGCATTGAATTAACTTTTTAACTGTTTCTTACATAATTTTCGACTCAAATGGGAGTTATAATTTTGGCAGTTTTCTTGTAGAAACATATATGACTTGTGATATACATTTTCAGTAAGCGAAAACTGAGCTTTCTGAACATAAAAGATATATGAATTATTTCGACATGTATTATAATGTTCCTTTGGCGCTTCTATTTGAAATTAAAAGACTTAAAAGACATTGACTGTTAGGATTAAGGCTCCAACCAGAGTGTATTCCTTTTCTTTGATCATGACAATTCCTTTATTTCCGAAAATCCGTATTTGTCTTCTATGCTACCTCTAACTCAATTTTATGTTGTAAGGGTTAGGTTTCAAACATACAGTGTGTTGTATTTCGAGCAGGTACATAGAATATTCATATGTACATGAGTTATTTATTTCGTATTTTCCAATTATGGAAAGCATTGTGATATACATGGTGTCCTAGGCTATAGAGAGAACAAAAAGTCGAACAAAATTTAGTTTTTGTAAGGTTTGAAAACCACGCCCATTGAAATATATTATTTTTAAATATTCAGACGTAGTTTCATTTCTTGATTAGATAATTTTTTTGCAATTTATTGAAAGCTATAGTATATCCAAATTGTCGAGCTGCGAAGAACGAATCAATAGTGTGTAGTATTTTGATATTCAATAACGATTTTTTGTTCAAAATCGATAAATTATCGCAAAGCTGTTCCTCCGCCAATATTTCAATTGCATTTTATGAAATCTTCATGCAGAAACAGTTAAATAATAATATATAATCAATTTGTGGAAGATCGTTAAATCGAAACAAAAATTTGAATTCGAGAAAGGAAAAAATAAATCATTCCATTCAAGGTGTATGATTGGATTGATTCTGAAATCGAAAACTGAATTCATTTGGTTTTTCCTTTCACTGTAGTTCCACAACATGCGACATTTTTTTTATGATAGGTTTTGCTCATTCTATTGAAATACATAATATGTATCTGGTCAAGGTGAACACACTGTGTGATAATATGAGGTAATGAAGTGTATGATTTGAAATGAAAGTAACATCGTACTTTTTGAACTCCCTCGAGATTATTCATTATTATTATCATTATCATTTTCAATAGATGCTATGTAATAGATTATTTCAAGAGATATATTCAGAGCAAATCACTGCCAAATGTACACAGTTATGTATATAACGCATAAGAAAATCTAAAATATATAACAGCACTCATTTTCAAATATACATGAATGCGTTCGTTTTTTGTGAAAAATATTAGAATTCTTCTAAAATTGAATTGCCAGGGTGATACACTACACTGTTTTACCAATAACCAAACCAATTTTCTAAACGCCTCGACACGTGTTTCGCTAACTATCTTCAGGATTGAAAAAATAAAAAAAAATATCAAAACTGTTCTCTTTTCCTGAAGATGCTGACATAGTTAGCAAAACACCTGTCGAGCCGTTTAAAAAATTGGTTTGGTTAGTAGTAAAACAGTGTAGTGTATCATCGTGCCAAAGATTCCAGTCTCAGATATGCCAGGGAGATGGCAATCCAATTTTTAAAAGAAACAATTTTTTTGGAGAAAGTTCTACTTCAAATACGAGTAAGATTTCATTTCAGATCGGACAGTTTCACAGTTATGAAAATCTTCATAATACTGCAAACATGCTGAATACAATAGTTTTGTTACGCTATATAGGTATAAAATATATGTTTTGTGATAAGTTAGTATGTGCATTAGTGTCGAAAAACTAGATAGAATGCTACCTCAGTCGATATTTCTCATGAAGAGTTAAATATTCATCTATCGCTATTTTATATGCAAATAGTACAAATGTATTCTAGTCCACTAATTTAACAACTAAGTTACATAGGTACTTAGCATTATAGGCCAAAGTTCTAATTTTACGAAACCGCTATAAATACTTGTACTTTTTTTTCCAATTTGCAACAATTCAACAGTTTCTGATATAGAATTAGAATTATTTTGATAATGACGTCGATTTTATCAACATAAAACACCCTCACGATAGGAAATTTCTAACACTTGAAAATATGGTCGATTGGCCATATTTTTCTTGTTATTTGTTGGCAGTATAACTACTGTCAAATTGAAAAATCTGTTGAATGCATTATTTTTTGTCAATGTCAATTGACCTCCCTATGCAACAAGGGGAAGCGTGTCGTTACATCCACATTTCGTTACTCCCACATCGCGTTGTTCCCACATTTCGATATGCCCACATTTCGTTAGCCCCACATTTCGATACACCCACATTCTCCGAACATACCCGAAGGAAGCACTGTTGCCAAATACTATCTTATATACCAGAATTCAATGATACTATCATTGTGGCCCTATGGGCATATCGAAATGTGAGAACAACGCGATGTGGGAGTAACGATAATGTGGGCATAAAGCAACGCACCCCAAAAAGGAACCAACCAAGTATTTCATTGTTTTGAGGAGATGAATAAAAATGTTTCCTTTAATTTCTGCTGATATTCATTTGATCGAATGGAAATGCCTGGTAAATTTCTGGGCAAGAGGAGAATAACATGATTCCCTATTGCTCAATGATGATTCTAAAAACAGTTCTGACCTATTCTCTAATAATATGGTACTCATCGTTGTAGCATGTCAAATTTCGTCTCCTTGAGGAGCACGATTATTTCCTCATATAGAGTGAGATACATTGTTGCATTTTTGTTTTCTTATCACAATAAATCTGATAAAATTGTGCTGGAAGTGCACACCTCGCCGATCTCCCAACTCATAAAATAATCAGCAAGTTCAATTTTGGGAAAAATTTCCGAACAGTACCTATTTAAGAACCAAGAAAGAATGGAGCACAGAATCCACCCAAGCAATGGGATATAACATCATAATATGGTAAACGGAAGGGTTGAAAATACCCAAGGGAACTGGAGCAATAAAGTTCTTAACCCCTTCTGGGTGCCAAGGCACATTGGAGTGGAGGAAAACAGACATTCTGGCATGAAAAAAAGCATCAAAGCCACTGATGATCGGACCAGAACCATTCTGCGGCATAAGGAAGTATCATTTCCAGCAAGAACTTGATGAAGCTGAAAAAGCAATGGGAGCAAAACACTGGCGAAGACTTTCAAGACTGCATCAGGCAAAATATCTCGTCGGCGATTTCAACCGAGCAAGATCGAAGACACTGATTAATATCAGCAAAATTAGTCTAACGGGATTTCATATGGACAAAAACACCCCACCACATCTTGCTGGAGTTTATGTTGTTCATCACAGAAGATCGAATTACTGGGAGCATGCCAGCTGACCGTGGAAGAAAAACCACGAATAGATCCACTCAAAATCCTCGAATTCCTAGAAGAATTGAAGTTTGAGGTACTGCTATATGATCAAGAAAACTTAGAGACGCAAAAGAAAATGGGGAATGATACATCTAATTAGGTTGCAGCGCATCTGTCACCATCAATTCCTATCAATGTTAGTGCTGACAAAATCACATTTCTGAAATTTCATTTTGCGGAGAGAATTTTATTCTGTGTTTCGCTCGCACATTAAACATCTCCAAAATAGCTATATCGTTTGGTATGAAAGCTATGACCAGAAACCGGATACCACAACCTGATACTTTTCACTTCTTTACTCCCTGGAAAAACTGCTTGAAAATTTTATAATGAGAGAATACCTGCCGAATCGACTAAATAAATACACTGGTGTTCAAATACCAAAATGGAACCGAGGAACTTTGGATCCTTAATGTTTCGAAAATATACCACAGGTTCCTTCGAAATAGAACCAGCTCTGGATTCTCACAGTGAACTTCGATTCTGATATTTTTTATTAAGCTAGTTACATTTATCTCCCTTCAGATATACAGGTTGGGTCAAATTGGAAGCTTTCAAAGGGAAAGTCAGAGTCCTATTCTCGAACCAGGTGGAAGAAGACTGATGTCAGTGCCTAACAGTCGATTCTCATGAAAAGCTCGATGATGAAATCCGCATATCGATATCTGTCTTTGTTTCGGAGTTAAAAGGTGGTTTTCGGAAATGGGCATTTTTGACAAGTGGCTACAGATATTTTTTGCTTTGAAAATAACTGCAAAGCCTTGAGTTTGTGATAAAAAATGTTCTCGAGGCACTGAAATCGGACTATCAATATCTAGTTCAAAAATATGACTTGTTCTTCTTGAAAGAAATGTTCTATTTTGCAACAAGGTATTTTCGATGCCTGAGGATCAATTTTAATGGCAAAACACAATGCATTGAAAATGTTTCCATGAAAACGCAGAATTCTTGACAAAAAAAGGGCCTCAGCCTCTTCTCAAGAATTCACATTTTTGAAAAAACACCTTGTTACTCTGAAATAGAGATATATCGGTATGCGGTTTTCACCTTTTAGTTTGTCATGTGAATTGATCAACAGGCACCGACATCAGTTTCTTCCTATCTTGTACAGGAATAGGTTTTTTTTTGTCAAAAGTACCCAATTGGAACCACTCTGTACATCTCCAAGCTATACGTTGTTGAATTCTTGTTGCGAAATGACGGAGACACTCAATTAGGTTTACATCGTAATTATATCTTGCTTTTCCACAAATACTCGGTTGGTTTCTTGTTGTATACGGAGGTTAATTAAAAACAGGTTGGAAACAGAAGAGTTCAAAAATAAATTGTTCTCACTCTAGGTAAACCTCACAAAACGAAATCATCTAACCATAAAAAATATGGTAAATGGGACTAAATACTTCTAATCTGAATGAATGAAAATAATAAAATTATCGCTTTCACTGCACCAAAAGGGTTTCGTTGATGAAGGGACTGTAATAAACACTCTGGAATTGAGTATTAGATTAAGCTATGAAATAAGGTTCATGAAATCATCCATATAAGTACATATATTTTCATTATACGGGTGCTGCATGAAGAGAAACTCATTCGTTTCTTATGTTGTCATCACTTATGTTTGAGTAATTTATATACACATTGACAATAAGAATAAGCATACAAAATATATCTGAATTTGTTTAAAAAATGTAACATTTTTCTTCGTCTCTGAAATTTTGGTAGAACATTCTTCAGTAAAAACGATCAATTCTGATTTAGAATAGATAACTAAACGATGTGGCTATGTCATGACTGATTTTGGGCCAATGAGACGAAGTATACGACTAGTTCAAAAAAAGACATAGACAATAGAAAGCTGTACTGGTGCTATTTTAAGGATGATAATGTATTGAAGTATTTAAATAATTATAATATATTATGTTCATGCATAATATGCCCTGCCAAAGAATCAATGTGAATATTGTGAATAAAATGATATACCTACTTATTGTAAACTTCATTATAACAATATATACCAGATGTCCCAGATCTTTCCATACAGCCAATATCTTAGTTATGCTGCTTGGACGAAAAAAAACACTTTTGTCAAACCCATATGACTTTTAAGCCATTGTATCAAAGTCAAGTTCCGTCTAACTACTTCTCAAAAACCACTCCAACTTCAATTTTTCAAATAACCCCCTATACATTCCTCTGTTGATTTGTGAAGTGCTATCGATGTATCACACTTGATAGTTTGACAGAATTCCAATTGACATAACACTCAATCGGAGTAAACGTAAACATTGTAGTCTAAAATGAAAAAATAAGTTTGTCATCGAAACATGACCGATTCCTACTCTGAAAAGATACCGTGTGGCAAAGTTTAAATCGTTTTATCTGCCCAGCGCGGCCCCGAATTTTAACGCAGGGGGTGGTCAGTCAAATAGGTCAAATTCGGTAATTGAAATTTTCATGAATTACGTGAGTTATAATTATAAAGAAAGTCTCGATTTATTATCAAGAAATGGCTGACAATCTGTTAGTTGCTAAGCTGCTGGTAGACAACGAAGAAGTGACGTACTATTTCGAAATAAAAACGTCATCACATACATCAATTTATATTGAATCAATATCACATTTTTTATCATTCCAGATTTTTTGGGATATTATCTCCTCGACTCTATAAAATTAAAATATAAACCCAGACAGCACTGGATATTCCTAGAATATTCTCTAAATATGCTAAAAAGGAGGATTATATTCCGAATATTCATCGATTATTCCTAGAATATATACATGCCCCTGGAACATCTAGAAGGAATATTCCAAAGTGATGTTCAGGGAATATTCAGGTATGAATTTTCCAGGAATATTCCCAAATGAATATTCTCTCTTGTATATTCATGAAATATTCCCAACTGAATGTTCTGTGGGGTATATTCATGGAATATTCTCAACTGAATATTCTGTGCGGTATATTCATGAAATATTCTCAACTGAATATTCTGTGGTGTATATTCATGAAATATTCCATGAATATTCCTATGTTTCTCAACACATAAATACCCATCATTATTTCAGAGTTGTGAGTATCGAACATCAAAATTAGATGTGAGGGGATTTTGAAACAAAAAGAGTTTATGATCCGATTTCGAACAACGCTCTCACAAGAAATTCATATGTATAACATCATTCAATTCAATTACTGGCCTAGTGGTCAAGGCGTTTTGGTCTGATAGTCTTGAGGTCACGAGATCGATCCCTACTAGGGTCACTTTTTTTATTTTAGAATATGTTTATTGGAAAATTCCAGGAATATTCAATATGGAATATTCTTTTGGATATATTCTATGAATATCTGAGGAATTCCCATTCGCATATTTAGAGAATAATCCACAGATATTCCGGAATATTCCAGATTATTTCCAGAATATTCCAATATTCCAAAAGGAATATGATAGGGAGATTCATGGAATATCTGGTGCTGTTTGGGAATATTATTTCAATATACGTGTAGTAAGGGCAAATCAGATAATTTGCTCCAATATATGTCACTGCGTGTAAAGGATTTTCCTATCAGACAGCCTGAAAGGAAAATGCACTTGCTTGTTAGTGACAATTTGTATTGAAAAAGGTTTGGAGGAGAGGAATAAAGGTATATAGAAAAACTATCAAATTTTCACTTAGCTTTGAACGTTTCTGGAATGAATCTGCTCCCGTTTTCAGAATAAAAAATTGATATTTGTACAGTAAATTTGTATTCGTCTAGAAACTTCCCAGTTCTCAGTAACAATTGGTGACGTTGGCCATCAAAAGAGTTACAGGATGTTTTCATTAATCAATCTTGAATTTACTTCCCTGGATTCCTAGCTGCCCCACCGATTTCCTTTAATCTATCGAATTTATTACTTTGGCAGTTTGATGATTAAAATCAGTTTACCAGCTACAATGTGGAGAAATCGCCATGTACGTTACTTTAACTGGTATTTCTAGAGAGCACTAGATGTTCCTAGAATATTTATGAATATTTTTAGTACACATACATTCTTTAGAACAACCAAGGAATATTTAAATGTGAATATTTCAGTTGAACGAACCAAGTTCTTTCAGCTCGTTCTAAAAAACGAAGACCTCAATAATATCATTGGCCCGCTCTTCAAAGATCCGAATAATCCGAATAATGCCAAAGAGCTGATGTGACTATTGTGACCGAATTGTGACCAATGAAGATAGGGAATACATTTTGCGATTTAGCCTCATCAAGGTTGGTAGAACTGATGTTGATCATAAGTTCAAGTTCTAAGAATCACGCCATCTAACATTCGATATGTGAACCCCACGTCATCGTCTGAAATTCAATTGTTTATATCAAGAACCAGGTCTGACGAAACAAATGAGGAGTGAGCGCACCAGAGGTTTATTTCATCAATGCCTACTCTATAGTCTGCAAACTCTGTGTGATGGCGAATCAAGTGACAATGCACCGGGAAGGTCATCATCGAGAGCGACGACAAAAACGACGAAATTCCACCAACTTGTCAGACTCTCACTGCGTACAACGGAGAGGATGATGACAATATGGACAATTACGAAGATTACTTATAGGAACTAGGATTAAGCGACCTGAACAATCAAAAAGAAAGAAAGTATGACCAAATACCTATATATCATTTCTCAAATCGAGACCCTTCAGACCAATCTTGACACAACTGAGACAACGAAATAAAAAAAAAGTTGAATGGCGGGAAGATTGAACTGATTTAACCAGAGAGCTCTCATGCATGGCAGTTGATGTGGAAGTCGGACGCTTGGCTTCATAAACAAAGGAGAGTGTAGTTTATCTATGCTTGGCTTGCTTCACCAAGTACTCGCTTGAAAATTCTTACAGCGCCAGCCTCCTTCCGCGCAACCTTCCGCGATCCTGTTCTGCTTTATTCTACACTAGCTCTACACTTGTTCACTGAATCTGTGGCACGAATTCGTTCAGCCCATGCATATGCATAGGCGATTCCCATAGACCAATCGGAATAATCAAAGATGCGCCTGCCTGTTGAGAAACGTCTAGAGACAGATTGCAACAAATAATTCAGGTGCGGGCAACTGAGATGAGGTATCTTGTGCAATGAACTGAATAGGCGTTTTCGGAAACTTACTCGGGTTGTTCGGATCCCAAACCTGAACGTTCGGTTACCCAAACCGAGTTACCTACCTCTGTTCGGAAACTTGAATGATGCTAACTCGATCACTGACTCGGGTCGATTTTTCCTGACCCTACTCAAAAGCAGCGTCGCCAGACTTGCAAAGGACACCGCGGGACAAACGCGGGAGTTTACATTCGACGATAACAATAAGAATAAAATAATTTGCATGTTGGGAAAAATCACGACCGGTGATATACATTTTCATTCTTCATAATTTCATTGAAGTAATTCATTGAAACAAGAATTTAGGTAGGGGTGAAGTTTGTGGTTATGTGCAACAACACATATGAGGCAAGTACATCAATACACAGGTGAATATAAATATTTGTAATCAGACCAAATAATTGATTGAATATAATATTACCATTTTCGTCTGTCAAATTCATGAAACCACAAAAAATAATATTCAGTGTTCCTAACCTGACACGTTCGTAAATGTTGAACACCAGTAGATGATCCGAGTTTTCTGGCTCGTGACCTTATCTGGATCGAGTTATCAACCCAGAGAAAGTTTCCGAAAACGCCTAATAGGCTATGTAAACAACATCTTGTGTCGACTAGAGTGACTTTAGTGTCGACTAGTGTCGACTATAGATTCTTTCTTGAAAAGGATTATACTCAGTCTAAGGAAAGAAGAAACGCTCAAAGTCATGTCCGCAATTTTTTTTGGCTTGAAATTCAATATTAACTATAGTAACGTTTCCTTAGGACACAAAGCCCTTCATGTTACATGAAAACCCGTTTATAATTCTATCGAAAAAAAAATTCATTTCCATACTACTCACTTGTATGATGAAGATCAATTCATCAAACACTATCGATGGATTATTTCTTTATACCAGAGAATTTGATCTCTGTTTATAGGTACTGAAATTTTTAAGTATCTGCGTGGCGCATTTTATATTGCATTCGAATTCCATGAATAACCTGGGTTCAATTCCTTCGATGGTCGGTTATTATTTCATTCTGTTTTCTCAAGTGATTTTCTGAGAAATATACTGTTTAGAAAGAAGATTTATTTATGCCAAGTATAAGGTTAGAATATTTAAAATAAGTATACAGAAGGGATAATTTCCTTCCTCCCTGAAAAAAGGACTGTGGATGCACTTATAGTTGAGGCCTATAGAGATTTGCTATTCAAATTATGTTTTTTTCAGGACCAGCCGTGTGCTGAAATGTTCACTAGAGTTTGATTCCGTGCCAATCAAGGGCTGGTATTATATACTATGATTTGAAGTCATTCGTTATTCGAATTTATCGATAGTATCAGTGATTTGAATTTACCGCTACTGCTCAAATCGCTTTGATTTGTCTCCTATACCGCCCTATACATACGTCTGGGCTAACAAAACTTTGGCAAAATTTGCGCAAAACAGGGATAACAACGAAGCTCGAACCATTCCATCTGGAAGGGACCCAAAACTTGTGCGAAACTTGTGTACGTAAATCACGCAAACGTAGATCCGTGAAAACGGATGCATGTGAAAGCTATAGAAGTTAATAGACAGTGTGAAAGCAGCCTGAGTGCCACAGAACGATAATAAAAAGCCGTCCTCAGTGTCATCTGTCTTCTGTCTGAGTTTCGGTTTCTGTGAACTGTCAGTTCTCTAGGTTAAAAATGTCATTAAGAAAGTAAACAAACAAAAAATAAATAAACAACATAAACAAAATAAACCTCGAATCACCAAATCAGTCAAATCAAACCCTGTGGAAACTGGTGAAACCTCGGGTAAAACCATAAGATACTGATTAGACATTATTACATCAGTACAAGATACTTGAACTTGAGCCAGGCGCCAGAACCAGAAACCATCAACTGAAAATCTCCATATTTTTCAAACCATCAGAATTATGTCTGAAGATATGAAATTTGCTGCATTAGACAGACTTTGTAGAACATGTCTATCTGAAAAAAACGTAACAGAACTTCGATCTCTGTATGAAAATTCATTGGAACACCATCTCAATGAAATAACATCTAGGAAGGTCAGTGAAATTATGATATTGTATTTTCATCTTTCATCATTATCTATAACTTTAGGTTGAGTTGAATGAAGGTTTACCCAATTGCATATGTGAGGACTGCTATTTCACACTTAATATATCATTAAATTTCATAAACCAATGTAGAAGGTCAGAATTACAGCTGAAAAATTGGTTTTCTAACAGTCAAACAATCATTTATAGATCTATTGCTATTTTGGGGGATAGTCCAGGTGAAATACATCTACAAAATTTCACAGAAATCAGTGTTGAAGATTCATCCAATAAAGCTGATGTGACTAATGTGAGTAGTTACTTCTTTGTATCTTTCAACTTGTATCAAAATATCTTGAGTACTACATACACTCATTGTATTTTACATTGTATTCCAGATTTCAGATGTGATCATAGAATCAGAACAAGATAGGAATGAATGTCCAGATAGTAGTCATGCAACTTTTACTGACTTGGATATTTGCATTGATGATAAAGACATCCAGAAAGATAAATCACAAGCAGATTCGTCTGAACTTCTATATATGGAAAATTTGAGGGAAAATTCTATAGAAATCCATCACATTGACCAAAATGAAGATATCTCTGATTTGACATCACAAGCAGTGCCTATAAGTCTTGTTCCAAATCCCCCTAAAACAAAATCAATAGAATTTCAGGGGCCCCACAGCTGCATCCAATGTGGCAAAAAATTCCAATCTGAAATTTCTCTGAAGTCACATATGGTAAAACATGGTGAAATAATCAGTTGTGAAATTTGTGGTCAAGAATTGAGTGGTAAGATTTTTGTTATAGATAATTGCAGCTCATTTGAATGGGAATATCACATTCATTTTGTCATGAGCTGAAGCAACATTCACATCAATTGGTATGCTTGTTTCATTAGTTTATCTACTGGAAGATAATTGGGGGAAATTTCATCATAGAATGTTGCACTATGTATTCAGCCAATCATCTGTTTGCCTCAACATTTTCCTGTAAACTTACTTATTGCATAAAAATAATCCATTTCTTGATGGCAGTAGAGTGAAACAATTTTGGTGTTATTTTATTTAGTACCTAGCTGAACATAATCTGAACCACATTTTTTCTTCATATTTCCAAAGTTCTCTAAATGCCTTTGGACTAATGTATGCAATTCATTGTTCTAAAACATATCTTGTGATATTCCACAATTAATACATAAATTGGTTATGAGTAATTAGGGAAACAATATGAATTGAATATAATATATATATAATTATTGAATTGAATGTTTTCCACTGGAACAATCAGTTCATAAAATTTGGTAATTATATGTGATCTCCAAATCCATAGCATTAAATTACTAAAAACTACTGGTCCATATGCAAATTGATAATTATGTATTCACTCATAAAGGATGCCTTTATCATGTTACCCTCAATATTATTCATAGAGTGCTTTTGTCTAGGCTTTTGTAGAGTACTGAATAAATTCATTTTTAGCCAAACTACTTCACAACATTTAAGAATCAATATTATTCAGGGACCATGTTTCAGACAGTCATGTATATCCATCATCAGCCTATATAATCCTTACATACCAAAGGTCATGGGAATGTTAAGAAACATGAAAAAATCAATGATTAGAATTTGTGTGTAACCACCAGTTTAAGGGTCAGATTATTTGTCCTGCATCATCTGATGATGTAGGCCATCTGTTTTTTGAGTATTAGCTGAATCCACCGTTTTTAGGTATTTTCCAATAATGGGTTTTGCCATTGAATTTTGATTATGTATTTGACAGCACCCCATTTCAGGATAGCACTGAATTTAACTGTATTCAAATCCTATGTGTGATAAATGAGGATCCCTAAAAATGCAATAATATAAAATAAATATAAATGATATAAAGATATAAACATCTCCGGACTTATTTCTAGGATATATTATGGTGGCTAGAAGTATTTGGCTGAAAGGGTTTCAAGATTTTTTTGTAGGCTGCTTCATTAACTAGCTACATTTTTTCAAGTAAATGTCACTTTTTTTCAAATATCCACAATTTCAGCTGATCTGTTCATGAATTGAGAGAGTTAATTAATGAAATCTATACAGGAAAGAAGTCATCACTGCATTTCCTTTGATATTGAGGGAATATCAAATCACATGATGATTCAAGATATCAAATCATATGATGATTGAAGATATCTAATCACATGATGATTTGAGATACCAAAGAATTGTAAAATTCAGTATGCATTTGAACTTTGAATTTTCTGTATCCACATACAATGATTTTATATCATTCCTAATATTATTTTTGATTTTCTGTTGATACATATCCAAAGATTTTTATAATATTGAGATTAAGCTGTTTAACTCCTTCCTGAATGTCAAATCATGACCCAATGTTTCAACCTTCATGAGCTATTATGAATCTTTATAAGTGTTTACTACACCTCAACTACACCATTCATTTTTTCGTCAGTCATGTACAAATATATTGAAAACTATTGCTTATTAGATATTTCTCAAGTGGCATTACTTCATATAAGATATTTGAATTGAAAGAATTATTTTCTTCTTCAATAAAGTACAATATACAGGGTGATTCAGGTTTTAAGGCGCAAACCGAAATGGGAGATTTATCTCATCATTTTGATCTAAAAAGTTTATATAAACATTAGTCCGATCTCGTTCTGTAGCCGAGCTACAGGGGCTCAAAATCTAATAATTTTTTTCTATTTATTGAAATATCTCGCTTACTTTTCGAGACATCATTTTGAAATTTGGCGTGGTTAATACTTTCTAGAAGATCATCATTTCAAGCCATCTAAATATTTTCAAAATATACAGGGTGATACGCACAATCAACATGTTCCAGAACGTATATGGCTTATTTATCTCAAAAACGGTTCGTTTCTCGAAAAAAATTGAGGAGCAAAAATGACTCGAAATTCAACGCTCCACACAATTTGATCACTGAAAGATGCCAGAGGCGTACTACGAAAAACTGTGTGGGGATAAAATAGACTCTACCCTCAATAACGTATCACCCTGTAGATTTCGAAAATCTCTAAATGACTTGAAATGATGGTCTTCTAGAAAGTATCGTCCACACCAAATTTCAAAATGATATCTTGAAAAGTAAGCGAGATATTTCAATTAATAGAAAAAAAAACTTTGACTCCCTGTAGCTCCGCTACTGAACGAGATCGGACTAAAGTTTATATGAACTTTTTTTATTAAAATGATGAGGTCTATCTCTCATTTTAGTTTGTGCCTTAGAACCTGAATCACCCTGTATAATTACACAGTATAGCTCATTCTTTTTGAATAGCTAAAAAACAGAAACTTGTTATATTCTCACAAATAAGTGACGCAAACTATACTACTTAAAATTATTTTTAGCCATGCAACATTATAAATTACATATGTTGAAAAACCATCCCGATCATCGACCACATCAATGCAAAGAATGTGGGAAAAGCTTTTCACAACAAACCAGTCTCAAAAAACATATGCGCACGCATGGGGGTGAGAAGAAACATTTATGCACAGTTTGTGGAAAACGATTCTATGAACAAAACCATCTTTCAGTAAGTTATATTGACACCGAACTTAAATTCATAATTTTAATTGATTTCGGATAAAATGAAAATCCCACAAAAACCAGCATATGATTATTACATCCAAATCAAATAGTGGATTATTATTGCTCAATAAGATCATTTACCAATTTTCTTTCCAAAGAATTATTTCCTATAGGAATATGAGATATCGATTTTTTGTATGTTCAAATGAACAAATACAGCAAACTGCATATCAACTTCTACTGCCACTGCTATAATTTTGTTGAACTTGAAAGATTTTGATGTGTATATAGTAAGGGTCCGTTGCATAAAGGGTATGATAGACAATTAAATATTTCGAAGACACAGGGTATAACATGAACTTCTAGTCATGTTGTAGCCATCTAGTGGCAAAGCTCTAAGATAGGATCAAGAGATCGCGAAACACACTATATGGCGCTGTCACGTACAGACCCTTACGTCTATACGCTACAGAGTGGTACTACAAGTAAACCACTCTGCTGACAGATGGCACTACCTGACATATACTTGAGTAGATTTTTCCACCGACCTATTCAACTGCTAGATCTCATAACTGAGAGTTCCATGATGAACAGAGTTGCCCCAGGATGTAGTTGTTTTTTTCCCGAAATCTTCCATTGTTGTTCATTTTATGAACATAGTGTGGAAATGACTGAGCTTTTTGTATTTATTCATCATTTCATTCAACTTCGAGCATTTTGTGGCTATATCGTAGTTGAATACTATATGTTTTCAAATAAGCGTGAAATATATACTAACTGCATATTCAATGTGTCATGGTTAAATTAATGTCGAGTTCATATGCTAATTCTAATAAATCACTAAACTATACAGAGGGTTATATGGTATAGGTCCTTCATCCTCACTCATGTTCAGCTTCACTTGATTTATCTATATTTATATATTTCAAATGTGCTTGGTGTTCTTTAACATTGTTTTATAGGTCGCCTAGTTTGGCCTATGTCTTCCACAATCATTACAACGAATTTTATAAATTCCTGACTTTTCAGGTATGTCCACTTTATGTTTTGGATTGGAGTTTCAACTCAATGATATACGCTTTCAAGACCTAAGCCTCTGAAAATATTATCAAGTCCTTTGTATTCATCCTATTGAAAAGTCGTAGTTTATCTACTATTTTGATATCACGTTATATGCAATTGGCTCGAAGTATACTTTATCAAAAATTTTCAAGTTTCAACAACATAATTGCGATCACTAGTGTTCATCGACTTTCAAGTCAAAATCTCTAATTCACAATGTCTTATAGATTCACAACAGAATACATACAGGAGAGAAACCAGTAAACTGTACATTATGTGGGAAAAAATTCGCATCCGCACATGGTTTACTAGTACATAAAAAAATACATACTGGAGAGAGAAACTATAAATGTGACATATGTGGTATGTATTTGGGTAATTACACCAAGCTCTAGCATCAATTGATTTTTTTTTCAGATAAACGTTTTGCTCACTCCTCTGTTCTTAAGACTCACAAAAGAACACATACAGGAGAAAAACCTTATTGTTGTACTGAATGTGATGCATCATTCAGAACTTCATCATATTTGAGGATACACTTACGTACTCATACTCAGGAAAAACCCTATGACTGTGAAATATGCCCCAAGGTATGCGATATATCCATTTTAATTATTCACGATTTGTTGTGTGTAAAAGGATCAAGCATTTTGACTCTAGAATCATAAAGACTAAAATTATAAATGAATAAATAGTAGTTTGAAAAACTAAAGAAACACCCTTTTATAGATAGCCAAACTGAAAAGAGGTAGAAAATAAAATAATAAAAGTGTGTTGATAAATGCATAACAGAAAATATTAGCTCCTCGCTTTTCATCAGTTTGGCTATTTATGAAAAGGTATTAGATTAGTTTTTCAATCTAATATTTATTTAAAAATTTTCAGTTCGGCTAACTACAAAAGCGTGTTTTTTAGTATTCTCATATTCTCTGTAAGTACCCAATTTTGACGAGATAATCATAATGTCCTACACCGAAATAAATCATATACTTATTTTTGATGGAATCAGAACATATGATTACAAGACCCGTCCGCCATATTGAATTTTCCAATTTTGACGAGACGAAAGTATCATTATTTCCGACCCCGAACCTCCCGGTACCAATTTTGAATGGAATCGAATCATATAATTACAAAACTCGTTCACCATATTGGATCCGCTGTTTTGAGTTTTCCAATTTTGACATAAAATAATCATAATCCCTAACACCAACAACCTCCAGATACATATTCTGAGTAGAATCGAATCATAATTACAAACTGTCCATTAAATTGGATCCGTCATCTTGAATTTTCGAATTTTGAAGAGAGAATCATAATCTCCGACCTCGAAAACCCTCATACATACCAATTGTGATGAATAGAATAGGAGATACGCCATTTTAAATTTCAAAATGTTGACGAAAGAATCATAATCTCTGATCCCAAAAGCCCTGAGATACAAATTTTGAATAGATTTGGATCATAATTACAAAAGTCGTTAGCCATATTGGATCCGCCATCTTGAATTTCCAACTTTTCATGAGAGAATCATAATCTTATCCCGAAAACCCCCCAGATACAAATGTTAAATAGGTTAGAATCATAATTACGAAACTCGTCCGTCATATTGGATCCACCATGCATTAATAAATTCCGACGAAAGAATAATAATATCCGATCCCGAAAACCCCTAGATACAAAATTATTCACATAACTCCTCAACTATTGATGAGTTTTCGGCACTTTCGACTTGAAATCGTTTAAGGAATATATGCCCTTAAGCTATATATGGGACACCCTGTATGAAATGTCCCATAAGAGCAATGCAATTATCGAAAACTTACAGCGGTAATTGCACTGCCGAGCGAAGATTGCACTGCCAGAACGAATAAATGTCAGATAGACTTCAAAAAGTGAAAGAAATGAAATATTCCAATGAATTACATTCGTGCAAAAAAATTACCAGAGATGATTTTGCAATCAAGCGTATTATCTTTTATAAATTGCATTCGTTTATTTTCATACATTGTAAGAGTCCTCCTCCTTCGGACTCGGGCTCTTTCGCCAAAATATGAAAATAAACTTGCAATTTTCAGAAAAAGGGCTTTCAAGCTATGTTGATAGTGACGTCAACATATCAACACATGCAGTGTTGCTAGTTGAAAGGAAATGACTAAATGACCAACCGCCCGAATATGAATATGTATAGTGTTACGATCGGGCGTTATGATGTTTTTTTTGCAACCAACTCAAAAGCCTTCAACCATCATTTACCTCATTCAATATGTTCATTTATCATTCAGCAGAGATGCGTGGAATCAATACCAGCATGAATGGAATAGGTAGATTATTTGATGAATGAACTTTTCAATATTTGTAGTTAATGAACCATGAAACTAAACAATATACTGAATATAAATTATTAATGATAATGAAATTCTTATGTAAAATAACAAGTTGAAGAATGATTCAATATATAACATCAACAAACAATTACAGATATTAACATTATAAATAACATATTTTCCTACTATTACACAATTTGGTCTTGAATTCATATTTTCTTGATGAAACTGATCAGTACCCACATTCACTGAGTGGAGATGATGAAAAACTTCGAATTCAATTTTGAGAATAAGTATACACCATGTCCCAGCCAAAATGTCCCCCCCCCCCAGTGAAAAATCAACCGCTCGATTGAATGACTTGAAATTTGGTCACCAAGTATATTTGATGCTGCTCACTCGAAATATGCTATTGCATAAAACGCGTAGGTATAAAGGGTCACTCCGAAGTGCACCCCAACTTTCTTATTTGAATAGGGACACCCAGTATATTATTCCATATTCAAGTAGAGTTCATTGTTACAAATTCAACAATGCCGGGTTTGATGGGATGTTTTCAAACAAATACGAAGATATGGCAAAAAATAAAACTATTCAATTAAAAATTTATTTGACTAAATTTTATCAATATTACACGATTGAAATCGAATGAAAATAAAATAATTGAAATCTAATAACCACCAATTGTCTCGATGGTGATAGCAACTGGCCAGCTGGGTCGCCAGACCTCACCCCACTCGATTTTTATTTGTGGGGCTACTTGAAACAACAGGTTTATGAGTCGCCAATTGTGAATATGGAAGAAACGAAGAAAATCACATTCATACGCACAAATTGATCGCAACGTGATAAATATGGTCACAATGATGAACGTTATCAAAAGAGCTAGGAAATGTTTGCAGTAGACTGGACGATATATTGAGCAGTTGAGGTTTGAATTATTTTCTTTTCATTCGATTTCAATAGTGTTATATTAATAAAATCTAATCATATACATTTTTTATTTAATCGTTTTATTTGTTGTCATATCTTCGTAGTCGGTTGAGAAAATCCCATCAAACCCGGCATTGTTGAATTTGTAATAATGAAGTCCACTTGAATATGGAATAATATACTGGGTGTCCCTATTCAAATAGAAAAGTTTAGGTGCAGTTCGGTGTGACCCTGTATACATATACCATTCATTCAATAGCATATTTCGAGTGAGCATCATCAAATATACTGGGTGACCGAATTTCAAGTAATTCGATGGCTAAAATCGTCAAGCTGTACTGGATTCTTGATTGGCGGTAGTCAAGGTCATCATCTGACGTTGCGATGACATGAAAACTAACGGGAAAACATTCCTAACTTCTAGCTCAGACTAAAAATTAAACAAGTGTTCATGTCATCGCAACGTCAGATGATGAACTTGACAACCGCGCATAGGAATTGTTTTCATCTTGATCCATTGATTTTAGTCGTTCGTTAGTCGCTGTGCTTTGTCAGCACATCTGATAACACACACCGGAGAGAAGAAATTCAAGTGTTCCGTTTGTGGTAAAACGGCAGGTCGAGCAGCAGACCTTCAAATTCATATGAGATCGCATACAGGTATGTGTAACATTCTCTTCCTAAACATTGTCTTTTTCTGCAATTATTTTACTCGATAATTTGATCAAGAAAACCTAGAAGTACCAGATCATATACTGACCTTCTTCAGATATTCGAAGGTGATCCGTCCTTATTCAAGGACGCTGGGATAGGTATGTGTTGGAGTGTTTGAAAAATATACATATTATACTCGATCTAAAACTGATATTGAAATTGAAGTATGTCAGTATTTGTTCAATGAATAGGAAAGCATATGTACAGGGTGTTTGGTAAACCATGGATCATACTCCAGCTGGTGATGAACAAAACCACAACTCGACCTCGATAAAAACCTCACAGTTTTCGAGATTGGAATTTTTATAGATAAATCCTATTTCAGTTTCATGTTCATCCTTATTTCTGATAGATATTATTAAATAATAGTTTTAACAAACCCCTGTTATAGCGACCGCTGTATTATTCGCAGGAATCAATGTTACCAGGTGGCGTTCGGTTTTCATCGTGTCAAAGCCACGTCAAAACTGGGGGAAAACAAACTCAATCCACACTCAATCCCATTAGTGCCATTAGCTTGTGTACTGATGTGTACTGATAAGAGTGATGTTTTTAAATTTCTTGACATTAATTGTCAATATTCGATCGAAAACGCTAATAATGCCTGTGATAGACGCTCTTTTAGCAGATATTTTGCTCTATTTATATGGAAAAAGCCGACCAGTAATGGAAGGAGGAGCCGTTCTCCGTGCTTATCATGTGATTTTGTATGAGGCAGAAGACTTCAACAAAAGGCACATTTTTGCACTTTGTCTACAAACTTCGACGATGAAATCTTCCCCACATGAAGTAAAATTGAAGTTGGGGGTCCAGAGGAACTACTGTAGAACAATGGATTTGTATTTGTTCATGCAAAGCAGGACAATCTGGGTATTGTAAACATGTTTTAGCTGTTCTTTTATATGTCAATTGATTTGCTTCTCATAATTAGTTTGAATCGTTTGAACTATCTCCAATTCTTCACCCGTTCACTGTTCACTAAACTAATGAAAATGTAATAATGTAAAAAAAATTAACCAACACAACCATCATCACTACCAACAGTGCCAACACTTTGTCATTGACAAGTTTGACTACATCTATAGCAAGCTGAATGCAATGTAGTCTATGCACTTTATCCATAGACATCAGTTTGTTTTCCCCCAGTTTGAAGTTCGTATTATGTAACCTAGATGTCGCCCACTTCGTGAATCTCGCGAATAGTACTACTGCTATTTTCATTCATCAGGAGAGAAGCCCTATATGTGCGACCGATGCCCCAAACGCTACCACACGTCCAGCAACCTAGCCACGCACAAGCGCACGCACTTAGGCGTTAGGGACCACGTGTGCGACACGTGCGGCAAAGCGTTCGGCGACGCTCGTACGCTGAAGAGCCACTGCAGGACGCACACCGGTGAAAAACCGTTTTTGTGCGCGGTCTGCGGCAGCCGGTTCACGCAGTCCGGGCAGTTGGCGGTGCACAGGAAAATCCACCAGCAGCCGGGCATTTTCGACCAATAAAAGATTTAGGAATTGTCGGTTTTTTATTGGCCCTGTCTGGAACCACGCTAACGAGGACATTGTTTGAATGGGGAAGACCATACTGATTTTTTAAAACGACATCATCCTGAACTCTATACTGAAAAACTACCAGTGAATCAATTTTGAATTATTCCATTCATGCTAGGACGATGAAAAAAATAAATTAGAATATGTCTATTTCGAAACACACAATTCCTGCGCCATTCGACATGGTGTCGATTCATTGGTGTGACTGGTGCGACGTATTAGTCCCAATACGCCTATTGTCCTTGAGCTGACCAATCACACTGCCACACTGCAGAATGGCAAAAGGTATCAGAGAGATCATAGTTCGGGACTAATACGTTTATTATTATTTTCTTATAGATTTTTTGAATACAATGATATTTGTAGTCTTTACAAAGTTGTGGCGCCTCCAGTATTGAAGTTGAAGATGATGGGTGGATCCACAAATTTGCTTCACATCCTTTTCCTGCTTCTCCGGTATGCAGTCCACGTGGACTAGACAAGATCAATCCGCATCTCATTTGTTATATATCCACAATAATACTCACTAAATGTTGGTTACTCAAGTTTTTTTTTTAGGGGGTTTGGTACGGTAATGCGTTGAAGCACGGTTTTTAACGTCTTAAAAATTATTATTTCAATCATAGTGTTTCCGTATTCTGTTTCGCATTTAAAATATTTAGGCGTTCTGGAGGCATTCCGAGGAAGCCAACGAAGTTGGTGATAGTGATTCGGAGCTAGAGCAGGCGGAGTTCGCTCATAAAGACCCACCAAGTGGAAACTCAAACGGTGATTTTAAACATCTATTCCTGTCTGAAGTACGAAAATAATGGATCTATTAGAACCCCAACTTGATGGCAGAATTAAATTTATGAGCAGCAGCTATTACCAAATATCCTAGCAAAATTAAGTTATTGCCTAGCAAAATTAAGTTATTGCCTAGCAAAATTAAGTTATTGCCTAGCAAAATTAAGTTATTGTTATGAATAATGTAACGTACCATTAACCTCGACAAACAAAATTTTCGGGCACAACACAAAAGAGGATGAGATAATTCAATAGGTACATGAAAAAAAAACATGGAAACGTCTCAAAAAACTGGAAAACGAGTTACTGGAAATAGTGAAGTATCTGAATTTCCAGATGGAGAATATGTGGTTGATCAACTTCACGCAGTCCCACCAGCAACCGGAGGTTTTCGACCAATGAAAGATTTGGGAATTGTCAACCACACCCTTGTGATCAATCCATGCGACAGCAACCATAAGATCAAAGCTCATTCCTTTACGAAATCGAACTTATTCAATGGAGCGTGCGCATTCAGAACCTGCCATATATCATATATCCTACTCTTACTTATTGTTTCCGAACACAAAGAGACATGACTCGATGTCATGAACGATATGGGAGTTCTGTACATTGAGCAGAATCTTTTTCAGGCGAGCAATTTATTGGATGATGTTTTCGGCTTGCTTTGATGAGTCAAATAGCGGTCTATAGTATAGTTGTGAGTGAATATTCTTATGTGTATATTCCCCATCAGGCAATCCAACGACCCGTCAAACTATGCATTGGTTGGCACAATGAAATCAATTATGGCTAATGAATTGTTATTATATGAACATTTCTGTTCGTATCAGGAGTGTACTTCTGATAATTATCAAAAACAATCAAAAATGGAAACAATTTAATTAATATAATATTTTATCCTTTTGATTTTATTTGTGGTGCCAACCAGGCGCCAAATTTATTCTTACCTGAGTTGGATCGCCTTATTCTATATGTCAAAATCACAGAGACCATTTTAATCTTTCTGTTGCTAATTTTGCTCAGAAATAGATTCAATTTGAATTCAACAACCTATATCTTTATGGTGGAGATGCACCATATATGGATGACATTAGCAATAGTATACCACATACTTGAGGAAAGGAACATTATGCACAATTTCAATGGTGTAAAGGTATATATATTTGTGACTGGATATGGAATTACAAAGAAAACATTGTGCACAGCCAAAACTTCAGAATAAATACAGTCAATTTTCTCTAGATGAAATTATGATTTCAAACAACCTTTGAGCGATAAGAAGTTCCAATAAAAAAGTTGCTTTGGAGGAATAATTGAAATAGAAAAACGATGAAAAAATTATCAATAATTACATATAGGTACTTATATTTAGGCACAAATAATGAGTATTACCGAACTATCACAATTGAACAACATCTATTCCCTATGCTAATCAAAAATCCATAATCCAAAAATTGATGTAGTATCAACGCATGATCATGATACATGATTATGTTGAATTTTTAGAATGATTATTAATCTAATTTCCGGTTTCATCTTTCAATGGGACCCAAATGTCGCATTTATAGCTATTCTTCTCCTTTTCAGGGCAAATGCATTTGTACATTTGTCAAATAAAATAAATTTAATATTTTCAGATACATAGATATATTATGAACATGAAAAATTGATACCTATACAATAGTGGCGTTCCTAGAATTGTACCTTGGGGGGGGGATATGTACTTTTTTATCCAGAACACTTTTTATTTATGATTATTTGTAACTACAATAAATTCGAACATTACAGAATAAAATCTAAGCGCCTTGGCTTTTGAGATCTAAACATTTATTCAAATGTTCATGTCACATTCGGGTTTTGTCTTTGATAATAATTTTAGGAATATCAGATAGAAATATCAGTAGATATATGTAACTGATACTGCACCATGGCAAAAATCAATATCTCCTGAATCTATTTGTTCTTGAGATTTGAAGTGTTTATTGGAAGACGTTATTGATGCGGAATTTTCATTCAGCTGTAACGATAAGTCACTTCCATCAGTTCAAAAATTGCTGATGTTGAAGCCACTTTATCTTCATCATCGATTTGAGCATGCGCTATCCAAGAAAGTAATTGTGTTCTGTTGACTATTCCACTCTTTGTTCATTAGAATCAATCAGAATCGGCCATTTTCACGGTTTCTTCTGTATTACAGCAATATTTTTTTGTTTACTAAATTTTATCGGAATTGCTCTACCAACACAGAACCTAATTGACTCACACGTGACCACTGACCAACCAACCTCGTTTTACAACGATACAATTTTGGACGTTTAAAACGTCAATTATGTTGGAAGCCAGAATGATGGATGCAGTGTGCGCAACTCTCGAAAGCCACTCGTTTATTGTCTCAATCATGGAATACTCGAAACGAATACAACTCGTGATACTATTTTTCTTAGTAATATTCGGCAATTGACATACTCCAGCTTGCTGCTTCAATTTCACTGACATTGTTCCAAAATTTCTTGCCTACGGCTGAAAAGTTTTGATGAATGTCATTCGGCGAAATTATGTGACAATCGCCAAATATTTCCGGCAAAATAGTATAACTTGTGGTATTACATATGAATATACCTACCAATATAAAGAGTTAATATTCTTTATATCAGATAGAGATTGCGAATTCGAAATGTGTTTCTTTATATATATTATCCATTTTCTGTTCATAATATATCTGGAAATATTCCCCTAGGGTTGAAACTTGAAATATGGAAATTTGTTTTTACAGACCTCTAATAATCACAGATTCGTGATTGAGTTTTTTCTATTCAGATTTTTTTCCACACCCTGTATGATGAACATCAAGTCATATTGTACATCTAAACATCATTATTATTGATATTTCCTTTATTTCATTCTATCTAATCCGGGAAAAAACTCGAGTTGTGAAATTTATATAATTTAAATACAAACATACTTTTATTTACCTAATAACAAAGAACACAAAATGTACAGCATTACTGATATTGAGGTGAATCAATTCATGTCAGTGTATCATGCAATAATTTAAAATTCGATTTGGAAGCTATAGATATATATGAAACAAGTGCAAGAAGTGTGATAGGAAATAACAAAGTACTTCAGAACTTCATCATCTTGAATCTAATGACTGATATTATTCATTGTACGATGTGAATAGCTTTCAAAGGTTTCAATAAGAGTCAATGTGGATTTTTCTCCATTACCATATAAAAAACATTTTAGAGCCACGAAAATTACGAGTTGGATAAACTGAACTGAAAAATTATTATCATTTAGAAATTTGTAGAAATAACCCATTGATCAAACAAATATACCACAAGCACTTTTTTCACATTTGTCACAATTTACACGCAAACGTAGCTTCCACTGAATTTTCAAAGATAATTTTTGTTTTTCCTAGTTATTTTCTACTAATGAACATCAATTTTGCGTAACGTTCGTTGGGTCCAAGGGTCTAGACATTGTCGATTTAAATGACAATCTAGTTAGGTTACCTACTAGGTTTCAATTTAGATCGACAATGGTGTATACGGCCAGTGTTTTAAACCCTAAATACGAGTAAATCTAATGTTCATTCCATTCAGATATAGCTTAATTGTCATGAATGTTGGTCATAGAGGCTGGAGCAGATCTAGCCAAAGACATCATATCATGCCTTGGTACATTCTAGGTAGTTTGACTAACTCTTCAACTCTCAACGGTAAACTATCAAGGGAAAAAGGTAGTAGATTTTAGACAAAAAACCGTGAGCCAAAATCTAATATTTTTCCCGTGTGTATACAATATTTTTTCCTGAGACCGGAAAAAGGATAGGAATCAATATTGAGATTACATTATATTAAAGTCAGGAAATTATCGACGTTAAAGTTGACAGGAAAAAATAATTTATGAAAAGTGACATTTTATATCCTGTCAACAGAGATGATATGTCAAACTATTTTTACGTCACAGAAAAAAAAATTCGTTCGACTCAGTTTCAAGACTGTAAAACCCATTCATCAATTTAAACTGCGTTCACAGTGAAACTATAACATTTCGCTTGTAAATTCCAATCCCTAATTTGGTATTAGATAGCAAACTATCAACATTTTCAATCATTTCAAATCTGAACACATGGGGGTGAATCTTTCACTTTTCATTCAACACAATTATTTAAATTTCTTGAGAGCACCTAGAGGAAATATAGGGTCACGAAAATAATAACGTGGATAAACTGAACTGAACAATTCTCCCCAATCACTTATTCATATCCTAAATCCTTTATATCAAGAATTTAATTTTTCTTCACATTCATCACAATTAACACACCAACGTAGCTATTACTGAAATTTCAAAGATGATTTTTGAGTTTCCTAGCTCCTTTCTGCTAATGAACATCAATTCCAATCCCTAATCTTTGCATATCTTTCATTGGGTCCAAGGGTCTAGATGGCCAGTGATTAACACTCTTAAGAACCACACTCGCATTCTGTATCTTCTCAAATTCCAACACATACGGGTAAATCTTTTGTTCAATCCACTCGGATATAGTGTAATTGTCAAAAATGTCGGTCATAGATTCGACACCAGACCGGGCCAAAGATATCATACCATGATACATCCTCGGCAGTTCGATTGTCAGCTCTTCAACTCTCAACGGCAAACTATAATTATGGCGAACATTGTAAGAAGTCATCCACCCCTTCTGTCTCTTAGTCACATCCAGATATTCTTTCGCTTCAATCTCCAGACTGTTGAACCTACTCATCAATTTGAAAACTGCGTTCCCAGGGAAAATACACCTATTCAATTTCTCCCACAAAAACGGATCGGAATCCAGCATTATGAAAGGAGATCTGTCGAGACTCGGTTCCGGACAAGTTAGGGACAACAGAAACTTTTCTTTCAACGAGGAATTGAAATAACCATGAGAAAGAGCTGTTAGACTCAGAGCTAAGGAAGGGATAGAAGCCGGTAAGAGCTCACACAGCACCGCAAAATGATCGTAGCGCTGCCAGCCTGTTACGACAATACCCGACAACCCTTGTGTGAACGCGGTTGTTTGTGTTGCCATGACGTCCAGCCAGCGCAGGTTGTTTTCCAAATGACGTCTCGCGTTGGGGATGTACAGGGTCTCCCCGAAAGCCCCCTTGAAAGCGGAGGCAGTCCACGCAGTTTGAAAGACAGCGGCATACTTCTCCCAAACCGCCGGTTGAACGAAACGGTAGATGTCCTCTGCGTAAACCCACACCATCGGATCGACGGAGTCTCCGAGGTTTATTTCTTGCATCGATTGCAGAGATATGTGACGCAACATATCGTCCCAGACCAGGACTTTGACGGAGGGGTACTTCGAACGGACCATGTCTGCTACGTTTTTCACGTGCTTCAAGAAGAGGTTTTCGTGGATTTCGAGCCTGCAGATATCGCATTCTCCCATTTGGAATACTTCGTCACAGCCGATGTGTAAATATCTTGTGGAAGAATGGAGAGCCATTACCTATGAAAGTAAATCAAGCTTCTTATGCAGATTGCAGATTACCACAGTGAATATTTTCAATAACAGCATTGTCTTTCTGAATGAATACCTAGTTAGTAGGTGAGAGGTACCTATCTGTTCATTTACCCAAAATTTGTCTGCCTGCAAATGGCGGTAGTTTGTTGAAAACATCCAGAGCTCATTTGTTTCTATAGAATATTTGTTGAAATGGACAATTTTAGGTTAAAGTTTTCAAAACCCATCAGACAAATTACAATTTTGATTTGATAATCGAATTTCAAGGTTGTTGGTTTGTTGTTTGCTTGATTTTGGTGTTCCATTTTGCACTTCCACAAATGGACGTGAATCATTATTCAACACTCCTTTGTGAATTTGAGGCAACATGCAAATCATGCAATGACTTTTAACATCAGGTAGAGTTTTTTCTTGTGCCACATAGGCATGTTTCATTTTATAATATTGTACTGATATTCCAGAAAAAAAGATTATGTGGTATTACTATAATTATTAACAATTCGAAAGTAAATAAGCAGTTCCTACTTCTTCTTAGCTTGCATACCATCATTTTGATAAAGTGCGAACAGTAATGTTTTATCACAGCACTGATGAGTTTCCAGTTCCTACTCAAATTCAAATAACATCAATGAATCGAGAATTTCATCATCGCATGAATAACAGTTTCATCATTTCCTTATTAGTGTAAGTACTTTAAATGTTTGAACCTGAGAAAATTTTGATTTAACTTAACAAAAAAAAAGGTATTTTTCTACAAACGTCAAAAAATGACAAGGTTCGCGCATTGATATCAAATTGCGAAGTGATACTTTTTTTCAGTTTCCTACGTTACAATGATACCTTGCACAAAACAATGCGCGAAGTAAAACAGTGCGCGAAGTACCTACTTCGCGCATTGTTATGTAAAATATATGAGATATTCATATTTCAACTTCATGGTCCTCAATCGAGCAAACATTCACGAAATCATTTATTTCTGAATGTTCAACAATAACTTTGTTTTATCTCTTGGAGCGCACGAAAGGAAATTCCTATCATGTTCGTGGAACATCGTGCGTACCTAGGGAGGATAGGGGGAGGCCTTTTTAGCCAGTTCAACACTATTTTCCATATCAAGCTGAGCATATTTTTACTTTCGAACTATATTTTTTGACGTTTGTAGAAAAAATTTTGTTTGCAACTCGAGCGCGAAATACTTTGGTCATCTCGACTATTTTTTAAACGAGGCTACGCCTCGTTAAAAAAACAAATCTCGATCACCAAAGTAGCATTTTGCTCTCTAGATACAAAAATAACTATTGAAGGAATATGAACATTTTGTTTGGTAAGGGTGATGAAAGAATAATTCGGTTCATAAAAGAAGTCACTAGCTCACTGAAAATGTGATCAATTAGGGCGATTTTCGCTTTTATTTTTCAAAGAACATAATATTAAACCTCTTTAGTACTAACTATGATTTTCATTTTGAATGACAACGATAACAGCATTCATTTATATGAAGAACACGAATCATCAGATAAAATTGCATCCTTTTATAACACTTAACTAACATAAACTTAATGATAGGAGAACAGGAAAATAACCTAATCAGTCATTCATCATCAATCATTTTCCAGGAGTTTGAATACTCCAATTTAAGTGATATTCTCAAAACCTTTGGATTTCCTATTGTCCACCTTATAGGTATTAATAATAACCAACTTCATCTAACACCTCTGTAATGTCTGCATTTGATTAATAAGCCAGTGAACTATTTTTTTATTATTAAATAGAATCAACACTCAAATACTTTTCAATTTCATATTAAAAAAAAAATTCGGTCGATTTTTTGGTGCTAAAATCATCAATAATGTCATAATACTTTTCAAAGGGCTAAAAATTGACAGCCAGTAAAAACTGACGCTAGGATATTGTAAGTAGGGGCAGACCATAGCTCAGTTGCCACGTGTTGAAATACGATTGGGAACTTCAGAAATATTCTTAATTCCACAATTCATAAATTCTCAATTGAGTTTTGGTAATATTCCTAATAAGCAATGAAAAATTCAATTGTCTGGAAATGTCCCCTTATGATTTGTGGCTTATTGCTTATTATAAATTTATGTAATTAATTATTATATCAATTCACACTAGGGGACATTTGAATCGGTGAACGTGACGGTGCACGACTTTTGTTATTGACAATAATATATATTTGGCCATGCTGGTGGCTGGAGAAAAACAAGACTGAACTATTATATCATGGGTTCCTCCTATCTAACATCTTTTTGATAGCGTGATTATAATTGGTGACTTGACAACCTTGCTTCATGAGTGAACATGAAAGATTATCCGACCAATAACGAAACAGCATAAAAACTGACGTCACCATTTATTCAACGTATCGCCAACTGGCAGCCATAATAGTTATTTATGTATCAATGGCGTAAAGTAGGCATTTATGGCCTGTGGCGTGAATAATGGCCCGATGGCGCTAGCTTAGGGCCATTACACGATGAAGGCCATGAACGCATTTTACGCAAGTGATACATACAACATTTGATGCACTAGTGGTTTATTTCCCGAGTCACAAGTAATGACTAGATTTCTTCAACAAACAAACTACAATTCATATGTCACTCATAAATTCAGTTCTCAAGAGAAGCGCAATGTGTATGATTGTGTATAATCTACATATTAAAACATTACTGTACGAATATCGCAATTATCGTAAGAGTAAAACTCTTCGTTCACTAACAGAGATTCATTCCTTGAGAGATAATAATATGTATACCCAGTATATTGCTACCTAAATTTGACATTGTCAATCAATCTGATGGTTACTGTCTAGCAATACATCCAAAAAACAAGCTGAAATTGTCATCTTTTCGCTAAAAACTTCAGACAGCCAGAAAGCAACTATTCAAAGAAGGAAGTTATAGCGAAGATGGAATCGGATGAACAATATAACATGTATCATAATCATAACGATAGAATCAGCTGAGAGTTCAAATATGGGTATTCCACAAATGGATGTGTGGATATAAGAGACTTGAGAACAGCGGGCGGTATTGTGCACTTTATGACCCGTGGGCGATAATGGTCCCGCGGGCGTTAAAGTACTACTTTACGCCCGCAAATCCGGGCGATAAAGTGCACTTTACCGCCCGCTAGTGCATAAAGGTTCCTTAGAGTAATTGAATGCCAATAATTCATTATCAGTCCACTCGCCCATTAAAATTGACTGGATGTAAATAGAAATTATGTTCTCAGATCCAGTTTTTCAAAAATATCACATTATGTGGTTTTAAAACTAGTAAATATCATGTAAAAAATTCAACAAATCAAAATTCTGCCCTATTTGCAGTCCAATCATCAATAATAAAATCAAAACATTATTGAACTCATGATATTGCCTCAAATATATATTTGTTGATGATGATTACAAATTCAATTATACTATACATTGTGATCAATATAAGATTGTGAAGAATTATTTGTTTCCTTATTATCATAGCCTACCACATTTGAAAATGTAGGGCAGTTCAATTTTCAACAGTGATAGGTAACCAGAATTTTTAGTCCTATATAAGCATTAGCATAGAAACAAACAGTACTTTTGATGATCCCAACTTATTTATCCTACTCAAAAACATGTTTACCCAACATTTCTTCCTCAAATATAATCCAAAAAATGAATAAAAACAAAATCAGTGATTTTCAGTCTGTTTCAATATTTCAAGAAGGGAAATTTTCTCAGTTTACAGAACTGCATATCCTACTATTTAGGAAATAGCAATATTGTCCCCATGAAATCGGCGGGACCATAAATAAATATGATAAGGGTAACAGAATATCAGAGACATTGAAATGAGCACAAAAATAATGAATACCTGAAAAATAATGCTAAAATTGTTTGCAATATGGATTTGATGATGAAACTATACTAGGAGTACCACTCCCAAAGAAATTGAATGATGGTACACAATAAACTATACATTATTCTCAGTATCAAAATAATAGATTATGATAATGTTAGGAGCTATGCACTAACCTGATCAATCAATTCACTGAGGAAGTCTAAAGAGCTCTTTCTACTGGGACAGAGAGCCTGTGGGCTCCCCTGGACTTCTCTGAGATGAACAAAGTCCAGATGTTTCAGAGCAAATTCAAGATGTCCAAATGTTTGAATAAGTGGTATAACTTCAAGACCTGAACTCTCTGCAAGACTCAAAATTTCTTTGATCCTATTTTCTGTGAAACAATTTTTTGCAGATATATTTTTGAGTAGTCCACTGAATGGGAACATATCTTCATACTCTGCAATCATAGAATAAAGGAATGAGAGCATATTGAAATGAGGAGGTAGAAACATTTATTAGGATTCAATGGAGCATTGAATTGAATAAATAAAAATGCCCATGATGAACCTATGATTAATAAGCTACAACGCAGGGGGAAACAACTGCCCAAAATGTGCACACCATATTTAATTGTCAGGTATTTGAAAAGAGTAGTTATTAAAATATTTAACTGGTTATTTAAAGTTCGTTTTGAATACTGAATACTAGTACTTGAGCGAGTACTTGAGGTACTAAATGATACATGAGGTACTTATTAATACTTGAGATACTTGAAACTATTTAAAGAGTTGTTTTCCCCTCTGCTACAACCTAGTATTGTTGCTTGAAAATTGGAAAATCAATTCAAAAATCGAAAGTGATGAAAATAGGGAGAGTACCTAGTCAAGGTATAGGTACTAAAATGAAAATGGTTTTCAGTATGAATAGAAAATTATCTTTAGAAGGTAACTCTATTGCAAAACTGATGAATGAAATGTACTTTTCAAATAGTTTAGTGAAAGAAATTCAGGCTTATCTAATTATGTGAACTTGCATTTCTGTAGAAAAAAGTAGTGGAAATACCTTTCAGAGAGCCCAACAATTTTAACAATACACCTTTTTTCACAGAAAAAAATCAAATATCTAATTATATAAAATCTACATAGAATCTACTACATTTATGAGATGAATAACATGATAATCTATCCATAGGTGTAGGTATCATTGAAATCCTTGAAATTCCAGGTAAAATTTATGTTTCAATGTTTTCACAATCCATTGAGTTGAAATTTATATAATTGAATGTGTTTGATTTACCTGTCAAGAATAAGTAGGTAACTTACTGAGTAATTCATGAATACAATAACTTACTCAATGATTGAAAAACTTACCTAGCAATATACCAGTTGCTCCCATATTTTTTACCAGAGGAAAAAATTTGCTGAGATATGCCAAACTAGGTGGAGCACCTTTCAGATCCAAATGAACTATTCTCTGTTTTGGAATATAAGGGTTTCTTGAATCTAAGTTTACATAAGGAATACCAAGTTGTTGTTCTATTTCAAGATTCTCAAATTGCTTCATTGATAAGTGAGCTAGTCTTTTTCCTGCTTCCTGATTTACTTTGCCATTCTGCTCCATATCATCAATTTCTGTGCCTAAAATATTTGAGTCTGTTTTTTTCATTTTCATTTTATTGAAATTTTCAATGAATCTGACGTTTTTGATACTCTGCATCAAAGCAGCAGCAACACCTTCAGCATTTTGTTCTTCCTCTAATTGAGAATTATCTTTAGTTTCCTCCAACTTTGAAAAATGCAACCCAAATATTATCAATGTAATCAAACCAGATGCAACAAGGATTGTGGTCTTTTTTCTCCAAGCTGTGAAGCCCAATCTCTGCATGTAATTATTCATTTCATTCAATTTCAATTCATCCTTTCAGGATTTATTCAAAAACGGAACCTTCCTATGAATCCACAATATCATAGGAAATCCAGGTTTCCATACTTTGAAAGACTCATCCTAGCTAAATAATTGAATGAAGTAATAACATTATGTTATATCCTGGTTATCCTGGTATTCTTTCTACACCGCTTCACACCAGTGACAACAATACTTTATTCCTAAAAGAATTCATAGTATTCATACCTATATTCAAATTTTTGTTTATAAAAAACTACCATCATAACAAATTTCTAACCATACATTTCGATTTCAAAACACCTCACTGACAAGTGACAGGAGCAAATAGACAGATGTCATGATGACAACAACACTGCGCTAGTTAGTCAATTCATAGCCACCTTTGTTGGGGTGAAAGGGGTGATTGAGATGTTTATAAGTCTCTAGGCATCTTAGGGGTGATCTTAAGGTCCCTTGATGGAAACTAACGTTAAAGTCATCTTATTCTTAACAGGGTACGGAACGGACAGATCCCATATCCTCGTCTCCTCTCACTCTGAAGTGTTTGTGAAACAGTTATATAGTTCCATCCTTATTCAATTCTGGGGATAAAACCAAAACTAAATTTTTGACATTTGTTGTTTTTTAGGTTATATTGAGGTCATTGGCGTATCATACGGAATTTTCATATGGAATTGCTGATTCCACTATACCAAGATATAGATGAACAATCCTCTAGTCTAGCGAGGTAGGAAACATATAAATTGTACTGAAAACTTTATATACTTCACCAAAAGATACTGTTGTTAGACTGTATACCAGGGTTGACTGAATTGACTGATTGATTTCTGATTTTTTCAAGCTGAGCAGCAGTTTATCTAAGATGAATGAATTATCTGAATGAGCTGAGCCTTATGATTGAGAAATGTGGGTCTCTAAATCAGATCATAATTAGAAATGTCTTTCGCCATATTGGATCCGTCATCTTGAATTTTCCAATTTTGACGAAACTATCATTATCTCCTACCCGCCGAAAACCCCCAGTTACAATTTTGAATAGAATCGGATCCTAATTATAAAACTCGTCCGCATATAAGGCTCAGCTCATTCAGCTCATAGATAATTAAACTTCTGCTCAGCTTGAAATCAGAATGCATTCAGTCAATTCAGTCAACCCTGGTATACAGTCTAAGAACAGTCTCTTTTGGTGAAATATATCAAGCTTTCAGTACAATTTATATGTTTCCTACCTCGCAAAGATTATGCTGGAGTAGTAAACTCTAAAATTAGAGGATTGTATCTTGGTATAATTGAATCAGGAATTCCATATGGATATTACGAATGATACGCCAGTGACCTCAATATAACCTAAAACACAACGAATGTCAAAAATCTAGTGTTGATCATATACGTATTAATAATCAATACGAATAATCTCCATCTGTTTCCATAGCGAAACATGATGCCGATTTTTGAAGACAAATGACTATCTATAAGGAAAAGTTTTGAAACGATCAGACACATACTGCTTTGATTGAAAGGCTAGTAAACGTCATTGTCCACCGGAACGCATGTTTGATGACTACTATAATAGCGCATGGCGCATGCGTATCATGCCACCAAATCCTTATGGATATTCATTTGTTTCATATTTTTGGCTTCATTCTGGCACCCGTTATGATCCGTATTGTTTATTAATACGTATATGGTGTTGATCCCATGTTGATCCCCAGAATTGAATGAGGATGGAACTATATAACTGTTTCACAAACACTTCAGAGCGAGAGGAGACGAGGATCTGTCCGTACCCTGTTAAGATGACTTTAACGTCAATTTTCATCAAGTGATCAGTACCCGAGGTTCCGCGCTGTAGCGTTCCCCCACCGTGATGATAATTCTTTTCCTCCTGCCTGTAGACGCAACTGACAACGATACTGACAAATTGTTTTTTATTTTGATTTGATTAGAAACAATAAATATCAAGGAATCCTTGAGATTCTTGAGAGATGTTCCATAAATGTTCCATAAATGTGTGTGTATTTCTATTACATCATCAGTTCCATCATAAATTTCATCACTATAATTGGTGACGTCATGTCAACAATGCGCATTTATGAGTGCAGACTTCCTTCGATGGGATGAAAAATGTTCATCGATATTATCGATATTATGAAATTTGTCAATAGCATCGAAGTTATCGATATTATCGATATTATCAACATTATGTATATTATCAATATTATCGATAATATCGATATCATCGATATACCAATTAATATATCGATAAATCGATATTTTTATATACTGAAGGAATGTTCATACTGACGAAATAAATATAATATGTCGCTTATAATCATTAACCAATGAGAGCGAAGGTCAACGCGAATACTTCAGGAATGAGCGATTACAATCAACAATCAACAAATATTTCGAAAATAAATGAAAATCATCGATGATTTCATCGATAGTTATCGATGTTATCGATGTTATCGATGTAACCGATTTCATCGATATCATCGATATCATCTGACAGATCTTGCACGCAACCCAAAAAGACAGGTTCAAAAAACCTGAGAGTGCTTTTGAGTTAATCATGATAGTTTATGTTTCTTAGTAGACGCTACTCCAATTAGTATGATATCATTAATTATATGAGATATATGAGATACACTAGTTAGGTAGATTGACACTTACCCAATGATATCATAATTGAGGAATCCGTCTTCCATATATTATCTATTTAGAATATATGTACTTCTTTCATCATAAATAATGACCACACAAGAATTCGACAAGAAACCAGAGAAAAACGAAACGAACTAATCGAACTAAACATACGCGATCACGAGGGTCACATCTAATACTGATCCAAATGATCAGCTGATTGTTGATGTAGGAACATTCACCAGAAGGACGAGCAGGATATTGTCGAACAGAAGGGCACCACTCGTTAGTGACGTTAGTGTTCAATTAGTTCCAGACATATTACCATCGCAAGGCCATATATAGTAATTCCAACTATATAATGGTAACTTAGCATAGGGGAATCATCGGCCCATTTCCGAACCAACACTGGTTGTATCTTCGACATGTTCATAAATAGAACAGCTTCTACATCTCTTCAAGATGATCGCTCCTCTTTCTCCCCTTTCTGTGGTCACTGCTGGTGGACAGTTTGCTCAATGTTCTCAACCGAAGAGAAATGGAACTGCACTCTTATGCAGACGATTATATGTTATTCTAGCAAGGAACACGACTGGAAGGGTAGTCTCTGAATATCTTCCAAGGTACATTGGATGATGTTCACAGTAGTTGGTGCCAGAGGGGACAGATGTCTGCCAATCCTAGGAAAACTGTTAAAGTAGGTACCCTTTACCAGAAAATGGAACCTGGATGAAGTAACCCCACTTTCCTAAAATGGGGAGCTTATTCCATTTGCAACGAAAATGTAATATTCAGGTCACTTGGAAAAGGTTCTTCACAAAGCTAGATTATCCTTTTGGACATGTCGAAGGATTTGCGGGAACTCTTGAGGCCTAGAGCCCAAACAAATCCACTGGATTTATGTGATGATTGTCAGGCCAATGATCACATATGATGGGGCGGTGATTGCTAGGTGATCGAAAGCCTCACATCGTATGATTTGCTTCATTGCTTCAACTTCATTCTCGTGGAAAATAACTTCAGTTCGTGCTCGTTAAACATTTATATACTATTTCCTGGTATTCATGAAGTTTATCACGAGTTTGTATGATTTTTTCGTCAATGTTGGGAAATTCAAGATGGCGGATCCAATATAGCGCCCAAGTTTTGTGAGTATATGATTCGATTCTATTCAACATTAATATCTGAAGGTTTTTGAGGTCGAAGATCACCATTTTTCCATCAAACTTAGGAAATTCTAGATGGCAGATCCAATATAGCGAACGAGTTTTGTAATTATGAACCGATGTAATTCAAAATTGGTATCTGGGGGTTTTTGGGTCGGAGACTATGACCAGCTCGCCAAAATTTATGAATTGAAAATGGTGGGTCCAAAATGGCGGATGAGTTCTGTACATTATTATCTGATTCTATTCAAAATTGATATCTAAAGATTTTCGGGGTCGGAGATCATGATTTTTTCTTCATAATTGGGAAATTGAAGATGGCGGATCCTATATGACGGACGAGTTTTGTAGTTATGATCTGATTAATTCTATTATGAAGTTGTATCTGAGTGTATTATTTGGAGTCGAGGAATGAGATTTTTTCGTCAGAATATGGTAAGTTCGTACAAAAAATATAAAGAAAATACTACAAAACACGCTTGCAATTAGCTGCAATGAAAAATAAAACAGGAATTGAAATTTGAAAAATTCGAGAAACCCATTTTTATAGACAGCCAAACTCAAAGGAGAAGGAAATAAAATAATAAAATCTCGTTTGATGATTAATACACGACATATTATTATAGAATATATGAGGAACTGATGACGGAGGTGCCAATATTTCCTATGTTGTGTATTTATCAACACTTTCATCATTTTTCCGTCGACCTCTTATTAACGACTAAGTTTAATGTATATGAAATCGTTCATTAATGACCCCTATTAATGAACGATTTGTCTATTGATGCACAGTGTGTTATAGGCAACCAAACATACACCGCGTGCATTCATTGTTTATGCTATAACTTACGGAATCTGCATTTAAATCGAAAATATGGATTTCATCGAAGATTTTTTGTCAACGGGTTCGCCTTCCCAAGTATCTGACACGATTTTAATCCCCGTTTTCTAACACAAGGAACTTATATTTTCTATGTTGATCATTTCGACAGATGTCAAATGTCACTAATGTCAGTAGCAAGGCTACTGAGTGATTCTTAGCAGTTTCCGCGGATGAATGATGAATTCGCGAACCAAGTTTTCTTCATAAATAACTATTAACCAACTAGTGTATTAATGAGGGCGATTAATGATCGAGATATTTTAACGTGCGAGCGAAGCGAGCGCGTTTATGTTCGAGATCATTATTCGCCTTCTAATATACAAGTTGGTTACAAAATTTTTCCGTCGACTATATTTCTCATTTTACCTGCAATGAAGAAAACTTGGTTCGCAAATTCATCATCGATCCGGAAACTGCTAAGAGTCACCCAGTAGCCTTGTTACTGACATTATAGTGTCATTTGACATTTGTCGAAATGATCAACATAGGAAATAAAGTCCTTGTGTTAGAAAACAGGGATTAAAATCGTGTCAGAAACTTGGAATGGCGAACCCGTTAACGGAAAATCGTCGATGAAATCCATATTTTCGATTTAAATGCAGATTCCGCTAGTTATAGCATAAACAATGAATGCACGCGGTGTATGTTTGGTTGCCTATAAACAATCGTGCATTAATAGACAAATCGTCCATTAATAGGGGTCATTAATGAACGATTTCATATACATTTAACTTAGTCGTTAATACGAGGTCGACGGAAATAGTTATTCCGTCGACCTCGTATTAACGACTAAGTTGAATGTATATGAAATCGTTCATTAATGACCCCTATTAATGAACGATTTGTCTATTAATGTACGATTGTTTTATAGGCAACCAAACATACACCGCGTGCATTCATTGTTTATGCTATAACTTACGGAATCTGCATTTAAATCGAAAATATGGATTTCATTGAAGATTTTCTGTTAACGGGTCACCTTTCCAAGTTTCTGACACGATTTTAATCCCTGTTTTGTAACACAAGGAATTTATTTTCTATGTTGATCATTTCGACAAAAAATGTCAAATGACACTAATGTCAGTGACAAGGCTACTGGGTGATTCTTAGCAGTTTCCAGATGAATGATGAATTCGCGAACCAAGTTTTCTTCATTGCAGGAGAAATGAGAAATATAGTCGACGGAAAAATTTTGTAACCAACTTGTATATTAAAAGGCGATTAATACACTAGTTGGTTAAATAACTATTATTATCACCTTTTTTTCAGTTTTTCTAACAAGTATTTATTTCAAATAAACATTTCCATTCAGTATTTGATTCGTTTTCGTGGCCCACTCTGTATACTTAGTGCTATATGTTTTATGCAGATGAACTGATCGTGTCAATGTTATTAAGAAATTTTATCTATATTCAAACATAAGAGCTGGATTTTTGTTACACTCAAATAATGTTTGATCTCATGATAACTACATATAATCTACAAGTCATATGGTTATTGGTGGGACATCTATTATCTCCAAAAAGTAGCCTTATCTGGGTTTGTGATTTAATTTTCGAGTTGCAAGAATTATTGATTCCAGTGGCGTAACAATGAGATATCGCTTATTTGACGAGTGGAGATGAACACAAAATATAATATATACCTATAGGTATAAAACGCTGAGCGAAATCTAAGCAGGCCAAATGTGAGGGTGTATAGCCAAGGGGTAATCCACTCTCCCAAGAACGTACACGGATTGGACAGATTGGACGTAGGATTGGACCGATATTATCCGATATTATCGAATTTTACGAAATTGCCATAGCAATATTGGGGTAAGAATGGACCTTGGATTGGACAGATTTCATCGGATTGAACATCATGCAAGTGTAAACATATTGGACATAGTGGTTGACCCCTTGGGTGTAGCACAATTTACCTCAATTCAGAACTTAACAATTTCATATAGTTGTTACTTTTATATTTTTTTATGGTGAGAAATAATCATATGAAATCTGTAAGAAGAGTGTTGAGGAGTGTTTGAACGAGTTCTCTGAAACAGCTGCTAGACGACACCTGAAAAGTATACATTTTTTGGATAAAATATGACAAAGAATGCGAATTTTCAACGAGAAACTCAATATACTGATTAGGCTTGAAAAATAAGTTATGAAAACTTCAAATATAAGCGCATTGTTTTTTTATAGTGATGCCATATCTGCGATTAATGTAAGGTATTAGTATAGTAATCTTTGGTTTAAGTCCATATTGTATTGTAGACTTTTCAATTAGGCTGAAGATGGTCTTTTATAAAACTGAAACATGTCCCTCATGATTTAGTTGAAGATATCATTAAAATTTGTGGAGATGACTTCGAGCATTCTTTCCTTCCTGTATTAGTATAGTGTAAACATATGTTGGGTGTTTACATGGAAAAAGTTTGTATGAACATTTGTCCTCAAATTATTCGTTTCTAATGAACAGAGTGTCAAAGTTTGATTCGTTTTTCGTTTTTTGTGAATAAATTCCCGAATAATCGTGATTTCCTATACAAATTTGGTATCTGGGAGTAATTTTCAATGACAAAATCAAATTTGATGTTGATTTGTCTCTTTCGTGAGGGTGTGTTTTCAGTCATTTGGAATGTAATAACTTTTTTGTACGTACCTGTATCACATTTCCTAGTAGAAAAATCGATTTATCTAACATCTTTGTGAAAAAAAGATATTCCTTGTAGAGGTATCTGCAAAAAAACGTTTTCGAGTACCAATTAAGATTTGAATTAATTGATGCAATTGAAATATTTTTGTGGCGCTCGTGAGTCGCGAATATTAGAAAAGATTCGGCAATGCATTTTACTTTCTTTATTCAATGGTCTTCTACATATTCAACATTTGAATGTAGTCAGAATATGATTCTTGATTTTTTACATAACCTTCATTTTTCAGGACCTTCTCCGTTTTGAGTATTAGTAATTTTCCTAAAAAGTGCGGGAAGTGATTCTTTCCCGCACGCGACTGCCGTTGACACGAACGACGCGAAGCGGAGTTCGGGCAAGCAGTCTAGTGCGGGAAAGACACTTTCCGCATGAGTTAGGAACGATATTTTCTCTACAAGCGTATGAAATTGATTGATTTGTTCAATTAATTATTCATCCATATAGGAACAACTAACAAGAGGAATATATTCTCTATCTTCTGATTATTAGTAATAGCTATTGTGAACTCACAGTTTGACGCATTATGTAGGTTGATTGCGGAAGCCAGCAGGCCCATAAGGTGTTTGGTCTCTAGGTTTCAGACACTTCTAGGAAATGAGCCAAAAATACTTCTTCATTATTCGGTATTTTCATTTCTTTATTGTTGCACCATTCAATGAAACGCGTGTATAGCTTCTCATACCCGCACTAGTGTGGGAAAAATTTTCCCGTACTGTTGCGGGAAAATGACACTTTCCAAACTAAATTGCGTGCGGGTATAGGGCGAATCACGCACGCTTGTAGAAAATAGTTATTTATGTAACAAGTATGTATGGAACCTAGTATTACGGAAACTATGAACTTTTTAACTAAGGTGATTCTGGTTATATCCTTCTATGTTAGTCTTATAATGTTGTGTTAACATTTTGTACTGACCCTCTAGAGACTTCCTGTATACAGGGCGATCCAGCTTGATCGAGAATAACTCTGATTGTTAATAGAACATATACAAGAAGTAAAGTATGTTGAAAACTGTTTCCTAACGAATATTCAGAGTGTCAAAGTTCTGACACTTTGATTGAGCTCTCGACATACTACGTTTGAAAACATCAAAATCAACATCAGTGATACAATCATGTACTCCATAAAGATCGTTGAAAGCCATAATATGCCGTCGTTGGTACTATTCTGAACCTGCACTGCACTCTGTAGAGTTCTGGTTTAATAACAAACGCAATAATTTGGAATATATATATATATATATATATATATATATATATTGATAGACGGTATAAAGTCACCTCCACACCGTTACACATGTAATACGTTGTCACCTCATATATGACGTTGTGACTTCCGAAAACGGAAGTCACAACGTATCCCCATTCATTTTAACACATTAGCCAGCAGATGTCATTAGAAGGCCATTCCAGAAAATTTCTCCGGAGGTCACTTTGACCACCCCATACCTCCAAAAAAGTTTTTTAGTTCGAGAGTTTAACGTCAGTGTTTGGTGGCGCTCCATGTCCATATATACGATTGATACATGTATAACGAAGTGACTTCCGTTATTCAGAATGCATATTAAGACCTCCGAATTTCGGCAACACTGTAAGCCTATGTGTTATTATTTCTGAAGCTCGTTTCACGTCTCATCAGTATTGAGTCACAATATTAGTGGTAGATACAAACAGGTATCCAAAAAAATTTATATTGATTCAAAAAAATGAAAAAATGAAGGGTAGAACTCAACGAATTATGAAAACTTGATTTTTTTTCATGATCTGGTCCCACGAAAAGGGATATCCTGTAAGGTTCAGAGAACATCGTGAGAACCAAGGGAAATAAGGTAGGAATTGGTGTTCGTCCGATTCCTTAATTCATTGAATTTCTGGAGGTTATATGCCTCGAGGAACACCTTCCTTGGCAATGTGTTCCAGAGCCTCGCTGTTCGTGAAATGAACGAGAACGAAAGAGATGTTCTGCAGGTCTCCAAAGTGACAACGAAGGGGTGCGAAGCATCAACTAGACGGGTTAATCTCGCAGGGACTGCCAAGAAAGAAACAATTGTTGATTTTTCAGAAGAGCATCGTTTATGAAAATAGCTATAAAATAGGGCCAGATCGCCAACTTTTCTACGGTGTTCCAGAGGAGTGAGTGAGTTTGTGAGCGAGGCATCACTCACAAGACAAATTGTCCATTTTTGGACAGAATCCAATGGTTTCCGGGTATGTTTGGGTGTTAAACTCCAAATATGAAAACAGTATTCCAGGACTGGTCAGATCTGTGCCTCAAAGTTCATAAGCAGCTGACTGGAAGTGGAATTGCTCGTGGCCTGAAACAGGAAACCAAGTTTTTGGGATGCACTTTCAGCATATAATCTCACATGATTTTCCCAAGAAAGGTTATTGCTGATAGTAATACCAAGCATCGAAATGGATGTCTTCAAAGGTATGGTTACTCCTGACAAGCTTATGTTGGGTACAGTGAGATGCTTGTGTTTTGTTTGCATTGAAATCTACCAAGTTATTGGATCCCCATTCGAGAATTGTTGCCAAGTCCATATTCATGTTGTCAACATTTCTTCCTCGTTCGTTTCTGATTTACCTGGCTGGTATTGTAGCCCTGGAAGAGAAAGCGTGGTCGTGTGTTCGAATCGCAGTTGAAGCAAGGAATTTCTTCAATGTTTGATTTAGGAATTGAATATTGTTCAGTTTGAAAGCATCGGTTGGAGATAGTCCTGACCGAGGTCCTGACGATTCACTGTTGCGTTCGACTCAACAGTGTTGCTACTGAAATGATACATGTAGTTAGTAACAAAGCCTTCACATAACACTCAAGAAGAAATAAAGATGATGTAGTTGTGAGCATCAGGGGACGGTGTATGTAGCTGGGTGTGGAAAAACCACAAGCTGAGCATGAGAGCGGGCCAATGCTGCTTAGTGGGCCTCCTCTAACGGCGGTTAACGAGGTAGCTGGCAGGCCTGCCACTGCAGAATATGGTAGTGAGTACATTATACTAGCCTACAAAACACGACCGGAAAACTCTGGAAAGGGTGTTGGCCAGCTCTCTTAAGTGAACCACATTACTCATTGAACACATATTGGGGCTTGCTGAAAGGTACCTTCAGGGACTAGTTGCTGACTGCAAACGTACCCACCTTCTATCAGTACCAGTACCAGCAATAGTAGTCAGACGTACACACTAAGCCTAGTCAGCACATCCTTTAGTCGTCAATTTTGAAATATGTCGCACAACTTTCCGCTATAGAAATACAATGAGAACACTATGCGGGTCCACGAACTTTGGAATTCTCTGCTGGAGGAAGTATCCATCTCCCTATCCTCTTCTCTAGGTACACACGATCTTTTTGAAATATTGCTGGGATTTTCATCCGTGCGCTCCAAGAAATAAAAAACACTACGCAATGTCAGACGACGAGGATTCCGTAAGAAGAAACAAGGTGAAATTGGAAAAATTGGACCGATTTACGTACTATACCGCAGATCTTCAGATCATTCAGCTCTAGATACTGACAATGGGTTGACCCCAGCTCATCATTGAACATCTCACCAACTCTCATTTCGATAATATTCAACTCATCTATGGATCCATTCTTTCAATACCCAATTCATCAACGACCGAACCCATCAACACATCCATATTGATCCAAGGCCGATCTCGACCCAACTCATCATTACACCCTCGATTACACCCCTTTTATCAACAACCACTTCGTCATCAGCACAACTCATCGATGACCCAACTCATCGTCGCACCAATTTCGCCAATATGCAACGCTCCAACGAGCCGACTCATCAATGACCCAAATCACCAACTACCCAAATGATCAACTACTCACCTCATCAACTAATCAATTTCATCAATACCCTTTCCATCAACGATCCAACTCACCAATTATTACCCAACTCATCAACGTACCCATTTCATCAATGAATAAACTCATGAATAAACCAACTCTTAAACCAAATTCGTCTTCGTACCCATTTCATCAACACATGACTCGTCAACGAACCGAATAATCAATGACTCGACTAGTCATCGACTCATCTGGTTAACGATCCAACTCATAAAAGTTTCAACTCATTAACGTTCCAAATAATCAGCGATTCATATCATCAACGACCCAACACATCAACGGCCTAACTTATTGACAACCCGACTCGTCAACAAGCTAACTCGTCATCATTTCGACTCATCAACGTTTCGACTCATCAACGTTCCAACTCATCAACGTTTCAACTCATCAACGCTCCAAATTATCAACGACACAACGAGTTGCAAAGTTGAATAATCAGCACTTTGTTGAGTTGGGTCAGGTGTGGATGAAAGAGGTGGGTTGATGAGTTGTGTGTTGATGGAAGGAGTACTTATTTTGATGAGTTGTGTCGTTGATGAGTTGGTTTGTTGATGACTTGCATTAGTGATGATTAAACTCGTTGATCAGTTGGGTCCTTGACCAGTTGTGAGGTTGATAAATTGGCTGTGGATGAAGTTGGTACGTTCGTGAATCGAACCTCTCTGATAAGTTCGATTGTTGGGTCGTTGGTGATATAGGTCGGTGATGATTTGTCTTGTCGCTGACTCGACTGTTGATGTAATAAAAATTAGGTTAGTTGTATGTTGGATGGTTGATGAGATAGAGGTGGTTTATGAGATGAGTATTGATGAAATGTATAGGTTGATGACTGGTTGTTGATCAGTAGGGTCGTTAACAAGTTAGGTGTTGACGAAATATGGGTGTTGATGAGATGGGTCGTTGATGAGATGGATCGATGCTGAGTTGGGTGTTGATGAAGTGGACGCCCTGATGATTTGAGTCGTTAAAGAATTGGGTCGTTGATGAGATGACCATTGATAGCATGGGAATTGACAAGTTGTCCGTTGATGAGCTGGGTCGATCTGATTTCCCTACCTTACCAGTAATGAGTAGAGACTATTACTATTTTCATGTGTCATCATGTGCAATGATGGAACGACAAAGCTGACTGAGTAAATTCTGCAAAAAATACGTTTGGGTGATGAAAAAATTATTGAATATTCGTAGAAGTACCTCAATATCTACCTATAAAAATCAAGTACTCCTGTTGTGTATTAAGTCATCGATAAACTGTGGAATGGGTAGTAGTAGTAGTATTTATACTTAGTTGTATGTACATACCAACTGACTATAAACCTCACGAGAGGTCCTTCAGCCATTGTGTGTGTTTGTTACTAACTCCATACGCCACCTCAAGAGCAGCACGAATAATTTGAACGCAACAACGAATCTTGCGGAATCAGCTCCGGCCGCGGCTACGAAAATTTGAATTTTTTAACTCGTTTTATGAATAAAAATTATCTGCTTTATCGGGCAAAGAACCTAGCAACCTCTGTGAAACGAATATCTACTATATTATGGAATTCTCATGTCATGCACTGTGTTTGTCGCCAAACTCTTCCGAAACGGCCCAACCGATTCTCATGAACATGTGCATATCTGATAGGTCTGGGAATCGGTCGTAAGCTATTTATTGAATCTAAAATTCAACATTGGGTCGTTGATTATGATATTTGTATCAGAACTTGATAATTCAAGATGGTGGATTCGATATGGCGGAGGACTTTTGTAATTTTGATTCTATCCAACATAGCGGTATCTGGAGGTTTCCAAGGTCGGAGATTATATGATTCATTCTACAAAATTGAAACATTAAAGATGGCGGATCGAATATGGCGAACGAGTTATCCAATAATGATCCAATTCTATTCAAAATTTGTATCTGGAACTTTTTGGGGTCAGAGATTATGGTTTTCAATATACCGAACGCGCTTTGTGATAAATATTTGCTTGGGAAACTGAAGAGATAGAATGCCGAACTGAAAAGAACTAGACAATGAAGAATTTAATGGAAGTGTGTCGACAAATATTCCACTGAAATAATGTTTTTTTCGAATATGGCGAAACAACGTTTGCTGGTTGAGCTAGTTATCGTATATATTTCACTATTATATTGCTTTCCTCACACGTTTCGGTTGAAGTCACTTCCAGAAATGTGGCAGCACTGTCGGAAGTGACTAAGTTAAATATATGATGCGTATATAGAAAATTTAGCGGAGGTCACTTTGTATCTTATATATATACAAAGAACGTGAAATTTTTTAAATTCGAAATCGTTTCCCCTCTTTCGAAAAATGGGTAGATTGAGTATATATACGCATATATACGTTATTTCTTCTCGGAAAAAGTACTTCTATGACCCGGAGGTCAGGTTGCCCTCCAATATAGCGGAAGTGACAACCCATCGGTTATCAATATATATATATATATATATATATATATATATATATATATATATATATAGGTACTAATATAACTTTGTGACTTCCATTGCATTGAACAGGCGGACCGACCTCCACTGTTTCTGATCCTATATATGAAAACATATTTGCATATTTATCAATAGGGGAATATATATTACCAAGTTTTCTAGAGAGGGGTAAGCATTTCCTTTTTTTTATTTATTCATATATATCGTACGAAGTGACTTCCATTTTATATATTCAAATTAATCATAGCTAGGCCGTTATAGACTCCGACCTCTAAGCCAGATATTCGGTGGTCACATCGATGATTGAAAGGAATATAATAGTATGTGAATTATCAAGACAATTATTGTGTTGATGAACTTTCTGAAAACTCCGCAAATGTATTTATTTCTAGTTCAGTACTTCATTGAGTTCGAATACCGAATAAATGAGAACTCATAAATTAATAATATTTTTATTTCTGAATAAGTACAAACACTACAAAGAATTCATTTATGACTTCGCATCAAATGCTGTAACATTGATTTCACAACTGTAGGATCTCTAGAAATTCCATTATCTGATCTCCGAATTTACTTTTGAGTAAACTAATTTCCTTCGCAGTCCATCCTGAAATGCAACAAGATGATTTCGATAAATTATTCAGAAATTATTGATGTATTTTCTGAATCTTGAAAGAATCAGCATACTGAATGAAGGATAATATACAGAAGAAGACAGAATCATTTGCTGGTCTATGGGTTGTTTCACTTTTAATCTGCCAAACTTCAAGAGGTCCGCAATCGCTTCGTTGTCCTTTCACAGGGTGCTGATATTAAAAAAATTTATCTTTTTTTCATTATTCGAAATTTATTTGGGATTATCTCTCCTCGTTTCTATGAAATGAAAATCTGAATATTATTTCAATATACGTGTAGTAAGGACAAATCAGATGATTAGCCCCAAATTGTCACTGCGTTTAAAGAATTTTTCTATCAGAGAGCCTAAAAGGAAAATTCACTAGCTTGTCAGTGACAATTTGTATTATAAAAAGTTTGGAGAAGAGAAATAAAATTTTCGTGTGACAATTGGTGACGTTGGCAATCAAATGAGTTACAAGATGTCTTCGCATAAATTAATCTTGAATTCACCATTTTCATGTTCAGATTTCAGTAGTGAATACCATGTTCTGTCTATATCAACTGAACAAGAAGCAATGCTATTGCCTTCGTTCAGAAGAATGCAAGCAGATTTCTTGATTTTTCTCTTCTGGTTGTTATCTTCTTTTCCAATGATTTCAATATTATTCCACTCTGTCATATATTGTCCATCTTAATATACTCTGCCATATATTGTCCATCTTAATGATATTGAAATCATTGGAAAAAAAGATAACAACCAAGAGAAAAATCAAGGAATCTGCTTGCACTCTTCTGAACGAAGGCAATAGCATTGCTTCTTGTTCAGTTGATATAGACAGAACATTTTCATTATGGTACTTATTAGTACCATAATGAATTCATTATGGGACTGGTATTCACTACTGAAATCTGAACATGAAAATGGTTAATTCAAGATTGATTAATGAAAACATCCTGTAACTCATATCATTGCCAACGTCACCAATTGTCACTGAGAACTGAGAGGTTTCAAGACAGATACGATATTGCTATTAAAATGACCATTTTTTATGATGAAAACGTAAGCAGATTTGGTCCCGAAACGTCCAAAGATAAGTGAAAATTCGATATTTTTTCTATTAAATTCTATTTCTCTTCTCCAAACTTTTCTCAATACGAATTGTCACTGACAAGCTAGTGAATTTTTCATTTATGCTCTCTGATAGGAAAATTCTTTTAACGCAGTGACATTTTGGGGCGAATCATCTGATTTGTCCTTACTACACGTATATTGAAATAATATTCATATTTTTATTTTATAGAAATGAAAAGAGAAAATCCCAAGAAAGTTTGGAATAATGAATGTTCCACCTCCTCGATTAACCTACAGACAGTATCCAATCTTTTTTTCATGAATATTCCGAAAACCCTCATCCCGATTACCTTGAAACTTGCATGGTTGGAAATCTTTTGAAGTAATGGGCTTATATCACAAAAAATGTTCATTTCATAATTCGATAGAACTCACCCAAACTAGCTCACCACCGCAAACCGTTTCTTGCTGTGAGCTCCCTACGTTTTATAAAAAATTATTGAAATCCCCGATTTTACGGACCTCTGAAAACGAGGCGATGATGTGACGTCAAAACCCTAATACTGAAACGAGACTATTCCAAACAGAGATGAATGATACATGATTTCTGACAGAGTGAATTAGCGCGAGATCACAGTTGAAAGAATTAATATATCAGTTGCCTCAGTTTCCGTCGGGCGATTGATATTTTCTTTCAACTATGGCGAGATGAGGTTTCTACGTCATAAGAGGGTCCGTTTTCAGAAGGTACTATTATTTATGTCCAAAAATAAAACATTCCAGTTAATTTTCCGATCGAATTATGTCGTCAATCATTATTTATGTATAAAAGAATCATTATAAACATGGTTTGAGTTGAAAGTTCTACTAAGGTGTACACTTCCATTCAATCCGCCTCTCAATCCAGTGGTTTACATATTTGTAATCCATTTTAATACACTATCATTGCAGAATTGAACTGAAACTGTTATCAATCAAGAACTTCTGAATAATACATATCAAGGTTGAACGAAAAATGGATTGTTCGAATAGCAGAATGATGATGGACATGATAAAATGAAGAAAATGCATCTAGTGTGTTTTTCATCAACGATAGAATATTCGAAACATTCACCCACCTTGTATAATGATTCTCGGGAGTAATTTAATAGTTTCATGAATGATGGTCAAACATATAAACCCCCGGTATAGCGAAATCTGAAAGTTGAAACATTTTCTAAAAGAGAAGCTCCCATTCCAATGTGCTAGAAAGTATATAATAATTTATTTGGATGTTTGACGTAGGTTATTCTGTAAGTTACTAATTCGAAAGCTTGCCGCGCCAAGTTATTTGTTGAAATAGGTGCAGGAGCGGCAAGCTTTTGAATATGTCACTCACAGAATGAGCTACGTCACACATCCAAAGAAATTATTTTTCACTTCTTGGCGCATTTCAATAAGAGCTTGTATGTGAGAAGTATTTTTCTCCGACCCCAAAAACTTCCACATACCAATATTGAATCGAATTGGATCATAATCAGAAATCTCCTCTGCCATCTTGTAGCCGCCATTTTGAAAATATGAACTTTGACAACAAATTCATAATTTCCTACCCCGAAAATCCCGACATACTTATTTTGAATTGAATCAGACAATAACCACATATTCTCGTCGCCATTTTGAATTCAAAATAATTTTATTATATTCGAACTTTGGAGAACCTTAGATACTCATTTTAAATCAAATCGGAATATAATCACAAACCACGTCCGCCATCTTGGAGCGGCAATCTTGGATTTATGAATTCTGACAACAAATTCATGATTTACGATCCCAAATACTGATTTTGAATCGAATCGGATTATGATCTTAAATCACGTTCGCCATCTTAGAGACGCCATTTTGAATTCATACATTTTGACAACAAATTCATAATCTTCGACCTCGTGAATCCCACACACTAATTTCGAATCCAATTAAACAATAACTACAAATCTCGTCGCCATATTGGAGCTGCCATTTTGAATTCATGAATTTTGACAATAAATTCATATTTTCACACAATACTTGATAAGCAATCTCTCAGTTTATATGGAGAATTTTCCATTAACGATACAATATTCGAAAAATCGAAATCATTATTCTGAACAGAATTCGAATATCCAGGCATGGTGATTAGGATTTGATCATATTGATTGTTGAACGTTCACGAGAAATAATTTGATGAAAGGGAGAATAAAAAATCAATTCAGGGATTTACAGCCTCACTTGTGGGTCGTACCTATGCATCATTTTCCTATGAATGCAAACATTTTCAAAAATCTCTGAATACATCGTTATGAACAATATAACCATGTTCCTAGCCACTGAGTGCTAAAAAAATATCCATAATAAGCCAGGGCAAAAACTAGAAGATAAAAGGTACTCACCTGTTCATGGAGAACCTATAATTCCAATATCAATGAATTGATTCCAACTTACCTCCTTTCGCATCATATAACGCCTTTGCCATATCTACGATTTTCCTACTATTCTCCATTTTCCGAAACACTCAAAACTGAACAAGTCAATGAATTAAACAGATCAGTTCGTCAGCGGAGGTCATAAAGTACTGAGACTGAGAGTTTCACCAGAAGCGAAATCAGCGCCCGCGGGAGATATCGGAACTAAAACCATATATTTGGTGATATTCGTAGGTCGGAGTGACCTCCACCGTTAAATTTGAAGATAGACTGGGACAACCATTCTAATTGCTTCTGCTAAAAAAACTACACGATACGTTGTGACCTCCGCTTTCGGAGGTGATAACGTCATATATGAGGTCTTAACGTACACCCAACATACATTTTAGGAGGTCACTTCGTATAGGATATGTATATATATATATATATATATATATATATATATATATATATATATATAAATATATATATATATATATACATCCTGCTATCATTATTGCGACCAATCATTGCCCATTTACATTTATTACTGCGTCCTTCTATTTATTGCGTCCATATATGGACGCGATAATGTCATCAACGTTAAACTTTGAATAGAACTGCTTGAAATAATGTTAAAAAATGTGTTTTGAAAGCCCATGCCTCCACCTATCGATAGATCTGAGATTGACTGGTCTATCTGTCCAAATACTCGAGATATGCGGGAAAGTCTTGTAGCACATCGGATGCAATATTATGCGTAAATGAACAGAAAATATACATTGTAGTTCAGAAGACTTCCGCCAGAGCGGAATATACGAAAAATATACGAAATTCCAGTATTTCTATCTGGAGTATCTTATTGCGTCCTTATGTTTGGCAACATTGCATGATTCATTTCATTTCATTTATAGTGAAAAAAGGAAGTTCCAAGAGCATCTTGCGTTCCTAAAAAGGATAGGGGGAGGAGGGAGGTGTTTGAATTTTTTTGTACATTCGGAGGTTATGAGTTCTTGGGAATACTTACACTGTCATAGAATTCCAAAGCTTCGCCGTTCTATAGACGAATGAGTTTTGTGTGAGTGTTGTTCGACTTATTTCAAGGTTCACAACGTGAGGATGTGCTGACTGGGCCTGCCGAGTTTGTCTGAGTGGTATTTCTAGTGATGGAATGATAGCAGCGATTTCTGAGGAACATTTGCCGTGGAAGTATATATGAAAAAACGAAAGGTCGCCCATTTCCCTACGGTGTTTCAGAGGAGTCAACGTATAAGTGAGTGTGGCATTACCCACCGGGCAGATGGCTCTTCTCTGGATAGAATCTAAGAGGATCAGCGTATACTTGGGTGCTGAACCCCATAATGTGAGAACCGTCATCTGAAACTGCCTGTGTATGTGCTTTGTAGATCGTGAAAAGCGGTTGAGGTGTACAATAGATCTCCGCACGGAATTGTTGATGACAATTCCGAGCAACGATATAGTGGTCCAGGTGGAAATGGTAGTACCAGACATTGTTAGTTATATTAGGCATACTGAGTTTTGCTTTTCTAGAGGAAATACAAACTTGAGTTTTTATGGCGATGAATTCATCTGGGTTTTTGATTCCCCAGGCCATTGTCGATCTAAATGAAAACCTAGTAGGCGACCTAGTGCGAGGAGGTATGCTTCTGCCTACTAACTACCTTACTAGGTTGTCATCTAGAACGACAATGCCCAGGCTGTTCTTCAGCAAGATCGTCATTGGCAGGGTTGACTTGCCTTCGTCGTAAGTTCTGAGTATCCTGGAAAGAAATGGGAATTCTAGATGAGAATGCAGATTATGGAAAGTTTTATCGTCTGCAAAGCTTGGATAGGGCAAGTGGATCCTAATGGAAAGCCGGAATTGATCGTCATTGACAGCATTGACTTGCCTTCGTCGTAAGTTCCCATCAGTTTTCTGAAGAGAAATTAGAATTATAGAAGAGAATGCAGATTATGGAGAGTTTCATCGTCTGCAAAGCTTGGATAGGGCAAGTTGATCCTTGTGGAAAGCCCGAATTGATGACAATGTTATCAGACGATACTTTATCCACCACCACATGGAGCGATCTGCCTGAAAGGAAACTCGATGAAAGATGGCATAGCTGAAGTGGTTTGGTGTATGAGGATAGTTTGTGAAGGAGTTCTTGGAAGATGGGTTTCAATTCCAGAACTTAATTAATTTTTTCCTGTTTTGCTCATTTTCCCCACTTATCTCTTTTTTCCTCTCAACATTCGTCAATTATTTGTATACAATATCTGAGTTATATGTTATAATAGGCCATATGAAGGGCCTGACATGGGCCCACTCAAGTTTAACCTAAACCTAACCTAACCAAAATGCCTTTGCTCATAATGCCATAATCTCATGTTCCATCTATGCTTTGACTTTGACTCATGTCATTGACTTTTCTGTTTTTCTAATTTTTCAGTTGGATTTGAAATACGTGTTGGCTGATTGCCTCATCAATAATTCGATATTTGCCTCAATAATTTGTGCTTTCAGTATGAAACAGGGACCATTTTCAAAAACGGTTGTTCTTTCCAAAATTGCTGTATGATATTGAATCGAATATATAATTGTACGCGCTCTTATGGTACGAGGCCCTTTATCAATGAGAACCCAGGTAGCCTCGGCGTCACTACTCTAATTTGCGTTTGCTTGCTGGTGTAGCCGCTGCAGAGATGTGTCTGATGACCTAAGAAAGTGTTTGGTCATCCCTTGCTCGCACAAGTCTCTCGAAGAATTCTAGGGATTGCTCGTAAGGGGCCAACCTAATGACGGATAGAAAAATTCAGAACAATTTTTCAGAACCCGTTATTATATCCTAATACATGGGCTCGTGACTATGGGCATCGGCAGGTATATCTAATTCAACTTGATAAATTTATTAAACTATTTCAACTCCAAGTGAGTCTACAAAAAATGTTTTACAAAAAATTTCAATTCCTTAATACCCATATTTTTTGTATCGTACTTCAAATGGAGCTGAAGATGATTTCTAATACCGAAACGTGTCCCTGATCATCAAAAAACCGAGTTAACAACGTGCTCAAATGGTGTGGAGATGATTTTGAGCTTTCCTTCCTTCCTTTGATATATAATTCTGATTTCAATCAGTCAATCATCAAAAAACTGATTTGTTGTAATGATCTTGGGGAAAGGAGGTAATTGCAACCATGTAGGACCGCATTTCATCGGCACTCTTCCTAATGATGAAACCGCAATATTTATTATCATTATCGAGTATTCTAGCAATTTACTACCTGTCGTCGAAGTGGTCCCAATGGCATAATATGCTATATCAGGACAAATATGTAATTGAAATAGTCGAAAAATCTGCATCCAAAATTTATATAGGACGACAGCCATTCATTAAAGAGAAGATGACACCATAAGGAGATATATGGACATGGCCAATGTGCTTGTTGGTTCATTATCATCTTTAGAGATACCATCATTGGACAGCTTTCTTCATCAACAAATATATCACAGTGCTAATATATGAGTACGAAATAACTGCGAAACCGTTTCACTGTAATCTTTGGCAATGAAGTTCCTAGAATGAATGCCGCAGTGATCATTTTCATATCTTTCGTGGGCCATTTATCTACTAAAAACTCATTAGATTGATATGACCGAATTGATAATATGGAACATCAGGTGGGATAATTTTCTTTTGAGTCGATGAGATTTCAAAATTATAATTTTTACTTAACTTGTAATAGCTGGCGGCAAATTACGACCGTCATCCGATAACGAAATGACAAATCTCCTAGAGGCATGTGAGAAAAATATATTTCATCAAACGGCACCTTCTCTATAATACAGGCCATCCAATGAATGCCCATTTCATACCTAAGAAAGATTCGGATGTCCATGGATAAGAAATAAACATCCATCGGAAGAACCAAAATGCCTATCAAATGGAATACCACTGACACTATTACAATGGATACCAATAAAAAAGTTCTGGATATCCATCGGCATGGATTGTACATCCATCAGATAAACATGAATGCTCATCCAATGTATAATTAGTGACACCTTTTCTATCGATATCCATAATGTATCTAGTAGACTGAAAGAATGCATATGACATCGCCTAGACCAAATGACTGTTGTTTCCGGAATGTCATTAGTTGTCAAGTCGTGGACAGCTGAACATCTGAAGGGTATCTCCCATACAGTAATGAATTTGCGCCTTCGAAGTGCCCACCTGATGTCAGGTGTATATATTTGATAATTTCATTTCATCATCTGGATAATCTGAGACCTATTGGTCCCAAAAGACGGATTGTGATAGTAAATATCCAAGATAGTGACGTATAGAGTTTCATGTCTGATTGTTAGATGTTTCGTGTTCAACGAGCAAAGAACTATTTGGACCAAATTATGAGAAAATATATTCGAACACATAGGGGGAGAGTTCGATTCATATTGTTCAAAACGTATACATGAAGAGGTCAATTCATTCATATTGTTGTACAATTGGTGAACTGTAGTTGTCCAATTCATATCTAGTAGTTTCAGAATTTTTGTCTTATAGGTATACAATTCATCACAGTAGTTTCACAGTAGATATACAGGATGGACATCCAATGGACATCCAAACTTGCGGCCTATGGATTTACAATGAATGTCAATTAGATAGAATCTGGACATTTTGAACCATCCAATATACCGGGTGGCTACGGAAGTATTGCCTACGGAATATCTCAGTTATTGTATGAAGTAGCTTTGTGAAATTTGAAGCTCCGATATAATGACATAAGAGCTAGAATTTGAGCATATTGACATGTCGAAGTTAACTTCCGGTCTGACCGGAAGTAACATCAACTCTCTTATTTTAAATGGAAACCCTTTTTTTTTTCTTTTCGCCTCAAATTCTAGCTCTTATGTCATTATATCGAGGCTCCAAATTTCACAAACCTACTTCATACAATAACTGAGATATTTCGTAGGCAATACTTCCGTAGCCACCCGGTATATCCATGTCCATGTATGTCTATTCAATGGACATCCATCGGATAGTTTCACTTAACTGAGCAAAATGATTGGGAAATTCCACCTGCAACCCTACCTGTGTTACCCCTTAAGTTGGCTCAAATTCTCAGCACAACGATTTCTTTTACTTCCATGACGTGTTAAGGAGTTGAAACTGAATGCAAACACACGGGGATAATGCCCCTTCGCGAACATTCTAACTTGGCGCGATTTAACCAGATATAAGTTTATGGTGGAGCGCCAATATTTCCGAGAACATTTTGCCCCTGTCTGAAGAAGAACAAGTTTATCGAACCGATGGTTCATCAGATATCTTCAAATATGAGGTAAATATTATCTGCCCCTATTCGCGAAGAGGGGATCATTTTCTCAAAACTCATTATCACGTGACGAAAGTCATTGCGAAATGACAGCAGCACGAAAATCTGCGCCAAAGATTTGACCCAGATTGAGGGAATAGCATAATTTCGATTTCGCACAGGAAAGTGCCATTTTCCATTCATTTATCCTAGAATATAGGCTGTCAGAGGTGCGGTTTGATACAATACATGCGTTTGTGACATGTCATATCGTTATCCGATGACGGTAGAAATTTGCAGATTGTTCTCCTTCTATTGTCAAACTGTCGCGCAACTTGACAAATACATATCAATACCGGACCATATTACATTAGTATTGAAGACTTGCATCATTATGAATAGTCAGACGCAATAATGTACTATTTATGTAATGAAAATATACCCTCAGTCTGGCAACATCGCTGGACGCACTAATGTATATACAGGACGCAATAAAGATCGTTGAATGAACCCCAAATATATGGCTGGATGCAATAACATTCGTGAAATTGAATGACGCAATAAGGTACGCTGAATGAAAATAAATCGTATATCTTAAAAATAAAGATAGAGCAATTCTGAATAGAGGTAAATGCTGGAAATTATGTGAGGAGAGATATACTTCGACTAGTTTCTATCCAACCTTATTCTTTCTGGTGGACGCAATAAGTATGGATTATGAAAAGACGCAACAAAGATAGTAGGATGTATATATATATATATATATATATATATCTACAAAGGTTCACTTGGCCTCCGGTCTATACTTGGCCTACCAAAACTCCGGCGTATATACAGTGTATATAAATGCATACTTCCTCATATCAACTGGACTTCTATTACATCTGTAGGTCAGTTGACATCCGGTGTATATATTTTATACGTTTCATGTGTATTAATGTAACATGGCTTCTTTTCGCACAAGAATGAGGTTCACTGAGCGTCCGAGCGGTGTTGTCAATAATTATTTTAACCGGAGATATACTTAATAAGGAGTTAATCCTTCCAGTAAGGACAATCGCAGTGAATCAATTCAGCAGGGCACCATCTCTGATAGTACCTCTGAGAATATTCAGAATTGTATCAAATTAGGTGACATGTTAGTATTTATGTGTTCACAAGAGAGTAGGTTCGCAACCCTGCACCGGAGCAAGCTTTTTTTAATTTCCTTCCTATAATATACCTCCCAGATATATTCTCAGAATATCTAGAACAGACCACTTCGTATATTCTTATATCGTCCCTAGAATATTCGTATAATATTCTCAGAATATTCAAATAATGAGCTTTGGATATTTTAAGAATATTCCGAAAATGTTCAGAGGATGTTGAATTCAGTCCACTTCAGATGTCTATACAATGTGCATAGAATATTTTAAGTGTATTGTGGAAATATTCTGAGAACATTCAAATGTTCCATCATGTGCTCCTATGAATATTCCATGAATGTACTTGTGCTATCTGGGCTGTGATACTATTGTGGATATCTTTATTGAATTTGGTACACGTCTTCAATGCATCAATATGCATTTTCTGATGTACAAAGTTTCATTATTTCTACCAGTGGCTTCTGTAAGGGTTGTGCATTTAATATTTACTCCAAATTTGATCTCATGATTTTATTTTAATGTATATGAAAAATTGCCAGAGTGGGTTATAGAAAACAAACTAGTTAAACAGTGTGTTACAACTTGGTCTACCCCAACCGTGCACTTCCGTATTCCTATGGCGATTTGGATGTTTTTTCTTCTCATGATATACTACTCAAAATTGTCTACTTTGTCGAGAAGAAAAAAATTATCAATAACAATTTCTTAGCCTACGACGATCACAAGAACTCCAACAATATTGAAAAAAAAACGGATTAGTCATTTTTTTTAATCATATGATAATGGGGCAATCGATTCGAACTAGTCACAAATTTTCCTATATCAATTTTCAATTCAATATCTCACACGGAGTGTTTTTTATCAACGTTACAATTTTTTAATAATTGCATTTTTCAAGTCACTGTGTACAATAATGCTTATGAGAATTTGAATGATACCAGGCATGATGGTAGTCGAGATTAGATCATTTGGCTACAAAGTGAGATGAATAATGAATAAAATCACTAGAGATTCAGATTTTTTATGAATTTTCCACCTCTTGCTCCACTAATTTGCAATGTTCTATTACTCAAGTCGCAAAACTCTGAGATTTGCAAAATTATTACACGATAATAGCTGTCAAATTTGTTTGTGAAAAGCGAAGCGTAATTCAACGCAAATTCACATAATTTCCAAATACTATACGATTCATGAGAATTAAACAGTAAGCAGTAACAAAAAAAATTGTATTTTTTTGCGATTGAACACTTTACAACCAATGAACATTATCACCGTCATTCCAGGTACCAATCATCATTCAAATTATTATGAGAATTATTGTACACGGTGACTTAAAAAATGCCATAATCAATAAATTGTAACGTTAATAAGAAAACACTCCTCATGAGATATTGGATTGAAAATTGATATGGAAGTATTTGTGACTATATAGTCTGAATCGATTGCCCCTATCAAAATTATAGTGAGAAAATGCCTAATCCGTTTGCTTCGATTTTGCTAGAGTTTTTGTGATCGTAGTAGGCTAAGAAATTGTGATTGATGATTTTTTTCTGCTCGACAAAGTAGACAATTTTTGGTAGTATATAATGAGAAGAAAATATCCAAATCGCCTCAGGAATAAGGAAGTACAGGGGTGGGTGGTTTGAATTTCAACACACTGTTTATAGCCTATATTCTGGTAGTTTGTCACAAATATTGAAGTATCACAAAGTACCTAAACATTTTTTTTTTCTGGATATTCTTGATTTTGTTTCGTCCGACACATGTTTTTTATCAAAATTAAAATCGTTTCACGTTTAGAATTCTTGTGGGGTAAATAGATATTGTATGATAATCTCCTCTTCTTTCTAATTATTGAGATAGGAAGATGTTGCTGGCCATTGCTGAGGTCCTTCGCGACCTATCCAACGATCAAGATAAACTATATTGAAAGATTCCGAACAATTACATTCAAATGAGCAGCTGATCCATCCATCGTGCATGTATCTTCTCCGATTCCTTAACGCAATTGATACATTTTCAAGCAACACAGATAGTTTTTCTCCGAGAAAATGCAAATATGACCGTCGATACAAAAGTCCCCCCATCAGACTTGTAGCAATTTGAATTGAAAGATTTTCATTTCAAGCAAAAACCATGCGTCTAACGGAAGTAGATCACATAAAATTTGCTCATAAAATGATGAGAATTCCAAAAATGATTTTTCATGAGAAATCAGTGGCGTACCATTTTTTTCTCCTAGAATATTCAATGAAAAACTCACTGGTGAGAATAATGAAATTTTTTGTGCATCAAAAAGTGCATCTTGATGATGTATTGAAGAGGTGTTGCAAATTTCATGAAGATATCTACAATACTATCACAGTCGTTATAGTTCTAAAAAAAATTGTTCTAAAATTGTTCTATCCGTCATTCGGTTGCCCCCTTACGAGCAACCCTCAGAAGTCTTCGAAAGTCTTGTGCGAGCAAGGAATGACGGGGGCTTACCTTTTAACGTGTGATCCCAAACACTTTCTTAGGCCATCAGAAAAAGTCTGCGTTCGTGGGACTCGAACCCACGATCGATACCTAGACGTGAATCGATATTGAAGCATCGAAGCACTGAGGTACGCCGAAATCCTTACCACCCTGTATCTCAAATTAGGACGTACACGACATATCTTCTCATAAAGATTTTTCTTGAAATGGGTCTGAGAATCTCCCTCTCAAATATAGCATGTCATTGGAGAACACCCTGTATAGCTTCGAGTTGTAGACATTCATCATGTTCGAAGATAAACACTCACTTATACGTTGATAGTTGTCCTCAAGATATTTATTCAAAGTCCAATAATTTGAATCATAGATGAATGTCCATTGGACGTGAATGAATATGTAGTTGATTTTGAAGCTTAAAAAAATTGAAGGAATATGTTTCAAATGGAAACAAAATAATGAACAAAGTGAGATCCTGATGATGAAAATCGAAAAAGTGTATTCCATTTTCATTCAAAGTAACTTTTTTCTGCAATCGGCTTGACGTTTATCTTACTGACACAATAAAATGATTTGAATGTATGTTGCTAGGCAACACTTTCAGTGTCTAGGAGCTAGAGCTGAAGTTTAACTCCTAGGAACTAAAAACGTATCGGATGACAGCTGATATATGATAGCTGCTTTGACATTGACATGCGCAAGTGATTCAAAGTAGTGGTAACTTCACTCATATTTTATTAATTAGATAAGTATCAATTATTCGCACAAAAGTCGCAAAATTTGCAAATATCGCTTGTCAAACAAAGTATCACATTCGATCATAATAAAACAATGTAGGTACTATTTCATTATAGAAACCTATAGGTTTTTTGACTTCCCAGGAAAACTTTACAAGGTGAATCCATGATATCTCTATAAATATAAATAATGAAACAATGATGTCATATAATCTCCTTGCCTTTTCTACTATTTCTCTTGTTCTGTTGCGAAAACTGTACATTGTTATTTCACATTAATCGATTACAACTCATGGATACAACTGTGTAGAGTCTTACCTAGTTATTATGAAGAGACAAATGAGTGGAAAACCCACAAATCGAAAATTTGCTCACATCTCGGCGTTGCCAAACTTACGGAGGCTGAGTGAACCGCTGAAGATATAGTTTTTATACATATCGGATATACACGTGAATACCCCAGCGCACCTCAACGTCAAAAGGCCACACTAAAATTTATACGCTTGACCAAATATGGGTGAGTTGGACTCCGACGTTTTTTTCTCTCAGGGTGTTGGAAACCACATTTACATGGTATTGTGATAGATAACATGGGGTGGTCACCGGGCGTCCGTATATCGGACGCCCAGTGACCCCGGAGTCCCAGTGAACCGGAAAAATAACATGGCTGGAGGCTCAGTTGCACCGTAAAGATATATATATATATATATATATATATATATATATATATATATATATATATATATATATATATATATATATATATATATATATCCCAAAAACGATGCCACGACCCTGAAGTATTCACGCCACTTCAGATTTACTTCAAATTATTTCAATCAGTCTGTTCGTTTCGAAGGCAAAGTAATGGAATGTGCTAATGGATATATGTCGCAAATTTTCAAAGAGAAATCTACCAAAGTAACCACTAAAGCGAAGTTGATATTTTATGAATGGGCGAGTGATAATGAAATAATGAATTATTTGCATTCGATTACTTCACTGTGCCGTTAAGAACCTAAATTCATTTTTGCAACACTTCTCACGCTTTTTTTATGTGAATAATGAGTCTACGCGTTGTTCGAAATTGTTGAATTTCAAAGCTTATTTCAACCTCGAAAGATGTCGAACAGCACTTTACCAAAACTCCTTCATCCATAGAACGGCTAGGCTCTGGAATTCATTGCCTGAGGAAGTATTCCCAACAACATATAATCTCCAGAAGTTAAAAAAAATCCAATATCTACCTCCCATCCCTATCCTCCCTAGGAACGCACGATGTTCTTTGAACATTGGTATTGGTAGGTTGGATGGTGACAGATGCGCTGCGACCCAATTAGATCTATTGTGCCCCATCTGCTCCTGCTATATATATCAAGGATTTCTTGTTCATAGCAGCCCCTCGAGATTCAATTCCTAAATTCCTTCAGGAATTTGAGGATTTTGAGGGGGTCTAGCTGTGGTATTTCTTCCACAGTCAGCTGGTGTGTTCCCAGTATGTTCAATCTTTTGTGATGTACAGCGTCACACTCTATCAGTATGTGATGGGGTGTTTCTGGTTCTTCCTCACAGAATCTGCAGGTGCCTTCCCCCTGTAAGCCTAGCTTCCTTAGGTGTCCTTTGAGTCTGCAATGCCCCGTTAGAAATCCCGTTATTGCTTTGAGACTTCCTTTGCTGAGGTTTGTCAGTGTCTTAGATCTTTCTCGGTTGAAATTCCCAAGGAGATCTTTAGCCTGCCGTAGTCCTGGAAGTCTTCTCCATTGTCTGGCTCTCCAGGCTCCTCCACCTTCTCAAGTTCTCCTTGGAAATAGGAATTTCCAAGGCCGCAGAATGGCTCTGGTCCGATCAGTGGCGTTGAAGCCCCTTGTCGTGCCAGAGCGTCTGCTTGTTCATTCCCCTCCACTCCGATATGCCCTGGCACCCAGAGGAGGATAACTTTATTGTTGCTGCCTAGCTCATTCAATTTGCTTAGGCATTCCCATACCATCTTCGAGTTGATGTAGGGAGAGCTCAACGCTTTGATGGCTGCTTGGCTATCGGATAATATCGCGATGTCCTCCTTCCGGTATTTCCTGTCTAGGTTGAACTGGATGCATCTTTCAATGGCGTGTTTTTCCGCTTGAAAAATGCTGGGGATTTGTCCCATGGATTCGAAGTATTTGGTGCGAGGCCCAGTGATTCGATGGATTCTGTGCTCCATTCGCGCTTGTTGCTCAGCTCCACTCGGAAGTTCTTCTCAAAACTGAACTTCCTAATGATTTGGTCTGTTGGAAGATCGGCGAGGTGTGCGATCTCAGTGGGGGGTGAGCCCCTTACACTGTGCGTTTTCCCTCTTAGTCCGGCCTTGGCTAACCTGAGATGTGCTCCATAGGCAGTTTTCCTCACCACGATGTGTAGAGGTGTGAGATCCAAAATGACCACTAGTGCTGCTGTTGGAGCTGATCTCATTGCTCCTGTTATGCAAGGACATGCCAGTCTCTGCACCTTCTCTAATATTTTCCTTGTAGTGGCGAGTTCGGTTCTGCCGTGCCACACTTCTGCTCCGTAGGTGATCATTGGTCTCACTAGCATATGGTGTGTACATCCATCGCAGTATTGATGGGTTACACCCCCACGTTTTTTTGAACATTATATGGATGGAAGAGTTTTGATAAAGTGTTGATCGACATCTTTCGAGGTTGACTACGAGAGGATGTGCTGACTGGGATTGTCTAGTTCGTCTGACTGGTATTGCTAGTGAAGGGATGGAAGCAGAGATTTCCCGAGAACATTTTCCGTGGAAGTATCGATAGAAAAGTGAGAGGTTGCCGACCTTTCTACGGTGTTCCAATGATATGGATGGAATCTGAGAGCATCGGCGTACGTTTTGGTGCTGAACCTCATATGTGGTAACAGTATTCTAGAACAGGGCGTATCTGCGCTTTGTAGATCATGAGAAGCTGTTGAGGTGTTAAGTAGCTTTTCGCACGGAACAAGAATCCGAGTTTTTGTGAAGCAGCTTTTGCGATGGATCTGACATGATTATCCCATGAAAGAGTGTTGCTTATGGAAATACCGAGCATTGATATGGTGGGCTTGGTGGGGATGGTGGTGCCAGACATTACAATATCGGGCATACTGAGTTCCGCCTTTCTAGAGAAAATACAGACTTGAGTTTTGGTGGCATTGAATTCAACTAGGTTGTTGGTTCCCCAGGCTGTGATTTCAGCAAGGTCTTCATTGACAGCATTGACCTGCCTGCGCCGTGAGTTCTAAGTTTCCTGGGAAGAAATGGAAATTCTGGAAGAGAACGCACTATGGAGGGTACTATCATCTGCAAAGCTGTGGATAGGGCAAGTTGTTACTCCCAACAGATCATTGATATGAAGAAGGAATAATGTTGGTGCCAAAATTGATCCTTTTGGAACGCCGGAATTGATGCCAATGGTATCAGATGATACACCGTCCACCACCACGTGAAGCGATCTGCCTGAAAGAGAACTCGATAAGAGATGGCAAAGCTGAGTTGGTAAGCCGTATGATGGTAGTTTGTGGAGGAGACCTTCGTGCCAAACACGGTCGAATGCTTTCGATATGTTCAACGCGACATCTAGATATTCCCCGTGTTTTTTTAATGAAGCTTGCCATAAATAGGTGACGTAGGCAAGTAGATCCCCAGTAGATCTTTGGTGGCGAAAGCCGTATTGTCTATCATTTGTATTGAATTTTTTTGTGAGATTGTCACTATGAATGCACTTATTTTCAATACTCAACGCCAAAACTTCCATTTAGGCTGAAGATGGTATCTTCTGAGACCGAAACATGACAAAATGACAAAATTTGTGGAGATGGCTGCTAGCATTTTCTTCTTCCTTTAATGATTTCACTCCACTTCGAGCAATATATAGACGTGTACCAAAGATTTGTGGTGACAAAAGCCTAGGGAAAAATCCTCTCAACAAAATATAAACAAAAATCATATGAACATGGGCCCAAAAATTCTTCGTTTTCGAGATACAGGTTGTCCGAGGTTGAAAAAAGAGTTTTTTATTGATATCTTGAAACGCTTTTGAGCCGATTTGAATGAAACTCACATGGTTTATCAACCCAATTGTCAGACATTTACTGATCTAATCAGATTTGATATAGAATTTCCAGAGGCGTACCCATTGAGCAAGTCGTTTTTTTTTGTAGAAAAAGTCACCCTTTTTGTTTTCCAGGTTCTTCCTATATATAGGGTTTGTCACGACGAGCTTACACTATCTCTATATCGATAA